>OX411762.1:22157098-24729598 GCA_948252205.1 Orthosia incerta | reverse complement strand
TTTTATGGCTTGCTTATTCCGGCGAAGTAGGTATTTAACGCGCTACTGTTACCGCAAAGCGTGCGGCGCGCTCGCTTGTGAGTTTTTTTTTTTTTTTTTTGTATTTTTATGACTCGCTTGTGCGTAATGCCGACTTTAGTGTCACAGTAAAGGTGTGTAGAGAAGGCTTATTTTACTATTGATTTTAAAAGTTAATAAAATAAGAGAGTTTATGCCAAACCGTTTGTTGCATTACAATGCGTTGTAATAACGAAATTTTTAAGTGTTTTGTTTTAGATACATCTGTGTATATTAGTTTGAAAAAAAGCCCTAAATCGTATTTATTCAATTATTTGACTATCTATCCATATTTTTGAAAACATAAACGGACGGACCAAATAGAAACCCCAGTAGATTTTTTTTTTGATGAATCAAAAAAGTTATTTCTACTGGGGTTTACAAACATTCGATTGTTTTAGGTTGTTTTAAAACCATAGAAATGATACCTATGACGACAATTTCAGAAATTTCAGTCAGCACAATCTTGTATTTTCATTTTGACCCTATCTTAGCATTTAGCGACCCCAAAAACCATGAAAATGACACCCATTACGAAAGTTTTAAAAATTTTGTTCAGCGCCATCTTGGAATTTAATTTTGACCCCAAATTCGTATCTAGCGACCCCATAAACCATGAAAATGACACCCATGACGAAAGTTTCAAAAATTGCGGTCGGCTCCATCTTGGAATTTAATTTTGACTCCAAATTCGTATCTAGCGACAACAGAAACCGTGAAAATGACACCCATGATGAAAGTTTTAAAAATTTCGGTCGGCGCCTTCCTGGAATTTAGTTTTAACCCCATCTTAGCATTTAGCGACCCCAAAAACCTTGAAAATGACACCCATTACGAAAAATTTAAAAATTTTGTTCAGCGCCATCTTGGAATTTAATTTTGACCCCAAATTCGTATCTAGCGACCCCATAAACCATGAAAATGACACCCATGACGAAAGTTTCAAAAATTTAGTTCAGCGGCATCTTGGGATTTAATTTTGACCCCAAATTCGTATCTAGCGACCCCATAAACCATGAAAATGTCACACATGACGAAATTTTCAAAAATTTCGTTCAGCGCCATCTTGGAATTTAATTTTGACCCCAAATTCGTATCTAGCGACCCCAGAAATCATGAAAATTACACCCATGATGAAAGTTTCAAACATTTCGGTCAGTGTCATCTTGTATTTTCATTTTAACCCCATATTAGCATTTAGCGACCCCATAAACCAAGAAAATGACACACATGCCGAGAGTTTAAAAAATTTCGTTCGACGCCATCTTGGAATTAAATTTTGACCCCAAACTCGTATCTAGTGACCCCAGAAACCATGAAAGTTACACCCATGACAAAAATATCAAAAATTTTGGCCGGCACCATTTTGAATTTTGATTTTATATAATATCACAATTATTATTTTTATTTTGACTAATAACCCAAAAAAACAAAATAAAATACAACCATCACGAATATTTCGGTCTTCTTTGATATCATTTAAAAAACTATCCTAGCCTACTGCCTTTAGTTACACTGTGGTTCACGAGTAAATCGGTCGATTGATAAGCGGGAAGCCGTGCGCGGAAAAAAGTAACACAGGTCCTACCTCGACAAGGCCTCGCAGCGACTAACTAAAGAGACTTATAACGGCCGATGTACTTATATACTATTTTATAAATAAAACAATTAAACTATTTTACAAAATCTACTCTCAGAATAAAGTTCTATAAGTTGTTAACTGTTTTAGATATATTTTTTGGGAGTAAATATTTCATAAACTTCAAGAAAAATTTAAAAAAATCATCAATAAAATGTCGTTTCAGCCTCCTCTTCCGATTTTTTTTTGATCGAGTGAAGTTTTTGATAATTATGTTTTGAGTCTGAGAAATGAAAAGAACATATAGTGAACTACAATATATATTTTTTTGCATTTAAAAAATCACTATTTGTTTGTTTAATAATGGATCAAAGAGATGTAAAAGTCAGGCTACCTGCCCATAAGAGGTGATTTTAAAAATATGTAACACTTATAATATGTTTAAATGTTAGGAACTTTTCTACAAAAAAAATAACTAAAAAGTTATAAATAACAAAAGTTTATTACAAAAACCAAATAACCCAACTGCATAACAAGCTAACTAAAAGACGTAAACAAGAAGAAAATGATCTGTGCAGTCGGAGGATACATCTGGTTTTGGTCAGCCTGCTCGCGATCATTTTCAGTTCGCTCTTTAAGCAGTCGGGTTTTTTTGCTTTTTGTAATTAATTATTAATTCACAATCGAACCATGATAGTTTTGATACGTCATGGTACGGGGGCAGTTCATCACCCACTCCTTGTTCTTATGTCGCATGCTTATTAAAACAAGATAAATTATGTAAACGATTTATATCAGTTTGGTAAGCGATTTTCACCAAGCGAATTTGCAAGTATGGGTGCAATGACATGTATTTTGCCAACAAGAATGATGTAACCAAATAATTGTAATAAAAACTGACGGAAAAGAGTGTCCGTGGAGTTTCTTGCACGTTCTGCATGTGCAGAAAATTCATATATTGTTTGACAATTCAAAAGTACTATGTATGGTTTTATTGAATTAAAAATATATTTTGAATGCGGTGTAATTTCACCGATTTTCACTTCTAATTTCATTAGAAACACCGAGTACGTGTGCGGTATCACCCATCTTCAACACAATTTAAACTGCGTCGCGCCATCAGGAAGGTTCCTAAAGCCCACTTGCACGAAGAGCTTTACTCAAGAGTTATTTGCTAACACGAGATTAAATTGACAATACTGTATGAAAAACTGTCAATTTAACCTCGTGTTAACAACTAACTCGGAGTTAAGTTTTTCGTGCAAGTGTGCCTATTAACAGTAAATTGTTTACAAATTTGGAGTTTGCAGTACCTAGTATGGACAGGTTTTACCTACACAATTTATTCACAACAGCAGCTGACATATTAAATAATAGTCATTTTGTTCTCAGTTGTAAAAGATTATGAGTGGAGTATGTTATTGACGATCGGTCAATCCTACTATATGCCATTTGAAATAACATTAGACAAGTTTCCAAATCTTTTTACAGTCCGTTCAACCGATTTTGAGTTCTATTCCGTAAACATAAGGATGACATAAAAAGCATAAACCTGTTACCAAAATCAACTGTTGACTACAGCTACCAATTGTCGTATCACCAACGCAATAGAAATCAAAATCGGTTGAACGGGCTGTAAAATGGGCTAATTTAAACGTCGAATGTTATCGCTAATGGAGTTTAATATTATAAAGGCAAAAGTTTGTTAGTGTGTATGTTTGTTACTTCTTCACGCTCAAGCGGCTGGACGGATCTGGATGAAATTTGGTAAAGAGATAGATTATAGTCAGGAATAGAACAAATCATAATTTTTATCCCGGGAATATGTTCCCTCGGGATAATTTTCGATTATAACGCGGGCGAAGCCGCTAGCAGAAGCTAGTTAATACAGAGTTTAGCTTGGTTCTCAGGGCACTCATATGTGTTACTTTCACTCATTTATGTATTGATCCCAAAGATCATAAAAATTTTATGATCTGTGATTGATCCAATGTTCAAAAATTCAATTATAAAAAGAAATAGACAATATTTTTTTCTCACAGTCAATATAGATTTCACTTATAAATTAAATCTATAACAGATTTTTTTATAAATTGGTTTGCATAATATGAAAAGCAACTTTCAAATTTGCAAATATGAATATACAACAATAATTGAATGTTGGCAATTTATGAACATTTATTTTTTATTTTTGACAACTTACTTGAATATGGAATATCAGAAAATATACTCGAAATAACTATCTCTTAGGAAGAGTTAATATGCTCAATCTATCTCCTTGTTGACATACTAAGAAACTAGAGTACTCGTATATATTTATAATGTTCCTCTGCAGGTCAAAGACTTCCATCTCTATTCAACCCATTTCTGTTTTTTTTTGCGGATTTGTCCTTTTGGTAAGAGCCAGGCATATTCCATCATCTTTTATTCAAACCACGAAGACGTGGCGGTAGCGATTGGAAAAAAGTCAAATATCTATGGAATTGACAAACAATAGCGAAATGTCTAGTGTTCAGTGTGTGTCAGTAAATTCATTTTGACTTTAAAACGACTGTTATTAGTAGCTACTGGTGCTCCCACACCGCTGCTAAAAATGTATACAAACATTAGTTATTTTGTAAGTTTAGAAAATGTTTCTAAACTAACAAAATAACAACAACTAACTAATAATAACAACTTCTAAAATATTGTAAACAAAATTTTTTTTTAAAAGAGTAACCATGGAGTTTCTTGCCGGTTTTTCTCCATAGGAAACGACTAACCCGAACCGTGCACCTTTTGTCGACGTTTTATAAGTGCCCGTGTAGGCCTATGTAAAATAAAAAAAAATGATTCTTTGAAAAAAAAAAAAAAAAAACATTTAATCACAATGTAAAGGTGCTCCCACACTGCTGAAAAATGTTTTCAGGTTAGGTTAACACATTACGTTAGTAGAAATTGTTTAATGTAATAATATAATGTAGAAATGTTATGGTGCTCCTACACTGCAGTTCAAAAATGTTTAAAGAAAAATCTACACAAACAACTTCCTAACATTTGTTAATAATGTATTTTTAAATATAGTAGCACCATTATTGAGCAACAGTGTGGAGCACTAAAAAATATTTAACAATTATTTATTGTCTAAAAAAAAACGTTGCCCCACACTAGAAATTTCTTCATGTATCGTGGGTGCGTTTACAAAGATTTAAACTCACATACACAAGACACCCAGATCCTTCACAACTATCTATAGGCCATACAAATACTTATTCGGTGCGGGCATCGAACCCGCGTCACGCAGCGCAGCAGCCGATCATTCAACCACTACGCCAATCGTGTCGTCAATTCCTGACAGAACGTAAAAATTCCTATAGTTTGTTAGTAAATGTATTTGTGTTAGAAAATGTTTGTAAACTTTTTTAACAGTGGTGTGGGAGCACCATAATAGAATGGCATCTCTGTCTAGAGTTTCTGTTAGTCGCAAAGTCATCTGCTGTTTCAGGTACTTTTTTATCTTCTCCGTGTCGTTGGCACGACTATCGATCCCACGGGCGGTGAGGGAGCAGTGGTTGAAAACCCGGCCGTTTTCACCCGACCTGCGACCGCGCGATACGTGCTCCTCCGCGACTCAAGCCATTGTGGTATTGTAAAGCTTTTGTTATTTATTTATTTTTTATATTCAACGTCTCTGTTAATTAGTGTAAAACGAATATATTTAAATTTGTTTGGCCCAAAGCTAAGCCACTTCTACGGTGTCGTCGGTGGCAGGCCACATATCATACTGAAGCCATACACAACTGACATTCTACCTTCGAAAGCGTGGTGATAGAGATAGAAAAAATGACAAAAATAATAGGAATGTTAAACTCTATCGAAATTTCACGTGATCATGTCAACCTTCACCTTTAGTTAATAGAGCCTTTGATTACACGTGTTGTAGCACAGAGAACAGGAGGGGTTTAAGGTCCTAAAACGTAGTAAAAATAAACTCATAAATACTCACTCAGTGCCAAGAGGAGCTCCAGATAGTGGCCAGTTTTCATTGTCATAATGTTCAGATAAGCCTGGTGGTGGACCCTGGCTATGAGGTCGTACCACCACTGTCGATGGGTGCGACGAGTGGCCTGCGTATGCTGCTTGATGTCCGTGTGGATTCTAAAATATAAAGGAATTTTGTTAAAATTGTTATTGGGAACATTACAGAGACAGTTCATTGAAAAAATAACAGAAATTCTTTCGTTGGTTGTATTCCAAAGGTGACTTAATCGTGGTATTTTCTGACAACACAACATAACATCACGCCTATTTTCTCCAAAGTGTTATGTTGAAGTTCCATGTTATAGGGGCGAGCCATCAACTTGGCATAAGGCCAGACTCAAAGTGGCTACTGAGAAATACCAGATGGAAAAACCCAATAACAGATCCGGGCATCGAAACCAGGACCTCATGCTCAGCAGTAACGATTGCGATCACTAGACTCGGCAAATACAATGCATTCTGCCGTTTATTGTATTTCAACGTTAAAACCTTTACGTCGTGAGGAAACCTGGACTTATAGAGAATTTATTATAAAATTGGTGGTCCATTGGTGTAATTGCTGCAAGGCGAGGATAAACTAATCAAAGTAAGTGTATGTTTACGTTCTGGCTGTGTTATTCGTTTTTTCGATTACCCTACACTTTTAGAATATTTTTGTACATCGTAAATTATGTTTGCCAAAACTGTACGTAAATCAATAATGTATATTTAAATTAGTTAATCATTTATGTCGTGGTGGCCCAGTGGCTAAGACCTCGCCTCTCGTGCTAGAGGTCGTGGTTTTGAATCCAGGCAAGTGTCAATGTGTCTTTTTCTATTCATATGTACTTTCTAAGTTAATCTTGGACATTGCTGACAACGGTGAAGGAAAACATCGTGAGGAAACCTGGACTTATAGTGAGTTTATTATAAGATTGTGCTCCATTGGTGTAATTGCTGCAAGGCGTTCCAGTGCGAGGGTAAACTAATAAATAAATATCTCATGTAAGTGAAATAATTTCTTATGGGAAATAAACACATCTCAAACCTCAAGTTCATATTTTCTGTTTCAACTCGTAAATAGTTTTATCATGACTTTTTTTATATAATTTTTAAAAACAAGCGAAAGTGCAGAAT
Organism: Orthosia incerta; assembly: GCA_948252205.1. NCBI lineage: Eukaryota > Metazoa > Arthropoda > Insecta > Lepidoptera > Noctuidae > Orthosia > Orthosia incerta. The sequence continues at coordinate 24,722,826 of OX411762.1, read as the reverse complement.
ATTTCTTAAAAACATGTTGCTCGAGTTCAAATTCTAAAAACTTGGCAGTACTGATAACTTTTGAACGGCTGAATCGATTTTCATCAAACATAGATAAGAACACTCGTAAAACTAAATCAAAATCGGTTCACCCGTTTAGGAGCTATAATGCCGCAGACAGATTAACTTATAACACCCCTCTTTTACCGGAGCTTAAAATATGTTTGTCTGATGATGATTGAAAAAAAGGTTTAACCGTGCAATGACTTATTGGTCAATTTAAAGACTACCGAATACTTTCAATCGTATGAAGTGTAGCAAAGTTATGATTGGAACTATCGTGAAAACGAAAGACAATCTGCACGCAATTTATGATTGTGACAATAAAAAACATGATGGTGCATGAAGTTATGTAAAAAACACGGTAGAAACTTTTTGTGCAAATTAAATGATTTATGATAGATATTTATACAGATAGTAAGCAGTGTGGTCTTATAACTGCTGTTAATGAATAAAATTATGTTTAGGATTAAGTTAAAAACCAGATAGTTAGAAGTTATAACTACTAGTTAATGGACAAAATTATATAAGAAAGAAAAGTAAGAACTTGTTAAAAATCGGGATTTAGAAAAGGATTAAGAACAGGATTAAGAACAGGGTTAAGAACAGGATTAAGAACAGGATTGAAAACAGGATTAAGAACACGATTAAGAACAGGATTAAGAACAGGATTAAGAACTGAGTTGAGAACAGGATTAAGAACAGAATTGAGAACAGGATTAAGAACACGATTAAGAAATGCATTAAGAACAGGATTACGAACAGTATTAAGAACAGGATTAAAAACTGGATTAACAATAGGATTAAGAACAGGATTATGAACAGGATTAAGAACAGGATTGATGACAGGATTAAGAACACGTTTAATAACAGGATTAAGAACAGGATTAACAACAGGGTTAGTAACAGGATCAAGAACTGGATTAAGAACAGGATTGAGAACAGGATTAAGAAAACGATTAAGAACAGGATTAAGAACAGGATTAAGAACAGGATTAAGAACTGGGTTGAGAACAGGATTAAGAACAGAATTGAGAACAGGATTAAGAACACGATTAAGAACTGCATTAAGAACAGGATTACGAACAGTATTAAGAACAGGATTAAAAACTGGATTAACAATAGGATTAAGAACAGGATTATGAACAGGATTAAGAACAGGATTAACAACAGGGTTAGTAACAGGATCAAGAACTGGATTAAGAACAGGATTGAGAACAGGATTAAGAAAACGATTAAGAACAGGATTAAGAACAGGATTAAGAACTGGATTAACAACATGATTAAGAACAGGATTATGAACATGATTAAGAACGGGATTATGAACAGGATTAAGAACAGGACTGTGAACTGGATTAAGAACGGGATTAAAGCAAAACATTAACGACATGAGAATAACAATCAATCTACCTAATATTTTCTGAATTATGTTTGAGTCTGTTTGAAGCAGTCTGTCCGGATGCAGCTAAGTTAGAAGGAGCAATCACTACCAATCTGACCTCCATAACCCACAGATCCAATTCAAGATCAGCTTTTCTTGTTTCTGACCACCCGCTATGACTGTTAAAGACCAACAGCATAACATGCTCTCCAAGTCTTAATATGTTAAGATAGACCCATCCATGGACCGACCTTGGCAAGCGTTCCCTAATCTTAAAGATCAACATGTGTGGCTGTAATTATGTACCTACCAGCTCGACAACTACGGTAATAAGGGGTAAAATATAATTATACTATAAATATAATTATTATAATGATAAATTATTAAAATGCATATCTGTGTAGTGTACATCTGCAATCAAAATCTTGGCCACTCCCAAGCAGGTCAGTTAACTAATTTTTCTAATAACCTAACGGATATTGTCCAGAAGCATCCCGCTGATAAATTTTTGGTTCTTGGCGACTTTAACCTTCCAAATATAAACTGGGCACCAGATGATGATGGTCAGTCTGTTTGCCCTAGTAATATCCAGGGTCATGTTCAAGTCAATTTGTTTGATAATTTTTCCGTCTGCAATATCTCGCAATACAATTCACACGTAAATGTCAACAATAAAATACTTGATCTAATTTTATCTAATAGCGAGGTTTTAGTGGCAAGTTGTGCTGATCCCCTGGTGCCGGAGGATCCACATCATAGGGCTCTCTGTGTGTCTGCTGACTTTGTGGAACTTCATACTCTTCCTGTGCGACCTCGTATAAAATACTTATATCGGTCAGCCGATTATACGGCTATTAATCTTCGGCTAAGCCAGATCGACTGGTTCAACGAGGTGAGCACTAGGCCACTCGAGGATGCCGTAGCAATTTTCTATGACACTCTCAATGAACTACGTGAATCTTTTGTACCTATTAAGACGGTCGTTCCAATCAGCGGATACCCGCCCTGGTTCAGGCAGCCTCTGATAAAAATTTTAAAGGAAAAAGCGAAGTACCACGCAAAATTTAAGAAATACGGAAACCTGTCTGATCATGAGTCTTTTGTTTTGCTCCGACAGCGACGACATATTTAAGACCCCCAAAGCGTTTTGGTCGTACGTTAAATCTAAAAATCAAATAAATGCTTATCCTTCCTTACTTAAATATAGAAATAGCACTTCAAGTAAAGGAGAGGATATTTGCAACATGTTTGGCGACTATTTCTATTCTAATTTTCTCAGTTCTAGTTGTGGTAGCAATAGTGACGACGATCTTTCGGGTAACCACGCGCAGGCTTCAAACTTGCATGTGAGCGATATTGTTTCGGGCATAAATTCGGTCGAAGTTAATGAATTAGAAGTATTCAATCTACTCAAAGGTGTTGACTTAACAAAATCTGCAGGACCAGACAATATTTCGCCTGTTTTTATACTCAACTGTGCCAAAAGTCTGACCCCTCCTCTTTCACTTCTGTTTAGGCGCTCCCTGAATCTGGGTGAGGTGCCTGCAATTTGGAAGTCGGCTTTAATCACTCCGATCCACAAGAAAGGGCCTCGAGACCTCGTGGAGAACTACAGACCCATATCAAAACTATGCATTTTCGCTAAAATCCTGGAAAAAATAATCCACAAGCAGCTCTACGCTAGTCTTAAGCTTAGCATCAGTGACCGTCAACATGGTTTCCTGCGAGGTCGGTCTACAACCACTAATCTTGTTTTGTGTGGTGACTACTTGACTGAATGTATGGCTCATCGCACACAAGTGGATGTAATTTACACTGATTACAGCAAGTGTTTTGATCGTTTGGATCATGCTATACTTCTGCGCAAGCTGTTGGCTATAGGTATCAGTGGAAATCTCTTCAGGTGGTTCTCATCTTATGTGGCGAACAGATGTCAAACTTTTTTTCTTAATGGATACACATCCAGAACTATGATTATCCCCTCGGGGATTCCACAGGGTTCGCTATTGAGACCTTTGTTGTTCAACATCTTCATCAATGACGTCTCTTCATGTTTCTCTAACGCAACAGTTCTTTTGTTTGCGGACGATATGAATATTCTAAGTGATATCAGAACTTACGAAGATGCTGAGCATCTCCAACGTGATCTGGACAGATTCCAAGAGTACTGTGTGGCCAACCGCTTGGATCTAAATGTCTCAAAATGTTATACATGTACCTTCACTCGTAAACCTAAACCTATTCTTTACGATTACAAACTAGCCGACACTTCATTAGCCAGAGTCAATACGATTAGAGATTTGGGCGTCACTTTTGACTCGACACTTCTTTTTGACACACACATCGATAATATTATTAAAAAAGCTTTTAAGGCACTGGGTTTCATCTTGAGGATATCAGCCGATTTTAAAAACATAAAAACACTCAAAATTCTATATTGTGCTTTTGTGCGCAGTCATCTCGAGTACTGCTCTCCAGTATGGAACCCGATCTACAATACTTACGTCAATCGCATCGAAAGTATACAAAAGAAGTTCTTGAGGTACATTCAGTATAGATCCAAAACCTATTTACCTAACTATTACAGCCGCTGCAGGAAGTTTCACATTCTTCCACTAATTGAGCGGAGAAGAATTGCCGACATGGCATTCCTGTTCAGTTTGGCTAATGGTTCAATTGACTGTTCTGAACTGATGAGCAAAATTGGGCTGCGTGCTCCATCCTTCACCTTAAGGAATCATCAACCTCTGTATGTTCCCTCTGCGCGGTGCACTTATCGACAAAACTCATACATAATAAGAGCTAGCAGGGCATACAACTCGATATGTCAGAGTATTGATGACCTTGATTTGTTCTCCACCAGTGTTCCGAAACTAAAAAAAAAAATATGTAAAAACTTCTTTGAAGATCACTGAAACTTGTTCCGTCTCTTCTTTCATTGTCTACGAGTAATTACTTCTTACGAACTCTTGCATGTCTACTGTTTCTTGTGCTACCCTAATGTTGTCTGTGAAAACTTTTAATTGGCCTTCCATCACTAACTGTCTACTATCTGTATCCTAGCTGTAAGTTTTCTTAAGTAATAAAATAAAATAAAATAAAAATAAATAATACAAACCTTATGATGATGAGTAATCAAGTGATGATGATGGTGATACTTCGTCGTGTGATAATTGTTATGGTACCAAGAGCATAGCTTGAAGATATGGCTCAAGGCGGGGAACACGAACAGCAGGAGTTTCAGGAACATCTTCTTGGCAGTCGTCACTCCCATGATCAGAGGTAACACGAAGACTAATTTGAGGGCTATCAGCTTGATGACTAAGATGATTGCTATGGCCGCTGTTATCAGTTTTTTCTTAATGTATTTTTCTGTAAAAAATTAAATAGTTTTAGTGAAAAAAATACATTTTGAAACTATTAATAAACTGTTAATTGAATTTATTACTCTGAGATAAGCTTTCTCAAAAAGTTACCAATCACATAAAAAAATAAGACGATGAAATTCTGTTATCAATATTTATTCTGTTAATATACTCTGTTAATTTGTGTTAGCATTATTTTTTACATCTTTACCGATTCAAAGCTTTCCAGTTAGCAAATCAGCATTCAACCAGATCGCTACGAATGTACGAGGTGATCCTGAGTGAGACGGTTGAACTTTGATAGAAAATTTGGTCAGCCGTAAAAATAGATGGCACTGCAGAGGTTTGCCCAGAAAGTGATGGCAAGACGATCTGGAGAGCTACTTCGAGAAGGCTTGAGAGAAGAGTTTCTGGCAAGACTTAGAGAGGCCTTTGCCCAGCAGAAGAATAGTATTGGCTAACTAAAAAAATATATAACTTACTTATTTTCTTAAAAAACAATCTCCCCTCGCCATTGCTTTCCGCTGGCTCTAGATCTATATGTACCAAGGCGCCTGTCTTCGTCAGTGCCCTGGGGGACACCCTCAGTGTTGCACCTTGGAAGAAAGTCTCCGGTAACGTCAGCTTCATGTCGTGGGTCACCAGGAATTTGACGCTCTTGTCGTAGAGAGCGTCTGTTATTTCTTCTAGTGGTGATTCTGTAACAAAATGTTTTGTTATACTTATAGTGTTGTTTGTTATCGTATGTTGTGCTTACGAAATGTTTTTAAATTCTTCTTTGCACTTTACATATATATTTATATATATAAAGATCTTAATAATGTGTCTTAATTTTATTGTTTTGAATTTATATATTATGATATAGTTTTTAGTACCTATCGAAAATGGTTATAAAAAATTCGTACACTAAGTTTCAAAATACCTATAAAAATTTGCATAGAATATTAATAAAAGCATTATAATTGCTTCAAAGCTCAGTTTTTTTATATGAATACTGATTAAGTTAGACTTGAAGTGAAGAAAAAAGCAATTCCAGAAATAAATTACCTAGTAAAAATAACGCTGCTACAAAAATAGTTTCATACGCAACTTTGTACCCAAAGTAAAGTTCATTGCCGTGCAAATAGTAGCATAGCATTTAAACACAGTTATTTTTCTAATTTAACTGTTCACACATTAGCTAAAAGCTATATATTCAAATCGTAATAGGTTACACGACACTTACAATGCATAGAAAACTAAGTTTCGTAACGTTATGTCTTCTCACCCATTTCTCATTTCTCGATCTAACTTTTCTTAGTCTGTCTTCACAATAGTATTCATTTGTTTCTCAAGATTATGATTCAATATTACCATCCCCGAGTTTTAATTTCTCTTACATTGTGAGCATCGATACTTTCTTCGGGTATACTACACGTTCTAGATTCACAGTCGATTACGCACTAGATACATTTATACGTGTATGACAAAGATTACCGACTGAGCCTAAGGCAGTTGCATATTTTCTATCTCCCAAAAAACTTATGCCATACAGCGGCAAATACACAGATGCTCAGTTACGTTGTCTACCCTTTTTGAAGGGGACTTTATTCAAGTTTAATTTGCCATGACTCATTAAATTTGTTGATATCCGATCAGAAATAAACATTATGATACGTATAACTAAAACTGACCGACATTAGTTACGCGTCTTACTTTGTTGATAAAATAATTTCTGATCTCTAAAGCTTAGTAGAAAGCTTTGCCAAAGGCCTACATTATTAGAACAGAAAAACCTTACTACTGTAATAATTTATTTGTCACGTCCACCTAGATCAGCCCTTCTTTCTTTTGTTGTTACTCCATTTTTATAGTAGTAAGGTAAACTGTGATTGTATGTGTGTGATTGTTGCTGTTGTTTTATATCTGTGTTGAATAAATGATTTTTAATTTCATTCTAATAAATAATTTTATCTGCAGTTTTGTTGGAATAATCTACTTATATAAGCTTCTACATTGTTTCAATTACTTCAACTGCATGAATAATAATATGATGTTCTTTCACCTTTAGTTAAAGGTCAACGTGGGTCTAATTTTAACCGGAAAATGCATAGTCATCGGTTATTTAACGGCACGCTTTAAAGTTAATGCAATTGACATCAATTTATTAAATCTTCTCAACTTTCACGCTTGTTTGGTTATGATTTTTATGATAAAGCCATAAAACCAAGAAATATGACTTGTAACTGTTAAGTTGAATTGTACTCGGTAAAGACTAGATATCCTTATGCTTATTGCTCTTATTTTGGTCATTGTAAAGACAAATTTACTTCGATTCAGGTATTGAGTGTCAAAATACTTATTCTCATTCTGAATATCATCCGGAACTTCTTAAAACACGGCCTGCATTGACAAATCCTGTGCACTACTTGTTTAGACTACGACATAAATAATAAGCAAGTTCATCACAATAAGGGTACAAATCATATTACTCAGTAAAAGAGTTTCTAGATGATAAATATTAAAGAAGTAATAAAAAAGAATGTTAATCTAATCGTACATGTATCTATATCGAAGTATGTATATTTTTATAGGTACCTAACAATTTTTGCACTGTTTGACATGTATTGATTTTTCATTTTATATTAATTATAATAATATAAAGTACTGTATGCTTGACATTTTCTACTGTGATTCAGTGCCTTATTTACTTGATACTGTGTATAATTTATTAATTTGTATTTTATTAATATGATTGCATGGCGTGCGCCTGATGACGATATATATTTTTCAATTTTAACAACTGTATACCCCCAACTATATTCCGCAAATAAAAGATTTGATTTTAATGTTTATAGACGGAAAACAAAACTACATAAACGAAAAAAATAAAGATTCCTAAGAATCTCTCACGCCAGTTTTCCATAAAAAGTCACTATATCTCGTGTGTGTGTAAATAATTGTGTGGTTACGCGTAATAAATTGAACACTATACAATGTAATCCGACTTTAATATCCCGTCATTTGTCTGTCGCGTAGTTTTCGTCTTTTTATTATGGTAAACGTTAATGTAACTGAGTGGATGCTTTATAGTTATTAGTAAATCTTTATCATAATACAAGATAAGTGCTACATGGCCTAGGCATTGACATAACTAAAAACATGAAAACTTTTCCGTGGATATAGATATGAAAAGATAAATACAGGTATAGGAATATGAATATTTAGACCAAGGAATCTATCCTGTATATTAATGTGTAGTTCCTTAATAAAGACACATAAAAGCATTTGAACAAAACAAAAATTTGTGATAACATTTATTAAGGTAAGCTAGATAACCGTCATAATATCTAATGCGAGCACTAACCCGTATACACCTTCACGTTTGACGATCTAATAAACTCTACAACAAACACATTCGTATTAACCTGGTAACTTTAAGCGGGCCCAAATAAAAAAGTAACCACCATTGACTTGAAAAGAATAAGACAAATAAAAAGTAAATCACCGAAAACCTAAAATGGAACAGTAAACTGATACATTTACACTGCAAACTATCAAAAGGTAGATAACCTATCGTACTTAACAAAAGCAAAATCACCGTCACATCATCATCACATCATCAGCCTATTAATGTTCCCACTGCTGGGACACATGCCTCCTCTATGTGAGAGGGAATGGGCCGTAATCCACCACGCGGGCCCAGTGCGGGTTGGTGGATGTCACATGTCTTAGAATTTTTGGTTCTAGGACATGCCGGTTTCCTCACGATGTTTTCCTTCACCGTTTTGAGAGCAGTGGTGATGAAATAATTTACACAAAGTAAAGCGGCTGCCTGGGCTTGAACCCACGACCTACAACTTATAAGTTGTGGCCGATACCACTGGGCCACCACTGTTCCGTATCACTAGTAAACTGTACATTGCAATACATTTTCATAATACGTTCTATTCATGCAGCAAAATTTATGCAAATCCAACCTTTCTTCTACAACCGCAGCATCTATTTCATTTGGCGTGACAAGTGTAAACCCTTGTGGTTGACCACAGAACAAGTGCCACGGTCTTTGGGCTACTGACCTATAATAGTGACAATATTTTTAGCTTGCGGTAAGCTTTGGTGCAAACTGTTAGTACAATTGTTATGAAATAAAAAAATCTAAGAAGTCCGATGACGTTTCTCATTTTACATTCCGCGATAACTTTGTACGTAAGAAATTGAAAAATCAAATACATAATCCTAATTCATAACTATGTAATCCATACACTATAACAACGACTATCATTCGTAAGCTTCAAGTTTACTTATTGTTAAGTATTTTTATAGCTCTGTCAATCACTGACTTCAGTGTGGAATAGGCTTTTGTAGACTCATATCAAATGTGATTTGGTAAGGTTGGTTTAGTGAGCAAGCGCTGCTGCTGATTAGAGAACCTGGGTTCGTTTCCCAGGTCGTTGATAGTGTTATTGGGTTTTTCTATTATTGTCACCAGACGGTGCTTATTCAATTTGATTACGAATTGTAGTTTACTAGCATGTTTAAAAACTGATACCGGTAGATGACTTGTGCACTTATGGATAATTTCTTTGCAATGTTTTTCTTACAAATGCTTAAATAGCGAGTCTGTTGGACCAACACATAAAAGTTACATTGTTTACTGCGTATTGGAAACGTTTTTAGGGTTCCGTACCCAAAGGGTTAAAACGGAACCCTATTACTAAGACTTCACGATCCTTCTGTCTGTCTGTCTGTCTGTCTCTCCGTCTGTCACCAGGCTATATCTCATGAACCGCGATAGCTAGACAGTTGAATTTTTCACAGATGATTTTTTTCTGTTGCTGCTATAACAACAAATACTAAAAACAGAATAAAATAAATATTTATGTGGGGCTCCCATCCAATAAACGTAATTATTTTGCCGGTTTTTGCGATAATGGTACGAAACCCATCGGGCGCGAGTCTGACTAAAAAGAAAATTACTAAAAAGAATAAATAATACAAAATAAGATATCAGCCTTCATAACCTCAATTTATTTTGACAATTATTACACTAACCCAGGATTTTGTGACTAAACTCTCCTACAACGATGGGTTACATATTTAAGTAAAGATTAGGCATACATAAACTAAAAAAACTGACCCGCTTTGCAAAGAGTGGCGGACATTTACCAAAATAGTTTTACTAAACGGAATAATGTGACATTTCATTGCATATATTTATTTGATTCAAAATCGATGGAGAGAAATGTAGCGAATCGTTTAAATAAACTAAAAATTAAACGATTTCAAAGTGCTTTATTTGATGTCTGTACATTTTGTTCAAAATAAGGTATTTTCTTAAGTTTGCCGTGTATCATTACTTTCCAGAATCTGATCCTTATAAGCGACACTATCGGATCGTGAAATAATCAGCCTGTTTATTTTTTCAAAATCAACGGGTACGATTCCTGTTTAAGAATATTGAGTTTTCAAAAATATATATATCATAATGCAGTATTAGTTTTCATCAAAACGGTCCTGAGACTCCTTTCAGTGTTTGTAGCTTTTCCTCATAGTTTAGGATTTCGCCCACTTGTAAAACTAGTACTATTTTTAATTTTTCTCGGCATTCCCGTGACTCACATTAATGTGATTAATGCCATAGTAAATCAGAGCCATATATCAATACATTTTAATATATTTTGTTTGTGTACGCCATGTGTATGTTTTTCATACTAAGATGCCCAATGACCTTTATGCGCAAGATGACTTATCTGGTTAAACCTGAGCTAGCTGTTAACACCGAGTTATTTAGGAGGCTTGGGAGGAGCCACGCCGTGCCCTCATCTCTGAAGTAAGCAGTGACCTGTCGCTGCGGGCCGTAGTCGAGTCTATGGTCGGCAGCGAAGAGTCCTGGGACGCGGTGGTATCCTTCTGCGAAACAGTCGTCTCGCAGAAGGAGGCTGCGGAGAGGGAGAGGGAGATATCATCCGCTAACCCGTTCCGCAGCAGACGCGCCGGGCGTCGGCGGATGGCGGACAACGCCCTCTTCCAGCCCCCCTAAATGGGTCCAGGGGCGACGGACTCGGGGACATCTGTCGCCCCCCAAACATCAGGACCCGAGGTGAAGGTGCGTAGTCTTCCACGCGCGCCCCTCTTAGACGTCGCGGGGGGAGGCCACGACTCCCATACGACCGTAGGTGTGAGATGGAACCCCCCCGGTGGGTTCCCGCTTTGTCGAGGCGGGGGGGCTCAGTAACCGTGGCTTGGTCACCCACGGTGAAGCGAAGAGGAACCCGAGGAGGGGCCGCTCGTCAGGGCTTTTGCCGATTAAGCCGACGACGTAGCGGCCAACTAGTAGGTTGCGGTGCCGCTTGGTAACAGGCGACATCGCAACTGAGGCGGGCCGCGATGTCTTATGGAGATTCCCAGGTCCCATACGATATCGCGGCTGAGGGTTGGAGGCCGCGGCGGGAGAGGAGTGCCGGTATTGCGGTGCGCCGCTCTCCCTACCTTCCGCGGCCTAGACGGGGTCGCCACCGTCTGATGGCGGACGCGGTGGGGCCGCAGGGGAAGAGGAGTGTCGGTATAGCGTTAGCCGCTCTCCCTATCCCCTGCGGCCGCAAACTGGTAGGTGGCGGGGCCATTGACCTCGACCCGTCACAGTGGGACCAAGGGTGCCATACACGGGGTCGTCTGGCACCCATGTGCTGAATTGGTCCCTGGGGTGGTCCCGGCGTACAGTGTGTTCTGGTGCGCCGGTGATGGGGGGTACTCCCCCGAGGAGGGTCCGGTGACGGACAGCCGCGGCGGGTTCGCGGTGAGTGCTAACGCGTGCCCGTGTTCCCGCCATAAGCGGCACTGGAGGACACCGTGGAGTTTTAGTGGGTTAGAGTCCCACATAACTGCACTATCTCCCCGTGGTAGTGCAGTATGCATGAGCATTTCTCCACGCAAAAAAAAAAAAAAAAAAAAAAGGTGTGAGATGGAACACCGGTGTGGTTTTTTGTCAGTACGAGTCTGACAGACCCCTGCCTAGGGCGGAGGAAATCCAAGGAGGATTTTCCACCCCGAAAAAAAATAAAATAAAAAAGGAACGCGCAAATGGCCTTAACTAAAGTAAAATTATGAAAAAGTAATTACGACAAAAAACACAGCCAACTGAATAGGAAACTTTTTGGTGACCAAGGGTCAAGCACCACACACAAAAATGTTTTTCATCATCGACTCAACCATGGCATGAAGTAAGCTATTACTTATACAAATGAGCAAACTGGAGAAAGTACCTATTGGGTATTTTCATTTAGAATGTTACTTATTCTCTGCTACGTCATACAGGAAAAAGATAGCTACATTAGAATAGTTAACTAACTTTAACTTTTCATTCTAATGTAACTATTTTTTTACCCGACTGCTGAAGGAGGGTAATGTGTATGTATGTATGTTTGTTCCTATGTGGTGTTCCAGAGACCAAACGCGTTGGCCGATTTTGATAATTTGTATGTCAATCGATTGGTCTTAACCTTGCGAGTGTCCCTGTTTACATTAAAATAAAAAAATAGAAAAATGGCGGCTTTTGGGTGTCATATTGTGGGGAGCCTAATTTTTTTTTTCAGCCGTACCCATTGTGTGAGGTACCAAAATAAAGGGTTTTAAAAGGTCATTTCAAAAATATAAAATACTTATATGTTTAAATGTACCTAATTTGAAAAAAAAAAACTAAATATTTAAAAATAAAAAATGGTTAATTCAAAAAATCAAAAATCCCGACTGCTTAAAAGGCGAACTAAAAAGACGTAAACAAGAAGAAAATCATGCTGTGCAGTTGGAGGATACATCTGGGTTTGGTCAGCCAGCTCGCAAATATTTATCCTCCAACTGCACATCATGATTTTCTTCTTGTTTAAGTACGTCTCTTTAGTTCGCTTTTTAAGCAGTCGGGTTATTTGTTTTTTTTTTTTTTTTTTTCCTGTACTGATTTCAAAATCGGATTTTTACACCTCTTTTGGATCTACTAGATTCTATAGGTACCTGAGTATTTTGATTTATCAACGTAAAAGAATTTACTGCAAATAGTCTCAAATTTAACCCCTATAATACAACTCGATTCCTCCCCCTGAAGCATCCAATTGACAGTTCTGAACTGTGAATAAATTACTCAAAGGTTTTTATCATGGTGACTTGTCAAAAAAAATAAAAATAATCCTGTAATAAATACCCTGTACCACTCATTTTTCTTTCAAACGCAATTTCAGATAAATATTATCAAAAAATATAAGACATCAATTTTCCAGCATTCTTAGTTCTTAGAAATTGTAGCACCTAAAAAGACCATTAGAACATAGCTAACTTTTTTTATGAACGCAACTCATACCGCCACCGTAACAATGATACAACAACACTTACGCAATCAAATGTAACCCTTATTTCACACGTTATAAGAATTACAACAGCCGCAAATACACGAAGAAACGTAGTAAACTCTGTCCAAGTTTGAACCTTATTTTGTAAGAAATAAGAGTAATATTGTTAACAGTATTTATTAGTCTATTTTGCTTTCACTAAGGAATGCAAAATGCTTTCGAAATCACGTTTGCGATGAATTAATTCACAGATGGTCGAAGGAGAAAAAAATGAAAGTGGTTAAAAAGAAAAATGTGATAATTTAATAAGAGTATGGGTGGTAATTTGGGACGTTTATATTTTGTCAATATGATGTAATGCTGAGCATTATGATGAAACATCACATTTAACTGATATTGAAAAAGGCCCTCCGTTTCTATTGTTAGTATAATTAAGATGAATATAAAAAGGAAATTAGTGTGCTTACGGCATTTAACTAGTGTTCATTTAGATATTTGGGGTTGTATTGTGGTTAAGTGTGAATTTACTTGGTCTTGTGATAATAACAAACAATAAGAACATTCAGATCAAGGATCTGAATTTGACATTAAAACTTAAAAAAAAAAACAGAAAACACATTAAAATAAATACCTGACTTGCCAACTGAATTTCATTTTCTTGTATATGTTTACAATACCTTCAAGAATTCATATTGCTTCTTTATCATCTTCATCTAAGATCGTATCTTTTATATTTTTCAATTCTTCCATATTTATATTTAACAGGCTTCTCTAATCTGTATGATCTTATTGCCTTGACCTTGAGTCAGGTTCAAGATTCCAAGTACCTACCACTTTCGTTGGCATTCCGCCGTATTGCCACGCTCGGTGGCACAAGCATGGCACTTGTTTTTGAGATAGAAGTGTGGCATACATAACCACTCATATTGTTCTCAGATTTGCACTACAATGGGTAATTGCTTGTTTGAAATGTTTGAGAGTTTATTAAGTAAATCGGTGTGCTGTATCATAATGATTGTTATTATTTGTAATATTTGTGGTGGCTGTAATACCGACTATTAGTTTATTTAGAATTTTAATAACATCTGTGAAAGAGTTCTTGGTAATTACTCTGTTCAGATTTAACTTTTTTATTAAGTTTGATACTTATCAACTTTTTTATCTGATCTTCTTCATGAGAATATTTGCAAATGGATAAATAGAATCATTTTTGAGTTAAGTGTTAATCTGACATTCAAAAGTGCCTTTTATTGGTCTAATTGAAATAATCGACTTTGACTTTGGCGAAAAATCTCGTTTTTCTAGGACTCTGTCAATATCTGTATATTCTATGTTTTGTATATTTAAAAGACTTTGTTATCAGTGTTTGAATTAAGTACTAAAATACCATCATACTGTGCATCATATTATCCATACGTAATACGTCTTTTTTTAGGGTTCCGTACCCAAAGGTTAAAACGGGTCCCTATTACTATGACTTTACGATCCGTCTGACTGTCTATCTGTCTGCCTGTCTGTCTGTCCGTCTGTCACCAGGCTGTATCTCTGTAAAATTAATATTTAAGTGGGGCACCAACAAAAGTTATTTTTTGCCGTTTTTTGCAATAATGGTACGGAACCCCTCGTACGCGGTTCCGACTCGCACTTGGCCAGTTTTTGGGCCTTCTTTGAAGCTTATTTTGTTATAATGTTGTTACAGATACTTATCCATTATTTAGTAAAAACTTAGGAAAGTAGTTCTTTATAGCCTTTAAATTACTTCTGAAAACACCTGACGATATAACTTTAGTTATAACTTTAATTTAATTTTAGTTAAATCTTTAAAAATCTGCTATAAGAAAGGTAAGTAGAATTCATTTTCAAATACTTGCACTGCTGGTATAGCACCCTCAATTATCATAAAATCTGCATAATAGATTTCTCGACGGTGAGTGATCAGAACATTCTAATTCACATCTTCAAGATCAAGGCTTTATGTAACGATGTCATTGACACTATCGCTATGATTGAGACAGAAACAGAAAGTTCACGGTTCTCAGGTGATTGGACAATTTATTTAGACGATATAGAGAGTTATTCAAATAACCATATACAAATAAACAATATACATATTAACAAGATGCATCGGTTGGATAAATTATGAATATCTTTCTTATCTTTGTTTATTTGTGTTTCGTCTTCATCCATGTCTATCGCAATATTTTCGCCACAAGGCATCCTTCGTATAGCCATTCTAACTCTAAATCGCACTGAGATTTGCTGTTAAGGAACTTAATTCTGAGTTAAGCTTTTATGCATAAGCTGTCTTTACCAAATTTTATTAGAACTTTTTTAAACCAAAACATCGTTTTCTCTAGCAATTTTTAAGTCTATAAATGCGGCAGTTTGAGACAGACACGTGCACGCTGAAAGCCGGAAATATCTGTAGTGCATACAAATATCTGTTTCGTGCGGGAATCAAACTCACGACACGTAGGGCAGACGACGTGCGACAATTTTACAGTGCGTGACAGAAGGAAGGTAAAGAAAAAGAAGGTAAGGTAAAGAAAAAGAAGCTAACTTATGACATCTTACCTTGGATTGTCTGAAATTTGATATGTCCAGAAAGGAAGTGAAAGTTGCAGATAACCCTCAGTAGCTGATTTAAAAATGAGAATCATGTCTAAACGCCAAATCATACATTGAAAAAAATAAAGTATAACATTAGACCATTCTCTTATTAATTTGATCTATGAAAATTATGAATTTTAGTCGTATAAAATAGTGTAATCAATTTGTAAAGTTATGCCTAACACGGACATAAATCCGACACTCACACCAAAACCGCCGGGTGTATTTTAATGAAATTTTCACCATCTCGAAGACAATTTAAGTATCTACATTTTGATCTAAAGCTTTATTTAAGTCATAGAATAATAAGGAAAGTACAAAAACCGGCCAAGTGCGAGTCGGACTCGCGCACGAAGGGTTCCGTATCAGTATCGCAAAAAACGGAAAAAAAATCACGTTTGTTGTATGGGAGCCCCACTTAAATATTTAATTTATTCTGTGTTTATTTGTTGTTATAGCGGCAACAGAAATACATCACCTGTGAAAATTTCAGCTGTCTAGCTATCTCGGTTCATGAGATACAGCCTAGTGACAGACGGACGGACAGACAGACAGACAGACAGACAGTCGGATCGCGGAGTCTTAGTAATAGGGTCCCGTTTTTACCCTTTGGGTACGGAAATTTTGACGGTTTAAATTTTGGGTCGCGTGGGTGTGAAGCGAGTGCGCGTTTTATTCCCTCAAGGTCATTTGCGACTGTCGTTGTCTTAAGGCATATATATTCCCCAAGGTTAACGCAGTACTAGCCGTGCGCCCGCTCGGAGCCAGAATATCAATATTGAACCTCCATTTGTACAGTTTTGTTTATAGAATATTCTTTAATTTACTTATGCTATATCAGTTATGAAGAAATTCTAGCCATCAATTTTTCTGTGTAAATATATTTTTAAACTTCCAAGTCGTTTTGGAGGAGTATCCAAAAGTTGCGAAAAAATATCGTGTTATTAATTATTTTTTAGTTAAAAAAACATGTTTCAAAAATAATGTACATGAATCCTAACATCGTATAAAACAAAGTCGCTTTCCGCTGTCTGTCTGTCCCCATGTATGCTTAGATCTTTAAAACTAGGCGACGGAGGAATATTCAAGAGACTGTGGAATTTAAAAGATTCAGAAGATTTTTTTTAAATCTCAAAGCACTTCAAGACCAACAAAGCATACTAAAATACATAATCTAAACAGCTTTGAACCAATCCAAACATATAAAATGTTGTGCAAAAAACCGGAACGAAAGTATGACCAACCAGTTTATACTCTAGAACATTTTCATCCCAGTCATAGCTCAGGATACACTGGTAAACGTGACGTTGACTACTGCTATATGCGACATGAATTGCTCATTGTTTGAATAAACAAATGACTTTCCACCGTGAATGTGGCTTTCCTCAAGTCTCAATGTTGTCTACAATATGTCTGTAGGTTACCTAGAGAAATCTGAATTTATATTGGTAATGTGTTCATTTGTATGTAGTGTTCGTTGCATTTAATATGTATCATGGTCTACTTCTGCCATGCTGGCCCTAAAACGCAGTAAGAGGTTTTTTTACCTTTTTTAGTTGAATTTTAACGGGCATGCTATAAGGAACACATTGGACTAACTTAGTTTTTGATTAGATGATCAACTCAATGAGCAGTAACTCAACATCGCATGTCAAAATATATTGTAACACTAACTAAAATACAGTTAAAGCAGTGACGTCAACAACGACCCGTCACTTCACCAAGTTAAACGCAGTAAATATCTGTATTACCACATACAATCTGTAAACTATATATATACATATAAACTAAAACTCAATAAGCAGTTTTTGTACCAAAAATGATAATACTGCAAGGTTGATCACTGATTATTTGATATGAATTACAGATTAAAATGCAGCAAAATGTTTGAATGTGGTACTTTATTTAGTATTAGTCAAATAGGTTTATTCAGTGAAACCAACTAACTTGCAGTACGTTCATTTTTTACTGCATTATAGTCGGTACTGTTCTAAAGCTTGAAAATAACTATATTCTAAATAAATATCAGTATGACTCACTGTTACTGCATTATAATTAGTAACTTGAACAATGATACTAAATTTCACTGCAGTCGACATCATACTTTACTGCGTTCTAGTGATCTGTCTCTCAATCAATCGTGTGTCGAACGCTACGGAACTCTAGGAACTCTAGGAACTCACGGAGCCGTTTTCACCAGCGTCCGTGCCGCTAGTAAAATTTAACAAAACGTCCCTTGATGAAACATAACGTTATTTTATTTGCCTATGTAATTGTAACTAAGTACGGCCTTCAATATATTTTTAAAAGATGGGAAAGTCAAGTAATTAAGAAATATGTTTTTTGAGCTTAGGTGGTATATTATTAATGTGTGGCTTTTTGAATTGAGAGGTTTTCACATGTTTTTTCTCGTATTACAAATTATCTCAAATGCAAGCCAGATAAGTCTGTACGTGTCCAAGATCGCACAAAATCACACAATATCGCACAGGCCACGTTATCGATCAATTTATGCAATATCGATTTTTAGGTGTAAAATCATTACTCTTATGGCAATGATACCCCTGAGTAGCTGATTAAAATTCGTTGTCTTCATTACTGAAGGTTGTGCCCGTCTCGAAAGCTTTGACAGAGTCATTGACGAGCTGCTTCCAAACCACTCTGTCTTTGGCTCTTCTCAGGGCAGTGGTTACGTGAGTCCCGTAATCACCCTGATCTGATCTGACAATCGAGTGAATGAGCGTCCGCGTGGCCTTTTCCCATCCACTTTTTCCACAACAACCAGTTTCTCCAGGTTATCTGGCTGTCTCCGGGCGATGTAACCAAAGTAATACGCGACTCTTTGGTAGCAGATTGTGGCGAGGCTGGTTTTGATGTTTAACTGGTTGAGAACGGACTTATTCGTGCGTTTTCCTCTGCATGGTATGCGCAAAAATCTTCTCCAGCACCACATCTCAAAAGTCTCAATCATTCTTTTTTTATTTTTTTTTTTGTAATGGGTTTGCTCTTGACTCTAGTCTAGGTCATAGGTGACAGAGACAGAGTCTACGATGGAGTGAGCTTACCCAGAAGTAGCCTGTTCACTCTAACTTTGAAGAGATTCGGGTTGAATGCGTTCGGAAACACAGACGCAGGCAGTGAGTTCCACTCATTCGCTGTGCGCATTATAAAGGATGTTTGGAAGCGCTTGGTTCGAATTGGTGGAATGGCAACAAGGTAAGGATGATAACTTGCAGTGCGTCTAGATGTCCGATGGTAGAAGGGGGCTGGTGGGATGAGGTCGTGGAGTTCCTGAGCACACTCACCGAAGTACAGTACTTATATGGTGTACATAATAAAGAGTATTCTATTCTATTCTATTCTATTCTACAGTCTGTAGAAGACCGACAAGCAGGCAACTTTGCGGCGATGAGCCAAGCTGTGAAGCCTGGCGTCCACCAGTTCCACGTTGCCAATGAGCCTCTTGGCTCTGCGTTCCACTGAGTCAAGCGCGGCAAGCTGATACTTAGCTGAACCATCCCAAAGGTGGCTGCAATACTCCATGCAGGATCGGACTTGTGCTTTGTATAGGGTTAAAAGCTGCTCCAGGCGTAAAGTATCGCTTCACCTTATTTAGGATGCCCAGTTTTTTGGCCGCGATTTGGGCTTTGTTCTCAATGGAGGAGCCGAAGTTGAGACTGGATGTCAACTCCATGCCTAGGAGCTCGAGCCGATCAGTCACAGGAACAGACGCACCCCGAAAAGTAGGCGTTTGATCGAACAGACTCCTTTTGGCGGTAAAAAGACACGCCTGTGTTTTGGTGGCGTTAAAAGAGACCAGATTGTCATCACCCCACTGGGAGACAAGGCTTAAGGTCAAATCTGTCCGCTCAACCATAGCCTCCCTCAAGGAAAGAACTTCATCCATGCTGGTTTTTGCGCTGGACAAGTATCTCTCTGAAACAGTACTGTCATCTGCGTACCCAACAATACCAGGCTTGATGTGCAGCAGGAAAAGAGTTGCAGAGAGAACAGACCCCTGAGGAACTCCGGCATCAATAGCCATAAGGTCTGAGGAGCAGCCGTCAATGACTACTCGGATCGACCGTTCGCTAAGGAAGTCTGATATCCAGCTACAAAAACCAGCGGGGATGCCACAAGCAGGAAGCTTACTGAGCAGACTCGCGTGCCAGACCCTGTCGAAGGCCTTCGAGATATCAAGCGATACAGCAAGTGCTTCGCCGTGTCTCTCGATGGCTTCGCCCCAGCAGTGCGTGACATACACAAGAAGATCGCCAGTTGACCGTCCCCGGCGAAAGCCATATTGACGGTCACTGAGGAGATTGTTGTCTTCAAGGTAGGTCAGCAACTTTCTGTTCAGTACCCTTTCCATAACTTTGCACAGAATAGAGGTAATGGCGATCGGACGGTAATTGGCAGGGTCTGCACGGTTGCCTTTTTTGGGCACTGGTTGCACATTTGCAAGCTTCCAGGATTTCGGCACCGTCCCTTTTACAATAGAGAGGCGGAACAAGCGAGTCAACACAGGAGACAGTTCTGGCGCACACTGCCTCAGCACTCTCGCTGGAATGCCGTTAGGTCCGCTGGCCTTGTTCACGTCTAGACTGCACAATACTCTCCGGACCTCTTTAGTGTGCACAGCGATCTCCGGCATCGAAGAGTCACAATGAGGTACAGTAGGTGGTTGCTTGGAGCCAGCGTCCAGACGTGAATTGCTAGCAAAAAGAGATGCAAATAAATTTGCTTTGTCACTTGCAGAGTGAGCCAGCGACCCATCAGGTTTCAGCATCGGAGGTAAAGTGGGCCGACAGAAATTCGTTTCAACCGCTTTAGACAGGGACCAAAACTGTTTACTACCCGGAGGGTGCGATGCCAGCTTGGCCCCAATACGTCCAATATGGTCAAAACGTGCCCGACGCAGAACCCGCTTGCAGAACTTGGCGGCAGAATTAAAGGCTCTTTTCCTCGCGCGAACCCTACGCGCTCTAACGTTGCGGTCGCGGGCCCCGACCCAGGCTTGGTAAGCAGACTCTTTTCGGGCCTCAGCATGGGCGCATTCTGCATTATACCAAGGTCGGGATTTGTGACCGAGCGGAATGTCGGAGAATGGAATGAAATATTCCATTCCCTGCCGAATCACATCCGCAACCGCGTCTGCACAGCTCGAGGGGCTGAGGAGAAGCACACATGCCGCCAAGGATAAGACGCAAAAAAGTGCCGCATCTCGTCCCAGTCTGCTGACTCGTATCGCCATACTCGCCTCGTGCCTCTAGGGCTCTCATCTGGAGGGGAGCAAGTCGAAACGGATTTCACCAGACAGTGGTCAGACGATCCCAGCGGGGCTGAGACCGACACCGAATGACTGTCCGGATCAGTTGACAGTAGAAGATCTAAGCAGTTGGGTGTATGGCCGTCAACATCCGGTACCCGCGTTGCCACATTCACCAGCTGGGTTAGATCTAGGGATAGAGAAAACTTGCGCGCCTCTAACCCGGCATGGTCAGTTTTCCGGTATGGGTACAACCATTCTTTATGATGGGCGTTAAAGTCCCCCAGAAAATTAAGCTTCGCTGTTGGGTACCGTTGCTGGGCTATGTCAGCCGACTCCACGAGGCAATTAAAAAGCGCTGTCGTCTCCTGGTCACCTGAGTGCGATCGGTAGACGCCGATGTAAAGAGACTTATGGCAGAAAAGCCCGATTTCTCAAAGCAACGGAGACGACGACAACAAATGTCATCGCGGACGTACACACAGACCCCAGCTTGCTTCTTGAATTTGTGTTCAAGAGAGTAACCCGGGTAGTTGAGGTACGCCACGTCCGACGGGGTTGTTATCTTCGTCTCCGTTAGAAAAAACAGGTGCGGCTTCTCGGTCTCGAGGTGGTGGTGGACCGGATCGAGATTAGAGTGCAACCCCCTGATGTTAGTGAGGTGCACTTTTAGTGGGAGGAAGTGCAGCCGTTGTTTCACCTTATTCTTATTTTTTCTGGTCATTGTGTTAGAGTATGGTGGGGAAGAAGTCGAACTGTGGAAAACTGGAGCTAACCCAACCTATGGGGAACTCATTTGGAGACTGCGGGGACGCCCGAACCCCCCCGGATATGGCCACCGGGTCCTCCCATCCAGTCGCCAGCTGGCACGGTGGAGCATACCGGGATTTTTCGCGAGTTGGCGGGGCAGCCTTTGGCACGTGGCTGGCGTGCTACTTGGGCCCCCTACTGACTGCGGTCGGCCAACGGCTGGCACCGTGCTTCGGATCCCGCTACCCTCCAAAATGAGTTACCCGGCCAGTTTTGCCCAGAGACCAAGACCGGTTCTGAACAGCGCAACTGACATGCTCCTTCTCCCCCAAAGGCACTGGCAGTCCCACACACCGGCGGAACACAGCAAGCTGCTTGGCGCCGGACTCCGGTAGGATGGTGGTCGCGAGCCAGGCGGCCCCTTGCGGAGCCTACCACCGCTTAAGTGGGATCGTTCAGCCGTACCACAGGTAAGCCTGTGGTGCCGTTGCCCGGGATGGACCGCTAGGAGGTAGATCCCATACCCACCCCATAATTCTTCCATCCACCGTAGAGAAAAATCAAGAATATCAGGGTTCTAACCAGTCTCTTTTTGGTGTTATTAGAGCTGTTCCTATTGTACCATATCCTCGACATCTTGCTCATTGCAGATTTGGCCTATCGCAGCACCCCTGATCGCTGATCATGGAGCCCAGATACATAAACTCACTCACGAACTCTTGATCTACAAGTTCTCCCGTAATTTTAGATACTTTTCTTTATTGGATTGGGTCATATTATCTAATTACAATAATTTACTTCGTTAAGGCTCCATTGTCATTCATAAAGTATTGTTGAAAAACATCTCAGTTATTGGCTTGTCTTTCACGGCGAACTGATTGAGCTATTTGTATACTCTCAACATTATGACTGAAATCTTTTTTAATCTTATGGCCGTCTCGTTTTCATACAAAATTGTGAATTTTGCTTTCATAATATTAATGGATGAAGTTATTGATACATCCAAACACGATTTAATATTCGCCACTTGTTTGTCAAAATGCCAAATGAGCATTCCACGTATCTCCGTGCTCTAGATAGGCAATAATAAAAAACCCTTTAATAAACACTCAAAAATTGACCACGATAAGGTCTCATTATATTTTGATGCTCAAATGCCTCACCACCTACGAATACATATGGGACAGGTGGCAAAGTAGATCCGGGCAGTATTTTATCATTGGGTAGTTTGATAGAACCGCTATGACCAGCGTTCCAAAGAGTAGTATTTTAAAAAATGGTTGAAAAGTTAGATTTTTCTTATATACGTATGTATGAAAAATGCATGCACATTAAGTTTAAGGTTTAAGGTTGTTAAGGTAGGCACACGCCAATTTGAATGCAGTAAAAAAAAAGTCTTCTGCTGCAAATTATTCTGCAAGTAGCGCATAAATCAAAAGTTTTTATAGTATAAAGTATTTTTACCGCATTTTAATAAGCATATATGTTCCATTTTGCGTGCAGTAACTGTTATGTTTTTTTTTTTTTTAAATCGTTTTTATTTTGAAGTTATTACACTAAATTACTTTTTTTTCCAAAATCCAATCTTTGTTATCACTTAGTTATCGTGGCAATTAATATTATAATCCACCATGCATTGTCAGAGAGCAGTGGTGGCCCAGTGGTATCGGCCGCGACTTACAAGTTGTAGGTCGGGGTTTCGAGCCCAGGCAGGCGCTTTACTTTGTGTAAATTATTTCATCACCACTGCTCTCAAAACGGTGAAGGAAAACATCGTGAGGAAACCGGCATATCCTAGAACCAAAAATTCGAAGACATGTGACATCCACCAACCCGCACTGGGCCCGCGTGGTGGATTACGGCCCAATCCCCTCTCAGAGAGGAGGCCTGTGTCCCAGCAGTGGGAACATTAATAGGCTGATGATGATGATGATGATGCATTGTCAGAATTATAAAACAAACAGCGTCATAAGGTTTTTTGCGGTTTTCTCGAAACCGCATTTGTTCTCAAACTGCATTTTAGGGCAGATTTGTTAGACGACGATCTGTAGCACTTAGAATTTTATTTATCTACAGTATTTATTTTCAAATAAACGCTTGACCATAAATTAGCTACTGCTACATTTTTTTCATGCTTTAACATTAGTTTCGGAATAAAACATAATAAAGGGTTTTTCAATTGGCGCGGTTAGTTTTTGGCGGCCAGTGGCGGCTATTTAGTTTTGGTGACATCTATCAAAACTTTTGTTTATTATTCAGTTACTTATGACAAATAATCACCATGGCAAGTTACACGACTAAACAGCACGTGCAAAGTATAAAACTTCAGCATGAGCGATTTGAGGGTAAGGATATCTCTCGCAGGGATGCTGTGAATTGGCCACCAAGGTCATGCAATTTGACCCCGCTAGACTTTTTCGTGTGGGGTTTCTTGAAGTCGCAGATCAATGCAAACAAACCACAATCGATCGATGCCCTAAATGTGAACACAAACACAGGTCATCGCTCAAATTCAACCGGATCTATGCAGAAGAGTTATTGAAAATTGGACCACTCGGATCCGTGCCACTGTAAATAGCCGAGGCGGGCATTAAAACGAAGTCATATTCCACACTTAATGGTACAAGTGGGCCTTTCAAATGAAATAGAATTTTGTTAACACCTCACATACAGCTTGTTTTATTTCATTTCAACATCTACCCGCCTTTATGGAAATCCCTTTATATGCTTGGTGGCCCAGTGGCTAAGAGCGAGGTCTCGTGCTTGAGGTCGTGGATTCAAATCAGGGCAAGTACCAATTTAGTTCAGGTCAGATAGTGGTCAAGCGCAAGCCTATTGATAATAATAAAAAAGGACCAATATGACTTTTCAAATTCATATGTACCTTCTAAATTAGATTTTTGATTTGGCTTGGATATTACAGACAACGGTGAAGGAAAACATCGCGAGGTAACCTGGATTTAGATAGTTAATGTAAGTCTGAAATGGCATAATTTTGTAATGTTTTGAAATTACTAAACAGAATTATGTATCGTAACTGAGTAATAAAATGTATAAACGATAAAAAATTGTTGGTTAATGAACGATGAAATGGACAATAAAGAAAGTCCAGCATAAAATACGAACAGAAATAAAAATTAAGTGACGTATTTGTCTCGACAATATTTTATTATACTTTTATAAACACAAATTTGTCATTATATAATATATTTTGACTAATCGAAAATCTTAAAATTAAGTAGTAGCGTTTAAAATCAATTTTGCTTTATCTAATAGATTTTATTACTGAGAACATATAGCAGTTGCTACGATTAGATTATATATGAATGAACTTTTTATCGGTAAATAGCAATTTATATATTTTTAACAACATTCTGAAAGTAGGAGGTTGTCAATTCGCCCCTTCACTTTTTTATTTGAAAGCTGGTACTTTTCATTTGATCAAGATCTGCCAAGTCGTTTTTGAGTTATCATTAATAATGCGTATTTAATTGACTTCGACTTGACGATGTTCTCATTTTACTACTGAGTCTTTCCATTAGGGTAAGGTAGCTATAGAACATGCTCATATTTAAGTAATTTTACCACAGCTAAAAACATAAAAATAAAATCTTAACACAAAAAATAAACCGACTTCCATAGCAAAACACTAAAAAGTGCAGAAATAACTTTCGTTTCAGCAGTTGGGGTCGCAAAACTTAAACAACAAGAGATACCAAAGACACCGACTTCTAAAACGAAAGCTATATTCATAACGAAAGCTTCACTTTTTACTGTTTTGCTTTGGAAGTCGGTTTAGGATAAAATTTCCTTTATGGGCCGCTGATTTTTGGTGTGAGGTGGGTGGGGGAGGAAGGGGGAGTGGTTTGGCTACCCCCCTGTACGATCCCCACCACTCGGAGCCCCATGGTTATGGAGATATCCATGGTTAAAGTTTTCAGGTTAGACTAAAAATTTCCACAAATGTCCATCGTTTTATGGGGCGGGGAGGGAGAGAGGGCAAGGGGTGCTGGGGGGCTACCCCACTGTACCATCCCCACCCCACGGCTCCGAGTGGTGGGGATGGTACAGGGGGGTAGCCAAACCTCCCCCCTCCTCCCCCCACCCTCCCCGCGCCAAAAAACAACAGCCCATAAAGGAAATTTTAACCCGTGACCATAAAAATGTATGGTACAACTATGTCGAGGTCATACGACATACACTTGAATTAATAGCCGAGTCATTCACCAAACATTAAATGTCTGTAACTGCAATAGAACTTGCTAATCTACTTCCTAATTATATATCCTGTCAATCGAAAATATGCGCAGAAAGTGATGTAAAAAATACATAACCTAGCAGAGTTTATGAAACAAAAAATGCTTCTTACCCGGTTCAGTATCCTCAATTTCGTTTTCTTCATCCAAGTCTCTCTCCTTTATTTCATTGCTGTCGGTTCCAGTGAGGTAGATAGTATTAGCTTCCTTACTATACTTGTTGATATCAACACTATTCTTCTTGAAACACATGCCACTAGACACTTCAACATCACCGTTCATCCCCAGTCTATCATCTAGATACGTATAAAAGTTCTTCTGTAAACAACTCACTGACGGCGTTGCCGTGCACTTATTCAAAATATTGTCCCATAGCACATTCCCAGTCCTAAATGTACCATTTTGATACAAGTCACTAAAGTATCTCCCTGATACACTCTCGATAATCTTCATACGTTTCGCTATATCGTCATTGTCACTGCACTGAATCTGTTTGGCACTAAGTAACATTAAAACTAGAAACTTGACTATAGTATTGATTCCCATTTTGTTTTTGTTTCTCTCTTCATAGTGTTCTGCCATTGTCAGTTCATTACTGTTTCTATCTATTTGTTACAGATAGTTTTATTTTGCACAAGCGTTAGGCCTCCTGGTATATCTACGTGTGTCTACGCGAAGCGATTCCATTCTCTTGAAGTTTTGTGTATTGTGATTTTGGAAAGTGAGCTCATCAGCCTCTTGTTGACAGGTTGAAAATTATCTTCTGTGTTGTTCCGTATTTATCTTGATGTTTCATCTGTAACAAGAATATTATATCAGTTGACAGTGTGTGACTGGCATGCTAACAAACCCAAAAATATAGGCTACGATTTGTTTTAGAGTTGATTACCAAATTATTAATTTATAATGTTTCTAATAGCATTATTATTTACAATAACAAATAAAAATCTAACCCTATTAGGAGCCAAAAACATCACGAGAACCATTTTATATTTTAAAACCATTTCGTTTATTTACAACGTGTTGAATAAACGTCTGATTTCACGAAACACTCTTTCCAAACTGTGTTAGAAGAGTAAAGCTATAAAACAAATCGACATAGCTACCTAATTTTTTATACCTTCATTTGCAAAAACGGTAGTCATGTGCTTTCGAACATCGTAAAAAAATAATAATACAAAAAGTACAAATGGATCCACCAACCCTAATTTTGAAAATTGAAAGTAGGTTTTTACTATGATTACAATTCTTAGTTAGTGTTGATCAAGATTCGTTTTTTGGATACTCATACGTTAATAGTACTTTAAATTCACAACACATTTTTGAAAGCAGTCGAACTGTAAAAGTACTAAAGTGAAAGTGAGAAGATGTCATCATTGGAATTATATGTTTTTTTTTCATCCTAGTAAATTAGGCACGGCTTGTTAGCCAAAAGATGTATTGTTTTTGATATTAATGATGTTCTGTTGTTTCATGGTTTCTATAAGATTATAGTTATTGAATCATTGGACCAGTAAGTCATGTTAAATGGGGTATGCATGATGTATTAGGATCCGGCACTAGATAACATAGTTTACGCCCCTAATTACAGGAACAAAACTAATATAAAGTGCTCGTATCGTATCGTCACAATATATTCTTTTATTTACAATTTTCAATAATAAAATTCTAAAATACTATTTGTAAAATTCAATAAATTCAGTGATGATAGCTAAGAATTAAAAATCTTAAGACGAAAATAAAGTCTACAACCCAAAATTGGTTGAAATAAAAATGCTTATAATTTTTCAACAAACATGATGTAAAAAAGCGAAGTGTTTCAAAAGGTCACTGAATATTGATAAACCGAAGTCCGGGACATAATTTTATAACCGCGAGCTTTAAACGAGAAATACTAGTTCTTACAAGGTATTGAAACAAGTCAGCATGAATGAGACTTCTGCCCATAAGCGTAGGGAACAGGAGCTATGATGTGTGGATACGGTTTGCTTCTATAGAATTGAATTAAATCATCATGAATGAATAATAAAATGATCAAGCAGAAGACGAAGGTCTAATGTAAGAAAAAGGTGACATATTTTGGCCAGAATATGAATGAGCACAAGAAGTCACAGAAAATAGGGAGCATGGCTAAGAAATATCTTTGTTCCCATTAAATTTTGCTCTTTTTTAACCGACTTCATAAAAAGAGGAGGCTTCTCAATTCGACCGTATATATTTATAATTTTTTTATGTGTATTCGCGGATAATTTCGTCGTTTATGAACCGATTTTTATGATTATTATTTTTGTTGGAAAGGAGATATCCCAAGGGTGGTACCATGATAAGGAAACCAGTGCAGTATTAGTGCAGTATTTCGAAGTTCCAGTGCAGGCACTGGAACTTCGAAATGAAACAATGGATCCTCGTCATGAGATTTACTGTGGCTGTAAATGATTTTCATGGTATTTGGAGGTACCTACCAAAACTAAAAAGAGATAAATAAAAAACTTTTTAACAAAAAAAACAAACTGACATCCAAAACAAAACACTACAAAGTGAAAAATAACTTTCTTTTCCAAAGTCGTTGTCGAAAAAAGGAAAACAATAGGTAGGTACCAAAGACACCGACTTCGGAAACGAAAGTTATTTTTCGCTTTGTAGTGTTTTGTTTTGGAAGTCGGTTTGATTTTTTGTTACAGTCAAAATAAACAACCTTATCAAGAGTAATTCGCACATTTTACACGCATACTATTCATACAAATTCCGTAGCATTATAGTTATGATTTTATTAGATTTTTGGAACTAAGTAAAATTTCGTTCAAATTTAGATTCCTGTTCCACGCCAGTACTAGACAAAGATACAGTAAGTTTGATACTGCAACTAACTTATTAAGAATAATACTGCTTCTTGATCTACAATTAATAGATCAGAACTGATGGATCAAGAAGCTATCAATTTTACCGTAAATTCTTCTTGAGTTACAAATCATTCAACGATAGGAAAAAGAATTGAATTTTCATTAATGGTTATATAACTGTTATTGATTACTACCATGTATATTTATGATATAAAAGTGGGTCGGATAGCTTGTTATGTGTTACTAGGTAGGCAAATTGAGTCGTGAAGAGGTTAATCAGTATTAGCTCTAATTGTTTCTGATTGATCAGAGATCTTTCGTTCTATTAAATATATTTCTAATTTTGTCCTAATATACTAATACTTATTCTAAAAATTTCGCAAACCAGTATCGCCTTATGCTACTCCTTCTATTTAGCCCTCTGTACTCCAAAATAAGCTGCCAAAGTTGCTGCCACTGACGATGGCATAGAAGTGCCACAGTTTTACATAAAAAAGGTCATCTAATTTTGTCGTGTCAGCGACACGAAGAAGAAATAAGTTCTTTTACAATTTGAGTTTTAGGAGCCGACTGGAAAGTCAGTCGGCTCCTCAAAGTCATATCGAAGATTGTAATATGTATATTTTTCTTATTGAGTTTTTTTGAGTTTACATCATTTGATTTCATAACTGGATCTATGGCATTTTTATTAATGGTTTGTTTTTTTTTTAATCGATAACTTATTCAAATCAATGAGACAGGTGGTTTTTACGCTCGGTAAACCATTTACCGATAGCTCATTTACTTTCTCAACTTGAATTATAATCGATCTAAATTCTATAGGTTCACCATAATTATTCTTATCTGTCAATTTAGTTTATCAACCTTTCGGCCCGGAACTTGCTAGTCCAACACCACTCCTTAAATCGGATCACGTGTGACCTCTTTCACTACGATGGCTTGCATTCTAATTAGAACCAATGAAGTCACACCAATGGGATCTACTACCAGTTTATGGTTGTTTGTAGGTAGAGAAAGTAAAATCTGTATATGGGAATACTCCATGTCGGTGTTTAATGGCAAAATACTGTCGTTTTCGTGTCTCTGATTGGAGGTTGATAAGTTTATAAGGGGTTTGAGTGACAAAGTTGGTAGGGCATGAGGAAATATGTCTTGGAAATGGTGGTAGACGTGAGAGACAAAAACATTCCATTCAAATTTTGGATGAGGATGAGTTTTCAAAAATCCTTCCTCAGCGCTCACATTTTTTATTAAAGAAACTCTTGTGCTTATAATGCATCCTAGACACATCCGTTAAGTTAGACTATGCGTTGTCTGTCAGTGAATGGATTAATTTTATATTGTTTTACTAAAAAGATAATCTAGAGCGTTGCGCAGGTCAGTTACTGAGCAATGTTCGTGCATGTAATGAGTCCAAATTATCTTGGAAATAGAATGTTACTATAAAAATAAATATTCTTGATCAATATCAGATCAACAGACTATAAAATGAGGATATAATCAAGTAATTGTCTTTAATCTTTAAATTACTTACAAGAAACAAAAAAAAAGAAAATTAAGTACCCACTTAGCGTTTTGAAAAACTTTTCAAAAAGTGAAACTTCATGAATATTGTCCATTTTTCATCAGAATTTAGGTCAAAATGTCTGACTTTTGATATTTACATACATAAATGTACAATTTAAATACAATGTGCAAGATGTCTTCATATATTTTCACAGTCTAGTGAGTATGGACGTCATAATATTTACTCTAAATTGAGTTAAATCAGAAAATGGAATTAATTTCCTGTTGTATCTTCGTGTAGTAAAAAATCTACGATACTTAAGATTATAATAAAAAATAAAATTAAAACAAGATCAAAGGACTTGCTGAACAGAGTCTGGATAGAAGCTACATCAATGTATAGAATATGCTTACTTTAAAAAATGTAAATAAATTAGGGAGTAGGAGGAAGGAGGTTGTAAGCGTACGGGCACTCCAGAGTAATGATGGATGGATTATATGATAGATGATGGTAAATATTAAGATGACGGCAACTAGAGATTTATCGAAAAGGAATTAATGCTGTACCGACCGAAAGAAATACGGATAATAAATAGAATAATGACGAAGAAGTATAATTGAAACGAGTCATTAGATTGTTAAAGAAAACATTCGTAAAGCCGCAATAAATAAATCTTGGTCAAAACACAAAATGAAAAAAGAATTCGCCATGATTTACAATGGCAGATCCATAGCATGTATCATCATAGATCGGAGCAAGAAAATGATCTGTAAACTGGTTGCCCACATGGCCAACAGACACACTTTTAAAAAGAATTACACTGGTTTCCACTCAGTAAATAAAACTTCTTCGTTTACCTTTACTATATTTAGTTCTAAGTCTTTTGTTGAACAAAAGTAATTATCATTTTCGATGCTCAATGAGTTGTTTCCCTATTCTTTTTATTTTCGTTTGTTTATTATTATTATTATCAGTTTGTATATGAGTATATTCAACGGAAATTATAGGTTCATAATATTATAGATACACTCTTTTGTACAAAAATAAATAACTGTACAGTTCATTACAATTTAAGTGATTATAATTGTTATTAAAATCTTTATTTAGCTATTCAAATTGTTACTAAACCAAAAAGAATACAAAGACAGCGTAGTTTTGTCAGTGTCCTTTTAATGATCGGTCTGTTCCTTAATTACATACATAAAATACTCCATAACAGCACTTTCAATCATTTGCAGGTTGAAAGTTACCAAAAAGATCAACGGAAATCAAATAATCATGCTATAGGCATAATTATTTGATTCCGTCTAAATTCCTACAACTGTTCTGTTCTTCGAACTATAATTCTGCTGACGTATACTATGACAAAGGCCCTTAGTCTCGTAGTGTCTATATAAAAAAAAAAAAACCAGATAGTATGAATGCAAATTCGATAAGCAGCAAAATTATTACACTACCCAGAAAATAAAAGAAAGAAAAGTGTTTCTTGTCTCAGACACTGGCATGCCAGGGGTAATTCGTACTTCGGATCAATTTATTTACATCACAGACTAATAGAATGCTACAACGGCCACAGAATCCGGCGCAATTCGCGTCTGTCATCCGTTACGCTTTCAACGCGTGCGCAAGTGCGAAGATTTACTTATTTCTAGATGACGCACGAGCTATATATTGATATCGTTCCGTTCTGATTGTTTTTAATTGTTATTATGTACATAATTTTGTATAAGAGGATGTTTAATTGTCAGTTGTACACCACTTTAAGTGTTACCCACGGATAATTAAAAAAAATATGGTCATAATCCGTATGTGTTCTATGGTAAGTATTAATTTTTATGATTCGTTATGTCTACTCGGTTAAACTATGTGCCGCTGTACATTTTTTGTTTATTATTTTATTGTTTACATTAAAACTTCGACCAAAATAAAAAAAATCATCTAGTCATGTCTAGTTCATGGTGATCAAATTCAAATTCAATATTCGCTGATTGAATTCTCTACAATGAATGTAATATAAATCAACTGAATGATGGAAAGTGAAACTTACTTGCAAACAAATAAAATAGCTACTTAAAAAAAAAGAGATGAATAATGAAGATTAGATAATAATAAACATTATAAAGGTAGATAATGCTGTTACTATGAGTATGTTTTCTCATGACCTTGCATTGTCACCGTCTATGACAAGGGTCATCTATAATAGTAGGCGATTACTGGTATACAAGATGATAACGATCAAATCAAAGAAGACTCGTAATGCTTTTAAAGATCCGATCATAGATATAGATCGACTCTCAATTTTGGGCCATACATTGAGGCAAAGGCTCAGCTGGCTGCCAAAAAGTTGGGGATCCTTGCGAAGGTGAGAAGGTACTTCACGCCGGAACAGTTGCTCAACTTGTATCAAGCACAAGTTCGATCGTGCATGGAGTACTGTTCTCATCTCTGGGATGGATCTGCCAAATACCAGCTTGATGCACTAGAGTCGATCGAAAAGCGGGCCAAGAAACTCATCGGTAATGAGGCACTGGTCAAATCAAAGCTCCAGAGCCTTGAACATCGTCGCCGAGTTGCCAGTTTGTCGGTATTTTATCGGTTACATTTCGGGGAGTGTGCGATGGAATTACATGATTTAATTCCGCCCAGCCCATTCCATCATCGGACTACCAGACGTACGGCGATGCGTCATCGGTACATGGTGGACATCCCACCCATACGCACAAAACGTTTTGGGGACTATTATGCGTACAGCTAAAGAGTGGAATTCCCTGCCGGAATCTGTGTTTCCCGATAGCTACAATGTAGGGGTCTTTAAGTCAAGAGTGAATAGGTTTCTTCTAGGCAAGCGTGCTCTATCGTCGACCACATCATCGCTTACCATCAGGTGAGATAGTGGTCAAGCGCAAGCCTATAGATAATAAAAAAAAAAAAAAGATAATTCTATTATGATTTTCCAAATAAACAGTTTTACATACAAACTTGTACATAAACTCACGCCTTTTTCCCGAGGGAGTTGGCAGAAACTACAGTACGCCACCTGCTATAATCCTAACATACTCGTTTTGCTTTGTTATGTTCATACACACACAGGCTCAACTTATTTTTTACTTTTAAACACCTCAAAAAGTGTAAGGCATTTCAAGTAGAGATACAAAATTATGTTTACTTGTCTAACTTCACTATAGAAGATGATTGCAAATCACAACACACATGAATTTAAGTCACCTTGGAAGAAGACTTTGACGAAGAATTACTCACTTGGATCGATCTGAAGTTATTTCATAAGGCTGCAGAAATTTCACACATTGTCGTCAAAAGAAAAGATAATGCCCGCAACCTTAGCACGGTACTACAACTTACTCACTTAGCACATCACTCATAGTTTGAAAAGACAACATCACAAAGGCAACCCATTCACCAAACTAAGGTCCGAGGTTCAACATGTGCACTTTAGCTTTCACTGCGAAAGTAAGTGGGCAAATATTCATTAGAACTGTTTGTTTAGCTATTATCACCAAAGACTGTTGAAGATTTAGTATGTCAGATCCTGTTGTTGAAGTCTTTATTCAGTATTTATTTTTAATTGATATATCATCGAGTCCCCTGGATGGGAGACCTTGTAGCAGTAAGAGTAGTTAGGGTACTGACGACCTTATTGGTTCAAATTGGATATGCAAGGATGATAACGATAGCTTTGGAGAAGCCTATGTCTAGCTGTGGCCTGAGTTTCATTAAAAAATTGCGGTCATCCTGTCTAAACTAAAACCACGGTTTGAGTTTCTCGATGGCACCTGGAAATCCTCAAGATTCATGTGAATTAGCTAAATAAGCGTACATTATCGTCAAACAAATAATATATTATGGCTTAGTATCTGGTGAGACAATTTGTAAAAATATTTGATAGCCAGTCCTCATTGTTTTCGGCAATTCACCTTCTTCATCGTCATGAGTATTGCTTAGTTGTTTTTATTATTCCAATAAGCAACTTGTCCATAAGTAATACAGCTGTAATAAATCTTTGACGAAATTATTAGAGATAAGTCTTTAAATCATTTCGATTGAGACGACTTAATAAAAGCTTAAATTATGCGTAAAACAATTTTATGCATAATTTAACGCCATTCGTTTTGGTCATCATCGGCAAAGCTAGTTTGAGCATAACGATGAAAGCAATATTTTTTTTTTAATAAATTGATAAATTGGCTGATTTGGTAATTAATAGGCTTATTTTTCTCAACTTATAATGTTACTGTCTGACTTATGTATGCTTAAATATTTAGGAATAGTAAAAGTGATGATCAACTTGACTCTGATGTTAATGCTATTGTATTTGTTTACTTTATTAGCACATATACATGTAATTTGTAGGTCTTTGTTAAAAAAAAAGTAAAAGTGTTGTATCGCAAACCTTGCTAACAAGTACTTATACATTCCTAATAAATTGTAATTAACAAATAATATTGCACATAAAGATGCTTGAGCCCAAAAAACATGGTTTACAAATAAAAGTATGTCATGAAGTCAAAAGTAAAAGGTAATTGCTTCAATATTAGGTTGTACAATACAAAAAAAGTTATTCAAAAAACTTTGGTTTTGATAATGAGCAAAAAGTAATGGTTACACTTTTTCAAAAACCTGCCAGTCATATGCTTGAGTTATCCTTTAAAAGTGCAAGTCAAGATGCACCAAATTAATCATTAAGATTTTTTAATTTATCAATGATGATTCAAAAGAAAGTAAATGTGTAAGTAGTACACTTTTTTAAACGACACATTTTTTGGGCATCTCATAGGAAGCATATTTCTTTAGACACTGACTCATCAGAATCGAACGATTTTTTTAAATTATAGCCAAACTTGGAGATATTTAATTTGCAAGATGAACTGATGACCTGGTGATGATCGCAGAACTCCGCTGGATGTAAGAAGTGCAGGAGTTGTGGCAATGTTTAGGGGAGACTTATAATGCTTAACAGTAACTGGAAAAATAAACGAAACAGCTCTGCCGATATTCGACATCTAAAAAAGTCTTCACACTTGGGAGAGGCCTAAAGCCAGCATTAGATAGCAAAATAAATAAAACAGCACTTTCAATGTTAGTCATCTAAAAGTGTGAAGATGTATGAAAAGCACTTTCTTCAATGTCAATCGCAATGCTTATACTGATGTTAGTAAAGAAACTGCAAATGTATTCACTTTTCTTCATCGATTTGATGTTGAAAGCAAAAGTAAGTAATTATTCAAAGTCTAAGCTTTCTTATCTAATGAAGTCTTTAGTCTGATGAGTTGCTGATGGCGTATGTGACCATAAGATGATACAAGACAAAATTCATGACCGAGTGTGTCATTTGCATAAATAAAAACTTATATAATTCTAGGTAAAAGGAGTTACCACAGATAATCTCATGTATGTTTCCATAGGATAGGTAGAAACTACTGAACGCTTGCTATGATTCTTGTGATGTAAGCAGCTTTTTTTAACTAACTTTCTAAAGAGAAGGAGGTTCTATGTTCGACTTAGTTTGTTTTTTTTTTTGTATGTTCACCGATTTTTTCGTCAATTGTAGACAGACTTTTTAAATTTATTTTTTGTTTGAAAGGTTATAGGTATTCTTGAAGATGTCCTATTGTCACCAAATCAGGATCTGATGATGGGATCCCATGGAAATCGAGGCAACTTCTTATATTTCATAGGTATAAATATAGCGATTTTGGTATTTTCATCAACATGTTGATAATTGTGTAAAAGAAGTTAGAGGCAAGTTTGAATTAGCAATCAAAATTAAAAGTTGAACTTGAAATAACGGTTGAAATCTAACATCTGTTTGAGTATTTGTCGTTGTATAGTATAAATGATGAACAGAATCTTACTTTTAGAATCTGGTAGTACTCATAAGAGATTATTTTGAATGTAATAATTCACCAAAAGCTTTTTTTTTAAGCAAGGAACCAAAATAATGTACTTGGTATTGTGTAAGTTGAAATTCCTTTTGGTTCTTACAACATAAGAGAAAGAAACAAAAACCCATGGTCTCGCGAAAGTCAAAAGAAAGCTATACGTTCAGTAAATGCCTTAAAGTGTATAAGGAATGGAAATGGTGGTCAAACAATTTCAACCATCGGTTATAAATTGTATGTCTCGTCTCGTCTTTACTAAACTTTACGAATTGAAGAAAGGTGATATTTCGAAATTGCAAAGGTACTTTTTGTACAGTATTTTTATTTATATCGTTGATTTATAGCTTGCTGTTCTTTGGCTAAGGTCAAAAGCTTTGCGTGTCGTGATGGTGCAGTGGTTATGTATGTGCTTCTTCAATTGGGAAAACATAGGGACATAGTATATATCTTATTTTACCAGTTTATGGAATATCTTTTAAATAGGTCCAATATTGGAGTAGGAAATAGGCGACAGCCAAACCTCGATTTATGACTTTTTACTAAGGAAATTCAGTCAGCGCTCTCTGCCCCCGTTTCCTCTTAAGCACTTGACATTGATGAAGCCAAACATTGTGAGGAAACTTGGTCTTAAGCTCAACTATAAATGAAAGAAATGATAATAATGATACCAATGAAAGTGCGTTAATTAAAAAAATAAATGGATAAAATTGCATTAACAGTCATAAATAATCCTTGATTTCATTATCTAGAATATTATCTTGTTTTGATGCACTTGAGAAAGTTAGAATATATTATTAACTCTAGAATTGATAACATAATGCTACCTATTACTTATATCTCGTAATTTCTAAGCCTTTATGGCTTTATATAATTTTAGAAGGATATTAAAAGCAATCAAGTGATAAATTATTCATTAAATTATTCTGGGAAAAGAAATTACTGTCCAAAAATTTATGGTTAATTTAAAATTTCATTAGAAACGCATTAATCTCATATATAGAAATTCATATCTATTTTGTTTGTGTTTTGTGCGCTGCCAGTAGTTCTATCAAACGAATTCAACTCGCAAATGTGCGTAGTGAACGTGCAAATGCTGGTAATAATGAAAATTGACAATTTTACTTATTACTAGCATTTGCGCGTTCACTCTATCTTTAAAAACAAAAAACCTTTGCATTTCAGCGTTTTTGATTAGGATACATTGTACCCATTTTTGATGACTTTTTGATTTATAAACTTTTAGTATTTTGTTTATGGATTAGGTACATTTAAACATATACGTATTATATATTTTTGAAATCACCTCTTAAAACCCTTTATTTTGATAACCCACACGATAGGTTTGGAAGAAAAAAACATTGGGCCCCCACAATATGGCGCCCAAAATCCGCCATTTTACTATTTTCCAATTTTAATGTAGCCAGTGACACTTGCAGGGTTAAGACGAATCGATTGACGTAAGAACAATCAAAATCGGCCAACGCGTTTGGTCTCTAGAACGCCACATAGGAACAAACATATGTACATACATACAAATATACATACATACATAGACTGATAAACATATTACCCTCCTTCGGCAGACGGGTAAAAAGATATGCCCAACATCGCTTCCATAACCACGTCTTCAGTATGCCAACCAACTCGAAGCTGTTATCAAAGCCTAAGGAGGCAATACCAATTATTAAAATGTAATGGCGTTAAATATACTCATAAATAATGTTGTTTGAGTTTTTGCCAGTAAGTTAAAAATAGCTATTTTATTTGTTTCTATCTTGTTTCAGGTTAAAACTTTACTAAAAACTGAACTATAATTTCAAAAGAACTTGATGAAATTTTCTTAAAAATGTTTTTAAATATTTTCTAATCCAATGAGCAAATCTTCTTCCATTACGTGAAGATGCCTCGGTACGTAAATCCAAACTGCGAGGCGATATCATATTTTAAAAAACGTGAAACTTGATGAAATTTTCTTTAAAACATTTTTAATTCAAAACTCTGACTTCTAAGTTTTGAAGAAATTGCAATTTAAAAGTGTGGTACTAAGTTTTGAAGGACAGTGTATTTCAAAAAGAAACAAAGTTAAAATATAGAATTTAACTTCTACTTAACCCATTTAAGCACGCACATTAATAAAAGCGTGTAAGTTAAAGCGAAAAATACCTTATCAACTGTAAATTATGATTACTTTTCTGACGATTAATTTCATTATAACCACATGAGCGTCGCCGTAGTGGTTACTAACAAACCAGTTAACAATAAACTAATAGTATCAGATAACGGGTTACCGCATCAGTGAGTGAAAGTAACCAAATAGGAACAACGGATCAAAGAAAATAAAAGTCAAGTTTATTATAAGAGAACTGTCGATGACGAAAAGACATGAATTGCAAACTGTATAGTTATGGATAGCTAATGAAAATGATCATATTGATGATCTGTTCTAAAGTAAAAATGAAAAAATACAAAGTGAAAAATTACTTCTATTTCGGAAGTCGGTGTTCCTGTTTTGATTTCTTCGTTTTTTACACCGACTTCCTTCTTCTTTTTTTACACCGACTTATAAATATTGTTATATTACTCTCTTAGTGGTTCTCGTATAAAATGGACAAGGTCTATAGTAAGGTACCTATAATTCCCACAGTGATGCCAGAATAGATTACCGGATACCCGGTGGAATGAGAGTGTACCAGAGTGAACTGTACACATCTGTCTGCGTACCCGTTCAGAGCATACTGGTATGATGGTATGTTATGAAATGGTGTAAAAAATAAACAGACATACGATTGCAGCAATCCCGAGAGATTAAGGCGCCGATTACCTTGAGTAGCTGATTTTAAAATGAGAATCACGTCTAAATGGCTAGTCGTAATTTTTTGAAAAAAATATATGTTATATAAGACTATTTTCTTAATAATTTGATCTGAGCAAATTTTTAGTTTTCTTCGTATAACATAGTGTAATCAATTTGTAAAGTTATGTCTAAAATGGACAAAAACACGACAATCACACCAAAACCGCTGGGCGTTTTAAAATGAAATTGACACCATCTCAAAGACAAATTAACTATCTACATTTTGATCTGAGCTTTTTTTTTTGAAGTCATAGAATAATAAGGAAAGTACAAAAAACTACTAAATTTCGGGTCGCGCGGGTGTGAAACGAGTGCGCGTTTTGTTCCCTCAAGGTCGTTGGCGTTAGTCATCGTCTTAACCATCATTTATTGTTTAGTTTTGTAGTATATCTCCTAAATTCTTCTCTCCTTCTGTAGTATATCTCCTTACCAAATTTAAATGGAATCATTTAGGAAAAAAAATCTTTCAAATAAAAAATAATTTTGCAAAACCGTTTATTTATGACGGAGTTATGTCCAAACATACATTAAAAAAGAAAATACATATAAACATCCGAATCGTGAGCCTACTCCTTTTTGGGCAGTCGGTAAAGTAAAATTGTCTGTTTACTCAGATTTATATTATTTTTAATGTAATCTTTGGAAGTACGGATCAGATTAAGAGTAAGTACTTTCAAAATGTGATTCTATTACTAATTATAATTAGTCTCGAGAAAATATACGGTTCCAATGAGATAGTCTTAGAGAACGAAACTGTAAGAAAATAAATAATTAGATGATATTACGACTGATTACGATTTACGATATGCAACACTTGTAGATACAGATGCAGTCATTGATGATAGTGATGTACTTCTGAAGCCTTTCATTGGAAAAAGGGTGCTAGTAAATTAATAAGTATCGACTGATAGTGAGTAGATTGTGGTGTAGTATTAAGGTGAAAGTGTTTTGATCCAGATCGGACATAACAAAATCCGTACAATATAATCTAGAGTCGGAATCTATAAAACAGCTTTATTTTCTCTAGTTGTAAAAGGAAATTAGTTTCAGTGACTTGTATTATCGAGGCTGTTTGATTAATCTGTTAATATTCTCTTTATAAACTAGTTATTGCACATCTAATCATATCTTTTTCATTTTATTTAAGGAGAAGATCTGAAATAATTAGAGACAATGAAAATTTTACATAATCGTTAGCTTACAGGAATTGCCAGCTCAAGTGGCATTAGCCGATATAAATTTAAGTCAAAAGACCGATTGCCGGTGTAGCAGGCGAATACCATTCAAGAACCGTTAGCGGTAGTTATAGGTGGTGCGACGACATTTAACCCCTTGAGTGCTTGCAACGTGGATACACGCGAGACACAATGGCTTTTTAATTGTTTCGGCAATTACGGTATTAAACCGGTTAAACGTGGCTGGGACAGGTTCAATGCAAACAGCAGAGGATCGGGTGTTGTGGTGCAGCTTAGGAGAGGCTTATGTCCAGCAGTGGGTAGTATCAAGCTAAGTTAGATCGAATCCTTCATTATAACCATGTCTCTATAACGGAGATACCCTAAATCAGGCGACAGTTAATAACCTTAATTATTATTTTAACAAACTTTTAACGAGTGTTCTTTAAGTTTGTTTAAATGAGTATAAGTTTCACAGTTCATGATTTTTTATGTATAAAAGTAGTAGTAGTTCTTCCAAAAAGTAATTAAGAAAAAACTAAGATTCGTTACGATTTTTTGTGTACTTTTTTTGATGTGTGTAAATCATTTTTGATACGCTTTTTAACTAACCTGTTTTTATTTTTTTCAAAGCCGTAGGTGGTATTATATTTTTTTTGCGTTCAAAATATTGTATGAATTAACACGCATTCATAATTAAACTCTGAACATAAATCATCGATGAAGAAATTTAGGTAATTTATTTTTCTTTAAGGGGTTTCTAAAGCTTATGACCAGACTATGTACATCATAGTCTGGTCATAAGCTTTAGAAACCCCTATGCCTATGATGTACCTTTGGTTAAACCAGGTTAAACACAGACCCTTGGTGAAAGTAGGTTAGTAGTTAGAGTCTATATCAGTCAAAGTCGTACTAAAGTTATCTGTACATATGCTTCTTTTCTTTAATTAAGTAGTGAAATAGAAATAAATATTAATATAAAGTTGTTTTTGAAAAGAAGCTTGTCTAAAAAAGCAAGTCTTTAAGTCAACAGTGACTAGGTTACTTCTAGGCAAGTGTATTTCACCGTTGACCACATCATCGCATTCCATCAGGCGAGATAGTGGAACCAATCGTTATTTAAAAAAAACTCTTTCTTGTTACTTTTAGCAATTCCTTTTATTTGGTACCCATGCATCCATGTAGTACTCTTTTGGGAGTACATCATATTATATATAGAACGGTAACTTAACTTACCGTGCATTCATACCAACACATGCTTAACTTGGATCAGAATGCACGAAACAATTTTAACTCTATCGATTGGAGATAGTTTTAAAATTCAGTTATAAGATTTGACCCAAATTATGCTAGTATTATATTATATTTGCCCATAATAACTAACAAGGCAAATTAAATAAAAGGTTGTTATAATATCCAAATTATCAAAAAAATCAATTTGTCAATTGTCATCTTCTAAAAAGCTTAAACTGTCATAGAGAGACACAAATTGTTTGATGGCTTTAATTCTTAAAGTCGACAGTTTATTGATGCAGTAATAAATTATTTTTGTAAACAAAATTAACATATTAAATATGCTATTTAATTACTCAACCGCCCTTCGACTGAATATTGATTAGCTCCAAAGTATTTGACATAATTTAAAACTTGTAATACTTTCAAATACCTTGGTGAAAAGTGAAAATAACATCTCATAACTCAAAATTAGAGGTTTAGTTTGTACTTATATATTATTGACATTGTCGTTGATACCCGGTATGCTTTTAATATATCCAGTTCTGAAAGTAGTTAAGGGCTTGGCTGATGACCGATTTTTTTCGATGGAAGTTTTCCGTTAACTCGGTGTACCTTCACGACGATGTCAATTAACAATTTCTTTTTGCCTACAATTAATATTTGTTAAAGGTACTGTTGTATTAGCATGTGAACAAGCTTTGGCATTGAGCATGAATGTACCACTTTTCTATTTTGATTAATAATAGGCATTAGACATATTTATATTATTGATTGATAGGCTCGCGTTTGACCACTATCTCACGTGATGGGAAGCGTTGATGTGGTTGACGATGGAACATGCTTGACTAAAAGAAACCTATTCACTTTTGAATTATCGATATCAGGAAACATAGACTATATCAATAGCAAACACTGAAATAAATTTAATAATAGTTTGGTACTAAGTGATTTTACAAAGGTAGGTAATGATTCAGATTGCCAAAGTTTAAATTACCAAAAATGGAAAAAAAAGGAAAAGTTCTGAACATTTGTATAAAACACAAGACAATGAAAACTTTGCTCGTGTTGGAAGTAATAACCTTTCTTTTATAATAACTTCGTCAACAAAAAAAACAATTAGTAGTTTTTACCTTTCTCTTTCAAAATGGTCTTGAGGACAACAAGATTACTTCATCGTTCAGTAATGGATTAGGTACTATTACGAAGGAAAGGCACGGACTTTAAAATAAAAGAAAACGTGGCTTTGACAAATTGCAACACTGTTTGTTAAGTTGAGTTGAAGTAAATGATGGAAAAAAGGCAGTTTTTTGCTAACCTTATTGAAAGAAATGGTTATGTTTCTACTGCGAAAGTATGAAATATTTATAATCTTTATTATTTATTTTTTATTGCTACTACTTTGGTCATACATGCTTATTGGCTACGTACCTGGCCTTTCTGAAGATCATCATTGTCAAAAAGATCCGTGTATGTCC
This sequence comes from Orthosia incerta, assembly GCA_948252205.1. Classification (NCBI taxonomy): domain Eukaryota; kingdom Metazoa; phylum Arthropoda; class Insecta; order Lepidoptera; family Noctuidae; genus Orthosia; species Orthosia incerta. The sequence continues at coordinate 24,679,851 of OX411762.1, read as the reverse complement.
TTCTAGGACGACCATTTGCGACGTTTCCACTTATGTCTGCCTTGTATTATACCTTTTATGGCCTTGCAAATTCAGATCGAAAAATTCAAAGGCAGCCATTTCATGCCTAACGCAAAAAAATTGGGCATAACTACCATTCCTCTCAAGGGCCAGGCAACATCCAACTAGTCCTATTATGATACCCATCCAAAACCCAACCATGGCACAAATTCTAGAAGAACTCTCACACAAAAAACAGTTTCACTCAATTTCCTGTATAAGGGCGCATTTTCGAAGCACTTTCTACAGAACCGGTAAGTTATGACGCAAAACGTGTGGCCAATGTTGGCTACGGCCGATGTCCAAATGTAACAAGGTCGAACTTTCGATTATATTTCATTGGTGAAGACCACCTGTTTATGATTATACTGACAAATGAATGTGTGAGTGGAATGTGAACTTACATGGTGCCTGTGGTGTTAATATTTAAACGGCCTATAGATATTTTTTGGGGTTATTCGTAAAGCTCTTTGTAAAACCTTACTTTTCCCAACAATGTTGAAGCCAGCTTCCAGTCTCACCTGAATCTGAATACCAGTAGCAGTTTAAATGGATGGACGCTGACCTTCACAACGCAATTAGATAACACGATATCCCTATGCCATGACTAGTGCCAAATTCTCTAGCTTCTGACTAACTGTAACTGCCAAAGATCTACGAATGACTACTGGAACTAACGTCTTAAGCCGGTATTCTAGGTACTCATGCTCATGCTCAACTCAACTCAAACTGGAAATGGACAGTTGTGATTGTTTGGCTTATTTTTTTTACATTAATGTGCTCAAGTCCAAGATCCTAGAAGCCCCAAACTTTACCTTATTCATTTAACACAAAATCAGTGGAATTGAGTAGTGTTAGCATGTATTTGGTATCGTACTTGTTAGTTTGGACTTTCATTTTCATTAAATACCTACCACACATTTTATGTAGAAAGAATTCAGTAACGTCTGTGGCTTTGGCTCCTTTGAGTACAAATATTATGTCAAGATGAAATCATAAGCCAAACTCGAGAGTTGTGATTGGTTGGCAGTTGATAAAATCGATTGATTGGTTGGCTAATTTTGCGTTAGAGTTGAGTATGAGCATCTAGAATTCGGGCCTTAATTTGCTTTCAAGTCAGACCCATCCATGGACCGACCTCAGCCAGCGTTGCTTAACCTTCAAAATCGACCCTTATTATCAGCATTTCAATTAAGCAGAATGTCCGTTTGATACTAATTGGTTTTAATTGACCTGCGTGAAACAAGAAACTGAATCTTTAAAATCGATTTTCGCACCGACTTAAAGAACTTCCGTTTAAACTATCAACATGATTTTTTAAATTCCAATAATGTCCATGGGAATAATATTATAAATATTCAAAGACCTAAAACTTGGCGAGTAGGTTAATGATTTACTAAAAGTTTGCGTAGAGATGGAGGTATGGAATGCACTTAATTTACATGCAAACATAAAAATGTTTAATTAGATTCTGTAGTCTGGGTGGCAAAAGATCTCTTACAGAAAGGGTAAATCTTCAATAAATTACTTGGAGATGTCTGAAATAAATATTTGTAATAGTCACACGATATACCTGGATTATTCCAATCAATGAAATAGTATTTGATAAAAACTTCATGTATTCAATTCAATCAAATTCAATTCGCCAGTTAGGTATCCTAAAGTAATGGACACGTAATTTTTCATTTCCAACGTAAAGAAAAAAAATACGACAATACATTGCGTTGAAATATCATGTGACTTCACGGTGTGCTACAATAACTTTATACTGACAAAGTGACGTCACAAGCTCCCACTACAAAATTTTGTTGCACTTTATCTTAGTAAATTTTTATTTATTTGATAAAGCAAAGAATACGGATCATATATTTTTTGATAATAATCTCATTGGTGGACTAAATAAAATTATATTTTTTCTACCCAGGAAACATCCCTATTCTGGAAGTAGGTAATTGTAATATTTTTTTTCTGGTAAGGAATATTTTATGATAGTATATTTTTTTGAGAGCAGTGGTGGCCCAGTGGTATTGGCTGTGATTTACAAGTTGTAGGTCATGAGTTCGAACCCAGGCAGGTGCTTTACATTGTGTAAATTATTTCATCACCACTGCTCTCAAAAACGGTGAAGGAAAGCATCGTGAGGAAACCGGCATGTCCTAGAACCAAAATTCGAAGACATGTGACATCCGCCAATCCGCACTGGGCCCGCGTGGTGGATTACGGCCCATCCCCTCTCACAGAGAGGAGGCTTGTGTCCCAGCAGTGGGAACATTAATAGGCTGTTGATGTGATGAGTATATTTTTATTATAAGGTAAATAATGCATTCAATATTTCAAACAAATTCAAGTAGGGTGATACAATCTGGATGAACTCTTTAAACAACATTAAAAATCCATTAGACTTATAATATTTTCAAGTCAATAAATAGGTTAAATACAGCTATTTGAAATTTGCAAGATAAGCTCACACCGCTTTACGCTAATCTCTGACTTAATATTAAGAACATAGACTAAATTTCGATCGTTTCTCTTTCTCAAAAACCAGTTTTCAACAAAATATGTCTATAAATATTCAAAGTTATACCGGTATCGTCCGACGTTTGCTTGAACAATGTCACACGCATTAACACACTTTTACTGAGACTACGTATTGACGTATGGTTCGGCTACTCATGTGTTACAGTATGAAGAATGCGGTGCTTAGCGCGGTGATGTGTTCATCTTTTAGTAGGCATTTATATTTTTGAGGTCCTGGGTTCGATACGGAGTCGAGCAAAGTGTTATTGGGTTTTTCCATCTGGAATTTCTCAGTAGAAGTCCGGAGTCTAATTTGTATCCGGCTGGTGGATATAAGCCCACCTATGGACGCGGACTTTTTAATGCTGAGTGACCGTGTAAAGAGATTTTACTCTTGATTATTTAAACCACAGACTGACGTCTGGGAGAATTATTTTATCCGAATGGCAATGTTGGTGGGATACTTCCATCAAGGGCTGACACCTCCACCAATTCTTTCCGTCCGTTCGTGAGTGGACGGTCATGACGTGACTGGAGCTGGATCACTGTGTTGCCTTATTTCTCACAGGACATGGTAACTTTAAAAGTAAATTATTTTCCTTCAAGCTTTGTGCCTCGCGTTTATGTCAACGTTCTACATCTGAATGTGAATATGTAGAATATGTACATCATATCTTATAGGAATATTATGATAGCAATATTATGTTGGATAATGCTGCATCCGGAGTTATTTATTATACGGACCTTGTAGAAACTAAAACAAATTTCCTTGCGTTCAAGCGTTTTTACCGTACCTATTATTGGAATCAAATATAAACGCTCACAAAGTTAGAACCCATTATTATTGATGTTAATTTTTATTCGTGTTGCTAGGCAACTGGGCTTACCCCAGTTGTAAACGACCCTTCTTGCCTATTGGCCTTGTTTGTTCTGTCTGCTGCTTGATATGAAGGGAAGCGAAAATAGTGCTGTTGTTTTCCTACATCTCCTCTATTTTTTTCTGATTAATTTCATTACTGGATCCAAGACAGTTAAATTACTTCTCCGGGACTTCGTCGAGCTTCATTGCTTCGGCGCTTTTCTGGTGGTCGCCACTGTTGATTCGGGCTTTCAGGAGGTGCAGTGGTTTGGGAATAGTGCGGTTTGATTGTCCCAATAAAAAAAAAAACGTCGACCTCTGCCTAACCCTTCGAGGAACACAGGCGTGATTTTATGTTATGAATACATTAACTAGATGAATTTCTGAATCTTTTAGGATGGAGAACGGAGACGGCAGAATGAGCTGGACTCCTTTGACAGCGATTGGTTCTTGGTGGCCTGACAGGGAGAGGTGGAAGGAGAGTAGGTTAGCCTTTTTCTAGAAGTGGCACAAAATGGTTTATAAAAAATATGAATGTCCTATGTGGTAGTAGGAAGGCTACTAAGCTAGATTATGTGATTCTTCTTATTTTCGAGTACGGAAAACTCTTTAGCTATTTTGGGACCAGTAGGCAGCCACGCCAATAGCAGCGTCAGTGGCGTTCATTAGGTCCTCCAAAGTGCAAGTCTGTGAAAACATAGGGCACTCCAGCATGTGTGTCATTTTCTGCACAGGGGCACTCACATTGTGGACACACAATGTGAGTGCCCCTGTGCAGAAAAATGTAATTGGGGTTTTATAGACTCGTCTGACAAGACGAGTCTATAAAACCCCAATTCACCAAATTGTCTTTGCAGCGGCCCACCTGCGTACGCAATTAATTGAGTGCTTTCCTTAAAGGCTACTGCAGTTCACGGCGGAAAAAGTGCAAGGGTTTTGGTGAGAGAGATTTTTCCCACAGCTTCCTTTTTCTTCTTCTTGTTCTTGACTAACCACCTATAGGTGGTAGGTCTTGAGTGGCCTGTGTACAGCGGACAAAACTCTTCCAGCTCTTAAGTCTACCCAGGGTTGTAGCGTGATCATAGAGGGTCATAGTGAGATTATATAGTGAGGACAGAAAGAAAGCAGAAGCATCCCTGGTGAAGGTGGAGTAGTTGAGGGAAACCATAAAGAGGATAAGATGACTGTGATGACATTCTTGGTTTCTTGGACAGCACATTTTAAACTAACTTTTACATTTGTAACTTGGAAGTTGTGACGAGTACTCAAAAGCCTAGCTACTAAAAACACGAGATATTTGTCAGTATTGCTAAGAGTATGATATTAAAAAAGTCAGTGGTAAGATTAAAACGAAAACTAATCTGAAAAGAAGTGGGCAGAAACATAGTAAGGTAAACTTTAACGCTGATAATGAGGTTTAAGTTAATTTACAACTTAGCAACGACCTTTTAGAAACAGAGTAAGTAGGTTACTCATGTCAAAATGATAAACAACATAGAAGTGTGTTTGGACACTTTTCTTACAACAATGGGTGAAAATAAACACAATATTTAAATGGTTAGAAAACCAATAAATATTCATATTCATAACAACTCTATCCTGTGATTGACCGGTCTATTGTTTCTAATATTCATAGAAAATGAATTTAATTACGTACGGACAAGGTGTATATTTCAAATGAATTGTTGGGATAAGAAATGCCTCGATGACATCGTTTACTTGGGAAATCGAGCTTAAGCGCTGAAGAAAAAGACATAAATTGCAATACAGAAGAAGCAACGATATGGATGTTTGATTGTTGGTTTGTATGCCATTGGATTATTACAAAGTACGAAAAGTGAAGATGCTGAAGTATCAAAATACATTATTATTGAAAATTATTATTGAAGTTTGAAGCGAAAGATCACTTGGCCATTCTATCTAAATGTTAAACAGTGGACGTCTACGGTTGTTAATAAAGACGATGTGAATACCTTTTTATTTTGATGAACTGGTACTATATAGCAGAGAAGCTTGTGGCCAGATAATAACAGCCTCGCGATCTTCAAGGTAAAGCAATGCTTGCCGAGGCCAATCCGTGGATAAGTAACCATTCATATCATACCGAGATCCTCCGTGCCTCGGCAAGCACGAAGCCGTTGTTCCGGCTGTCATCTGCAGGTATTTGACAGTCGTAACGTTACTCAGAAGCCAGAAAATCTGACCCTACTCTTGTCAAGAGGTAACATGTTACCCAGTTACTGGGTTTAGGAAGTCATAAAGGTAGCTGCATCAGGTAAGTCTGGAAGCCGACCTTAAAAAAGTTGTAAAATGGCTAAACAGATTGATTGTACCCTACCCTATAGAATTAATACAGTAGTGTAGTGATTACTTCAGCACGTAACCCAACATCAACCCAAGTAAGCTAAGTGGAGTTACTCGATGGGACAGCAGCAGGACGTGGTTGTGCGTCGTCGTGCTTCAGCACGTCTAGCAAATTCAACCTAACCCTACAAATATATGAGCATACCAATAGTATTCTATGGAACTCATAGAATACTATTGGTATACTCATATATTTTTTCGAATCAGAACGCAAACAAAAGACGCGAGGCTTTCTATGATACAATACTGTTTGCCTTTTTAAATATATTTGGTGAAAACTTACAATCTTTTGTAGCAGTTTCTAAACAACTTTTAATGTTTGCACTCAAGCTACATGTAATGCATGTAAATTCAAATGTTATATTGTATTAATTTGAATATATTATTATGATTTATTGAAAGTCGTATAATTGTTACAAATTATAATTTTTGTTTGGTAGTGGTAGTAGTGACTTCTTCTTTTTCGATTCGATGGGAAACTTTCCAAATGTTTCAAGACCAGTAGCGGCCACGCTAATCGCAGCGTCAGTGGCGTTCATAGGGTCCTTTGAAGTACAGGTGTGTCGGCAAATGGGGACTTTATCCAGTGCGTCATATTCTGCACCGCACTCAAATTTATTATCAGATGGATCTATTAAACCCCATATAGCCAAATGGTTTTTTGCAACTACTCCATCCGGATGGAGTAGTGACTGATGATATAAGACAGTATAATGAGGTCGTGGTTTTAATTCCTAAGTCGACCAGTATTAATTTGTTTTGTACGGAAGTATGCTGGATAAAGAGCATGGTGGCTGCCAAGCTAACTAGTTTGGCACCAATTATGCAGTGCAAATTATAGTCACAGAGACGAAGACTTTTCTTATCTCATCCGGAGTGACGATTTTTTTACATTTCCTCTTTTGACCCAAAGAAAGGTCAAATAACAAAACCGAAGAGAGAGAGAGAGAAAGAGATTCTCTATTGGAAAACAACGGTGACTACTGAGCTTCAGACATTATAGAGGGGTATTAATCTTCATTACCTAAACAATATTATTGTTACCTATGGATTTATTTGATTCTCGAAGCAAATTGAAAGTATTATCCATCTGAATACTAAATCGACGGCACAGTAGCAAGGTGTGCATGTGGAACTGAGTCCCAAACCATGCTCTACCATCTTTTCTGCCCTCTGCGCCCCAAAACATGCAGCCAAAGTGATACGCTGCTGATGATATCGTGGAAGTGGAAAAGTTTTGGGCCAAACAGAATGACTTTTGTGCCAGCGACTATAAGAATAATTTTAATACTAATAGAAAGAGTTGACAACACGAATTTATAGAGAATACTTTAGTGCTAAAAATCTTTCCTCTCTTTCACAACAAATGACAAAACCACTGAAAATTCAAACGTAAGATGACTAGGAATGCAATTGGACATGCGAAAGAAAGTTGCTTAGACAGAGAAACTATATCGTAATTGGATGTACCCAATGGAGTATAGCGTGATGTTATGCTGCATTTCCAGATGAACGAATCTTTGTTATTATCTCAAGTTTTTGTTGAAACTGGAAGTGGCAGTTTTATTAATAGATTTTGCGAGCGATTATCATGAATGCTGAGCCATCTTTTCTGTGATCGATGAAGGATATCCGTGGTATGCTGTGGAAATACTTATGACACTCTCTTAAGAGGAAGGGCGCCATACAAATTTAATTGAGTTGCCTCAAGCATATATGTCAACAAACTTGGAAGATGCAGCAATACAGGCGTGAGAGAAGAAGACATGAGTGGGGGAAAATCTCATTGAGTTGGTTGTACTCATGCAAATATGTCTGAATGTGGACATCTTAACAACAACTTTGAAAGAAGCAACAATTCAGGTGTGAGAGAAGAAGACTGGAGTGATGAGGGCAGGCGGATGAACTACTGCAACTACGAGAATTAGGAACTTAGAGTAACCCTTTTAGACTATCTGATTAGTTTTTCTGTATAGACAAGCTAATGGAATGCCCATGAAGATAAGTGTCGGAAATGATAGAATCCCATGAAAGTTTGGTGCCATTATAGATAGACGTTGTTAACGAAACATCCATGATCGTGATCATGACCAAGGTCGCACTTGCTTAACTTCCGGTTGATAAATAAATAGAAAGTGAAGATGACTCTGCGTTTGAATATGATAATCGTAGTGTTTGCTAAACTAGTTGACACGTCATGGTTGATATCACGTAAGCACTAAACATGGTCTGTTTTATAAATCAATCAAGCAATTGGTTTAATGCTTTATAGGCAATGTAAATATTGGAATACTGAAGATGCTGTGGTTTAAATCGAGTGCTAGAATATATACCATGAATCTTACTAATAATATAAAAGCGAAACTTTGGATGGATGCATGTATGTTTGTTACTCCAAAACTCCATAACTGCTGAACGGGTCTGAATGAAATTTGGCACAGAAATAGATTATAGTCTGGCTTAAAGCAGAATTTGCAATGAAGCCGCCGGCAGAAGCTAGTAAAATATAAGTTAAGTATGAAAAAAGCAAGTATATCAAAGTCAGACGTAGTCTTTAAACAACCACATTATACAACCAACCGAAAATTGTACAAAAAAACAAAAAAAAAACCGTTTTGCAAGCGCTGTGAGACTTTCGAATAAAAACAATCCGGAAAAACCGGTAGACGTTTAACAGATTAAAAATAAAAACAAAAGAAATGATGTTAATTTACCTGAGTCCCATAATTATAAATCCGTAACACAAAACAATCACGTTTACGTTAATGTTTACGTTAGTAAACAGGTCATATGTACGAGAAAAGCGCGCGAACCGACGGCTATCGCTTGGCTTACTAAATTCATCTCGGCTGAACGGTGAGTGGGAGAAATTCGTGGGTCTCTTTCGCACTGGTGGTTAGTGGTGGGTGGTTGTCGACGTAATGTGCTAAAAGTTTCGATGATGTTGGCTGATGGTTCTGAAAGTTTTAATTGTGATACAAGGGTGGAAATTAGGTTATTAATTAGTCGGGTGTGTAGGTACACACCCGTGTATCACACGACGTTTCTCAATACAGTTGTGGGAAATAGTAAAAACAAATCAAAGAATTAGATTGACGCGTTTTTGCAACTGGACATTTTTTTTTTTACAACGAAAACCACCTATTCAATTTTTGACAAATGTTGATGTGAAAATAATGAAATTAAAACGGGTAATTAAATATATTAAACAACCATTTATAAGAGTTTTGAGAATTCAATGCTAAAACGTACATCATCATCTTCCTGTCCATGTCCCATGTTACTTGGGGTCGGCGCAACACGTTTTCTTCTTCCATATCCTCCTGTCCCCCGCCATGCTATCACTGACTCCCTTTTCTTTCGTTTCACCTCACACAGTCCATCCATCTTTTCTTTAGCCGTCCCCTCCCTCTCCATCCATCCACATTTACGCCCATTGTATGTTTTTAGTATTAAGTTTCTTTTTTTCTTGTTTATTATGGTGTACAATAAAGTGTATATAAATAAATAAATAAATTTATATTCATAACTCTTTTAGTAACATGCATTTCATCCCTCCTCATCAGATGACCATACCAGGTTAAACGGTTTCCTTTCAACTTTTCTGCTATGCTAAAACGTACGGAATCATTATTTTTTCCTCGTATAAAATCTATCCCATTTTATTCTATGTATGAAAACTCCTTGCTACTAAACTTTTTTAAACTTACTTCTAAATTTATAACTCAACTGCAAAAGTAATAATCGAGCTCGTAAATAAAAGTCACTACCGCGTAACAGAAAGATGTCTATGCAAAAATTTAATTTTCGAATCATAATTTAAAACCCTGTAAATGTACGCCATGTTTTACAACTGTATTGAAAAAGTTATGTTTGTAGGCCAGGAGAAAAGTGAAAATATGTACAATGATTCAGTATTTATGGATAATGATGATGATGACATGATACAATTAAAGAACTCAAACAATCACTATCTTATTTATTATTATTTTATTATATACTTTATTGTACACCACTGCCTCCTCTGTATCTTACCTGCTTAATAATGTCACCATCTACGTAACCTTTTCCGAATGTTGTATTCTACCAGTTTTCATGAAGTGACTGCCTGTCTGTTAGGTAACACTATACTGCGTAAACGATGAATCTACTACCTACTCAAAGAGTACCGCAAAAAAACATTATATCAAGATCTATTAAAACCTGTGCAAAGCTGTTTGTTCTATAACCAAAAAAATTTGTCCAAGATGAAAAGTTAGTAATAGCCACAAATAATTATACTATATAAAACTGCATTACCACTGACTGACTGACTGACTCACTGACTCATTGACATAATTGTTCTCCCAGATGGTGGATGGGGAGGTGGGTATATTTTGACAGATTCGTAAACAAGTAACTCCCGTGAGTATGGGAAAAGTCCCAAACCTCCCCTTTTCCTCCCCCCTCCTCCCCCCCTCTATCGTATCTCGGAAACTAAGGTACCCGTATTTTTTGTTTTTTACGGATTCGTTTAGAGGAGGCTCGGAAAAGTAAAGACCATTTTTCAAAATTGACCCCCCGGCCCCCCTTCTTCCCCCCTTTAAGCGGATCTCGGAAGTTGAGAGACTTGGAACATTTCTTTTTTCAGATTCATATAAAGGGGCAATGCTATAGTCACAAACGAACCAGTTTTCAAAGTTGACCCCCTTGCCCCCCTTCTCCCCCCCCCCCCCCCCCGTTTTGCGAATTTTTTTTTTCAGTTTTTTTTACGGATTCGTTTAGAGGAGGCTCGGAAAAGTAAAAACCATTTTTCAAAGTTGACCCCCTCGCCCCCCTTCTCCCCCCCTTTAAGCGGATCTCGGAAGTTGAGAGACTTGGAACATTTCTTTTTTCAGATTCATATAAAGGGGCAATGCTATAGTCACAAACAAACGATTTTTCAAAGTTGACCCCCTTGCCCCCCTTCTCCCCCCTTCCCCCCCCGTTTTGGCGAATCTTATTTTTTGTTTTTTTTACGGATTCAGCGTAGGGATCCCGAGTGGAGCGAACGAAGGCTCGCAAAAGTAAAAACCATTTTTCAAAGTTGACCCCCTCGCCCCCCTTCTCCCCCCCTTTAAGCGGATCTCGAAAGTTGGAACATTTGGAACATTTATTTTTTCAGATTCATAGAAAGGGGCAATGCTATAGTCACAAACAAACCATTTTTCAAAGTTGACCCCCTTGCCCCCCTTCTCGCCCTCCCCCCCCCGTTTTGGCGAATCTTTTTTTCGTGTTTTTTTTACGGATTCGTTTAGAGGAGGCTCGGAAAAGTAAAAACCATTTTTCAAAGTTGACCCCCTCGCCCCCCTTCTCCCCCCTTTAAGCGGATCTCGGAAGTTGAGAGACTTGGAACATTTATTTTTTCAGATTCATATAAAGGGGCAATGCTTTAGTCACAAACGAACCAGTTTTCAAAGTTAACCCCCTTGCCCCCCTTCTCCCCCCTCCCCCCCCGTTTTGGCGAATCTTTTTTTTTTGTTTTTTTTACGGATTCAGCGTAGGGATCCCGAGTGAAGCGAACCTACGAGACCGAGTGCAGCGCAGGGGGGAGGTGGCGAGCGAAGCGAGCCGGCGACCTCCGTAGCGTAACGAAGGTTGATTGGGTGAAGCGAAACTCCGTGCCTGGCGACGACAAGCAAACATTAGGGTTATGTTTTTTGGAACAAAGTTTAGGGTAGGTGTAGGGTAGGTGTAGGGTAGGTGTAGGGTAGGTGTAGGGTAGGTGTAGGGTAGGTGTAGGGTAGGTGTAGGGTAGGTGTAGGGTAGGTGTAGGGTAGGTGTAGGGTAGGTGTAGGGTAGGTGTAGGGTAGGTGTAGGGTAGGTGTAGGGTAGGTGTAGGGTAGGTGTAGGGTAGGTGTAGGGTAGGTGTAGGGTAGGTGTAGGGTAGGTGTAGGGTAGGTGTAGGGTAGGTGTAGGGTAGGTGTAGGGTAGGTGTAGGGTAGGTGTAGGGTAGGTGTAGGGTAGGTGTAGGGTAGGTGTAGGGTAGGTGTAGGGTAGGTGTAGGGGAGGTGTAGGGTAGGTGTAGGGTAGGTGTAGGGTAGGTGTAGGGTAGGTGTAGGGTAGGTGTAGGGTAGGTGTAGGGTAGGTGTAGGGTAGGTGTAGGGTAGGTGTAGGGTAGGTGTAGGGTAGGTGTAGGGTAGGTGTAGGGTAGGTGTAGGGTAGGTGTAGGGTAGGTGTAGGGTAGGTGTAGGGTAGGTGTAGGGTAGGTGTAGGGTAGGTGTAGGGTAGGTGTAGGGTAGGTGTAGGGTAGGTGTAGGGTAGGTGTAGGGTAGGTGTAGGGTAGGTGTAGGGTAGGTGTAGGGTAGGTGTAGGGTAGGTGTAGGGTAGGTGTAGGGTAGGTGTAGGGTAGGTGTAGGGTAGGTGTAGGGTAGGTGTAGGGTAGGTGTAGGGTAGGTGTAGGGTAGGTGTAGGGTAGGTGTAGGGTAGGTGTAGGGTAGGTGTAGGGTAGGTGTAGGGTAGGTGTAGGGTAGGTGTAGGGTAGGTGTAGGGTAGGTGTAGGGTAGGTGTAGGGTAGGTGTAGGGTAGGTGTAGGGTAGGTGTAGGGTAGGTGTAGGGTAGGTGTAGGGTAGGTGTAGGGTAGGTGTAGGGTAGGTGTAGGGTAGGTGTAGGGTAGGTGTAGGGTAGGTGTAGGGTAGGTGTAGGGTAGGTGTAGGGTAGGTGTAGGGTAGGTGTAGGGTAGGTGTAGGGTAGGTGTAGGGTAGGTGTAGGGTAGGTGTAGGGTAGGTGTAGGGTAGGTGTAGGGTAGGTGTAGGGTAGGTGTAGGGTAGGTGTAGGGTAGGTGTAGGGTAGGTGTAGGGTAGGTGTAGGGTAGGTGTAGGGTAGGTGTAGGGTAGGTGTAGGGTAGGTGTAGGGTAGGTGTAGGGTAGGTGTAGGGTAGGTGTAGGGTAGGTGTAGGGTAGGTGTAGGGTAGGTGTAGGGTAGGTGTAGGGTAGGTGTAGGGTAGGTGTAGGGTAGGTGTAGGGTAGGTGTAGGGTAGGTGTAGGGTAGGTGTAGGGTAGGTGTAGGGTAGGTGTAGGGTAGGTGTAGGGTAGGTGTAGGGTAGGTGTAGGGTAGGTGTAGGGTAGGTGTAGGGTAGGTGTAGGGTAGGTGTAGGGTAGGTGTAGGGTAGGTGTAGGGTAGGTGTAGGGTAGGTGTAGGGTAGGTGTAGGGTAGGTGTAGGGTAGGTGTAGGGTAGGTGTAGGGTAGGTGTAGGGTAGGTGTAGGGTAGGTGTAGGGTAGGTGTAGGGTAGGTGTAGGGTAGGTGTAGGGTAGGTGTAGGGTAGGTGTAGGGTAGGTGTAGGGTAGGTGTAGGGTAGGTGTAGGGTAGGTGTAGGGTAGGTGTAGGGTAGGTGTAGGGTAGGTGTAGGGTAGGTGTAGGGTAGGTGTAGGGTAGGTGTAGGGTAGGTGTAGGGTAGGTGTAGGGTAGGTGTAGGGTAGGTGTAGGGTAGGTGTAGGGTAGGTGTAGGGTAGGTGTAGGGTAGGTGTAGGGTAGGTGTAGGGTAGGTGTAGGGTAGGTGTAGGGTAGGTGTAGGGTAGGTGTAGGGTAGGTGTAGGGTAGGTGTAGGGTAGGTGTAGGGTAGGTGTAGGGTAGGTGTAGGGTAGGTGTAGGGTAGGTGTTGGGTAGGTTAAGGAATACTTCTCAAAAACACGACAAAGCCGCGAGCTGCTTGCAGCTCGCGCACCAAGCAAATACTAGTTATATTATATAAAACTGCATTACCACTGACTGACTCACTCACTCACTCATTGACATAATTGTTCTCCCAGATGGTGGAGGGGGAGGTGGGTATATTTTGACAGATTCGTAAACAAGTAACTCCCGTGAGTATGGGAAAAGTCCCAAACCTCCCCTTTTCCTCCCCCCTCCTCCCCCCCTCTATCGTATCTCGGAAACTAAGGTACCCGTAGAATGTTTTTTTTACGGATTCGTTTAGAGGAGGCTCGGAAAAGTAAAGACCATTTTTCAAAGTTGACCCCCTCGCCCCCCTTCTCCCCCCCTTTAAGCGGATCTCGGAAGTTGAGAGACTTGGAACATTTCTTTTTTCAGATTCATATAAAGGGGCAATGCTATAGTCACAAACAAACCATTTTTCAAAGTTGACCCCCTTGCCCCCCTTCTCCCCCCTCCCCCCCCCCGTTTTGGAGAATCTTTTTTTTTTGTTTTTTTTACGGATTCGTTTAGAGGAGGCTCGGAAAAGTAAAAAGCATTTTTCAAAGTTGACCCCTCGCCCCCCTTCTCCCCCCCTTTAAGCGGATCTCGAAAGTTGGAACATTTGGAACATTTATTTTTTCAGATTCATAGAAAGGGGCAATGCTATAGTCACAAACGAACCATTTTTCAAAGTTGACCCCCTTGCCCCCCTTCTCCCCCCTCCCCCCCGTTTTGGCTAATCTTTTCTTTTTGTTTTTTTTACGGAATCGTTTAGAGGAGGCTCGGTAAAGTAAAAACCATTTTTCAAAGTTGACCCCTCGCCCCCCTTCTCCCCCCCTTTAAGCGGATCTCGAAAGTTGGAACATTTGGAACATTTATTTTTTCAGATTCATAGAAAGGGGCAATGCTATAGTCACAAACGAACCATTTTTCAAAGTTGACCCCCTTGCCCCCCTTCTCCCCCCTCCCCCCCGTTTTGGCGAATCTTTTTATTTTGTTTTTTTTACGGATTCGTTTAGAGGAAGCTCGGAAAAGTAAAAACCATTTTTCAAAGTTGAGCCCCTCACCCCCCTTCTCCCCCCCTTTAAGCGGATCTCGGAAGTTGAGAGACTTGGCACATTTCTTTTTTCAGATTCATATAAAGGGGCAATGCTTTAGTCGGAATCATTTTTCAAAGTTGACCCCCTTACCCCCCTTCTCACCCCCTCCCCGTTTTGGCGAATCTTTTTTTTTTGTTTTTTTTACGGATTCGTTTAGAGGAGGCTCGGAAAAGTAAAAAGCATTTTTCAAAGTTGACCCCCTCGCCCCCCTTCTCCCCCCCTATAAGCGGATCTCGGAAGTTGAGAGACTTGGAACATTTCTTTTTTCAGATTCATATAAAGGGGCAATGCTATAGTCACAAACAAACCATTTTTCAAAGTTGACCCCTTGCCCCCCTTCTCCCCCCTCCTCCCCCCGTTTTGGCGAATCTTTTTTTTTTGTTTTTTTTACGGATTCGTTTAGAGGAGGCTCGGAAAAGTAAAAAGCATTTTTCAAAGTTGACCCCCTCGCCCCCCTTCTCCCCCCCTTTCAGTGGATCTCGGAAGTTGAGAGACTTGGAACATTTCTTTTTTCAGATTCATATAAAGGGGCAATGCTATAGTCACAAACAAACCATTTTTCAAAGTTGACCCCCTTGCCCCCCATATCCCCCCTCCCCCCCCCCGTTTTGGCGAATCTTTTTTTTTTGTTTTTTTTACGGATTCAGCGTAGGGATCCCGAGTGGAGCGAACCTACGAGACCGAGTGCAGCGCAGGGGGGAGGTGGCGAGCGAAGCGAGCCGGCGACCTCCGTAGCGTAACGAAGGTTGAGTGGGTGAAGCGAAACTCAGTGCCTGGCGACGACAAGCAAACATTAGGGTTATGTTTTTTGGAACAAAGTGTAGGGTAGGTGTAGGGTAGGTGTAGGGTAGGTGTAGGGCAGGTGTAGGGTAGGTGTAGGGAAGGTGTAGGGTAGGTGTAGGGCAGGTGTAGGGTAGGTGTAGGGTAGGTGTAGGGAAGGTGTAGGGCAGGTGTAGGGTAGGTGTAGGGCAGGTGTAGGGTAGGTGTAGGGTAGGTGTAGGGTAGGTGTAGGGTAGGTGTAGGGTAGGTGTAGGGTAGGTGTAGGGTAGGTGTAGGGTAGGTGTAGGGTAGGTGTAGGGTAGGTGTAGGGTAGGTGTAGGGTAGGTGTAGGGTAGGTGTAGGGTAGGTGTAGGGTAGGTGTAGGGTAGGTGTAGGGTAGGTGTAGGGTAGGTGTAGGGTAGGTGTAGGGTAGGTGTAGGGTAGGTGTAGGGTAGGTGTAGGGTAGGTGTAGGGTAGGTGTAGGGTAGGTTTAGGGTAGGCGTAGGGACAACAACACGCGAGCTGCTTGCAGCTCGCGCACCAAGCAAATACTAGTTATCTTTATAATTTTCATTTACAAAACCAAATTAACAACAAGAAAAAGCTCGATAAAATAAATCAACTACGTCGATATCCGCATCGCTACAACACTACAAACGTCAAACCAAGACCCAAGAGCAAGGTGAAGATCTGGGTCTTTGACCGTAAGCAGTGGCCGATTGCAAACGGCAAACTCTACTGGCAGTTAACTGACTGCTAACTTTTAGTTAAGATTGGAAGGTAAAATTGACGAAAGTTTTTGAACTTCCCGAGTTCCATACAAACATTATTATTTATTGTCAGTCATGATTTACTATTATTTATTGTAGGAGATGTACTCGTTGAAAAAAAAATCGTCCTTCAACTAAATTCTTTTGATTTGGCTGTATTCACTTTTTAACTACAATTTCCCCTATACCAATTTTCCCACCGATATGCTAGGCTTATTAAAATTGCGTTTTTACTGTAATATGTTTAGGTTAACTAACAGTAATTCCCACAATATTGTAGATCCTGAAACAATTAACGTAACTACGACTTATAATGAGTCTGGCCCTAAATAGAGTCCTTGAGATACTTGAGATTTCCAGTGATAATATTTCCATGTTTGTTTACTTAATATTCAAATATAATTCATTAAATCCATCCATTTTGCAGTCGTATAATCATGCTGCTATCTCAAAGTCACTAACGCCACCTAAGCATGGTGCAACCGTACCATATGCTTTCGAAAGCGACAACCACACTGGGTGCCGGCACGTCTTAATCACTCATTGAATACAAATGACCACTTGCTTAAATACAAATTATATTAGGTTTACAATATGAATGTAAATAATTGGAATGTTGGTTTGCTGTCCTTATGAGTCTGCTGTCTGTCTGTTTGTTGGGTCTCGTCAAAAGAAAGGGAGACACTTCCTGGTAAGTAAAACGTGTTACTGGAGGCTTGGGTAATTGATAAAGATTACCAGGCTTATTTACAAAAAAATAATACTATTAAATTAAGTACTAATATGAATACTCTTAATTAATTTTTTTAACGAATAATTTGCTAATTGGTGAAAAGGTAAAAAGTTAAAAGGTTTAAAAATAATGAAAAGGTTAAAACAGATTTTTTATTATAAATAATGTCCAGTTATATTTTGTATTGATTAGACGTTATTGTTAAACTCTGGAAAAATAGAATGAAGCAGGTGAAGCATTTTAACTTTAGGAATTCACTCAGAAGATCTTAGGGAATTTCATAGTTGAGCATGAGTTCCGTTCCGTAATTGCCTATAGAGAACCTGTGACTCATTGTTATTTTACAGGATAAGGCGATATATACGCCCCAATGTTAACGCAGTACTGGCCTTGCGCCCGCTCGATGCCAAAATTTCAATATTGAACCTCCTTTTGAACAGTTTTGTTTGCAAAAAATTATTTGATTTACTTATGCTATGTTAGTTATGAAGAAATTCCAGCCATCAATTATTCTGTTAAAAATGTATTTAAACACCCAAGTCGTTTTGGAGGAGTTTCCAAAAGTTGCGAAAAATATCGTGTTGTTAATTATTTTTATAAAGCAAAACTATTATTTACACGAAAAAACCTTGTGTTCAAAATTATGTACATGAATTAATCTTATTTTTTTTTTCAAACCCTTTAACCTACCTGTCACTAAGGAGTATGCTTTAGAAAGTTGCCGTTTTACGGCACTAAAGCGTATGTAGGCCCTTAATAGGTTATTTAAAATTCATACTATTCATCTAGACGAATTTCGTGAATGTGATTTGTGTACTGATTCTTTTTGTGAATAAAGAGGCAATTATAAACAGAAGTGGGAGGGACAGAGATAGGTCAAATATATTATTATTAATTTCTGAGTCATCATATTATGAAATAATATCTGATACACGCCATGACTCAATGCTTACTTAGTGATTTTCCTATTTCTAGTACTCAAATCTTTCTTGCTCAAGGTGCATTTTTCTTGTCAAATTAACAATGGGGTAACCCACAAATTTCAAAATCAATTAAGAAAAATCCGTCTTCCAAATAAAAACACTACATGGTGAAAAATTTGTCGGTAGTATTTTTTTGTAAAAACGTTTTTTATTTTTCATTTTTTAGTTGTAAGTAATAAGTAAGTAGGCAAGTTATTTAGTAAGGTACCTATAATGCCAGAATAGATTACCCGAATATCATGAAACTTGAACATAACCGGTGAAATGAGAGTATACCAAGGTAAACTGTACAAATCTGCGTACTCCTTTATAGCGTACTGGCGTCATGTTATGTTATGAAATGGTATAACTTAAACTGTTTTGATTAAATTAATCGATATGTTATATATCTGTGGAGGCTTGTTATTAGCAACTTGATAATGTGTTGTAGTTACCTATTAATAATTGTGATTAGACCGTATCTTATCTTATGGAGGGGCCGAGAAATAACTCGGACACTTCGACCCATTGGGATCTAGCCTTCTTAAAAGTAATAAAAAAAATATATATATATAAAAAAAACAATAAACAGACATGTGATTTAAGCAAGCCCGACAGATTTTCCGTCATTTATTGAAGAGTTCTATTGTATATCTCCGAAGTTCTTTATCAAATCTTCACTAAATTAATTTAGGACCAATTTCGGAACATACTCTTTCAAACCAATCTAGAATTTTCAAAATCGGTCCACAATTGACGGAGATATCGGTGAACAGAAACAAAAAAAAAAGACAAACATAATGTCGAACATAGAACCTCCTCCTTTTTGGAAAGTCGGTTAAAAATACATAGACAACAACATAGAACATAATAAAAAAAGAATAAAAAGAAACAAAATCACACAGATCTAGAACTGAAAAGCAGAGCGTGTCAACTGCTCACCTCAGTACAAAACTAAAGTTTACGGCCTGTGGTTATTATGGTGGTAGTAATGTATATCATTACATTGTGTATATTATGCTATGACAGGCTAAGGTGTCATTTGTTTGTTGGATTATAATTATTTTACGAGGAGCTCGTGTCTAAAAACAGTCGCACGGGTTAATCTTCAAGGTTAAGCAACGCTTGCCGAGGTTGGTCCGTGGATGGGTGACCTTGCCCGACATACCGAGATTCCTTCAGGGCTTGGAAAGCACGTTAAGTCTTTGGTTCCAACTGTCATCTTTGACAGTTGTTGCGGATAGTCAGAAGCCTGAATTGTGGAGGTCAGACAGGCAGTGCTGCTATGTTAAATTCTGATATCTTGTTAAATCCAGTTAAACTGGAAACCGATCGGAACATAGTTGGGAAAGGGCTAAGCAGTTTTTATTTTTTATTTTTTGGGACAATCCCACCGCACTATTCCCAAACCACTGCAACTCCTGAAAGCCAGAATCAACAGTGGCGACCACCAGAAAAGCGTCGAGGTCAAGAAGCTTGACGAAGTCCCGGAGAATGAATTTAACTGTCTTGGATCCCGCAACGAAATTAATCAGAAAAGAATAACGGAGGAGTAGGAAAAAGTACAAATTTAAGCTAAGCACATTGTTTGACAGTTGGATCGTGTCGATATAAAACATAGACTCTTCTTTTTGTTCATAGAATACCTTGCCTGGCTCAGTATTCGGCCATGACAACACCATCCGCATGCATAATGTCCTCACAGTACACTTTATATCTGGCTGCCAAGAAGCTGGGGATCCTTGCAAAGGTGAGAAGGTACTTCACGCCAGAACAGCTGCTTAGCTTGTATCAAGCGCAAGTTCGATCATGCATGGAGTACTGTTCTCATCTCTGGGACGGCTCTGCCAAATACCAACTTGATGCACTAGAGTCGATTGAAAAGCGGGCCAAAAGGCTCATCGGCGATGAGGCATTGGTTAAGTCAAAGCTCCAGAGCCTTGAACATCGTCGCCGAGTTGCCAGCTTGTCGGTTTTTTATCGATTACATTTCGGGGAATGTGCGATGGAATTGCATAATCTAATTCCGCCCAGCCCGTTTCATCATCGGACTACCAGACGTACGGCGATGCGCCATCGGTACATGGTGGACATCCCACCCATACGCACTAAACGTTTTGAGAATACTTTTATTATGCGTACAGCTAAGGAGTGGAATTCCCTGCCGGAGTCTGTGTTTCCCGATAGCTACAACCTAGGGGTCTTTAAGTCAAGAGTGAATAGGTTACTTCTAGGCAAGCGTGCTTCACCATCGACCACATCATCGCTTACCATCAGGTGAGATGGTGGTCAAGCGCGAGCCTATATAAGATAAAAAAAAAAAATACAGACAACAGGCCATGTGGAGAGACGACAGATGTAATTTCATGTAGGATTTGTACTATTACAATGATTTGGATTTTTTTTATTACCTACATTAAACCTTCCTTATACCCAATGTTTTCCATTGATGAAGAAGAAAGCTTTCCTGTCGCAGGTCTGCTGGAAGAAATTTCTAATTGAAATAAGCATAGTACCTTTGTGCTCTTCTAACTGTATTCATTCCTTTCTCTGTTAAGTGTTTTCTTAAATAAATATATAAGACTAGTGAAACCGAATTCTTATACTCGTAATTATGGGGTTTGAAATTTGGTATACCAACTTAATCATTTTAATTAAATAAAAAAGGTCATTTGAAAATTTTATAGTGACTAGACTGCCGAAATGTAATATTATTGTGAAGAAAACAAGTCTCAACCAATACGAGAAATTTTATTTGTATGTTCAAAAAGATTTTCCGATACCGGGAATCGAACCCGAGCCTCCTGGGTGAGAGCCAGGTATCCTAGCCACTAGACCATATCGGATATTGAGAGCCTGCTCCAAAAACTCGTATCCTTATAAGAAATCAATATTTTTTCAATAACATATCTATGTAATTTAAAAGATAAGAATTTATCAAGAACGTTGTTGTTCTTCACTCAAGAGTTTGTTATTGCATGAAATCTTTGTACGCGCCATCTAGCGGAGGATATGAATGACATTAGTTAAGATGCAGCGACGTTACTGCTCAAAACTGACAACTATCGACAGTATTTATGTATGACCTTCTTGTGATTTTACTTCTACGGTAGTTTCATAGATGGCGCTGTTGTGAATGTGTTATTGAAGGTTTATTTGCAATGTTGTTTTTTTCAATGGTCTTCACAAGGAGGTCGTTCTCAACTCGACTGTATGTTTTGCATGTTTGTTACGCAATTAGACCGACAATTATGAAGCAATTTTGATGTTTTTATTTTTTAATTTAATTCTTCTCATGTAGTCCCATTTAAATTTGACCAAGATCTGACGAGTAGTTTTTTAAGTATCCTTAATAATGCGTATTTTCATGGTCATATAAGGTATCAAAACCAAAAAGGGAAATATTAAAAAATCCGGTGCAAGTGTGAGTCGGACTCGCGCAAGAAGGGTTTCGAACCATTATCGCAAAAAACGGCAAAAAAAACACGTTTGGTTTTATGGGATTTACACTTAAATATTTATTTTATTCTATTTTTAGTAATTGTTGCTATAGCGGCAACAAAAATACATCATCTGTGAAAATTTCAACTGTCTAGCTATCACGGTTCATGAGATACAACCTGGTGACAGACATACAGACAGACGGACCGTGAAGTCTTAGTAAAATTAGTGGGTAAAACGCAAACGACCCAAGAGCTAGATTGACTCAACACTACCGAAGACATTCCGGAAGCCTGTCTGTACGAGAGACTGACAGCCTGTACGACATTAGGATGGTTCTGATACAGCTTAAAACAAAAAGGCACCGTTGATAACGGAATCATGGCCGAACTCCAATTTACCGCAGTGTTTCAAGTCAAAAGTCTATGACCAGTGTGCGTTGCCAGTAATTTCTTATGCGACCGAGACGTGGGCGTTCACAATGGGCCTTATCAGAAAGCTTAAAGTCACCCAAAGGGCAAGGGAGAGGGCTATGCTCGGAGTTTCCTTGTGTGATACTGTCAGAAATGACGATATCCACAGGAGAACCAAAGTTACCGGCATAACTCGAAGAATTGCGAAACTTAAGTGGCAGTGGGCAGGGCACATTAATCGCAGAACGGATGGCCAATGGGGCTCAAAAGTTCTGAAATGGTAACCGTGAACCGGAAGACGATGCGTTGGAAGACCTCCTACTAGGTGGACCGATGACCTGGTTAAGGTTGCGGGAATGCACTGGATGCGAGACGCACGGGATCGGTCAATGTGGTGACGCCGAGGGCTATGTCCAGCAATATGGACGTCTTTTGGCTGAAATGATGATGATGATGATAACAAAAAAATTAAACCGACTAGATACGAGTAGATAGATATGTGCTCAAGCGGAAGAGGATAGATTTGTGTATTTGTATGTATCGAATAAACTTAAAACTACTGGACCGATTTCAAAAAATATTTCACCGTTGGGAAGCTACACTATCCCTGGGTGATCTAGGGTACTTTTTATCCCTCTATTCCCACGGGAACGGGAAATACGTGGGTGAAAGGCTACCAAAACAAAACACTACAAAACTAAAAATAACTTTGTTATAAACGAAATAAAAATTGTACCAAAGACACCGCTGCCAAAAAAAAAGGTATTTTTCGCTAAGCAGTGTTTTGTTTTGGAAGTCGGTTTAATTTTTTTGTTATATAGTTTTTGTTTTGTTTGATAGGTACCTATGTTGACAATTAATTATTATTATTCTAACTAGCTTCTTCCAGCGGCTTCGCTCGCGTGGATGTCGCAAATTATCCCAAGGGAACATATTGCCGGGATAAAAAGTATCCCATGTGCCATTCAAGAGATAGATTATAGTATCTCTGTGCTAAATTTCATCCAGATCCGTCCAGGTTTTGAGCGTGAAGAAGTAACAAACATACAAACACACAATCACAAACTTTCGCCTATATAATATTATTGTGATATAAATACAAATTTTCTTAAAATAACAATATTTAGTAATTAATTATTGGTGTACTCGTAAACTAAAGATTGATATCAGTCACTGCGTATTCACTCTGGGCAGAACCATGCGTCATGACATGTAGTTCCACGCGCGCCCCTATTAGACGTTGCGGGGGGAGTCTAACACCTCACTCCCCCCCCAACCCGAGATCGAGGCCCGCAGAGGCGGGCCGGCACTAGTTGGGGGTTGCGGAAGTATCGTTGTTCCCGTGAACCCCAGCGTAGGTGTGAGATGGAACACCGGGGTGGTTTTTAGTCAGTACGAGTCTGACAGACCCCTCCGCCCTCCCCAGGGTGGAGGACCTCCAAAGTGAATTTCCACCCAGGAACTAAAAAAAAAAAAATGCATTCAAGGTTACATAACATTAATTCGCATAGTGCCTATACTTGGTACGAATGTTGGGAACACCATTAGAAATGAATTGTTAAAAGTCCCCAACGATCTGCAACGAAAACCTGCAAAAAAAACTGGGTCAAAGTTAACAAATTTTTATTTTTTTTTGCTCTTATACGTTAGGTCTCATCATAGAAATAGATCAGACAAAATTAGTAGATCATGCAATTATCTACAAAACAGTTTTTAAGATTTTTCGCCATTCTTGAGATATCACCATTTGAAACAAAGAACATAATATTCACATGCGCCGCCTATGTAGTAATTCGGTGCATTTCTTGAAATACGGTGTACTAGGTGTAGCCTTAATTTGCAACGATTTTGACCGCGATAACTTGCCTTGACGGCATAGCATAAGCAAAAAAGTAGGAATGACAAATCTTGCATTTATCTGATCGAGCAGCCGTAACAGTAAGACAAACAGGTAATATCACATACCAGTATTAACCCCTTGTATCCTTGAACGCAGATCTCCGTGAGACACAATGGCTTTTTAATTGTGTCTCCAATACGGCATACAAGGGGTTGAGAAAATCCGCAACAAGCAAGGCGTGCTATCGAATACTATATGTACTCCCCAGTGTACCCAGTACTATCAAAATACTACTTAGTCGGGAACAACCGAGTTTATTTTTACCAAAACAGACTAAAAGTTAGGACTGTTATACCTTTTTAGAAAGCTAATTAAACAAGAAAGTATTTCCTGTAATTTGTTTGTCATTTAATCATATTTTTTTGAAGATTTAAGAAGTTATCAGAACTTGAACTTTACGTCATTTAATTTCCAAACATAGTATTATTATTTTGATAAATTGTTAATTGAATAATTGATTATTTCATGATCTATCAGAAAAATATCAGTCTATTTACCAAAGTTTATCAAATTTTTCACAACTAGCAGTTTTTGGTCGACAGGAAGGAAATTTCCAAAAAAAAATTTCAATAACTTGAAAACAATGCAATTCGGACCTCAAGTCATCAGGATGAGCATCCTTATAAATTAGCCTCATTTCAAGGTATACAGTAAATTACCAGGCATCCTTTATTAAACGACTGAATATATACTACATGAAGAAAGCGTGCATATTATTTTTATTATCTTCGATTGAAAACGTAATACGAGTATCTCAAAACTGGTGATTTGTAGGAAAAAATTAAAAAAGAAATCTGTCAATTATTACACAATCTACAAATTTTGTCGGACGTATTTATACAATTACACTTACCGTTTAGTAGAAAAATGCAAAAAAAAAACAATCTTTTGCAAACTTGGTCCTTGCATGTTTTTTTGCAATAATGTTCTATCAATCGATGGGGACATTTCACATTTTATAATTATCTAATGGTGTTCCCAACATTCGTACCAATTTTTCAGCTATATGCAAATGAATGTTAGCTTTTACCCTTGTGTTTTGAGCTACCTTGTACACACAAATGGAATTTAAAGCTAATTGACAGCTGAAATTTTTAAATGTGCTATTTTATTTTGTATTCTCAAAATAAATGCTTTGGTTATTTAGCCACCCCGATATTTTTGAGTTTTCTTCCGATTCATAATATAATATTGTGGTACTTTTTAGAGAAGGGGTTTTTGCCTAACAATGTAACCAGTGGTTACTTTGTGTACTTTTTGAGGCACAACTTTAAATAAAAAAAAAACTTTTACAAAAATATTTATAATTAAATCAGGCACAAATAAATACTTATCGACTACATCATACAACTATAAAACAACCTTAAATAGTCTACAAAAATATAAACGATTTGAACTCAGGTTCCACTAAGTTATCTAACACGTAAAACTTCATCAAATAATATAGTCATTCCCATGGATTCTCATCTATTGTATCGTTCACTGTCTCCTTCATTTTGTTCATCTTCTTCCTATTCATCCTACTTTCTACTGCTCCTTCAACTATCTCTCCCTTGTTAAAATCTTCAGCTGTTATTATGGGCTTGAAACTTTCATCGAAGTTTTTGATTCTGTTACTCTGTATTTCTTTCGGCAACTTCACTTTTTGCTGTCGATATGGATAGAAGACGTATTTCACACCATTTACAATTTTGTACTTCGGATAGTTGGTTGATGTTCTTCTGTTATTATTTACACCTAGTAGCTTATTCATCCAGTATAAGTACGAGTTTTGGAGGACGTCGATGATGCTTCTTTTTCGTCGTGATTTGACTGATACTCCATTTTTATTAACTTTGACGACTTTTTCATTACCAAATAGTATTGTCTTCTCATCTATAGCTCTATTGTTATATCTAACTATAGGTGCTACATAAGAAATGATAGGTTTATTCTCAATAATTTCTTCTTTGTCACCAAGGTCTAGTATGGATCTGCTTTGCCATTGTCCATTTGCATCATAACCGCCGCCCCCGCCACCGCTGCCGCCTCCTCCCCCTCCCCCTCCGTAATCTGGTCCACCTGGGTTTTAAAAGGTGAATTTTCATTCTATGTTTGGATTGATGGGATAGTTTGGTTATACTGGGATAATACCTGCTGGCATCCAGGCGCCGCCTCCACCGCCGCCGGTTGCCCATCCCTGTGGAGTTCAAGATTTTGTTATATGCAGTTTTACCAATATTGATGTGTTGACATGATGATGGATGAAAGTACTTATGGTTATGTAAACTTTTAACTGTGATTTATTGAAAGAATTCAGAAATATGATATAAACAAACAAATGTTTTCTTAGAGCACGTTGCTGATAACTTTTTGAAAGGTATTTTCTTAAAGCTGTTTTATT
Source organism: Orthosia incerta (assembly GCA_948252205.1). Taxonomy (NCBI): domain Eukaryota; kingdom Metazoa; phylum Arthropoda; class Insecta; order Lepidoptera; family Noctuidae; genus Orthosia; species Orthosia incerta. The sequence continues at coordinate 24,653,960 of OX411762.1, read as the reverse complement.
ATACAATTTAGTCGACGAAATTAAATTATTGGTAAGCTTCCTTCCTTCGGTCTGCCTAGTGGTATATGTGACTGGATTGCTGACTTCCTGAGGGATCGGTCCATCCGAGTGGTTAACACCGGAGTCTATCAAGCGTCGGTGCTCCCGGCAACACTGTTTTTGCTGCACATTAATGACCTACTACCTTTGAAAACCCGGAATCTTTGGGTACGCAGATGACAGCATGGTTGCGGCGCACGTGCTACTGGGCCTCAGATCCAGTCTCTCCGGGAGGCCATGTCTTTAGAGACAGTCTCCAATTGGGGCGATCCCAATCTAGTCAGTTTCAATGCTGCTAAGACCCAGGCGTGTATTTTTCCGCAAAAAAGAGCCTATTCCACCCGGCTCTATCTTTCCATGGTGTGGCCGTGCCAATAACGGACCATCTCGACCTTCTTGGTGTTATGTTAACATTGACCCTCAATTTTGGTTCATTCATTGAGGCAAAGGGACAGTTAGCTGCAAAAAATTTGGGGGTCCTTGCAAAGGTGAGATGGTACTTCACGTCTGAACAGCTGCTCAATTTGTACAATGCGCAAGTTCGAATGAAGTACTTCTCTCACCTCTGGGATGGATCTGCCAAAAACCAACTTGATGCACTTGAGTCGATTGACAAACGGGCCAAGAGGCTTGCAAAGAGGCTTTTTGAGGCAACGATGCACTGTTCGCCTCAAAGCTCCAAAGGCTTGAATATCGACGCCGAGTTGCCAGCCTGTCGGTTTTTTAGCGGTTAAATTGGGTACTTCACGCCACAACAGCTGCTCAGCTTGTATCAAGCGCAAGTTCGATCATGCATGGAGTACTGTTCTCATCTCTGGGACGGCTCTGCCAAATACCAACTTGATGCACTAGAGTCGATCGAAAAGCGGGCCAAGAGGCTCATCGGTGATGAAGCATTGGTTAAGTCAAAGCTCCAGAGCCTTGAACATCGTCGCCGAGTTGCCGGCTTGTCGGTTTTTTATCGATTACATTTTGGGGAATGTGCGATGGAATTGCATAATCTAATTCCGCCCAGCCCGTTTCATCATCGGACTACCAGACGTACGGCGATGCGCCATCGGTACATGGTGGACATCCCACCCATACGCACTAAACGTTTTGAAAATACTTTTATTATGCGTACAGCTAAGGAGTGGAATTCCCTGCCGGAATCTGTGTTTCCCGATAGCTACAACCTAGGGGTCTTTAAGTCAAGAGTGAATAGGTTACTTCTAGGCATGCGTGCTCCATCATCGACCACATCATCGCTTACCATCAGGTGAGATGGTGGTCAAGCGCGAGCCTATATAAGATAAAAAAAAATAAAAAAATCGGATAGTTTGTGATGGAACTGCGCAATTTGGTGCCGCCTTGCCCTTACCATCATCGGACAACAAGACGTACGGCAATGCGCCACCGATACATGGTGGACATACCACCCATACGTACAAAGCGTTTTGCAAATACTTTCATTGTGCGCACAACTAACGAGTATAATTCCCTGCCAGAGTCTCTGTTTCCTGATAGTTACAACCTTGGGGTCTTTAAGTCTAGGGTGAATAGGTTACTTCTAGGCAAGCGTGCTTCACCGTCGACCACACCATCACTTACCATCAGGTGAGATAGAAGACAAACACGAGCCTATCCATATGTAAGTAAAATAAAACATGTAGGGAATGAAACAACTTCGTATTAAATCTCACGGAACTCGAACATAACACCTAGATTCGGCACAACTATATGAAGGCCTTACAAATATTTGTTCTGTTCGGGAATCGAAACCGCGAGGCGTAGCGCAGCAGCTGATAGCTCAGCTATTGCACCCTGGTTTTACGGGACTTGTACATTATATGTTATTACTAGCTTCTACCAGCGGCTTCGCCCGCATGGATGTCGACAATTATCCCAAGAGAACATATTGCCGGGATAAAAAGTATTCTATGTGCTATACTCACTCCATCACCGCCACCACCACCACTACCACCGCCGCCGCCACCTCCTCCTCCTTTCTTCTCCAATATCTTCATTAGCAGCATCATCTAAAGACAAGATTATAATGAGGGCGGATTATTTTACTATGCTCATAAAAAACACTTATATTTAGTATTAATGGATATGACGGGTTGAGCGAGAACAGTAGGTAAAATGTATTTGATTTTAGAGCGCCTTGTTACAATATCGATCAAAACTGCATTCTCTGCTTTGAAAAGGCTCATTTTGTTCACACAGGTATTGTTTTCGAATGATCCAGTATGTAGCAGAATCCCAAAAGTATAGAACACTACAGACTAAGTATTCCAAATATCAAACATGATCCTCACCTTTGCCAACATGAAAGACATCATACTGAACATCATCCCTTTGAAAGACATCATCCCCATCATGCCCATCATTGCTGGCACCATCTGTAATATTAATAATTTTAATGATATCAGATTATCCCTGAGAAAAACATCGCTACTAACTTATCGGTCAAAATCTGAATAGCCTAGATATTTCGGCACTATGTTATATATTATGCAAATCGGACATTTTGACAATAGAAATTCTATTGAATTTCTATTGTCAAAATGTCCGATTATTAATGAAACTTATTAGTTGTGTACTAGAATAAAGGCTACACGGTTGAAGTCGCAAATTTACAGAAAAGCTTTGTAATTTTCTTCAGGATGAACAAAAAAATCTACTTTTGAGTAGTCAATTAGATGTATTGCCTACTTCTCTTTTCTCCAAAAATTTCGCCACCAATCAATATAACTCTTTTTAGGTTTTCTTTGTAGGCTTACCATCATCAGCTTCATCTTCATACACATCATAGCCATCATCATCATCTTCTTCTTACCGAAACCGTCTCCTCCGTCGTGGTCGTGACCACCACCGCCACTTCCGCCGCCGCCACCACCGCCTCCTCCTTTACGCTTCTTTCTACCGACAAATTCTTCTACTGTAACATTGTAATGGGTTTATTTATTAGTTTAATAATGTTCGCATTTGTTTTTAATTCTTCTAATAATAGTAGATTCAGCGTTTCTTGTTTCGTTTTAACTTATTCCCTCTAACGTAACTCAGCATTATTATTACAGTCTTCTAGTATCTACTTGACACAAGCACTTCTTTTATGTCTTTCTGCCACACTCAGAGACGTTAACGGTTACTTAAAAGCTCTCCTAAGTATAGATTTTTATTACAAAATTTTTACTAAGAAACGCCTTGAGTAACCGTTAAATGTCTCTGAGTGCGGCAGTTCGTCTTTCTTTTATCCGGAAAACTTGATGTGTGCCTCTAAGTTCGTGCGTAATAAATTAATGTTCATTCTTTCTTTTCTTTATTTTTTATACAGTATTTTCTCGTCTGCTTCTTCAGGAAGACGGTCTATGAAAGTATTTTAATATTTCAATATTCGAGTATCATTTAAAATAGCAATGAGATGTAGAATAACAACTGATTGCTCAGTTACTTTCATAAGTTAGATCTTGTTTATGAAAAAATAACACCTTTTAACGCTTTTAGCTAAAGGTCGACCAAAAAAAGGAAAAGCTTACCGCTTAGATTATTTAGTAAATAATCTAAGGCTTACCGTTATTTGGTATCGGTAGAGAAGTTTCTCTTCCCAAAGCACTGAATCTAATGATATGGTTATCGAAAAAATGGTCGATAGCTCTGTCGATCATGTGTGTTAATTCTTCAGAGTTCTTCTCATGAAAATGGTCTTCGGTATCCTTATATTCTTCAACTTTACTAGTGTTTAATTTTACTGAAAATTTAATAAATGCAGTTAATAACTTTATTGCCTAATCTTAATTTATTATACTGTTGCTAGATTGTATATTGCTAACAGAAAATGACCAGGTGTTAAGATCTATGAAAGTATCTCAACAGTATATAATCCGAATGCATCTTATACGGTACAACTAGTATCAAAATAGAATTCTACTGCATGATCACTGTCTCAAAATTAAAAATAATCGGTATTGCAATCCTTTTTTGTTGCCTCGCTACATATTATCCATCTTTTAATTGTTACCGCGTTTTAAATACATATTGTATATAGTCTTTGCTTTTAATCTATTTCTTTAGTTTTTTTTTGTTCAACCTATATTGTCCCACTGCTGGGCAAAGGTGTCCCCCATAGCTTTCCACTCTTTCCATTTCTTTAGTACTATTTATTAAACAAATATTTTTACTCACCAAACTTAACATAATCCCCAATCACGGATACCTCACTCAAATTATTCAACTGTTTCAAATACATTAACGTCTTTCTCTGCACACATGGAAACGACATGTGAAGAAAGCAATCAGCGTATACACCATTGAAATTATCATCTGGATTTTTTATATCTTCGTGTTTTTCATTTATGACATCATAGACACTGTGTTCGACTTTTAAAACTTTAGAATGAACTACTACAATGCAAATAAGTTCTAAGATGACTGTTCTAAGTTCCATTGTTGGTTCCTAAATGGAAAACGCGGTAACGGGCTCATATTATTTATTTTCTTTGTTTATAGGATATAAGGTCAGGTGCCATAGTGTTTTCGTGAAAACATGTAATTTTGTTGTTAACTATTTATTTAAATAACATAGTGGTTAAGAGATTAGAAATGGCTCTGTAAATAGATAAAGAGGTCGTTGCTATTGATTTTGGTTTGAAGTGTTCTTATGTTGTAAGTGGTAAGGTTCATTATGGCTTGATAGTGAATTTAACAATGTTATTGGATATTATTGTCACTTAAAACGAAACTACGATACAAGATGCATCTATGGGTTTCGGTTCTAAGTATTAAGATAATAATTTATTCAATGTAAATATAACATTTTATATAAGTTTATCTTGTATATCGTGTATTATGTCTGCAGTGATCACACTAGTATTATAAAGGCGAACATATGTGAGTGTGTGTGCGTGTGTGTGTTTGTATGTTTGTTACCTCTTCACGCTCAAACGGCTAGACGGATCTGGATGAAATTTGGCACATATATAGATTATAGTCTGGAATAGCACATAGGATACTTATGATCCCGGGAATATGTTCCCTTGGGCTAATTTTTGACTTTCACGTGGGCGAAGCCGCTGGCAGAAGCTAGTTGTTTTTATAAATAGATATCACAAATAAATATCTGCTTATGGGTTTATTCTATGCAGTACTTGTCGATAAAGATCGTTTAGTATACAAAAGGAATGGGAGTACCATGTAATAGTTATTGTAGAAGTGTATAATTTCTATGTTTATACATGAAGCTCCTAATAGAAATGCTTTCAGTTTAAAACTAACTCACCGCGCAAAAGAAAACGAGCGCAAAGATATATAGATAAACATCATTTTCTTAAACCCAAAAGATTAAATTGTGCGTGAAATAGATAAAAGGCAGTTTTCCCAAGTGGAGTACATTAGAAAACACTTGTATCACAATCATTATTATTACAATGTTGCTGGTAATAGTGAAACTTTGTTACCTACACACACAGCTACACGCTTGACGTATACTATTTGATAATAGTAGTATAAGCAAAGAAATAAGTAGTACAACAGGACAGGATGGAGTAAATCTATATGTTGTATGTCAATCTGTAAATATTTTTTTCTCAAACATGCTTGGAAATTTGAGCATTATTTTTACAACCTTCTTTGAGATAAATCGCAATTACTGTACTGGCCAAGTACATGCGAGCAGAGGCCGGCAAAAGTTGTATGAAAATCCATATCTGTCGTGTTTAGCGGCAAAATAAATTCATATCTGTCGTGTTATTTAAAAATGGAACGATCTTTTACTCCGAAACATGACAACCAAGGAGGTAACTTATCATAGGTTTTATTTAAATTTCGAACTGGCTTGCAAATACAAAGCTGGTTCTAAAAAAAAAACAACGGGAATAATTATTTTTGTTCGTCATTGATCTCGAAAAGTAATTATTTTTGACAAAATGACTTCTAGATGCTATTTAGTTTTAATTTCAGCGCATTATTTGAGAAAAGCACTATACAAGCCTTGGCCACAACTAGGCATTGATGGACTTACGTATGTGTGCCTCGGCTTCGCCTCGGCCCACATTTACACGTTCGTCCATCAATGCCTCTTTTGCTGGCCGCTGCAGTAATATCACTATGAATTTATTAGCAAGGTTTTTCTTGTTAAAAAACAATTGATTGCAATGATACATCAAAATCCTTTGGCCAGCGTTTTTTGGTAAGGTTTGAATGAAATAATAAATTTTGGATGACAGAAAAGGCTATTTATTGCTAATGCTTTGGTGATTTATTTTGGCTCTTATAATTCCAGAATTTGTTGACGATGCTATTGCCACTAAAACTATTACTAGAATATATCAAAGAACGGGAAATAAAAACATCAACTTAATTAAAATCTTTTATTTTTGAGAAAATAATTATGATGCATCGTTTTATAAAATAAAAATATAAATAAATATATAAATACGCTTAAATAAAATGATAAATGAGATATTATGATACAGTATTAAGTAGGTTATTATATAAAATAAGAAGAAATATAACAATGATAATCATAATTTTTGGTATGATGGAAGCGTAGATTAGAGGAATATATTAAAATAAATATCACAGTTAAATATACTGCTTAAATAAGTCGTATATAATACAATTAAATAAATATTTTGAAAATGTATTAGTAGTAAGAAAAATATAATATTAAATAAATGATATAAAAACACATAAATAATAAGGAAGATAAATAAATAAAGACATATAAAAATAAGCATAAATAAAAGAAAACAAAATGTTACTTTTAAACGGTGGGAGAAAATAACAAGAATATGTAGAATAGAAACACATAAAAATAAATAAATAAAATAAGAGGTAATGAGAATCTTTAACACACCTAACGTTGAAACTGCAATAAATAAACTACTTGAAAACAACGATGATTTATATCTAAGAAATAAATAAACTTACGGCTATTTGATTATGAAATCTTTCGAATAAATTATTTAAATAGGATATTAATTTATTGTCATACAAATAGTTTGTCAATAATATCTAATATTTTCATTTTACAGTAACATCAATGATTTATGAAAGCGGATAAAGTATTATTGATAATAACAATAAAATAAATGTTACAGACAGTCCCCCACAATAGTCTCAGAATTTAGAAATGATTGTAGAGTCTTTAATGAAATTACTTCATTTAACAATGATATAAACTAACTCAAGAATGTCAGAAGACACAGTTTTCTATAGACCACTTATATATTTTGGGCAATATTTATCCAATGATCAAATATCACTCGACGATAAGGCAATTTAGATAACCACGTTCATCTTCCTCTTCACATAAACCAAAGAATTACTGAAAATCAATACCAAATACTAATCTACGAACAATTTACATAAAATTAGCTAGTAGTAGTATCGTAAGGCATATAGCTATTATAACCTCCCATGTCATACGCCCTTCTATAACCACCATGATGACCGTGTTCATGTTCATGGTGTTCCTCGTGAGAATGGGAGTGATGATGGGAAACCTCAGGTTTGGTGATGATCTCGTAAGTGGTGGATTTGTGTTCACCATGGCCCTTCAGTCCTACTAAGGCTGAGAGGAGCAGTGACATAAGGGCTGTCATCAATGCTTTGCCAGCAAGCAGAGCTAAAGCACCGAGGGCTGCTGCTGCTAGGGTTCCTGAAATAAGAGAAGATGTTGATGAATGTAATGTTGGAGACATTGGTAAAGATGGATAAGATAGTAAATGAACTAGTTATCTACAAAATGGCGCCATTCAAATAAAGTCAAACTTGTGATAAATTACGCAAAGGTTAAGTTTCCCTATTGATAAGTTTGATATTTACGTAATACGGCAATATAAATGCCTATAACTTATCTAAATGTCTGTAACTTATCAGTGTACTTATAATGAAATAAATTATCTGCGTTTATACCAATCATCATCATCAGCCTTTTTAATGTTCCCACTACTGGGACACAGGCCTGCTCTCTGTGAGAGAGGGAATGGGTCTCAATCAACCACGTGGCCCCTTGCAGTGCGGATTGGTGGATGTCACTCGTCTTCGATTTTTTGGTTCTAGGACATGCCGGTTTTCTCACGATATTTTCCTTTACCATTTTTAGAGCAGTAGTGGTGGTGATGCAATAATTTACATAAAGTAATGCGCATGCCTGGGGTCGAACCCATGACCTACGACACGCAAGTTGGGGCTGTTACCACTGGGCCACCACTGCTTCAATAAAATTACGGTAATACTATGAAATAGTAAGATATTTGGTGCCAAATCATTGTCTTGTAAATTTTTGAATACACAGTTATTTACCAGATAATTATGGAAGAAACTAAATTAATGAATAAAAACATGCATAACTTAAAAATCAAACATGTTGTTTAGATACAAATAATAATTAAATGCAATGAATGCATTGAACTACAATGTAAAGACTATAAAACACTAGCATGAAGTCGATTTACTATTCCAATAATAAATTACCTTTCATCATCAGCGCAGCAGCCAACAGAGCACCACCACCACCTCCCTTGCCACCTCCTAATCCACCGCCACCGCCACCAGACTTCCTTCCAACAGACTCTTTATCTCCCTTCGCCATATCCATAGCCTCCTTAGTAGTCTGAGGATCCAAGAGTCTATATCTCAACGAATGACCATCCAAGTAATCCTGGAGACGGTAGAGAAGGAACCTATTCAGCTTTTCCTCCGACTTCCCAGGGAACTGCCGAGATAGTTCCGCGGCCATTTCCTCAAGACTCGGCGTATTTTCAGTCTGATTCTCCTTTACTATACTCAATCCCGGCAGAAGATTCAGCTCATCGCGAGAGCTCAAGTCTTCCAGAAAGGACAGAGCATGGATCTTCAAGCATTTAGAGTTCAGCAAACTATTGCACTCCTTATGCAAAGTCCTTCCAACTCGCTCCGTATTATTAGGCACTGATTTAACAGCATCGATGATGGCATTCGGTTCAGATCCATCGATGGCTGCATGAGAACCAATCACAAAACTAAGAGTCACTAAACCGGCAATGGATACACTTTTAAGATGCATTTTTATTCACGTTTACACTGCACTGTTTCTGTCAATTACTGACACATTTCTATGGGGGACTGCTGTAGACTGATAGATTTAATCCGATCGCAATTTATTTTATACAGTCCATGATAACAATAAGAACAAGAAAACTGTTAAAAAGAGCAATGTCGTTGCTTTTTGAACGATATTGTGAGCAGCACTTTCGTTCTGTAAATAAAAGGTTGCTATAATGGAAAAGTGGAAAGTGGTTCGCCGTTTTTCGGTTTCCAATCGATCATCTGAAGCTGTTAACTAAATTGGATAATGACTAAAGTGTTATAATTGATTATGAAACTTATTTTGAATACCAAATGGCTTCCTGATAACGGTGGAATTGAAATATAAAGTAAAATTATCTACCGTATTAGTACAGGTATGAAATTGAAGTCTTCAATTTCATAATTCTATTTAGTTTAAATTATGTACCTCGCGTACCCTGACTGCTCGTCATGCTCCTACAGCCCAGGCGCTCAATTTGTTGAACGGCCTAATTGCTCAGGAACCTGGCGTCGACATAATTTATGCTCAGTGAAAAAAATATGTTAAATGTTTGTATAAAGTTTTTTTAGTTTATAAGTGTTATTATACGAGTATGTGTAGTTTTGGCTTGCTGTTCGCTTTGGTGCAAACTATAAGTACAGCAAGTAATTGTTTTAAAAATAAATAAATAAAATAAAATAAATGTAAGTAAGGTTAGACGATGTTTTTTTATCGTTTAACATAATATTATAATTATGTTAATTTTATTTGTCAATAGACTTGACTCTAGTCATCATCAGTCATGAAGAAAGAATACACTGCTGATAACAAATAAGTATTAGTCTGATAGTGATTCTTATCTTTATCTTTACATAGTATAAAAAAGTCACTCCCGCTGCTTATACTGTTAGATCTTTTAAACTACGCAACGGATTTTAATGCGGTTTTCAGCAATGGATAGAGTGATACAGTGGAAGGTTTATGTGTAGTATACGTGCATATTATAGCGCAGAGAAAAGCCGAGAAATTCAATGGTTTGTAATGTGATGTCGTAACAAACATATTTTTGTGCAGCATACATTGCAAACGCTGGCTAAACCTTACAAGATGATCAAATTAATGTACTACGGAATTGTATATCTTAAAAAGATCGATAAAAAAGATTCGGATGTTCATATGTTTATCTCCAAAGGATAACCCACAGTAACCATTTGTATCTTTTACACCATTATCTGCCTAGCGTTTTCCCAACTATATTGGGGTCGGCTTCCAGTCTAACCGGATTCAGCTGAGTGTTTTATATGGACCGAATGCCTATCAGACCTCCACAACCCAGTAAGTGGGTAACACGAAACCTCTTGGCTAGACTGGTGTCAGATTTCAGGCTTCTGACTAACGTAATGACTGTCAAAGATCTTCAAATGACAGAAGGGACCAATGGGTTAACGTGCTTTCCGAGGCACGGAAGATACTTACAGTGGTGATAAAATAATTTACACAAAGTAAAACACCTGCCTGGATTCGAACCCACGACCTACAACTTGCCAGTCGCAGCCGTTACCACTGGTCACATTTTTATCATTTGCATAATACAAAAAAATATGGGTTATTTACCAAGCTATTTTAAACAATACAGTATTATTCCGTATCCAATTAAATACATTAGATACGTTGTGCATTTCATGTAGATGAAAATTGCCCATTATAGCATATCATTAAAATGACTATCTTAGAAGATATTAGAGATTTAAAAAGCGGGCGCAGAGCGGCGGACGTACGGTCCACCAGGACCGTACGTCCGTCCCAGTTGGCAGCGGTTGGCGGGCGCGGGGTGTGCCTATGTCAAATTGATGTTGGCTAATGCACCGAGTGTAATTGAAAAGTTACGTTTTAAAGTAAACAACCTTTGAGTAATGCAAATTTATTTATAATAATATACAGCAGAAGATAAGAAGAGGAGCTCGTGGCTAAATAATAACAGCCGCACGAGTCGATCATGAAGGTTAAGCAACGCTTGACGAGGTCGGTCAGTGGATGGGTGACCATTTCAACATACCGAGTTTCCTTCGTGCCCCGGAAAGCACGTTAAGCCGTTGGTCCCGGCTGTCATTTGAAGATCTTTGACAGTCTTTACGGGTAGTCAGAAGCTTGAGATCTGACACCAGTCTTGCCAAGGGGTACCGTGTTACCCAGTTACTGGGTTGTGGAGGTCAGATAGGCAGTCGCTCCATCCACTCCACTCCACTCCACTCCACCCGCTCCACTGGTACTTAGCTGAATCCGGTAAGACTGGAAGCTGACCCCAATATAGTTGGGAAAAAGGCTAGGCAGATGATGATGACAGCAGAAGAAAAGAAGAACTAAAACACGAACCGCTACAACACTTTTACAATTTCACATCTACAAACTCATCAACCGCTAATAGAGACATATTTACCATCACAATAGCATCTTATTTTTACTTATTTGTCTGTAAGTACAATTGATCTGTAATTAACTTTTTTAATCGATCCACAAAAGTATTACATTCATTATGGTAGACAAAGTCTCCTTACAAAAAGTTGATAACTTTCGTATACATGCACGGGTCAACTGAATGTCTAAACTTGGCAAAGTCAGTCCGTATATTTGTGGAAGGTTTTACATGTCTCGATTGTGATGGCGAGTCTTGGCTGTCATTTGTAGATACATTATGTTTTATAGGCAGTCAGATGCCAGAAAGTCTACATAGTATCATAACACCCAGTGTCAGTGTTTTAGATTTCAGAGAGACAATTGCTCCATTTCAAACACCAGTGCATTCGGTAAGACTGGCATGCATGTTCTCATCTCTGGGACGGCTCTGCCAAATACCAACTTGATGCACTAGAGTCGATCGAAAAGCGGGCCAAGAGGCTCATCGGCGATGAGGCATTGGTTAAGACAAAGCTCCAGAGCCTTGAACATCGTCGCCGAGTTGCCGGCTTGTCGGTTTTTTATCGATTACATTTCGGGGAATGTGCGATGGAATTGCATAATCTAATTCCGCCCAGCCCATTTCATCATCGGACTACCAGACGTACGGCGATGCGCCATCGGTACATGGTGGACATCCCACCCATACGCACTAAACGTTTTGAAAATACTTTTATTATGCGTACAGCTAAGGAGTGGAATTCCCTGCCGGAGTCTGTGTTTCCCGATAGCTACAACCTGGGGGTCTTTAAGTCAAGAGTGAATAGGTTACTTCTAGGCAAGCGTGCTCCATCATCGACCACATCATCGCTTACCATCAGGTGAGATGGTGGTCAAGCGCGAGCCCATATAAGATAAAAAAAAAAAAAAAAAAAAAAAAATGCAACCCCAACAGAGTTCAGAAAGCCATATTAAAATCGTTATGTGGCAATTTCTCATTGCTCATTGATTAATTAGTTTTGTTGTCTCTATCACTTGTGACATAAGTATTGGAAAGATTTATATAGACCAACCGTACAATCTTATACTTGTTTCAATCATATCCCGCACACAATTGCAGAAGCTGGTCAAGTTACCTGGCACATTGAAACACATTTCAATTTAACGAACGTGCCGCTCCACTGCGTTGTTTTCAACCACAAACCTAATGAGGCAGGCCCTAATTTACGGTCATGGTTTCTCCAAACTCATTTGTTTTATTGTTTGCAAGCAAGCAGACGGCACTCTAGAAGGTAGTAATAACCATCACTTAAAGATTTTGCGACGGTTGATGTGGCGGCGCTTGGAGGAGACCATGTCTAGAAGTGGACGTCTTTTTGCTAAAATTATGATGATGGATATAATTTACGCATATAGCTGACCTTAGACTATCTTTAAAATGTCTCATGTTTTTGTTATTTTCCTTCACATATGCCTTTCAGATTGAACCGTTATATATAATTAGTTCTTCACATTTATAAATTAGTTTAGATCTGACTCGTATAAGTGACTTACTATTAGGTTTCTCTGCTTAATATAATCAGTAGCTTCTGCCAGCCGCTTCGCCCGTGTGAATATCGAAAATTATCCCAACGGAACATATTCCCGGGATAAATAGTATCCTATGTGGTATTCCAGACTATAATCTATCTCTGTGCCACATTTAATCAAAACCCGTTTAGTATTTTTTGAGTGAAAAAGTAACAAACATACATACTCACAAACTTTCGTATACATTATATTCCTTTATTCATTTTGTTTCTTATAATCTATATTATTAAATATTTTATAAAATAAATTAAAAACAAAAACATTTAAAAATATAAAAAATAGAGGCCCACCGGTATCGGGAACAGGGTCCAAACTACCGGCGGTCAGGGCTCCAGAGAGAGGAACCTCCTAACAATGCGAGCCGTGTCCAGCAGTACTGCTTTCTGGATCAGGCCCTGGACCCAGCCGCCTAACGAGAGCCTCCTAAGGTGTTGCTCGAGGCTCGTGGCTATTAAGCCATTGGCTGACAAGACTATCGGTACAATGATCGCTGTGTTCACATTATATTTATAATTAGGATAATGTTTATTTCAGATGCCAGAAGATAGACGGCGGTGTTGCTGAGGCCACCCAGAAAGTTATGTTGAGATCACATGGAGCACCACAAAGACTAACCCGTCTAGGTGGCCAAAGAAAAGAGTGTCTGGAAAGACACAACATAGGGTATGGCTCGTTTCAACAGTGGGGCACTCTAGGCTAGCAAAGAAACATAAGATTAAAATTGTGTAGGAAACCTTAGCTAGCGCTTGAGAACAATGTGTGTTACACAAAACTTTGTATGTTTACGGTTTTTCTAAATTATTGGTTGTGAATGGACCTCTTTTTTACAATAAAATTAAAGTAATGGGTGTCATTTTGTTTTCACCAAGCAAATCCATAATATTGAAAATAAAAGACACGGCTAGGCATAAGCTTTCTCTGCAATAGTTTTGTTACAAAAAGACAAAATGCGGTGAAGTTAATCAGTGAATGAAAGTTGAATTTTTTTCTTTCTTTTCGTATAATAAAGGGAATTGAAGGTGAGTTTCTTCGTAGTATCTTTTTTATAATTGGGAACAAATGTAATGACTATAAAGTATCAAACCGAATTGCACAATAATTGACATATAATAATTGAAAAACCTTGAGCGAGAAATAAATATTAACAATTTACACACGAATTAAATGAAATTGGAAAAGTAATTTTACAGTAATGTCAAGTTTATAACTGCTCCACTGCAGGCTTCTTCTCATACATATAAGGTACTGACAATTCATATTAAATAAACAAAAAATAAAAATAAATAGTTTATTTCTCACCAGCATAGCAACAAGGAATTACATAGTAAAAGTACTTAATACTAGGTAATTATGCTAATATCATGCACATTATATAATAATAATCCAGCAGCATTTGTGGTGGTAAAGAGAGGTTTACAGGTATTTACTCTATCTTCTGAACTAGGCGAGGCCTGTATCTCAGAAGATAGTACAACTCAGTTGACAATTTCGTTATTTTATAACCTAAAACATTGCGTGCTACTGTGTTAATTAATTAATTAATAAAGAATGTAAAGAATGTGAGTGGGTGTTTGTGTATGTGAGTGTGTTTATGTTTATATGTGTGTTTAACTATTATGTTTGTGAAAGCAAAAGATATTCGGTAGTTTGGTAGTCCAATTGCAATAACCATCTTTTCACTGAGATCTTAGCATCATGTTTATGTAAATGTAATAATATTAAGATTTTTATTAATTTTGTTATAAGGTATACTGCTCGTTACATAATACTGTCTACTCGCAAATGTTGTGTGATGAGAAGGAGTATGACAAACTAGCCTTTGTTTATGTCTGGCAGTGTCAGGAAGGGAAACTGATCGATGCCTCCTCAAGATGGATTCAAGCACAAAGATCTGTCGGACCCTAAGCACCTTGCAGTCAGAATACAGTTGTGTAGTCGAGTATCGAAATGGCTTTCGGGTCATCACTTTAAGGACAGCTCTCTGTGCGCGTTCCAAAGCGAGGAACCGTGTTTTTGCAGCACTCCCCCATACTGTGATGCAGTACTAAATAACAGATTGACAAAGTGCAATGTATATTTTTGTAAGAAGCTCAATTGATGCGGAATCTCTAAGAGTTTTAAAAATAAATATCATCCTTGTTTTTAGTTTATTTAGATGTTTGTCCCATCGCAAATGGTCGTCAATTTCTACTCCAAGGTACCCAACAGTAGTAGACCGAGTAAATATGTTTGTAGTTACCTTATTGGATTTATTTTTCTTTCAGATTCTAATAACTTCAGAATATTTTATCATAAGTTTTTCATCACAATCTGTTACTTATTACTGAATGAGTTTTAACGTGTGTGGAAAATTTACAGCATTTTCTGTAGGTTTCAGTTTTTACTGTTAAAATAGAAGAAAAGAAAAGATTTAGTAATTAATATAGTTTCCATCTTGTAGGTATCAAAAAAGATCAGTTAAGCAATGAATAAACCACATGTTTTAAAAATATTTTATTTTATTTTGGTGCCAAAGTATACACAGAATTATTTATTAATACATACATAAAACGATATAATAAAATACAATATAATAAAAATAAATAAATTACAATAATAGTAATTAAAATGATCACAATACCTCTATACATAATAATAAATGAATATCACAATAATGTTATAAATAGTAATAAATTGTACATAAATATTTACATAATAATATACAGATATTCATACATAATATGATACAATAAATGTCCTAGTTTGGGTGTTAAAAGTTTTTACCTTGTTGTATATACTAATATAGCCTAATCATTGTACTTTTCTTGTTAATTATCTCATTGTGTATTAGGCTTATGAATTAATGAATTATTAATGTATTTATAATATCTTACCATATTGACGGTAAATGAGAAACATACATATTATAATAAAAATATAAAAAAATAATTACAACATAAAATATTACAATAAATTATCATTCTAATAATATAATATTCTATACAAAATCATATAAAATAGGCGGGTAGACAGGATATAATATAATTTTAAATAAAAATATATCATGAAATAATATTATAGTATGAATTAATAACAATATAAAAACGAAATGGAATAAAATATAACAAATTATACATAACAATAATACTGAGAATAAAATGAATTACCAATGAAAAAATATTATTAATAAAATACAATAATGATGTTAATATGACAAATTAAAGAGAGATTCAGCTAAGAAAAATGTGAACTTAACCTAACAATAAATAGTTTCAATAAATAGTGAGCATTCTCGATACATCTCCATAATCTACAGGCTTGAATAAATTACGTTGTTTCATCGTTCATGAGTAGGTAGGTAAAAACATGAATAAACAAAAAATAAGAATAGAAATACAAAAGAAAATATGAGCAGTAAAATAAATAATCAATAAAAGTAATCAAATTAATATTCCTTATTTTGATGACAAAAGACGAAGAAACTGAAACAAATAGAACTAAAAAAAATTTGTAACAAATTGAATAACAATGAAACAATAACACAACTCAACAACCATACCCAAAAAATAAATTATCTCTTTTTAACTCTTAACGCCTCCTAACATTCAGATTCCTCCCGTATCCTGAATGGCCATAACCTCCCACGTCTTCATGAGCAGTAGAGTGAGAATGAGAGTGTGTATACACTGGTTTAGAGACGATCTCATATGTAGTGGACTTCTGACCTCCGGAGAGAGATTTGATTCCGATGATACCAGAGAGAAGAAGAGACATCATCGCAGTCATCAGGGCTTTGCCGGCGAGAAGAGCTAGGCCTCCTAGTGCCATGGACATCATGGTTCCTGTGGAAGAGTAAAACGATTTGTTATTGGATATACACAAGAACACGCCTATAATTACCAAGGAATTAGAGGAGGACCTTTATTACTCCTGTATATCGTCAGAGGCTGTCAATTCTTTTGAGATCAAGATGGCATTAAAATACTGGTTTATTAGAGAGGATAGCTCTTTAGCTAGTGCTAGTGTGCTAGTGTGATGTTTTCAGGTCGAAGTAGATAATGAAATACAATATGTACTCCAATAATTTTATGAGCAAAATTGTGAGGATGTAAATATATATAAAAATATGACTAACTGAATATTACCAAAGCAGAACAGCTATAACGGGCAAATAATTAATATTGTATTGTTTGCAATAAACCTCTGCCAATCATCACTTCTATCCAAAACAGATTGTTAAATCGCTTGGAAGCTTAACAGCATGAACCCATTATTATCTATGAATGATTTCATCTCATTTATATCAACCTAGTGAAAACGACATGAAACTCATTACTTCGTTGGCTCATGACAGAAATCACTCACAACTTTTTACTTAGAATTACAAGTAAAAGTAAAAAGTAGTACTATATATCTCAAATGACAACCAACTATTTACTTGGTATGGCATGCTCTGATTGTCAACGGCAGAACAATTCAAAAATTAAAGAACTAAATTGTCGACAGTGCTTTCAAGTAATTATGTACGGATTGATTGTAGATAAAAATGAAACAGTTTTTTTTATTTTTTGCAAAAGAAATGCCTTTCTTTCTATGTCTTATGGCAAGTCAAGGGAAATTGAAGGACTTTCCAATGACTCATTGAGACCCACCCTTGATGACTAAAACAGTAACCTCTTAAGTAGTCATGAGTCAAGTGATACCTTTATCAACGAATGAATGAAAAAAAAAAGAAAAATAGCGATTGGACAAACGTCAAAACTGTATGGGATTCTGAAGCACTATCGCAATGTCACGTGATAAATTTCTTATACTTTTGAGTTTCGACCATTACCATCTGTCTACGCATCGTCATCAGTACGAGCCTAATACTACTGGTCTTCACGGGTGTAGTTCCGAAATCCTGCACGCGCGGCGCCTCGGTCGCAGTCTACAAATCGATCGACAAGCAAGCACACGACAAACGCATTATTTTTGTAAAAAACCATAATTTTGATTATACGCCTTATTGCTATCGAAGAAGAATTTTATTCATCTCCAAACACCATCACTTATGGAATGACACTTTGTTTAATGCTACGGTTGTCTAATATCCATAGATTGGATGCGAGGCTTTATTTGTTAAAATAATGGTCACGGTTGCATTCCCACAGTATTAGGAACTTTTGGCTATTGTCCGCCAGTAGATGACTATGACCTAAGTGGAAAATTATGGGTGCTTGTTACAGTCCCCATTTTATTTGTTCAACATTTTTACTATAACACATGCCTGTATTCTCCGAATGGTTAAGTAGAAATGTGGCCATAGTACAGCCATATTTCACTGAATATGTTTAAGTCTAATTTAGCGGGCATATTGCTATCAATAAGGAACAAATTCAGACTCTAAGCTATTATAAAGAAGTTGCAGATAGAAAACTTAATAACGCTGCCCGATCCGAGAGTTGAATCCGAGAACACATAATCAGCTGTAGCGGTTTCGGCCACTATACCAACGAGGCAATATTCGAGGCAGTTGAAATTATACATTGGCCCCTGAAATTGTAGCACCTTAACCCTTGATGCAAACAAGACTCACCCCAAAACACAAAAGAAAATCATATACTTACTTGCTGCTCATAAAATTAATAACAGAGAAGTTTATATAGCAACAGCATCCAACTGCAGAAAGATGGCACACTATGATCAAGAGCATCACAACAAAGTAGTGATTATGACTTCACTATCCTTCTAAGATCACTAAGTAGCATTCTATGTGGAGATAGAAAGACCACGGGTGGTTATGTATGTGTGTTATGTAAAGTGATTCAAACATTTTGTTCGGGTACAAAAAAGTGATTGAAAGGAAACTAATTTAGTAGATCAATTGGATATTATGAACTCAGAACTTTTTGCGACTGTTGAAAGTATTCAGTTTAATTATTTTGCGTATAAAAAGACAGAGTTAATGAAACAGATTACGCAATCATTACTATTGCCGAATTTGGTTTCCTTTATAAGGTTTTAGGCATTTGTATATATAGCTCGTATGAAAAAATACAATTCGTCATTGATAGTACGAGGTATTAAAACTATCAATGAGATGGAATGTATTCATATTCACGATACAATAGACCCACATTTTCAAATCAAGAGTATGTTTTTATCAGGTAAACATTTTAGCTTCGAAACTATACTTAGCGAATAGCCTGATGTGTTATTGCTAAAATGATGAGCAAAATTGTTGGGTAATGTGATGGGTTTGAAAACTCCAAAAACTATAACAGACAAAATATGGTCATTCAGAAAATGGCTGTAGCCATTCCCTTAATTTAGAATTGATAAATCACTATTGCACATTGTTTCTCAAAACAGGGGCGAAGCTCGTCAGTATCATCTAATTGAAAATCACACCTGACTATCACAAAATACGCCGTGTTCACCGAAGGTTTAGACAGAGGTGTGTCTTTAATATAGTCCTTATTCAGTTATGATTAATACACTTCTTATAGAGAATGAGCCTATTGTCAAATAATTATTTAAATGCAGCTATCATTATAAACCTATGCCATTATATTATTATCGAAGCATATATAGAGACAAATTACAATAGTAAATTAACCGAACACTTTGTCGGTTAACATTTTTCTACAAACGTACTGAAATACATGACAAACCAAGATATCGATACTATTAAGACAAAGACTATTAGCTTCAGATCTAGTTTCTATTTCCTTTTTGCTTTCACTTCAATGCGTTGGATTGCATCTGTCTTTATCTAGATTGCAAAAAAAGTATTAATGGATATTGATTTCCTACAACTGTTTGTGGATAGCCAATATCTGAATGTACCGTAGGCCTAGTTATTGAAAACACCGCGATGAATATATAATGCTATATAATAAAAAAGTGACGTGCTTTGTTTGTATGAGATAATATCTAGAAATCCAGATCGTTTGCAAAAAAATATATTTATCTAATAAAAACCAACTTTGCCAAGTTGTATGGTCTTTTAATCCCGTAAAATCTACGGTTCCTTTGGAGAAGGTCACGATTGCTTAAGCAAATTCTTTTCTTCAAAAATTTTTGAAATGTCGCTTCGCACACACTTTTTAAATATAATTCTATCGAAGTTTAGATCAATTGAACTAATTTTGAATGAGCAGTTATTTCTTCCTATTCGATGACTCGCAAAACAAAATCGTGTCATCTTCAATAATCCTCATCCCTTGCGAGTCCTACTCAAAACGTGTGACTATAAAACCCCCAAAGTCAATCACTTCACAACAAACATACCTTTCATCAAAAGTCCAGCCGCTAGCAAACCTCCCATGCCTCCCTTCTTTCCTCCTCCAAGTCCTCCTTTACCCCTCGCCTCTCCAACCAAAGCCCTGGCTTCCTCAGCTGCATTTTCATCAAGCAACTTCAACTTAACAGTGTGTGTGTCCAAGTAGTTTCCAAGTCTGTATAAAAGATATTTGTCTAGCCTCTCATCGGGCTTTGAAGGGAACGACCTTGCTAACTCAGCAGCAAATTCTTCGACTTTGCTCCCATTCTCTTTAGTAGCTTCCTTGACGACACTCACTCCTGGCAGAAGTTGTAATTCTTCCTTCGCACTAAGCTTTTCCAACATCGAAATGGCTTCGATCTTCAAGCACGTCGGACTGAAAATCCCGTTCGTACAATCCTTTTTCATCGCTCTAGCAGCACTTTCGACATTTGGTTCCACTAAGTTTTTTGGTGACTCCCCTATTTCGGGGTTTGGCAGTGCGTACACTGCTGTCATAAAAAATAATATCGATATGAAATACATGGTTGACGTCTGTATCGAAACGAAGGCTGGTACACTTTGATAAGCAATTGTTTCGTCCACCTTTTATATGTCTCACATAGATGTATGATTAGTACGGAGTACTCTTATATCCATTATATTTTCATAGAAGGCTGACTGCAAAAAGTTCTGTTTTGTCACTGCAGAATAAACCTTATCAACTCCATCTAAAGTTGGTTTTGCTTTGTAGTTCGTGATAGCGTAAGGTTTTCGTTTATTATCGCATGCAGTCATTGGAGTAGGCGACCGATGTAAATATATAGTAATTTTATGGGTTTTTAATATACTAACCACTATATTACCTTATGTTTTCCTTTTATTTCGACTTTTTAGAAGGAAATGACGAAATTAATGTTGAAATAAGAAAGTTTTATTTTTAATATCCAAAAAATAAAACTAACTTTATTATTTTCGTATTTTTACGAGTTTTCAAGAGCCAAGTCCAATTTTTCAAGCCTATCATGATTTTCTTAGAAAAAAATGTTAAGATAATTTTAAATGACACCTATCCAAGTAAAGTTATACTTTACTCGTCCTTTGATTTATAAAAGAACAAATTTTACGTATGCATTGTTCAAACAAAGTATCATATCCTATACCAATTGATTTTATGAATGCATGTTAAAATATCTAAAACTGTACTGAAAGTTAGTCTAGACGTTTTTATTTTTAGACTACATAACCATCGCGTGAAAATTAGCAACGATAGTAATTTGGCCAACTAAACCGAATGTGCTTTATCCACTACGGAAATGCTTCAATATCATTGTCATGCCGAGCTTTTTAATTCATTCTATCATCTTCCTGCTTATCTCAATATTTTGGTAGTTTATCTTCATTTATATTTCTTCAATAATTCACCTCTTCGCTTGCAGTCTTCTTTTTGTTTAGATCGAACCCAAAATTCGTAATGAGACTTCTCCAATAGCAAGTTCACAATGCTCCTCATGCTACATTTTTTTAAACGACGTTTGCTTTATTTTTCCAGGTAATTCAGTGTGAGATGAACGTGAATGGCTATTGCAAAGTTAACCAATATTTCGATTTTTTTAATCAAATAAACTGGCAAATCAATACATATATTAAATCTGTAGATAAATAATTTTTGTACATCGAAAAAAATTCAAAAAAAAATAGCCAGGGTGTTAAAGGATAACCAACAGAACCCATTTCCAGCATTTTTGGAATTTTTGTCTGTTTGTCTGTTTATTTGTGCACGCATCACGTGAAATGTACGAAACCAATGTAGATAACTTTTATACATAAAAATTGTGCGTAACTTGAAGAATTACTTAGTTTTTGTTTCATCGCAATCGGTTCACTCTATCAAAAGTTAGATGAATTTAAAGTGTTCAAGAAGTAAAATTATCACAGCACACGCAATCCAGTTACTCGGACAGTTGAACTCACTGTTCGATATATGGCGTTGTGCATTTAAAGTCATTTTCTGAATCGCAGTGTTAAGATTTTACGCGAAAGAATGACACTAGAAAAAAAATTGTAGTATATAGGTTTTTAGGGTATGTAGTATATAGGTTTTTAGGGTAGGCAGGAAGGTAAGTAGGGTAGGGTGGGCAGATGACGGGAGCGAAGCCGCGGGCACAGCTAGTACTTAAATAAATTTGGATTGACACGAAAGACAATCCAAAAACGGTTTTTTTTTTACTTTCTTATATTCTCTACATTGATACCGTTTCTAATGATGATTTACATTTCATTTCATTGAGAGGACCCTTATACTTAGGGCCCGGTAACCAGACCGAATAAAATGATTTGGTCGGATGATATCCGAAACTGAAATAGTTTCTTCACGGTCGTGTGCCCAGAGCTATTGGTTTATCTCTAAGACTAAATGCACTCTCTAATCATATTTAGTTTTCAAACATTAAAAGATGTATTTTTAGCTTCTGCTTGTGCTTTACTATTTTTTTTATTGATCATTGTACCTTTATTGATTCCGGGGATCAGTCATGGAGCTTCGCAAAAGCTATATATCATAAACCGTTTCAACATCATCATCATCATCAGCCTATTAATGTTCCCACTGCTGGGACACAGGCCTCCTCTCTGTGAGAGGGAATGGGCCGTAATCCACCACGCGGGCCCAATGCGGGTTGGTGGATTTTTGGTTCTAGGACATGCCGGTTTCCTCACGATGTTTTCCTTCACCGTTTTGAGAGCAGTGGTGATGAAATAATTTACACAAAGTAAAGCGCCTGCCTGGGCTCGAACCCACGACCTACAACTTGTAAGTCGCGGCCGATACCACTGGGCCACCACACCGTACACTGGGCACATAAACCGTTTAAGTGATTGCTTTTCCACAATAGGATCGTCATTATTTGAAAACACCAAGCTACAAGCTCGTACGTTTTGGCTAGTGTATTTTCATTCATGGAAACATACGCTGAGAATAATCCATTACAATCGCACTAGTTACAAACTAACTTCAAACTCTCATTCTTAAAAATTGGACTAGCTCAATTTGTTATTCTTATATTACCAAGACAATGGAAATTCATTTAAATTGTTTTTTAATAATGTTTTGGTTAATAAGGTCAATAACGATGGAACAAGAGTTGGGAAAATAAAGTTTCGATAATGTAGATTACCTACTGTCTTTTCATAATTGATTCTGATAGATAAACTATTGATTTTAACTGATGTGTGTCCTTTTCGTGGCTATCTACTTAGTCACATACAATTAGAAATGTGGCCGTTAAACAAAGGTTATCCTTTCCTTCTTGTTTTGGTGTCGCGGTACATTTTTTACCATACTTTTTGGCCTAGTAGGTGTTCATGTTAATTGCAGCGTTGGAAGCGTGGTTCAGTTCATCAAGGGTGCAGGTAAATGTATCAGATTATTGACTGCCTCGTTAGTATATACTAGAATATACTTAGACCAACAAGGCAGTCAGTAATCTGCAAAGTAAATGCAAAGTATTATGGCCTTTGCCCTGTGTCAATAGGGCTTATTCCGATTACTGGTAATAATAAACTTACAAAATGTACACCTGTACTGTCCACCTTTGTCCACCCCTATGATCTATTATACAGGCATGGGCGTTATGTTGTGGTGGTATTATAATCAGAGTTCTCTGTAGATCTATAATATTTAAATATAAGTGGAACATTTTAAACCTACATTTATTTGTAAAATCCATACAAATGTCATGGTAATTTTATTACAATTACACTGGTGAATTTTTTTCTATAAATGTGAAGATTTTTACAAAATTAAAACTAAATATTATGGAAGTGCTGAAGCGAAAATGTACCTCGTTATGCGAGATGATTTTTATAAAGATGGCACATAATTTGTAGTAAAATCTTAAAGGAGACCACAAAATTATTTCATCATATAAATTGACGTCATTTGACGAATAGTACAGTTAGTACACACACACTAAGATGCCTATTATGTATTATGAATTGGCTCATTTTGATCTAAATAAGATCGAACTCTCGAAGATGCGATCGCTAATCAATTTGCTAAGTGCAGTTATAAAGACACAAAATTCATTAGCACCAAATTAGGGCATAGGTTCTATGAAAGTTTAGAGACTGCTATCATTATTGCAAGATTGATTGCAGAAAAGGTCTCAACTATCTACATCCTGAAATCCTCTTCTTCATTTCCTCTTTTAATGGCTGGTTCCAGACAATCCAGCTTTTTAAATCTTATCTAATGTGTCATGTTCCAACGCTGGGCAAAGGCCTCTATCTCCCTCTTTCACACAAGTCTGTCTACTGCACTTATATTTAAAATGTTTAAGAAAATGCATACCTTTCATCATCATCCCCATAGCAAGGAGACCGCCCATTCCTCCCTTCTTGCCGCCAATACCCATCCCGCTCTTAGCTCTGCCTTCCGCCATCACATTCTTCGCTTCTTCCACAGCATTGTCATCAAGAAGCCTGAGCTTCACTGAGTGACTGTCCAGGAAGCTCCCGACATGGTACAGGAGAGACTTGTCTAGCCTGTCGTCAGAATCACCGGAGAATGACCTGGCCAGGTCAGCAGCAACGGCCTCGTAGTTAGATTTACCACCTTCTTTCACTAGACTAACACCAGGAATTAAAGACACTTCATCCTTATTATTCAGCTTCTCCAGTAATGTGATAGCTCCCAGTTTTAAACACCCTGGATTTAAAAGTCCATTTGCACAGTCCTTTTTGATATCACGAACTTTGTTCACAGACCCATCGTCAGGGTTTGGAAGAGCCACTGCACTAGCCACCGTGATTAAAATGATGTATTTGAACATTTTTACTGGATAACACGTCCTCTTTGGTCAGTCCACACTAAAACTGTGATTATGTTGTGTATTGTCACCCTTTTATATTTGATATTTGTGGTCAGCCAAATGATTGCTCCCAGTTTGCGTGTGGTTCTGAATCTGTATCTTAAAGTAATATTTTGCAGTCAAAAATTCATCTTTTGGTTCTTACTCAACCTTATTATCAACGACAGAAGCACCATTTCCAATTGCTCTGCTATAAATATTGGCTTAAGTAGTTGCAAATCTAAGTTGGCTTTGGTCAGTTTTTGGTAGGGCAGTTAGCAAAAGTTTGCTCGTTAGCTAAGTTTATTTGAAGGGGAATAGTTCTCTATGTATAAGTGCGATGGTCGGTTTTTGCTTAAAGATTTTTGGCAGATGCTTTGTATCGACGTACGAGTGAATGCAAAAAAATACACTAGCTCAGTGTGCACACCGTTAATTTTGTTTTATTTTCAGTCTAGATTATAATTTGTAATTTCTAGACATGCATAATGCTTTCTGAAGTCCGAAATTAAAAGTAATCATTGCATTTTGCTTTGTCAGAATTTAGTTTCACATCTGCTTGTGTGATGTGTATTTGTAGAAAAGTAGTAAATTCAATGGTGAATGTAATGTTTTTTTTTTTTCACGCCATTAGAACGAACGTTGGTAACTGGTGATTTTCTCCAGAACGCTGGGAGGGGACGCCCTAGTAGGACATAGCACGGATCTTTTTTGTGATAATATATTCTTTAGAAAGGCCAGGAGCGTAGTACTTATTAAATCAGCGTACTTGTATGATCAGATGTATTAAAATGAGTGTCAAAAGATCGTAGCATTTGGGGTTTTGTAGCTTTTGCCTTAGGATAAATGGGGCTAAATAGGATTGCCACCAATCGAATTGTTATTGAAAGTATAAAAATGGTGTTGATTTAGCCTAGCATCATAACAGCCGAAACACGTCCTACTGATAAATATAGGTCTCTACCAAGACAAGTGTTGCCATGTCTGGTCCTGTGCGCCTCGCATTCATCGGATTTCCGTAGCCTGAAAAAGGTCATCGGTGATCTGTGATCCAAGGTGAAGAAATCATTTTGCATAGTGTTCTGATAATAGCATAAATTATAACAGACTAAACCGGCCTTAATAGAAATTGGAACTGTTTGCTCAGTGATTAATGAATCAGCAGGGACATTATCACATATAGTCAGATAAAACACTTAAAAAGAGGTAAAACCGTGTACTTTGTACCAATTACTACGAACACCACATTTAACTAATCATAATGTTAATGAAGACTTTAGAATGGGAATACAAACTTTTTATTACGCTCATAAATAACAACTTCATTTTCAAACAAGAACGAACTTTACCGCAGTAAACATAGATTTTATTTTTGGTGTCATATATTGCATACTTGTTTTGCGTTCGGCCGGCGCGGCGCTTATCATTACAAATTTTATTTTATTTAAATTCTAGAGTAGTAACCGCTTCCATAGTCGAACAAATCCAAAGACTGCTGTAGAATATTAGCAATATTGTTTAAAATGCTGTGTTATAATTTTGCAATCAAAATTAAATAGCATACTAACAATAACAGTAGTTTGGCTGAGATAGTTATAATCAGCCTTAGGGAAAGTGTTTTAAATTATGTTTGAAAAATTGAAAAAAAAAAGAATTTGCATCCAAAGAGAATTTGCATCCACAAGGGTGCGCGTGAAGTTATAGTCACTTGAGTTATTTAATTACTCAATAAGCAGTGGCCAATGCATATTTTTCACAGGACGGATAGTCGATGGGGCTGAAAAGTTCTCGAGTGGCGACCGGGTACCGAAGGCTGCGTTGGAAGCCCGCCCACTATTTACAACGATGATCTTGTTGTAGCTTCGGGTATCCGCTGGATGTGGACACAGGACCGACTGATGTGGCAACACTTAGGGGACGCCAATGTTCAGCAGTGAACGTCTTTCGGCCGAACTTTGTCTTTATTGGTGAACTATTTGGAATTGGAGTTGTCTACTCAAGTGCTTAGTGACAGAAAAATTATTGCCATACTATCATCATAAAACCACGTCTACAGACTGGGTGAAAACGGTTTGTGGTTCATGTTTCTTCAAAAAAAGTTTCAGCAAAAGTAAGAGTGATTGTATGCTTATAGTGCGTATTGCTTTGTCATTATTTCCAATGATGAAATATTCGATAACACTGCTCTAAATGCCTTTCACAGCTTGTGATGTTAGATAAAGACCAAAAGCCGCAGTTCTTATTCCACTTTTGACTATCAACATTGCTGGTAATTTACTACAAAATAGTGTAATATTTAACATAAAAAACTTTTTACAAAAAAATACTACCGACTTCCAATTAAGAAAACTACAAAGTGAAAAATCACTTTATTTTTTGGAAGTTGGTGTCTTTCGTAGGTAGCATTTTTTTGCGTTATGGACACCGATTTCCAAAAGTAAAGTTATTTTTCACTTTGTAGTTTTCTTAATTGGAAGTCGGTAGTATTTTTTTGTAAAAAGTTTTTTTATTTTTCACTTTTTTGTTGTACCTACCTAATAGGCAAGTTGTTTAGTAAGTTTCCTATAACGCCAGAATAGATTACCCGAACATTTTAAAACTTGAACAAAACCGTTCAAATGAGAGATCTGCTTACCCCTTAAGAGCATACTGGCGTGATGTTATGTTATGAAATGGTATAAACAATAAACAGACATGCGATTATTATTTTTTTAAATAAAACTTTGCCCCACACTAGGAATTTCTTCCTGCGTGCATTTACAAACATATAAACTCACAAACACAACACCCAGAGCCGGAACAACTATCTGTAGGTCATACCAATATTTGTTCCGTGCAGCAGTCCCGAGAGATTTGGCGTTATTTATTGAAAAGTTCTGTTGTATATCTCCGAAGTTCTTCATTAGATCTTCACCAAATTAAAGTGGGACCAATTTCGAAACATATGCTTTCAAACAAAAAAGAATTTTCAAAATCGGTTCACAATTGACGGAGATATCAGTGAACAAACACAAAAAAAAAAACATACTTGAAGTCGAACATAGAACCTCCTCCTTTTTCGAAAGTCAGTTAAAAAGAAAGGTTGTAAAAATACTTATGAAGAGATATGTACCTAAAAGTTGATATAATTATTGTCACTCTTTGATTAGACGGTTAGCTCGTAGGAATATATCCTGTGTCGTTAGCTTACAAACATATATAGTTACATACACAAACAGCCCGATCCGGAAAAAAATATATGTAGGCCATACAAATATTTGTTGTTATCATGCAGCGCAAAAGTTAATCGTTAAGCCACGATTCACGTTTCAGAAGTGTCCATGTAGGTTTTGTCATGTTGATTAATTGTCTGAAATGAAACATTCAATTCAGGAGTCAATATAAGTAACAGTAGGTAGCTCGCATCAGCCCACTGGTAGGCAACGGCCTTTCTCATATGGACCACTGATTATTAGTTTTTGCCAACTGGTCCAGCCAACTCCTACGGTGTTTGCCGCGTGGCCTTTCTGGTCACTTAAGGGCCTACATACGCTTTAGTGCCGTGAAACGGCAACTTTCTAAAGCATACTCCTTAGTAACGGCTAGGTTAAGAGGTTTAAAAAAAAAAATTATAACTGATTCATGTACATAATTTTGAACACAAGGTTTTTACGTGTAACTAATAGTTTTGCTTTAAATAAATAATTAACAACACGATAATTTTCGCAACTTTTGGAAACTCCTCCAGAACGACTGGGATGTTTAAAAATGTTTTTACACGGAAAATTTGATGGCTGGAATTTTTTAATAACTAACATAGCATATGTAAATCAAATAATATTTTGCAAACAAAACTTTTCAAAAGGAGGTTCAATTTTGATATTTTGGCATCGAGCGGGCGCACGGCCAGTACTGCGTTAGCATTGGGTGTATATATCGCCTTAAATAATTTCTGGAGAATGTCTTCCTAGCAATAATACCTATTCCTATTAGTCCTACAGTAAACTCTCACTCTCAAACCGTACAATTACGACAGTTTACATAAAAAGTGTCGTGGTTTCGGTCGCACTCTCAGAAAGCGCGCAGCAGTGTGTGTCTAATCACCGGCTGCCAAGTGTCACAGTCACTGCCAGAGCGTGGACTTTTGATAAATGAAATAGTGGCAGCCGTACTTTGGATATGGATGGTGTGTTAGATACTGAATCAAAATTTAAACAAAAACCGGCCAAATGCGAGCCTGACTCGCGCACAGAGGGTTCCGTGTAAACAGCTACATTCACCAAAATAAATAGGTAACATTACTACATTCATAAACAATGAAAGCACCGAACATTGTTCTAACGAAGGTACAAAATTAACTTCACCGTTCGAAAACTGTTGTCTCCATACATCAATATACAAATTTTTGTACTCTTCCAAGTACATTTTATAATTTAGTCGACTAATACTTGCAAACTTGTGAAGCCTACTTAACTGTGATGGATGTGATAGTTTTTAATTTAATTTCGTTATATATACTAATGCCGTTAATTTTTTCACATATCCAAAATGTTGTTGGATTACCGGCTGTCGAGTGCCACTGCAAGAGCTTGGACTTTTGATAAATAAATAGTGGCACCAGTTCTTTAGGTGACGCATATTGAAATAAAACAAACACAAGTTGACAAAATTGTAACTATTAAGAACCAATTGGTTCTTCTGATATTATGTACGAATGTCGTCCAAATACAAACTTTAAATATTGATGTGGCGATATCTATACCACCTCGTACGAACTCTGAATCAGAACTAACCTTACACAGGACGCAATATCCACGTAAACACGTAGGATTTTTACCCAGTATTTGGATTATTATAACCATGGTCCCTTCTACATGTTTGTCAGGAAAAAACTATGCTGCTCAAAAGGGCACTTACATGATTGAAGTCTTGAAAGTTAGTTCAAATAATAATACATGACTCTGTTCCAATGCAGGGCAAAGAACTCTAAGGCCCTAACCTAACCAGTCTTCAAGTCAAAAGTGAATAGCTTACTTGTAGGCAAGCGAGCTTCATCTTCGACTACATCATCGCTTACCATCAGGTGAGATAGTGTTCAAACGCGAGCCTATCATCAATAAAAAAACCGGCCAAGTGTGTGTCGGAACTTCGTACATGTAGGGTTCCGTATCAAACCGCAAATTCAAGTTGGTTTTAATAGAATAAAATTGCGAATTGCAAAGAAAAACTCTGATTGATATTACATTGGTATTTTTTTGGTAAAATATACATAATAATAAACATTGTAACCAAATTTCAAGTTTATAGGTCAATAGGAAGTTAAAAAATTCTTTGGAATAAAATATTGTAATAAAAAAAACTGATTTTGGTGGCTTCTCATTCCTTTGTTTACCAATATTGATATATATTAATTGTATTTTAATGCGTACAATAAAGCATAAATAAAAAAATGTTAAATAAAATAAAAAATACTGTATTTATCTACAGAAAGAGCTCTAAACAACGATACCCTACTCGAAGGGGTAGATAAAAAAAAAACACGCCACCCTTTAGTTGTATGCGAGCCGCCCTTAAAAACATTTTTTTTCTTTGTATGGCTTTGGGTCAACAAGATGCATAAACTGAAAAATTGAACTGTAGCTCCAACCGTTTGGCTGTGAAACCTGTGTGACAGACGACGGACAGGTAGACAGACACGTGAGTGATAGCAATAGGGCTCCGTTTCGACCATTCGGGTACGGAACCCTAACAAAGGCCTTAAGGCGCCTCCCCGAGCAAGACGCCGCGCTAGTCGAATTTTGTGCAGTTTTTAAGAGCTAACTCTACTCTTTATTTAAAAAGAAATATCAATTAATAAAAATACATAAAATTTCTACATAATGTTGATTTTAAAATTGTAGTACACTTTTTTTTTAAAGAGGTATATGTGTCACTAATCTCCTTCCAACAAAACCATAAAAATGTGAAACAATTATTGATAGCATGCATCTCCTCGTAATGTATTCATTAATTATTTTTTTATACTAACACTAATGGATAGACAATTTGATAACGAACATTTTGTAAGTATTATTTTTTTCAAAAGACCAATATTCGATTTTATAAAGATTTTATTCTAAAATCTAGGCGTAATACATGCGCCACCAGTGCCGCTAGGCCAATAGGAATGCTCATATCTCATGCTGATTTTTTAGGTCAGGGTACGGCCTTAAAGAGTATACGCCAAGCGTATATAAATATAGATATTCATATAGAATGACATACGATTAAGTAATCGAAAATTCTAAAATCACATAATTTGTAAGTATATAGATGCCACACTTTCATCAACATCATCATCATTTCAGCCGAAAGACGTCCACTGCTGGACATAGGCCTCCCTCAAGTGTTGCCACACTGATCGGTCCTGTGCGTTTCGCACTTTACCACATTGCAAATTACTCTTTAGCACACCGTAAAATATTACACCTTTTACTTTTAACATTTTCTCAAGTTGCTTTGTATCTAATGTCGCGACAGTAACGAGAACCAACTCGAACGCATGATCCACAATATGAAGGTAATGATCAGCTTACCACAAAGTTCTTTTTCACCGAATCTTTCTTGGCAATTACTGGTTGTTACCCTTCAATCAGAACTGAACTGGAACTTCATAAATACTGTTAAGTACATAGTTTACTTTTTATTTGGAATGAATGATAATAACTTTTTTAAATTTGACATCAATGTAAGTAATGGAGTACTTATTATAACTAACCGCTACACAACACAATTACTTATAGCTGAAGAAAATAGCTAATACTGCCTATTCCTGTCATGCTTCAAATAGTTACTTTATCTACTATACAGTCCTAGTCACTATTATGGCCCACTATTTTATTCCGGTCAACCATCCAAGTCTCCCTTGTTGCGCGTTTTTAGATGCGGCATAGTCATCAAGAACATTCCGCGTTTTGACACAATGCGTCTACGGGGACGTACGACCCTAACTGCAGTCTGTTTTACAACACTTCATGGCACTGTAATAATATTAGCAAAAGTGGTAATACGTGAGTGTACTTTTATAATCCATTTGAAAAAAAAATCTTTAATATTTTCTATTACAGCAGTAGAGTAATTCAAAATCTGCAGTGATACAAACCCTCACAAAAATCCCTGAAAAATTACCCTTACCTGTCTCGTTGTATATTTCCTTTTACCTGTCTCGTTGTGTATAGGTACTACTGCTGTTTTGGTACTCGTTTCATTTCTGGGTCGGGTAGGGCGTCATTGGCGTTATGCTATAAAATTTCTCAGTAGCCCTGAGTCGAGTTTGTGCCCGATTTATGGCAATTGGTTGGCGCCCTATTACATGAAACTTAACCTTACTTGCAAAATGTGAGTGTACTCTTTAGTAAGTGTGAGGTTGAGTTTACTTATGTATGACTTTGCCTTAAAAGCTCCCTCACTTGGAGCATTCGTCTGTAATGTAACGTTACAGAGTTGAGCATAACATCAGTGAGGGAGGAGAATAGAGATTCGAGCATTACATTGGTGAGGGAAGATAACCGAGCATTACAGTGCGCAACTGATGATACAATGTGTAATATTTTGATATTTCGTCTGACATAGTGGAATTAACTAAATGCTCAAAATTAAATAAAACCCCGACACAAAAACCCCTAAAAAGCAAAAAATAAGCCTCGTACTCGCATCGAGGAACCATTTACAGCAGTTTGCTCAGCACTGAAATGCTCGGTTATCTTCCCTCTTTTTATTTATAATTTAATTTTTATTTCATGCTTTTTAAACTACATATAATATACCTAGTAGCAGACACGCTTCAATCAACAATCTATCGAAACACGTAATAATAAATCGATATCTTACGAAAAACCCAGATTCAAAGAGTAAAATGCGGATATATTTTGAACGGCTGAACCGATTTTTATCAAACATAGCTAAGAACACTTTCGACAAAGTCACCTTTCAAACAAAACAAAAAAAACATAGGTTCATCCGTTTAGGAGCTATGATGCCCAAGACAGTGGCACAGATGCACAGACACACAGATATACAGCAACACACGTCAAACTTATAAATCCCCTCTTTTTCCATCGGGGGTTAAAATTCGAATCTAATGTTACATTACAGGCGAATGCTCGTCAGTTAGGGAGGCAGTATTGTAATGTAATGCTCAAAATCTAATCTAATGTTACATTAGGAGGCGAACGCTCCAGATGAGAGCGCACCTTTACACATCGGGGAAAACAAACGTGATGATATGTTGTCTCAGAAACCGCAATAAACCATCAGAATTGGAAGTTTAAGAATGTGCATAACCAACACTTTATCAATATTTACCTGGATAAAAGATAAAAAAAAAAATACAATGAATTCTATACCTTATAAAAATATGAACATAATTAAAATTGTACAATCAGTAAGAAAAATTGCGAGAAACTGAATATTTGTTTTGTTAATAAAGTTTAATTTGATTTGAACGGTAAACGAATTACTTTAAGGCATATTTTTGTTTGTCAAGTTAACACCGAGTGGGTCTGTTAACGGTGAGTGACGGTTTAGCTTTGATGTCCCGTTCATGAATGGATTTCCTTGCGAACAGGCCTTGGGTTTCTGAGATTTATGAAAACATGACAAAAAGCCTGTCTGTAAGACAGGCTTTTTATAAAACGGAAGACTGATATTAGTGATCACCTGAAGACGATATATATTGTATAGTTTTCAGCAAACGGTGTTTCGATCAAGAATAAAAAATATAAAAGCAAACCATATCATTCATAGCAAAAAGTTGTTCTAAAATTCTCCCGTCCGGCCTTTTAAATATTAACCATACCATTTAATTAGAATCAGTACAATATTTTATTTTTAGCTGCCTAAGCGTAGTATCTAGACCATTTTATATTCAAGAAACAATTTCTATTGTTTCTCTATTTTCTAAGAAAACGCTTTGTGATCCAAAAAGAATAAAACATTGAAAACAACTCTCTCTAGCGACGAACGATGATTGCTTCAAACTTTTTGTACTTTTTGTTCTGCAGAGCTGTGTAGCTGTCATTTTAGTTAAAAAAAGTTGTCAAGAGATGGCGCTGATAGTGCTTTGTAGAGTTGTAGCTTCGACACCAATAGATGGCGTTAGGGGTGTGCGTATGCGATAAAAAAGAACAATAAGATTTTGATACAGTTGATATCTTTCTGTTTTTAGTTATTTTTTAATCGTATAATATGAAGATTTGGTTTGTTTGGTTATAGCTTTTTCTGTTTAATTCTGAGAGACGTAGTTTAAAGGATGACAAAACACCTAAAAAAATCAAACCTAGCCTTTTTTTCAGTTCTTAGGTAATAAAACTAATTCTGGATTACTAAGATTTCATCACTATGTCAGTTTATAAGATTTATTGAGTAAATAATGTAGCTGCATGATCTAACTTTCTCGTCAAGAATGCAGTTCTGTGTAAATTATTTCCGGAAACAGGAGTTTGTATTGGCTTTCTTTATCGCAATTATACGTCCTACTTTAAGAATAAAGTAATAATAACAATAGACCTATTTTACTATTTGAATTGAAGGTAAATTATTATTGTTTCTGCCACCAAAGAACCGTCATTACATCGATTGTAAAGGGTTCGAATAAAACAAAAGTATTTTAATTTAAAAAAAACATTAATTTGATAGCGGGTCAATCTTGGTGCCGTGGTCATCAAAGCCTTTAAATTTAGTTTAACAAACAAACGAAAAAAAAATGGTATACAACTTTTGTATTTGATGAAAACTTCAAGTGGTAATTTTCTCCAAGAGTGAATACGAGTACAATATTTATTTTTTCTTGATAATAGGCTCACGTTTCTCACCTGAAGGTAAGCAACGATGTGCTTGAGTAAAGTCTGCCTAGTGTACCAAAGCCTCCTATTTAACTTATATTTTTGTGATTATTGAATACTTTAGGTACTACGCTTTGAAAACTAAGACGTCAGCGATACCTCCAATGTAATTTATTACCAGGCAGGGGACCCCATCATCTCAGTCAACGTTACGTCCACTGCTGGACATAGACCTCACCTAAACGTCGCCACACTGATCGGTCCTGTGCGTTTCGCATCCACCGGACTCGCGCAGCCTTGACCAGGTCGTCACTTCACGTAGAAGGAGGCCTTCCAACGCTGCGTCTTCCAGTACGCGGGCTCGACTCCAGAACTTTTCGGCTCCAACGGTCATCCGTTCTGCAAGCAATGCAGCAGGGGGACGCCGATGCTTTTCATTTTGACATATCTTAGTTCCCCATAAACATCTGAAGGTGTCAACTTATTCCTTGGTCGAAGAGATATGAGATAGACAGATACATAGGCTACTAATTGACTACTAGGCAAACAATAAAAAAATCAATTACCAAAAATACATCGATTATAAAAATTCCTTTAAAAATCATTCGCTTTCTTCAGCGTAAGGTCAATGTCCTAACACACAAACTCGTTATGCAACACTGAAAGGCTCATTCATCGTTCGTTGCCTGACCAATAAACTTTTTCGTCATTCCAAATTAAAGCTTATTTTTTGAAAGATAAGTCAGAATTTTCATTGACGCTGTGTGAAAGGAAATATGAAAATATTGCCATGGGAAATGAGACTATAAAATCTAAAGAATAAGGAGGCGTTTCAAGTGTAAGTGGTAGGCGGAAAAATGAAAGTTCGTGAAAGTTAGCACCTGTGTCACGAATTATATAACTGAGTATGTGTTCGTGAGGTTTATATGCATGTATGTGTGAATGTCACGGTTGTAAGGCGTGGGGTGCGCCGGAGTAGTATTATGCGTAGGATTGTTGGTTAAATAGGATTGATATCTTCTTTTGAGTTTTTCATATAATTATTTATTTCATTTTGAGAATATAATTGATTTGATTCGTTACATGTTTTGGAACGAATCCAATTTTTTTTTACAAAATAACAATATCAGATTGTAATATACATTTTTCTCATTCTATGTCCAAAATTAGTAAAGATATTAAGGTAAATAAATGAAACCGTAAACGGCTCACATTACTAATATTCCATTAGAAGACCAACAGATTTAAGCCACTATTGCAGGTTTGTCTTACAAAAGACATCAACGCGCTTTATGCCAGGCAGAATAATAATTATGCAGACTGCTAGCTTCCAACAGATTTAAGCAACTTTATTTTACCACAAGATACACTTATTTTTAATATAATATTGTTTATTTATAACATAAGGCACATTTGACAATAAAATATTTGATTCTTCTTTGAATTCAACCATAAGAAAAAAAAGATTGTTTAAACATTTGATTGTCGCTATTTAAAATAGAGTCCACATAAAATAATCCAGATAGACTCTATTTATTTTTGTTTTTATTATAAAAAAAATATCCTTACAAAAAAAATTGTCTAACCAATACAACTAACATACGCTACCATTTTTTATTCGAGGTGGGTTTGCTCTTGACTCCAGTCTAGGTCAGAGGTGACAGAGACAGAGTTGATGATGGTATCAGCTTACCCAGAAGAAGCCTGTTCATTCTAACTTTGAAGAGATTCGAGTTGAATGCATTCAGAAACACAGACGCAGACCGACGACGATAACGATAACGATATAGTAAGCCTATTGCCATTTACTAAACAATCAATAGAGCAGTGTTGGCCCAGTAGAGCAGTGGTGGTCCAATAGAGCAGTGGTGGCCCAGTAGAGCAGTGGTGGCCCAGTAGAGCAGTGGTGGCCCAGTAGAGCAGTGGTGGCCCAGTAGAGCAGTGGTGGCCCAGTAGAGCAGTGGTGGCCCAGTAGAGCAGTGGTGGCCCAGTAGAGCAGTGGTGGCCCAAAAGAGCAGTGGTGGCCCAGTAGAGCAGTGGTGGCCCAGTAGAGCAGTGGTGGTCCAGTAGAGCAGTGGTGGCCCAGTAGAGCAGTGGTGGCCCAGTAGAGCAGTGGTGGCCCAGTAGAGCAGTGGTGGCCCAGTAGAGCAGTGGTGGCCCAGTAGAGCAGTGGTGGTCCAGTAGAGCAGTGGTGGCCCAGTAGAGCAGTGGTGGCCCAGCAGAGCAGTGGTGGCCCAGCAGAGCAGTGGTGGCCCAGCAGAGCAGTGGTGGCCCAGCAGAGCAGTGGTGGCCCAGCAGAGCAGTGGTGGCCCAGTGGTATCGGCCGCGACTTACAAGTTGTAGGTCGTAGGTTCGAGCCCAGGCAGGCGCTTTACTTTGTGTAAATTATTTCATCACCACTGCTCTCAAAACGGTGAAGGAAAACATCATGAGGAAACCGGCATGTCCTAGAACCAAAAAATCGAAGACATGTGACATCCACCAACCCGCACTGGGCCCGCGTGGTGGATTACGGCCCATTCTCTCTCACAGAGAGGAGGCCTGTGTCCCAGCGGTGGGAACATTAATAGGCTGATGATGTGATGTGAAACAATCAATACAACTTCTAGTGTAGATTCTTTACTGCAAGGACTCTAGACACCATCACGTGCCAAACTCCCATCACCTACAAAAGCCCATACATTTTACCGCGTTGTTTCACATACAACGCACTGCCGGTGCATTCCTGTGTAAAGCCCAAATACATAATCTTACCCGACGGCACAGAAGGGGGTCAGGTACACGGATGTGTTTGTCTGTGTGGGTGAATGCCAATGGCACGCACTAACGGACGTTGGGAAAGTGTGAGTACATAGCATGATACTCGTAGCACCTGCCTCGAATGAGTGGAAATGGGTAGTATAGTAAGTTAGGGAGAAATACTGGAAATAGTTTTTAGAAGTTTGGTTGGGAGATACTAAACAATCATACATTATTCCAAAATATTTTATGTTCCGTTTCCGTGAATGTGTCCGTGGTATCAACAGTGGGCCCTATCAGAATATCAGCGCAGCGTTATTTTCTTTTTAATATCGTTGCACATGCTGAGATAGGCGCCTTTTTGGTCTCGGACGGGGTTATTTATTTTTATTATAGTTTGTGTTTTGCTTATCTCGTGTCTCCTGTGCGGGTCTCAAATAAATATATTTTCTTTCTTTCAAAATAGGTTTCAAAAGGATTAGAAAAAGTGATGTTTTTTCAAAGATAGTCACTCAATAATTTCTCAATCGCAAAAACACTTAAGATTTCGGTAGTGCAAGTCATTACCATACATTTTCGCCTTTTTATAAATCATACAGCTCGATAAAGTGATTTTGCTGAAATAATATCACTGTATCGAGATCTTCAGATATTATATACTACTAATAATTAATTCATTCAACAAGCCCTACAAAAATGGTATACAAATAAGAAAACCACGATAAAGCAAAATACAAATGATGGAACCTGACTTCTAAACTAGACAGATGCCTAGTAGACTCACAGATGACTTAGTAGTATCCACAACTTTCATTCTATTATTAACAAGATCCAAGATCAGGCAATGTAAGGTCCAACAGTGGGTGAAGTCGGTCTGTGAGTAACGATAATGAACAAGATCAACAATGAAAACGGGAAAGCAAGATTTAGAAGTAATAATGAATTTAGGTGGAATATCAAGATGAGACTTTCTGTAAAGGTCTTTGAGATCTTACCATGACTTGACATTAAAACCACAAAAACAATAAATATATATGTAGCAGTTCGTTCTAATTCAAACTAGGAACTGGCTAAAAACGAAATTGATTGTAACAAGCTTACTCATGCGCAAACGTTCGTTTCCTACAAAAGAAATGTAGTTGCAGGCTAGGAAATAAATATGATTGCCTTGTCTACTTCTAAACTGGATCTAACTAGGAGATATGTAGATAATTGTTATTGTCAAAATGGCGGCGTAGTTGGAAACCCCAAGTTTTTAGAATGAATATCTGGCATAAATGGCTTATAAATGTTCAACTGCGTTGCATTATTAAATGAATTATCATCAACAATCAATTACTTTGATTCTCATCTCAGAAATAAAGAAGTTCTCTCTAAAATTAGAAAATCTGTAATGAAAAGGTCAAACTTGCTCAATTTTGCATTTATTGGAATTCAGACAACAAAAATTGCATTTTAACAATATTCTAACAACATTATCTTCTATTTATCTATCTTGCCCATTACCACTAATGGGCAAAACCCGTTCTACAGTTTCCACACACAATTATATTCTATCCATTGTTAGTATTTACCAGTTCTTATTATTTTTCATCATCATCATCATTAGCCTTTTAATGTTCCCACTGCTGGGACCCAGGTCTCCTCTCTGTGAGAGGGAATGGGCCGTAATCCAACACGCGGGCCCAGTGCGGGTTGGTGGATGCCACATGTCTTCGAATTTTTGGTTCTAGGACATGCCGGTTTCCTCACAATGTTTTCCTTCACCGTTTTGAGAACAGTGGTGATGAAATCATTTATACAAAGTAGAGCGCCTGCTTGGACTCGAACCCGAGACCTACAACTTGTAAGTCACGGTCGATACCACTTGGCCACCATTGCTCTATCTCTCTTGTTATATTTATCATTCCAAAATAACTCCAAAACAGCGTCTAAAAATAGTCACCTTAAAACAAATCATCGCCACGACTCTTTTCAAAATTTCCAATATTACATAACCAGTCAATACACTATACTCAGTACTCTCCAACGCTCACGACGTACGAGGTGGAAGTGTGTCGGGTTCAACGCCCGACTTTCTACAGCGGCCATGTTGAGAGTTGACGTAACAAGGATGCTGGGAGTGATGTCACCCGAAATGAAAGTTAGAGTTGAATAACTTTTTTTTTGTTTTTGTGTTTAGGTAATGTTAGGTAATGATTTGTGTGTGAGGTACTTGTAATAGGATATTGGTTGGAGATGTGTTGGGTACTTTTGGAGGTTATTTGAGAAATAGAATGTGTTTGTAAAATGATAATAAATTATATGAATGATTTCTCAAGTGTCGCTATTTTAGGTTTTGAGATAAAAGTTATCACCATTGTTTTTATATAAAATATTACTTACATACAAGATTTTGCAGACACTGGGCCAAGTGAAAATAAATAAATGTTTGTATAAAGGAAATTATGAGAAGATAAGAAATCTGTTTTGTAAGATTCCTGGAATTATGTGGTAAATAAACATTTTTAAATTATAAACTGAAAAGAATTTTACCCGTTCAAATTCTGAAGAATCCATCAATTACTACGAAGAATATCTGTTTAATAAAAACTAATTAACCAAATCAGCTACACAACTATCCCATAGATTTGCATATATCTATGTATTTCAATTAGTTCAACCAGGTTTCAGACTGGCTAAAGTAGCCTCATCTTTCATGAGGTACTGTTCAAAATGTTACAATAAAATTCCGCCCCACATTCTTGAACTGAATGAGACGAAATTTAAAACTTGTATAAAACGCACACTATGCAGGCTGGCATATTATAAGTTAGGGGATTACATCACTGATAAAAATGCTTGGCTAAATGGTAGTCTTGCTCCACATCCACTAGGGCGCAAAAACAAGTGATATGCAGAACATTAGTGTTTTGAATTATTGTTGGACCTTCTGAAGACTGTATGAATGTATTTGTATTGTATAGACTCAATTTCATTCATCAAGGTATGTACTTATGTACCTAAATATTGTAAAAAATATTTTTATTTTAAAAGAGTTAGGGATAGTTTATGGAGTTTCTTGTGCATTCTTCTCCATTACAAGCTACTTTTCGAATGCACGGTAGAATCAAATATTATCATTAATTTCATCATTGAAATAAAATATAGTTGTCTCTTGTCTTTGTCTTTCCCATCGACAAAAGCAGCTGCGACTCGCAGATTTCTAACATAGCATAAAACGTGATCTCTACAATGTTGCAAAGTAAATCTTTTTATTGATTAGCTACACCCGGATCTGCAATTGCCCTCTATTCATCATCATAGAAAAGTTTATCAATATTGTCTTCAAAATATTCACCATCAGTTACCACATAATAATCTTTGCCATTCAACGCAGTTCAGTATTTTAGGCACTTTTACCCTTGACAGGACTTGGACATGGTTTCCCCATCTCCTTTTGATACCCGGTACATCGTGAAGATTTTGTTTATCTTGCTTGTAAATAGTATGCAACTTTTTAGTCTTTATATCTTTTGTGTTCTTCAAATAAACGTGAAAAACGCTTACATGCATTTTTACGACATTGACGTCCATAACTAGCATTGAAGCACAAAATAAACTTTAATCAAACTCCACTTTTTATTAAGATTTTGCGGATTTTATTAGACTTTAAATAATTTACCATTTAAGATGATTTTTTATACTTATTTTTGGTAATCATATGAACAATATACATTGCAAAAGACCGGACCCAAAAAAGCTATCTCATATAAATAAATAAATACCATCGGCAAGTTAAATGACTGGTTACTATAACGACTCATTAATCGATACCCCATCGGTAACTCTCTTACACTTCCTACCAAAAAAATTCGCCCACACTAGTCCATCCTTCCTCACGCTTTCGTCTTTCGTAAATTACCAAAACACATCCGCCAGTATACTTTCACACCACTTTCGACTGTGTGTGCCACTTCGTACACTTTCACCTTCGAGAGACAAATGCCACATCCGGCTTGCATCGAATGCTTGTTGCGAAATGTCCCACCTGATACTGAGGCGTGGTGGATTTTTTTGGTAGTACGTGTACGGGTACACCTGTGGTGTGATGGTCCTGTGGTAAAGGAAGTTTATGTTTGAGTATGAAACATTCTTTGGCTTTATTAAGATTTCTGATGACTTATGAAAATTCTCTGCATATAATTTGAATTTAGTTAAGAAAAGAAAAAGGCCTATGTGCAGTAGTGGACGTATTTTAGCTGAGATGATGACGATGATGAAAAGAAAACTCTGACTACTTAGAAGAAAGATGGAGAAAATTTGATAATACGACAGCTGCAATTATCCATTAAAAAAAATAAGATAAAAAATATAGGTGAACAGCAAATGCTGTCCTCGACAAAAATTAATTTCTTTTGGAAACTAATAATACTACTGGTTAATATAAAAATTTAATGATTTCAGATCTTCGTTTCAGAGATTTTCCATAATCTCTAGCTGTTACCTAGACACGTATAAGAGAAAAAAAATAAACCTGATTCTTTGATCTGTAGAGATATTTTACTTACACATAATTTTGAAAATAATAATTGTTAATAATAATTGCATTAACATTGCTTTAATCTGCTTTGCGTAAAATTTCAGACAAAAAACACAGTTTTCCTCCTTACTTTTTAATTATATTATTTACTCTGCAAGTATTCACTTGAATACTGCCAAATTCTTTAAGAATCTTTAGGTTTTATAGTATTTCAGTTTTTCGGTTTTCGCCATCAATATCCTAGACCTAACTTAAGAGCTAAATTAATAGAATAGCTTACAGAATACAAGAGTAGACACAAGAATGAACATTTTTGTTCTGAAAATGTTTCAGAACAAAAATGTTGTTGTCAAAGGACAAGTGAAAATGTTTATTTTAAGATAGGCAGATATTGAAGAAAATATGCATGGAGAACTGTATTTTAAAAGGTCTGCCTGGATGTTAAGCCTTGAAATAAACAAAGATGTAGCTAAGTTTTTAAATAACTTCCCTAAAATAAACAAAGACTACGTAAGATTCTGTCGTTTTTCTTGTAAAGACATTTATAATAACAATATGTTGGTTTTAAAAATATCTTTGCGCCTTATTTAAGAAGTGAAGACGCGATTGCACAACAAGCCATCGAAGTACACAACCTCAATCCCATCAAACTTAAACTTAATATAACTCATAGAAAACACCATATAAATTATGGAGTTATCACATGGGTGGGCGCCTAATCTCACTACGAAAAAAAAAAGTGGCAACGACATACCCACCTGTTTTTACTCCGACACTACATGAATTATTTTCACCTTAGACTCTTGCCACACCCATTGGATTTTCAACTCTATAGCTTATCCGTCAAGGTTGGTTTTCCAGTGGGGGTTGAAGGAGTTATGGTGGTTATGTCATGGGGTAAATAAAACCATTGAGGGCACTATGTATACGCGATCTCACAGCGTGAAAGCGAGAGAAAGGTGTTTAGCGGACGACGCGAAGGCCCCAAATTCCTGATGCGGTGAAAGAGATTTTTTTTCTTTTTAATCGTCTTTATGGCCTATGAGATGGGTTGGTGGTTCTTGTATTTTGGTGTTGGTGGTGATGATTTAGAGGAATGGTAAAAAAGGTCTAGGAACAGGAGAATTCAGCTGGAAAATGTTGATGAGCCAAACGCAAGAGCTTGAGAACCTACGAAACATAAAATGCGAGGAATTCTAAAACAAAAACGTAAGAAAATGTAAAATATGAATCCATACTATAGGAATATTCTAAATATTGCAGAATTTAATAAGTAAAAGGTTGAAAATGCTTATTTTAGCATAAAACATACATTTTAAGTTAAAAACACTACTTAAAAG
Organism: Orthosia incerta; assembly: GCA_948252205.1. Classification (NCBI taxonomy): domain Eukaryota; kingdom Metazoa; phylum Arthropoda; class Insecta; order Lepidoptera; family Noctuidae; genus Orthosia; species Orthosia incerta. The sequence goes on along the minus strand of OX411762.1, from coordinate 24,610,427 downwards.
TTAGATCTAGTAGGACTGTGACAGATTTATTAATCTATATCAATACTATTAAAGTGGAAAGATTTGTATTTTTGTATGTAACGAATAAACTTAAAAACTACTAGACCGATTTCAAAAATGTTTTCACCGTTGTGAAGCTACACTATCTCCGGGTGACATAGGCTACTTTTTATCCCTATATTTCCACGAAAACGGGAACTACGCGGGTTAATCATATTATAAAAAGGAGAGATTTGTTTGTAAGTTTGTTTGGAATGGATAAACTCAAAAACAACGAACCCGAAATAAAACATTCTTTCACCAGTAGAAAGCTACATTATGTTTGAGTGAAATGGTTATTTTTTAAAACGACAATACGGGTCCTGTGGGGTGGGCCAAGGGAGCAAAGCCGTGGGGAACAGCTAGTACGAATTAAACAAATTTAAAAATATACACGCATACTGTCGCAATATGGGCACACGGTTGGCGCAGTGGTTGAGCGATTGACTGCTGCACTGCGTGTCACGGGTTCGATTCCCGCACGGAACAATTATTTGTATGATTTACAAATAGTTGTTCCAGCTCTGGGTGTTTGTGTATGTGAGTTTATATGTTTGTAAACGCACCCACGATACAAGAGAAATTCCTAGTGTGGGGCAACGTTTTTTTTAAAGAAAGAAAGAAGAAGAATATGCCTTGACAATTACTTCCACATTCTTTTTGGTTTTAAAGATTGAAAATTTCATAGCATTATATTAAATATTTTATTCAAAACAAATAAACACGTATTCATGTAGTTGAGCCTAGCCTATGAAATAACTGATGAAAGCCCGTTGTATTTGGAAGTTTACAAAATTACATGGACTTCATGAAATAGATTTTATTGTTCTTCCATTTACAGGACTTGATGGTTAGTTTTATTTACATTATTTCACTAAATTAAAGTGTAATTCAATATTACACAAAATTCAAAATACTTATAGATCTTATACTAAAATGCTTCTGATAAAATGAAACTTACTAAAGTTTTAAACGTGTTTAAAACAGTTTATAATATTATTGTTTCAGGTAATAAACTTTTAATTGTAAATTAGATTTAGAGAAAATATTATTTAAAAATTAGCAAACACAAAATCACTGTTTCATTTAGTTAAATATGAAAAATAAAAAACAATTAACAAGTTTAATTTATTATAACTCACAATCATAATTATGAATATGAGAAAACGGAACAAAATACAAAAAAAAATGCCCAAGTGAAAGTATGACTCACACACAGAAAGACTGTAGCTGTAGTAGTAGAGAAAGTTTGTCGTCTACATAATAGAGATCGCGGAGGGCATGGAGTCAAAAAATTTTACAATTTTTTAGAAGATATAGGATGATTCGAGGTTTTATTTAAATATTTGGCAAACAATGTGAAAAGGAGGATTCCAAATAATAAAATCAAATAGTATATTTTTTAAAGTTTTGAGATTACAAACTTTGTTTAGAATGCAACTGCTAATATAGTAGAGCTCCAATTTAGGTAAATGCTTAGGTCGACAGAAAGACTAAGATTTGTAAATAATGTTTAATTTAAATATTTGTTATTTAGAATAAAAAACGTTCTAACATAACACTTTTTGAACTGTAAAAACTGATAATGATGTATTCAAGAAAAATAGGGCAGAAATATGAATTCAGCAATATTTCACATTAGATAATTATTATGATCATGGTAAGGTAATATTAGAACTTACACAAGTTAATTCGTAAGAATATTAATGCATGCTGCTCAAAGTAATACCACTTAAGCAAACTAACCCGTATTTCATAATTTTAGACATCTAACAATTGAAAACCTTAAACTTCTAAAGACTACCGAGATACTGCGGTTTTACTTTCAGCGGGGAGAGGGGTCATCTCAATAACTTCTTTTCATTACTTTATTAATATATATATGTTTATATAATATATTATATGTATAAAATATATATCTAAGATGTGTATTTAAGAAACTCATTTATTTTTTTGAATTGTCAAAAAAAAAAACAAAAAAATATAAGTTTGAACATTGCACCGGCCATGTTACCTCTTCACCACCCTTGGTTGACGGGTAGAGAATGCATAAGGCATTAAGTCCGCCATTGTATCTTTGTGCATGTAGTTTAAATAAATAGACTACTCCACTCCTCTCTCTATCCAATCATTTTCCTACCAATGTGTGTGAGTGAAAGGCATGTACGTACACGATCGTACCCACGCACCGCCGTCCGTGTGTGCGTGAAGATGGCATGTTCTTTTTTCACATTCTATCTATATTGAAAAGTAGTATAAAAGTGGGTTCGTCCGTTTATACTGCTTAGTTTCTAAACGACTTGAGATGGGAGTATGTCTTATTTATGTTTTTCAGGCATTTTTGATAGAGTTTATTTAAAAAATATCATTTTGGAAATTGTATTTCGTATAGTTTAAGACATGATTTTTATTAATATCTAATATAATGTATATATTCGTTTTTTTTTTGTATTTATACGATTATTCAACGATACATAAATACAATATCTTGACATGATAATTACAATAGGTTTCAATAGTAGAGAGAAAGTTATGACCTTGTTGCTCAATTCTATTTTATGGAGGAGTTTTGGTTTTAATTAAGGGCCCAAACATAAAACTGCCGTGCGACGTCGCATCGTAAAATCTGCGAGCTAGTTGCTGTTTTTCTGCTTAGTTGTCTTCGTTGCGAATTAGCATCGCGTCAATTCGCAGTTATGTATTTTTTGCCTTAAGCTAGCTTAGCTTTTTGGTCTCGCACGGTGTTTTTTACCCGACTGCCGAAGGAGGGTAATGTGTTTTTCAGTCTATGTATGTTTGTTACTATGTGGCGTTCTAGAGACCAAACGCGTTGGCTGATTTTGATGATTCTTTACGTCAATCGATTCGTCTTAACCCTATGAGTGTCACTGGTTACATTAAAATTTGAAAAGTAAAAAAATATGGCGGATTTTGGACGCCATTTTGTAGGGACAAAAAAATTTTTTCTTCCAAACCCATCGCGTGGGGTATCAAAATAAAGGGTTTGCATTTTATTTTTTTATTATTGTTTAACAATTTTTTTTTGTTTATCTCTCATGTCTCCTATGCGGGTCACAATTTTTTTTTAATTTCTTTCTAATTAAATTAAAGATGAATAAGGCTTTGAATATTTTTTTTTATATAGAATATGATCGTGATCGTGGTCATTATGTTTTATGCATAAGTTAAATTTTAAGGGTCAATAATAAAACGCAAAAAAATAAAATTATACAGTAATATAATTTTGTTTCTACATTGTAATTTTTGTATTTAATTTAAAAGTGTATTAATTTTCTTCATGCCGCCGTAATACCAATATTACGATGAGAAAAACAATACAGTTACAATAACCCAAACAAAAGAGCAAAAGCACCAAAACATTGCTTTGCATTGTAATGTTTTTGCTAATTTTTAACCATTATTGGCTGTTTCTAAATAGTTCCCTTTTTTGTACTACATGCTTTGAGACTCTTTTTATTAAAAAAAAACTACTTCAGTTCAATTTGTGTACTTAATTGGTTTTGTTAATCTGTTCCAATTGGACTAAAATAAGTACATTAAGGTTCTATTAATATAAAACTATGTCTTGGATAAAATCACTCGCGTTAGACCTAAAATATTTTATCATAAACTTTGTCTGTTTTCACAAACGTTTGTTACCTCAAGTTACCAAGAGATGGCGGTACTAGTTCTTCACGGACACTATAATAAAGCTGCACGCTTCGTCGACTTTCAAACCGTTACGTTAGTGGTATAAACAAACCGTAGACTGCACTTACCACGAGTAGAAGAAAAGTAGGTCTTTCTATCGTATCGGTTTATATTTCTAGAAAAAAAAAATACCGGGAAGATCTGCAGTCATTGGGATATTTATTAAATTTTATTATATTTTTTACATCTGGTACAAACAAACCTAAATACGTGCATTATACAGACACTTCAATCGTGATAACAGTAAAACCACCGGCCAATACTGAAAACTGACCCCAAACTTTTGGACTCTATGCATCTAGAAAAAGCAAGACTGGGCAAGCACCTAGCTTTTTTCTACAGGGGAAAGAGTAGTCAATCTATGAAAGGTTACTTTAAAAAAAAATACTGACTTCCAAAAAAAAAATACACCTCAAATATATGTTAAATCATATATTAAAAAAAAAATATATGCGAAACATATTTTCGCATATTTTTTTTTTCCGAAGTCGGTGTCTTTTACATCTATTGATTTTCATTTTTAAACACCGACTTGGGAAAAGAAAGTTATTTTTCGCTTTGTAGTGGTTTTTTGGACGTCGGGTAATTTTTTTAAGATGTTTAAATTTTTCTCTTTTTAGTTTTGGTACCTCAAATAACCATGAAAATCATTCATAGCCAAAGTACATCTCAGTACAATTCTAATAAGCCCAAACACAACTAGGATACATTGTTTTATTTTGAATTGCCAGTGCCTGCCTTCCGGCGTCATCATCAGATCAGTTCAATTACCATTGTCATCAGTATCATTTATTTATAAGTATATGCTTCATCATAGAATAGAATAGAATAGAATACTCTTTATTATGTACACCATATAAGTTACAGAAAGTATAGACGAAGAAAACATTACACTGGGTGACACAATGGGCGGCCTTATCGCTAAAAGCGATCTTTTCAAGACAACCTTTGGATGGATTTTAAAATGAAAGGAAAGACAGTACTGTAGGTAGTCTTTGGTGTACTATTTATAAATAAATATATATTTATATTATATAGACAAATATATACAGTAATAGGTATGGAAAAAAAAAAGCATAGAAATCAAGAATAACAACTATTAAAGAGAGAGGTAGTGATTCTTTACCATCGTTTTAAAAATGGACAGAGATTGAGCACGCCTTATTGACACGGGCAAAGCATTCCACAACCGCACCGCTTGAACCGTAAAAGATTTGTCGTAAAAGCTGGTGGAATGCATCGGCATCTCTAGTCCCAAGTTTTCCGATGACCTCAGATATCTATTATGTGTGTCATGAAGGAACTTGAAACGTTCTTTGAGATAAGAGGGGGTTGTAGGATTGTATAGAATACTGTAAAGCAGAAATAAAATATGAGAATCCCGGCGAAGACGTATGGGAAGCCACTTGAGCTTTGTCCGAAATTCAGAAATGTGATCATATTTGCGCAGGCCAAATATAAATCTTATGCAAAGGTTTTGAAGACGCTCAAGTTTATCTAGTTGTCATCATAGTCGGTTAACTATTCAAGATATCTTATACCCGTGACACACTTGTTATAAAGGAGTTCAAGTGGCCATATGTAGTCTTCTTTATCAGTTCCACTTCAAAAAAAGATACATTCTGAGTGCAAATGATTGCATTGTTGATGAAAATTCCATAATCGCTATATATATGCCTATAAAATTTGGGATCCCATCATCACATTCTGACTAAGTGACAATGGGACAACCTTGGGAGTATACCTTTACAAACACAAAACGAATTTTCAAAATCCGTCCACAATTGGCGGGGTAATCACGTAGCATGCATACAAAAAAAATTGAACTTCTTTCTTTTTTGAAGTCAGTTGAAAATCACTACGTTAATTAGTTATGGATTGTTGGAGGTGATGAAATAGGAGAAAGCTGCTGCCAGAGCGAGGCTTGACCATTGTGGCAATGATTAGGAGAAGAGAAGGATGGTGTTATGCATTAGTGGACTTATTTTAGCCATGATCATGATTGAATGCCAGCTAGATGCACTAGAGTTGATTGAAAAGCGGGCCAAGAGACTCATCGGCGATGAGGCACTGGTCAAGTCAAAGCTCCAGAGCCTTGAACATCGTCGCCGAGTTGCCAGTTTGTCGGTTTTTTATCGATTACATTTCGGGGAGTGTGCGATGGAATTGCATGACTTGATTCCGCCCAGCCCGTTCCATCATCGGACTACCAGACGTACGGCGATGCGACGTCGGTACATGGTGGACACCCCACCCATACGCACAAAACGTTTTGGTGACACTTTTATTATGCGTACAGCTAAGGAGTGGAATTCCCTGCCGGAGTCTGTGTTTCCCGATAGCTACAATCTAGGGGTCTTTAAGTCAAGAGTGAATGGTTTTTTCTAGGCAAGCGTGCTTCACTGTCGACCACATCATCGCTTACCATCAGGTGAGATAGAGGTCAAGCGCAAGCCTATAAATAATAATAATAAAAAAAAAGAATGGCTGAAAAATATCGTGCATGGCCTAACGTAATCATATCACCACCGTGTTTCAAAGTTGGAAATGATTAAAATTAATCGTGTTTAAACATTCGGTGTAATCTGGCAGAGAACTGAAGCTATCGACATAGCTCAGAGAATAGGCAAACTGAACAGGTAATGGGCTGGCCATATTAGCCGTAGAACCGATCACCGTTGGGGTAGACGTGTTCTCCAGAGACCACGAATGGGTAAACGTAGCGTGGAACGCCCTCACGCAAGGTGGAGCGACGATCTTCGCAGGATGGCTGGTAGCTGCTAGATAGAAGCTGCTAAAAATAGAGACTAGTGACATGCGATTAGACAGGCCTATGCCCAGCAGTGAACTGCTACAAATGGATGATGATGAAACATTAGGTTGAATGAATTAGTTGGTGTCAATGGGCAATACCTACAACACGAAAAGCGACCACACCTATCAGCTGACGTCGATCCATTTCAATGATTGCTAATCGATTGAGGATCTATGTTCTATATTATGGGGTTTGGTTTCCGCACTTTGTCCTTCAGGTGGACCATTGTGCGTGGGCCATGGCGGCCGTTGGGTGGATTATCCCATCCAGCCCACCTCCCTCCAGAAGCTTATAAGGGCTCTTAGTTTTCTTAGAACGTCCGTGTAAGATCTGGGTGACCCGAGGGATTATGTTCTTATCTGTGTGACCCCTGTGCATTCAAAGAGAACGTGCGCAACGGTATCCTCAGTCTCCATGCATACCCTGCATAGAGGACTGTCCGTTATGCCTATTGTGTGGAAGTGTTTGTTAAGTGAGCAGTGTCCCGTGATGGTCCCCGTCACTAAGCGCAGGCCATTCCTGTCCAGACGTAACAGACGTCTGGTAAGACTACTGTCCAAAGATGGCAGAGCTTCTTTGGACTGCCTACAGCCCGGTGCCGAGGTCCACCAGTTTCCCGCCTGTCTTGGTGAATTCCTGTAGCCACCTACGTATTTGGTTGAAGGGGATGGGTACGACAGGTTCGATTGAGGATAATTTTTTGACGTGACACTTTTAAACTGGAAAACTGGTCTTTTCAGTATCAGTATCAGAAGACAAGTGTTGACGCGTGTTAAAGAAAAAAACATATCAATACAAATTCAGTTTATTTTAACCCTTAAAAGTAATTATACAGTCTTATTATTGCATACAATACTCTTATACTAAGGACAACGTTTGGTTATGACACATAAACCCGTAATAGTTAATGATAAAACTAGGTTTTGGGCTAAAAAGACCGGTTTATACAATAGCACTGAAAATTATTTATTATTATTATTTTCTGCTTTTACCCTGTACCATCCAAACTTTTTTATCATTTGTACAGTTCTTTAGAAATAAATTTTATGAATTATAGTTAACTATAAAAATAATAGAAAATCTTAAAATTATAAATCATTTAAAATTCATAACGAATCATGCACCATTTCATTCAGCTTTTAAAATAAATAGTTTTAAAATTTAAAGCTTACAAACGCACCATCAAATTAGTTAACTTAAAATTAATAGTTAATGAATGTTTTTTGAACGCCCACTTAAAATTAACAAGATCATTGGAAATCTGTACTTATTTTGCAATTTTACAAAAAGAACATAAATCTATGATTATAATGTTGTAAAGGATGATACTCTTTTAATTTAGTATAATAAAATTTTAAATAATTGAAATCTGTTATTATAAAAAAAAGTTAATAAATATGCAGGCAAAGTTCTGCAATGACTATTAAATTAAAATAAGAATAGGGTTGGGCTGGACCAAATTTGACAACTATATGTCCAAATATAGCTTGACGTCAGCCCTATTTTTATTTGAATCGCGTTAATAGCTCTTAACACATTTATCTAAGTACCCTCCAAGCTAAAACCAGCCTTATGAGCTAAGCTGAGCCTTGTAAGCCAAATCATTGGCATCATTCGCGATGTTTGAGGATCTAGCGTAAGGGTAGGTAGCTGCTGAGGCTGTTGGAGACGTCCACTGCTGAGACGACTGGAAGCCAGCCAGCTAAGGAAATAACGAATATTTTATTAATCTGCTTCATTCCTTTACTTTTAGACGTAAGATTCGCTGTCACAGAAAATCTCCTGAATCAGAAAACATTTGAAAGAGGGTCTTTGATAAATCAAGATTAAATTAATTACTAGCAGCTAACGTCTATTAAGTCATTAAAACATAATAATTAAATGGCTTTTCAGCGACTTTCGAAAGAATTACGATAACACGACTACAACTTGGTGAAGAATTCTTAAAACAATTAAAGTAGTAAGAAGGATGGAAAGAAGAACTTGTGAAAAATATTCTGATTGGTTATTTAAAAGCAAAGTCTTTAAAAATATTTGCTATTATATAATTTTAAATTTGATTCGAAATTATATTGTAGTAAGTAGTACAAATACGAAGAAATAGTAGAAGAAAGAATCCTTACATAATCGCTCACCTTTCCACTAATATTGTTCAGTCCACCTCCACTCAGTAACTTCTGGATGCCCAAGGCTGCAGCCACCACGAACGCCAACTTAGCCACGACCAGAGCCTTTGTCACAAGGAGTGTCAGACCTCCGAACAACAGACCAGCAACTGCCAGGACCTTTACTCCTATACCAGCTATGAGTGGCGTGTATTTCTTGATTTTACCTCGAGCTAAAACAAAAGAAGATCATTAATAAATTGTAGTTCTAAAAACTGAAAAACACGCATTAATGGTAAATTGAACTAAAAAGTCGCTAATCCTGAAGATCTTGGTAAGGCAAAACAAACACACAAACAAACTATTTAAACGCGCCCGGTAGAATCAACTTTCATTATATGTAAATATTAATTTTTGTTTGACGTTCAAAAGTGCCGCTTATTGGCCTAGTTGAATAAACATATTTGAGTTTGACTTTGGCTTTGACTTTGACTAAATTATTGCATTGTCATCGGTCCTTGATAAGTGTGCAAAGTTTCAAATCAATCCCACGTTTTGAAGGGGTTGAAAATCACGTTCAAAGATTCCGTTACATTGATACATAGATACATACCAAGCTAATAGAAGCGTGTTAAAAAGTGGCCACAGCAAGCATACGATTTCAAAATTGAGAATTCGAAGCTGAGAGAACTCGTCAAACTCTACATTTGTATGAGAACTTGTCAAAATTAAGTACTTAAGAGGAAACGGGGCCAGAGAGCGCCGACTGAATTTCCTTAGCAAAAAGTCATAATTCGAGGTTTGGCTCTCGCCTATTTTCTCCTCCAATTTAAAAGATATTCCGTAAACTGAAAATTAAATACATATACTATGCCCCTATGTTCCTTTTTGATGATAGCACTAGAGCCCTCAAAAAATGCTCAAAATTGCGCTGTCAACAGAGGCTTAGTGTGCAAATTTGACAAATATAAATGAAAAAAGGAAAACATAGTGACATAGTATATATTTCACTTTACCAGTATGTGGAATATCTTTTTAATTTGGTCCAATATTGGAGGAGGAAAGAGACGAGAGCCAAACCACGAATTATGACTTTTTACTAAGGAAATTCAGTCTGCGCTCTCTACCCATTTTTCCTCTTAAGAGTTTGACAAATTCTTAACATGAAATTCGCAATTCTGAAACTGAAAGTTTTTAGAATGGTGATTTTGTAAATGGATATGAACCAGCTTAATAACGTAGCCTGATTGTTTGATGCACATTAAATTGGAAACCATTATTAGGTAGTGGGTTTCTACGGCTGTTCATTCATCGCCTACATCATAATTATGTAGTACCAGGTGTAATGGTCTCATTTTAGCACCATTACTGACCTTAAACTTTTTGGTCTCACTGTTCCTACAGTGAGAGCAAAAAGTTTAAGGTCAGTTTATCAATATGTATTAGGTTTGGATCATGCTTGCCTGATCTCTACCTTTTTAGGGTTCCACCCGAAGGGTCTAAACGGACCCCTATTGCTGTCACTCACGTGTCCGTATGTCTGTCCGTCATTTGTCACACAGGTTTTACAACCAAACGGTTGAAGCTAAAGTCTTAATTTTTAGGGTTCCGTACCCAAAAGGTAAAAACGAGACCCTATTACTACGAATCCACGGTTCGTCTCTCTCTATGTCTATCACAAGACTGTATCTAATGAACCGTGATAGCTAGACAGTTAAAATTTTCACAAATGATGTATTTCTGTTGCCGCTACAAATACTAAAAACATAATAAAATAAGTATGGTTCCCATACAACAAACGTGATTTTTTTGGGCTTATTGTACGGAATCCTTTGTGCGCGAGTCCGACTCGCACTTGGCCGGTTTTTTATTTTACAGTATAAGCTTCTTGTCGGCCCAAAGCCATAAAAATTGTCAATTTGAACATATATCATATCCCACTCGATGGGACAAACATTTTATCGTCCCATCGAGTGGGATATCGTTGTTTAGAACTCGTTGAACAGATAAATACTGCATTTTTACCTTTTCTCAATAATTTTGGAGTCAGATCTGGTCTAATCGCATCAGCATCTTAAAAGATGCAACTGGCCCCCACAACCCAGTAACTGGGTACCTAACGCGAGTCTTGGTATGATTGGTTGTCTGTTTTTTGGGCATCTTTTGGGGAACCATAAAGACTGATACAATACAAATATAGAGAGCAATACATTGAAATATGAAATTAACTACCTACTGGAGAAATATGTTTATGCAAAACTTAAGGCGTATATATATGTCCTAATGTTAACGCAGTACTAGCCGTGCGCCCGCTCGGAGAGCCAGTATATCAGTTGAACCTCCTTTTGGACAGTTTTGTTTGCAAAATATTCATTGATTTACATATGCTATTTCAGTTATGAAGAAATTCCAGCCATCAATATGTCTGTGCAAAATATTTTTTAACATCGAAGTCGATTTGGAGGAGTATCCTACACTAGCGAAAATACATAACAAAATAAACAACATAACTGTTTGTTACACGACAAAGCCATGTTTTACAAATAATGTACATGAAACAATAAAAAATATATATATTTTCAACTTTTTAACTTAGCCGTTACTAAGGATTACGCTTCAGAAAGTAACCGTTTTACGGCATTAAGGCGGTGGAAGGCCTTAATTAATTAAATCGGCAATGCATCGTTAAACTAATTAGGCAGACATTTTTATTTTAAACCGCAGATATAGTATTTATTTATTTAAAAACATACATAATTTACATCTTAAGAGGAAATATGGTCAGAGAGCGCCGACTGAATTTCCTTAGTAAAAAGTCACAATTCGAGGTTTGGCTCTCGTCTCTTTCCTCCTCCAATATTAGACCAATTTAAAAGATATTCCATAAACTGGTAATTTAAGATATATACTATGTCCCTATGTTTTCCTTTTTTCATTTGTATTTGTCAAATTTGTACGATAAGCCAGCGACAGCGCAATTTTGAGCATTTTTTGAGGGCTCTAGTGCTTCTAAAGAGAATGTATCATCAAAACGAAAAAATACGGACATAGTATATATCTTAAATTTTCAGTGTACGGAATATCTTTTAAATTGGTCCAATATTGGAGTAGGAAAGAGACGAGAGCCAATTATGACTTTTTACTAAGGAAATTCAGTCGGCGCTCTCTGCCCCCGTTTCCTCTTAAAAATTTACTTTACCGTTGCAAAGTCTAGAATGGGGGAAGGGCCTACGCTTGCGTCCACTACCAGACAAACTGTGAGCGAGTAAGTTTAATGATGATTCTGAGTCGATAGCGCACATAATCCTGCCTCAAAAAGATTCAGCGTTATTTTTTATGTAAGAATTTGATGATTGCATGTGGAAATAAATAGTTTAAAATATAATTTTATTTTTTAATCCACCACTATGTATAGTCAGCCATTGTCCTTCGCTAACCGCACGTTGTAACCTTGACCACGTGACCAGTCTGTCACGTAACCGTTCATTCACACAACATACTTTCATAACGATACATTTATTTTTATTATGATAAGCTTAAAACACGCCATGAAAATGTTTCCGCATTATTATGAACTTACACGAAATACACAATCACGAAAGGTTTAAAAAACATGCCATTCAAAATTGCAATGCTATAATCGTACTATAAGTAAATTGTGACGTATAAATTGTCAAATTGGCTCTAGTTGCATAATTTTCATATATTATTCTTTATCTATTACTGATCTGAACAAAAAATTGCTGTTTTTATATGTAGATCGCGAAATTTTTGCCTTGGATTTTGTGCAGTTTTTTCGATCATTAATAGAATTTATTTCGGGAAGTCAAAGTGACAATGCGTGAATATCAAACTTAAGGCAGTACCCTGACCAGAAAATCAGCATGAAATATGAGCATTCCTATTGGCCTAGCGGCACTGGTGGCGCATGAATTACGGTAGTGAATACGCCCAGATTTTAGAATAAAATCTTTATAAAATCGAATATTGGTCTTTAGAAAAAAATAAAACTTACAAAATGTTCGTTGTCAAATTGTCTATCCATTAGTGTTAGTATAAAAAATTATTAATGAACACTTTACGAGGAGATGCATGCTATCAATAATTATTTCACATTTTTATGGTTTTGTTGGAAGGAGATTAGTGACACATATACCTCTTTAAAAAAAAAGTGTACTACAATTTTAGAATCAACATTATGTAGAAATTTAATGTATTTATATTAATTGATATTTCTTTTTAAATAAAGAGTAGATAGCTCTTAAAAACTGCACAAAATACGACTAGCGCGGCGTTTTGCTCGGGGACGCGCCTTAAATAAAAATAAATGAAACTCGACGTTTTGTCAAATCCTCAAAACCGTGCCAAGCTGGGGTGGGTCGCTTGAAATTACTTAATTTTGTTCTTCTGGGTAAGCTCACTCCATCGTAGACTCTGTCTCTGTCACCTATGACCTAGACTAGAGTCAAGAGCAAACCCATTACAAATAAAAAAAAAAAAAAACTTAGGTAAACTGTGCCGACACAAAACTGAGAAAATTGCGAATATGGTTGTCATATTCATACTTAAAAAAATATGAATTGTGTCTTACTTCGTCCGTCTATGTGTATTGCCTCGCTTGTACCACAAACCCGGCTGATGTAACCTTGACCGCGCGGCCGTTGCTCACGTAACAGTGCACTGACCCACTCCACAACTTTCATTTCTCGGTATATCGAGATGTTTTCTCACAAGTGTAGTATATGTAAACATCGATTTTTGTTACCAGTGTGATAATATATTTGTTAGGGTCAGGTATCAGTCGTTCCTTAATTTTTAACAGACTCATAAAAAGTGGAGATTCTCAATTCGACTGTTTTTTTTTATTTTTTTTTATTCTTTTTATTCCTATTTTTGTCCCATTTATATTTGATCAAGATCTGATGAAGAATTTCGGAGATATACAACAAAATTCTTAAACAACGACAAATCTTTCGGAATTGATGCAATCGAGTGTCTGTTTGTTGTTTACACCATTTTATAACATAACATCACGCCAGTACGCTCTAAAGGGTACGCAGATGTGTTAATTTTACCCTGGTACACTCTCATTACACCAGTTTTGTAATCCCGGGTAATCTATTCTGGTATAACTTTGGGCATTATAGGACTTACTATTGAACTTGTTCATTATAAACCACAACTAAAAAGTGAAAAATAAAAACTTAAAAAAAAAAATACAACCGAATGCCAAATAAAAACACTACAAATTGAAAAATAACTTACAAACACTACAAAGTGTGAAGTTGTTGTCAAAAAACGAAGAAACAAAAACAGGAACACCGACTTCCGATTTTGAAGTCATTTTTCACTTTGCAGTGTTTTTATTTAAAAGAAGGTTGTATTAATTATTATTTGTTTGAATTCAGTTTTCTACCGCGGACGAAGCAGTCCGCGCTTTTTTTATCGTGTTTGTTTGTTTGCTCTTTTTTCATTTATCATCATCATCTGCCTAGCCTTTACCCAACTATATTGCGGTCGGCTTCTAGTCTTTTTTCATTTATAAAAAATACAATTATTGGACTCCTACGTCGGACACTATTTTAAGGCTTAGTAACTTAGCAAAGTAGTCTTAAGTTAGTTAAACTTAAGACTACGTGAGTTCATTCCTCACTATACACTGTATATATCTATTTCTATATTATTATATATTTCTTTTTTTATATTTCGTATTGCGTTTGTTTGATACCAAGAGATAATTTAGCTTAGCTTAGCTCGCATAGCATAAGTACTTTTACATGCCAATTTTGTGGTGAAAAAACATGTATGAAAAATTACCGCAGCAAATTACGAGGTGAACTTGGCATCATGCTAATGGTTGGTTAGGAATGTTGATAAAAAATTAACCAACCTTCTTCAAATGTTCTGGCTGCCTCCCTCAGTTCACCAGGTTCAAACTTGACGTTTAACTTTTCTTCTCCTGTCGCATCCCTGCAAAAAAAAAGAAATAAAATTGGTTATTTTTTTATTAGTTTCTGCCAGTGGCTTTGCTCGCATGAAAACATAATATTTCTGAAAGAAATATACTTCAAAGAAAAAAAAGCGGTGGTTAAGCACTTCACGTCCGTGTCCGTAATCCGTTTCCGTAATTTGAGTTCCTTGTTCAAAATGTTCTAAATTATGACAGATTATGACGGATAGAGTTCGTATGTAGTACGTGAGCTTCCCTACAAGAAGTACTACGGCTACTTTGCAACTGAAATTTCACGGACACGGATCACGGACGTCTTTCTCTATACCAAAATTCCTCAAAATAAGTTCAGAGGTTGAGGCCAGAAAATGTAACAAACAGACAGACAGAGTAACTTAAACATTTATAAAGCTAATAGTTTCCTCAAAAAATATTCGAGATTTATATTAAAACGAATTAGATTCAAATTACCGACAATTTGTATCGGATTTTTGAGAATTTTACACTATATTAATCCTTTATCGAATCAAATCGGTTTTAATTCAGATCAAGAGGATAATGGTGGAATAACTGAAAACATCGGATTTTGAAAGCCGGATACCTCAATGCCATGGTGACATTATTCTGAAAGTCTTGCCAACTTAAGGGAATTAACACTTAAAGAGTTTGGGCGTAGCAGATGGCCACGATATGGCTACATAATGCAATTTCTCCAGACGGAAAAAAAACCTGATCCGGCAATCCTCGACAAAACGTTTTGACACCATCGTGAAATAAGGAGAGCCGTGCCCAACTAAAGTGCGCCAGGAAGAAATACAATGGCCACGTTAATAGTGGGATCACCGGTTTCATAGTCCTCAATGGTGCAGGTGTATGGCCACTTGAAGCACTGGGCATGGCATGTTCCCCACTGATGGGTAAAGACTTTCATAGATACTAATGGCACAAATCTATACTATCTATACTATTATTATTATTTTAATAATATTATAAAGCTGAAGAGTTTGTTTGTTTGAACGCGCTAATCGGAGGAACTACTGGTTGGTATTGAAAAATATTTTTGTGTTAGATAGCCCATTTATTGAGGAAGGTTAAAGGCTATATAACATCAAACTACGACCAATAGGAGCGGAGCATAAATGAAAAATGTAGAAAAAAGGGCAAAATTATTTGAGAGCTTCTGTTGCGTGCGCTGCGTAAACCGTTAAAGTTACGTAACAATCATGTATGTAGGGTAGGTTAGAGTAGGTAGATTTATAGGGTAGGGTAGGGCAGGTAGGATAGGTAGGGTAGGTATGTGGGGTAGGGTAGGGTAGGTAGATATATAGAGTAGGGTAGTGTTGGGTAGGGTAGGGTAGAGTAGGTAGATTGGTATGTTGGTAGGTAGAGTAGGTAGGTAGGATAGGGTAGGTAAGTAGACTAGGTCAGTAGGGTAGGTAGGTAGGTATGTAGCCAGTTGACGAAAGCGAAGCCGCGGGGGACAGCTAGTACGTAGTATAAAACCAAGAAAAAGCTTCAAGAGTACAAGAACATTGTACTATATTGTCTATATCACAACGACCAGTTAACTTACGTGAACACACACATAGTTAGAAAATACATTTTCGTTTTATGTTTTACCTTGTTTCATAAGCGAACTGAAACAATACGATTTTACACGCATTTTCACTTGATTTGCATTACAATGAATACTAATGTTAGTAAATGTTAGTGTACTACGAATGTTCATAAATACCAAAGCGTTAATTTATTTTGTTTTGGTATTTTTACTTTACACTGGATAAGCACTAGTATATCATTGTCACTGGCAAAGTCGAGGGTAAACGACCTTCAGGAAGAAGTCCTTTACGCTTGTCAGACCTAATCCGCACCTCATTGAACATGAAAGCCTCAGAAGCCGTGTATGTTGCTGAAAGTACCAGCAAGGGGAGAAACATAATCAAGAAGAACTGTTTGAAACGTTTATATGGTCAAGACCATTGCATTGTGGATTTGACTCAAGGAGGATAAGGAAGTATATTATCGTGGTGAAACCGGCATGTCAAGACGTTCCAGTGCGAGGATAAACTAATAAATAAATAAATGTCCTAAAACTCAAAATTCTAAAACATCTGACTCTTCCTCTCACAGAGAGAAGGCCTGTGTCCCAACAGTGGGAAAGCCTGGGACACAGAGCTTGTCCTACTTTATTGAGGGTCGGTGCAACATGACTTCTTCTTCCATATTTCTCTATTTGTTGTCATCTCTGTCATCTCAGTAGTCACCCCCTATCTTGCCCTAACATCTTCTCATCATCATCATCTCCAGCCTATTAATATGCCCACTGCTGGGATACAGGGCCCCTCTCTGTGGGAGTGGGTATGGGCCTTAATCCACCACGCAGGCCCATTGCGTGTGGTTGGATTGGTCACATGTCTTCGAATTTTTGGTTCTAGGACATGCCGGTTTCCTCGCAATGTTTTCCTTCACAGTTTTTAGAGCAGTGGTGATGAAATAACGTCCTATGACACATATATCATCTTCTACGAATCTCTGATCTATATAATGTTACTAAATTAAAAGAGAAATCCATTAACACTTAAAAACATTGCAGTGAAAGTGTTTGTATGTAAATCTCATACAATCAGCATTGTATGGATCAAGGGGCGGAGTTATCTCTGATTTGAATTACTTGTCATAGGATTATAATTTGTTTGCGTATTGTTTTGCGAGTTGAATTAAAGCTGCTTAGAATATCACTCATGTTTGTGTTCCCGTTTGGCAATTCTTGCAGGCTTCGTAGGAGGCCTATGTTTTGCAGTGAACATGTTTCAGCTGATGATTTTATCAGAGAAATGATGGATAGATTGAGTGAAGAAAGATATGGCAAGAGAAATGATGATTTCTGTATTGACGACAAACAGATATGTTGATATATAAGAAGAGGTAATGCTATTTTAACCCTATTTATATTAGAATGAGACAAAAGAGAAGGATGATCTTTCAGCAGATATTTTATTTGAAGCGATGATATTTACTAGAGAAATGATGCATAGATTGAGTGAGGCAAGATATGGCAAGAGAAATGATGATTTTTGTATTGACGACAAATAGATATGTTAATATATAAGAAGAGGTCATGCTATTTCAACCCTATTTATATTAGAATGAGACAAAAGAGAAGGATGATCTTTCAGCAGATATTTTATTTGAAGCGATGATATTTACTAGAGAAATGATGCATAGATTGAGTGAGGCAAGATATGGCAAGACAAATGATGATTTTTGTATTGACGACAAATAGAGATGTCGATATATATAAGAAGAGGTCATGCTATTTCAATCCTATATTTATTAGAATGAGACAAAAGAGAAGGATGTTTTTTCAGCAGATATTATATTTGAGGTGATGATATTTACCTGTACATTAGTATAGTAAGGGCGGTTATGCACTACAAGTCAGTTTCAGTGATTCGAGTTCCGAGTTCAAAATGTTCTGAATTATGACAGATTATAACAGACAGAGTTTGGATGTATTGCGTAAGCTTCCCTATAAGAAGTACTACGGCTGCTTCGGAACCGAATTCACGGACATGGATCGGATGCCGTGCGTAACCACCCTAAGAGTTTAGAGATTATGTTCTATGCGCCCTAGAACACTAGATTTTTTGCCTTTTAGAAACTCGTAAAAAGATACATAGGCAGGTAAAGTCTATGGTATATCTTAGCTCGAATATTCTCGAAATTTTGCCATGAAAAATGCAGCTTGATACGACTTGTAAATTATACCACTTGAAAAGGGACAAAAGTCTCGCACTTTCGACAACATGTTTTCAAAGTAAACAATGAGAAGTTGTTTTAAAAGTCACTCATTTACCCAACTACGCATGACAAAGTATGGAGTGTGTCACGTATTTAAGGTGAATTTGCGTCAAACCCATTGTTTTATTATTTTCACTTTAAAAATAGGGTTTGGAAAGTCGTTTGTTTGTTTTTGAAGTGTCAGGGCAATACCCCTTAAGGACCGTTACGCTTCAACTAATCATACTTATAGGTTACCTAAGTTAAAGATTTCGATTAGAAAATATTAAAGGTATTAATTTGCAATAATAGCACTCGATTCATGCCTCTAATTTTCCTGCAAATCTTTCAGGTAAGTAACTCTTTCGATGAGGGTCTGAAGGCAATATTTGGTGGTGTATTCAGGAGATGTTAGAGAGAATTAGAATAAGCAGCAGAAAACTTTAAGTACGTGATGATGATGATATGGAAAATAAGAAATATCAACCATTAAAGAGTCTTTCATAATATAAAATCAATTAAAGTTACGACAAAAAATACTTTGGACTCCAAAGTAGTCCACATTTATTTACCTATATATTTATGAACCGCCCAAATCGACAAGAAAAATAATCTAACCATTACCACCACCGCTCCAGTCCCACCTCATTACCCCCTTTAAAACAAAAGTACCACTTACTTCTCAATAGCTACTCCAGAGAATAGCTCAATTCTTCCATCTTCTTCATTGGAAGCCCCAGGGGCTGCACTGCAGGCCACGACTCCTACCACCAAAATTAAGCACAGCACTCTCATATTGAAAAATTACCCAATCAATTTTTGGACTTAGGTCAAAATGACCCAAATATATTTTGGACTTGGGTTAGAATGTCCCAAAAATATCGGACGTAGGCTTGAAAGGCCTGTGTTAAGTCCTTAGTGGACGAAGGTTTAGGATGAAGTGAGATGGGTCCGGGATGCCGCTCGCTTTTATATTCAACGTTATGTGTACGGTAAGGATGGTTGTTACGGAATATTTTGTAGCGTGGTGAGCGATTTTGATCGTTGCTTGGATTTTTAGTGTCGTGTGTTTAAGTGACGATGTACTATAGAATATTGTAAGTGTTTTAAGCGTTGTTTGCAGACTGAAAAATGAATAGAAATTAATTCAAATTAACCTTGAATTAGGTCCCAACAAATTTTAGGTTTGTATTATTATTGATTAAGAAAATTAAATTACTGATGGTCATAATGCTGATACAAAACGTCACTATAAGAACAACGAATAATTGATAGTAAAAACATCGTCGCTTTTATGCTTACCGAAAGTAATATTCTTATAGTTATCTACACTTAATTTCAGAAACTTGTTTTTGTATGTTGGGAGCTAGACGCTGTGATCCTTACATCGGTTGGCAATAACAAAATCTGGGCTTCAATGCATGTGTCATCATCATCATCATTTCAGCCGAAAGACGTCCACTACTGGACATTAGGCCGCCCCCAGGCGTACATTAACTGATCCCGTACGTCTCGCATCCAGCTCATTTCCGTAACCTTAACCAAGTCATCGGTCCACCTAATGGGAGGCCTTCCAACACATCGTCTTCCGATTCGCGGTAGCCATTCCAGAATTTTTCGGCCCCATCGGCCTTCCGCAATGCATGTGTAATGGAACAAAATATTAAGTCGATGCAAGTGCTTCAAGTATCAAGACCTCTCACACGTGGGAGCTGCCAGTCATTCATATTTAACCCGCGCACACGCCGTTCTTTCATCAAGCGACAAACAAAGGCAAATATTACTACCATAGTATTAAAATGAAATGAGACAAAAATAATATAATATTTTCTTTGTTTTCATATTATATAGTAAAATTGTTACGAACAAAATCTATGAAAAACTTTATTCAACACTAGGTAATAAATAAATTGGTCAGATAGTTGGAGCAGATTATTCTTAATTTTTATGTACATACAGAACCTTAAATTTATCCACAGTTGGGTACCTACCGCTCTTTCTCGCGTTATATGGCAACATTCTGAAATTTACTCATTTCTTATAATGATGAAAGATAGATGGCGTCCAAAAAAGGATAATAATAATATTTAAATTATTATTTTATTTTTATAATTTTCCTTATTTTACATTTCAAATGTTGTTACTACGAGTAGTATTATTAGCTTCACTTAAAAACTAGTTATTGCTAGTACAGTTTGCTATATATTTTCAGAGATATGAATCTTGCTTCGAGTCTCCTTCGACTGCTACCATAGTTTTTTTTTTAAATTATTGATAGACTCTCGTTTGAACACTATCTCATCTGATGGTAAGCATTGATGCGGTCGACAGTGAAGCACGCTTGCCTAGAAGTAACTTATAAAATTTTTACTTAAAAGCAAAAGTAGTGTAAAGAATTTAGTTCTTTATCTTTGGAAAACCAAGGACACAGCCTCCAAAATACGTTTCACGGTCACGTTTGCTGCCCAACAGGTACCGTACGTCAAGAGAAATTATTTTATGTGTCCTGTACTAGTTGGCAGAGTGCATGTTATTGTTGCATTCTTATACCATTTACTGTCAAAAACTGCACTTTCTAAAAGACATTTTGTATCCGGATCCTATGGGGTATGACGATATAACTTTACGCAATTGTGGCATGATTTTCTTCAGTTGTTAGAAGAATTTTAAGCGGAATAGGTGAGTCAGTTTTATGTGTGAGGGTAATGTAAATTAGGTAGTCAACCGCGAATATATTACATGCCTATGAACTGCTGTTGAACGTTCGCAGATATATTTGACGCTGGAATAGTATCTCGAAAAATTGCCAGATAACTTTTTTGCATAGTTGAATTCAGGAAAAAATACTGCGTTGAACGGTCTGAGCAACGTTTTTCTACGACATTTTTTAATGATTCGGCGTTGACATTTTCTAAACATACTTCAAAATTCATCTATACCAAATATTGGTAAGATGAATAAAGAGAAAAGACTTTTTTGTTAGTTTGTTTGTTTGTACCGAATAGGCTCCGAAACTACAGGACCGATTTTAAAAATTATTTCGCGTATGAAAAGCTACATTATTCCCGAGTAAATTTACTTTCAAAATTATTATAAAAATTTGATATTAAAATTGCAATAATGTAACCCAAAGTAGCATTCTGTGGCGTGCGCAAAGATAAAACATAGTTAAGTCACGATAGCAGCTTTTGTGTTCAAAAACTTAATTAGATCGCCGCCGCCGCTAGAAACAAAAGTTGGTGGCATTCGTATTGTAGTATGGTATTAATTCTTATTCAAATAAATAGTTTAACTAATTGGTAGGTAGGTGGGTAAAAAAAGTTAAGAAAAAGGTGAGTAGGTTGGTAGATAGGTAAGGTAGGTGGGTAGGTAAGTGGGTAGGTAGGTAGATAGCCAATTGATGGGAACAATGCCGCGGGGGTCAGCTAGTATACTATAAAAACAACTTTTTTTTTTTTGTTTCTGCAAAAATGTTATGTGTATATAATTTAAATCACCTACATTCACAGCCCGATTTCGCCCACTGCTGAGCATAATATGCCTCTCTTGTGCCAGCCTTTTGTCCAGGGTAGCAGGTACCTTATAAGCTGTAGCTTATTTTTTACTGGGAAAATGCTCAAACGGGTTAACTAAACAGGCTAGTTCTAAGCCCTTTAAAAGAATTTTACTCTACTCCACTCGACGCAGTAATTATGTCAATGAAAAAAACTCACGAGTTGAGGATATCAATGTCAATAAACAACAAAATTAAATTCAAAATTTAAAAAAGCCCCGAGGCTTATTAACCCATGATTTTTAAACTACATTGACAATTGTAAACCAGGACGTATCAACTTTAAGTAAAATTCATCGAAAAACCTAATTAAAACACGATATTTTAATAAAATACCGCGATTAAAAGAGTAAAATGCGCATAACTTTTAACGACTGAACTGATTTTCTTCAAACATAGCTAAGACCACTACTGACAAACTAAAACTAAATCAAAATTATCTGTTTAGGGGCTGTGATGCCACAGATAGATACACAAATACTCAGAGACATACATCAAACTAATAAGTTTGATGTATGTCTCTGTGTATTTGTGGGGTTTAATAAAACCCCTCTTTTTCCGTCGCGGGTTAAAAAACTGTAACTCATTGTTTGAGAGAGGCTGAGTCGAGTTTGAGTCCACTGTAGGAAATAACTTAGGATGAAAGCCAGCTATGCAGTGGGATTTAATATAAACTGGTAGTTTACAGTATTCGTTCTAAACTAAAATAAAACACGCCAGTATTATAAAATCCCGACATAGCGTTCGTGACTTCCAAATCACCAAAATCTTTTCAAGTCTCTCGAATTAGAAATGCTATCTCCCAAACGTTCTAATCTTCGAAACAGGTCAAGGATGCTACCAGAGACTTTCTCCAATAGCCCGTAGGACAGGCCGTTAAGGTTGAACGTACACTACGCCAGGTGCAATCACGCGTGTATTTTTTAAATGTTTATTTTGGGAATGTAGAAAATATTTTTAAGAAAATAAACTAGGAATTGATTCTACCTAGCGTTTCATAACTTTGCTTCCAGCCTAACCAGATGCAATAAGATAACAATAGTTAGCAAGAAATTACTGCCTTTCTACCGCCAGAAACCACCATTACCAGAATTTGGTAACACGGTATATCTTGGTCGAAAGACTGAATTTCTCGCTTCTGATTGTCCATAATGACTGTCAAAAAGTAAAAAAATAGCCAGGACTAACAACGTTCCGAGGCGTGGAAGAATATTGGTATTTTAAGAGATGGTCACCCATTCACGAACTGACCTCGGCAAGCGTTGCTTATCCTTGAAGAACGACACGTGCCACTGTTATTATTTAACCACGAGCTCCTTTTAAAATTTTCAAACTTAAGTGGCAGTGGGCTGGGCACTTTGCTCTCAGAACGGATGGCCGATAGGACATAAAAGTTCTGGATTGGCGACCGCGAACCGTAAGACGTTGCGTTGGAAAGCCTCCCACTAGGTGGATCGATGACCTGGTGACGGTCGCGGGGATCCGCTGGATGCGAGACGCACCGGGACCGGTCAATGTGGCGACGCTTGGGGGAGGCCTATGTCCTGATGATGATGATGATAAGCTCCTTTTAAAAAACAGAAATGGCTCCTAAATATAGCCACCCAAAATTACGATCAATGATCGTAATTTGAGCATTTCAATTAGCATTATTGGATTAGAAAAATGCCTAAATAAGACATATTGAGCTGTAAAAACTGTATAGAAAAACTTTCCCGAGGCATTGGAAATGTTTTCTTTCATTGGTAAGTAAATTTGTTTTAAAATTGTGTGTGAAAACTTGGCATTCTTGGTTTTCGTACAGATGGAGGGACTTGCGTTATCTAATTAGCTTTTTGTTTGTGATACACAACCTTCACGGTTCATGCTCATCTTGAATAATATCTCAACTAATATTATAAAGAGAGATCCCGAATTTTGTGAGTTTGTTCAGACGTGTAGGGCAATCTCTGGAACGACTACACCTATTCTAAAAAATCTTTCACCGTTTGTAAGGTACATTATTCCAGATGGTTAGAGGCTATAAATGATTATGGATCAGGCAAGGCCGGGGCGGGCCACTAGTCATCACCATCTGCCTGCCCTTGTCTCATATTATTTGGGGTCGGTGCAAGACGTTTTCTTCCTCCATACCGTCCTGTCCCCCGTTACGCTATTACTGAATCCCTATTTTGTCATATCACTCCTCACACAGTCCATCCATTGTTTCTTTGGCCTTCCCTTCCCTCTCCATCTATCCACATTTTTATTCATAACTCTTTTAGTAAAATTCATTTCATCCCTCCTCATCACATAACCATACCAGGACAATCGGTTTCCTTTCCACTAGCCTTGAATAAAATTAAATTAAAGAATGGTGTCCATATGTGCGCTCAGCGTTAGATTCATGTCAGTTGCATCGTCCAAGGTCGCGACAATGAACTTGTACTGCCGCTTACTTTCTATTTGAACTGCGCGTAGTATACGCTGGGATTGGGAAATAAAAAATGTTTTGCTTTTAAGGGCAATGAAAAATTTTCTGTTTAAAATGAAACGATCAACACTTTAGTAGGAGTACAAATTGTAATGCTAAGTAACTAGTGGCTCTGTGAGCTATATATCTCGCGAGTCTGTCTTTTTGAAATTTTTGACGATTCAGTTTTTAGAAATATTTCAAAATGGTGAAACTGCTCGCAAAATTACAAGAGAATAAAGAAAAGATTGGGCAATGCAATTTATAGAGGGGAACAGCCGGAAATCCGGACATACAAAAGCATTTTGTCCAAGCTGACACGGAGACACATCGCTCGCTCTTCGTGCTCGCTCGGTCAATAATAGCCACACGGGTAAAGCTACGCTTGTTGATGATGTTGGTCCGTGGATGGGTTGATGGTGACCATCCATTATAGACTCTGTAAGTCTCCCACGTGGGCACGTAGGAGAGTTGGTATCGAAGCCGAAAATCACGTTAATCTTTAGAAGTCGTTACAGGTAGTTGGAAACCAGACAATCTGATAAAAATCTTGACAAAAAAAGTGATTTTACCCAGCAGTCACTGGGTTGTAGAGGTAAGATTTAGGCATTCACTCCATAAAAATATTGGCATTCAGCTGCATCCAGTTAGACAAGAAGACAGCCCTAACATTCATTGGAAATAACCTAGGCAGAAAGAGCTGGAACTTCGCGCACAATAGTCCTCATTACGGACTAAGTGCGGCAATATAAAACAAATCAGAATTTTGACTTGAATTATTTTATGGACCAACTCAACAACAACAACACACAACAACAACAACAACAACACACAACAACAACAACAACACACACCAAACAACAACAACGACAATTTTTTTTTATTGTTACTAAATATGTAATCCATTTGTATTCTTTATTCATATTTGCATGCAATTTTCCTAGGCAAACATGACGTTCTATTATTTTTAGTTATCTTAATAACATCTCTTAATGCTGACAGTTTGTTATGTATGTATGGTACTCACATCACATCACATCATCAGCCTATTAATTTTCCCACTGCTGGGACACAGGCCTCCTCTTTGTGAGAGGGAATGGGCCATAATCCACCACGCGGGCCCAGTGCGGTTTGGTGGATGTCACATGTCTTCGAATTTTTGGTTCTAGGACATGCCGGTTTCCTCACGATGTTTTCCTTCACCGTTTTGAGAGCAGTGGTGATGAAATAATTTACACAAAGTAAAGCGCCTGCCTGGGCTCGAACCCACGGCCTACAACTTGTAAGTCGCGGCCGATACCACTGGGCCACCACTGCTGTATGGTACTCATGTTTAAGCAATTAAAAATAATTTGATTTGAAACGAAATCACTATAGCAAAAGTATAAGAATATGTAAATTGTTGTAAGTGTATCTACAATTCTCACATATACTGCTCACCGTGAGAAGCAATGGGTGAGCGTTACGCAACATCCCGAGTGCGTTGGCACACTTTATGTTGTATAACGAGTATTAATACCGAGCGCGGTCAGTGTTATGAGTTCCACAAATCATTATTTATTATCAAGATATTTTTAGAATAGAAAGTGGGGATCTGTTTAGTTTGGGATTTTAAGTTAGGTTTGTATAGAGAATTAGCTTTTCCCAGTGGTTTTGCTCGCATGGACATAAACTATCCCAAGGGAAAAAAAAACCTTCAGGGATGAAAAGTTTCCTAAGTCATAATCTAGGACATAGCCTAACCGTGTATGAAGTTCCATCCACATCGAATGCCGTTTAGACGTGAAAACTTGACAAACAGACTGACAGAGTAACTTTCGCATTTATGATAAAGGATTCAAGAATAACACTGGCCCACCACGGAATAGTGTTAAGCAGTAGCCCATGCGACCAGTACACCAACGAAATAATTATTCTAGTGAATTATTTTGAAATAAATCTTTCTATATTATCACTATTTCATCTGAAAGGTTACTACTGAACATAGGCCTCCCCCAAGCTTCGCTACATCAAACATCCCTGTGTGTCTCGCATTCAGCAGATTTCCGAAGCCATTGCCCTGTCAGGTATATCTAGACCTAAGAGGAAGGCTTCCAACACTGCGTTTTTACGCAGTTGCCATTCTAGAACTTTTAGACCTCATCAACTTTCCGATGTGCATCTGGATCGAGGGCCCATTTTTAAAATTCTTGCGAAACGAAATAAGAAGAAGAAATTAAGGCCGTACCCTGACCAAAAAATCAGCATGAGATATGAGCATTCCTATTGGCCTAGCGGCACTGGTGGCGCATGAATTACCGTAGTGAATACGCCCAGGTTTTAGAATAAAATCTTTATAAAATCGAATATTAGTCTTTTGAAAAAAATAAAACTTACAAAATGTTCGTTATCAAATTATCTATCCATTAGTGTTAGTACAAAAAATAATTAATGAACACTTTACGAGGAGATGCATGTTATCAAAAACAATTTCTCATTTTTATGGTTTTGTTGGAAGGAGATTAGTGATACATATACCTCTTTAAAAAAAAAAGTGTACTACCGTTTTAGAATCAACATTATGAAGAAATTTAATGTATTTTTATTAATTGATATTTCTTTTTAAATAAAGAGTAGATAGCTCTTAAAAACTGCACAAAAACGACTAGTGCGGCGTTTTGCTCGGGGAGGCACCTTAAAGAGAAATTAGTAAAAACTTAAAGCAATTGGCCTAGAATTTCATAAACGTGAATTAAAACTGTTATGATTAAATTACTTGGGCCCTCAGTCCAGACGCATGCATAAAGTGGCATAGCCTAAATCTCAGAAAGTACTATGTCTGGGTTAATGA
Organism: Orthosia incerta; assembly: GCA_948252205.1. Classification (NCBI taxonomy): domain Eukaryota; kingdom Metazoa; phylum Arthropoda; class Insecta; order Lepidoptera; family Noctuidae; genus Orthosia; species Orthosia incerta. Next base: position 24,583,192 of record OX411762.1, on the reverse strand, counting down.
TTTTTATTTAGGAATTTAGTTAAGAAGAATATGACATTACAGATTTATGGCGGTATATCTAGGGCCCTCTGTTCATTAATGTCTTTACTGAGGAATCTGCAAAACATGAATTTATCTGAAGAAATACATAAATAGGACTTTAATATATTTTACTTAGATACCTCTGTAAATGATTTAAAAAGAAATGTCTCAAAAGTTAATTTGTCAAAAAGTAAGGTAAAGTTTTTAAAGTAAAAATACCCGCTGCAGACCCACCGTACCGTATTTTAAAGTTAAACGGTACCACCAGATAATAGTGTTGTATCACTAGTTAAAACCACTTTGGAGAACAACAATTTAATTTAGTAGGTAATTCTACAAAATATTCTCATATAAAAAATTTAAATAAGTTTTCCCTTAAAGTATTGCATTTAGAAGAACGGATGATAAGGTACATTTTAATAAAAAAATGTAAAAAAACTTATTCTAATTTGACTTAATCTATGAGGTAATAATGACTTAATCTAATTGTTAATCTAGGTTGAGCCGAGACATTAAAACCTAATTGGGCTCTCAGTTATGACGGATTAGTAAAATTCGACTCTATATATTTTTTACTAATTAACTTTGTATCATTATATCTTTTTAACTAATTTACAATGGAGATACCCCTGAGTAAAATATATTAAAGCTCTATTTATATATTTCTTCCGATAAATTCATGTTTTGCAGATTCCTCAGTATAGACATTAATGAATTAAATATATTTGAAACGGCAGACATACCGCCATAAATCTGTGATGTCATATTCTACAGATTCGGGAATTTCTAAAAAAATAAGAAATTCTTAACTAAATTCCTAAATAAAAATCATTAACCCAGACATAGTACTTTCTGAGATTTAACCTATGCCACATTATGCATGCGTCTGGACTGAGGGCCCATGTAATTTAATCATAACAGTTTTAATTCATGTTTAAGAAATTCTAGGCCAAGGAAATTAGTTAAAAATAGTAAAAACTTAAAGCAATGTTTAAGTTAAAGTTGTTTGTTATGTTAAAGTTTTTACTATTTTTAACTAATTTCTCTTAAAGTCTTATTTCATTTCGCAAGGATTTAAAAAATGGGCCCTCAATCCAGATGCACATATGACCTTCCGTCTGTATTAAGATCATGACGTATGTGTGTGCGACTATGTTCAAATTCTCAAGAGTTAAGGAAATCTCATGGAGAGGTTGGTGAATTGATGAATTCTCGCAAGTGTTTACTAATTCTACTAGTAAGGCCGGATTTCCACCTGCAAGCAACTCGCATGCAAGTTTAATTATATTGCGAGGCACAATCGTGCGATTTATCACATTACACTTTGGTGAAAGGGCTCGCAATGTAATGGAACTTGCTTGTGAAGTGGTTGCAGATAGGTTGACTAACTCAAGATGGTAGAATATGAGGTCCTGATTCCATAAAAATAAAACCAATTTTTAAACCTGTTAAATATATTAATATGGTTATCATAAAAGTAGCTTGAACGCTGCAACAACAATAAAATAGTAGAACCTAACTTTGAAGAGAAAAAAAGCAACTTTGTAGAATTTATAAACCACATGAGTAGATTTGAGTCTGTCACCACACTATTTTGATTCTAATTAAAATCAACTCACACTAGATGTGAGTAAGTACAAAAGAAATACACGAAAAGAACTTGTATAAATGCCAATATCAGTAGTTTGCAGTCCACGCCTCTCTGGCACCAGCACCCGAAAAGCCCCTTTCCTCGACGGCACATCTTTTTCTACTGAATTGAACAACGGTCTTCGTAAAACTGCGCACTGAATGGATTGTCCAATGCCATGGTACTTTCAGCTATCTTATCTCTAACTTTGTCTGACACAGTGTAAATTCTTCCAACAACTTTCCTCATGTTTTTCGATATATACATCCTTGGGTTATGCTTGTGGAAAAACGCCTTCATTTTTCTTTGTCGTAGCGCCATTTTCCGTCGCATCGGGTGTGGTCTGCTGAATACGGATTTCTTCTTTTTTGGGAAAATACGTCTTTTCCTCTTCCCCATGATTGTGTTAACCCACGGTTATTTGATTACATTATTTTCCATGAGTTTTATGGTTTTTTATATTGGATTTTAGTGCAAAATTTTACTTTTAGATTTCACATTCTTCCATGGTGATATTTTTTTTGGTTGTCAGATTATACTACTGTCATAATTGAGATTTGTGCACAGAACATTTTTACTCTAGCGAGGATTTGTGACTGCTTTTGTTTATTTGGCGGCCTTTTACTTTTCTTAAAATATAGTTTCGTAATAAATACTTTTCCTTAAGGTAGAAGAAATTAATGTTTATAGTCCTAGAGTAGGTATTTTAATGTAAAACAGGGACGAACTTCAAGTATTATTCTTGGGTTATAATAAAACAAATAAAATTATTTATTCGGTATATTTTGTCATACAAGTAACTCTTTGGTTAAACAATATTATTCAAAACTTAATTATCTCATATTATAGATAGTCCTTCATAAAGGATAAAATTGACTTATCTTTTAGCTAAATGCATTTTTCTGTATCATTCTCTACGTAATTTCAAATAGTAGTATTATAATAAGTAGACATGGAAATATCAATCTAATCAATTATATCTCAACAGCTGATTGAATAAGGTTTATCTCAAGAAATCCAGCTAAATAGGCGTGATTTGGAACAAAGGCAAACCCATTTTTTATCCCCGTGCTTAGCGCAGGCAAACCCGCTAACAAAATGCATAATATATCTACACAAATACGTGATATGCTACATTTTTATTCTACCTATTGATATCGTGGGGGCAATCACCGTATTCTATGGGACATTCGCAGTCAGATGTCAGTTGCAATCTGTTAAAAACACCAGTATTTTTTTGATTATCATCAAAATAATAATATTACAACTTAAATTTTTGTTAATTTACGAGAATTGGCACTCTAAAGCCCGTCAATGCACCATAACCGGCACCGGTATATAATCCCCTCTCTTATAATGCTCATCATAGTACACATGATCTTCACTCTTCGAAGGTACCTGGATGATCTCCACCTGGGTCTTGGTATCATCTTTCCTGTTCTGGTAACTGTGATTGTGGTCGAACATCCCTTTGAGGCTCAAGACGGACGCCATGACGGTTGAGAAGAAGCCCATCATCAGTCCTGTAGGAAAAACATTGAAAGTAATTTTGTTGTTACTGACTCAAGTTATAGTTTTAACTAGCTGTTGCCCGCGATTTCGTCCGCGTCAAACCCGTATAACTAAAAAATAATTAATAGTTTTTATTTTTTTACGCGGTACCCTAACTTTTACTTTATCCAAAATAAAAGTATTCTATGTTACTCCTTATAACATCAGCTATCTACCAGTGAAAGTCCCATCAAAATCGGTTCAGCCTTTTCGGAGATTAACCGGAACAAAAATCATAAAAAATTTGTACCGTATATACTTCCAAATGCATTCAATAAAATGTTGTTATTTTGATGTTACATACAGACACTTCAATTTTATTTAATAATTTGTGATCTTAATTTTTCGACCAAAGTGCAGATTTTTTATTGGAATCAATATGAATAGCTTCTGTCAGCGTCTTTGCCCGCGTGAAAAGTTTTTTTGCCCTTTGGAAAAAATACTGTTTTTATATAAAAAAGCCTTTGAAAATATGCACACAAAATTGCATGATGATTGGTTGAGAAGTTTCCGCGTGAAAGCGTAACCAAGAAACTCACATTTGCATTTATAATATTAGCAAGGATGTATGAATGAAATGGGTGATATAGATCTCTGACGAAATGATACAATTGAACATCCTGTGGTAAATTCAATAGTTTGAAAGAACTCGTTAAAAGAAATGTTTGGGCCCTAAAACGTATCAACGCCATCATGATTCCATTTTGAAAAACGGATCGTGCTATTCGTCTTATATAGCTCCGTCTCTGTCTCATAGTCGGACCATGGTAGCTTTGGCACATCAGAATAAGGCGCCTGGTCACAGCACTCTTTAGAGTTTCAGCACAACAAGTCTACGCAAAGTTAGTGGTATTTTTTTTACTTTTGTAGACTTACCTTTAGCAGACAAGAACGCCAAAGCCTTCAAAGCTATGGGTATCAGCAGACTCTTAGCAGCCAGAAGACCAAGAATCAACGGCATCATATACTTCTTATGCATTTTCGAGAACTTGTTTCCTCCTCTATTGTTCTTTTTATTCTTCTTAAAAACTTTGAATATACACTTTTGACCTTTAAGTTTACCTTTGCCATGTCGTTTCTTCTTTTTATCGAAATGTTTCTTTTTGTTCTTTTTAGATGATTTCCTAGCCTTCCTTGGTTCGGCTTTCGGTAAAGGTTTTAGGTCTCGTGGTTCTGCATCTGAAACTTTTTGGATAGAAAGAAATATTAATTACAGTTTGACTTTTTTTACGGAGAACTTTTTAAACCGTCTTATGAATTCTTCAGATTTTCATATTTTTTTTTATTAAAGATGCGCTTGACCCTATCTCACCTTATGGTAAGCAATGATGTGGTCAACAGTGTGACACGCTTGCCTAGAAGTAACCTATTCACACTTGACTTAGAGACCCCGAGGTTGTATTGGGAAACCACTCCTTAGCTGACAAGTTAGATATTGCAGACCGAAGGCAAAAAATAAACTTTGCATTTATTCCTAACCAAGGTAAGCAGGGATTGGCATCAATACTTTTTGATGTGATAGCCTGTAGCATTAGAAAACTATCAATCAAAAACAAACAGCAATTACCTGGCAAAGACCGAGGTGCGAAGTTGCTACTGGCGATAATCCACTCCAATGGTTCCGTCGAATTGAAGCCTGTATCATACTTATCATGACTGCTCGGTCCAAATCCAAATAAGGTCTCCGTTTTCACTATCCCATAGTTACTTGCATTATCCAGAATCAATCCACGGGAGTAAGGTAGCATTTTGATCACTGATCGATAGTCTTCTCATGTGTATTAAAGGTCAATATTGCTTAATTTTCGCATATTTTTATATGGATATTCGTTCTCTTTGACATGTGCTAATGAAGTGGTGTTGCCATCGGTTGTCACAGAGTTTTATAGTGTGTTAATGGGAACATTATGGCCTATCAAGCGGTACGTTTTAATGACTCCATCATGCGTTTTTCTAAGTAATTAGACGTTAATTTCAATGTAAGGGAAAGCTTTGACTTGGCCTTGTGTCTAGTTTTCTTTTTGGTTTGGTTCTGTGATCCTAGTTCACGCAAATTAACCAACTTACTTCTTATACTAATATTACAAATGCGAAATTTTGGATGAGCCCCGGGAATATGTTCTCTCGGATTAATTTTCGATTTCCAAGCGAGCAAGCAAGTAGCACACGAGGCCAAGGTTATGACTTAATTCTTAAGAAAAACCAGGTGAAAATTGTAAAAGGACTTACCGAATATGTATTAAATAAGGGCCTTACGTCGATGATCGAGTCAAACTTAAAGGAAAGAAAGAAAAGAAAGAAAGATAACTAGTTTATTTGGCACACACAGATACACACAATGTAGGTACAAATAAAAGGGAACTTAATAAACTTAAGGCGCCTCCTTTTACAGCGTAGTACCCCATCCCTGACCCATAGATGAATTTGCTACTACGTAGTGATTCGCCTCATGTGCCCCGTGTTTAAGTTTGAATCTACCTGTAAACGAAGTTCACTTTAAGGTTACACTAGTCGATAATTCTTGCATACAAACGTAGTCTAGGGATTATTCTACTGTTTGACGATGCACGTTCAAAATAAAAAGTGATATCAATTTGTCTTATCATTATCTAGCCCTGTATGGAAGCAAAAAAGTAAAAAAAGAAAATATTTGAAAGTTATGAGCGTCGAAAGTTCCACATTACGACATTCATTTTAACGCATTTTCGGGCGCAAATAAATACCATAAGGAGACGGAAAATTGCAAAACGGCCTCCATACAGGGATAGATTAGTAGTTCAACAATGCAAATAATTATTATTTTGAACAGATAGGTTTAGTCGATTTTTCATGATATCTAGACTGCCAAAGGTCTGTTTATAAAATTTCGCGCGCTCGGTTTCGTCCTAAATCATTATACATTTCGCTACAAATTTGCAAAAGTGTGTATTCGTACGCGAACTAGCTTCCTACTGCTCATCACAGCATCTATCTCTTCCGCACGTGTTGTCGGTTGATATAAAATGCATTTTAACCCCGCGCACAAAATAGTTCGTGCCGTCGACTAGTGTACCCTTAATATACACAGAGCACAAAGAATGACTCATAGTAATGAAATCAAATGAAACAAGGCAGGAGAGTGCTTCTGCCTTGTTTCATTTGATTTAGGTTCAGTGCAACATGTTATCACAACATGTTACAAGACGAAAATGCGTTATTGGCACATGGTGGACATTCTACCATCCATACACACCAAACGTTTTGGGAATACTTTTTTTATGCGTACAGCTAAGACATTCCCTGTCAAGATAAATAGTTTTCTTCAAGCACGCTTGTCTTCTTGACAAGCGTGCTTGGTCGTCGACCTCATCATGGCTTACCATCAGGTGAGATAGTGGTCAAGCGCAAGCTTATAATTATTATTATTTACCATATTATTATACTAACTTACCTATTTAATCATTTTCTCAGTACCTAGTCATCCCATAGCGTAAACTGCTGTCATTTTCAAGGTTTAATAAATGTAGCGGTGTTTAGCAAACAGCTGTTTCAAATAACACAAACTCGAAAGCAAACTCTGTGAGCGCCAGCAAGGTGATTGAAAAATCATAGCAATGAATTTCAAATCCTCGGTTTAATAGCTACAGGATAAATATCAACGATTCCAATGTCCATACTGTAGCGTGTCGTTCTGCAATACATAAGACCAAGCCCGTTCTTTACCAGATTTTTTTTCATTGGAGTTTTGTGTTATCCGTGTGAAATATTTATCCACACCTATCGTAGTACTGCAAAATGATATAAGCGCGAAAGTTTTGTGAATATGGATGGATGAATTGATGTCTGTCACTGACTGCCTGCGTCTGTGTGTAAGCTCACTCCATCGTCGACTTTGTCTCTGTCACCTCTGACCTAGACTAGAGTCAAGAGCAAACCTATCACAAGTAAAAAAAAAACGTCAGAACAGATTAAAAAATCAAGTAAGTCAGTCAATCAGGAATAAGTCCCAAAAATATATTTTTGAAATTTTTGTTTATCTGTCACGGAGGATGTTTTACGCGATTGACGCTAGAACTACTGCACGAAATTGAATTCAGTTTTCACAGTTGTATTTTACTCGAAGAGCTCGTTGCTAAATAATAACAGCCGCACGGGTCGATCAACAAGTTTAAGCAACGCTTGACGAGGTTGGTCCGTGGATGGGTGGCCATTTCAACATACCGAGTTTCCTCCGTGCCTCGGAAAGGACGTTAAGCCGTTGGTCCCGGCTGTCATTTGAAGTTCTTTGACAGTCGTTACTGGTAGTAGGTAGCTTGAAATATGACAATATGACTTGCCAAGGGGTACCGTGTAACCAGTCACCGGGTTGTGGAGGTCAGATAGGCAGTCGTTCCATGTAAAACACTGGTACTTAGCTGAATCCGGTAAGAATGGAAGCCGACCCCAATATAGTTGGGAAAAAGGCTAGGCAGATGATGAGTTGTATTTTTACTGGTGAAAATATGGTAGATGTTTTATCTTAATATACCACCTAGAATTCGAGTTATCTATAAAAGAGTGTTTTCGTTGACTGGGTCAGTACGGGGCAATTGGAGTCTATAAGAGATATCAGGAAACTGTGTAAGGAACCTTATGTGTTTTGTTGTGAAAATTTTTTTTGCATAGTCAAATTTTTGGTACGCGTGATTTGTCCATAAAAATTGCAATATGCTATACATCTACACAAATAAATAAAATTAAGTCTCTGTATGTAATATCAAAATAATAACGTTTTATTGAATGAATTATATATGGTATTAATAACACACGATATTTTTAAGAATTTGGCTGTATCTCAATTTTTTTATTTTTTTTTTGGGACAAACCCACTGCACTGTTCCCAAACCACTTCAACTCCTGAAATCTCCATATAATCTCTGTTTGTTCCGGGTAATCTCCGAAACAGCTGGACTAATTTTGACTAGACTTTCACTGGTAGATAGCTGATGGTTAGGGTACTTTTTATCCCTGTAAAATACACAGCTATTGTGGGAAAACAATAAATAAAATGTTTGACGTGGACGAAGTAGACTATAATTCGTAAATATATTATGAAATTTGGCTAAAAGGAAAGCAGGTATTAGTTCCACGTGGATGAAGCCGTGTGTGACAGCAAGTAATAATTATACGACAATGACCAGAAGTCTGTTCCAAATTTTTAATGAAAATGTAAAATACCTGTACAAGGATAGGACAAGGTTTCAATTGAGACGTTTATTCCCACATTTTCCTCAGTTTCTGAATTCTTTCTTTGACGTAGTCAGGATCCGTACGTCTGATGTAATGGTGTATTTGTAAAGCATATGGATTCGTGAACGGTGCAAACAAAACCAGATCTTAGGTAAAAAAAAAAAGGTTTCGTACCTATTATTTTTTACGTACTATTTTTTTTTGACATTTCTTTCAAAGGACCGGGACCCTAAGAGCCGAGCCAACTCACAGAGCCCCCGTTAGGCATGTATCAGGAAATATGACACCAAACGACGATTATCCTTGAATGCACTACCCAACTGCACCCAAGGACAATCCCCGGTTGGTGCAATAAATGGAGAAAAATGTTTTGGGCTTTGTATTTGGTAGGTTTAGTGGATCGATTGCCCAAAATATAGTAGGACTATCGGCCCTTGCCAAACCACTTTAAAATAATCATCATTACCATTAGCCTTGGGAAGATTGCCCCTCCCCTCCCCACTGCTGAGGTACACAGGTCACCTCTCTATGAGAGGGAATGGGCTGTAATCTAACACGCGGGCCCAGTGCGGGTTGGTGGATGTCACATGTCTTCGAATTTTTGTTTCTAGGACATGCCGGTTTCCCCACGATGTTTTCTTTCACCGTTTTGAGAGCAGTGGTGATGAAATAATTACACACAAAGTAAAGCGCCTGCCTTGGTTCGGACCCACGATCATACGTAAGTCGCGGCCGTTACCACTGGGCCACCACTGCTCTTAACATAATATTAATAGCACTGCTCATGTTATATCCTTTTAATTTTACTAAAGCTTTAATATAGAAAAACTACTTTTTACAAGTTAAGTTTTATTGCAATTTAATAGAGGGCAAGCCAATTATCATCAACCGGGTATAAACCCAAACCACCACGCTGCTACCAAAAAAACTCTGGTGAAAAAACCCAATAATATTATTTTCCAGGACCAGGAATCGAACTCAGGTCCGGCTCGGCAGAAGTGGAGACAGTCGCAAAATAAAGGGAGAAAAATTTCCATAGTCCATGTTTCTTCACCAGCCACCATTCTTGATTCCCTTTGTTGCATAGTTAGTTCAGCATAAACTAAACAGGTGACGCTTATCCACGTTTAGACAAATTTTAATTTTGTTTTGCGCCAGGCGTAAGAGAATATTATGTATCATTATTATTACAATGTTTCTTTAAAAAAAAACCGGTCCATAGTTTATCCAATAATGATTAACAGTAAATTTACATCTACTCGTAAGTAATATTATAGGTCTCTATTGGTAGTACAAATGTATTTTTTTTTATTGGGACAAACCCACCGCACTATTCCCAAACCACTGCAACTCCTGAAAGCCAGAATCAACATTGGTGACCACCAGAAAAGGACTGAGGCAATGAAGCTCGACGAAGTCTCGGAGAATGAATTTAACCGTCTTGGATGCCGCAACGAAATTAATCAGAAAAGAATAACCGGAGGAGTAGAAAAAAGTACAAATTTCCACTTCCCTCCATATCAAGCAGGAGACAGAACAAACAAGGCTAATAGGCACAAAGGGTCGTTTACAACTGGGATAAGGCCAGTTGCCTAGCACCACGGATAAAAATTAGCATTAATATTAATGGGTCCTACATTGTGAGCTGCTATATTTGTTTCCAATAATAGGTATGGCAAAAACGCTTGAACGCACGGAATTTTGTTTTAGTTTCCACAAAGTCGGTATAGTAAACAACTCCTGATGCAGCCTATACATTATTCAACATAAAATTTCGTTCATTCTGCCAAAGAATACACTCCCATAAGATATGATGTGCAGATTGTACATATTCGCAGTCAGACGTAGAACACTGACATAAAGGTGAGGCAACGAGCTTGAAGGAAAATAATTTACTTTTAAAGTTACCAAATAAAAAAACAAAACAAAAAAAAAATGTCTGTAACATCTAGGCGTTTTTTTTGTTCTGTGGTAACATCCACCTACTCCACCACACGACTACAACATTTTAGTGTCATATAGGTATTAAATTTTATAGTGAACTCTATAACACCTAATTCAAACTAACGCATGCATCGAATCCAGGACAAGTGTTAGACTCAGATTTTTAGGTTATAAACTGTGCACCCGATGTCTTCACATCAGCAAAAGTTACGAACTTCCATAAACGGCGTTTAAACGATTTTTTCCTAAAATATTTTTTGTGTTTACCTTTGTTATATTATGTATAAGATTTTTGTGCGTTTTATGCTTTTAGACCCATTGGATTAGGTACGTGTCAGTGAATAAATTTAACTTAGCAGTCTTTACCAAGCAAAGCAATTCCTTGGCTAATAAAAATAATTGGTTTTTCTTGAATCGTTTCAATGTTATCGACCACAAAAGATGGGTTTAGAAAATGATGGGTCGGTAAATGGAGCAGAACGCCAAAGTTGTAGTTGTCTGTGGTCATTTCTACAGCCATATAATCTCAAGATTTTCATTTTAAAAGCAAAAATCTATATCTTAGATATTGTAATTTTATTTACTCCTAAGCAGTAATCATTATGTTACAGAATCTGTCAGTATTTTTTTTGTAATATGTACCAATGTCAAATAATTTAATATTTGACATTGATACAAAATCTTTGCTGGAAATGAGACCTGATAGATTTGAATCTTCAGCAAAATCTAGAGTCTAGACAATCTAGTATGCCATCATCATCCCCAAGTGTTGCATCGATCAGTCATGTGTGTCCCATCCAGCGGACTATCATCTCTAATTACTCTGATCTATTGATGTCAACAACTTCAACTTCTTATACTAAACATGTTCAATAAAAATAACAAAAAATAAAAGCACTTGCGTATAATTATAATTATTATCATTGTTAGCGATACATTTGTCTACATTATAATTGGTAACTACAATATCTACTCATACTAACAATAAATAAATAAATAACTTATAACTAGCACTTAATTATATTTACATTTGCGCGAGCCTAAAAATAGCGTTGATTGTTTTACAAAAATAAATACAGAGAAACATAGTCCAAGTTTTGTACGAAAAACAGAAAATAAAAACGGTACAGAAAAATCTGCCAATCAACTATCGGTGGATTTTCTTTGTTTTCGACATCAGACTAGCAGGGTGGATTCCAGATGGACACTTACTTAGACTGAATGGCAACTGCGAGTCGTCGACTTTATTTTTAACTTTATTTTTATTACCGACTTCAAGAACTGGTCCTTTATCAACAAACTCCTCTTTTTCCTTATCTATAATATCGAGTTCGTGTTGTTTGAGGTTCCGTTCCAAAAAGGTACAACCCAGTTAGTAGCATTTTGGCACAGACCCTCAATCGAATTTAGTTCGTCTGTCTGTTTGATACAGTCACTTTTACTTCCAGTTCGAAGCCGGTGTCCTTGGTATTTTTCTAATATCCTCCTTTCTGTAATCCCATGACCGCTGCAAACAATGCAAAGAAAAATCCTGCTAGACCAGTGGCTCCAATCAGAAGGACCAACCCTGCGATCATGACCGGTACTAATGCGAAGTATTTCATCTTGTAAGCCAGTAGGAGTGGCAGCATGTATTTCTTGAGCTTCTTTTGCTTGAACTTCTTCTTCTTCTTGTTCTTGTTTCGTTGCTCTTCTTGCCCTTTGATGCTGCCGATGTCTTCTTCTTCATATTCTCCATCATCATCTTCAAATTCATCCTCGTCCTCGTCGTCTTCACCCATTATGTCTGGAATAAGAGAGAAAACCTTTTGTTAGTCATGTCAGTAAATTAAATCAATGTGAACTTTAATAAAAGAGGTAAAACTGGTTGTTTACAGGAGGTAATCTCTAGAAGTTCTGATCTGAAAAATCTTTTATAGAAAGCTAATCTATCGTCAGGCTTCATTTATTACTAGAAAAAGATACTCAATAAGAGAAATAACAGTGAAAATCAATCATAATTTAGTCGAAAGACATTCACTGCTAATCATAGGCCAGTTCCTTACATCTCTACTCTATGCTCCTGAATTTAGAGGATTACCATGACTTTCATCAGATCTTCACTACAACTTGTGGAAGGTCTATCCACACAGCGTCAAGCGAGTAACTACCAAAGAGTCTTTAATCATAACAAAATCATCTTAGATTATAGTCTTTTCCAAGTGAACATCATAATTTTTGCATTTTCTCGGAAAAACTTACTCTTGTCAGTTTCACAACTTAGCCAAAGATTATCACCTGACAGAACCACAACAATTATGACAACAACAGCGTAACAACTGATAAACTAAGAACCTATACGATTACGTTACCATGAAACATCAAATCAGATCAGATTACGTGAAGCATGCGTGTCTCTGTGATTAACAGTTTAATTGTTGGCACTTTAAACGGTGGCGATTATAGTTTAATTATTATTGTTATCACACTAAATGCTTGCACATTCTTGTTAAGAAAGTGCTGCGGGTGTTAAACTGTTACTTTTTTATCCTTGAAGCACCAACATGTTGATTCAAACTTAATGGCGGCTGTGAAATTCACTACTAGCTGCGTTGTACCCCAGCCCTCAAGCAACTGCGCTGGGACGGCTAATTGTTTCGAGTCGTAGTTAAGTTTAAATCGAGCTGTAACTTCTTTTGCATAGAAAGAAAAATCATGGTAGGTATTTATCGCCCTAAAGGATAAGAGTGACAAAATGATAACATAGTTTCGTTAGTGAGTTTTACACCACACCTCCTAACATACGTATTTTTAAATTATAATTCCTAGTATGTACGTAACTTAGAGCATTGTGGTCTTCCATGTTGTCTAGCCAGGCTAGCAGCCAATATGTCTATTAACCGTCGATTTTTCAAGGCATTAGATAGCGCATACAATACAGACTTTTAAAACTATAATTATGACTCAAACTTTTTAATTTTTTCAATTGAAACAATTTTATTTACATGAAAATGCATAATTTTAAGTTCAATTGCAATTTAATAGTGTAATTATTTAGAAAGAAGTTTCGAATATAAACTATTAATTGAACTTATGATGAGATATGTGTTGTTCTTATGTAGTACCAATTTTTTGTAAGTGTTCGTTACTGACTTTCAATCATCTTTTTTTGCGATTTTGACTTTCATGTTTTTGTCAAACTTTTTTGAAAGGTTTGAAATTATAACTTTCTTTTCCTTTTTTTACTGATCACTTTCTATTTTATGGATGCAGTTTTTTCGGATAATCTATGAGAAGGAGTGTTCATTGATTTGTATACAAATTTGACATTTCTGATTTTCATACCAAATATAGTAGTCGGTATCAATGTCTCTAGTATTATATCCATCAAAGAGCTGATGAAGCGGAGATTATAGATTATTGAACACTGTTTGATTGATATTTAATAATGATATCTTCACTGTCTAATGATCCGATGAAGATCTTAATGTTTGAAATTAATCAGGCAATAAAGCTTAAAATATTGGTCTTTTAATCAGTAAGAATGGTGTATGTTTGTGTTTTGAAATTTCGGTAGTTTCTTACAAGATGTTAGTATGACCTACTTTGCGGAGTGTTTTCTGTATAAAATAGATCACATTATCTATTCCTGCGGACAGTTTTCGAATCATTCTTAATTGTTTGTTATTTGATGTCTTCATGACTGTTCCGCAAACTCTCTCTTTCTTCCTAAAATATCTAGTTTTGAGCTTAGGGGTTAGAAAATTCATACTAAAACATTTTCACAAATCCACTCTTGAATTTCCATTTCAAAATCAACGGAATCTATTATTCAACAAATACACGAATCTTATCAACCAGACATCAATAGAACTTAGTCTCATATCGTCTACCCCCCAGAATTGATCCCTTTCTATCAGTCCACTGCACTTACCGTCCTGCTCACCCAATAATAGAGAAACGGTCGCAATCATAGCACTATCATTACCAACCGTTATAAATTCACCGTCGACTGAATACTAACTCAAAATTTTGGATCAGTAAATCTACTTGACGCAAGTACACAAGTAGAGTAGCCTAACGAGACACACAAACTGTAAAAATATAATTATATGGAATATATTTAATGTAAGCTTGTTTACATTAAACTATATTTAATGTAAGCTTGTTTATTATATGAAACTAGCTGTTGCCCGCGGCTTCGCTCCTGTGGACCACCCCACGGGACCCATTTTCGGGATAAAAAAAATTGCCTATTACACTCAGGAATAATGTAGCTTTCTATTGAAGAAAGAATTTTTCAAATCGGTCCAGTAGTTTCGGAGCCTATTCGGTACAAATAAAGAAAAAAAACTTTCTTCTTTATAACATTAGTATAGATATAGACAAGGGTGAAAAAAACAGATAAGTAATAGCGGCAATTAGAGTTTTTGAGCTGTCAGAGAACAGAGAGCGAAATTTATTTTCAGTTCCAGTCCTATTTTCTGAAATTCCCCAAAAAGAAGAAATGGCTCATTATCTAGACCAACTTAAGAACCAGATACCTTGGAGTAATCCAAAACTATAAGAAACAAAAGGAAGTGATTAAAAAAGAGCATCAGGACTGCATTAAGAAGCTATAGAGTGCTTGACCTGGTGAAGGCCGCATTAAACCGCTTTTACAGGAGCACAAGACATTTACTAGAATGTTGTGACGCTTGGGGGATGCCTATGTCCAGTAGTGGATAACTTCTGACTTACAATTATAATCAGTTGCTAAAGTATTGGTTCAGAATACTTTAGCAACTGATTATAATTGTAAGTCAGAAGTTATCCACTACTGATCCTGATGCTCTTTTCTGACTTACAATTATAATCAGTTGCTAAAGTATTCTGAACCTGTCTCCAAAATCTTTCGAGATTATTAAGCTTCAAAATAAAATGATACAATGGAACTTCTGCACCTATCCACTACATGTCAACACTAACCAGCAATAACTCTCGCTGAACTGAATTTCATCAATATTGTAACTGGCAATCGTTTCCGCTTGTTAGCTGCGATACACGTAAATTTATATTATAACTGTATTATACCAATACGTTACGTTATGGTTATCGTTACAGACTGTTAGTGACATATCAAGAAAAAAAAGAAAAGTATTCACATAGTAATGATAGGGCTTATTTTCTCTTGCACAGCTAACTATTTTCAGAACATATGAGTATGCTTATTTCATTTTAGGCACATGGCATGTGGCAATAAAGCTTTTCAGTTAATGACTTCCATAATGTTTTGAATATATCGACTTAAAAGAGAGGTTTGCAAAAAAATGAAATTAAGATTTAATTCAAAATAAAATTTTAAGACTAATTTAAGAGCCAAGCTACTAGATATAAAGTAGTTGAAAATATCCATAAAGCACTGGACAAAGACCTTCTTTAAAAGAAAGGGAGCTTAGAAGGCCATGTAATGAATTTACTCAGGATATTAAAGATGACATCTTCATCAGAGATAATGGCAGAAGATCATCAACAAGAAGATCATTTAAAGCACCAACCCAATTAACTAAAATAGGATAAGAGCAGAAAAATAATGATGATGATAATGATAAACAAAATGATTCTAGAAAATAAATAGAGCGTAAACATGAAAATTATTAGAAATTATTTAAGAAAATGATTGATCCTTTAATATAAAAGGAGAATCTCATATAATTGATGAAATAAGGTTTAGAGTGTTATGAGATAAATACCATCATTATATAATAAGGTTTAATTAAGTGGGATTCATAAAATTTTCATAGAAATCAATTTCACGCTAAGAAAGTTCTTTTATAGATTTCTTTAATTGGATTATAAAAGCATTTTCTTTTCCTGTACAAATTGTATAACTGTTATTATATTTAAATGGTTGGCTTTGTTAGAGTGGATGAACATCAGTACAGTATAAAGTGGAATGAAAAAGACGATGATATAATCTCTTTAGAGGATGATCATGATATGACAAGATTTAGACTCTCGAAGTGTGGGTTGACTTATTTATGAATTCAAGGAACTTGAACTTTTGAATGAGAATGTAAAGGTTTTCGAAGCTAATTAGGTCTCTATAGGACCTGCATATTTTAATAGCATTAAGCAAATCATGAAACCAGATGTTGAAATAACTGAAATTTAGAACAGCAAAAGTCAGATTCAATAATTTGATGAGATTTTGTGGACTACTCGTATATGAAGACAAAAAGTTAACAGACCTACTATTAGATACGCATCGATTCATCATATTCACCTATAATTGAGAAAGTCAACAAAAAGTCGCAGCTGGAACTTTGTGTTGGATGTAGGAACTAATAACCAACTTACACATTTCCTAATAAGCAATTAAGTTCCTCAATTTTAATTGGTTTGACTCTTCCTGTAAAAACGCGCATATATCAAGAAGTAGGTTGCCAATGCTTCTGTATTACAATACCCATTAATTTACAATCAGTGTCTTTAATGCCTATAGCGTTTACGAAATCTAACTATCAATATTCAGTGCCTTCGTGTAACATGTCATCTAAATCATGTAAAAGTCCATATTTCAATAATGTCTAGAACATTAAATAAACATCTATAATTCCTTTGTCCATTTGTTTGTCAACATGCAATGTAAGTTCAGTGATACTAAGTACATAATTTATTTATGAAGGATTGCGTGATACCAGTTGAACGTGCGCAATAAAATTCGATATTTTCGTACATAAATCAATTGTTTCTAAATCATTTCGATTAATTGCTAATATTGGGAGTTCGTGAGAGGAGTCGGATGAAAAAATTATAGATTCTAATCAGGTGGAATGTGTTGATTTGCTAGCTGCTAATTTAAATGGTGATGCATACATGAATAGTTATATGACGAAATAAAACTGCTTTTGGTGAATTAAAACTTGATGAGTAAATCTGGACTAAAGTGACACGATTTACAGACTGGTTATCTGTCAGCCTGCATAGTTGTTTGTGATGTTTTCAGGCTGATATTTTTAAATGATGACCATTAAAATGATAGTTTGTATCCAAATTTGTGAGTACCTTTTTCTGATAGATGATCTGAATGAAAGGCAGGTAATTATGTTGATACACGATGCGCAGGATCTCAGCTCCCAGATTGTATAATTTTAACAGTTTGTATTTACAATAATAAATACCTCTTAGTGGTATATTAACATATAAATAATACCAAAACACTTCATAATATGGACATCTTATATCCTGTTGATCCTTGATGATTACTTCAGCACCTAATCTACGAAAGACAACTTAAACTGTATTTTTTAGTAATCAATATACTTACATGATAATGATCTCCGTGAGATTGTAGGTTCTGAAAAGCCTTCAGGTTTCTCAATAATTGGTTCCTCAACATCCAAAGACCTTTTCTCGTATTCTTCTCTCCTGATCAAGGGTATCGCTCTAACTTGGAACTGGCCATTATCTGACAAATTACTTTTCTCTTTGGCAATTGGGATATAATTACCAGGGAAAAGAACATTGGAGTTATTCTTCACATCTGCATAGTACACGTTTCTTTCAACTTGGGGTTCCTCCGGTCTTAGTGGGATAGCACGAGGCTTGAAGGCATACCGCTTGTAAATGTAAGGGTGCCTGGATTCCCTCGATTCTCTGGTTTGAAAACTGGTAGGCTTGATGACTATTGAAGCACTGGTGACATCAATCACAGAATCACTGTCCTTGTTCCACAGCTTCTTCAAAGCGTCCTGGTACTCGTTGGCCGAAGCCAAGGCCACACAACAGAGCACTAAAGTCTGGTAGTACATATTGATATTTAATTAATGTCACTTATTACACAACACAGAACACTTCACTTTCCTAGACCATCACCCTCGGTACCACCATTTTGCATCAAGCGGTCGCGCAAAACTGAATTACTGTCGCTGCTAGACGGTATATTTATACATGTGTAAGTATAAAGTTGCGTTTTTCCAGTCAGTTCACGGTCGGCCGGGCCTTCGGGCTTCCTTCGGTTTCAATTCCGATATGAACGAAATGTGTTCGAAATGAAAAACTTGTCCGTTTTCGCGTGGCTTCTTCCGTTAATAGTTGGAGACAGTTTCTCCAATAGATTGAGGTGCAATTTGTACTTGTTATCGTATTATTAGATGTCAGGAGATGCTCTGATATGTTGGAACGGTGAAAAGCTGTCATCTTGTCCAAAATTGAGATGTTAAGTGAACATCTGTATTAGTAATCATGGTTTGCGCTCATTCATTCACTCCGAAGTTGGCAGCCTAAGAATAACGGTTTTATTTATTGTTTTTATTTCATTCAAATTAATTTTTTTATTGTTTTGGATCCTTCTTTGTATTAAAAGGTGCACTTTTCAGCTGTAGCTCAATAAAATATTTCTTATGCCATAAGATACTTTGAAAAATGGATAAGCACTAAGAAATAACAGAGTTCAAAGATTCCGTGAAAACACAGTGCTGATAATATACTTTTTGTACGCAATTTTTACAATCAAGGATTTAGATAATGCATTCACACAGTCACATCTTAAGTTGCTACTGGTCGAAGTCGTTGAAAAAACTGACAGATGCTAGAGATTAACTGTCTTTGTGGTCTCAAGCCCACCATACCATGGTGAAAGGTTCAACAACAGCTCTGACCGTTTTGAAGTTAATATTTTTCCATTATCCGCCTCAGTGATTGTCCATAAGCGAGACAAGATAAGAGAGAAAAAGCCTAGCAAACCTTCATAGGGCACGACTGTGCCAAAAATGTTATAATAAAACATCCAATTTGCAGCAGTGATTGCCGACACATTTTTAGTTGGATTTGTTTCCAGTCGATGGTAGGTAAAATAGGATCGTCCTTATCACATAATACTCAAACATAATTGGTGAAATATGAGTGTACAATAAGTGCAAATCTTTTTTTTTTTGAAAATCTTCCTATGACTTCTCCCGCTCTGAGGGAAGTGGGTGGGCCTGTCAGACTCTTACTGACTAAAACCCACCCGTGTTCCTTCAGTTGCTTGAGCGAGGGCCGTGGTAACTCTCTTTCAAATTTATCCGCGACCCAGACAGGCATAGGCCCTAGCGGACCCCGTCAGTTTTGCTGAAATCAGGCGCGCGTGGAACAATACACGCCGTCGACTCAGGCCTGATCCTTATCGTATGGTGAGCTACCCATTACTCGCCGTCCGCAAGCCCGTACCTACGGTGGCCGGGAATCGGCTTGTGACTCCCGACGCCCAGGGCGTCTCCTGCGGTGGCCTTCTCCGTTGCATCTCCTTCACGCATTTCACCCCCTCCTTTAAGAGCATTACTGCTTCGGGTGACAGCTTCCCATGCCCGCTCGCCCCGTACCATGGCCTGAATCAGGGACAAATGCGAGATGTCGCCACCACCGATCGCCTCCACGAGGACACTACGGTGCACCGCCCAAGTGGGGCAGATCGCCACCGTATGCTCCACCGTGTCCTCCGAGCCTTACTCTCTGTCTTACCTTTCGAGGGAAACTGGGGTGATGTTATGTTATGTAATATTTTTACTCCTGTGTGAAGTACCTATTATTCTTGTAGTGGTATGTCTAAGCTTATTATTGAGGTCTGTGAAATTTAACAAGTAATATTGTTTTTTTTTGTAGGTGCGTACGGTACTAAAATCCAGTAACATGATTTATGAACATGTATGTGCCTGTCTATAGTACACCTATCATTTTTAGGGTTCCGTACCCAAAGGGTAAAAACGGGACCCTATTACTGAGACTCCGCGATCCGTCTGTCTGTCTGTCCGTCTGTCACCAGGCTGTATCTCAAGAACCGTGATAGCTAGACAGTTGAAATTTTCACAGATGATGTATTTCTGTTGCTACTATAACAACAAATACTAAAAACAGAATAAAATAAATATTTAAGTGGTGCTCCCATACAACAAACGTGATTTTTGGCCGGTTTTTAAATACCATGTAGAGACGATCCTCTTTATGAACCCATAATTGCTTCAGTCGAAATACCACTGTTCGACAGAGGTCTCTCCCAAGCGTCGCCCACATCGACCTGCATGGCATCTTGCATCCAGCGGAATCCTGCGGCCTTCACCATGTCATCGGTCCACCTTATCGGCGCTTTAAATCGCATTCATGAACTTGTTGCACCGGAATAATTGCTACCTAGGCACTAAGGTAAACAAAGCCGTGAGCAGCTCTCTATAATTACGTGATACTGTAAACATGCTTATACTTTCAATGTCTGCCATGTTACGGTGTGCTTAGGAACAGAAATGAATTCAATTATTTTTTACTAGCTGTCACTGTGGTAATCAATTATTCATATTTTTAAAACGTCTTCAAAATTTAGAACTTAGGTACGTACAAATCGCAGAATCATCAACATCATTTGAGGTAAAACACGGGTCACCTACTTGCCTTTAAACATCAAACATCGCCAAAACGACTGGAACCTACTTAAGAGGATGTCTGCACCTTTGACTACGCCGTTGATCTAACTAGCTAAACAGTGGTACACAGTGGTGGTATTACAAGTCACGAGCTTATTCTAAATCTATTTCGCTGGTATAATGATTACTATATTAATTTATTATTAATATTCAAATAACAGGTACTTATGAAGTACAGTTAGGAGAATAATACGGTGCACCATAAAACTTTAAATAATTTGACCTTTTAAGGCGCCGATTCCCTTGAAAATGATGATGATTTCAAAATGAGAATCACGTCTAAACGGCCAGTCGTATTTTTTTGTAAAAAATATACATTACATTAAACCATTTTCTTAATAATTTGATCTAAGTAAAATTTGAGTTTTATTCGTATAACATAGTGTAATTAATTTGTAAAGTTATGTCTAAAACGGACAAAAACACGACAATCACAACAAAACCGCTGGGCGTATTTTAATTAAATTGACACCATCTCAAAGACAATTTAATTATCTACATTTTAATCTGAGGCTTTTTTTTTAAGTCATAGAATAATAAGGAAAGTATAAAAAACTACTAAATTTTGGGTATCTGAAAACCATTACCCTCCTTTTTGCAACAATCGAGTAAATCGTGTACATAATGACGCATGCACTCT
This sequence comes from Orthosia incerta, assembly GCA_948252205.1. NCBI lineage: Eukaryota > Metazoa > Arthropoda > Insecta > Lepidoptera > Noctuidae > Orthosia > Orthosia incerta. The sequence continues at coordinate 24,561,783 of OX411762.1, read as the reverse complement.
ACAATTATATGAACGACTACTGTTACTGCTTATCGCATATTAATATAACACTATGAAAGTTATTAAAAACATAACATCACAATCACGTTTATATTCCCGAAGGATGGACCATGGTTGGACAAAGGTGCGCTTATAGAACTCCCATATTTCACCAATAATGTTCAGGGACCTTACTGATGACGCAAAGCTTCGAAAACGGGCTTAGCACTTCAAAAACGGGCCGAAAAATATGGCCACAAATACGGTTGTGGTCTTATTTCAAATTAGTATGGTCCAATCATAGCCAACATTATGACATTAAAAATGCCGCAATGTACGTTCAAAAATTGTGCAAATAACCACCGTAACACCTTGATTTGGGAAGGAATATCTATTTTTCGGTAAGTCTATATCATTAAGTGTTTTTCATAAAGTAGAAAAACCGGCCAAGTGCGAGACGGACTCGCGCACGAAGGGTTCCGTACCAAGATCACAAAACACGGCATAAAAATCACGTTTGTTGTATGGGAGCCCCACTTAAATATTTATTTTATTCGGTTTTTAGTATTTTTTGTTGTAGCGGCAACAGAAATACATAATCTGTGAAAATTTCAGCTGTGTAGCTATCACGGTTCATGAGATACAGCCTGGTGACAGACGGACAGACAGACAGACGGATTTTACCCTTTGGGTACGGAACCTTAAAAACCGAATTAAATAGTAGGTAAATATGAATCAATTACCAAATATTATGATTATTTGACCAACGTTTGTGTTGACAACGCGCCAACTATTGTAAAAAACATCGACTGTTCTGGAACTTTGTAATTTAGACTTTTAAACATGCGTGTAAGACTAAATTTGTTTTGATATTTGTTGAGCAGCGAAGCAACCTCATAATTTTTATTGCTTTTTGTATATAGTTTTGTGAATGCAACTTTAAACATTTCATTTAAGTTTCAATATGCATTAATGTATATATAATTCAAATTAAAATTACCTAAAAACAATTGGCGTCAGTTTTAAAGAGAAAAAACTCATTAAAACTGACGCTTGATGCAACTAATGATTGCCTTAACGCTATGAAAAATTTGGGACGTCATAGTCGTCCTTACCTTGCAATAACAATCGATCATCTGTTTTACTCACCGTTGCACAGCGTAGAAAATTGTGTTTATCTAGTATATTATTGATCGAAGGCGCAAAGTATGCACGCAAAGTATGCTCATGTAATCGGGGGCGAGCCTATATTGCCTGTGACATTGCCATCAACCCGGCACAGTGTCCAAACTGGGCTGAAACTGATAAATTCCAGATGGTCATCATCATCAACCTTTTAATGTCCCCACAGCTAGGACACAAGTCTACTCTCTGTTAGAGGGAATAGGCCGTAAGAGGCTCATCGGCAATGAAATACTGGACGAGTCTAAGCTCCAGAGCCTTGAACACCGGCGCCGAGTTGCCAGCCTGTCGGTTTTTATCGGTTACATTTCGGAGAGTATGCGATGGAATTGCGTGAGCTGATTCTTCCTAGCCCGTTCCATCATAGGACTACAAGACGTACGGCGATGCGTCATCGGTACATGGTGGACATCCCACCCATACGCACCAAATGTTTTGGGAATACTTTTATTATGCGTACAGCTATGGAGTGGCATTCCCTGCCGGAGTCTGTATTTTCTGATAGCTACAACCTGGGAGTCTTTAAGTCATGCTTCATCGTCGACCACATCATCGCTTACCATCAGATGAGATAGTGGTCAAACGCGAATCTATCAAAAAAAAATCCTCTACGCGGGCCCAGTGCAGGTTGGTGGATGTCACATGTATTCGAATTTTTGTTTGTAGAACTTGCCAGTTTCCTCATGATGTTTTCCTTCACCGTTTTTAGAGCAATGGTGATGAAAAAATTTGCACAAAGTAAAGCGCCTGCCTGCATTTGAACCCACGACTTACAACTTAGAAATCGCGGCCGATATCACTAGGCCACCACTGCTCTCAGCTCAGCGGACTTAGGTAGCAACCCACTTGGGAAAAAGCTTGGCAGATTGATAACATTTCTTGTGACTCAAGCCAATATTAGAAAAGAAAGAAAGAAGAAAGAAAGAAAATACATTTATTTGTCACAAGCCATTAGAGCACACAATGTAAAAAATGAAAAACAAAAAACAAAACTTAAAACTATACGACACTAAAAAAAAGAGAAAAACAATATAAGTATGACATTGTGTGTCCCACGGCTGCGCCAATTAGGACCAGTTCAGCAAAATGTCGCGCAACTAGTGCCCGACGCTGGTTTTCGACTGGACCTGTGACATGACGGACGTAAAGCAGTTTTATAGTGACATAATGTGTATGTAAAACAAGTACTTACTTATATAAAAGATAAAAAAGATGTGTTAATTACAATATAAAATAACAGATACACCACAAATGAATAAATAAGGTGAGTGTAACAAGAAATGAGGTGAGTGAGGGTAGGTAGGCTAATGCGTCATATTATTAAATACCTGCTAACGTTAGCAATGAAAGTGATTGAGTAATATCGAAAACTGCTGATTCGATTTCGATGGGATTTTCTAAATATGATTGATGGATGCGTCTCCGATCATTATGGGGCGTTAGCACTTTATATAATTTATGGAAAAGTTGTCGCATCATTGGCGTAGATGTTGCAAGTTGTTTTTAGTAAAGTATAGCTTTTTGCAGCAGATTTTGTTTGAGAAAGCAATAGTAAGCTGTGCTGTAAAGAACATGCTTCCAGATGAAACCATTCAATCAAATATTAAAATTACGTGAGCTGTATAAATTAATCTAACCTCATAACTCCTAAACGGATAAACCAGTTTAATTTCAGTTTTACTTTTTTTTAAAGTCTTTATCGAGAGTTGTGTTTGATGAAAATTATGTGGTTTGGTTAAGCCGTTTTAAAGTTATGCGCATTTTTCATGGCATCAGGGTATTTTCACAAGATCTTGTTATTAAATTACGTTTTTCGATGGCGTGTTTAGTTTACTACTAGATAAATTATGTAGTTTAAAGACGTATTTGTGTCAAGGGTTTTTTAAAATTTTTTTCATTCTCTTGCACTTATCCAAATTTTTTTAGGGTCGGTGTCATCTTTTTCCTATACTTCTCTATTTACAACATCAAAATGAAAAATACCGCAAATAGTAATGATAAGGGGTTGTGTTAGTCTTAGAGAACAAACCTCTGCGTAAACTTTCAAGTATTGTAGGAACGTGATATGTTATTTTTTACTCAAATGAAAAGTTTAAAGAGAATTTGGTGGTCAAGTTTCTTATATAAGATAGCAGCATCAGCAGTGCACTACTGGACACATACGAATACATTTTCAGCTGCTACTACCCACCCCGTGAGTACAGTTTACTTTCTCGAGTAATCGCTGATCTGAAATAGAAAAAAATCTCATCTTCTTAGCACGGCGGGCTGTGCTGGGGCGGCTGCTGCTGGTGCAGAAAACCTCAAACGGCGCAAATATAACAACCTTATTGGAAGTTATATGTTTGAGCCGTTTGGGGTTGATACTTTAGGTCCATGGGGTCCGAGTGCGCATCGTCTTTTTCGAGAAATTAGCACAAAGCTCGTCGACTCTTCACGTGACCAGAGGGCTGGCCTTTTATTCGGCCAGAGAATCAGCATTGCCATCCAACGTGGCAATGCTGCCAGCGTTCAGGGCACTTTTCCCGTTAACATCGATGTGGACGAATTTTTTGATGCACAATGAGCTCTTTTCCGTCTCCCTTTTCTATTTGTATATAGGTTTGTTTTTTTTTTAGAATAATCAATTGTATATATGAAATAGGTATTAATAAAATAATCTAGATCATTGGCAGGAGCCAATGACCTAGATTAGTAGAATTCCTATTCTCTAGGTCAATGGTGTTGCTATCCACATTAGCAGTTGACCAATGAAGCATTGAAAATTATTAGCGATTAGCTGCAATCAAATTGAAGAAAAAAGTCAGGAAATAAAGTTTATTGACTCGTTGGTCTAGTGTTAAGTTTCAAGCGCTTTTCTGATCATGAAGTTCGGGGGGTGACCATAACCTCTTAGAGGAAGGTCATTTACCCGACTGTCGAAGGAGGGTTACGTGTTTATCAGTCTATGTTTGTATGTTTGTTCCTATGTGGCGTTCTAGAGACCAAACGCGTTGGCCGATTTTGATAAGCGTTATTTCAATTGATTCGTCTTAACCTTGCAAGTGCCACTGTTTACATTAAAATTGGAAAATAGAAAAATGGCGGATTTTGGCAGCTATATTGTGGGGGCCTAATTTTTTTTCTTCATGGCCCATCGTGTGGTTTATCAAAATTAAGGTTTCAAGAGGTGATTTCAAAAACATATTACACTTTTATGTTTAAATCTACCTAAATCGAAATAAAAAATTATAGCTAAAAAGTTATAAATTAAAAAGTTAATAAAAAAATCAAAAAACCCGACTGCTTAAGAAGCGAACTAAAAAGACGTAAAGAAGAAGAAAATCATGATGTGCAGTCGGAGATTACATATTCGCGAGCTGGCTGACCAAAACCAGATGACTGCTTGTTCGAGTTTTTGAATTAACTTTTTATTTGAGTGTGCGGGTCAGGATGTATATGCCTTCCATAAATCTGTCCCTTTTTTACATACAAACTGTGATAACTTTGTCACATCAGGGTACGGGGGCAGAATTCAATTTCTGGGTCGGCTGGTCAAAGCGTTATTTGGGTTTTTCATTTGGAATTTCTCAGTAGGTAAACTCCTGGTGAGTTTGGATTTGTTACTGAATGTTGACAACTAGAATTTTTTTTCATCTCAATCATTCTCATAAAGATGAGGCCTATATCCAGTAGGTAGAATTAATGGTACCTCGATACTTCATTGTGATTAGCTATAAATTATAGACTTATCTCGTCTTAAAAAGAAATGAAACGAGACGAACCAACTGTTCGTTAAACATATTCCGTACTAGGAAACACAATTCAATGAATAATTACCAATCTACAGTACATGATTATTGCATACATAAGTATCAGTATACGAATATTTTGTTCGTTTCCGGGACTTCTCAAACGCCGCGTCCCCTGCGCGCATGCGCGATCGCACATGCAATAGTTAAATCGTTGAACATTGAAAATGTTACTTCAAAGTGTTTGTTGTAACACTTCCACAAATATACGCTATGATAAATTTATATCGAGATGATGCTTTATAGAGATCTGTATATTTGTCTAGCCTACACCACACTACCACACGCCACCACCTACATACATATTACATACTTATAAACATTTTATTTACCCACGTCCGTGTGTCACTAGCGGGGTGCCAATTTTAAATCAGCGCTGGGTGTCTGACACCCAGAAAATGCGTAATTAAGGGCATTCCAATTGCAGGTCTTCCTGAACCTTGTTTGTACTTTTTTACTGTTCTTCCCGGTCGCTTTGTAATTGTTGCTGTGTTTTGTTGTCTGTGTCGAATAATTGTTTTCTATTTTGTGTCCCACAGATGGGGAAAGGACTCCCTCCCGATTTCCGTTCAATTGATGAAGATGCATGTAAGGAAAACTGGTACCTAATGGTAGTTACGTTAAATTACGTCACTTACTGGGCAGAATCTAAAAAGTTAAACACTGAGTCGAAAAGAAGAAGAAGCACATGAAAAATGAGGATGAATTGATGAATTGTTCAAAGTTCCAATTGCGAGGAAGAATACTAGGAAAACTGAATTAGTTAGGCGTTATTTGAGAGATACTACTAATCAGCAGTCGATTTTATTTAGTAAGTTTTTATCATTATTTCTGTTGTGTGAAAGCATAAGAAAAATATTCTCCACATGAAATGGTACAATTAATAGTCCAGTCTAGTGCACCTTAGGCAGCCATCCACACGGAGATTGTGTCAGATATTACACTCGCGAGCAATGAAAAAGTTCCAGTCACATAGCACCAAATTACTCCTAAACGGGAAAGGCTAACTTAATGACGCCGTCTGAAATATTGAAGTACATTTAACAGCGCATCAGAATATTACCAACTAAAAACGTAAATATTGTGATCAAATTTTAAATTAAATGTTTTAAAAAATTGGGGCAAATAAAACCAAATCTCTAAGCAGGGGTTGTAGGGGTCTCTAATAAGGTGTTAACGTAGGTTTTGATAACTCAGTACTTAGTGTTTCCTCCATGTGCTCTCAATACATCTTCTACGCGATTAGGCATGCTGAATACCAGATTCCTCCAGAATCTAAGTTACAACTGCATATCGGGTTATGGTAAGTAATTATGAGAAATGTGCTGATAGTAATGCAAGAAGGGATTTGTAAACAAATCATTCTAATCATTATATTTTTGTTGTTTTAACCTGTAGCCATGGGTTTGTTTGTGAACTTGTGTGTGATATTGTGTTCTAGAGTCACATTACTCTTCTAAAGTTTGTTTTGGATATCGCTTAAAAAAATCTCTGGAGCACAGTATTTTATCCACTCAAATAAATCAGTTCCTCCAACCACAAATCTATTTGTGGTCGACGATGCAACACGCTTGCCTAGAAGTATCTTATTCACACTTGACTTATAGACCTCCAGGGCACCACACTATCTGTGAAGAAACAAAGTCTCCGGCAGAAAGTTTTTCTCCCTAACTAACGAAAGTTTTCAAAAAACAAGATGTCCTAACACTCACACACGCTCTAACACGCACACTCCTATAACACGAGCGCGGAAACACAGATAAAACATTCCTAAAGCGTTTTCCAACGCAAGTATACACTAAACTATGTTAGTATCGGACAATCGTGCGTAAAATATAGTAATATTCGTGCAAAACGCACGACAACTGGACGGAAGCCGCTATACTTCCATAGTTATTTGCTAATTACTCGACGTGTGTAGTGTGGATTTACGAAAGTGAATGTGTATATGTATTGGGAGGACAGGGGTGAAAAATTGTGGAAGGTGCGCGTCTATTTTTCTAAAAGGGTTTTAAATAGGTTCACATATATGGCAGATACTGTACTCAGGTTTATTTTCCCAAAATATCATACTAATCGCCACATTTTTATCAAATTATGTTGGAAAAGCAAAAAAATACAGCCACAAAAATCCAAGTTACCACAGAAAGTCTACCCCACTTCATCCCAACTGTGGTCTCGCTAATCAGCCTACCACCTAAATACAAGTATGTTTATGAAGTATTGAAGTATGCTGATGTATTTATGTATGTATTACAGTTAAAGCATACAGGACAGGACAGTTTTTTTTATATTTAACGAATCATATTGTGAATCGCTAACGAGATATAACAATTGTTACATAGTATTTTTCCCATACAATATTTTTTGTTGATCCAATTCCATATTTAAAATGCAATAGATGTTAACCAACTTAACTTTTGGTGACCTAACATACAGGTTTTGTAAAAAACTTAGTTTAGGCACCAGTCTCCCACAAATTAACAATACAATTGTATCTGTAGAATTTAATATTTTTTCTGTAAATTTGTGGCAAGAAATAAATAAATTATTGTTGGGTTGCAGTGAATAGAAAGAGCACGCTCAGAATATAATAATATTGTAATGGAAAAAGCAACAGAATATGGTTGAACAGTTGACGAGAGTATAAACAAGTATGTAACTAACCAAATACGAACAATACAGACAGCTATCAAAACAAGTAAAACACATACAAAAAGGCCAGTGCCAGTAGCATCAAGCATGGAGGTGATTATCATCAACACACCCTCTTCAACTCAGGACTTAATGCTACATAACCCTAATGCAGCTGTCAGTAGCTCGTGCCTTACACGAGGCAAAGGTTTGGTGAGAATATCTGCCAACATTTTATCAGTTGCCAAATATTCCAAAGTTATGCATTTATTATCACGCAGCACATCTCTAACGAAGAAATTTCTAATATCAATGTGCTTACTCTTAGCATGATACATACCATGATCTTCAGCAAGACAGATAGCACTTAAGTTATCAGCATGCATTCGTACCTTAGCAAATTGATGTAGACTTAGTTCCTTCAACAGACTATTCAGGTATACTGCCTCTTTCATACCTTCTGCCAAACTTACAAATTCAGCCTCACATGTCGAAGTCGCTACGATTCTTTGCTTCTGTGAAGTCCATGAAATGGCTGCACCATCTAACACAAACACATAGCCAGTAAATGATCTTCTATCAATCGAACAACTACCCCAATCCGCGTCTGCATACCCTTGAATACATAACCCCGTTGACTTATATAGTAAACCATGAGTAATCGTACCTTTTAAGTATCGAAGTATCCGCTTTGCAGCTTTCCAGTGTATTTCTTGTGGATTTTCTGCAAACTGTGCGAGTTTTGCTGTAGCGTTGGCAATCTCGGGTCTAGTCGCCACACTTAAGTACATTAGTGCTCCTATGAGTTCTCTGTAGGGAAAACGTTTTTCTTCTACCTTCTTCTCTGCACTCATCACTGTATGTCCTACCTCCATCGGTGTCTTTACAGGATTACAGTCCTCCATGGCAAATCTTTTCAAAATATCAGTGATGTATTTTTCCTGGGATAAGTGATATCAATTCCCATTTCTCCTTATATCAATTCCAAGGCAATAAGTCGCTGGACCAAAATCTTTCAGTTCAAACTTCTTTGCCAGCTCCTGTTTGAACTTATCTATGACATCCCTATGCTGCGATGCAATCAAGATGTCATCTACATAGATAGCTACAAAAAGATCCATTCTACCTTTTATTTGCTTGTAGTACAAGCAAGGTTCGTTCACTGTAGGATTCAACCCCATTTCTTTCAGCTTTGAATCGAGTTTAATATTCCATTGTCGGCCAGCTTGCTTGAGGCCATAAAGGGATTTCTTTAAAAGACAGGTATCACCACCTTCTTTTATGTTCTCAAGCATCTTCACCGCTTTTGTTCCGACTGCGCTTTTGGCACCATCTAGTTTAATAAGTTTGTTTAAACTATCTTGCAACAGCTCTGGCATCTTCATGTAAACTTTTTCGTATAAATCTCCATTTAAATATGCCGTATTAATGTCAATTTGATCGATTTCTATGCCCATTTCAATAGATAAAGCGATCAACAATCGTATAGTTGCTATTCTCGCCACTGGAGAAAAAGTTTTATGGTAATCCAAGCCTTGTTGTTGACTGTATCCTTTTGCGACTAGTCTCGCCTTTTTTTTCTCAGTTTTATCAACGTGTAACTTTGTTGTTAACACATATCGACTTCCAACAACATTTCGATCAAACGGTTTCTTTACTATCTCCCATGTATCATTTTTCACTAGGCTCCTGATTTCTGATAAAATGGCATCCTCCCATTGTGCCTTTTCATCACTTCTCAAGGCTTGTTTTAATGTGGTCTCAATTACACTAGCAACATCATCAGTGTCGACGTACTCATCACTTGACGTCTCGCTTCTATCGATGTCGGTATCTCTTACCTCGACCATATTATAAACCTTACGAGGATTTCCGACGTGTCCTCTTTCAATCCTTGGTCTTCCAGGACCTCTTTTGACAGTAATATTCCTCTCAACATTCGTGTTGCCACCGCTGTCGTTACTAAAACTAGAAATGTCTGCCGGAGAATGGGTTGTACCTGACTCGTTATTTATTGGCACATTCGGTTGTGTCTCATCAATATTCCAATGTCTATCCATCAATGAGTCAGTCGGATTCTCCTCTGTCTGAAAAAATTCAACAGTATTTTTAACAATAGGACTACTACTTGACTCACACTGCGGCTCGGAAAACGACTTCAATAAAGTATCACTATCACCTTCAGATATCTTACCTTCCTGAAATCTAACGTCCCTTGACATTACTACTTTTCGACTTTCTGGTATCCATACTTTATAGCCACTAGACTCAGCTGGATAACCCACGAAAAAGCCAGGTGAACTTCGTGCCGCAAACTTATCCTTTCCTGGTTCTTTATTTAATACGTGAACTTTTGCACCAAATGTTTTTAAATATTCGATATTCACCTTTTTCTTGAACCATTTTTCATACGGGATATCGCCATTCAAGCTGCTCGTGGGACTTCTGTTCCGCAAATAACATGCAGTAGCTACAGCTTCACCCCAAAAACTTGCTGACAATCCTGAGGATAACAGTAAACATCTCGCCTTCTCAAGAATTGACCGATTCATCCGTTCCGCAATTCCGTTACTTTGCGGAGTATACGCAGTAGTTAACCTTCTTTTTATACCACAACTGTTCAAAAATGAACTAAATTCATTGTTTACAAATTCTTTTCCGTTATCACAATGAAAATATTTAATTTTCTTTCCTGTCAAAATTTCAACCTGACACTTGAAAATTTTAAATTTGGCAAATACGTCACTTTTATTTCTCAGCATGAAGACTTCACACCAACGAGTACTGTCGTCAATAAAAGTAACAAAATATTTATTTGCTCCGTTCGATTGAACTCTCATGGGTCCTACCACATCAGAATAAATGATTCTTAACTTCTCATTACACGGACCACTGGACTTCACAAAAGGCAACGAAACCATCTTTCTCTTAGTACAAACATCACAATCACGCAAGTCAGAATCAGTATTTAGTGAACTAATACCTGATTTCTTCAGTACTTTCATAAGATCTCTAGCATTCAGGTGACCCATACGCTCATGCCATCTATACAGATCCACATTCTTTGATGATACCACAGACGCAGACGCATCCATTTCCCTTAAGTAATAAAAATCGCCTCGCCGATCAGCAGTCAGCTGTACTTCATTACCCTTGACTGCATAGGCTATGTCACGTTTAAAAGTGACAACACAGCCTCGCTCAGTGAGCTTGGCGATCGAAATTAAATTGCTTCGTAAATCGGGAACTAATAAGGTATCTTCAAATTTAATAAGACGTGTACGGCTGTCATTGCATGCTAATAACTTAACTGTACCCTTACCTTGCACGGTTGTTAAAGACTCTGTAGCTTACTTTAATTTTTGATTTGAAGGCAGAACCTCATCAAACCTCGCCACGTCATTGCACATGTGAGCACTGCACCCGCTATCAAATAGCCATTCCTGACGGCGCTTGGCTTCAACAGCAAAGCAGTCTGAAATATGATTAATTGTTAGTGATTCACATTCTACAGTTCCATCCGGTTCTGTATAGCTTTCGACACATCTCGTTTCCGAAGTCTTCTCCTTCTGTTTCTTACAATCTGATGCCTTATGTCCAAAAGTATGACATTTGAAACATTTATACTTAAATTTCGTTTCAACTTCAGCTTCATTCCTTTTTGTCTGGTAATTGGTTCTCTTTTTAGTACTTTTATGTCGTCTGTCCACATACATAGCGCCTTCCATGACTTCAACTTGAGAATTTCCTCTCGAATTGTACTCTTCGATGATCTTCACTCTCAGTTGTTCAGGTTTTGGGAGCTCGTCCCTTGATTCTATTGCACAACGAAAGTTGTCGAAGCTAGATGGCAAACTATAAAGTAACATAATTGATAACAGATCATCATGTATCTGTATGTCCATCTCTTCTAGTCTATCAACAGCTCCAAAGAATGAATCAAGATGTTCGCTTACACATTCTTTTTCGCCCATTTTTCGCAATATCAGGCTCTTCAAGAGGGTTGCCTTCTTTGCAGGACCTCTTGACGCAAACATACTCTCCAACTTCAACCAAACTCCTCGTGCTGTTTCCTCCTTCTTAACAAGGTGCACAACACTTGGATCTAGCGCCAGGATGATTTCTGCTCTTGCTTTCCTATCAGTTCTTCTCCACGCTGATATTGTCGCAGCATCATCACTAGGTTTTGAATTTTCGCCATTGGCATACTCCCAGTAATCATTTCTGATTAATAACGCCTCTACTTGTATTTTCCAGCTGTCGTAGTTATCTTTTGTTAATAATTGTATACGTACGCTCGAAGACATATTGTTAACGATTGTACTATTTCACCCTACAAATTATTTTACGATGACTACTTCACAATATTCGTTCCGTATGGTGCCGGACGGTTCCGTATGGTGCCGGACGGTTCCGTATGGTGCCGGACGGTTCCGTATGGTGCCGGACGGTTCCGTATGGTGCCGGACGGTTCCGTATGGTGCCGGACGGTTCCGTATGGTGCCGGACGTAAAGAATTTCACCATCCCATGTCTTCCCGTGGGTGTCGTAAGAGGCGACTAAGGGACAAACCAGAGAATGGGCAGCAGCGTTCTCTGTGCTTCTACAACAACCATACTGCGATCGCCAACCCGCCTGCCAAGCGTGGCGATTATGGCAAAAACCCCCCATGAATAGCACAAATAAAAAATGGCCCCTAGTGCCCGGCAGCCTGCCTACCCTCGACTACGGTAGCGGTCGAGGTTACGGCATGGCAAGGGGTGCCAAGAATCTCCGGACGGGATCCGGCTACCCAAAAAATCACCGACGACTGTACCTGGCTACGTACAACACGCGTACACTTCGGACCGACGAGAAGATCACCGAACTCGAAGAGGAATTGAGCAGGTTGCGATGGAGTATTATAGGGTTATCTGAAGTCCGAAGAGAGGGGGAGGACTCGATAATCCTCAAATCCGGTAACCTGCTCTATTTCCGAGAGGGTGACCGGCAGTCCCAGGGTGGTGTCGGGTTTATCGTCCACAGGTCCCTTGTGAACAACGTGGTGAAGATCGAGAGTGTGTCGACCAGGGTGGCGTGCCTTATACTCAGAATATCCTCAAGATATTCGCTGAAGGTCATACAGGTCTACGCCCCAACCTCGGCACACCCCGACGACGAGGTAGAGACCATGTATGAGGATATCTACAGAGCCATGCATGGTTTCAAAACTCACTTCACCGTTGTCATGGGGGACTTCAACGCAAAACTGGGCAAACGAGACGAGGATGAGCTGCAAGTGGGGCAATTTGGAGTTGGACGACGGAACCACCGGGGTCACCTACTGGCCAGTTTTATGGAGAAGGAGGGCCTCTTTATGATGAACTCCTTCTTCAAAAAGCGTGAACACAGGAAGTGGACCTGGCAGAGCCCCGATGGTGCAACAAAAAATGAGATCGACTTCATCATGTCAACCAAGAAGCAAATGTTCAATGATGTCTCTGTGATCAATTCGGTGAAAACCGGGAGCGATCACCGCATGGTAAGAGGCACATTGAACATTAATATTAAGCTTGAAAGGTCTCGACTGATGAAGTCCACGCTCCGTCCGGCACGGATCCAGCTCCAAAACCCCGAGAGCTTTCAGCTCGAACTCCAAAATCGTTTCGAGTGCCTAGGGAGCTCCGTGGACGACTACGCCGACGGGTTCGTGGAAGCTGTCCATACGGTCGGGTCTAAGTTTTTCAAGACCCGTCGTACAGATAGAACCAAAAAGCTCTCTGATTCTACCCTCAAGCTTATGAAGGAGAGGCGTGAGTTGATCCTGCAGTCTTCAGATGAGGCGTGCAAATACCGGCAGCTCAATAGACAGATCTCTAAATCCTTGAAAAGAGACCTCCGCCGCTTTAATACCGAGCGTATTAAAGAGGCGATTGAGCGAAATAAAGGCTCCAAGGTTTTTTCAAGGGATCTGGCTATTGGGCAAAGCCAGCTCACGAAACTGAAGACCGATGATGGCAGGATCGTATCCGCCAAACCAGAGCTTCTGAGGGAGATCGAGAGATTCTATGGGCAGTTGTACACATCAATCAGCAAGCCCGTTGCGAATCTAGCAAACGACCCAAGAGCTAGATTGACCCGACACTATACCGAAGATATTCCGGACGTCAGCCTGTACGAGATTAGGATGGCTCTGAAACAGCTTAAAAACAACAAGGCGCCGGGTGATGACGGAATCACGGCTGAACTCCTGAAGGCGGGTGGAAAACCGGTCCTTAAGGCCCTTCAGAAGCTGTTTGATTCCGTCATACTCGAGGGCAAAACGCCACAGGCATGGTGCGGGGGTGTGGTGGTACTCTTCTTCAAGAAGGGCGACAATGCCCGGCTGAAGAACTATAGGCCCATCTCACTTCTTAGCCATGTCTACAAGTTGTTTTCAAGAGTCATCACGAATCGTCTCGCGCGCAGGTTTGACGATTTCCAGCCTCCCGAACAAGCCGGATTCCGAAAAGGCTTTAGCACCGTAGACCACATACATACGCTGCGGCAGGTTATACAGAAGACCGAAGAGTATAACCTGCCTCTCTGTTTAGCGTTTGTGGACTACGAGAAAGCCTTCGATTCGATCGAGACTTGGTCTGTACTGCAGTCTCTCCAACGGTGCCAGATCGACTACCGGTACATTGAAGTGTTGAAGTGTTTGTACAAGAACGCCACTATGTCAGTCCGTCTTCAGGATCAGATCTCGAAACCAATTCTTCTCCAGCGCGGCGTGAGACAGGGAGTCGTCATTTCTCCGAAACTGTTCACTGCTGCGCTGGAGGATGTCTTCAAGGTTCTGGATTGGAGAGGGCTTGGCATCAACGTTAATGGCGAGTACATCACTCACCTTCGGTTTGCCGACGATATAGTGGTCATGGCTGAGACCATGGAGGACCTCAGTGCGATGCTCGATGACCTCAGTAGAGCGTCCGAAAGAGTGGGTCTTAAGATGAACATGGAAAAAACCAAGGTGATGTTGAATGGCCATGTTGCACCCACTCCTATCAAGGTCGGGGACTCTACACTCGAAGTTGTGGACGATTATGTCTACCTGGGCCAAACGATCCAATTGGGTAGGGCCAATTTCGAAAAAGAGGTCAACCGTCGAATCCGACTCGGCTGGGCAGCGTTCGGGAAGTTGCGCGGTATCTTCTCGTCCAACTTACCACAGTGTCTCAAGACGAAAGTCTATGACCAGTGTGTGTTGCCAGTGATGACATATGGCTCTGAGACGTGGTCGCTTACAATGGGCCTTATCAGGAAGCTTGCAGTCACTCAAAGGGCAATGGAGAGGGCTATGCTCGGAGTTTCCTTGCGTGATCGAATCAGAAATGTGGAGATCCGCAAGAGAACCAGGATTACCGACATAGCCCGAAGAATTGCCAAACTAAAGTGGCAGTGGGCAGGGCACATTGCTCGAAGAACGGATGGCCGATGGGGTCGAAAAGTTCTGGAATGGCGACCGCGAACCGGAAGACGATACGTTGGAAGGCCTCCCACCAGGTGGACCGATGACCTGGTTAAGGTTGCGGGCAGGCGCTGGATGCGAGACGCACGGGATCGGTCAATGTGGCGACGCCTGGGGGAGGCCTATGTCCAGCAGTGGACGTCTTTCGGCTGAAATGATGATGATGATGATGATGATGATGACTTCACAATATTATATTTACGGCTTCTGATTTCCTGGGTATCCTGGGTTCTGGGTTCTGGGCCCATAACCCTTGTTGGGTTGCAGTGGATAGAAAGAGCACGCTCAGAATATAATAATATTGTAATGGAAAAAGCAACAGAATATGGTTGAACAGTTGACGAGAGTATAAACAAGCATGTAACTAACCAAATACGAACAATACAGACAGCTATCAAAACAAGTAAAACACATACAAAAAGGCCAGTGCCAGTAGCATCAAGCATGGAGGTGATTATCATCAACAATTATTACTAACCAATAATGGTTAAATATACAGTTAAGATTCTTTTTTTCTCAAAATAATTATAACTACACCCATTGCACCATTTCCCATTGCCTATTGTACACTTATATTTATAAATGTTTTGTCCTGTATATAATTAGGTTGTGTACAATAATAGTACATTATGGTACAAGTGTGCAATGTTGGTGATTACCGCATAGGCGCCATTGAGACCCGAGCCGAAGGTGAGGGTCTTAAGAGAGCCGAGGACGGTAATCACGGTATCGGTAATCAACACGTGTATCATACGACGTTTTTCAACACACTTGTGAAGAAAATAATACGAAAAAATCATTTTCAACAGTAAAAACGAGTTGTGAAATTTTTTTCACAATGGCGGGCAAAATTAATCAGTTTTTCTATGCGCGCGCATTTAACAATGGCGATCGGCCATAGACTAAAAGAATGAGGTTTCTTTTTTTGGCTTTTCGTGGATAGTGTTTTAGCCACGTACAAATTCGGGAATTTCAATTTTTCTTAATTACAGAGCAAATAAAATTTATATTTGAGTGAAAGTTTTATTTATGAAGCACGTACAAGTTGAAATTATCTATTTAAATACGAAGTTGCATGAAACGAGCAAGCAATAGGTACATTATTTTATTTGTACTATTGAGCACGATCTTTTTTGTATCGAAACTTTTTTAAGAACAAAGCAATTCAACCAATAAATTAAAAAAAGAAGCTCTATAACTCACTTGTGAATAATAGCAATGAAAAAGTCACAGTTTGATAACAGGTATCATTATGTGCCTAATTGCGGTGAAATTAGAGCCACTTTATGAGCAAGTGTGTTGAAAAGTATATAATACATAAAAAAATATAACCAATAGAAATATGAAATATGCTAACCATACTTCAGTAAAACACATTTTTTTTCGTTGTTAGCCTCACAACTGGTCAAATAAAAACAACAATTGAAGAATAAACGGGTTTCACCGAATTTTGGCAACCATTGCTTGAATCAACTACTGGTCAAGGAATTGGCCTTGACCTTGTCACTAACCAATCGTAAAAATGACGACGAGTTCCTTGCGCATTTAGTGTTTTGGTAAGACCCCGACCTTTGCCACCCCGCCCTTTTCTAACACCTTCCTAATTCGCATCACTAGTCACCCGCAATCACTCATATGTGATAATAATATCTGTTTTATGTTTTATCTTCAGCCTGTAAGCCAAATCTGTAGTGTGTAGTGTGTTTACCACGAAATTATCTTTACAGTAATACTGTTTACACACAACTACACCCTCCCGTGTGTTTCCACAGTATCGTGCGTCATGAATTGTACTATTAGGTAGGTATTGTCATTTCGTCAAAAAGTAATAAACAATAAATCCATTTGATTTATAGTCGCTGTTAATTATTTCTTGTTTCTTTAATTTCAATCGAGTCTTTAAATTTTGCGATTTGTAGTATTGTAGTGGCTTCATTTTATTATACATACGAGGATCCTTGCGAAGGTGAGAAGGTACTTCACGCCGGAACAGCTGCTCAACTTGTATCAAGCGCAAGTTCGATCGTGCATGGAGTACTGTTCTCATCTCTGGGACGGATCTGTCAAATACCAGCTTGATGCATTAGAGTCGATCGAAAAGCGGGCCAAGAAACTCATCGGCAATGAGGCACTGGTCAAGTCAAAGCTCCAGAGCCTTGAATATCGTCGCCGAGTTGCCAGTTTGTCGGTATTTTATCGGTTACATTTCGGAATTAAATGATTTAATTCCACCCAGCCCGTTCCATCATCGGACCACCAGACGTACGGCGATGCGTCATCGGTACATGGTGGACATCCCACCCATACGCACAAAACGTTTTAGGGACACTTTTATTATGCGTGCAGCTAAAGAGTGGAATTCCCTGCCGGAATCTGTGTTTCCCGATAGCTACAATCTAGGGGTCTTTAAGTCAAGAGTGAATGGGTTTCTTCTAGGCAAGCGTGCTCCATCGTCGACCACATCATCGCTTACCATCAGGTGAGATAGTGGTCAAACGCAAGCCTATAGACAATAAAAAAAAAATTACATAACATAGCATTACACCTGTGTTCCCTGAAGGGTTAGCGAGAGGTGAAATTGTAGTACACCTACATTAAGCTAGTTAATCTATACTAATATTATAAAGAGGTAAACTTTGTGAGTTTGTTACGTCCACGTCGTTGTAAGGGGTAATCTCTGGATCTACTGAACCGATTTTAAAAATTCTTTCACGAGTAGAAAGCTACATTATTCCTGAGTGTTATATGCAACATATATTAAAAAAAAATAGAGATACTTATGAAAATTGCAATAATGTAACCCAAGGTAGCAAAATGTTGACTATAAAATTCATTATTTGGCGTGCGCTGAGAAAATTATTAATGATAGTAACAAATTATTAGGTACTTAGGGTAGGTAAGGTAGGTAGAGTAGGCAGGGCAGGCAGGGTAGGCTGGGTAGGTAGCCAGTTGACATAATAAGGGACGTTAAATAATAGGGACTAGTTAAATAATAAGGGACGAGCCTATTGCCATCAACCAGGCACAAATCCAGATTACGGACTGATAAAAAGAACTTTCCGGACTGTTAGAAAGAAAAACCAATACTATTTGCCCGACCTTGGAATCAAACCCAGGACGTCGTATTCAGTAGTAGCGGCTGTCACCACTAGACCAACGAGGCAGTCCTTTACTATATAACTCATATAACTTGAAATCTGTGTCACAGTGACTGGCTGAAGGCTGAAGGCTATATAGCTTAGTCTCCACAGGATCGCCAGGTTAAGTAGAAGACAATCACTTTGATTTACCTGCGAGACGCCAATCAATCTGCCTAGCGTTTTTTTCCAACTATTTTGGGGTCGGCTTCCAGTATAACCAGATTCAGCTGAGTACCAGTATTTTACATGGAGCGACTGCCTATCTGACCTCCACAACCCAGTAACTGGGTAACACGATACCTCTTGGCAAGACTGGTGTCAGATCTCAGGCTTCTGACTACCCGTGACGACTGTCAAAGATCTTCAAATGACAACCGGCGCCAACGGCTTAACGTGCTTTCCGAGGCACGGAGGAATCTCGGTATGTTGAAATGGTCACCCATCCACGGACCGACCTCGTCAAGCATTGATTAACCTTGAACATTGACCCGTGTGGCTGTTATTATTTATCCACGAGCTCTTCTGACCTGCGAGACGCCACTCAATAAAAAAAACAAATAAACTGTGTGTCTGTGATCGTTTTTAGGGTTACGTATCCGATGTCTCCAAATGGAGCCCTAATGCTGTCACCCACGTATCCGTCTGTCCGTCGTATGTCACACAATTTTGTTCCGAAGATATTTTTACTTTCCACTTCCAACATGAAATTTGGTGATAATGTTTGTTATTACGTATATTTTACTAACGAACGAATATATTGATAAAACACATTTTTTCTTTGGTACGGAACCCTAAATGTGCGAGGTTCGACATGCACTTGGCCGGTTTTTAGGGCTCCGTACCCAAAGGGTAAAAACGGGACCCTATTACTAAGACTCCTTGATCCATCTGTCTGTCTGTCTGTCCGTCTGCCTGACACCAGGCTGTATCTCATGAACCGTAATAGCTAGACAGTTGACATTTTCACAGATGATGTATTTCTGTTGCCGCTATAACAAAAAATACTAAAAACAGAATAAAATTAATGTTTAAGTTGGGCTCTCATACAACAAGTGTGATTTTTTGCCGTTTTTGCGATAATGGTACGGAACCCGTCGTACCCGAGTCCGACTCGCACTTGGCCAATTTTTAAGGAACAAACAGTACAAATAATATAACTAACCCATTAGTGCAGTACCTAAATATCTCGTAGTTAGTTACTTACACACATTCATTGTTGACTTTAATTGTTGCTGATAGAATTGCATTTCGTCTAGGGCTTCAGATTGCTTATTCTTCCTTGGGTATTCCATGCCTGTTTCACGAATAAATCAGTCAGATGGTTTTATTCAAATACAGGAACAGGTAGCTTAAAACTTAATGCCAGCTCAAAACACAGATGAGTCGCTGCGTAGAAGCAATTTCAACGTAAGTTTGACTCAACCTAAAACAATAAGACCCGAACTTCAAATCTATTTGACGATAATCTTAAAATTGTACAAGTTATCAGTAAAATGCAGGCCTATTGCTGATTAACTGTGATTTGCCGAATGGCTCTAATCACATACAGCACAAAGTGTTGTAGATACTGCAACCTACTGTGAAGTTCTTACCTATTTCTATAGATGGCGCTGTTTAAAAGTCCGATACTTGCAACAACGCAAGTTTTGTAAGACAAGAATTCGAATTTATTACTACAATATGTACGACGAAATATTGTAAGATAATTTATTTGGATACTTATTATAACATTATTTATGCATTGCCATAACCATATCCATGGGCATGCTTAGTTAAAATAATCTCAAATAGATCTATAGCTAACCATTATTAGATAACAACTTTGTTATTAAAACTACGAGTACAAACATTTATTTATTTATTTATATACACTTTATTGTACACCATAATAAACAAGAAAAAAAAAGAAACTTAATACTAAAAACATACAATGGGCGGCCTTATCGCATTCCGCGATCTCTTCCAGGCAACCTGGAACAAACATTTATTATGAGTATGAGGTAAACAAGTACAACATGTATTTACAAAATATTTAGGCATCAAAATCGCTACTCACACAAAATTTTTTGTTTTTTGTATAGGGAAATCATCTCGCTCTGGGTAAAGTGGGAGGCTGTTAGACTTTTACTGACTAAAACCCACATCCGCAAGAGAACCAGGGTTACCAACATAGCCCAAAATAAATATTTTATTTAGCCTGTAACTCCTCTCTTTTTCTCTTCCCGTATAAATTCTTAACGAACCAAAAGAAGAATAGAATTATAATATGACAGGTGGTTCTGTAGTTTCTGCCTACCCTTATGGAAAATAGGCGTGTGTTATATATATATATGAATGAATTGCTGTTCGTTAGTCTCGCTAAAACTCGAGAACGGCTGAACCGATTTGAATAATTCTTTTTTTTTGGTCGCCAGAATACAGGGAAGGTTTAAAAACAAAAAAAAAGGGAAGAAAAAAAAATGGTGGGGTAGGGTAGGTAAGCTAGGGTAGGTAGGGTAGTAAAGCTAGGGTAGCTAGTGTAGCCATAAAAACACCAAACATAAATTTTTTTAATTCATTTACCTTGGTGGGGTAGGTAGGGACCTACCCCACCCTACCCTACCTACCCTACCCTACGTAGGGTAAGTAAGTAAGGTAAATGAATTAAAAAAATTATGTTTGGTGTTTTTGTGGCAAAACAACGTTTGCCGGGTCAGCTAGTATATTATATATGTGTTTATTATTTGGTGCTTATGTATTTATTAGTTGGGGAAACAAAATTAATAAATTTTATGTTATTTATATATTTTTGTTTATTTACCTGTATTAAAAGTATACATTAACATTTACAAATCTATTGTCATGGTGATTGTCGCATCACCGTAATATGTCTATTTTTATTATGAGCGTAACTTGAATAAAATAAATTATTATTATTGAGTATTTAGGCACAAATAAATTAGCAATAAAGTAAAACAATAGACAGTCTTAGCTTAAAAACTAACATAAATAAAACTTTTAATAAAAAGTACCAACACATCGTTTTTTAAACGATAATTATTTATACAAAAGCACCTATATAAAGTCTATTTAATAAATAATAAAATAAATTATTAATAAATAAGTATTTAAAAACGAGACACACGTTCAAAATGGTGGGCAATACAAAATAAGCATGTTTTTTTTTTGTAACTAGCACATTTTTTTTTTAAATTAACATTGTGTCGCGTTAATAAATTCGATCGAAGTTTTTTTAAGTGCAATAAACCTAAAAATTCTGTCTAGTTTTTGGACGTAGGGTCTGAATGATAACAGTAGTTGATGATAGGCTCTAAGTCAATACAAAAATTATTGAACAGTCAGAGTTGTTTCGTTAAATTAACAAACAGTTCCTGGAACGAAAATTATAGCAAAGAAATTTTTATAAATTAGCAACTGCACTGTGATTAATTGGATTCAGTTTTATCTAAAGTCAATCGCATCGTTCAACTTGTGTTCAATTTAAATTGTTTCTGGAACACAATTCAAAGTAAAAACCAGTAAATACTGAGTTTCTATGGCAATAAAGTTCCGCACCCTCGTTCTACCAAAGTTAGTCTTTCATTATTTACGATGAAATGCAGAATAAAATACTCCAATAAATCCAATTTATTGAACGCTCGGTAACACGATAGCTTGTGTGACTTTCGGATATCAGAGCTTCAATATTTTAGAATCAGTTTTGCATTTTGATGTGTATCCAATAAAATCAATCACTTTTGAAGTCAAGGTTGTGAATACAAAGTGGAGCTTATGAAACTTTATTGTGTTCGTGTTAAAATATGATTGATCGAAAATTCTTGGTAGAAGGTGAAGTATAAACTAACTGAATTTTTGAATTACGAGTATCTATTTTTCAGGTTATATTTCTCCGTTTGAGATTCAATCTTGAAATTACATCTCACATTATGTTTTTCAGATCAATATAAATCTACCTTAGGTTCATAAGGGCTTATGGATTGTCATCCATATCGAAGTTATAAAACAGAAAGAGAATAATATAAGGCTATGCGCAAACCAAGACTAAACAATTTGTCACAACATCGAATTAACCCCGAGACTGTTGAAAATTTTTCATAGATCAACAGTCTTAGGGGCAAAACACATACACATGATACGACTTTTTACTGTGGCACGTTGCAACGTCGTAAAGGAAAATCATCTTATGATCGTTTAGTTCACGTCTGCTCAAAGCACAAGAAAAATCGTAAATTCAATCATCAACAATTCTTCTCACTCAGAACCCATCATCGACCTGCCAACCACTATTCCCTCTTATAAGCCGAATAAGGCAGCTCATCATAAGCCCTTCTATCCCACCCGCCGCTGCTGCCACCTGACGACCAGCCATGGCTCTCGTGTCCACCGCCTCCGCCACCGCCGCCGCCGCCGCTCTTCGCTGACATCAACTTCTTGAGCACCATGATGCCGGAGAGTAGCAGGGCGATCTGGAATTGAGAAAAAGAGTTTGAATAAATATTTCGGCATCTTTTTTTGACGACAGGGTTCTATACTATTATATATTTCTGAAATTCAGATCAATCCCACAAAAAAAAACCCACATTAAGTCATTATGAAAGAGCTTTGAGTTAATAAAAAGGTTTATCTTCATGGTTTCATACACAATGTATCACGTTTTAATGCAAATTAAGTGATCCGATGTACAGATGATTCTGAATGAGATAGCTTGACAATTTGGCAGATATTTTTGAAAAGTTTCGCAACCATGGTAATTTATCTAATTTTACACCCATGAACCACTCAAAATACGTAAATAAATCTGTATATATATATCTTGCTTAAAACTTAATCTTGCTCATCCTACTACTATTATTGTATAACTTCTTGTATGTGTGAAGTAAGTATGTGTGGTGTAACCTTAAATGATAGATTGAGGAATGAGGTAATAAGACAACGTTGTGGTTTAAAAGAAGATGTAGTGACTAAAATTTAAAAGAGTATGTTAAGATGGTTTGGCCATGTTGAGAGGATGAATGATAGGCGACTAACGATTGGTATTTACAAGGCAGACGTGAATGGAAACGCCGGGAGGGGACGCCCTAGGAAGACATACTTAGACCTTATAGGTGATGTTCTTCAGAAAGGCAAGGTGCGCAGTACTCATAACCGGCGTGTGTGTATGACAAGATGTATGAATGTGAGTGAAGCAAAAGAAGTATGTAAGGATCGTAGCAGGTGGCGTTCTGTAGTTTCTGCCTACCCCCATGGGAAAAAGGCGTGAGTTTATGTATGTATGTATGTATGTTCTTTAAAATATTACAAGAAGCCTTTGTTCTACCAACGGAACGTAATTATTATGACCTAAGCGATAATACCCACATACATCCATACACTGATCGTGTTAAAAGGGTATGCACCCCTTTGCAGTGCATAAATAACGCAATAAGCGATGCCCTGGCCGACTTACGGCACTTATACGGGTTAGCTCAGCCGTCATTTTAAATGCAGTAAGTGTTTTTTAAAGTAAACATTGCAGGCACTAGGAACGTTATATTCATAATTTATTTTGATCAAACTGTTTTACAAATGTGGATGGTTATTAGGGAAGTCTAAAGAAACGATGTAGAATTATGTGAATGACATTGACGCCTCTCATCTGCTAAGCCTTTTCAGATTCATCAGACCTGAGTAAAATTTGCAGGTTTCTTAGTGGTGTTACATATCATAAAATATATAGATCACTGAACCGATGACATGCAACAATGACAACAGTCGCATAAATGGTATATTTAAGCCAATCGCTCCATATACGGTAATCTTCAGCCTATTATTGCAGTTGACAATATCAATAAGAATTAGAGAGAAATAGCTATTTAATGCCACATGAGCATCTTCCTTATTCCTTTTGAAAGGAAGACAAGAAGAAATTAATGGAATTATAACGTTCGTTATTTTTAGAAATAACAAAAAAGATTTGTGATTCGCACTGGATGTACAGACAAGAAAAAAAAGTAAAAACCAAAAAGGCCAAACGGCAAAGGACCAAAAAGGCTCCTATCTTAGCTACTTTAGCAGACCAGTGCAATCACTGGTCTGCTAAAATAGCTGCTGAATGCTGGTATACCAATATATATAATTATTTGAGCTCCGCAGTGATAGCTGACCGTGATAGACACCTAAACGTTGCATTATTGATGGAACTGTTTCTAGCACGTGAAACATAAATGATTCAGTTTCAACTGAAACTTTGTTTAACTATAGTTCCCCTCCATCAATATCTATTGATAGAGAGGTTAAAAGGAAATGAATTACTTGAAACAGACTAAGAAAACAAATAATGACAAATATTTGAGTAATTTCTGAAGATAAACAAACCGGAAAAGAGTGATTTGAGCTTGCCTTTATAAATAAACCAAAATTAAACTGTATTTTTCCATTTTCAAATGTTAAAATAATTTTAAATGGAAAAAAATAGAAATAGGGAAGATGACAAAAAAAAATATTTAGTCAGTCTGTTAGATTACCTAAAAATATTGGAGACGTAATTTTCTTTTACCACGTAGTCAAATAACTTTCGTTTGGGAAGTCGGACGTGTTTTTTGTACCTGATTTTTTCATCGTTTTGCGACACCGACTTCCGAAACGAAAGTTATTTTGCACTTTTTAGTGTTTTGTTTTTGAAGTCGGTTAATTTTTTTGCGAAAAAGTTTTCATTTATAACTTGTTAATGCTGGTCCACGATCACTGCATATTGTTAAAGTTCCATAGTAAGGTACCTAAAGGATTAACAATATACCCATAATAACTCAATTTACATATTCGTGCTGTTTGTCGCTAAAGAGTTCCGTTATATACTCCATATCTTGAAAACTGCCTAACCGATTTTGATGAAACTTACACTATGACCTGAGTTGAGAGTACTTAATCCAATGAAAAAGTATGGTCAAAATCCGTTCAGCCAAACGCGAAAAAATCGTGGACAAATTGAGAACCTCCTTTTGAAGTCGGTTAAAAATTACGGAACAATGCGTTGAAATATCGTGAGATTTCACGCCGTGCTACAATTTATACTGATAAAGTGACGTTACAAGCTCCCAATCCTTAACTTTGATGCAGTTTATCACTGTCAAATTTTATTTATTTGATAAAGCAAAAAATACATGTCCAATATTATTTGATAATTTCACTGACGGGCTAAATAGATTAATCATTTTTCTAAGCAGAAACATCGCTATTACTGAAATACCTGTGACAGGCCTACAGAAAAAAAAGTCACACCTTGTAAGTTTCTTTTTTATCATTTCGGGCAACATAAAATTATTGAAATAACATTTTTACATTCATTTCAAAATAAAAAAAACATTAATAATTATTTACTCGAAACTATGAATAGAAATAGACCGATAGATTTCTACAGTACGGGAGTTAAAAATGTCTCTTTTGAACGCTTATCTAATCGTATGTAAATAAGACTAGTTGTTGGTTTCAATGACTTAGACAATTTGCTACTGTTAATATAAGTAGTATATTTGAGTACACGATATCTTGATTTTTTTCTCTACTACCTTTGACACGTGTACACACAGTTTAAAAGGGGCATCACTTATGGCACGTTTGAACTCATTTTCGCTATCTGTAACGTTCCCAAGGCTGTGAACCGACCAATCGACTGAATCGATGAACCGACATTGACGGGTGAATAGATCGGATCGAATCGGTGACGGACTGAGCAAATTAGCCAATAATTCGAGGCCCTGTTAATGAATGTGTAAGACTGAAATCTAACCAGATGGAGAAATTGTGAGAAGAGCTGTAATAACACCAACAAGAGACAACCTGGGGGTTTTTAAGTCAAGAGTGAATAGAAACTCCTAGGCAAGCGGTGAAGGTACCCACCGTCGACCACATCATCGCATAACATCAGATATGATAGTCGTCAAACGCGAGCCTATACTACTAATATTATTAAGAAAATACAATGGCATAAAACAATGAGAAAGCACCCCAGGCCTTCTATTCCCCAGTAGTGCTTGAGAAGAAATTGCAAATGACTATAGATAGGAATCATTTTAATAAAGTGATTTTTTTTTATTATTTGAATGAAATTAATTAATTAAATAAGTATTTTCAACAATACTTAATGATATAAAAGAGCTCCTAGCAACTGTTAAGACTGCTTAACTTGAGAAAAAGTAAAGGGAACAGATTCAGTAGATTACAAATTGAATGAATGAATTTAATGTGATAAATATAAGATATTCTTCAATGGAATTACTATTCCATTGAAGAATATCTTATCTTTATAAAACCTCCAAATGATGCAATAGTTGCTGATATTGTTTTATAATCTGAGTGCAGTGGTGGCTTAGTGGTATCGGCCGCGACTTATAAGTTGTAGGTTGTGGGTTCAAACCCAGGCAGACGCTTTACTTTGTCACAGATAATATAATACTAGCATACAGATGCCTCATCATGTACAAAGAAACCGTGCCGACGTAACTAGCGTTTTTAATCTGATTATACCGATAATTTTTTGTAAATCGATCGCGTTCGGTTTCGTTCCACGGCGATAGATAGATCACCATCTATATCCGCGAAAAGGAACGGAACCTCGATGTACAAAAATTATTAGAATAATCAGTATAGAACGTCGGCACAGTTTTTTTGTATGGCATGAGACACCACTCTGTGTAAATTATTTCACCACCACTGCACTCAAAACGGTGAAGTTAAATATCGTGAGGAAACTGGCATGAATGCTAGAAACAAAAATTCGAATACATGTGATATCCACCAACCCGCATTCAGCCCACGTGGTGGATTACGGCCCATTCCCTCTCACAGAGAGGAGGCCTGTGTCCCAGCAGTGGGCACATTAAAAAGGCTGATGATGATGATCATGATTGTTTTATTAATAAAACAAGAAACCGTGCATATTTTTTGATAAAAAAAAACATCCGAATTGAGAACCTCCTCCTTTTTGGGAAGTTGATTCAAAAGTAGCCTCTGCGTTCGAGATAACTTACAATCAGACAAAGTAGTTTGTAATCGGATCAGTATTCCCAGAGATTATAAATATTTAAATTCAGTTTTAATATTGTTCTTGTTCGATGTCATTGAAATTCGTTGGAAAGCAAAAGACTGTTGTAGAATGACAATAACAAAGAATGTCGGCCATTGTTATGAGCATTAAGAACATAACTAACCTACCATGTGAATATTATGACATAACCATTATGACATGACACCCACCCATAAACGTTCAATCTGGACCGCAATCCGAGATCAATCATTGGATGCGATGCAAAGTCGCTCAACCGCTATCACTAGATCACTGCATTGCTACGCAGATTGGACGTCTATGCGCATGTTTGAGCCGGGAAGGATCAAAGGGATTGTGTGATGATAAGGATATAAATGAGGCTACTACTGAGATGACTGCATAATTAAGATATATGAAAGAACCGACGAAGATGGTAGGTGCTTAGGATGCTTTACTAATGATTACAAATACATTTTAAATAGATCAACCATTTTCATGCAAGACACCGGCAATATTGAACGAAAAGTTCCAAGGTTTTACAAACGTTTTTGCTGATACAAGACCGTTGAAGCGTAGAGGAAGGTACTATCTATGGTACTACAGCATGAACGTGCATAATTTTAACTTTACAATAAGAACATTGCCTTCTCACCAATTCAAAACTGCTGTACGATTATTACGACAAAAAATATTTACCAAGACAAAACCTGTTACGCAGACCTTAAAAACATGCACATCAATAATGAAACGGGTACAAGGAAAATAACTAAACGAAAACCTGTCTATAAACACCTAATAAAAACAAATAGAAAAGTAAATCACTGCCAAACTACAAATCTAACGAAAGCAATAAAAAAGTCGACTGAAATCACGCAACGTAAAGAAAATAAATAATAATAAAAAAGGCATTTACCACGTGTTTGGAAGCCGGCAATATATACAGAAGACTATCTACCATCGATATAAGTAAATCTCGAACGGCTTAAATTAACACAAGCCGCACGAGATTTACTTGTGCCGACGGTAAATTGTCAGCGACTTCAAAACTTCAAGTTTCCGTTTTACGACTTTTTATCGGCGACTTCGACTTTTAAACGTGAGCGGGTGTTGTGTTCCGCTGCAGTGAGATGACTGTCGGTCGTTGGTTGTGTTGCTAGGATATGAAATGAATTTTACCCTGTGGCTTTTATTATTATCGCGTATTGTTAATTAGGGAAATTTATCTTTTACCCGTTTAATATTTTTGATAATATATTGAATGTTTTAATTTTGAAATAAATCTTTTATGCCTAGCTTATTGTGACGAGTTAATCAATATATTATTTTATAATGTTACTTACCGTTTAATTAATCATCAAATCAATAAGCAAAACAATGTGTTGGTGATGAAAATTCCAAATTATATGACTCATTCAATCACAGTCATACTTAATGGAAGCAATTTATTAACAAAACAAATAACCATAAAAATACAATATTTTCTAAAATTATGTGTCACTTCTGTGACTCCCTACAGTCTTTACTACAAAAATCTTTAATAAGTTAAAACCCTTCTTTTTTACCTAATTTTCCAGCAATTCTTCCATACCCTAGCAACACAAGCTCATGTTAAAATGCGTGCAACCGAAGCAAAATGGAACTAGAATGGAACACCGAAGGTCGGTGACGTATGCCTTAGGAACTTATTAAATTCCTACTAACAACACTATTCAAGTCATTATAAACCTTATCACAATAGAAATAAGATTAACAGTGTCAATAGTGTGTTTTGGTTGTGGTGTTTTTGATACATGGGATTTTACACTTGTTGAGAATTAAGTTAAGGTTGAAAGTCGAATAGAGAGTGTTTCATATAAGTTTGCCGATAAAACACTTGTGTCACTATTAAATGTTTGGGTATTTTAATTGTTTTTATTATTTTTTCAGTTATGTGACAATTAAAATAGATGGAGATCCGTTTACGATAAAATATAGTTTTAATTTTGTACTTACGTTGGTAAATTAAGTAATTGCATGCTATTTCACCAATTTATTTAATTAAAATAAACATTTTCACATTTATTTTAGGACCGTAGCAGGTGATTTTCTATAGTATCTGCCTAGCCTCATTCTCAGCTTATGTATAATTATATACCTACAAAACGTAAAAGCTTTTATTTTTTTAATATTTTTATAATAGATTATTTTCCTTGATTTCAGTATTGTATGTAGGTAGTAAAAAAAGCAAAGGTCCTGGCTTTTGAAAATGTGGACCACGGGCAATGAGGTTCTATATCACCTTACTGAATGACCAATATTTTATTCAACGGCTTGTGGAAACACCAGATAGCAAAAAACATCAAAAGGTAATTCCCATACCCTGGATTTTATTATCCTTTACAAATATCAATACTCAGGCATCGAACCCGCGACATCTCGGTACGATACCGGCTATGAGTATTAACTCACTGAGTATGACGTAACCGCTCGCTAGGTTAACCACGTGAATACGCTTCTGTGAGAGAACGCGGTCATTTACCTTTGTATGTCTCGGTAGTAACGTGTTGTAGGTAGACTGAAAAACTGGATATATTGCAACATTTTCAGACGTCACACGAAAGTTTAGTGAATGTTAACAATCTGGAAATCTATAAGTGATATTTTATATTCGTGTTAGTAACTGAAAATGGAGTAAAGATTTACTACAATATTTTCAATAGACTTGAATATTTTCTGTGACAACTTGTTATTGACCCAGGTTCACATTTGTTTGGAAATAAATTCTTGAGAAATATTTCTTAGTAACATTGAACTCTTAACTATAACTGCTGCGTCCCCAGGTATAACAACAGAAAGTATTCAGACTTAAAAAGCAAGTGTAAAAATTCAATTGAATTAAAAACTTTAATGATGATTCATTGAACACATCACGTTTCTGAAACTCCTAAAAATAACCAAACATTCAAACGTACTGCAACACATTCATTATGAATTCATGAGTTGCAAAATATTCTAGACTACTTTACTTTGGAACATAATGTTCGTTTAATTATTTCATGAACAATATTCGACATCTGGCAGAATTCTTCACCTAAACATTTGATGATTGGATACATCAAATGTTTTTTTAAAGTACAATGTAATTGCCCGGTCTTACAAGGTCTTCTATGCTGAAAACACATTTAATTATTTTGAAACAGGTATACGATTTATGCTGAAAACATTATTTAATTATTTTGATTTTTCAACTAAGCATGCAGTGGCAGACAGTACAATATAAGACAATGCAAGCTGTTGCCTCTATTGTTTGGTTATAGTTCCAACCGTAAGTCACAGATGGCGCTGTCAATATTTACTTTATCTACTTACCTGAAAAAATATTTGAGTATTCAAAAGTATTTATATATAAAATAAAAATATCATGATTTTATGAAGAAAATTATTTCAGCATTACAAATAAACACTGTTGCTAAGTGATTAAATGTTTTGCTTCATTTTATCCTGTAAAAATGCACAGGCCACGGAAGCAAAGGCGCAGGAGAAAGCTATACTATTATAGTTTGCATTGCAATATTTTGTATGAAAAATACCTAGCCAACAACTTCATACTTTTTTAAGCTAGTTAAAAATGCCTGTATACAAAAACGAAACTCAGCAGGAAAAACATGAAGTAAAAATTTTACTTCTTGCCTCATACAACTGCGTCCTACATTCTTCACAAAAAACGTAAATACAATTTTATTTACAGTTTACTAGACACGCGAGTAAATATTTAAAAATAGTTTGTCCCATTTCCTTATCGTTACTGATAACAAATAGGTTATAAATTATATTATGCTAACTGCTTTTGTTTCCAGTTTGTAGAGGGGGAGCTGGCAGGGTTTTTGAGCCAAATAACCATCCAAATAGAAGTTTTCAAAGTTGCCAGGTTTGGGAAATCTCCTTGAGTCCATGGTTGATCGTTTGAGCTTTTCTTTGGTGGTTGTCTGCGAAAGTGTTACGTTGACATCCTCAATTTCTGTCCATTCATTGAGGGAAAGACTCAGCTGGCTATCAAAAAGTAGGGGGTCCTCGCCAAGGTGAGACGATCATTTAGGCCAAACCAGCTGCACTGGTCGAGTGCATCGTTAAAAAAAAGGAAAAGCCCATAATTTAATCGTCAGGTTTATCCTTGTCATTTTGCGTTGAAATAAAAATAAAATAAACGGCCCTGCAGTTTAAGTGTCCTTTTTGGGAAACTGAAAGTGGACTCCTAGCCAAAGGGATCTTATCTGAAAATATTCCAATGTATTTTCGGTGTTCGCACCTACTCAGCAACACAAAAACTACTTATCAACTATTCAACCCTGATTCTCTAAACAAAGTGCCATACTGTCAGCGAAGATCTAAATGCTAAAATGTAACGGATTGTTATATTGTGTTCTTTTGATGGCGCTTGACTTTCCTATTTATTTTTGTTTTTTTTTTTGCAATCACTATCGCGACGCTTTTATTGATAAAATAACACTGTCTAGAGCTTCTATATTCAGAGGTTCTAGACAAGTGCTTGCTCAAAAACTCTGCCAGCTCCCCCTCTATTAGTGTCGTGTTTACATAGTAATGTTTGAATGAGGTTCAAACCACGCCATACTGTGATTATGTTGATGTTATCTTGTACAGTAAAAGTGGTTGAATGGTGAGCATGAGAATTTAGGTTTGATTCCTGGATCAGTGGTGTGGTTAGTCAAAATTGTGGGAATTTTGGTATTGTTTTCAATTTTATCTACTTTCATATTCAGACATTACGAATTATGATTCAGTTTATCTTGGTAACAAACAAATATTGACGATTTTATCTGTTTCCTGACTCTTTTCTTAATATTATCAGCTAAAAGATCGAAATGCACAAACGTGCAAGCCCTGTTAAATCAAGCTTTGACTGCTAGCAATCAGCCTATAAAATTTCCAAGACATAGTAGTAAGAAGGTAACAAAAAATAGAATCATTCATAACTAAAACTGCCCAAAAGCCTCGATTCATCTTCACTCTACATGCAACTCGTCACACCTTGAACCCAATAACTCCACCTCTACGGGATATCATGACACACTTTCCTCCCCCATCAATCAATTCCTTCATAGTTCCCACGTGGGTACATCTATCCCTACGGTCGACTTCCAGTCAAACTGGATGCAGCTGCATACCGGTATTTGCGTGAAGGATTGCCTGTCTGTCTTTCAAAAACCAGATACTGAGCAATACGATTCGCATTGGTAAGACTGTTTTCCGGACTTCCAACTACCCCTAATAAATGTCAACGATGTAAAAACTCGTCTGTGGAATGCATTGCCAGATCCAATCAAAGGTGCTCAATTATTGCCTGCGTTCAAAATACTCGTAAAGGAACATTACCTGTCGCTGTCTTCGTCTTAGCGTGTTGATTTCAATCAGATACTGTGATTTTAATTATAAATAGATCATCATTTATTTGTATTGCCATTATATTTAGTATGTATGTATTTATCTATGTATCTATTATAATATAGTATTTTAACAATGTTATTGTCACACCAATGACAACCCCACTTCATGCCCAGACAATTACTGTCCATACCAAATGTACCTAAACCAGGTTGCCCGGAAGACATCGCGGAATGCGTGTTTCTCGATAGCTAAAATCTAGGAGTCTTTAAGTCAAGAGTGAAAAGGTTACTTCTAGGCAAGCGTGCTCCACCATCGACCACATCATCGCTTACCATCAGGTGAGATAGTAGTCTAGTGCGAGACTATATAAAATAAAATTTATAATTAAAAAAATGCGATAAGGCCGCCCATTGTATGTGTATAAATTTTAAGTTTCTTTTTATAATTGTATTTTAAGGTGTACAATAAAGCATATAATAAATAAATAAATACGTGGTTTTTGAGGCAAGGAGCAATATCGATATGTAATGGATCACCCATCCACGGACCGACCCTGGCAAGCGGTGTTTAACCTCGATCGATCGAATTGTGTAGCTGTTATTATTTAGTCACGAGCCCTATATATAGTTACACTAGCTGTTGCCCGCGCCTTCGCTCCCGTGGACCACCCCACAGGACCCAATTTCGGGATTAAAAAATAGCCTATGCAATATATATATCAGGAAAAATGTAGCTTTCTATTGGTGAAATAATTTTTCAAATCTGTCCAGTAATTTTGGAGCAAACAAACAAACAAAAAAATATTTCCTCTTTATAATATTGGTACAGATATAATCGTTCATTTATGGGTCTATAGCTTCTATAGCTCAATCTATGTCTAGTGATATAAAATTGTAATGGTAAATGATAATTAAACTGTTCAAAAGTAATAGAAAAATATACATCAAACTATTAAACTAGACGAGGCCGGAGTTTCCTAGCTGACTAGTTTAAGAAGAATAAAAAAAACAAACTCAAAGGTCAAAGTCTCTTTTAAAATCCATACAGTCAATGTAATAGCCGAATCATATGAGAACTATGTAGGTTAATGGATGGTGTATTTTGTAGCAACACTACAAACTTTTGATTAGACTTGTCCAGACAGTGGCCATAGTTTCCTTATACAGGTACATCTATTCCTCAATTGTTCCCATATGGGTACACAAATTTCCCGAATATTTACCACATGGTTAAATCTATTCCCCAAAGGTTCCCAGTTTCCACATAGGTACAAGACACATAACAACGTAATGACTTATCATCATGCATCAGCTTTCACTGACCCGACCTTAGCTTCGTGAGTTCAAACTCAGGCCTTTAAATAGACTTTCTACGCTAAGTGATTTACTTGATCGTTTCAATTTCTTCTCTGTGTCTTTAATTATTTGTTTCTCATCGATTTCTATCATGAATAGTTTAATTGCCTTGGTATTGTGCTATTTCAGAACTTCGTGAGCTTCTAGTTTATCAGTATGTGATAGAATAGCACTTCACTTGGGCTTTCGTCTAATATAATTTAATTGATTCTTATATTTCAAAAAAAATAAAATCCTCTAAAACGCAAAAAATAAGCCTCTCACTTGTGTCGGGGAATCGTCAACGTTTATAGCAGTTTATTTTACTTACTTAGTGGTTCCTCGACGTGAGTTCAGCCTTATTTTTAACCCCTGACGAAATAAAAGCCATGTTCTAAGTTTGAATTATGCAAAATTCCATCAACCAGCCACAAGTCCAAACTAAAGTATGCAACTGAGAAATTCCAGATGTGACTTAAAACATAATTAGTGATTGGGTGCACTATAGGTGTACCTCTGCATAACCCTTCAGGAAATGTAAGTGTGATGTTATCTTGTGATATTCACCATATTTACACTAAATTTCTCAAAAAAAACTAAACTCAAAAGTAAAATCTTTAAACCTAGAAAACCAATGTGACTTTTACAATGCCATGGAGGAAACTAAACTAGGTATACTTTTTTTTTTACCGTTCAGCTAAAAAGTATTTGAGATTTCCATATTGGTTTCGTATATTTGCTGACATAACTAGTAAAAAGGTGACTAAAGCTACACCTCCTTCCCTCCCAAAGCGTTATATTATTATGAGCAATTATGACCCACACTTCCTAGAATTTACATCCCAACAAGGCCAAAGTAATTATAAACATTATTAAACTTTAAATAAGCACTAGAATCTAAGCTATTGCCTTCAGAATGCCCTAATCGTGTAGAAAGCTAACAGCTTGATTGCCCAGGCATTCCGGTATGAATGTGGACAAAGATGGAGTAAGAAATGGAGTGGTAATGTGTTGGGAAAATGATGTGACCGAGATGTATGTGAGCGGTGTGTGTAATAATGTTGTCACGAATGTCGATCATCAATGTTGACCTAATGGGTGAGGTGTACAAAATGGATGATTGATAGATCATGGAATAATTTAAGTTTTAAGTTTCTTGTCTGTTGCACTATATAATTGTTATACTTTTAGTAACCGTTGGTTACGATTCTATGTAAAATATACCTACGTCACCATACCTAGTCAAAGCTACGGTAACGGATGATATCTTGGTATGTTAATAATTCCATATTATAGAGAAATAATTACAATTATGAGATTGCAAATTATTAAAATGAAATGCCAAATCATTTCAGTAATTCACTTTTGACGTGAAAGCTTTAAAAAGTTTTTAATGGATAACTTTCGCAACAACTATGATATGTCTAAAGTTCACGCATAAAAACATACGCATAAGAGAGTGATTAAATAAAATTGCTATTATCTCACATTACAACAAGTTATAAACGCGTAAAAGCCAGTATTTTTATAGTAATCGATTGGTTATACGCAATATCAAGATAATAAAATTCTACAACAATTATGAGAAAGTGGTAATAAACTTGATAAAATTTTCTAAATTCTTGAAACGAAATAATATATAAAGTGTAGTTTACATTGAAGGCCGGCTGCCTTTGGCTTCCTCGAGAATTTGCATGAAGAAGCACATCTAAAAGAGAAATATAAGGAGCTCGGGGAGGCATTGACCCAGGGGTTTTCCAGTTGTTAATAAAAAAAATAAAAATTGTTTGATAAAAAAATAGTTAACAATTATGTATTTGACAGAAAGAAAAAAAATGTAGTCCGTTTATCAATATCAATCATGTCAATAATGCGAACCTTATAAAAACCATACTTTCAGCGGATGGTAATTTAGGTAAATAGATAATTTAAACTATATACCTTTGAGAATAAAATCAGGAAAGTCTATTAAACAGGTTGTAATAAACCTAAAAGAAAAACAACACAGGTAAATCCATGAATGCAAGTTTATAGACAACTAAACAAAGTTATAACTTCTCTTTTCGACCATTTTCAGAAGTGCAGGGTACTCAAAGTCTACGACAATTACGATTATTCGAAGACATAATTGCTATTTTTATGGGCAGAAACTTGCTATATCATGCAGCAATCAGGCGTTGAATTTAATACTTTCAAATACAAACAGGCAAAAATGAGTATAAAAAAGGTCGAAAAAGTAAGGCTGGATCAAGTGACAATCTGAGCCAAACTAGATGATCTAGCAATCGTTATATTTTACCTTAATTCTCGGATAACACAAGGCTAGGTTTTGAAACTAGAGTAGATAATTTTTTAGCTTACTAACACAATCTTGCTTGAAAAACTAGCCTAGTGGAACCCATGCATAAGCCCGAAACGTTTCTTGCACCAGTTTTGATCTAATCACATGCATTCAGATCTCACACAAGTAGCATAAGCAGTCTATAACGGTCCTAATTAACTAGGCTAAATAATTAAGAGCATGAAACTAATTATGCCTCCATTTACCTCCAAAAACAAGGATTTTTATAAGAAAATAAAAACATTAAGAAACATTGGCAGTGGGTCACGCATTAGGTACAGTAAGCGTTGCTGGCAATAAAAATTACGAACCAAGTAATTTAAATTTGATGCACATTCTAGTAACAAAAAAGCCCATTCTTTTCAGATTGTTCTAATATTTTTAACTAGAGGCCTATAACAATAGAATAACCATTGAATACGAGTTAAAAAGTAAGAAGTCCTATGATGGTCGACTCGGTCATAGATTGTCATCAGATATGGGATAGCAGAAAGAGATGAACATTAAATTTAATAATGAGACTATAAGTGATATATGGACAAAGTTAATAAACAAGACAGGACTAAAGCGTTTTTCCAACTATGTTTGTGTCGGCTTTCAGTCTAACTGGATGCGGCTGGGTACCAGTATTTTACATGAAGCGACTGCATACCCAACGTCCACAACCCAGTAACTAGGTAACACTACACTTTACATTACAGTTATATATAGTAGATTGATAAGCGTCTCTAAACACAGATTCAGTTGGTAAGGACGAAAGTGTCTTTATCTAAAAAGAAACAAGCATAATTTATGATAATTCTCTCAAAAGTATGTCCAAGATCTATTCTTAGAATGCAAGATTTTTATCTTAAATACTTGAAACAAACGGCCAGAGATCAGCAAAGCATGAAAGTGCCAACTGAGTGACTCGATGATAATGATGACAATGACACAGGATGGCATTAGACGACATTTGTACTGTAATTACTTTCTATGAATGTTGATCTTTGATGTGGCACGTTTTGGACGTAGAGGTGAAGAAATATTTTGGTGAAAATTTATCATAATTATTTCAAGTTCACATGGCTATCCAACAGCATATAGCTTGAGTTATCCACAATCAATACTTATCTGCTTGACTAATTGAAATTGCGCAATAGAACGTGCATATTGCATCATTTTTTTTGCGGGGTAGAAGGGGCGTGGGCGAGGGGAGACCGATATCGTTGGGTAGCGCGGTTCATGAAGTTTTAGTCACTATGAGTCACTTCGACGGGAAGCGTCGCGCATTTTGCGTGCGCGCATTTTACGAAAACTCTCGTTCGTACGTAGTTGTCAGGCGACTATTTTGTTCTGAGTATGGTGTACGGCAAATTAGGGAGGCTCCGAGTGCTAATTTAATTAAAATCTGGATAAAGCGGTTTGAAGAGACTGGATCGACGTTTAAACCACCCGCAAAAGGTCGTCCACGCACATCTAGGACCGAAGACAATATTGAGAGTGTTAAGCAGTCGGTACGAGAAGATCCACAAATGTCTACTCGCAAGAGATCGTCTGTCCTAAACATATCGCGACGAAGTTTGCAACGAATTTTAAACTTGGATCTTAAATTGCATCCATACAAGCTGCAATTAACTCAAGAATTGAAAGACTCTGACTTCATAGCACGGCTCACATTTGCTAATGAAATGCTCAATCGGTTTTCAAATTTTGAAAACATCCTTTTCTCTGATGAGGCACATTTTCATATGAATGGGTTCGTAAACCGCCAAAATTTTTTTTGTGGGGATACCTCAAACACAAAGTCTACACCAATAATCCGAGAAACATCAGTCAGCTCAAGGAGAATATTCGTGGTGAAATGGCAGCAATCACACCAGCACTACTTAAGAAAGTTTTCGGTAATTTCCGTTTGCGGTTAGAGGAGTGCCAACGTAGAGAGGGTCATCATTTAGATGATGTTATTTTTAAAAAATAAACTTCAGTTATCACTTAATAATTGCTTAGTTTTATTTTAACTATACCTTTTGTATTTATTTTTTAATAATTATTTTAAAAATGCACGTTCTATTGCGCCACCCTGTATTTCGGTAAATACGTACTTTATTGTATGTAGGCTTTTTTAATTGTAGAAACTTGTCTTTAATGTCTTTATGAAAACAAACTACATGGTTGTCATCAATGTAGATAAGGAAATAGGCGAAGATAGAAATAAAAAAACTCTGAACAAAACTTTTAGACAATGCTGACCATTCTTTGACAGAACACTTTTCTAAAAACCTAAACGCAATGACTACAATTTCGGGCAGATGCTACATGCATTACAGAAAACCATGTCAAACAATACTTCCGCAAGTGTAATCACTGAGATTTCCTCAACGATGATCACAGCAACATCGATCGTCCCCAATGACGTTGGCATTGATTCGCGACACAGTTTACATGATATAAGAAATGACAATAATGTGAACTTAATCGATGACTGTTCTTGTGGAGCAGATAGTTGTATTAGTTGTGTTGATGGATTAGATTAGATCGAAACTATATGATAGGGCGATGAATATGGTATAGTTCAAGAAGAAAATCAGAATTATTGTTTAGTTAATGGAGACTGAAGATCTGATGATTAGGATTATGAAGATGGCAAAGGTGAATAAGGAAATCGGAGTTATGAAGTAGGACTTGGAAAACATGTCAATGAATGTTGAGTTCATGGTGAATAAAGATCAGATGGCGATGATTATAATATTGAAGGGACCATTAATGAAAATCAGTTAGTTATAGATAGAAAACCCACAGTTAATCAATTTTACAATCTTGATAACACCTGTCTATCTGTTATCACAGGTAACTTATAATAAGTTTTTGTTCTGCATCTTTCACTGTTCAAAATCGGAACTGCTATACACATACAACTTATAATATGCACACTAGTAAAATCTGATGCAAAAAATAATGTTGTCATAAATAAATTGAGGAAAATATTATAGATTTGCAATAGGATAGACTGTTAAATAACAAAACATAAATATCCATGATCAAATTAACTGCATAGAAAATATAACTCTAGTTCGTAACTCCGATGTACCAGAAATATTTTAAAATGGAGTTCCTTTCTAACCATCGAGGAATTTTCTCAGTAGCGTTAGAAGCAAAAGTTATGAATTCATGTATTTTAAAGTAATTTATTTAAGACACACATAGCAGATACACATACAACTTATAATATGCACACTAGTAAAATCTGATGCAAAAAATAATGTTGTCATAAATAAATTGAGGAGTATATTATAGATTTGCAATAGGATAGACTGTTAAATAACAAAACATAAATATCCATGATCAAATTAACTGCATAGAAAATATAACTCTAGTTCGTAACTCCGATGTACCAGAAATATTTTAAAATGGAGTTCCTTTCTAACTATCGAGGAATTTTATCAGTAGCGTTAGAAGCAAAAGTTATGAATTCATGTATTTGAAAGTAATTTATTTAAGACTGAAGTCAATGAAGTGTGTAATAACTCGCTCATTAATTAAATTCAAGCAAGTTTTTTAGCTTGACCGATATATGATCGCTGTATTTTATATACTGCATACATCAGCTTATCAAATGATTGCTTGGATGTTAGCAATCACATCGATTTTATGTCACAAATCAGGCTACAATTAAATACCTGCTTACGTCATCCTTATTTAACTACCAGATTTTCCTTAGTAATATTTTATTTAATAAAATTATGCACATATTCTATAGAAAGGGTTACGCAGGGTAAGAATATTAAAAGAATCACGTGAAATTGGGTTTGCCATATTTTGGATTTTTCGATAGCGATATTAAATCTTTAGGACAAAGTCATTAACTGGCGCGTTTGCCCTTGGGGTAAGGCAGAAACTACAGAACGGAATTTTTTACGATCCTAAGATACTATTTTTGTTTCGTTTACGTAACTTTTGAATAAATTGTTGCTAATTTTTGATATTTCCTATATTACCAAAATTCCGTACCTTTTTTTCCAACGTTACAGGACCGCTAACTTGCCAACCACAAATAAGTAGTAAACTATAAGTGTAAGTAAGAGCCTGTGGCTACAATGAAGTATCATTCTCTATTCGTGTCACAAGGTCTCTGCCGCGGGATCTGATCTTTAGTTTCATGTTTTGAATATTATAACTGAGAATTGTATCTAGAATAATAGAAACAGTTCTTGGGGAATAGGAAAAGTGGGGTATGAGAAATTAAGCCAAGTTGAAGGCTTCGAAGAACGAAATGCCTATAGCATTGTTATAAATACGTGGACCACACAGGTGAACAAAGATACAGAATTCGAATTTCTAGGCAAAGTAAGTAATGAATAACACAATCAATTTGAACTTGAACTTAATCACAAACCTCGAGTGACATAGTTTGTTTTGAATAACCGACAACAATAAAGCACGTTAATTGACTTCATTATAAAATCTTATATAAAGAAAGAGGGTTATAATAATGTTAGAAAAAACTTGTAGACTAATTACATATTGGCCGTAATTTTGTAATGGATAAAATGTTTAAAGTAGCTAGTCAGCAAAAAAGTTGAAAAAGGACAACCAATCAGCTCATAAATCTCCCAGCAGTAAAATAATTATCTCATCTTAAACTAAATAAGTAGCAAAGAATGTCAAAGTCAAGATAACGTTAATCACAAACAAAGAAAATTAAAAGTATAACTAGAACGAGGGAATATTTTCCATTAGGTCGCATGTTTAACTTATGCAAAAGAATTTATCAATAGAAGCTTAAACATGAAATTAAAATACTTTCTTTTGAACTGATGTTATCTTTTCTCAGTGAAATGTTCTGAACTTGAAACAGTTATATGAAGACTTGAAGAGGTAAATACTCAAGATATAGAAAATAATTGTCTAATTTACTGTTATCAAAAATAGATTCAAGGGTAGTAGACAATATTTTTTATGAATACTATGACTTGATGTCTATAATACCAATTTTACATCACAACCCGGTCTGGGTTAAAGTAACAAATATGCTGAATTATAATTATATTACGATAAATATGCTTTAGCCTTTCTTAAAATAGACACTTTATTCTAATCTCTTCCATTTGTTAAAACGACAGTTATTTCATCTTTGACAACATCATTAACTTCATCATGTAGTCTAATAGCTTCTTCAACGACTACTGGTTTGAGATTGTAATGAAACAGCAACATCATCATGGATACTCTTGCATCGACAACTACAAATTTACTTACTTAATTATACGTCCTACCACTACTCAAGTCATAACGTACTGGTTGGCAAAAGTATGAATCATCAGCACAAGAAAAAGAAGAATACCATTCTATTCATGAGGGTCGTGAATAGGCGTTTTCAAGGGCTTAAACTTAATCCTCATTTACCATAGAATGTAGGCCACAACACAATTACAGCCTATTCTCACATGAAGATCATACGTCATTTCGTTCCCACGACACTAAGCGACAATAGGGTGGGAAAAGAAACGATTACTTCTAATTATCTGTTTTCTCTACTTGTATTGATGCTGGAAAAACGTTTGGTGATACGCAAAATAGGAAGTGAATAAGTATGTATGGAGAAATATTGAAAGTTGGAACGCTTTGTCGCATAGGTGAATGGGTAAATGCATGGTGTATGACAATAACTTATCCGTTGAGCGAGTTAATTGTATTGTTGGTATGGCAGCAGATTTATCATAGGCAAAATAATTAATTAATAATATGGGAAATGCATCATTCCTATATAAAATTACTTTTAATTTATAATTTCATACAGTTGAAAATAAACACATTTCTTTAAAGAGATCTCAAGCCACGATATGATTGAATAAAAAACGCTCCGTAGATTATGTATTCCATCAGCGTAAATGTAACTGACCGCACAATCCATTCAGATTAATTGTGGTTTGCATAATGTGGCAATATCATTAACACAGTAGAACAGTTTACTTAACCATCAAAACCAAGCGTTTTATTTATAGAAAACTTTATTACAATACTGTCCCTATATTCTGTGAAACAGAGCATAGTAATAAATGCCCTTCACGTGTAGATACGTTATTAATTAATATTACTTGCCACATTTGAATAAAATCATCAATAGATTTGTTCATTAAAGAAAGCGGAACAAATCTCAAAAAGAGTATATAAAAAAAATACTACCATAAAATACATTTAGCACAATTCTCATGTTAATAAAACACATGAATATTTTAAAATACGTGCCTACTGCAAAATAATGGACTATAATGATTTAATCGTCCATATACGCTTAATTATTAACAAACTTTCTCGTACATGTGATGCATACGTAACGTAATAATTAATAATTACTTGCCATTAAGAGAAGACAATGTCTTTTTAAATAGTGCTTGCTATATCTAGGATCTACAATTACGAGATATATCTACAAGCATATGGGAATAATAAATGTAAGCGCTCGCTAGTTCGAGATATATGCGCTAATAGAATAGTTAAGAACTTAATCGTTAATGCAGATCTGTATGCGGTCTGATCACAGCTCAACTTGATAGGCCAAGACAAAATATTCGCAAGAAATTTGCAAGATTTGTTCAACCATACAGATTGTTCATTTCATTGAAGACTTATCGACAGGAATAATATTATTATCAATGGTACCTTTGCCACTATGAGCGCCTTTCCCGCCAGCACGAACAGGCCAGCCATCGCCAGCGGTATCATGGCCGCCATCTTCATTGCTGCTCCCATCATCATCATGCCCATCATCTTCTTCATCTTACCTCGTCCTGGAATTAGTTTGGTTGGCTATGAGTTTATTGATTAAAGTGTTTTTGTCATGTTTGACATTGATTGTTTCATTATTAATACTACACGAAAGTTCCATTGACGACATGATATTAATAGATGAAAGAATGACCATGCAAATATGTTGAGGCGAGAATTGCTTCTCTGGTGGCAAAGAAGGTTTTGGGCGCACGGTTGGCGCAGTGGTTGAGCGTTTGACTGCTGCGCTGCGTGTCAGGGGTTCGATTCCCGCACGGAACAATTATTTGTATGATATACAAATAGTTGTTCCGGCTCTGGGTGTTTGTGTATGTGAGTTTATATGTTTGTAAACGCACCCACGATACAGGAGAAATTCCTAGTGTGGGGCAACGTTTTTTATTAAAAGAAAAAAAGAAAAGAAAAGAAAAAAGAAAGCTTTGTGATGGATGATTCCCGAGAGTCAGTCTTTATTAGAAAAGGCTCCTGGCTTCTGAATGATAAATAACTAAATCTTATCTATATGATTTAGTTCATCGGCATCGTTGACTTAACAT
The DNA here is from genome assembly GCA_948252205.1 of Orthosia incerta. Taxonomy (NCBI): domain Eukaryota; kingdom Metazoa; phylum Arthropoda; class Insecta; order Lepidoptera; family Noctuidae; genus Orthosia; species Orthosia incerta. The sequence continues at coordinate 24,518,185 of OX411762.1, read as the reverse complement.
AGTTTTAACATACTAAAATAAATAAAGATGCTATTACTTTATTTTATTCTAGCCTAACACATCAAAACACTCAGATATTATCAAATCAATTGAAAGCCTGTAAAACATGATTAGAACTTCGAAAAAATCACTACCTAGTCACAAACCTGAAAAGGATGGCATGAACATGACTATAAGTAATAATTTAAGTAAATCACGCAAACATAGCGACAAGGAAAGCGCTGCATTTCGAACATTTCAACTACTAATTAACGAAGTGGATTTCCTGAAAATTTCAATAGAGCTCGCACTTTCTTGTTGTGTTCAAAGTGTTCTTCCTCATTTATATAATATTGATTGATTTATGATTGAATGAAAAGATAATGAAAAGAAATGTTAAACTTCCTTGAAAATATTGACAGGAATTAATCGCCAGTGACTGGTGATTGATTGATGGGAACTGATAAATTTGTTGTGACGCCTTTTTCAAACTTAAGGTGCAAAATGCATATGACAAAGACATAGAATATCTGAAAGATTTTGAATCGCTGATTCATGTAATAATAATTTAACGATGCCGTGTCAAAACTACAATGAAAGAAACATAATGACATACTATCAGAATTTAACAGCAGTCTTACGAACATAGTTTACTTTCATAGAAGAAAGAAGATGCTCTAATTTTCATTTTATTTGCATCCAACAACGAAAGGTCAGCAATTGTACAGAAAAGAATAGTAAATAGACATCACGCGGAAAAAGAAAGTAAACAAGCAAATAAAGATAAAGGAAATCGTGGTCATTATAGTATTTGTCTAGACAGAAACAGTGCAGTGAAATGAATTATAAAATATACAAATATAATTAAACGTTTCAATTCAAAACTTTCGAGGAAGAGACGTTTCTACCAAATTTTACGTAATGTGAAGACGAAAAAAAGGATAAGGTACTCTGCAATGGATCTGGTCAATTATAATGACCACTGTGAGTGCGTTTTAGTAGTTAACATAAAAGAAGATGCTATCAAATCTAGATCTCAACTCGAGCAAGATAGTTTATTACTATCTAGATGCGTACATAATCTTTATCTTTAAAAATACCATGAGTTGTGACTGCTATTACTGTTTAGTTGATTGGAAACCATCCACGAATTTTCATCTTCAGGGGATTTTTATAGCGGTAGCAATTATTTATCATTTTCAACAGAAGCAAGGTTCAGCATGAACAATTTGTTTGACAATTACTACACAGATTGTCATATTTATCTGTTTATTGGTAACTCAACAGCCGCAGCAGCATATAATGCTTTGAACACAATATCATAGCTCATAACTGTTATTAGAAATCAGTCCACACCGGTTGACAAGTAACCATAGGTAATAATATTATAGCTTACAACAATCACCGCACACTACCAGTATGAGCTTCTATAATGGAGATCATCATATCGAACGATGGTGATTTAAAATAATGCGATGGAAACTTTTAGTATCGGAGAAAGATGTAATTTTTGATTTACAACTTATGAAAGCTTTTGTATTTGCTAGAGAATTACTTTTATTACATGCAAAGACATTGCAATATAAAAAGTAAAATCAAATCCTAATATTGTCAGATATCACTTTTACCTGAAATTTTGGCATTCATATATAGTTTTTTGGTCTAAGTTTATAGCATATAATTTTTGTAGGAAATCATCAATGAGCATGACTAGTGAATTATGAGAATGTTCTATCACAATACAGACCAGTGTTACCTGGTGAAACGGAGTATATCAAAGCATTTTCTGTTATTTGTGTTGATCTGACTCTTTCTAATGTTGTAACAAAACTGTTTTTTTTGTGAAAGGTCATTTTAATTAAATTTCCTATTCTTTGACAGTTTCAATTTTCTTAAACTCATAGTCTTCCTGGCTAATTTTGCTATCCTCAGAGCGTAAAGTTCAAATTATTCGAACTGTAATTAAAAATCATAGTTACCAATTCATAAAAAAAATCGCGCGGATTTTAAACTTTAATGATGTATATATTACATCAGTGCGTCTTTAGAAACTATTTTAATCATAAGCATTACAATTAAAATTATTATATTCTAACATAAGCTTGTAATAACAATAATAATATAAATACTTGCCAATATTGTTAACATCATCATTTATATTAAATTGTTTATAATTATTATTCCACAGATATTATTCTGAAGATAAATATGAAGATTTTCTCAAGCCTGTTATGTGCAAGAAACACGCTAAGGGTCAAAGGAAAAGTTATAAAAGGCTAAATGGAAACGTTATTTATTACCTCTCGTTAGGCCTTTATACAAATGTATGTATAGCCAGTATGTATAAAATTATAGTTTTCTCATAAATGTCCCCTTTGATATTGTGTTTTATGATCGTAACCGAAAAGTTATTTCCTGAAAGGACTTCTAAGTGGCTGATCTTGAACCTGTTGATTGTTTATTGGATTATAAGGATGAGTAGGACAGTATTTACGGCCATTTACCTTTGGATTCGGTACCATAAACTTGTGAAAATTTACTTCGTTAATTTAAATTGAGGAAGTCAAGTTTAAAAGTTTCTTATGGAATTTGGTTGCTTAGATTTGCAAATACAAAGCTGTTCTGCCTTTTTTGCTCTGCTTGTCATAGACGTGTGACTGAGTCAGTTGACCTAGAGTATCATTATGCCTAGCTAGATGTTAACTCTTAGATAGCTTACAAGGTTAAAGGTCAGCGAGTCCCCATTTAGTCTAAGCTATTACAACGCTAATCTCTGTCTGGGATGATATTACTTGATGGTATTTTAATGCGATTATTTTGGGTAATTTTTTTCATATTTACCACTTCAGTTCGATGACAGGTTCGAACGTAATAGTAAATTATACCTAAAAACCTCGAAAGGTCAAAACAATATTTTGAGCGATGGTCAGGCAACGCACTATCTAAAACATTGAAGACTGAATTACTGAATCTTGTAACATGAAATGAATAATAATATACTTATATTCATCAGTCTAACCTCTGACCGTCAGTGTTATGCCAATAGGGATGATAAAGTTGCCATACAGGCAACACGCGGACAAAAGCTAGTAGAACGAAGATGATATATCAAATGTCTTCAATAATGATGCCACAGAAATGTAAAGCATTTCACTGTCGTTTCTAATGTAAATGCAACTCGTAGATATCGAAGATGATGATGAATATCTACTAATGTAAATGAGACCGTCTCGTTTATCATTCACGCGATCGCTTGTGACAAGTACCGTATGTGGGATTGAAGATATAATATAGGATTTGAAGGAAATAATAAATACTGTAGATGAGAAGTTGATCGTAAAAGATTGCAAGGTTTATAAGATTAGAGGGAAATTAGTAATTGCAGTTAGTTTTTAAATTGATATTAACGGTATGTTCGTTATGATTGCAGTATATCTAAGCATTTCATGACGACGTAAGGTCATCAAGGTTATTAAGAAGATTGCAACAAAAGTTTTCTCTAGTAGTGTTTTACAAATTCATGCAGTGAATGGTCAAATTTTGAACATTATAATGCGATTACAATTTCAAATATTTTCTAATGTTTGAGCATTTGTTCAACTATTTGAATCATAATCAAAGAAGAAAACCAACAATCCCTTTATTCAATGTCGGAAGTTTTAAGTCTTCCTTAGCTTTTGATGCCATTCATGAAAGCTATAGAATCATACAAGCGTAGGTGATTTACTTAGAGCCCTATTATTCCGATGACTATGAACAAGGAAACTAGGTCATAAGATTATTTTAGGTCAAAATGTTAATGATCTAACTGTCATTCTAAACGATTAAAAGTTTTTATGATACGAGACATCTCATTTAAGCTCAAATGTAAAATATTTAATTATGCAGTAAACGTGATTGAATTTTTAAAAGATTAGCTTACAAATTTACTGACTAAGATTCGTACCCGTGAACTTTTGACCCGTACTAAATAGTAACCACAGAACTATTATAGAAACTTATAAGGAAACGTTATATTTACCTTCCTCAACGCCCTTATTAAGATCTTCACCAGAAACCTTTGGCAATGACAGCTGCACTGTCCTAGAATTTGCAAACGCCGCGATCCGATCCCACAGCATCTCCGTTAAAGCTTCATCTTTGCCCAGATTCCTTGGCAACACCGCATCAATATCATTTTCATTGATAGCAGGTATATTACTTCCAGGTGTCTTCACAACATCGACTCCATCAACTAAGGGTATAACCTCCATCCTGGCAGCTCGATCGAAGAATAGTATAGCTTTTTTTTTCAAACAAGGAACTAATCCATTGGAATTTTGGCAGTCTTCATATACTCGACTGAAGTATCGTAATCCAAGTTCATCTCTGGCTAAGCTTAGAGTAAAGAATAGAGATAGTAATAACACTTTTTGGTACATTTTGATAGATGTTGGTCGCACGGTAGAGGGAATATGACTGTGGTTGGATGGGCTTCGACGCGCAATTTATATGCTATGTTACGGGGGCACTTTGAGAGGCTAGATTGTGCGGCTTGGTTTTTAGTTAAATGGGGCAAAGTTTGGTTTAGGGATGGTTTGGTAGGGCAAGAAATTAAAAGGAGATGTTTTGAAGTTTGTATGTGAGGTTAAATAACTTAATTTTGTCTAAGAGCTGTTGTTTATAAAATATTTTTAAGTATGAAAATAAGAATTGTTTTGACTGATTTTTGGGTTTCCCAGTTTCATCAATAATTAAATAAATAAATACTTAATCTTTTTGCAATTATCGAATTTATGACTTTCTTAATTATGTATAATTTCTTGGGAAATAATCAAACCTTGAGCCTTTTTAGGCGTGCTCATCATTGCTCTATGAAGTTGTTGTAAATAAGGTTTTTTATTTTTACTGTTACTTTATACTTAAATGACAAAGCTATATCCTTGTTATGAATTACTACTGTTTTTTTGTAATTATTAAATACATAGCATTCACAAAGGCACTAAGGGAATGCAAGTCATAAGATTTAAAGTTTTGTATTCTGCATAAGTGTGTAAGTCGGTTCAGTATTTTATAGCTACTTGAACGGCTTACTGAGACAGCTTAAGCGAACTAAAAGCTTCATGTAGATTAAATTCTCTTTAAATCCTCTCCATGGATTTGAGAGATGATTTCTTTTTTACTAGCCTAAACAGTGTCCCACAACTGGGTAAAGGCCCCTACTTTCTTCTTCTAAACGTTTCTGTTTTGTTTGCGATCTCTGGCCAAGTTTTCTCCGAAAATATAGCTAGTGATTTAATTCAAATAATGTATTATTTAAATATCTAGGAACTATGTAGTGTAGCTGTAGCTTAAACTTTGCTATAACTTAGAAATCAGCCTAACCCAAAAGGAAAATGGCCGTAAAGATACATTACGAATATTACAAGAGCTAATCCTATTGTTACTCATGCAAAAGAACACATAAATAAATTAGCATATAATCTTTTTTAGAGTTATAATTTGTAATAGACATTCATCCGTTATTATCACGGAAGACATGTTTAGCTTACGTTATGCTGTGATGTCAACAATATTCATAGAATGCAAGTTTCATACTAAACATTTTTTTAAATGCACAAAATTATATTGCGACACTCAGAACTTGATAATTGCATATTCATTTGCCGCCATTCAACAACCGAAAATCGGGTCAGAATTTCCAGCAGGCTTGTTTCAACTGTAATTGAAAATTTTAATCAGAACCTATGTACTCTGCAGTCTATTTGGTTCCTTTTGTAACTATTTAACCTCTTCTTGTATTTACAAACGTCTTGAGTTAAGTAAGTTAATCGATTTCACGTTAATGCTTCCTGTATAGTACACCACCTGGGCAAGTCTGAGTTTTCCAAGTGGGCGTGGCCAACATTATGAAAAAATTGCCAAAAACGCTCAAAGAAGTCACAGGACCGATTTTAAATGAAAACTGAAACTGCATCATTAGTTTCTCTCACCCAGTATATCGACAACCAAAATTGATTGCCAAAATCTATAGTAACACAAGCGAAGCCACGAGCAACAGCTAATGTTACATTAAGGCGCCTCCCCGAGCAAAACGCCGCGCTGGTCGAATTTTGTGCAGTTTTTAAGATCTATCTACTCCTTATTTAAAAAAGAAATATCAATTAATAAAAATACATTAAATTTCTACATAATGTTGATTCTAAAATTGTAGTACACTTTTTTTTTTAAAGAGGTGTATGTGTCACTAATCTCCTTCCAACAAAAGCATAAAAATGTGAAATAATTATTGATAGCATGCATCTCCTCGTAAAGTGTTCATAAATTATTTTTTATACTAACACTAATGAATAGACAATTTGATAATGAACATTTTGTAAGTTTTATTTTGTTTCAAATGACCAATATTCGATTTTATAAAGATTTTATTCTAAAATCTGGGCGTATTCACTACTGTAATTCATGCGCCACCAGTGCCGCTAGGCCAATAGGAATGCTCATATCTCATGCTGATTTTTTGGTCAGGGTACGGCCTTAAATAAAAGCCGGTTTACAGTATTGTGCTGTGTCCTGTTGTGGCACCTTCTGACGCAGTTGCTTGGCTACAATACTCGTTTTGATGAGATATAGGCTTGAATTGGTGCACGACACAACCTGTCACAGTAATGTGAACCTAGTTTAATACTATTTACGTAAAAGAGGGCGAACTTATCGGGCAAAATGTGGATAATTATATTCTGATTCTCCTTAACCAATTGAGGAATAAAACCGTGAAGTAATGTTATGTGTAACTACCATTTCTCATTCTTTATAAATCTTGTAAACACATCACCAACAACGGCTAACATAAGTAATAATTTAGTGAGTAGATTTAGTACTCGCATGTTTCTCTATCAACAATACATTACGATTCTCTACTTTATGTTCTGCTGACATGTTTATCGTAACGTGCCTCGTTGGTAGTGGTTGCAAGCGCATCTCCTAAGCATGATGTCCTGTTTTGATTCCTTGGTCAAGTAAAGTGTTTTTGGGTTTTACCATCTGGAAATTCATTCAGTGGCAGGCTGGAGGCTGGATTTATGCCCGGTTAATGGTAATAAAAGAACTTAAACATAACTGGTGTGCAAAAGGAGTTCGAAGAATTGCCAAACTTACGTGGCAGTTGGCAGGGCACATTGCTAGCGGAACAGATGGTTGTTGAGGCTGAAAGGTTCTAGAGTGGCGACGGCTTACGGTGCCAGAACAGGCAGCGTTGGAATGCCTCCCTTTAGGTGGACCAGTGAAATGGTTGAGACTGCAGGAATCCCCCGGATGTGAGATGCATAGTATCAATCGATGTGGCATCATGTGATGATGGACATCTTTCAGATATGATATGATGATAGGTGATCTACCTTACCTTTCCGGGAATACAGTCTTGACGTTATGTAGTAACGTAACCTAGATATAAACTAACTCTTTCAGTAATTCAGTTAAGATTGTAATGTGATGTTAGGAAAAGTTAGTGAAGAGTAGTTATTAAGTGAGCTATGGATTACTTTCTCTTGTGTTTTTTTTTTGTTAGAATAAACTGTTTGGGTTATGTCAGATGGATTTGAAATGTTTATTTAGTCATTATCTTCCTGCCCTTGTCCCATGTTACTTTGGTTCGGCGCACCACGTTTTCTTCTTCCATACCGTCCTGTCCCCCGTCACGCCAACACTGACTCCTTTTTTTTTCATGTCACTCCTCACACAGTCCATCCATATTTTCTTTGGCCGTCCCCTCTCTCACCATCCATCCACATTTATATTCATTATCATAACTCTATTAGTAACCTGCGTTGCATCCCTCCTCATCACATGAAAACACCAGAACAAACTGTTTCCTTTCAACTTTTCTGTTTCTGACACCACTTTCAAACTGCCTCTATACTAATTTCTCACTTTATAATATTTAGTAATGAATATTTTTATGAAAATAGATTGCCGTAAAGAATTTAATTGTTATGATATTATTCTGAAGACGGTTTGGTGTTATGTTTGGGTGATAATTTTGGTAGGGGATGCAGGAAGCATTCCCCTGTCTGCCTTTACTTCGCTCACCAATCATCATCATCATCATATCAGCTGAAAGACGTCCACTGCTGCTCACCAATGTTTTGCGCTTAGTTCATCTGCCGTGATTTTTAATTATTATATTTTTAATTATAGCAATTGTTATTTGCCTGCCTTTTGATTGTTTACAGCTTTTGTAAATTTTGAATTCAGATTTGTTTTTATTTTGAGTAAGCCCAGAAATACATTCTCATGATTATAAATCTCCTGGTACATTGTTAGTATTTACTGTTTATGATTCCAGCCCTGCAAATACTTTTTAATGGTTCTAGTATCCTGGCAGTTTAGGTATAAATATAAATGCTTAAACATATTCAACACGTATCTAACAAAGAAAAGGAGATGTAGGCCCAGTTTTCATTACACATTTTCAAAAGAGGCAACTGGTCCCTGGTCCCAGTTCCATAGCTATTTGAATGACCTCAAACCCAATTTTTCCACTTGTACACAAATTAATTAAGATTCCTAGAAATCAAAAACACTCTTTGCAAAACATTATGCAGTTTCCATAGTGAATATATAAATCTTACATATTTGCTCGATATTCCAAACGACGACAGGACACAATGCTGGCATTTGCCACCAAAAATCAAAATCAAAATCAATTTATTTTTATTTTACATAGGCCTACACGGGCACTTATAAAACGTCGACAAAAGGTGCATGGTTCGGGTTAGTCGTTTCCTATGGAGAAGAACCGGCAAGAAACTCCATGGTTACTCTTTTAAAAAAAATTGTGTTTACAATATTTCCATGTTACAGCATTAGTACTTGGATATGGGGGGACAACGTAGGCCCGACAATAAGTCGTACGAAATTAAAAAAACAAACAAAAAAAATGATGTAAAATGAAATAAAAAGTTAGCAAATGTTAACAATCATCTAGAAATCTAGAAACCTCAACTGTTTATCCATTAATTTGCCACGGCTTTTCTTATAATATATATAATAATGAAGTAAAATTACCATTCCGATATTGCATGCAAACTCTCAGGAAATGGGTTACTATAATGTATGTTCACGATGAGCAACCTTTCACGACGCGTGAGCTACGAGTGCAAGCTGATAGCTTCACGACTGTTAGTGCGGCGGTGTGAGCAGTGGTCAAGCTTGAAAGTAATGGGCTTTGATGATGCTAAGACTGAGGGATATAACAATGAAATGAAAGATTATGATGACTAGGCCCCTTAACTATTAATTCATATTGTTATAGCTTAGGATGAAGTTCATTAAGATAAATGAATTCGTTGTAGTAAATAGTAGTTGAGTTGGACTTTCTTCGAATATTTTTGGAGTGTATTTATAATATAAAAGTTTTACCATGAGAAATAACACTTTGACAGCACATTAGGCGTCGCATATTTACAAATAAACAGTGGAGAGCTTATTCTCAATACTTCTTGAAAAAACAAACGTCTCTTTAAGCATTCTTCAAGACTCAACCTATAAAATAATCTTTTATATATTAGTCTATGCTATAAAACACTGACATCTGTTCAAGTAAGTTTATCAAAACACTTTTAATACACAAAGTTGACACCTGCAGCTACTGAGTGAGGGAAGAAAACAAAACTTCTTTCTACAAAGTTATATTTTCATTATTATCTACCCTCCAAAAAAATTCAGGCATTCTTATATCAATCAAAGGCAAGATTTATGTATAAATTTAATCCTAAAACGAGAAGAAAAATTAGCTGTTAGCAGAGAGTAATGCGACTGAAAATGTACCAAACAGCAGGCTTTTTGTCTTTTTTTTAACACGCTTTTATTAGCTTAGTATGTATGAATCTATGTATCAATGTAACGGAATATTTTAACGTAATTTTCACCCACTTCAAAAAGTCGGATAGATTTGAAAATTTGCAAACTTATCAAGGGCCGATGACAATACAATAATGTAAATAGTTTGTCTCTTTATCCTTACCTGGCTCTTCAGGATTAGCGACTTTGTAGTTCAATTTACCATTAAAGCGTGTTTTTTAGTTTTTAGAACTACAATTTATTTAGTATACCTATATTTTTTGTATACATCTTGTATTTGATTGATATCTAATAACTTTAAACAAATTTTCAATCAATTAAACTACAAGCAATGTCTCTGCAGTTATGAAGTTGGTAGTAAATAGTTTCTACAACAATTATGCCAACAAATATAATTTCTACAACAAATAAACGTAAAAGAGAGAGCAACCAATTGAGATTCGATAAGCTGTTTTCTGGAAACGATAATGACAGTAATAGTTAGACAGATAACGTGCTGAGTGACGTACGGTCGTAAGTTCAAAGCTGCTGGCATATTGTGGTAAACATTTTCGTGGAAATCCATTACGAAAACATACTTTGACATATCGCAGTACACTGATGATAAAAGTACTTAAGAAGTATTTTTTATGATTTTATTACATTTCCAGTATCGATTAAATATAAAAAAGATGGCAATGCCTATTGAAATTCTTAAACTAAGTTACATTGTAATAACCATTATAATCACACCCGTTTGATGCTATAAGTAGACATTTGGTTGCTACCCATCTTTTTGACTACATCACCGTCATCATTACAGTCGAAAAAAGTACACTGCTAGACAGAACATATACTACAACCAAGAATCTCCTCATCAAACGATCTTGTGCTTCTCGCATCCAATAGATGACTAAGCGGTGAACAAATTATTGGACGCGGCTGACAGACGCGATTGACAGCCGCGACTTATAGAATTTCTGGGTATTGAATGTACAATAAATTGTGCAAAATATCGGACGTAATTCGCGGACGTAACCTTGGGCATTCGGATGTCCAATAGACTTCTGGCCCGCTGGATGTTTTTGTCTGTGCACACCTATCAGTCGCGGCTGTCAGTCGCGTACGTCAGCCGCGTCAGATGGTTTGGCTGAACGTTGTCAGTGCTAAGCCGAGCGACTCGACCAATGACGAGCTCGCGGCAACCGTCAGCGCTGAGACGGCCAGCGTGACTTTAAAACCAGCCTTATACAACCATAGATCTCAGCATCATAATACATAAATATCCTAACAATGCACCTGATCTTAGAAATTAAAACTTAGTACATTTTGCTGTAGTTCGCTTTAGCTTCGAAAATAACAAGCATAGCGACATAAAACCCAGAGGTTGACTATACTAAATAAACATAACAATAAAACAATAATGGAAGCATCATCACATCATCTTCAAATCAGTCACGCATGCCATGACAGTTTTTAAGTGTTTGTACTTTCACCTTTTGTAGTTATTGTTGGTAGGTTTTGAGAGGAGTGCGTACATCAAGTGATTTTAGTATAGGTACAAGTATTTACAGCCACATAGTGTCTCTCAATCTAATAATATATAATACCTTTAAACGAGCAATTCTCGTATAAGTATAGATATATAATCTGAATCTCAGAAACGGCTCCAACGATTTTCATGATATTTAGTATGCAGGGGGTTTTGGTGGCTAAAAATCGATCTAGCTAGGTTTAATGTTTAGAAAACGTCGTTTTCACTATTTTCACCCGAGCACAGCTCGGTCGCCCAGGTACTGTACATAATGGACACAAGTAAAATAAAAAAAAACCCCCGACACGTTTTTATTTCATGCTACATAATTTAACTAATAGTAGACACGCTTCAAACGACAATATATTGAATACGTAATTATGACACGATATCTTGCGAAAACACCCCGATTCAAATATAAAACGCCCATAGCTTGAAAACGGCTAAACTAATTTTCATCAAACATAGCTAAGAACATTCTCAGTAAAATCACCTTTCGAACAAAAAAAAAACGTAATCAAAATCGGCTCATCCGTTTAGGAGCTATGATGTCACAGACAGATATACAGATACACACAAACACACAGGTATACACGACCTCTCTTTCTGTCAGGGCTTAAAGTTAGTCGACGGCACGAACTATTTTGTGCGCGGGGTTTTAATGTCTGCTATCTCGTCCGACAACACGTGCGAAAGATTTAGATGTTGTGATGAGCAGTAAGAAGCTAGTTCGCGTACGAATTAGCACTTTTGCAAGTATGAGCGCGCGAAATTTTATAAACAGACCTTTGGGAGTCTAGGTATCATGAAAAACCAACTACATGTATATTTTCAAAATAAAATTATTTGCATTGTTTTCATTATGGTATTTATTTCCGCCCAAAGATGCGTAAAAAATAGTGTTGAAATATGGAACTTTCGACGCTCATAACTTTCAATTTTTTTACTTTTTTGTTTCCATGCAGGGTTAGATAATGATGAGACAAATTGATAGCAGTTTTTATTTTGAATGTACATCGTCAAACAGTGGAATAATCGCCAGACTACATTTGTATGAAAGAATGATCGACTAGTGTATTCTTAATAAAAATCCATTCGACACAACAGAGGAGCATTTTAAAATAGTCTGTTTTTTCAGCAATAAAACTAATGAGGGAACATTAAAGATAACGACGATTTTTTTTTTGTACAATGCCTCCCCGCACTATTCCCAAACTACTGCAACTCCAGGGGTTGACCATAAGCTCTTAGAGCTGTATCAATTTGAGATCGAATAAGGGACAGATGTATCTGACTTGTATACATCTGTCACTTACTCGATATCAAATTGATACCGCTCTAAGAGCTTATGGTCACCCCCCAGAAACCCAGAATCAACAGTGGCGACCACCAGAAAAGCACCGAGGCAATGAAGCTCGACGAAGTCCCGTAGAATTAATTTATTTTTCTTGGTTTTGCGGGATGCAATGAAATGACGAACCAGAACTAACGAACGAGATGACGATTTAGAAAATTATGAAAGACGACTTTTTTTAAATACGATAAGACAACAATATACACAATATGACCAATACTCTGCTAACGATATTGATGATATACACATCATGCTATAAACCTAGGAAGCCTTTTTGGATATGGCTGCACATGCTGAGATAGGAACCTTTTCGTTCTCGCACGGGGTTTTATTTTTATAATTGTTTATTTATTTGTTTTTGCTTATTTCTCGTATCTCCTGTGCGGATCACAATCCCAAATAAATATTATTTCTTACTTCTTTCTTTCAGTGCGATTCCTTGCTCTAAAGATGTTCTGCGATGTTGAAGTCCTTACAATTCAAAATTAACAAATCAAGCCTAGAGATCGAAAATTCAATGATTTATTTCAAAAAAAAAAACAAAATATTTTACTACTCACCTTTGAATTGGCAAGCAAAATATGAATCTAATTGCACATCCGCAAGCGTCAGTAGGTTTCTATGTGCAAGAAACTCCACGGAAACTGAACTGATCTGTTTTAATTACAATTATTTGATTACATCATTGTTGTTGGAAACAACACATATATTTGAGAACGATGTAAAACGACGTGCACGTAAAAGCGTCTAGAATGATTGTAGTTCTAAAAACTAAAAAACACGCTTTAATGGTAAATTGAACCAAAAAGACGCTAATCCTGAAGATCCTGGTAAGGATAATGGGACAAACTACTAAATTATTGCATTGTCATAGGTCTTTGATAAGTGTGCAAAGTTTCAAATCAATCTGACGTTTTGAATGGGGTGAAAATCACGTTCAAAGATAGATTCCGTTACATACATACCAAGGTAATAAAAGCGTGTTAATAAAACAAACAATTCAAAAACACAATAAGTGCGCAATTAAAAGCAGACCGAGGCAGCTAAGTTGTGACCAATCCTAACTGATGGCGCCCGTTCACGAACATAAGGCATGGGCTGGCACCATTCAGCTCAACCATCATTAAGGGAAACGAATGATCCAACACTTGTGCTACTATCAGATAGACATTAGAGAGCATGACACACTCTAAACTGCCAGAGCACACATAAGTCAACGAATAACATACAGGTACAAAAATTAATGGTAGATGCTACACACAGCACATGTGTGAGTACATAGTATTCACACATGTGGTGTGATTTATTTATTTATAATATATTTTATTGTTACTAAGTTACATTAAAAAAGGAAACTTAACTAAAAACAGACTAGAGTACATAGTACTCACACATGTGGTGTGATTTATTTATTTATAATATACTTTATTGCAACCTTAAGTTACATTAAAAAAGGAAACTTAAAACTAAAACAGATATCATGGGCCCCCTTAGGGCTCATTTTCATCATAATTTGTTACAATTTGTTTCATTCTCATCGACGTCTGTCATGTATCGCATTCCGCGATCTTTTCCTGGCAACTAGCTATGGACGGTAACTGCTGGACACGAATTGGCATGTGACAATATCAGTGTTAGAAAATAATAATAAAATATTAAATGTAAGCAGATACATACATATTCTATGTAATAAATACGTACGTAAGTACTAAAATACAAAGGCAATAAATAAAATGATGACAATCAATTCATAATCACAGCGGCAGGTAATGCTCCCTCATGAGTCTTTTGAACACAGGCAACGATTGGTCGCGTTTAATTAAGTTTGGCAACGCAATACAAATAAATATTGTTGTGAGATCCCCAAAACAGCAAACCGACTTCCAAAAAAAAAACAATATTTTTTTTATTCATAGGCCTACATGGGCACTTATAAAACGTCGACAAAAGGTGCACGGTTCGGGTTAGTCGTTTCCTATGGAGAAGAACCGACAAGAAACTCCACGATTACTCTTTTAAAAAAATGTTTCCATGTTACAGCATTAGTACTTAGATATGGGGGACAACGTAGGCCTGACAATAAGTCGTACGAAATAAAAAAAAAAACGTAAAGCGAGATAAAAAGTTAACAAATGTTAACAAGCATCTAGAAGGCTACTGAAACTAAAAAGAGATAAATAAAAAACATTTTAACAAAAAAAACATACCGAGTGCCAAACAAAACACTACAAAGCGAAAAATTACTTAATTCCCGAAGGCGGTGTCTTTGGTACATATTGTTTTTCGTTTCTCGACACCGACTTCTGAAAATAAAGTTATTTTTTGCTATGTAGTGTTTTTTTTGGCACTCGGTATGTTTTTTTTGTTATTATATTTATCTCTTTTTAGTTTCAGTTATAGGTTACTCCAAATATCATGAAAAACATTTATAGCCAAAGTAAATCTCATGAAGATTTCAATATTATAAGCCCAAACACGACTAGGATCCATTGTTCTATTTCGGCGTTCCAGTGCCTACCTTCCCGCTTCATCATTAGATCAGTTCAATGTTACCATTTTTATCAGTACCATTTATGTATAAGTATTTGCTTCATCATAGTCGGTTAGCTATTCGATATATCTTAATCCCGTGACATAAGTTCCAGTGGCCATCTGTGGTCTTCTTTATCAGGTCCATTTCACCAAATGACACTTTCTGAGTGTAAGATTGCATTGTTGATAAAAATACCCAAATCGCTATATGTATGTCTATAATATTTGAGGAGTTTCCTCGATTTCTCTAGGATGTCATCATCAGACCCTAATTTCCTTATCATGGTATCACTCTTGGAGTATCTCCTTTTCAGCAAAAAAATAATCATCAAAATCGGTTCATAAACGACGAAGTGATCCACGAACATACATACCAAAAATATACCTATACGGTCGAATTAAGAAACTTCCCCCTTTTTTGAAGACGGTTAATAAATTAAAATATAAGTAAAAAAAATGTGTAGTAACGCATTGCTGAATCATTCTCATCGTTTCTTCTATGCCTTGTGTTTGCAAAAAGATGTTTTTTCAAATGATTTTTTTGCGACTTACTAAGTTTATTAATTACTTCAACCCCAATCCAATTGAATACTAAAGAAATCATTTAATTTAATTCGCTCTCGTTCCTCCACGTATAATTACACATTAGGCTTAAACACTACTCATACAAAGTGCGGTTTGATAAAGTTTCCACACAATAAACTTTATGTATGGCCGTCCTAAGAACAAGTACTTGGATCACCCACTTTCATGGGAATTATGAAGTACAGGTACAGGTGGTTGTAAATCGTGATTAGTTTTTGTTAGGTTAGGTTAAGTCAAGAATGCGTTAATTTAACGCATTAACGCATTACGCATTATTTAATTTAGTAACGCATTCTTGTATATAAATGCGTTATATAAATGCGTTAATTTATTAACGCTTTCTTGTATATATATTTTTATGTGTGTTCGCGAATAACTTCGTCGTTTATGAACCGATTTTGATTATTCTTTTTTTGCTGAATTGGAGATACCCCAAGGGTGTTACCATGACAAGGAAAACAGGCTCTGATGATGACGTCCTAGACAAATCGAGGGAACTCCTCAAATATTATACTTTATCAACAATGCAATCATTTACACTCAGAAAGTGTCATTTCGTCGCCTTAGTAGTGAACGGAGCTATTTCACACTAATTTGGTTCCAAGATACAAACAGTTGAAATAAGTAAATGCGTGCAAAAAAATGATTTTTGTATCCAGATTTCCTACTGCCCACCTGTCACTACAATGATGCTTTTTCTTGGATAGCACCTAACGAGAAGAATATGTGTAGCACTCACCATAATTTTGCTATAGCACCTCGTTCAACCGGCCGAGTCTGTTCCCAACTATGTTGAAATGGGTTTCCAGTCTAACCGCTTGCAACTGTGTACCACAATCCGGCACCCAGTAACTGGGTAACACAATCTTCTTCTTCTTCGCTTCACTATTGACAGAACTATTGTGGTCATTATGAATTTAATTTTATTTTGTTGTAGCTCGCCTCATGGTCTCTCTCCATCTATTTCGTATGTCTTGTGCATTGTCTATTAAAAGTCTGGTGTATTAATTTAACAGGCACTCAAACCGTAGATTCAATCTGATCGTCCACCTCATCGGTCACCTTCCACTCGGCCCTGCACCACCAGGCGCTCTATGGAACCGTCATTCCGCCTCGAGACATACCCAAAGGATTTCAATATTCAAGAAATCCTTCACCACTTATCACTTTTCAGCATACACGCTGTTTGAGGGTGAGTTCTTAGAGAATTGGAGACGTTTTTCCGTAATTCTGTCCATGAAATTCCAAGAATTCGTATTGAAACCCTACAAGGTTAATAATACTTGCTTGTTGATTTCATCTAAGATTGTGGCTGTAAGTTATATGTCGTAATTAGGTGTTTAGTTTGTTTTGCCTGACTGCAGAAAAATACCTCTCTCTATTATGTCTTCATTTCTATTCGCTCGTAATGCTGGCTAATCATTTCCTATCTGTTAGTCACTAAATATAAATATTTTTGATTCTTAAATCACGAGTCAACACCGCCTGTGCCTGTACGCCACTATTAATTGAGTCTACAGCTATATAAGATCCATCACGTATATCACACATCACTTGAAGTTCTACTGGCAAATTACACGCACTTAACATATCTGCTATGAATAAATGAGACCTTGAGACCAGAACGCATAGGATATTAAAGATGTAATAAGAATACATGTAGATCTCGTTGCAAGTACGACTGCTGAGCACGAGGTGATAGGTTCGATCCTGAATATTGAAATTGTTGGGTATTCAAGACCGGAATAGGTAGAGTATATTTACCTAAAGTTCGAGGAAGTAAGTAACATAGACTTGATAATACCTCATTTAGAAGCCTGGAATCATATTGTACAGTAGTAGATACAGACACTTGAGACACAAAACAACACCGATATTACATCACAATATCCACTAGGAATCAATTAGCGAATAATATTATAAAAACAGTCTCTGAACTTTATCACAAAAAAGCCCGCCAGTATTTTTCGAAACACAATCGCATCTTGATTAACGATCGTGCCTTCTCTGTATGAGAAGAGACCTTTGCTCTGCAGTGGAACAGTTACAGGCTGTTATTATTATTAATCGCATCTTAAGTTTAACAATGACAGTTTATTACAAAAAAATAAATAATGGTTAGTAAAGGGGGGTATGTTCACTCGTATACTTTCTTCTACTCGTAACAGTAATTTTGATATCATTGTGCTTTCATTGTTAAAAGGTACACTCAAACAGTGCCGAAGAAAGAACAATGTTAATGTCCCAAGGCTTCATGCTTGACATCGTAGTTCAATCGTTTAAGACTAGGTGGCGCTGTTTTCAATTTACCTACATGTGTACGGTTTTAATAAAAGATTTTATTTTTTATGATTGAAAGGACAAATAATAAGATCACTGTAACCTTGTAGCCTAAGTTTAGCAGCGAATATTCTGTAAAGGAGGCTATCGTGTGTAAGATTAATTATGTTACTTGAGATAAAGCGTTCAGACAAAGTATCCTTAATTGCATTATTTCATCCGCATGTCTTAAATTTCAGGGGTTTTTCAGTCTGAATTTACACCTCATCATTATTATTATTTCAGCCGAAATCATCCACTGCCGAGCGTAGGTTTCCCCCACAATGTCGTCACCTCGAACGAGCCTATCCGTCTCGCACCCAATAGATTCGCTCTGCCTTCACACGGTCTTCAGTCGACCTTGTGGAAAGCGTTTCAACGCTGCGTTTTCCGGTACGGGGTCGCCACTACAGAACTTGGTCTGGTTCATGCCACTAGGTTCAAATGATAAATGATAATGATAAATTTAATGATTTTATTTCTGTAAGTTGGACTGTAAGTTCATTTTTACATGTCGATCATATTTTTTAAAACTAAATGAGGTCGGCGTTTTCTATCTGAACTCTCTGGGAAGAAAGGTCGAAACAAACTCAGATGTCAAAGTCTCTTTTAAAGTCCAGACATATCTTGGTTAGATTATGTGAAGACCATGTAGATTGGTGTCTGCAATGGTCTTTTGAGTCAGAGCTCGCATTTGTCAGTAACCGTGCAGCTCAACTCAGAATTTAAGGAGCTTAACGATTCGACGAACAATACCAAAAAAGGACAGGTTCGTCTCACATGGAACTCTGGAATCATGGAATATTTTAGGTCAACTTTGAGTTTTCCCCTTTTCCTCCAAGGAAGAGGAACACATCTGGACATGATCTGTTATACCTCTCATGATGTTATAACTTAGAAATAAACTCTCTCTCACACTTTAGACCTTACAATATTTTGCCTAACACCGAGACCAGACGTTATTCCTACACTTCTGCTCACCCCAAAAAGCGAAACTAACATCGCGATCGATTACGACTAAACATTCGTGTTCGCGTGCATGCAATTATGTAATTTATTCGATAAATACACTGATGTCGAGCGATAGGTTGTTGCTACCAATTACTGAAGATAAATCAATTAAAGTCATGTTGGTTTTCTAATGATTTAGCGGATTATCATGAATGTATTGACTGCGGGATTATTTATTGGTTTTCATCGTTGTGGGTTTTAAGAATTGTTTTGTATAGTAATTGTTGTTATTTGCATGTTAACGTCCAGTGGACATGAACCTCCGATTGACATTCACTTCTGGACACAGGCTTACTCCAAACGTCGCGCGTCGCCATTTCGGACGAGTCTTGTGCATCAAGTGCACTTCTCCTCTAACCGCGGTCGATCAAAGGTTGGTTGACATATGACCTGAAGATCAGGTCATCGGTCCACCCTATTTGAGGCATTCTAATGCCATTTTTATATGAGTCGGGGTAACAAACAGACATACAGAATTACAGTCGCAAATTTGGAATAAAATGGATGAGCAATTTTTTGTAAAAAGTTATGAATATAAATGTGATGGACTGTGTGAGGAGTAATCTAAACTATTATCTATCTTTGTACTATTACAAAATTGCGACTGTAATTATGTCTGCTTGTTACCTCGAATAATATAAAAAGGGCATTTTTATCCCCGGACTATGTTCCCTCGGGATAATTTTCGACTTTCACGCCGGCGAAGCCGCTGGCAGAAACTAGTACGAAAGAAAAAGGAGTCAGTGATAGCGTGACGGTCGACAAGACGGTCTGGAAAAAGAAAATGTGTTACGCTGACCCCAAGTAACATGGGAAATAAGCAGGAAGATGATGATGATGATGAGCAACAATCCGTGGTGATTGGCAATTGACAAAACAATCTGCAAAATTATTGCCCGAGGCCTAATAACCAAGACAAGAGTGGCCGCGCGCACTTTGAACACAAAATTGCATCGTACGTAAACATATGATCGTGGTCGTACGAGTTTTCCTCCGTCAAACATGTAGTTTTCCGGTGATATCACACTCGTGAAGTCCTCTTTGGAGCGCGATAAATAATCTGTATCTTCAAGATAATTCTTTTTAACTCGGTGACTGCGGTGTCGTCGCTGTCGTATAACCGAATGGGTGATGTAATTTAACGCTAACGGATCTCTGAATCGAAAAATTGTTTTAACAAACCCATAATATTTTTGAATGGCCTATCCAACGATACCCCACACCATGGGACGGATGAGAAAAAAAATACCTCCCCACTTTATGTCTATGGGAGGTCCAAATTTTTTTTTCTCAATTTTATTTTACGACTTTGTAGGAAATATTAATATGTATATCCATGCCGTTATTTTAAAAAAAATAGCAAATTATAGCTTTCTAGTATTTAGATTCTCTGAGCTAAGCTGCGGACGCACAGACGGACAGAGCGAAACTATATAAACTATTTATTTATTTATAATAAGCACACCAACAGCACTGTCACTTACAATTCAAATAAAATAATATACAAAATCGGCATTTCAGTAACCATGCAAATAACAGGTATGCATAACATTGACACAATGAATATTTGAGACAAAGTAAAAATAAAAAGTGTGTCTTGTAGACCTTTATCTAGAACACTACAAAAACAAAATAAATTGAGCTATATAGACGTACATTGCTCGCACTGTTTATATAGGGAGCGTCTGTATGAAGCGAAACTCATAGAGAAAACATCGATAGGGTAATCCGTCAAGTTGGACCTTTCATTATATATCCTTGCCATACGTGTTAGGGGGCTATTAAAGGTAGTATTTAAGGTAGATGTAGGCAATTGAAAAATGCGATGATGTCGATTGCTACGTTGGCTAGTCCTAAAGCTTAAATAGTTTATCAATTGCGCATCTATGGAACCATTTATAATTTTGTGCAGTATAAGTAAGTCAGAATTGATCCGTCTTTCTTTTAAGCTAATCATCTTAAAGTACCGTAACCTATCATTGTAATCAGGTATAGCTTTTCGGATCCCATTCTTGACACATAGATACCTAACAAAACGGGCCTGAACTGATTCAACATTATTAATATAACTTGAGTAATAGGGAGACCAAATAGTGGAACAATACTCCAAGTTGCTCCTCACCAGTGCGTTAAAAAGTAGAATAATGCTACTTAAATTACGGAAAGGTTTTGACATGCGGATTATAAAGCCAAGCATTATTTTAGCCTTAGCAACTATAGTATCTACATTATCACGGAAGGACAGGGATGCATCAAAGAGTACACCAAGATCACGGATGACTGATACTCTACTCAGTATTGATCCATCTATATGATAATCAAATTTAATACAATTCACTTTATTCGTGAATGTAATAGTCTGGCATTTTCTAACATTAAGCGTCATTCTGTTGTTGAGACACCATTGTTGAAGGACATCAATATCTCTTTGAAGCTTCATACAATCACTAAGGTCAGATATCCTGCAGTATATTTTTAAATCATCAGCGTAGGCCAAACAATTGCAATTTATTAGATCTAAAAGATCATTCAAGAATACCAAAAAAAGCAAAGGGCCCAACTTAGAGCCCTGTGGAATACCAGAGCCAGGCGAAAAAGGTACAGATTCATATCCCGCCATGGCAACTATTTGAGAACGATTAATCAAATAACTCTCGAACCACCGCAACAGAGAGCCATGAATGCCAGCGCTATTCAATTTCATAGAAAGAATTGAGTGATCAACACGATCAAAGGCTTTTGCAAAATCTGTGTAAACAGCATCAACCTGACCCCTAGCCTCAAAGGTGTTGCCAATGAAACTAGTATAAATAAGTAAGTTAGATGTAGTAGAACGGTTAGACACAAACCCATGTTGCTTTGAACTAATTATATGACGGAGGTGAGAATAAACTGCTATGTTGACTTCGGAACCCTAAAAAGACGTGAATTCCGGGCAAACCATCATATTATGAAAGACTTATATGATGACCACATACGGTTTCATGGTTATGCACGTATTAAAAAAGAAACTTTTGAATATATTCTTAACACTATACGACCTAAACTGACTAAATGCAGTACAAAGACACAATATCACCTGAAGAACAGACCTAGAACCAAGTTAATACATTTTTCCACATCCAATTGTAGTTTTCAATGCACGTACGTGTTTTAAATATTTTAAGTTTGGATTGTTTTCTGCCATCGGAACTACACGCACGTAAACGTACGACTACGCACTTTGTGTGAGCGCTCCCTCTTGAAATATAACCGATAAAAAACCAACAAGCTTTGTCTTAACCAGTGCTTCATCGCCGATGAGCCTCTTGGCCCGCTTTTCGATCGACTCTAGTGCATCAAGCTGGTATTTGGCAGATCCGTCCCAGAGATGAGAACACTCTATGCATGATCGAACTTGCGCTTGATAAAAGTTGGTAAAATACACGCACAGCCTTCCCACCACACTCACACTCACTTTGTGCTTTATGAAATTTGGTTTTTTATTTTTATAATTGCTGAATCTGCCTTCATTAATTAACCAGATAGTTATAATTTATAAATTCCGATAAATGGATTTCTTATTTAAATATTTGTTATGTTATGTTATCCTTATTTGTTCATGGGTTGAGGACCTGGTGATCTGTAATACAGGTTAACACCTATAACAGACACCAGCTCCGCACACTCATTTGTCTTCAATATGTATGTATTATTTATTTCTGGAAATAACAGGTTACCTTACGACATTTTTTCTATTTCATTCATTTTAAACCAATAAACAAATAACTAGGTACATAATTTATCTAGTAATAGACACGATTCGATCAACAACCTATCGAAAACGTTGTTATGACACGATATCGTGCGAAAATACCCCGATTCTAACAGTAAATCACCCATAATTTTTGAACGGTTAAACAGATTTTCATTAAACATAGCTAGAACTTTTCGATAAACTTTTAAATAAAAAATCTATATCAAAATCGGTTGATCCGTTTGGTCGATGATGCCATTGACAGATACATAATACAGATATAGACAAATACACAAACACACAGGTACACACGTCAAACTTATAACAACCCCTCTTATTCCGTCGGGGGTTTTAACACTAGTCAACAGATCACTTTTTCGTTTTATAATGTTTTTTTTTTCTATAAATGAATCTTTGAAATGCTCTCATGTAAAGTTCCAATCAATATCGTTTAATTCAAATAGCCC
The DNA here is from genome assembly GCA_948252205.1 of Orthosia incerta. NCBI lineage: Eukaryota > Metazoa > Arthropoda > Insecta > Lepidoptera > Noctuidae > Orthosia > Orthosia incerta. Next base: position 24,494,852 of record OX411762.1, on the reverse strand, counting down.
GTGAACCCTCGATGTGATGTTTTTTCCGACTGCCTTGTAAGTCTAGTAGTCCCAAGCTGAGCATTAGGCAGAACCTCAGGTTCGATTCTAGGATCAGGTAAAGTGTTGTTGGGTTTTTCTGCCTGGCATTTCTCAGAAGCAAACATTTTTTTTTTTGGGTGGGAAGTCATCCAATGACTTCTCCCGCGTTGGGTGAAGCGCAAGGGTGGTGCCAGACTTTTACTGACTAAAACCCACCCGTGTTTCTTCAGTTGCTCTTGTGCCTGGGCCGCGGTAACTCTCTTTTAAATTTATCCGCGACCCGGACAGGCATCGGCCCTAGCGGACCCCGTCAGTCTTTGCTGACATCTCTTTGAGGCGCTCGTGGAACACTACGCGCCGTCGACTCGGGCTTGGTCCTTATCGAACGGTTACCCATTATTCGTCGTCCGCTTATATTTTATGATTATTTATTTTTAGTGAAGTTACAGAAATATTATACACGGTATCAAATCGATATAATGTCACACGTAAGATACTACTGTATTGAATATGAATTTGATGTAATTATCTAGTTAGTGTGTTGATGTTGTATTTTTTTGTGTGTATATTTTGTTGAATAATTTAAAGATTTGTTGTAATATGTATTATGTGGTACCTGAAATAAATGAATTTAAATTTAATATTAATCTTGAATACCATTTCTTTATAGTCATATTTCAATTAGGCCAGCAGCCCGGAGCAGTAGCCCCATACACGGATGATGCGTTGGTGACCCTAAAGACAAAGGTAAAAATGCCAATTTAAAAGTACCTACTGTTCTGTTATAGCATGATAAAAAATAGTTGTTATTTCTTGTTTTTTGTTAGAAATTTCCTATTTTAGCAAAGAGATCTGCTGCTGGATATACCTGCCTCAACCTTCGCCACATTCACCGGTCCTGTGCTTTTCGCATCTAGAGGCAACCTGCTACCAGCACTAGGTCATCGCTCCATGTTTTGGAAGCCTTCCAAAACTTCGTTTTCCGGTACGCAATCGTCGGTCAAGGTAAAATTCCACCATGGCAGTTCGAAATATATCAAAGGGAAAATGACCTTCATTACCTAGAATGTTTCTATGTCGAGAAAACCGCAGGATCTGGAAAATAGTTTAAAGCCCACACAAATGTAGTGAACAGATGTTGGTCGTTATTGAACTGAGTTGATTGCAGCGTAATTGAGATCGGATTAAATTGCCTCCCGTTCATGTTGCAGACTTAGTAAGTTTTATGGTAGACTGCATAAAATACCAGAGTATGTGTCAGTAGCTGTAGTCCTGATGATAAGAAGTATCATTTAGGGACTGTGGACTTAACTGACGCAATTCAATATCGTCTTCATCCAGCCGAAAGACGGCCACTGCGCTGAATATAGGCTTTCCCCAAGTGTCGGTCCAGTGTTCAAATAAGAGCCACCAAGTATACCACCACTACTACGAGTACCATACTTGTGGCTCTAATTTCAACAAAAAAAGAAAAACTAAAACAAGGCAGATTTTTCATCCAATCCCAAACATAAATTATTCATTCCTTATTAAGTGCAAAGGTTTAAAATTATGTCACTATTAGACAAACATCGGCTTAACTTATGTTATTGTGTTAGTTAAAAGTAAATAAAAAAACATCACTTAATATTTGTTATTGTTGTGTGTTAGTATTTACTTTTTCTTTGTGTTAGTATTTACTTTACTTTTTTTTTGGCCGCCTGAGGCGGTAAAAGCCTCCTCCATTTGTTGCGAAGTCTAGCTGCAGTCCTGGCCCAAATGTTTCCAGCAGTTTTGACAATGTCGTCATTCCAACTTTAAATAAAAAAAACACATACAAGCTGTTTGGTAAAAGACGTTGGTTGGTATGTTAGTAGTACTCAGTAATAAAATCAACCTGTCTAGGCCTTTTCAGCTATGTTAGGGACAGTTTCCAGTCTAAATGGATGTAGCTCATTATCAGTATTATATATGGATGATGATGATGACTGTCTCAGTAATTACAGTAGATAAGAGCATCAGCTACTAGGAAGGAAAGGTTAAAGGGGTTTTGTTTTGAATTTCCAATCTTCTCTATTTCATTCCTGGCAATCGTGGAAAATGACGTTAGATAAAGACTAAACAAAAACTGACATATGATCCATTTAATGCTCTAATGAGTTTACCATCACTGGCTTAGACTGTTTGATATCTATCGACTGTATGAAATCTAAATCGGCAGAATACTATGAAAATTAGAATTTGTGCATAAATCCCAAACATTGGCAGTGACCTTGACTTTGACAATCCGCTTCGTCAGCATGAGAGCGATGTCTCTCGCACACACACAAGACACGACCCGTACAAGTGTAGTCCCGAAGTGCATATGCACGCCTCAGTGCTCGGCCATACGATGCAACGATTGCACGCTCTAAAAGATTTATAGATAAATGCAGTTCCCGGTGAAAATAGATAAATGCCAGTGCACATTTACACAGTCCACATTTCAATAGACGCAACCGCATAAGTCGGACATCGGTCCACATTGAGGGGACACCCGCGGTTTTCCAACAAGATGCAGTGCCGCGGAATTATCCTTTTGTGTTTTTGTGTGCTCTCCGCTTCGGCTGACACCTTCGGAGCCAGCCTGAGGCTTTTGGGCAAGGTGTACGACAACTGTGAGAAGTCCCAGGAGATAGTTAAGTGCTTGAAGATCCAGGCGACAAAGCTAGCGGATAGGGCGGCGCGCATGGACACGCTACCCATCCTTGATGGAATCTCGTTAGTGAAGCGTGCTGAAGCCGGCAGGGGGTCCCCCAACGCTCTTCCCGAAGATGAAGACCTCGAATCACTACCATCGGACAAAATCGACAAATACTTGCAACTTGCAACTACAAAGTTGATGCAGACGCATCGGGTCTTCATATCTCCTATGGATGTCGGCGAAGATGTTGGACGGTCACTAAGTGAAGCTAGGAGCAAACTGAAGAAGATGATGGGCCCCATACTCGCCGGTGTTGCAATCAAAGGTGGGTTCCTGATGATGGCATTCCAAGCGATTGCGCTAATTGCTGGAAAGGCTTTACTTATTGGTAAGATAGCTCTGCTTTTGTCAGCGATCATCGGTTTAAAGAAGTTGGTTTCTGGAGGAGAGTCTCATGAGAAGACTACGTATGAAATCGTGAAGCATCCTCAGGTGTCCCAGAGTCATACGTACTCGTCTTCTCACTATGGCGGCGACTTCGATGCCACAGGTCCTGGAGGTCACTACCGGAGGAGTGTGGAAGACGAAGCGGCTGCTCAGGACAGGGCCTACAATGCCTATGCCAAGAAGCAGTAGGCTTTAGAAATTACAACAGGCTTACGACTCCATATTTTACAAAATTCACAACGACACGGCATTTTTTGTTTGCTCTATAATAACCCAAAACGAATGGGTCCCATTGCAAAGGATTAATGTTTAACCAAAAAATTATTATTTATTATGCTTATTCAAACGACACTAGGTAATTAATTTAATTAGTAATTTATTATTTACTCGCTAGTTTAGTCCCATGTTTATTATTATTAATTCAATGCATAATAATTATGATAAAAAGGTTATAAATTATTATGTTAATAAGATTGCGTACGCGATTTTTGCATGTGTGTATGTATGCTCAGTACATTAGTTAGATATGGTTGTTTAATCGGATGCACCAAATAATAAATAATAATGCTAATAAGTATATAATTATACAAATAATAAATGTTATTATAATCATGAATTAATCTTAATTACATTAAGACTTTTTAGGCTAGTCGACGGGTACTGTGCATTTCTGATTTCTACGTTTGTCCAATTTTGTAAAAATAGCGGATAAGGTAAAGAGATAAGTTATTTATATTATTTTATTTATACGGTGCTGTTTAGAATAAGTAGTTAAATTATTTATTTATTGGCTATTCTTTACATAATAACATCTTCATGTCGATCATCGACAAGGTGGTTACGCGAGTACCTTTTATTTATTTATTTATAAACAGAAATAATAATTGCGTACTGTATAAACCCTGTTATTATTAAGTTAATAATTTATTTAATTATAAGTTTTTTTGTAATGATGATGAAAAATATTCTTAAAAGAAACCAACGAATGACGACTAAAGAAAATTATAGAAACTGAATGTTTGTTTTATTTTTAGATTTGATTGGGGCCGACAGATTAAATAAATTCATTTTGAAATTTGGTACGGCTGTATGTTATTTTACCCTGAAGATGACATAATAGTATTTATACAACAAAAGGGCAAACTATCACACAAGTTAAATAATTCACATTACTCTCATACCAAAGAAGAGCAAACAACACAAGCTACACACCCATATATGAAATTCTAACAGCGTAGCAACAGGCACAAAAACTGTCCAGACTAATTAAGCAAATTTACCGAGGAAATTACTTCCAACTATCTGTACCAAAGAATAAAGATATGATCGCGTGTCATGAAACTATGAAACGACGCAGAAAATTCTTCGGACGCTGGAAACTAGACAACGTTCCACAAGCTGAATATAACACTGTTGCATATACTCAACAAATAATTGAATAAGTATGATTTAATCAAATCAATGAAGTAACTAATCAAGGGTTTGATAATTTCATTCTTGCGTAATATACAGATAGAGGAACTGATTTTAATCGCAAGTATGAAATAGCCAATGAACCTGTGATAGGTATAATTCTTGCAATTGGCAAAATTCGTATGTAATTTTAATAAGGTATATAAAGCAATGATCGACGCGCTTTCGTGAAAACAACAAGGTATATCCATCCAAAATTACCCACAATTGTCATGTCAACTAATTATAGGTGGAACGATCAATATAGCAATTTATTATTTTCTACTGTCACGGTCGACTGGTCGCTATCATTTGCATGAACATTGTCGCTAACTACACAGATCATTCGTTTTCATAAATACTGGCTGTGGCGTCGCTGTAAATGGTATTTCCATTTGCATCTTGATCCGATTTGCCTTGCATTGTATTTGACGAATGAATGTTATTGATTTGCACAACATTACTGATTGCATAAACTATAAAAAACCTGGGTTTAACGATATATTCAACTGCTATAAAATTGAGGGAAGTAAAAAAATCAACGCTGGAGGAAGTAAGGAAGACAACAAATACACTTAGATTTTATAGACGTGTGTAAAGTAGTTTCTTTGTTTACTAAGCGCGAGCCTAACAATTACACTAAAAAAATTAAGCTTTGACCGCAGTCTGGCTATCACATAGAAATACTAAAATAACAAGTACATTTTGGTATCATTAGAATATCTGGTTGAGATGAGACAAATAATAATTCTACTGTAACTTCTCACAGGTCTGTATGAACATTTTGTATACTTTTAAATTTTGCTAATTGTTAAAATTTCTTTTTTCTTGTGATATTTTATGTCGGATCACTTCGCAACAAGCAGAAGTAGCTCGACAATATTTATTAGTTACCTATCAAATTAATTATTATTCAGGTATTTGCGAGAACAAAACACAGTTTGTTTTATTGTAATTGTTCTCTGCCTTGTGACTGCTTATTCTTACATCTCATTTACTTTTTAATTTATATATCAGACGATTGTTAGCTCATCTTTATAATCACTGGCATCATCATTTTAATAGCTTATACTTACTTATCGAGATGATTGTATATTTTGCTTAGTCTCGTGTTAGTAAACGGTGTATTAGGCTTTATCTGTGTACCAACTAGAGATGGGTTTGCAAGTAATAATCGGTTTTAAGACCGATTGATTGCCCTCTATACAGATAGACTAGATATGAGTTAAAACATAATATTCGTGTTTGGGCCTCATAGGCCTCCTATGAAGTAAACTAACGACTTGGTTAACGATGTGGTGACATTTTGGGGAGGCCTATGTTCAGCAGTGGTGGCCCAGTGGTATCGGCCGCGACTTACAAGTTGTGGGTCGTGGGTTCGAGCCCAGATAGGCGCTTTACTTTGTGTAAATTGTTTCATTACCACTGCTCTCAAAACGGTGAAGGAAAACATCATGAGGAAACCGACATGTCCTAGAACCAAACATTCGAAGACATGTGACATCCACCAACCCGCACTGGGCCCGCGTGGTGGGTTACGGCCCATTCCCTGTCACAGAGAGGAGGCCTGTATCCCAGCAGTGGGAACATTAATAGGCTGATGATGCGATGATGCTATGTTCAGCAGTGGACGTTCTTTTTCTCTTTTTTTTGAGAGGCTCGCACTTGACCACTATTTCGTTAAAACATAATATCGTGATGGTAAGCGAATTTCCATCCCCCCGATTGACTATCCATCTCTAGTAGTATCACTACTTATTTAGAAAAATATTCTACCATTACATCACAGGCCTCATTATTTTAATACATTATAAAAAGTAAGAATGAGATTAATTAGAAAGAAAGAAGAAATGCCTGATACTCACACTGGTTAAGTCTTTTTTTTTTCTACATTTGGATTTTAAAGATAATACACCCTTAAACATCCTAATGCATGAGCTCTTTTTTGTAGTTACCGTCTTTTTCTTAATTTAATAAAGATGAGTTTAGTGATAAAATTAAATATTTGCACACCATATTTTATGATAGAATGTAAAGGGCCCTATCATAGATTTAAGATCATACTTTGTAAACCAAAATTCTGGTATATCAATGAATTTGAATTTGAAGGGACCGAATTTATGCCAGTGCAATGGATTAAGATTATATGTTAGTGATTTCAGACTGGAACCACTTCGTTGATTGTGACCTCTCACAGAGAAGAAACCTTTGTCTCAGCAGTGGGAACATTATAGGCTGACTGGATTTTTCACACGGCTTCATACCCGTGGCCCATTCCGCACGAACCGTACATGTTACGGGATAAAATTTTATCGATTGCTTAATCAGATAACTACATTCAGAGATTACCCATTGAAAACCAATCAATTTGACTAATATTGGTTTAGATTTTAGTGATCAAAGTGATAGTTCTGCCAAATAAAGTAGATACCAAAGTGAAACTGTACGACTATTCGTCAAAACCTCCAACTAAACGAAGAAAGCTCTAAATCTGTACTCCTGTCTATTTAAAGCTGACTAGCTCATTACCAGCTTCACAATTAACGATGTCAGTAGTAAAAACTGTGCGTTAGTATAACGGAAGCAGCAGATAATCAATTTTATTCAATCCTAGAGGCAGTTAGAGCAAGACTAGACCGCTATGTAACCGTCTACTCATATAGATGAGGAGATAAAAGTGTGTTTGTATGTATGTGTTGAAAAAATACATATCGTTTTTTTTTTTGCTTCTAGCTAATATGATTAGACGGTAAGACCCTTAGTAGTAGGGTTAGATATCACAATTATTTGCTTTGAGTAAGGTACTCTCTCTGCTTTTGTAGAAAATCAACTCTTGTAGTGAGTGACAGGGGAGCAGGAGTGTTGGTATAGCGTTGGCCGCTTTTCCTATCCCCTGCGGCCGAAAAATGGTAGGTGGCGGAGACACTTAACCGTCACAGGGTGACCAAGGGTGACATACACGGGGTCATCTGGCGCCCATGTGCTGGTTTGGCCCCTGGGGTGGTCACGGCGTACAATGTGTTGTGGTGCACCGGTGATGAAGAATACTCCACAGAGAAGAGTCCGGTGATGGACAACAGCGGCAGGTTCGCGATGAGTGCGAACGCGTGCCGTGTTCCCGCCATAAGTGGTACAGGAGGACATCGTGGAGTTTTAGTGGGTCGGAGTCCCACATAACATTTGTCCCTCCTGTAAAATTAAATGGTTCACTTTTGCGGAGAGTTTCCCACTTTAAATATTTGGGACACATCGTTACGGAGGAATTAAAAGAGGACTTGGATATGGAAAAGGAGCGCAGGGCACTGGCTGTGAGGGGAAATATGGTGTGCAGAAGGTTTCATGGTTATTCAGTGGCGGTCAAAGTAACTCTTTTTAAGGCCTACTGCCAAACATTTTACACAATGCCCTGCGAATTCAATACAACAATACCTTCAGGGCACTGTTGAGGCTTCCACCTTACTGTAGTGCGTCAGGTATGTTCGCTGATACGTACACTGACGATTATTTTGCGATAATGCGGAAGAAAGTTGCCTCAGTAATATCCAGAGTGAGGGGAAGCAGCAACGCCATTCTGAGGGTGTTTGCAGAGAGGCTAGATGGGCCTACGATGGAGAGGTTTATCAGGCCACATGTTGTTAACAAAGCCTGTTAAACCTTCGTGTGATTGTGGTTTTCGATATTATGTTTGAATGTTCCTGCATGTTACTAACATAGTTTTAAGTAAGATGTAATACTAATACCTTATGGGCCTTGATGCCTGAATTTTTTTTTTTTTTTTTTTATAACTGCACTATCTATCTCTATATCTATCCCGTGGTACTGCAGTATGCATGAGCTTTCTAAACGTAAAAAAAAATATTCCAATCGAAGATTGGTAAAACGTAGAAATAAATAGTAGGTATTTTTAAATAAGAGTGGAAGTATAGCAAAAGCTTTAATGGAAAACAAACCGGTAGTTGGTATATGTCACATTAAATTATAAGAACTAAAAATAGAATCGGTAGGTGCACAATTTTTTCACACCTCAAAGAACCAAGAGCAAATACAGTAGCAAAACCTAGTCTAACTCCAGATATAACCCAAGAATTCTATCAAAGAAAACCGAGAAAGCTTTGGATGTACACGCAAAATGCATTGCACGCGATTCAAACGCATGGCTCACCGGCATTCAGATAAAAAACTAAGAAAGTAGCACAAGTAGAGGTGGTTTATAAATTAGTGTGCTCATCAGATTTATATTATTGGTGGCTTGATTGTTTTAAGGTGATGTATTGTATTGGTGAAGAGTCCCCGAGGCTTTGAACAATCCGACCTTGAGGGTTCATTGCGCAAGTAGATGTGTGGCTCATTGAAATAAATCACCATGCCTGAATACCACAAAGTATATCCCTGTGAGGAATACAAAAATAAATATAGAGGAATTGATTGTTCGGTGGTAATGCATTACATTGCTTTATAAGCTAAAGTCTTAATCCCACACCATTGTTGGGCAGAATAATAATACTATACATATATATTTAACTATTTTTCATATTGATTACATTTTATAAATATTTTCATAAAACACGCATATAACAAAATATTTAAAAATATAATAAATACAGGCCCTCCGGTATCGGGTACAGGGTCCAGAGAGAGAAACCTCTTGGCGAGCCTCCTAAGGTGTTGGTTCGTGGCTATTAAGCCATTGGCTGACACAACTATCGGTACACTAATCGCTGAGTCCACATTCCTTATATCTCCAACCTCGCGAGCCAAGTCAAAACACTAAGTGCGTGACTCTTGTCAGGCTTGAAAACACAACAGGATTCCTGTATTCCCCTAACTACTAGGAGTCGCCAACCCCTTTGGCATTGAATACAGAACTAGAGGAAATTTGTACACCCGGCTACTATGTAATTGGGGCTACTTTCTTAGCCGAGCTGAAGTCCTGATAATCGAGTCTGAACTAAGCCATTTGTTTTAGGTTAAATCCATTTGTTTTTTGCTAGGTTTGCCAAAAAAAATACAAAAGCAATAGTGAGTTAAAACTTTTTTCTCATTTCCAACAATTTAGTATCCTATTTAATCGTGATTAATTAAAACTCAATGAAGAAGGAAAGATGAAATATTCGCTTTAAATATAAAAACTGTACCTCTAAGTAAGGATGTATTTTACATAAAGAAACGTGTTCAATTTAACACTCGATCTACTACAGCCCATCAACCATTTGATGCACCGACTTCCTTACAAGAAAATAACGTGCTAGCATCCAATAAATATGTATTAATGTCCCAACAATAATTATAAAAACGAATACAGCTAGAACATATCGTCCATATTTATTTCCATTTCAGTCTAAATCGGAAACTCTTCCTACTTTGCGGCCATTTTCTAAGCATTTAGAGCGTGAAATCGTTTAGAGGATGTTGCTAAAGATAGGTGGGAACCGGAGACTGAAGAAAACTTATTTTCTTTAACCTAATTAGTTTTAAAATGTTATAAGCTATTTGTATCTTTATTAAGGTTTTCTTGGATGTTTTGACTACTAGGTATTGCAGTATTCAACTCATTTGTAATTTGTACATAATATAAGAGGCAATTAATCGAGATCGATTTATGGTTAATAATAATGATTCAAAAATGGCTTATAATATTATTCTTTTAAAAAAAAAATTTTTTATTAAGAAATATTGCAAATGAATAAATTAAAACTCTAAAAATTAAACAAAGTGTTGTGTAGGTAAATGTGTATACACCAGTGCTTTACTCTAACAAAATAATTAAATGTATCATATTAAATCGAAAACTTTCAATACAAAATTATAAAAATTGATATCATTATGCAGTTTTATATGTTACAAGCACCAATGGAAAAGTGTTGACTAGAAATAAATAAATTAGGTGCTTTAGGAATCTGTGGTGAACTGGTAACTTATTTTTCTAAACTATCACTATGAATATAAAATATACATTATAGCTTTTCATTCACTTGCACCCTGGAAGATCTGTACAGTGCTTCTGACGCTGCAATAAGCGTGGCCACTTACTGGGCCCAGACAATCTAATTAAATGTGCCATCGAAACGAAAAGAAGAAGAAGATTATAGCTTTAGAATAATTCAACTATTAATTTTTGTTTTTTGCTATAATTTTATGTCTGTCTAATTGTGTGTCGCTGCGGGGTGCATAATGGAAAGCAGCAATGGGTGTCTGACGGTAAAGGCTCGCTCAGTGCAATTTGTGATTGTACATATTCTTCTCTTTGTTTGTTGCAGTTGTGTGTCAGTGTCAAATATTGTTTTCTTTTTTATTGTTTTCTTAATACTATAAAACCCTCATACAATTTAAATTACATATAACCTATCCCATTACAAATAAAATCTATCCAGTATTGATAGGAGTCCAAGCAAAATGCCTGTTCCTAGCGCTGACATCCTCTCTTTCTCTATCATTGACAGGTTCCTTCTTGTTAGTAACAAAAAGTCGTTCTAGTCTACTTCTTAGTTCATCTGGAGTGATGGGGGATGCTGTGGAGGATTCAGCTGACTTCTCTCTGTAGTAGTAGTCTGGGTGGGGTTGGCGGCGGTAGTAACCTGAAAAAAAAATGGAGGGTTAATTGAGGTTGAAGAAAATGTGCTTAACCAAAATTGAACCCGAGAAGTTTTAGTTATTATTTAACATACGGGTATGGAAATAGTCCCAAGTGTGTATTCCGACATGAGTATTTTGGACTTTGCCCCATATGTAATGGTGATGATGAAATGGCGAGAAGTGCATTTCATGAGAATCGACCAGGTAACGGATGACTTTCTCGAGAATAGATGAGATGAAACACAAAACTGAGAAAAATGGTAATAGTGGGCGGAGGCCTTGCCCAGGATTGAGGCAATTCAGGCTAACAAAAAATAAACTAGGTAACGTATTAGACTTTGACCAACATAAATCACATAAATTAATTGTAGAATATTTTGCCTAAATAATTACTTAACAATTTATTAATATTATATTACTTAAAATATGATTCATTATACTAATTACAAAAGAAATATCAACACAGGCTTTCAAACATAGACTTAAGTAAGTATACATAAATAATATGACACGCCATATTTAACCCATAAGAAAATATATAGGTCTATAGACAGAAAAATCTACATGAAAACTGTATTAAATCCAAGATACATGGTAAGGTTATCAACGCCTTTGCCAAGCACCAATAGATCTGCTCACCCCGCTAAAGCTATATCACAAAATACTCACTCAATCCAATCGAAGGCATTTTCAACTTTCATTCTAAGACACTAAGGTCCAGAATAGTGAAATCCAAAGATATCATTGGAAGGCTTTTTGACAGTGCACCGGCAAGACGTGATCGTACCTATCGGAAACGGATTCGTTGTAAATGTTTCCGAGAGTTTATACTAGATGTCGCTTTTTTTCATATGCTTACAAAAGGATATCAACTAAAAGTATAAACGTTCTTTTCTACAGGTTACTCGTATGAGTATTTATGATAATTATCATCTAAACAATCATTCATATCATTTCAATCATTATCCTCGTAATGATTATTCAAGTTGAAAGTCCAAACGAAGGATGTAAATGTTGTAGATTAAAATTGCAAGAAAGGGCTTTATTTATAAAAATCTCTGAGCAGTTTAGCAACAGGTTTTTTCTGACTGTTGAGAGGATTCGAATTACGAATCACCCAAATCTAAATTCAAATTCTTTATAGAACATTTAAATCAATCACCGTCTGTACTGCTTTAAGTTTTTATAAATAAGGGCATTAGTGTTAAAAAAACCGGCTAAGTGCGAGTCGGACTCGCGCACGAAGCGTTCCGTACCGTTATCGCGAAAAACGGCAAAAAAATCACGTTTGTTGTCTAGGAGCCGCACTTAAATATTAATTTTATTCTATTTCTAGTAATTGTTGTTATAGCGGCAACAGAAATACATCATTTGTGATACAGCCTGGTGACAGATGGACAGATAGACAGACGGACCGCGGAATCTTAGTAATAGGGTTCTGTTTTTACCCTTTGGGTACGGAACCCTAAAAATTAGGTACATTTTTACTTACAAGTTCTGATAAGTCCTCTTTATTAGTGCAGTGTTATTGTTTCGTGTATGCTATAAACTTATCGTGCATTGTTATTTATTTCAGTCCCAATTATTAGATGAATTACATAACATAAAATCACGCCTGTTTACCCGAAGGGATGGGCAGAAGTGTATCCACATTTTGCCATTTTTTGGGGGTGAGCTTATTGCAATCAACAAGAGATAACTTCAGACTAATTCACAAATGTTTTTGTTATAAATTTAGTTATTAATTGGTACTTGCTATGACTCCATTTCAATGTTAGTCTAAAGGAGAATAGGAAGTTATAAATCCAAAATAAGTTTTACCAACCTGAAGTAGTATGATGATCATGTTCATGGAAATTTCCAGGGTTCTCATAAGCATAAGACGAGAGGGAAGGTCCTCCGAAACCTCCAAATGACCCTGATCCACTGGAACCAAATCCACTGCTGAATACTGTCACAGCTAGGAGTGCCAGCTTCGCTAAGAGGAATGCCTTTTTACTGGCAATCAACAGTAGACCCAGTAGCAGAGGCAGTAAAGTTGAAAGTTGAAATTTGAAACCGAGAAGGAATGGTACTAGGAGATTTCTTGTTAGGAGACGACCTGCAAAAGAGAACGGTTAAGATTTTTCAATAAACAATTTATTATGTTGATGAGTTAACTGTTTCTGTTTTAACTCAGCTTTTTACGTATACAATTTATTAAATTTTACTTATAATAATATCATTATGATCAATGGGAGCTAATCAATGAGATGCAGCACTGAATCGGTGCGTTTGAATTGAGCTCGATTGATTTAAATGACAGGATAACCAAAAGTGATTTTGAAAGAAGAATATAAATTTAGTTTGTATAAAATAAGAAAATCTAAGGTATCGATTTATTCCAAGAAGTTAGCAGTTCTGCCGGTAGATAGTGTTGTCTCAAGTTCAATGTCAAGTCAGCATTGAATACTGAAGATTAAGCTCGTTTCAAGGTGAAAAGATAGATGGCGTTAAACACAAAGTTATTACACACCAGAATAATAAACTAGTTAATTGGATAAAATTGCGAATTGGGTAATTGGATTAACCCCTGATTTCTGAATGAAGAATTTGAACTTGATTATTTGTCAAAGGCTTGAAAACCTGACGACGTCATGAATGCTTCACGTTTTTAACTCCAAATAATCATTTTAGTAACTGACCCTTATAGTTCTATTTTTGTTTTCAACTTATGATTATATAGCCAAATGCAACAAAAATGATTGAAAAATTATTATCTTTGAATTTAAACTGAAATAAATAATAATTACATAACTAACCTGTGGATACTTCACCAGATTGTTGATATGAAGACCTATCCTTAACCCTAGGATCCATGACAAATTCAAGCATTCCATTGGCTAACGTTGGGCCAATCCTCATGACCAACCCAGGATAGAAAGTGCTGAGATCCCAATGAAGAGACCTTTTAGATATCAAGTTACCTGCATCTTCGAGAATTGAACTGTAAATAAAATAATAATATGATATTGAGGTAAGTAAGAGTCTTTTAAAAAGTTCCTTTTTGTTTAAAATGTCGTCAAGTGAAAAGCCATGGAGGTAACTTTTAAATTAAGTGGAATTTCAAACTGCATTAAAACTTTTCAAAAGTATTTTTGTCTACCATGTTGCGTTAAGGGGGTGACTACGACCAATGCATGCAAGAAGAAGATATTATTATGTTACGCCGACACCAAAAATATTGGGATAGAAAGAAAATGACCATGATTTCCTTAATTACTTAATCTTATATAAAATTTATCTAATAGATACAATAAATTGCACTAAAAGAAAGGAACTATTATGAAATCCCAGTTGGCACTTCACTCGCGCACGTTATATCCTATAAATTGCATCTATCACTACCTATTTGTCTCTGCATTATCCGTAGTGTAAAGTATGGTAATAAATCCTTAATAAGGCTTAAGAATGCGTTTGAAAGTAAATAAATAAAATATTAAAAGTAAGTATACCGGAAATCCATAGGATCTTTATCGAGAAAAGCGCCGATATCCCTCGGAGTCTTCTCATCTCTCACAAAAGAAACACCAGTAGCCAGACTGAATGCATCAGCCTCATCATAGTTATTCAATTTATTCAACAGCTCTTTGCCAAAACACACTCCAACATCAGTACTCCTTCTCACACTGATACATTCATTTAACTGACTACCATCGACATGATTGCCTTTGATCTCTTCACCTTCTTGCAGATTGATCTCTAAAGGTATCACTTCAACAACTAGAATAAGCAATAGTACACATCTTAGATTTTTCATTTTTAATTTGGAACTTCGATCAACACATGCTACAGTTTCCACTGGCACAACTATCCTTCTTGCTACAATTGTAACTATAAAAACAATATAAAGTCCCAGTTGGTTATATAGACTTTCCATGTTCTGTTCCGGTGAACTTTGCCATTGTTTTGGTTGTTACGCCAACTTCTCACTCAGACAATAGGTGAAAATTCGCCGAGGATAATTTGCGAACTATCTTTGTGAAAAATCTCTAATTCTGTTACGGCAATTGCATAATATACGTAATTTTGGCAGTAGCTGGTGAAATTGCGTGTGTTTTGTATGGTGGGTTGGGTATAGAATTCAAATGGAAATAATATGTTGTTGTACATTGAGTGTTACGGTTGCATCATCTTACAAAGTTTTTTAAATAAATTGGAAGAAGCGATTACTTAACTTTTATTGGGGTCTGATAGTAGTATACTAACCTAGACATTCGGTTCATATTGACAGTTCAATTGGCGCAGTGGTTTAATGATTGGCTTTTGAACTATAGTCTGCATTAAGTATTCTTATATAATATTCCTTTCTAGACTATCACTAAACTTCTACTACTTCTATCTATCTACTACTACTTCTACTACGACTATCACTTTTTCATATACAGTCAGTATTGTTATAAGCATGAAGTTTAGAATCGTGTGGAACCTTTACTCACTGCTCTAAAATCAGGAAATAGATGTCTCAAAAGTAAATTTACAATTGGTGATTCATGATCTATCAAAAAGAGTAATCCACTATGGTGCACTAAAGTAAAAATCTGTACAAGGTAAACTTACCTTACCTCTATACCATGCTATTCATAAATGCTTAATAAAATTATGTCAAACTTAGATCTCGATGCTAACCTGTATTAGTAAACCTAGAGATAATAATATTGTTTGTTACTATACCTCATTTTTATTTAAAAAAGGCATTATGTCTAGTCTTAATTGCCAGTGTAAAATGTAACTACAGTCAGGATCAATATCCTGACAAGTAAAACGTAAACACAAACTTTTACTTTTCAAATGGCAATCCACATAATCCGCCAATACTTAGCGATACATAATGAAGCCTTTGACCCCACATTGTCTCACAGACTCTGACTTATTTCATGCATCTTAGATACCAAAAATACGTACAGGATTCACATTCTTGTCACGAGAATGGTAGAGTCTATATTTATGTGCAAAAATGAAGGTTGTTGTATCAGTTTAAAAATTAAAGTGGTCAAAGAGTGAAAGTATTATTTTTCTTGTATGTCCGTTTCTTGGAGTAAAAGTTTCTGATGTAATATTTTCGAGTTTTAAATGTTAATATGGATTTCACGTATATTTATAATTTTGTATTAGCAATTTTTATGACTTTGTTTACTTTGGGTTTCAATAATTTATCTTTGACGTTATTTGTCCGTTCAATTTTTTTTGTTGCATTTGTCTTTTTGTTTTAAATATAATTATTTTACTTATTATTTTAGTTGGAGTTAAGATTTTATGATGGATTGAAGTAAAAATGCTGAGTTGTATTAGGAGTAAAGTGTTGTACAGACAGAATAAATTTACAGGGCCTAAAAATAACGTATTGTAAAGTTTTGTTAAAAAAGATATTAAGGCAATACCTTTGTCATTTTTGTATTGACTGATGTTTGTACCTATTTATTCATTACCGATTTATTGTTCCCTGTATCCCTTCGTATTGTTGCATTTTTATTTTATATGAATTTATTCCTATTAGTCCTAGTCTGAATGCTATACATAACGTTTTAGTTAAGATTAATATAATCAAAGTTAACAACACCACTGGTGTTCAAATATATAACAACAGATCGGTCAAGTGTTTTAGCGTTACGCATTTTTTGGTGTCTGCGACCTCATACATGAACTATGAGAGTTCCTTACATTAGTCATCGACAAGGTGCTTTCGCTGCTGTCGCCCGAGGCCCATCGGCTTTCTGTATCTCATGTATTTTATGTAACCTCCCCCTCTTTATTCTCCCACATTTATTTACTTACATAGCCTTGCACTTGCTACTTACTTTTACATTCATTACTTACTTTAGTAATATTGACATAAGAATCAAAGTCGCTTAGCGTCAGTCGTTTGATATTCACATTAACTTTGTCAGAGTAAACCACGTCTAGAGTTCACACACCTTTATGAGCATGCTTGATCACGTGCAATCGTACCGCCTTAAGACAGTGCAGTAAAGTCTAAAATCGTACAGCAGAAAATACAGAAAACAGGTATTTGCCTTGTCCATCGAACATATTTAAATTTACCGCTATCAAATTCGTAATTCAATTACAAGCACCCGTAACGTCATTGTCATAACGCTGAGAATTGCTCGAATGGAATTTATTGAGATGGAAATTTAGATTTGCAGTTTGCTTTAAAGGAAAAGCGTTGGATGTAAACCGGACACAGGAACGCGATGTGAAGTGAAATTTCTTTTTTTCTCTCTCTTTTCGAAAAAGGATGCCGTAGGTGCGTCTGACACAAATATCTTATGATGACGTGCTTATAATTATGTGCGTATAATTAAAGGTTGCGGTTCTAATGTTATCTATGTGGGTGGTATTTGTCATAGACTCGCCTTTTTATGTTTGATAGAGTATGACGGGGTCAAGAATTCGATGTTTTTGGGTAAAACTCTCGATTTCCTTGGTAGTGCGATCGTATGTTTAGAAGTTCTTCTAGCTGTTGCTTTCTGTTTATGAGTGTGCGTATTGGAGATAATTGTTTGTTCATTTTCTAGTTTTGTGTAATTACCAGCTTCATTAGCTTTATGCTTTACTATAATCTATTTATTGGTCATTCGTAGTCAAGTTAATTAATATTATGATATATTTCATTTGATGTTCCCATTTGGCTGAAGTCAGAAGTTCCTCAATTCGATGTTATTAATTTTAAATTTTTGTTTAGAAGTAATAATTTTAATTTCGGTGTATGAATCAATTTGTCCTTAGGTACATCTCTGCCGATTAATAGGATAAAATAATAGTCGCCACGACAAAATGTGACTTAGGTGTACTCTAGGATGTTAGCTTTATTTTTCGATATTTTAAACACAGAAATAACTTAAGAAATCGTTGCTTTTCGTGTATTTTTTTTGAGAAAAGACATCAAAAGTACTTATCCTTTGATTATTTGAAGAGCAGCCAAATAGAAATTCCGTCGTATAACAAGGCGTTCATTATCACCATTCATCTGAAAACTGCCACTGTTAGTCATACGGCCCCCAAGCATCATCGTTACCATTGAACCTTTTCCCAACGTATCAATCCACCAGCTTATCTGTCCACCTGCCAGGAGGCAATTTATGCCATCATTTCATAAAATTGGACCATCATCATACATTTAAAACTTCAGTACCAAATACGTGCATAAAATCACGCCTCAAACTTTCGCTGTCCATTGCGTTCACAAAGCTCTTACACAACATGTTCTAATTAAATACACAATGAGATCCGCATGGGAACTGGCGATGTACTGCGAATTGGCACTAACTCGGCTTCGTCATCCATTCATACTTAAGTTATAGTATCTTGCTTTACGGTTGTATGTCGACTTGTTGATTTGCGACGCATGAGTTTATTTTACCGTTTTATTGGTTCAGGTAGTGGCAGATATGCTTAAATGGCTTTATAAGTTATAAATTGCAGATGGTCATTGTAATGACCATACCAAGTACTGCACTACTTATATATAGCCTTATTCTGTATTGATTGAAGACTCCAGAAACTTCAGTCAGACTGAAACATTTTTGTACGATAGCTTGTCATTTTTGTACGATAGTTTGTGTTAGTATGTCATGTATCTACATAGGTAACAAAAATAGGCTCAAAATTAAATGATGGTCTCTGGAACGTTGACCACAACTGTGCTACTCATCTAATGTCCAATGGTCTCTATGACTAGATACCTACTTATCATCAGTTTTCTTAACACCTAGTCAATTGAAAATGCATATTTTCTAATTTAATAACTATAACTATATCTGTTATGAGTAAAAAAATAAAGCGAAATTCGAATAAAACTAGGATCAATATTATTTTATTCTTGTTCCATACTTTGTTATTATCTAGTCGTCAACTCAGTACTCATCGCCTTTCTAACCTTAATTACCTTTCTGTCCGTATCATTCATAAAACTAGTATTCCACGCACCACGTATCAATTCGTGTAGTTAAACATCTGCAAAACGAGAAAGTTTCAAGTGTTCAGGACGTGTGTATTACGTAAACTTCTCCGCTTGCTAATTTTATTGCTTCATCAGTGACGTTGCTTGATTCGGATGTTTGATTTCGATGGTCATATTTGTTCTTCTTGTTGTTTATGGATGGTTGGTTATTAGCTATTGCCGTGCTGTGTGCTCTTTTCTGTCGCCTATCATATAGTTTTCTGAGAATAGCTGCTAGATTTGCATATGCTGTGTCTTCTGTCTTATTAAATTTCCAAGCCAGCAGTGTTTTTCTATTAATTTATTTAACTTATATTAAATAACTGGCTTTTTATCATCTATTCAAAAAGAGCTAGTTTTTTCCTCGTAAGCAGGGACCAAAATAGCTCATTAATCCGTTAGGGACTAAAAGTGATTTGAATTTGGAATGTGTATATTGTTAGTAAAGATTCCAATCAGCAAAGAGAAGAATTACAAACCATGCGGGAACAATGTATTGAAAAGTGAGTGGTTGAAAAATTGCAGGCGCGACAAATAAAAAAAAAAGTTGATGAAAAATAAACAACGCGCGAAATTTATTGAATGCATTCTGCCTTCGTTCGAAGTCTTTCAAATTCAGATTTTAAAGTTATAAAAAATGAGTGCTTTTTTTCAAGTGAAAATATTATAATCAAGTTTCTCAAAAACTACATCCTGAGACACCGTTTTCTGAGACAATTTCTAATTCCCAAGCTAAAAATAAATCTACAACTGTAACAGATGGTACTAATAAAATTGTTAGAAAGCACTTCCATAATTGTTCAAATATAAACATTAGCCTCTTATTATTTTGTTTTTGTCTTATGGTCCTTAATTTTATGTAAATAAATAAACATAACGTTCTTGTTATAAGTTGCACTTACTTATTTTTTCATAGAGGATGATAAAAAGTAGAGTGTCCACCACGGGTACAACACTATTTTAAGCTCGAATGACGTATTTTGAATCTCTCGCTGCACCTAGGATTCAAAAAAACACTCTCGCTTTTAAAATAATTGTTTGCTCCTTATGTAAACAACATACTATTAATAACTTTATCAAATGTTTCAAGTTACAACCATCAATATGACAAAATTGGAAATGCTTAGAATACGGGGCGTCCTGCAAGCCAAGAGAATTTAATAAGATAAGATTACGTGAAATAATATGTTCATATATATTTTGTTACCTCTACAATTGAAACTATTTTTATTTCGTTCTTTTATTTATAAGAAAAAGTTTATTTTTGGTTTTCCCAAAAATACAGTACTTTTTATATGTTAAAACTTCATCTATGATTTGATCGATTCATTTGATGTTTTATTATTTTTTTATTTAAAACTTATGCATAAGGAAACAACGGTGCAGTTCTTAGTTTCTTTTAAGAGACTAACTCTTATCAAATTATTTTAAATTTTAGAAAATAAGGACTTTCCTTGGTGATGACCCAGATAAGTATACAGCAAAATATGTTAGGAATGTAACATTGAAGTTTGACCTTCAACGCAGACGGACGTGAAATCGTATGCGAAGTGAGAAAGTGTCACATAATATTCAGGATGCGCCATTACGTGAACCATTCTGTTTGCTAATGTTATTGCCTCACCATTGACGTTTTTTATTCGGAAGTATGAGGTTCAGACGGATTGTGTAAGACTTTTTAGGCAGAGAAGTTTTTGGAGGAAGTCAACTGTCAATTCTGTAAATATATTTGAAAATGTAAGTTGTCATATGTCTCATTATTTTTTTTCTATGGAGACTTTATAACCCAATTTTTTCTCTTTTCCGTACGACTTTTCAAATATTTACTTAATAAAAAACCTTGTCCAGGAAATTAAAAACATAACAAAAAAACACACAAATCGGTCGAGCCGTTCTCAGGTGATGCGCTTACATACATTTCAGCAACTGATTTTTATTCATATCTATAGGTCGGTTTATATTCTTCTTCTTGCTCTTTGCCTCATCCCATTATTTGGGTTCGGCTCTCCTTGTTTTGATGCGCCAGGATGTTTTGTCCTGGGTTGTCTGTCCAAGTCGTGGGTTACTGTAGACCACCATGTGGCTTGAGGTCTTCCTCTTTTCTGCCTTGTGTTTGGTAGTGCCAGGGCTTGGACGTCTCATGACGTGGCCATACCAACGAAGCTTACTTTCAGTTAGTTTGTCCGTGATGGGCGCAACTTTGTTACTGCCTCTGATGTGTTCACTTCAAACTTTATCAAGTCTTGTTACGCCCGCTGCCCATCTCAGCATCTTCATCTAAGCCACAAACAGCTTCTGTTCATGCACCTTTTTTATGGCCCAGCAGTCGGCACCGTACATCATTGCGGGTCTTACAGCTGTTTTGAAAATTTTGCCCTTGATCGGCATTCTTGTGTCGCAGAGGACGCCTGCGGCCTGAGAGAGCTCTGCATCTTTGCCAGGCAACGTTGACTCTGTAGTCGGTCGTCGGTTTCAATGTTACCATGAGCCGTCAGTATCACTCCGAGATATTTGAACTGAGCTACGTTTGGAAGTGGATCTCCTTCGATATAAATCGTATTTGTTACAGTTGTATCACCACCAAAGTTGCATTCCAGATGCTCGGTCTGGCTTCTACTGTATAGGTAGGTTTATATTAAGTGGTTTTAATTGTACTTTGTTAAACTGTTTATCTAGTTGGCTGACTAGATTTTAAAATATGAATACGTTCACCAATATCTTTATAAATTATAACCAACGTGTTATTCTGATGTATAAACTGTAGTACCTGGGCAACCGCACTCTGCTCGGGTGAAAATAAAGAAAACGACGTTCTCTAAAATTGAAATCTAGCTAGATCGATGTTTCGCCCCTGAAATCCCCGCATACTAAATTTGATAAAAATTGTTGAAGCCGTTTCCAAGATTCAGACAATATATATATGGTTTATTAAAATCCATTAAGTTTACTTTTGGGTGAAAGATTAATAAATATCCTTCTATCCACACAAGCTTTCGCGTTTATAATATCAGTAAGATATTGAAACTCTCTTTAGCAATCATTTTCAATATTAGATTCCCACGATGACTGATGACTCATCAAAAAAAAAACTTAATTTAGGTTCAACAACCAATAATTTTATATCTGCAGATAGAAATATCATGTAGCTTAAATTTCATCTGCGTCCGTCTAGTACGACTTCAGAAAAACCACATCCTTAATTCATAAATCGCGACAACAATTTAAATTGGTTTCCTAAACTCAAATCAGTATAAAACATCACTAAATCATCCAACTACCAGACGGTGCATACATACTCGACAGTGCAACTACTAGCAGTAATTCAACGGTAGCTGATTCGCAGAACAATCAAACACAGTGGTCGAAATAAGTGGGAATAAATCAAAACGTATATGTCCTAAATTTCATACTTCAGTTACAGATTAAGTATAGCATAATCAGTCTACCTATTTGCTACTGCTGCGACACCGGTCTCCTTTTTATAAGAGGGAATGAGCCACAATCTACACGCGGGTCCATTGTATGGGTTTTGTAGATGTCACATGTCTCAAAATGTTTTGTTTTTGGATATTTCAGTTACCATATATAATTACGATGTTTTCCTTCACCGCTTATAATTAAAGAACTTTATTTAATCTAATAGTCTTTATTGTCCCAATGTTGTCTAATTTTTTACCACACAATTCTCTTTTCTGCTATTTCAGGCCAATCCTTTTGGACTTAATAAGGTATAATAAACATTATAGACCAATATTATGAAATGTCAAAAATAGGCTTCTCAAGTCTTGTTGAATGTATTGACGTTACACCACTGTATGAATTAACACTGTGGCTTCTCATAATCAAGCAGATTGCGTGTTTCTTTCATCTCATATAACTTTGTAATACGATCGCGCCCCACTTCCGAAGAACGGCAAAGATCGCGTTATTTTAAAGTAAATTGTGCGTTCAAATCAATTTACCCTGGTTTTACTTCAATGAGATGTTCTTGTAACGGTCTGGTCAAGGCTGCTGGATATGGGCGTTCCCATAAATTATGGTGACTGGGTAAAGTTATTTATGCTACAAGTGCGGCAAGTAGGTGATTCCCGATCAGTGGTATTTTTGTTCACGAGCGAGCGAAGCGAGTGGATAAATCGACACGAGACGGAAATTATCTTACGCACGTGTATCATACAACATTTTACTATGCATTGTGCGAGGAAATAAAAAAATATATCTAAACCAAGCAAGAAATTAATAAAATGGCGCTTATTTAAGGGCGCTCAGCATATCCACAGATTAACTAATATCTAATGCGCATGTGCAAATAGCTGTCACGTCGTAACGCAAAAATGCACGAGCAAAATATTCATTCTGCTAAATATATTTAATGAATATTTAAAATTAATTTATTGTTCAAAATATAAATCTAGAGTAATTAAAAACGCCTCAAATTAAGTATTAGTTTTGTTTTACCTTTTATATGAATGATAATCTGTACATAACTAATTTTTTAAACTTTTCTCAAATAATAAAAACTCTATGCGGCGGGCTGACGTTGGAGTTAAAAATTAAAAAAAGTACAGGAAAGTAAAAAGCACTAGTAAAAAAAGTGACACTTTCCGCACAGTTTGGCTGCTTGGAAAACGCTCTTTTCGAGGACATGCATTGTAAAATATTTTTTAGTACCATCGTATGATGGGGGATCTTCGATCATTTCATAATCAATACGGTTTTGTTTGATCTGGTGGTTTGTGTTTCTGGATTCTGAGCTGGATTCTAAACTAAGATAAATCTTATGACATGTGATAAAAATAATAACAGCTACACGGATCGATCTTCAAGGTTTAGTAATGCTGGCCGGGGTTGGTCAGTAGATGAGTTTTCATTTATTTCAAACTGAGAATCCTCTATACTTTGGAACGCAAATTAAACTGTTGGTTTCGGTTTGCATGTGTAGATCTTTGACAGTTATTACGGGTGGTCAGAAGCCTGAACTCTGATACCATTATTGCCAAGGGTAAGGTTATCGTGTTCAGATAGGCTAGTCAGCTGCATCCAGTTAGGCTGGTAGCCGACTCCAATATGTTTGGAAAACGGCTAGGTAGGTGTGAAATGAAAACCTTTACCTGTGTAAATCTTATAAAATGTTGAGATGAACTACTTATGTGAATTATGTTGCTGTATCTTTGCCTAGCCTCCTCCCGTTATTTTGGGTTGGCCCTTATCAGCATTATCTTTCAGAAAGATATATTTGCAAGAGCGACAAAGAACTGGATTATCGATCTACGAGAGATGTTTCTAATTCATATGTGCTATCACAGATTGGGACGATTGTCATCTGTGTAAATTAGGTCCAAAGGTGGTGTTTTAGATGTATCCTATCAGATTTTCATGACGTGATCGAAATTTTATGCTGCCGACAGAATCTCAACTCAAGATACCTGTACCCCTATGGCAAAAAGGTGTGAATTTTTGTTGTTATAAGACTCGCGTTTGACCACTATCTCACCTGATGGTAAGCGATGATGTGGTCGACGATGAAGCTCGTTAGCCTAGAAGTAACCTATTCACTCTTGACTTGTAGACTCAAACCTTAATCAAACTCTTTATCAAACTAAATTCTTATTAATTGACATATTTACGAGTATTCGTAGTTCATTGACCTTACTAGGGTTAAAGTAATCATGATAGAAAGATGAACTTCTAAAAAATTAAATGTAACTGCTAACAATGATCATATAGAAAATGTCGACGACATCATTTTATTCCATGCAGTTATTTGGGTGCCACTAATGAAACATATATGTTATTCGTTCGACAGTCGATTTAAGAGTTACAAACGCAACGAAAATGAGAGTTTTTATGTTCTATTGAAAATTCGCGTGATCCATGTGATCGCTATAAACATGTCATCTTATTATTACGTAGTAGAGTACGTGAGCTCTTTTATCTGTCCGTTTATCGGAGCTTCAATATTATCGATGTCATTTTTATTGTCATTTTTAGAGCAATGGCAGCCAGTGAATTTCACACAAGCTGTAATAAGATTATCAGATGAAACCTTTCTTATTTCACCGCAGAGCAAAGACAACCTTCTATCTTCTTCTTCTTCTACCTTCTTCTTCTTCAATCTGACCCGAAAGTGAAATGGTCACATCAGATCTGATCAGATTTTTTTGACATCCCATCCGGCGCTTTCTTTTTACTTCTACCCGATTTAACTTCTTTTTCAAATTCAATATTAAGTTATCGGTATGTTCTGGGAGATTTCCATCACAGATCTAAAGGCTAACTACTGTGTGAGTAGTCTATGGTTTTCATCCATTTAAGATGTTTTCGTTGGCTTCAGCTACAATGAGGTATCCATAATAGAAAAGCGTTTCGAGTGAAGTCGCGTATTATTTTATATGTTTCAATTGAATGTTCATTAATCATCAAATACCGTGTTTGAATACAATTCCAAACATGTTCTTTAATTAACTTGCCGGAAAGTTTGTTCAAAAATAAAATATTGGAACTGTTAACGCGTTATTTGCTTGCATTATTATTTCAAGAGTTGTTTCCGTTATTCGTCAATTTGTCTTGTCATTTATGGCAACAGCTTATGTTAATTGATTGTTATTAGTATTTTTGTCTCTTTTAGCTTGATGTGCCGGATGCATGCTTATGCATTATCTTAAGCCGATTCTATAAGAGGGTTGGGCATAAACTACAGAACGCCAACTGCAAACTCCTTTTTCTTTGAAGATGTAATCGTTGTCACAAGACATTCACTATATACAGACACATCGGTCCGTATACTGCAACGTATGTTGTAAAATCTTCAAAGACAACTGCAATGTAGGTTAATGATTTGTAACTAATTTGTCACATTGAACATTTACTATTATTTAGTTTTGATGGATTTGGTGATAGATCATTCATGATTACTAGTAAGCCACGGATTATAAATGATGAATGAACAACGTCCTCAATCGGTGCATGCGTGCAAAGCGTTTCAGATCAAATTATTTATTGGGTATGATGAAGTCATGAAAACGACTATACAAGCGACTATAGAAGCGATGACTTTAGGACTTGAGTAGGTACAACTGTGGATAATCAGAGAGGCGTATCAAAGGAAAGAGGTTACCCAGCGTCGTAGAATTGTAATGAATTACTAACATGAATTAATTTTAGGTACTTCTTCTTCTTTGAACCATTTTCCCAGTTTAGCTAGGGTCGAAACTCCTCGTGCGTCTGCGCCAGAAAGCTCTGTTCTGGATTCTCTTAGTGCTTACATACTCCCTCTGGATCTCTTTATCCATGTCTGATCTCGCAAGTTGTTTAGATAAAAAGAGCCTTTTTTATAGGCTTTCCTGTTTTGGGTAATACCTTGAATGAATCCCTGATATACTCGTTTCGCACTTTTTCTAGACGGGTTGCTCCAAATTTTTTTATATAATGCACGCCAAAAATATGTCTTTTTTTGTTTTGTGTAGGTACCAACTTTACGTAAGACCAATATTTGGAGACTTCGTTTGGAATCAACGGTTTGAATTTGATAGCATAGATGACAGAAAAGTCAAACGCCAACATGAAATAATCGTGTGTCTACTCTTGGGCCAAAACACAACAAGCAAGGTAAAATGCGGCTAGGATAAAAGCATCTAAACTTGCAATAACTACTTTCCCACAGTTGAGACAATTTTTTTTATGAAAGGTCCTATAGAAAGTGTTGCCAAGCCTGTAACCAGTGATTGGCTCAATAAATTGATACAAGATCGAGACGATCTCAATAATTTCAATCTTCAGTGGGCGAAGATGCACCTCATAACAGTTAAGTCATGATATCAAACTGTTTTAAATTGAACTGGTCCCGTGAAGTACAGTTGGGGCGAAAATATTTATAAAATATAAAAAAAAAATGTATGAAAGAAGTAAGTAAGAAAAACTATTATGCCTGTTAGTTCTCAGAAATCCTACCAAAATAATAATTTTGTTGATGTGACGAAAAAAACAAAAGGAGTAAATAATGTAAGTATCACAGCTGGTGGCGGTCTGCAGTTTCTGCCTACTACCCCCTTAGAAAAAGGGCGTGAGTTTAAGTATGTATGTTTCCAGTATCGAAAAATATGAAGTTAGGAACTGGTTAAACAAAAGTAATACATTATTCAATAAATTAACCAGTTATACAATGTTCACGTCTCTTTCTAGTAAGTAACAATACACGGAAAATAATAAGTAAAATAGTATTTTCTAATTCCAGCATCCAGAATTCACGACCTCTACAGTACTGATATCAATAGTTGATCAGGTATATTATTATTGTATGTAGAACTTGCTACTGTTACACCTAATCTTTAATGCTCGGCATCCAATCCGCAGGTCTCTTTACTCCTTCTACATATGACGCTGCGAATAGTCTCCCTCAATATTCCGGATCATCTTACATGAAGTGCACCTTAAAGTTAACAGATGGAAACTGAGTACTCCCAATTTTTCTTTATCATTAGAATATACAATTATTCCACCCAAATATCTTTTTCTTGCTTTGTGTGCTAGCCTCGGTAACGTGGTCCATTTTGTGGTACTCATTGCGTGGAGATTTTTTCTATATTTAGTAGTACACTACTGATTAGTATTTTGACCAAAACCATCCTTATTACAGTATGGTCCAAAACTAAATTCAAACTTTAATGTTTACGCATCCTTAGCTTGCAGCTTGCATGGAATTAAAACATTATTTTATCAATCCTACCTCAACAAACTAAGTCCCCGACAGTACCCAACAACATAAATGCATCGCTGCATCCCTCTCAGCGATAGCCAGTGTACCGTGACACTAAGCGCATATAAACGCAACCAATGCTCTAGTTATACACAGTGCCCATATAGCCAACATAGTGCAAACAACAAAAATGGTAAAGTACCTCCTGATATTGACCCTGGTCGCCGCAGCCACGGCTAGAACGGCGACCACGACACAGAACAAACTAGAAGCTAGAAGCTCAGACGATAACATTCTAGGAGACCTAAAATTAGCGTATGAGACCTACAAAGACTGCAGCGGGTCCGACATTTCGCACTGCCTCAAAAGGAAATTGGCGAAGACTTTGAGCAGGCTGACGAAAACTGAGGAGCTGGACATCCTGAATGGTGTGACGATAACCAAGGATAAGGATGTGCATATTGTGGAGAAGGAGGAAGCCATTCCCAGGGGGATGGACGAGAGCTCACTCAACAACCTAATTCTGGACAAGGTCGTTAACTTTATGAGGTCCCATACATTGCAGGTAAGGAGTTTTTATATTTTCATTTAAGTTAATCTTTGTTTCAGTTGAAGTTCTTTGAAATTTAGCAAGCAAAGCAAGATTAACACGTTCGCTGCCAAGGGCCCGCCTCGCGCGAGACTCAGTAGCTTTTTAGGGTTTCGTAGCCAAAGGGTAAAAACAGGACCCTATTACTAAGACTCCGCGGTCCATCTGTCTGTATGTCTGTCAGTCTGTCACCAGGCTATATCTCATATACCGTGATAGCTAGACAGTTGAAATTTTCACAGATAATGTGTTTCTGTTGCCGCTATAACAACAAGTACTAAAAACACAATAATATAAATATTTAAGTGGGGCTCCCATACAACAAACGTGATTTGTTTGCCGTTTCTGCGACAATGGTACGGAATCTTTCGTGCGCGAGTCCGACTCGCACTTGGCCGGTTTTTATTTATTTCAGTAATTATGACAGCAAAAGTGTTAAAGAAACGTATGTTCGATCATGCGTGACAAGTAATATGTTATGGCATTAAATTCAAGTGATTTAGGTACTAAAATTAAAGTGATGAAAGTCTGTTTTGTTATATACTGCCATGGGAAGAAGAGGAAAGAAGACATTGGTCAATTTTATAAATATTATGAACCAGTAAATAGCAGTGGATAACAAGTAGTGGGTAATACATGATGTTGACAACTGAATGTGACCTTAAAAACAATGACAGAGTCTGTAGTAGGCGTTATTTTTGTTCTGTGGACAGAGCAGATATTAATAAGCAATTTTTAGAAACTTTTTGGAAAAAATATTATTTATTGCAAACTTAACATTATCAAGGTTTTGAACCACGTGGTCGCCGATACATGGTCACGGATTTTACAAACTCCTTATTTTGTTATCAGATTGTGCCACCCTAGAGTTAGTTAGATTTTGATTTCTAAGTCTTTCTCTTTCTAAGGTTATTCAAATATCTTACGTTTTAACTACGTCTACAGACTGCACTTTCATTGGTGATGGGGTTACTTATAATAAGAGTGTTTAGAGTTTTATAAGTGGTTTCCCGAAGGTTCTTTTGATACGCTCATGTATCACTATCACCCCGTGTAAGAAATTAAAACGTGTATAACCGGGACCTGTCCTTCGAGAGCAGGATATGTTTGGACGTTGTTAGTCTTTCCAACTCCACAAGATTAATGATAACACTAGCTTCTGCCAGCAGCTTTGCCCGCGTGAATATCAGAAAAAAGCCAAAAGTAACTTGCGATATAATAAGTCCTTCTTTTAGGTCCGTTCAGCGGTTTGGGCATGAGATCGTTACAAACAGACAGACAAAGTTCCTTTCGCATTTACAGTATTAATATTGAAGAAGTATGTAAGGATCGTAGCAGGTGGCGTTCTGTAGTTTCTGCCTACCCCCATGGGAAAAAGGCGTGAGTTTATGTATGTATGTAACTTCAGTAAAATTAGTCTTGCCATACAAACTCATTAACTTGACTCTGAATGAACGAGTTACTTCACTTCCATTCATTGTTTGTGTGACATAACATATGGTATAGCTTCCATACAGGGACATAATAGAGTAATTATTATTCATACGACGCTTTTGGTAGACTATGAGTAACTTTTGTATTATGAATGAAAATAAATGAAATGCCTTTAGTTGCCTTTTTCGCAGCCGGGATATGATTGATAGGTTTGTTTTCAGGACATTAATTTGTTGGTTTATCAAGTACAACATTTATCAAGTTTATCAAGTACAACGTTTTTTTATTGTGTTCTTCTGTGCCCCTTATGGCGGGAACACGGGCTCCCCCATCACCGGCGCACCAGAACACACTGTACGTCGTGACCACCCCAGTGACCAAACCAGTACATGGGCGTCAGACGACCCCGTGTATGGCACTCTTGGTGTGGCGGGTCAGGACAGTGGCCCCGCCACCCACCACAAGATGGCCTGTCCTTCTTTTTCTGACTTGACAGTTTATGAGGACTAAGTTCGGACCCATTAAGAAATTGGTACTGGTGTAGTTAAAATATAATCGGCCAAGTGCGTGTAGGACTCGCGCACGAAGGGTTCCGTACCATTATGGCAGATAACGGCAAACAATCACATTTGTTGTATTTGTTGTTATAGCTGCAACTGAAATACATCATCTGTGAAAATTTCAACTGTCTAGCTATCACGGTCCATGAGATATTGCCTGGTGACAGACAGAAAAACGGACAGTGGGGTCTTAGTAATAGGGTCCCGTTTATACCCTTTGGGTACGGAACCCTAAAAATGCATAAGCTTTAAACTTGACACTATAATTACTAAATTTCCTGTGAATGACCCCAGTTGTTGGGAATCGAACCCAACACTGAGGGTGGCCTAATAAATTTCAATCAAAAGTAAAGCTTGATGTCTAGCACAATGTTGAACGAAGTTGTAACTGTATGTAAAATGGAATTAACTGAATCGCGAAAATTAACACACCCATGTGGTTCAGCATTTGTTTCTTTTGTCATCATCGGATTAGGTCCCTGTGTGTCAAGTTTGGTAAAAAATTATGACTTTCCTTTTGACCACAAATTAATCGTGACAGTCATTAGGTGAGTCATTCAGAAATCCTCAAAATTGCGAGTGCGTCTGTCATAGTTTGGTATACAATAACACATTTGCAAAAATGTACTGTGTTTTGCGTACAATGCGTAATGGTTATATTAGAGTGACGGCGTTTGAAGTCATTCATATTTTGCTACTGCGTACTTGCTTTTGCTGTCAATGGCAAAGTCACCTGAGGGTTACGAATTGAACTATGCTTGTAATTAATAAGCCGCCTAGTGACAGACTGCCTATCACTCGTAATCATATGGTAACAGCATTAACACAATTAGCAATCACTGAGCAATAACATAGTAGCTAAATCACGTTAACAGCACTTCACGGGTTGAGCTCAATAACAGTTTCTTGTTGTTAAAAAAAAACTGTTAAAATTATAGTAGATGACGCTTTTCCATTATAACCTTCAAATAAGTTTTGTTGCTGTGTTAGGAAGGGTCATCAAAAGCACTTCATTCATTGCACAAAGTCTGACATTTATATTTTACTTCCAAACTCATCCTTTCCACCTGCTAACGGTGCTGCTACGGGTGCATACGCCAACAAACACTCTTTTTTTACTAAAAAACTCATCTGGTGGATCTATGACTCTGATCACTATTTTCAATATTTAGGTGGTGAGCATTTCAGACAAAAATACAGCGGTTGTTTATGTAAACAACCAATGCTAAAAAATTCGCGAGTATTCAAATTTCGTAGTATTCTTCATAAAAATCTCTGGACCGTTTAGAAAATCATTAATGAAAATTCTGCTTAAAGGAATTTGCTAATCAATTGCCTAACAGGTGCTAAAATCAAACAAATTTTTTGAACAAGGCTATTTTAAAATAAAATTAAAGAGATACAAAAAAAAGACAATATATTCCTCTAAACACTGCTCCAATATTAATGTACATAGACATACTGCAGCGTGTTCCGGCTGCATCTAGATCCGGCTACCCCTGTAAAAGCGTGACGACTCAATCTTACTGCGTAAAAACAGCATACCACCCACCAAGGCAGCGTAACAACTTTCCCGATGCATCTCATAATTGCATTTAATTAGTCCATCTTCACTTTTGTCCAGCCACACTCTATTAAACTGTGCAGTTTCTTCTAATTGCTCTGTGCGTGATAATTGATATGCGTAGAGAAAATGTAATGAGTGCTAAATGGGGGGTCTGCACGGCAGTGCGTGTCGTTTCTAGTAATGTTTAGGGATAGGTGCGTAGTTGGTTCTTGGTTGAGTAGGTTCGCTCTGTCAAGCGGTTATTGACAACTTGTTGGCTGTGGAGTGAACTGAACTTGTTGGTTGAGCCTCAACTTTGGGAATGATGGAATAGGCATGTCAGTTTCTGTGATATTCAATGTAGTTGATCGATTATGATACCAAAAGATGAATGTTGAACTACCACAGATTGAACCAACAATTGAATTGAGTTCCATATCACAATATTACTTCTAGCAGATAGATTTACATTTCAATACTTCGCGATTGCTGATGCCAAAAATACAATGGCATGCCAAATTGGTGTTTCCGGATTTTGTTCATTGTTTTAAGGGTCAAAGTTCATCAACAATCATCCAATGCTCGTTTTAAAATATTTGCATTTCCATCAAGTTTATTCCTTCGTTGTTTTTCGTGTTGTCATCCCATGTCTTCGCATGTCTTCATTATGTTTTTTTTTTAAAGAAGTTAGATTTCGTCTTGTCGTAATTCGATAAACTCGAGGTTGTTAGGGTTGTCTTAAAAAATAGCACACCCTCGTCAGGTTAATGAATTGCTGCACCAATGGTTATGCGGTCATTTACCTGTTACTGTCTGTAGACATAACTTTCTTCTTGATGGAGATAAAAGATTTACTTAAGTTGACTTAAACTTAGATTTTAAAAATTGAGAGCCAATCATGTCATTAGAAGAATTTTCACATACGTGACGGGTAGTCAGAATTCCGAAATCCTGACAACTAATCTGACCAAGAGATTTCATGAACAAAATATTAAAGCCCCAAAAATTGTTTTACCGCACGGGTACGTCAGAGGTTAAGCTATACTTGCTGAGAATGGTCTGTGGATGGGTTGGGTACCCCATTCTCCAACGCCGACCCCAACCTATTACCTAATATTGAATTTTTTTTTGAGGATTTCTCTATCATCATTTATTAGACGTAAGAAGAATAATATTCGTTGCACTTTAAAGTTTTTGGTCCCTTGTCTATATTATTCTAACCTAACGTAGAGGTAATAAAGTCCAAAATATTACCTCTCTCTGCTTCATTATTTATTACATTTATACGAAACTTTTACAGTGCTAATTACACTCTTTATGTCTCGAATACTGGCCCAAACATTTCTCTAATTAATAATTGTTCAATTGTTTCATGTTCAATAATTTATAAATCTTCCGCACTTTCGTAATGCGTGTTCTATAGTAGGAAGTTATTGTATATTGGTCTTCAATTATACGTTTGCACTGAGTGATAATTAGTTGATCGAAGAATCAATTCACTTTTTTAGTGCATTACTTGTAAGTATGTGTTTGGAAAGGAATGAGCATTGTTATGCATTCACGGCTTATGCTAATTAAGACCAGCCGTGCTATACTTAGTAGGTATATGTATATAGATATATATATATATAGATATATATAGTTATTTTCGGTCGATTGGTCTCAAAATAGAAGTAGAATCACCTACTAACAAAATCTTTTCTCTAAATTCCAGGTCAAATTCCCCACCGAAGATGGCTCAGAATTATCAGAGGACCAGGGCCGCAGCAAAAGAAAGAAGCTCGCGCCTCTTCTCGCAATCCCCCTGCTCATTGGCGGTATGATGGTACCACTGGCCTTCGGAGCGTTGGCACTACTGGCTGGAAAGGCTCTCATCGTGTCTAAGTTGGCACTGGTTCTGGCTGGCATCATTGGGCTGAAGAAGCTGTTGTCTCCGAGCAGTAGTGGACATGAGGCTCATGAGGTGGTCGTATCGGCAGGACATGGGGGCTCTGGCTGGAGCAGGTGAGATATTTTCTGAAAGTAGTTTTGGCAGAGATGAAGAATATAATTATTCGTCACGCGTTATAGTGTCTCACAATATTAATTAAGTGCGTTTGCATATTTTCATTTTTTTTTGCCTGGAGTATTGATTGCTCATGCATAATAACCACGGGGAGATAGCGCATTTATGAGTGACTCCAACCCACTAAAACTCCTCAGTGTCCTCCTGGGCCGACACTGAGGAGAATGGCGGGAACACAGGCACGCGTTAGCACTCACCGCGAACCCGCCGCGCGTTTGCAAACCTGGGGTCATGTTTGTAATTGGTGTCTTCTGGAATACAAAAGGCCCATTGTCAGACTTTTACGATGATTACAATGACAAGTTTTCGAATAAGCACTATAGTGTAATAAGATCCCCAAATACGTGAAATATTTGTACGACTAGTTCATTAGGAAATTGAGACATTAACTTGCTCATTGACGAAAAAAACACCAATTTATCCAGATAATAGTAGGCAACCAATATACTGTCACATTCTTAAAATGTCTCTTTTATTTTAAACATTCTCGGCCCGGTTTTTTTACCTATAAATTCATTTTGCATGAACTTCTAAAAATGTATTATTCTCACTTCAAAATTTTATTTTCACATAAATGTTTTTCATGAAATAGTTTGTTACAGAAAGTTTGACATTTCTTTTTTCTAATTTGCCAGCGTTGCGCAAAGTGACCACCTCGAGAGAAATGCCGGGGGCAACCCAGGGTTAGGACCTTTTTATTATTTTAAAATTATAAATATTTTCTTTGGGCAGTAGGAAAGCACATGGGGAAAGAATTTGG
Source organism: Orthosia incerta (assembly GCA_948252205.1). Classification (NCBI taxonomy): domain Eukaryota; kingdom Metazoa; phylum Arthropoda; class Insecta; order Lepidoptera; family Noctuidae; genus Orthosia; species Orthosia incerta. The sequence continues at coordinate 24,460,067 of OX411762.1, read as the reverse complement.
GAGAAGATATTTTAAGAAAAAAATTGCATGCACATTGTATAGACTGTAGCAAGAAATTCGTGCATATGTAGAGCCTAAATTTTCATTGTTTATATCCAGGGAATTACTTACACGCTTACAGTAATTATGCCTCAGTTTTGATAGGGAATATCAAATTTTTGCATGTCCTATATTGTTTTTGGCGTAAAATTATTTTCAAGGTTTCTTTTCACTTATTTCAGGTCGCTCGAGAAGGCTCAAGACTTAGCGTACAACGCTTATGCCCAATAGCCAGAGAACCCACCGTTAAATAACATTAAACCGCGACTTTAAGGACCAATCGGTTTTACATAAATATATAAATAGACAACATGTAATTAAATTATTTATAATTATAGAGTACATAGTTTTGCAACATTTGAGTGTGGAAGCCTGCCGCAAGTTTTATTTTATTCTAGAACCTAAATAAAAAAATATATTTAATTTTATTTATTCGCTCTAAAAATCATTACAAAATAAATTGAATTCCGTAAATAAAGTCATAAAAACACTACTAATGGATGAACATTCGAATTGAATTCCTATAATGTGTGTGTCATATTTTTGTTATAAATTTTTTGTTTTTATTTATTTATTGTATTCGGTAAAACATTATTTCTTTAAGAATAACAGGTTCAAATTGAAGATTTTAGAGTGTTATATTATTTATTTTACTTCAAGGGTCAGTAAATTGTAATGGCTATTTTATTATGGGATATCATAGAAGGTCTTGTTTATAATAAATAATATAGAAAAGCGAAATAATGAGTGAGAGAATATTATTTTCTCTTAGCATTAAACGTTTTATTAAAGTACCTCGAATACTCTTTAAAGACTATATAAAGCATATTAATAATTATATAGTCCTATTACAACGATTTTTTTAGTTAGAACCAAAATATTTAAATATTATTTATATATTTTATGAACTTATATATTATTACAAGACTTTGGGGTGTGCTTTAATTAATTTATGTATCAGCAGAATAGCGATATTAATATTTTTTTACTTTTTATATATTTTAAACATATATATTTATTATGTGTATTGAATGAGCATATTTTTGATATATTCAATTATTTATATGCTGTAAATTTTTTATATAATACAAATACTGAAAATATCTATGTATAGTAATTATAAAAAAAGAATATAGTATCCACATGTACATATGTAAATAAATTATTGCATTTATTTAATATTCCTCTGCATAATATTTATTAATTGAAAGTATTATAGATTGCCAAATATTATTATTTTACAAATATATTTATTAATATACTTAGGTTACAGATCTCATATTTATTTTAATATTTTCCTATTAAAAGGTGCTCATTTTATTTGAATGCAATGTAAATATTGAGGCGTTATTTATTTATTTTCATTTATTTAATAATACGTTCCAGTCAGTTTATAATTTATTAAATTAACTTAATAATTTATTGTCAAATGTTATTAATTAAACTGTTGGTACTCCAGATTATTCGTATTATTTTTCTGTTGTTTCTTTTTTTTAGCAACTAGATGGCCTACACCACAGATATTAATCTAACTAGATGACGCGATTGCATTTACTCCGCGTGTCAAAAAACGGGCGTAAAATTACGATCAATGATCGTCATTTGAGCTTTTCATTTAGCATTATTGACACAGGAAATCCACCGAAATTTAGAAAAATACCTTTTTATGCCATTTTGAGTTGTAAAGACTGTATAGAAATCGTTGGCCGAGGCATTGGACATGTTTTCTTTCATTGGTAAGTAAATTTGTTTTTAAATTGTGTGTGAAAAAGTGGCTCGCTTGGTTTTCATACAGATGGAGGGACTTCCGTTATCTCGTTAGATTTATGTCTGTGGCCTACACAAACTGATTTACTTAGATAGACTTTTGAAATCGTAATTGATAGGTATCAAATACGATTGTCAAAAGTCTAAAATGTGAACTGCCCATGTGACATTTCGCTATCGCATGTCAATATAATCCCCGGCACTTAAGACGTAAGATGCGCAGAAGACGTTTTTTAGCTATCTTTGGTAGTGAAGCGGGGCGCGGGGAACGTTTCGGACCGTTCCAAGCGCGTGATTGGTTGGTCTGTTGACACAAGGATCGACTGACCAATCGCGTCGTGTTAACGTGCCGTTCGCTCTATGTGGATGCCCAGTTCGCGGAATATGCGCAAACTTACCCTCACTACACCAAAACCTTGCCAACTTACGTGCCGGGCACTATACCTTACATTTAGATCTTTTTGACAATCAGCATCGCTGAAAAAATTACAATATCTAGAGCCCGAAGAAGTAATACACGGTCTTTAAAGCTATCGAATAATATACATCTCTGCAGACAGACACCACAAACAACTTGAATTACAAAAAAATATCGCAGGGACCATCCTTTTACAGTCTCGAACACTCTTTTGATAAATAAATGTCATGCTGCAGACAGACACCTAATTTAAAATGCTAAATGTATCGCAGTGGCGTTTTCATCCTAGAAATATTTCATGTGCTTATAATTACACAATTTTTTTACAGAACAGCAATGATGCTTAGCGACATATATTCCTTACAGTTTTGTCTTTGGCGACAGCAACGCATCTTCAATACCTCTAGTATTGCTGTCTACAATATCAGCGGTATCGTAGATTCGTTGCGTTCTAGCTGTTGGTGATCACTTATAGTCGTCATAATCTAAGAAGTCCGTTGACGTTTCTCATTTTACGTACCGCGATAACTTTCTGCGTGTGAAATTGAATAAAAAAAAACATAATCCTAATTAAATGCTATGTTACCGATACACTATGACAACGAGTATCATTCGCAAGCATCAAGTTTAATTATTATTAAGTATATTTACAGCTGTCAAAACGGGCCTTTTATTTTTTGACAACTTAAACATGAAATGGGCCAAGATTTGCCATTTATGAATATTTGAAATCATTACAGTCTTTCTGGGGCAGTCGGATAAAAGCAAATAACACTAACCAACTATACCAACGAACTCTGAACCTGCCAAAACTGTATTCACTTTCGCCTCATGTAAATATCGCACAGTTACTCAACAATGCTGTACAATGTGGATGTGACACAAAGAACACAATGGTATCATGCATTATGCAGGCGGGAGCTGCGTCCAAACTTTATGCGAATTATGGTAGAGGAAATTGTGTCAATACGTGGTCGTTTTTGCGAAATATATACGTGAATATTTTTAGGACAGTGGTAGTGTCCTTAAAGCTTTTGTGCAAATTTTCTGATTCTATTTTCGGCTGAAAATATATTATTATTATTTAAGCCAAGTTCTATGCTAAGCCATTCTAATAATCGCACAAATCTCCAGACTTGTTCAAATATTTTTCATAGACCGCGCTTCGGCATTCATTTGGGTAGTAACAAAACATTATATATATATTTTTTTCTCTAAAAGGACAGATGAAGGAGTTAGTATACATACCTATTACAAACAATTTGCCAGTCTTAAGAGAACACAGTCATCAACTGGGTCGAGTCCAGACTTCAGATTCCCTATTGAATCTTAAAAATAATTTCTGACTTTACGAGCAAGCCCAAAACCCTAAATTTAGTAATGCCAGGCTGCGATTACTTTATGGCAAAAGAAAAATCAGTTTTCTGTCCTAATCTTACGAAGGTTCAAATGACAAAATGTAGCAGAAAAGAACAGCTTAGGAGTAAGGAATTCACTTCCCTTCAAATCATACGCGTCAGAACAGAGTGAACTGATCCTGATAGATCCGTCATTTAGATGTTGCGGGATTCATGATTCAATTTAAAGAATGAGAATGTCCACAGTTAATCGTCGCTAACCACAGACAAAGAGGCTGTTTATAAACAGGAAGTATTGCGGATGTCGAGAAATTGATACAATATTTCCGACCGCAATAAAGTTTCACTTTCGATACAATATTATCGAACTACCTCTCGACATAGCAGTCTATTATTATTTGTAGTATTTCAAAGCTGGTGTACTGTCAAGTGATCTGAACTTCTAGGCCTGTCATTGAGGCACCGCATTTCCGTAAAGACTGCCTGCAAAGAATGACACAAATGTTTAATTAAAGGTTTTCTTCCCAAGCCTTGTTTCAAAGCCGTAGTAGAAGATGGTTGCTGGGGCATGTCATCTCAGAATCCAGAAACATCTTAATTTTTATCATCTTTCCCAATATACAAATGTGGTTGTTATCAGGAGTGCAAGCAGGAACCCGCAATTCTTCTTTTAGGGATGTTAATAAGTTTCTCTTGCATTACGCCATTTTCTCTTTTTTGGGCCCCTTTCATCCAGGTTCTTCTCACGACAGTAGTGATTCTCGTTGGCCCTACAATTTCATGGACATACCAAACGTTAACAGAAATTAAATAAGATTATTACCTACTATAGGAATAACGACTCCATTCATTGTGATGCAGGGCAGACTGGACGGTAACAGGCCACGCGGGTGGTCACCGATGAGGTGGACCAACCAAATTTAATTTGCGGTTGGAGATCTTGTAAATGATTACGCCAAGCCTTCATCTAAAAGAGCCAAGTGTAGAGAGATCGTGAGGTGTGTGACAAGAACACCGGCGATTAGACAAAATTCATCGTGACCATGACCGCTCTGTCAAGAGCGAAACAGAGAAGAAAATGAAGAAGGCAGCCCTAACTTACCTTACCACCAACAAACCTTACTTTTTTATTATTGATAGGCTCTCGTTTGACCACTACCTCACCTGTTGGTTAGCAATGATTTGGTCGACAACCTAAAAAACAACAGTTAAATAACTATGGTTTACACCCAAACCACAGGTTACAAACCTACCAAATAATGAACCTGCTTAGTACAAACACATCATTACAAGCAATAATACATACCTATAAAATATATATACACCATATAAATATCTATATATAAAATCTTGAGTCATCTCCAAGCCCTCAGGCCAATGACTCTTTGGAGAAAGTCGACGGACATAGATCATTTGATGTAATTATGTCCATCTCTCCTCTATGGAATGGGATGCAACTAGATGGAATGCCAATTAAAGGAAATGCTCGATCGATCGTGATCGAGCGTTTTTATTTTAGATATGGCTTTGTCGGAAGTGGGAGAGAGTATGGGTTTTATTGAGATCCCATTGAAATTGTTTTGAGTATGGTATTTAAAATATATGCGTTTTGCCAACCTCTTAATCACCATCATCAAGTGGACATCTTTTCTAGTCGCACGCCATTTGTCTCAAGTTTCAGCAACTCTCATCTAACTGATACTAGCTAACCTGCGAAGATCGTCGATTGCGACTTCGTTCCCCTTTTTTCTCGAGTGTAGAATTAAAATAAACTGGCCAAGTGCGAGTCGGACTCGCGCACGAAGGGTTCCGCACCATTAACGCAAAAAACGGAAAAAAAATCACGTGTTATGTATGGGAGCCCGCCTTAAATATAAATTTTATTATGTTTTTAGTATTTGTTGTTATAGCGGCAATAGAAATACATCATCTGTGAAAATTTCAACTGTCTAGCTATTACGGTTCATGAGATACAGCCTGGTGACAGACGGACAGACAGACAGACGGATCGTGAAGTATTACTAATAGGGTCCCGTTTTTACCCTTTGGGTACGGAACCCTAACAATCGTATATCATACTAGCTGTTGCCCGCGGCTTCGCTCCCGTGGACCAACCTTCAGGACCCAATTTCGGGATTACAAATAGCCTATGTCACTCAGGAATAATGTAGCTTTCCATTGGTGAAAGAATGTTTCAAATCGGTCCAGTAGTTTCGGAACATATTCGGTACAAACAAACAAACAAAAAACTCTTTCCTCTTTATAATATTATAAGTATAGATCAGGAAACACCTGTTCAAAATTTCAGGTTTTAGATCAAAGGTTTGGTCTGAAGGTTGATGTAAGTCAGTGAGTGAAGGTAAATGTAATGGGTCAATTGAACTGGAACTTATTTACCAGCAGCGTCATCTGCTCGCTTGTAGCATCAATAAATGGCAATATTTCAATATTGGCATTTATTGATATTATTTAACGTATTTAGCGTATTGATGCTACAAGCGAGCAGAGAATCTTCGTCGAGCTTCATTGCCTCGGCGCTTTTCTGGTGGTCACCACTGTTGATTCTGGCTTACAGGAGTTGCATTTGTTTAGGAATAGTGCGGTGGGATCCACCATGACTCTCTTTACAAAGCGAGATTTCGCCATGATTCAGATAACAAGTTAAGCCGTTGGTCCCGCAGTGGTTTGGAAATAGTGCGGTGAGACTGTCCCAAAATAAAAAAATAAATAAAAATATCGAGCAGAGAGCAATTTTTACTTATTTCAACATGTTGGGAAGTTCTCACAGTCGTAACCATCGAGCTTTCAAAAATCTACTCCTCCAAATGCCTTCACATCGTACCGGTTTTATGTCCAAGTCATACGCTGTCTCAACAATAAAGCTCTGGAACGCGCTACGCTTTGGCATTAAAAAGGCTGAAAGAAAATTCACTTTTAAAAGAAAAGTTCGTGACTACTATTTGAGTCAGACTAAAGAGCTCTCATCTAGAGACAGAAGTCTAGACATAATAATTATTAATTGTTTTAACTTTTTTTATTGGTATTTATTAGTCTATTTTATTTTTATATGTGTATTATTAATATAAATGTAAGTATATACATTTTCGTTTACTAGTTGTTATTTTTTAATATTATTTTGTACCCATTCATAATGTTGTCCTTTTTAACCCAAAGGTTGACTGGTAGAGAATGCCTTGTGGCATTAAGTCCGCCTATGTATCACCATTGTACATGAAGTTTAAATAAATAAATTTATATCATGTAGTTTAACAACACTACACTTCAATTATAAAATTATTGAATAGTCACTTAGAAAAATAAATCAAAGTAAAACTGATTTTCCAATGTCACTTAGAACTTATAAGTGAAGATTGGCCAGCGAAAGCGTAATATGGCCGTTGACTTTACTCTAGCGTTAAATAAATTAGTCGAAACGACGCCTGTTCGACACTTTCTTGTCTTGTGTTTCTTAGCCGGTTTGACAGTGCCATAATCATTATGACATGCTCTTATAAGAGTGTAAAGAAAGCTACGGACGCTGTGAGGTCATCGACCAACAGTTGTGGTGTAGTAAATTAAAATGGACACCTCAAAAACACCCAGATATTTAGAGCTCTTATCCACCATGACCATAGAGATTCATTGCCTCGGCACTTTTCTGGTCGGCACTGTAGATTCTGGCTTTCAGGAGTTGCAGTGGTTTAGGAATAGTGCGGTGGGATCCATCAGGAACATCTTTACAAAACGAGATTTCTCCGTGATTCAGAAAACAAGTTAAGGCGTTGGTCCCGGCTATTCTTTAAAGATCTTTGAAAGTCGTTACAGGTACTCAGAAGTTTGAAAGTCTGGCACTAGTTCCGCCACGGGGTATCGTGTTACCCAGTTAGCAGATTAATTGATTGATCATTATTATTTTTCACTAGCTGGGCCCCGCAGTATCACCCGTATAAGTTTCGATTCCGTGGGAATATCAGACTAAAAAGTAACTGCTAAAGGTAACAACTATGTACCTATCAAGTATCTTCTCGTCCAATTTACCGCAGTGTCTCAAGACACAAGTCTATGACCAGTGTCATCATCATCATCTCTGCCTAGCCTTTTCCCAACTATAATGAGGTCGGCTTCCAGTCTTACCGGATTCAGCTAAGTACCAGTGTTTTTCATGGAGCGACTGCCTATTTTACCTCCACAACCCAGTAACTGGGTAACACGGTACCCCTTGGCAAGACTGGTGTCAGATCTCAAGCTTCTGACAACCCGTAACGACTGTCAAAGATCTTCAAATAACAGCCGGGACCAACGGCTTAACGTGCTTTCCGAGGCACGGAGAAAACTTGGCATGTTGAAATGGTCACCCATCCACGGACCGACCTCGTCAAGCGTTGCTTAACCTTGATAATCGACCCGAGCGGCTGTTATTATTTAGCCACGAGCTCCTCAAGTCTATGACCAGTGTGTTGCCAGTAATTACCTATGCGACCGAGATGTGGTCGCTCACAATGGGCCTCATCAGAAAGCTTAAAATCACCCAAAGGGCAATGGAGAGGTCAATGCTCGAAATTTCCTTCGCATCAGAAATGAGGATATCCGCCGGAGAACTAAAGTTACCGACACAGCCCGAAGAATTGCGAACATTAAGCGGCACATTGTTCACAGAGCTGATGGCCGATGGGGCTGAAAAGTTCTGGATTTGGGTATGGGTGCGGGAATGCTCTGGATGCGAGACGCACTGGATTGGTCAATGTGATGACGCCTGGGGCAGGCCTAAGTCCAGCAGTGGACGTCTTTCGGCTGAAATGATAATGATGATAATGACCTAGCAAGTTTCCTCTTAATCAGACCATTAGTTTTTGCGTGAAGAATTAACAAACCTATTACGGTGATTACTTCGAAACTATTTGTCTGACTCGAATGAATTAAAACATATTTTACTGCTAAATAAATACCCTTGTTGATGAATTATTTGTTTAACCGACTTTCGAAAGGAGGAGGTTCTTTGTTCGACTTTTGTTTTTACCCGTTTGAGAAAACTAATGTGATCTATTTAATATATCCCTGCAATACTATAAAAACTGCTTGAAATTTAATGAATTATACCGAGGCCGCGGGCGGGACGCGGGGATTAACGACCGAATCGAACCGCTGCCCATTCGGACGACATGAAGGACCGAGTGCGCGCGTCTCTGTACTCTCTAATTATTTTATCGGCTATCCTATTAAACTTGCACTAAAAATTCGTTCGTTTCAATCATCTCCTAACAGATCCCGTGTCAATAATAACGACATACACATTAATAGTTGATGACTCGCTGGCTATTCACACTTCCGGCAAGAACTCTCTTAATACTACTTGGCGCAGCGACAAGAGCTAACAAAGATCTTCGCTTAGCAATACTCGTTCAGCGATGCTCACTTGGCGGTCAGAACTCACGCCGAGCGTGCAGTACCTAGTCAGCGCAGGACTGGCCGCCCCAAACGATTGGTGCGAGTAATCACCCATTGCAGAAGAACACTCGCTAATAGCCGAGTGACAATATCTAATATGATATATATGATATCGGAACTACACACCTGCTTCTCGTTGCTCGCCAACTCGTTTCTCTCTGATCTTCGGCGGTGGGACAAGTGCCTAATGGTCAGACAAAAAAATTGTATTTAGCAATTCTGTTACGTAAATAATGTTAGATTACAATGTGATAATTGTACAAGCATACATAGCCTAAAGATTTGCCAATCTTAAGTGGCAGTAGGCAGGGCTCGTTGCTTGCAGAATGGATGGTCTATGGGCCACAAAGTTCGGGTGAAGCGACTACGTACCGGAAGACGCAGCGTTGGAAGGCCTCCCTCTAGGTGGAACCTTATTAAGGTTACACAAGTCGAAAATTCTGCCATACAAACGTAGTCTAGGGATTATTCCACTGTTTGACGATGTACGTTCAAAATAAATAGTGATATCAATTTGTCTCATCATTATCTAGCTCTGTATGGAAGCGAAAAAGTAAAAAATATATATATTTGAAAGTTATGAGCGTCGAAAGTTCCGCATTACGACACTAATTTTAACGCATTTTTGGGCGCAAATAAATACCATAAGAAGACGGAAAATTGCAAAACGGCCTCCATACAGGGATAGATTAGTAGTTCAACAATGCATATAATTTTATTTTGAACAGATAGATTAAGTCGTTTTTTCATGATATCTAGACAGCCAAAGGTCTGTTTATAAAATTTCGCGCGCTCGGTTTCGTCCTAAATCATTATCCATTTCGCTACAAATTTGCAAAAGTGTGAATTCGTTCGCAAACTAGCTTCCTACTGCTCATCACAGTATCTATCTCATCCGCACGTGTTGTCGGTCGATATAAAATGCATTTTAACCCCGCGCACAAAATAGTTCAAGCCGTCGACTAGTGTACCCTTAAGGCTACGGGCTGTAGCATTAATTTACACTTATGTTTTTACAAATAAATATTTGCTTTTGAGTTTTGAGTTTGTTATTTTTTGTGCTCTGTTCGATTTACTATGTCAGCACTTATTTAGGAGGACTTGAGGCTTTACTTCTTTGGCTGTGGGTAGTAAGGCACAGCCTAGATGGTCATAAAACTGGCTTAAAGATAATCTTAAGAAAATAAAATGAGTAAACTTTCATTTCAATCTTTACAGCTTTCTTACTTTAGTAGTTTGCCCGATAATAATAATTGTAAGATTGTTTGTCACTTCAACACCCAGAGCTTTCCTCTATTCAATATTGACGCCGAGTTCGAACCGTAAAATCGAGATATTACGCCACTGACCGCGAAAATTACGGTCAATTTTATTTGTCTGCTTACTTTTTGTTCTTGTACGGTAGTTTTGTTTTATTTATGCTTGTTGGATGAACAGAGTGCAATTTGAAGTTCAAAGACAAGACAAAGACAAGACAAGACAAAGATATTTTATTTCAAGTAGGCCACCAAGCGGCACTTTTGAACGTTAAAATAATAATAATTGATTCTACCGTGCATTCGGAAAGTAGCTTGTAATGGAGAAGAATGCACAAGAAACTCCATACTTACTCTTTTAAAAAAAAATAAAAAAAAATACAATATTTAGGTACTTAAGTACATACCTTGATGAATGAAATTGAGTTTATACAATTACAAATATACTTATACAGTCTTCAGAAGGTCCAACAATAATTCAAAACAATAATGTTCCGCATATCACTTGTTTTTGCGGCCTAGTGGCTGTGGAGCTGGACTAGCATTTAGCCAAGCATTTTTATCAGTGATGTAATCCCCCAACTTATAATATGCCAGCCTGCATAGTGTGCGTTTTATGCAAGTTTTAAATTTCGTCTCATTCAGTTCAAGAATGTGAGGAGGAATTTTATTGTAACATTTTGTACAGTACCCCATGAAAGATGAGGCTACTTTAGCCAGTCTGAAACCTGGTTGAACTAATTGGTCCCTATTTCTAGTAACATAATCATGTTTGTCGCCGTTTTTACTAAAAAGATGTAAATTCTTTCTCACGTACATGATGTTTTCATAAATATATTGACAAGGAACCGTCATGATGTTAATGTCCTTAAACAGTTCCCTTAGAGAATCGCGCCGGCGAAGATTGTATATCGCTCTGATGGCTCGTTTTTGCAGAATAAAAATTGACTCAATGTCTGCAGCCCTTCCCCATAGTAAGATACCGTAAGACATTATACTATGAAAATAACTAAAATAGACTAGTCTGGCGGTATCCACATCCGTTAACCGACGAATCTTTCCAACAGCATAAGCCGCCGAACTCAGCCGCCCCGCAAGGGATACCAAATGAGGACCCCATTGCAACCCCGAGTCTAGCGTGATCCCCAGGAAAACCGTTTTATCGACGAATTCTAGCTTCTCCTTGTTTAATATAATGTCACACTCAGTACTTTTGACATTCGGCAAGGAAAATTTTACGCACTTGGTTTTTTTACCATTTAAAACTAAATTATTGGCAGTGAACCAATCCTGAACCTGCCGTAGCGCGTTATTTACGTCGTCAACCTGACAAGTACGTCTATTTATTTTAAAAATTAAAGATGTGTCATCAGCAAATAACACCATGTTAAGTTTGGTTTTCCAATAAACGGGGTAAATCGTTAATGTACACTAAAAATAAGAAAGGACCTAAAATTGAGCCCTGGGGTACACCCATTTTAACGTTTAACCCGGACGAATTCACACCGTTTATTTGAACTAATTGCTGTCTATCATTCAAATAAGATTTAACCAAACTTAACGCTGATTGACCTAGCCCGTAATGCTCAAGTTTCAGAAGTAATGTTTCATGATTAACGCAATCAAACGCCTTCGACAGGTCGCAGAAGATACCTATGGCATCCTGCGAATCTTCCCACGCATCAAAGATGTGTTTTAATAGAGCGACACCAGCGTCAGTTGTACAACGTCCTCTGGTGAAACCATACTGTCTATCATGCAAGATGTTATTCGTATTAAAATGAATGAGCATTTGATTTAGCATTATCCTCTCAAAAACCTTGCTGAAAACCGGCAACACGGATACTGGTCTATAATTATTTTGTGTCTTTACTGTCCCCGGATTTAAAAAGTGGTATAACCTTACTATATTTCATTAGATCCGGAAAAACGCCTTGATCCACACACAAATTGAAAATCAACGCTAAGTACGGCGCTATAGTCTGAATTATGGAGGTACAAGCTTTGATGGACATTCCCCACAGATCTTCAGTCGGTTTGATCTTGATTTGCTTAAAAGCTTTTATTACTGTCATGGGGTTTATATGTGAAAAGTTAAATACAATCGGGCAGGCTGAAACGTTCGCGTTTAATAATCCAAAAGCAAGCGAGGGCGAAGAATTTAAAGTTTCAGTAGTTTTAATTGGGATGTTGGTAAAGAAATTAACAAATTCTTGCGCAACTTTTTTGTTATCTCTAATAAGTCCGTGTGTGGTCTCAAGCGTGTAATCACTACTATTTCTTTTATTCCTATTCGTTTCATTGTTTATAATCTTCCAAACCGTCTTGATTTTATTTTCTGCTAATTTAACCTTATTGCTAATGTACAAGACCTTAGCTGCCTTGCAAGTATTTTTAAAAATTCTTGAGTAAGTAGCAACATACTTATTAAACGTTTCAGTGTTAATACAGGGCTTAAGGCCATATAGCTCGTAAAGTCTTTCCCTACTTTTTCTAAGTCCTGTAGTCGCCCAGTCACTGAATAAAAACTTAGGGCATATAGTTTTAGTTTTCTTCTTAAAAGTGTTATTGAACTCTTTTTGAACCACTGAGAAAACTTCATCATACAAAATATTACCATCATTCACTGTGAGGTCCTGGTTGCTTAACTTACTGATTAAAGTGCTGTTAAATTTATTTAATTTACCGGATGTTATTGGTCTTGATTGAATCTGCACTTGTTTTATTAGCATAATGGACTCAAAGGCTACCAGTAGCCCACTATGATCCGAAGGCAGATAATTTATAATGGCCTTGTCCAAGTAGTTGCAGCTACAAAAAACATTATCAATACATGTAGCAGAAGTCAGTGTAGTTCGGGTTGGTTCCATAAACACATGTGACAAATTAAATGATTTAAAGAGATTTACTAACCTACTGCTGTCTGAATTATCTTCTAGAATAATAATATTAAAGTCACCACAGACAATTATTAGTTTATTACCCATTGCAAGTTTTGCCAAAACATCTTCCATCACTGACTCGAATATAGAGTAGTTCTTATAATTAGGGGGTCTGTAAACGCACACTATGACATGCTTATCCAGCTCAACACAGGACAGTTCAACACTATGTTCAACTGATAGGTCTACTATATCTTTACGATGTTTTGATTTAATACCATTTTTAATTAATATAAGTGAACCCCCACGCAACATAATATTTCTGTTAAAACAACTGCCCACAGTATAATTTTCATAATTGATTAACATTGCATAATCTTTCAGCCAATGCTCAGTGAAACAAACAATTTCATACTTAGATTTTTCTAAAAACAGTTCGATTTCCAATTCCTTCGAAGAAAAACCCTGAATATTCTGATGGAATAATTTCAGAGAATTCTGCTCAGACCTTTTTTTCAAATTAAATTTTTGCGAGCAAGAAGGTACCTTTTTGATGGTGGATATACTCGTAACTACTCTGTTATTGGTACCCTCCCTTGTCCTATCAACTAGTTTAAAGAATAAATATTAATAGCATTTTTGCTAACGTTATTCAAGGTATTGACCATATTTAAATTAGTACTATTACTAATATCAATAATAACTGGATACTTCGACATACTACTTATGTCTGAGTTTAATGTATAAGATAATAGCCGAGCTATTTGATGTCTTACCCTAAGTGGCAGATACAAAGTATCGCCTGTCGACTTTAATTTACCAACAAAAATGTTGATGTCAAAAAAAACTAGTTTATCACTATAGTGACTCACAAGAAAGTGCAGATGCTTATTAAGCATGTGAATGTGATTATTTTGTCTATTTGACAATTTATCCAAGTAAGGGAAGGCACACAAAATAATTTTATTGTAATTTAACTTTAACATCTCTTTTACACACTCAGTGATGTCATCTTTTTTTACTTTTATACTGTTACCTACAAAAACAGTTATTTTGGTATCTGGTTTGTATATATTCTTTGTCACAGATTCCATTATTTGCTTGTATGATGACCCGGGCATGCAATAATTAAAAGTGGAATGACTCTGATTGCCATTCATTAATTTACCTAAACCTTTTCCAACACCATCCGAAAACATAACCGAATGAAAACCTTCTTTTCTATGACTAGATGAAAAGCCAGCACTTTCAGGCCGGTCTAATTGAGGCAAATCTTGTGCTACATTAGAACTGTCTTGTGCGAAGACAGTGTCTTGAGACACCCTCTCAGCTTGGACCGGGTCCTCCGCAGCATCAGGCTGGACTGCAATTTGATTTGAAACTGTCTGGCAGTTACATTGACACATCACTAACTCATTTGCGGCCAAAATGTGTTCTTTAATTTGTAATTTTGAATTTACATATTTATTGTAAAGAGAACTAAGTCTGTTCTCAAGTACCTGGACTTCTGTCTGTAAGCGGTGTGTGTCTATCTCATAGATATTTTTGCTGTCTTCTAATTTAATTTGGTAATTATTTAATTTATTAACTAGGTCAACACGTTCTTTCCTGAGTGGAATATTTTTAATAAAGAATTTGTGTTGTTTCCTAAACTTGTTACAATTTCTAATTATTTTATTTAGTTTTGCATATTTTTTGAGTTTGTTATGACTAACTTTGGAACAATTTCTCTGTTTTATTAAAGAATCTTCAGTTAGGTCAATTGTTGGTATTGAATCAGGTTTAAAATTTGATTTAATAAGTTCATCATACAAATGGCAAGTTTCATCAACCCGAGTTGATTCCTGTTCTTTTTGTAATTTAAAAATATGAGAGTTTGCGTGAATCAATTCTTCTTCTAGATCCCTAACTTTACTTAAAGCCTCCTCATAAAGATAACTGCAGTTATTGAAACCATCCGTGACTACCCTCAGTTGGTCGCGTTCATCTACAACATTCTGGTATTTCTGATTAAGTTCAACTAGCTCCCGTTTAAGGATTGTGTTTTTATAAACAATGTTCTCAACTTCTACTTCACAATCCTCTCTCTCTTGCAACATCTCTCGACATTGGCTCTGTGAGTCTTTAAGTTCCTGGAGCGCCGTTCTCAATTTAATTTCTAAGTCCTGAGCGGTAGCCTTACGGGTCATTGGAGGCATGGTTTCCGGATTGGTTACTAGAAATAGAAAAAAAAAAAAAGAAACAGTGAGAAACAAAGGAAAAGATGAAAAACAAAACAAAGCAAAGCTGGAAACGGAGGGAATAGTTAGTGTAGTTCAGTAGTGAAATGAGGTAGGCTGTTAAATTGGCTTATAAAACTATTTATTACTGAGTTTAGTTGCTAATGATTGCCTTTAGATTTTTATTTTATTTTTTATTGTGGGTAGGATGGCCAGAATTTGAATGAATGTTTTATTGTAGTTTTCTAGTTAAATTATGCAAAATAACGATAATAGCGTTATGTAAATGTTTATTATTAAGTTATCTGAATATATTAATAGAATTATGCACATTGGGATCTGTTTTGTTTCGTTTTCTACGATATCAACAAAACTATTTAGATTCACTGCACAGTACTAGATCAACAGAATTTATACGATAAAACTAACAAGAACGTGTTACAAGGTTAAATTTACACTTTGTGTGCTTTATATAAACAATACTGCCCTTAGAATATCCGTAGTTCAGCACTTTAGACTTCAGTCGTCAGCTGTTTGATAGGTTACCGGTTCCGTGTCACAAACTTTTGTATAACTCGATATTTTTCCAGTAAAACAATAATCCTGAGTATTTATAGCGTTTCGTTGAGTTTTTACTACTTATTATATCCTAATTACACTTAAATACTAATTAAATATAATTTTAAAATACGGAGCACAAATTTGACATGTCACTCGGGCAGTGTTGCCAATTTTTCGTCAAAAGTTAAACGATGTTAACTGAGCTGCAGTTACTGGTTTAATGTTTTTAATAAGTTCTAGGCCTAGATAAGGTTACTTCTGTTTACAAATTTTTCGTGTTTTCAAATCATGTAATGGAGAGATCCATTTGAAATATAAATACCAACTTTAAATTTACTACGGATTAAAGGAACTCTGATCCATCTCATTTATAAAAGCTGCCAGATTTTAAGACGTGGTGATAAATCCTCTCAAGCAGTCAAGTACTATCATAATTTAAAGACTTGTTTAAGAATGGTAATTATTTTGTGTAAGCAGGTACTCTATTTTTAACCGACTTTCGAAAAAGGAGGAGGTTCTATGTTCGACTTCATGTATGCTTTTTTTTTTTTATGTATGTACCGATATCTCCGTCAATTGTGGACTGATTTTGAAAATATTTTTTTTGTTTGAAAGAGTATTTTTCGAAATTGGTCCCATTTTAATTCGGTGAAGATCTGATGAAGAACTTCGAAGATATACAACAGAACTCTTCAATAAATAACGGTAAATCTCTCGGGACTGCTGCAATCGCATGTCTGTTTATTGTTTATACCATTTCATAACATAACATCACGCCAGTACGCTCTTAAGGGGTAAGCAGATCTGTCAATTGATCAGTCAGATTCTGGCGTTATAGGAAACTTACTAAACAACTTGCCTATTAGGTAGCTACAACTAAAAAGTGAAAAATAACTTTATTTTTAAAATACAAAAAAAATGTACCTACGAAAGACACCGACTTCCAAAAATAAAGTTATTTTTCACTTTGTAGTTTTCTGGAAGTCGGTAGTATTTTTTTGTAAAAAAGTTTTTTGGTCTATACTGTCCCACATTTGGGCAGATGTCTCCCGCATAGCCTACCAATCTTCACAGTGTGACCATCTAAAGCCAAGCTCCCGTGAAAGCCTTTAAAACGACACGTCAGCATTTCCTACACTTCCTGTGATAACGCCCGTCTTCTGTTTTCCTCCGCATGGCTCTGGCCCATCTGCCTAATATATTTTACATAGACCGCCCCAACCTAATCCCACTAATACGTACTTTTCTTTTCAACCTTTTCTTATTTCATAAAGATTTCTAATAGGTTTCATAACTCACAATTACACACATAATCATTACATATCCCAAAACCAAAAATCTCAGCCCACTTCCGATACTGAAACCGCATAGTCATACCCACACTTACATAACAACAAAAAAAACAGACTTCTTCATAATATCTAACATTGCTATTGACCTACAAAACGTATTACTCAACGCACAAAAAGTAAATAGTGAGCAATTTCAAAAGAAAAAACTACAATAGAGATTTGAGAAAAGAAAAAAACTTTGGTTAAAAAGTGTTGCATCATAAAATGTAATTCGGGGTCGCTTTTTTTTTCAGAAAAGAAAGCGATAGCTGACCGGTTGCACCAGATATAGTGTCTGCCACAGAATAAGTAAGTTCAGAAGGATAACTGTGTCTGAACTGTGTTTTGTGTCATTAAACACTTTCAAAAGTATCCTAGGCAATCACGTCACAGTTTTTCTGAATGGCTGATGAATTGATTTTGACATAAATTAGATGTCTATTCTCGTATCAAATAATACTTATCAGTCAAGAAGGTAAAAACAGCCATGTGCAATATTGCAGTGTAAAACCTGAAGAAATCTCTGTCTTCAGCAGACTTTTATGCAAACTGTAAAAAGCAACTGCTAGGAGCTAATAACTGATTAAAAAAAGCGTTTTAGTGCCTGAACCTCGACTGTGTACCTCTACCTCTTGATATATATATATCTGTACAAATTGCACATACTCGTACTACAGTATAAGGTAACTATTTGATAGGGTTGAGAACGTTATCCAAAGTGGCAGTCAAGGTAAAAAAACTGACTCGCTATTCTCAAATTGTATGGAGTGAGACTTCTGCAGATCCCTTTTATGTGTATGTTTATAAGTTCACACGGCATATTTCTCTGGAACTGCTGGGCCAATTTGGGAAATCCTTTCACTTTTGGAAAACTTGTCCTCTAATTAGCCATTGATTGATCTGATTTTGTTTTGGTTGATTTCTTTCTTTATGTTTGGCAATATTAACATTGCCATTCACCCTTGTGGTAAAGGTGAGTGAGCTAACAGCAGCCTCTCAGGCTGCAGTAGCTTAGTCCTTCATAAAAGGCTTCTGATAACATAACAATAAAGCCTGTACTCCCCGATGGGAAAGGCAGAGTTGCACCGACATATAGTACGCCCACAACAGTTATATTTAAGTCCCATATAATAGAGGTTGAACCCAATAACAACAACCACAACAACCACTACAATTACAACAACAACTACAACAACATGGAAGCAATAAATTGTATTAGAATTTGAACATTTGCACGACCCAAGAATCGAACTCATGACCACATGTACAGCAACCAACGAAGTAGTCAGTTTAAGATTTGCTTAGAAAAAAGTTCATCCTGCGTTCTTTCTGACGTCAATGTCACCATACTGGTGGTTAGCATTACTTCGAAATGATGCGTATATACTAAATATTGCATCAGGTTACCGGAACTGCTTTTCAAGCATAGGAATTATGTAACTTTCGAAATGTGGGCGTACTAAGACTTCTGGTCACGTTCTTTGGCAAAACTGTTTGATATTATGATGTTTTGTCACTTTTGGCCTGTTTCTGTTATAGTATTTGCAGTTAAGAACATGCTGAAGTGTACTTTAATGTCAGATTTTGACAAGTCATCAGGCTTAAGTAGTAAAGTAGTTTGCCAAATCAGAAATCGGTAGCACGTCATTTTTATCTCCAAATTATAAGAAGATCTGCCGTTTCCTGATTGCTGAAGAACATGGAATCTTTTAATTTTAATTTTTACTGAACTTTGGCCGTTCATAATGTACTCATAAATTGTAAAAGTAAAGAAAACATCTTAATATATTATACCTTGCACATGTAATGGAGATTCTATAAGACAAATATTTATTTCATAAAAAACTTGTAAGGCTTATTCAAAAACACGTATCTCCTGGAACAAAATTTATGAAATTTTCGAACATTTTTTTTTTATGTATCGAGTTTTTTGAATGTTTTATGAAATTTTCAAACACAACTTTTCACTATCACTATCTCTCTCTTTTTGCTTTGCCTCTATTTCAAACATTGCGCTGGGTGAAACAACAAGTTTTTCGACCATGATCGCGACAGACGGACCAATAAGGGCCCTCTTAATAATTGATTTGATAACCATACCTCCTAGTCTGTACAAGTCAATATGGAGAAAATGAGAAGCCATAATTCCTTAGTCCCAAATAAAGTTAGACAACCTGGAATAAGGTAACTCAGGAACTCTTAAATGTGGCCTTTCAGATATAACATGCTTTGAAATCAGCAAGCTTTAAACTCTAAATTATATTTTAAAAACTCATTAGATAAAGTTTCCACCAGACTAAATAAGTAGATAAACAATAGAGGTAAACTTGTCACCGACAGTGAAATCAAACAACATAACCGTGAGCTAGTTACGCGTGACTTGTTGCAGTCATTTTACACGTGGCATCACCTGCGTCGTGTTATGACGACAAATATGAACAAGGCACACTATGGTGTCGGTATGATTGATTTAATGTAGATTGTGGTATAAGCTGGGACTGGCGTATAGTTAAGCAGTCATGGGCATATTTATTGGTTGATAATTTACCTGTAGTGTACAACGTATGCCATAGAAAACACTCGGATGAACAAATCCATACTAATAATTTATGGGTAGAAATTAAACGCAAAAAAAAAAAAAAACACTTTTTGTATTCGTCAATAATCCGAATTCCAATCAAAAATACTGATTGCACAGAAAAATTGTAACCTCAAAATTTTATTACTTTAGAAACAATTGCGGGGCTCCTATTTCTGTCTGCAGGGTCTAAAGTTACCTAATATGAAGGAGGTAACGGGAACTGAATTCATCCCCTTTGAACCTATCCTATCCGTGACGGGGATCCTAAGCTCCCGAACTCGCTTCTCTCGCTCTTGGACTTATTTTGTTATATGTGTGAGTATATAACGTTTGTACGTTCTGTTTAATTTGCTGAGCAGTCAGTATTTCTGATGTAAATATAAATGATGGCAATAAATTGATAGGTGATTATTTAATTGATGTGCAATTAATAATATCCCATAATTTATCAGTAAAAGAAAAGCCTATTGTTTATGATTTGGATCAGTCTGACCTGGTGAAGGTTGCGGCGATCCGCTGGATGCAGAGACCGCACGGACCGGTCAATGTCGCGACGCTTGGGGGAGGCCTATGTCCAGCAGTGGACGTCTTTCGGCTGATATGATGATGATGATGATGATTGATCAGTTTTATACAACTTTAAAAAAATCCTGCTTATCAGTTTAACAATGGATTTGAATGAAATACTTTTAAATTACATTTCAATTGGGTTTCATAAGAAACATTTGGATAGAGCTAAATATGTAACAGTTATCGTTTTATAGCTGTATACACACCGGTGAAAACGTACCTTTATAATTGGAGAAACCTTAGACTTCAAAGTTTCAAACAGACAATGAACAGACATCTACTAATAATCCTAACAGGCCTAACAAACCTCTAACAAACTTCACATAGACATTTACTTATTCTAAATCTATCTAACAAGAAAGTCTGTATGTTTTTATGTTTGTGATCAATCACGCCTTAACTGCTAAATGGATTTGGATGACATTTCGACAACATAGCCTACCATCATGACCTTTTTTAACAGATTTCAAAAAGGAGGCGGGTCAATTCGCTAATTCTTTTCAGAATTTTTTACTAGGTGAACCGATATTGATGATTATTTTTATTTGAAAGCTGGAGTTCTCATGAGAACACCAGCTTTAAATTTGATCAAGATAATATGACGAGCAGTTTTTGAGTTATCCTTAATAATGCATATTTAATTGTCTTCAACAACATTGATGATGTTTGCTATTATGTGCCACAACTAAAAAGAGAATCGTCTTTTTTTGCAAAAAAATACACCTGACTTCCAAAAAAAACACTACAAAGTGAAAACTTACTTCGATTTCGAAAATCGGTGCCAAAAAACGAAGAAACAAAAACAAGAAAAGCGTCTTCCGAAATTGAAGTTATTTTTCACTTTGTAGTGTTTTTATTTGGAAGTCAGTTGTATTTTTGCTTGATTCTCATGAATATTGCTCCCCGAAAGACTAAAAAAACCGGCCAAGTGCGAGTCGGACTCGCGCACGAAGGGTTCAGTACTTGGTAAATTGCGGTTTATGATTTATGACGTATTAAATAAAATCTACTTACTAGATCTCGTTCAAACCAATTTTCTGTGGAAGTTTACATGTTAATGTACATCAATTTTTTTTTTGTTTTATCATTCTCTTATTTTAGAAGTTTCAGGGGGGGTGGGGCACATTTTACCACTAAGGAAGTGTCTCTCGAGCAAATTATTCAGTTTTGAAAAAAAATATATTAGAAACCTCAATATAATTTTTGAAGACCTATCCATAGATACCTCTCACGTATGGCTTGCTGAAAACAAAATTCGAGTTTCAGTTCCCTCCAGTTTGGGGAACCCCCAAAATTCGTTGTGTTTTTTTTTCAATTTTTGAGTGAAAATCTTAATGCGGTTCACAGAATACATCTACTTACCAAGTTTCAACAGCATAGTTCTTATAGTTTCGGAAAAAAGTGGCTGTGACATACAGACGGACGGACAGACAGACAGACAGACATGATGAATCTATAAGGGTTCCGTTTTTTGCTATTTGGCTACGGAACCCTAAAAGGGTGTTCTTCAACAATTCTTGACCGGTATGCTGGAGTACTTACGCAGATAGTCACGCTCCCTTACTATACGGACTTTATGGAAACTAGAACAAATTTCCGTGTTTGCCATACCTAAAATTGGAATCAAATATAACAGCTCACAATGTTAGGTCCCATAATATTAATGTAAATTTTTATCCGTGGTGCTAGGTAACTGGGCTAATCCCAGTTAACCCTAAGTGCCTATTGGCCTTGTTTGTTCTGTCTCCTGCTTGATATAGAGGAAAGTGGAAATCTGTCATTTTTCCTACTCCTCCATTATTCTTTTCTAAATAATTTCGTTGCGGATTCCAAAACAGTTAAATTCATTCTGCGGGGCTTCGTCGAGCTTCATTGCCTCGGCGCTTTTCTGGTGGTCGTTACTGTTGATCCTGGCTTTCTTTTAGTGCGGTGGGATTGTCCCAATAATCAAGCGTAACCTTGAAGACCTGTGCAGCTGATGATCAAGGTTAAGCCTGAACTAGGACTAAGTATAATTTTAATGCATTTTGCATTTTTTCGGTAGCACGTTCGCTTGGTACAATTTTCAAAGATAAAGCAGCAACTAAATAAATCTTTTATGAATTCCTCACAAAACAACAACTTTCTTCATTACGAGACAAGTACATAATAATATAAATATGAATACGTATAAACTTTTCTATAGACCGGCTTTCGTTCTCTAACTGTATGTAATGCATTTTCTTTAGGCACTTCAAACTTTTTAATTATTATAAACTGAGTTGTTTTTTATCGTATACAAACGATGGACAGTGATTTGATACTTGCATTATTTTTGTTTATTTTGGGTATATTTTCCAACAATTTCATTATTGTGTCGGAAATTATTGGAAGGTTAACAACATAGCGCAAAGAATTGCCAAACTTAAGTGGCAGAGAGCATGGCTCGCACAACACATGGTTGATGGGCCGAAGAATTCTGCAGCCTAATTGCGTAATGCAATCTTCCGTTGTCAATCAATGTTCCTATTGTGTGGGACGTTAAAAAATTCACCATCCCATATCTGCCCGTGGGTGTCGTTAGTGGACGAGAAGAACATACCAGAGAATGGGTAGCAGCGTTCTCTGTGCACTTCATAACAATCGATTGCCAACCTGCCTGCCAAGCGTGGCGATTACGGCAACCTCCCCCCCCAACCGAAGAAAAGGGCAATCAAGAAATGGCCCCTAGTGCCCGGCAGTCCGTCCACCCTCGACTATGGTAGCGGTCGAAGTTACGGCGTGCCATGGGTTGCGAAAAACCCCCAGATGAGGGCCGTCTACCAGAGTACAGACGACGACTGGCTGTGGCAACATTTAACACGCGCGAACCGACGAGAAGTTTAACAAATTCAAGGAATAATTGAGCGGGTGACGATGGAGTATCATAGGGTTATCTGAAGTACGAAGAGAGGGGGAGGACCCGATAATCCTTAAATCCGGTAACCTGATCTACTGCCGAGAGGGTGACCGGCAGTCCAAGGGTGGTGTCGGATTTATCGTCCATAAATCCCTTGTGACCAACGTAGGATCGAGAGTGTGTCGACCATGTATGAGGAGATTTCCAGGGCCATGCATGGTCATAAAACTCACTTCACTGTGGTCATGGGGGACTTCAACGTGAATTTAGGTAAATGAGACGATAATGAGCTGCAAGTGGTGCAATTTGGATTTGGACCACAGAAGAACCGTGCTTACCTACTGACCAGTTTTATGGAGAAGGAGGGCCTCTATATGATTTGATATTCTTCAGAAATCGTGAGCACAGGAAGTGAACCTGGCAGAACCCCGATGATGTAACGAAAAATGAGATAGACTTCATCACGTTGACGAAGAAGCACATATTCAATGATGTCTCTGTGGTACAAACGTACGTGGTAAAAACTGGAAGTGATTATGGTAAGAGGCACATTGGACTTAAATATTAAGTTGGAAAGATCTCAACTGATGAAGTCTACGCTCCGTCCAGCACAGATCCAGATTCTAAACCCTGAAAGCTTTCAGCTCGAACTCCAGAATCGTTTCGAGTGCCCAGGGACCACTACAACGCTGGGTTCGTGGAAACTGTCCTTACAGTCGGGTCTAAGTTTTTCAAGAACCGTCGTGCAAATGAGATCCAACTCTCAAGCTCATGAAGGAGAGGCGTGAAATGATCTTGCAGTCTTCAGATGATGCGTGGAGCTACCAGCGGCTCAATAGACAGATCTCTAAGTCCTTGAAAAGCGACCTCCGCCGCTTTAATACTAAGCGTATCAAAGACGCGATTGATCGGAATAAGGGCTCCAAGAGATCTGGCTACTGTGCAGAGCCAGCTCTCAAAACTGATGACCAACGATGGCAGGATCGTGTCCGCCAAAACAGAGCTTCTGAGGGAGATTGGTTCTGTGGGCGGTTGTACACGTCAATCAGTAAACCCGTTGCGAACCTGGCAAACGACCCAAGAGCTAGATTGCCCCGACACTATAATGAAGAAAGTCCGGATATCAACCTCTACTAGATTAGGCTGGCTCTGAAACAACTTAAGAACAACAAGGCGCCGGGTGATGACGGAATTACAGCTTTGAGCCATGTGGGGTCGAAACGCTTGGGTCATGGGGCCCGAGTGCACATCTCCTTTTTAAGGAGATCTCTCGCCGACTGCCATTCAACGTGGCAATGCTGCCAGTCTTCTGGGCACGTTCCCGGATGACAGCGATGTGGAGGAGTACTTCAACGCCTAAGTGTACCTTTCTTTTGTAAATAGTGTAAGTGTAATAGTGTAAGCAACGTGAGGAAACCTGGACTTGTATAGTTAATGTAAGTCTGAAATAGCCAAGTCAGAGGCCTGTGCGGTTTCCCAGAGGCGGCTCAATTAACTCTGACACCAGAGGTGGCCACACCTCACACGAAAAGAAGAAGAAGAGTTAGTTTAAGTATAATTTTGTAAAGTTTTCTTTTGTTTAGTGTTTAAGTATTTACATATTCAAACGTTTGTTTTACAAATAAAGGAAACTATTATATATTTGTAATTTTTTAATTTAGTCAATTTATATCAATTTTGGCTTTTAGATATTTTTCCCTCCATGTGTTTGGTACTGAATTGTTTATGACAGTCTGCGATTAATTTTACACTTTCTGTTTCTGATGTTAATATTTCACTTTCACTGCTAGAACTCATCTTTTATTCACTTTGTATGAATCAAATTAAAATTGTCTGTAATAGTTAGATAAAAAACGAATAAGAAGTTCCTGCGTATTTTTTTTTATTTCGTTAACCAATACCGCGTCGGTATAGGCACTTTTTTATTACCGGCCAGGAGTCCAGCAGCCTAATTGCGCAAGTGAATTCGGCAAGGCAAAGAGTTGGCTGCCATCAATCGACCGATCACAAAGACGGAAATCCACATCGCGTCTTCCATCTCGCCTTGAAAACCCTTTGCCTTGCCGAACTCACTTGCGCAAGCTGGACTTTATCGAAGCGAATTGCGTTCAAACTTTGTAATTAGGTAAATAGTGTTCCAAATTCAAAAGTCATTTCGTCACTGTTATTAAGTGCGCCGGAATGACCAATTTTGCTCGCACTTATCGAGGAACCTATCGCCTGTTTTTGAAAAGATGGGATGGAAAAATCATTTTCTTCTAGGCATATCATTCTTGATCCAAGATTGTTCAGATATCTTATAATTTCAAAACATAGAAACCTAACACTACAGACCTATAACAGTCAATGCTTCGATGTTAATTTCGATCAAAGATAATCCCTCTATTAAAATTCAATTACAATTCCTAAACGCATATTTCCTATTTGTATTCAGGTTAAACATAGATCTACTTACTTTTTTTCGTTTTAGCTTTCGTTGATAGATCTATTGCAAGTGACATACTTATGGAAATCTAAACATTTATATTCAAAGCAAGGATATAAGGGATCAGATTTGGTTAGCTTTTATTCTTTGCGAATAACTTAACATTGCATTTTCCCGAAAGGGTATGCAGTGGTGCATTTATAGTGCCGACCCAAATTTCGCTTGTTATATCAACCAGCATCAGCGCACATGTAGATTTTGCGCTGCTACTTAGAAATTCCAGACGGAAAAACAAAATTATACTTTGCCAAATCAAATCCTGACCTCATGAGCAACCATAACACTTACGACCCCCAGAATAACAAGATATAGTCGTCTATACTCTATGCACAAGATGGTTTGCAGGACAAAGGAGAGGCATTTTCCCAGCAGTGGGACATACATTATGCTAGGGCAAATAAAACAATACAGTATGAGACAATGAAATCCGGCCAAATGAAAATCACAAATATCTTCGAAGCACTTCTGCTTGTCGGTGTATCCTTTTAAAATTCCACCTTGAAAACTTGGTTGAAGTAAGCTTGAGCTGTCAGTACACTTGATGAAAAGAATTGACAACTTAATTTACAAGATACAATATTATACATTGTTCACGGTAACATCTTTACAAAGAGGCACTATAGGTCCTAAAAAGGTACAAAGCATATTTTTTCAGAATGTCTACCTGACCACAGACATGAAGTCCAAAAACTCCCTAATTAACATGCACAATGACTATCTATTTAGAACCCAAGTCACATTGCCAAAGTATTTGTAACAGGGTCATTGCCAAACTGTCCACGTATGGAACGGTGACTACTGTTTGGCACATACTTTGTGGTAAAATACCCGTTCTTCTAGTAGGATATCAGGTATATTTTTAGGGTCAATTTCACTTTAACCACCATCAGGATATTCCGTAGAGTTGACGCAGTTGTAACCACTAAAAGTAACAGGAAGCGGTATGTTTCAGGTTTAGATAAGTTGAGGATGTTTGTATTGTAATATCCGTACTAAAAAAAGTGATATTCTGAATCATTCAGCTTACGGAGTTGTTGCTGTATAGATGACTTTTTATGCAGCACGAATCTCGAAAGTTGGTAGGATCTTAAAACCGTAGAAACATTTTTGTGATCAATGGCCACGTGATCTATAAAGGTAAAGTCATAATAACAGAACACAACGAATAAAAACATCAACTGCGACAAAACACCTTCAAACATGCAATTGCAAAGAAAACAATATGATTTCGATGTAATCTCAACATGAGAAACCCGTGGAATAAGATAAATATGGAAGATAGTAATGTCACAAAGGTTACAAGAGCCAATTGAGAGAAATGGGTTAATATGTCATCAGCAGATGATAGTGATCTAATTGGTGTTTGGTTGAAATACAATAAGAACATTTTTTCTAAGTTTTATGAGCTATGGTGCAGCTGACATTTATTTTTATTCGACTGCAAGGAAAGAGTTATGTTTTTCACGCGTATGTTTTATGTATGTAATATTTTTTATTACTTTACAGTTATATTGCAAACCACTAGACGGACTTACGTAATTAAGACATCACTTAGATAGGTCTTGACCGCTCAAGTGTTCTTAGATAAGTGACGTTAAAAAAACATGGCAGATTTAGGGCGCCTTGATGTGTGGGTCCCAATTTTATTATTCTTCCAAATCCATTGTGTTTGGTATCAAAATGAAGGGTTTTAAGAGTTGGTTACAAAAATGTATACCACATATATGTTTAAAAGCTTTGTCGGAGGATCAGGTGGTCAGTCAGCTCACGCATGTGTATCCTCCGACTGCTCAGCATGTTTGTCTTCTTGTTTACCATCTTAATAGTTCGTCTCTGAAACAGTCGGGTTTTTTATTTTAAATTAACTTTCTTTTTATTTATTTCTGTTGTCCCATTGCTAAGCTAAGATCTCCTCCATATGTTTCCAGCCAATTCTAACCTTATCTCAGCTGATGGTTGACATATATTAAAAATATTAATTAGTTAATGGGCATGACTATTGAATTGTTAATGGGCATGACTTTCAGACTATTATTTATTTATATACTCTTTATTGTACACCATAATAATCAAGAAAAAATAAACTTAATACTAAAAACATACAATGGGCGGCCTTATCGCATTCCGCGATCTCTTCCAGGCAACTGGACTATGCTCCTGAAATTTTCATCATCATTAGTCCATCACTGCCTGCACTTAAAACATAGCTTTTGAACCAACTTTTCCCCTTCGTTCATTCTCTTTATTTTTATTTGACAGGAAAAAAATATTATATTCCCAAACAGCAGCTGCATATCAGGACCTACACTATTTCAGTTTCAGAATTAAAATCAAAATGAACGTAAGACAAAAAATCATCAACATTTATACCAAAACATTAGTTAGGTACTTATAATAGCTAATAACTCAAAATTCTCAGTTTCACTCATTCACAGTCACATACAGTTTTCGATAATTTATCAAAATAATGAGCTCATTGAGGCTCAAGAGATTTAATAAAAAGGAAAGTAAGTAATAATTTATAGTGGTCGCCGTCTGTTCATTGTTCCAACATTTTGTGGGAAGAAAAAGCTCTTAGGTTACCACCATTCTTTGGTTTTAATAACAACTAATTTTGTTGTAGATATGACGATAAACGAAGCTGAGAAAGAAAATATGGAGTACGCTTATGGAAAACGTGAGAAAAGCGTATTACTATTATTCCAGAGTGGTGATAAAAATGGTAAGTTATTTTTGTCTTTGTTAAGGCAGGAAGACAAAAAACTACATGCTTACACCTTGAACTGTGAGTAGGGCAAACATTTGGATCATAAACTTGGTTTAAGTCGTAAACATATAGAAAGGGTTGAGTATAACAAATAATACAAAACAATAATTAAGTGTAAGCGTTTAATTCACACACAATAATATTATTATTGGCAAAACAGATATTAAGGAAAATATTTCTTGAATTAAGTCGCCTACGTGCTCAGGCTGTGTTCTATAAATAGCTCTTTTAAGGATTAAGATAATTTATTTATCCAAATATGATTTTAAAATAAAATAGGCATGCAGGATGATCACTGTTATATCATTTTACACTTACTTGTTTTGCCTAGTAATGCATACAATTACAAATTTATTACATTAATTAAATCGACATTAAGGAAATTTTGCATTAATTATTATAATTTATATGGTATCATAAAATACAATTTATCTTAATTAAACCATAAAGTGTCATAAAAAAGATCGAAATGAATAAAATAGTCTAATGTAAGACACAATTAAACAAAACACAAAATAGATAAAAAATGTATCGAAAAGGCAAAGTAAATAATGTCAAATATAATTAAATGAATGCAAAGAAATTTATCAAAACAACATACCTGTTGACCAAAAACAAGAGCCTAATTAAAGGCTACACGAAAGTGAAAGAATAATGGATAAGATCTGAATACAAACACAAAATGATATTACATTTTGCCCTAATTATTTAAACATCAGACATAAAAAAATCTGCAAATACATTTGAGTGGGTAACAAATTTTAAGGAATCATAAAAGCAAATATACGCGACATTTGTATAACGATCAAAAGTCTACAAAATCATATATTTTAGCAAAACTGACACATTTCCGACAACACAAAGTATCAAGACCACAAACTCCTCATAACAAGCACTACACTTATCAACTGTCACTAAGATCCTTGACCACACCCACACAACCACAAAAAACCACGTGCGTTCCCCAAAAACGCCGTAGATAGAACAAAATAATTTCGTAGGTACCAGTTTAATCGACCGACATCAAGTTCACTTTTCTTGACCGGCGCGAGGTAGTGGGGTGAGATGCTTAAAACAGGCCGTCATATACAACGTTGCTACACTTTGTGCCAAGCTTTCTGTAGGGGTAGTTTGATTCACCAACATGATACGATACGTCGCAGTTCTAGTACTTTTCGTCACGGCGCAGGCGATGCCAGCGCTCGACCAAGAGCCAAACGAAATCGGAGTTTTCGGGTCCATATTAGGAGTTGTTAAAGAGTGCGTCGATGGAGATACATCCTTGTGCATAAAGGTGGGATCAGTGATAACAAGTGATAATCGTGAAGTGTTCTAAGTGATGTGTTACTAAGTTGTTATCTTTTGGTTCCAGGAGAAGACGTTGAAATATGTGGAGGCTGTAAACACCGCGCGGGAGTTGGACCTTGCTGATGGTGTGGCCATCCTTAGCAATGGTTCCCCAAGGTCTGCTAGGGCCTTGGAGCCACTGTCGGAAGAGCCTAAGGCCAGGGAAGCACAGATCGAGACCAGGCTGGTGGATTCAGCTGCTGACTTCTTGGAGAACCATGTGATCCAGTTCAAACTGCCCTCATCTGCTATTGAAGGCATGAAGAGGTCCCTTGAGGAAGGTAAGCATCCAAAACAACATCTCCTTATAAATTTATGAATCAAATAAGTAGTAAAATAAAGTGAGCGTATATAATAGAGTGTTAATAGCTTTATTACACGTTAGATGTTAGATAAACTCCATTTGAATGAACGTAACAATTATTTTGATTCATTCAAACAAACATAGTTAGCATTATAAACTGCTTTTAACAAATATAACGTAGATCGTAAAAACAAAATGCAACGTAGAAACGTTAATCAAATGCAATTCGATTGCTAATTTTATATATAAACTTATGCAAATCAAACCAGTTACGAATTAGCTTTCGTTTTCAAAGTCTTTGAACTTGCGAAGTTCAATCTTAGTAAAATAAAAAGAAATGTTATGAAACAGAAATATTAAATAAATAAAAGAGATTTGAATGAAGCAGATCATTGATTCGAGACTAAAGTGGCCACAGCACTAAGAGATTGCGGTGTTAAAATGATGATTAAATAGAGCAAAACAATTGTTTTCTGAACTAAACTTTAAGTCACGTTTTGTCTTTGAATTTCTCCGCTTTTTTCACTTTGTACTAATTAATTCTGGTCTCACAGTATTTTTTCAGATGTTTTATAAAAAGCTTATATATATTTCCAAGAATTAATATTTTTTTGGAACTATTACTAAACAGGATGTGATTGACAATAATTAGCTTTCTTCTATAGAAAATATTTTGCAACATCAAAGCGTTGACGTTATTAATGTAGGTCAATCGGATAAAAATGATTTAAATGTCTATCTATTTATCATATTTCATACAAAATATGAAAATGATGGTAAATCAGCCGATCTTAATCCAAGAAACGATTTCAGAAGCAAATACCAGTATCGGTGTACAAGTGGGTATGCAAATGCATTGTTAGCTTACGACCATAATTATATAGTCAATTTAACCAGAGTAAAGCTTCCTCCGGGTAGGGTAATAAGCTTTTGTTTGAAAATGATGTTCTTAATTAGAGGTATTGTTCTTGACGATATCTATGATTTCTAAAGAGCTGGCATCTAATAATTGCAGTATCACTCGCAAATACACATATGAGACATAATGGTAAACTATGGGCAAAATATATTATGTCTATGAAGACGATTTGTTATAGCATATTACATTATATGCAATATCTTATATTACGATTAACTAGATTGTAAAATTAGTTCAATCTTAAGTTTGGTATCGAAGTCTCATAACCTAGACGACATATAATTTACCTTTTGTCGGCGTTTTATAAGTGCCCATGTAGGCCTTTGTGCAATTAAAAAGTTTGATATTGATCATAAACAATCACAAATATTACACCACATTGCACGAAAAAAAGATAATACATCCTCAAAAATTCATGCAAATAATACAGTTTGAAGTCGTTGGTAAACAAGTCACCAACATTTGACGCCTAGAGAAAACACAACATTATATTGGAAAGTTTGAAGTAATGCTTAAATTCCCATGAATATAAAGTGTCCGTAAACGAAATGACGGCAAGTGTACTTAATACTTGTCCAAGTTATAGCTCGACTGTTGACTGTACCGTTACATATTATTAAAAATGCAAGGTGGTGGTACAAACAAGAGCAGGGTTGTCAAAATATATTGTTGCTGTAATAATAGTAGTCATATTTTTCAGTAGAACCTTATGATATCTTACGGCATATTACGTAAGTGACTTGGCAAATCAAATTTATTCCGTATCAAATTAAGAATACCGTTCACGATGCTAAGGCCATCATCAACATTGTCGTAATAGGTTCTGGATTTACTTAAAAGTAATTCCATCAAATCTTATTTCAATTGTTAATTTTCGGTACATAGTCTTAACTTAAAAACAGCCCCAAAGTATTTTAGCAATTATGAAAAACAAATAATCTTGTAAAGATTCTCATAGGACTGCGTGTCAAACTTATTTCAAAGTTATACTAAAATAAGCTTATCTATGCAGCAAACAATTACAGTAAATAATTTATTGATCGATTTTAAAGTAGACATAATCGTTCTAGCATATACGCCAGCCCAAGAAATTCAAATTGAATGAAGTATTCAAACAGTAGCGACAAGATAGCCAGCCCTAACCACATGCATGTAACAGTTAAATTTGTAGACCACAGTTAATCTTAAGTTATTGATATAAATGGAAAGCCTAACTGCCCCATTAGTCAGCGATGCACAATTTTCATGCTTTGGATTGTACGCTTGAATAAATCTATTTAATTATAAACATGCAATAATGCGATTTCCTGATATACATACCAACTGTATGTAAAGATGCTCCACTTACGTTAGTTTCGATTGTTATTACTGATTAGGTAAGTAGAGTAACATTCGAATCGTACTTCCTGAAGATACTGATTAGATTCATAGTGTTTTTTTCGAGCATGTCAGGTTTTATATCAAGATAATTATAACAAGATTATTATGTCTGATATTATGTTTAAAACTGTACGATCACTTGCAAATGCAACAGAGATTTTATCTTGGACTGGCCTCGTTTATAGCTCTACGGTCGTTATTGTATGCATTTACGGTATTTTCTTTTATTTCATGCGTAAATGATGCCAATTATACTTTTTGTTAATTTATACCGCAATGTTTTTTCTACTCAATTTTTCATCAGGCTGTCTACTTCATTCATACATGAACGCACGTCCCTTATAGTCATCTACTACATTTATGTCAACCTCCCTCCCTTGGTCATATCCAGGACTCCAAGATGAAAGATTTTATCACTAGAATCAAGAGAAATAAATTAAGTTTATTTGACACTTGAACGTAAAAAGGCCATAAAGATAGGAAAGTCTTACAAGTGGCCTTCACGGATGTTACATGAATGCCAGCTCACTACCAACTCCAGTGAATGAAACTTGAAGCGGACGTACTCGTTAGGTTCCCTACACAACTTATTGTGAATCGTTTTTATTCCGGTTTTGGGAAACCCAATCATCTTCGTAAAATGCAACATTAAGATGTTAAGTTATTTAATCTCCTAAGCCGGTTTTATGGAAATTATTGGCTCCATCAACGTCTGGAGTCGTTTGCGCTATATGTTAATCGAATCCAACTTCAAACCATCATCCGTTCATCTTCGAAACTTGATGTTTTTATTATACTCTATTTACAATGAAGATTTATAACAAACGCTTCAAATGGTAACAACTTTCCAGTAATGGTACTCTATTATTTTTTTGTTGAGTATCATAATTTGCATTGAGTCTAATCTTTAATCCATTTCTGATACCTCATATAGTTATACAAAAGGTATTAACATGTGCACAGAAATTCAAATCAAGACATGAAAAGAGCGTGGTCTCATTGCGAAATTAAGACATCTCTATTCACCACTTCCGTATTGCGAAAATGTCACTGCACAAAATAGGCCTTCACATTGAGATTGTCAACAACATGTAGAAACTCGAAAGCGGCACATTCCCTCTACGGCATTAGTTCGAAGTCCTGCCTCTAAACCAGTTTAACAAGTCATCGAGAAATCGTGTAAACGGCACTCCTCGTCTCTTCTCTGAAGAAAGTTGCCTTTCCAATATTATGATATGTGTTCGTGTTACAACTCCGATTGATACCAATTATGGTGTTATGAGTCAGACTATTATTTTTAATTATCTTATTTTTCTCAGGAAATGGGGCGTCCGTTTTCCGTTTTAACCGTTGTTGTGTCTGGGTTCATTTAGTTCCGCCTGTATTCGTTTATTAATAGCAACCATATCACAAAATAAATAAATAAACATCGACTAAACTAAAAACAAATATAATTATGACACTCTTATCGTATATATTTACACAGCCAAAAATAATAAAACAAGCACCACAAAACACTGATAGTCATATTATCGTAACAATCGAGACCAATTCGAAAGATAGCAATTTTACTGTCAAAGTCAGTGCTGTGAGAGTGTCTTCGATAATTGTGTAACATGGGAAACACATTTAGGATTTAACACCTTTTCAAAATGTTTAGTGTTTTGTACTTAAATTGGTCAACAGGATGTGGTCATAGGACCTTTTTGTTTACCTATATATGCCTTATTCTCACTCACGAACTGTCACGAAGTAACGTAAAGCGTAGCCTTAAAAGAACGGTCATCGGTTTACCTCCTACAAGGTAAACCTATTGATATTCTCGGGCATCACCTGGAGAGAAACGAGAAACTCAGGACCGATGGAAGTACAGACGCTTGAGAGAGGCCTATATATGTCTAGTGGTCGTTTTTTATTTAAAATAATAAAAAATGCATAGTACTATTATTAAGGAAATAAAAGACTTATTAAATAATAATGATAAATATTAATTTATATAAAATGGATTCATACAATATAACATATCCATTTTCGAATAAATATGGCGAAACCATCTTACCGATGATACGACCTGATTAAGAAATCATCTTATTCGGCAACACATTTACCTGGTTCAAAATTCGGTTTAACTATTGTCTCATTAGGATTCATTTCTTTTTCATCAAAACTGAAAGGCCGGTCTCTCCATACATTTAAATGTTAACTTGATAATAAGTGATTGTAATGAATTGCTTCAGGTCAAGATCAATGTATGTACAACAGGTATTTTTGAGTTAAACTGTTTCACAGGTCAATATAATAATGGACTTGGACTCTTAAGAAGAGTGATTAAAATAAATGATGATGAAGCGTTCTCGTCATTGCAAAGGACATGGCCAGAATTTATACTGGAGCTGTGCCCTAACAAAAAATATTCATGTACATTGACATACAGTACGTCGTATTAAAGCTTAGAGGTATGGCTTTCCAGTAGTTTTTGTTTTATGATCAGAGAAGAAGCGACAGACACTGTATAATGAAACAAAAAAAATGCCGTATCATTTTGAGTAGCAATGATGTCGCGTTTCAGTGACAGTTGACAGTGACAGTTGGCATTTGACAATGACAGTTGACAGTGACATTTGACAATCACTCTCAACATATCAGTAATCTGTGTTTCAAACGCAAATGCACTGCATAGGAACCGCTCAAAAACAATTAACATACATATTTTTTGGATTTTTTTGTCGCCTGTTCTAGAGAAATGCAATTGTTGCGTTTAATTTTAATTTCTTTTACAAGTAACTTTCACATATTAATAATTACTGTTCATTAACGTATTCTGAATTGATTGTAGGGCAGAATCTGGCCATGTCATTTTCGTATGATCAAAAATCTGGTAAAGAGTAGTAAGTTGTCATCAGGTTTTAACGAAAACAAAAACATTAGTCGACGACTTAGATAAACAACTTAATGACAAATTGACTAGACATACAATACAATTTTACTTTCGACCAAACTTATTCAATAATTTTTCCTAGCCCTACATTGTAGGTGATTGAGGGAAGTATGTCATATAGGTGCTTGTAGGCAATGGGCCGGCAATGCCACTATGTCAATCACAAACAAGTTTTCGAACGGTGTCCATTTTTTACCTGCCTGTGTGCCATTTGTATTTTTTCCCGCTCTATCGTTGCCTTAGGGCTTATTTTACAGTTTACGGTTAGACAGACACATTATTACTAGTAAGTTTAAAATGATTATATTATCCTCTACAACGTTGGATCACAAACCGACGATGAATTTTTCAAAACTAATAAGACTAAAAATTATACAGGATTCTCGTCACTATCCTTATTAATCCAGAAGAAAATCACAACTGTGAAAAGTTATCCCAAAATGGTCGACACCAACAATCTTTCTTAAGTCAGGATATACAAAAATACCAATTATGCTACAAGGCTCAAGGAAAAGGCGTTATAAGGCTTTAGACAAGTGAAAAAAATGTATGAGAATGTCAAACGCTATCAAAAACTGATGAATCTCTTAGATTTAGGCATTTTGATCATCGCCTACACTGATAGAATGCCATTATGGGTAGAGCCTCTGATAGAGTACATAAAAATGCTAAAACTAAATATAATATTAAGAACATTATTTAATAAACCTAACATAAGTTTTCTAACTTCCAAACGATCATAAACTGAAAAACCCAACAAGAATCAAGTAAAAGTTTATCTAACGGTAAAGCACCAGACTTGGTAGTTCACAGTCAATGCCAGAGATGGCGACACTGTTCAAGGCTGTGGTAACACTGGCAGCGAGTGCAATGAAACGCTAACGAGCCTTGAACTTACAGCGGTCGCTGAAGTTTATAATGCAATAGTTGTAGGTTAATTATATCTATTTCAATATAAGATGCTGAAAAAATCATAAAGAAAGTAAATGATTTGATTTATACACACAGAACAATGCTCTTACGAAAACTGTCTCACGTGAAGTATTCCACCCACTAAATCACATGTAGGTTATCTCAGTTAATGTTGACAAACCTTGCACTCATAGTTAGTAGGTAATGGACCTTGAAAATGATGCCAACAGTCTTATAGAAAATTATCTTAAAACAAATGTGAAAGCTGTAGGTGCAGTACGGTATAAACAATGTCTTAGACTTGAGTATTTTGCTCAACGTTAAGAATTAGTTATAATTGATAGTTTTGAACCGTGTGATTAAGGAAAGCATTTTCAAATATATTCTCACTTTATTTTATTTGTAAACAATCGTATAGAATATTTAGATTTCCTTTTTAAAACTTGTTTTACTCCGATATCAGAATAGATTATATATTTATGATCTTTATTATATTACTAATATTTTTTACACCAAGACTAATGCATTTCTTTAATGATTCCAGCTCGTGGCAAGAAGAAGAAGCTCAAGAAGCTCCTGCCCCTCCTAGCCCTCGCCAAGCTGAAAATCACCGCCCTCATCCCACTTTTCCTCGGAATCATCGCATTTGCTGCTGCCAAGGCCGTCCTCCTCGCCAAGATCTCTCTCCTTGTCGCCGGTATCATTGCCCTGAAAAAGCTTTTGGCAAGCAAACATCAAGAGACCAGTTACGAAGTAGTCGCCCACCCTCAACATGAGGAACACTATGCCAACTCCGGTCACGGATGGGGACGATCCATCGATGATGGACAGGATCTAGCCTACTCCGGCCACGTCAAAAACGATTAAAGCCATGCAGTTCCCAAGGAGCTATTCTAAGTCCTCTACTTATTGTAACATAGTGTGAATCGGAATGTACTGAGTTTATTTATTGTAGTTTTTAAGGCGTATTTATTTAATATTCTACGAAGAATTTCCCTTTGTAAGGGATTTTTACCGAAGACGCGATTTGTTATTGTTTTCCCATAAAATGTTGTTCTAAGTTTGTATGGTCTTTTATACTATACTATATTAGTATTTTCAAACCCTATACGGTATCCGTATATGTGTATTTTGTACTTCAAAATGTATTTTTATTTTATTGTTAACTCTCATAGATTTATTATCTAGTCCTTTCTTACGAACTCCTTATATTAACTATGTAGTTTTATTTGTATATTATTATTATGTGTATACTTTTATGCATAATAAGTATGTATACGTTTATTTTGTGATATAATTAACTATTTATTTACGCTATTATTACTTATTTTATCTATAAAGCTGTATATGTTTATATATTTTTCTGACATACATACATCTTTCATCATTACATTTTCAAATATATTATCTACGTAACTCATAATCTAATATATCACCAATAATATGACTTACATTATTATCTATTTACTTCATCTTCTGCTATATCAATAAATATAATAATCACATGTATCTATTTGCAGTTTTGGGAGTACAAATATGTTATATATTTCAATACTTTCCAATACATATTTATAAATAAACTATTTCTTAAATGATTCGTACAAATAAAGAACTTAAAATGTTATTGTTTATATTCATTTAACCTTAAATGATTTTAGTGCTCAGTATAACTAGCTTACCAATAAACTATTACCGGTAAAAGTACTAGGTAAAATATATGGGCATACTTTTACTACAAAATGTCACGTGATCAAGCCCTTACATTTGACAATTTCACAATCACCTTCACTGATTAATGACACTTCTTCCTTTTTTTTTTGGCCTCTGGTCTTAAAGACAAACAGTGAGGTAATAAAGAAAACAAAAGTATATGTTTGCAGCTTTAATAATTTGGGCTTTAAGCATTTTAAAAAGGATATTCCCATAATGTAAATACAAAATAAAAACACAGCGTGTGAAAACAATAATTATTGGCTAGTTTAGCCAAGCTTATCCAAACAAATCTTTTGACTGCCCTTTTTCATTCATTGCCATTTCCAACATCTTAGAATAAAAGAGAAATTACCTACAGCCAGCCAATAATCCCACACAAACTCACCAACAGAAAGCAAATTAATGTCTATTTCATTAAACACAATATCAATTTCACTATTATCATTAACATTACCGTTAACTTGTTCAACAACGAAACATTTTCTAAACTCATCATTTTCAAGATGGATATCATCATCACTTACAACAGTGAGTATTTTGAAACAATATAATTTATGATTATGGTCAACCATATACCACATACTACGTTACTGGTAACAAATTACTTAATAAATAACTTTCTCTCTAATAGTTGCGCAAGAGTTGTAAGATATTGAAGACGAAAGTTGCGTTGGTAAAATGTGTTTTAATATTTCTTGAAGGATATTATTTCATTCATGAAATAATGAGTCTCTTAAATTCATACTAAGTATCTTTTTAGATGCGTGACAATTGTTTGTAAATGATCGTTACTTAATTACTCAAATGTTTCAAGTAGGATTATTATGTAACTGTAGGCACTATCAGAATACTTATACGCACTAAATGTTGTGAAGAATGGAATCCCACCTGCCAAAGTCTGTGTTTCCCGATAGCTACAACCTTTAAGACACCTCCCCGAGCAAAACGCCGCGCCTAGTCGTTTTTGTGCAGTTTTTAAGAACTATCTACTCTTTATTTAAAAAGAAATATCAATTAATAAAAATACATTAAATTTCTACATAATGTTGATTCTAAAATGGTAGTACACTTACTTTTAAGAGGTATATGTTTCACTAATCTCCTTTCAACAAAACCATAAAAATGTGAAATAATTATTGATAGCATGCATCTCCTCGTAAAGTGTTAATTAATTATTTTTATACTAACACTAATGTATAGACAATTTGATAACGAACATTTTGTAAGTTTTATTTTTTTCAAAAGACCAATATTCGATTTTATAAAGATTTTATTCTAAAATCCGGGCGTATTCACTACCGTAATTCACGCGCCACCAGTGCCGCTAGGCCAATAGGAATGCTCATATCTCATGCTGATTTTTTGGTCAGGGTACAGCCATAAGTCAAGAGTGAATAGGTTACTTCTAGGCAAGCGTGCTACACCGTCGACCACATCATCGGTTGCAATCAGGTGAGATAGTGGCCAAGCGCGAGCCTATCTATAATCATACTAATATTATACATTTGAAAGTTTGGAAGGATGTGTGTGTGGATGGTTGTTTGTTACTCAATCACGCCAATACGGCTGAATGAATCTGAATGCAATTTGGTACAGAGATAGATTATAGTCTGAAATTTCGCGAAGGCGCTGGCAGAAGTTAGTAAATAAATTAAACTAATATCACACACATTTACTACCTATCAACCAATAAGCAAGTATCTTCTAGCAGGGTTTAATAATATACCTCCAGTAGTGGACATAAAACTCCCGTCTCCAAACCCAAATTTGAATTAACACTACCCTTTCTGGTCCATAAAACGTACTAAAAATGCAGAACTGATGTAGTTCTGCATTTTTAGGACGTTTGCAATTTTAATGTCGATTTTTATAAAGCTAGTTTCCTAATATTTTATATTTTCATGTAATAAGTGATGTCACTACTGTCAAGTAGATTGTAGTCGAGTCATTTAATAAAAACCTCGTTAAGGAAAAATTATCAGGCATCCTCAGAAATATCACTTGATAGGTAATTTAGTAAGCAAGTTAAGTCGGTATCGAAGAAGTTTGATACTTGCTCACTAGAAGCAATATAGTCAAACATCTCGCCTTATTATATTATACTATCAAGTTTTGTGAGTCCTCTTATTAATTGCAACAAAGGTTCCTAATCTGCTTTGGTAGTGACAGAATGAGACGATTCACGGTTCAACATCATCATATCAGCTGAAAGACGTCCACTGCTGGACATAGGCGTAAGCGTCGCCACAATAATCGGTCCCGTGCGTCTCGCATCCAGCGGATCCCCGCTACCTTCGCCAGGTCATCGGTCCAACTGGTGGGAGGCCTTCCAACGCAACTTCTTCCAGTTCGCGGTCGCCACTTCAGAACCTTTCTGCCCCATCAGCCATCCGTTCTGCGAGCTATGTGCCCTGCCCACTACCACTTAAGTTTGGCGATTCTTCGGGCTATGTCGGTAACCCTGGTTCTCTTGCGGATCTCTACATTACTGATTCCATCACGCAAGGCAACGCCGAGCATAACCCTCTCCATTGCCCTTTGGGTGACTGTAAGATTTCTGATGAGGCCCATTGTAAGCGACCATGTCACAGAGCCATATGTCATCACTGGCAACACATACTGTTTTTCACTTAATTCTTAGTAAATAATAGTTGTAGTAAAATAATTATTAATCTGCTGATTATCTTATTACGTTAAGGTTGTTCGCAAGAGAAACTGTGTGTTCAATAAAATATAACTGCGTTTTCATTGAGTGTTTCATGTTTATTTTAAGCCAGCGCTTCAACACTACCAAACATGTGTTGAAAAACAAAGATAAAGACAGATCATGCATGAGCTTACGAATTATCTTATTACACATATTTAATTAAAACATAATGCTGCCACTGACGAGATAAATAAAGAAAAGAAAACTAAGAACACTTGCTAAAGATTAAAATAAATATAGAGATACATTAACAACACTTATCTATACCTGATTAAAGTATTCAAAACTACAAAAAGTTGGCGAGAGAATATATCTCACTATCATAGTTAAGGCCGTACCCTGACCAAAAAATCAGCATGAGATATGAGCATTCCTATTGGCCTAGCGGCACTGGTGGCGCATGAATTACAGTAGTGAATACGCCCAGATTTTTGAATAAAATCTTTATAAAATCGAATATTGGTCTTTTAAAAAAAAAAAAACTTACAAAATGTTCGTTATCAAATTGTCTATCCATTAATCTTAGTATAAAAAATAATTAATTAACACTTTACGAGGAGATGCATGCTATCAATAATTATTTCACATTTTTATGGTTATGTTGGAAGGAGATTAGTGAAACATATAACTCTTTAAAAAATAAAGTGCACTACCATTTTAGAATCAACATTATATAGAAATTTAATGTATTTTTATTAAGTGATATTTCTTTTTAAGTAAAAAGTAGATAGCTCTTAAAAATTGCACAAAAACTACTAGCGCGGTGTTTTGCTCGGGGAGGCGCCTTAAGCCACATTAGCAGCTTTTGTGTTCTAAAACTTAATTAGATCGCTGGTAGAAACAAAAGTTGGTTACATTCGTATTGCAGTATTAATTCTTATTCAAATAAATACTTCAACAAATTGGTAGGTAGGTAGGGTAGGGTAGGTAGGGTAGGTGGGTACGAGTAGGTAGGTTGATCGGTAGGGGTAGGTAAGGTTGGTGGATAGGTAGGTAGGGTAGTTAGGATAAAAGCCGCGGGCTACATCTATAATCTATACTTCTATAATTAAATTTGGCATGGAGATAGTTTGAAACCCTTGGAAGGACATAGGAGTACTCCTTTGGGATGATAAAACACTTTTGATGCGGGTGAAGCCGTGGACAGATGTTAGTTGAAGATAAAAAAAGAGTTTGATGCACCAAGCAAAAGAAAAAATAATCAAAATAATAAAAAGACGGTGAGGAGCAACACAACAATGAATAAACGGACACTATTGATTAACTAAACACAGTGAACACGCAAAATCGATGAGCCCAAACAATGCACAATAATTCGCGTGAGAACATTACTTCTTACATAATAATTTTAAACGATTACAGTAAAAATTTCTAAAGTATTAATACAACATTATTACAATACTTTTACTTGGCTATCATAATAATGTAAATGTTGACGCAATAGTATGGGTTTCAATTTAATTTATGCGTAAGGGGAAAGAAAGCGGAGCTGGTCACGATATAGATGTGACTCGGTTATGTGAAGCTGATTTTGAGTTACATGACAGTTATGACGTCAATGCGTTAATTAAAGCATTTGCTGAATCGTGTCACTGTCTTAACAAAGAAGCTTTTATTTCCGAGTACCTGTTACTATATTGCAACGCTATGGAATTATTTAAGTATTTTTCTTCTTTAGTGTTGACTTGATTCAAGTTTTGTCCAACAAGCATTTAGTCTCCTGGAAAGCTCTGCCTTCGCTCAAATCCTGGTAGATGCAGGTGGTTAATGCTGGACAGAAAAAGAAGTGGCGCATATCCTGTGAAGGAACTCCACTCTGGCACTGAGTCTGGGATGGGTTTAGGATACCCTATCTGACCCGACAAAACTACTACATGAGTAATGACGAAGAATGCAGACATCTCGCTATTACATGAACTCTGCCTTTAAATCAATTAAGAGTAAGTCTACCAATGTTGAATGTAAAAATTCTTGCAACATCATCAGAAGCTTTATATAACTGTATACTGCTAGACATTCAGGCGGCAAATGCAACCTCTCCATTGCGATGACCGCTCGCCCAAACAGGTCCAATGAAGTATAATTATCAAATATTCGGCTGTAATATTATAACTAGAAACGCCCGCGGCATCACTCGGTTTACGCACTAATATTA
Source organism: Orthosia incerta (assembly GCA_948252205.1). NCBI lineage: Eukaryota > Metazoa > Arthropoda > Insecta > Lepidoptera > Noctuidae > Orthosia > Orthosia incerta. Next base: position 24,417,135 of record OX411762.1, on the reverse strand, counting down.
TTTATTGCGAATACAAGTATTGATTAGAAAGAAAGTTTGGGAAAAACTTGATTCAAAACACGTGGGCTTAAGTCGTCGGTGAACTGCATTTTTTATGAATGAACGATGAAGTTTTTTTTAGACGTAGTACAAGTAGTGGGTTGGGTAACATTCTTGTAGATGATGTGGCCAGTAACTTTTACGTAACTTTAGTTTCTGTGTAATAAAATATATGAATGATTCTATATTCAAGGGAGAAATAAAAATGATATTTTTAACCTATATATTTTTCTACTGTTGGACACCGGTCTCTCCCATAGCCTGCCATTTTCCCTTCATTTGCTTGCACGGTTCAAAAAAAAAAATAAGGTCATAAGAGCAAAAAAAAATTGACCTAATAAGTTATGAATTCATCAATTTAAGAAACTGTAATAATAAGAAATATAATTTTTTACCCCTTTTATATCTATGTACAATAATAAGAACGTTGTTCTAATAAAATCAATATAAAGTGACTTTCTTTGCTCTAAGTCCGCTATACGGAACTTCCATACCTGCTTATCACTTCAAACAATGGCTGCAACGATAAAAAGTTAAAGAGAAAATGTTTTTATAACGTGTGAAACTAAACACTAGTCTAGCAAATTCAAAGTTTTCACACAAACTACTTTTTTAGAGTCCCGCAAGTGATATGGTGTTTTCATTTTTATACCTATGTAGTTGACTTTTTGTGAATAAAAATTTCAGTAGCCAATAAGACATTCTTATTACCTGCTTAAATATTTTTATTTTCTAAAGAAGCCTCAAAATTATTTATATTCTGCATTTTCTTTCTATCAGTCTTTGTGTTTGTTATCTTGTCCCATGTCACTTGGGGTCGGTGCACCACGTTTTCTTTTATCGTTTTTATTAAAACCTCTTGCAGTAAGATTTTTATTCTATCAGACTTTAGGAAAAATAGTAAGAGTAAGGAGTCTGCCATTATTTTCTAACAAATTAGCTACAACTAAAGCAAAAGAAAAGTGATGATTAAAGACATAATGACCAAGGATTACTATATTTCTATGTGCTGTAAGACGTTATTAAACAATTCACTTTTACTACCAAAGCTAATTGAAACCCTACAGAACATTTTCTCTAGGCGCATCATAAATTGTGAATACACATCACATAGCCATGAGTATGTAAAGCTAGGAATGTGACAATTTTAGCAAAATGTTAGCTGGCAAGGCGCCAGGTAGGAAGGAAATGAAGCAAGTGCATCTTTTGACTTAATCTTATTGTGGTCCATTTCTCTTTTATTTGCATTCCTATAGGGGCTTACAAATGAATTTTTCCGTCTCTCAAGGCTGATAAGCTTTTTTCTACTCTGTTATGTCCCAACGCTTGTTGTTCCTTTTTTATAACTGTCGGTCTTCCTATTTGCGATACAATAATCTTCTGTCTGTTGTACCAGCAAAAACATAGTTAGTAATATATTGTGTGACAAATATAATTTAGACAATTTTAATATAAATAATAATTTTAGGTTCGTGGCTAAATAATAACAGCCGCACGGGTCGATAATCAAGGTTAAGCAACGCTTGACGAGGTCGGTCAGTGGATGGGTGACCATTTCAACATACCGAGTTTCCTCCGTGCCTCGGACAGCACGTTAAGTCGTTGGTCCCGGCTGTCATTTGAATATCTTTGACAGTCGTTACGGGTAGTCAGAAGCTTGAGATCTGACACCAGTCTTGCCAAGGGGTACCGTGTTACCCAGTTACTGGGTTGTGGAGGTCAGATAGGCAGTCGCTCCATGTAAAACACTAGTACTTAGCTGAATCCGGTAAGACTGGAAGCCGAGCCCAGTATTGTTGGGAAAAAGGCTAGGCAAGATGAGTCATTGTTTTTTTTAAAGAGACGTAATTTATTTTGATGTATATCATCATCATCATCAGCCTTGTAATGTTCCCATTGCTGGAACACAGGCGTCCTCTGGAATGGGCCATAACCCACCAGGTGCGGGTTAGTGGATGTCACATATCTTCGAATTTTTGGTTCTTGGACGTTTTCGCACGATGTTATCCTTCAACGTTTTGAGAGCAGTGGTGGCGCAATAATTTAGACAAAGTAAAGCACCTGCCTGGGTTCAAACCCACGACCTACCAATTGTAAGTCGCGGACGTTACCACTAGGCCACCACTGCTCTTACTCTCTGTTTTTTGTGTACAATAAAGTTTATTATATTCTAATGATTAATAATAAAAAAATGTAAAATATATGACAATTCACACAAAATCAAATTAAATCGTAATACGAAAACGCTACGGAACCAAACCACTTTAAGCACCACGCTGCACTTCTAAACAATCAGTTCCCACAAGGTACAGTAAAGTAAGTTCATAGAAATGGCAGTTATATTTAAGGTTACACTAGTCGAAAATTCTTCCATACAAACGTAGTTTGGGGATTATTCCACTGTTTGACAATGTACGTTCAAAATAAAAAGTGATATCAATTTGTTTCATCATTATCTAGCCCTGTATGGAAGCAAAAAAGTAAAAAAAGAAAACATTTGAATTTTATGAGCGTCGAAAGTTCCACATTTCGACACTAATTTTAACGCATTTTTGGGCGCAAATAAATACCATAAGAAGACGGAAAATTGCAAATCGGCCTCCATACAGGGATAGATTAGTAGTTCAACAATGCAAATAATTTTATTTTGAACAGATACGTTTAGTCGTTTTTTCAAGATATCCAGACTCCCAAAGGTCTGTTTATAAAATTTCGCGCGCTCGGTTTCGTCCTAATTCATTACCCATTTCGTTACAAATTTTCAAAAGTGTGTATTCGTACGCGAACTAGCTTCCTACTGCTCATCACAGCATCAATCTCTTCCGCACGTGTTGTCGGTTGATATAAAATGCATTTTAACCCCGCGCACAAAATAGTTCGTGCCGTTGACTAGTGTAACCTTAATACCATCTCTAGACAAACGGTACATTTTGAGCGCGATGAAAAAAATGATGATGATGATAACCCATGACATTTTGAAAATAGAAAAGATGAAGAATGGTATAATATGTATGGCGCCTAACGATACGCACTAGACAAGATACATTTTGATGGCGTAGGCTTAAAAGCTCGGCGAAAAATAAAAAGTAATGTCAGAAAATATTTGCTGCGTAGCATAAGTAATTGTGGTGGTGTGGATAGCTAGAAAGAAAAGCGAATGACACTGCATATTCTTCGACCATAGAAATCACTATAGCAGATATACGATAAATGATGAAAAGGTCACAACATAAATGAGTATAACAATGAGAAATATAATCATTATGCACTTGATGCCCTACTTGATTGAAAGAACACTTGTTCTTAAATTCTGTTAAGTCATCATTTTGTACCCGAAGACATTTCTCTTAGTAACTCTAATAGCTCTGGTACACAATGGCCCACTTCACTAACACTTCGTCAACCATTGCTTCATTTGTTTTCTTCTAGTCTATCATATTCTTCAGTGATACGTCAATAGAAGTTTCATTAAGTCCAGCAACGAACATTACAAAAGGCGGAGGATGACAAGCAGTTGATACACTTTCGTTTCTTTGTAGACATTAGACATATGACATGACTTAGAGATTTGAGTAACTGTTGAAACCGCATGTTGTTTTGAACTTAGAAATTACTTGGGTTAAACAGACGCTTAACATTTCTGTAAGTAGCTACAATAATTTGGAGAAACCGCAAATTCAGGAGTACGTATTAGCTAGTCAAGAAAATAGTGAAATGCATTACCAGTATAATGTTAATATTGACGTGCAACACGTTTATATTGATTTTAACATGAAAAAATAACAAAGCTGTCTAGATGCATACTGGTCTGATAAAACTTGATTAATTAGTCACTCGACACAAAAAGAGGAGAAGGCAAACTCTATGGTTGTATAAGTAATTAATTCATTATTTGAACTTTTATCAAACCATCTGATCGAATCAAACGTAAACAGAGTAATGCTTGCTATTTCTTTCGAAATAACTATGTTTTAGGTGAAGTTTGTCTATTTGTAGCCACGACTGCACACAAGCTAGCAAAGGCATTGATTGACGTACAGACTACAAAGTGCTTGAACAGGACCCACCGTTCGACAAAAGCTCATACATCATTAACGTCACCTACTACGACGGAGAAATTTCCCTTTACACATTCAGTATACGACCAGAAGCGATTAACTCATTCATTGTCCTAGCCAAGATTGTACCTAGATAACAGTGAATCTTTAAAGAAGTCCGTAATATCATTTTGAAATTTAACCTTCTCAAGATAAGAGTCAATTTTGATTGGAATCTGAAAAAAATCTCAATGGATTGGGACAAAAACTCTCTCCGATTTAAATGTGATTGAATAGTTTGTCAATAGTTCCTTTTGAGGCGGTAACAAGTGAATAATTATGCGACATTGTATTTGGAGCTGGTACATCCTATAGCATGTGAAGAATGAAGGTACAAGCTGTAATAATGTTAAGCTTGAGTTGTTTGATATTATTCCAGCTGTGGGAACATTTATAGGCTGATGATGTGATGTGATGTGAATATCAACATTGGGTACTACAGAAATAAAAGCTATATCCAAATATCTCTTTCTGAACCGTATTTTACTCGTATGATCTTTAATAACAACTCATAATGTTGAAAACATTTATAAACCTTGAACTTGAATCAAACTGCCAAAAGTAGTTGCTAAACCAAAAACTATAACGTTTTATTAATACAACACAATAATCACGATTGGCCTCTAAATAAACAAAAATCAATCCAAATGTTATTTCCGAAAACAAAACTATAGTACTTGTCGCCATCGAGTATCAACATCTTATGAGCCAGAATGAAAAGAAGATCGAATTTGTAATGAATTAAAAAAAAATATCAATGACGTAATTATTCATGAATCAAAGAAAGTCTACGCATTACGCAATGGACGCGAAGTTCAACCTAAATGAAATTAAAAGTGTTTCAAACAAAAGGCAGGTTGGCAACGAGTACGAATGTAACAACATAATTCCGCACTTTATATTCCAAATAGACATATCACCTTTGTCTTTAAGTACCAGAGAAACTTTCGCTATGTACAGACGACTATGCCTATAAATGGACTATTAAACAATTTACTTTAGAATACAAATGGTCAAAAAATATAGAAATTCAGCCGATGATATAAGTATATTGATGGGTTTTAGAAAGCGATTTTGCGAAACCCTCCGACCAAGAACCGGAAAATTTGCGGTATTCCAAATATTTCGGACGAGGTAACTATTTCAAAAGGATTTCCGAATTATTCGTATGTTACGAAATTACTCACGTAGTTTACATTTACGTTACGTTAGCGTCTTATGAACATACATTATGCATCAAAACTGAACGTGATTGTAGCTAATCACATTAAAACCGCAAAAAAAAAAACACAGATTTTCAAAATAATGTATTGTTCTAATTATATGAAATAGCAACCCACCCATACGTCTTAATAAAACACAATTATTATAAAACATTAAATACAAACATCTGAGAACTATAAACACAGTTTCATACTAAATTCATTCGCAGCCATTTCAAATCACTTCTTATCCCGCGCAAAATTTCAAATTCTGATGCCATAAAATGAAAAACCGAAAATAAAAGTTAACGCCCAAATCTATGACCGTATTACCATGCCACCATAACATACATATCCATAAACCTGACAAATACCTGCTAAAATGCCTACCCTAGCGTAGGCATGTTTGTATTTCGTCATAGGCCTCACACTTACGACGCGGCGACGCCGTGACATATGGAAATGCAGGGAGGGGGAACACAAAATAAAACTCACGCTCATACACTGATCTTTAGCAATTTGTGTTTAGCCATCGAGAAAGATGAAGGTTGTAGTGCTTTTGTGTGCTGTAGCAGTCGCCGGGGCATTGCCCATGGCAAAGGAGGATGGAGCAGCCGAGAGATTCATCTCGGCCCTAAAGGATTGTCTGGACACAGATACTTCTTTGTGTCTCAAGGTGTGTGTGCAGTGCAGTGAAATGTGACAGTGTTTTGTGACGGGTTCGGGATCCCTGGGGTTCTACTGGATTTAAGTCTGACAGTGTCTAGTTTTGATGTAAAAACCAAGGACTGAAAAATAATTGCGGTTTTATTAGTGCTTGCAAAAAATGCTGCAGATCTTGCAATAGATTTTTAGTGTTCTTGAAATAGATAATTAAATTACTGGATTCATTCGCCAATTTACTGGATTAAAATATTAATTTAGAGGCGTTCAAACTTTCACGAGTTCATTAGTTTAAAATAAGACTCATTTATTTTTCAAATAAACCTCACTGATTTATCATCAAAAATAACTGTCCCACTTCACCAATTAAGCTCAGTTAAAGATACAAGATTTAGGCCAAAGACACAAAAACTAACAAAAACCCTTTTGTTTCACAGGAAAAAGCAATGAAATTCACAGACAAACTAGCAGCTTCTTCAAGCCTTGAAGTCCTTGATGGTGTCAGTTTCAAGAACACTGGTGGAAGCAGATCAGCCCGCAGCTACGAACCTCTGCCTGATGAACCTAAAGCCAGAGAGATGAAGGTCGAAGAGAGGATCATGGAGAACGTCGTGGACTTCCTTGACAGCCATGTTTTGCAGCTTAGAATGCCTAAAGCTTTGGAAGATGATAACACCCTCGACGAGGAAGGTATGTGGATGTCATGTGTTTTCACTTTTCTCAGTAGATTTATTACATTTCCCACTATAAATTTAGACCTATACATTAAAAAAATATATAAAGGAATGGGACACATAAAAAGAAAAGAGGACTAAAATTGAGCCAAGTTACAGTTTGGTACTCAAACCTCACAAATTTACGAATCTTGTTAAGATTGTAACATACTTATTCGAAAAAGAGTTGTTATGACTACTAAGTAAGACATCAAAGTAAGAAATTAATCATTGTAAAGTCTCGTAGAGTAATAAGTGCGTGAAAACTGCTTTAAGTTGTAGTAAAAGTTGGCCATGCAAGTAAATAACAAGCCGTTAATAAACCATTGTAGGCTTTTAACCTAGAACGTTATAGCCATGTAGCAGTCATTAGAAAAGTGCTAAAGTAGTTAAAGAGAAATGAAAATTAATTATTTACCAACTAACAGTTAGTTTTCATTGCCAACATGGCATATAATGTTGCAAAAGTAATTTGTATTAAAAATATGTAATACTGACAAAGATAATTCGCAAAATGAAGCTATCAACAAATACAAAAACTCAGACATATTTAACGGTTCAGAAAAGTCTCAAGATTGTAGATACAGTTCAAGCCAACAATAAAAATATTAGTTACGGCATTAAGCATACAAAATTCAACGTGAAACACAATGTATGAATTTTTTCCCACGCACCGAGATAGAATCTGCACGTAATGTGTTAATTTGATACAGTACTTTATGCACTTTCTTGAGACTTTATAAGATTACATCGATACTGGGATCAGCACAGTAAAACGATTTCAATATAATTAATGATCTGTATTGGCTTAGATTGAGTTAAATTTTACTATGAATGACCACCTCATTACGGGTTTGCTATTCATTGATCGATTTGGCAGAAGAATAAATAACATGATTATTTTTATCAATAAACTAAGGTGCTCCCTGTCATTAATAGCAAAAAAAAAGGTGAATAAGCATCATTTAGACGGATAAATGTTAGTCTATTACTTATTTGGGATGACAAGAACTGCAAACACAAACAATGAACAAAGTACCCTCGAATTTAAAGCCATTACCTGACTAAGCGTAGGCTAAAATTAATAGCCAGGTTCTATATTTGTCTAAGCTTTGTATGCATCTCACAGACTGTCTAGTGCTTTGTCAATAGAAGCTTTTCATTCGCACTTAGATGCGAGTGAATGCTTTAACAATAAGTGTCTGCACTTTCTTAAAAAAGTCATTTGAATAGTTTTTAGCATCAGCCGAAACTTGAATCAAAATCTGAATTTAAAACGATTTTTCAGATGAAAAATAAAGTATTTTTGAAGAAGATTTGCATCAACTAAAGGTTCAAAGTCAGTTGTCAAAAAGTAATACATAATTTTTATTTCTAATCTCATAATCGTTAAACGTGAACGTCGAAAATCCATCATGACTTTTAAAACTTTCACTTAAGATTTTAAGTTTATGTGAAGTATTAAATCTCCTTTGACTCTGCGGTTTACATAAGCTAAAAATTTGCGGGCACTCCCAAATGACCTGGCTTCAGAAGTACTTACTTTGTAAACGTTTATGTGTGGTTGCATTCACCAGACCCATCCTTTCCTTTACTTTATTGTTATTACTCTGTTTTATCATGGTCCAAAAATATTTAGCAACATGAATTTGATTGTCTTCTATATCGACAGTAATAAGTAGTATTTTTAAGAGATCATTTCAAAACTTGCAATAATTTATTACCAGTTTAAAATATTTTTCTCTAAAGGAAAGATCGAATGACATAACACAATGATCACTTGGATTTCGTTTTCACTGCAACCCGTTTATTTATGTAAGAGCCTGATAAACCAGTTCCTAGGTACTTTATAAGTTCACTGTCTTGAGATTTCTATCTGCAAATCGGCGTGTAACTTAAGACCATTGATCTGTCTAGGCCTGTCACTAATTATGTAATGTTTTTGTCGATAAACTTCAACGTTGGCTTTAAAATATACGTTAACTTGTTTTATGGCATCATTAGTTTTACATTCGAAAAATTAATAATTCAAAGTCGTTTTACTGTATTTTTATTGATATGATGACGATAATCACCAGCTCAACACTTTTGTCAATTATAGTATATGTTAAACCGCTCACCGACATTCCAACTGTTGCGAACCATCGAAAATATGGAAATAATTCTCACTTTTGACCTTTAGTTCGTGACATACATGCAGTGACTTTCTCAAAATTATAATTTTATTCAACTATGAATGCCAAAAGTTGAAGCAGCTTTCTTTTAATTGTCGTATCTACGTTTACAAAGGTATGGCTCCTTATTATGAAGTCGTGGGAAAAGTTTTTTGTTAACAAGATTCTTCTGAGTTCGCTATGTGAGATTAAACGGTTCGTAATTTCTTTGTTCGGTGGATTCGTTTTTGATATAATTAGTGACTTATGTGTGACTTTAACGGGGTTTAGAGAGTCGTCACTGATTGTTTACTTCTTTACTAGTGGCACTTGAGTACTAAGCTTTACTGAGAATTCTTTTGTTAAGAAAATTCATGTTTATTTTTGTACTAACGGATTAAGAACGTGGAACAGGTTACATATAAATTTATAAACTAGAGGATTATATGTTTCAAATATAATGGTAGTTTTAGATAACTTTTGGGCACGTGCTAATTTCATGAATTAAGGTCATTCATGAAATTCGCACTTGTCTATAGACCAAATTCCTTACTTTGAGAACTTTTTACTCAGAATTCAATATCTCAATTCCAGGCCGTGGCAAGAAGAAGAAGAAGCTGAAGAAGCTCCTCCCCATCCTGGCACTCATCAAGCTGAAGCTCGCTGCCCTCATTCCTCTGTTCCTCGGTATCATCGCTTTCGCCGTTTTCAAGGCCTACCTCCTCGGTAAAATCGCTTTCATCGCTGCTGCCTTTGGAGCCCTCAAGAAACTCCTCGAATCCAAGAAAAGCAGCGGTGGCTGGTCAGAACCCGCTCATGAAGAAAACCACGGCTGGGAAAGCAGCGGTGGCTGGGGAAGGTCCCAGGATGCCCAGAACCTCGCGTATGGCGCCCATGTCAAACAGGCGTGAGATTAAATTTTTAATTTATTTATTCTAGGTAAAGTTAACTTATTAATCTCTACGTAAATCTTCTTTTTCTTCCTTGTATATATTTTGACCACCGTTCGTACACATGCTAAGTTATTTTCTGTATATATCTATTTTATTTTAAGTTTCATCATGACTGATATTATTAGTCTCTTCTTTTATTGTATATAAGTATTTATATTTATCTATTATGTTTAAGTATACTTCACTTTATTTTCAAGTGAGAGATGATAGTACATTTTATTGTTTTAAGTTTTCAGTTCCAAAGATATTTTATATATTTACTTTAATATTTTCAATTTCGTTTTTTTAAGTAATTTTTGTTGTATGTGTATGGGTATGTTACGAGTCATATTTATTGCAAACCAATGTGTATTTAATGCGAAGAATGTTAACAGTTTGATTGTTGCGATGTTTTAATTTATTATTTTACGATGGATCCTCGTTAAAATTAAATAAAGACAACTTTTACAAAAATATGTCTGTTTTTTATTAATTTGTATAACTGAAAATGCAAATCATTACCAAATAAGGCAAGACTAGCTCGTCCAATATCACTTGACAAATGAAGAAAAATAATTTATTATCTTTGATTTAATGTAATAGTAGGAAAAATAGTAGACACAGCCCAGTTATTATGATAACTGTCTTTCACCAATTCGACCAAAGCATTCGCTGTGAATTATTTTGTTTTGATAAATTTTATATGTTATCTATTAAAAAAAAAAACATCAAATAATGAAAATGCTAAGTGCCTATTGACGAGAAATAACAGTTAATTATTAAAGAAATATCAGGTCCTGGACATATCATACTCGTAGTCAATACTACAAGACTAAAATATGAATCAAACTTTCAATAAACAGCAATAAGTTTTAAAACAGTCTGTGGTTAATTGCCTGCTATTTCCCCACCAAAATGTTAGTCTGTGAGTCTGTAGAATTATAGTGTAGAGCCTCTGATTGTTTAGAAACGAATCAATGTATCCTTGATTCGTGATTTCAGACTCATTCGTAAATAGGTTTAATCAGAATTATCTCGCTAAGAATACTAATATACGAAGATTTCAAACTATGTACATCATTCAGCTTCTTTTCGCTCTAGTATCGGTCAGAGTTTTGTACCAATAAACAAGTTGATGATAAAAGGCCATAACATGGTGAAACTATAAGGTACTAAGGCTGACCACAAGACCACATCATGTACAATGTACAACAGTCTAACGCAGTTCCATGGTAACAATTAACTTTGTTGCAGTAAACAGTTTTCACACTAACAGTGATATCACTAACTAGCGGTTGACTGTACCAGGAGGCATATTAAATAGTAGCTTCTACCAAGGTTTAGCCGGGTGAAAGCCGAAAACTATCCTATACAGAGAGAGTAGAAGATAGATGATTATGAGATATATTCTCGGGAGAAAAAGTATTCCATGTCCTAATCTAAGAGTTGGTTTACCCGTGTTGGTTTCATCTAAAAACGTCAAGAAATAAAAAGGTAACAAACAGACTAACAAAGAGTTGCTTTAGCATTTTATAATAGTTAGTATTTCAGTATGGATGAATACAGTGTAAGCTTTAGTAAACCTGTAACATCTCATTAAAAATCTTAGAAAGTGTTGGTAGTATTAATTTGATCAATAAATGTAATTAATAAAGGAACTTTCTCACAATGTGATCATTAAGTGAGAACGTATCGAAGCTTGAGAATTTAAACAATAATGGTGAGAATCGGTTGCTATTGAACTCTATTCAAGCTACCCCTGAATTATTATTGACCTGTTTTGATAATTTGTAATCACCATTGTTTCAAGAGCAGTTGGGAGTATGATTAAATAGTATTCTCACGGTGAGTAAAGAGATAACCTATGAAGTAATTCTGGTTAAATCATTCGTTCGTTTTTTATTCCTCCTTAGAATTTATATTGTATTTATTATTTATTTATCTGTTTACCCTCGCACTGGAATGCATCAATTACACCAATGGAGCACAAACTTACAAATACTGACTATTAAAAAGAAACCCACAAATAAAAAGAGAAGAAAAAAAACTCAATAAAATCAATAATCAAACAATAAATAAATCATAATCTTTCATCATCAAAATCTTGATAATCATAAATCAGTCATAACCTACATTATCAAAAATTTGATAATCCACGCGTATATTTCCCAAATGTTTAGGCGGAAGTGAACCTTTAGCAGCAGAAGAAGGCTCTAACCATCACTAATTCGCCCAACGTACCCGAGCTTTCTAACCATAAAGAACATTAACATCGGGTGCACAACAGGCAACATCATCAGTACTTCATCTGGGGATAACTACTACGTATTTAGCGGCAATCATCTAGTCTGTCACTGGAACTTTATGAGAGCAGTAAGCCGCTGTGCCGATCAAACGTAATAATAAGGTAAGTATAGAGTAACGGGTGAGAGCAGTGGTGGCCCAGTGGTATCGGCCGCGACTTACAAGTTGTAGGTCGTGGGTTCGAGCCCAGGCAGGCGCTTTACTTTGTGTAAATTATTTCATCACCACTGCTCTCAAAACGGTGAAGGAAAACATCGTGAGGAAACCGGCATGTCCTAGAACCAAAAATTCGAAAACATGTGACATTCACCAACCCGCACTGGGCCCGCGTGGTGGATTACGGCCCATTCCCTCTCAGGAGGCCTGTGTCCCAGCAGTGGGAACATTAATAGGCTGATGATGATGATGATGATGAGTAACGGGTAAGATCTAAGCAGTGGTTTGATAGTAATTAAAAATTTGTAACACACTGACTTGAGACAATGATGGGAATTATTGTGGATAGTGTAATCAGCACGACTATGCAAGTCCAACATTCATGATACAAACAAGGGTCAGCAATAATTATAATGTTTTTAGAAAAATATACGTCTTTCTTAACTTATTTATTTATTTATATACACTTTATTGTACACCAAGACAAAAACAATGTTACATACGGAAACCTTAAAATTAATACAAACATACAACAGGCGACCTTATCGCGTTCTGCGATGTCTTCCAGGCAACCCAGTATGGAGGGAGATAGCCTGGACACGACATGGGGTTGCACTTGGTGCAAGTTTGAATAAAACAATAAGTAACAAACATAAAAAGCACTAAATATAAGATACTAAAATAGAAACATAAATACATACATACATATAAATATACAGTCAAGAAAACAATACTGCTGCAACAAGAAGAAGATCACTGTGACAGGTAGTGCTCCTTCACCAGTCTTTTGAAGATCGGTAATGATTGCGCGCGTTTTATTGTTACAAGCAATGCATTCTATAGATGGGCGGCCTGGACAGTAAAAGATTCGTGGAAGATAGTGGAATGCATTGGCATTTTAAGTTTCATGTTATCCGATGACCTAAGAACTTTAGTGTGCGAGTCACATAAAAACTGAAATCGATTTTTGAGGTAAAAAGGGGTAGATGGGAGAAATAGTATAATATACAGGAGCGAAAGAATATGAGCATTCCGGCGAAGGCGAATTGGCAACCACTTGAGTTTCTCGCGGAATTCTGAAACATGGTCATATTTGCACAAACCAAATATGAACCTTATACAAACATTTTGAAGACGCTCAAGTTTATCAAGTTGTAGTTCAGTGAGGTCAAGAACTTACTAATTCAATGAGGGAATGAAAATATCGTGACGGAAGTTTTGAGTGTGAATGTGGATTGGTATAAAAATAGAGGAGGAACAAAGATACACTGGATAGGTACAATGTGTGAAAGATAATGCCAAGTAAACAAACCACTACTAAACTGACGGCAAATAGAGAACTATAGAAGTATGATGCAACGACACAAATAAATTGAGACTGAAGTAAGAAAAAATAATTATTTGTGACTCGCAAAGAAGACACAAGATAAGTAAAAACAATAATAAAAAACCCGTGCGAGTACTAAAAGGCTCCAATCTCAGCATGTGCAGTGATATATTATAAGATAAGAAAATAATGCTGCGCTGGTATTCTGCTGTCTGCCCCACTGTTGCTGCCACGGACACACTCACGGAAACGGAACATACAATATTTAAAAAAATCAATATAATTTAATTAATAATAACAAAATAGTTTAAATACAGGTGAGTCAAAGTATGTATATGTGTAAGTATAAAACAAATATATAAATAAAACACATTAAATATATATGACCGACATCCCAACTCAATGATCATTTCGCGCGAGCGTAGGCAGAAATCTATGGTCGACTGTCAAACAAAAACAAAAATGTTAAGAATTAAGCTTGTTGTGGTGTTATTAGGACACCTGATTTTAAAATGAATTAGAATATAAAGCCTAGTATAATGTTTTCAATAACTCAACTAGCGGATTCAACTTCCGCACGGAACAAATATTTGTATGGCCTACTTATCAGTGTCTTGTGTATGTCAGTTTAAATGTTGGTAAACGCACCCTCGATAAAGGAAGAAATTCTTAGAATGAGGCAACATTTTTTTTAAATTAAATAATATAAACATTATCTAAATATGTATTACTTTACTACGTTATTTCTTTCAAACCTTCTATGTTTTACGTAACAAATGATTACATTTGAGTACCGCATCTTGCACATTCTCAACTCTTTGTACGTTACTGAGTGCGTAAACTACTGCATTCTATTCAGGCTGTCAGCGCTCGAAGCCGGATGTCAAGAGCGCACCCGTGCAAGTGTGCAGTTTGCAACTTATTTACCTTCTTAACTGAAGGACTATTCTGGAGAACGAAGCGATGTGACTTTGAGAAGCATTATTTCATGTTTCATGCAAAAAGTAGGTTCATAGATTGATGTTCCTGTAGTGCACGTATAAACACGGCTAAGCATACAAATATCCTTAGGAGGAAAGAATAGCAATTGGATAGGTACTTTCACAATATTTAGCTTCAACTAAAATTTACACGTAATGTTTATCAATTGAGACGACTAGGGTATTAAATGTATAGTGTGTGTTTGTGTTAGTCAAAACTTAAACTAATATTAGGTTCGTCATCATCATATTAGTCATTTACTACAAAAAATTGTAGAATTGTTGTAATCTCATGTCATTCCTAAAAGTTATATCTATATCTTTTAGGAATGACATGAGATTAAACACTTATATATCTATATTAAGATAGAAAAAGGGATGGATAGAGTAGGATAAAAAACTATATTTTGCTAGTTCTAAAGGTTCAATAGTGGGTGCATTACCAACAATGATATCTACCAGGCAGAGCTTTGTATGGAGAGAACGAACTTTGAGTTATATGTATTATAAATCAATCCCAGATAGATAAATCAACAAACACTCTCAGAATAAGACCACGACACACGCATACGACATGCGCTTAGGATGTTTGAGTGGAAAGCATCGCGGATGTGTTCGCGGAGAGATCCTTAGCTTTTCACACGTATCTAGAATACATTGCTTGCCCGTTTGTGGTCTAATAACTTCTTTAGTTTTACATTTTCTCGGACCATTTTGTCTTGAGATTGTATCTTTTAGTTTTCCTATACCTATAAGTGATGATTTTGCTTCTGCAGTTACTGTAGTGTCTAAATTTGATGCTGCGAGTTTTTATATTAAATGTTTACACACCGAACTGCCACCCGCGGCTCTGTCAACGTGAATGCCAAAAACTATCCCAAAGGAACCTACTACTTAGATAAATAGTATACTATGTATTAATCCAGGTTATGAACTAACTCTGTGCAAAATTTAATTTAAAGCTGATCAGCTGTTTTTGTGTGATTGAAACATAAAAATACAAACTTTTAAATTTTTAGTAAGATTATAGTTTAAAAATTAAAATTTACTGATTTATTTCTTAGTTACTGACCATTCACTACTTTTTATATAATGTGGTTTGTATGCTATGTAAATAAGTTTCTCGTCTCGTTTATTTGTCACTTATTGAAACCATTTGAGTAAATAAAACCAAATAATTTAATCTTATGGAACCCATTTATACATTTACACTAATATTATAAAGAGGAAAGATTTGAAAAGTTTATTTGTAATGGATAAACTCAAAAATGACTATATATTTTAAAATTATTTTACCTGTGGAAAGCTACATTATTCCGGAGTGACATATAAGCTGTTTATCTTTTGATCCCGTTAACGAGTCCTGTGGGGTGGGACACGGAACCAAAGCGGCGGGGAAAAGGTAGCAATTATTAGAAGAGTTATATTATATGAATATAAAGGTGAATAGATGGAGAGGGAGAGGAAGACTAAAGAAAATGGTGTCAGTATATATAGCGTGACTGTTCGGACTGGATGGAATGGAAGAAAAACCGTGTTGCGGTGACCCCAAGTAACATGGGACAAGGGCAGGAGGATGATGATGATCCTACTCCAGGACACGAAAAGAAGTCAAATTTTGACTCATTTTTATTTTTGTAATGTTATATTTAAGAGTCGCAAAAATTTTATCTTTACTTTAAATTCAATATGGTATAAACATGTGTTGGTGTTTTCGAGCGTATGGCACTCGTGGGCTGCAGCTGAAAATCAGCGTCAGCCCGGCGAGCACGGCCTACTGTGACATGGCTTAAGTCACACTTTTTATCACAGTTTGGGCGATAAAGCCATTTTGTATTAAATGCGAGCACGGCGGCGTGAGATGTTTTCTTGACTTGTGGCATAACTTCTAGACGTTTATTTTTTATCTTTATCGGAAATTTTCCAATTTTATTGCAGTTTCGGTTTAACCTTGGCCATAAAAACCATTTAGGTTCTGAGAAGCATAGCCCTACGAAGCACTGTTTCCGAATTATGGGCCGCCGAATATTATCTTATTTTGCATAAAACGCTCTATATTTCCAAAATGGTATCTCGAAAACGGTATGTCCTAGGCAAAAAATAACCAAAATTTAGGCCCTCCTTTGGTAGCATTTAAGACAAATTGTAAGACATGACATAATTTATCATGTCTTGTCACATAATATGTCTTGGGTACGCCCATGCTCGCCGGCCAGGTGATATACTCTGTATTACCATTTGACATTATGCTGAGCTGAGGCCCTTTTGGCATTAATAGTTTTATTTATTTATTTTGTTTAATTTTAAGGTGTTTTATTTTGTTTAATTTTAAGGTGTTTTATTTTGTTTAATTTTAAGGTGTTTTATTTTGTTTAATTTTAAGGTGTTTTTGTTTTGAATGCCAATAAACACAATTTTCTATCTTTCTTTTTCTTTCAACTATTCTCAAATTTTGTCTGATCAGTATGTAGCGACCTGTAACATTCTGTCATTTGCCACGTTCAGGTCCTGAAAGGTGGTGATTATTGATTTCCACTTCAGTGGCTGATTACATCTTTTAGTATAAATTCGGCCCAGAATTACCTGCAACCGCGCTTCTTTCTTAGTTCTCAGTTTCGTGTTCCATTTGTTTCCCGTCCAATGCGGCTTTATTTCCATATGAAGCAATGAGTGCAAGATTTCATCCAGGATTTTCAAATTTGTGTCTTACATTAGCAACGCATCCGCTAATTGATTTGTCGTCTATAACCAGCTGTCACCACTTTCGATAAAGTAGGCCAGTGTCCGTATCTATTACATAAAACAATGTTTAATGAATGAATAAACGCAAGTTATTAGGCGACGATTACGTCCGTACATCCTGTCGAACACCGGTCATAGACCTTCATATTATAGACATACATACTTCTATGTCATGGGTATCTAATTTCGTAACCAACTGGTTACATGCGGATCCTTAACCGAGAATCACACGGTTATCATTTATATTATGTATATATACATATTTATTTTTTAGACCTCACGCATCTAGCTTTCACTCAAAATATAATTTATTGCTCTAATAATGTGATGTAATTATACGATCTACCTATACATATTTATTTATGCTTAGTTTTAATTAAGATTGTAAAAATATTAGAAACTCGACTGGATAGGCAATTCAGAAACCGGCTAGGTAACCACTTTCTGTGGAGTTATGGTTTAATAAGATTTTGTTGGCAACTGAACGAACGACTTATTGTTGTAGCAGAAATTTTGGGATTGTAATTCTGTCCAGTTACGGTCTCTTATTTTACTGAACCTATAAAATGAATCATACATACATATATGCTCGCTGTGCTGAAAAGTTTGCCAGATGCTTTGAACAATTGACAATCTACCAAAGAAGCTAGCTATATCACAATAGCTATTGGATGAAAGTCAAACATGTATGGATTCCCATACATTTTTAACTTAATTCCTATACCTATAAATTTTTTACTTTATGCCCTACCTGCCCTACCTGCTTCCCTACCTGCCCTACCTGCCCTACCTGCCCTACCTGCACTACCTGCCCTACCTGCCCTACCTGCATTACCCGCCCTAGCTGCCCTACCTGCCCTACCTGCCCTAGTTGTCCTGTACTTTGGGTACGAAATGTACGGCTTCAAAATTTATAAAAAATACAAACATTCAAAAATAATCGAATCATTCTAATCACAACGAATAACTTTCATATATTAAAAAGAATCATGTTTTTATAATATTTATAATCAACTTTTGCACATGAAGAATAACACCGAAAATAAACCATAACTAACGCTTTTATCGTAACAACTTGAGTTCAGCAGGTTCTGCCTATCTATGGAAAAACGTGAGTTTGCATAAGAAGGTATGTGACTATCACAAAAACATGCTAAAAACAACATTTGTGCATAACAACCACAAACGTAACACCCAATAAAATCAGGAATTCAACTTCCTTAACCGAAATTCCTGATGCTCATCACGAGTACCTAGTATGTCATCGTTACAAAACTCCGGTATACAACTTCATTTCCGGAGGCCTCGCAAGTCAGGTGGTACTTAGGTGTGGCCCGCGAAAGTGCCTGCCGCGCCTCGATTTTGACGTTAGACCACACTCGTTGAAAGATTTTATTCGAAAAAAATTCGAAGGCATATTTTTTTTGGCATTGGTTGCGACACTTTCATAAAAAATTTAAAACGCTTTTAATTAAAATATTTCGGCAGTTTATTTTACTTTCATTAAATTTGCGTTGACGTCTTCGATGTGTCACGAATGCAATTAATGGGGTAGTTATTTAATTGAATCTAGATACATAAAAATTAAAATTTATGCCATCCAGCTGCATCTAAAAAGCATAATTTCAAATGTAGCTCGTTAGATAAGACATATTTGATTAATTGTGAAAGCTATTTTACAAAAATGCAAATTTCACACGCAAACAATTTTCATTAAGTTCTCCGACACGTTATGTATGCCACTAATGAAATGTTTTGTCTAATTTAATACAGATCCATACAAATCAAGATTTATACCGTGTTTTATAATTTTAATAATTATAATGACTACTACGTCAGAAAAAGCCAATGTAGTATTTACGTTAGATAAGAATGAAAATAAAATTTGTATAGAATTAATACTAATGACCTTTACAGAAAAAGCGAGTTTTTTAATCATTGACCACTTATTCTTATAATTTATTCAATCTAGTTCCATTGATCTCTAAAGTTTATAAACATGTAATCTAATCATACTCGTCGTTATATTCGTACGCAAATATTTTACATATCACCCAGTTGCCGGTTTTTACATTCATTGGCACTTTAAACAGCGTTATATTCAAGGCCGAACTTTCCATAACTAGTAGTTATTTAGCAATTCAAATAAAAAAAAACGAAAGTAACCTTAAGTTAAGCCTTGTCTGAATCTGTGTTTTTATTGGTTGCAATTTATGAATAAATGAAAGTATTAATCTTATTTGGAACCTTTCAGTGCTCGTCTCGTCGTTCTCAAAACAAACGTGGAGGCTGGAACGATCAAAGAAAGCCTACATAGTAGATATAACCCACAGAGGATGAAGTTTAGTGAAAGGCGATGGATATACTGATCTGGTCTCATTTATTCATACAGTGTCCATGCAATACCTTGTCAACATTTTATTAATACTTCCATTCGAATACATTAACCATTGCTACTATACTTTTTGAAGATACTTATTTGTACTAACTTTGCATAACATTAAAATTTTACAGATCAATAACAATTTGTTAGTCTTCTTCATAACCAAACACATGAAATCCAAAACCGCATTCGAATAACTCGCATAAAAAACGAAGAGATCGTTCCCGTTATACGAAAAGCTCCTACAAAAATTCGCGCCGTGTGTATCAACAGACCATCAAAGTACCGTTGCTCTCAAGGTCGGCTTTGCACAGGCCGCCACTGGCCGCAAGTGCCTCTGACTCACGGCACTTTCATCTTGATAGTCGGTTAGGTAAGGATTAACAGGAGTTTGTTACGTCAGTTTATTGATAGGATTTCTTGGCTAGTAGGTCAATTATTTATCAGGAGGTGCGTTTGCGTAGTATCGCAATTTTGGTATGATAAAGTGAGTATGTTTGTTCTTTTAGGTGTATGTTTTTGCAAACATTTTTAAGTCACTTTGGTATGCGGCAGAGGAACCTAAATAGGATTTTTCATCCTAGTATATTTTGACACTATAACTCGTTGCCATAGCGGCAACAATAACATTATTTCTTACCAACCGCGTTCTAGTAACAACTGAAACTTAAATTAAAGCTATCGATCACAACATACGCATAGCTTTTGCTTCAGAAATTTGAGAATACTGGCATTATTATTGTAATAAGCGAAGGCTTGAAGCGAATAAATCGTATAAAACTATCTGCAATAAGTTTATTACTTCCTGTGGATGCTGCAAGAGATGACTTCAAGATTACTGTAGGAATGTCAGCAAAACCTGTGCTTCTATATAATTCTACTGGCTGATATTATCATAATGTGACTAACTGCATGTCTGCGACTTTGTTTAGTATTACAAGAACTTATGCATCCTGTTCCGTTATCCAAAAGAAAATCTAGTTATACAACACGACGATGACGACAGAATACACAGACAGAATTTGCAAAGCATTTTGCAAACATAAAAATATCTACCAAGATAAGGGGAATGAAAGGAAGAAATGGAGGCTCAACAGGAGGCGAGAACAGGAAAGATAAAATAAGGATACACTGATTTCATAATGCTTTGAAATTGGTAATATGCACACCAAACATGATCAGTATTGGTGAGCATGTTACGAATATAATTATCCAGTTATAGTTTAGCCTTCCAAAGTTTTAACTGATCAATGTTATTTTCGACGACATTGCTTACCAATAGGTTAGATAATGATCAAACGCAAGATTATCAATGAACAATAAAATTGAATTTAGCATTGGATACAAAGTAAAGAAAAACTACACGAATTCTCATGCATGACCTTATAAACAATACAAAAATCTATATATCTCTTTACAAACCATAGTCACTTTGTCACTCATCCAAAAGCTTACGCATAAGCTTTGTCATAGCATATCAAATTATGTAGAAAGTAAGCCTATTGAAAGTATTGGAACCAAAGGGCGTTGGCACAAATTCACACTGACCTCTTTGCTAGTTCTGTGCTGTGACATCTTTATGAGCTGTTTGGATGTGCCCAAATACTGAGAAATAATAAATATAGACGGCATAGCATAAACTAGACAGATGAGAAACTTTGTAATCAGTGTCATTCTTTATATTAATCAATATGAGGAGCCACAGGGTTGAATACAGGTAATATACTACGAGATGGTAAAGAGTAAAAAACTTTATAATAGTATAATATGTTTTGTATGAAGATAAGTTACATACAGTAAGTTTAGATGCCTTGATTGAAGCTTCGCTCGACTGGCCACAGGAACCGTGCATGTTACCGAACAAAAAAAAAATATGTCTATGGCACTCAGCGATAGAGTCGCTTGCTTTCCATCAGTGAAATGATTTTTGCATAGGATCAGAACTTTTAGGGATTATCTCGAACAAACAATTTTACCTTGGTGCGCACGGTTGGCGCAGTGGTTGAGCGATTGACTGCTGCGCTGCGTGTCGCGGGTTCGATTCCCGCACGGAACAATTATTTGTATGATCTACAAATAGTTGTTCCGGCTCTGGGTGTTTGTTTATGTGAGTTTATATGTTTGTAAACGCACCCACGATACAGGAGAAATTCCTAGTGTGGGGCAACGTTTTTATAAAAAAAACAAAAAAAAAAAACCTCTTAATAATATTAGTTTAGATTTAGTCTTCTTTTTAAGATGTTTATTTTTAAAAAGGCCTACGGAACGGGTAATGGTTACAAACATGGAATAATGTCATTACGTACTAAAGTCTGCCGAATTCAGAAAATTCACTATTCTTAAGTTAACGTCGTCTTTGTACGAGGTTTATTTGCTGTAGCTTTTTATGGGCTCCGTTTCTCATTAAAATTGTTCTTAGAAAACAAAACCAACATTGTTCGAAGAGTTCATAGGAATGTGTAGGTACATACCAGTATATGACATGTATGATAATAGAAAGTGTCCTAAATACTTTCTTGATTCGTAACTTGGGAGCGTCTCTTCATGCAACACTCCTAACTTTATGGTTCTAAATAATAGCTAAAAAACTGTCAGATCCTGTTACCTTTTGTTCAAACTAGTGTCTGCTTCATCAAGCAGCAATCAACAGAAAAAATCATAGTCTCTACAGTTTACTTTATAGACTATGGTTTTGATCATAAATTTAGTTATACTGAGGTGACCTCAGTTACGACCCATAAATTACAAAAGATTATTCTCAAACATTGAAACAATGAATAAATTAACGGAAACTACGATTACATTAAAATCAATTTGCTTTAAGACATGCAAATATCAAGACGAAAATAAAAATAAGTGATCCAAAATATATATGGCTTAATGTTTTGTTCAGCAACATTTTGGAATCTTACCGAATTGCAGAAAGTAGAAGGCATGAAGATATTACCAATATTCTCTTCTAAAAGCAGTAGGAATCTTACTGGACTGAAAGAAAGTCACTTCCAAATATACTCCTCCCTTCTATATTCGGTGGAAGATATAGTGAACAACTTTTGGCATAAATTAAGTTAATGATTATGATTTGAAGTAGTATATTGTAAACTACTTGTAGTAATATGTGCTAGTAAAACAATCAGTATGCATTCACAGTGGTTGAGGCCAGAACTAACATGTTAAACTGGTTTTTTTCGAAGCTGGCCTCAAATGTCACCAACGGAACTGTGTGATAGTTCTCAAGATATTTTGTTTACCCCTTTAACATCTATTCTTTGAAAGAGAGCCTAATGGTTTAATTCTACTTAAGTACTAATGAAGAACAAATATTGATAAATGATAAATAATTAGCTTTGCATGTATGTAGTCTTAAGTTTGGCAATTCTTTTATTCTTCTATAAGGATATCCGCAGGAGAACCAAAGTTACCGATATAGCCCGAAGAATTGCCAAACTTAAGTGGCAGTGGGCAGGGCACATTGGTCGCAGAACGTATGGCCGATGGGGCCGAAAACTTCTGGAATGGCGACCGCGAACCGGAAGACGAAACTTTGGAAGGCCTCCCACTAGGTGGACCGATGACCTGGTTAAGGTTGCGGGAAGGCGAAGGATACGGGATCGGTCAATGTGGCGACGCCTGGAGGAGACCTATGTCCAGCAGTGGACGTCTTTCAGCTGAAATGATAATGAATGTATGTAGTCTCTGTCAATATAAACTACCGTAACTAAAGTTATGTTGATTAGGGTTTCAGCGAGTTTGCTAATAGATTACGCTATGACGTTGTGTTTGATAATTTTTTTGTTGAATTACTCAACTGTAAAAAAAGCATAGGTGTGTTGACTGACATTAACTTTCGATATGTTTCATTAAATATTTTACTGTAAACTATGAGGGCAAAGTAAACAAAAAAAAAATAAAACTAAGAAGATATTCCTGGTCAAGACCGTGAAACGCACAGGACCGATCAGTGTAGCGACGCTTGGGGGAGGCCTATGTCCAGCAGTGGACATCTTTTGGCTGAAATGATGATAATGTTGATGAATCAATACTAATGCTTAGCTGAAATTAAAATTGCATAATATACTTATCCTCATGGAGTTCTCCAGGGCACTCGTTTCATAAATTTTCAAGCTAAGATAGAAAATTTTGAATGATTATTCAGGTGCTGAGACCATTGAAAACCGGCTGTAGTTATAAAGGAAGATAAAGACAAGAAAACGTTTTTAAATATGATAAAGTTTTTAAATATGTAGGATTATTTATTATTATAAGTAACAATGTGTTTTTTTTTTGTGAGTTTGTGATTTTTTGTTGTTAATGGCTGCGCTTATTATATAAATTCTTAGTTAGTAGTAATATTAAATAATAGTAGTACCATTTGCCTGTTAAGTTTTAAATATTTTTTAATATAAGTGAAAACTTGTAATTGGCCTTATTTTTGTTATAAAGATTACGTATTTTTTGTTATTAGCTGTAAGTTTTCCAAATAAAATAAAATGAAATAAACCTGAATAAAATTATGAAAAAGCTTATAAAACTGAAACCAAAACATGAAAAGAAATAACTAAAAAGATTATTTTTAATTTCAGCCGCACCGTAACAGTACAGTTACTACAGAATTCATTCACAGCACACACCATACATACATACAAATATACATACATATCAGGAACTCGTAACACGACTTTTTCCTTGCAAGTCTTGTAAGCGTCTCGGTGACTCTTGAATTTAAGATGTGTGTGAAGTGTTCACGCGTGTACTTTCACTTGTGCAAAGCGAGGTAGTTACATCACTGGCACATTTCGTACACTTGAGCTCAATTATTTAATCGTTTTATAATAATTGTGACCTAGACATTTTGTTGCTATGCGTAGCTTCTTTTATTAATTGTGATTTGTTTGGTTTGAGGAAAAAAATATCTCGCTTTGATTTAAGTATCTATGTACATTTGAATTTCTATGTGCGTATTTCGTTGTGATGTATTAATAATTTCATTGCTTTTTATTTGTCACAAATTGAACTGTGCATAATGATATGCAATTAAAATGTATAAACCGATATTAAAATCTATATTTATTTACTGATTTATGAGCACATAAGTCGTGCCGAAGTAAATAAGTTCGTTCGTTTAGCTACTTCGAATAAAAAATGCAGTCAACGCATTACCACATCACACACCTATTATTATTAAAATTGATTCACACTCATCAGAGATTTAACTAAATAGTTAACAATCAATTTTATTAACGTTTACCATCTCAGTCTAATGTACATATAAAACCAATTAAAATTAATTTAAATATTGCAAAAGAAAGCAAATGTTTTGTAATAACTTTCCTTAACAAAAATCACAAAATTTTCACAGAATTTTAGTTTCAGTATGATCAAAACTCCTTGCGGTCTGCACGACTGCGATGCACGTATGAAAATAATATAAAAGTAGGTATACATATCAAAAAGAAATTAGAATACGAAAAAAGTAGAAAATTCTTTAAACTAAGGCCGGTAACCTATGCGACAGAAAGTTTCGGGGCCAAGACTCTAAGCTTTCCGGTTTTCGATACGACCTCGAAATCTAAAGTATTAAAAAATAGCTACATATAAAATTAGACAGAGTTCATGAGAGAGCGAACAATGAATTTCACTTGTAACAATATTTTATTACAACATTATAAAATTTAACGTTACAACGTGTTTTTAGAAATTACGACACTCATTTTCACCTCCGCTTATGGACTTACGAAAAATCAAACAATCACACTTTTTCTTTCGTTTTAATTTACACTGCTCAGCTCATAACGTACGAATGCCTATTTGTGATGTCGTAAACGCAAACTTCGCTTTCTAACATCCAATATTTATTTTTCTACTTATCCTGACGTCTGAGCTTAAACGATCTGCGGTCGATCAGTTAGCATACGGCTTCAAACAGCGCGCACACACTTTACGTCATATTGTCAAAAAATTGTAGAGGGGAGGCGAAGGATAAAATCCATCAGTTTTTTGGGAAATCATCATAAGTTTGCCAACGTTGGCACTTGCAGTACAAGCATCCAGTGAAGTAGAAGTTTAATAAATTAAAAATGTGGAAGAAAATAGCTTTGTTAGCCATTCTGGCTTCAGTGAAGTGTAACCCAGTGCATGAAAACGGTGTTGCGGAAAACTTAGTGGGTGCAGTTACCGAGTGCATTGAAACGGATACCTCGTTATGTCTGAAGGTGAATATCGTGGATACCAAAGTGTTGTGGAGTGCAGTGACCAGAATATAAATCGAGTGTAGTCGTAACGATGACCAAACTCATTGAATTTTCTGTAAAAACCATTAACATAACGAGTGGCTACTTACTGAGGATTTGTAGTAAAATCATTTCTCTGCCAATGACGAGTTTCTGGAGACAGTGTTGCATTAATACGGATTTCTTCTTGAATGGTTTTGAAACTCAGTGGTTTATTATTTCAAGCGGCAAAAAATCATGCAATGTTCAATTTAATTTTCAATTGCATGAATCAGTGCATTCAATATTTAAAATTTGAATTCATAAAAACAAAATATTGAAATTCAAAATTGCAGAACTTATAACACAATTCAAAAAGTATTTTCCCCACAAAAAAATCAATTGTCGATAAAAAAATTGCATCATAACAAGATTATTAAATTAAATCTCTTCTTCCACAGGAAAAAGCCCTGAAATTCACCGAAAGGCTCTCCATCTTGAAAGACCTGGACATCTTCGAGGGTATGAGCTTGGTGAACACTGGATCAGCTCGATCAGCTCGTAGCTACGAGCCATTGGCTGAAGAACCTAAAGCCAGGGAACTCCAGATCGACGAGAGAATCGCTGACAACGTTGGAGACTTCTTGGAGAATCACGTACTGCAGATGCGTTTGTCTTCTGATGATGGAGAATCTAGGGGACTCGATGAGGAAGGTAATAAGAAAAACTATCAGTATTTCAATGTCAGGTTAAGAACAAAAATAAATAAATAATAAAGAAAAAAAAAATCCTCTGAAAAAAAAGTTATGGGAAATCAATGCTTCTCAAAGTAAGATGGTCATAATTCTTCATTCCCACGATAATAAGGGTCCAAAAGCTTACATAAAACCCAAAACTAACATTAGCAAGGCAATACACAAATCTATTGTGGAAACGAGAAACTTTGCCACTAAAGTGCCAAACGAGTTTCAAACAATGCATTCAAGTCTAGGTACCTCACAGCTTTCTCTCCAGCACATATTTACATACTCAGTTGACAAACAAAGCCCTTTATTGTGACAAGAAGGTGCTAAAAGGAATATTTTGTATTGACAACTTCATAGTGGTTTTCGAAACAATGTTTAACACCATTATCTATTAATTTGCTGTTAATGTTATGCTGTTACGCATCTACAACTTTGAAAATATTTACAAATACATCAGAAAATAATTAAAGTTTGGCTTTTTGGCTTCACCAAACATTTTTATTCTTCAAAATAAAACTTGAATATCTTTTTCATAAACAACTCCTTAATTTGAATTCGACAAAAAATTCCAAAGCAAAAAAATAACTGAGGAGAATATCAGAATAATAAGCATCTATTAAAAAGACTCAACATACAATTTTCGGACACTTAGCGGCTTTGCATTTATTATTATGCGTCGTAATATTATCCAACTCTTCGCAATCATCACACCCTGGTACTTTCAATTCCAATTCGATTACATCAGAACTGTTAAATCTATAATTTTCTCTATTTTCCCAGCCCGTGGCAAGAAGAAGAAGAAGATCAAGAAGCTGTTGCCCCTCCTCCTCCTTTTGAAGCTCAAGATGGCCGCCCTCATCCCTCTCTTCCTCGGAATCATCGCTTTCGTCGCTGTCAAGGCCGTATTCTTGGGCAAGATCGCTTTCGCCATGAGCGCCTTCAGTCTGATCAGGAAACTCCTCGCCAAGAAGGGTGGTTCTTCTTCCTCAAGCATCTCGTATGCTGCTCCAGCTCATCACGAAGAACACCCTGGATACTCCTACGAACCAGCTGGTTCCAGCCAAGGCTGGAGTAGGTCAGCCAAAGATGGCGCCTCCATGGCCTATGCTGGACAACTCAGCAACTGAACTGATCTAGAATGATTGTTAATTTATTTGTGTGAATGTGCACTATTTATGTATGATTGTTGAAGCCATGTACAAGTACCTCAGTCTTAATTTATTTTTTTAAATAAATATTTATGTCCAACTTTATTTGATTTGTTTTGTTTGAACTTCGCCTTATGAAACATTTGAACAGAATTACCTAGAGTAATTTTATAATTCACATGAAAAACTGATCTTATTCAGTAATGATCAATCAGATTGGAACGTGAAACATTATCTTACTTTCCTGAAAATTGTAAGCTTTCCATTACTAAAGGTTTCAAGACAATCAAATGATTTAGAACAACAATGGTAAACAAATTAACACATACAAAAGATAAAACACTGTTTCTCATTTTGTAGGTTTCTCTGTTCTTAATTACACAACCACTTGTAATGGTCTTCATGAGTGATGAAAAGAAAAACGTAAAATTAAGAAAAAAAACATTCAGAAATTAAATATAATAAGAACACACTACGAAACCAACAACCAATAAACAACCATCAAAACTACCAATCAACAAAAGAGTACTGCACTACAACTGCTAGTGTTCCTTAGGAATACTTAGAAAAAATTTGAAGTTTACTCATTTAACCTACTGCAAGGTTAATTATAAAGCTACCTAAGACACAAATTATTCAGCAAAAACTCCATGCAAACATTATAAAAGAAACAATTGAATCAAAACACACAGAACACAAAGAGACACACAAAAGATTTATTTTTTTTAGATCAGGATATATTTGGAAAGACATCATATCCTGCCATCAAATCATATCAAACTTGAAAAAAATATGGAATAAGAACAGAAGGATAATGATTATAAGATAAGGATATGATATTACCATTACCACAAAGGATAATGATATGATATTAAATTATCCACATACAAATGATAAATGATTTTATGTCTGTAAGTTGGTTTGTACAAACACTTATAATGTCGATCATATTTTTTTAAACTAGTTGGAGTTTCCTATCTGACTACTCTGAGAAGAAAGACCGGAACAAACCTCTGAGTTTGTTTCTGCCTTTCTTCACAGTCACAGTTGTATTTAATCCTGAAAGTAATAATAAGAATAGATGATGATGATCCACTAAAATTTCTTAAAAATGGGCTCTAATAATAAATGGCCCTTTTCACAGCGCGCGGTTAGACAATATCTACCCCTTTCATAAGCTGGATGAAAATACTTAGCAATTTAAATGTCTCACTATATACAGATAATGCACAAGCCCAACATGACAAGAATATATATATGCATCTGATCTACTGAATTATTCGTAGAAAACACCTTAAAATTGTTGACCTATCTTTAATTACTTTAACATAAAAGCATAATTACTCTTTAACATTCCCAGGCTCAATCTGCTTTGATGAATGTCACATATACAGTACATGCCGGTTTCCTCAAGATGCTTTCTTTCATCGTTTTGACACCAGTTAGCTAACATTTACACTAGTGTCTGCCGCGGTCAAACCGAGGACCAACGATCTACAGACAGTACCAAGAACGGTTTCCACTGGGATGCAACTGCACTTCAATTTTTATCCAGTCTTAAAATCAAGCGCAATTCAGAAACTTGAAGCCGTATCCGGAAAATCAGTAATGAAAAACAATCATCATCATACCAGCCCAAAGACTTCTACTGTTGGACATACTCTTCCCCCAAGCGTCACCACAATGACCGGTCCCGTGCGTCCCGCATCCAGCTGATCCCCGCAACCTTCACCAGTTCATCGGTCCACCTGGTGGGAGGACATCTAACGCAACGTCATCCGGTTTGCGGTCGCCACTCCAGAACTTTTCTGCCCCATCGGCCATCCGTTCTGCGAGCAATGTGCCCTGCCCACTGCCACTTTAGTTTCGCAATTCTTCGGGCTATGTCGGTAACCCTGGTTATCTTGCGGATCTCTACATTTCTGATTCGATCGCGCAAGGAAACTCCGAGCATGACCCTCTCCATTGCCCTTTTGGTGACTGTAAGCTTTCTGATGAGGCCCATTGTGAGCGACCACGTCTCAGAGCCATATGTTATCACTGGCAACACACACTGCTCATAGACTTTCGCAACTTCCCGAACGCTGCCCAGCCGAGTCCGATTTGATGGTTGACCTCTTTCTCAAAGTTGGCCCTACCCAACTGGATCGTTTGTCATTTGTAGAGGTAGTCGTCCACAACTTCGAGTGTAGAGCCTCCGACCTTGATAGGAGTTGGTGTAACATGGGCATTCAACATCACCTTGGTTTTCTTTCCATGTTCATTTTAAGACCCACTCTTACGGAAGCTCTACTGAGGTCATCGAGCACTGAACTGAGGTCCTCCGTGGTCGCAGCCATGACCACAATATCGTCGGCAAACTGAAGGTGATGTACTCGCCATTGACGTTGATGCCTAGCCTGCTCCAGTCCAGAACCTTGAAGAGATGAGGATCTCAGTGCAGCGGTGAACAGTTTCGGAGATATGACGTCTCCCTGTCTCATACCTCGCTGTAGAAGGATAGGTTCTGAGGTCTGATCCTGAAGTCGAACTGACATGGTGGCTTTTTTGTATAAACACTTTAATACCTCAATGTATCGTTAGTCGATTTGGCACGGTTGAAGAGACTGCAGTACAGCTCAAGTCTCGATCGAATCGAAGGCTTTCTCAAAGTCCACAAACGATAAGCAGAGAGGCAAGTTAAACTCTTATGTCTTCTGTATAACCTGCCGTAGCGTAAGTCACATACTTACGTTACGGCTTTAAAGGCTTTACGGAATCCGGTTCGAGAGGCTGGAAATCGTCAACCATGCACTCGAGACTCTTGAAAACAGCTTGTAGACATGGCTAAGAAGTGAGCTCCGGTTTTGCGGATACGATCCTGCCATCGTCGGTCTTCGGTTTCGTGAGCTAGCTCTGCCCAATAGACAGATCTCTTGCAAAGACCTTGGAGCCCTTATTCCGCTCAATCGCATCTTTAATACGCTCGGTATTAAAGCGGCGGAGGTCGCTTTTCAAGGACTTTGAGATCCGTCTATTTAGCTGCCGGTATTTCGAGTTTTTTGGTCCATAAAACTCTCCCGCATTTGACGGTGGCCATGGTAATTGTAGACTTACCATGGCCAACTATATAGTGGTGTTGGGTAATGCTTCGTTTACCAGGTTGCCTAGGTACCCGAAGGAAAGTGCAATGTACAAAGTGTTCAGATCCCACCGATGAACTCACCAGGAAGGGATTGAGTATGTTTTGCATCTATTGCATCGTTTCCTCGAGAATTGCTGCGATTACCAACCCAATTTAGGGTTTTCTGACAGTCGTACTAAATTATTTCAGCCCGGAATACACTGCTTGACTGTATAGTTCTTGCAGGGTGGCCAGTCTGTCCGAGATTATGTGAATGGCACAAGTACCACTGTATGATGGTTATGATGTCTGAAACTGCCAAGGAAATAGCTAAGCACTCAGCCTGGAAAACTATGGTAACCCCCAATGGTGTGGCTTTGTGAAAAATGAGGTCCTCCGTGAAGATCCTCGTATTGTCCTTATTTTTCATCCATCAATGAAGATCCACAGCTCTGCAAGGCCCAACCCCATGTAACGCTGATCCTGGTGAAGATAAATTTGGTTATAAATCGTTCTCTGGCTGAAGATCAAACTCAATTGCATTAAGTTGTAGATGCCTTAATGATAAATAGGGCGGCCTATATGATAAATAGGTAAGTTTTTGTAACTCGTGAGATGTAATGCGAAAACCAAAATCCAAGTGAAAAAATATAGAAGTCTTCATACAAAACGGGATCTCTACATGTAAACCGGAGAGTAATAAAATAATTCGTATAGTATACGGTCATTGCAAACTTTGTCTAACGTACACAATAATATACAAATACATATAAGCTATGATTTGTCCAGTGAAATTATCAGTTAGATATTGGAGAAACTAATGATCAAACTATCCTATCCTTATGTTATTTTTCTTTTCGTAAGGAATAATATATAAAAATCATAAGCAAGGTGAGTACAACAAAAATCTTAGAACACATCTCACGACAGATCACAAACACGACTGCTTAGCGAAATTTCTCATAGAACCGTCCAATCCTACAAGAATACACGGGAATCCGGAGAAAGTGCCCAACGCATAATATCTCACCAAAAGCAACCTTCGAAAATAAAAACCAGAGAAATAAAATCGAACGTGAATTCCAAATATATATAAATATTAATGAAAACAAAGTATGCCACGCACTTTTGCATAGTATCGTCTGGTTTTCATATGGAAGAGATGTCATTAAAATGTTAATACTTTAAACAGCTAAGTGGGGGAAGTTTGGATAAAAAATACTGATCGAATCGAATTATCATCACAGTTCGAACGATCTTGGATTAGTTGAGTCCAGAGCAGAAGCAAAGATGAAGTCCTTCGTTGTGTTTTTAAGTGTTGTGGCTTACGTGTCCTGTGGACCGGTCAGTTCAGACGATTCAGTGCTTAAATCAGTACTTGGAAATTTCGTCAACTGTAACAGTGATTTGGGTCTGTGCATGAAGGTATGAAGTGACAGTGCAGTGATATTGTTTTTGACTTGACACATGGACGCATCAAAACATGGATTTTTTTTAAAATTGTGTTTTATTTTGGAGAGTTCAAGTGCATTTTATGGTCTAGACAGTATTAGTCAATGTGTCAATAAACTTTTACACAAATAAAATTATTCATAAAAGTGATAATTATTTAAAGCCACGATGTTTTCAAGTCCAAGTGTCAAGTGCAAGTTTAAAATAAAGTTTATCTGTTAATTGGTTTTTAACAAAGATGGATTTAAAGTAAACGTTGGAAATACAAAAGGAAAGAATATCCTTATATAAGCTGACCTCAAAGTTAAGAGAAAGGGAAAAGTGTCAAATCCTGCCAAATGAGGCTTTTTAGTGAAAGTGATTTTTAATTTGTGGGACACATTAGATACGTCAATATAGAATTAGTGATAGGCACTATTGCTTGCAAATAATTGATCACTGTCATTAAAATTAATAGTTTCTGTTACTTAATTGTCAATGTAAAAGTCATGGGTGACAGAGCGCTTGGTTTTGCACGCAAAGACAATTTTGACAACAATTATAAATAATTGTTAATAATAAAACCTTACTGTCGGTTGGATTGTTTGGATTTCTTTCTTTCTATAACACATTGTC
The DNA here is from genome assembly GCA_948252205.1 of Orthosia incerta. Classification (NCBI taxonomy): domain Eukaryota; kingdom Metazoa; phylum Arthropoda; class Insecta; order Lepidoptera; family Noctuidae; genus Orthosia; species Orthosia incerta. Next base: position 24,384,171 of record OX411762.1, on the reverse strand, counting down.
ATTATAACGTTATTGAATAAGCAGCTATACCAAAAAAAATCGGTTGTCAAAATTTGAGACTACATATTAACCATCAAAAATCTGTACATTCTATTTTTGTAATTCTAACAAAATCATCTTTTCACAGGAGCATGCCCTAAAAGCCAGTGAAAGGCTCGGCGCTGCCCGCAAGCTTAGAATTATCGAAGGCATCACTCTCCTGAACAACAATCCCAAAGAAGGCAAGAGCTTGGAGACTCTTTCCACTGACCCTGCCTTAAGGAACAAACAGGTCACGGAGAGGCTTTGGGAGAGCGCGTCTGACCTTCTGCAGTCTACTGAGTTGGAGCTCAGCTACGGTGGAAGCGATGGTGATGAAGCTGAATCCAGGGCTATTGGTGATGAAGGTATATTTAGAATAGTAGCTGTTTTTTTCTGTTTGAGCATCTGGCATAGATGAAATGTATTTAGAGAAAATGACGGTTCACTTAATACAAGAGAAGGAATATTTTGGTCGTTCTTCTCTCATAAAATACTTGTATTTTGTGAAGATTCTCGTTTTAATACGATAAATTAAGAACAAGTTTAGAACTGCAGTCAATTTTATATATTTGGACTTGTTTAATTGAGAAAGATGATCAATAATGCCACTAACGGTACAGACAGTTGAAGAAAACGAATTAAAAGATTGTATTAGTACCAAATGAGTAAGGTTTAAATTGATTGCTTCCAAATAAAGAGCAATTTATGATTGAATATATCCTTTGATTGGATGAAGAAACTGGAATCTTATAGTTTTGTTATTTTTGTAGATACCCTGCAATCACTATATTATTTACTACATGAGAAAGTTAAGATAATCTCAGGATGCCATTTAATTTACTGCCACGTTTGACATTTAATCTTTTGACCTCTCATTAATTATTAAAAACGTTATTTTTACTCTGCAGCATCAATTCTTTGACTTATTTTCGTCTTATGTTAAGTATATCCGCAATGATTTATACACAATTAAGTGGCTATATTAAATTTTATCTTTTCTATCCAGTTGAGGAAAGCCGTGGCAAAAAGAAGAAGGAGATCAAGAAGAAGCTGAAGGTTCTGATCCCCCTGATACTCCTCGCCAAAGCTAAGGCCGTTGCCATCGTAGTCCTAGCCCTGGTCGTCATCGCCGCTTCTCTCTTCAAACTGGCCCTCCTCGCCAAGATTGCTTTTATCATCAAGATTATTGCCATCATCAAGGCTCTGCTTGCTAAGAAGCACGCTCACGAGGAGGTGTCCTGGGAACCTCATGGTTGGGAACCCCATGTTGAACACCACCCAGTGGCTGCTGAGCATGGCCATGGATGGGAAGGTGGCTGGTCACGCTCCAGGAACGAAGCCAACAACCTGGCTTACTCTGCCTACAATAACTAAATTTGTTACCAAATATTACGTTTAATCTGACCCCTTAACGATTTAAGAGTGAATGTATTTAAGTATGTCTGCCGCTTTTTTTTCTTCTTAGTTCGTGTTTTGTTTATTCTTTTTTCTACAGTTTTTCTTTTCAGTCATTTTATATTTTTTGCCTTTACTTGTGATTTTGTTAATCTGACTGAAAAGGATTCTTGCTTTTCTAGTGTATATGATAGTATTATTAGTTATTTACAAATATCTAAGTATACGGGTATATTTGATACGTATTTATTTTAATATTATAAGTATTTATTATAATTTATACTTATAATTATTTTACCAAAAAGAGGCTAAAATATGTCTACCTATCTATTTATTTAATCTTATTATTAAATTGTATAATATTTTGTATATTTCTAAAGTACCTGTATGATTCTCATTATATAATTGATGTATATATTTAAAATGCGATCTCTTATATATTTATTATAATTTCGACAATGTATATTGTATCGTGTATCACGAGTGAGGAGTTATTTATTTCGTTTGTATGGATGAGTGTGAATTGTTAATTTATTTCTATATTTATAGCAACAATAAACCAAACAGCAGTTATTTATTTATTCGTTTCAATGAACAAACTTCCTTACCAACAATAAAACTTTTGATAACATAATTTTATTAAAACTATTCAACTTGTAAGCTTGAGTAAATCTTGTGTAAAAGTAAAAGAAAAGTACATTTGTAGAATGCCAACAATTTACCATGTCTGCTTGACTCGAAGAAGAAGTAATAACACTAGCTTTACATCTGCAAAATTCTGAAAATAAAACACAAACATCTTCTTAATATAGTTCTTCAGCGGTATTGCTAAGAATACCATCAAAACACTACTCAATAATGATTGATTTGCAGAGATGAACCATAAATACAAGTATCCTGGTTTGTGATGCTTATAGATCAATGACCTATTGACTAGAAACTGAATCTTTAACGTTGCAAATAAAAATAATTACAAATAGTACTTTTCCATTTATTAGCGTGACAAATTGAAAGTCTCACGTAAAAACCGTAACATCCTCTCACTCCTGGATCACTCCTGGCTTACAACGCTGTATTAGAAACTGGGATAAATTGCATCTAACTAAGGTTGTCCTTATCGAGGGTACATGGGCTATTTGTATTAAGCGACATCCTGGCCGATATTCAATCACATACTTCGGAATCGCAAGATTTTTTTGTGTCGTTTGAATCTGCTTTCATGGCGATCTGACCACTTTTTGTCGCTTGAAACATCAGTAAATTTAGGGATAATTTAAATCTGATTCGATTGATGACAATTTACTGATTTTGACTTGAGCTGGTGGTCCTGACATAAATTTTGTAACATAGGGCATTTGAATCGCCTGTTTGTTTATTTCTGGCTTTGAAAACATGAAAACTAGATTAAATTGTGCGGTTTTTGTAAAGAAAAACAACATAGACCACTTTTTCGTAAAAAAATTAATACTTTTTATAATGTTATTTTTTCCTAAAAATGAAACTTTGAAATGCTAAAGTTCCAAAAATGTAGCTTAATTTAAATAGCCCGGAAATCTTCGATATACGACACGTCGCTAAGTCTGCAGTTTAGATCTCTCGGTATATGCTGCCCCCAACAGCCTTCTTAATTGCATCTGACGTTTCGCCGATGTTCTGCCAACGGTACGGTACCTAAATTACAGCATACACGGAAAGAAAAGGGCCTATTCCTAAGTAAGGTCTTGAACGTACAGTCAGCATTTCAATGTTTGTTTTAATACCTAATTAGTAATGGCATCACGTACACTCATCATATAAAATTATAACAGCGTATTTATGGTAATGTCTTACGTTAGTTTGAATATTTATGCTTTGTTGGTAATGCTAAATAGTAAGAGTATTGTGGTCTAAGGAGAGAACTGAATATGACGTAACCAGGGCAAATTTTTAACGTAGAATATGTCGTGGAAAATAAATTGGAAAACCTACTCAAACTCGGATTCTAGGACATACCTAAACTAAACGATTTGCATGAAGTTTTATTGCCCACAAGCTGTTCCCCGCGGCTTCGCTCCCGTAGACCACCCCACAAGACCTGTTTTCGGGATTAAAAAGTCCTATGCCATTCAGGAATAATGTAGCTTTCTATTGGTGAAAGAATTTTTTAAATCGGTATAGTAGTTTCGGAGCATATTAGGTATGTACAACCAAACAAACAAACAAAAAAATCTTTCCTCTTTATAATGAGGTGGTGAATGGTATAGAAAACAGACATGATTTGGTTTACTGCATTATAATTCATAAACAACTCACTCACTTATATTAAGTATTATTTGAATGAACCTATTGTAGTTGAATACACTTGAACTGAAATTTAAAAAAATACCTATAATTGTCTGTTTGTAAAAGGTTATCTCATGGAGAACTCACTCCTGAAAAGTTACGCAATCGCTAAGTGATCCCGAAAAATGCATGTTTCACGTTTGATAAGCCACAGGAGCAAAGCCGCAGAGAAGAGCATAGCAACGCCTACAAATATTAAGCAAGCAAAACCTCCAACACGCACAAAGGAGAAAGCTTTCACCACTTTCGTACGAGAGCATTCGTCTGTTTTGCAACATTGCTATTGAGGTATCTACAGGCTTACGTTCACCTATTGCACCAGACATGTTTGTTATCATTTACCACTGAACCGAGAGACTGCTAAATTACGTGTCAGTGTTTTGAACCGTTTTGAAAATTGTGCATGTAAGGTCCTTATGGCTGCTTCAGCCAATAGTGTTATTATAGGTGAATACTTCATAATAGTATTTAAATACTGTATTTGCCATCGACGCGGTAAGAAGAAGTGTTTTGAAGAAAATTCAACGTAGAAGAATTCTTTATTTTTCTTTGCAGCAAGTCTTTAAAATAGTATCTCGTTTGTAGTTGGCAGCACTATTGCCCAAGAATATTATGTAAAACTCCTTGCGAAAGAGCACTGGCAATAAACTTGTAACTGGTCATATTATTATGAATGAGTGAAGGTACTAGTAGCCTTGCACTTGGTAATGTGGTAATTGGACTGGTACATGCAGAATAAACCTTGGCAATGTTATGTCTGATGAGTAAACGAATGCTTGCAGAAAGGCAAACAAAACAAAGGAATATCTAGATGGTTTTTAAGTGTTTATCCGCATCTACACTTTTTTTATTGCTGCCAGTGTAAAATTCAAATCTAGACAAATTTGTTTTTTTTTTTTGTAAAAGAGGATTTGTTCAAAATTTATTTCAGATGGAAAGCTAGAGAACACTGTGATATTGTATTTCACGATGTACATACACATCCTGAAATACAATATCTTCGAGATGTAATCTACTTTTTTTGCACAATTCCTGTGGGAAGTCGCAAGAAAAGGCTAGTCAGCAAAATAATGATTTTTAAAACAGGTGCGTCTGCCTAATAGCGTAAAATATCATGATTATAAGAGAAAAATAAGGGGTCCTAAGGGTAAAGAAATTGACCTTCAAGACAACGCCATCTGTGTCCCACTATGTGAACTTGAAAAGAGATGAGTTGCATCTATCACATCTTGGTTTCGTAAACTTTCACCTCAGATCTGGCGTTGGTGTTGCAATAGAAAGTGAGGTTAAGAAATAAAGCATGTCTCTATGTAGCTTGAATAGTATAGTTTATAAAAGTTACATTAGAACATTTGTTATGATCGCCTTTATTTTATTTTACTTTTTATAATACAGATCTTTAGATCACTCAAGTCAATTTTATTAACTGTAGTCAATCGATACCGAAAATCAATGTAACATTAATGTCAAACGGTGAATCGCATTATTTTAATATTTACCTCAAAAGCCTGCACCTTTCCGCTAATTTAACATACCTACTGGCCAGCGTTGCCAGACATCCCCATTTTTATGTGTCGAGCTGGATGTCCCGCGCGGGACAGGCTCAGTCTTGCTTTTCGGCGATAACTCGACCGTGCGTGCAAATCTGATTTAAAATATCATATTTTTTTTAAAATACATTTTCGCTGGCTATTTTTTTATTACTTTCATGTAAACGTAATTTAAAACTCAAATACAAAGTTAAATATTTAAAAACTTCTGATTATATACGTGTTTTTACTATGTCCCGCTTTCGACGAAAGAATCCCGCTTTTTTCACTCAAAAAGCTTCAGAGTACTGACATGCCAAAAACAAAATCTGGCAACGCTGCTACTGGCTTCAAAGAGCGCAATTCAGGGAAGACTAGATAGCTTTATAGGAGGCTTTTAGCCACAGTGCATGGGGTGGGTTCTTGCAGATTTATAAAAAAAAGTATTTGTGTTTAATTTGTAACGGGCCGATATTTTAATTCCAGAAACGGCGGTTCATTTCATCAAATACTGCAAGAATCCTATCCAGGAGAAATAAACTAATCGCAAGCTGGTCTTTACTACCTACTAAAACTTTTGTTTACCAAAAAAGTAAAAAGCGTAAAAATAAATACAAAAACAAGCAATCACACACACTTATATATTAAAAACTCTGACTATTTAAGACGCGGTTTGTTTAAATTTCTTGACGGTAGTTAGTTATGTGGGTTAATATGTCTTTTTATTTTTTTGGAAAATCACTATGATTATAATTGTTGTTATGAAGTCTCCAGATGTATGTGTAAATATCACATTTATCTCTACCATTCCAACTTTTTACAAACTTTTATTTAACATGATTAGTTAGTATGTACAGGTAAAATTTAGCATACGAACTTTAAAACTGCTATCTCCAACTGATTGAGCTGAAATTTAGCTCGCAAGGTCGTTTGGTTTGGATGAAAATGCACCCTAAGTGACATCATTCTAAATCCAATGTAGCGAACTCTCAAAGATGGCGGACGATTTTTTTAATAAAATGTTGTTCTTAATATTTTTTTATTTTTTTGTTATAAATACACAGTCTATCATTTTGTGTAGATTGTAGAGCAATAACTTTTTTCCGGGGTACCGTATGGTGACAGACATAAAGAATTTCACCATACCATATCTTCCCGTGGGTGTCGTAAGAGGCGACTAAGGGACTCACCAGAGAATGGGCAGCAGCGTTCTCTGTGCACTTCAACAACAAACTGCGATCGCCAACCCACCTGCCAAGCGTGGCGATTATGGCTAAACCCCAAACTAAAATGAATAGCACACAGATAAAATGGCCCCGAGTGCCCGGCAGCCCGTCCACCCTAGGCTACGGTAGCGGTCGAGGCAATGGCGTGAGACCCGGCTACCCCAATAAAAACCGACGACTGGACCTGGGAACATATGACATGCGAACACTCCGGACTGACGAGAAGATAGTCGAACTCGAGGAAGAATTGAGCTGGTTGCGATGGAGTATTATAGAGTTATCTGAAGTCCTAAGAGAGGGGGACGACTCGATAATCCTCAAATCTGGAACCTGCTCTATTTCCGAGAGGGTGACCGATAGTCCCAGGGTGGTGTCGGGTTTTTCGACCAGGGTGGCGTACCTTGTACTCAGAATACCCGCAAGATATTCGCTAAAGATCATACAGGTATACGCCCCGACCTCGGCACACCCCGACGACGAGTTAGAGGCCATATATGAGGATATCTCTAGAGCCATGCATGGTTTCAAAACTCACTTCACCGTTGTCATGAGGGACTTCAACGCAAAACTGGGCAAACGAGACGTGGATGAGCTGCAAGTGGGGCAATTTGGAGTTGGACGTCGGAACCACCGGGATCACCTACTGGCCAGTTTTATGGAGAAGGAGGGCCTGTACATGATGAACTTCTTCTTCAGAAAGCGTGAGCACAGGAAGTGGACCTGGCAAAGCCCCGATGGTGCAACTAAAAACGAGATCGACTTCATCATCGCAACCAAGAAGCAAATGTTCAATGATGTCTCTGTGATCAATTCGGTGAAAACCGGCAGCGATCATCGCATGGTAAAAGGCACATTGAACATTAGTGTTAAGCTTGAAAGGGTTCGACTGATGAAGTCCACGCTTTGTTCAGCACAAATCCAGGTCCAAAACCCCGAGGACTTTCAGCTCGAACTCCAGAATCATTTCGAGTGCCTAGGAAGCTCCGTGGACGATTACAGTGGTGAGTTCGTGGAAGCTGTCCATACGGTCGGGTCTAAGTTTTTCAAGACCCGCCGTACAGATATAAACAAAAAGCTCTCTGATCCTACTCTCAAGCTCATGGAGGTGAAGCGTGAGATGATCCTGCAGTTTCCTGACGATGCGTTGAAATACCGGCAGCTAAATAGACGGATCGCAAAGTCCTTGAAAAGCGACCTCCGCCACTTTAATACTGAGCGTCTTAAAGACGCGATTGAGCGGAATAAGGGCTCCAAGGTCTTTTCAAGAGATCTATATTGGGCAGAGCCAGCTCACGTAACTGAAGACCGATGATGGCAGGATCGTTTCCGCCAAACCGGAGCTTCTGAGGGAGATCGAAAGATTCTATGGGCAGTTGTACACGTCAATCAGTAAACCCGTCGCGAATCTAGCGACTGACCCTAGAGCTAGATTGACCAGGCACTATACCGAAAACATTTCCGACGTCAGCCTGTATGAGATTAGGATGGCTCTGAAACAGCTTAAGAACAACAAGGCACCGGGTGAGGACGGAGTTACGGCCGGACTCCTGAAGACGGGTGGAAAACCAATACTTAAGGCCCTTCAGAAGCTGATGCAATCAAACGATTCCATCATACTCGAAGGGCAAACGCCACAGGCATGGTGCAGGGGTGTGGTGGTACTCATGATCTAGAACATGATCTAGATCATGTCTACTTATTTATGACATTCCCATGACGAAAGTGGTAAGTCTCATGAGCCTTCAATTTTACCGGCACCGATATCCTATCACTTCTGCTTCAAAACAACATTGTTTGTTCTCCTTAGATGCTGAAATAGTAAAGCAAGTGTTAGAAGTTTCAATGAAAAAATCTAAAACTTGTAACTTCATAATACATTGTGTTGCTATTGTTAATCAGAATAAAATTCATACGCACAAAATCATTAAGTCCACCAAAACAATGATTAAAATTATAACATAATTAGGCTGCCAATTGCAACTATAAGAGATATTATAACAGCAATAAAAACATCAAAATATACTATTACACAGATAAAATCTATTGTGATGAGTATTGTAGTATTATTATTTTATAATACGTCTATTATTTTAGTATAATCGTTATGGATATTACCGTGTGATTCTCTTACTTTTTTACCGTGTAATTTTGCTAATTACATTACATCTTTACGCATTTTACATTACATAACATAACTGCTACTATATAATAGTTACTTTGTGTTCTTCTCGGCAAACTATACATATAGGTACCATTCACTTATATCGTACTGGGCTCAAGTGGTGAATTTTGGCACTCCGTCTCACGGAGAGGAGGCCTGTGTCCCAGCCGTGGGTTATAGCCGGATTATGTTTTTTTAAGTCTCATTCAAGTTCCATGCGTGGTGAAAAAGTAACTTGTGTATAATGACGAAAGACTAACCTATCAGCAAGTGTAGTTATGACCAACATTGACTACGACAAAAAGTTGAGATGAATTTTACTTTTAACTTCCATCACCTATTTATGCTGTACTCTTCTAGGTCTGCTGGATTTTCAGCGCTTTTTTGTGTCATAAAATAATGGGCCTGATCATAATGTTAAGGCTATGTTCTTTTAAAAGTGGCTGTTTTTTTTAATTTACCACTGCTGCAGTACCATTTACCATCAAAATATTCTCCAAACAGTATCAGCTCTAAGAAATCTTCTCATAAGTAATTCAACCATAGATAGACAGCGGTGATAAATCCTATCCGGTACACTGTGCTAGTACACTGATTGTTATCACGGGTGTAAGCTACGAGCATCGGAATTAAAAAGCGTGACAAAACAGGTGTTAGCAGAAGTATGTATATTAATTAGGTTACGTCATATGGTTTATGTAGGTCATCGATGTCTAAGCGGAAGTGTTATATTATACCTAGTAGCATCTGCCAGCGGCTTCGCCCTCGTGAATGTCGAAAATTGTCCCAAGGGACAAAAAGGGACAAGGGGGAGGGAAGGAGGGGGGAGGGGGGATTTCTGGGATAAAAAGTATCCTATGTACTATTCCAGACTATGCTACGCTGACATGCAAGCTAAATTGAAAGATTTAAGTCAGGAAGCGGCAGAAACAGGACTAAAAATAAACTCCCGGAAGACCCAAGAGATGAGATCTGGTGTGAAGAATACATCACCGTTGCTGATTGGCACAGAGGCAGTGGAACGCGTTCACAAGTTTACTTGCATCGGGAGCGTCGTCGGAAACTGGAGGTAGTGAAGAGGACATCCGCTTCAAGGATCGCCAAAGCACGAGCTACTTTCGCGCAGCTGAGACCTGTCTGGCAATCGCGGAAACTGACCCGAAGGATTAAACTCAAAGTCTTCGGGTCAAATGTCAAATCCGTGTTACTTTACGTGTGCGAAACGTGGAAGGTCACAAAAGACATGTCACGAGAAATCCAAGTTTTCGTCAACCGCTGTCTTTGTCGCATACTCGGCATTTACTGGCCCGAGACCATCGCCAACGTGAAGCTGTTGGAGCAATGCCACGAGAGCCCGATCGACCGCCAGATCAAGCGTCGCAAATGGGGTTGGATTGGCCACACGCTGCGAAGGGATTCTGATCATATACCGAAGCAAGCGCTGGATTGGAATCCCCAAGGCAAAAGAAAGCGCGGCCGTCCCCGTCAAACCTGGCGTCACAACGTGTTGGCGGAAGCGACTAGCATCGGTATGACATGGAGCGAGGTGAAGCGTGAAGCTCAAGACCGATCGCGATGGAGGACTAATGTGGACGCCCTTTGCCCCATTCCGGGGACGTAGGACTTAAAGTCAAGTAAGTCATTCCAGACTATAATCTATCTCTGTGACAAATTAATCCAAATTCGTCTAGCCGTTTGAGCGTGAAGAAGTAAAAAACATACAAACACACACACACACACATACACTCACAGACTTTCGCCTTTATAATATAAGTGTGATTATTTTGTAGATAGGTATCTGCTTGAGCAGTTGTATTATTTTGAAGGCGGACTGAAACAGTACAGCCAGCTTTTAAAAATCACTGATAAAGTGATAATAATTGATTGCCAAAATGTTAGGCACTGCATTTACCAAATAAATTTCAATCAGTCTGCCCAGCCATTTCCCAACTAAATAAGTTGGGTTGGGCTTCCAGTCTAACCGGATTCAGCTGTGTACCAGTGTTTTACTTGGAGTGACTGCCTATCTGACCTCCATAACCCAGTAACTGGGTAACACGGTACCCCTTGGCAAGACTGATGTCAGATCTCAAGCTTCTGACTACCCGTAACAACTGTCAAAGATCTTCAAATGACAACCGGGACCAACGACTTAACGTGCTTTCCGAGGTACGAAAAAAACTCGCTATATAAAGATGGTCACCCATAAACGGACCGACCTCGGCAAGCGTTGCTTAACCTTGAAAATCGACCCGTGCGGCTGTTATTATTGAGCCACGAGCTCCTCTTGAAACCAAATAAATCTAGTCCGAGTTAAATTAACGTTGAAGTAAGTTGTTTCTTTGTAGGAAGGTAGCTGGTTGGAAGCTGATCCAATAACGGTTTATTTGACTAAACTACACTAGAAACTACAATATCACCGAGTGTGATAATAATTTTATTTTTCATTGAAAACATTGCCCACACCCAGATCCTGAACAGCTAACTGTAGGCCATACAAATATTTGTTCCGTGCGGGAATCAAACCTGCGACACGCCGCGCAGCAGCCGATTGCTCAACCACTACGCCAACCGTTTTATCGTTTTTATCTCGAAAATATGCAAGGTTCTGGCATTGGCCCCGAAAAAGCACCTGTGGCAAAAAAAAACAGTTACTTATAATGTTAATGGGAATTAAGTGTTGTATTGTGTCATCCTCATCATCAGTCCATAGCAGTCCACTTTTTTAGGCAACTGTAATCCAGCTGCTACCAGCCACCCTGCGAAGATCGTCGCTTCACCTAGCCTGAGGGCGTCCTACCTTACTTTTACCAGTTTTTGCCTTCCACTCTAGAACACGATTATCCCAACGGTCATCGGTTCTACGAATTATATGGCCGGCCCATTGCCACTTCAGCTTGCTTATTCTGTGAGCTATGTCGACAATTTTGGTTCTCTGCCGGATCACATCGTTCGTTTAGGAATCGATCCCTTAGAGAGACTCCGAGCATAGCCCTTTCCATAGCTGGCTAAGCAACTTTGAACTGACCTGTCCAGGCGTGTTGTGAGTGTCCACGTCTCGGCACCGTAGGTCATAACAGGTAGGACGCACTGGTCTTCAGGCTTTGTGGAATACGCGACGAGAAGTCTCAACGAAATTTTCCACACGCCGCCCAGCCCAGCTGTATTATTTTGTGTATCTATGAAATTATAAACAGTTGTTGTTCCAATTAACATAGAGTTAGTATTTGTGACACTGTTTCTTCCTAACTAAAACAATATGAATATCCGTTGAAGACTGGATAATGCCAAGATTGTTTTGAATTCAGATAAATCAAAATCAGCCTTTCATGGATGAACTCTTTCAAACATGTTTACTGCATTTCTACAAAACCAAGAGAGCGTGAAAACACATAATAATAATATGTAAAACAGTAACACAAAATACTTTTTTTAAAGTTTTCGCTTTCTGCGTGGGTAGGCGAATAAGGAAAGTGTCAGTAGAGGTCTTGTAATCGTGCTCTTAGGTACTGACAAGAGAAATGCTGTTGTTTACATTTTGATGTAGGTACGTATGTCGGTTTTATGATGTTTAAGCCCGCTAGAGTTTTTAATGAATTAACAACACTTACATAGGTTAAAATTTCCATTATGGGCCGCTGATTTTTGGCGCGAGGAGGGTGGGGGGGAGGAGGGGGGAGGTTTGGCTACCCCCCTGTACCATCCCCACCACTCGGAGCCCTATGGTTATGGAGATATCCATGGTTGAAATTTTCAGGTTAGAATAAAAATTTCCATAATTGTCCATTGTTTTGAGGGGTGGGGAGGGAGGGAGGGCAAGGAGGGTTGGGGGGCTACCCCCCTGCACCATCCCCACCCCACGGAACCCCATGTATATGGAGATATCCATGGTTAAAGTTTTTACGATTACTATTTAAGCAACAAAGTCGACGGAGCCCCGCTGCGCGGGTCTCCTATTTCTGTCTGAAGGGTCTAAAGTAACCTAACACGAAGGAGATGACGGGAGCTGAGTTCGCTCGCTTTGCTCGCTCACTTCAGCTCCCGTCATCTCTTCGAACCTAACCTGTCCGTGTCGGGGTGCCCTAAGCTCCCGAGCTCGCTTCGCTCGCTCTTGCACTAATTCACATTTTTTACCTCACTAATTATATTTAAGTAAAAAATATATCTAATATCTCCATAACCATGGGGTTCCGTGGGGTGGGGATGGTACAGTGGGGTAGCCCCCCTACCCCCCTTGCCCTCTCTCCCTCCCCGCCCCATAAAATGATGGACATTTGTGAAAATTTTTAGTCTAACCTGAAAACTTTAACCATGGATATCTCCATAACCATGGGGCTCCGAGTGGTGGGGATCGTACAGGGGGGTAGCCAAACCACTCCCCCTTCCCCCCCCCACCCTCCTTGCACCAAAAATCAGCGGCCCATAAAGGAAAGTTTATCCCTTACATATGGTAGTAGTACTATAGTTAGGTAGGTCCAACTTCGAGAAAGAGGTCAACCGTCGAATCCAACTCGGCTGGGCAGTGTTCGGGAAGTTGCGCGGTATCTTCTCGTCCAACGTACCACACTGTCTCAAGGCGAAAGTCTATGACCAGTGTGTGTTGCCAGTGATTACTTACGAGACAGAGACGTGGTTGTTCACAATGGGCCTCATCAGAAAGCTTAAAGTCACCCAAAGGGCAATGGAGAGGGCTATGCTCGGAGTTTACTTACGTGATCGAATCAGAAATGAAGACATCCGCAAGAGAACCAAGGTTACCGATATAGCCCGAAGAATTGCCAAACTTAAGTGGCAGTGGGCAAGGCACATTGCTCGCTGAACGGATGGCCGTTGGGGCCGAAAAGTTCTAGAGTGGTGACAACGTACTAGAAGAGTACTAGTACAGCGTGGGAAGGTCTCCCTCTAGGAGGAGCGACGACCTGGTCAAGGTTGCGGGCGTCCGGTGGATGCGAAACGCACAGGAATGATCAGTGTGGTGACGCTTGGGGGAGGCCTATGTCTAGCAGTGGACGTCTGTCGGGTGAAATGATGATGATGATGATGACATATGTGTCCCCTGACGAAGATGGCGGGCAGGAATTGACACCTACAGAAAGGACTGGTCTACAATTGCCCAAAACCAGTAGTAATTGATGGAAGAAAGGAATGCCTTTGCTCTGCAGCGGGACAATTTACACTGAAAATAAATAAATAATTATACTTACATAAACTCACCTATGGTAGAAAATATAGAATGCAAACTGCTCGATACTCATATTCTAATTTATATTGCTTGATTTACGATCATAATGTATATCGGTTCATACAGGCACGCTGGGTAATGAGTACCGTACCTTCATTATCCATTCTAAACCAAGCCTCATGATACGAGTATAACTTATAATACGGTCAGTGATAATAATATCTTGAACGTATTGTTTAGAATCTCTCTCAAAAAACAATTTATAATTCCAGAGTGACATATTGATCACACCAACGGTACTAGAGTGCTACTAGGCCAAAAAAATGAAGTGACTGAAAGTGTCAACGGCATGCGTCGCATGCTAACACCAAATCGTCACAATGACGTTAGAGAAACTTAATATGACATCACAAATACTCATGCCTTCTTAAAGGTATAGACCGAAACTATAGACCACCACAATCATTGCATACTCTTTATAGAGATACAAATTTTATGAAAGATAAAGAAACGGTTTTTCCAACGCCATCCTACAACCAGCTGACAAACATACAATCATAGGTATTGATTGCATGTTGAAGTTAACCTCAAACGGTAATATCGGTCCAGTGTGATTATACTACATTATATACACAGAATTTCTATTTTATATCACTTTCTCGAGACTCGAGACATACATAATTATTGATACTTATGTATAATTAAGTGTGACTGGTCGGCTTCAGACGGTGTGGTAGCATTTTGTTTTAGACGGGTATTTTACAAAACGCTTTCATGCAGACCAACATCTAATAAAAACCCCTTTTCGAAATGCTGTTAGAAGTGCAACCAAATAATATACCAGTGTTGCCTTTCTTGCTCACCGCAGTACTATTATACCACTGTTAAAGCATTTCTTAGATCTATCCGCTTTACGTTGTTACGCTAGTAAACTGGATTGCTTACTATTTCATCTATCCATTCTTTCTTGCACGGAAATCTGTATAGAAGATCCCATCTGGAACATCGTAATTATTTTTACATAAATATGTTCTATGGACAACAAAGTAGCCTTTCTCAACACGTATTGAAGTAGTTCTATCAGAGATAATACGTTCCCATCTATATGTGTACAAATATCGTTTTAGGGCGTTAGTGGATATGATACTTACGTACCATGATTTTTTGACGTACATCATAAAAACGGATCCGAAAACATCCACACAAATAAATCATGAATCCATACGTAATAATACGACAACTCAGTAGTTCCCAATTTCAGCAGTAGAACTTACGGATTATTATATTTCTAATCTAAAATTACAGATAATAATCATAATTATTCATTAATCTTCTTCATTAATTGAACCTAATGACGTCACTAGTAAAAGTGTTAGCTATTCAGTATAATGAATTTTATGTTAATTTAATGCGTCTGCGTCGAGTTTATGGAGATGTAGATATGCGTGTGTGTCAGCTTGTTTTACTCGAAAACTGTTGGGCGATTTCTGATGCTGTTTGATAAATTTTTGTTAATTGACTTTTTGTGTGGATTTTTTTTTAGGCATAGATTAGGAAATAAATCATCGCAATCTATGAAGATTAGTTATTTACCAAAGGTTTGTTACCACCGAGTACTACTAGTTACTATTCAAAGAGGATTCTATCTAAACCTAACTACACAAAATTTTTGAAAATTGTCTAGAATGTTTGAGTAGAGTACGTACCATAAGGATCAAATACCTGTAGTTTTTTTATAGCTTAGCAAATAGTCTTTCTCCGACAGTCCACATGTTAGAAAGTGATCGTCACCTTTATTTCAAGTCCTGTACCTACTATGTAGATCTTAGAAAAGTAGAAAAAAGAGTTCTCTCATCCAGCAGAGGCACGCTCTCTTAACATCGGTTCACCGGTTCACCTAGTGAGAGGCCTTCCAACACTGCATGTTTTGGTACGTAGTCACCGTCCCAGAACATTTTAGCCCCATCGACCATCTGTTCTGCGAGAAAAGTGCCCTGCCCGCTGTCATTTACGTTTGGCAATTCTTTGAGCTTTGTCGGTAATTAAGGTATGCATTCTCATCAACGAGTAAACAGAAGGTTATTTTCCAAGTCAAGTAGTAATTTTCATTGAATTTAGCAATTTGAGATCCATTGATTGCTATGACTTATAACTCTATGTAATTAACAACCAACCGACCTCACAAAGAAAAAGCGAGAAGTTTCAATACTAATATTAAAAGTGAAATCCATTGACAAACGGGTCACCCGGCTTTGCTTACAACCGGATATAATGTTTGAGTTTCCTCTCTTAAATCAATATGAATTATTTATGGCATTTTAATGTGAATCAACAAGATGAAAAAGTTTTTAACGTTCGCGACGGACCTTACTCAATAAGCAGCTAGTTATATACTGGGTGTACGGTG
The DNA here is from genome assembly GCA_948252205.1 of Orthosia incerta. Lineage (NCBI taxonomy): Eukaryota > Metazoa > Arthropoda > Insecta > Lepidoptera > Noctuidae > Orthosia > Orthosia incerta. Next base: position 24,367,928 of record OX411762.1, on the reverse strand, counting down.
GGAGAGTTAGGAATTCAAAATTAAATTAAAAGAACTGCAAATGATACAAGTTTATTTCAATAACTATTACAAAGAAGACGAGAATAATGTTAAATAAAGTAATTAAGTTATAATAATGTTTAATGCATGCTAATTTAGGATGATAAGGACAAGATAATGATAATTTCAATGCTTGTAAAAGGCTGCTAAGTCTTAAGTACTTCATATCGAACACCAACATTATACACTTAGTTCGCAATAAAAGTTTTGACTTTGATTTTGACGACTGGCGGATATTTTTTAATTATTCCGTCTAAATTTTGACTATCACGTCGGACACACTTTTGGCATCTGGCCTCCGTATTCCGTGCCACTCGCTGGAGAAGTGATGTCGGGATGCCCTTAACCCCTCGCCAACGTTATTTTCTTTTAGCGCTGACTCCTAGGGTCTTTTTTTTAAATAAAGTCTATGAAACAAACCCAGCGACCATATCAGCACTATAAAATATTGTTCGCGAGGTTAATGGCATTCCGACATCATTTCGCCAGTGAGTGGCATGGAATACGCAGGTCAGATTCAATGAGTGTGTCCGATGTGACAGTTAAAATTTAGATGGAATAATTTGAAAAAATCCGCATTTATCTCCATTGTAAAAATTATTGAATTAAACGTATCATCATCATCTGCCTAGCCTTTTTCCCAACTATATTGGGGGCGGCTTCCAGTCTTACCGGATTCAGCTAAGTACCAGTGTTTTACATGGAGCGACTGCCTATCTGACCTCCACAACCCAGTAACTGGGTAACACGGTACCCCTTGGCAAGACTGGTGTCAGATCTCAAGCTTCTGACTACCTGTAACGACTGTCAAAGATCTTCAAATGACAGCCGGGACCAACGGCTTAACGTGCTTTCCGAGGCACGGAGGAAACTCGGTATGTTGAAATGGTCACCCATCCACTGACCGACCTCGTCAAGCGTTGCGTAACCTGGATGATCGACCCGTGCGGCTGTTAATATTTAGCCACGAGCTCCTCTTCTCCTCTTCTTATTGAATTAAACGTATATCATTAAGAATTATTTTTTAATTTACCTTTTAATTCCTGATTCTGCTCATTGGACACCCTGTATGAAACTGTGTGTTTTCGGTTTCGATTTGTACGATTGTATTATATATTTATATTATTTGTTTTATATTTTGTTTGTTTGGTTAAAAATTGTTTAGTTATTGTTTTCTATCAAATTCGTTTCAAAACATGGCCGAAACACACAGACAGAATTGTATACCGGTATTTTTAATAACAGTCTTGCTTTTGCTCGCAGCATAGTTTCCTTGACTTCTCACATAGAAACCGTACATTTATCGGGATAAAAGTAATATATGGCATTCAAATAATCTAGCTTTTTAACTGTAAAATAATTTTCTTAGAATATCTGGAAGGACTAGGCAGCAGTGAAACAGTAATAACTGGATAACAAAAAACAACGAATCAGAACTTTCAGAAATTTCCCTTAACAATACAGTTTAACCTCTTTATTATATTCGGTAACGTTATGTTGTAGTGAGAAAGATCTACATATGCCTTTAAAGCCCTTCAACTATTGACAAAAGGTATCGCTGACCCATCATTGGTAGTAGGCTGCAATGGTACACATTTTACTTACCAGCTTGTCTTTCTGACCTAAAACTAAAGCTATACCACCTACCTCTACTATAACATCAAAGTTATTCATAGCTTCGAAAGACCTGAAAAAGATAGTATAACGAGACTCGATGAGGGCGTAGAAACGAATATTGAACTGCAACATAACACAAGCTTATGAACATTTGCTCAGAAGTAGACTGGTGATAGGTTGAGTTAAAACTAACCAACAGCTTATCTCAAGAGAGATTTGTGGTGGAATGATGGCAACGTTAGTACTCATCAAATGTATTTCACTTCAAACGTGAGGGGTCACATTGCAATAGATCTTGTGCAATTACGGGTAATAGAATTTTATTAAACACTAGAGCACTTGTTAGAAGATGCTTTCTCGAAACATAGTTTCCAATTAATTGGTTGCAAAATGTTTAAGTATGGACTGACCGATGTATTCGTATTTTTTGCTAACGCCGCTGCTATGCTATTCTGATAAATTTCATTGCAGGAACCAGATGAAGTTGAATCACTTCTACGAGACTCAACCATCGCTGTCTCGGCGCTATTCTGGTGGTCACTTCACTTGATTTTAGCTTTCAGGAGCTAAAATGACATCCACCAACCCGCACTGGGCCTGCGTGGTGGATTACGGCCCATTCCCTCTCACAGAGAGGAGGCCTGTGTCCCAGCAGTGGGAACATTAATAGGCTGATGATGTGTGATGTGAGCTAAAATGATTGAGAATAATGTAGCGAGCTTGTAGTACAATATCAAAGAGAAAAAAAAAAACAAAAAGCGTAAAATCTGCTCATAAATCGGTACTAAACACTAAAGAGGTGTTCCAAAGCCCGTCAGCACTACAAAGTTTTCGGTAAAATAAAGCTCGTTTCAGTTTCTTTCTCACTGAAGACCGAAAGAGCATCGGCACCCATAGATCACAACCACACCACAACCCATTTCCCTAAATGAATAGATTTAGGGAAAACGAACACTTTCCATGTAAGATAAATATACAAATTCAAAGATTCTAATGTCTTTGAACGAGCCTGTTTGACTAGATCCTCAGTAGGGCAGACGGGCGATTATTAGTTGCCTATAAAGAAGATTATTAGTCATAAAGTTTATATTTATGAGGTAGGCTTGGAATGCTGTTGATGAAATATTGCGAATTATTAGCGAAATGGATTTTTATTATATGAGCTTGTTTTTGCAGTTTAATATTAGGCTAAAAATGGGGAAGATAAAAAGCAATCTTTTACAAGACAACTGTAGGTACTCAGCAGTAAACAGAAAAAAACCCAGACAATTGCTACAAGAAACTGCTTAAACTGAAATTGCTGTAGTGTACAAGTTTAACTTCCAAAACAATGCATAAAATTTAATGCATAACATTATCTAGAACGATATTTTTTTCTTACATCGATCACGGTTGAAAAAGAAAGCTCTCTTGCTTATAAGTAGGTAGCTGATATAAAAAAAAAGGTTTAATTTATTGATATTGACAACTAAATAAATGACGAAAACTAGACAAGATCCAACTCAAGAATAAAATGGAGATATGTAACAATAGGAACCAGTAATTAGTCTATAGAAAAATTTCAGACAAAAAAAAGTTGTACTCCTTTCCTCGTCTATTATATTACTGAACAAACAACCATTACTCTCCCATATGATTAAAATCCATTTAAATAAAAAAGTAGAATGTTCCCCATCGTAATGTTTGAAAGAAGCACTTATCTCATTGAGACACAAAGGCTCAAATAAATGAATGTTCATAATAGCTATTATATGCCTCGAGACACACGCAAAAAAAGCTCACTCACACTTGACGCAATGCAAGTCATAATTCATAAGCCATTACATAGCAACTTTCGAATCTACACTAACAAATCCTTCTCAGTAAAAGTTGCCTAGATCTTACAGGTTAATTTGCAACGTCATAAGTTATGACTAGAATAATCCAGACAAAAAATCGCAACGTCACAAAATTCGTGATCAAAAAGAAGTAACAGTTACAAAATCGTGATTAGACACGACAAAAAAGTTGCATCGTCATGCAGATTTTGACATTTCTTGCTATAAATTGTTGCTGTGTCTGGATAGTGAAGGCTTGCCTACCGGATACACTCTCAATGAAGATGAAATTGGACTAAAACACGTGAAAACTAATCTATAGAAAGTCGAGTCTTCAACGTATATACTTTTAACCTGTTTTATCGTTTACCAGTTTCGAGAATCAACTTTAGCTATGTTTATTCACTTATATGTGGAACATATTAAAACAAGCATATTATTATTGGAGAGAGTTGGATGTCTTCTTTTTGAGTTGAATTAGACATTAAGAAATTCTTGCCTACCCATGGCATCACATGACCTTGTCTTATAATTTATGCATATATTTAAGAATCGGTTATGATTTCATGTCGAAATTAGAAATTGGATAGGAGTTCCAATTATTCTATTTCACACGGATGTGAGATGTAATAAAATATTCGTCTGCATAGCAAGGGATATTTTGAAATGCCGACTGTACCCGAAACGGTCATAAGGTAGTTTTACGGTTCAAGCCTGCGGCCAACTGTCTGCTATAAATAATATCAATCATCAAATGAAAGTAAGACGTAATAAACCCGTTCGGCATGTTTGTGAACTCATACTATCGAGCCACTGACATGACTTCGAGTAATTTCAATTTCCGTTTCGAATCAATCGAAAACCAAATCTCTAATGACAACTTCGAACACAATAAAACGAACGAAATAATTGGTAATAATAAATAGTTTTATTCGACAATAAATTAATGGCAATAAATTAAGATAATAAATAAATTCTTTGTACAACAGAGGTTACTACGACGACCGTCGATTTAAACTAAAATTCTTTGTGATTATGTTGAGTGCGAGTATGCACTGTAGGCTAGGTTTTGAGCTTCGTCAAGGTTCTTGTTCCAGTCCTGGCCGTAGCTGGAGTATCCTTCGTGGCCGCCACCGTGTCCAGAGTCGTGAGAGACGTGCTCAACGTGGACAGGGTGATGAGCCTCGTGATGATGAGGGATAACCTCATACGTGGTCTTTGTCTTTTCACCCTTGAAGCAGTAGGCGACGAAGAGGATGGCAGCGAGGACGAGGGCGATCTTGGCGGTGGCGAGGGCCTTGAGTGCGATGAGCTTGACGATGAAGAGTTTACCGAGAAGGAGCTTGGCACCGAGGAGACCGATGATACCCATGCCCATACCGCCTTTCTTCTTTTTGCCACGACCTGGAAAGAAGAAATTTTGATTAGTTTCAAGAATATTATAATAACTTTAGCTACCAAGATGTCAATAAGTTTATATACTTTGATTTGTGGTCCATTACAGTTTTACTATGTTTCTAAAACAATCATATTTTCTATTTTGATAATTTTAAGAATATTCTCTAAGATTCATAACTTTTACTATTACAAATTTAAGGAGTTTAGTATTTTCGTTAATTTCAACTTCATAACAGTTTCAATTTATTATAACTAAAACACGCATATTCTCCAGAAATAATCTATCAATCAATTATCACATCATCAGTAGTCCATTTAAAATAATCTCCGCTATTTCAAAACACCAACAAAGCGTTGCAAATTATGTACTGATTAAGCTTTTTCTCGATTCTATAATTACTGCATTCATTTCGAGTCACTGACTTTACTGATTCACTTTTCTATTTATATCTAAGAACAGAATCTATTTTTATCTTACTTCTATATCTATTCAAAGGAATTAGTCTTATGTTTAAATTGATATGTTATAATTATGTTTGGTACTAACCTTCTTCAAGCGACCTTTGGATGGTGTCCTTATCAGCCTCGTTCATTTTGACCTCAAGTGCGTGAGTTTCGAACAGATTCACGACACCATCGACCAGTCTGTAGTTGACCTCAGCGTCCCTAGCCGTAGGGTCAATGGGCAGAGCATCCACTTTGTTGGCTGACCTGGGTTCAGGTTCACCTTTGAAGACCACTCCATCTACAATAGTTATACTTCTCGATGCTCTCAAGTTGTCGACAACTCTGAGCATTTTTTCCTGTGAAAAAAGTTTTGATTAGATTTTTGATAAACATTTTTATATAATTAATCTGATTAATTTGAAAAAAAAAAGTTTAGGATGAAGTTTGTCATAAATTTAACTGTGAAAAAACTGCAGTATTTAAGATAAACACAGCTGCAATTCTTATTTTGCAGGGACTTCCGGTCAAGCTCCGTAACTTTTGAGGCAAAATTTGAAACGTTCATTGTTTTAGCCGACCGTTGTAATTTAGATCATATGCACACTTGCTACAAGTGAAATAGAAATCCTCGACATCAACCACTGCGAAACCTGATCCCACAAACACACTTCACTTTCACTTTATATTTTAATTAAATTATTAACCTTCACACATAAAATGTAGTCGCCTTTGCAGTCCTTGATGAAGTTAATCGCCGATTCTACTGTGTTATCACTGTCTTCTGCTGAGACAAAGGCCGTAGCCGCCAAAAATACTAAGAAGAGTTTCATTTTTATTTTGTATTTTTTTAAACTTATTTTTTTTTTAGAATGGGTTTTCCGACATCTAGGGATGTCAAGCAATGTTTGGTGTGGCGATTGGACTGCTATACAGTTTTATCATATTCCCCCCCACCTGATTTCTGTATGAAGCACGTTAGACCATCTAGGTTAAGATGAGGATTTTGTGATTATAAACTCTAATATGATCGGTATTAGACTGATTTTTCGTTGAAAGTTTTTTACTAGGGTTTGTTGTGCATTCTTAAGGTCAGGTTCTTGAATAGTCGGTTGTAAAATATTTGTATATTTTGATAGTCATTTACGAGAAATGAATAATTTAACAATGTGGGTTATTGGAGGCATTGTGTGCATACCATTAAGCAATAATTATTTTTGGTTATGAGTTTTCGAAAGTGGTATTGATTTTTGGTTAATTTAGTATGGATCTTAATGGTGTTGAAGTTATATGATTTTATGAATGAAATGAGAGAGAAGTGAATTTGGTCGCAGTAAGATTTACAAGCACCTAAAAGTTTTTAATTTTACCATCTAATATAATGTTAAGATTACTACTATTATTGCTATGTATTCTACTAACTCTGTTGTATACCACAGATCTAATTCGAAAAGATAAATATCACATTATTTCACTTTTAGCAACCGCAGTAGGTGATGGTAACGATATTTCACTGTAGCTATAAAAGTTGCTTTTTGTTCTACTAGGGCTGAAATTTATGGGTTTACAGTAAAACAATTAAAATATTATCTTTCCTTTGATTTATTGTTCACATACTATTTATATCTTGTGCTATCGCGTATTGTGCACTTCTTATGTTAGATATAGAACCGAATACTTCTAATGATCAGATTGATGATTTCTTTATTACCATCAATACTTTTATTGATGCCCATCTTCTTATAATTTCCATCATAATTAGCCAAAATTATATGATATGCAAATTTATTAGCAAAGCCAAAATATTAATTTCAACCAATGCTTTTTTTATACATAATTATTCATTTTAAATAATTTAAACAATTTAGAAATCTAGCCGAAATACAAATATTCCAAACGGACACTTGTATTTTACATTTTTAACCAATAATACTTTTTTCATTTCTATTTCTATAATTCAACTAATTCTCTTACACAACTCTACTAACAGATGTTTTAGATTATTTATTCAGACTAAGTTATGTATGTATAATCTAAGCTTATATTATAAAGAGGTAATATTGTGTGTTTGTATGTAGGGGGTAATATCCGGCATTACTTATCCGTTTATGAAAATTCTTACAGTGATAGAAAACCACAATGATGTTTAGTGCCATATGCTACGTTTAATTCCGATAAAATGCACGCTTCTTTAGGAATAGACCATCAGAGGATTTCGGATGGCCTCCCACTAAGTTGACGAATTACCTGGTTAAGACTATGGGATTCTGCTTGATGCAAGACACACAGGTCGAGCGGTCGGCATAGTTCTTGAGGAATAAACCATTAGAGGGCTTTGGATGGCCTCCCTCAAGGTGAACCGATGACCTGAATAAGGCTGTAGGAATCCGCTGGATGCGAGACTCACCAGAACATCGGTGTGGCAATACTTGGGGGAGGTCTGCATTCAGCAGTTGACGTCTTTCAGATGAACGGGTGATACGAATTCATGATTTCACCAAAAGACCACGAGATCAAAGTCGCGGGTATAAACTAGTTTCATGCATAGCGGTATATCTCGGTTTCGCTCGGCTAGCCTTGTTCAATCTATCGTATCTTCACTTACCGTGATAAGACATATCCTATATGTTTATTGGGGTATACAGGATTACCGTGGAAATTCCGTTAAAATACGTCTTTTTGAATTGATGTTATAGACCGACCGCTTAACTGAGACCATTCTGAAGTAGCTGCGCGGTACGGCAGCGGTGTATTTATTTAATTATCAAAAGTTCATGCAACATAAAAGTACATAGGCGGACTTAGTGCAATGGCGGGTGTAGTGACCTGTCTGCCTACAGTTCGCTGATGGGTGTTAACATCTCTCTTGCTACCTTAGGAACGGTCTCAGTTAAGTGGTCGGCCTATAGAAACTAAGGAGTTAATATCAAATGGCTTCGTTCTAATGGTCGTGATTTATCGGTGAAAATCTCTGGGTTTAGGATTTCCGGTTGAGTAGTGTCCGTTTTGGTTTGGCATGCGCTATTTTTATGCTGACGTAGAAATTGTTGCTTTTTGTAGAAGGTTTATTTCGGTATCATCTACCAGCTATGTAGTGTTCACGAGTATCAGGTACTAGAGAATAGGCAGTACCTTCACTAGACGGGCTTTTTTCATCAATGAATCTAAATCAGCTGATTTCACACCGCAAAGCAGTACAGCTGGTGATCTGTAAGGTAAAACGCTAGCTAGAATTGTCTAATCATTTGGAGAATACCTTAATAACCTGGGCGCATATTTTAATTTGTAACAACTCATACTGCAACTGGAGAACAAAAAAACAAATGAAAGTGTTTGCATATGCATTGTGTTAAGAAATTATTAAGCCATTACTGAACATAGGGCCGAGAATACAAATACAGTAATTGTCGAAATACAACAGTCAAAATTATGCCATAAAGCAAATGACTTCCCCGCACTCATGAAATGAATCAAATGTAAACAAAATAATAACAAACAGCTTAATATTATCTTAAGTGCATAATCGACGTAACATTATTAATGATTATAAATAATACGACTCGTTTATAACTTATAATGCTATAAGTATGACGCAGACAGTTTGATTTAGGAAGTTGGCAAAAAAACGTCCTAGATTTCTGTCTAGGTGTCTGTTTCTACTTTACATAATACTAAACTGCTATTAACACTTGGCTATCTAGTAAGTTCGTGAACGGTTCTCGATGCTGTGATATGTTTTAATAATAATAATAATAGGCCTCTATTTTTTATATTTTTAAATGTTTTTGTTTTTTAATTTATTTTATAAAAATATTTAAAAATGTAAATAATAAGAAAACTGATAAATAAAGGAGATAATAATAAAATCTTTTATTTCAGACAAAGTCCATAGGATTAGTAACAATTTACTTAAAAAACTAGTGTTAGTAGGTACATATATAAAACTACAATTCAGCGTGGAGCTGCATCCACCTCTGCATCATCGGAGAATCCCACCGGTCTGCGAACACACTAAGAATAGTTTTCAATATTAAATAAGGTTTTATTTTTCTAATAAAATCATCCTCTTGCACTTGCCCCAATTTATTGGAGGTAAAATCATCATCAATGTTATTTCAGCCGAAAGACATCCACTGTTGAACATTCAATTCCAACATTCCGCGTAAGGCCTCCCACAAGGGGGATGACCTGGTGAGGCCTGCAGAAGTCTGCTGGACGCGAGAAGCACTGAACCGGTTCAGTAGACGTCTATTGGCTGAAATAATATGATGATACATTCCATCTTAAAAATGCTTTTAATATTCTTTTGTCCAACTTAGTATAAAATTAGAAAATGGCCCCCAAACCTCTTCTTTTCCAGCCGATACAACATTAAAGACAATAATAAGTAGACGTAGAATTAGAAACTGCACAAAACCAGTTTTCAGTCTATTATGGGGGAAATAATTCGAAAATGCCTACTTTGAAACGTGCTTGCTTTAGGACGGTGCCACACTGATGTATTTTGTCAATCGATATTTCGATGTTCGCAGAGACTCTCTAGACAAGTGATATTCTATCAACAAAAGCGTCTAAAATGTATGGGCATGCCAAGCCTTATGAAATATCACATGATCATCATTATCATTAATTCAGCCGAAAGACGTCGACTGCTGAACATGGGGCGCCCCGAAGCGTCGCCATACTGATCAGCCCTGTGCGTCTCGCACCCACTGGATTCCCGCAGTCTTAATCAGGTAGTAGTCAACCTAGAGGGAGGCCTTCCAACATTGTGTCGTCCGGTTCGCGGTCGCTACTAAAGAACTTTTCGGCCCCATCGACCATGCGATCTGCGAGCCACTTTTTCGGGCTATGTCGGTGACCCCTGAATTTCCTGCGGATATCCTCATTTCGGATACTATCACGCAAGGAATCTCCGAGCATAGCCCTCTCCATTGCCCTTTGGGTGACTTTAAGCCTTTTGGTAAGGTCCGTCATATCCTCATTTCTGATTCTATCACGCAAGGAATCGCCGAGCATAGCCCTCTCCATTGCCCTTTGGCTGACTTTAAGCCTTTTGGTAAGGCCCATTATATCCTCATTTCTGATACTATCACGCAAGGAATCACCGAGCATAGCCCTCTCCATTGCCCTTTGGGTGACTTTAAGCCTTTTGGTAAGGCCCATCATATCCTCATTTCTGATACTATCACGCAAGGAATCTCTGAGCATAGCCCTCTCCATTTCCCTTTGGGTGACTTTAAGCCTTTTGGTAAGGCCCATCATATCCTCATTTCTGATACTATCACGCAAGGAATCTCCGAGCATAGCCCTCTCCATTGCCCTTTGGGTGACTTTAAGCCTTTTAGTAAGGCCCATCATATCCTCATTTCTGATACTATCACGCAAGGAATCTCCGAGCATAGCCCTCTCCATTGCCCTTTGGGTGACTTTAAGCCTTTTGGTAAGGCCCATTGTGAGCGTCCACGTTTTCTAGTGTAGAGTGTCTGAACTAGACAGTAGTGGGTGTTACATGGGCATATAAAATAACCTTGGTTTTGTTCATGTTCATTTTAAGACTTCGGAAGATTTACTGAAGTCATTGAACATTGTACTGAGATCCTCTTCAGTCTCAGCTATTACCACTATGTCGTCGGCAAACAGAATGGGAGTGATGTACCTACTCGCCATTAAAGTTGATGCCTAGCCTTCTTGAGTCTAGAACCTTGAAGACATCCTCCAGAAATAAATCCAAGAGCGAGCGAAGCGTGCTCGGGAGCTTAGGGCACCCCGACACGGATAGATTAGGTTCGAAGGGGATGACGGTACCTGAAGTGAGCGAGCAAAACGATTGAACTCCTGTCCCGTCATCTCCTTCATGTTAGGTTTATTTAGACCCTGCAGACAGAAATAGACTTTGAGCGAGCAAAGCGAGTGAACTCAGCTCATTGTTGCTAAAATAATAATATTTTGTAGATTGTACACATTTAGAACTTTACGTTGTTACAGGGAGGATCATTCGACTAGTTTGACCACGAGGAAATTTGATTCTTCGTGGTCAAACCAATTGAAATAAAAAGTTTAATAATGAGGAAGAAGTATTTTTGATTGAAATTCGAATTATTTTTGTTTACAAAAAGTAATGTTTTTTATTGGCATTTTAATACTACCCATTATTTTTGTCCCATAAATATATCATGAATTCTTTCACTATGAAAGACCTTTAAGGAGACTCTAGGGGTGAATAGAGGCCCTAGACATTCCATCAACGAAAGCTTGGCGTCTGCGATTGTCAAAAAGGCAAAATTGTATGGGATTGACAAGCGATATCGGAAAATCACGTGTTTAATCCCTTATATTTCGACATGTCGCCTTCGCTGACATCGAATGCCACTTTTCTAGAGCCTTAGGTCTAATATATATATAATGGCATTTCCACTCGAATCTATATTTACGTATCAATTACGTATCTACTAGCTTGTTTAGTACTCTATTATCCCGCTAGACCAGTATCACGACGCACGCGCTCGTTTTAAATTTTTCTAGTCTAGTGACACCTGTCAACCGTCAACTAACAACTGTCAAAAATCAATGACAGCCGGTTGACTCGGTGTTGCAACAAAACGTTTTAGTACCAAACATAGCCCTTTTTGTTTGCTTCGGTGTTCCACTGGAACCAAGCATTATGCCAGGGTAAAATTATTTTACCTTTCATAATATTACCAAGGCTTGTTAGTGCATGTGTATGTTCGTATGATACTACATTCTTCAGTAAAAGTCCATAAACTTTATGTCACATCAGTACGATAGGTAGTAACTGTTACTAATTTAACGATTTAGTTACGAGTATATTATCCATATTTATACATAGCATTATTTTTACGACCATCTTTATTAAGCGTTCTCTGGATTTTATGGTTATATCGTCTAGTGTGTAGAGGCCTTTACTCTTAACCTACTGCAGCCAGGTACTAGTATTATTATCGTCTACAAACATCAATGGAATGGATTGCTATACGTATTGATAGTATACATAGAAAGGCTTTTATTTTTAATTTGATATCGTCATGATAATCACTCTTGCATTTTTTACATAATAAATCAAGCCAAGTCAAAAAACTAGAACTTCAATTAATTGTTGACTGTGTTGTTAAATTGTAGTTCTAAAAACTAAAAATACGCTTTAAGGTATGATTCCGAACCACGCTGCACGCAGCAGTGCTGCCGCGACACTACAGGTCCCCATTTTTATAAGCTTATTTAGATTACATTCCGAGCTAGGCAGCAATGTCGCGGCAGCAATGTAGTGTCTAATGTCTTAGTGGCAGCACTGCGGCAACAGCATTGCTGCTTGTTGCCGAGTTCGGAATCATACCTTTAATAGTAAATTGAACTAAAAAGTTGCTAATCCTTAAGATCCTGGTAAGGATAATGGGACAAACTATTTAAATTATTGCATTGTCATCGGTCCTTGATAAGTGTGCAAAGTTTCAAATCAATCCGACGTTTTGAAGGGGGTGAAAATCACGTTTAAAGATTCCGTTACATTGATACATACATACCAAGCTAATAAAAACGTGTTTTACATAATAAATCAAGCCAAGTCAAAAAACTAGAACTTCAATTAATTGTTGACTGTGTTGTTTAAAAATAGCTTATTTCTAGGCAAGCGTGTTTCACCGTCGACCACATCATCGCTTACCAACAGGTGAGATAGTGGGCAAGCGCAAGCTTATTAAAAAAAAAACTTCACCCTCAGTACGGTTTACCCTCATTTCTCTTGTATAACTCATATCTACTCCATGTTGAGTGTAGTAGGTCTTCTCCATTGCGCGGTCTAGTCCAGAAAAGTTAAAAGGAACTCGTTTGATCTGGTATGGTCATGTGATGAGGAGGAACGAAACGCATGCCACTACAAGAGTTATGAATGTAAATGTGGATGAATTGAGAGGGAGAGGAAGGTGAAATAAAAGATGGATGGACTGGTTTTCGGTCTATTGATATTATGCAGTTTGATAGACGTCATATTTTTTACTGGTCGTCTCATGAACATGCATAATAACTGCTGTGTAGATGCATTTGTCGGTGTTAAACGTTATGTAAGAGTTGTGATAAATTGAATAAGCGGAACATTTACTATCGTAGCGGTTATGAGCTCCGAAAATAAAAATATAGACATTTGTGCAGCGGTTTAAAGCCTTCATAAAAGAAGACTTGAATAGTGATAGATTAGATGTGAAAGGTGAAGAAGAAAGAAGGAAGACATAAATTGTGTGGAAGATGACCGGTTGACAGATAATGTAGAGATTTGAGGATGAATAGGACATGCTGCAACCTCAAATGAAACGGGATAATGAGGCAGCAGAACAGTATTTTTAGACTTCTCTTGCCTGCCTTCTCTGTCTTTTTCTAGTCAATTCGGTTCATCTGTAATTCTCATCACATCATTATCATCATCATATAAGCCAAAAGACGTCCACTGCTGGACATAGACTTCCTCAAGAGTCGCCACATTGACCGGTCCCGTGCGTCTTGCATCAAGCGGATTCCCGCAACCTTCACCAGGTCATAGGTCCACCTGGTGGGAGGCCTTCCAACGCAACGTCTTTCGGTTTGCGGTCGCCAATCCAGAACTTTCTGCCCCATCGGCCATCCGTTCTGCGACCAATGTGCCCTGCCCACTGCCACTCAAGTTTGGCAACTTTTCCGACAGTGTCAGTGACCCTGGTTCTCTTGCAGATCTCTATATATCTTATTCGATCACGCAAGGAAACTCCAAGCATAAACCTCTCCCTTTGGGTGACTGTAAGTTTTCTGATGAGCTTTCTCATCACATACTAATGCTTTTTTGTTATTGTTTAGATTGTTATTTTGACTATATCAGCTTACTTATCTTCTTATCTAGCAAGCTACGTTAGGGACTTCAATCCGATTGAAAAAGAAAATCATTCAATTTCTTTTTCATTTGACGTTATGACGCACGTACGTTGTGTTTTCTGATGGTTATTATTGGAACTAAATAAATCAGTTACGCTTTTATTTTCCCATTGAGGAGGATAAAAATGATTTTACATTGGCTTTGCTAGCTTCTTCTACGTAGGCAAGTGAGTCAAAGCACATCCTACCTACCTACCTTCCTGCCTTTTTTCCAATGAATCCGTTCCATATCAAATCTCTTTCAGGACCTATAGGTACCTATCAAACAAAAACTACAGGATCTATACCGAATGTATCAAAACACTGGTAGAAGAAATACATGAAATGATGTAAAGTGGCAATACCACGGATTCCGTGGATATCCACTAAGAACAGAGGCTTCGGTCAGATTTCTATAAACATAAATAACATGGTGACTGTCTTTATTACATTCAAGCATTGAAAATCAATACATACAATAAATCTGTAGATAAATTATTTTTGTACATCGAAAACATTAAAAAAATAATAGCCAGGGTGTTAAAGGATAACCAACAGAACCCATTTTCCCAGCATTTTTGGAATTTTTGTCTGTTTGTCTGTTTATTCGTGCACGCATCACGTGAAATGTATGAAACCAATGTAGATAACTTTTATACATAAAAATTGTGCGTAACTTGAAGAATTACTTAGTTTTTGTTTTATCGCAATCGGTTCACTCTATCAAAAGTTAGATGAATTTAAAGTGTTCAAGAAGTAAAATTATCACAGCACACGCAATTCATTTACTCGGACAGTTGAACTCGCTATTCGATAGATGGCGTTGTGCATTTAAAGTCATTTTCTGAATCGCGGTGTTAAGATTCTACGCGAAATAATGACACTAGAAAAAAAAATTGGTATGTAGTGCAGTAGTATGTAGGGTAGGCAGGGAGGTAAGTAGGGTAGGGTTGGCGGACAGATGACGGGAGCGAAGCCGCGGGCACAGCTAGTCCATAATATTAAGAGCGCCCCTATGTTACTTGCCAGCTACTCACTCCTACAAACGGAGCAGCCTTTGCCACTACCGTATAAGCAGTTACAGCTACAAAGAATCAACTTGTACACTTATTCGTAAGCGTAAAACGAATGACCTAATCGCTAATAGATGACGGGAAATCGATTTTACGCTTCTTGACTGCCGTCTGACCCCCTGAGCCGTCTGTTACACGCGGAACTAAACGCGCTAACTAATCTTAGACGCGTGTTTGTTTAATACTTCAGCTGTTGTTTGTTTGGGCCCATAATCTTGACGATATCATTTGTAAAGATTTTGTTTGTTTTTATTTTCAGGCTTGCGTTTGCTTTATTAGCTTTTTCCAAGATAAAAGAAAGTGTTAATTATTTATTTTCATAAAGGCTTAAGGTAACATTGTTTTCTTTGCCTGCGTAACAAAGAAAATACAGGTAATTAAAATTGTGGGATTGGACGGATCACGTTGGTCAATTATTGTAGGTGCCTCATGATGGGCTGTGTCACAAAGACAGGACAGGGCAGGAAGAGTTGGCGAGACAACCTAGACGCTTACTACTAGGGCTGTTTCGCAGTTGCACATCTGGGAGAATTTGGGAGATGCCTTGCCTAGTAGTGGAACAGTAATAGTAAAAAAAACCGGCCAAGTGCAAGTCGGGCTCACGCACGAAGGGTTCCGTACCATTATCGCATACAACGACAAAAAAAAAACACGTATGTTGTATGGGAGCCACACTTAAATATTTATATTGTTCTGTTTTTAATATTTGTTGTTATAACGGCAAAAGAAATACATCATCTGTGAAAATTTCCAAAATCTAGTTATCACGGTTCATGAGATACAGCCTGGTGACAAACGCACAGACAGACAGACATACAGACAGACAAACAAGACAGACAGACTGACGGACCGCAAAGTCTTAGTAATAGGGTCTCGTTTTTACTATTTGGGTACAGAACCCTAAAAAAAGAAAACAGTTTTGGCCGTTCTAAGTTGCGGATAAATTGGCTTCATCTATGCCTATTTGAATATTTACACCCAGTGCATAGGCCTGGTGGCCTATGTCTAGGTCTGCTAAATATGATTTAACCGGAACCTAAATATAAATTGGAAAAAATATGCTAATAGCAGATGCATGCTACAATAAAATAGCCTATAATGGTTCACAATTCACTTTAGAGGTAAACATAGTGAGAATTATGTCAGTGAGATGCTCGCAGGCAATGATCGACTGTACTACAATGCGTGATAGTGCAAATTATAGTGTTTACTGGTTTACTTTCTGGTGCAGTAGCTGAGAACATGTCTGTAACCTAAACCTTAGTCAAGGTTTAGTACAGGTGGCCTATTTAAAACACCTGTGTTAACAAATTTAGTGTAGCGTTTAAACATTCGGTACATTAAACGAAAGAGAGTGAGAGAGATTGAGCAGTGGTAACGGCCGCGCCTTACTTGTATTGTAGGTCGTTGGTCACAACTCAGGCTGACAGATTTATTGGTGAAAATTATTTCATCAACACTGCTTTGAAAACGGTGAAGGAAAACATCTTGACGAAACCGGCATGTACTAGAAATCAAAATTTGAAGACATGTGTGACATCCACCAACCCGCACTGGGTCCGCGTGGTGAATTGCGGGCTACTCCCTCTAACAGAAAAAAAAAACATTATCAGTTGTTTATGCTATGTTATTTTTATAATTATTATTCTGTGAGGGTAGCATGAAAGATGGAATCGTGTTGAGTCAATGGCGGTTCCTCTTTTAGTATTTAGTCAAAATATCTGCAGAATAAAGGTCACGTCTTATATAGAAAGGACGTGTTGACTACTTCAGAAGTAAAGACGTTTAAATCATCTGTTATTATCTGAGATTACATTTGCTCATTCATGATTCCTAAAAGTTCTTCCAAAGGTGACAAGCCTAAACAAGATATATAATTATGGCAATTTAGCTTCACTACTGTCAGGGTCCATATTTAGCATCACCAGTCATTCTTTAATATGCCTGTTACTCAATCCATCTCTCTCCAATCTGCCGACATACTACCGGAACTCGGCTTTAAATAGCGCTGAGCAATTACCGAATCAGCTGCCACTTTCCTTATTGACTGTCAAATATTGCGTGGGCAATACAGTTCGGCCATTGATATGTTTCTAACAACCTCTAAACATGTTAGAAAGCTATTAAGAGAACAATTAGATGATCAGTAAAATACTGAATATGTGTAAAAGGGATGGCAGATAGTTGTTTTGTGCTAGAAAGGGATAGATGACCGTTAATCGATAGATATCGAAAGTTAAGATGTGGATGACAGAGGACCGTTAGAAGATTTTTAAGAGGTACGATTTGTCGTGTCTTGATCGGATTGGTGTCGTCTTGTTTTGTAGAATTTAAGCTTTTATGTAATGTTTAAATTCAGTTTCTAGAAATAATCGCGTTACGTCTCGTGGATGAGTTCTTAAAAATATTATTTTCACACGTGAAGCTTAATTATATTCTTCTTAGGCCCGAATTTTCAATAGTCTGATAACTTTTAACTGAGGAATAAAAGTCAAAGTCAAAACGTTTATTCCGAACGAAGTGTATAATGTTGGGGTTATATAAAACTTGACTTTGACAACTTTTGCATAGGAAATATGTAAAATGGCCATTTTTATTATATTATAGTTTAAAGTTATCAGACTATTGAAAAATCGTTCCTTAGTTTAAGTTATACTAAAGCGTCGTTAGCATGTCCTCCACAACCAAGTAACTGGGTAATACGGTACCCCTTGGCAAGACTGGTGTCAGATCTCAAGCTTCTGACTACCCGTAACGACTGTCAAAGATCTTCAAATGACAGCTGGGACCAACGACTTAACGTGCTTTCCGAGGCATGGAGGAATCTCGGTATGTATGTTGAAATGGTCACCCATCCACGGAACGACCTCGTCAAGCGTTGCTTAACCTTGATGATCGACCAGTGTAGCTGTTATTAATAAGCCACGAGCTCAGTAATACATAAAACAATAAAATAAATTGGTGATTTTAACTGAACGGACTGAGTAACTACCCTAGAATATCCTAATGGTTTCATTAGTAAAATTAAATTGTTCCTCATCAGACAATAGTAAGAAAACTCTTTTACAAATTATATAATCATCGTGTTTTGCTGCAAGTCACGCGATCATAACACGAACATGTTAATATAAATATTTTAAGTCATGCTAACTATAAGTTATTAAATGCAACTATGCAACTACAAGTTATTATACAATCTATACCAATATTATAAAGAATAAAGATTTTTTTGTTTGTTTGTACCGGGCTCCGAAACTACTGGACCGATTTAAAAATCTTTCACCATTAGAAAACTACATTATTCCTGAGTGGCATAGGCTATTTTTTTATCCCGAAAACGGGTCCTGTGGGGTGGTCCACGGCAACGAAGCCGTGGGGAACAGCTAATATTTTATATAATAACTTTTTTTACTAAGTTACCTGAAAGTATTCTAATATAGGCTACCGATAACATTTGTGAAGGCAGAATGAAATACAGCATTAAATATATACTGATGGACGACAAAACTAGTATGAATAGGCTGTAAATAATATAATGCAAAAAACCGGCCAAGTGCGAGTCGCACTCGCGCACGAAGGGTTCCGTACCATTATCGCAAAAAACGGCAAAAAAAACGCGTTGTTGTATGGGAGCCCGACTTAAATATTTATTTTATTCTGTTTTTAGAATTTGTTGTTATAGCGGCAACAGAAATACTTCATCTGTGAAAATTTCAGCTGTCTAGCTATCACGGTTCATGGGATACAGCCTGGTGACAGACGGACAGACAGACAGACAGATCGCAGAGTGTCAGTAAAAGGGTCCCCTTTGGGTACGGAACCCTAAAAATATCTATATATATAATATATATATAGAAGACGACTTCCAAACGATCTCAGATCGTACACACTAAACGTCTCGTGATCAATATGGTTAATTTTTGAAACTCATCGTCAACGACAGTGGAGCATCGTAACTTTCGATTTCTCACACACCTAACTTTCTTAGTTTGAATGAATTCTTTGCATAGTTCACTTTCTAAACGAGGTCGTAGGGCGAGAGAAGTGATCATTATTCGACCTCTGATAACAACAAAATTGGAACAAGCTGTTCCTTGAGTAAAATAAGTTTTATAAAATGGATGGTCGGGTCAATACTATATTAGACATACTGCTATTGCAGCTGAGCGTATGGATCTTTTTTTTTTTTTTTGATCGGAGAAATGCTCATGTATACTGCACTACCACGGGGAGATAGTGCAGTTATGTGGGACTCCAACCCACTAAAACTCCACGGTGTCCTCCAGTGCCGCTTATGGCAGGAACACGTGCACGCGTTAGCACTCACCGCGAACCCGCCGCGGCTGTCCGTCACCGGACCCTCCTCGAGGGAGTACCCCCCATCACCGGCGCACCAGAACACACTTTACCTGGAAGCAATTCGCGTCAAGCAGGTATCTATATGGTGTATTTCTGTTGCAACAGCCTAGAGTTTAGATTTTCAGTTGTGCCCGGTTGAAGTCAATAAAATCATCTTCTATTATAACTTTCTGGGTCGCGGATATATTTGAAAGATGGCTACCGCGGCCCTGGCTCAAGGAACTAAAAGAACACGGGTGGGTTTTAGTCAGTAAACGTCTGACACACCCTCCCGCTTCACTCAGAGCGGAGGAAGACATTGGGTGATATCACACAAAACGGAGTCGGACTCGCGCAGTAAGGGTTCCGTACCATTATCGCAGAAAACGTCAAAAATATCATGTTTATTGTATGGGAGCCCCACTCAAATATGTATTTTAATCTGTTTTTATTAGTTTTGATAGTGGCAACAGAAATACATACTCTGTGAAAATTTCAACTGTCTAGCTATCACGGTTCATGAGATACAGCCTGGTGACAGACGGATATAACACATTTTTTCTTCTTCGTGGATGATTCCATTTTCATTTTTTTTTGTTATTTTATATATTTTGACCAGAGTTCAGCCACACAATAATATAAAAGATAATTAAGGTGTCAAGTTTATCTGCTTATTAAATAGTTATCCCGTTAGTATTTTATGAGTCATCTACAAATTCTTTAACTAATTTATGCAGATCTAAATTCAAATACACGTGTATCTGTTAGCTGGGTTTTATGATCACAAGTGAGTGACAGTTGCTCGTTCTGTACACTTGAGTGATTTTATAAAACTGATTCTGTCAGTCA
Organism: Orthosia incerta; assembly: GCA_948252205.1. NCBI lineage: Eukaryota > Metazoa > Arthropoda > Insecta > Lepidoptera > Noctuidae > Orthosia > Orthosia incerta. The sequence continues at coordinate 24,347,458 of OX411762.1, read as the reverse complement.
TCGGCTGACGGTTTTCGTGTAGTGACCAAATATATTTGTACTAGTTTAGCCACAGCTTTTATGAATTTCCCATTAGCTATTGAGGCTCTTGAGAAGGTTTTTGGGTTTGTAATAATAGTACGAGCGCCCAGGACCAAAACCATGTCAGATTGTTTTACGGTCAAACCGTATAAATTCGCTAGACTAGATGAATCTAAACCGCCAGAAAAAAAGGTATACAATACCGGCCAAAAATTTAAATGTAATGGGGGATCACTTCTGCTATTTCATAAAAAATGGTTTTACTACATAGGTTTCGTAATTTTGTTATGTAAAAATAAATCGTGACTCAGTTTTTTTTAATCAGCATATCCAAATCTATCGATTGTATCTACTTTTGGTCGTTTAAGGATGAGACAATCTTGGTCATGAGCGCTCGTACCATAACCCACTTCGAAAGCATCCATAACACTACGCATATCATTTTAATATTCGATTCAACCTTACACCTAGGTTGTGGAGAGATTTCTTTAGTAAAAAGCATTTCTCTGTATCTATTTTTATTTTTCTTCTAATCTATTCAATCTATGTGTATTCATTAAGTTACAAAAGATTTGAAGAGTTTCCATCGACTCGAAGAAAAGAGAATTGAAACATAAATAATTAAAAATTTCTACGAAAACGCGTCCTCGCATAGTTGTCACATTGTCGCTTCACATTTGTCTGCGGTATCCTTAACCCAGGGCAGCAGCAGCCTTAAGAGCAATGGTGGCCCAGTGGTATCGGCCTTGATTTACAAGTTGTAGGTCGCGGGTTCGAGCCCAGGCAGGCGCTTAACTTTGTGTAAATTATTTCGTCACCACTGCTTTCAAAACGGTGAAGGAAAACATCGTGAGGAAACCGGCATGTCCCAGAACCAAAAAATCGAAGACATGTGACATGCACCAACCCGCACTGGGCCCGCGTGGTGGATTACGGCCCATTCCCTCTAACAGAGAGGAGGCCTGTGTCCCAGCAGTGGGAACATTAATAGGCTGATGATGATGATGATGATCCTTAACCCTGTCTTTCAAACTGTTTGCTCAGAATACATTCTTATCTTACACAATCAAAGACACTGACTAATTATTATCTCATAAGGCATCTTCAATCAAATGTTTTCACCTATTACAACGAAAGTCAATCTCGAACACAATGAGGTGTTACTGTTATGAGAAAAGCAACTGTTTGTTGCCAACATTTTAATAGTATTCTCACCAGATATTATTGTGTTTGTAAGGTAAACCGCAGGTTATGTCAATAGTAATATTTCAACTGTGAAAACCAGATGTAATACTAAAAAATAATAACATCGTTTATTTAGAATAGAATAGAATACCAATTATTTGCATAAAAACATGGTATAGAAGATGGTACAAAATTAAATACAGAGCATACATGTCTTTGCTTAACATTATAAGCGTGCAAATTTATCGTGTATACAATACATATATAATACAGTAATTTTATTTTATTGTCAAAAAACTCTTTTACACTATAAAAACTATTGGTGGACAGCCAATTATACAATTTACTTTAAAAGACGTTACGTAGGTGCTCCCAAAGGTAACCAAATGAACTGCCTACCTTTTTCAACTCATAAAGCAGTTCCATGGTTATTTTTTCCTCTTAGCCGAAAGACATCCATTGCTGGAAATAGACCTGGCCCAAGTGTCCCCACATTGACAGGTCCCGTGCGTCTCGCATCCAGTGGATACCCCCCGACCTTCAACAGGTCATTGGTCCACCTAGTGGGAGGTCTTCCAATGCAACGACTTCCGGTTCACGGTACTTTTCAGCGCCACCAGCCATTCGTTCTGCGAGCAATGTGCTCTGCCTATTGTCACCTAAGTTTAGCAATTCTTCGGGCTATGTCGGTTACTTTGGTTCTTCTCAGATGTCTTCATTTCTGATTCGATCAAGCAAGGAAACTTCAAGCATTCCCAATTCCATTGCCCTTTGGGTGAATTTAAGCCTTCTGTTGAGGCCCATTGTGAGTGACCACGTTTCGGTCCCATATGTAATCACTAGCAAAACACAATGGGGATAGACTTTCGTCTATAGACACTGCGGTAAGTTGAACGAGAAGATGCCGCTCAACTGGCCAAACGCTGCTCAGTCGAGTCGGATTCAACGATTGACCTCTTTCTGGAATGACCCTTACAGTCGAGGATTCAATTGTAGTGTGTATTTTTACTATCTGCTGTTAACTACATAAAAACAACAACGTAGTAAATTGTTTCTTTTTTGTATCAATTACATCAGACTACGTGAATGGATTGTGCGTAAGTTGTAAGTGAAAACAATTATTAAGTCATTTGCGGAGTGGTGAATGAGAATACGTAGTCATTATTAACGGAGTGTTCTTTGGTGATTCAAAATGAAAAGAAAAACTTCTGGAAGATTGTCTGTTCTTAGACTGACTGAGACCATTCTGTAGTAGCGACTCGGTACGGAAGGGATTTATTTATTTATTTAATCTTCATGCAACATAAAATTAAGTAGGTAGACTTAGTGTCGCTGCGGATGTATCGACCTGTCAATCGATAAATGATTTTATTTCTATGAGTTGGTTTGTAAAAACACTTTTACATGTCGATCATATTCATATCAGAGAAAGAAAGAAAGAAAAAAAAAGTGATTATTTGTGATCGCAGTCTCTTTTAAAGTCCAGACAAAATCTTGGTTAGATCATGTGAAGACCATGTAGATTGATGTCTGAAATGGTCTTTTGAGGAAAGAACCAGCCAGACTGAGTGGACCTGTCCAGTCAATGCACGCAATTTTCAATAACCATGCAGCTCAGATTCGACGAACAATATCAAAGAAAGGATAGTTAACTGATGGGTTTCAACATTTATCTTGCTACCTTAGAAACGGTCTCAGTTAAGCGGTCGGCCTATATTTTGTTTGTCTACTGGTCTCAAAACATGCCTAAATTGGTGGAACACGGTTTGATTGGGTTTACCATCTGAAATTTCTTAGTAATATCTCTAATTCTGATATGTGCCTCGTTTATTTGCAACATATATTATTTACGTAGTGGTTTATATTATCTTTCTATATTTGTTTTATGTTTTTGTATTATATTAGACACAACATGCTTTGGTTTCCGTACGTCACGTCCTAGGCGACCACTGAAAATCAGCGCCGTGCTGTGGGTCTCCCACGGCACAGCAATATGCTGAGTGGAAGCCTTCTTGTCACAGTCACGACATGCATCTGCTTGTACTTACTCGTCATCCTAGTACTGTACTCAAGTTTGGTTTTTAATTTTAATCTTACTTTTCTTTACTAACATAATTTAAATACTTACTAATGTTGGATACCGTTAAGGGTTTAATTTAAGATGTCAAAAATTTTGTATGTCGTTTTTGTGGCGAATAAACACTTTTTCTTTCTTTTCTTTTTAAGGCTAGAGCCCCCCCCCCCCCCTTTAATATGGGGTTAAAACATATTTAAAACGATATGTACCATGGTATTATTTAGGCTCCCATTTGGTCCTCCTCCCCACGCACAGCGGACCAAATGGCAGCCTAAGTGCGGAAAAAGGAGTCCCTACCACTATGTCCACCTCTGCTAAATCACACTTCACACTAATATTATAAAGGCGAAAGTTTGTGTGTGTGTGTGTTTGTATATTTGTTACTTCTTCATGCTCAAACTGCTCGACGGATCTAGATGAAATTTGGCACAGAGATAGATTATAGTCTGAAATAGTACATAGGATACTTTTTATCCTGGGAATATGTTCGTATGGGATAATTTTCACTATTCACGCGGGCGAAGCCGCTGGCGGAAGCTTGTCCTTCTATATGTATGACATGATGCTATATAATAATATGTATTACTATTCACAAGTTGTATTGTTTGGTCCATCAGCAAAAAAAAACCTTTTGACTACACAATAGTACCAAAACTGTGTTACTTTTAATAACACTGTCACGTCTCTGCGTCATACAAAAAATAACACGTTACTATGATATAATAATACCACATAATTTAAATATTCATAACTATTGTAAATAAGTAAGAGTTGCACTTTCAGTTGCACGGTCAGCAAATAAACTTCATCAAATCATATTTTTCATTAAAAGCAATGTTTTAAACTCTGATGACTAACTGAAAATATGTATGAAAGAAGAAGTCTTCTTACACCACCGACCTCAAATAAATTGGGATTCGGATAGCAGTTAAATGATGCTAACTTAAAAATGAAAAAAACACAAATAGCACACTTATTCAGAAATTCTGAAAGGAGGTGGCCATTGCAAACGTTAATATTAACTACTGAATCCAGTTATATATTAACTATTATGTATAAACGTTAATGATGCAAAAGGAGTATGTAATAATCGTAGCATAGGGAGTTCTGTATGTAAAAAAACCGGCCAAGTGCGAGTCGGACGAAGGGTTCCGTACCTTTATCGCAAAAAACGGCAAAATATCACGTTTTTTGTATGGGAGCCCCACTTAAATATTTATTTTATTCTGTTTTTAGTATTTTTTGTTATAGCGGCAACAGAAATACATTAAATTTCAGCTGTCTAGCTATCACGGTTCATGAGATACAGCCTGGTGACAGATGGGACAGACAGACAGACGGATCGCGGAGACTTAGTAATAGGGTTCCGTTTTTACCTTTTGGGTACGGAACCCTTAAAAGACGTAAGTTTATGTATGTATGTATGTATGACTTCTTCGCTGACCGTACCTACTCAATTAGTATATCATTAATATGCATGTATTATGAAAACGGATGCGATGGACTAATTGATATGTAGTGTGACACTTATGTCCTTTTGTGGTTGCGTCGATACCGTCGGCGTGATTGAGAAGTGAAACTGTTTTAGTTTCGTTTTCAATATTCATATTCAATATATTTTATTATAATGATGATAAACCCGTTGGTCTAATGGTCGTAAGCTTAACTGCTTTGAGAACGAGTTTCTGTTTAGTAGTAATCGGTTTTGGAATTTATCGGTAGTAACCCAGAGTTTGGGTTAGTGCCTAGTGGATGGTAACAAAGCTGGCCGTCTACAACATGGGATTCAAACAAAATTGGTGAAATGTGGATTTAATTATTGGTATATATCTGCTAAATCCCTAAGAGAGTATATGATGCTATGTTATGTTTACTCTGGTGAAAAACATTCATTATTTCTCCACCATCTTGTAATTTTATATATTATACTAGCTGTTCCGCGCGGCTTCGCTCCCGTGGGCCACCCCACAGGTCCCGTTTTCAGGATAAAAAAATAGCCTATGTCACTCAAGAGTAATGTAGCTTTCTATTGTTGAAATATTTTTTAAAATCGGTCCAGTAGTTTCGGAGCCTATTCAGTACAAACAAAGAAACAAAAAAAATCCTCTTTATAATATTAGTATAGAAACATCTATACATACAACAGTATGTATGTATGTATATCTTCTCTAAATATAGCTAAGGTATATGTGTAATTTATATATAATTCGTTAAGTAATAATAGTCTATTTTAGTTTCCTTATTTCTTTCTACTCACTGTGTCTTCGTCTATCATCAAACTTTACTGTCACAAGTCTGCTGGAAGAAATTTATATTGTAATCAGAAGTACTTTTGTGCTCTTCAACCGTTTCCTTTCTTATCTCTGTTAAGTGTTTTGTGTGTACATAAATTCAATCTGGTTTCAAAAATAACTCTCTGTTTTGTTTTAGGCTAACCACCAATAAAAATCATAGCTGTAAAAAACTTTTAAATTTTATTCAGTCCAGGATCTCTTCCAATATCTCCAACATAGAAATTTCAGCCCTACTCTACTGAAACATGCATAAATTAAAGAAACTTATCAAAGCTCTCAGTGCAAAGAAATTGACATCTACAAGTGAAGATGGCATTGACCTTGTGATACAGCGCCATCTATTAGAAAGTCAAGGTGATAACTTCAAAAACAATGATTAGAAAGCCTCAACTTTTATTTTCTTCACAATGTCGCTTTCTTCATTACCATAAAGATAAAATACCGGCTTTGGTTTGCCATGTTAGTCAAGTTCAAGTTTGAGTGTGATGTTGACGGTATTAGTTATGATAGATTCCGTTAGAGAGCGCTCTACTCAGTAGTGTGAAAGAAAGTAGGGGGAAATGTAATTGGGGGTATGAATTGTCTAAACTTGTCAGCTAAACATAGAGGTAAAATTGTTCCTTTGCTTCACAGGTAAATACCTGTGAAGTACTTTGGAATACGAATATTTCATAGATATAAATAAAACTACAGTATCGCTCATTAATAAATATCTGGGAACAACGCACGGTTCTTATGTGGGATAAACTACGGGAATAAAAGCGCTCGAAAAAGATTCTCTTGAATATTCCGTTACGTATTTTAAATTAGAGACCCGCTCCGGTTTCGCTCGTGACAAATTATACACAAAACTATCCTCATTTCTCACTCTTTCTATTGGTGAAAACCGCATGAAAATCCATTCAGTAATTTTTGAGTTTATCGCGTACCGACGCGGCGGAAAACTTTACTTTATATGGAGTGATATAGTGATAGTGATATTTACCATTATTTTTGAGATTTACAAATACCAAAAAGATTGTCTTTATATTATTTTGTGTCCATAAAAAATATTATTCATACTTCATGATCTAGAAACATTACAAATGTCAATGTACTTTCAGGACATGTTTGGTTCCAATACTAAAAATTTACTAAAATAAACTTTCTGAGAATTACTCTTATGACTAATTTACATAGTAATAAAAACTAGTTATCGTGTTTTAGGTGATGCTATATAACTAAAAAATCCATTCAAAGAATAAAGTAAAACATTATGTTGCTGGAAAGACTATTTATTGTTATTGTGACTTATGTATATTTTGTATGCAGCAAACCAAATCGTCTCAACTTTTCTCATAGAAAAGACATCAACGCACCAAATGAGGAATTTTCAAACCGACTATTTTCCATGTTATTATTTTTGGTTGGATCACCATCATCTTCATTTCAGCCAAAAGACGTCCACTGCTGGACATAGGCCTCCCCCAAGCGTCACCACACTGATCGGTCTTGTGCGTTTCCCATGACGTCATCACTCCACCTAGAGAGAGGCCTTCCAATGTCTTTTTTGGTCGGGTGCTTGGCATCAATTACCGTGAATTTAACCATAGGGTTTAATATAGCTGAAAGTCAGAAAAACACTTTACGATCAATCCTTTCGTTGGAATTAACGTTGTATTAGACCTCAAAGAAAATTCTGATATCCACAACTAAAAACAGTCGGAGGTAAATAACATAACAACCTGTACTTCCCATAGTGCTATCCACAGACGACTTAGAGATACTACGTATGTGTTATCAGAGAAATCTTACCTAGAAAAGCCAAAAAGGTTCAATCATTGTATTATAAGTTATGTAAGTTTGACATGTGGAACAAAGTGTAGAGTGACCGACATGAGACTTAGTAGTATATGGAATGTACGAGTGGAATGTTTCGTCGAACAGGTTCGGAGATATTGTTGGTCGAGCTTGTTGGGTCCACTTATTATGTTAAGGTAGGTAATATAATCCAAGAAATCAAGGCAACTGGCCAAGCTTCATGAATTGGTTGACTATCTGTGTGGCCGATAGGTTCTTAAGTTACGATGCGACACGGAAAGGGGCGTAGCATTGGAAGGCCTCCCACAAGGTGGACCGATGATCTGATGAGGATCTCAGAAATCCACTAGATGCAAACACAGGACCAGACGATATGGAAGAGGCCTGTATCTAGCAGATTGCATATGTTTATGGAATAAAGAAATTGTTAGACTGTTTAAAAAATACGTAACATACAACAAACAATTTTATAATATTTTTTTAGAAGATAATGTGTCTAATTTGTGTATTATACCAAAGCTGAAATTATGATAATTTCTGTACAAACAATTCGACAGTTTAAAATTCGAGTTTTATTTCCTCATAACTTTATTTCCTCTGATTATTTTTTTTCCTTTTTAATGTGTACCCTTTTATGTCCTCAACAAGTCAGTCTACAAAAACTCGACACAACCAACTCCCGTATGTCTTCACCATAAAACTGCCCGCACGCGCACCGAATCACGATCACTTTCACAAGACAAACGCATAACTTGCATATTTTGAGCATGGTTGTTAGCATAAAAGTTATATGGCAGAAGATAAAATCGGTACAATGTGTCAAAAGTAACTCATGTACTTGTTTGTCAGTAGCAAACGTTAACAAAAAATTTGCAGCTTTTTGCTGACTAATTTATTTTTCAAAGCTTTTGGGATAAAATTTCCTTTTATAGGTAATAGACACGTTGGTTGACCTTCAAATCGCGCTCTCGCTTGACCAGGTTAGTTCGTATCATGGTATAATAATATACTCCGCCCGGTATTTTCTTCCCGTGACTCACGTGATTGACCAAAGAATACGTCATCAGTTGCGATGCGCTAAAAATTCAATATGTAAAAATTAATAACCAAATAGATGTATCACACGAGTTATTAAATAGTTAAGCTAGTTAGTGATTTATTTTATTTTCATTATCTAAATGAGAAATTACCTAAATTTACTGAAAAGGACAATCAATGCTAACACTTGAAGTGACGTAATCTTAGGCCCTTGTGGGAAGAGAATACCAGGCGGAGTATATTATTACTAGCTTTTGCACGGGACTTCGTCCGCCTGAATGTCGGTTATCGCGAAAAAAGTAATATCTTTTGATGTTTTTTTTTTCAATAACAAGTATCCTATGTTACTTCTTATATCTCCAAGAATATGTGTACAAAGTTTCATGATTATCGGTTAAGTAGTTTTCGCGTTAAAGCGTAACAAACAAACTTACATTCACATTTTTCATCATTGACAGATGTAACAGGTAGTCAAAACCCAGAAATTCTTACACTAGTTCTGTCAAAGGGTATCTTGTTATTACCCTACTATTAGACTGAAACTTTCCTTAACACAACAGGGAAAACCGGCCAAGTTCGTGTCGGACTTTGCAAATTTAGGGTTCCGTACCAAACCGCAAAAGCAATTAGGTTTTAATAAGAAAAATTGGAAATTTCTAAGAAAAATCTGTTTTATCAATATATTTATATTTTTTTTTGTAAGATATACGTAAAAATAAACATTATCACCAAATTTAAAGTCCATAAGTCAATGGGAAGTTAAAGAATTCTTCAAAACAACATTTTGTAAAAAACTGACTTCGGTTTCCAATATTTTTATCTACTCAACGAGCTCTAAACAAAGATACGCCACTCGATGGGATAGATCAATTTATTTTTCGCTCCCCTCTTTACCTTGCATGGGATCCCTGAAAAACCTGTACAAACGATTTTTTGACATTTTGTATGGCTTTGGGTAAACATTATGCTGATATTGTAAAAAAATTAAGACTGTAGCTCCAACCGTTTGGCTGTAAAACCTGTGTAACAGACGACAGACAAACAGATAGACAGACACATGAGTTTACACTTTTCTATCTCTTCATCCAACAGAAGCTTAGCATTTTTCTCATAGTTTAGAAAGTTCGCCTTCTGACTTATTCATTTTCGTGCAACAACACTGCACATAGAGGTCGGTGAAGATGGAACCAAGATAACATCGTTAGTATCTTTTACTTAATTAGAAGTAACAATTTAAAAGGGTTTAACTAGGTACATGTAGAAATGGAAACTCTTTTTTAATACAAAGTGAAAAGTATTGTTCTAATGATTTTATCAGCGGTAGAGATTCTGATGTTCATCTTGTTATTACAGGCCCTTTGCTTCGTTTCTTCTTATAATAAGCATGTAACGGGCCATGGTATTCAAGTGGATCATAGATTTATTACTCTTTCACAGATAAAACAATGGAGCTTAATTTACGAGACAGGTACCTACTTTGTATCCATATTTAATATTTGATAGACCTTGGCAAAATGATTGAATAATTGTCTTTGTTTTATTTGTTCATTAAAGCTGAAACCACTGAACTAATAAGGTGTTGTATAAATATAACAAAGGCAAATCTATCTATTTAGAATAGAATAGAAAAGAAATACTCTTTATTATGTACACCATATAAGTTACAGAAAGTACAGACGAAGAAAACATTACACTGGGTGACACAATGGGCGTCCTTATCGCTAAAAGCGATCTTTTCAAGACAACCTTTGTATGGTCTTTTTTATCTATCTGTGTATCCCTAAATGGTGGAACATTACTCAAGTCTAGCAGATAGTCTGACCCGCCATCTTTTAAGATTCGTTCCTCAGTCTAGCTGGAGGATATCCCATAAAAAGTTATCCCACTCGCGGTGTCCGCTTAAAGACAATTCAGTTACAACAACCACCAGCATCAAACCATAGATATCTAAACTAGTTTTATAGAAAGGGTGGATATTTGATGGCCGGAGGTAATCCCTGCAAGGCCTTTTAAATAATAGAAATCGATCGGTTGATTTTCAATCCCAGAAAAAATTACAATTCCTGTAAGATAGGCCACGTGTGAAGCGAAACCGCGAAAGCGAAAACCGAAAGGAGTGAAATCTTGTCCTTAATTAATTCACTATTAGTTTTCGTTATTTTTTGACAAACCCACTGCTCAATAAAGTTAACCTACAGGAGGAGTAGAAGATTCATAATTATACCCTTGCTAACTATACCTAACGAATTGGCGTGGTTAGTTAAATGACGATGTTAAATTGACTATGAATAGTTAATAGCTCTGCAATCTACATTTTAATTTGAGAATTAGGGAAAGTGTTTAGTTTATCAGCTCTTTGATGTTACGAGATGTTAAACATTAATTCAGTCAAAGCTTTAATAGAAAGGTTATTTTGGGGATTTAAGAGCAAATCGAAGTCTTAGGACGTGAAATCCATGCCTCCAAAAAGTTATGTTTTTTTAAAATTGAGTCTAAAATTCTCGTCAAAAAAATTTTTAAAGAATTTATGTCGAAGTAAATATTTGCAACAGTAAAAAAAAACTTTTAAATTTTGCTCAGTCTCCCGCTTTCAGAATGAAATTAAAAATAGCCGGCCAAATGTGAGTCTGACTCGCACACAGAGGGTTCCGTATAAACAGCTACATTCACCAAAATAAATAGGTAACATTACTAACGTTCATAAACAATTAAAGTAACGAACATTGCTCTATCTAAGGGACAGAATTAACTTTTCCATTCAAAAACTGTTGTCCCCATACATCAAATATACAAAAAAAATATCTATCCAAGTACATTTTATAAGTCGGTCGACTATTACGCCTAAACTTGTAAAGCTTTCTTAGCTGTGATAGTCTTCCTTTTAATTTAGTTATATACTACAGCCGTGAGTTTTTCACATAATAATAATCAAAAACAACCATTTAGCTGGCAGGGGGGAGGGACACTTGACTCTAACAAAAATAAGCTATTTAAAGCTTAATTTTACGCAAACGGATCCCTGAATCGAAAAATAGTTTACACAGACCCGTAAAATTTTTGAATGGCTTATCAAACGATAAAAAATAAACGTTTTTTCTTTCTTTCTTTTACCCCACACCATGGGATAGCGGAAAAAAAACATCCCCACTTTACGTGTACAGGAGGAACCATTTTTTTTCTTGATTTTATATTACCACTTTGTTGGCGTGATTAATATACATATTAATCACGTAGCGATAAATTATATAACGAAACTATAAGGGTTCCTTATTGACCAGCCAACTGCGAGTCGGACTTGAGGGTTCCGTACCAAACAAAAAAATTTGATTCACCAATATATTGTATGTAAAAGATGTGGTTGCCTATAATTGAGTGTGCATTACTGGATAATGACGATGTGTAACAATTTTTGTATTTTATGTAAGTTTTATGGTTTTGTAAAACTAACGAGTTTTACAAAACCATAAAACTTACAACAGACGGACATGTGAGTGACAGCAAAAGGGCTCCGTTCGGACACCTCGGGTACGGAACCCTAAAAACCTGACACTCATGTTTGGTTTTTTGTCGCTTCAAGTCTAAACATTTTGAACTCAAAAACCACCAAATTTGAGTCTGCCCGGTTGTTTTATCACTCAAATAAATTTATATTAACAAACCGTTGCTAGGCCTAGATATAACCATTGCTTAGCAACGCATTCCTCAAAAATCAAAAAGAAACAAAACGGTACTACGTCTAGCCACAGTTTTATTCGATTGAAATTCAAATGGAATCATTAAAGACTATATCGATGTCGTCCGTCGAAAGTCGGTGATGCAAATAATCGCATGATATGTATTCGAGTTACGGCTTTTAAAACGTGAGAGAAAATTTGTTGCTATGGCTGTGATGTAATTAAAGGTTTTGTTTGCATCCGGTAGTGCGGAATTTGAAGTTTTGCGGAAATGAGCCTTTTCTTATAAGACTCCATGGACCTTATTTGTAAAAACTTTTTAGGAACCAATGTGAATTGACACGCTGGGAGGGGACACCCAAGAAAGACATACTCGTACATAGACCTTTTTGATGATGTTCTTCAGAACGGCCAGGCGCGCAGTACTCATAACCGGCGTGCGTGTATGACTAGAAGTATGAACATGAGTGAATCAACAGATGTATGTAAGGATCGTAGAAGGTGGTGTTCTGTAGTTTCTGCCTACCCTAAAAAGGCGTAAGTTTATGTATGTATTTAAAGAACCATAAATAATCGTATAAATAATCAATATTTATCTATGGAGAATCTGAATTTGGCGCCAATCCATATTTAAACTAGAAAAAAAAGAAAGAAAAGGTGTTTATTCGCCACTAAAACGACATACAAAATTTTCGACATCTTAAATTAAACCCATCGGTATCCAATATTAGAATCATATATGGTTACTAAAAAGTATGAATAAGGTTGTGTAATTAAGGAGTTCAAAAGTAAAAATGAAGGTATGATATGTATATTTTCATTCAATTTTACTTCCATACCGTCCTATCCCCCGTCACGTTATCACTGATTTCCTTTTCTATCATATCACTCCTCACACAGTCCATCCATCTTTTCTTTGGCCGTTCCCTTCCTCTCCATCCATCCACATTTTTATTTATAACTCTTTTAGTAACATGCGGTTCATCCCTCCTCATCATATGACCATACCAAGACAAACGGATTCCTTTATTTTTTTTTGTCACTGGCGCCATTTTCAAACGTCCTCTATTATATCGTCACTCCACACAAGCAGCTCAACGTTCTCATCTCTGCTATATGCAATCTCTTTTCATCCACCTTTTTCACTTCCCAACATTCTGATCCATAGAGTATGACAGGTCTAATCACGGACTTGTAGATTTTTCCCTTTAACTTGAGGAGCATCTGTAGGTCGCAAGTTGTTACAGTTATCTGTCGCCGTTTCCGATTGATCCCTTGCGTTACGTCTCGGTCTACCTCGCCATCACCTTTGACAAGCGACCCTAGGTCTGGCAGCCAGAGTAGTTCGGTACGGGTGTTCTGGCGAGATCTATAGGCACGGAACTGGAGAGACCGCCAAAATCGCAGATCAAGTATTCTGTTTTAGTTCTGCTCAATTTCAAGCCAACATAAAATTAATGACAGCACAAAATTAAATAAATAGGTGATGAAATATATAACCTCAATTAGTATTTCATTGCCCTTCCCATAACAACAACAATATACGTCACCTGCGATAAACAAGTTAGCCAATGCGCAGCCAGCAACAAAAATCTAAAAACAGAATCATCTTCACTCGACATCATCAAATTCATTTCAATACAAAACACACTTTCCTACTTTAAAATTATAGGCATTACATCACTATCGACTATCGATGTCGATGAAAGTTTTATTATAGTGGAGCGAATCTCCGATGTGTCGATATTTTGCGTGACGACGCCCATTTGTAACACGTGCGTGGTTGGGTAGAGAGGGAAGAGCTTTTATGGATGCGGCAGTTTTTTGAAATAAAAAAGATTGCCTATTTTGGTTTTACAATAAATTTTGCTGTTTACAACAAATAAATCAACTTTGATTTTTAAACTAAAATATTAATGGAGATTTCTCCTTCTAAATTAAATCATCATCATCATTTCATTTCAGCAGAAAGACTTCCACTACTGGACATAGGTCTCCCCCAAGCACCGCCACACTGATCAGTCATGTACGCTTCGCATGCACCTGATTCCCACTGCCTTAACCAGGCCATCGCTTCATCTAGAAAAAAATCTAAAGTTAACATTATATATTTAATTTATGTTATAAAAAATCAATACATCTTTGACACTCTTTAACATGAACAATCAATAAACTTAGCCTGTCACAGTTCAATGCAGGGTATAAGATCTCCGAAGCTGCGGCAGAACACCCAGTCATCCACATTTTGCGATCTGTTTGTCCCATCTTCCTGGGCAACCACCAACTGAAAACAAGCCTTGCCTGTTACCCAAATACAATAGTTGTAAAGGCCTGACAGGCAGTTACTTCATGTAAAAAAACTTATTACACGCTGCATTCAGTCAGACTGAAAGCCAATCTCAACACAGAAGGACGGTTTGGCAAATAATAACGATGACCTGCATAAACTCCTGTTGGTAAAATCAATGATTTAATTCTGCCGCATCCATTGATTTAAACTGTGCTCTCGTATGGACACAATCTCATTCGATATGAATGGAGTAATATATAATAAGTAATAACATTGTGATTTTCTTCGCGAATAATAAGCTCCATTCATTGTTAAATGTCATTCACTCTTCGATTTCATTCACTCTCATTTTCCTTATATTGTGGGCCAAGTAGTTTGTATCTTTGTATAATGTAATGTAAATGGGTAGTAATATTTTAAAACTTACGCCCACGTAAACATAAGCTCTTACAACAAGGTTATTTCGAGTACGCATAAGAGACAGATGTATATGACTAGTATACATTTGGTCCTTTTTCCAGTCGCACCATGCTAGTTATGACACGTCATGGTACGGGAGCAGGAGTCATAGGCAGTTACCAAAAAACAATTATTGTCTTTCCATTTAAAGTTGATTCTCTCTGCATATATTTGTAGTTAAGAGTCGTAAACGTAAAAGATGTTTTTCCTTGTTTGAGATTTTCATTCCTCGTGAGTGTTTTTCCGTTCCGGTGGAGATGGGCCAACTACGCTGAAATTAGTCTATACCAATATTATAAAGAGGAAAGATTTTATTCTTTTTTTGTACCGAATAAGCTCGAAACTACTGGACCTATTTAAAAATTTCTTTCACCATTAGAAAGCTACATTATTCCTGAGTGACATAGGCTATTTTTTAATCCCGAAAACGGGTACTGTGGGGTGATTCACGGGCGCGAAGCCACGGGGAACAGCTAGTGTGCGTATATAACAGGTGCACTCTGTCTTTTCTCACCCTCTCTGATCTACAGAACAGCGTACCGTCACGATTTTTGAGAGGTCATGGGAGAGACCAACGGATTTATCCATTCCTACACACCAACAAGCTGCTGCAAATGCTCACCTCCAGCAGATGCCCACAGCCTTGGCCGCCAACGCTGCATCTTCCGGTTCACAGTGACTACTCCAGAACCCGTCAGCCCCATCAACCTTTCGTTCTACGAGCAATTTGCCCTGCCCACTGAAACTTAAGTTTGGCAATTCTTTGGAACTGCGAAATTCTAGATTGAAAACCCAATAACACAAGCAGTGTTATGTGGAAACTGCAAATCGAACCTGAACATACAATAGTCGTGCTGGTGACCTTTAGAACGACACTACTTCGTAATAATATACTCTTCAAACTTGCACTGTAAAAAGTATTGACAAGGACTTGTAAATAAAGTACCTAAACTTGAATGTATACCAAAGAATATATTGAACAGATAGTACAAACTGACACACTTAACTTGAACCATGTGATGCAACTAGAATACTAACTCTGGCGCAGATCTTTATTCAATAATCTATATTTTACTTGCTAATCCTAACGCCGGCTAGCGGCTTAGTTTTTCCTGTGGATGCCGATCTATATTTTACTGTTGTTGTGTTGAAATATGTTGAAAATCATCAGAATTAAATAAAATGTTACTAGTGATAAACTCTTTTTAAAAGAGAGTGGTCTTATTCCACCACACAAGGCCATTGCGAGTCGGTGGATGATACAATCGTGTTTTCAATTTTATTCAATTGAAATGAACTTTGTAAAGTAAAATGCATACTTTTTTGCATACTTGGGTTCAAGCTGAATACGTACAACTCTAAGAAGCGGGTCCCTTGGAGTTCTAGAAAAAAATATATTATATCAAGGCAAGTGAAATTGACAAAAAGTACACATGGAACATATTTGCGCTAACAAAATGCGACGTGGAAATAACTTCCTTACATTTTGGCATTTTAACAAACACTACCGCTGATTAAATGTCACTTTTTCAAGTCCCCAGGCTTCTCTCTTATCTTCACAGCAAAAAGAAAAAGAAAATTATGTTGTTTACCACAGAATTGTCAAAAAAATATGGGCATCAAGAATCAACTAAAATAGCCATCAGTCATCATCATTAGAAAAGCCTAAATTGACGATAATTTCATCAATTACGTGTACCGGAACACAGTAATACTGTCCAGTGATAAAAAAATTGGTATAATGGTCGTAGTCCCATGGAAAAGCTATTTTGAAAAAAAGTTATTATTCTTGAAAACTTCATCAATGCATATAATAAATCTGTAGAAAAGCCGTTTTAGTACAATATAGCGTGTATAAAATACTTAATTAACTAAGACTACTAATATATACTTTTAAACCAAAAACTACTCACTACCTAAACCTAAAAATATACTTAACTAAAATATGGCGTCAAAAAACTCCTCCACATCGTTGTCCACTGGTAATGTACCCAAAAGGCTGGCAGCATTGCCACGTTGTATGGCAATGCTTAATCTCTGACCAAGGTAAAAGCCAGCCCTTGGGTCCCGCGAAGTGTCAACTAGGCGTTTGGAGAGATCTTTAAACAAAGCGTGAGCACTCGTACCCCACGGACCAAGAGTTTCAACCCCAAACGGCTCGAAAATATAGTTATATTTTCGAGCCGTTTGGGGTTGAAACTCTCGAAAATATAACTACTGATAGATTACTATATTTCCACCGCTTGAGGCTTTGCAGCCGCAGCGGCAGCGCCAGCACAGCTCGACAAGCTAGGAAGATGAGATGGCGCAAGAGTATCGACACAAGTAGCGTCCCACACTAAAGGCCTACCCATCTTACATGGAAACAAAGACAACCCGTCAGGTCTTTTGCCATCGTCGCGTGCCAGGCCATGTGGTTCTAATACGGCTGGAACGCCGACGGTGACGAGAGCACGTCGGATGATGTCGTTTAAGTTTCCGTGCCGAGCTATGCGACCCGCACTTCGGCTGCATGAAAGACCGTGGTGACCGAGGCTGTTGACAACTTCGCCACAGTGGCAACGATGAGGAGTACAACAAGGAGTGCCAAGTCGTAGGGAAGCAGCGAGGTGAAAAGTAGTGTCGTCAAACAAGGTGCCTATGTTCGACGATGGTAGTGCGTGAAGCCAGAGGCCCGACTCCCACTCACCCACAGCCAGCAGGCGAGCGCGCTCGGCAGGTGTGGCAGATGTAGCAATTTGGTGCTCCTGAACTGCTCTGCAGAGCGGCTCAACCCACCGTCTCTGGGATGATGGGCAGTCGGGGGGATTACAATTCGGGCAAGCGAGTCTCCAAGCATCAATAGCCTCGGTGAAGCACAGCACATCAAAATCAGTATGGGTGCTAGGATATTCCTGATTAATTTCTCAGTACCGTGGACCGAGGATATAAATGCCGGTAAACTAATACTACAAATTTTGCGGACGCCGAGGCCTCCCATACGGATGGGAAGAGTAGCTTGAGCCCAAGCTCGGTCGTCCATAGCCACATTTAAAATTGAAGTTAATGTATGACGGATAATTTGGTCCATTTTTTCTAAAAGAGAAGGGTGCTTCCATAGATGGGAAGCACGCAGGAAATATGTTAATTTGGGGCCAAAACAACAAAATCGAATTATGGTGATAGCCGAATGCATATTAATTTGGAACAATCTTTCCGAAATGATGTTGAAATTTTGTATTTTTTCCTCAATAAAATCGGGAAAGGAATCATCGAAGACTGGGGACCCAAGGAGACGAAGAGAACTTTTTTCAATAATTTTGATTTCGGGGGCTATTTTATTGAATTTAGCAAATGTCACTTGTCTGTCGGTACTGTCTGATAAAAATAACTTACGTTTGGCAAAATTTAGAAACAGTCCAATAGAATGTAGTTCGTTTTTTAAAAATTGCAGGTCATCTAAAACTGTGTCTACATCGCCTCCTAGGGTTCCATCGTCGAGATACCAAATAACAACAACGCTACTAAATACTCTTCTAGTTTTGGATATTCAATCCCTAGGAGACTCATTCGCTTACCAGCCAGTGCATCGCACGTGCACAGAAGGTGCTTCATGCGTTTTGAATGTGCCCCACACAACCTGCACATGTGTGTCGCGGTTAGACCCATCTTCATGAGCATGTCGTTGGTTCCAAAGTACCCAGTAAAGGCCTCAAGCAGGTAGTGGATTTGCCCCCCCATCATGTTCCAAATGCATTCCCGGGCTTTGAACGTAGAGCCTAGGAATTTTTTAGAGTGTTTTAGACCGGTATTATCAGCCAATAAGTTCGGACAACTGTGATTCTATTAGGAGCATCTCCTACTGAAATGTTCTTTAAGTCCCAGACCCAGATGCTCATACTCGACTCAAACTCAAAATTGGTCACACCTTGGTAGGTGTACACAAACTGCCAACAAAGCACAACTCTCGTGTTTGGCATATAATTCATCAGTTTGACATAGGGTAAACCACCCTATCGCTGGCATCCCTCCAGTTATTGGCACTTCACGAGTTTATAGGCTAATAAAAAGTTTAATTTATCACTTTTTAGTTGTGGTACATATCTATAATGCCCACAGTTATGCCAGAATAAATTACCCAAAAACATGATACTTCAACACAACGGGTGAAATTAGAGTGTATCAGGGTGAACTGTACACATCTGCATACCCCTTTAGAGCGTATTGGTTTGGATCTTATTTTAGTGGTATTATGTTATGAAATAGTGTAAACAATATACAGACATGTGATTGCAGCAATCCCGAGAAATTTGCCGTCATTTATTGAAGAGTTATGTTGTATATAGCCAAAGTTCTTCATCAGATCTTGATTATATTTAAATGGGATCACATGAGAAGCAACAGCTTTCAGATAAAATTCATAAAAGAATAATCAAAATTCTAGTATAAAATTCTGAGATTAAACACATTAAAAAAAATACTGCCGAATTGAGAAGTCAGTTAAAAATAAGAATTCCATAGATTACGAAATATTGGATTTTAGATAGCTTTTTTTATAATATAGTGAAAATGTTATGCATAATAATAATACTTATTTCACTGGATGAAACAACTCTTAATTTAAGATTAGAATATTTCCTTTGATGTTATTTAAATTTTTGTATGCTAGTGCTATATGATTTTCTAGGCATGAAGCTAGGGGACGCACTCTCTTAAATCTAATAACCAGTCTCAGTGTCTCACCCTATGTGTACTCAATGGTTACCTATCATAAGTACGAAAAACATTTGACCGAATTTCATTTCACCTACTTTTCAACTATTATCGTTTCGTTTTTTTTACTTCATCGAAGTCTCACCTGCCACTGTCTCAGTTGACCTATTATCAATTCGATTTTTTTCGTAACTCCGACGTTCCAGTTGGTCGAAAAACTTTTTACCGAAGTGACACTTATCCAAAATAACAACATAATAATAACATTTGTTTGAAATATTCATTTTTAAACGCATATCAAAATACTAAGTGAGAGAGAAACAGTGGGCAAATACAAATGTTTATAACAGCGACTTGAAAAAAAATTCCGACGGAGCCCCGCTCGGCGGGACTCCAATTTCTGTTAGCAGGGTCTAAAGTAACCTAACACGAAGGAGACGACGGGAGCTGAGGTTGCTCGCTTTGCTCGCTCACTTCAGCTCCCGTCATCCCCTCCGAACCTAACCTATCCATGTCGGGGTGCCCTAAGTTTCCGAGCTCGCTTTGCTCGCTCTTGGTCTATATCTTTGAGGTAATTAATTAGTAAAAATGTCTAATGCATGACAGATATTAATAAATCATTTGCATGAAAATTCTCAGTAAATACGTAAACACAGAAAAGACTGCTTGAAGCAGATTTTGCAGCGATTCGTTTCTGTCACAAAATTTTGTAGCACAACATGTTGACTTTTTATGACACTATTTCAATTTAAAATTTAAAATGCTACCAAGTAACCGGCTATGTGTTTGTGACTAAATAATATTCCCTAAAATATTTTTTCGGTTTGGTGAAAATATATATACTACAAGCTATTGAAAAAAGTTCAAATGAGGCTTAGGCCAAAAGCAAAAAGTTACTTTGTAAATCGGCGAAATGTAGTTCGGTAAAATAATACATTTGCCACATGATACTTCGATGATCTGAAAATATGTCAAATAATTCATATAGCAAAAAAGACGTCAGTCATTAGTTTTCGGTAAAATGTAATTCTAACAAAAAAAAATCGGTAAAGTGATCGGTTCCCGTACTCAATAGAGCAAGAGCCCAGACGCCCCAGACGTAACTGAATTCTTTCTACCGAATGAAAATGAAAGTCCAAGTTAGCAAGTACACTTGTACTTACTAACTTGAATAGTAAACTACTACACTCTACTAAACTACTAAACTCTATTAAAACAAAATCAGTGTTTGTTAGTATGTACTTGAATAGTAAGTAAAACACGTATGTACTTGAATAGTAAGTACTATTCAAGTACATACGTGTTTTAATAGAGTTTAGTAACGTTTGGGCATCTAGGATCTTGGACTAGAGCACGTTAATGTAAAAATAAACAAGCCAACAAATCACAACTGTACATATCCAGTTTAAGATAAGTTGAGCATGAGTATGAGCATCTGGAAAACCAGCCTAAGTGTTAGCTTAACAAATATAATATGTGATCTAAAACATTTTTGAAGATGTAGTAATATCTAATTAATAATCATTTATTCATCTAATATTATCTCACAACTAACTTCAACTTTATTTCTTCACAAGTTCAATGAACTGTCTCCACTTATACCATAATTAACGTAGCGCTATAAAAACCACTTTTACTTTTTAGATTATGCTTTAAATTTAAATTTAATTTGCACAACTAGTTTATAATGCACATAATATAAAAAGTTGAATAATTCTATGATAAGGCGGAAATGGGTAAAAAATATTCTACGGGTAAAGAATAAAAACTAGGCTTTTTTGAAAACCGTTTTCACTTTTGGATTTTTTACGGTATTTAGACCTTAAGGGTACACTAGTCGAAAATTCTTCCATACAAACGAAGTCTAGGGATTATTCCACTATTTGACAATGTACGTTCAAAATAAAAAGTGATATCAATTTGTCTCATCATTATCTAGCATCATTGTATGGAAGCAAAAAAGTAAAAAAAGAAAATATTTGAATGTTATGAGCGTCGAAAGTTCCATATTTCAACACTAATTTTAACGCATTTTTGGGCGTAAATAAATGCCGTAAGAAGACGGAAAATTTAAAAACGGCCACCATACAGGGATAGATTAGTAGTTCAACAATGCAAATAATTTTATTTTGAACAGATACGTTTAGTCGTTTTTCATGATATCCAGACTCCCAAAGGTCTCATTATAAAATTTCGCGCGCTCGGTTTCGTCCTAAATCATTATCCATTTCGCAAAAAAATTGCAAAAGTGTGTATTCGTACACGAACTAGCTTCCTACTGCTCATCACAGCATTTATCTCTTCCGCACGTGTTGTCAGTTGATATAAAATGCATTTTAACCCCGCGCACAAAATAGTTCATGCCGTCGACTAGTGTAACTTAAGGAATCAGGTCTAGATTTTATAAGTATTAAAACTGCTTTGAATATTTGTAAGCACAAACATTTCGGTATAGATTACAATTTTGGCTACTTTTTCTGAAACCTTGAAAATCACTGTTTTGCTTATCACAAGATAAATCATTCTGACTGATGCTTTCAATAATAATAACCTATATAAACGATTATGTAAATTAGGTAAAATTTTCGATGCGGTGATAAAGTTGATCCGACTAACAAATTAATTAGTAATATAGTGTTACTAAGTGATGACACTTATAATTTTGTAGCATTATTTCCTAAATCGGTTTGTGTAGCTTAAAAGAATAAATTATTTAACTAATCATCTATTTAAGAAAGAAAAGAAAGAAAGAAAAAATATTTATTTGTGACCCGCACAGGAGACACGAGATAAGCAAAACACAAACAATAATAAAATATAAAAAACCCCGTGCGAGACCAAAAAGGCTCCTATCTCAGCATGTGCAACGATAATACTGGTTACTTAAAAAGAAAAAGACAATTTTTACTATAAACAGCGCAAACTAACATTGTACACATCAATTAATAACTTTTGGCTATATATGGGATCAACACTGAAATCACAAAAAAAACGAAAATGTGCGATACATTTCAACGCGTGACTGAGAGAGTATAGTCTCTTTTCAGTAATGCATTATTTCAGTTACACGTTGTTTATAATATGAATAATTGAATATAAGACATAATAAGAGATTTTCTATATATTAGTTTAATACTCAACACACTTTTAAGTCAACAAAACCCACATTTTTTTTAAAAGTTTATACAATCTTCTCATAGCAAATCCCATGGGATATTTTTTTATCACCCATTCATCTACTAATCTTCTCTCTTAACACTAATAAAATATTTAATACACACATTGTATACTCAGAAAGTGAAGACAACACTTTTTGTTTTAAAACGTCAATCACATTCCATTGTATAGAGCGAATGAAAAACGTAGCAGAGTTTGTAAGACAATAATATAGCACGCGCTAATACATTAATAAGAGTAAATTGAAGCAAAAAAATCTTGTTAATATGAACACAACACTATTGCTTAGTGACGTAGATATGAACGTTTTTATGGACAAGATGTGCATTTGTTTTTTTTTGTGGGAATATATATCGTAAGGAATTCCTTTGTTTGGGGGAGGTAGATAGAGTTCAACGTTCCTCTCCCATATTGGCCTTATAGCAGGGATAGGTTGATCTTTGTTGGCCTCTTGTTAAAATTTTCTTGCCTGTGTTGGTTATCCAAACACAACGGCTCTAAACGAAATAAAATAATATTAGTTTGGGATTGTCCATGTCACATCACATTTCGGTAACTTATTGCAATTCTATACATCAGGGGTAACCAATTACTTTTTAACCGACTTTCGAAAAAGGAGGAGGTTCTATGTTCGACTTCTTGTGTGTTTTTTTTATGTATGTTCACCGATATCTCCGTCAATTGTGGACCGATTTTCAAAATTATTTTTTTGTTTGCTGAAAGTTGGTGTCCATAACGCAATAAAATGGTACCTACGAAAGACACCGACTTCCAAAAATAAAGTTATTTTTCACTTTGTAGTTTTATTATTTGGAAGTCGGTAGTATTTTTTTGTAAAAAACTTTTTTATATTTGAACTAGACGGTATGGAAGAGCAAACATGATGCACCGACCCCAAGTATCATGGGAGAAGGGCAGGAAGATGATGATGATGGTCCGTTTCATAGAAAACATTTATGACCGTCGCGTCCGTTAGTTTAAATAAAAACCAACTATTACATGGTTCCCCCCTGCTTTTACATCGTCACGTGTTTATCAAATGTAATCAACAAAAGTACGTACAAAGATTTTTTTCAAATATTAATGTGAAAAATTACATTTTTTGCCTTGAACTTTGGACTAAATTTGGTGCAAACTAAAGTCATTAAATCTTGAAGATGTCCATTAGTAAGTCTACTACCGTCCGATGACGATCTCACGCTCCACGCTCGTCCGTTGGCGAATAGACAGCAGTAAAGACAAAGAGCTGGATAAATTATTAAGTTACGTACTCAAATGACACAGGTCACACAAAATGAATCGGTGGTCTGGAGCTGGACCGCGGTCCTCCATTTGTAGTTACGAACCACCATTTTGGAGTATTTTACAATCGTTACTACTAATAGTATGTCACTTCTGTCTAGGCCGTCAACTGTGTTTCACTTTAAACATGTTTTGGATACCAAATAGTTAAACTATTAATAATTAACAATACTGTCAATAAGTTAGCTTTTTTACGAAATCCCGGGGTGCTAAGAGTGGTTTAATCAATTAATAAAATAACACATAAAGTCATGACATAACATAGCACACTTTAAGGAATTCGGTTCTCGAAAAGCGATGCTCTTGAAAGCTGTTTCATGAACCAGTTTTTTTACAAATGATGCAATATTAGTACTTGATTCAATAATTTTATTTCGTACTTAACATCTTGTTTATTAATAAATAATGCCTGATGTTGGTTTACTTTTCGATGTAAACAGATACACTCTTTCGAAGTTTCAAGTCAAAATAGGAAATATAGCAACTAGTTTCACTAATTATTTAATCATAATCTTAAAACCAAAATTTTTCAATCAAGCTAGCCTAACGCAGTCCACGGGCCTCAATCAAGCGGCAACACTGCCCAAACCTCATTTTTAGTATTCAGTCTGTCGTCGGCCATCGGTCCACCTACATAGCTGGGGAGTGGCCCAAAATCCTAAATCAGTGAAGTACCGCAGTCTATAGCTGGATATAGGCTTATCCCAAGTTACACCATTCCCCCAATCCTCTGTTTTTGGCAAACAATCTGTCCCAGCTACATTTACAAGGTCCATCTGGCCCTCCCAACTAAATGTACCAACAATCTTCAGATCAATAACAACCAACAAACTGAAAAGGCGACCTACATTTTACTTATTTTCCTCCTCACCGCTGAAATATTCACAGCCAACAACACCACAATGCGATCTTTAATTTAAAATCAGCACGTAATTGCTATGTGTGTAATACCGGTTGTTATACCTGCCTTGTTATTATCAATGGAGCTCGCGTTTTGGTTCGGAATTTTATTCGCCTACTTATTTGTAATGGTCTCCGGATGTTTATAGTCTGGATTTTCCCCCTTTCAGCTAGTTTGTGAAAGGCACCTGAATGAAGAGAAGAAGAGATGAGAAGATGGAGAGAAGTTCACGTGCTTTGACCACGCTTTTGTCCCTACTCAATTCTTCCACCCCTCCTGGATCAATATCTGTTCTTCACATGCTCGGTAACCGTGTTCTTCCAATAATCTTCTCTTGCTCTGTCCTTCTCATACTACTGATTTTGTTCACTCTTCCTTCCTTATTCAGTCCATTCTTCTATGGAACGCGCTTCCTCTCGAGATCTACAAATGGATTAGCATTCAACCGGAATATCGGATTTATTTTCAACACAACTAAGAAGAGTCATCTCACTTTCTTAATTTCTGGTACTTCATAAATATATGTATTTATTAAGTATATATTATATTCAATATATATGTAACAACTGTTGTGTAATTACTTTTTTTTTATAATTATTAAAAAAATGCACCTGCCATGTTATCTCTTCACCACCCTTGGTTGAATGGTAGAGAATGCCTGAGGCATTAAGTCCGCATTTGTACCTTTTTTGCATGTAGTCTAAAAATATAAATAATTCAATGACGTTAGGAATAGAAGGATTATTGAAGATGATGGATATATATTCTAACCCTTAATCCATTTTATGATTATGATGTCATGTCATATTTTTCTACCAGCCCTTATCTCAGTATTGATTGTGTTTCTACCTTTCTTGTTATTCAGTCGAATCTGCGATCTTTAAACTTTTCAGTCAAAAATATTTCCACCATTGGCTGTGTAGGTAATTGTGTCCTGGTGAGTGTACTTAGTTAAAATTGTCATGATCAAGACAGTCTGGTATATAAACAAAATATACATTTGAAACATGTGTTAATAATAAGGGGCTCTGACCGTTCAATCAATCAATATCTTTATTGTGGGTTATAGGTACGTACATAATACAGGTCTTAAATAATTAAATTATGATCAGCTGTGTTCCGCCCTTTTTGGCATACAATAGTTACGTAGAAATTAAATTAAATTTACATTATTGGTACAAAAGATTAAAATTTCACTTAAAATTTAAAAAAGGTAAAATAAAACGGAACGAATTTCGGTAGGTATCAGTGGGCCACTGCACGCATCCTGACTGAGGGGAGACTATATTGGAGCAGTAGGAAGGAAGGAAGTCTTTGATATAGTAGTAATCACTTGTTTACCAACAGATCATGGAGACTATGTTTAATTATTTAATTTCCGTAATTATTCTAATAAGCCCCGGAATGTAGTTAAAGATGCGTGAAGCTGTAAAAAAGATACTTTCATGTATTAGATGAGTCTTGCTAGCTCCTGTGCGCAATTTGTTCTTACGTCGTATACGCGTGTAATATACATATCAATATTATTTTTGATAAATACTGCGACCACAAATATATAGACACATGGCAGTGTTAATAATTTCATCTTTTGAAAAAATGGCTGATAGGAGTCAGCTTCATATAAGTTAAATGTAGCCCTGCTGCAACGTTTTTGAGCAATGAAACCTTTACCAATGAATAAAAAAAAATCTGGAGTAACCTAATATAAAATCTGAAAAGGAACGAAAAGAAGTTAACGATCCAATTATAAGAGATTAAAAGCAACCCATAAACAAATACTAAAACTATCTCAGACCACGAACTAAAAATAGGAAATCATATTTGTAGCTGTACCGCACCGGACATTACGTAAAAAAGTGTTCACGTGCGAACATTATACGAATTAAAATATACGCTCGAAACACCTGCACGATTATGCAATTTTAGAAATCATAAAAAGTATGTATTTCTATCACTTCACGGCTATATACCCTAAGGGGGTAATCAGAGTAATTTGAATAAGTAGGCATCCGCTTTCTGTGCTTAGGGTCGCTTTTTTCGAGAGTCAGATAGGCTTTCTTTTGACCATGGCCTCTTAGAAGGAAGAAAGTTAATAGGCCTGCTTATTCTTGACCAACTTGCCCGATACAACTTTATAGTACACTAAAAGAAACTACATCAGGAAATACACTATTAGTTGGCAACAAAGTAACGAGTCCAAACTATGATATTAACTTTTAAATGTGTAGGTATCTAAATTAAAGCTAGTCAATATATTTCTTATGAATCATCTCAGCGTATATTGCTACAAACTTCAATGGATCTATGAGTTTTGTTTGAATGAACAAATAATATAATGGGTTCAATCAAGTTTGCTCTAAATGAGGTCAATGGGTTTTTAGTTTTACTTAGTAATAGAGATTGCTCTGATTATCAATTCATATTCACTATAGAAAAATATATAAATAGTTTTAAGAAAATCGGGAACGGTAAAAAGGAAAGGTAAACAATAAAAATCTAAAGAAGAATGGTAATGATGAAAATAGGCAATGTCTCCAAATGATGTTTACCTGAAGATAAACTGCGTCGTCGAGGCAGTTTAGGACTCTTCGTGAAACTGCGAGTAGAATTTTTGGTAACTCAGTAAAAAGATACCAGGTATAATTAAAACAGTCAATACTGTCTAAATTATTCCAGGTCAATACTATAAAAGCTTACTAGACCTTAACGTTATAACTGTGGACATAAAATGACATAAAATCAAAATATAAGTGAGAAACTGATCATTATAATGACAGTAAATAAATTGTTGAAAAACACAAATCAAGTTCGACTAAGCATGATATTCATGATGTTAGATTTCGCTAATATTTTGCTTGTCTAATTCTTCTTCTTAGCGTGTCGATGGCAAATATAAAAAGTTAAATATTGTGTTTGGCCCAGAATTCAGCCACGGCAATACCATTCGGTGACGCAGTCATAAGGTCGTGCGCACTCCGTGAGATGGGCCATGGTCTGCGGAGAGATGCTGCACAAGCACTGAAGACTAGTTCCATCAGAGAACCCCCACCCGAGGAGGTTGTCCTTGCTGCGGCCAACCCGAGTGCGGAGTCTATTTAGGGTTTTCCAGGTCGACCACGGCAGAGTGTGCCCAGGAGGAAGGCTCTCCGATGGGCCGATTAAATTTTCAGGAGGCTTGAGTTTCTCTCGCCAAAGGTCGCATCTCGCCGAAGAGGAGTGCCATCACATAGACCCACGCATCCTAGAAAGCTTTTCCGGCTTTTTAGGCGCTGGGGCACCGAGGTGTAATTGTGCATTGGGTGGCGTGGATCGTTTTCTAGTTTCGACCTCTCTGTGCGACTTGCTATAGTCCTGCGAATTTCCGGGAGCGCGATGCCGATAAGTGGATACAGCATTCGCACAGGAGTCGGTTTGAGGCAGCCTGTGGCAATCTGGCACGTCTCATTCAGAGCTGTATCCACTAATTTGGAGTGGGCAGAGCGGCTTCATACTGGACTTGCATATTCACCAGCGCAGAAACAGAGTCTAGTCTAATTAATATAGCCATATTTGCATGTTTACATATTAACATACTTTTAACTCTGATTTAATGTGATCAATGAGTCTTCAATCCCACATGATCACTAATAGCTGCACTTGTGTATAGCTAATTAACATAACCTAACCTAGCTTTATCCATGCCGTGAAACTCTGTAATTGGCTTAAGAGATAATTGTCATCTCCTCGCTGTTACTGTGCAGTGTGTGTGTGTTTACTAAGATGCAAGTAACGTTGATGCAACTGCACTGGGCTGTTCATTTACAGTGAGGTGAACAATCTGTTCATGTAAATTAGTAATAAGCTGTTGAGTTTCCAAATAAATAAGTATACAAAACATCAATGCACTAGGAAATCGCAGCAGCTGCTACCTTAAAAAACTCAATCATTGAAACAAAATTAGTTTGCATGACGTAACACATCAGTAACTTCAATCATCATTTACACTTCAATATCGAAGCCTAGCTATTACCAAAGCCATTCGTAATTCAACTATAAACCAAGCATACGCACACGCTTTTTTTAGAAAATCGTCTACATACATTAACAAGACTTTGGTGAAAAGTTAATTGAGAAAAATATACCAATTTATTAAGAAATATGGCAGAATATGAAACAAAACTTGACATCGTATTGAATCTGATAGATTTTTGACACAAAGACGGCGACAGTAGCGCCATCGAAAAGAGTCAAGATATAATGGACAAAAAGTATCAATGAGTAGAAATGACCAATTAAGTAGCAACTTGTACTGTAGAGTACTGTAGAGTCCTCAATGCAAGTTGTACACACATTACAAACGTTTAGATACGACGCTTCGCCCTACATATGGAAACGGAAATTTCTAACTAGACAATTACTTAAAGATGATAATTATATTATCCACTTAGTCGAGTGGATGTAAGATAATTAATATATCTGATGATTTTTAATTGAGATGTTGAAACTTGAATTTGATTTTGTATTTTCTAAAATTTTATGTTAGGGTTCCGAAATTTCGAAACTTAAAACCTGTTGTACGAATGGTCTTTTGTAATTTATTTTAACAAATTTTTGGTACAGTCTTCCCTGGATTAAAGAAAAAATAGATAGTATTTCAAATATTGATAAAATTTTATGAGTAGATGAAAATGTAGGGAATAGATCCACTGAAATACCTATATCATTTTTATAGACCTACTTTATTATTACATTAGTTTTTTTTGACGACAAAACATGCAAAGCTTTTATGATGTAAGTAGGCATACATATAACTCATCACTGCTGGTAAGCAAGTAAATCTCTACTTGACCCTTAGAAAATTACCAGCATGACGACTGTATGATAAACGCATACTTGAAACGAAAAGAGATACATTAATATTAAATTATACATATTTTAGTTTCGCATTTGAGTCAAAAGAAAGTATATATTAATAATTATGCGTGTGTTAAATTCACGCGGTTATTATTTTAAGATATGGGCAGAATTTGTTAAAAAGTTTAGGTTACTAGGTATTTGATTTCTCTGCCTAGCTCCATGATAGAAGTTTCCTGACCTAGTATGGACCCGCTTTGCTTAAAGGAACTCGTTGTGCCCTCGTTACAATGTAAGCTACTTGTGGTATTATTGATAGAGCTAGAGAATCAATCGATACTTTTAAAATCGAATGATAATAAGATAGTGACAATAATGAAGAATGATAAAATTAACGTAGTGTATATTTTGAAAGTCAATTTTAAATTAACTTGTGTAATTATTGCCATAATTTAATAAAGAACGATGGTTTTATTTGATACAGTACACAGTTGAGATACCAATAAATTTATTTTGATTTAAAATTCTAATCAGTCCATATTAAAAGATTATAATTTAACCGTAGACTTACATTAAATATTACATCAGAGTTATCGAATAATATAATACTTCCTCTATTACATTGATATACTAGAATTTCTTTTTTCGTATATAACAGTCTGTAAGTGTATCACTTATCGTCACAAAATTTCACCTAAAATTATGAATAATTTTGTTACAATTTTCTTGCATTTAAAATCCCTGAATTATGCTGCGCTCATTTTCGTGGTTTTAAAATCTTAAAAAATCAAGAGAAAGCCCTAAATTTTGGAAGCCAAGTCATAGAACAGGACCCATAAAATCAATCTATCCTACAGAATAATCAACACCATCATAAAAAAAAAGTGTTCCACCTGTAGTCGCTTCTATATCATTCGTAACACGCATCGCGCCGCGCAATTCGGCTTAAACCCCGCAGTGGGGGGACGTAGAATAAAACCGCATTCTGACAGACCCCTCACCACATTTCACTAACCATCGTGAAGGAGTGTAGGACCAAAAAAATGAAGATCTTTCTTGTATTCTTAGTGTGTGTGGCTGCAGTCAGCTGCAAGCCAGCCAGTTCTGATGATGATGTCATCGGTTCCGTCGTCGGGGTGGTCAAGAGTTGTGCCGAGGAAGATACTTGGATGTGCCTTAAGGTGTGTTGTGTTTGTGTTTAAGTGGTTCCTTTGGACTTGAGCTTTTCTTCTTCTACTTCCTCTTCAATAGTCGTCTTTAATCTCTTTAGTTCCTACATCTCCCTCAATTTTTTACTAATCTCAAAGTCCCCCTAAACTTTATATTTTTTTTTCATCCACATTGGATCAATTCTCACCATTAAAAACTTTAAAGCCCTACAGTCTTAATTGTGCTACTTCCAAATGAGAAACTAACTACCTATTTCTTATACATTTGCACCTGCTCAAACTAAACTCTCCCAATAAATAAAGCTTTTCTATGATCCTAATTTTGGCAAAATTCAAGTCATTTAGTCATTTTTAATTAAATCAACACTTCTTCAAATAAAATAATAAATTTAACAATCTTATTTGACTAAACAGTATAATATATAATTTAACTAAACTTTTTTATTGCAACGCAATATGCATTTAACATTGACACGCAAATTTTTTCACATCATGCTCTAACTGCATAACAAGTAAATGATTCGGCACTTTGTGTTAGTGACTAGACTAAACAGTAAATGTTTGTCCAACTATTTGCCGCCAACTTACAGTTTGAGTCAGCACAAATACTTGTTTACTTGTCTAACCAGCTTTCAAGTGCATTGCGATTAAAATATTTGCTTTGGAAACTTAGGAACTATGAACCATGTAATCATACTCGTAGATGTGTTCACGCCAACTTTTGCACACTAGAACTACTTGATAATTAAACACTTTTTGCAAAAGCATTATTTAAAATATCTTACTTTAAGGTCACTATTATTTTATAAAGCAAAGTATCAACAAAAATTTTAACCTATCAATTTTCTTCCCACAGGAAAAATCGATGAGATTCCTAGAGAACGCGGCATCAGCCCGGGAATTGAAACTCGCTGATGGCCTTGCGATCTACAACCTCGGCACCTCTCGCTCTGCCAGGTCCTACGAGCCCCTTCCCGAAGAACCTCAAGCCAGGGAAAACACGGTTGAGGCCAGGCTAGTGGATGCTGCTGCTGACTTTATGGAAAACCATGTCGTCCAGCTGCGTATGCCTAAGAGCACTGTTGAGGATATGAAGAGGTCCCTTGAGGAAGGTCAGTATTACTTAGCTCGCCACCATGACTCTGACAATTTTAGTTTGTTTCACAATCAACAGTAGTCCCTTATGACTAGAGAGAATTGATAATAAAAAGATAGAAAACTTTTAGTTCAAACATAATAAATAGACATGCTCATTTTTGTGTTGCAGAAACTTACATAATATCCCTAAAAATCAATAAATCTTTCTCACAAAAAGCTGACCAAAGCCCACGCAACTGTTGACATGAAACCAAGAGAAGAGTAATTCTAAGCTTCTTAACACACTTCACATAAAAAAACTCATGCTTAATTTTTCCCACATAACATAAATAATTACACGTGCCACGTCCGATAACGATGCTCACCCAAATAATCACAGATTGATCACCATGGAACCTGTATTTAACATCTGCCATATCATTAAGGGGCAATTCTCGTAAGTGATCAAATTATTTCAATGAAGCAAGTGAAAGTATAATTATGAGAAACATAATCATGAACAGTTCCCAAAAAGATGTACAGCATACAATGCTATCTTGTTAAAAGGGCAAGTTATTTTCTCAAAAGTTAATAAACCGGGGTCGATCAAAATCTCATCATCATCGTAAAACAAAAGTTCCTTTATTAGCTTATTAACAAAAGTATGACCAAAGAATTTCACGGCCCATTGTCGGTTGTTTAAAACAGTTTGTTCTGCCAATTCGTTACAGACCATTATGAAACTGAATATTGTGTAAGAATCATTCTCGCGCTCGTTAAACTGGTTTTCGGTAAATTTTGATAATATCGATAAAAAGTGATGGACTCTCGAAATGCAAGTCACAGTCGTAGAGAAAACCATCCACAAAGCTCTCAATTATATTTCATATCAAACAAGTCACGAGTTAGACTCGCGCGGTAACATCATAAAAGTAAAAAGTAGTTATATAAAACCTTGCAGTCATGTTCATATATAATTCCCTACATAACTCTCGCCAAATAAATTAAAACACGCCAAAACCTGTTCGGTGCGCTTGAGAATTTGAAAATAGAAAGTACGATCAAAAATTAATCTGGTGTTACACATGACGAGACGATTAATACCGAAACTAAAACAGGTACATTACGAAATATAGAAAATTTGTAACGGACATCCGGAACACACCATGAGAAGCTAGAAAACGTCCGAACAAGTCTCGAGAGGGTTTCTCTAACCTATTAACAAGGTTGATTATCGTGGAAAGCGGACGAACTGATTCTGGTTTTTGCTAGATGTCCATAGTACACGTTGACTATGTAGGCTCAACTTGTTCTAAAGTTCCGCTAAGACGGTCCGTGATCGAAATCTCTATCAAGAAACGAGTAAAAGTAACGCTCCAGGCGTAATCTTGCTAACGAAATATGGATGTAGGCATGAAAGCTTTCGAATTGGTACCAACAAAACACTTTCTAGGTGAATGGGGTTATGCAAACTCGATGTTACATGGTGAATTTCAATTTTAGTTGGTAAGGACATTGAATCTCAATGAAGTTTCCTTCCATACCCGATTAACATTTGAACCTAAATAGTAAATTGTCTAAACTGAGCACGGGGCCATTGTAAATTCAAATAACGCCTTTGCCTACAAACACCTTTTCTTATTTGACCGAGTGCAAGTACGTATAGTTTACAGTAAGTTTAACTAGAAAGTGTATTAAGTTAATTAAAATTTATAAACTTCTGCTATTGACGTTAAATGTTTTGCAGATAATTTTATCTCATTACTTACCATTAAACATTGAGCTGAGCATATATTTATTAAGCAGTTACCTGCAGTTGCCTATTTTCATGTAAATAATTTCAAGCTTCGTTTAATTTCATTCTTAAGTAGTTGACTTATCACAGAAAATCTAACATGCTTGGTCATGGTAGATCTTCTCAATCCTTTTCAACGAAATTTGTCTATGAGCATTTGTATCATCAACCATATCCGATCACCAACAATGAAAACATATTTTTCTTTACAGGCCGTGGCAAGAAGAAGAAGCTGAAGCAGCTCCTCCCCATCCTCGCCCTCCTCCAGCTGAAGATCCAGTCCCTCATCCCTCTGTTCCTCGGAATCATTGCCTTCGCTGCTGTCAAGGGTCTGATGCTTGCCAAGGCTGCTCTCCTCGCCTCTGCTCTGGTCCTCCTCAAGAAGCTGCTCTCAAAGGGTGAACACCATGAAAGCTACGAAGTCGTAGCTCACCCACACCATGAAGAGCACTTCAGCCACGGTGGTGGTGGTGGTGGTGGTCACGGTGGTTGGGGCAGATCTGCTGATGCCCAAGACCTGGCCTACAGCGCCTACTCCAACTAAAACCTAAGATACAATCTAAGTCCCAAGGGCTATGGTTAATCTTCATGTAACTTAGTTTGGACCTCAAAGTAACGATTTTAATTTATTATTTAATAATTTATTTAAATTATTTTATTGTTAATTGTTGAACGAGTGAATCTTGTCTCGAATTTTTATCAGCATCGCCGATTTCTTTTTAAATCTTGTCGTCTTTCCTTTACTTATTATTATTACTACATTGTACCTGTTTTTATTAGTATAATTTTCTTAAAGTACAAATGTATTTACGATATCAATAGCTTTAATTTTTTTTGTTCACCTCTATCCGACTGGCAAAGCCAAGGAGGCTATATTTTTATTTTAGTATCAATTTTATGTGTTCATTTCTTACTAGTCCATCTATATTTCCTTTTCCTTTATACTATTTTTCTTCTATATAGCTTTTGTAAATATTTTTCGTATTGAATTATATAAGTAAAAATTATTGTTTGCATCTTCGTTTATTGTTATATCAATATATATTTTATTGTAGAGTATTTATTTCTTAGGTGATGTCTTCGTGTGTACAAATCTTTACTCTTTCTTTTAGCTGTTATAATTTATTATGAACCACCCAAATAAACTAAATATAACAGTTGTTTTAAAATTCTTTTGTGTTATTTCATCCTCAATTAGCCCCATGACATCAATGACATGATTTCTTGAGGAATCAACGTATTAATAATAAACTACTAAAAATAATTGACAAAATATGCATTCAAACGATCGCATTGATAATAATAAATTCACGAGTATTTTTAATAATACTTACACCACCAACTCTCAACAAAAATCTTCTGTTGCATTGGAAATAACATGGTAAAGAACGAACTAAAACACTGCCTGAAACATACGCATGTATAAAAACAACCGGCCAAGAGCGAGTCGGACTCACGCACGAAGGGTTCCGTACCCAGGGTGCTGTCAACTTTGTATGTTTGGGAACACCCTTTAATTTTCAACTTTTTTATTATTTGAAATTTTTCCTTTATTATTTTGTGCTGTAAGACCTTACTTTTTGCCAAATTTCTTGATTCTAGGTCAACGGGAACTACTATTTAGGTTTTTGACCCAAAACCTATAGGTTACTTCCGGTTGACTTAGAATTGACAATTTTGGTTAAAAGCAAGGTCTTAAAGCACAAGTAATGGGATTATTAAAAAAAATAAAAAATGTGGAAAAAAAATTATAAATGTTGAAATTTATTTAATACCAATTTTGGTACATAAAAGTTTTCGCGAAAATCTAAATATATCCTCTATAGACCTCAGTATCTGGTATAAATTTCAACTTGCTAGGTCCACCCGTTCCTGAGAAAATCGGTGGTGACACACGGACAGAAAGACGGACAAGACAGTAATCTTATAATGCTTCCTTTTTTACCTTTTGAGGTACGGAACCCTAAAAATATTACCATTCAATGGAAATAGGATAGCATTTATAACTTTATTCTTATCTGGGATCGTAAAGTATATTTTCTACTGTTATAAGAACTTCGTCCATTTTATTAAAAACCAACTTTTATAATTTACTAAATTAAATTTGCTTAGCTACATCCATTTAAAAATATTACTTATAATTTTATCGATATTTTTAAACATTGCTCGTCAGGAATCGAAAAATGAGCTATGAACAACTTTTTCGAAACGATTTCTATTCCGATCAGGACACACAATAATATGCTTATCAAGCTTCCTCAATGGGTCACTGGCATTCTTAAGCAATGACCTAGCAGGCTCCCGAGCAGTCACTAGTACTACGGCTAGACACTTAGATACTAATATACGAAGTAACATTCTTGATGACCTAAATGGTGGGTAAACGTCCGTGTAAGAGAATCGTGAGTTTGATGCTAAAAAGATTGTTAGAAATTATTGTTTCAGATTGTTTTGTGATTAAATTGTTGTGTTTGTTTGCTTGTAGCTTTGGTAAAGTGTGGCAGAAGATTTAAACGTTAGAACTGAATTTTCCGGTCTGTTGTTTTATGAGGTTGTTCTGTATATCTAAATTCATAGTAGTTATAGTCTGGACTAGGGTTTCCTACCATATGTTTCCTATTGCTTTTAAATTTTTGTAATATTCATCCTTACCTTTTTGATCGTCCAACTTTAGCTGCTAAGTAAAATTATAACATCTCGATTTAATGGCAGCACAAATCTTAAACCGCGGTATTCGACTTTAAAGTATTTGTTTATTTTTAATTTATGTGAGAAAGCCTCATTATATCATTTAATTAATTAGAAGGAAAAGTTTACAATCCAATTTGGAGTTTAACATAAACTGCAATTTAAAAAGCGTAACGATAAGAGTGATTTTGATAAAAACAAACACAGACTGATTTTTATTTGGAGAGAGCACATAGATTGCCTATAAGGTTATCATGAGGCTTTAAATATAGTTGTGATTTCAAGTGTAGAACTTATATTTGTTACGGAGCTTCAAAAACTCTAAATAATGATAAATTAAAATATTACATGGCATTTTATTAACACATATTTTCTAGAAAATAACTATTAACTGCGATCAGTAATTCATCCAGACTGACTATAACTAATATCTTTTTGTATGCGGTAATGTTAAGCAATTATTTTGTTACATGGTTTAACCAGTTCTTCACTGTAAAAGCGATATTCTATCCTAACTACTCCGTTTGCGGTATCTGCATGCCTACTTTTGGTACCGTTTAGCAAATAGCAGTAATATCAACACTATTAGAACTTTACTAACGAGTCATACTAACGGTGCTGGAAGGAAAAAGCTACCCATTCTTAAATATAATTATATAACTTAGACGACTCAGCCCACTTAGATGGTCAGACCAGATCACTACCCTGGACAAAAGATTCTACGACGGTCACCACGCCGCCAAAGATAGACCCAACTGGTACGATATTGTTCGAGTTAAAGTTGTCTCACAGGTGAGTTAAGACACTCAGACATGAGACTATACGACGCGAAGAGGGGGAAATATGACTTATCCCAGTCGATTGCCTTTCGTTTGTAACATCGATATGCTCGAAGCCACACACTGCATATCAGTTTACCTCCACATTACCAATTACCGCTAATATTCCCACACCATACCTCATAGAAACCACATAATTTAATAGTATTTACTACAGAAGCTGAACAGAAAGTGTACAAGCCAAACAATGGCCCGTAAAACAATAGCTTTCAATTTCTAAAAGCGTGCGTTCTTTGACAAGACAAGACAGAAATACTTAATGCAGTCACGCCTGTGATACTACACAGGTATTTGAATTTACACATACCATAGCATGGTGGTCTAGATTTTGGAGTTGTTAAGGTCAAAACGAAAATGGAGAAAATACATTTAC
The DNA here is from genome assembly GCA_948252205.1 of Orthosia incerta. Classification (NCBI taxonomy): domain Eukaryota; kingdom Metazoa; phylum Arthropoda; class Insecta; order Lepidoptera; family Noctuidae; genus Orthosia; species Orthosia incerta. Next base: position 24,309,774 of record OX411762.1, on the reverse strand, counting down.
TTTTTTTTCTGAGATTTTAATAAAAAGCTTTTGGCAGAAGAAACGGATGCTTAGTTTGTCAAAGAAGTGAATAAATTAAAAGAGCATAAGGGTGATAAGAAATTAGATAAGAATGCAGGCGTCGCTTTCAAAGGAAACAAATATACTTCATTATGTAATGCAGTCACGCCTGTGATACTACACAGGTATTCCGATTTACACATACCGTAGCATGGTGGTTTAGATTTTGGAGTTGTAGAGTTAATGGAAAAAAAAGGAGAAATTACTTTTACTCTTTCAGGATATTTTAGTAAAGACTTACTCACAAAAGCAGCTTTTACTTGATTGGCTAAGGACGTGATTAATTAATTAGATCCTGAAAAAAACAGTACTTATTATCTATATATAATGCAGTCACTTCTGTGATACTACTCAGGTATTCGAATTTACAATAAACGTATCATGGTGGTATAAATTTCGGAGATAAAGAGGAAATGGACGAAAAAGGAGAAATTACTTTTACTCTTTCTGTTAGTGGAGAACTTTTGAGGAAAAAGTAATGAATTCTTGGTTAGCCAAGGAAGTGACATTATAAGATCGTTGAGTCATAATAAACTTAATGTAGATTAAGCGGAACCGTCGTAAAGGAAATCATTAGTGAAATAGATATCCGTTTTATCCTCGGATGTTGATATATATGGTTACTTCTAAGAAAAGTGACAAGCATAACATTCAACGATGTCTGTAAAACAACACAACAATAATTTAATTTCGGGTTAAGCGTAGAAATTATTTTCATACTGAAATCACTTTATACTGCTTGTTATTGACGTCACCCACGTGAAAGTCGGCAATTATACCAAAAGAAACGAACTCCCGGGACGAAATATATCCTAACATCCTCCATCCAAGACATGGCCTACCCATGTGCCAAGTTACATCCAACTCCGTTCAGGTGATGATAAATGAAAAAGTACAGACAGAGTTACTTATGAATTTATAATACCTAATAAGTATGGATTACTTAGCGTTGTACATATTATTGTATTCTATGTAACGTTGTTGAACAATACTAGCTCATTTATTAAATTGACTCATTACTAACTAACAGTTCCAATAAACTTCATGCCGTACGGAAGTAAGCAATTATCAACAAAATTACCTACCTACTAATCCGTGACTCAGAAATAGTTCTGAAAACAACCACCAGCTATTCCTGACCTGCATCCGCCACTTCCTGATGATGTACAGAATCGCGTGCATAAATTGTATTTAAGTCTTCATTCGCTACCATTTCCTTTGCGTTTCCAAACGTTACGAAGAGGAAAACACGCACGTTGCAAAAACGTTGAAACGTGCTAGCTGGGTCAGGGGTGGGCTTTTCATTCTCCATGAATATAAGCTTGATTGAACATTTTAACCCACTAAAAACTGAGAGCTGTGGTGGTCCAGCCGTAACGGCCGGACTTACAAGTTGTAGGTCGAGGATTCGGACCCGCCTCAGGCGATTTACTTTATGTAAATTATTCCATAACCTCTCAAAACGGTGAAGAAAAACATCAGGAGAAAACATGTCGGTTTCCTCACAATGAGATCCACCGTTAGAACAAAAATTTGAAGACATGTGACATCCACTAACCCGAAATGGGCCCGCGTGGACCCACCACGCCGATAATCCGCAACGGCCCATGCCCTCTCACAGAGAGGCCTGCACGCACTATGGACCAAATGGGAGTCTAAGTGCGGCAAAGGGACATTTATATCTATCCTGTGATCCTATCCTATCCCACTAAAGACTATAAATAACAACTGCCTCTTTGGTCTGGAGGTAGCAAGCGTTACTGCTGATCTTGTGGCAGGTAGGGTTTGAATCCCGGGTCAGGCAGTGTAGTTGGGTGGTTCTATTTGGAATTTCTCTGTATCAGCCCGAATTCTGGAGTTATGCCCGGTTGATTGCAATAGGTCATGTAATACAAGTGATTGATGTTTAATTTATTTATTTGATGGTGGATATTTTTTATTTCATCACCACTGCTCTCAAAACGGTGAAGGAAAACATCGTGAGGAAACCGGCATGTCCTAGAACCAAGGATTCGAAGACATGTGACATCCACCAACCCGAACTGGGCCCATTCCCTCTCACAGAGAGGAGGCCTGGGTCCCAGCAGTGGGAACATTAATAGGCTGATGATGATGTGATGTGATGTGAAGGAGAATGTGTTTATCAGTCCATGTATGTATGTTGGTTCCTGATTCCGTTCAAACGGGTTGTCCGATTTTGATGATTCTTACGTCAATCGATTCGTCTTAATCATTGGCTATATTAAAATTGGAAAATAGAAAACTTGCGGCTTTTTGGCGCCATAATGTCGGTGTCCTTTTTTTTCTTCAATACGCATCGTGTAACATATTAAAATAAAGAGGCTTTAAGAGGTAATTGCAAAAAAATATAACACTTACATGTTTAAATGTACCTAATTCGACATAATTTTAGTTCGCTTCTTATGCAGGCGGTTTTTTTTTTGTCAATATTTTTTTAAGAAAAGGTGATGTAGGGCTTTGAATAGTACAACAACTAGAGTCAAACTCAAAACGCCTCACTCGCTAGTCCTATGTCTTAATCAATGAGCCATTGCCGCAATTGAGCACGCGATAAATATCATTATTTTAGTACATAAACATTCATTGATTAGTCATTGCCACTCACTTCTATCTGATTGGAAGCTCTTTGCTCATAAGTAAGATTACATTAGCCTATAGTTATAAGTACATGTACCTAATTGCCTACGTATCTATGACCCACGGTAAGTTTCTAGTTCGAAGCGAAGCGCTAGTGTCTGACCTCCACAACCCTTTGGGAAATCGAGGTTTCTCAATGTGATGTAATTGTTTTAGAGAAGCTGCAGCCATTCATTTTGTATAACTGTACCCCACGAGCATTAGACGGCGTTATTATAACTTTTCATCTAACGATACGAAAACAGTTTTTAGGTCAATGGTTATATTATCAATTGTATCATCCTCTCCTCATGCAGTCACTATTCCGATGTACTTAGAGGCTTACTCTTAGCTGGCGTAGCATCTTCTGAACGCATTATAAGAAGTCTTTAGATATACACAGACTTGAAGGTAAGGTAAGGACAGGCCGGGAAAATTATGACACTAACAAAACAGATTTGTTGCCAGGTGCCACTTTTTCTTGTGAAGAGTAAGTATGTAGCGTTTTGTCTTGTTTAAGCGTAGGTATTTTTGGGGGCTGTCTGTGTTTTTGTTTGATACTCAAAAGCCACTGATTCAGATTTTAAAGAACGTCTTTACCTCAAAGCAGGCGCTAAGGTGAAAAAATGCCATAATCTATTAAAATATCTTAAACAAGTCTCTAAGACATCATCACAAATGTGAAACCAATAATTTTCGAATCATCGAACACGATTTATGAGCACCAAAGCTAACGGTTCTCACGTCAGATTAAAAATGTGTCTCGTTTGTAATATCGAATTTCTTAGGGCCTTTCAAACGACAGTTTAAGACACAGTGACCTACAGTGCTAGTTACTTGTAGATACAAGTAAATAAATAGGTAGGTTGAAATAAATGATTGGTGAAGCATTATAATAAGTACTGGATAAAAAGTGCGCTGTTGGATTTTAAGTAAAATGTTCCCACAGGAAACAAGTGTAATAGGAGGTACAGACGGGAAAATTATCCTTATGGTCCTACGCGCAGCACTATCACTGTAGTCGGACTGTGCTTATGATGATTACTGTCTTTTGGGCTGTTAGATGAATGCTATTGGCGTTATAGTGTCATTTATTTGTGCTGAACTCTGAAGGGTTACATAGAGGACCAGCTTACCTGTTACACAGATAATATAATAATATAAAATAATGCCATGATAGAAGAATTTAAGCAAGCGATAAGTAAACGCGACAATGTTTTTTTTATAACAATAAAATAACATAACGCCTGTAATCACCGATGAATTTTTCATTAGTATAGTAAGTATACCTTAAATAATGGTAATTAATTATAAACTAAAAACTCCATATTTACATATACCTACACAAACATTTTTTTTTGAAGCACTCGCTGAAAACTTGTCAAAATATAAATAATGCCATCTATCAAAGACAGCTAAAATTAAAATGAAAGGCTTTCTAAGTGTATACTTACTAGTTTCGAAACTACCAACCGTGCCTACTGCAGAAAGTCCAACCCAAAGGTTTAGTAATCATAAAAATTTGTGCCAAATTAAAAATATATATTAATTATTGTAAAGAAAAACTACAAAAACCATACGAAAAATAAAACAAAATTAAATTTGCTTTAGGAAACATTAAAATTCTATAACAAAATATTTTTCAAACAGCGCCATCTCTTATCGCTTCACAGAACTATTTTCACGGTCAGGTTTGTTTACATCGCAAGTCCGCAAAGAGAACAAAAGTTCAAGGTTTCGCCGCAGCACGAACGCAATCAAGAGTCGACGAACTCACTGTGAATTAATTTTATTTGTACTTTTTTTTAACTAGATTGCTGCGCTTTTGTTAGTTTTTCTGCTATTTTTTGTGAATGAATGTGTGTTGTAACATAATGCTTGGATTATTATGATTACAGTTTTGGTTTTTAATGACATCATAGATAGGCTAGCTAGATCAGGTTGGTACATTGTGTTGAATGCTAAAATAAAGTTTATTGTCTAGAATTTGAAATGCGTGGGTGTTTAATTTTGGTCCTAAAATTAACCTTGCTTAGCAAATCAAAGGAACTATAATTGCACATTTTGATACCCACAATTATGATACCAGCAAAACAATGTTAACATAAAAAACAATCCAAAACAAGTCTACAAATAAAAATAAATAAAAAGAAAGCAAAAATTGCTCCTCTTATTTTTACAACATTATTGTATCTGGTTTTATCAATAAAATACGTTTTCATTCATAAAACCTTCCTTATCAAGGTTACGCGCGAGCGCAACAATGAATGAAGTAGTCAACCATGATACTGATCGTCTTTTTGTTGCAGACGTCGACGGAAAGATGGCGTTGTTTTTTGTTTTTTTCTTTGTAAAACTCGGTTACTGTGGCAGAGCATTTACAGTGATTGTCATTTTATTTTTATGCGGTGAGGTAAGTTTTATTATTTAATAGTGTTTCTTGGTTTTGTTTGTTGGAGAATCTTTTGGTTTGTTTTTAGACTATTATGTTGTTTATTATGTTGCTTTGTTTGTAGACGATTATTAGGTGGTTGGTTGATAATGACATTGAGCAAGTAAATGATCTGCAGTATTAAAAATTGTTGCAATATTGCAAGTTTTGTTCGGATGCAACAGCTATTTCAGGTTATTGTTTTTTGTGATTTTTACCATATTCATATCAAAAGCTTGAGGAATAGTATTATCTAGAATATGATTGGCCATCTGCCTCTTGCACCTTGCTGCAAGAAGCAGATGGCCAGTCGAGATAGGATAGGTGATAGGATCGCCCATACGCTTTTTGAAGCGGATGGGCGATCCTCGAATGTAGTCCACCTATTCATGCATCAGGCCACGCAAGATGCGGTTCTATACCTCTGCTATATGAATATGTAAAATTATAATCTAGAAACGTTTGCGAAAAGGTTTCAGTATTTTAACAACACCTGAAATAGTCGAATAAAATATCCCATCTCTTTACGTTTTTACCCAAGTAATCGTGGTATAAAACAATATAAGACGAGCTTTCAAAATTGCATTCACGTTCTAACAACATCTGCCTCAATAAAACAGCATGAATATAATTTATCTGTATGAGTCGTCCGTTTTTCTTACACGCACAGAACTTGTTTACCACTGGCTAGTTCCTGCTTTTCCGACCTAGTTTAAAAATAACATGTATTTTCTCTCTATAATAGTCTAGTCGTGTGATCGTGTCCTATAGATTGGAAATATAGTGTCGCGGTTATAAATATATTTATCTGTATTGGGAATTGATATCAACCAGTTTTGATTTCCATAACAAAAACGAATTGTCAAAGGCATGCTCCAAAAAAAGGAATTGTTTTCTCGTTTATTTTGACTTAATGCAAAGAAATATTTATGTGTATAATCTGTGAACGATATTGCTTCAAAGCTGCTGACTGCTACTTATGTTTAGTATCTGCGAACGGTTTTTGGCGAGATTTTTCGAGTAAAGTTCAGCGGCTGTTAATATTATTTGCAAATTGATTCCTAGTGGATATTGTGATATAAAATTGGTGTAGTTTTGTGTCTCAACTGTCTCCGCAACTGCACAATATGAGAAATCATTGACAGAAGCGATCTCAGGATAGTGGAGCGGAGAATTTTATTGTAGTATTGACTACCTCCGCTAAGCTTACTGGGAAGGCTGACTCAATACAATTTGCTGCCAAATACTCCATAATACATTAGAATCAGTTACATCCGTATTCTAATGCATACTAAAGAATGTTAAAATTGCACTGAAGACAGCATAGTCTTAGACCTTAGCCTATTCCGTCAGGAACAAACACAAAAAAAATATAGAGCATTTATTTACTTGTACAATTAAATAGTTTAAGTAAGGATCATGGTATTGTTCAGTAGCTTCTATGTAATAATTAGAATTTAAATGTAATTTTTAGTTGTCATTTTCACTTTTATATTTGTACAAACCTAGATCTTAGAGCTGGATGATCTCAGAAGACTGTCATTTTAAGTAATATTATAAAACTTTTGGTTTAATTTTTGCCTATTTGTTGTTTTTATGCTTTAGTGTGCGTTCACCCAAAGGGCAATGGAGAGGGCTATGCTTGGAGTTTACTTGTGTGTTTGAATCAGAAATTAAGACATCTGCAAGAGAACCAACGTTACTGATATAGCCCGAAGAATTTCCAAACTTAAGTAGCAGTGGGCAGGGCACATTGCTTGTAGAATGGATGGTCGTTGGGGCCGTAAAGTGCTGGAGTGGCAAACGCGTACCGCAAGATGCAACGTTGGAAGGGCGACCTGGTCAAGGCTGCGGGAGTCCGGTGGATGCGAGACGCACAGGACCGATCAGTGTGCCGACGCATGCGGGAGGCCTATGTCCAGCAGTGGACGTCTTTTGGCTGAAATGATGATGATGATGTACGTTCATAAAAATTGCATGATGCACAAAAATCAAGTAGGTCCTGAAAGAGTTTATTTGTTGACAATAATGAAAGGATATGTTTTGCGTATAGCTACAACTCAAATCACAGTTAACCAAATGCGTAATCATATAATTTTTTCACCTAAAAAAAGTTAAGTGCTCAGTGTTTTCTCTTGATTTCAAATTAACATAGGTTTAATAGCGGTAATGCACCGCTCAATATAATTACACAGAGAAAGTTCTTAAACGTCATCATAAAGGTACCTAAAACTCGAGTTTTTTTTTAGAAATTAATGTATCATAATTAAGTTAAGAGAGTGATGGTCAGTCGTTTCTCTTTGAGATGGTGATCTCGCATGCGTTTAAGTGACCTTAGTAAATTTCTTGGCTATACCTAATTCAAAAGGAAAAAGTGCCCTAAGTTCATACTTATAAACAACGGTGCGACGGAAATTATTTCAAGTGCTTCGTTTTTATGAGAATATTCATATACCTGCCATCTTCGTATTTCGACAACTGAATCCACTAATCTATTATATCTATTAACTTTTTATTAAAATAATGTTTAACTGGAGATCAAATCAAGAAAAAATCAAGCTTCAGCATGTAAATGATCTCAAGGGAATGAGTATGCTCACGGGATAAAAAATCTACGTCCTAATTAGGACATAGCCTATCCCTTACCCGTATGTCATGTTCCATCTAGCCCTCAAGACGTTGGCGACATGGAGAGGGCGACTGTCGCAACCCAACGCTGGGCACGCCACAATCGTGGCGATAAGCAACTCCTCAAAGAAAAATGGCTTATCGCTTATGAGAGGCGTCACGGCGTCCTCACCTTCCACCTGACGCTGGTTCTCATCGGACATAGCTGTTTCGGGAGGTTCCTGTTCAGGATAAGGCGGAAGGAAACGCCCGGTTGCCACCATTGTGAGGATCGCCTGGCGGATACGGTAGAACATACGGTCGAGGTTTACCCCGCTTGGGCGTAGCAACGCCGTGTCCTCGTGGAGGCGATTGACGGTGGCAACCTCTCGCGTCCGGCCCTGGTTCTGGCCATGGTACGGAGCGAGAGGGCATGGGAAGCTGTCACCTCCTTCTGCGAAGCAGTAATGCTCGCGTAGGACGAGGCAGAACGCGTGAGGGAGACACAACGGAGACGCTCTCACGCTCCAAGCCACCGCAAGAGATGCCCTGTGCGTCGGGAGTCACAAGCCGATTCCCGGCCACCGTAGGCGCGGGCTTGCGGACGGTGAGTAAAGGGTAGCTCGCCGTCCGATAAGGACCAGGCCCGAGTCGACGGCACGTAGTCTTCCAGGTGCGCCTCAAACAGATGTCAGCAAACTGACGGGGTCCGCTAGGGCCGATGCCTGTCTGGGTCGTAGGTAAATTTTAAGAAGAGTTACCGCGGCCCTGGCTCAAGCAACTGAAGGAACACGGGTGGGTTTTAGTCAGTAAAAGTCTGACACGCCCTCCCGCTTCACCCAGAGCGGGTGAAGTCATTGGGTGATTTCCCACCAAAAAAAAAAGCCCTCAAGACGTATAACAGACATACAGTCAGAGTTAATTTGCATTTATTAATAATAATAAATGGATGGATATTGCATTTGATGCACCCACATGAAGAGAACAGATAGAGTAACCTACTGTTTGCTGCATTCTACTAGTCACTTCATAAATTTTCGGTCAAACAAAGCTATTTAAGCTAATAACAGCTAATATTGCCATAACGATCTATGTAAGTAACTTCAAAATACCAAGAAGACGATGCAAACAAAATTAAACTTTTATCACAATACAAACGTTGTCTGTATCCGGATGAACATTATTTTAGTCAAGGCTGTACATATTGCTGTTGTTGCTTCTTCGCACATTTAGAATTCTGTACCAATTGTTATTAGTTACTTAAATAAACGCAATATTAATAATGACCATAATCACCAAATTTCAGTATGACCTTAAAATGGAATTCGTCAACACCATCATCCAAATAATTGCTAAATCCTACGAACGCAGACTACATCGACACGCGAATGTTGAGGCTATCCATCTGCTATACAACACAGATTTATTGCAGAGGCTAAAACCTTTTGAATTAGTGTAATAGTGACAATGTTGTACCGTACATATAACACATGAAAATTGTGTTTTTAAAAGTTATATCAGACTCTAAGAAAGTGCTACGAACTTATCTTAACGTTACACTAGTCATTAATTCTTCCATAAAAACGTAGTCTAGGGATTACTTCACTGTTTGACGATTTCATCATTATCTAGCCCTGTATGGAGCCAAAAAATTAAAAATTATATTTATTTGAATGTTATGAGCGTCGAAAGTTCCACATTTCGACATTAATTTTACCGCATTTTTGGGCGCAAATAAATACTATAAGAAGACGGAAAATTGCAAAACGGCCACCATACAAGGATATATTATTAGTTCAACAATGCAAATAGTTTTATTTTGAACAGATAAGTTTAGTCGTTTTTTCATGATATCCAGACTCCCAAAGGTCTGTTTATAAAATTTCGCGCGCTCGGTTTCGTCCTAAATCATTATCCATTTCGCTACAAATTTGCAAAAGTGTGTATTCGTACGCGAACTAGCTTCCTACTGGTCATCACAGCATCTATCTCTTCCGCACATGTTGTCGGTTGATATAAAATGCATTTCAACCCCGCGCACAAAATTGTTCATGCCGTCGACAAGTGTACCCTTAAAGTGCAAATGGACACAATTCTTAGTTTTATCATAATCTATCACGCAAATATTATGTAAGAATTGAATTACTTATTAGTCTACTAGGATATACATATAGATCGTAATGGATTGTACATAATTTTGTTCTTATTAGTAAAGGACAAAGTGCATAGCTCAATGGGAAGTTAAAAATTCTTCGGATTAAAAATTTGTGACGGACGACGGATACACACACGGACACGTGAGTGACAGCAATAGGGCTCCATTTAGACCCTTCGGGTACGGAACTCTAAAAATATAGGAAATGTTGTCTTTTCTGCTCCCACGGAAAGAAGTAAAGTAATCTAATGTGCTGCATTCAACTAAGCATTTCAGCAAGATTCGAGGCACTAGACAAAAGGCATTCAATGTCAGCGAAGGCGATGATCAAAATGCCAATGTAAAGCATTGATCACGTGACATTTCGATAGCTCTTGATAATTCCCTAGATTTTTGTTATTTTTAGGGTTCCGTACCAAAAGGGTAAAAACGGGACCCTATTAATAAGACTCCACTTTCTGTCTGTCAGTCACCAGGCTGTATCTCATGAACCGTGGTAGCTAGACAGTTGAAATTTTCCCAGATGATGTATTTCTTTTGCCACTATCACAACAAATACTAAAAACAGAATAAAATAAATATAAGTGGGGTAACAAAAAACGTGATTTTTTTGCCGTTTCTTGCGATAATGGTACGGAAACCTTCGTGCGCGAGTCCGACTCGCACTTAGCCGGCTTTTTTCAATCGCTATCGCGACGTTTTCGTGGATAGAATGTCACTTGTCTAGGAACTTCGGTCAACCAAAACTATTCTACAACTACGAGTATTATCATAACGACCAACCTTCAAACAATACCAACAAGATGATACAAACAAAATTTTACTTTTATCGCATAAGAACGTGCGCGATGAGTGATTTCACCGGAGTCGGAGTCAGTACACCTTTCTCTGTTAGGGGCAAATGTCCGACCTGGATAGAAGGAAAGCTGTGTGGTATGAGTTATAGGTGGAAGCGGGTAAGTCATGAGAGGTAGCGAGTTTGTTCAAACTTATTGTCATTTACTGAATATCGTGGTCTTTTCCTCAGTTTTTTTTACTCGATATTTTTTGTTCTCGTCTAGAGTAATACTTTCAAACCTCTAGTCACTTTTTTATAAGTAGCCGAATCTACTCTCCAGAAGTAAATATTCTTGGAATGGATCATTTTCCTGGTCCACCTCTGGCAACTTTAAAATAACTATAAAAACTGTAATTTGTAAACTTAAATTGGAATGGATACTAATACCGTTTTATTACTTTATTTTAACTATAGCAGTTTCAAATTTTGTTAGTTAAAATCTATAGATTACTGCAATGGGTTAGGATTTTGTAAATATTTGTCAGTCAAGTAGTTTAAAACAAGCTTTAATTTTTTTAACCAATCTTTTAAAATGATATAATAATTATATTGTCACGAGAAATAAATGTGCGTATAAAATCTCAGCTGAATCAAACACCGAGAAGAGTAGTGTGTGTATGTTACATCTGTCCCGTGGGTCCAATTTACGTGGACCCACAGGACAGATGTAACAAAATAAAGCTCGTAAAAGAAAGAAAGAAAATTGTGTTTATTGGCATTCAAAACAAAAACACCTTAAAATTAAACAAAATAAATAAATAAAACTATTAATGCCAAAAGGGCCTCAGCTCAGCATAATGTCAAATGGTAATACAGAGTATACCACCTGACGCTGATTTTTTTGATTTTTTCGCTGTTTTTGATTTTTTTAAGTAAATTTGCTTGATTTTATAAATATTATACCTTTGTCTATAATAAATAGGTCTAAAGCACTAACCACAAACACCACAGAAGTGTTATGAATTCATTCGCTCACCGCAGAAATTAGTCCAAATCACCTCGTTCGCCAAGTGGCTAGTTATGTCTATGAAGTGCGCCTACAGGCTGAGGTATTAAGTTTCTAGGACCATTTATCACGTCTAAGTGACTTTCTTATTGGAATAAAAAGGTACATAGAAGTGTATAAGACACAGTATTATTAGTGTTAAAAAGAGACAGATAGATATACTCTTTATTTGTAAACACACAACAAAATCTTTGAAACCTCCTTTTCCAATAATGCAGAAGAGAATTAACGCGATATTTAAGTCAAGCGTATTAATGTAGCACCAGAAATTAATTGTAGAATGATAGATACAATTGGCAGTAGGGCGAAGGGAATGCTGAATCAGAGAAAGGTCGAGATTTAAAATCCCATCTATTACCTTCTTCTAAGATAAAGATATACTTATTGCATAATTGTGTGCATTAAGTTCTTATTAATAATCATTTCATTACGTAGTTACTTTCAAAAGTATACCCAAGTCGGATATGCAATAGTATTTTAAGAAATTAGCTACTTACAAATATATTTTTTTATCAAACACATTATCTATTAACATTTTTGCAATTTAGTTTTAAACATATTTCCATTTAATTGCTGGCAGTAATTGTACCTACGAATATGAGAAACATAAGTACTTTTATAATGCATCATATTGTTAATAACCGGTAAATTAATGTAGTAATGTAAAGAACAACGTTCTTATCCGAAGTATTATAAAATTGGCTTAACTGCTGGCAAAGATACAAAAAAAAGAATACTTACAAATAATGCTAATTTAAACTAAAATAAAACCAAAAAGAATCAATTTTTTTTTACTCATTTAGTAGTACAAGTCTATCCGTATTCGGGGGCCTTAAGTGTAAGATCGTGACACTTTTGTTAACAAAAAACATATTGCTGGCAATGCATACGTATAATCGCTCAAGTCGCATCACTTGGACAGCATCAATTAAAGTTAACACTTAATATTTGTACAAGGAGATTATAATAGCACACTATCTCCGTACGTGGGAATATAAAACAAATACTTATCTGTAAGTATACTTTACTACTCTCAGGCACTTTTGGATACTTAGTTCGATAAGTACGATAAATATTGCTGCTATGTTACTTGTATGTCTAACTGATATAATCATTGCATGGCAGTAAATATCTTAATTCACCTCTGGATTTCTGAAAAAATATTCTTTAAAGGAAACCAAGATCTTACTTACCCACTTGGTTGCCCATGAGGCACCGAGTTCATTTGTACAAGTTTAAATCCCACTGTGTGTGTGTCTTCTCCTACTGTGTCCTTCTCATACTACTGATTTTGTTCACTCTTCCTTTCATATTCAGTCTATTCTTCTCTGGAACGCGCTTCCTCTCGAAATCAGGACGGCCACCAGTCAATATGCTTTCAAGCGTAAATTGCGGTTTTATTTTCAACGGGGAGAAGGGACATCTCGATAACTTCTATTCATTACTTTATTTAAATATATATATATATATTTATTTAGGTATGTATTATACAAAATATGTATGTATGTGTATTTTAAACAACTTATTATTAGTATTTCTTTGTTTTACTTTTTTTTGCTTGTCACAATTTAAATAATGCACCTGCCATGTTATCTCTTCACCACCCTTGGTTGACTGGTAGAGAATGCCTAAGGCATTAAGTCCGCCATTGTACCTTTGTGCATGAAGTTTTAAATAAATAAATAATAAATAATAAATCAAGAATATTTTTTATGGACAGAAAACTAGGTGCTGTAGATAAACTAGAGAAAAGCCTATGATTGGACATAGGCTTTACTCAAGTTTAAAGTACACTCATGCAAGCAGTGTAGGCGCTTTACTTTGTGTAAATTATTTCATCGCCACTGCTCCAAAAACAGTGAAGAAAAACATTGTGAGGAAAACGGCGTGTCCTAGAACCAAAAATTTGAAGACATTTGACATCCACCAATCCACACTGGGCCTGCGTGGTGGATTAAGGCCCGCTTTCTCTCTCACAGGAAGGTCCCAGCAGTGGGAACATTAAAAGGCTGATGATGATGGCAGTGTACTTCAATAGACAGAGTTGTTTGGTGCCTACAATAGTTTGTTTTTTATACAAAATATGCAAGGTGTTTTATTAGGTTCTTATTTATTTTTGTCGTAATCGTACCTTTCCAATGGCAAAAACCATCAAACATTTGATTCTAATTCCAAAATAATTGTGGGAAATATAGAAGAAAGAAATTAATATTAGGGATAATAAAAATTTGTAGCCTATTCAAACAATGATGAAAACTTGATAAAATCTAATTACTTTGTAATTGGAATAAAATCTCAGAGTTCCCATGGATTTGGTGAGAATCTGAGAAGTTTGAATGAAATTAAAGAGAAATTTTAACCCTTCTATTTATTTGTAGATTGTACAAATAAATAGAAGTAATTTAAAGAAGATCTTCCTCAAGGAGATTCTTGTATTGTTGAGAACCATGTTTAAAACGATCATGAGTAGTAAAATTATGGTCAGATAACATAATATCAACAAAATAATAATATAGTATAACTTTATTTGCATCATATAAGAGCACAACCATAATATAATTAGATTTTCTTGACATTTGGTAGGTAGACAGTTCATATTTAAATAAAGAGGTTCCTGTATTTAAATACTGTGCGTTACCTCGTAAACATAACCTCAATTTTTAGAATAGAAACAAGACTAAAAGTTAATTAAATCTGATTATCAACAAAACTAGGCATTGAACACATTTATATAAAGTTATTTAAGGAACAATGAAGTATTTAGGTTACATAAATACCAGTCAAATCGGCAGTTCTTTGATAAACATTCTCAATTTATTTATTTTTTATTATTGTTTGTGTTTTGCTTATCTCGTGTCACCTGTGCGGGTCACAAATAAATATTTTTTCTTTCTTTCTTTCTTAATATCGGACAAAATTTATACCACTTGAGATTCGGCCAAACACCGCAAAAAGACGCGGTAAATCACTGCTCTGCCACTACTACGAATAGTTTTATTCATTTTAATAGTTAATTATGCAACGAAAGTTGATAATTCTTAGAAATCTATGAAAAACGACTAGGATACACGCACTGTTGACGCAAAATGTACTAGCCGTTGGACAAGCAAAGCAATTTTGCCACAATCATCGATTTTTAGGGTTCTGTACCCAAAGGGTAAAAAGGTAATTGCGAATAGGTTAAGTTTCATCCAGATCCTTTCCGTAGTTTTTGCTTGAAAGAGTAACAAACATACAAACACACTTAAACATTCACAATGTTTCGCCTTTATAGTATTAGTTAAAGTTAACGCAGATCATCATCATCTTCCTGCCCTCCATCCCATGCTTTTCTTTATGTTACTTGGAGTTGGCGCAACACGGTTTCTTCATCCATTCAATACCCGTCTTTTCGTTTCATATCACTCCTCACACAATCCATCCACATTTTATTTGGCCTTGCCCTCACTTCCAAACACACTTCGAACTCAGATATGATGTTTTTTTTGTTTGGATTTTCTTTTTTTAGGGTTCCGTAGTCAACAAGCAAGCAGCACGCAACAGCCTTATAATTTCGCCATGTACGTCTGTCCGTTCGTCCGTCCGTCCACAGCTTAGCTCAGAGACTCTTATTTCTAGAAAGCTATATTTTGGCATGGTTATATAATAATATCTTCATGCCGACAAAGTGGTAAAAAAATGTACCTACATGTAAAGTAGAGATGTTTTTTTTTCCTCTTATATCCTATGGTGTGGGGTATCGTTCGATGGGCTATTCAAAAATATTACGGGTTGGTGAAAATAATTTTTCAATTCAGGAATCCGTTTGCGGAAAATTAAGCTTTAAATGGCAAATTTTTGTTATAGTCAAGTTAGCCTGCCAGCTAAATGATTTGAATCTTTGGATATGTGAAAAAATTCACGGCAGTAGTACATATAAAGTAATTAAAAGGAAAACTATCACAGCTAAGTAGGCTTTATAAGTTTACGAAAGTTAATTTAATGTTGTCCCTTCGTTAGGGCAATGTTCGGTTCTTTCATTGTGTATGAACGTTAGTAATGTTACCTATTTATTTTGGTAAATGTAGCTATTTATACGGAACCCTCTGTGAGCGAGTCCGACTCGCACTTGGCCATTTTTTTTGCTTGCTGTCTTTATAATTGCAATTTTTTTGCACACCTACTTAATACCAGTTACTTGAAAGTGCCATAGTTTTTTAGCAAGTGTCAGTTTGAACAGTTATTATATATTTTTTGTTAATTCTCGATGTTATCTTTTTTTAGAATGATACGAAATATCTTTCTGCATATCTTTGTAAGTAACACATCGTTTTTTATACGTACAAAGTAACATACATACTAAATCTGGATTCGTCGAGATCTCTCCGCCTAACGAGAAACTGATGTCAAGTCACACGTATGACTTTTATGCGCACATTATTTATAAGTGTCATTTCTATTACCTTTATGAGGCTATTATAATTTATGTCGAGCTACCATTAAGGGCATAGCATATCTGAAACTGAGACAGAAAAGTTATAGCGTGCAATGCAATGACACATGTGTAAAACATGTAAAACGCTAGGTGCCTAAAATTTAACTCTTATCATCATCATTATAATTATTATTATAAGTATCCATTCTTATAATAAGAATTTGAAAGTAACTCTGTCTGCCTGTCTGTTTGGTACCTTTTCACGTCTTAATAGCTGAACATATTTAGATGAAACTTAGAACTTGGGTAGACCATGTCCTGGATAGGATACTTTTTATCAAGGCAGTATGTTTCCTTGATTTAACTTTTTCACAGATAAAGCCGCTGCCACTGCAATTCAAAAGCCTTTTCTCATTTATACAGTGAAAGCACAAACATTAATCATCCTTACTCAAGGCGGGTTTCCGAATACAGGATATAAGGCTCTAGACAGACGCACAGATCAACTGCATATTTGCATTTTGAATGTAGTTAGTTCGACTGCAATAAGATTGCAGACCAACCGTGCTGCGTAACTGCAGCTAGCTGCACGGTTGACGTACAGTTCAAATTCAGTTGGTCCCTACAGTGAGCGTGCGGTCGTTGGGACAGCACGCCAACTGCACACTGACTGCAATTGGGGTGCACGGTTGGATTGCAGTTTTATTGCAGTCGTACTAACTGCATTCAAACTGCAAATTTGCCGTCGGAGTGCAGTTGAAATGCAATCCGTCTGTCTAGAGCCTTAGTCTAGAGGCGCTAGACAAGTGTTATTCGATGTCAGCGATAGCGATCGTCGAAATGCCAAATGTAAGAGATTGATCACGTGACATTTCGATAGCGTTTGACATTCCCATGCATTTTAGTCATCACAAACTTTTATTTAACTTTCAATGTATGTATGTAAGTGTGTTCAGGCCAAATCTTGTAACTAAATTTTAAAGCAAGTATCCTCCGCCGATTATAATGAAATTTTACATACACTTTTAGTTTGGATGACAATGCATGGAAAGTGACGTTATTCCAAATCCAATATGGCGAACGGCCCAAGATGGCGGACTAGTTATTTTTTGTGCACTGCCATGGTATGGGTATCAAATGAAAGGATTTGCTGAGAAGAATACGAAAAAAGTTTGTTAAAAAAACATTTTTAATGAATATGTTTTTTTCCAATAGCTTTCGCTACGCTTTCGTAGATAGAATGTTAGTTGTCAAGAGCCTCAGGATTCCTCACGGTGTTTTTCGTTTAAATGTCAATGTCTGTAAAGTCCAAGATAAACTAAGAAAGTGCCATGCCGTGGCGTAAATATCAGCTATTACCAAGGTGGTAACAGGGACGACTCTAAGAGTACACATACATTTCGGGAAGTATTGCCTCTCTTAGCAGACATAAAAATACACCCTATTGTTAAAATATTTCAGTAGTAGATAGATTATAGGGAAAGATATCCACTGATAGATTACATTTTCTAGTTACGGTACTAAAACCCAGGTTTTTGTAATTCTACTCTTAGTTTAGCCCGTGAATCTGCCGCAATTCTTATGTATACTGTTGTTATTGTATTGTGATACCTTACATCGACAGTAATCTTATCAATGGAAAAGACATAAGAGGCTCTAGACCAGGGGTCATCAATAACATTCATTTGGGGTCCGTTTCTAAAAAATAATATATTCATCGCGGCTCGCAAAGTTTAAAGACAAAACACCATAAAATTGCTTTTATTTTATAATTTACATCTGGAGAGTAGCTTTATTATTCCCGAAAACATTTACTACTTCATAGAATTCACCATCAGGATACAGAAAGTAATTGTTACTGAGGATTTCGAAGACATTCTCAATTTTCGTACTCAAGTTAAGAGTGAAATCATCATCATCATCATCATCGCCCTATTAATGTTCCCACTGCTGGGACACAGGCCTCCTCTCACAGAGAGGGAATGGGCCGTTATCCACCACGCGGGCCCAGTGCGGGTTGGTGGATGTCACATGTCTTCAAATTTTTGGTTCTAGGACATGCCGGTTTTCTCACGATGTTTACCTTCACCGTTTTGACAAATAAATAATTTACACAAAGTAAAGCGCCTACCTAGGAGCAGTGGTGGCCCAGTGGTATCGGCCGCGACTTACAAGTTGTAGGTCGTGGGTTCGAGCCCAGGCAGTCGCTTTACTTTGTGTAAATTATTTCATCACCACTGCTCTCAAAACGGTGAAGGAAAACATCGTGAGGAAACCGGCATGTCCTAGAACCAAAAATTTGAAGACATGTGACATCCACCAACCCGCACTGGGCCTGCGTGGTGGATAACGGCCCATGCCCTCTCACAGAGAGTAGGCCTGTGTCCCAGCAGTGGGAACATTAAAAGGCTGATGATATGGTGATGTGAAAGCGCCTGCCTGGGCTCGAACCTACGATCTACAACTTGTAAGTCGCGGCCGATACCACTGGGCCAGCACTGCTCTCCGTGAGAGAGTCAAGAGTGAAATACAATAATATTATACTGTTTACTTAAGGTCCACACAATATAGGTTTGCGGTCCGGACCTCAGTCTGCCATTTGGTGACCCCTGCTCTAGATGAAGTGTCATCCAGCGATGGCAATTGTCCAAATGCCAAATGTAAGTAATTGTTCACGTGACATTTCGATAGCGCGTGGTAATAACATAAATTTTTGGATTTTTTCTTATCGCTATGGCGATGATTTCGTCTAGCTCACTAAGGATAACACTGAAATCGACGGCAACTCTTGCACTTTGGGAACTCTCCTTTTAAGAGGAAAAAGTTCAATTAACTATGATGGAAATAAATCTAGCTTTTATATATGTAATATATCTATGAATACAGTTTAGGGCAGCTTTAGAAAAATTATTAGAACAGAACAATCCTGGAATTAAACAATAATGATTGCAAAGTAGAGCAGCTTTCAAAGCGTCACTAGAAATAAATTACGCAGATACGCATAAGAAAGCGAATACTGTCATTTAACAGGTATTCCAGAATATTATATTCGACAAAATGCTTTAGACAAAATCTACGAAGATTTTGCAATATTTAAATTTACTGGAATAGCTTGGATTTTAAAATCTTATAAAGACAGAAATCCGCAAAACCGCTTTGAGTAAGCGCGGGTGATTAATGCTCGTGCTGTATATGTAAGAAAAGAGGCCTTTGCAATAGGAAAGTTACCAGCTATTTGAAATTCAAATATTATGCACGCGCTAAGGTCAATAAAACACATAACAAAATTGCATATTTTTATTTGTAATAATTATAACAATTAAACATCTTTGTATCGTTAATTACATTATTACAACGATAATATTAAAATTATGAGTATTTAGGAAGAATTCGCTACATAACAATACATACGAAATAAATAAACCTTTGATACCTAACATACTCGTGGGGAAAATATAATACATAAATAACGAAATACATACGCAGTCTTACATAATTAGTACTTAAAAATATTAAAGCCAGGTACTGAGTTTTAAATAAAAATATACATTACCAACTAAAATACTAACATGAAAGAAGTATATACAAATAAATAAATAGAAAACATTTCGAAAAAAATAAAATAATGATATGACTTGAAGTGACTAAGAAATAAAACGGCAAAAACGTCATTTATTATCAAATCGCGAGTCATGGCATGACGTTGATAAATTAAAAAAATAAATCACTCAATAATAAATAACAGGCACACACACATCCGTACAAAATAAATAATACTTAAATACATTGAAGATCGGAGAAATCAGCAGAAAAGGGGCCACGGAACCGGGTCGCTAAGGTTTCTGCGCGGAATACGCTAAGTTTTGAGCTTCGAGCGAGCGACCCCATCCGCCACCGCCGCCGTGACCGCCGCCGCCTCCGCTACCGCTGCTACTGTACGACGACCCTCCAGAGTCACCGCCGTACCCACTCGTCCCTCCACTACTGCTGCTGTAATCATGGCTTGACGTATGATGAGGATGAGCGATCACTTCATAAGTCACATGCTTCTGCTGACCCAGCAACTTCTTCAACCCAATAATCGCTGACAAAACTAGGGCAAGCTTTCCGATCAGCAACGCTTTTCCTGCGATCAATGCTATCGCTCCAATCGCCAACGGCATCAACGCCATCAACTTCAAACCCACTGCAGCTATCAACGGTCCCAAAATCTTTTGTGCTTTCTTCTTCTTCCCGCGTCCTTCACTAATTTCGTTATCTTCGGTAAACGATGACACTGTATCTTCAAACGCGCGCCCAGCACTTGATACCGCGTCAATCACATCGGAACCTTTCACTTCTACTCTTAAGGAATGCGTTTCGAAGTAGTTCTTCAACCGCGAAACAGGATCTAAAGCTCTTGGCGCTCCAGTGTCTGTCGGTACGTCACCGGATTTGACAACGGTGACTCCATCGGTGAGGGAGAACGATTCCTTTTGACCGATCATTTTGTCGACGAACGAGAAGAATTTGTATGTCAAGCATGTCGTTGATTCTTTTTTGAAGCAGTCTGTTAGTCCGCCTATGTCATTGTCTGTGTGGCCGTTTTCTTGGGCGGGAAGCGCGTGCGCGACTGCGAATAGGAGCAAGATTATCGACCGTCTCATTGTGAGAGTTAACTACGTCTGCGCGCCGGCAGTCGCGACGCTCCTATATAGCTTCCCTGAAGTGTGGCAACCACCGAATTAGACTTTCTCAGTTTCTAAGCCTGCCTGGAAGTAAAAGTAACGTCCAGGTTTCATAACGAGAGGTTCGTGCGGTCACTGCGGAGGTCATGAACTTGGGATGCGTTAGCGAATGTTTTTGGTAATCTAAATTAGGTTAAGTTTTTGTATGATCTCGTTTAGAGTAGGTTAGTGTAGTGCGAAAGTTCATTGCGTTTTTTAATTGTTATTGTTTTGTTGGGAATTAGTTTATGGTTAACTGTTTGTACTTCGAATGTTGATGTGAGATGTGAATACCATGCTGACGATAATATGAAAAGCTTTACGAGTTAAAAATAAGATGTTTTAAAATTTTACAAGAATTGGCTAAAATATTTACTCTGATTACAGTTAATTTTATAACAGTTTTATGAGCTTTGATCTGAAAAGTATGTTGCACCTGCTAATTTCCAGTTTGATCTAAATAATAATATAAACTAGTGAAATGTGGGTGAACATATAGTTCCACATCTGCTTAAACTTAACTCAATATAAGCGTAACGTTTTGGGATAAGTTATTGATTTATTAGGTTATTATATGGTTTTTTTTTTCGTTTTGTATCCTAGAGCGGGCGAAATGTATAAATGACATCCCTATAATTTGATTATAACAATATCACTTTTACAGTGTTTTATACAGTAAGATGTTAATTAAGCTTTAATTGCCTGCATGCCATTAACACAGTCTTCATACATTTTTATACAGGCGACCTTACAAACGGACAATGATACAGAGGATTTTCTCTAGTCAGCATAATAAATTACGACACAAAGTACAGTAATGGCAAATATTTTGAAAGTTAATGTTGACTAACGTCTTTTCAAAATTACGTAATAATATTTTTGAATATTACTTTTGCTACTTATTATATAAAAAGTTTAACGATCTTAGTCAATGCTAGACTTTAACTTTCTGTCTCAGTATGACCGGTATTCAAATAAATTATTACATTTCGACTTTTTACCTATTGATGTAAATCATGATTGCATTCACTTAGCAACTTCTCCTTCGTAATTTATTATAATCGAAATGTTTATTGCAAAGTGCAAGTATGCGGATGTGAAATAAAAGATGATGAATTTTAAACCTGATATTCAAAACCTTTTACGAACTTCTTGATGGTGTAATTGATTTGATTTAGATTTATCATATCGATAAGTGATTTTAAATAAACGAAATTGCAAGTACGTTCATATAGATACAAAGTGGTGCAATTATTATTGATAAAAATTAAGTATAATCAAAAACAAAAATTACTGCAGTCTTTTGTAGTATGGGATCTTAGTAGGTCAAAATAACTTTTTGGACGGCATCGAGAAGAAATCAATATATCTACAACAATGTTCAACAATATTATAGTCTTGCTCAAAATGCATTGTCAACAATTAAGTTATTCACGTAAGCAAGCAACATCTGTTCACCATTTATTAACATAACGCCAATTCGTTGAACTCGATTTTCCGGTTTCAAGGTCGTACGGCCGCCGGTCATTGTAAACCCAGAAACTTGTTTTTGAGTTCTTATCGAATGTATAAAAAAGAGAATTGTAATTTTGCGTCAGTTCTGTCCAGATGCCTGCCCTTGTCTAATGTCACTTGGGGTCGGCGTAAAACGTTTTCTTCTTCCATACCGTGTTTTCCTCCGTGACGCTATCACTGACTCCCCTTTTTATCATACAGTCCTCCTCCTCACACAGTCCATCCATGTTCATTTATTTTTTTATTTGTAGTGGGTTTGCTCTTGACTCTATTTTTTGGCCTTTAGCCTTCCTATTCCTCTTCATCCATCCATATTAACAGATTATAGGGTTATTATATTGTATCCTTAACCTGTTAGCGGTACTAGTTTTCATACGAATAAAAGAAAGATATATTTTATTGCTATAAAACGACATACAAACATTACATTTCAAGAACAAGAACAGTGGTAATACATATTAAAAACTGAACCCTTACAATAGTGTTTAAATTATGTTAGAAAAGTAAAAAAAAAACAAAAAAAAATAGTATAAATAAAAGAAAAAGAAAATTATATTTGCCACTGCTAGAATCAAAAACCTATGCACGTCTAACGCCGTAATATAATTTTAAATCATCGGAAATGTTGATGTTGGTTAGATGATCATCAAAGCGATCATCAATTCTAATAGGTGCACAAAGAAAAGTGTAAATATGTACACAAAATGGGAGTCAAATATCGGAATGAAAAAAGGGCAAGCTGAATCACTTTTTTACTTCTTTCTCATTTTCATCGAAATATCACCACATATTTGCCATTTCAAAGCTATGAGGAGTGATATGAGGGAAAAGAGAGTCAGTGATGGCGGACGAGACGGTATGGAAGAAGGTTTTCTTCTTCCATACCCAGCCATGTTGCGCCGACCCCAAGTAACATGGAACAAGGGCCAGAAGATGATGAATTCCATTTCAAAGCTCAGTTCTTTATCCTGCACATTACAAACGCACATAACTCTTAGAATATCACTAGCTCTATGATTTCACTAGAATATGACCTACTATGATTTATGACTCATAGTATGTCCATTAAAACATTTATGACTCGTAGTATGTCCATTAAAACACAGGTAAGTGGTTAATGTTCTTAACTGCTCAATTAATCTATTTTGTCTTTTTCAACTGTGTTTGGGGTTGAATTCCAGTCTAGCCGGATACAGCTGAGTACTAACATTTAACATAGAGCGACTGCCATTCTGACCAGCAACCAGGAACTCTGTAACACAATATACCTACCTTGGCAACACTGGTGTCACATAACGAATGTCAAAATTCTATAATTGACAGCCGGGACATGTGCTTTTTGAGCCACGGTGAAATATCGGTATGATAAGATGGTCACCCATCTACGGACCGACCTTGGCAAGCGTTGCTTAACCTTGAATATCAACCCGAGAGGCTGTTATTACCACGAGCTCCTCCAATACATGTATACATATATTCTTTAGTGCTTAAACTACAAAAAAGATTTTCTCAAAGATATGCCAGGAATCTTATAAAACGGGTTTCGTGGGGTATTGGCCCGTCTTGAAAGTTAGAAAGCTTTGATTTAAACAATATAGTTAAATTACCGAAGTGCAGTCAGTAACTCTAAAGGCATTTACAAGAATATCGTGATATATAGCAGATGGTTGAAATAAACCTAAGTAGTTCCGCTAAAGACATACTTATACATTTATTATGGTAGAGGAAAACATCGCGAGGTAACTCTACTTAATAATTATAATTTCTTATTAATTTTAATAATTGTTTTTTGACAATGGGTTTTAAATTAATGATGTTTTATTAATTTATTACAATGTTAATTTAATTAGAGTTAATATAATGTTTTTTTTTTTTGAGGAGCTCGTGGTTAAATAATAACAGCCGCACGGGTCGATCATCAAGGTTAAGCAACACTTGACGAGTTCGGTCCGTGGATGAGTGACCATTTCAACATACCGAGTTTCCTCGATGCCTCGGAAAGCACGCTAAGCCGTTGGTCCCGGCTGTCATTTGAAGATCTTTGACAGTCGTTACGGGTAGTCAGAAGCTTGAGATCTGACACCAGTCTAGCCAAGAGGTATCGTGTTACCCAGTTACTGGGTTATCGAGGTCAGATTGGCAGTCGCTCCATGTAAAAACACTGGTACTTAGCTGAATCCGGTAAGACTGGAAGCCGACCCCAATATAGTTGGGAAAAGGCTAGGCAGACGATGATGATAATGATTTTTTTTATTATAATGATGGACCGATCCCAATATAATCCAAACCAAACATCCTTCATAGTGCGCACAGCAAAAGAGTGGAACTCACTGCCTCCGTCTGTGTTTCCGAACGCATACAACCCGAATCTCTTCAAAGTTAGAGTGAACAGGTAACTTCTTCTGGGTAAGCTCACTCCATCGTCGACTTTGTCACTGTCACCTCTGTCCTAGACTAAAGTCAAGAGCAAATCCATCAAAAAAAAAAAAAAAAATACCTGACATTACCATTTTCGAGAACTAGGTCGGGCACATACTTATAGTAAGGCACTTCCGATTCCACAAGATTGTATTTAAGTGCAAGTTTCTGATGAATAATCCTGGCTACAAGGTTGTGTCTATGCAAATAGTATCCGTTAGCCAGACTAGAACAACCGGAGATAATTTATTTATTTATTTATTTATTTTAAGTATACATGTATAACTTTACAGGTCATACCTAAGGCGTTATACAATGCGAGAAAAGAGAAAAAAAAAAAATACACACAAACGAAACATAAAAGAATTAGGCAAAATTAAATATAAACAAATAAAAACTAATTTATATAATGAAAAAAAAACACGATACCAAAAAACATAGACAAAAAAAAAAAACAGATTCAAAAACGGAATAAAAAAAAAAATAACGGAGAAAAAAAAAAATAAGTATATCAAACATAAGTAAAAAAAAAAAAATGTACAAGTGACGGATGGATTCCCCTGGCCGGTGACATGCCCGACAGATGTCAACTGTACCGTCTATCACAATGTATTTCCGGTAGTTTTTCGTTAGCATAACTTCGTCCATAATCGCAAAAACAAACCCTTCAGTATCCCCGAAAAGGTCACCATATCGCAGCCAGGCTACGGACGCTAAAAGATCTACATCGGGCCCATATAAAATCCGGTAGAAGCATCCGTGAAGCTCCTTGCCCTGCCATACCTCCCTACGGACATTAGTATCTAATACGCGGTATACTCATCAGTACTCATCAGAAAGCTTAAAGTCACCCAAAGGGCAATGGAGAGGGCGTCCTTGCGTGATCGAATCAGAAATTTAGAGATCCGCAAGAGAACCAGGGTTACCGACATAGCCCGAAGAATTGCCAAAGTTAAGTGGCAGTGGGCAGGGCACATTGCTCGCAGAACGGATGGCCGATGGGGCAGAAAGGTTCTGGAGTGGCGACCGCGAAACGGAAGACGTTGCGTTGGAAGGCCTCCCACCAGGTGGACCGATGACCTGGTGAAGGTTGCGGGGATCCGCTGGTTGCGGGACGCACGAGACCGGTCAATGTGGCGACGCTTGGGGGAGGCCTATGTCCAGCAATGGACGTCTTTCGGCTGATATGATGATGATGATGATGACGCGGTATACGGTTTGCGCCAGTTTTCGTGAGCCAAAGAGAGCGGGGTAAGGCCCTTGTCCACCGCTACCACATCTCTATGCATACCCACGTCGGCGGCCTGGAAGTATTCCCTAAGACTACATACCTCGTGGTTGTGCAGGGTCTTAGCATTTAAAAAGCCACGACCGCCGCACTTTCGCGGTATTTACAGTGTCATAACCGATGACCGTGGGTGATGAATACGATTTGCAGTAAACAATGTCCTCCTATCCAGGGTGTCAAGTTCTGTCTAAGTCCATTTGAGTATCCCGAAAGAGTACATCAAGACTGCCATGACCCAGCCGTTGGAGGCTCGCACCTTGTTACCTCCTGATAATATACTATTTAGTACTTTTTTCAGGTGGCCAAAGAAGCGTTCCTCCAACGATGTTTCACGTCAGTAGCATTGATACCTAGCGCACCCGACATACCCAAATACTTGTAAGTTTCGGTTGAGGAGAGGGATCTGAGGGAATTCGAGAGTTGTATTCCCACGGATTCCATAATCTCCCCTTGCCTTACATGCATGACTGCACATTTGTCCAAACCAAATTCCATCCTAATGGCGTCACTGAAGGTTTCTGTTACCTTCAGTAGCTTAATCAGTTGCAAGTTGTTTGGGGCAAAGAGCTTCAGGTCATCCATGTAAAGGAGGTGTGATATGACCTGACAGCAAGTTTTTGACGATGACTGTATGTATGAATGTTTGTTACTCTTTCACGCAAAAACTACTGAACAGATTCTGATGCAACTCTACGTATATATAGCTTATACATCAGAATAACGCATAGGCAATCTATACTAATACGAATACTAATAATATTATAAAGAGGAAAGATTTTTTTGTTTGTTTGTTTGTACCGAATAGGCTCCGAACTACTGGACCGATTTTGAAACCAGTAGAAAGCTGCATTATTCTTGAATGACATAGGCTATTTTTTTATCCCGAAAACGGGTCCTGTGGGGTGGTCCACGGGAGCGAAGCCGCGGGGAACAGCTAGTAACTTATAAAGATATTGGGAGTAGTACCAAAACCACACGGGCGGAGCCGCGGTTGGGTAATGGTCAAATCAGTCGAAAAATCATCATTCATTACTGAGCTGTACGTAACAGTGTTTATCTTAATTTATAGGTAAGGTGAGGTATGCCATAATAATAAAGTAAGAAATAAACGCAAAAAATATTCCATAAAGCTCATTCTCCTTCTTTTTGCCTTTTTTTTTTTCTATTTGTTATAGGCTCGCGTTTGACCTCTATCTCGCCTGATGTTAAGTGATGATGTGGTCGAAGGTGAAACACGCTTGGCTAGAAGCAACATATTCACTCTTGACTTGAAGACCCCTAGGTTGTAGCCATCAGGAAACAAAGAATAGGGAATTCCACTCCTTAGCTGTACGCACAATGAAAGTATTTTCAAAACGTTTTGTGCGTATGGGTGGGATATCCACCATGTACTGAATGTGTCCACATGTCTTATATTTATGAAGAAAAAAAACGTGTCGCACCAACATACGAGTAGTACAAGTATTGTTAGCCTGGGTGCATCACGTATACGAATTAATGTATGTATGTAAATATCGTAAAACACTTTGGTTTTTTTATGAGTAAGTGTGGAGTTCTGGTCCGTTCTTCTCCATTATCAAGCTACTTTGCCAAATGGACAGTGGAATTAATTATTTAATAGTATTATTACATTTAAATTTATATTATTGACCTTTAAAAGTGCTGCTTACTGGCCTAATAATAAAGAATTTGACTTTGACTTTGACAAGCCACCCTAGTAACACGAGACAAGGGAAGAAAGATGATGAAGATAAACATATCTTTGCACACTTGTCCTTTTTGTACGTCAAAACAAAACCGACCTTGAAAGGTCATCAGGAAAGAAACAAAATCAAGATATACAAAGCTCACGAACCTTTTGTCTGAGTCACACAATTATTCCACTTTCATGATGAGGTAACGTTGGACATCAGGATATAACTTTCTTCAAGCTTAGTCATAAAAATATTCGCACGAACTTAAACGGATGAAAATTCCGATAGGCAAGCGCTAAGCGCTCCGAGACAATGTTTGAATAATATCTTTCTAAAAATCAAAATACATAGATAAATATTGGGATCAAAATCTGTTTGCATAGATTCGTAGCCATTTTTTCAAGAATGTTATAATAAAAATATTTTTTTTTAATTTTACCTAACGTAAAAAATCCGACCAAGTGTCAAAGTCAAAGTCAAATGTATTTATTTCAACATGCCATTAAGCGGCTCTTTTGAACGATAGCAATTAAAATTTACAAGAATAAAAAATAAAAATTGATTCATGGAGAAGAACGCACAAGAAACTCCATATTTAATAGGAATGCTATGTGCGTTCCTATTTACTAATATTGCAAACATAGGTAAATTAACTAATTCAACAACAACGGAACTGAACAGTGTGCGAGTCAATTTTTAAAACTTAAAGAGAAGAAAAGAAATAAAAATAAAGCGTTACTATAATTATGAATATAATACAAATTAACCAGTTTTATTTTGTCTGCAAATTAACCAGTTTTATTTTGTATCATCTAGAGAGTTTATACTTTAGTTTCTATTTAGTCGATAATCTAAAATGCATGCTGTGGCCTCCTATAATTGAGGGAGTATACTTGTTATTACTTCATGTTGATGATTCATTGTGTTTTATGTGTACATCTTTCGTTGGAGGTCCTGAATAAATAAATAAATAAATAAGTAAAATCTAATTTGTAATATGCTTGTTTAAGTGCATGTCGGACTTCGCCAAGTAGTCAGGATTCCGTACTAAATTTAGAATATATTGGTATTTAAATAAATAAATAAATAAAATAAAAAGGTTTATTGCAGAAACTTGTACACTTTTACATTAAATCTTACATAGGGACCTCCTTTTAAGTAAAAGATATACCTGTGCTAGGATGTCCCGCTCTTCAATGACAAATTATGAAATGGTGATGTACAAAAGAAATCTAAACAAAAAATTACAAGCAAAATCTCAAATTAAACAAGATGAGACTTAAACTATAACTAAACAATACAAAGAAACTTAGAGAATATATCCTAAAATAATGTGTGTGTGTGTGTGTGTGTGTGTGAGTGTGAGTATGCGTGTGAGTG
Organism: Orthosia incerta; assembly: GCA_948252205.1. NCBI lineage: Eukaryota > Metazoa > Arthropoda > Insecta > Lepidoptera > Noctuidae > Orthosia > Orthosia incerta. The sequence continues at coordinate 24,280,625 of OX411762.1, read as the reverse complement.
TGTGTGTGCATGTGAGTGTATGATTGGGTGAGTGAGAGGGTCCATTTTCTTTTGTTTTTCCATCTCCTTTTGACGATGCCTGCAGCAACAATTCAATGTCATCAGTTTTGCAGTCTTTAGTAGTCATAGGATAAATGTTAATTATTTTGTGTATTAACCGATTTTCGAAAAAGGAGGAGGTTCTATGTTCGACTTCTTGTATTTTTTATGTATGTTCACCGATATCTCCGTCAATTGTAGACTGATTTAAAAAATTCTTTTTTTGTTTGAAAGAGTATGTTTCGAAATTGATCCTATTTTAATTTGGATAAGATCTAATGAAGAACTTCGAAGATATACAACAGAACTCTTCAATAAATAACGGCAAATCTCTCGGGACTGCTGCAATCGCATGTCTGTTTATTGTTTATACCATTTCATAACATAACATCACGCCAGTACGCTCTTAAAGGGTAAGCAGATCTCTCATTTGATCGGTTTTGTTCAAGTTTCATGATATTCGGGTAATTTATTCTGGTGTTATAGGAAACTTACTAAAAAACTTGCCTATTACGTAGGTACAACTAAAAGGTGAAAAATAAAAAAAAACTTTTTTACAAAAAGCACTACCGACTTCCAGAAAACTACAAAGTGAAAAATAACTTTATTTTTGGAAGTCGGTGTCTTTCGTAGGTACTATTTTTTGCGTTATGGACACCGACTTCCAATAATAAAGTTATTTTTCACTTTGTAGTTTTTTTATTATATAGGATATCGGAATTTGTATTAAATTGTCTTTTGGCATATGCAGTTTTAACAAATTTTATTGGTGTCTTTTGGCATATGCAGTTTTAACAAATTTTATTGGTGTCTTTTGGCATATGCAGTTTTAACAAATTTTATTGGTGTCTTTTGGCATATGCAGTTTTAACAAATTTTATTGGTGTCTTTTGGCATATGCAATTTTCGTCTTCTTTCCTGATGGTCATAGGGTAGGACTTTGTGTAATTTTAAGACAGCATGGAGACTATGAGAATACCACTAGAGAGTATAACTCATTGGTTGGGAATCTGTACGGTTTGGTATACATGTCCTTGAAAAGAGATCTCTGTGCTCGTTCCAGCTCAAGAAACTTCGTTTTTGTCGCACCGCCCCACACGGGTATACAGTAAGTAATAATTAGTAAAAGTATTAGTATTTATTTGTTAGTAAAATATACGTAAAAATAAACATTATCACCGAATATCAAGTTCATAGGTCAAAATTTTGTGACCTACAACGGACGGACACGTGAATGACAGCAATAAGGCTCTGTTTGGACCTTTCGGGTACGGAACCTTAAAATCCAAAGGTTACCTTACCCTATTGAAGCTTATTCAATAAGGTTGACACTTCAACAGCATATTCATAATTGAGACTATTCATAGATAATATAATACTAGCATAGACCAATTTATGTTGACTGCCATTTAATTTGTGCACTGTTTTTTGTCGTTCTCGTATTTTTTTGATACTAAGGTTTTTGGCACACTAAGTTTTTTGTGTTTTAATCTGTGAAATTTAAATGTTACTAGGTTGTACAGATTTTTACTCGCTACGCTGGAACAGTTCCCAGTCAAGGCTAAATCCCTCATCTCATTATTTCCATTTCTCTCAATGTTGTGTTTCTCTCATTTATCTCGCCTATTGTCTCGGAAACCATAAGTCACACCGCCATCTTTTCTTTGACCCCCACTATCTTATCTATCTTATTTCTTACTAAAATTATCAATGCGAAAGTTTGGATGGATGGATGTCTGTTTGTTACTCAATCATGACAAAACAACTGAACAGATGTAAATTAAATTTGGCACAGAGATAGATATAGTCTGTAATAGCATATAGACGACTACTTTTAACTCCAGTATAATGTTCCCTTGGGATAATAAAACACAATTCATGCGGGTGAAGACGGTGGCAGAAGCTAATCATCATTTAAACTATTTATTAAAACGCCGCTATCAAAAATAATGATAGCCATACTATAGAAAAAAAAAAAAATCTTACGTACGAGCCTTACAACTGTTTTGGGGAAAACAGTTGTAAGGCTCGTACGTAAGATCGTTTTGCACATATCGCACGCATCATAACAAAAATAACAAGACACGGGTCTGTCACCCACATCACGCAATCGTACACAACCTGCAATTAACTATTTATTTTTATATCCGGAACCCGAAATACATCTCGGAATAGCCGAGAAACCCTTTCACTTTTTACAAAAAGTTCGTCGACTTCACATGTTGTGAGTGGGTATGTATATTTTTAGTTTTGTAGTTTGTAAAGTAAGAGTGCTTTTGAAATGAATGAATGTGATTATGTTTAATTATGCTTTGCGTATGCGATTGTATGATGGGTTTAGATACAGGTGGTTTACAAAATGATGTTACTTTTTGGGTTTTGTAATGATTATGTGATTGCTTATTGGAAAACCAAAATTGATAGAATTTGGCCCACTGGAACCTTAACATCACATCACACATCATCAGCCTATTAATGTTCCCACTGCTGGGACACAGGCCTCCACTCTGTGAGGGGAATGGGCCGTAATCCACCACGCAGGCCCAGTGCGGGTTGGTGGATGTCTCATGTCTTCGAATTTTTGGTTCTAGGACATGCCGGTTTCCTCACGATGTTTTCCTTTACCGTTTTGAGAGCAGTGGTGATGAAATAATTTACACAAAGTAAAGCGCCTACCTGGGCTCGAACCCACGACCTATAACTTTTAAGTCGCGGCCGATACCACTGGGCCACCACTGCTCACCTTAACATGGCTTTCTTTTATTGGTTTCAGGTTTCATACAAAAAAAAACCCATATAAAATAGGCTCACCGTCTATTGAATAGGATTTAAATTGAACATAACTGGTAAAATATCTCTCTGTCTAACAATTCGGAGGTCATGATGAAAATCTAGTTTTCATTCATGTATCTATGAATGTCATTTAAAACTGAAAATTGGTTTACCTTATAAATGTCGGTATAAATCATTATTATTGTAGAGGTTCATTGCAAAACATGGATCACATACAACAGACACATTTCATAGTATAAACACGTTTACGGACTTATGTTTATTCAATTGCTGTTTATTCCTCTTGGCAAAACTCTAAGGCATCTTAATATATAGATTCGATACCAACCACCTGGTAGGAAATGTTCCAACTAATCCTAAACCATACGGAACCAGTCATCTACATTGGCCACCTCACCTACTTGATTAACAACGCAAAAGTTATTCACTAACCCTGGCTTTACTCCAAATTAAACAGCTTTTGTTTTTATGAAAACGTCAAATGGCACCTGGAATTTTAAGAAAAAAACCACATAGGCTGGGATTTTACCTCACTAAATCACCTCGGAGATCAGCACGTTGAAAACCCCCGTGATCTCTTAAAAGATCACCCCGTAACACCCTATGTCCAACGCCTGTTAGGGCACATCCCTGGGGATACTGAAAAAGCACCTCCCTTGAGCCTCGCTGTGCACGGCAGCACGTGGTCACTGTGCCACCGATTTTCCTGGAGTCACTTGGTGGGCGAACGAAATTGAACAGCCTGTACAATGTGTGTTATTCTAATATGTATGAGTATGTGTGTGATGTATGAATTGCTTGCCACAGTGATGTTGAGGGTCATACAAGAGAAATGCTATAATAATGTGCTTGACATGCTGTTGCTTTTTAAGTTTTGGTATTTGTTATGTTAATGTTTTATTAGAGAGATTGGTACTTAGAAGAGGCAGTTGAAGGGTGAACATTAATTGAAGAGTTTTTTAAGGTTTTGGTGTTTGTGCAAGAATAATATTTACATTTGATTAAATCAGGTATTGCCAGTGATTGCTTACGGGACAGAAACGGTCGCTCACAATGGTCCTCATCAGAAGGCTAAAAGTCACCCAAAGAGCTATGGAGAGAGCTATGCAAGGCGTTTCCTCCTGTGATGAAATCTGAAATGAAGTCATCCGCAAGAGAACCAAGGTTACCGACATAGCCCGAAGAATTGCCAAACTTAAGCGGCAGTGGGCAGGGCACATTGCTCGCAGATCGGTTCGCCGTTGAGGCTGAAAAGTTCTGGAGTGGCGACCGCGTAAAGGAAGACTCGATGGAAGGCCTTTCTCTAGGTGGAGTGACGACTTGGTCAAGGCTGCGGGAGTCCAGTGGATGCGAGATGCACGTGACAATCAGTGTGGCGGCGGTTGGAGGAGGCCTATGTACAGCAGTGGACGTCTTTTGGCTAAAATGATGAATGATGTTGTTTAAATCAGGGGCTAGAAAAATATTGCTTTTACTCTATCAGAGCGCAAATGTTGACATGTCATGTCCAGGTTTTAAAAACTGTTTTTCAGTTATCCCAGTAAATATAATTGCAGAGTAATAAAAATATAAACAGTGTCAGATATATACGTTTTTTTTAAAGGTAACTGTTTATAAAGTTGATAATGTAACACCTTTTAAGGAGGAAAGGAAACATCATATTATTGAAGAAAATTCAATTTCATTGACGTTACCTTTCTTATCCACAGTAATAAAACGAAACAGTGCGTTACTCCACCATAAAACCCATAAGAATACATCACTAATTAAATTGTATGGGAGAAAGTAAGTCTTTTGTATGATAAACAACTATAGACGAAATATTATGGTGAAGAGTGAGATGTGGTTACACTGGTAGCGGGTGAAGTAAATGCAAAATCATTTAATACTTATCTAGCAAACACTGATTTATTAGAGAAAATTGTTATTTACGTTAGATGTAATTCTAGTCAGTGAAAACGTAAGTGCTTAATACCCGGGCCAGGCAAGGTATTCATTAACTACTAATACTGTGACTACTTTCTTCGTCGGTCACAGGTTCAGTTGAAAACCAGAGTCAGGCACTAGTTGCCCGACATTTTGCTGAACTGGACCTATTTGGCGCAGCCGTGGGACACACAATGTTACTTTTGTATCGTTTTTTTTTTTTAAATATTATTGTCGTTTAGTCTAAGTTTTATTTTTATTTTTTTATTTCTATGTTGTGTGCTCTGGGTTGTGTCAAAAATAATGTGTTTTCTTTCTTTCTTTCTAACTAAGTTTATACTTTGTTTGTCATCGAATCACTAAGAATAAGATAAACACTAGTACACGTACAATTCCTATTTTAGAAAATCGGCAGTTTATAAAATAGTTAGGTTTGATCCTACAGTAAACTAAACTTTTATTCTGTGTAAAGTAAAACATGGTCGATGGGACCGAAAAGTTCTGGAGTGGTGACCGTGAACCGGAAGACGCTGCGTTGGAAGTTCTCCTACTAGGTGGACCGATTACCTGGTTGAGGTTGTGGGAATCGGGTGGATGCAAGACGCTAAAGATCGATCAGTGTGGCGACGCTTGGGGGAGGCCTACGTCGAGCAGTAAAGACGTCCTGTTTCGGCTGAAATTTTAATGATGATAAAAATAAATATCCATTAAAATGCAATGCTACTTGTCATCCGCAAATCGTTAATCGCTAGCAGTGGAACTATTTAATAGATATTTACGACGTTCATCTACTCGTAATAATGGCGTCAATAACAATTAAATCTGACTGCCTTTACCATCATTAAAGTGCTTTACATTTTTAGCAATTATATTCAATTTTATTGATATTTCGTGTCGGAAGTAATTTGATTGTTACTTTCATATTTCTCTAGTCTTTCAGCTTTCATAGAAACTAAACTAAGAAGGTTTTTCTTATTTTATTCAGTTGATAGTGTTTCAGTAACTAACCCAAATACCGGATTCATCCAAACAATTGTTTATTTACGAGAGCATTTTTTTTAATATAAGCGTAAGGCCTTCATTTTTGAATCCCGACGGAAAAAGAGGGATGTTATAAGTTTGACGTTTGTATCTGTGTATTTGGTATCTGTCTGTGGCATCACAGCTCTTAAATGAAATATTTGAAAAGTGACTTTATCGAAAGTGTTCTTAGCCATGTTTGATGAAAATCGGTTAAGCCGTTCAAAAGTTATACGCATTTTACTCTTTGAAACAGGGTATTTAAGCAAGATATCATGTTATCATTGTCGATCGAAGCACCTTTTCAAAAAAATCACGTTTTGTATGGGAGCCCCACTTAAATATTTATTTTATTCTGATTTTAGTATTTGTTGTTATAGCGGTAACAGAAATACATCATTTGTGAAATTTCCAACTGTCAAGCTATCATAGTTCATGAGATAAATGGCAAAAAAATCACGTTTGTCGTATGGGAGCCCCACTTAAATATTTATTTTATTCTGTTTTTAGTATTTGTTGTTATAGTGGCAACAGAAATACATCATCTGTGAAATTTTCAACTGTCAAGCTATCATGGTTCATGAGATACAGCCTGGTCACAGACAAACAGACAGACACACCGACCGTGGAGTCTTAGTAACAGGGTCCCGTTTTTACCCTTTGGGTACGGAACCCTAAAACAATATGCAGTTTAAAGAGGTATTTGTGTTGCGGGTTTTTAAATTTTAAGTTGTACTTGTATATTTTGTTTTAAATTTGATTTTGATATTAATTTAAATTTAATTTTAGTTTTGCCTTTGATTTTTAGAGTCAACGAGGAACCCTTATGGTGTCGCAATGTCCGTTTGTCCCTCCGTCTTTCCATCCGCAGCATAGTCATTGATTTTGGTGTATATTGATGCATGGGGCAACAGTTTTCGAACGGCAAAGTTAAATTTGTCCCTTCGTTAGAGTATTGTTCGGTGCTTTCGTTGTTTATGAAAGTTAGAATTGTTACCTATTTATTTTGGTGAATGTAGCTGTTTATACGAAACCCTTCGTGAGCAAGTCAGACTTATACAATTTTTATTTTGGTATTGATTTTGATCGTTAAATTTAAAGATCCGCAAGAGAACCAGGGTTACCGACATAGCCCGAAGAATTGCCAAACTTAAGTGGCAGTGGGCAGGGCTCATTATTCGAAGATCGGATGGCTGGTGGGGCAGAAAGGTTCTGGGAGTGGCGACCGCGAACCGGAAGACGTTGCGTTGGAAGGCTTCCCACCAGGTGGACCGATGACCTGGTGAAGGTTGCGGGACGCACGAGACCGGTCAATGTGGCGACGCTTGGGGACAGAAAGGCCTATGTCCAGCAGTGGACGTCTTTTGGCTGGTATGATGATGACGATGATTGATTTTAAAGGTTGCGGGGATGTGAGACGCACGGAACCGATCAGTAGTGGACGTCTGTCGGCTGACATGATGATTGATTTTGATTGTGATTTTAATTTTGATTTTTCTACAATCGTTATCGACTCGTACTATTGCTTCGTTGGTTTAGTGGACGCAAGCACTATTGACCGTGAGTTCTGAGATCGATTCGGGTTAAGTAAAGTATTCTTGGGTTTCAAATTCATAAAATCTCAGTATATCCCGATAACTACTCACAATAACCACATGATTTATAAAATGAATTAAATATGTCAGGAATCAATCAATCAATCTGCTTAGCCTTTTCCCAACTATATTGGGGTCGGCTTCCAGTCTTACCGGATTCAGCTGAGTACCAGTGTTTTACACGGAGCGACTGCCTATCTGACCTCCACTAACCAGTAACTGGGTAACACGGTACCCCTTGGGCAGACTGGTGTCAGATCTAAAGCTTCTGATTACCCGTAACGACTGTCAAAGATCTTCAAATGACAGCCGGGACCAACGGCTTAGCGTGCTTTCCGAGGCACGGTGGAAACTCGGTATGTTGAAATGATCTCCCTTCATTGACCGACCAGGTCAAGCGTTGCTTAACCTTGATGATCGACCAGAGCGGCTGTTATTATTTAGCCACGAGCTCCTCAAAATCAATAAATATGTCAGGAATACAGAAATAAAATGATTGAACTTGAACATGAACTTTACAGCTATTCGTCCGAACTTCCAAGTTCCAGCCTTACCACAGTTACCACATTCAAATTAGCACCTATTCCACACAAATTAACATATCTATGCAAACGGTACAAGAATCTCTAAAACTGATTATCATTAGTTGACCTTCAAAGTTACGTAGAACTAAGTAATATTTAACGGTGAGCTTTGACAGTCTATGCTGCTTTGAGGATTATGTAAGCGCTGTGAATGCTGTGAGGTCATTGATGTTTGGTTGTTGATGTTTTGTCTATAACCCCAACGGAAAAAGAGGAGTTTTAAAAGTTTGACGTGTGTAATTGTGTGTTTGTGTATTTGTTTATCTGTCTCATCATAGCTCCTAAAAGGATGAACCGATTTTGATTTAGCTTTTTTTTTTGAACGATGACGATTTTGAGTGTTGTAAAGCTATGTTTGATGAAAATTACGAACGGTTAAGCCGTTTAAGAGATATGGACGTTTTACTGTTTGAATCGGGGTATTTGTGCAAGATATCGTGTCGAGGGTTTTTAAATTTTACTTGTATTATGTACTTATGGGTAAATACTAGATTAATAGAAGTGATAATTTTGAGCAAGAGGATCTGGGTTCATTTACCGGATTAAGACACGTTTTTTTGAATTATTCTATCATGGATTGTGCTCAGTTGATGGCAATAGGCTTTGACAGGTTACATTGTTTTGTTGAGCACGGATTACCGGTGGTGACATCACTGGTGTTTGAACATCTCTTTTTTTGTTTAGTTTGGTTTGGCTCTTTTAGAGTTTATTAGTAGTTTGTGAGTGAGGTTGATCTGTGAAGTTAAGCTGGGGTTGGTCTTTGGATGGGATGCAGATTTTTTTGAGACCACTTCTTAGTTTGTTTAATTCTATTTGGAGATTCCTACTAGGAACAATTTTTTTTTATGGCGTGTTTAGAACTTGAGTGTTGAGGGTTCTAAGGAGCTAAAGGTACCATAGGAACAATGTAACTAAATCTGAACAATTTGTATGTTTTTTTAAATATATTATAGATAGGCTCGCGCTTGACCACCATCTCACCTGATGGTAAGCGATGATGTGGTCGACGGTGTAACACGCTTGCCTAGAAGTAACCTATTCACTCTTGACTTAAAGGCCCCGATGTTGTAGCTATCTGGAAACACAAACAAAATCTATCTAAATGTCTCGAGACTTTATCCTTGTTACCAAAATAGTTAATCAGGTAACATTTTCACAAAACATGTTTAAGTACTATGGCATCTAAGATGGTACCTAATGACATAGTTTTTTTAATGTTTTATTTCAATCACTTTTGGAGTGTTGTAGTTCTTTAGAAGCTACAAAGCATTATAATTTGCTATGCCTCTAGTTATAACCATGTTTACTTTTGCTCAGTGTATTAATGATTTCCAGGGTCTCATTCATACCCATGCCTCACTAATTACCATAAAAACACCCTACTTTACCCATCGTCTGCTCTACTACATCGTTCCCACGACAACAATATAGTGCCATCATAATTACAAGCTGTATGTTAGTGGAGCGCTTACGGTAGTGTCTCGTGTCTGCTTACCCAGTTCTGTGTAATGAGGTATGTGATACAGCTGTGAGTGGCGAGGTTTATGGGAAGTTGATGATGTGACTAAGTTTGTACGTGGTGCTGGTCGTATGATGACGGTGTAGTTTGTCTAGGAGCCGTTCATGTGATTACTTGATTTGCAAGAAGGATGAAAAGTTATTCAAGTGTGAAGTTGCCACAGTTTTGTCTAATCCATTAAATTAAATTAAATTATTTTATTTCACAAACAACAGGTTTTACATAAGGGTTGTAGAGGACCTCTTTTAGGTATGGATATACCTGTACCAGAGGACCTCTCTCTTCCATATCCATACATTGCTTAAAGAGCCTGTTAACAACATAATCATAATCAAACAAAAATTATAGTTAAATTAAAATTGGTTTACATAAAATTAGAAATTAAATTAAATAATAATAAATAAAATTGAATAACTTAAATAATCAATTTTCAATCATTAATTAAAACTAACTAAATTAAATTAAATTATAATTGGTTTAAATACAAATAAAATTGGATTAGATAAAAATAATAATCAATCAATACAATAAAATTAAATATATATCAAAGTAGGTGCAGACTATAAAACTGAACTAAAGACTTGTAGAGTGTCAGTGTGAGTGTGTGTGTGTGTGTGGTGTGTTTGTGTGTGTGTTTTATTAAATAGTTTATCAATCATCATCATCTTCATGCCCTTGTCCCATGTTAATTGGGGTCTGCGCAACACGTTTTCTTCTTCCATACCGTCCTGTCATCTGTCAGACAGTGTCAAAAAATGCTAATTAATCAACAATAAATCAAACCATTTTGGTATTGGGCATTTGGTTAAATTAAAACCACTATTTTTCTATGAAACAATCCCTTGACTTCTTTGAATCAATATGAATGGTGTACAGTAATTTGCAATCTTTTTGGCCGATTTGAAGTTGGCTACAATGGCTGCGCAGTTGTAAATGGCATACAAAAACAGCAGCGTGCCAAGCCTTGCGCATCGGCAAGCCCATGTGGGCCAGCCCAGCCGATAAGATTGGGGAGTATTGTACGTTTAGAGTGGTCCAAGTTCAGAAGTCGACCGCTTTAGACTGATGATGCTGACTTCTTTGATTTCTTTTCTTCTTTGTTCTTGTTTCTTTGTTCTGCTTTTGGTCTTGCAGACCTATTCAAGAATAGATTGCTAATGTTTATTTTTACTTTGTCAATAAATTTTCGATATCAAGAACCACAAAGTGTACAAGCACCTGTTTCTACCAATTACTTCAACAGCTAACACCACCACTACAAGCCAACCCACAGAGATCTAAACCTTGCCTCATTTCCACACATTATAATAAGTGGCGGTCAGCCGAGCAGAGCAGCGAGAGTGGGTGAAAGCATGCGCGGGTTAAATAATATTGTACTCGAGAAGGGACCGGATTGGGTTAATGTGTCAATTCTACAGGTATTGTTTGAATTAAACTGACACAAACAAGTGTCGTTGTAATAAAAAAACTTTTTACAAAAAAGTACTACCGACTTCCAAATAAGAAAACTACAAAATGAAAAATTAATTTATTTTTGGAACTCGGTGTCTTTCGTAGGTACCATTTTTTGCGTTATGGACACGACCATATTATATGCAGAATCCATTGACAAGCAATTTCTGCTAGAAAATCTCAGTGTTAAAACCCAACAACACATTACCCGGCCTTGAGATCGAACCAAAAACCTTACGATCGGCAGTCCCACTTGCAGCTACTAAAATAACGAATTGCAAAAAAAATAGTTAATTTATAAATCAAAAACCCGACTGCTCAGTCGGAGGATACATATTCGTGAATTGGCTGACCCCCTGATCCTCCGACTGGACAGCATATTTTTTTCTTGTTTACAGCTTTTTAGTTCTAGTTTGTAGTTTTTTTAGTTTAGTTCGAGGAGCTCGTGGCTAAATAATAACAGCCGCACGGGACGATCATCAAGGTTAAGCAACGCTTGACGAGGTCGGTCTTGCCAAGGGGTACCGTGTCACCCAGTTACTGGGTTGTGGAGGTCAGATAGATCCATGTAAAACACTGGTACTTAGCTGAATCCGGTAAGACTGGAAGCCGACCCCAATATAGTTGGGAAAAGGTTAGGCAGATGATGATGACAGCTTTTTAGTTCGCTTTTTAAACAGTTGGGTTTTTGATTTTTAAATTAACTTTTTTTTATTTACATGTTTATATAATTGTTTTAATTTTCTTCGTATTATTTTTAAACATAATAAGTGGTATAATAATATATTTCTGTAATCACCTCTTAAAACCCTCCAATCTGATACCCCAGTTGAAGGCTTTAGAAGAAATAAAATTGGGACTAGCACTTTATGGCGCCCAAAATACGCCATGTTTCTTTTTTTAACTTCTCCTATCTAAGAACATTTGGGCGCTCAAGACGTATCTTACGATTATATAAATCCGTCTAGCGGTTTGAAAGATATGAGGTAATACAGATTATTACAAACTTACAAGATACTCGCAAAAACCATAACCCTTTCCTTGCAGTCGGGTAAAAATTGAACAGACTTCATAACTCTTCGATTTTATTCTATAACTAACTCAAAAAGGCTTCCAATAAATACTTCGATACCCTTTTTCGTAACTTCTAAGCCTTAACTTTCTTGCTTCATACCCTTTTACCTCCATTGACCTCCACTCTACTCTCTCACTGCCTCACGCCCCATCGATCAAGCAGATTACATGACGTTACGAGCTAGAAAGTTATATTTTTACAAACAAATTCACACGCAATGTGTTGAAACTCATCTCTCTTTGTAACAAAGATGAAATTTCGTGATATTATAGCAATTCGACGTGGAAGCGAATTTTTTGTTCGTTTACAAGTCATTGTACAGGTTTTTTTGTTCTTGAGATTTAAATCATTGGTAGCAGTTCTTTCATTGTAGTGAGAAAATTTTTAGTAGTTTTAATCTTTTATAAATTTTTATCTATTACTAACATTATCATGTAGTTTTAGCCCCGAGGCCTAGCCCACAGGGACCGTGCATTGTATGTTATCAACAGTAACTTTGTGTTGCTTTCTATCAGTTAAATAATGTTCGTAAACAGATTAGTTCTTCCAGACCATACCTTCTACAATTTTACTTCTTTTCAATACTAGTTTAGATGGAACTATTTGAGAATTAATGTTCATAGAACTAAGTTATTATTTAAAAGTTGCAGCACGATCTACTACTTTCCATAGCTTGGGCACTGAACCGAGGACGTACAAACTTGACACGCACTTGAGCTCACTAAGAGCATTGACGAAGCGTGTATTACAAACCTGACTGCCTCATTGTTCTACTGGGGCCCTACCATCAGCTTTTAAGGATATATCCATTGTGCGATAAGGACAGATGTATGCAAGTTAAAAACATCGGTCTCTTACACACTATGGAAATAATCTTGATCCCCCTAGGTTAGTACCATGAGCTAAGAGCTCATGGTACTACCCCAACATAACAAGGAACACACACACACACAGACACACATACACAGGGTAAGGAACAGGTGTATATGACTTGTATACATCTGTCACTTACTCGATCTCAAATTGATACCGCTCTAAGAGCTTATGGTCACCCCCCAGGTCACAAAAGCGTAAATGCAGAGCAAGAGATCCTTGCCATCCAGCAGTGGATGGATTTGTTTCTATATCAGGCAAAATTGTATTTATTTTCATCAAAAAATTATCACTTGCTGCCAGGAGACTGGATTAGTTATCTGTTGGTGGAAAAAGTGGCTTACTTTGTATTAAACGAGACTTAAACATAACTGGCAACAACAAGTTGGGTCAAACTACCATAGATACTTTTCTTAGAGAAATAAGGGCGTGATATTATGTAAATCAGTGATACAGATTTTACTGTTCTACCGTCAGTAAAAAAAAAAACTTAATCACATAGATTGGCGCACGGTTGGTGCAGTAGTTGAGCGATTAACTGCTGCGCTGCGTGTCGCGGGCTCGTTTCCCGCACGGATCAAATATTTTTAAGAGCACTGATAGTTGTTCCGGCTCTGCGTGTTTGTGTATGTGAATTTATATGTTAGCCAGCGGACTATATTGAGACTGCAGAAAAGCTCCCTGCAGGCCACCAACTGCCTTGGCCCACCTGAAAACCTCTAAACCGACTACGAAGCCAGGTGGGTCGCTGCAGGCACAACCTAGATAGATGGGGGTACTCCAATGACCCACCGTGCGATTGCGGAGCCACGTCCCATACAATGCCTCACCTTTTGTCGTGCTCTCTGTGCAATAACACCTGCACCTTATAGACCTTTGTGCGGCAAATGAACGCTTTTGCGTGACTGAATTCTGGTCAAAAATTATATTTAATTTTGGAATCGTCGATACGATGAAGAAGAAGTTTATATGTTTGTTAACGCACCCACGATACAGTAGAGTTTCATAGTGTGGGAAAAAGTTTAATATATATATATATAGATTACATTTTAAGTCTATCATAAAACAAATACAAGTTACGCATCTTCAAAGATCTTCTTACCACCATCAGCACACAATAAACCGAGAAACTAACATGACAAATAACAAACAGATGACTCCTAACTTTTCATCTATACATCATTCAACCAGTATAACAAATGAAAGTGTTATCTATTGTAATGTCATCTTCTTGCTCATTATGGCACTTGTCTTCTTAATTGACTAGTATTGTTTGAAAGCGATCACTAGAAATGGAAACCGTAAAAGTATTTTATGAAAGTATTGGATTTATCGAGCTCGTGGCTAAATAATAACAGCCGCACGGGACGATCATCAAGGTTAAGCAACGCTTGACGAGGTCGGTCCGTGGATTTGTGACCATTTCAACATACCGAGTTTCCTCCGTGCCTCGGAAAGCACGTTAAGCCGTTGGTCCCGGCTGTCATTTGAAGATCTTTGACAGTCGTTACAGGTAGTCAGAAGCTTGAAATTTGACACCAGTCTGCCAAGGGGTACCGTGTTACCCAGTTACTGGGTTGTGGAGGTCAGATAGGCAGTCGCTCCATGTAAAACCCTGGTACTCAGCTGAATCCGGTAAGACTGGAAGCCGACCCCAATATAGTTGGGACAAGGCTAGGCAGATAATGATGATTGTATTTATCGATATGGGAGACGATAAAGTTGCGAAATTGTGGTGATAAAAAAAACCCCAATCAAGTCGGTGTGCTGTGAAAACACACCTGATAGGTTTATTATAGATATATGAGATTTAACAATGTATGCTTTCAGAAATCGAGAGTTATTTGTTTTTTGCAAGAGAAACAGTAACGATAACAGGCAAGATGTCGCAGCAACCTGAAAGATAATCAGGTGTTATCATAATTCTCTCATCTCCTAATATATTAGTGGTCTAGCATGTATTATAAGTGTGTGTTGCCAGTTATGACCTATGGCTCTGAGACGAGATGGTAGCTCACAATGGGCCTCATCAGAAAGCTTACAGTCACCCAACGGACAATGGAAAGAGCTATGCCTGGAGTATCCTTGCATGATCGAATCAGAAATGTAAAGATCCGCAAGAGAGCCAGGGTTACTGACATAGCAAAACTTAAGTGGCAGTGGGCAGGGCACATTGCTCGCAGAACGGATGGCCGATGGAACAGAAAAGTTCTGGAGCGGCGACCGCGAACCGGAAGACGTTGCGTTGGAAGGCTTTCCACCAGATGGACCGATGACCTGGTGAAGGTTGCGGGGATCCGCTGAATACGAAACACACGTTACCGGTAAATATGGCGACGCTTAGGGTAGGCCTATGTCCAGCAGAAGACGTCATTCTTCTCTCTTCTTCCATATTTTATCAGCCCCCATACCATGACTTGTAAAAAGTATCATGGTGCGACTGGGAAAAAGGGACAGAAGTTTACAAGTCATATACATCTGACCCTTACACACACTCGAAATAACCATGCTCTAAGAGGTTATGGTTACCCCGTATCATGTCCATAAGATTTTGATCAAGTTAAAGGATAAATCTGATGGAAATCGTCCTGTCATTGGTATGAAACGATATCTTTATTAAATACTATAGTCGAGACACTTCATTTGTCTTGAGTTCTACAATTTTCCTTTACAAATCTTTTATATTCAGAAGAAGCTTTTTAACCTTTGCAACGGTTACCAAGGCCGAGATACGAACCCTAACCACAGACAATCTAACGGTAATTTATTGCATAACTTTTAGCTTTGTTTAGTAAATTGTTGTCTTTCTTTGTGCAATCATCTTGTATTGCGTATTTTTAAACCCCTACGGAAAATGAAAGATGTTATAACTTTTACGTATGTATCAGTGTATTTGTGTATCTGTCTAAACGGATGAACCGATTATGATTTAACTTTTTTTGTTTGGAAGGTGAGTTTATCGGGAGTGTTTTTAACTGTGCGCATTTTACTCTTTAAATCGGGGTATTTTCGCAAGATTAAATCGTGTTATAATTACGTGTTTCTATCCACTTGCACGTTCCCGAACGCTCGCCTATCCGCTCTGTTGTACCTAGCACGCTGCACGTCGTCCCAACGTCGCAAGCTAAGCGGCGGCATAAATAACGAACACATAAATGGCAATCACATTGTTTTGTAATAAAATTGTGGTTATCGTATTAAGCCGACCGTTATCATTTATTTTTATTTCAAGGCTAAGAAATAAGTCTGTAATTAAATATCATTGTTCAATACCATTTCTGTCTCTTAGAATCCTTAGATCTCAATAAAGGTGCGGGTCCTGACAATATACCTCCATTATTCATAGTCAAGTGTGCCAAAGGACTAGTCAAGCCACTAACGATTATTTTTACGCGTTCTGTTAAGGAGGGAACTGTACCTAGTATATGGAAGTACGCGTACATAACACTGGTACACAAAGGTTGGAATAAGGGTGATATTAATAATTACAGACCCATATCCAAATTATGCCTGTTTGGTAAAATACTTGAACGTATCATATACACGCAAGTTTACAGCACTTTTTCAACGGCTTTCATTCCTAAACAGCACGGCTTTCTTAAAAACCGATCGACCACTACTAACCTACTGTCTTTTGTCGACTTCACTACATCCTTTATGGACGATGGCGGTCAGGTAGACTGTATTTTTACAGACTACAGTAAATGTTTCGACCGTATTGACCATAATATATCATATACACGCAAGTTTACAGCACTTTTTCTACGGCTTTCATTCCTGAACAGCACGGCTTTCTTAAAAACCGATCGACCACTACTAACCTACTGTCTTTTGTCGACTTCACTACATCCTGTATGGACGATGGCGGTCAGGTAGACTGTACTTTTACAGACTACAGTAAATGTTTCGACCGTATTGACCATAACATACTTTTACAGAAGATTTTTAGTGCAGGTATTCATGGTAACTTATACCGGTGGATAACATCTTACATAAAGAATCGTTCCCAGGCTGTCGTAATCAACGGTGCTGTGTCGAAGCGGCATGTAGTCCCTTCAGGAGTTCCCCAGGGATCGCTTCTTGGGCCCTTATTATTTAATATTTTTATAAATGACATTCACACATGCTTTCTTAATTCACTATTTTTGCTTTACGCAGACGACATGAAAATCTTCAACACATAAACAATGTCGAAGATTGCGACTCGTTGCAACAAGATCTCGAAAGACTAGAAAACTATTGTCACCTGAATTATCTGGAACTCAATGTATCTAAATGTTACACAATCACGTTCACTCGCAAAGCCAACAGCATATTCCACAAATACACTCTAAGGAAAGCCCATCTAAAACGAGTAGATTTCATACGGGATTTAGGTATGATACACGACTCCAAACTTACCTACGAGAAGCACATAGATCACATAGTTAATAAAGCTAATAAAGCTATGGGGTTTTTAAAAAGATCTTGCTCCCAGTTCAGGGATGTCAAAATAGTTAAAATATTGTACTGTTCCTTCGTCCGTAGTTCACTTGAATATTGTTCACAAGTTTGGAATCCCATGTATGCTGTTTATATCTCAAGATTGGAATCTGTTCAGCGAAACTTTACAAGATACCTGCAGTACAAGTGTAGCACCCGCGATCATAATTACGAGTCGAGATGTAAAAGGTACCATTTACTTCCACTTACGGAGAGAAGGAGTATATCAGATATCTCCTTACTCGTTAAGTTAGCGCAATCTTTCATCGATGCCCCGCAACTTCTGTCTAAGGTTAATTTGCGCGCCCCTACCAGATCTGCTAGAATACCCTTTCTTTTTCTTAACGTCCCCCGCTGCTGCACAAATTATAGACAGAATTCGTTCTTTATAAGATGCGCTAAGTCCTACAATAAATTGGTTGACTTTTCTGAATTTGACTTATTCACTACTAAGCCGCATGTATTCATTCGAATACTTACTAATCATTGGTTTGAATTGGTTCAATAACTGTTTTTTTATTATTTTTTTTGCACCTTATGATGAGGTATTGCTTTGTTTGTGTGTTATTGTTTAAAGTACATACCACCATTGTAATTCCTTTTTTTTTCTCTAACATGCTTGCTTTCATAGTAAATTAAATGCGAAAACATGTAATTGGTTACTAGTTGGTTAATTTGATGTAAAATTTGTTAGTTGTTAATACTGTTTGTTTTCCGATTATAATAAAATAAAATAAATATTTCTAAATCACATGTTGCGCCCAATTTCGCGAACGGTAGGTAGCAATAGCTGCATACGGCTACCGAATATTCGATAATCAGTTAAATTTTCAATGTGTTGCTTGTATGGTTACATTATTTTAGCAACTATCGATAGAAATACGGATTATTTTCGTGTTTTTTGCACCCAAGCACATGCACATTTATAAACTATTGCACTATTTATCAAGAGAAACGCACTTCGTTGTTGATATATATATATCTTCTTTTCGTTTTAAACTTTTCCCCACACTAGGAATTTGGCTAAAATTTCCTTTATGGACCGCGGATTTGGAAGTTCATATTTTTTATGTAGATAGTACTCATAAATAGAAAGCTTTTTACAAAGTTTCAAAAAGCGGAGTATCACGGTTTACGAGAAAAAAATATTTTAAATTTCCATACAAATTTTGTTTTGTGCAAATTTTTAGGTTAGATAAATTGTCATGGTAAACGTCAAAGTTCACATTTCACGTTCCGTTAAAGTAGAGGTGTATTTTATTCAATTTGAAGTCATATTTTTCACTTAAATATAATTTTATTTTCACTTACTCACATATTTCAATTTGGTGTGTAATTAATATGCACAATAACCATGGTGAATTATGCAATTGCATTGACTTTTTACACAAAAAATTACGAATTTTTGTTTACACTGTGGAACGGAACGAAGCGATGCCGCGCTTTTTCGTATTAGCTGTCACTGGTCGTGTTTTATTTTCACTATGTGAATATCCGAAAATACCCAAAACGGAATCAGAGCACCACACTTTCCATGAGGTCTTCATCACATTGTTTGGTCATTATGAATTAATCGAAGAGCGACCGAAGCGAGCTCGGGAGCTTAGGGCACCCCGACACGGACAGGTTAGGTTCGAAGAGATGACGACAGGTGAAGTGAGCGAGCAAAGCGAGCGAACTCAGCTCCCGTCATCTTCTTCGTGTTAGGTTACTTTAGACCCTTCAGACAGAAATAGGAGCCCCGCGCAGCGGGGCTCCGTCGACACTGTTAAATAGTAGTTGTAAAAACTTTAACCATGGATATCTCCTTAACCATGTGGTTCCGCGGGGTGGGGATGGTACAAGGGGGTAGCCCCACTACCCCCCACTTCCCTACCCCCTTCTCGCCCCAAAAATCGATGAACATTGATAGAAATTTTTGTTCTAACCTAAAAACTTTAACCATGGATATCTCCATAACCATGGGGCTCCGCGGGGTGGGGATGGTACAGGGGGGTATCTCCCCCTCCCCCCCCCTTCCCCCCTCCCCTCCGCGCGCCTGAAATCCGCGGTCCATAAAGGAAATTTTAACCAGGAATTTCTTCCTGTATCGTGGCCGCGTGGGTGCGTTTACAAACATTTAAACTCACATACACAAGACACCCAGATTCGGAACAACTATTGTTAGGCCATACAATATGTGTTCCGTGCGGGAATCGAACCCGCAGCCCCTAGCAGCCGTTTATCAACCACTGCATCAACCGTGTCGTCATTGTACTTACTAGTACTTTTAAGGTCAATTTGATACGCAATTAGAAAGAATAAGCTATTATTTACATTAAAATACAAGCTGACAACAACTTTTTGTTGACAATGACAGAATGTCAACTTGAAACTCTTGTCAATTATTCTGGTGCATTCCAATTTTAACATTTTTCGATTCTTGAGCATGAAAAATGTCATAGAGAAAGATATTTCTTTTGGGTTAAACGTCAGACAATGCTCCAAATCCCAACAATACGAGAAATAGTGTGACAACTGACGCCTAATCACTTGTCTTGAAAAAAACAATTTCATTCTATCCAGTTCACAATTCGGATTGAGAAAAGGAAAATCCACAGAAGGCGCCATCTATTGTCCTTCTTAATAACTCAGTACTTAGACCGTAGAGAAAAGTATCTGACAGTCTTCTTAGATCTAATAAAATCTTTCGACACTGTTTCTGTCCCCCAACTCTTGTGAAAACATGGAGTTTATAGGCATTTGGGGTTTATAGGCACTAAAACTCTTAATTAATTACCAAAAATACCGTACACCCAAAGCGTAAAAAAAATCAGTTTCGCTAGTTCTGACACTAAAATTGAGTATGGCGTGCCCCAGGGAAGCGTCTTAGAACCGACATTATTCTTTATATACCTTAACGAATTAACTCGACACTGAGAGAAGCAAGTATTCTCATATGCGGATGGCAACTGCCATTGTATTTAATGGTACTGCCTGAAACTGTTTTTGAAGCTACGGCTCAAGTCTACCATTTTTAAACTCTGAATATCGTTAAAACAAATAACATTTGCTTTGCTATAAATAAGCGTACACTTCCCCCCACCCCCCCAAACTTAACTTAATAAAAATACCACGATGATACACGAAAAGTTTTTATTTCCATCCACATGCACACGACATTAAATTCTCACACTCAATTACCACAACACAACCCAGACCGTGTCACGAGAACTTGACTGTCAATAATCAGGTGTTCCACACTACATTGTGCCTAGGTCACCTTTGAGCTTGTCGGGTCAGATAAAAAGTAAAACAATAGACGGTGTGCTATATGTTGATTTGAATGATGACATCGTTTGATGGCATCGGGCTCTCTTGAACCTATGTCTTGAATCTGTCTGTGAACCTAAGTAGAAGGCATTTAGTGACATCTGATGCGGCTTTTTAGATTACGTGTGATATTGAAGGAGGTGCTCGTGGCTAAATAATAACAGCCACACTGGTCGATCATCAAGGTTAAGCAACGCTTCACGAGGTTGGTCCGTGGATGGGTGACCATTTCAACATAACGAGTTTCCTCCGTGCCTCGGAAAGCACGTTAAGCCGTTGGTCCCGGCTGTCATTTGAAGATCTTTGACAGTCGTTACGAGAGTCAGAAGCTTGAGATCTGACACCAGTCTTGCCATGGGGTATCGTGTTACCCAGTTACTGGGTTGTGGAGGTCCGATAGGCAGTCGCTCCATGTAAAACACTAGTACTGAGCTGAATCCGGTTAGACTGGAAGCCGACCCCAATATAGTTGGGAAAAGGCTAGGCAGATTGATTGATTGAAGGGACAGCTTCCGTATCTTCTCTAGAAAGTATAAAATAAAGTCTCTGTCCGTGTCTGTTAACGCCATATTTTTTTTTTTTTTTTTTATTATAGGTAGGCTCGCGCTTGACCACTATCTCACCTGATGGTAAGCGATGATGTGGTCGACGGTGTAACACGCTTGCCCAGAAGTAACCTATTCACTCTTGACTTAAAGACCCCGAGGTTGTAGCTATCTGGAAACACAGACTCCGGCAGGGAATTCCACTCCTTAGCCGTACGCATAATGAAAGTATTTCCAAAACGTTTAGTGCGTATGGGTGGGATGTCCACCATGTACCGATGGCGCATCGCCGTACGTCTTGTAGTCCGATGATGAAACGGGCTAGGCGGAATTAGATCATACAATTCCATCGCACACTCCCCGAAATGCAACCGATAAAAAACCGACAAGCTGGCAACTCGACGACGATGTGACGATGAAGAATTATCTGTTTCTCCACTAACTTCTTGTAAACGCAACAGATTTTAATACAGTTTTCACTTATAGAAAGAGCGATAAACGAGGAAGTTTTTTGTACATAATTTGTCTCATACGAAGCCGGGGCGGGCCGCTAGTCCTTAATTTAATAAATTACTTTATTTAGTTTTTATATCACTAGCTTCTGCCAGCGGCTACGTTCGTCTTAAAGTCGGAAGTTATGGGAAACTTAACTATTATCGGGGAGTGTGTGTATATTCTGGTTGTGGTCTTCCAGTCCGGTAAGTTTTATCCAAATCCGTTTAGCTGTTGAGGCGTGATGGATTAACACACATTTGAACAAACAACGTTTCAAATTTAGGTATAATATTAGATAGATGTTATTTTACTGACATTATTTTTGTATATTTAAACTGTTATATTATATCTAAGTTGTGCTTAGCCATCATAATGAATCGTATATCACTATTGATTCTTAAAAAAATGCGTTTTAAAAAGTTTGCAGTCAGGTTAAAATTATGTTTGTATCGTATTTGCAAGAACTGTGGTAGTGAAGCTAACAGTCCCGGGGATATCTTCGCCAGACTGCATTTAAGTTTCGCCTCTCAAGAAGGCTATTTAACGCACGCAATTGCAGTGAAAGTGAATTTACGAACTGCACAAAACTGTGCACTTGACTTACTCCTTCCGTCGGCATCGAACTTGACCTGCATTCTTCCGTACGTTTTCAATGTAAGGGTCGAAGCACATTGCAAGTGTCGAGATAAAGTCAAATTGAAGCGATATGTTGATTTTAAAATGTACATGCATATCGACTCTTATCTCCACAATGTAAAGTCTAGTCATAAAGTCGCCGACGGATCAAATTCTGGCGGATATGCGCGAACGTGCTTCTCTTCACCTTTTATTTATCTTGATAGGAATGTGTGCATTACGTACGTAAAAATAGGGTTTAATCTCTTTCTTCTTCTATCTTTCTCCTAGCTATCATCCTAGTTTATTAGCGGTCAGCTCTCCTAGTACTTATGCGCCACACCGTTCGGTTGCGGTTGTCTCTTCTGTTGTGTTGCTTATGTCAATTTTTATAGTTCTAAGCCAGGTCATTAGTGGTCGTCCATGGCCTCTTTTTACGTCTTCTACGTTCATGATGACTCTTTTAGTCATGTAGTCATCCTCTTGTCTCATCGTATGTCCGTAACAGAGCAAGCGGTTTTGCACTTAGTTTCTCGTGTTTCTTGGCGACTTAAAAAGTACCACGGATATATCTTATGCATTACTCGTCCCTTAATTTCTACTATGTCTCATATGACATGTATATGGATGTGTGTGCTTTGACCCTTACCGTGTAAGAATAAAATCTGTGTCAAATTGTACCGTCATCTATTTAACATGGCCGTCACGTTATGTCTCCGAAACACATTGTGTTTACGCTCCATTCACTTGTTTTTGAAAGTATTGTGAGTATTTGTTTATTGCACTTTCGTTTGTCATTTGTTTTCAGGGAGTTTTGGCTGTTGGTAGACATAAGGGACTGAGAAACTTGAGGTTAGGGAATGAAAACTCCATTTAAGTAGCCTGCTCAAAGTTTAAATTAATATTATAAATATGTACTGCTTATCACTCTTAATAATGCATTAGATTCCTTTATTAGTTGCTCTTGAGACTCATGAAAAAAATAATATATAGTTATGTTTTCACTGGCAAACAATATTATATATGAATAAAATTTATTTGTCTATGTCATCAGATAATTGAATTTTAAGTCTTAATCTATACTAATATTATAAATCTGAAGAGTTTGTTTGTTTGTTTGAACGCGCTAATCTCAAGAACTACTGGTTTGTATTTAAACATTATTTTGTGTTAGATAGTCCATTTATCGAGGAAGGCTAAATAACATCACGCTACGGCCAATAGGAGCGGAGCATAAATGAAAAATGTTGCAAAAACGGGAAAAATTATTTCTTTTTGAGAACTTTCGGTATGTAGGGTAGGTAGGGTAGATGGGTAGGTTAGGGGTAGGGGATGGGTAGGGTAGGTTTGGTAGCCAATTGACGGGAACGAAGCCGCGTGGGACAGCTAGTTTTTCTTATAAAATACGCTACGTTTTCTTGAACAGTTTCTTATTAGACTACAGAACCCTCTAGAAATATAGCAAATCATCATCATATCTGCCTGCCCTTATCCCATGTTACTTAGGGACGGCGCAACACGTTTTCTTCTTCCATACCGTCCTGTCCCCCATCACGCTATCACTGACTCCCTTTTCTTTCAAAAAACTCCTTACACATACCAATAATCTTATTCTTCGGTCTTCCTCTCCCTCTTCATCCATCCATATTATTCATAACTCTTTAAGTAACATGCGTTTCCTCCCTCCTCATCACATGAACATACCAGGACAAACAGTTTCCTTTTAACTTTTCTGTTACTGGCGGGCGCCACTTTCAAACTTCTTCTAATATTCTAATTTCTCACTTTATTTATTCTCGTCACTCCGCACATCCATCTTAACATTCTCATCTCTGTTACATGCAATCTCTTTTTAACCGACTTCAAAAAAAGGAGGAGATTCTCAATTCGTCGGAATCTTTTTTTTATTTATGTTCCCCGATTACTCAAAGACGCCTGGACCGATTTAAAAAATTCTTCTTTTGTTTTGAAGGGTATACTTTCTAGTTGGTACCAAAGTCATCAAGTCAGGATCTGATGATGCGATCCTAGAGAAATCGGGTAAACTCCTCAAATATTATAGGCACACATATAGCGATTTTGGTATTTTCATCAACAATGCAATCATTTGCACTCAGAAAGTATCATTTGGTGAAGTGGAACTGATGAAGAAGACCACAGATGAACACTGGAACTCCTATGCTAAGTATGTCACGGGTATTAGATATCTCGTATAGTTAACCGACTATGATGAAGCAAATACTTATAAATAAATGGTACTGATGAAAATGGCACCATCGAACTACGTAAAACAAGCGTAGAAGTACATAAAACAAACGTCGAAAAACGGAAAAGAATGGGTACAAAAGACACCGACTTCGGAAAAGAAAGTTATTTTATGTCGGTTTGATTTTTTGTTAAAAAGTTTTTTTCATCCATCTTTTTCATAGCACAACATTCTGACCCATACAGTACTACAGGTCTAATCACGGACTTGTAGATTTTCCCCTTTAACTTGAGTCCCAAGTTGTTTCAGTAATCTGATGCCATTTCATCCATCTGTAACACATGTATAATAGACAAACTCCCGTACGCTATCTTCCCGTCCCATTCTTATAAAAATAAAAACTACAAATGCTCACATATATAAACTCGTATAATGTCCGCGCGCTCATGTTATGTCCGGTTTGTATGTTTCGAGGTAAATCGCTCTGCGACGCACTTTCCACGTAAATTGCCCGCTCATTTATATCGTGGCTTTGATGGAGCATCAAATGGGGTGACATGATGATTCTTAGATGTCGACTTGATTTCTTTAGTTGTTTTCTTGCAGTAATTGAAATATTTTGAACTGTAAAACGGACGCAATAAACAAATGAAAAAGTTTAACCACAGCAAAATTTACGCTGTTTCATCACATCACATCACACAAATATTATAAAGGCGAAAGTATGTGAATGTGTTTGTATGTTTGTTACTTCTTCACGCCAGAACGGCTGAACGGATCTGGATGAAATTTGGCACGTAGATAGATATGAACATAGTCTGGAATAGCACATAGGATACTTTTATCCCGGGAATATGTTCCCTTGGAATAATTTTCGACATTCACGCGAGCGAAGCCGCTGGCAGAAGTTAGTATGTAAATAAATTAGACGGATTGTGCTCGGTTTCTTTGTCCAAATTCATGAATGTCTGCTATGTCTGTCAGCTGATGTGGTCATGAAGCTATCAAAATTTTGACATTGCTAAGGATGTTATAAAAGAAATGGCAACACAAGTTAGCATGTACCAATCAATCAATCTCCTTAGCATTTTCCCAACTCTCTATTTATGTTAGTTGCCAGTCTGTAACCGAAGGCAGCTGAATACAAGTATTTTACATGATATGATTGCATAATTGACCTCTACAGCCCTTTTGCAAGACATGTCTCAGATTTCTGGCTACTCACTACCTACCCTTAACGACTGTCAAAGATCTAGAAATGACAGTCGGGCCCAACACTATGTGCTTTCCGAGGCACAAGTTACAAATTTTCTTATATTAAGATAAAGGAATCCTAGTGTGAGGTCTTGGAATTCAATGCACGTAAACATGATTATTGAGACCATCAGTATATCAGTATCTTGCCTGAATCCCCATTGATTTGGGGACTTGGGGTCAGTCAAATTTCTATAATAGTCTTCACCCTTTTTACAGAAACACAGTCATACAGTCCATCCATAAATTCTTAGGCCAGGGACAATCAATTGGTTCTTTATATATATTCAAACGGATCAAAATCAGATCTCTTTTTCGGATGTGATGCTATGTCGCGCTAGGATAAGCCAATTTACATTCAATGGATCGAACTAAACGGCATCTATTTCGGATAAGAAACGATTGTAGAATAATGATTTAAATAATGGAGGTGCATGTCTATTTGTTTTCGGATTAGTGGAAAGTGTTATTCGAGTTTTGATCCCTTTCATACGTGAGTAGTGGTAGTAGAATGCAGGATTATCGTTTTTAATTTTTTGCTTTTGATTTAAAAAAAATATGGTAGATTACAAAAACATATTTTTATATAAAGTTTTCACGCGACATTCACGCGGGTGAAGCCGATGGCTGAAGCTAGTCTGTCATAATTCAGAACATTTATAACCCGGAACAAAAATCACGGACACGGACGTGTAGTGCGTAACTGCCCTAAGAATAAGTTCACGTAATTGGTCCAGCGACTTTCTCAGCTTCAAATTCAAAGCCTCTTAAAGCTGCTCGGCAGTCAAACTATTCGCATTCCAATCAAACTGTCAAACCTTTGTCTAACTATTTTGGTTTGGCTTCCAGTCTCGTCGGATGCAGCTGAGTGCCAGTATTTAACATTGAGCGACCTGCGACTGCCTCTATGACCTCCATAACCTGCAGTAGCTAGCTAATACGATACTTCCCTTGGCAAAACTGGGTTCACTTTTCCTGGCTTATGACTATCCGTAATGACTGTCAAGAAGTACAAATGACCAAGCAACCGTTGATCGTCTTTCCGAGGCACAGAGAAATCTCAGCAGCAATTTTTGTTTAACCTTCAAGAATGACTCGTTCGGCTGTTATTATTTAATCACGAGCTCCTCAACTATTCTCACTCTATAGAGTCAATAATAAACCTTCTAACTTATCATCAAATTCAATCACTTGATTTACAGTGGCATATCCAGCAGTACAAGGAACAATACAATAAAGCTACCGAGCCTGCAACCTAGGAAATCGACATTCCAACTACGTTTATAACCACTATGTGGTAGCTATTACTACTTGTAGTAGTATCTCGGACTAAGTATATAGAGCTAGGTTTCTAACGCAACAAGGCCAGTGTCGAGACTATCTTTGTACAGTCGAGTTGAGATAGAGCTAATGGTAAATAGCGAAATAATGGATTTAGAGGTTGTTCTGGCAGGCTTTTTGAGTAAGCATATTAGGATGAAAAGTTGATTGCTGTTGATGTGCTGTTTGCTGAGAGAACACAGAGGAAACATTATTTTAAAAGTTTTGGTTAGGAGCCCTTTAGTCAGGGGCCTACTTTCAGTTTTCATAAAAGGTTCATTAATAAAGATGCGACTTCTGGGTCTCAATTTGGGTCAAACAGGCAAATCTGACGAAGACAATAGACGACCTTGAAAATTTAGATTTTTAGATAGACCATATTTTGGATTAGGTCACAATGTACTATTGTGGACTATTTGTATCGGGAGTATGTCCCCTTGAGATAATTTCCGACTTCCACACTGGCCAAGTCAATGGCCGAAGGTCTATATCAAAACCGAACTCAACATCCAAACATCTCCTTTGAATGTATTCAGAGCTAAACTCAAACAGTACGTCACTAACAACACAAAACTTCTGAGGTAACGATATAAGTCTCACTATATAAATGTCGACATCGTACCTAACTACATTTAGAAAACAAAACTGTTAGCTACTGGACTACACTAACCTTAGCCATGTATTTATTCGCTAATTGAACAAATTTATGATCTTTTAGAATAAATAAAGAATCTTTAAACCCAACTCCATTTTCCGTCATAACGCGTCGTCTTCTCACTTGTACCGACCTGTCCGAATCGCCAGCAATAGCATGCGCCGCTTCTCACATAATGGTGGCTTCCTCCGTCCATCTCAGGATGTCCGGCCGCCATCGGGAAATCTTAGCGCACCTTCTATGGGCAATATCTTGACCCACATGTTGAGGAAAAGCAAGATTTAATCTTATTTTTTTTATTGTGCATAACGAAATTGGGCTCGTAAAATAGTTAAGCGTAAGCAAACAAAGGCACAGCCGTACCATCCTTTTCGCGAAGCCATTCAGGACATTATCGTGGTTAAAGCCTCAATTTTCAGTGACTAAGAGAAAAAAATAAACCTGGTCAAAAGCCAGAATTACATTGAATTTGAACTTGTAGTTTTGTAATTATTGCAAGTCAAAATTCCTTAATTTCACCACTGACTCTGACTGACTCACCGATCATCAAAATTTTGAACACTATTAGCGTTTAGCTTATAAAGCAAGGAAAATCTAAAACAGCCCGCAATTTCCGTCCCGTTTCCATATCTAAGAACTGCATAAATAAGTGAGTGAGACAGAGTGGTAACTGCGGTTCGCTGTCGCCACTCCAGAACTTTTCTGCCCCATCGGCCATCCGTTCTGCGAGCAATGTGCCCTGCCCACTGCCACTTAAGTATAGCAATTTTTCGGGTTATGTCGGTAAATCTCTACATTTCTGATTCGATCACACAAGGAAACTGCGAGCATAGCACTCTCCATTGCCCTTTGAGTGCATGTAAGCTTTCTGATGAGGCCCATTGTAAGCGACCACGCCTCAGAGCCATGTTTCATCACTGGCAACACACACTGGTCATAGACTGGGCTACGAGACTGGACTACGAGACTGGACTACGAGACTGGACTACGAGACAGCCCAAAGGCTGACAGCCTTTGGGCTGCCTCGTAGCCCACAAACGCTAAACAGAGAGGCGGGTTGTACACTTGGGTCTTCTGTATAACCTGCCGCAGCGTATGTATGTGGTCTACGGTGCTGAAGCCTTTACGGAATCCGGCTTGTTCGTCAAATCGTCAAACCTGCGCGCGAGACGAACCGTGATGACTCTTGAAAACAGTTTGTAGACATGGCTAAGAATTGAGATGGGCCTTTAGTTCTTCAGTAGGGCATAGTCACCCTTCTTGAAGAAGAGCACCATGCTGCACCATGCCTGTGGCCTTTTCCCCTCGAGTATGACGGAATCCTCGAGTATGGGGCAGTGGTGGCCCAGTGGTATCAGCCGCGACTTACAAGTTGTAGGTCGTGGGTTCGAGCCCAGGCAGGCGCTTTACATTGTGTAAAATATTTCATCACCACTGCTCTCAAAACGGTGAAGTAAAACATCGTGAGGAAACCGGCATTTTCTAGAACCAATAATTCGAAGACATGTGACATCCACCAACCCGCACTGGGCCCGCGTGGTGGATAACGGCCCATTCCCTCTAACAGAGAGGAGGCCTGTGTCCCAGCAGTCTGAACATTAATAGGCCGATGATGTGTGATGTGATGTGATGACGGAATCAAACAGCTTCTGAAGGGCCTTAAGTACTGGTTTTCCACCTGCCTTCAGGATATAAAAATAGTAACCCAATATATGAGACTAGCTTCTGCCAACCACTTCGCCCGCATGAAAGTCGCAAAATTATCCCGAGGGATCATATTCCCGGGATGAAAATCTATCTATTGGATATTAAATTAACCGACTTGGTTTTACATTCGAAGAACACAATAATGTCGAGCCCTAATGTAAAATGTTAAACCAAGTCGGTTAATGTATTTGTTTGTAACCTTGAATAAATTATCGTACTTGGTTTTTCATTCGATCTTACTACTTTTTGCGGTAGAAGAACAGCGCTGCGAGATTTGTGTTTTAAAATTGTTATGTTTTTGATGGGATTATTCTTCTCAGCTTTAGGCACATGGATACATTGCATAATTTTTCTGCCATTCTATTTTTATACGTTTAACAACCATAATTATACAATTACTAGCTTCTGCCATCGACTTCGCCCGCGTGAATGTTTAAAACTATCCCAAATGAACATATTCCCGTGATTAAAGTTTCCTATGTGCTATTCCAGACTATAGTCTATCTTTGTGCCAAATTTCACCCGGATCCGTTCAGCCGTTCTGGCGTGAAGAAGTAACAAACATACAAACACACACACACTCACAAACATTCGCCTCTATAATATTAGTATGGTACAGGTTGTAACATAAAGGTGTGGATATTTTGAGAACTGATTTTAGCCACGGATTATTAACTCTTAAATTTTCATTAGGAGGTTTCGTTTGTATACTAAATATTTAGGTATTCTGTCTGTAGAGGGCGTAACGGAAAGATGTGGTCATATTTGAAGAACTGTTTCTATCCATGGAAATGAAAACCTTTTTTTTTGGGAAATGACTATGACATCCTTGAATAAAGATGTTCATTGAACATCAGTTAATAGGATGTACCTGACGCTTTTATTGTTACTAACAACACTAACTGGGCCGTCTCATCACTAAAAGCGATCTTATAAGCCAAGCATAATCTTTTAAAACTAAAGAAACCTGAACTAAACTATGCTGATAGGACATGGACATGAAGTAGGAGGACAGCAATTTGTAGTGGAACCAACTGAGCCCACAAGTGAAATGCACACCTGTATGTATGTAGATGATGTACATTTTTTGTCAAAGCCATCATCATATCTCAGCTGTCACCTTGTGACATAGTTTTATATATTGTAGCGATGCCACTTCCTGTTTTGTCTAGTCATGTGCTGCAATGAACTTAAGGACTATCGATCATCATCATCTGCCTGCCCTTGGGGGGGTGACTTGTATACATCTGTCACTTACTCGATCTCAAATTGATACCGCTCTAAGAGCATATGGTCACCCCCTTTATCGCATGTTACTTGTCCCCCGTCACGCTATCACTGACTCCCTTTTCTTTAATATCACTCCTCATACAAACTATCCATCTTTTCTTTGGCCTTCGTCTTCCCCTCCATTCATCCACGTTTCGTTTTTTAGGTTTTCATTGGTAGTTGTTACTTTATTTTCATTATCTTCTTCTTCTTCGCTACCCTGATTTTATTTGACCACAATTTCTCCACTTCCACGGTATTATCTGTTGCACACTACAGGAGGAGGAGCATAGTTTGCAACTCTGCTCCACATCCACATCTTGCTGCCGTTCCTGCAACTTAAACTCACTTTGCTAGTTCACTTTCTTGTGAACCAGTGGTCACCTTCTTGGTGTATCCTTTTGACGTGTTGATAATAATATTTTGAGGATGAATTAACTGTTTTAAGCTAGTAGTTTACAGTAAAATAAGTTTTTTAAATAATTTCATATCAGCATCCTTGAATATAATTATATCTACCACAGTTATATCATCATCATAACTTTAGCCAAATGACATCCACAGCTGGACATATGTCCACCCATATCGTCCGGTTCTGCGGTTCTGTGCGTCTCGTATGCAGCGGCTTACCATAACCTTAAGAGGAAATGCGATCACAGACATCAGACTGAATATCCTAAGTAAAAAGTCGTAATTCGAGGTTTGGCTCTCGCCTATTTCCTCCTTCAATATTGGACCAATCTAAAAAATATTTCACAAACTGAAAAAAAAGATATACACTCTGTCCCTATGTTTTCTTTTTTTATGGTGCATGATCGTGAGAAGTACTAGAATCCTCGAAAAATGCTCAAAATTGCGCTGTCAACAGAGGCCTAGTGTACAAATTTGACAACTGAAAATGAAAACCATAACCTAGTATTTCCAGTTTATGGCATATCTTCTAAATTGGTCCTATATTGGAGGAGGAAATAGGTGAGAGCCAAACCTCGAATGATGTCACTTAAGATATTCATGGGTCATCACTATTTTTATTGTTGCATTTTATGCAGATTCTGATTCAGAACAATCATTAGCTATTTTAAGAGCTGGTTAATGTTACATTCAAATAATTATACTCACGCTTGAAAAACATGAGGGATTTTCTACGCCCATCGATATATCCGGTAAACCACATCACTACGTTGGTAACCTGCTTTACACCATTAACAGTATGTGGGATGAATGTATACTTCACTTTTGATATCAGGCGGGGCTGCGCGCATGCTGTACTCACGCGGACGGATTCTTTCTCTATGCTGTTTTAGAAAACAACATTTGTAAGTACGAATGGGTTTGTTTTAATGTCATTGTGAAATCTTCGTAATACTTTTTCCCTATTATGAATAATTATGAATAATTTGGGATATTATTCTTAGATTCCGAAAAAAATGAGTACAAGTTTTTCTTCGGCTTTCCTAATTTTTTTATTATTTTCCCAACAACTAGACCAAAGGTCTATCAAAATTCAAATTCATTTATTTCAGATAACTTAATCCATACAGTTCGATTGAATAAAACATAAAAAAAAAAATACAAATTAAAACACAAATAAAAATAAAAATTACATAAAATAAAAACACATTCATTGGGATTTTTGTTGCCAGTGATGTCATATGGCTCTGAGACGTGGTCGCTTACAATGGGCCTTATCAGAAAGCTTACAGTCACTCAAAATGCAATGGAGAGGGCTATGCTCGGAGTTTCCTTGCGATATCAAATCAGAAATGTGGAGATCCGCAAGATAACCAGGGTTACCGACATAGCCCGAAGAATTGCCAAACTTAAGTGGCAGTTGGCACATTGCTCGCAGAACGGATGGCCGATGGGGCCGAAAAAATCTGGAGTGGAGACCGCGAACCTCCCACTAGGTGGACCGATGACCTGGTTAAGGTTGCGGGAAGGCGCTGGATGTTACATAGTGAGATCATTGTTTTGTTAGGATCATAGCTTACATCTTATCTTATCTTAGCTTCACTTAGGCGATCTGTAGTTTATATTACAGATTGCCTATAATCCCTACACCCATTAGAAAAATACCCGTTATTTGTATATCTCTAAAGGTAACTAATTATGTATGATCTAAAATCAATGGAAATCCTTGAATAAAGGCAATTTCTTTAGGTATTACATATAATGAATCACAACGTCATAGTCATTAAATAGTTGCTTTAGAGGCAACAAGACGTGAAAGTTATAGAAAATATTATAACTCCATCTATGAAATGATTTTGAAAGTACGTGTGGAGAAAGGTACGATGAAAGCGTTTGTAGTTTCCTCTAACGTATCTAGATAGCAGTTTGCAGAGAAAGTAATGTGAACGTTTGTAGTGTGACGGTGACAGCGCCATCTTTGAAATGTAGCTTGAATGTAGATACAAAGAAAGTAAGAGAAAGTAAAGAACTGTATATACCTCAAGTGAAGGTAGGTAGATTGTGTTAGTACATATAAACGCAACTAGATGGCGTTTTATATTTTTAGTATGCCGTAAGGATGTATGTGACCTGCGATTTTATGTACCAGGTAAACACAAACTTTCAGATAACACTACTAGATATTAGCAGCAACTAGCAGAAACTGTATTAGATAGTATTTTTACGAAGGCTGTTTTCGCAGATTAATTCATAACTGAGGTCTATCTTAAATCTTTAGAGGCTGACTTGGCTTTCTTCAGTATTAGAAACTTCTATACTATTCTTTTTTACTATTTCTTTTTCATCTTTAGTTAGACTCTTTCCTCCAGCAGCTAGTTAATTATTGCCTGAAAACAATAATTTGTAAGCTATTTTCGTGACACTTATAACTGTCTGTGAGGAAGATCTTAACAGCGGCTGATAACCTACTTAACAACACTATTTAGTAGAAGGGATTTCAATAAGTCTTAATCGGTAAGAAATTATTTTGCGGTTTGGTACGGAACCCTAAATGTGTGAAGTCCGACACGCATTTGGACGGTTTTTCTTTCCTTCTTCCTTGTGGATTCGCCCGGTTTGATTTTCGGATTGGAAACAATTTGTATAGCCTAGCCAGATGTTTAAACTATGAATAAGCATAAGTGACACTAGAATTTTCTCAATTCAGTCTATTAATCTATTTCAAAGGATCTATGCATTATCTGGGATAAAAGTCCCATACATTCAACGAAAACAAACGAACGGAAGACTTCCCATTAGATGGGTCGATGAGTTGGTTAAGGTGGCGGGATTCCGGTGGATGCGAGACGCACGAGACTGGTCGATGTGAGATGAATATGTTTAGCAGCAGACGTATTTCGCTTGAAATGATGATGATGATTATGATGATATCAATCACGATCACTCACAATCATTCAAGATCAATTGCTTAGCAGGCAGAAAATTATGCTGTGCAGTCGGAGGATACATCAGGTTTTGGTCAGCCAGCTCGCTAATATGTATGCTCCGACTGCGCAGCATGATTTTATTCTTGTTTACGTCTTTTTAGTTTGCTTTTTCAGTCGGGTTTTTAGATTTTCAGAAAAAACAAATTTTTCATCTTTTCTGGTGGATTCGTCCGGTTTGATTATCGGGCGTATAACTATTTGTATACTTAGCCTACAGACAAATGCTATGTTCTGGACTGGACCTATTTATTAGTTAATTCGACACTAGTATTTTATTTATTTATTTATAAAACTTTATGCACAAGTACAAAAGCGGACTTAATGCCTTAGGCATTTTCTACCAGTCGACCTTAGGGTGGTGCAGAGATAAAATATGGCAGGTGCAACTAATGAAAGAAAACAAATAGAAAAAGTAATATAAATAAAACAATTTAATATAAATATATACTTAGATACATACATACATATAAATAATGTTATGGAGAAACCGAATCCATCAAATTAACTCAGTGATGATTCTGCAAACTTCTTGCGAATGTGCCTTCATTTTCTCGTTGCTTCGCTATGCGCCTTCCCAAAGTGCCGCATGTGTGTTCGCTCCATCGGTCTATCGCCATTGGTATTGGCCAAGGGTACCTTGCATTTTTTAGGATAAAAGTCCTATTACTTTCAACGATAGTGCAACTCATATTATTTACTTCTACTGATTATCTCTTACAATCAAACAAAACAAGTTTACGTCTTCAAAACATCATTCAATATAGTTTTTGTAAGCGACTCACGGTCACGAGACAAGAAAACATCTCACCGTTTAAAATCAGCGAGCAAGCATGAAATACATCATCTTTACAATAGTATTGCAACTATTACCTACCTATTATGTTCCTAAAATGTCGCAATTCCATTGACATAACACAGTCTTGTTCATTTTGCAGCAGTTTTCTGGTGAAAGGCTTATAAAAATAAAATAGTCTAAAATCGAGTGAAAGTGTATCGGTCGTTCTAGAGAAAAGTGGTTTGTAGGTCTTTTTCTGTTTCTTTACTTGCTTTAGGCTTTTTTGTGTGGCTTATTATAAAATTCTTTAGAGAGAAACGAGGTGTGGTTTAGTACTTTTTTCTTCCGTTACTCTTATTTGGTCATTCTTGGCTATTACTATCTGCATAGCGGATTCTATGTTATTACGTTTTTTTATTTTTTATTTACGTTTTAAAGTCAGTATGCTTTTAACAACAACGATAATTAGGTGCATCGAATATCGCTTTCAAATACTTCAAGTCAAGTAGGTTCTTATTACTGACTAGCGGACGCCTCGCGGTTTCGCCCGCTTAGTTCCCGTTCCCGTGGGAATACAGCTTCCCAACGATGAAAGAATTTTCAAAATCGTTCCTGTGGTTTTTAAGTTTATTCGTTACATACAAAAATACAAATCTTTCTATTAAGTATAGAAGTATAGATTTTATCTGTCTAGCCTATTTTGTTTGACTACTTAGCAAAGGTTCCCTTCTCCCTTTGCCCCCACAAGTCTATTTTTTGATAGATAGTTCTGCCCAGCCCATTCGGTAAGAATCGTTCTCGTCCCGCCATATTTACACTGGTCTGCCGATATATTATCTAACATTTCACATCACATCATCAGCCTATTAATGTTCCCACTGCTGGGACACAGGCCTCCTCAATATGAGAGGAAATGGGCCGTTATACACCACGCGGGCCCAGTGCGGGTTGGTGGATGTCAAATGTCTTCGAATTTTTGGTTCTAGGACATGCCGGTTTCCTCACGATGTTTTCCTTGACCGTTTTGAGAGCAGAGGTGATGAAATAATTCACATAAAGTAATGCGCCTGCCTGGGCTCGATCCCATTGTTGTTGAGCTGTTTGAAGTTCAAATCGCATCGAAAATTCTGCATGTGCGATGCACCATGATATAACGCGATACGATAAATAAGAATTCACTCTAGAACATTTTAGGACTTGTATTCGCAAGAGAAAAACAATTTGACATGACGTGACAATTAATGACATGCTTCATCTTTTTTACTATAAAAGGCAAGGAGATTTCAAAGAAGCCTTTACAACACACCATTTTGATTTTGTGTTTATAGTTCGTATGTATGAGGCATCATAGATGGAGCTACATGCACGGCTTCATCCCTTTTAAGCAGCTTTCTGGGTGACGTCCATTACTAAAAGATTGCCTAACATTATAGAAGATAGCAAACAATTTGTCTGTTTCCACCAAACTAAACCCTAAGGAATGAAAACAAATCATTCCACTTGAAAACCGCGGCGCATCCATCGCTTTGTACCAATCTACCCACAATGGGTGCTGACAATCGTGACAACATTCCATGGCAAAGGTGGGTAGGACGTGACTTGAATGAAGAGTGTTTTATACGGTGTGAGAAGAGGTGGAAATGAGGGTAGGTAATCCATCATTTGACATGTAATCTTTTTTTTTGTTTTGGTTTATAAAAACTAGCTGTTGCCCGCGGCTTCGCTCCCGTGGACCACCCCACAGGACCCGTTTTCGGGATTAAAAAATAGCCTATGTTACTCAGGAATAATGTAGCTTTCTATTGGTGAATGAATTTTTCAAATCAGTTCAGTAGTTTCGGAGCCTATTTGGTACAAAAAACAAACAAAAAAATCTTTCGTCTTTATAATGTTAGTATAGATCTTTGAGAAGTCTTCTCTTTGATGCTTTTTTTGTCACTAAACATCGTGAGAAAAGAATTTTTCTTATTGTTTTTTGCATCCAAGTCATAAATTGTATCTACCTTGACTTCGACTCCTTTCTAGTA
Source organism: Orthosia incerta (assembly GCA_948252205.1). Taxonomy (NCBI): domain Eukaryota; kingdom Metazoa; phylum Arthropoda; class Insecta; order Lepidoptera; family Noctuidae; genus Orthosia; species Orthosia incerta. Next base: position 24,243,689 of record OX411762.1, on the reverse strand, counting down.
GTCGCACAACCTATTTGGTATAAGGACTGCTACTACATAATTACATAATTTTCAACAATGTAGTGATTGTGCTAATTATGTAGCCAATTATATTAAATCAGTCTTTTAAATCGATATAAGCTGAAAAGTACATACAAAAAAAGGTTTTTGATGTATACCAAATTTTATTAGCTTCTTCGACTGTACCTGAGGCAATTTTAAACATAAAATAGGAATCTAAATAAAACACAAACAAATTAAAAAAGTCAATTATTTAATAAATACTCAATAAATTATGCACCCAAAAATAAATAAGTTATCTACCCTAAGAACTACCCTCGTACTGCCTCCACCCCCTATAAGGGAGAGGTGTGACATCATTTGCGTCCCTTCTTCGCCGATGGTGTCCATGGTGACCTGCGTATATCACCTGGTGATCTTCGCCTCCTTCGTGGGAGGTGAGCTTCTTAACTCCAACGATGGCTGCAAGCATGAGGGCGAGGGCTGACGCGGCTAGAGCCTGAGAAAATAAGGGAATTGTTATCTTAGATTTATGAAACAGTAGGTTTTTGCAAGTGGCTTCTGATACAGTGTGAGAATTTTCATTTGGATTAGTAAGACCAGTGATATTCTTTTAGCCGCAAAATGTTAATCACTTTAATAGACAACAACGTCAATACAATAAGCTGAGATTTGAAATCAGAGGACATTTATACCTGCTAACTGATATGATTTCCAAAATTACTATGAAGAAATTACAGGTAATGTGATGTACCTGTGGCTACCAGTTGACACAAAGATTGCAATCGTACTAATAATTGCATGTTTACATACTTACAACCTTTTGTGCAATAACTCTAGAATCTTAAGAATCTCTTAGTCAATAGTAAATATTTTACTTTCTAGGAAGTCATACGAAATCTTCGACCACATTATCGCTTACCTAACGGTAAGATAGTGGTCAAACGTTCACCTTTAAATAGTTACATTTAAAAAAATAAAAATAAAAAAAGATTAAAATGACTTAGCAAACCGGAACCGAAAATGGCCTACTCTCAGTTACTCAATCGGATGGCAAATCACTCATGATGGGTTTAAAAATAATAAACTATTTTATTACCTAGGTGTTTGAGTAGGTAGTTATAATTTTTTAGTTTTTAGTTATAACATTATAACTAACAACCATAACTAGTATACCTATACATTTGTAACTAACAACCAAGCCTCAAGCTTAATTAAACCATAAAGAAGCTCATATTATTATAATCATAATTATGATAGTTACTATAATATTTCTCATTTATGGCTCACTTGTAAACTTGTAATATCATATGAAGACGTCGGCATAATTAAGTTTGCATGATAACAACTTCTCAGCTGTTCATATAATAAAAAGTCAATAAAGTTGGTTCATGACCCATTTGGCCGATAATTCGTTTGACATCTTCAAAATATTGAAGTTTTCTTGTTATACCACTTATTTCAATGCGGACATAGGGTTCTGCAATTTTAAAGCTTTATGCTCATTGCGATAGATTTTTAATTGAATTATAAAGTATATTTTTGATAAATCAGAAATTATATTTTAAATTTCGAATTTACCGTCGTCCAGCATTGTATGGATTGAGAAAGAAGTATGGGATATATACGGACTATTTCGTTAACAGAAGCTTATGTTTAATAAAATGCTAAATAATAAAATGTAAATTAGATATTAAAATGGTGGCATGTTATTGAAATGACAGAGAAATCGGTTATTGTCACTGTCTTATTAAATCTTTAGTTAGTTTGTTGCTATGGAAATAATGACATGTAAGCAGAATTCGACCTTATTGTATTAGAATGTCTGTAGAAAAACTAGCTAATGGTAGGTCATGAATTAACATTGTCCACAGTACCTATTAATAAAAACCAGATCTAGGCATTGTAATAAAAAAGAAGGTCTGAAAAAGAGTTGGCCAGGGACTAGTATAGCACTCCTTTTCTTACGCAAACCATAGAAAACAAAAATATACAAATAGGGAAAATATGATTTACATTTTTTTTTTTTTTTTTATTTGTGATGGGTTTGCTCTTGACTCTAGTCTAGATCAGAGGTGACAGAGACAAAGTCAACGATGAAGTGAGCTTACCCAGAAGAAGCCTGTTCACTCTAACTTTGAAGAGATTCGGTTTGTATGCGTTCGGAAACACAGACGCAGGCAGTGAGTTCCACTCTTTTGCTGTGCGCATTATGAAGGATGTTTAGAAGCGCTTGGTGCGAATTGGTGGAATAGCAACTAGGTGAGGATGGTAACTTGTAGTGCGTCTAGATGTCCGATGGTAGAAGGGGGCCGGTGGGATGAGGTCGTGGAGTTCATGAGCACACTCGCCAAAATACATCCTCGCAAAACGGCCATAACTCATCAAAGAGCTTAGCTAGGTTCACCAGATACATTGAAGAGGACTATATTATATCAATTTTTTTGCATATCTTATAAATCTACCATATACATTGTATGCTAGAATTTCGAGTGCAAAATTTAGAATTTAGATATTGTGTGCAATACCTAAACTGAAATGTTGAAAGCAGAAGCAGACGTTCTCTCTGCTTCTTAGACATTTCATTTTCCTAGCTACGGTTGTGTAAAGAATTTCAATATTATGTCGGTGACAATAACTTTAAAAACGTAGGTGTTATGACTTCTCTTTTCTTTCTTCTTTTTAGGGTTCCGTACCCAAAGAGTAAAACGGGACCCTATTATTAAGACTCCACGATCCGTCTTTCTGTCTGTCTGTCTATCCGTCTGTCACCAGGCTGTATCTCATTAACCGTGATAGCTAGACAGTTGAAATTTTCGCAGATGATGTATTTCCGTTGCCGCTTTAACAACAAATACTAAAATCAGAATAAAATCAATATTTAATTGGGCTCCCATAAAACAAACATGATTTTTTTGCCGTTTTTTGCGATAATGGTACGGAACAATTAGTGCGCGAGTCCGACTCGCACTTGGAGAGTTTTTTGAACAAGTTGAGACTGAAATCATGATGTGAACATTGAAATACGAGAATAGAATACTCTTTTTGTATACCTTACTGAGAAAACTCTCGGCATCTATTCTTCCCCCTCCCCTTCCTAGTTCCAATTTAAAATTCTATAAAGCAAATTTGAATTAAGAATCTGCTAAACGGGTATCAAGATTTTTATTAATAACTAGGGTTTTGAAGTTTTTCCCCACTGAAAGATGAAAACGATTTTTGCACACACTCTCACTGCAAAAATGTTCTGTCTACAAAAACAAAAGTTTTAGTCTATTCTCTGGTTTGCACAGTTGCACAGTGTCTAATGCATTTAATCTGATTGTTTCAAAACGAAATCATAAGAAAGCAGATGGAACAAAAGATTATGATGATATCACAATGTAATTAATATGACGTCTACAAGCCATGTTGAATTTCCCGTGACTTGTTCTAGATGAAGATGAATCAAGTGATACATAATTCGAGTATACACTAAGATCGACGTAGCGGCAAGACCGACCGTCTTTATACTCTGTTAATTCTTAAACTCCTTTTGTTGTTTCAAGTGTGCAATATAGAGTATTATATCTTTAAATTTATATTCCGACACATGAAAAAAAACCGGCCAAGTGTGAGTCGGACTCGTGCACGAAGGGTTCCGTACTTGGTTAATTGCGGTTTACGATTTATGACGTCTTAGAAAAAACTACTTACTAGATCTCGTTCAAACCAATTTTCGGTGGCAGTTTTCATGGTAATGTACATAATATTTTTATTTAATTTTATCATTCTCTCATTTTACCAGTTTATGGAATATCTTTTAAATTGGTCCAATATTGGAGGAGGAAAGAGACGAGAGCCAAACCTCGTATTATGACTTTTTACTAAGGAAATTCAGTCGGCGCTCTCTGTCCCCGTTTCCTCTTAAGGTTCCCCTAGTCAACGGCACGAACTATTTTGCGCGCGGGGTTAAAATGCATACTATCACTTCCGACAACACGTGCGAAAGAGATAGATGCAAATTAGCAGTTTCGCAAGTTTGTAGCGAAATTGATGATGATTTAGGACGAAAACGAGCGCGCGAAATTTTATAAACAGACCTTTGGGGAGTCTAGATATCATGAAAATACGACTAAATGTATATTTTCAAAATAAAATTATTTGCATTGTTAAACTACTAATCTATCCCTGTATGGAGGCCGTTTTTCAATTTTCGTTCTTCTTATGGTATTTATTTCCGCCCAAAGATGCGTTAAAATTAGTGTCGAAATAATATGGAACTTTGAAACTTTTTTTTCCATACAATGTACATCGTCAAACAGTGGATAAATCGCCAGACTACGTTTGTTTGGAAGAATGATCGACTAGTGTAACCTGAACGATCTTATAGCAGACTAAATTTAGTTTAGTAGGGTTAGTATTTGAATTTCATTATCAAACTGTTTGTAAAATTATTCATCACCTGCGCTACCTACATTTACAGTACAGATAGGGACTAGGTACCTAGTGTAGGTCCTACCTAATGGATTATGGACGTGATAAAGTCCGTAGCTGACGTAAGAAACAAATTAACCAGCTTGGTTTAATATTAGAAGAACACAATAATGTCGATCCCTTATTTAAAAGTAAAACCAAGTCGGTTAATGTGTTTGTTTGTTACCTTATTATTAAGGTACCTACCTAATGAATAAATTATCTGACTTGGTTTTACATTCGATCTCACAACTTTTTTCGGTAGAAGAACTGCGCCGCAAAACTTGAGATTTTTTACAAGTTTTTTTTCTTTGACGAAATTCCTCTTCTTGTTGCTGGCGTAACTTGACACTGTCGGTACCAGTACATAGGTCACTTTGGCTGCATATTAGACGGCAGGATATTAGAACACTTTTTATATTCTATTTTTTTATTTTTTTATTTAATGTTAATGTGTCTTATATTTTTTACCAACTAATTATTTTATTGATTTTAAAATATTTTAAGAAACTAACTTATATTTTTAGGAATCCGACGTCAACAAAGAACCCTCATAGTTTCGCTCTGTCCGTCTGTCCGTCCGCAGCTTAGCTCAGAGAATCTAAGTACTAGAAAGCTATAATTTGGCATGGATATTTAAATTTTATTAGGTACTCATGAATTTAATTGTATAATTTATCAAATAATGATCTTATGGAATTTATCTTAAATTCTAGGGACTTGTTATTACTGGGCGGCAATTTTATCACAAGTGCTACGTACGCCGTACTTGTCATTTACATTGGTCCTAAAGTTGTTTACATTATTCTTTCGATGTCTAATGCATGTGATGTGACTGTGCTATTTTTAATAAATAAATATTCTTAACTTTAAACAACAACTCCACTCCCAGATGTTCATGGAAATATCGTGTGTCTACAAGTGTAACAAAACACAATGATTGCCGAGTGATTTTAATTGGGAAAAGTGTGTAATTACTGCGGATAAGCGGGCCAACCCGCGCGGCGTGACGAGTGGCGAGGAAAACCGACGGTCCGTGTGCTAGATACTATACGTGCTTGGATACGTGCAGGAGAAGGTAGCAGACAGAGACCGAATAGTTTAGATAGTGGTGCTGGCGATTGGAAAAAGTATCTCCAGGGAGTCAGTTCGTTCAACGAAAGCGATAGCGAATCTAACAAAAACATTATATATATCTAGAAAAAACTAACCTACTAAATCTCACACAACTTTACACATTTATTATACTTGCATTCTCATAAAACAAATCGCCACGATTCCCGTACAATCAAATATAAAAACAATAACATACAACACAAGAAGTAAAAACAAATTCCATCTAATAACTGCACGTGCACAGACTAATTACGGCATAAAAACAGTATCAGTGGAGGGAGCACAACTGTCCAATGATTTACTGGAGGATATAAAGAGGTGTGATACAACATGTATAACGTCGCCAACGTGGCAGAGGCAAATATTACAATATTATTTATAAGTAACTCTGTATCTCATTTGTAAGTGAACTTATAAGTTCTAATGGGAAATAAATATCTTTAAACCTAAAACGTCTCGTTAGCGATTGGTAAAATGTCAAACACGTATAGAATTGGCATTGTAACGTGGTCAATCCCACTTGTCCCACCGCCTACGATCAGCGAGCAACGAGTAGAGTTAGAATCTAGATACGAGTTGGCTAGCATCGAAAGCGAGTTTGTAGTTCCGATAGTTTTACCGCTCAGCCATGATCGAGTGTGTGACGGGCGATTACTCGCACCACTCGCTCGTACGGTAAGTCCTGCACGCGTTGGTTGGTTGCTCTCTCGGCGTGAGTTCTGACCACCAAGCGAGATCGCCGAGCGAGTATCGCTGAATGAGTATTATTTTTGATAGCTCTTGTCGCTGCGACAAACTTGTGGTGAGAGAGTACTCGCCGGCAGTGTGAACAGCCAGCGCTCAACTATTAATATTTTGACTATTATATTGACACGGGATCTGTATCTTTTTTTCGTTTCTTCAGCGAGGAAATAGTCAATAATTAATCGATCATGCTGTTGGGATTTGAACCCAACACTCGCGGCCAGCGCGCGCCGTCTGCAGTTGGCACACTCGCGCGCGGCCCACGCGGCATCGATGTGTGGGTGAGCGGCGCGACATCAACGCAGCACGGCGCGGGTCGAGGACACTCGCTACCACGGACTCCATCGCGACAGTCGACACCTCTCTCTTCCTAAACTAATTGGTTGTTCGGGACAATTTATTGTAAATTTGAATATAACGGCTTTAAAACCAACCGCCTTTTTATACAGTCCACTCATCTCTTCATCCACGAGCTAACACATGCCAAACACGTCCATCCAATTGCACACAGTATAGCTGTTGCATCGTGATGGTCTAAAATTTGGTCTCTGTTTGCTTTTTACTCTTTGGTTTGTATCTTGTGATCTATTAGCAGTTTGAGCTCTGTACGTAGGAACTGCTTCTATGAAAACAATTTAATTTCTACAGATAGAGGAGAAGATTTTGAAGGTTTCTTTTGTTATATTTTTTTTTCGTTTGTTTTTCTTCATCTTATTGTCGAGTTCATGGAAAACAGTAGGTGGTCATGTTTATTGTAGCGTCAGTGACGTTCATCAGATCCATTTGAGTGCAGGTGTATGGGCACTTGGGGCACTCTGGCATGGCGTGTCATATTGTGAACTTTTGCAGTTATTACAATCTACCAAAATATTTTTTAGATAAGATGCTCACTGTTTTGCATTCGTACTAAATTCTCAAGATGAGTGACACACATAAGTGATTGAATTAAATACATCAGTACTTTCAAGAACCCTGGGGGCGCGTTTATGTGACGTCACATCACATAAAGCAAAAAGTTTTCGCGTCGTTTAACTGTGTGTAACACTCATATTGACAAACGATTTTGATAAAGGCAAAATTTGACGCAAAATGAAATTTTGTCCTGTTTGCTGACTAGGAAATACAGAGCGATGAATCACTGAAATGAAAGCGCCGAAACATGAAACACGCACGAAATTTTGGGTTTCAAACCCGCACTTTATGATTTCGTTAAAGCGATATAAAATTTTTGGCAAGTATACATACGATAGACCGAGTAAAACGTATTATTTTTGTTTTGTCACGTAAACAAAATCTGACGATATTTTTGCGTGACGTCACGCTTTTGGTACGCATTTTACCTAGACTGTGTTTGTGTTTCCGAATGCATTCAACCCAAATCTCTTCAAAGTTAGAGTGAACAGGCTTCTTCTGTGTAAGCTCACTCCATCGTCGACTCTGTCTCTGTCAGCTCTGACCTAGACTAAGGTCAAGATCAAACCCATCTCAAATAAAAAAAATACTAAAAAATTCAATATTTTTTGATAATCTCTTTGCCGTTGTTTTTATTGTAATTGACGGACTAAGTAGAATTATATTTATGTACAACGGTAGTTCTTTTTTTTGGGATTATCTCACCACACTATTTCCAAACCAACTGCTGAAAACAAGAATCAACAGTGGCGACCACCAGAAAAGCGCCCAGGATCTGTGCGCCCAGGCAATGAAGCACGAAGAAGTCCCGGAGAACGAATTTAATTGTCTTGGATCCCGCAACGAAATTAATCAGAAAAGAATAAAGGAGGAGTAGGAAAACAAAAACGTAATTTTCACTTTATGTTTCTTTCACTGTATACCACCCTGACTTCCCTGCGTAAAGAATGTTTAGTATCATCTTACCTTCATGGTCAACAGACCAAGACCGCCAATACCGATGGCTCCCAGCGCCTTGGCGAACATTAGACCAAGCAGGGCGACGCCGCCGCCGCCACCACCGCCCTTGCCTCTTCCTGTCACTGAAAATACAAGAATTAAATACATTAAAGCGTAAAGATTTTCATAGTTAAATTTGCAGTTCAGATGCTAAAACTGCAAACCGGCAGATCCTGTGCTGTTCTAATATTCGTTTGGCAGTTTCGATAAAGTTATATCAATTTGATAGCACAAAAATATATCCAAATTGCAGCTTTGCAAGTGGTGTGCAGTTCATATGCTGTTAAAAACCTAGCAAAAGTAATATTCTATTAGCTATAAATATTATTAAAAAAGTCCAAGGGATTGACCAGCATTACATTATTGTTGCTGGACCTGCTGAAGACAGTGTGAATATATTTGTATATAATTTTATATTATACTAGCCGTTCCCCGCGGCTTCGCTCCCGTGGAAAACCCCACAGGACCCGTTTTCGGGATTAAAAAAGGCCTATGTTACTCAAGAATAATGTAGCTTTCTATTAGTGAAAGATTTTTTTAAATCGGTGCAGTAGTTTCGGAGCCTATTCGGTACAAACAAACACATAAACAAACAAACAAAAAATATTTCCTCTTTATAATATTAATATAGATATCTGCAAAGCATTGTACCAACTGTAAATCTACCATTTACTGTACCTATTATGTCGTCCGTTGACTTGAATGTGTCCTGGCAGTTAAGGCGCTATATACACCCCAATGTTAACGCAGTACTGGCCGTGCGCCCGCTCGATGCCAAAAAATCAATATTGAACCTCCTTTTGATCAGTTTTGTTTGCAAAATATTATTTGATTTACATATGCTATGTTAGTTATGAAGAAATTCTAGCCGTAAATTTTTCTGTATAAAAATATTTTTAAACATCAAAGTCGTTTTGGAGCAGTTTCCAAAAGTTGCTAATAATATCGTGTTGTTAATAATTTTTTTAAAGCAAAACTATAAGTTACACGAGATAACCTTATGTTCAAAATTATGTACATGAATCAATAATAAATATATATTTTTTTCAAACCTTTTAACTTAGCCGTTACTAAGGAGTATGCTTTGGAAAGTTACCGTTTTACGGCACTAAAGCGTATGTAGGCCCTTAAGAGCTCTCTCAAATGTTAAAGTCAAAGTCAACACGTTTATTGCGAACTAAGTGTACAATGTTGGTGTTATAAGTTATGTTAATACTTATGACTTGGCAGCCTTTTACAAGCATTGCAATTATCATTCGCCTGTCCTTACCATCCTTAATTAGCATGCACTAAACATTATTATTACTCAATTATTTTCTTTCACATTAATAAAATAAATTGAGAAATTATAGTTATGTCAAAAATAAATGTCAATAATAATTAGAATAATTAGAATTTTATACAATTATTCAGCAATATTAATTGCTTTATTTAACTTCATACAAAAAAGATCCGCAAAAGATCCCAATGGGTCGAAGTGCCCGAGGTATTTCTCGGCCCCTCCATAAGATAACTTCATACAAATTATAATTATAATTTGTATGAAGTTAAATAGGATAGACTGAATCTTATTGTTTGTATAGGACAGATCGCCACTTGAGAGAAAATCGTTATTTTAGGCTAGACTATATTAAACTTTATTTATTTCAAAACTCTGACTTCTGTAGTTTAGGAAAATTGCAATTTTAAAAGTGTAGTATTAAGTTTTGAAACTCAGTGTTGTCTGGAAGTATGGTAACCAGAAAATAATAGAGAAAACATTGCAAGAGGAGAGTGAGATCACCTATTTTTTTTAGGTTTAAGACATGTCGACGAACATTGAACGCCACTTTCACACTCCGCCAGTGGTGCGAGACGCACAGAAGAACTTGCACGTGCTGTTCATTAATTAGAAGAATGCGTATGATAGGGGATCTGAATTTCTTGTGGCGGTCCTTGAAAAGTTCCTAATGATTGTTCTTGGTGGTTTTTATAATAACCACATAATGCCTACTACGAGTATACCACAAAAATTTAATAATATCGAGAATGTAGGTTTTCCGGACGTCAAACGTTAGTATAGGTTTTTTGTCGAGAACCGGGACACTCCACTAAAATTACACAGATGTAATCAGAACTTTCGTACAGTTTACATTTTAATACATTAACCATGTCAATTAATTAAGAAAGCTGTCGCAATTTCAACTTTTAACTAAAGGCCGATTTTCGAACCGTCAGAAAACTTTTATTATTGGAATTAAAATATGTTAAATTGCCATTTTTATTTTTCAGTTAAAAGTTATCTGACAATTGGAAAGTCAGCCCTAAGACAAAATTTGTACAAATAATTTATCTAAATCATAATTTGTAAATATCATAATAATATATCTGCCTTCGATCTTACAGCTCTAAAGATTATCATAACAAGTTTCCGTTATCCTATATTCATTAATAATGATTTTCATAAAAATTTTGTTATCGTACAGGCAGCAATTAAATCAAAATCCATAATTATTGAGAATCAGCACTTTTTTAACGTAAAAAATACGTAAGATTATGAATAGGACAGTCCCTCAAAACGCTAGACCTGGCATCTTTTCTGAAAGTTTTAGCTAAGAAGAACTTGCGCAAAATACTCGCCAGAATGACATTCGAAGTTTATTCGTCATTAATAAGCTTCTTTTTAATATTAACGTTGATATAGTTTCAATAACATAGTCGACAGTGTTCCCTGTTCAGCCAATAACAACATACAGTTCATTATTGTAATTGCCACAAGAGAAAAATGAGAGGATAGATTTAATAATTTTCGCAACTGAATCTAACGTTCCATCTTGATTAAAATTTCAATGTATTTAACTGTCTTGGATCCCGCAACGAAATTAATCAGAAAAGAATAAAGGAGGAGTAGGAAAACAAAAACATCATTTCCACTTCCCTCCATTTCAAGAAGGAGACAGAACAAATAAGGCCAATAGGCACAAAGGGTCGTTTACAACTGGGATAAACCCAGTTGCCTTGCACCACGGATAAAAATTAACATTATAAATAATAATGGGTCCTAACATTATGAGCATATTTGATTCCAATAAAAGGTATGGCAAAAACACTTGAACGCACGGAAATTTGTTCTATTATCCACAAAGCCCGTGTAATAAATAACTCCGTATGCAGCCTGTACATTACCCAACTTAATATTGAGTTCATTGCCAAAGAATACACTCCCATAATATAAGATTTGCAGATTGTACATATTCGCAGTCAGATGTAGAACTTTGACATAAGGACATCACCATGTCCTGTGAGAAAATGCCGCGTACAGTCCACAACATTAAGATCAAATCCACAACATTATAACTTACTGACTTCACCACTTGTAAACAAATAACACCACGTGCAATAGCTCCCATGAATCTGCCAGCATTATCCCTCATAACGACACCAATAAAAAGGAAATTTCCCTACCGCAATCTATTCATTATATAAGCACAATCACTTTAGTGTCAGCCCGGCTGAGAGAACGTTGATGGAAAGCGGAAATTGCGTCCCACCGGCAATTGGATCAGCCTTTGCAGGCATTTTAAGTGACAGATTGTTATTTGAAGTTTTATTTTTTCGGAAGATAAATAATTTTTATGATTAAGACAAATTGTCGCGGGTTTTTATTTTGGGCCCAAATGTCCATATTTTTCATTTTCCTTATGAGCGGATATTAAAGTGATGCTATAATCGGTTTGATGAATCTATTTTTAACCGACTTCGCAAAAAGGAGGAGGTTATTAATTCGATTGTATTGTATTTTTTTATATGTGTTACCTCAGAACTTTTTATTGGGTGAACCGATTTTGATGATTCTTATTTTATTCGAAAGCTGGTGTTTGTCATGAAGTCCCATTTAATTTTCGTCAAGATTTGATGAAGAACTTCGGAGATGTACATCAGAACTCTTCAATAAATGACAGCCAATCACTCGGGATAGCTGCAATCGCATATCTGTTTATTGTTTATACAATTTCATAACATAATATCACACTGGTACGCTTTAAAGGGGTATGCAGGTGTGAACAGTTCACCCTGGTATACTCTCATTCCACCGGTTTTGTTTATTTAAGTTTCATGTTATTGGGTTAATTTATTCTGGCTTATTATTTATTTGGCCTATAACGCCCAAAGTGTTATATTATGTACCACAACTGAAAATTATAAAATAAAAAAACTTTTTTACAAAAATTACAACCGACTTCCAAACAAAAACACTACAAAGTGAAAAATAACTTCAATTTCGGAAGTCGGTGTCAAAACACGAAGAAACGAAAACTGGAACACCGACTTCCGAAATTGAAGTTATTTTTCACTTTGTAGTGTTTTTGTTTGGAAGTCGGTTGTAATTTTAGTAAAAAGTTTTATGGCAAAGTTTCAATATTAGATTTACATAAAAACATCACGTCTATTTCTGGAAGGAGCAGTCAGAGGAGAACCTATTATACTTGAACTTGGAAGTTCCTAATGGAACATAAACTTAACACTTTACTTGAGCTAGGAATCGAACTCCGGTCTTTAAGCTTAGCAGTAGCTCTTGCAACTACTAGACCAGTGGAAAAAGACCAGTAAGCACTGATTTTGTGTCAGAATTTGAGTAAAGCTACATCACATGACAATGTTTTATTTGAAAACGTGTGGAAAAAATTAGAATGAAACGAATTAATTACTGCAAAATTTTGTTACGTATCGTCAGTGGCACTCTTTAGTTTGAAATAGTCACTGCATCCTAACTATCAAACGTCAACATCCAAATGATTACCACAAACAATACTTTCCAAACACATAACTCACCAGAATTCTCCTTGTAGCTCGCATCGACGACCTTCAACGAATCAGCCAAGAACTGCGTCACACGATCCTTCTCGATCAAGTTCGGTAATTTCACATGCAGCTCATGTCCTTCCAAGAACTTGGCCATCCGGAGTAACGGAGAATTTTCTCCAAAGGACCGTCCTTCATCTTCTAAAGAGTTAGTCACTGGTATCCTTGCTAACCGCACTCCATCAGCCAAGTCGATATCACCGTCAAGTAATGATGCTAAGGCAACTCCACACAGGGTTACGAAAACCGTCACTTCTCGATACATTTTCTCTGATGGTGATTCGCGCAATAAGCAAGAAAGGGAGACTCGGAGTCTTATATAGTTGGTTAAAAAAAATAAGAAGAACGACGAACGATTTCTTTGAAGCTATCACTGTGAGTGGTAAAAAGTGTGGCGATTCTGCAATTTGTTTTAAGAAAGTTTCGGTTTTGTTTGTCTGTTTGTACTTGATTATTTTGTGTGGTAATTTTAGTTATGTGTGTTATAAACTTTTTTTAAACAATGACGTGGTGTACCTAATGAGTATGTAACGCAATTGAACATGATTCATATAAGATATAAAAATTTGCTATAGTAAGTTTTTAACTAGTTACTTTTTACGCGGTATCTGTTCCTTGGCATTATTAATTTAAATTTTCTTTAATCATCTTTCAGTAGTTAAATATTATGTATGGCCTAGTATTCAGCAACGGCAATAATACACACATCAGACATCACATCATCAATCTATTAATGTTCCCACTGCTGGGACACAGGCCTCCCCTCTGTGAGAAGGAATGGGCCGTAATCCACCACGCGGGCCCAGTGCGGGTTGGTGGATGTCACATGTCTTCGAATGTTTGGTTCTAGGACATGCCGGTTTCCTCACGATGTTTCCTTCACCGTTTTGAGAGCAGTGATGAAGACATTTTTTTGTTATTTTTGATGCTTTAATACATAGCAACAAAATCCTATAACAACAATAATCAAGAGCATCATCATCTGCCTAGCCTTTTTCCCAACTATATTGGGGTCGGCTTCCAGTCTTACCGGATTCAGCTAAGTACCAGTGTTTCACATGGAGCGACTGCCTATCTGACCTCCACCACCCAGTAAATGGGTAACACGGTACCCCTATGCAAGACTGGCGTCAGATCTCAAGCTTCTGACTACCCGTAACGACTGTCAAAGATCTTTAAATGACAGCCGGGACCAACGGCTTAACGTGCTTTCCGAGGCACGGAGGAAACTCGGTATGTTGAAAATGGTCACCCATCAACAGACCGACCTCGTCAAGCGTTGCTTAACCTTGATGATCGTCCCGTGCGGCTGTTATTATTTAGCCACGAGCTCCTCCTAACAATAATCAAGAGCAAAACCAGTATATTCACCTAGTTTGCACAGACTTACACACTCTGTTTGTCTATAAAATTATAGTGATTACAATGTCTCCAGTAGTGTTAAATTGCTCGGCTCTTGACACTTGTGAAGTGACAAGATGATTTTATTTTATGTAGATAAGCTTAGAACTTTTTTTCTGTCATTTTAATATTTTTATAATAGAAGGCAGATATTAAAGCGTTGGTTGAAAATGATTAAGTTTTTAGTGAGTTAGTGTTATTAGCCGTAAGATTACGGTCTGGACATTATCCGTCGGCAAAGTTTTCATTCCTCATGAAGAAAGTAAGTTTTCCTAAACACGACACTTGTAATGAACTTGAGGATGTACATCATTTGCTGATGGATTGCGTCAAGAACTAGGACAAAAGGATTTTTAATCAATGAGTTGAATCAAAATATATCAGAGGTAGGTTTAATTCATTCAATTTTTGCACAACCGAAGTTACATGTGGCGATAAGATTTTGCGAATTGGTGTACTCGTATCATACTGATTAAGATCCTCCTTTTAATTTAAATTTAAAGCAATTTTTTGCAGTAGTATGTATAAGGCATGATGCGGTTGGCGTATCCATTGAGATAAAAACCCTAAATTAAATCATTAAAGATTATTAAAAAAAAAAATGTATGCATTAAAACTATTTTTATACTAGCTTCAGCCCGCGACTTTGCCCGCGTGAAAAGTATTTTATTATTACAAGGAATACCAAGTTTATCGGGACAAAAAGTGTCTGTCTGTCAACTATCTTTGTGCAAAATTTCATTCAAATGCGTTCAGTAGTTTAACATGATTGGAACACAAACATACAAACTAGAATCTATAATCGGTTAAAATGGCTTATTTTTAATCTTTTAGATTATTTATTAAAATCTAAGAATACTATTCAAATCATTTCAGAATAACTCTATTGTAAAAAGCGAAACATTGAATGCTGTCGAATAAAAATAAAAACAATAGTTTACACTTAATGACACGGATATACAGATACTAGATCTGATAGTAAGATTGAACTAGAGTGTTGAATGAATACTGAGTAATGCTATTGTCTATTCTATTTTTATAATCACAAGCAGAACCGATTTCGACTTTCAGCCAATGGCCTTAGTAAATTGGTATGATATTTAACAATCCAGTTTGCATGCATTAAAGATATAATTTCAGAAATTTTATTGTAGGCTTCATCTTGAAAGGTTTAGGTGTTTGGGTTTGTAGGGCAAGAAGCTGAGGCAATAAGGATTTCTACAAAGTCAACGACAACTCTTTTAGGGTGGCTACATACTGATCGGACAAATTTTGAGTCATACCGACACGACAGAAAAAGAAGAAAGTTTTCAAATTACAACAGCTTTTTGAAGATTCAACATTACCATCCCGTTTAGTGGCAAATTTATAGTATTGTAGCTATATTTTGACTCTGCTCAACAGCATAGTTTTCGGTCAAGAAGGAAGTTGCCGGTCATTTTGCTCGAGGCGTAGGTACTGTTTTATGCCACATCTAGATTCAGTATATCTGTGTTATTGATAGTGAAATAACTACATTTTCTTTGGCAACATCCATTTTCTTCTATTTTTGGCGTCGGTGAGAGTGCCTATCGTTAATGAAGGGCTAAAAAGGGCCAAGAATTATACAGAAAAAAAACTTTTTTAAATTGTAATTTTCATATGTTCGTGTGAATGTAAGCAGAGAATAAAAGCCTTATTTTTTTTTTTTTTTTTTTTATATCCTATAGGCTCGCGCTTGACCACTATCTCACCTGATGGAAAGCGATGATGTGGTCGACGGTGAATCACGCTTGCCTAGAAAAAACCTATTCACTCTTGACTTAAAGACCCCTAGATTGTAGCTGTCGGGAAACACAGACTCCGGCAGGGAATTCCACTCCTTAGCTGTACGCACAATAAAAGTGTTCCCAAAACGTTTGGTGCGTATGGGTGGGATGTCCACCATGTACCGATGACGCATCGCCGTACGTCTGGTAGTCCGATGATGAAACGGGCTAGGTGGAATTAGATCATGCAATTACATCGCACACTCGCCGAAATGTAACCGATAAAAAACCGACAAACTGGCAACTCGACGACGATGTTCAAGGCTCTGGAGCTTTGTCTTGACCAGTGCTTCATCGCCGATGAGCCTCTTGGCCCGCTTTTCGATCGACTCCAGTGCATCAAGCTGGTATTTGGCAGATCCATCCCAGAGATGAGAACAGTACTCCATGCATGATCGAACTTGCGCTTGATACAAGTTGAGCAGCTGTTCCGGCGTGAAGTACTTTCTCACCTTCGCAAGGATCCCCAACTTTTTGGCAGCCAGCTGAGCCTTTGCCTCAATGTATGGGCCAAAATTGAGAGTCGATGTCAAAGTAACGCCAAGAAGCTCAAGATGGTCCGTTATTGGCACGGTCAGATCTCGGAAAGTTGGAGCCGGGTGAAATTGGCTCTTTTTCGCGGAAAAAAGACACGCCTGGGTTTTAGCAGCATTAAACCTGACCAGATTGGCATCGCCCCATTCGGAGACTGCCTGCAAGGACAGGTTCAAACGCTCCACCATGGCCTCACGAAGAGACTGGATCTGCGGCCCGGTAGCCCGTGCGTTGGACAAGTATCTCTCAGCAACAGTGCTGTCGTCTGCATACCCAAAGGTGCCGGGTTTTAGCAGATCGTTAATGTGTAGCAAGAATAATGTTGCTGAGAGTACCGACCCCTGAGGGACCCCGGCATTGATATCCAATTGGTCCGATGAGCAGCCATCGATAACTACTCGAATGGACCGGTCTCTCAGGAAGCCTGCTATCCAATCACATAGACCACCGGGCAGACCGAATGAAGGAAGCTTACCAATAAGGCTTTCGTGCCAGACCCTATCAAAAGCCTTCGAGATGTCGAGGGAGACGGCAAGCGCTTCCCCGTGCCTCTCAATGGCCTCACTCCATATGTGAATGGCATACGCTAGAAGATCCCCAGTAGACCGATTTCGGCGGAAGCCGTATTGGTGGTCACTAAGGATATCGTTAGTTTCTAGGTATGCCAGGAGCTTTGTGTTAAGTACACGCTCCATACTCTTACAGAGTATGGACGTTACTGAGATGGGTCTGTAGTTGGCCGGGTCAGCTCGACTACCCTTCTTGGGCACGGGCTTATTATATTGAGAAAAGTTTGAGCGGTGATTAACAGGTTCACTGCCCACAAAGCAGACACAATAGTTAAACAATCACGTGAGTCATATATGACTCATTGGACACAGAAGTTGTTAATAATCATGACCATTAATCAACAATAATTCTCAATAATTATCTGCCTAACTTTTGCGCATTTATGGTGGCGGTTGGCTTCTAGTCCAACCGAAGGCAGATGAATACCAATATTTTCCATGGAAAGACCACCTATCTGACATTCTACAACCCAGCTACTAGTTACGTGGTTGTACGATTGACTGCTGCGCTTCGTGTTGTGGGTTCGATTCTCGCACGGAACAAATATTTGTATGATCTACAACTACAAATAGTTGTTCGGGCTCTGGATGTTGTGTATGTAAGTTTATATGTTTGTAAACGCACGATACAGGAAGAAATTTCAAGTGAGTGGAAAAAAAAATAAGAAAATGCTACTGAGGAACACAATAAGCTTTGTATCATCATTATCGTCATATCAGCCGGAAAACGTCCACTGCTGGACATAAGCCTCCCCCAAGCGTCGCCACATTGGCCAGTCCCGTGCGTCTCGTATCCAGCGGATCCCCTATTATATTTATATTTTTATACGCTTTGTACAGATAGTGATATTATATTACCAAGAACATATGCATTATTAATGATAACTTAAATGGGACCACATGAAAAGCTACAATTTTCAAATAAAAAATTATCAACAAAATCGGTTCGTAATTAGCGGAATAATCGCGTAATAAACATTTAAAAACATACAGTCGAATTGAGAACTTCCTCCACTTTGAAGGCGGTTGAAAATAACTTTATATTTTCTTTGGCGACGTCCATTATCGCCTATTTTTAGCGACGGTGAGAGTGCTTCTCGTTAATGAAGGGCTTTAGACACGGTATAGATGTTTTGGTCACAGCGCTAAAATTAGGTAAAAAAAACAAAATTATGTAGGCCTTTATCGACAAAAGATACACTGCACTACCACGGGGAGAAAGAGCCGTTATGTGGACTCCAACCCACTAAAACTCCATGGTGTCCTCCTGTGCCGGTTTGGCGGAAACATGGGCACGCGTTAGCACTCACCACGAACCCACCGCGGCTGCCCGTCATCGGACCCTCCTCTGGGGAGTACCCCCCATCACCGCCGCACCCGAACACACTACGGGGGCGCCAGACGACCCCGTGTATTGTTCCCCTTGTGACGGGTCAAGGTCAATGGCCCCGCCACCTACCATATATTACCTAATAATCTTTATTTGAAACAAGAACACATAAGAATTTAAATATGTACGGAAATAGCCACATTAGTGAGACACTGTGTCGCAGGTTAATAGCTGCAACACAGTGTCTCACTAATGCGGCTATTGCCGTATACATTTCCCACCTCCAGAAGAGAGACAGAAGATACAAATCAAAGTTCAAAAAAAAAAAACATAAATGAATAACTGATACTAGCTGACTACCTCATCATCTATCCAGTCTTTGCCCAACTAGTTTGGGGTCGGCTTCCAGCTGAATACCAGTATTTCCGTTGGAGAGACTGCGTAACTGAAATCTACAAGCCAGCTACTATATAACTCGAAACCCCTGTACTACTAAACTGAATACAGACTACCTCTGAATTGGAGATCCAAAAATAAAAACAATATGTGTAAAAATACGGGTAGTGTTCAGAGAACAATATACTCGAAGGGCGACGTTTGCAAGGCCCCACGTTTATAATATTCCTTGGCCCTTGAGCTGGCAAACAATATTATCCCAGAATATTTACCCAGTAAACATAGAATAAGACAAAATGTCCCTATCGTCCTACTGATATTATAATCTGCAAGTCTGCATATTTGGATGTTTGTAAACCACGCCTCAACAGCTAGTCCATTTCTGTGAAAATTTTCATACCGATAAATCATGTCCGTCTTCCTTATTACGTACTTAAAATAATGGCGCTTTGCTTGTATTTATTGCTTCATAAATTCAAAAATTCCGTCCACTCGACAGTATAAAATAAGCAATTAATGCTGTTGAAGTTGTCAAAATTAAAGAGAGCGTGTGTTCTTCGGGCTGTCAAAACGGTTACCCTGGGTTATAAAAAAGGGTACTTTTATCCCGGTAGTAATTTTTTTTTTGTGGTATGTTCTGACGTTCCCGTGGACGAAACCGCAGGTACAGCTAGTAATATTCGTCACCTATCCTAAAATTCGCATTGTTTGTTAATAAATAAAAAACTTTGTTTACATTCATTTATCATGTTTACCCAAACTCTCAGTCTGTAAATCTGTAATATTTTGTTACGTATTTTATTTCTGGGAATTTTCAATGTTTTAGTCTCAAGGGATAGGTGCTTTGGGTGTGAAACCTTTCACGGAAATCTACGGAAAAATCTTCTTTTATTTACTTAGGTAACCAACAGTAAGTAAACAGTATTTTTGTTATGCAAGAGGTTTTCAATTATAAAGGTTTACTGAGATAAACCTTTATAATTGAAACCTCTGCAATCTGAACTTTGGATTAATTGTGATGGCTATTGAGTATCTGGGTTAGGTACTGGAGGATACTCTTCTGCCTAAACCTTTTGAAAACACAGGCGCGATATTTTTTTTATCCACACTCCATAGGTACTATTATTATGAACTAACTTCTGTCAGCGGCTTCACCCGCGTAAAAGTTGAAAATTATCCCGAGGGAACATATTCCCGGGATAAAAAGTATCCTATGTGCTATTCCTGACTATAATCTATATCTGTGCCAAATATCATCCAGATCCGTTCAGCCGTTCTGGCGTGATTGAGTAACAAACATACACACATCCACTCGCGCGGTGCGAGTGGATGTGTGTGGATGTGTGTGCGAGTGAATGGGCCTTAATACATTAAGGCCCATTCCCTCTCACAGTTTACCGGCAGTGGGAACAATGAAAGGCTGATGATGATAGTAAGGTGAATGGATTTTGATTCATTTTTGACAGAGATAGATTAGACTATGGAGAAGGACATAGGATAGATATAAGGCTTTTTATTTTGTTCCCTTGGGATGATTTCCGACTTTCACGCGGACAATGCCTAAGATAGTATAAACATATGTTTAAATAACAAGTGAAACTCTAACAGCCAATGTATAATTACGCTTAGTAATATATGATATGGTGAGAGTGAGATCCATAGAATCGAGTGAGTGAGAGCGATAATTGTGAATATATTTGTTAAAACTAGCTGAGAGAGCTAGAATTAGCAATCATCAGGATGGGATAAATGGTCCCCTTTTCCGCACTTAGACTCCCATTTGGCCTGTTGGGCGTGCAGGCCTGATCTCTGTGAGAGGGAATGGGCCGTAATCCATCACGCGGGCCCAGTGCGGGTTGGTGGATGTCACATCTCTTCGAATTTTTGGTTATGAGACATCGTTTCGTGTTTTCGTTCACTGTTTTGAGAGCAGTGGTGATGAAATTATTTACACAAAGTAGGCAGGCGCTTGGGTTCGGCTTTGGGCTATATCCACAAGACGACCAAGGTTATCGACATAGGCCAAAGAATTGCCAAACTTAAGTGGCAGTAGGCAGGGTGCAATGAATAGAGATGGTCGACGTCGCTGAATGCTTCTGGATGGTGACAGCGGTCAGAGTCACGCATCGTTGGAAAGTCTTCCACTACGGGGACTGATGTCCTGGTTAAGGGTGCGGGTATTCGCTGGATACAAGACGCACAGGACCAGTCGATGTGATAGCAATGAGGGAGGCCTGTGTTCAGCAGTGGACGTCTTTCGGGTGATATGATGATGATGCTGATGAACCATACTTATCTAACATATTATAAATACTGTCTGATTAATTTGTTCATTTTTTTTTTTTCAACACACTTGCTCATAAAGTGGCTCTAATTTCACCGCAATTAGGCACATAATGATACCTGTTATCAAACTGTGACTTTTTCATTGCTATTATTCACAAGTGAGTTATAGTTTTTTTTTTTAATTTATTGGTTGAGTTGCTTTGTTCTTAAAAAGGTTTCGATACAAAAAAGATCGTGCTCAATAGTACAAACAAATTAATGTACCTATTGCTTGCTCATTTCATGCAACTTCGTATTTAAATAGATAATTTTAACTTGTACGTGCTTAATAAATAAAACTTTCACTCAAATATAAATTTTATTTGCTCTGTAATTAAGAAAAAAAATAATTCCCTATTTTGTACGTGGCTAAAACACTATCCACGAAAAGCCAAACCTCATTATTTTAGTCTATGGCCGATCGCCATTGTTAAATGCGCGCGCATAGGAAAACTGATTAATTTTGCCCGCCATTGTGAAATAATTTTCACAACTCGTTTTTACTGTTGAAAATGATTTTTTAGTATTATTTTCTTCACAAGTGTGTTGAAAAACGTCGTATGATACACGTGTGTATTGATGATTACCGTCCTCGGCTCTCTTAAGACCCTCACCTACGGCTCGGGTCTCAATGGCGCCTCAGCGGTAATCACCAACATTGCACACTTGTACCATAATATACTATTATTTCATTTTCACCTGCAGCTCGAAAGTAACGCGTGAAAAAAAGAAAAATAGAACGATATTATTGCCCTAAACAATAGTGTAAGAAATACACCATTACCAGCATTTCTACAAGTCTAACAACAGCCACTATTAACATTAAATAAATAAATAATAAACTCATCAATTATTTGTTCTATAGTTGTAGATTAATTATGAACTACCCTCCTGGCGATTGTTTAGGCCCAGACCGTTAATTTATTACTAGAAGCTAAACACATCAATGTTATTCATGCAGCAAGCTTTTCATTTGTGCTCATATTGTTGGACGTTTTGCGTGACTACTATTTTATCAGTTGCAAAATAAAACAAGGATCAGGAGCTCGTGGCTGAATTATACCAGCTGCACGGCAGGCTTATTACGTATCTTTTGCAAGAGTAAAACGATAGCGATTTTTGCGCAATAATTGCTCTTCCATACAGAAGTTTAAGAGGCGCTATTTTTTTTAAATAAGTGCATTTGACAAACAGCAAGCGATTAGCAAACGATTGTGTAGGACCTACCATACCTACACTGCAGGTAATTCTGACTTTTATGACATAAAGCGTTTGATCGCTATCGTTTTGCTCTAGCAAAATATACGTTATAAGCCTGCGGGTCGATCTCTAAAGCAACACATTTTTACCTGGCTGCAAGGAAAGGGTTACATTTTTCGTGCGTATCTTGTATGTATGTAATATTCTTTTCAACACACTTGCTCATAAAGTGGCTCTAATTTCACCGCAATTAGGCATATAATGATACCTGTAATCAAACTGTGACTTTTGCTGTGTTATTATTCACAAGTGAGTTATAGTTTTTTTTTTTAAATGGTTTCCTGCCTTCATTTTAAATACTTTTAATTTAAACTAATTTTAAAAGTGTCACAAATCAATCCAATGAAAATTAATAAAATAAGTCATTAATTCTAATCCAGTTAAAATTGAAGTATTTTCAATGTAATAAAATGTAACACTGTTAATCAATTAAAAGTGTCCCATTCGACATTAATCCCTTTCTATTCCTGTCATGGAAGTAGTACTTACTATATCCATAACATGATATGGGTAGTAATTACTATTTCCATGATATCCATTAAATACATAAAATGTGGCACAGCTTCTAGTCAAACAATTCAGCAAAATGCTAGTACCTAACATATTGCTTGCTCATTTCATGCAACGTACGTGTTTAATAAATAAAACTTGCCCTCAAATATAACTTTTGTTTCTCTGAAATAAAGAAAACTTTTTGTACGTGGCTAAAACGCTATCCGCGAAAAGCTAAAAAAAAAACTAATCTCATTGTTTTAGTCTATGGCCGATCGCCATTGTTAGATGCGCGCGCATAGGAAAACTGAATAATTTACCCCGCCATTGCGAAAAATTTTTCACAACTCGTTTTCACTGTTGAAAATGATTTTTCAGTATTATTTTCTTCACAAGTGTGTTGAAAAACGTCGTATGATACACGTATGTATTGATGATTACCGTCCTCGGCTCTCTTAAGACCCTCACCTACGGCTCGGGTCTCAATGGCGCCTCAGCGGTAATCACCAACATTGCACACTTGTACCATAATGTACTATTATTACCTCGTATCTTTCAAACCACTTGACAGATTTTTATAATTAAGACATTGTTAGATAGATCTTGGCCGCCCAAGTGTTCTTACATAAGTGCCGCTAACCTCTGTTCGATTTTGGGCGCCATATTTTTTGTTTGCATTTTTTTTTACTTCAAAACCCATCGAGTGAAATATCAAAATGAAGGGTTTGTACAGTCGATTACAAAAATATATACCACTTATATGTTTAAAAGTCATTCGAAAAAAAATGACAAAAAAATTGTAAATAAAATCAAAAAACCCGACTGCAAAGACGTAAACAAGAAGAGAATCATGCTGTGCAGTCGGAGGATATTTATAGTCATGGTTAGTCAGCTCGCGAATATGCATCCCCCGATTGCACAGCATGATTTTCTTCTTGTTTACATCTTTGCAGTCGGGTTTTTTGATTTTATTAACTTTTTTTATTGTATTTTTTACTCATGGAAATCAAACCAAAAGGGAAAATTGGTCATAAATTACTACGCGGGCTGAAGACGGGTTGATAGATGTCACAAGTCTTCGATTTTTTTTTCTGAGATATGTTTTACCGTTTTAAGAGCAGTGGTGTAGAAATGTAGTACATAAAGAAATGCATCTGTCTGGGTTTGGACCCACGACATACTACTCGTAAGTCAGCGCCATAACCACTGGCCACCATTATGTTTGTGATAGTTGTGTGTTCAGATTTACTAGATCAGAAATGCAGCAGGGACTTCTTCAATGATTTAAATTTATTTTAATACTATATGTCCCACGCAGCTTTGCTCCCGTCAACTGGCTACCTACCTCCTACCCTACCTACCCCACATACATGAATGTTGCGTAACTTTAACCGCTTACGCAGCGCATCTAACGGCAGCTCTCAAAAACGATTGTTTTCCCGTTTTTGCAACATTTTTCTTTATGCACCGCTCCTATTGGTTGTAGAGTGATGTTATATAGCCTATAACCTTCCTCGATAAATGGACTATCCAATAATCAACCTCAATTCCAACATGTAGTTCCTGAGATTAGCGCGTTCAAACAAACAAACAAACTCTTCAGCTTTATAATATTAGTATAGATAACGACATAGTTTTTGTTTGGTTTAGGATTACAATATATTAGAAAATCAGTTACAATGCGACAAGGTAGTTTGTTTGAAGCGCTGTCGATCAGAAAGGGTCCTGGTCTGCGGGTCCACAGGTTTTATATTCCTGTTCGTTGGCGGTCGCACGCGCCCCGTCCCGCGCTCCTCTGCTTGCCTTCTCCGCAGTCGCCCATCAGCTGTTTTGAGTCACGCACATAGGTGCGTGAACATATTAGAAATGATAGGGTAGATAAAGTCAATGATGATATTGTTGCATTGCTAGACAAAAACCTGCCTGACTGTGTGTCACAATTTACGTCAAAAATTTTAAAGTAACATCTGACTCATGCCACAACATTATTTATAACCGTCTCAACCAACGTAACCGATCGATAATAACTTTCATTTTCGATAAATAAACGAAAAAACCCAATGATTGTAACTATTGTACCGCCAAAAAAAGGAAAAAGGAAGAAAATTAAACTATTTTAGGCTTTCTACATGCGCTTGAGTTGGTTGCACTTTCACTATCACGCGCAACACTGAGAAACTATACCTATCTCTGTTTAACGCATGTGTTTGATGTAGCTATCTCTTTCTCGCTTGGATTGGTTTTCTATTGTAGTTCAGGCGATGTTTTTGTTTTGTAGCATTGTTGTAATATACGTATTATTAATTATATTCGTTCATAAGATATCAGTAGGTTTTTATGTTTGTAGGGCAGATATAGATCTTTTTGTTATTTTTTGTTCGTTTTTCAATGTGTTCCAAAACCTGTAGTCAAAAGTGCGGTAGAATTGGCGAAGTATTGCAGTAACAAAATATTATTGTAAAAATACGAAGAAGAATCTATCTTATATGGAACTAAAACCGAAGGTATCAATCACAGATAATATAATACTAGCGTATAGATGCCTCATCCCATACAAAGAAACCATGCTGACGTAACTAGCATTTTTCATCTAATTATACCGCATCATTCATCAATTTTTTTGTAAATCGATCGCGTTCGGTTCTGTTCCACGGATACAGATGGTGATCTATCTACAGCCGTGAAACGGAACCTAACGCGATTGATTTACAAAAAATAATCAGTTTAATCAGTACAGTACGTTGACACGGTTTCTTTGTATGGGATGAGTCACCACTGGTATCAATGAATCAATCAATCTGCCTAGCCTTTTCCCAACTATATTGGGGTCGGCTTCCAGTCTAACTGGATTCAGCTGAGTACCAGTGTTTTACATGGAGCGACTGCCTATCTGACCTCCACAACCCAGTAACTGGGTAACACGATGCCCTTTGGCAAGACTGGTGTCAGATCTCATGCTTCTGACTACCCGTAACGACTGTCAAAGATCTTCAAATGACAGCCGGGACCAACGGCTTAACGTGCTTTCCGAGGCGCGGAGGAAACTCGATATGTTGAAATGGTCACCCATCGACGGACTGACCTCGTCAAGCGTTGCTTAACCTTGATGATCGACCCGTGCGGCTGTTATTATTTAGCCACGAGTAATCCTAGGCAGGCATTGCACGCTGTATTATTTCAACATCCTATAGTGTCGCTTAACTGTTCAAAATTTTGGCCATTATTTGTAACCCCCGACGGAAAAAGAGGGGTGTTATAAGTTTGACGTGTATGCCTTTGTGTATGTAGGCACTTCTAAAGATTTCGTTCTAATGAGAGCTATGGTTTGGAACGACTTGGACAGATGTCAACTTGACGTAACACTAAGCACTAGTTGGTGAAGGATGGAGGAAGAAGAATATTTGTTGGATTGAGTTGTTAATTTGTGACAAAACTTATGAAGAAATACAGTGAGACTGACTAATTGTTCGCGTAGATAAAACTACATGCTTAGTGGAATGTCGTATACCTACGTTATTGGCCAATACATAACGCGATCAGTTACAATGTGAATTTGTGACCCTTTACTTGTATGTACAAGTAAAGAAGTTGGTTTGTCTAACTCGTATTAGCCCGAAAAGAACCCATGCATTAATGGCCTTTCCTGACAATTAAATAATCTTCCCTATATGTATATGTCTGTGGCATCTTAGCTCCTAAACGGATGAACCGATTGATTTAGATTGTTCTTTTTGGAAGATGACTTTATCGAAAGTGTTCTTAGCTACGTTTGATGAAAATTGGATTAGCATAGGTATTGTGTCATAATTACGTGTTCAATTCATTGTCGATCGAAGCGTGTCTACTACTAGATAAATTATGTAGCAGCAAATAAAAACTGTGTCGGAGGTTTTTAGTGTTACTTGTTGATAATAGTCTCAAGTATTGTATTGCATTCAGTAATTTCTTGTAAAACTCTATACCAGATTCAGTCTTTCGGCTGAAATCGTTCCAAAACTTGTTTTAGATAGGTACTTTTAAAATCAAGCCACTCTAAAATTCACTAACAATACCACAATGGTCTCGTGAAAGATATCAACAGCTTCGTTTTTTGATACGTCACGTCCATATCCATCATTGTTAATATTAGGTAACTGACAAAAAGTTTTTTGTGTTATTTGAAGAATAGCAGTGCAAAGAATTAATTGAATGATTGAATTCAATTTATAGAATATCATTTAAATTTGTCTAATACTGGAGGAGGAAATAGGCAAGAGCTAATCTTCGAATTATGACTTTTACTAAGGAAATTCAGTCGGAGCTCTCTGTCCGCATTTCTTCTTAAAAACCAATCTTGCTCAGTACAGGGGGGTGACCATAAATTCTTAGAGCGGTATCAATTTGAGCTCAAATAAGGTACAGATGTATCTGACTTGTATACATCTGTCACTTACTCGGTATCAAATTGATACCGCTCTAAGAGCTTATGGTCACCCCCCAGGTCGACAATTTCAAACTTATATCTACAAGTCGGGTCCTGTACTTAAGATATAAGTTCGTAATCGCAAACGTTTTCTTTTATCGTGGTCAGCGATGTCTGAGATAAACTTAGCAAGTTCCTTTGTAGAATTGAATATAATCTCCATGGTCACACTTAATAATAATAGGTACTGTACTGCACAAAAGGCACACAAACGATGGAATTTGAAACGCATTGTTACCTGCAACGAAAAATGCGGTCAGCAAGTTGGTTGGATCCTGGTTCAGCACCTAAATAAAGACTTAAACAAAATCTTACCACTAGAAAAGTGATGGTCACTGTTTGGTGATCTAAGGCCGGTGTGATTCATCACAGCTTCTTACCAAACGGGATGAGCATTACTGCAGATGTGTACTGTGAAGAACTAAACACAATGATGGAGAAGCTCGCACGTCTCCAACCAGCTTAGGTCAATTGCTCGTGTCCGCTACTCCTGCACGACAACGCGTGACCTCATACTGCACAGCAGACGGTCTCCAAGGACGAGCTGGGGTTGGAAACTCCGTCATCCACCATAATACTTAACATAACTTTCGCCTACAGAATTTTGCTTTTTCCAGAATTTTGATAACTTCTTGGCGGGAAATAAATTCAATACCCGAGAGAAGTTCTAAATGTCTTTGAAGAATTTATTGCCTCCCGTCCAGTGGATTTCTTCATGAATGAACTGCCACTGCGTTGGCAAAGATGCATCGATTGCATGGGTGATTACTTTATTTAATAGAAATAAAAAATATTGAAAAAATATATTTTAACTTATTGAATTTGTGAACTTCTGTGATGAATAGCAGACTAAAGAATCAATTTAAATGAGATTGCCCACACAGGCCCACCCCTTATGAGGTATCGTGCGTGCGATTTAAATATTGTAACATTTCAGATTCGATTTTGAGCATTTAGTTATTATTTATTATTATTATTTATTTTCAGCCTATTCTGTCCCACTGCACTGCAAAGGCCTCCCTTTCTACCCTCCATCCTCCCGGTTTAGGGCAATTGTGAACCAATCCTGTCGATAGGCATCAAGCTCGAATCAGCATTATTATTCAGTTAGTATTTAGTTGATTCCACAAAATGAGACGAAGTGGTCGTTGATGTTACAAGTTGTATCCAAATATTACACATTGTATCATCAAGTTGCGCACTGTAATGCTCGGTTTTCCTCCCTCATTGATGTGATGCTCGACACTCTAAAGTTACATTACAGGCGAAGGCTCCAAGTGAGGGAGCACCTTTAAGCACATAAAGCCGTTGGCCTGGCTGTAATGTAAAGATCTTTAACCAGTTTTTACGGAAGTCAGAAGCTGTAAAAATCAGACACTAGTCTTGCCAAGAGGTATCGTAGTGTTACCCAGTTCTTGAGTTATGAAGGTCAGATATACAGTCGCTCCAATTAAAATATTACTACTCAACTGCATCAGGTTTGATTGGAAGCCGAATCCAACATCGTTAAAAAAATGCTAGGCGTATTGGTATTGGCTAACTCATCATCATCTTCCTGCCCTTGTCCCATGTTACTTAGGGACGGCGCAACACGTTTTCTTCGTCCATACCGTCCTGTCCCCTGTCACGCTATCACTGACTCCCTTTCCTTTCATATCACTCCTCACACAGTCCATCCATCTTTTCTTTAGCCTTCCTCTCCCTCTCCATCCATTCACATTTCATAACTCTTTTAGTAACATGCATTTCTTTCCTTCTCATCATATAACTATACTAGGACAAACGATTTCCCTTCGGGTTGGGTAGTGGCTTAACTAACGCAGTATAACTAAAAAATCATCTGTGTAGGTATATCATGGTACCTATACCATGAATCTTTTCAAAGCTGCAATGGTATTGCAGTGAGCGCTATGTACGCCTTAAATGGCATGTGTATTAGTCCCGAAGATTATTTCTAACTTGCGTAATGTAAGCCGTACTAAATTTAAACAAATAAATCATTTATTTTTTTAGTCGAATAAAATCTTTTGAATTTGCTAGTGTTTCGCACCAGTGTCATTGCACTTGAGCAATTAATTTTCTTAAAATTTATTTGCTTTCATAAATACATTACCTAGAATTGAACGAGCAACAGTTGTTGAAGTAGTCAGAAAAATGCTTATCACGATATTTAACCACGCACTGGCGTCACCTGCCAACGAAATCTAGTATTTGAATAATTTGTTACTTGACAAAATGATCTATTATTTACTTAAGTATTATTCTATACCCAAGCAATATTTTCTTTAAGTTAGAATGTACAGTCACAATAAAAAATGGGTTCTTCTCCTTAAGTTGTGTCTGTTTTTATTTACCCCATTCAGGCAAGTGGCAGTGGGCAGCGCACATTGCTCGCAAAACGGATGATCGATGGGACCGAAAAGTTCTGGAGTTGCGGCCGCGTAATGCTTTCCACTAGGT
Organism: Orthosia incerta; assembly: GCA_948252205.1. NCBI lineage: Eukaryota > Metazoa > Arthropoda > Insecta > Lepidoptera > Noctuidae > Orthosia > Orthosia incerta. Next base: position 24,213,584 of record OX411762.1, on the reverse strand, counting down.
GGACCGATGACCTGGATAAGGTTGCGAAAGTCTGCTGGATGTGAGGCGGACAGGACTGGTCCATGTAGCACTTTGTGTGTGTCTATGGTCAGTGATGGACGTTTTTTAGGCTGAAATGAATGATGAACCGCAAAAGAATATGCTTTACTAATTGACAGACGCTGTATTGTCATAATGTTTACGTCACAGAATGATACTCAGTGCTACTACAATTAAATATGACATTGACCATTTAACGAAACCTAATTTGATTGAATCGAATGGCTAGTCCGCATTAAGGATTTTAGTTTGATATGAACTAAAATCGATATAAAATTTTTGAAAAAAAAAACAAACGACGGTTAAAAAGTAATTGAAAAAAGGATACAATTATTTAACAACCCCCGACTTCAATTAATTGGTGCAAAATTAATCAGTGTAGTCTGGAGATACATATTCGCGAGCTGGCTGACCAAATATTTTATTAAAATAACTTTAGAACTGGGCGGGTCACACTTGGCATCGGGACCGATAGTCTTGGATCGTCACACGGTGTGCGCCTGAGGACTGACTTCATAACCAAGGCAGGCTTAAGAAAGGCTGGCGTGAAGATTTTGACTTATTTCTGACGGATTGGCTTGAGAAGACAAAATTAAAAGAACAGTGGAAGGCTATGGGGAAATCTTTGTCCAGCAGTGGGAAACTTTAGGTATCAATTGATTAAAACAAGTTTTCTATGCTGTATTTTGTTCGTAGCAATAAGGTAGCAATATATTGTGTAAATTTGTGTGTTACGCAATAACCCCGCTCCTTTGATTATTAAAAGAATGTAGAAACTGACGAAGCTTTATACTGACTCGACCGACACTGACTGTAGGTACAAAGATAAATGCATCAATAAATTATGTAGATAGTTTAGAAACACAATGTATATGCAGGAAGGAAGGAGGTATATCACGACATCGCGTTTCTGAACGATTTGATACACCTTGTCGCTTGTAGGTAGTAACTTTATCTATGCGATGTTTCGGTGCGATTTTCTTTGTAAAGTATCATGTAGGTGTAGGTAATGAAAGTAGTGGTTGAAAATGAGTGCTGAGTGCAATACTCACGGGAGTGGAAGAATAAGTGGCTCGGTGTTTGTATGTTGCAAGCATTTGAGTCTGTTGAGAGTTAAGTAGGCAGAGACTTCAGAACATTTTAGTCGGTTACAGTCATGAAAATGAAAAAGGAAAGAGCGACAAGGACATAAGAAAAGTAACGGAAAAAAGACTTTTCTCATCACCACGTGGGATTAACGGTCGGGGTACGATTATTTCCTATTCTTCTCTTCTTCCTAATCGCTCTCGCACTGCTGAGAATCCATATTTACCATCAGCAAGCTGGTGGAGGGGCGCCAGTAGGTATCTTCAGATGCTCCGATATTTGATTGGAGCCCGTTTGGGCTGTCGGCCTCTAGGTCTTCGGCCCTCTATTTTTTAGTCACCGTACACGTCCTATATTGTTGGCACCTCTGCCATGCGGGCAATATGGCTGAAGTATCGACTCGTAACAGGTTGTTTCTCCTAATCTGAAGCACACATCACATCATCAGCCTATTAATGGTCCCACTGCTGGGACACAGGCCTCCTCTCTTTGAGAGGGGATGGGCCGTAATCCACCACGCGGGCCCAGTGTAGGTTGGTGGCTGTCACTTGTCTTCGAATTTTTGGGTCTAAGACATGCCGGTTTCCTCACGATGTTTTCCTTCACCGTTTTTAGAGCAAAAGTAAAGCGCCTGCCTGGGTTCGGCCCACGACCTACAACTTGTAAGTCGCGGCCGATACTACTGGGCCACCACTGCTCTAAAGCATTCAGCAATCTGAAGCATTTAATTTTATTTATTATGGCACACCAACAAATTGTTCACAATAACATTGACGATAAATTAATCACAATTTACTACATACTATTTCGAACTTTTCAATTACAGGTGTGCACAACACTAGCAGTTTAGTTTTACTTTATATAATGTCATGTTTTCATAAAGATTTATCTGTAGGTTTGGTTTTGTCACAGGCTAAACTGGAAAAAGGATATATACAAGAATTTTTTTGTCTATATCGTATCAATTTCAGATTACACAAATTCAAGCCTTGATAAAACTAAAAATGTAAATAGTGACCAGTTTCCTGGTGATAACGGAAACGTTCGGTCGGTCGACCGGCAAAATTAAAAGCTGCATCGTGCCACATGTTGACCGTTACAGGTATAGAGTAATGTCATATAAAGGCGACACTGTGTTAGTTTAGTGCAACAGAGGGTATTCCGGAGGTTTAAGAGGTAAAAGGCCACATGCTGCTTGTAATCTCTATGGTTTTAGTGTGGTAAAAATCCCACACTCTTACAGAACATGCCGTTTGAGTTTACCATCGTGGTGCTAGGATTAATCAGCTAGACTGCGTTACCGAGTGCTAGCTGTCCAGGGCGCTTAAATTACAGCGGCTAAAGATTATAAATTAATTATTTATTTACAGATAACATAGTCCATACAAACAAACACACAATAAACAAAAAAATACTAAGAAGATGTAAATAACAAAACGCTTAGGTGTATTCTATGTTGGTAGACTTGAAAATTTGAGATAACGATAAAGTCTCAAAATATAGAAATCACAAAGACCTTGTTCTCGGTTTAGGCAGAATTCTTTACCTCACTGTATTTCGTAATCTTTGAGAATAGGAAATTATTCATTATGTGCGGACTCTGTCCATGCGTGCGCTGATGTTATTCCTACTGTTCATACATTGACCACTTCCTAATTACCTGTAAATTCACACCTTAAATCATAATATGCGAATAATCCGACTGTTAAAAAATCTGTACAAAATAATCAGGTCTAGCGCGCACCACGATTTTAATTCTTAAAAAAAATTCAGTGCATGCACTGCTATAAAAGATCGGAGGTCATTTCTCAGTCTCACCATGGATTCAATACAAGTTGCTTGTCTCTATTTACTTCTTCGGAGGGAATGAAGAAAATTAAAAAAAAAACATCAATATTGGACTCAGCCTTTTACAGCGGATAGATTTAAGGATTTCTTTTATCAGAAATACAATGATCTATATTCTTTGGAGTGTTTAATCCACAAAGGAGGTCTTGCTTGTATTGCGATTATCAAATATTCCGATAACGTCTAGCCTCGTTTCGTATTGAGACTCCAGTGAAGCTAAGCTGTAGGCGCCGACATGTTTACTCTCGAAACAAACAAATAAATCTTTTTTATTTCAATTAGGCCATTAAGCGGCACTTTTGAACGCCAAACAATTAATTTTAAAAGTAATAATAATTGATTTTACCGTCCATTCGGAAAAGTAGCTTGTTATGGAGAAGAACGGACAAGAAACTCCTTACTTACTTTAAAAAAAAGTGTTTTACAACATTTACATCATCATCATATCAGCCGAAAGACATCCACTGCTGGACATAGGCGGTCACGCAAGCGTCACCACATTGACCGGTCCCGTGCGTCCCGCATCCAGCAGATCCCCGCAACTTTCACCAGGTCATCGGTCCACCTTCCAACACAAACGTCTTCCGGTTCGCGGTCGCTTCTCCAGAACTTTTCTGCTTTTCATTGTTGAAAGATTATTCATTGTTGAAGTGAGTTGTCGTGGGATACGCTTAATTTTGCATAAATTTCATCGCCACTATTCTTAAAAGAGAGAAGCGTGGCAGCAGCTCATCAGTGGCTCAATCAAAGCTTTCCAAGATGGGCACGATCTTCAGAAATAAAGATAACGAATAAGAAGAGACTTTCTTAGATCGGTGAAGGATAATACTATAAGAAAACCGGATCTAGCTAGAACTAAATATTTTCTACACAAATTATTACTTCTACCAACCCACACTTGGCCTTATAATGGATTATAGCCATCTAGCAAAGATAAGGCTGGTTTCCTAACTGTATAAATGTTAGGTTATAGGCAGACAATGTTCTAGGTAGATGCTTTTTTGATAAAAAATACATAATGATAATAAATAAATAACAAGAAATGACATGGTTGTCGACATGTGGGATGTGAATACAGCAGTCATTGTGCCGATAGTCGTGACGGCCAATGGTATAATAGCCAAGAGCCTCGACAAACATCTGAGGAGGCTCTCGTTGGGCAGCTGGATCAGGGGCTTGATCCAGAAAGCGATACTCCTGGACACGGCTCGTATTGTTAGGAGGTTCCTCTCTCAGGAGCCCTTACCACCGGTAGCTTGGACCCTGTTCCCGATACCGGTGGGCTACTATTTTTTGTATTTTTAAATGTTTTTTTATTTTATAAAATGTTTAAAAATGTAAAAATATGTAAATATAATAAATAAATGGAACAAATAAAATAAAAAAGCCTTTTATTTCATGCATTAAAGAATAACATCATTATAATTTTTACATAAGTATTTTTTTTACATGGTGATAATTTAAAAAATAGTTAAGTATAGTAATTTTTTTTAGTTTGTTTCAATGTCATATTATTTTATAGCTTTCATAATATTTTTCATTCAAATAGTGTATTTGCATTCAAGTGTCAAAAGCTTTTTTGATGTATAATAGCTGTTATCACTTTCAATTTGATAAACTATTCGATGTTTTTGTACTTTTATGTATTTATACTTTAGTCGTATTGAATTTTAGTTTTTCATTATTATTATATCATTAGAATGAATCATTGATGTCGATGTGTAGGTAGCGTGGTAAGTGATCGACAACAGTAAGTCACATTGTGGTTTATTATTTATAATAATTTAACAGAACATGAGGGTATTCATCAAAGGGTAAACAGTGGTGTAGGCTGGTCCACCCACTTTTCACGTTTTGTATTGTAGTGCCATTTAATCAGAGTGCTGTAGTGGCCCAGTGGTAACGGCCCCGACTTAAATGACGTAGGTCGTGCGTTCGAACCCAGGAAGGCGCTTTACTTTGTGTAAATTATTTCATAACCACTGCTCAAAAAACGGTGAAGCAAAACATCGTGAGGAAACCGGCATGTCCTAGAACCAAAAATTCGTAGGCATGAACACAAGACATCCACAAACAATCACAAAGCGTTTTGCTAATACTTTCATCGTGCACACAGCTGAGGAGTGGAATTCCCTGCCGGAATCTTTGTTTCCTGATTGCCACAACCTTGGAGTAAAAGTTTAAGTCAATAGTGAATAGACGAGATAGTGGTCAAACGAGAGCAATGGTGGCCCACTGGTAACAGCCGCGACTTACAAGTTGTAGATCGTGGGTTCGAACTTAGGCAGGCGCTTTACTTTGTGTAAATTATTTCATCATCACTGCTTTAAAAACGGTGAAGGTTTTCTTTCACCGTTTTTTTCTTCATGAGGAAACCGGCATGTTTTAGAACCAACAATTCGAAGACATCTGACATACCTGCACTGGGTCCGCGTGGTGGATTATGCCCATTCCCTCTCACAGTGAGGAGGCCTGCATACACAACCGACCATATGCTAGTAGTGCGGAAAAGGGGTCTATCTATCCTATTCTATCCTACCATCAGGCGAGATAGTGGTGAAACGCGAACCAATAATAATCGTTGCCTGCAAATAAACGTTTACTTTACTTTACTATAGATACATTAAAAAAAAAACAGCGCAAAGTGCTTCGACCAAAAATCACATGCAATTCAATAGTTTAAATCTATTAACTACCTAATTACCTTACGCTTAGTTTCAGTGGCTTAGTAGGCGTTTCGGCCGCTGAGTTTGGTCCGATCTGGTCGAAACCGGAATTTCATTATTATGAATATTTTTGAGTGGTGTTTCGGACTATACCTATTTTCAAGCAATTTTTGTACAGTCATAATGAAAACCATCAGGTTGGGTTATATTATTTAAGTAAAACTTAGGCATTTTTTGGAAAAAGATAAAGCCTAATACACCACAACAATCAACAGTAAACATAATAAATCACAATAAACAGTCTTATATATCTGTAGGCACTTCTAATGATTTCGTTCTAATGAGAGCTATGGTTTGGAACGACTTGACGACGTATTAGCCCGAAAAGAACCCATGCAATAATGGCCTTGCCTGAAAATTAGACAGTAAAGAAAGAAATAAAATAAATTTATTTAGCACAGACTAAAAGACACAACATAATATTATACATCGGATATAATACAATTAAAATTAAAATAAAAAAAAGTCTGACGTAAGAAATTAGCAGGAAAGTGTGCCTCACGGCTGCGCCAAAAAGGCCCTGTTCAGCAAAAATGCCAGACAACTAGTGCCTGACGCTGGTTTTCAACAGAACCTGGTACCAGTACTCCCTACATATCAATTAAAAAAGCGAACAAAATGGCACCTGAGGTATTCCATATATTCTACCTATCGATATTTTTCGCAGGTGCCATACATGGAATAATTTATTATTTAAAATTTTATTTCCCATTTGGCACCTACGGATCAGAAGGTAGGTAGGTAGGTGTTGGGACGTTTTTTTTTTAGGAAGTCAAAATTAAAAGTTCGATTAAAATCAGTTGAGAGTTTAATAACATGATAAAAATATAACTTTCTCTTCTCATTCTCTCTCTTTATTTTGTCTTTCTCTTTCTTCTCTCTTTGAGAAGAAAGAGCTCTCTCTTCTTTTGATTTTTGAGTTACATGTTGAACAGTTATACACAATCTACCAAGAGGCGAATCATGAATTAGTATTTACGGGCCTAGAATTATAAGCGGTAGAGACGGAGTAACGGAGTACCAGAAGCTCAAAATATGAGTCAAACCAAAGAAATGATATGTGACATGTTACACCGTCGACCACATCATCGCTTACCATCAGGTGAGATAGTGGTCAAGCGTGAGCCTATCTGTAATAAAAAAGTGTGAATGACAATATGGATAATAAAAAACTTTTTTACAAAAAAATACTACCGACTTCCAAAAATAAAGTTATTTTTCACTTTGTAGTTTTCTTTTTTGGAAGTCGGTAGTATATTTTTGTAAAAAGTTTTTTACTATCTATGTTGTCATTCACACTTACATCATTTCGTTGGTTTGACTCATATAGTCATCCGTATAACACATTGACATTTTAATTATTCCTCCAGTATCATTTCGTTTTTGCCGCAATCTTTTTATCGTTTCTTTACAGCTATTATCCGTTAATGATACAACTCGCAAATGTATCACTTGTTATTTATAACACAAAATACAATGCCAAAAGATTGATAAGACTGATACTTTCAAGATTGTCATTATAATATTGCAAGATGTTTCATTACTCCAATCAACTTGTCAGCTAATAATTTATAACTTCAAAAGCATCATTTATAATTGAAAATTAATGGCTGTTATTAACGCTGATCAATCAGAAAAAAACATGATAATGAACATAATATATAATAAGAACATGACGTTTTTAATTGCTAGATAAATCTAGCTGTCATTTTCTTTTTATGATTGTTAAAAGGAGACAGCGATAAAATTATAGATAATGGTGTACTTATAATCGTAGTTATGTAGAATTATGTATTGGAAAATTTTCCGATGTTGAAGAGTAAACAGCTGATTTCGTGGATAGAAGGAATAGCTAAACTGGTTAACTGGAAAGAAAACACTGCAGGCACTGTTTATTGGTAGATGTGTAGATGGTGAATTGGCAATCAAGAACCACTCATTACAATATGGTTCGAAACCAGACAGGCAATTTAACTTATGGAAGTTATTTCAGCATGACTGCTCTCGAAACAGAGAAGGAAAACATCGTGCTAAGAAGACATATTGAATAATTGTATGTGTAAATGAATAAATAAATAATAATAATAATAATATTGTAACATCTACCAACGCACAATGAACTCGCGTGATGAATTTCAGCTCGCTTCCTCTAAGAGAATTAACTGTAATTAATTAATTACGTGTGTTAATTTTTATACATATTATCTAGAATGAGCAATTGTAAGAGAGAAGTGGAGGGAGATATAAGTCCAGAGGTGGGACAACATACGTTATGTTAATTTTTAATTAATAAATGGATACCAATGATCTAAGAAATTAAATATTTTGCTTTTTTACTTTCTTGAAAATAATAAAGTAACAACTAACAGAGAACTAACTAGGGCTGCCGAAAATAGACAGCAGTGCATGGTTCCGGACACAAAATATGATATGTTTTTTTTGTTAGTGGAACAGTGATCGCGTGCAATACGCTGGCGATTAAACAAAATAAGTTTCATTTGTAAGTAACGATAGCAAATTAAGTATATATGCTTTAGTTATAAATGTGGTTGGTACGAGTATACAATTTGTTAAAGAGAAGCAAGAAAAGCTTGAAGAAGAATGAATATACCTCATCATTATTTCAGCTGAAACAAGACAACTGCTGAACAAAGGCGTGGCCTAAGTATCGCCACATCGAGCGGTAATGTGCGTTTCACATCGAGCGGATTTCCGTAGACTTTACCAAACTATTGGTAAACTAGTAAACTTAATCGAACTTTGGATGAAAGGGTCCCACTGAGTATTCCACTGGAGAAATATAAAGATTTTGTAAATGGTGTCCAACAGACTAATTTCAATCTGGTAGGAAGAGTGTAGATAGGGCGGCTATATGCCTCAGAAGGCTCAGCCGAGACTCGATAAAATCATTAAACAAAGTTCAACCAAGGGACCAATGTCTAAATTAGAATTTGCTACAGCCCACCACCCGTCCCCTCGAGAATGAACTACCCAAATCATTACTATCTTATCCTTGTGCCCCTTCCCTCAGAAATGAATAATGGATCCGCAATTGAGTGTAGGCACAAATAAAATTACAGCCTTTTGAGATGATTCTGGATAAGTACTTTCCATTGTTGGACAGCTCATCGATTACTATCTGGTGGCATAGTGATCAAAAGCGAGCCTATCAATTCTAAACAATGAGATTTTTCAGCATGATTTTCATATTTCTTCCATAGTCTACCATGCTCTAAGGCAATTATGAATCCCATGCCATGCAATGCTATTTATACATTCACGCAGCTAAACTCCCTGCTTCATTATTCCATTTTCCATCCACAGTTACAAAGGAACGTTTCTTGAAATGAAGTAAAACTACTTTCTTGAAATAAAATATTATAATCGCCTTTTATAAAGCTGCTTTACATTTTAAATTGTTCGTCGCCAGTTCAAGAAGTTTACTCGGTTCGTGGTCAGAAAACTCATTTACGGGCATATATTTTTATTCCAGTCACTAACGCTTGGTCTGGCGAGCTATATTTTTTCTGAAGGTATACTTTATTTCCAGTTGAGCACGTATTCAATTGCCTTAATATTTGTAGCACTTAGGTCACTATATTTTGTTTTTGTAGTTGATTCTTCTTTGATGTCATTTTCGTCATCACCAGTCTTATAATCAGTATATGATTATATATAGTATATCAGTCTCATAATTTAATTCTTCGGAGCAAGATCTTCAGTATCTTGGTTGGTAAAATTAGTTATTGTTATCTAAGTAAGTTTAAATTAAAATCTCATTATAAACATTTCAACCGAAAGGCATCTCCTGGTAGACTTGGCCTTCCCCTAGCGTCGACATATCGAACAGTCTTCTACTATTTACTTTAAGCCGCCTCCTACAGGCCGCAGCGGTCTGATGGAACCTTCTGGAAGGCATTCCAACACTGAATCTTCCGGTACGCAGCCACCAGTTTAATGAGCAAATGTATCCTGCTTCTAAAGAGTCCTAATTCCTCTAAGTGAGTTTTAACTTCTGCAAACAACTGTTGACTTATTTGTCTGATTATCAGCATAAATACATTTTGTAGAACCAATTCTACTAATTCAAGATGTCAAATACTGTTCATAGATAACGACAGTAACGACAGCCTCTATTACGAACTAATTCCAAAAGGAGACAACGTTTCACCAGAAACACTTAGAAAGATCCCAAGTCCCACTCCCAAACTAAAAGAGCATTCAAACTTCAGTTAGTTAATTATTCAGCCATCGCAGAATCAATTTAAAACAGAACTTTAACAGGCAACACCTAACGAACTACCGTCACGCCTCCGTAATGATATGCGTAATTACTGAAAATTTTGGAGTTCAGAACTTGTAGCAGATGTTGGAACTCTAATCATGTTGGAGTTTTGATTTTAAAATGAATTTTGTTACGTTAGGGACTTTCTGGTTTTGGTGGTGATTGTGAAATTAGTGTTACGTTTTTGATATTAGAGTTGAAATCTTCTTTAGCCACGTTAAGTGAGTTTTTGGTAGCGATAAAACTTAGGAGTACACGTCAGCGACATGTTTATGTGACCTTTATGGTGAAGACTGGCATCACAACGTCACAGAGTGTGCATGTCTGTCTGCTTTTCATTAGACTCACCTTCAAAAGACGCTACCCATGATCAAGTACAGAAATCAAAGAATATCCTTAAGGTACTCATAAATTACTTCTGCCTAAACTCCTGAAATAGAACCAAATTCTGACAAAGATTTAAAATAATTTATACTTTATACTTAACTGATTTTATGCCTCAGATTTAATACGAAACATGTAGATTTATCAATCAATCAATTTAACACAAAAATATCTACTGAATATTTCGCTTTGAAAACCCTGTTTAAATAAAACAGTTCGGATTTCACTTTGACGTACTCATCACCTATTGAGTGGTGAATAAAAACATTCCATTAAGATTTTATAAGAGAGAACCTCTAAAACCTTTCAATCAAACCTTTCTATGTACCTCCATTTTGATATTTAAAAAATAATAAACTAAAAACTGCCAAAGGCCCCTTCATAGGCCCTTTGGTAACCTTTCATGGAAAGCAACGGAAAAATCCATCATATTTGATTTTTTAGGGCTACACTTACAGCAATTAAGGGCTTTTCAAAATGTGAAAGAGCAAAGAAAGTAAATTCTCAGAATTTATTAAAACTGGCTTATTATCAAAAACACTGTAGGTTCATGTTGAGGCCGTACCCTGACCAAAAAACCAGCATTAACTTTTTTTAAACAATGACGTGGTGTACCTAATGAGTATGTAAGGCAATTGAACATGATTCATATAAGATATAAAAGTTTGCTATAGTAAGTTTCTAACTAGTTACTTTTTACGCGGTAAATGTTCCTTGGCATTATTAAGGACGTACCCTGACCAAAAAATCAGCATGAGATATGAGAATTCCTATTGGCCTAGCGGCACTGGTGGCGCATGCATTACGGTAGTGAATACGCCCAGATTTTAGAATAAAATCTTTATATCGAATATTGGTCTTTTGAAAAAAATAAAACTTACAAAATGTTCGTTATCAAATTGTCTATCTATTAGTGTTAGTATAAAAAATAATTAATGAACACTTTACGAGGAGATGCATGCTATCAATAATTATTTCTCATTTTTATGGTTTTGTTGGAAGAAGATTAGTGAAAGATATATCTCTTTAAAAAAAAAGTGTACTACCATTTTAGAATCAACATTATGTAGAAATTTAACGTATTTTTATTAATTGATATTTATTTTTAAATAAAAAGTAGATACCTCTTAAAAACGACTAGCGCGGCGTTTTGCTCGGGGAGGCGCCTTAAATCTCCTAATCCAGAATAATTTTAAGTATAAGGCATTTTAGTTTTCTATACCCATACAAATATTATAAAGGGGAAAGATTTTTTTGATTGTTTCTATGTTTGTTTGTACCGACAAGGTTCTGAAACTACTGGACCAATTTAAAAAATTCTTTCGTCTATGGAAAGCTACATTATTCTCGAGTAACATAGACTATAATTTATTTTCAAAAAACAAGAGATCCGTATGGAACATGTAATAATGTAACACAAAGTAGTGAAATTTCGCCTATAAAATTCATTATTTGGCGTGCGCTGACAATACTATTCATGATACATAAAAATTATAGAGTACATGATGAAAGTACTCATTATTACCTACATAAAAAACTGCAAGGTATATATATCTCACTATAATAGTTAAGTCACAATAGCAGATTTTGTGTTCTAAAATTTAATTAGATCGCCAGTAGAAACAAAAGTTGGTAACATTCGTATTGTAGTATGGTATTAATTCCTATACAAATAAATAGTTTAACTAATTGGTAGATAGGAAACTCTACCCACCTACCCAGGTAGGTAGGTTGGTAGGGTAGGACGGGTAGGTTCATCGATAGGGCAGTGAGTACGTTGGTAGGTAGGTAAGGTTAACCTACCTACCCACCCACTTACCTACCCACCTAGGGTAGGGAAGTGGGTGGGTAGCTAGGGTAGATAGGTCGGTGTTAGGTCTATAGAATATAGCCAGTTGACGGGAGCGAAGCCACGGGGGTCCACAGTTAGTATTGTATAAAATACGCCCTAATGATTTTGCTGACCATACATATGAAAGTAAAATATTGATTCACAATACCTATTAGCGACGTATACCAAAGCGAAACGAAAACATTTTTTATGTCACACATCAATAATTCGCAATAAAGCACCTTAAATGTGCGGATCACGGAAAATTATTGAATAAAATCGTGTACGGTGGAAAGAAAAGTGGTGTAGCGTATACACATGCAAGTGAAGAACTCAATGAAAAAAATATTGCACACGCCGTCGGCAGTGGTCAGTGCAGCGTGACGCCAGATAAAAATGATCAGGCAGGCATAGAGGGACTCATTAACCAAGTAGCCATCGATGTAGATGGTTCGGGAAGGCGTGACCCACAAATGGATTGGTGAAAACCTGTGACACAGTGTTTGTGAAAAAGACATAGGTGAAAATGAATCCCCTTGCCCTTTTGGTCGCTTTTATGCTGATGGGGGATGTTAGGGCGATTATTGAACTGAACTGTAGTGATAATGCTACGTGTATAGATCATATGGCGAAGGAGATTCTGAGGAGTTTGAAGCAGCAGAAAACTGTGAAGGTGTTCAATGTGTTAACGATAGAACCGTTGAAGACGAGGCAGGCGAGGTCGAAGGACTGGTGGCTGACAAACTTCCTAGACAGTCACGCTTTCAGTTTCGACTGGAACGACTACACCTTCAAACTCTCCCAGGCGGATGGAAACGATGCCTTGGATTTGGAGATATACGATGGAAGAACTGCTAAAGGTAGGTGTTAGATTCTATCACCATTAAGAACAATATAAAATTGTATAAAGGCACGGCAATGAAAATTAACGAGCTAGTTTCAAATGTAATAAAAAGTTTCACGAAATTTTTTAAATTAAAATGAGCCAGATTTCGTATTTTAATCTCGACGAAATAAAAAGGTTCTAATTTAATATTATTACGTGAAGAAAAGTACTTTTAAAACTTAATTAACCTCGGCCTTATAATTACCATTTTTATTATAAACATGATTAAAAAAGCTACATTGGCAGAAACTTAATGGAAAGCTCTCAGATTTTTATTATTTATTCAGCTCTTTCATTACTTTAAATTCTTTTATACGAAAAATCTAGACCCAATTTTTTTTAGCGTTTCTTCGGACTCATTAATAAAGTTCATAGCAAAGTCTTTAAAGCCTTACGAAGATAAATATATATATTTTTTCATTTAGACCACAGGCTCAAGACACGTAACATTCTATCAACGTAGAAAACGTCACAAATGTATAGGATTGCCATGCACTATCAAAATGTCATATTGTGATCAATCCCTTTCATTTTGGCAACTAGAAAATTGCCATCGCTGATACAATGAAAGTGTATGCCATTGTGTCCACTATCAAGTTTTCCATCTTTAGCTAAATCATTTTCAACAACATCCAATCCTTACATTACCTTCAGTAGCTTCAATCAAGTATCAAGATCGAAGTTCAATAGCAATACAGGTATCGTGAATTATATCAAACAGAAAGTTAGAAAAAGCCAATTAATTATCAAGTGCAATCAGATTAACGTTTACAGTGTGCTAATGCGCATCTAAGCACGCTTCGTTTGATGCATCGGACCGTTACTATTTAAGGCAATGTGTACAAGACTTGGTTCTAGCAGAATTGTTTTACCCACCGTTGCTTTAACTTTTAATTCATGATATGGATTTATGAGTGCAGGCATTGTTTAGTAGGTAATTGTGTTAATGAATGTTTCAAGAGAAAATATAAGAAAAGAGGCGACGTGCTATTTGCATGCACTTTTTCTGCAAACACAATCTTATCTATTCTATATCTATTATTATTCTATCTTATTATTATGATTATCTTTCTGACCTTATCCGATGTTACTTGGAATAGAATAGAGCATCACGCTATGTTATTCCTTTCTTTTTTGTCAGCAGTCACAATGTAATCATTCACTTCCTTTTCTTTCATACAATTTGTTAAACAAGTCATCATCGTGGGTAGCTAAAACTCTGGCTCTCCATCCATAGTCCAAAAGCTTTGATATTCAATTCAACATTTAATTATTTTAGTCACATGCGTTTCATTCCCTCTATTTACATCAAAACAAACGATCCTTCTTTAACTTTTCAGTCACTAATGATATTCTCAGGCTTGCTCACATACTCGTACTAAGCTTACTCAGTATTATACAGTGTGAATGAAGCCTAAGTGCTCTTCCTTGTCATGATGCACAGTAATTATCTTGTTAGTACAAATTTGTGTTCCGGCCTTTCTTAACAAGAATTCAGTTTGAGATTTTTCCCCACTCATAAACCACGTTGCACGTTAAATGTCCAATGAATTATTCAAAAAATTCACTAATATGTGATAAAATTGACCATTTTGAGTGCTTTTTGATTATTTAGAGGTTATTTTTCTTCCATGTTTTAATATCTTTTGTTAAAGAAAAAATTATTTTGAATTTTGAAACTCTTAATCAAAACACGTGGACTAAGTGTGAAAATACTGCTTACATTAAATGCAGAACCTATAACTTATTTCAGAGATGTGAGAGAGAAGATGATTTATAATAATGATCAAACATAGTAGCGAAGTACGTGTACCCTATGAGGTTAGATATTCGGATAACTTACTACGATAAGAGTAGCCGAGGGACGAGGGTGAAGCTCAGTGGCATGAATCGGTGGAGACGTAGATACTCATTGTATACTTCAGATCCTACCGTAGACTTCCGTAGACAGTTCCTAGGAGTACCTAAGATGTCTAAAGTAATAGGTACACAAGTTCTAATACGGTAGGTATGTGCATAATGATATAGTTTCCTTACGCAGTATTGTCTGTTTAAATGAGAACACCAGCCAGTAATAAGCCTTTTTTGGATAATGTGATACTGATGATAGACTCATTATAATAAAATGCTACAAAAATGTATGTTTTTACCGTATCCTAGACCCTTTATAATCTAAATATAGGTAAAATTCCTCTCATAAGGATTGATATGTGTTGTACTGTACATTTCTCGGAACCATCGGAACCGACTGAAAAGCTATCGTGTCGAAGTAAAATTATCAATATTTGTACAACAGTCGCTTGATCCATCAAATGGAAGAAATAGCAAAAACGTCAAATCTGCTTAACATCAACTTTAGTCCATAACATTCGTAAAAGCTTCTAGGAATCTAAAACAAACGTTTTCAACCGACTGAAAATGCAAACCTGTACATAAAATTTGACTAGTTTTGCTCTAGTGACAAAAAAGGCAAAACCTATGTTTTTCCTCTGTTTAAGGTTAAAAAATCCTGTGACACAATTTCAACAATAAAAACAAGCAAAATTTAAAATACCCGCAATACATTTTTATTCCATGCTACATAATTTGTCTAGTAGTAGACACGCTTTGATCGATAATCTATTGAACACGTAATTATGACACGATCTTGCGAAAACACCCCGATTGATTGAATCGTAGTAAAACGCCAATTACTTTTCAACGGCTGAACCGATTTTCATCAAACCTAGCTAAGAAAACTCTCGATAAAGACATATTTCAAACAATAAAAAAAACTAAATCAAATTCGGTGCATCTGTTTAGAAGCTATGATGCCACAGACAGATACACAAATATACAAACACATAGGCACACACGTCAAACTTAAAACACCCCCTCTTTTTCCGTCGTGGGTTAATTAAATTTAAAATGAAAAATTAACCCTCGACACGAAAACCTCTAAAATGCAAAAATTAAGCCAAAAAAACTCTCGACAAAGTCACCTTTCAGACAAAAAAAAAATCAAAATCAAAATCGGTTCATCCGTTAAGGAGCTATGATGCCACAGACAGACACAAAGATACACAGTTCCGTCGAGGGTTAAAAGTGTCCTTGTACAACTACGGTATATTGGGGCGTGTCCAAAATCTGTACTAATCTTGCCATCTTGTTTTATCTATTACATTTCCACAGATAATTTCTAAACTGTTTACCAGCAACGCCACATCAGTTGTCATTAAAGGGCCTTCTACTATTCCGATTTCTCCTTATGTGTTTCAACCAGCCATAGACAGCTTCTACAGAAGAGATGACCATCCGTTACCGAGACTCCACCATAAATTATTCGTTGCTTTTTGATAGTTGTCATACTTTCGAACTTCAGTCAGTCTTACCACAAAGGATCATGTTACCGTATCATCATCATCAGCCTTTTAATGTGCCCACTGCTGGGATACATGACTCCTCTCTGTGAGAGAGGAAATAGTTACCGTATCGTATCGGTCTATCCATGTAAAAGGCAGGTACTCACAACCCACAGGCTTATAACGTATCTTAGCAAGAGTAAAACGATAGCGATTTTTGGGCAATAATTTCTCTTCAATACAGAAGTTTTAGAGATTTTGGTGGAGTTGGGTGAAACGATTACTATAGCTTCACTGTCAGTAGGTAATGCCGAATTTTAAGACATAAAGCCGAGTTTGATCGAGAGATTATTGCTGATTGCTGTTTCTTACGTAATAAGAATGCCAGAGCCGGATGAGAATCCGGCCAGACTGTAACCCGAACCGTAACAGCTAGGCAGATAAAGTTGAGGAAAAACGATAAAAAAAAACTGTATTCTAAAGCAAAACCCCATAAAGTTTACTCTTTTTAGTGTTGGTACCTCATATTACCATGAAAATCATTTATAGCCAGAGTACATCTCATTTAAATCCCAATAAGCCCAAAACACGACTAGGATACATTGTTATATTACGGAGTTCCAGTGGCCGGTAGTCTTTTTCATCAGTTCCAACTTCACCAAATGATACTTTCTGAGAGCAAATGCTTGTCATGTTATTGAAACCAAAATCACTATATGTATATTTGAAGAGTTCCCTCGATTTCCATGGGATCCCATCATTGGATTATAATTTGGTGACAATGGGACTATTCGAAGACATGAGACATCCACCAACCTGCACTGGGCCCGCGTGGTGGATTACGGCCCATTCCCTCTCACAGAGAGGAGGCCTGTGTCCCAGCAGTGGGAACATTGATAGGCTGATGATGTGATGTGGGACTATCTCGAGAGTATATCCTTTCAAACAAAAAAAAGAATTTTGCAAATCCGTCTACATCACGGAGTTATGCCAAAACCAATGAAAATACAAAACGAACCTTCTTCTCCGAGAACCTTCTCCTTTTTGGGAAGTGGGTTACAAAGAAGTTAGATAGCAAACTCTATCTAATATATCTCTGTGTAATGAGACCTACTACATAATTGTTTGTCTGAACATCCAATTCCAATACTCCCATTATACATATAAATGTAGATTCCTTTGTCTGTCTGTAGCACGTATTGACTGTCTATAGTAAGTTATTCCATTATCATATTCATTGAATGTTTACTTCGATTAAAATGATAATAATGCGGATATAGAACTTTGCATGGGACGTTTATTTTATAGGCGAAAGTGTTTTTAAGAGTTTTATTCTAAAAACATGCAATAACGTACCTACTGTTTCCACTGCTGGAACACAGACATTTAAACAAAAAGAGGGACTGGGCCATAATCAACAACGCGGGCCCAGTGCGGTTTGGTGGTGGTCAAAGTTGCAAATAAGAATTGTCTTTGTGTCTTAAGTTCCTCAACTGATAAATTCAGTTCGGCTTTGAAGCGTGGTGATAATATATAACGTTTAAAATTTTACCATTCAATAATATTGTGGCGATCAACTAAATTATAGTCTGGCTATTGTAAGTCTGGAGAAGTCTAATAATGCAAACATCGAAAATTTTGGGAAGGTGACCGTCTGTACCACGAAAAAAGATTTTGATAGTATTTTTATTTCTATAGGATGCTTTGTTTTTTTTATACCAATTACTTACTGTACTTACAGTTTGCACCAAAGCGTGCCAACACTACACATATAATAACACTTATAAACTAAAAAACTTTATACAAACATTTAACATAGTTTTGTTAGTGAGCATATATATGTCGACGCCAGGTTCCCGAGCAATTAGGACGTTCAGCAAATTGAGCGCCTGGGCTGTAGGAGTATGACGAGCAGTCAGGGTACGCGAGGGCGGAGCTGCGACCAGGCACCGTGACACCCGCATTCGGTCCGGAGCGAATAGTGAATAGTTTAGTACGATGCATTATGGATACTGTATCGAGTTTTGACACTGTGAGTGGCCGTTTTCAGTGTCTGCCGCAAAACCACAAACTTTATTGTTTAGCTTCATAATGTTGTAATTTGACACGATCTTCTTGTAAACAACATGAACAGGTGCGGGCGTATGAATATTCAAAAAAATGTTTTAGTTAAGTAATCTATATTTTTATTTGTTGTGCGCTTTTGTTAACTGTCCTAATTGTGTAAATCTCGCTATAACACTGAGGTTTGCTGTAAGAGAATCCAATTATGGGTTAAGCTCACCTTTGTACATAAGTTGTCCTTCTGTATTTGTATATTTTTGTTTTGTGTACAACAAAGAATGTATGAAGAATATAAATGAGTATTATGCAAAAATCAAAAGACGAAATATCACGTCAAATTTTCGATATCTTGTAAACATTATCGTTTATGGCTAAACATGACATCTTGCAGTGCCCTTCCATCTTAGCATTTATAATTTTATTTTAAGGAGGTACAGTTTGTAAGTTTATTTGTAGGAAGTAATCTCTAGAACAACTGAACCGATTTGGAAAATTCTTTCACCATTAGAAAGCTACATTATTCTTGAGTGTTATAGGCAATTTTTGTCCCGATAAAATAACGGGTCTTGCATGGTGGGCCACGGGAGCGAAGCCGCGGGTCAAAAGCCAGTCATGTTACGTAATAACTCCCTCACTCTAATTTTAATAGGTTTAACCGTATTTCTACTATTTTTTTGTGAAAAACAATTAACAGCGCAAGCAATCTGAAAGTTCAAGTACCAAAAAAGTTACTGATGTAAAAGTATACCATAAGCAAAACTTTTTGGGATACCAATTAAGACTTTTGCAGACTTTCAATACCCAGACTATACTCATTTTTAGCAAACTACATCTACCATCAATGTTGTTAGTATCTTTTTCACGTGTTAATGTTTCATATTTCATAACGCTGAAATTTCTGGATAAAAAGAGGTTGGTTTGGTTTTGGTTGGTTGGTTTGGTTTAATTTGGCGATGAAATGTGTGCACGAATTTTCTATTCTAAGGAAGAAAATCATCCGCTAAATGGGTTAAAAAAAGGGATACAAATTCTTACTTTGTCGGTTAGAAATCCATCGGGAAACAGTTAGTTATTTACTTTTTTTTCTAATCCAACCTGACAATATTACTTCTAAAAAAATACAACCGACTTCCAAATAAAAACACTACAAAGTGAAAAATTACTTCAATTTCGGAAGTTGGTGTTCCTGTTTTCGATTCTTTGTTTTTTGACACCGCCTTCCAAAATTGAAGTTATTTTTTTAATTTTTTGTGTTTTATTTGAAAGTCAGTTGTAATTTTTTTGTGAAAAAAAGATTTTTATTTTTAGAAAGAAATGAAAGAAAAAGTGTTCATTCGTCACAAAAATGACATACGAAATTTTTGATTTTTCCCTTTTTAGTGGTACATAATGGACGTTCTATAGTAAAGTATCTATCTATATTGCCCACAGCGATGCCAGAATAGATTACCCGAATGACATGTAACTAGAACATAACCAGTGGAATGTGAGTGTACCAGGGTGAACTGTACACATCTGCGTACTCGTTTAGAGAATACTGGCGTGAAGGTATGTCCTGAAATGGTGTCAACAATAAACAGATATGCATTTGACGTCATTTATTGAATACTTCTGTTGTAAATCTCCATAGTTCTTCATCAGATCTTTACCAAATTTAAATGGGAAAATTTAAATCTGAATGGTTGTATAGTTTGAGTTGATCGACACGAAAGAAGAAATGGGACCATTTCGGAATAAACAACTTGCGAACAAATAAAAATTTGTAAATCCGTTTATTAATATATAAATATCCGAATTGAGAACCTCTTCCTTTTCGGGATGACGTTTAAAAATCAAAACTTAGCCCCGGACATGACTTAAAAACATCAAAACAAAAATATAACCAGAAATAACCCCCTACATCCAAGGTCTACCCGGACATGGGTAAAAGTCCTAAGTAAATTCATTTGCTCCATCGCCAATATCACATAATCTCAAATAAGGCTGCTTCTTCATAATCCAAACTGTTTATGCAACGGAACGAAGATTAAATATCTGGAGTATCGTGACGATCTCACGCTCTTGAATTTATTATAATGTTTTGGAACTGATTTACGGTACTTACCTAATGTGATACAGATTGACGTTCCATGTTAAGTGATACATATTGGTGAGTTAATATGCTTTTAAAAGTTACCAACACCATTAGTATTTTACGTTACGGGCGCACGGTTGGCGCAGTGGCTGAGATTGACTGCTGCGTTGCGTGTCGCGGGTTCGATTCCCACACCGAACAAATATTTGTTTGACCTACAGATAGTTGTTCCGGCTCTGAGTGTTGTGTATGTGAGTTTATATTTTTGTAAAAGCACCCACGGTACAAGAAGAAATTCATAGTGTGGGGATCGTTTAAAAAATAAATAAAAAAATCATTCAAAAGTGCCGTTTAATGGCGTACTTTAAATAAATTATTTCGACTCTGATGCCCGCAAAGCTAAAAGAAAACAAAAACCGCCACTGGCATCAAAGCTTAGGTAAGCTTTCGTCAAAGCTTGGCTGGCATCAAAGTCAAAAAATCAGGTTAGGTACTCATCATGATTCTTTTCCCGAATTATTTGAAGAAAAGAATGTCTGTTTCTATAATATATCTCTTAATCTCTCTACAAAAAAGTCTGGTGCGTAGTGCTCAAAACTGACGTGCGTCTGTGAATAGATGTATGAAAGAAAAAAAGGGTTTATTCGTGAGCCGCTAATAACCAAATTACATTGTTAGGCAACTGTTGTAGTACAAAATGGTACTGCATCTGATTACTATCTTTGTGATAACAATCTTTAAGTAGGTACACTAAAATATCGACGAGTGGTCCTACCTGTAGGAACACTAAAGTCTTTTGAAGCTCCAGGAGCCTTTTCAACCTCTAGCTTGAAAGGAACCAATCAACAATTCACTATTACACAATCCTCAGAGCCTTTGATGTTTTAATCAATTACCTGTAAGCAATTCTACCAGATTTCTGTCGAAACAAATCCGACAATTGTGTAAAACAATATTAAAGGAAAATGGCAACTAGTGGTTTGATTCTATAGCTATAGTTTAAGAAAAAATCACCCCTCTTTTAACGGGAGTTAGTCACTGCATTTGAAAGATACATGACACATTTATTGCGAAGGAAAATTTTACTATTATGTTTTTTGTCTATTGTTTAAAAACAGACAACGCAATTTATTTTTATATTTCAATATTTTTTCAGTGGTGGCCCAGTGGTATTAGAGCAGTGGTGGCCCAGTGGTATCGGCCGCGATTTACAAGTTGTAGGTCGTGGGTTCGAACCCAGGCAGGCGCTTTACTTTGTGTAAATTATTTCATCACCACTGCTCTCAAAACGGTGAAGGAAAACATCGTGAGGAAACCGGCATGTCCTAGAACCAATAATTCGATGACATGTGACATCCACCAACCCGCACTGGGCCCGCGTGGTGGATAACGGCCCACTCCCTCTCACAGAGAGGAGACCTGTGTCCCAGCAGTGGGAACATTAATAGGCTGATGATGATGATGATTTTTTCATAAGTATTGAAAAACTAGCTGTCGGTCTCAGCTCCACCTGCGTTTTGATGAATCAGCTATAGATATCACTGTAAAATTTTATCAAAATTAGTACAGTAGTTTTTGTGTTAAAGAATAACAAATATCCATCCACCCTCAAATTCAACATTTTGGGATAAACAGTTCAACATTTTCCAAATTAAATATTTTGGGATCCAACATTTTGATAATTCAACATTTTTGGAATTCAACATTTTGCAAATTCAACATTATGACCCGGAAGGTCAACTTCGCATTTGTATATTGGTAGGAAATATTAATGAAGGATTTGTAAAAAGCGAAGAAGATGGTCATTTGCTACCAAATATCATAAAATGAACACCATACTCCCAATATTTGCAATCTCTAACCCAGATTGCACTATATTAACCCTAACTACTCCATAGATTTGATCTAATGGATCGTTAGTTTCACATTATACCAAAGAGATCGTAAAGTACTTAGCAACTGCTACGAGTACATTAAATCTAATCCAATATGGCTGACATCCCCTGTGTAATTTGAAATGTCATTAGCTGAAACTGGTGTTTGAAAACTTAGGAACTTACCTTAAATTCGTAAACAATTTTGTGAGTGGAAGATTTAGTCAAGTAATTCGGTTCTGTGAGAGTGAATGGATTGACTTAATTAAGTACTAGCTGTTCCCCACGGCTTCGCTCCCGTGGGCCACGCCACAGGACCCGTTTTCGGGTTTTTTTTTTAATAAATTAGCCTATAACACTCAGGAATAATGTAGCTTTCTATTGGTGAAACAATTTTTTAAATCAGTCCAGTAGTTTCGGCGCCTATTCGGTACAAACAAAAAAAATAATCTTTCCTCTTTAAGTATAAAATTATATACTCGTATAAGTATAGATAAATGTTTGATTTGCTGTACTAAATATTAAAAAATAAATAAATTTGGATTTTCTTAGCGTTTATCCAATGCAGGCGTTCACATGGCGTAATTAACGCGTAGAGATCTTGTAGTAGATCTCGCATGAACGCTAGTACTTTTGATACAAAATAAATAACATGTTGTTGTTATTACAATATCTACCTACAAATTTACTGTTCACCTGGAAGACGTCCACTGCTCCTACGTCCAAAGTATCGCTACATTGATTGGTCCTATCTTTCTTATTCAGCGGACTCCTACGGTTACGACTAGATTATCTGTTCAATTTTCTGTAGGCATTCCATTGCTGCGTATTTCTGTATGCGGTCGTCACTCCACACCACTAGCCATTATTTTGTCATTACGTAATGGCTTTTCTGTACAAAAAAAAAATGAAAAGCTCATGAAACTTGAAAAGAAAAAAATAAAAATTATTATTATATTCGTAACTCGCATAGGAGATACAGACACCAGAACAAAACACAATTTAAGTACGCTAATCCATTGGTTTCTAAGCTTCATTCAAACTTTCAACCTACGAGTTTGATGCGTGGAAGTCAGGCCGCTATTCTAACGTTATGATATCGGTAGTTGGCCGTAACTGGGTAGTACAGATCAGATGGCAGCAATTCTTTGTAAAATACTGGCATTTGGGCACATCCGGTTACTCCAGAATTGACACTTACATAGTTGGGAGGGGTCTTTGCAGACGATAAAGGCAAGGACATAGCACATCAAATCCAAATGGGCGTAAAAACGAGACCATACAGCTATAGTGGTAAAATAAAAGTGAAGATTGTTGTCTTAGTATTTACATACCTGTTACTTCTGTACAGCATATATTTTAACATAACTGGCATTTGCCATTGCGTTCAAAGGCAAACATTTAGCCAACCATCTATACAATAAATACAAACCGAACTCAAACTACGCACATAATATACACAAGAACAAAATATATCATGGCGTCGAAGTACTCTTCCACATCGTGCCCAGAAGACTGGTAGCGTTTCCACGTTGAATGACAATGCTAATTCCTTGGGATAAGAACGAACCAGCCATCTGGTCACGCAAAGTGTCTATTGACGGCGAAAAATGGTATTTATTTATGTAAAGACAAACTACATAATATTAAATCTTCTATCAAATCCTATTGCCTTGATGTTGATAGTAATTACAAATTGAAAATAATACCTTCCTTTTTAGGGTTCCGTACCCAAAGGGTAAAAACGGGACCCTATTACTAAGACGCGGCAGTCCGTCTGTCTGTCTCTCTGTCTGTCTGTCACCAGGCTGTACCTCATGAACCGTGATAGCTAGGCAGTTGACATTTTTACACATGATGTATTTCTGTTGCCGCTATAACATCATCATCATCATATAAGCCGAAAGACGTCCACTGCTGGATATAGGCCTTCCCCAAGCGTCGCCACAATGACCGGTCTCGTGCGTCCCGCAACCTTCACCAGGTCATCGGTCCACCTGGTGGGAGGCCTTCCAACGCAACGTCTTCCGGTTCGCGGTCGCCACTCCTGATTTTTTCTGTCCCATTAGCCATCCGTTCTGCGACCAACTGCCCACTGCCACTTAAGTTCGGCAATTCTTCGGGCTATGTCGGTAACCCTGGTTCTCTTGCGGATCTCTACATTTCTGATTCAATCACGCCAGGAAACTCCGAGCATAGCCCTCTCCATTGCCCGTTGAGTGACTGTAAGCTTTCTGATAAGGCCCATTGAAAGCGACCACGTCTCAGAGCCATATGGCAAAACACACTGATCATAGACTTTTGTCTTGAGACACTGTGGTAAGTTGGACGAGAAGATACCGCACAACTTGCCGAACGCTGCCCAGCCCAGTCGGATTCGACGGTTGACCTCTTTCTCGAAGTTGGCCCTACCCAATTGGATCGTTTGTCCCAGGTAGACATAGTCGCCCACAACTTCGAGAGTAGAGTCTCCGACCTTGATAGGAGTGGGTGTAACATGGGCATTCAACATCATCTTGGTTTCATCCTAAGACCCACTCTTTCGGAAGCTCTACTGAGATCATCGAGCATTATACTGTGGTCCTCCATGGTCTCAGCCATAACCACTATATCGTCTGCAAACCGAAGGGGAGGATGTACTCGCCATTGACGTTGATGCCTAGCCCTCTCCAGTCCAGAACCTTGAAGACCTCTTCCAGTGCAGCGGTAAACAGCTTCGGAGATATGACGTCTCCCTGTCTCACACCTCGCTGCTGAAGGACGGGTTCCGAGGTCAGGGGGGTGACCATAAGCTCTTAGAGCGGTATCAATTTGAGATCGAGCAAGTGACAGATGTATACACGTCAGATACATTTGTCCCTTATTCGATCTCAAATTGATACCGCTCTAAGAGCTTTTGGTCCCTGATCCTGAAGTCGAACTGACATGGTGGCGTTTTTGTATAAACACTTCAACACTTCGATGTACCGGTAGTCAATTTGGCACCGTTGGAGAGACTAGTACAGCCAAAGTCTCGATCGAATCGAAGGCTTTCTCGTAGTCCACAAACGCTAAACAGAGCCACTTTAACAACAAATACTAAAAATAGAATAAAATAAATATTTAACGGAAAAAAAAATACGGATTTTTTTTTTCGTTTTTGGCGATAATGGTTTGGAACCCTTCGTGCACGAGTCCGACTCGCACTTGGCGATTTCGCATTCGGATCTACATTTGTTATGGCGCTCCTACTATTTTGCCATAATTTTATACTTCGCTTCATTTTGTGGTAGAATCCATCTCGTCATTCATTCGTTCATTAGTCTTTGCCGTCGGGCAACAAGACTATGTTCCTACTGAGTTACATTATTCTTTCATATTTTCCGTAATTTACCTCTCATTTATAATAATTATAGTACTAGTATATTGATAAGAAAGATAAAGCTGGCTAATAAAATGAATATTATAACAGGTACCAATATTGTTCATACCAATTTTACTATATACAAATCCTAACCAATATAAAAAAAAACCAGCAAAGTGCGTGTCGGACTTCGAATATTTAGGGTTCCGTACCAAGTCGCAAAATTAAGTTGGTTGTAATAGAAAAAAAATTGAAATTTCAAAGAAAATTCTGATTTATCAATATATTGGTTTTTCTTAGTAAAATATACGTAATAATTAATATTATCACCAAATTTCAAGTTCATAGGTCAATGGGAAGTTAAAAAATTACTTGGAACAAAATTTTGTGAAAAATGCTGAGTTTCTTGGCTTATCATTCCTTAGTTTTCCAAATTAAAGTAAAACATATTATGTATGTACTCAACGAGCTCTTAACAACGATACACCACTCGTCGTAAGGTCTTTTTTGTATGGAAGCCCCCCATTTTTTGACAATTTGTATGGCTTTGGGTCAACAAGATGCATATATTGTAGCTCATAACTGGCGTGCGTTTATGACTAGATGTATGAACATGAGTGAAGCCAAAGAAGTTTGTAAGGACGTGATGGCGTTCTGTAATTTCTGCCTACCACCAAAAACTTCCCACTGCTGGGACACTTCCACTACGCGGGCCCAGCAAAAAATAATTGCTCATATGAAATTCATGACATTCGCAGAGCTGTAACAACATTAAGAAAATTTCATGGAATAGCCTAGTTAAATAGCTTAATTGACTTGACGTGGAACACCTTTTTAATATGCTGTATTAATTAAATGATTTATAATTACATATTTGATGTTATCTGTATTTTAATTACGAAATTTTATTGAATTTAAGTACATTATGTAAGTTTGATTTTAATTAATTGCTTATTTATGAAATTCTGCTATCGCAAAGTAACCTGTATGCAAGTCCGATTACTCATTGAGTGGATGGCCCAGTGGTATCGGCCGCGACTAACAAGTTGTAGGTCGTGGGTTCGAACCAAGGCAGGCGCTTTACTTTGTGTAAATTATTTCATCACCACTGCTCTCAAAAACGGTAAAGGAAAACATCGAGAGGAAACCAGCATATCCTAGAACCAAAAATTTGAAGACGTGACATCCACCAACCCGCACTGGGCCCGCGTGGTAGATTAAGGCCCATCCCCTCTCACAGAGAGGAAGCCTGTGTCCCAGCAGTGGGAACATTAATAGGCTGATGATGTGATGTGATGGATGATTGAATAAAAGACACATAGACCTACTACTAACTCACATAGTAATATTAGCAGGAAAGTAGGATTAGATTTTTAAATATCAAGCTAATGCCTAAGATCATACTTTTTTTCTCAAACTTTATTGTCCCACTGCTGGGAAAAAATCTCCTTCGTGGCTGTCCACTCTTCCCAGTGGACCACCTTCACCAGCCAACGCAAACGCCTCCAAATCGTCTTGCCAATGTTTTCTCATCCCCCCCCGAAGAAGGCACGTGGCGTCCGTTTTCTTACTGTGCGACGACTCTGGCCAAGGTTTTGGGCATTCTGTTTGTATAACCAGCCAAATCCCACTGGACACACACTTTTGTTTAGCTTTCACTCAAGAACTGCTGGACATTTTTTGCTGAAAGTTTACAGTAAAATTGCTTGTACATCCGAATAACACATAGGCTATAATTTATATACATATGGGGTGAAGTAATAAATCCATACATATGGAGCCAATGGCAGCAGGGTGTTTATTATTTGAAAATTGTTTTAATGTCGGTGGATTGTCAGAGTGCTCACTAAATAAAAGGTAATATTAAATAATAATCTTTTGGCCGTCCACTGTCTTTTAAGATACAGGTATACGCTAGTTTAAGAGACAGGGTAACGTAATTTGTCAACAGATGTACCATGTACTTACATCAACATGTTCAGCCATATATTATACTGTACTCTCATAACCTTGTATATCTTGCTTGTGTTTCTAGTATAAGTTTTGTTTTTCTCACCATCTGTATCTTTTTGATCAATAAACAATTTATTATTAATTTTATTTATTCAATAAATTGCTTATTTAATATATTAAAAAAAAACATAAAAAAAAAAAAAAACCGTGACTCTCAAAATGTTTCTCTGTTCAAAAAACAAGTCAAAGAACATTATCTCTCTACCATATTGTAATTTTGTATATTATATGTATGTACTTATATTTAGTTAAGGTATATGTGTAATTTATATATAATTAGTTAAGTTATTATAGTCTATTTTAAGTTTCCTTATTCCTTTCTACACACTGTGTCTTCGTCTTTCATCCAACTGTCCTGTCGCAGGTCTGCTGGAAGAAATTTCTATTGAAATAAGCAGTACCTTTGTGCTCTTCTATCTGTATTCTTTCTTTTCTCTGTAAAGTGTTTTGTGTGTACATAAATAAATAAAAAAATCATTTTAAAATATAAAAAATAGAGGCCCACCAGTATCGAGAACAGGGTCCAAGCTACCGGTGGTCTGGGCTCCAGAAAGAGGAACCTCCTAACAGTACGAGCCGTATCCAGCAATACTGTTTTCTGGATCAGGCCCTTGACCCAGCTGCCTAACAAGAGCTTCCTAAGGTGTTGGTTGAGGATCGAAGCTATTAAGCCATCGCCTAATACGACTATTGGTACAATAATCGCTGTGTCCTTATCCCATATGTTGACAACCTCGCGAGCCAAGTCAAGATACGTGATTTGCTTATCTTTTTCGGCTTTCACAAGGTTCCCGTCATGCGGGACGGTAATATCAACAATCATTGCACGCCTCTCGATTCGGTTCACCACCACTGGCTTAATGGCTACAATAGTCCTGTCAGTGATGATGGACCGATCCCAGTACAATGTGATATTGCCATTTTCGAGAACTGGGTCGGGCACATACCTGTAGTACGGTACCTCCGATGCCTCCAGAGTGTATTTCAGAGCAAGTAGCTGATGGATAACCTAGCTACAAGGTTGTGCCCATGCAAGTACTCAAATTAATTATTAATTCTATTCTTAATTATTTCGTGTTAAGTCCAAAATGTACATGTTCCATTTTCTTGCCAAAAGTAAATAACCTAAATTAGTATTTCCTCGTGGGATTTCGAGTCTACCGCACATTTTCTGAATATATAAACATTGGTTGCTTAAATACTACAAGGATTTAGTACTTGCCCGGGCAAATGGATGGCAAACATATTTTAGACTCCCCCTTAGGGTATATCTTAAGTGGAGCGTGTGCCTATTAATCCTGGTTCATGAACAATGTGTACTTTTGCTCTCGTGCCAAATTGTATTAGGTAATATTTGTACAAGACAGGTCGAATAAGAGCTCGATTTGGAAGTAATATTAAACATTAGGTTATCTCGATGTGCTTGCTTATTTTCTACTTTGATAGGTTTGTTTTTGCATATTGAAATGTTACGAACACTGACACAAAAATAATAAAACAAACACAGTGAACAAAGACTGAATTGTGATGGTTAAGTATGAAACGAGATTATTACTTATCGCGACAGTACGAGATATTACGACAGTCTTACTGAATTACGTGAGTGAAATAACAATGAAATTATCTTTATGGAGGTCGACACTCTGGAATTTCGACCTTGCTCTTGGTATCATTTATTTATTTAAGGTCGCCACGCACGCGCATTCAGACACGACAGGAACCGCGTGGGTTCCGCGTGAATCTGGATTCGGTGCTTAGGTATTTAGTACATGACCATCTTCATATTCGTTCAGACATAACCATGTGATTATCGCTTGGTTATCACTCAGATCCGCCATGTCTGAACAGGCACTCAATATGATTATGAAGTTGGTCGGTGGCGAGACGGGCAGACGACATTGTTGCCATCGCGGGTAACACCTGGATGAGGCTGGCATAAGAACGTGGGGATTCGTACAAGAAGAAAGAGGTGTATGCTTTGCAGTGAGCCAAGTCGGTAAATGAAGATGACAACTGTGATTGCAGTTGTTATCATGTATGAGCAGAACAAACAATAAAATATCGAGAAGCAAAATTAAAATCTGTTACCGTTGTAAGAACACAGAATTGAAAATGTATAGGCAAAGGCCAACCCAAGAATTTATTTTATCATTCTTTCTAAGAAAAGACGTAAATATAACCACCGTTGTAGTAAACACAAATATTTAAATATTCAGTAGTAAAAGTGGTCTAAACAATTTATAACAAACGCCTGCTATCCCAGAGATAGGACAAAGTAGGGCGGACACTTACCTAAAAGATGTAGAAACAACAGAAAGCAAAAGTTATTTTAGTTTTAAATCTTTTATTAAATGCTCAGGTTCATTTCTTTCAGAAATATTATTGATATTGCGACATTTATTCTTTCTCTCTTCTCGTCGTTTCCATCTACGATCAACTGCACATTCTTATTCAAACTGGTAAATCTATCGTTTATATCATCATCACCACACATCAACAACATCCACAGTTCGACTTCGGCCACTGCTGAACATGGGTCTCTTTTGAGCCAATACCTACATTCGTTTGCCAACTTCATCCAGGTTCTACCCACGATAGCAACAATGTAGTCTGCCCATTACGCTGCCGGACGACCCAAACATCATCCAATGCTTTGCCGACACTCAGACTCCCCCTTACTCCACCCATCATCACCACGCCGTTGGCGTCCGTGGCTGAATGTGTTTGTCCTCAACACGCTAAGAAGAAAAAGATCACCGCTCCTTGCCATAAATCCTCTGCACGTCTTCGTTACCTGATATCAAAGTTATTCTATATAGTCCGTCTTTGGATGATACTTGTTATATTGGCCATATGCAAGCATTGAACGATGCACGGCCTATACACAGCCTCTTGCCCGATTGTTCAAGCGTCAGTATCGTAATTCATGATGGTTACAGAGGCGGGTCTTCAGACATTGTAAAATCAACCAGTATTTGATAAATACTACGAAATAAAATGCTCAATAATAAACGTGATATCAATAGTTGTACTAACAAAAATCTTTTATCACTATTAGCTCCAATTCGGTTATCCTGAAATCCACAAGGCCATCGAATAATGAACAACCTCCGCGATAACACTCAATTGGTTCCAGGTAGTTCATGCTTCAATACGGTCCATAATACCAACAATTCCCTTCGGCATTGTCAATTGTAATTTCGGTTGGTTCATTGGGAATACGTCTACATATTTCTATTGTTAGGAAATTGGTCCCAAAAGGTTGAATAATTTTCTGTATGTCCTCTTTTTTCAAGTGGTTCATTATCTTGTTAAGTTGTGGGTGATGTTTTGTTATGATAACTAATAAAACATGGCCTTTTATTTGTAGAGGTAATGGTTTGAGTAACTGTTCAATCAATTAATTAATTTGCCTAACCTTTTCCCAACTATAAAAAAAAAAACATTTTTTGAATTAAGAATTTGAAGTGTCAACATCAACTGTAGCCTGAAAATCGTTAAAAAAATTGACACGTTTTTAACTCCAAAGACTCAGTTCTTACCTAAAATTAAATATCAATATCAGGCAAATTTTGTAGGCAATCCAGCCCGTCCTAACCCACGGTGCTCAGGCAT
Organism: Orthosia incerta; assembly: GCA_948252205.1. Taxonomy (NCBI): domain Eukaryota; kingdom Metazoa; phylum Arthropoda; class Insecta; order Lepidoptera; family Noctuidae; genus Orthosia; species Orthosia incerta. Next base: position 24,182,175 of record OX411762.1, on the reverse strand, counting down.
AATAAAGGAATTTGAATTTTGAATTTGAATCTGGTCTGGTCACTGACCGTGTCACAAAGTTTCCAGCTTGGGGTTCGTTTGCAGCATTCTGAGCGTGAAAAGATCTGACGGGATAAGAAACGCCACGCTACGCTCTAGAACAGGGATCTTAAACGTAGGAGTAAAAGCTAATATGGGATTGGGCGGGTCATGTTAGCCGCATGAACAAAGACCGTTGGGCAATAGTTTCCACAAATGGACGGCGCCGCTGAGGCCAGCCCAGAAAGAGGTGGCGAGACGACATAGACGCTCGCTGCAGAGGCTGGCGGCTCAGCAAAAGAATATTTGGAAGGATTTGGAGAGGCTTTTGCCCAGCAGTGGGACAGAATAGGCAAAAAAAAAATTGTTTTGGTGCATAACATAATATCACGCCTGTAATCGCCGGAGGGGTTAGGCAGAGGCATCTATAGGACGCCCACATTTAGCCAGTTAATAGGAGGTGAGTCTAATTGGCCTCCACCAGGCACAAAATCTAGATGACAAAACCCGGCAATCGAAACTTTTTTTATATACATTGGAAACCTAAATTAATAATAATAAGTAATAATTACTACTAATTAGTAATTGTTGGCTAACCTAAATAAATAAATAAATAAATAAACCTTCAAAAGACGCCAGACCAGGGAGTCTGGGATTTTTACCTCACTAAAACCAACCCGGTGATCACCATCTGCACTTGGAACCCCCGTTACCTCTTAAAAGACCACTCCGTACCCCGTCTGTGCAACGCCTGTTAGGGCTTGTGTCTGGGGTGACTGAAAAGCGTCACCCTTAAGCCTCGCTGTGCACGGCAGCACGTGATCACTGAGCGCCCGCGACCCCGGAGATGATGCAGGCGAGGTTTCGGCGTTTTAGGAATCGAGAAGGTTCTCTCCCCGATGTCTTCTTTACCGAGAGGGATAAGAGGCACAGGAGGACACCCTGGAGTTTTAGTGGGTTGGAGTTCCACATAACTGCGCTATCTCCCCATGGTAGCGCAGTATGCATGAGCATTTCTAAATGATAAAAAAAAGACCTCATACTTCGCAGTAGCGTTTGCGGTCACTACAACTAATTCAAAATTAAACATAATTAACCCAAATTACAATTCGTCATTAAAATACCGACTTTCTATTGTTTGTGTCTTTTGGGATGACGATGAGCTCTTAGAGTAAGGTTATTTTGAGTGTGTGTAAGGGACAGATGTATATGATCTGTATTTTACGAGTACGCACACTCAAAATAACCTGACTCTAAGAGCTTATGGTCACCCCCAGGTACAGTTAAGAACGATAATACTTTATTCATTAAACGACGAGGTCTTTGTGTCCAAGTGACAGTTAGACAGTTGCTGACTAGGTGAAGTTTCAATTTACTTAGAATTGTTGTCAAAAGTGGCAAACAATTAATTTCCCTGAATTTACTTTTCTTTACTCTCTTACATGGGTACAAATCATTTTGTATTTAAACATTTAATTCTCAGGTAAGGTTTAAAAGGGTTTTGACCCAACAATCAAGCAGATTTTCTTTACAATAAAATTTTTAATACCGCTGTCATCGCCAGATTTTGGTTTGTTAGATAAGGATACAGGGCCTTTAATAATTAATTGAAACATTTTAAATTCAAACCCTTTGGATTTAAGGGATGGAACTCATTTAAACATTCATTCAGAAGCTTAGACCAGCCAGGATATTCAACTGTCCTCTTGTTCGTAATTTTTTTCGTTTGAGGTTTATAATCCGGCTAGGAACAAACTGAGTGGTTCTTAAATTGTTCTACAGAATTACTATGAAAACACGTTGATAGATTGTGTCTGTCTCCTGGAAACTAATTTAAGGAGTGCCGAAAGTTTTGACTATTTATTTCTTCTTCTTCGTCGGTACACTCTTGGCAGAGCGGTCGTAGTCATTATGTTGCAGTAAGACTTCGGGTTGCCATAAGTTACGACGCCATTTATTTACCAGGATTTATATCACAACGATAAGCAATTTTTACTAAGAGAAATTGCAAATATATTCACTTGGACCCAATGCGATGCAATTCGACCGATACGCACTTGAATTTTTCGCAGAAAAAGCGTACGATATCACTTACCCAATTTGAACTGCGTCGTGCCATAAGGGCCCATTATTTCGTTTCTAGATTTATTTGATGCTTATGGTATGGCTTGTGATGAGGAGAGATGAAACGGACGGAGAGGAAGAGGAAGGCCAAAGAAAAGATGTATGGATTGTGTGAGGAGTGATATGAAAGAAAAGGGGATCAGTGATAGAGTGACGGAGGACAGGACGGTATGGAAGGAGAAAACGTGTTGCGCTGACAACAAGTCACGTACCCCACGTTCGCAGGGAACATCTCATGCTCCTTGGGCAAGATCGCAGGAAGATGATGATATTTATTTCAAATCTTGCACATTTATTAAATGCTCTTAATAAAAGTGCTACTGTGCTATTGCAGGGCAAATGCCTGAGTAGGCATACATTGACATACGGAGAAGGCATAAGCATGTTCTATGGTATGGAGTTTGGTTTCCGCACTTAGTCCTTCAGGTGGACCATTGTGCATGGTAATCGGCAAAAGCATTAATCACCACGCTTGCTCAAGGTGGGTTGGCGATTAAAATGTTTGCAAGGTGCACATTATATAAAAAAATATCATACCTGCTATAAGCTTGGCTATCTATGAATGACGTTTCTTATTTTATATGCCGTGATAACTTTGTATCAACGTCTACGTGTAAAATTTATTATTCTAATTAATTGCTAGTACCTGGGCGGCCCAGCTCTGCTCAGGTGAAAATAGAGAAAACAACGTTTTCTAAAAAATTAACCTCGCTAGATCGATGTATCGCCCCTGAAAGATACAAAATTTTATGAAAATCGTTGCAGCCGTTGCCGAGATTCAGATTATATATAATATACAAGAATTTCTCGTTTAAAGGTATTAGATGTTACCCATACACTAGGTACCTATAATAACGAGTATCATTCATTCCATTGGAACATTTTTTTTTTTTTTTTTTATTTGTAATGGGTTTGCTCTTGACTCTAGTCTAGGTCATAGGTGACAGAGACAGAGTCTACGATGGAGTGAGCTTACCCAGAAGTAGCCTGTTCACTCTAACTTTGAAGAGAATTCGGGTTGAATGCGTTCGGAAACACAGACGCAGGCAGTGAGTTCCACTCATTCGCTCACTAATTTCAAGCACTAATTTCAAGCAGTACTTATTACTCAAGCAAAAAGAAGCCAGCGTATAAACTTAATTACTGTCATGTTCCTTGTTCTTAGTTTATGTTTTCTGGCGAACACTACACTGAAGACTTTACTACACACAGTAATATTCACACCACTCTGTTTTATCCAATACCAGCTATATTTTCACTTTGTTTATTTACAGAAATTTCTTACTTAATTCACCAATCACCATTATTTAACTTTTTTTTTTCTTCTCATTTTGACAGCCGACGTCAACCACGGATTGGCGCGCTCTCTCGTTTGTCTACGGTTTCGACAAATGACTATTGAGCCGTCGGGTTTTTGGTCGTATATTTATTGTGTTTTATTTACTTATTTGTTTTATAAATTATACACAAACATACTGTAACTCACCTTCTGTGTTTGCACTATTTTGTTATTTGTTTTATTCTATTGTATTCCTAATATATTGTATTTTTCGTTCCGTGAGTGTGTCCGTGGCATCAACAGTGGGCCTTATCAGAATATCAGCGCAGTGATATTTTCTTTTTAATATCGTTGCACATGCTGAGATAGGAGCCTTTTTGGTCTCGCACGGGGTTTTTTATATTTTATTATTGTTTGTGTTTTGCTTATCTCGTGTCTCCTGTGCGGGTCACAAATAAATATTTTTTCTTTCTTTCTTTCTTTCTTTCATTCGTAAGCATCAAGTTTTACTTACTTAACGTATTTTTATAGCTGCCAAATCCGACTTCTTAGATAGTCACAACTGAGGTATCATTCTTATCTTCCAGTTATTGTTAAAATTAGAAGACTCCTATTTGATTAAAATAAAAACTAGTTCCATGTTTCCTTCGTTTCTCTATTCTATGTGATATCATAAAAGAGCGTACGTAATGTATGAAAATTTTGGCTACCAAAGTTGCGGTTCAGACGTTGTTTCGTATGCAATTTCCTTTGGAGACGTTAATGACTATTTGAACATTATTTATTCATTTTCAAATTATGCTCTTGACATGATTTATTTTCGTCTTTAAATATTAAAATGAACGTGTACTGATATTTTTTAAAGCTTAGGTAGAAAATTGTAGGAGCAGCTGAATTTTTTGTTAGCCTGTATAAGTGTGTTGCATAAACCAAAAACTTGATGAACAAGTGCCAAGTGCGAGTCGGACTCGCGCACGAAGGGTTCCGTACCATTATCGCAAAAAAAACGGCAAATAATCACGTTTGTTGTATGAGAGCCCCACTTAAATATTTTTTTTTTTTTTTTTGTTATAGCGGCAACTGAAATACATCATCTGTGAAAATTTCAACTGTCTAGCTATCACGGTTCATGAGATACAGCCTGGTGATAGACAGACAGACAGACGGACCGCGGAGTCTTAGTAATAGGTTTCCGTTTTTACCCTTTGGGTACGAAACCCTTAAAAATGTCACTTCTTCTACTAAGAATCCATATTAATATTATAAATGCGAATCTCTGTCTGTTTGTTTATTACCTTTTCACGTCTTAGCAGCTGAATGAAATGGGATGAAACTTGGCACACGGGTAGATCATGTCTTGGATTAGGACATAGATAGGGTATCTATTTATCCTGGGAATATTATCTTGTTATATTTTACTTTATGCTGACGATATGAAAATTCATAAAATTATCCGAAACATATCAGATACACACCTGTTACAAAACGATTTGAATAGATTTGAAAAATACTGTAGACGTAACAGGCTAGAATTGAATGTCACAAAGTGTTTCCACATGACTTTTACTCGTCAGAAGGCTATGATCGATTCTACGTACAAACTTTACAATATCGGCATAGGCAAAGTTGACAGTATTAGGGATCTTGGGATTACACAAGACAGTAAGCTTCTCTTTGATCAGCATATTGATAGTATAGTAGGTAAGGCGTCAAGGGCTCTTGGTTTCATAATGAGAACCTCAGCATGTTTCCGATCACTAAAACCGATCAAAGTCCTTTATTGTTCGTTCGTACGCAGCCACCTTGAGTATGCATCACAAGTCTGGAACCCTCAATACGAGATTTACAAGTCTCGTATTGAGGGCATCCAGAAAAAATTTCTTAAGTACCTTGATTGGAGGGCAAAGCAAGTATCTGTAAATTATATTCACCGATGCAGAAGGTACCATTTTCTACCACTTAACCGTAGACGTTATATTAATGACGTATGTTACTTGCTTAATATCGCTAATGGTTCCGTCGACTGTCCTGGACTTCTTTCTAAATTAACGATGCGCACTAATCAGATGGGGCTTCGACAGCGACCACTACTGCATGTACCTTATGTAAATACAAATTATAGGCGTAATGCATACTTTCCGAGAGCCAGTCGCAGTTTTAACGAGATTTCTTGTGAACCTGGCATTGATTTATTCTGCACCAATGCATGCACAGTTAGGAGACTTTTAGCAAAGCCATTTTTTGTACAAGAGGCACCTGCATGCACTTGAACCGTTCATTGTACAAATAGTTAAATTAGAATTAATAAAAATAGAATGAGCTAACTTTGATGAAGTACTCGTAGCTTAGATTATTGGGAAGTAATATTTTTTCTTTTTTTGTTATTTATCTGTGGAAGCTTGTTATTAGCAATTTAGTTGTATATTATTGTTATTATAATGTTATTAGTCTGTAAGCTTTCCTAAAATGTAAAAAATAAAATAAATAAATATTTTCCCTTAAGAAAAGTTTTACGCAATAAATGTAGATACCACAGTTAGTATCCAATAGAACATTAATTATTTTCAGTCACAAGTATTTTTTTGTATACAATTAAAATTATATGCAAATGAAACAAATTTATGTTCACATCATGTGGCGTTTTTATGTAGATAAATTTGTATGTACCAATCATTATTTATCCTTTCAGAAGGACACATAAATCACAATGACAGTTCACTAAACAAGCATTCTTTCAGTCTGTGAACAATGTGATTTTTGTATTTGTAACAATATGTCATGTGTCCTGTGACATACTTCTGAGAGATAACACGGATTGCCTTGAGATTAAGTGTTATTTTGGAATACTGTTACTAACTTACAAATATTTGCCAGTGAATTTTATATGAGTTTCTTTATATTTTATAAATATAATATGTATAAATTAATATAAAATTAAATATTGCGCTTGACCACTATCTCAACAAGATGGTAAGCGATGATGTGGCCGAGTAAATTAGAAAAAGAAACAGCTTCGCCCACGTATAAATGTTTTTTTTCCAAGAAATACACTACCAGGATTAAATCTATCCTAAGTCCATCCCAGGGTCTCAAACTATCTCCTTATCCATTTTTCAGTTAGATCGGTTTAGCAGTTTAGTAACAAAAGAAAGAAAAGGTAACAAGCAAACAAACAGAGTAACTTTCACATTTGTACAAAAGTACCTATGAATAATTGGATACCTATCCAAAATAATTTCAAATTATGTTGTTAAAGTTCCACTCACGTATAATATTGTTGCTTGATAAGCAATTCTTTATACCAAATTCTCATTTTAAAGAATCATTTCTGTAATCTTTATAAATTCATTTATTTGTGGATAGCTCCTGAACTATTTCTATAATAACATTGATATGACCCAAATTCATGTTCAGGTTTGAAATCTATTTATATTTTGAGAAGAATGAATCCAAATCATTTTAGCGCCATACCCTTGTAAATCTCTTCAATTTAAGAATTATGTCCATTAGTAAACCATGTCTTTTATGGAGGGATAAAGAATAAACTTTTCCCAAATTATTCCACTCCATTACATTTTTACTGACGTCAAAGTCGAAAATGAGAATAAATAGGTACTGATAATCCGTACTTTCATACTAATATTATTGCAGACTCGTATTCTTTTTATTATTGTTTTAATTTGCCCGCAGGAACTGTGAATTTTGCCGGGATAAAAAGTACTCCTTATAATATCAGCTATCTACCAGTGAAAGTCCCGTCCAAATCAGTCTAGCCGTTTCAGAGATTATCTGGAACAGACAAATAGACAAAGAACTTAAAATTGCGTATTTGTTAATAGTATCGTATGTACTTTCACAGAGAGCAGTTGTGGCCACTGGGTAACGGCGCCAACCTATGTGTCATAGGTCGTGGGTTCGAACCTAGACAGGCACTTCACTTTGTTTAAGTTATTTCATTACCACTGCTCTAAAACAGTGAAGAAAACATCGTGCGTGATCGTCCAAACCGCACTGGCCACGCCCGGCGCGTGGTGCCCATTCCCTTTCTCACACAGAGAAGGCCTGTGTCCCAGCAGTGGGAACATTATGGGCTGATGATGATGATGATGATACTTTCACATGCATTCAATAAAACGTTGTTATTTTGGTATTACATACAGACATTTCAAAACTCTGTTTGTTGAATCTGTTTGTTTGTGACATTTGAACGATTAAACTGCTGAACCTATTTTGATGAATTTTGTTAAAAAGATAGATTGGACCTTGGAAAAGGACATACATAGAATATAATATACTTACATACATATTATTATGTTACTAGAAAGTCGTGGACACCAGCTGTAGGTAAAATTATGAATAATAATATATTCATCTAGGCTAAACTAGTGATATCAAACGCTACTGCAGGGCTTGAAATCCTGGATTCGTCTTCCGGGGAAATTTGTTTTGGGGTTTTGCTATCTAGAACTTCTCAGTAGTAACCCAAGTTTTGCTTATTTGCTGCTAATAGATTAACGAAACTTGAAAATAACTGCTCTCAAAACGGTGAAGGAAAACATCGTGTGGAAATCGGCATGTCCTAGAACCAAAAATTCGAAGACATGACATCCATCAACCCGCACTGCGCCCGCGTGGTGGATTACGGCCCATTCCCTCTTACAGAGAGGAGGCCTGTGTCCCAGGCACATAAATAGGCTGATGATGTGATGTGATGTGTATAACTGATGAAATGTCGGTGTTCTATTCAGTACTCCTCGCCTTATCCATTCGGGAATACGTCATAAAATATAATTAAGATAACAATTGATTTATGAATGATTTTTCTTTTGCACATGGATTTCTTATATTATTAATATATCAAGAAGAAATACCTAAGCGTTTTAAACAACCCAACTTGATTTAATTTATATGTTGTTTTTTCCAGATGTTTCGGATCCAAATGCGAAAGAATCGAGCAGCAAAAACGAAGAAGAAAAAGTAGATGACAAGACAGCAAACAAATTGGGTCTACGTAAAGGTAACACTACTTTATTTATTTATATATGCTGTATTGTAGGTTCACCAAGTTAAAACATAGAAAAGGAAACTTAAAACTACTCGTAACATACATACAACGGGCAGCCTTATCGCATATCGCGATCTCTTCCAGGCTTCCTGGAATGGACAGTGATTGCCTGGACATGAAATGGGGTTGACATCGGTGTAACACTTAGCATTACGAATATTTACTTTCAATCATCATCTTCCTGCCCTTGTCCCATGTTACTTGGGGTTGGTGCAACACGTTTTCTTCTTCCATACCGTCCTGTCCCCCGTCACGCTATCACTGACTCCCTTTTCTTTCATATCACTCCTCACACAGTCCATCCATCTTTTCTTTGGCCGTCCTCACCCTCTCCATCCATCCACATTTATATTCATAACACTTTTAGTAACATGCGTTTCATCCCTCCTCATCAGATGACCATACCAGGACAAACGGTTTCTTTTCAACTTTTCTGTCACTGGAGCCATTTTCAAACTTAATATTTACTTTAAATATACAATTATATTATAATAGATACACAAATACATACATACTCAATATATAGGCAATGAAAGTAAATGTTGAATAACGACAATCACAGTGAAAGGTTCTTTTACGAGTCTTTTAAATACAGGCAACGACTGGGCGCGTTTCATTGGGTTGGGCAATGCATTCCACAGACGAGCAGCTTGGATAGTAAAGGATTTATCCAAGAAAGTGGTGGAATGTATTGGCATTTTAAGTTGCAAGTTATCCGATAACCCAAGTGATTTCTTGTGGGAATCGCAGATAAACTGAAAGCGATCCTTAAGGTAAAGAGGGGTGGAAGGAGTAAAGAGCACATTATACAGATGAGAAAGAATATGAGCATTCCGGCGAAGGCGAATTGGCAACCACTTGCGCTTCACAAGAAAATCGGCAATATGGTCATATTTGCGCAAACCGAATATGAACCTTATACAAAAAAAATAAGCCACTGTAGTTTATCGAGTTGATCTTGAGTAAGGTCAAGATAGCTGGCATCAGCGAGGATGGGAAGAAGAAGAAATTGTGCAAGCGCAATCTTAGTTGCATTCGGAAGAAAATGCCGCAGTCTCCTCAAAGTTGCAGGAGATGCAAATTACTTGCGGCTTACTTCCTGCAGTTGTGCAGTCCAAGAGAATTTTTTGTCGATGAATATCCCAAGTTCTTAACTTTCTCACGGAAGGGAATAACTGAATTGTCAAAAAGAACTTGGGGAAGAGATGTCCAGTCGTCCTGAAACCATTCTCAAACTGCCCACTACTGTAACCTGCGTCTTGATAGGTTTGAGCGTACCACTTCTCTTTTATTATTTACTAGCGATCCGCCCCGACTTTGCATGTTGCATAACAATTACAAATATAACAAAACGTGCCCTAACAATTACAAATATAGCTAAAGACATCACCCAAATCAGTTGAGCCATTCTCAAGTGATAATAATATGCGTTAAGACTACCCACTGACCAAGATATTATGGATCAAATAAATGTTACTTGGACTCGGTGAAACAAGTTTCCGCCATCCATTATATCCACTCTATCGTCACCCTATCATTCTTCACTCCATTATTCGAAGTGGCCGAGAAATAACTCGAACACTTCGACCCATTGGGATCTTTTGTGGTCCCCTAGATAAACTATTCCTCCTCAATCTCGTTGAAAACTTCCTTCATGAGTTTTACAACGAGACTAGGAGATATGAGCCTATAGACTTCTGGTCTTGGATATCCAAATACTGTCCTTGGATATCCTCCATTATCCTTAATATCATTCCTGAAATCATTTAAATTGTCTTTTATGGCCTCCCTCTCCGTTCCTTCACATTTTTAATCAGGTATTGCAAACCGTAAACATTCATGTCACACATCCACACCAAATAGCGAAACCGATTCCCTTTCAATTTATCTGGAACAAATTGATTTTAAGGGCTCCGTAGTCTTTAGTATTATCTACTTACTTCAACTCTAGGGAACTTATAACAACGCTAGAAAATGAATATAATCCAGTGTGAAACTTGATTTTGTATAATAGTGTAAACTTCTCTGCTTTTGATTATTTTATTAACCCCTGACGGAAAAAGAGGGGTGTTATAAGTTTGACGTGTGTATCTGTGTGTCTGTCTGTGGCATCATAGCTCCTAAAGGGATGAACCAATTTTGAATTCGTTTTTTTTAAAGGTGTCTTTGTCTAGAGTGTTTTTAGCTACGTTTATATAAAATCGGTTTAGCCGTTCAAAAGTTATTTGCATTTCCTCTTTGAGTCTGAATTTTTTTTGCAAGATTTCGTGTCATTATTACGTGTTTCGATAGATTGTCGATTGAAGCGTGTCTGCTATATATGTAGTTTAAAAAGCATGAAATAAAAATTAAAATCAGGGGTTTTTTAATTTGTAATTTTACCTTGTAAGGCTTCCGCTATTAAAAGGATTGTCGTATCTTTGTTGCTTGCGCTTTGGAGCCTTTCTTTTGCCAATTTTATAAAAAACGTTCAACCTTTTTTCTCCTAAAATGAACAACAATGAAAGCTTATAAATTGAGAAATTTATAAAAGCTTGTCAAAAACAGAAACCCCAGTTAAATCAAACGAAATAGAAATCATAACCATCTTAACACAAATATAAAAGACAAATCAAGATGTTTTATGCGCCGAAAGATAGAGAAGTAAAAGCGTCTTTTATACACTTCTCACGTTTTGCAAGAAAAAGATTCGGAAAGATCTCTGCGAAAATTTTATTTCGGCGATGTGGCTATAAATATCATTTTATGCTCCATTAGCAATTTTATGTGTGGATGACTAAAAGTGTTTAAGGGCTATTAACGTTTATTTTCATAATACCTTAAAGGACGAGCTCGTAGCATAGCTAAGTAATAACAGCCCACGAGTATTTTCAACCGATTTCAAAAAGGAGGAGGTTCTCAATTCGTTTATATGTTTGTGTTTGTTTGTTACGCGATTATTCCGTCAATTATGAACCGATTTTGATGATTATTTTTTTATTTGATTGCTGATGCTTCTCATGTGGTTCCATTTAAATTTGATCAGAATCTGAAGAGTATTTTTAAGTTAGCAATGTTTATTTTCATCGTAGTAAGTTACCAAAACTTAAAAGAGAAACAAAAAACTTTTTAACAAAAAAACTAAACACTACAAAGCGAAAAATAACTTTATTTTCGGAAATCAGAGACAATAAAAAACCAAAGACACAGGCTTCCCATAAGAAATTTATTTTGACCCGACTACGGCGAAACAAAAGGGAAGTTTATTATCCGACTACGGCGAGACAAAAGGGAGGGTTATGTTTTTAACCGGTACGTGTGTTATATGTATGTATGATACGTTCTTCTGTTCCTTCATAACTTCTAAACTACTTATCAAAATTTGAGAAATGAAGTGTCGTTGGAAGCGTCGTACTTGTCCGCTGGTTAAAGGCTATGAGACGCCACATTAAATTAAATTTGGTTCCCTCTAGGGGGCACGAAGTAAAGAACAAAAAAAAATCGCTTCTTCCCATCATGTAACAGATAACAGAGATTTTAAAATCAAAGCAGAGTTTGGTACATCATATTTTTGGCAAGCGTACCGTTTGCGAGATATATCCCGTCTAAGTCATGAAAACATTTTTTTTATCCGGCTACGGGCGGCGTCGTAAAGTTTTTATTGATCGGTTTTTATGTATGTATGCATTTATTTATTTATTTATTTATGTACACACAAGACACTTTAATGAGACAGTACATATCAAGACAGAATAGCACAAAGGTGCTGCTTATTTCTAAAGAAATTTCTTCCAGCAGACCTACGACAGGAAAATTAAATAAGAAACATAGACACAGTGTGTATAAGTAAAAGGAAAGATAATATAACTATACTAATACAAATATATATATAATATTACAATAAGTACCTCAACATATATATATAAAAAATATACATAACTACTATAAAATTAATAAATACCTATAATATATAAGATCACGGGATAGAAGAAAGATAGTGTTCTTTGACTTGTTTTTTAAATATAGCGATAGTTTTAGCGTCACGGATCTTAGGTGGAAGCGAGTTCCACAATCGAACTGCATGAACAGAGAAGGAGTGGGAATAGAAGCGAGTTTTATGGGATGGGAAATTGAGATGGAATTTTAGGCGCGATCTACACAGGACGTTAGCAGGGCGGGTAAATGAAAAACGGTCACGCAGGTAGCCAGGGTATGCAGGGTTAAAGAGGATGTTGAACAGGAGACATAATATGCGAGTGTTCCTGCGAAGACGGATAGGGAGCCACTTGAGATCCTTGCGGAACTGAGAGACATGATCGTATTTCCTAAGACCAAAAACAAATCGAATACACATTATATTCATTATATTCATTTGTTCCCTCAGACTCTGCTAAAACCCCAAAATACTTTAAATAAAAAATAAGTTTCTAAACTAAAACCCGTATGCTACTTTGCAGAATGTACTGTTTTGTTATGGTAGGTGGCATACGACCACGATTATCCTCTGAGCACCACTATGAGTATGTATGAAAGATAATAAAATATTCGTTACATGAAATTTGTTTATTAAATACCCGATACGTCATATCAAATAATTGTACATAAGAATTTCAGATGAGAATATATTCTTGTTTCATACTTTTTAGAGCGTGATTTACAACTTTTACCAAAGTCGGTCCGTGGATGAGTCACATCACATCATCGGCCTATTAATGTTCTCACTGCTGGGACACAGGCCTCCTCTCTGTGAGAGGGAATGGGCCGTTATCCACCACGTGGGCCCAGTGCGGGTTGGTGGATGTCACATATCTTCGAATTTTTGGTTCTAGGACATGCCGGTTTCCTCACGATGTTTTCCTTCACCATTTTGAGAGCAGTGGTGATTAAATAATTTACACAAAGTAAAGCGCCTGCCTGGGCTCGAACCCACGACCTACAATTTGGAAGTCGAAGCCGTTACCACTGGGCCACCACTGCTCCTCGTGGATGAGTGGCTTTAACTTACATATCAAGATTACTCCGTGCCTCGGAAAGCTGTAGGTCCGAGTTATTATTTGTAGACTGCCTTCTGCCACTTCGGCTGTGTGAAAGTCAAAAATTATCGCGAGGGAACATATTGCCGGGATTAAAAATTACCTATGTGTTATGCCTGGCTATAATCTATCTTTGCGCCAAATTTCATCCAAATCCGTCCAGTCGATAGATCGTGAAGAAGTAACAAACATACAAACACGCACACACACTCACAAAGTTTCGCCTTCATAATATTAGTGTGATGTAATATATATATTTTCTTCCAACTATGCTTTAATTGCATCACAATCACACTAAAAACTCAGTACAAAGCGAGTCTTTAATGCTCTAGAGCAATAAAAATGTATGAAATTTCATTATTGCACTGTTTTTTTTTAATCGCACCAAAAGTTGCCAATCTCAATGGATTAGCTCTATTCAGCCAGCCGATATCAATACTTTTTTTTTTACTTTTTTTTTCATTTCTATCCTACTTGTTCCGAATTTAAAAAATGATTGCTGCTAACTCTAATTTCAAAATGAAAGAAATTTAAAAAAGTGATTTTCGACATCGCCGCGCCCATCTACTTCCCGTGATAACGACTTCATTGTAACAAATCTGCCAGGCCCATCTACCTCGTCTAATAATATTATTCAGTCCCAAGTTAAACAAACAAATATAAATTTGCCCAACAAAACTCTTAACCTTACGTTTAATAATTGCTCAAGTATAACTTTTAATTTCAATAATTAAACTTCTATTTAAACTGTTTGATATGAGTTTCTTTTATCTACTATTCCTATAGGTAATAGTTGAAAGAAAAGCAGATTATGCACCTCGCCTTAAGTAATTTATATTGCCCTCGTGCCTGTTAGATTAGAGCCCTCGCTAGCGCTCGGGCTCTAAATCAGGCACTCGGTGCAATAATAAATTACTTTGTGCTCGATGCAATAATCTACTATTATAGTTTTATGTGAGATTTGTAGTCAGAAGCCAAAAAAAAACTGACATCAGTCTTGCCAAGGATTGTCGTGCTATCCAGTTACGGTGTTTTTGGATAGGCAGTTACTCCATGTTAAATATCAGCTGCATCTGGATAGACAAAGTCGACTTTAATATCTTTGGGAAAAGATTTGTTAGATTCATTAATATGTTATACTATGTACTCGTAATGATGTGTACTGAAAGTTTAAATTGCACTAGTTTACGAATACAACGGACACTATCTGTGGAAAAATTCAAAACAACTCGGCTTACCGCAGTCACAGATAATATAATACTAGTATACAAATGCCTCATCCCATACAAAGAAACCGTACCGACGTAACTATCGTTTTAATCTGATTATACTGATTATTTTTTTGTACAAAAATACAAAAAAAATATCAGTATAATCAATACAGTACGTCGGTACGGTTTCTTTGTATGGGATTAGACATATGTATGCTAGTATTATATTATCTGTGCCGCAGTTTTGAAATGCTCAAACTGTCGAAAACTCAACTAACACAATAAAACTTCCTATACTTCATAAAAGTTAGCTTGATCTCTGCGACAGCTGTCAGTATCAATACAGTAACAATAGCGCTTGACAGGCTAACATTAACGTAACAATAACCTATACGCCAGTTTGACATATGTCACAGAGAAGAGATCAAGCTATCTTTAATGAAGTATAGTGTTCGATCGTGTAGAATGTTAAGTAAAATTTATATAGATAGGACGAAACATGGATGTTGCATAGAGACGGAACCAGCATCACTGTCGTTAGACAAGTTTACTAAGCTTATTTGGTTATGATTGTGGTAGTATTTGAAGTACCATGAAAATTACAAAGGTACGTTTCGGTCCCATTCGAGATTTTATAAATAGAAAAGAAATAGAAAATATTTATTCGACATATACACACTACAATAGCAACAATGACATACTAAAAACTGAATCTCTCTCATTTTAGAAGTCTCTTTTTAAGAAGTAGTTTTTGTTAAGTTGATATCAAAATTCTTATTAAGTAATTGCTTAACAACTTCAACTTCTTTGTCTTAAAACATCACTGACTTATAAACCTAAGGACTTGCCATACCTACGATTTTAGCGTGCATACCTACAAAAATCGGGCAATTAAGATGGCTGCCCATTTGCAACAGTTTGACAGCACAATTACACAGATAAACGTATGTATACGGCACACAACTACCATTTTTTTCGGCAATCAACATGGCGACCGGTCACGCATAGACATGATTTTGACGTCACTCAAAAGTGTTACCAAGTTTAGTCCTTGACAAACACTTAGATGTCTCCCTTTTCATATGCAGTTCTTGGTAAGTTAAAAAGAGACAAAACGCTTTTTGACATGTGTGTGTCGATATTACAGATATTTGTATAACTATTCTTCATATAGTAGAATATGCCGTCTCCATAGTTTTCCTACCTCATTGAAAAACATTGATACCACAAAAATGTCAAATTATGCCAAAGTGGTTCTAATTTCTAAACACAAATGGAATCATCATACACTTCCTTTTACATGTGTAAATAAACGAGGCAAAATACACTTCCACCTTTCAATTCCATAGGCAAAATACACTTCCACCTTTCAATTCCATACATAATCAAAGTAAACCTATCGTACCCGTAAATCTTTGAATATTTTATGTACATTTCCTTACGCTGAAAGTGATCCATTAGCACCAATAAAACGGAGTCTCTCAACCAATCAAATCATCGATTAAATTACAATAATTGTCCAAGCAAAGTGTAATAGCACTTTAATAAATCCCATCTATACACAACGCCACTTACAACACATCAACGTCAAAAATAACGACTAATTAAAAAAAAGGAATGACACAACTGTCATTAATCGAACAATCAGTGAGGTGGAATGTAAAAAAAATAAGCAAAGGAATCTTCGCATACCGCCAAGTTTTCATTGAATAAGTTTCTAATATGGCGTGTGAAGAAGAGGCGTGCAGTTATTTTAATAATACCATTTTACTTTTCTCTCAAACGATTCGACGTACTTTTATGGTATGTCACACGAACGAGATTTTAATATGTATTTTCGACTGAGTGTCTCGGATGAATAGTACAGACTTTCTGTCATTTTTTCAACCATTCAATGTTAACAAATTATGCTGTTCCATATTCAAATTTCCGTTTATGTGAGCATTGAAGCAAGAAGGTTGCATGTTCACCTACGTCTTACATTTACATAAAACTAATTGGTGATCGGCGAAAGAAAGTCGGATGCTTACTTAGACAATTTTTCTAGTCACGCGAGGATATACTTACAGGAACTTTGTTGTATTATCAAGCTGTCAGATTATGTAATAAATAATAATTATAACACGTCACAAACACCGATAGCAAAAATTTCAACACCGATTAATTTTAGGAAACGTAAAGAAAATTAATTATAATTGCGTGTAATAATAATTATTATCGCGTTATTTGATGTTGCGGGAAACATTTGATCCAATTTTTTTAATCATTGTTTGCTTTTAATTAATTTTAAAGCAACAGTAAGTAAAGCAACAGCCGTTTTAATTAAATTTTCGGGATCTTCTAAAAATATTTTTTTGGAATAACATAACGGTATATAGGTAATACCTACATAAGGCTGCTCCGTTGTTTTAGTGATCAGAAGTGCTGCTGAGTCAAGGTCTAGGACTCCATAGTCCTGTCTATTGATACTGATCAGCCCGAAGTTTGGAATTGGGCCTGGTTGTTTTTTTCTATCGGTACTTTTCTACTAATGATAAAGATAAACATATATCGATTTGCTCAAACACGTGTATATATGCAATAATAAATAACACGTGCATGCAGGATAAAAAAAAAAAGTTACGAAAAGTTTGGACACGTTTGCAACATACTATGGCGTCCAAATATTTTGAAAGTTAATATCATGAACAATTAATTTAACCACAATAATTACAAAATATAAATAATACATTATACTGAATATAAATAATAATGTCAAAAATATAAATAAAAATAAAAATGTATGTCAAATCTATTTAAAATATCAATGAAATGTATATACCACGAATAATAAAAAAAAAATAAGAAATCAAAAGTAATGTACCACGAACAATTACATAATGTCAACAATAAAAAACTGAAAAATAATATTAATGTCAAAATATCAATCAAATGTCAGTTACTACACCTAACAGTAGGTAGTTCAGCTGTAAGCATTTCTTCTTTTTCAAGTCTATAATTATGACACCAAAAGACTTGAAAAATGTCAAGCCGGCAAAAACGAGTAAAAAATAAAAAGAAACTTTTCAACACTGTGCAGCGGAAGACATAAATTACTCACGACTCACGACCAGTCTGTACTCGTGTAAGGCTCATATTTTCACTGGGGAATTTTCAAATTAACCAAAACTTGATCGTGATTTATAACTTGGCTTTTAATTTATGTCTTTTCGGCTTCTTTTTGTGAGAATCGTTTTTCTTTGTAGTTTCTTTTGTGGGGGCTACAGACTTGCGCGACTGGATGAGAATTATTGCTTGTTTATTGAGAAAAGTAACTTGTAAAATCGGACGGTCTTTGAAATAAACCCCAACTAATGTTATAAATACGAATGTGAGTTTGTTCGTTTGTCTTTTGGTTTGTTACACTTTCACGCCTCAACGGTTTTGGAAATTTATTTTTTCTGTCTATATGTTACATTTTCACGGCTAAACGAAATTGAATAAAATATAGCGCTCGGGTCGACCACGTTCTGGATTAGGACGTGATCTATCCATGCTAGAACTAACCAAATATAACCCAGGACATAAGATAATTTTACTCTGAGAGCAAAGCCCCGTGCAGTAGGTAGGTAGATAATAGGGTATTCGGGTCCGTGCCCACTCGACCCGATTAGACTCGACCTGAAAAATAATACCTGCATATTTCTGTTTTGATAGGCGTAAAAAACGTCAATGTATTTTCAGGCAGATAAGTGTTGGTTTAACGCTTGCAACACAGGGAGTGTAAAATTTTAATAATGTTTGTATAAATAAATCATTAATTTAACCAGTAAGTACTTTGTAGTAAAATCACAGATTATTGTTAATTATCATTACAATCTTAAAGATAATGGCAAGGTGGTATTTATTGAATCAGTATTTATACGTGATTATAATGATCAAGTTAACAAGTTGGTACTAAATTCTAAAATATAAAAAAGTAAGAACCAGAAAACCAGTTAAAACGAGGTAGAGGCTATCTTTATAAAGCTACATTTTTGAAACGAAATCACTGACTACCAGGATAAATTATGTACCATAACTATTGTCTGTACAAATGGCACTGATTAGGTAGTAAAGGGAGAGCAGTGGTGACCCAGTGGTATCGGCCGCGACTTACAAGTTGTAGGTCGTGGGTTCGAGCCCAGGCGGGCGCTTTACTTTGTGTAAATAATTTCATCACCACAACTCTCAAAACGGTGAAGGAAAACATCGTGAGGAAACCAGCATGTCTTAGAACCAAGAATTCGAAGACATGTGACATCCACCAACCAGCAGTGGGCCCGCGTGGTGGATTATGGCCCATTCCCCTCACTGAGAGGAGGGCTGTGTTCCAGCAGTGGTAACATTAATGGGCTGATGATGTGAGGTAGTAAAACATCTGGTATTATTCTTCGGGTCGAGTTTAATCGGGTCGAGTGGGCATGGACCTATAATTTCGGGTGGCAGCTAGAAAAAATTAAAGCCAGAAATATTAACTTCATCTGTGATGTTTACCAAGGCGATCCACACGACAAAATTAACTTGAAAATAACTTTCGTCAATTTTTTCGATTGACAAATTCTCACGAGACTTATAAATAACTTAATCGCTACAATCTCAAATAAAGTCTTAAAGCGATAAATCGGAGTCCTTTTAATGCCTTTTCGTTTGGTTTTCCATTATTTTCACGTCAAATACAACATGAAAATCAAAGTTGTTTTTCGAGACGAAAATATAGAATTTACAACATCATAAATAACCTGTTATATGGTACACCGACTCCTTTATATACTTTGATTGAGTACAATAAATCTTACATAGAATTTATTTATTTCTTGGTGTGACAGAAATATTTACAACCAGTGTTCATTTGTTGTTGTCAAATCTGAAAACTTGGTCTGAGTCACAGAGCTCGGAAATACTAAGGTAGCAGTAACTATAAACGATATTTATCCTCACAAACTTTGCGTTTATAAAAGTTGTTGGATTTAACATTGTATCTCGCTTGTATGCCCGTTATGCAGAGATACTCCCACTCCACATTTCTCCTGTTAAATTTAAGCCTCATGCGGTGGCCCAGCTGCGACTTACAAGTTGTAAGGTCGTGGGTTCGAATCCAAGCAGGCGCTTTACTTTGCGTAAATTATTTCGTCACCACTGCTCTCAAAACGGTGGAGGAAAACATCGCGAGGAAACCTGCATGTCTTAGAAACAAAAATTCGAAGAATGATGATGAAGATCCGTGGATGGGTGACCATCTTTACATAGCGAGTTTCTTCCGTGCCTCGGAAAGCTTGTTAAACCGTTGGTCCCGGTTGTCATTCGAAGATCTTTGACATTCGTTACGGGTAGTCAGAAGCCTGAGATCTGACACCAGTCTAGCCAAGGGGTACCGTCTTAACCACTACTGGGTTGTGGAGCTCAGATAGGCCGTCGCTCCATGTAAGACACTGGTACTCAGCTGAATCTGGTTAGACTGGAAGCCGAAATAGTTGGGAAAAGGCTAGGCAGATGATGATGTAATAGGGGGCGTGCCTATTGCCACCAACCTGGTACAGTCCAAACTCCGGGCACCCACTGAGAAATTTTAAATGTCAAAATACAATTACACTTTTCCCGACTCGGGAATGGAACCTAGGGCTCATGTTTAACAGTAGCGCTTGCAAGATCAAATCAATATTTGCTGTCCCCTTAGCCAAGTCTCGGCCATACCCATAAACTAGAATAAATGTCAAATATAAAAGCTCACAATGTGAGGACCAATTATTATTTATGATAATTTATCCGTATATAAGTTATCCGTGGTGCTAGGCAACTGGGCTTATCCCAGTTGTAAACGACCCTTTGTGCCTATTGGCCTTGTTTGTTCTGTCTCTTGCTTGATATGGAGGAAAGTGGAAATTATGTTTTTGTTTTCCTACTCCTCCTTTATTCTTTTCTGATTAATTTCGTTCCGGGATCCAAGACGGTTAAATTCATTCTCCGGGACTTCGTCAAGCTTCATTGCCTCGGCGCTTTTCTGGTGGTCGCCACTGTTGATTCTGGCTTTTAGGAGTTGCAGTGGTTTGGGAATAGTGCGGTGGGATTGTGTCTCACATAGTCAAAATTATCACGGTCCGCCAATTACTGTGAACAAATGATGACATTTGGTTGGTTTGTATTCAAAGCTTTGACAATGCCGTCTCTAGAAGTGGCTGTTTAGGCATCTCAGTGATTTGTTGTTCGTCGTTGATCATATAAAATTTTATGCCATTGGCTTGACTGCAAAAGGCATATAATTTTAGCTTTTCGTATTTTGCTGTGTTGAAGACTCAAATAATATTTTGAATCATATAAATAAATATTGTAGTAATAATATATTTAAATATTTAAAATAATGTATTTTGTTACGCGTAGTGTGAGTTTATTCCCCCACGTGATCGCAATAATGTAAACGTCAATTTGTATTGAAACTGGATAAGCGCAGTCTGGTGACATTAAGAAGAAACCCTTTTTTTGTATACAAATTGACATAAGAGATCGTTTAAGTTATCACGATCGAGTACGTTGATACACTGATTGGGGTTGGTCGTAAATTTTCATACTTTGTACCTACCTGAGATAAATGTGAAAAAACATGATAGCACTTTAAATGTGTGTTCTAGAATTCAATATAAGTTCAGAAAATCAATATTTTTTTTTTGATGTTGTTTCTCTAATAGGGAACTATCCGCAAAGCTGCGCTCAGATGGCGCCTCAGGTTTCTGCGGAAACAAACTAGAGAAGGGCGTTTTCGGTTTTTTGTTCAAACGGTTATGTATGTGTTTTCATATCGATATCGAAAACGGTTTTCAGATATCGATATCAGTAGTACAGTTTGCAAAAGTTAAAATGTTATTTAGATGAGCAAACTAACAACGAACGCGAAATAATACTTAGAAACATAGGTAGCGCATATGGTTCCTAACGTTTGTGAAGTTTGCGTTTTGTTCGTAGTTCGTACGTTTTCGCATTGTTACGGTTTAAGGCGCCTCCCCGAGCAAAACGCCGCGCTAGTCGAATTTTGTGCAGTTTTTAAGAGCTATCTACTCTTTATTTAAAAAGAAATATCAATTTATAAAAATACATCAAATTTCAACATAATGTTGATTCTAAAATTGTGGTACACTTTTTTTTTTAAAGGGTTATATGTGTCACTAATCTCCTTCCAACAAAATCATAAAAATGTGAAATAATTATTGATAGCATGCATCTCCTCGTAAAGTGTTCATTAATTATTTTTTATACTAACACTAATGGATAGACAATTTGATAACGAACATTTTGTAAGTATTATTTTTTTCAAAAGACCAATATTCGATTTTATAAAGATTTTATTCTAAAATTTGGGCGTATTACCTACCGTAATTCATGCGCCACCAGTGCCGCTAGGCCAATAGGAATGCTCATATCTCATGCTGATTTTTTGGTCAGGGTACGACCTTAAGGTTTTGAATTATTCGCTCTCACACGCTAGTAACGTCTTTATTAGATACAGCTTTTGTAATATCGGTTATTTTGATATCGTATGATATGATATGATATTACGATATACGTTTAGATATATCGGACACATCCCTAAAAAAAACCAAACTGTCAAAGTCCAGCGACAAAATTTCGCAGTTTATGTATACAAAGTATAAAACAAATAGTGAAAGAAAAATGAAGCTATGTAACTTCCCCAATATTATTATTTGATTTTTGAATACAAGTTATCTTAAAAACAGTAAAAAAGAGTTCGGTAACCACAAACAGTAGTAGACGCCATGTTGTTATGTTTTTGTTTACTCCGAGCCGTCAAGCGCCATCTGGCGGGAGCAATTGGCAGTAATGTCCCCTATTGATAAACGGCAAAATTTTCGGGCATTTCGAACGTTTCGCGCGACACCACTCGTCCGCGTCAGCGAGACTGGCTAGCGGTCTTCTGACCCACGAGTCACGTCGCGGTCGCGCGGTGTACTCGCACTTGGCTTAGTCGTTCCATCGTAGACCTCATTCATCGGTTTCCCTAAGGTGAGATCGAGCTTCTTCAGCTCACCTGGAGTGCCCGTTGTGTAAGAAAACAAAGCTTGGGCCCTAGATATTTTTTGTCCCACTGCTGGGCAAAGATCTTCCCCATAGCTTGTCACTCTACCCGGTGTTTAACCATCTCCGGCCAATCACCCGTAAATGCTTCTAAGATATTTAGTCCACATTATTTTAAACTCATTTCTTTAAATTTAGTCACCTATAAGTAATGAAATAAAAACTATTTAATTAACACATTCGCCGCCAAGGACTCGGCTCCAGAGTCCGACACAACGACTTTTTAAATGTTTCAGTAATTAAGGCAGCGAACGAAATAATTACAACCAAATAATTTACAGTAATACAAACAAGGTGTAACAATAAAATCGACAGCTATTAAATATTCAACTTGTAGTTAACAAAACATCTATATTTCATTGTTTTACGATTTGATTCGGTAGCTGATCGTAAACAAATAAATTTTTGTAGCTGTCATAAATACGGAATGGCGTTCGATTACTTAGTACCCACTTGTTTTTATAAGTCTGAATATAATCTGAAGTGCGACACTTACGTAAATTTTGAAATTGTCGAAGAAAAATGGGATAATTTGTTTTAAACACTATATCAATATAAAAGTTACTTTTTCGGTCTATCATCATCATCAGCCTATTAATTTTCCCACTGCTGGGACACAGGCCTCCTCTCAGTGAGAGGGAATGGGCCGTAATCCACCACGTGGGCCCAGTGCGGGTTGGTGGATGTCACATGTCTTTGAATTTTTAGTTCTAGGACATGCCGATTTCCTCGCGAGGTTTCCCTTCACCGTTTTGAGAGCAGCGGTGATGAAATAATTTAAACAAAGTAAAGTGCCTGCCTGGGCTCGAACCCACGACCTACAACTTGTAAGTCACGATCGATACCACTGGGCCACCACTGCTTTCTTATCGGTCTATATAAATGTTAAATTATCAGTGTTAGCGGCTGAAAGGATTTAAATGAATTTTGACATACGGGCTGACATGACCTGGATTAGGACTGGTAGTTTTTGTCCAAAGAGTATGTTCCCTTGGGATGAGTTCCAACTTTCACTCAGGCGAAACCGCTGAGAAGGTTAGTTAATGTAACGTTACGCAGTAGGAAAGGAGTTCCTTATCGCACGTAATACCTAGTTCTGATTTGTTCGGACCGAAAAAGTGTAACAATGAAAAACACGACACCTTTTTGCAGTGATTTTTGAAGCACTTCTTGATCGCCTAGGAAACTAAAACTTTATTCAATCGATTTAGCTTAGCGTCAACTTTGAGTATATGCAAAAATATTAATAATTTTAATGTTTAAATACCTTTTTTATTAATATAAATAATATTTTTTGCCTGAAAAATTGTGCGTGGCACAGCGTGCTGCATGCAGGATAGTACAAGCGAAGACCCGCACAATAGGGAGACGTCGAGGAAAACCGAAAACGTAAGAGCACGCGCTGACTAGACACATATACCTACACTAGCTGCCGCTATTGCGAGTTTACACTGGCATCAGCTTGTTGTTGTTATTTCAGTTTCGTCATATATTACGAAACTGAAAGACCGTAAATTTCACGAATCGAACTCCGTCCCAACCGAGTGTCCATAAGACACCACTCTCTTTTTAGGGTTCCGAAGTCAACAAGGAACCCTTATAGTTTCGCTCTGTCCGTCTGTCCGTCCGCAGCTTAGCTCAGAGATTCTAAGTACTAGAAAGCTATAATTTGGCATGGATATACTTATTAATAATTGCGACTAAGTGGTAAAATAAAATCATTAAAAAAATATTTTAGGGTTCCTCCTATGTACGTAAAGTCCCCACTTTACGTACATAGGAGGAACCCTAAAATATTGCTGATAAAATAATGCTTTTTTTTCTCGTCTATCCCATGGTGTGGGTATCGTTGGATAGGCCATTCAAAAATGTTATGGATTTTTTAAACCATTTTTCGATTCAGAGATCCGTTTGTGTAAAATTAAGGTTTATATTGCAAATTTATGTTAGAGTCAAGTGTCCCCCCCTCCCTACCAGCGAAATGGCTGCTCTTGGCTATGTGTAAAATTCACGGCAGTAGTAAATATCACGAAATTAAAAGGAAAACTATCACAGATAAGTAGGCTTTACAAGTTTACGAGTAATAGTCGACCAACTTATATTGAACCATTGAAAAACTATTTAAATAACGTTGTTAGCTATGTAAAACAGAGTCAATATATGCTTATGAACCATGTAAAAATAAGCAAAAATAAAATCATGACAGGCTTTACAAGTTTACAAGTAATAGTCGACCAACTTATAAAATGTACTTGGCAGAGTAAAATTTTTGTACAAATGCCATTGAAAAATTACTTAAATAACGTTGTTAGCTGTGTAAAACAGTTGCGAAGTTGGATTTTATAACTCCTTCTTCAGTTACCAGTTAGTCCTTCTTTAGTTTACGTCAAGAGTGAATAGGTTACTTCGAGGCAAGCGTGCTTCACCGTAAACCACATCATCGCTTACCATCAGGCGAGATAGTGGTCAAACGCTGCTCGCGTTTATAGATAAAAAAAATCATCACCTATGTGGGCCCATTTTAAACGTTGTGTGCAGCTGAAACCGTTTTAATGTTCATGTAACAACAACAAAACCCTCTTCTTAGTCCGCATTATTATGCAACTTTGGAACCCTATTACTGCGCGTGGCCCGACACGCACTTGGCCGGTTTTTTTTCTAACATAACTAGCACTATTTTGTAGAAACATCATCCTCGTGCCTTTATCTCGATTTTAGGGTGAGCGAAGCATGTTGATTCCTTCCATAGATCTCTATGAGCTGACATATCAATAATCAACTCCTTGCTAGCCAATTTTTCATTCAATTCATCCATCGTTTCTTTCGCTTACCTTTAAAAACATCCACTTTCACACTCAGAACATAATTTGTTCGTTCCATGATTCCTTTGAAGTTTAAAATATTAAATAGAAACGGTATTCACTGAACAGGAAGTAATCATTTCGTTATTTACATCGAACCATAAACAGAATAGCAAATAACAAGAATAAAAGATACGGTGAAAAATAAATAAAAACATATCTGCCTACTAAACGGCGCTCAAAGCTAAACGTTACGTTATTTGACGGTTTCATAAATTATTTATATTAATAGACCTTTTCGTGTGTTACTTTATCAAGAAATCTGTCTTACATTTTCCCTTCCGCATCCATTGGCTTCCTACGACCTTATAACACTCAGTGTTGATGGTAAATTATACATAATATTGTTTATCTACTTAGACGTCATAATTTGCCCTGCCATTTTCAAATTACGAGTATGTTGGCGTCGGTTTCCCGTTCTGTAGATGATTTATCGTCTTACCGGATTCTGCTGGGCTGAATTTCACAAGGAGTGACTGCCTATCTGACCTCCACAACCTAGTAACTCAAAAAAATTATTCTTAATTCCAATTTCTTTATTGCGTACCATAATGTATATAGTTGGTAGGATTTTTTTTTATATTAGTCTCAACTCACAATTATGGACCCTGTCGGACACAGCATAGATCAAATAGGAAAGAGAAGGAAGAACACTGGGTGTTTAATTTGATAAATGTTATTATCGTTTAAGTATTAGTAAGTTATACGGTTTTATTAATGAACAATTGAATTTAAGATTTATAATTATTGTTTTAGAAATAATATACGTTTATTTATTAAGTAACATAATAAAAAACATTTATTTTTTAAATTATTCATATTTATTTTATTTACTGACCTATTCATATTTTTATTTATAAAGTAATTAATATTTATTATACATAAGGTGCATTATTCATTGAAAGTTTCAAATTTATTAAAATAGTACATTTCGTGTTGAGTTATCCCCTCATCTGCATACCACGCGTTTGCTTCTCACATCATTTACGACTCGAGATATTAGAAAATCGCTCGATGCTTGATTGTTCTCCGAATCGATACGGATTCAACTTTCTTTACAACCGGACGTGATTCCATTTGACACTGATCGCAATCCGAGCAGCACTAATGATGTTACAAATCAACGTTGGGGAGAATTGCGTGGTATGATTTTCAACTTTATCATTGGGATGGTAAAGTGTAATTTCATTTGGTGGATTCCTGCGTTGTGTTTTTTTGCAAAATTGATTCGGTTAGAAGTTTTTGAAGCAGGCGGAATGTGTGTTGGGAAAATATTTGAAAAAAAATCTAGTGGTTGAATGTTATCATGTTTGTGGAAAACAACCACAAGGAGTATAATTTCGGCCTTCTTCTTCTTCTTTTCGAGTTGATGGGAAACTCTCAATAATTTTTGGCCCAGTAGGTGGCCACCCCGATTGCGGCGTCAGTCGTGAGCATAAGTTCTGCCAAAGTGCAGGTGTATGGGCACTTTGGACACACCAGCATGTGTGTTATATTTTACAAAGGGGCACCGCACTCACACTGGGTATCAGACGGTTCTATTAAACCCCATTTTTCCAAGCTGTGTTTGCAGCGGCCTAATTGGGTGCGCTTATCTTATCTTATCTTATGGAGGGGCCGAGAAATACCTCGGACACTTCGACCCATTGGGATCTTTTGTGGTCCCCTAGATAACTTACTCCTCCTCCTTCTCGTTGAAAACTGTTTTCATGAGTTTTACAACGAGACTAGGAGATATGAGCCTATAATCTTCTGGTTTTGGGTATCCAACCCCTAGGAGACTCATTCGCTTACCAGCCAGTGCATCGCATGTGCACAGTAGGTGCTCCATGCGTTCCGTATGTTCCCCACACAACCTGCACATGGGTGTCGCGGTTAGACCCATCTTCATGAGCATGTCGTTGGTTCCAAAGTGCCCAGTAAAGGCCCCAAGCAGGTAGCGGATTTGCCCCCTGCTCATGTTCCAAATGCAATCCCGGGCTTTGAAAGTGGAGCCCAGGAATCTCTTGGAGTGTTGTAGACCGGTAGTAGACAGCCAACAAGTTCGTTGTCTGTGATCTGCAAACTCCCTAAATGCGGCTTTTACGAGACACGTCGAGATGCCTACACATGGTTCTGGACCCACAAAATCATTCACTGAGCCCTCCCTTGCCAGTTCATCAGCCACTTCGTTACCATGGAATCCTTTGTGCCCAGGGACCCACATCAGTCTTACCCTGTTGTGCTTCCCAAGCCTGTTTAGGGTTTGGATAGCATCCAGAATAAGTCCGGAGTCCACTTTATAGGATGCCATGGCTTTGATTGCAGCCTGACTGTCACTAAGAATATATATGGATTTACCTTTGGTCCCTCTATCTATATTCTCTTGAGCACAGGTTATAATGGCATATGTTTCCGCTTGGAATACAGTTGCCATCTTCCCTAAGCTTTTGCTACATTTGTAGCCTTTTGCGTATATTCCCGCTCCTGTACCTGATTCCATTTTGGATCCATCAGTGTACCACACCAGACTATCTTGTTCTGGTGGATCAAGTCCCTTCGTCCAGTCCTCTATTGTAGGGATTTGGACCTTGAAAGACCTCTCAAACACAAACATAGTTTGCATTTTATCGGATAACATGCTTGTTACCCGATCCAGGTCTTCATTCTCATCGAACTTTGTATGGTTAGTCTTTGGCTTAGAGGCATCCCATAGTCCAGCGACAGCGAGACGATGTAATGTCTTCCTTGCCTCGAATTCAACCATCATATGCAGAGGAGGGATATTGAGGTATCTCTCAATTGGGTGCGCTTACGATTCAGTGCTTTCTATATAGGCCACTGTAGTTTACGTCCAAAAGTAACTGGAATGTGTGTGGAGTACAGTTCAATTCAGCTGCATCTGGTTGTACTAGAAGTTGACCCAACATAGTTTGGGAAAGGCTAGGCTTGATTGATTGCCGGTGTGGTCTAGGCAAAAGATGACGTATGAATGAAGAAAATCAAGAAGATATATTTTGTCTTATATTCTGCCAGCGGCTTCGCCCGCGTGTAATTCGAAAATTATTCTAAGGGAACATATTCCCAGGTTAAAAAGTATCCTATGTGCTTTTTTGACTATAATCTATCTTTGTGCCAAATTTCATCCAGATCCGTTCAGATGTACTGGCCTGATTGAGTAAGAATTATAGAGATTAGGCAATAACATCAGTACCTTCGTTAAAACAAATCATTCAGATAATTCCTCTCTCAATTGCTGTAACTGGTTTTGCATTTCTTTTAGTTTTGCTAAGAATATCGACATTTGAATTTCTTCTTCATATTTGAACTAGAAGAAACGTTGCTAGATGGTATGTATGTTTGATTCACTCTTCTAACAACTTCAACAACAACTGGTCAACTTTATCCACATTTCAGCAGACGTGCTACACGATAATATGTGTATCATAAATTCATCACTAATACGTGTGACTGTCAAAGTACGTGCATCTTCCATTGCCCACATTTTATCATTTTCTTTCGTCTTTACCAGTTTTCCTGCACACATCCAAACTTTCGCATTCAAAATATTAGTAAAATATATAGTGAGATAGTAATTTATGATAAGAAGTAAGAAATATCAACATGAGTAGAGGTCAATGTGGCGATGCTTATAGAAGGTATGTCCACTTTATTTACCTCAGGATCTGCGAGCTGTGAGATCCCTATTACGTGTTGTGAATCAATATTCTTGGCCCCGACTACACCTAATGAAGTATATCGAATAATACAGAATTTAAAAAATAAAATTAGCGTAGGGTATGATGATATCTCAACAAAAGTAATAAAATTTGTATCCGATGTATAAGCTGGCCCCATTTGCCACATCATTAATGTTAGTATCTGCTATGGAATCAACCCTGATAAACTAAAACCAACTATAATTAAGCCCCTATTTAAAAAACCTGACAAAACTGACATTAATAACTACAGACCCATTGCCCTAATACCAGTAATATCAAAAATATCCCGTCACCGTATGAATTCCTTCTTCACGAAACACAATATCTTGGTAAAGGAACAGAAGGGCTTCAGACAAAATAAGTCCATAAATATGGCTATCTATGATTATCTTAATATTATAATCACAGATATTAATAAAAGAATTCCTATTAGCGCTGTATTTATGGATATGACGAAAGCATTCGACCTAGTTGATCATAATATACTATTATAGAAACTTAATGCACGTGGAATGAGGGGCAATGCACTTTTTTCTCTTATACAATCTTATTTAGACAATAGAACGCAATGTACGGCAATTAGACGTATTTCTAAAAAGGAAAAAAAAAGAACTCAAATATATTTCAGGCAAACGTAAAATCACTTTTGGTATACCACAGGGCAGCGTATTGGGTCCGCCGTTATTTTTAGCTTACATAAATGACTTGCCAAAACACGTCGCTTTTCCTATGGTTCTTTTTGCACGATAATTGTAAGAAATTATAAAAATGGAAACTATAAATATGACATCAAAGATGCATTGCAACAATCTATTGACTGGCTTGAACATAATAATTTAAAATTAAATTTAAATAAAACTAAAATTATGCAGTTTCAACTAAATATGACCACTCCTGGCATAAATATAACTTTTGGCGATAACAGAATTGACGAAGTAGAGCATATAAAATTTAATAGGTTCGCCTTTGCTCTAAATAAACTTAAAAACATAGTTAATCAGGCAGCTGTTATAGCTGCATATTATGGCTATGTAGATTCCATATTACGTTACGGAGTGATTTTTTGGGCAAATTCCTGCGAGAAAGATAAAATTTTTAAAGCACAGAAGAGGTGCATTAAATCGACATGTAGTCTTAAATCAACGGAAAGTTGCAAACCGCATTTTCAATCTCTTAAAATTCTCACATTACCTTCTCTTTACATATACGGGCCCGCATTGTTCGTCAAGAAAAATAGTGAACTGTTTAATAAAGCTTCAGAGCAACGCTGTAAATCGACAAGAATATCGTCACGAATTATGTCTAAGAGCCTCCAAGACCGCCCTTATGCACAAAAGCATCCTCTGCATGGCTCCGAAAATATTCAATAAAATACCAAATGACATTAAAAATTTAAACTTAGAATAAATATTTTTTAATTGAAAAATACTATACCACTGACTAATTCCTTCTTGACAAAATGTAATAAACTAAATGATAATTATTTATTTATGCTTGTCAATTAAAACAATTGACTCATTAATTGTATTCTGTATAATTATTATAATAATTAATTGTATTCTAAATGTTTATTATAAAAATTGATTGTATTGTAAATATTGAAATTTTATTAATTTATATGCAATATCGATTTTAAATTATTATATTGTTAAATAGTGTATGCCCTATGGGTAGTTTTTATAGTCACCATAACCTAACTGTAAGACCTACTGTATCACCAAAAAACACACTAATAAATACTTTGACTTGACTTTGACTTGACTTTTGAAGTTGTATGACTGTATCGTTGACTGTCCCTGAAAAATGCACGGCTCGTGCTGCCGTTGCTATTGTGAAGCTACGGGAAAATAGTAATTAAAAAAACTCTGCTTATTTGTAGTTTTTAAAACAAAAAAAAACACGGATATAAGTATAGTGATAACTATTAATGTGGTACTCTGGAGGCTAACAGGCTGCAGGAATTTCTTAATTTTTTTCACAAGAGCGGAACTTTCCGGAAAATTAATAAAAGGAAATGTCGCCACACTACAGCTGTGTATAATTATTAAGGTTCCGGAGAACTCTTGAAAAGCTTTACTGTTAATTAAATGTCTGCGTATATTTTGCTTGACATGAGGTAAAACGTTAATTAATAAGAAAAGCTTGTGACAATTCTGCCAGTAGTGACCTAAAAAGTTTTTAATAAAAAGTTAATTTAAAAATCAACAAAAACCGACTGCATAAGAAGCGAATACATATTCGCGAACTAGGTGACCACCTGATCTTCCGACTGCACAGAATGATTTTTTTAGTACTTTTTAGTTCGCTTCTTAAGCAGTCGGGTTTTTGATTTAATAATGTTTGAGAACGCCAAGCGTTATCGAAATACCAAGTGATCAATTCCTTAAATTTGGCCTTCCGAACATTGCCATCGCTGCTAGAATGATAATTTTGTCACCAGCATAAGAACTTATAGCATTCTATAGTTTCAGTTGGTACTTGGGCTTTAGCAGTGATTAAAGAATAAGAAAGCGCGTGTTCACGAGCAGTTTGGCTGGTGGCTTGCTACTGATAGGCTAATGCGCCATGATGGTTGACTTATTTGGTTCTTTGTGATAAGGTTCTAGAAACAAAAAATCGAATAGATGTGACATCCACCAACCCGCATTGGGCCGGCGTGGTGGGTTACGGCTCATTATTTTTTTTTTGTTGTGTTGAATAAATATATATCTATTATTTTTATTCTATTCATTCACAGGTTGTTGTGTTCTTATAGCTTCCATCACGTCTGGAAGCAAAACACAGAAATTACTATGACTATGCTAATTATAATATTAAAAGTAATTGACATAACTCATGAACTTGCTGAGAAGAATATTCAAGTTAAGAACAATGCTCCAACAGTTTTATCTTATTCTACTACAGTTAAAGTGTGAGATAACTTACTTTGTGTAGGCAATTATGTATAACACTTGGCCAACAGTCTTTTCAAATGTTTTCTCTTGTGTTTTGTGTTAAGTTACTTCGTAATATATAAATATTTTTTCTAACATTTGAAGCGTTTCGACTGACTCACAGGACTGACACAGGCTGTTTCGTTGGTTTAGTGGTGGTAGGTCTGGGTTGGATTCTCGGGTCGGGAAAGGTTTCATTGTTTTTTTATTGCCTTGGGAATTTTTCAGTATAAGCTCGGAGGCTGTATGTTTGCTAAAAACATAGCTGAGAAACGGGTCATGTTTCTCGTTTCACCGTTTTTTAAGCTCTGCTTTCCCCTTTGGGAAATATTGTCGTGATGGTATGTGGAATGTTTCGGGTATCAAAATAAACAAGGAACAGAAGGGTCTAGTGTGAACTGAACCCGCAGCTTAAAATTCCATGATGCGTAGAATAAGGGTTTAAAGGCCTTACACAATACCCTTTCAAAATTAAATTAAATAGATGCAAATCTCAAATTGCTAGGGTGTCCGAAATTTAGTTTCCTTTTCCAATTACATCCTTGAATCCTTACTATCGCCTATTTGATTTATGTGGTTGTCCTTTGCCTACTTATAGGCGTGTTTTCTATCTAGATTTTGGAGTCATATGTTAGGGTGTATTTCCATTAGAGCTATTAACTAGTAGTTCAAGATAAGATATATTTATTTTCCCAAACGTGTTTTACATAAAACAAATCATGACACTTGCATGCAGGATAAAAAAAACAGAATATTTGCCATACTGTGGCGTGCAAATATTATGAAAAAAATATAATAATGGTAACAAAAAAGTTATAATAGTGACAACGTCCCAAATATCAAGCAAATTTCAAATCTATGAAAAAGTAATTCCAAATGTCAACAGAAAAAAATAAAAACAGTAAAGTAAATGATAACAAAGTCAAAAATATCAAGTACGAGAAGAGTAACATTGCTAGTAGATCTACAAGGTTAGACAGAAATGGCAATATCATAGATTATTAGTAATTCACTAGATCGGAGGTAGAGAAGTGAATTAAGAAGCTAATAGCTCTCTATAAAACCGCGCCCTAAAGGCTCCGACTTACGAGTTGAAGATCGTAGTTTCTGATATTTTAGTTGGTGTAATTTATTTCATCATCACTGCTCACAATAAAGTAAAGGCAAGTCCAGAAGCCATTGTCCCAGAAAAAAAATTTAAAGACTTGCTTCACCGGGCCCAACTGGTAGTTAACGGCTCTATACCTGTCACAGACAGCAGGAGGCCTGAATTTCAGCAGTGGGTACGATAGGTGATTATGCTACATGAGTAGTGTTAGTTTTTTTTAAATAACATTCTCAATCTCTTCTTTCTCAAATTCCAGGCAGAAGACAGAAGAAGAAGGTGATGCAAGTGATAATCCCGCTGCTTTTCGGCATGAAGTCAGCAGGCATGGCAATGTTTGCCATGGCAATAGTAACAACGCTTACGCTTAAAGCGTTCTTTGCGAGCAAAGTGGCACTTTTAGTGACAGTCGGCATGGCTGTCAAGAAACTATATGAGACTTATGGAAGTGGGTGAGTAATGGCACTTTTTGGTACTTTTATGTGAATTTATGCTTTGTCTGTTGAAAGATTTTATATACCAAGACTAAAATATAAAAAGGAGGGTAAAAGAATAATCATTATTGATCAAAAAAGAGGTGTAATAAAAATAATTGGTCCGCCATCTTTGGGGGTTCACCGTTTCGGATTTGAAAAAATGCAAATCCAAACCAGCTTAATCGGTTGGGTATAACTAACTAATTAGACATGTTATATAACAACCTGTAAAAATAATTCAAGGAGGTAAAACTTTTTAATTTAATTAGTAACTAAACACGTGCTAAACAAATTAGAAACTTTTATCAACAAGACTGAGATCTATAAAAGAAAACCTCTACTTCAGATTATAAGTAAAAGCTTCATAATTTACGAGTGCAATTAATACTATCCAGTTCAAAACTTCAAGTACTGAAGCACGAGGCTTTCTCGAGTTACTGTGGTTCGTTCTAAAATTCTATGATTGAGAGCTCCACGTGCAAAAGATTTTCTTGTATTATTAATAGGTATCTGAGACATTGCTTGGTATATAAGATCTCGAGCGATTTTGAAATTAATTCTTTTTGTGGACCGTGATTATTATTTTTCGTATGATTTTTTTGTTTTTATGCTGTATCGTTGGTTTATTTTCTTATCTCTTTTTCTTGTTTGTTTATTATGCCTTTTTTGTATCAGCCTTGAATGCCTCAATGCTGAGACAATTCCTTCACCATATCTTTCCAAACCTACACTGTTTTCTTGCGCCAGCTCGAATTATAGTCTTTCTACAAATACTACACAAAATTCATATCATTTTCTTACCAATAACCGTAGCATACACATGTGATAATTTATACAAAAGCTACATATCTCAAACTTTAGAATTCTCTTATATCAAAACTTATTCTTTCGGAGCTGGAACTTGGAAAGATTCCTCCTCGTTATTTGTCTTATCTGTAGCTTCAAAGGAAACATGATGTATACAAGATATTTTTAGAAAATGACATATTTTCCAATTTCCCCGTCCATCCCAATTTGGGGAATTTGATTGAAATTACTCCATATACCCATGAATTTAATGGAAACTGTCACAGGGCCTTTTTTACGGTCCGTCAAGTTATCCCCATTATGGACAAGGCAAGGGACAAACGATTATAGGAAGGATTCTAGTTAGGAAATTGATTGATCCCGATACAATTTAGTGTGATATAGATAACGATGGTACAAATAAAATTAATCCGAATCGATTCCTGGGTCGGGAAGAGTGTTATTGTGTTTGTCCATCTGTGTCTCTTGAGCCCGATTGATGGCAATATGCTCGCCCTGTATTACATGGGACTTAAAACATAACTGGCGACTTGTGGGTTTATTATTGGTGCACCTCTGCTTTACCTTTCCGGGAATATAGGCTTAGTGCTTCTACCAGGGTTTTCGCCCGCAAAGTGTATTCTTATCCCAAGGGCACATTATTACGGGATGAAAAGTTACCTATGTGCTATTCCGGACTATAATCTATATCTGTGTAGAATTTCATCTAGATCCATTCAGCCGTTCCGGCGTGATGGAGTAAAAACTTGCATCCATCATAACTTTCACATTTATAATATTACTAGTTTCTGCCAGCGGCTTCGCCCGCGTCAATTTCGAAAATTATCCCAAGGGAACATATTCCCGGGATAAAGTGCTATTCCAACTATAATCTATCTCTGTGCTAAATTTCATCCAGATCCGTCCAGCCGTTTGAGCGTGAAGAAGTAACAAACAAACACACACACACACACTCACAAACTTTCGCCTTTATAATAATAGTGTTTATGATTAGTAAGATGATTGAGTTACAGCACACACAAATCAATAGCAAGCCTATTAAAAAAAAAACAAAATTCATCATCGGTCACCGTACTTAAGGGCGGTTACGCACTACGTGTCCATGTCCGTGATCCGTGTCAGTGATTTTAGTTCCGAGTTCAAAACGTCCAAAATATGACAGATTATGACGTATAGAGTGCGGATGTAGTGCGTAAGCTTCCCTACCAGAAGTACCTCGGCTACTTCGGAACCGAAATTTCACGGACACAGATTCGGATGTAGTGTGTAACCGCCCTTAGGTAGGTATGCAAAAATATTTTTTTGTTGAATTCTGAAAATGAAAGCTTCTGTATAGATCAACATCTGATAAAGTAAAGTAAACCCAAGAATCAACTCTTGAAAGTTCCGACCAAACTTCTTTTCATTCTTATTATTTTCGTAGAACTTTTAATCCTTCCATTTTCTCTTCTCAATATTTAAAATATTTTTCGAAGCTTTTAATACCCCAAATAATACTGCTTTATACTCGGAAAGCAGTATTTAGTTAAATGAAATGAGTATTTAATTTAACCAAACAAAACGAGAATTGATTTCAAGACTGCTCCTTTTTTTTTTGATTGAAATGAAAATATTTTTTCTCTGTGGATTAAATTATTTTACTGAAACTTTTCCATGTCCAGTATATTGATTTTTTAGTAGTCAGATTACTTTTACATGAGGAATAAAAGTGATGGTTTGACAGCTTTTGTGTAATTATGTAGAAAATATGTAAAACTTATAAATATATTCTTCAGCAAAAAAATCTGACTACATTTGACTAAAAAAATTTGCTCTTAGAAAAAATAATTTCATTTTGATGTATGATATGTGTTCGTTTCTATTTCAATATTTATTACTGTTAAATGATGTTAATACGATCTACCAAGCATGACTAGAATGACTGCTGACTGACTTGTGCACGATGATATATAGCTTGAAGAAAGTTCCGTTACAGCTAACAATGTTGTTTATGATACATGAGATGAAATAGTTGCTCTTGTTACAATGTATGTTGTTACTTCTACCGTGAAGACTGAGATGTTGGTGGTTGGTGGTTGTGGAATAATTCGACAGAATCTATTTTTATGTAAGGACGCTGTTAGTTTATAACTTCAGGACAAGGATATCGTTATCATTTCGATACACACTGATGTATGTATCTAAATGGATATATGAATTTATTTTCTGAAAGCAGATAAATTATAAAATTTTATTCACAGTATAGAAGAATCTATCTTAAACAATCAGAATGGATCAGTGTAGATAATAATATCTAATATCTTGTTATGAGAACTCACATAACAATTTATTTATTCACTGCTGAATCAATTATTCACATAGGTAAGCACCTATCATCCCGTCCAAAAAGTACTCCGTCATTTACATCTTCCATCTTAAGATGAAATACATAAAAGCATTAACTTTTCTTATGTAAATATAGAATATTCTATTTTTAGCCCTAGAATATTTACCACCTATGCTCTTACGCCTCACGTCTTCCATATTTTTCCTTTTAATTCTATTACCTCTCCCGACAAAATGATGTATAATATTTGGAGGGTATTCATTCGAAATATTTGACAAGACTTCAATAAGCCTTTTACATCTTTTCAAGAATCAAATATTGACTGGAGTAAAAATAGAAGCATTCTATACAGGGACGTTCCTATTCAGTGAGTGGACTTACATTTTAATAGACGAGCGAGTAATAGTTGCTTTTGTTAAATGAAACAGTTTTGCTTATTATAGATATTCCCTGAAGTATAAAATTACTGTCATCACTAATAAGTAGCAATTTTTAGCAAAATGTTTTTTTTTCGTTTATACTAGATGAGGTCAGCGTTTCCTATCTGACTACTCTGAAAAGAAAGGCCGAAACAAACTCAGAGGTGTGTGATGTTTTTTAGAACTCAAAGTGTATAATTATTTGGATATAAATAACCATCAACTATTCATTTAAATAGTATATTACGCCATTACAGGTTTAGATCTTGAATACAATCAAAACATGTGTGCCCAGAAAATTTCTAAATTCATATTGCCAGCATTCTCAACTAAAAGTTGCTCGTCTGTTATTCATATCGAACGATTCCAACTGGATATCTTTTATCTGCGCAAAATTGAATCACTATGAAATATGTAACGTTAGCTCTTTTCACTATGTTTTCTTTATTTTTGATTGAATTGTGTTGGAGATGAAATAAAGTTAAAATGCTTCTGTTATGTACATTAAATAGAACAATGCCTTCATCAAGAAGGAAGATAGTAGCTTCATTTTGATTATCTTATGGAATGTTTTCAACAAACATCATTCCGAGTGCAGTAGAAAAATAATATAATGTAAATTAACCATTTCTATGCAAATTGAGCACTGTAGAAAAAATGCACAGACTTGACGAAATAACCACTGAATATTATGTTTTTCCTGAAAATATTAAAGGTCAAACCGTCAGACAGGTGACACACAGGAGACTTATCGTTGCTATCTTTATTATCAAGTGAGATTAAATAAATGAAGGACAGACTTTTTTATTTAAACCTGAATTAAGATCTTTTAAAGACTGACTCTTTGTATGAAGTTGACTAAACCGTTGCTGGAATATAAACGACTGACTATGAAGAACTAATTTCAATTAATGAATGTAGCTTTGACATAAAACACTTACAAGTTACAATAACTGAAATGTTAATTTTCAACGACAAGATTTAATAAAACTTATGGTTGGACTTGTGATTGCAAGCGCTACTGCAAAGCATGAGGTCCTAGGTTCGATGCCAGGGTCAGACAAAGTATTGTTGGGTTTTCTATCTGAAATTTCTCAATTGCAACAAAGCCTAGATTTGTACACGTGAATGGCAATAGACTCGCTTCCTATTATATGGGACTTGAACATAACTGATGAAATGTGTACCTTACCCATTGGGGTATACAGACTTGATGTTACATATCGCCTAATTACTGTATCTTGTGAGCTAAGGGCGTTTATGGAACTTAAAATAAAAACGAGTGAGTGTTAAATTGCTCTTTAGCAA
Organism: Orthosia incerta; assembly: GCA_948252205.1. Taxonomy (NCBI): domain Eukaryota; kingdom Metazoa; phylum Arthropoda; class Insecta; order Lepidoptera; family Noctuidae; genus Orthosia; species Orthosia incerta. Next base: position 24,143,427 of record OX411762.1, on the reverse strand, counting down.
TTCAAATAAGAAATCAAAGTCAAGCCTCGCCTTTTAACATTTTAATATAAGAAAAATGAGTAATTTTATGTCAGAAAACTCGATGTTGTTACGAAGAACATAACTTGTTTTGTAGTAGACTTGTAAAATTGTTGACAGGTACGTAAATAATGTAACGAAAATAAAGTTAGAACACTTAAGATAATTCCAGTGTAAGCAAGTGACGCGAGCAATTTACTTACCTAAGTATGAAGCGTGGGTAGAATTTAACGCATGTTAGTCATTGTAACTTAAAATGTATGACGTTTACGAGATGAAAAACCTTTTAACTACAAATAAGACAGACATGAGTGAGAGACTTGACGTAAACAATAATGCATCTTCTGAAGATAAACTTCTGAATAATTAAAAAAAAACATTGAAGATAATGAAATAAATTTCGAAGGAGGTGAGTTACGTCAAAAAAATAACAATATAAAATTGTTTATTCCAGCGTCGGTTTACAAAACCACCCGTATCTTTACTCGCAATATCCGATCGATTTTCCGAGCGCCTCCTCGCACGCATACTCCGTTAGCGGAGTGAGCCCACAATTCGCGTCCCCGGAGATGTATAGCCCCACCGCGATGGGTGCACACGGACAGAACAATGAAATAATACACCAAAGCGACGCGACAGCTCAGCAGTCGCAACAGGCGCCCACGTTATTCGTAAACGCAACGAGAGCGGCGGAAAGATGGGATGGTAAGTCGAAACTGCTCAAATTTCTCGAACCGATCATTGATGGCGTCAAATACATAATAGACCCGATAGCGAACGTTTTCTATGGAGCCATCCCAGCTACATTCCGAGGTCTTAACAGTAATTCTGAAGTTTCAAAAGCAAACAGCGTTGAAACTGTCGACGATGATCTTGATGAATTGGAGATTGTGAAAAAGCCTAGACAGATACTAGTCCCACAGCCCAGGAACATAGCTCAAAGGAAAATGACTCATAGAAAGAATAGAAATAGACCCAAGAAATATGCGGATTTGAAAGTTAGTTTAGATAGGCTGAAACAGAATAAAGATTTGTACGATTATGTTAAGACTAAGAAGTATAAGTATAACTATCCTAACACGTATTTTTACCCTAGGGTCAAATACTTTGTGAATCCCAATACTTTTTATAAACCCAATAATAGTAGACTTATGCCATACAAAAGAGAAGCTTCTGAAGTGGTTACCACTACAGTTCTTAAAGACTCTGAATGGAAGCCCATAGTTGTTTTAAATAATACTAATACTTTCTCAGAAAGTATAACTGAAAGACCAAAAAGGAGAAGATTTCGTAGAAAACATATTAAGAAACGTCGCGTTAGGTCAAAGAGAAGTTTAGATTTCAGTTCAAACTACCGTAATGGGAGTGCAAGATTTTATTATGATTATTATAACTCAACATCGACCTACTCAAGTAGAGGATTTTTTGAATTCCTACAACTATTTTTTGCAACAGATCCAATAGGACATATAATTCAACAGTCAAATGAATATGCCAATCATCTTAAACAATCATTAAAATCTCAAGAGCCAGGTTACTATACAGCAGCTTATAACATGGTCATGATGACTCTAGATGTATTTGAAGGGCTCCTTAATGTAAACGAAGCTTTAGAAAATCATATATTTGAAGATGATCTTAAAATGAGGAGACGAAAGAGAAGGAAGTATAAGAAGAAAATGGATAAAGCTAATGTTGTATCGAATTGTAATCGTACTGTTGAAAACACAACGGATAAAATTTTCAAAACTACAACTGAATCAACAACTCATGTAACTAATGAGGAAATAAAACCTGTAACTGAAGTTGTATAGAATTTTCAGAAGTAAAATTGTTTGCATTTATAGAAGCATTTATTGAAATATCGATATATTTGTTGGTGGTGGTATTTATTTCAGAATACTGTGTACTATAGTAATATCCCACTGATGTTTAGTCTATAAGAGGGTTTTTTATTGTTTGTAAATATCAATAAAAATATAACTAAAATGGAATTTAACTCGATGATTTACTTACACCTGCATGTTTTATGAATCCTAACCTATAAACTAAAGATAGAATGTTTCGTAAAATATTTAAATTTTAATAAAATATCGAGTTAGTTTCTGATTCAGCTCAGTTACTGAAACTTTCAAAAAATTATCAATTGTTTTAACTTTATCTTCGACTTTTGACGCTGCCTTTTCAATATCATTTCAGAAACTGAGCACCCAATAGCAACACAAGGTGAATTTGAATTGATATTTGCACTGTACTGTAATATATAATCATAATCGTTATGTTATAGGCTTCCGGAGACGTCCAATGTTCTATGGACAGTCGCGCGCTACTTCAGAATCCTATTCGGCTTTCCGGCACCGCCATTGAATCCAGCCCAGACCATGACAATGCCCATGTACGTAATGCCACAGATGTATGGTCCCCCCATGACAATGCCCACAATGCCGCCGTCCCAGTAAACAAAATTGGACACCCATGGATCAAGTTTAGTGGCGATGTTAATGCCTAGCATAACGCCAAGCTAAATGCCAGTCTGTCACGTGGCTTGATCCGATTTTTGTGATAAACGTGGCAGTCTGGCATTTAGCTTAAAAACAACAGCAGTGTCTTAATCCCCTGGACCTTGAAATTCTCTTTTTGCTTCCATTTGATCACAATCCTGTCCAGATTTTAAGACATTGCGACTCCCCACCCTTAAGACTGAATACTTATTTTTTGAAATGCGCGAGCCCGTCGACTTTATTTTTAATTATTTGTATTGTAATTTATTTTTATTTAAGTTGTTAAGACTTATTTATTCAGCACTTAGTTAAATAAAATAATGTTAATAAAGTCAAAGGTTTGTTTGATTTGTGTTTTCACCTTCATCGACGTCATCCAAAAAATAAAGACGTCCACTGTTGAACATAGGCCTCCATCAAGTTTCGCCACATCAACGTGTCCTGTACGGCTCACATCGAGTGGATGCCTGTATCCTTAATATGGTCATCAGCCCAACTAATGAAAGGTCTTCCAAGTTCACCAACATTAAGAATAAAAATATGTTAACCTTTTAACAACAACAACTTATAACAAGGCTGACAAGCTACTGGAGATGCAAGTAAAAGCAACTTTGAAGAAGCTCATGCTCAGTAGAGCATAGCGGAGCCATAAAATTGATTGATTGAAGCCAATAAAAAAGCACTCAGTCATCTAAAGAAAATTAAAAAGCTAACTAAAGCTTTGATATATTTTTGCAAAGTTACACTATTAGTAAAACTATTAATGAAACCTACAAAGTTAGTTCACCCACAGAAATAAATCCAACTAGATACCGTTAATCCCTCTATCTATATGAATCCAAGCGCAACATCACATAATCCACGTATCCCACATAGTTTACGGACTTTACAAAAAGGAAATCTTTTCATTGTCTCCACCAACATTTTTTGTAAAACAGCTCAATACGGCACAATTAGTTATTGTTCTTAATTTTGATTGATTTCCTGTGCTGTGTAAGAGCATTGGTATCACTTTTTTGACACACGAAGAACTTACATCCGAGTCATCTAGTTAGATTTATCTCTGTGTTTTACATCAGCTGGGGACGACGTGACGAAGACAAAAAACTGTAAAAAAGATCGTCACCCAGATGTTTCCTTTGATAAATGTGAAGTTACCTCTCACCGGAGTGAGAAGTTTTGAAACCTATTATCTCTCTCCTTAAGGACGTAAAAGTACTCCAAGAATACTTAGTTGAAACTGATGCTGGGATTAAAGGAAGGCAGTTTGACAGTTGTTAGGCAATCAAGATGGTAGATTGGAACTTGTTGAAGAACTTATAACTTGTGACGCGTAAGTATTTAACTTACTAATGACCATAGTGCTTCCCACTGCTCCAAGATAACATTATTATTTATCTTTACCCTGTAAAACCATACTAATAATTAAAAATGTGAAAGTATTTTTGTTTGTTTGTTACCTTTTCACGACTAGTCTGAACCGATTTAGATGAAATTCGGTATGGAGTTAGTTTGAGAAACTGGGAGGGACAGAGGATTTTATCTCGGTAGTGTGTTTCCTTGGAATGATAAAACATTTTTTATGCAGACAAAGCCGCAGGAATAGAAACTATTCATACATAAAACTGGCCAAGTGCGAGTCGGACTCGCGCACCAAGGGTTCCGCACCATTATCGCAAAAAACGACAAAAAAACACGTTTGTTGTATGGGAGCCCCACTTAAATATTGATTTTATTCTGTTTTTAGTATTTGTTGCTATAGCATCTTCTGTCAAAATTTTAACTGTCTAGCTATGGTACGGTTCATGAGGTACAGCCTGGTGACAGACGGACTGACAGACAGACAGACCGATCGTGGAGTCTTAGTAATAGAGTCCCGGTCTTACCCTTTGGGTACGGAACCCAAAAAAACAGCACTCAGACTTTAAGATAAATGAGTAATGTTCTTGCGTACCCTTAGCACCTGCCACTTGTAAATTGGCCGTCAGCCCAAGCTAACCAGTATGCGTACTATCAAATACATACTAACACTTATCTATCCCACACATTTTGTGCAGAAAGAAGTCAGAAACGTCTGGGGGCTCTGAGATATTGCTTTACACTAGTTATAGTGAAAGGTCATTTTATTTTATCCTTGAAGTAAACAAAGGATTTGTTCAAAGGTAAACTGGGGCAGAGTAATATAAATATGCACACAGCACAGCCAAAGTGTGGTATTCTCTGCCAGCATTTGTATTCCCTATTACCAAAGTTACCGTTAGCCTTCCAAGTAATAGCGAACATGCATCTCCTGGGCCCGATCGTTCCATCGTGTAATTCAAACGAGAACGAGGTTAAAAGCTGTCTCATGACGGAATAAAAATATTGTAACTATTTACTACAAGGCAAAGCTACGATCGGTCTATTGGAGTGTAGATCTAGCAGTTCTGCTTGTTTGAGATTTTAAACAGTTATAGCCACAGCCAGTAACAGTATGGGTATCTTTAATCTAATCTTGAATAAATTTAGAGATGACCTTTTTGGATTTCCTGGTTGGAAATTTGTATTATTTTTCCTACTCCTCCGTTATTATTTTCTGATTAATTTCGTTGCGGGATCCAAGACAGTTAAATTCACTCGCCGGGACTTCGTCGAGCTTCATTGCTTCGGCGCTTTTCTGGTGGTCACCACTGTTGTTTCTGGCTTTCAGGAGTTACGAAAAAAAATCGTGGTCTAAGATAAAATGGCATTATATTAGTAATAACGATTGTCGAGAAATCGAAATTTGGCAGAATAACCACATGAAATTTCAGTAGTAATATTTTGGTCTTTTCAACCGACTTCAATATTCCCACTGCTGTACTGAGTGCAAAAAACGAACAAGAAAGAGGGTAGACCGTTTTGTCTCCTCATAAACACCCACCCACAATGACTTAATTTTATCCGTGATCATGCTGCTTGAAACAGCACCAAATATCGGTAACTCGCAACAAACAGTAAACATGGTAAATTCCGAAAATCCATTCTTAAATGACGCCTTCAGTATAAAACCAACATCCTCTAAAAATTTCAAACTTCTATCGTTAGTGGTTTATTGGTTATGGTCAGTCGGTACATTGCTTGTTATATATATAGATACGATAACTTATCATTCTACAGTATTTTATTTTAAACATTGCACCACACTAGAAATTTCTTCTTGTATCGTGGTCGCGTTTACAAACATTTAAACTCACATTCACAAGACACCCAGATCCGAAACAATTATCTGTAGGCCATACAAATATTTGCTCTGTGTGGGAATCGAACTCGTGACACGCAGCGCAGCAGCCTATATAATAAAATGGATATAAACGCATAAACTCAAAAACTGCTACAACGATTTAAATAATTAAAAATGCTATCACCTATGGAAAGCTACATTATTCGGGAGTGACATAAGCTATTAAGCCGAAAACTTGTCTTGTGGGGTTGGCAACGAGAGCGAATATGATTGTTGACTCTCTGACCATGTCTTGCTGGTCTAGACTTTGAATGCAGTAAGTAATATTAATAAACAACTAAAATAAATTGTGAATAAAACTAGTACGTATTAATTAGAAAATCTGCTTTATAAAGGCAACATTAATTATGAAAAATAAACATGCACTGCAGTTTCTGCCAGTATTAATAGCCTTGCTCTAATTTAGTTTTGTTGAGTAGTTCTATTTGTTTAAATATATATTTCCAACGTTGGGTAATTTAAATTTTCTGCTTGCTTTGCTTGCTTGCAGCGTAATTATATCAAAATATTAGCTGGGTTGCGAACTATTTTATTTGATATAGGTAGATACCTAATTATTTTGTTTAACTTTGTCTTCAGTTATGTTTAAGTATGTTAATTTTAGAGCTGCGTCTATTAAACATAATTCCAGATAAAGATTTTTAGGTTTCAAGATAGTCTTAGGTCACAGTATGATATTATATTAATACTAAGATTATATGATACCATAATAAACCAAGGGACTGTTCCTTATAGTGTTGCTGGGACACAGCTACACAGGTCTCCCCGCTGTGAGAGGGACTGGGCCTTAAGGTTACACTAGTCGATGGCACGAACAATTTTGTGCGCGGGGTTAAAATGCCTGCTATATAATCCGACAACTTGTGCGAAAGAGATAGATGCTGTGATGAACAGTAAGAAGCTAGTTCGCGTACGAATTATTTATAAACAGACCTTTGGGCAGACTCCCAACTAACTCAAGACTATCTAGAAAGATATCATGAAAAAACTACTAAATATATATTTAAAAAATAAAATTATTTGCATTGTTGAACTACTAATCTATCCCTGTATGGTGGCCGTTTTGCAATTTTCCTTTTTATGGTATTTACTGCCGCCCAAAGATGCGTTAAAAATAGTGTTGAAATATGGAACTTACGACGCTCATAACTTGCAAATGTTTTTCTTTTTTACTTTTTTGTTTCCATTCAGGGCAAGATAATGATGAAAAAAAATGATATATTTTTTTATTTTGAACGTACATCGTCAAACAGTGTAGTAATCCCTAGACTATGTTTGTATGGAAGAATTATCGACTAGTGTAACCTTAATCTACCACGCGGGACCAGTACGGGTTGGTGCAAGTCTCGGATATGTTGGTTTGTATTTACTTTTACACTTTTAAGAACAGGGGTGATTCATTAAATTACACAAAGTAATGCGGCTTCCTGGGTTCGAACCTGTAACCTACAACAAAATATAGGATGTGCCAAATCTTGTCAGATTTACCTGTATGCTGATAGGATAGAAACTTTTGTTAGGTTAATTAAGTAACTTATTAAGTATGGATATCATGTGCACCCAACGCGAAGAAAGGAAATTTGGTTCAAATAAATTGCACTAGGTGGCGTTATAAGCTTCGATTTGTTATTGAGTTTTGTGAAATATTAAGATTTTCTAGAGAAAATCATAAAAAAATACGTCATGTGGCACGTCGGACTTCTCTTTTTAATCAACTTTGACGCTTTATAACTTCGTCTATGAAGGACATAATTAAAAAAAATATTTGTTTACTATAGTAAATATGTATTTCACTTAGCAAATAAAAAAATACATGCGTATTATTTCTGTTATCGGAATGCCAAAATGAGGATTTTCACGTGACTTTTACCTTAAAAAAATTGGAATTGACCTCTTCCATATCGGTAATGGATAAGGGTCAATATCATACGTTTTAATAGACTTTGTATTGTCAATAGACTCTTTATTTACTCTAAAATAGCATTGGTGATATTAAGTATGCAAGAATGAGGAGTAATTCTACGAGTTGTTTAGGCTCCTCGTAGATTATCTGGCAGTCTCAGGTTCTTCACAATGTTTCTCTTCCAGTTATTCCAGTCATAAAACAGATTCCAGTCCGTATATACATTATAAGTGACGTCCTTCTTCTGAAACAAACTTATCAAACATTTGACTGAATTAAAAGTAGAAATTATCAAATATGCTGCTAAGAAACATGCGCTATATCAACTTAGCTATTATGATCAGTACGACTATGTTTTTTTCCCCAGATATATGCGAAGGTTTTAAATTGTTAGGTTGAAAGTTAATGCGAAAATTAAGAGCATTTCACTTAATTAAAATTTTCTCCTGATGTGCATTCTCCTTCTTACACTTCCATTGTAAGGTTGAAAATAAAATTAATTAGGTATAAAACAATTATGATGTAAGTAAGTACATTAGTTCATGACTACTATCCATAATGGCATCAAAAAGCAAAGATTCTCATGAACAAATTGCGGTTGTATAATGGCAGGCGCTACGCTTACATGAAGACGTAATTTTGTTGGAAGGCCTCCCACAAGGTAAACCGATGACCTGGTGAAGGCTGCGGGAATTTGCTGAATATGCTTGATGCGAGACGATCAATGTGGCAACAATTGGGGGAGGCCTATATATTGCCAGCAACAGACTTCTTTTAGCTGAAATTATGCTTATGATGATGATTGAACAATATATATACTTCGCGGAACTCGGATAAATGAAACTCCGGATACTTTGACAGTATATGTAATCGTATTACATCTGTACTCAATCTCAAACTACAAAAAACAATCTCAACCTTAATCCTATGAAATCAACGGCAACTTTTAACACCGCGATTCAGGAATGCTGTCCAAATTAACAACGCCATCTATCGACGAAATTCTATAACTAATTATACGAAACTTTTAACAGTGCGATTCAGGAATGCTGTTCAAATGAACAACGCCATCTGTCGACGGCAATGGAACTAACTTTAATTGATCATACTTTTGTTGCACAAAATTGAATGCGAACAATAATTTTGTTTTACCTTCCTTGCCACTGCTACAAATATTGGGTTTGTTGGTACTAGCCATATTTGACAACAATAATATTTCTGATCCATTACATAATATTCTCTGAATGTTACAATATATATACTAGAAATAGCTACATAATTTGCAAAAACAAAACAAATTTTTCGCATGTCAATCTAACATCCCTTCTAGCATCAAACTATCAAATCAAACATATTTCATATCAAACTAAGTCTTTTCCAGCTCACTGCTTCCACATTTCATCAAGAATACAATAAATCGTTTTGACACATTGAACCATTTCGAAACGAAATTCCATCTATTTTCAATCAAACCGCCTCGCTATTGTCTTTGTTATCATGTATTGTATTGAAAAAATATACTGTGGCAATGTTGTTCTAGACTAGACTGTGTGCGCACGTTGTTTTACGATACGTTTTATGGGAGAAGGCATTTTATGATTCTCTTAGATTTATTTAACACTTTACGCCCACAAATCATCATCTTAGTAGTCTAGTCATTCCCTTTCTCGGAATATCATCCCTCAAACAATACATCTATCTTTGTTTGGTGTTCCTAAATTACCTTACCTATCATGACTTGAGCCTGTAGAACACCTCTTAGCAAACTGCAAGCTGCTATACTCTCTAAGATAAACTGTTAGGTGTAGGAACAAGCCATTTGCCTTCTTCATCCCTTTCTTGGTACCAAACTTCGTCATACTGAACTTTAAAAAAAAAACACAATCCATAAGAATTTCATATATAAATAGTTTGTTAGTTAAGACATAAATAACTAGCGGACACCTCGCGGTTTCACCCGCGTAGTTCCCGTTACCGTGGGAATACAGGGATAAAAAAGTACCCTATGTCACCCGGGGATAGTATAGCTTCCCAACGGTGAAATAATTTTTGAAATCGGTCCAGTAGTTTTTAAGTTTATTAGTTACATACAAAAATACAAATCTTTCCTCTTTATATTCACACATCATCAGCCTATTAATGTTCCCACTGCTGGGACACAGGCCTCCTCTCTGTGAGAGGGAATGGGCCGTAATCCACCCTGCGGGCCCAGTGCGGGTTGATGGATATCACGTCTTAGAATTTTTGGTTCTAGGACATGCCGGTTTTCTCACAATGTTTTCCTTTACCGTTTTGAGAGCAGTGGTGATGAAATAATTTTACACAAAATAAAGTGCCTGCCTGGGCTCGAACCCAAGATCTACAACCTCTTTATATTATTATATGGTAATTATAGTAATAGTAGAGATATAGATGTAATATTCATTTGTTGGAAACTAAATGTTATGAGTGCTTATGAGTTATTTAAAACGAAGAATATAATTAAAATGCGCAGACACGCATAATCTATGATGAATAATAATTTATAACCAGCCCATTATTAATCCACTATACGCAGGGTTAAAGTTCGCTACTACGAAATTTAATAATCAGAAATCACAGTGCTAGTTCACTGGGTGTTATCGTTTTCCCTGCGATGATGTTTAGCAGCAGTGCCACAAAAATCGTTGATTATTATTATAGTTTTTAAACTACACTAGGAATTTCTCGTGTATTGATACATTTACATCATCATCATCATCAGCCTATTAATGTTCCCACTGCTGGGACACAGGCCTCCTGTCTGTGAGAGGGGATGCGCCGTAATCCACCACGCGGGCCCAGTGCGGGTTGGTGGATGTCACATGTCTTTGAATTTTTGGTTCTAGGACACGCCGGTTTCCTCACGATTTTTTCTTTCACCGCTTTGAGAGCAGTGGTGATGAAATAATTTACACAAACTAAAGTGCCTACCTGGATTCGAAACCACGACCTACAACATCTAAGTCGCGGCCGATACCACTGGGCCACCACTGCTCTCAAAGTAATAGTACCTTTACAATCATATATAAATTCACATATACAAACAGCTAGACCCGGAAAAACTATCTATAGGTCCTACAAATATGTGTACCGTGTGGTAATCTAACCCACAACACACACCGCAGTAGCTGATCCCTTGCCTACTGTGCCAACTGTGTCGTCAATTTTAATTTCGGTAGCAATGGCACCAGATATCCGCAGGCTTATTACGTATCTTTTGCAAGAGCAAAACAATAGCGATTTTTACGCAATAATTGCTCTTCAATACAGAAGTTTTAGAATTGCTGGTGGTTTTTTTTAATTATTGCATTTGACAAACAACGAGCGATTAGCAAACGATTGTGTAGGACTTACCATACCTACACTGCAGGTAATGGCAACTTTTATGGCATAAAGCGTTTGATCGCTATCGTTTAGCCCTTGCAAAAGATACGTAATAAGCCTGCCGATCTCTATAAGAAATATCAGCAAAACAAAAAACAAGGCGGCGTATTCTAATATCGGCCTGGCATACAATAAAATTATACAAAACATATTGAAGAAAATCTGAATGGTATATTGTTGATATTTGTTTGTAAGGGGTCGGATGTAAATACGCTCAATTTCGAATCACCCATGGCATTTTTTCATTATTCGCTAAGATGTTGATACGTTCTGTAAATGTCTTGATACAAACAGACATTTTTATAAAAATAAAAGCTTTTTCACAAAAATTAAAACGACTTCTCAAGCAAAACACTATAAAGTGTAAAAATAACTGTCGTTTTGGAAGTAGGTGTTGAAAAATAAATTAAAACAAGAAATACCAAAGGCAAGAAAGAAGTCGGTTAATTTTTTGTGAACAAGTTTTTATATCTCTCTTTTTAGTTTTAGTACCCTATCACTAAAAGTGAGCAAAATCTATAGTAAGGTACCTAAAGGATTGACAAAATATCCATAATAACCTAATTTACACATTCGTGCTGTTTGTCGCTAAGGAGTTCGGTTGTATATGTTCCATATCGTGAAAACTGCTGAACCGATTTTGATGAAATTTATATCGTTCCCTAAGTTGAGAGATACTTAATCCAAGAAAAAAATAATGATCACGATCCGATTTCTAATTTTGGAGATGTGCGTGGACAAACTTGACTTGAAATTTGGCACACGTGTTTAGAACCCTATATGTAACATAGGTAAATATTGTGCAATTCCAACAATATTTATTATATACGTGAAAGAAAGAAAAACGTTTATTTGCACCAGGCACGACACATACCATAAAAAAGCAAAGGATAAACTAAAATGCAAATACAGAGTATGCGTCACAACACAACCACGCAAAACGGTCATCGCTCAGCATAATACTGGGACTCGCGTGCAAGACAGAGCCACAGCGCTGGTTTTCAGCGATAGCCAGTGTCGACTGGGTGACGCCGAAACAAAAACAAATAAATGTGGGAGAAATAACTAATTCCTATTTTTTATATTATTTGAGTATATTTTGAGTTACTTCCTGTTTATTAGTTGGTGTATTGATTACGCGCTCCCTGCCACTGACAAGCAAGCCGCATTATAAAAGAGTGCGCAAGAGGCTTGATCGTTCAATTTTGGTTTGACTTCGGACTTTGAACGGTCAGGTATGTTTTGATTACTCTTGATTTATAATTATTAATGTGATAAATGTTTTCAAAATTCAAAATTCAAAATTCAAATAATTTATTGTGGATCATAGGTACATAAGATGTTGAGGTTACAGGTAGATCTGCTATGTCCCGCCATTAAGGCATACAAAATTCATAACATCAGGCTCTTCAAAATACAAATCATCAAATTGTCATGCAATACAAATAAAAATTAAATAAGTAAAATGAAATGTCAAATTATTAATGCTACAAAATAGTACATTCAATTAAATAGTGTCTCTTCAGTTTATGAGTAATGGTTTACAAGTTCATGCATATGCACCCATTGGTTTGCTGTAATAAGCCGGCTATTTCAGTGTCTTGTCACTTAGAAATTCTAATATCGAGTAATAACATTTGCTTATCAATAATTTTGGAGGTTTTTTTTAAAGGCATTAATATTGCTAACAGTTCTGAGAAACGGCGGCAGATTATTATAAATACGTGGGCCCATACAAAAGATGCTTTGGTGCAAAAGCTTTGTTTTACTGGCAACTGTGTCCAGCATGTCTTTGTGTCTGGTCCTAGTACAAAACTCAAATAAGTTGGGGTTTGATTTAATAAACATAACAGTTTCATATATGTATACACTAGGGAGAGTTAATATTTTCAAATTAATAAAGTGTGGCCTGCATGAATCCGTTTGGCGTATATTGCACATCGACCTAATACAGCGTTTTTGAGCTCTAAAGGCACGCTCTTTTTCTACAGAGTTGCCCCAGAAAATTATCCCGTAGCGTATGATTGAAGCAACATATCCATGATAGGCAGTTAGCAATGCAGACTGGTTGACAGTGTTCCTTAATCTATATAAAGCATAAGAGCTCTGACTAATTTTTTTGCAAACTTGCTGTACATGTGACTTCCAATTTACTTTGCTATCAATATAAAGACCTAGAAATTTGGTAACTTCGATTTCCTCTATGCTGGTTTGAGAGTAGCATATATTTAAATTGGTATGAGGTTGTAATCGCTGCCTAAAATTCATGATTTTTGTTTTTTCTAGGTTTATTTTTAAGTCATTTTCATCAAGCCATTTTATAATTGTTGTTAAGGTACTATTTAAGTCAAGTTTTAAATCAGTTCTGTCTTTACCGGTAAATAATATAGTACTATCGTCAGCAAATAAAGTCATTATGGTGAATTGTAACTGTTGGCATGTCATTTATATAAATCAGAAAAAATGGTGGGCCCAGAATACTGCCCTGAGGGACACTGGAAAGGATATTTCTAATCTCAGAAACAACTGTTTCTTCAGTTCTGGTAGTTAAAGAGACTCTTTTTAATTCTACCATCTGCTTTCTGTCACTAAGATATGATTCAATTAATTTGTATACGTTACCTCTTACACCAAATGCATATAATTTATTCAAGAGTATTTTATGATTGACTCGGTCAAATGCTTTTGACATGTCCATGTACAATGCTATGGCTGCCGACCTAGTATCCATATTTAGAAGGACTTTTTGTAAAAAGTTATACATTGCTGTGTTAACAGATTTATTTTTCCTGAAACCGTACTGGAATGGGGTAAACATGTTATTACTTTCGAAAAATGGGTAGAGGCAGTTATATATAATTTTTTCGAATATTTTTGAGAAAATGGTTATTAAAGCAACTGGCCTGTAGTTACTAATGGAATATTTGTTATATTTTTTGTGTACCGGTTTTACTACTGACACTTTTAATTTCTCTGGAAAAATACCATGTTCTATACACAAGTTGATAATATAACTTAAAGGAGCAGCAATTAAAGTTGCTACATCCTTAACGACCTTAGTGGTAATACCGTCATAACCTGCGCTATTTGTGTTCCGCAAAGAACTTATAATTTTTAGAATGTCTGGGGGAATTGATGGAGGCATAAATATTGATTTAGTGTTAAATGTCAAGTTAGAAGAATAAGGTCGTATTGAGTCAGAATAAATTGAATTATTAGTATTTTTAACAATGTCAGCAAAATAATCATTAAAGGTATTTGCCATAGTATTTGGATCAGTAATTACCTCGTCATTGATTATTATTTTCTCAATGCCCTCATTAGGATAATTATATTTATATTTAGCGTCATTTATAACTTTCCACGTTGCTTTAGATTTATTAACGGCATTGTTTATAAAATAATTGTTCTGAGACCTTTTTGTCAGTGAAATTATTGTTTTGTATTTTTTAGCATAAGCTTTAAACTTCGTTTTATTTTCTTTGTTTGAGTTTTTCCTATATTGCCAGAGAAGTTCGCGTTTACGCTTACTGCACATTCTTATTCCTTTTGATAACCATTTAGGTCTTGAAATATTTTTAATGCGAATTCTTTTTATAGGAAAACATAAGTTATATATTAAGCTGAATATATCGTGGAATGAATTATACGCACTGTTAGGGTCTGTAGACCCGTATACACTGTGATACGAAATTTGACCCAAATACTTAGCAAATAGACATCTATTTTCTTTAGTGAAACTACGTTTATATACATACCAAAATTGAATTGGACTACACTTTTTGACTGGACATTTAATTATTTGTGCAGTATGGTCGGATAGTGCGAAATCTCTGATTTCACCTTTGCATCCCTTAATGTTATGAGCTATGTTGTCAATACAGGTATTACTAGCGCTGCGTGTGACCTGGTTAAACTGAAGGGTGATATTAAAGCTTAACAGCTTAATGTGATTATGTTGTGTACTGATGATTTTCATTATTAATGTGCGTGTAGTTTTTACGCAATAATATTGTGGCAAGTATTTTACTGAAGTTATTATGCTGCTTTGAATATAATAAGGTCTAAATTATGCATTCGTTTTATTCCATTAAGTTATACCCTCGCATTTGCTTATAACCTCACATTTTGTTGTTTTCTCTTTCACATAAGTAAAAACAAATACGAAACACAAGTGTCCACAACAAAATTTCAGAATAAAGTCTTTATAGTTATATTTTAATACTTATACGAGTATTTACTAAATATTATATGTAATCAAAAATCGGAAGAGAGGATTGTAAAAAATAAGTTTCAGGTAGGTAAGATATAGAAAAAAAATATATTATGGCACTGCAGCTCTCACGGACTAGTGATATGGGTGTCAACGACAACAGTAAAACGGATGTATTTTGCGTGACACAGGTGGTACTTTAGGCATTTTATAAAATATGTGTAGAATTTATTACTTCCTATTTTGTGAAGTCAGTAAAAAAAAACACAGATATTATTACCATAAAAAAAAATTAAACACTGATTATCAGATTTTAAATTCAATTTTTACGGCTAGGCAGAGGTAAAACTATTTGAAAACCCACGCGTTTCGCGTCTCAATTTAAATTAAAAATCTATAAATATAATACTAATCAAACTACTAGCAATATGGTTATAAAGTTTATCTCTTCGGTACTGGTCTTTGGTACAGACTAAATGGAGTGACGACCTTCGCAGCTGGTAGCAGCTGGATGATAGTTGCCGAGAGTGAAGATGAATAACATGCGATTGGATAGGTTTATTTCCAGCTGTGTACTGCTATATGGTTTTGATGTTTGGTTCCACGGCCTTTCGTGGGCACTGTTGATTCTGGCTTCCAGGAATTGCGGTTGTTTGTGAACAGTCCGTTGAAACAGTCCTAACAAAAAAAAACCTTATGCTACCATGAGCGGGAAAATCGTTATAATTTCCCGATCCGTAATTCAAACATGTTTCAACTCGCCTTGAGACTCAGCGGGAAACGCAACCTTATTTACTGTCTATCCTACGATTGTACAAGCCATATATTGTTATGCACAAATGGGCAAAAGTTATATCAGCATGTTCTATGCTTAGTTTCATTATTATTTTTAGATTAAGAAAATTACTTCTTCTTTTCGTGTTGATTGACCTATTAAAGTGTTATCCTTCTGGTCCTATGGACAAATCTATAATTTGCCACGTTCAGATACTGCAAGGTGCAGATGGTAGTGTAAGATGCTGGACAGGAAAGGAGAAAATTCACTGTTCCTTTCCAAAATAATATCTTAAACAAACCTTAGTACCTAAACAAACACCTTGATTTAATTGAGTGTCCCCAATCTTCCATATTAACGATCTGACACGAAACAATAGGCAACCCTTTCTTAAACAATAGAGTTCGAACCTAAAGTATATCTGTTAAGTATGTGTTTATGTTCAATGCTGTCAGAACTTGATCTAGGTTAAATGGTTTGTATTGTACAATGAGATCATTTTGATTCTGTTTTAGGTTCAAGGACAAAGCCATTTTTAGTCTTCAATGTAGCAGTATATATTTTTTTATAGAAATCTTTTATTTTCGTTTATTTATTCATGGAAAGCACTATAAGCTCTTAGTACAGCCTCCTCTTTATAAATCTTTGATAATATAATTGTTACGGGTATTCAGGAGTCATAAAATCTGACAACAGTCCTGCCAAGCGGTGTCAAGTTACCCAGTGTCAAGTTAGGCCTACTGTCCACGGACGCGTAGCTTCATAGACGCTTCAAAACACTTGTGAAGCCCAGCGTACTGAACTCTGTCCACCAGGTGTATTGCACAAGTACGTTTTACATAATTTCAACAAATTCCGCTGCCGTTTCCTCCATTTTTACAAAAAAAATACACGTGCGACCACGCGATGTACGCCATGGCGTATTATATGCAGTACAGCAGGCGTCATGAAGCCTGTATGCAGCGACACGAGCGCGATGTTGACGCTCCGTCGGCAAAAATTCATAGATTTGTATGTAAGCAGCAAGGAGGCGTACAACAAGCGTACAGTTATGAATACGCGTCTATGAAGCTACTCTACAGTAGTACTTAGTTACAAGGGCGAGGTCAGATAGACAGTAACTCCATATAATATACTGGTATTCAGCTGCGTCCAGTTTGACTGGAAGCCGATCCCAAAAATAGTTTGGAAACGGCGGACTAGATTAATTGATTGACGGTCAGATAGACAGTAACTACATATAATATACTGGTATTCAGCTGCGTCCAGTTTGACTGGAAGCCGATCCCAAAAGTAGTTTGGAAACGGCGGGGCAGATTAATTGATTGACAGACACCTAAACCTCTAGGTCTTGGAGCATGGGCTTGATATTAAGAGTTCCTTATAACGAAGGTCAAAGTGAGGCTAAAGAAATTTATTTGGGAATTCATTTATTTAAACGGACTATAAAAAGTAACCACCACACCAGTGCTCTTAAAACGGTGAAGGAAAACATCGTGAGGAAACCGACATGTCCTAGAAACAAAAATTTTAAGATATGTGACATTCCCACATGGTGGATTAAGGCCCATTTTTTTCTCGCAGAGAGGATGCCTGTGTCCCAGCAGTGGAAACATTATAAGGCTGATGATGATAAACAATTCGGTTTGGAAGCGAAACGCAAAGGACCGATCTGTGTGGCGACGCTTGGGGGAGGCCTATGTCCAGCAGTGGACGACTTTCGGCTGAAATGATGATTATGATATAAAATTCGTACACATCAACACGGTCTAGGGGTATTTCATACTCAATTAAATAACTCGAAAAGTACTGGCCGCATTGGAATCTTTTATACACCGATTTGTTTGTAATTTATCTCAGACTAATTCCAAATTCAAATTTTTGAAAATTCTCTTGTTTCGGTGGCATAAAAATGTCTTGATGTGTAGGAGAGGGAATTTTCATTTGTGCGAAATTTAGAAAACAATACGAATTACGTTTAGTTACACTTTTTTTTCATTTTTAAACGAAAGATAAAGTTAAAATTGAGGTATTGTAGCCATGCAACGCCAACATTTGATGAGGGCGGAGATGTAACGAGCTGTGGGAATGCTGGAAGCTGGGTCTGTTCAGCGTAATGTTGCTGAGGCCATAGGGACCCACCAAAATTTAATTTCAAGATTGTGCATACGCTATCGTGCCACAGGTGAAGTAGCGGAGAGGCACCGGGGGCCAAGTCGCATCACTACCCCCAGACAAGACCGATTTTTGCAAATTACTGCGCGAGCTCAACCAAATGCAACGGCGACTGCATGAAAGCAATCTTGACCACTCCGGGTCCCACCTTTACGGAGAGGCAATCGTGGGCGACGATTAGAATGGGTTCGGAACCACGTGGATTGGGGCCGTGAGCAATGGTCCAATGTGCTGTTCACGGATGAATCCAGGTTCGGCTTCCATCCAGATTCACGAAGGACGCGTGTTTGGCGAGTTCCTGGACGATGGAGCCGTCTTCAGAACCTTCAGGAAGTTCACCCATACCAAGGAGGAACAATTATGGTTTGGGCACGAATTCGTCTTGGAGGACGGACGGATCTCGTTTGGGTGCGGGGCAATATGACGGCAGAACGATACGTCCAACAGGTGCTGGGGCCCGTAATCTTGCCCCACAGAACACAAATGGGGCAAGATTTCCTGCTCATGTACGACAATGCCCGGGCACACACGGCGAGAACGGTAGCAGCTTGGTTACATACACACAATGTTAGGGCCTAAGACTGGCCTGCTCAATCGCCAGATCTAAATCCCATTGAGCATGCGTGGGATATGCTGCAAAGAAGAGCTCTGAAGGAAGTTCCTGAATATCTGGCTACAGAAGATCAACTTTTTGCGCACCTCAGAAGGACATGGGACAATATTCCGCAGCAAGACATTGACAACCTTGTTCTGAGCATGCCGAATCGTTGCCGATTATGAACATCATGGGCGCTTTCTCAGACTACTAACTTCAAGTTTATAAACACAAATTAAATGATTTTTCTATTTTTTTTAGTTTTTACTCATAAATTAAAAGTTAATTCATATACGGTTTCCGTCTATGCTTCATTTTTTTCCATAAAATCCTGAAATTTTAATCGAAGTACCTTAACCATTATTAAAAAATGGTAGAATATTAAATAACGTATCTTTTAAATATATACATGTCATATAAATAATTAACACATTGATAGTAATTCACTTTTTTTTAAATATCCCTAGACCGTGTTGATGTGTTTAGTATATACAAATAGTCGGCCTCCACCCACTGAAAAACACGTGTTTGTGTATGTCATCTTTTAACGACGTCAAAGGTTGTATGGAGTTCTGCATCTTCGAGACAGTAATTTTCTTACGTCACACCGTACCACTGTACCACTGCACTGGAATAATGTCGTATTTTTGTAATGGTTGCCTATATACTGCTTTGGGTTTTCTTCTAAAATCGACTTAATACCTTCTCAACTTGTTCTTGAAGATTGCACGTGTTTTGAGTTAGCATTTCATTTACCTTTTATTTCTAGCTAGAAAATATAAGGTTACGTCTTAACCACGAAGGATATAACCCAGCATTGTCCTTACAACTGAATAGTCGAGCACGCTCTTGCTAATCATATCTTGTTGCACTGAAGGACAGAACCTTCGAGCCAGATTAGAATTGTAGGTGGCTAGTAATGTAGTATTCAGGTCAGCCTTGCCTGTAGGAAAACGTGACTTTCTCTTTTCACTCTTTTACACTACTTTTATACCATTGAATTATAAAGGTTTACGGAACAAGGTAGAAAGTCCTGCAAGCTCCATTCAAAAGGGATTATCCACCCACGAAACGGGTGTTGTCTGCCGGATAGTTGTTGTCGGGCTGTTGCGATTATTTAATTAATGTTCAAATCACGCGGATAACTTTGATAGTGCGATGTAGAATTTGTATGACGTCAGATCTTTTTTGAATGTAGTTCGAATATGGTGGTATAGATGTCGCTACAAAATTAAAATGAAACTTGGCTAGGGAATCTGTTTTCAGAGCATCGAGACAAGTTTCGACCACATCTTCTAAAGACGACTTTGACAAAACTAGAGACAAAAAAAGAGGAGGAATTATTTAGTAGCACACATAGTCTCAGCTATATCAACTTACGCAGCAAGACAATATACTAGACTTTCTATAAACTTATACAACAAAATAAATAAAATATTGAACATCTATCCGATGACTATCAGAGAGTGTAAAAATCCCTAATCAGTTAGCTAAAAAGCAAGACTTACTACAACATAGGGATAAACTTTCCTATATGGGCCGCTGATTTTTGGTGCAAGGAAGGTGGGGGGGGACGGGGGAGTGGTTTGGCTACCCCCCTGTACGATCCCCACCACTCGGAGCCCCATGGTTATGGAGATATCCATGGTTAAAGTTTTCAGGTTAGACTAAAAATTTCCACATATGTCCATCATTTTATGGGGCGGGGAGGGAGAGAGGGCAAGGGGGGTAGGGGGGCTACCCCACTGTACCCCCCAAATTTTTATTCTAACCTGAAAATTTCAACCATGGATATCTCCATAACCATAGGGCTCCGAGTGGTGGGGATGGTACAAGGGGGTAACCAAACCTCCCCCCTCCTCCCCCCACCCTCCCCGCGCTAAAAATCAGCGGCCCATAAAGGAAATTTTAACCCAACATAGAAATACTCGTGCAAACACTTCAATAAGGTTAGACATCACACGCACAACACACGCACACAACATATTTTTGTATTATTTTAATTTAATTTTAGGTCATTTTTACTTTAAGTTCTTTTTCTTTCTCGTTTGTTACAAGCCTTGTTCATTTTCAATTGGTCAGTTATGAAGAGCGGAGCCTCCTAGCACAGGTATTTGATATACTTAAAAGGAGACCCCTGCGTAAGAATGATTGTAAATGTAATGTGACAATGAAATAAAAGTTTTTTTTTGTTCCGTTCAAAACAAGCGTGTCAGTGAGTGTCACCATTTAGGCACTAATAAGTTGATGGCCAGTGACAGTTCAGGCGACAGCAATAGTAGCTGAAACCGATGCTCAGCGTATATTCCAATGGCACGAATATTGTTGATAATAGCGTCTCTAGTAGTTCTCGGTATGTGGGTATGTGATCTAGTCTATCATAAAATTTAATTTTTCTTTTGAACAATAATATTCATGTTTTTAATAATGTTCTACATCATTAAATATTCTATAATATTACTCATGTAATCCATACTTTAATACTTACATTTATGTATTAGTATTGTAAATTGTTGAAAGTGATCCTGCGAATAGCTTTCATGTAATTCCACTATATTCAAATTGTTTTAAAAGTTTTGTTTTAAACTCAATTGAACTGTAGAAGCCATAGGAATTTAGTCTAGAGTCTAGACATTGTAAAGTTCATTGTATATAACCTTTATTTTTTATAAAGAGATCATAGACATAAATCAAACTATGACGCGAATGTATGTACTTTGGCCTTCGAGAAGTTTCATTTAGCTTTATCGGCACCGGAATTCAAACGACATTTAGAAAAATGCCTAATTGTGGCATATTAACTGTAATAACTCTACAATAAAATTGGCTGAGATTAAATTAGAGCAGTTGTGGCCCAGTGGTATCGGCCACGACGTACAAGTTGTAGGTTGTAGGTTCGAGCCCAGGTAGGCGCTTTACTTTGTGTAAATTATTTCATCACCACTATTCTTAAAACGGTGAAGAAAACCTAGAAGCAAAAAATTAAAGACAAGTGATATCCACCAACCCGCACTGGGCCCGCGTGGGCCTGATTACGGCCCATTCCCTCTCACAGAGAGGAGGCCTGTGTCCCAGCAGTGGGAACATTAATAGGCTGATGATATGATGATGAGATTAAATTTGTTCGTAAATTGTGTGTGAAAAAGTGGCACGCTTGGTTATTTTTATTTATTTTTTTATTTAACGATAGGCTACCACTATCTCGCCTGATGATAAGCAATGATGTGGTCGACGGTGAAGCACGCTTGCCTTAAAGTATCCTATTCACTCTTGACTTAAAGACCCCAAGGTTGTAGCTATCAGGAAGCAAAGACTCCGGAGGAGGAAGGAAGGAAGAGGAATAACATTTGGAGGGACTTACGTAATCTTGTTAGATTTATATCTTTAAAATTAACCTTTTACATTGAACGTTTGAAAGGATAGATCTAAAAATAGTTTTAAAACAGAAATGGTATTGAAAACTTTTGTGTTGGTATCTGTGTGATTCTGCTAAAATTCTGTAGCTAAAGGAATTTTTGATATCACTTTGAAAGACAGACAGGCTAACAAAACAATAATAGCACTAAAATTGATGTTAGTTAGTGGAATTGAATGTGATTCCAATTGAATTTTATTTTCTTGGCTCCTGGGTTTCAATTACAGGATCAGCTATACCGATTGCCAAAACTACAATTTGTTTGAGATTGACTTCGTGACAATTTGGTAGCGCATAGTAAAATAATTAGAGATGTGCCGACTATGACTTTAGCCGACTAGTAGATTAGTCAGTTGTAAAGAGGCCGTCTAGTCGGCTAAGCCGATCACGGCTTCGGGAATATTCGGCAATTTCCGTGACGCTTCATTTACAACTGATTCGCGCGCAACGCAAGTGGCAACACACACATGTTTTGTTTACATTCTTCTGTTTCGTTTCTTGATTTATGCTTTTGCACGGATCCGAGCGGAGTTATTGTGTAGAAAAATAAAGACAATACTGTTATTGCTCATCAAAGTGAAAGAGCTCAATTAAAATTGAATCATGTCAAAAAGAAAGTTTCGTGTTACATGGATTCTTTTTGACCAATTGTACAATGATTCCCGTAAAGTCCAGTGTAATCAGTGCTAAATGATAATTTCTCTTGGTGGGCACAGAAAAACCTCAAACAGTACGAGTAAGTACAACCATATCTAATACCGGCCCAGTTAAGTTCTGTGATCAATTGTTCGACCACAGACGATACCTCCCAGTCGCATATCCAAGTAACAGAACTACCTTCAACAGTGCCGGATAGTCGGCTTTACCGACTAAAGTTGTCATAAAGTAAATAGCACGTTTTTACAGCTATAAAAATACTTAATAATAATTAAACTTGATGCTTGCGAATGATACTCGGTAGTGTAACGGTAACAAACTCGTAGTATTTAATTAGGATTATGAATTTTATTTTTCAATTTCTTACGTAGAAAGTTATCGCGTCATGTAAAATGAGAAACGTCAACGAACTTCTTAGATTGTGACGACTATAGTCGCCGACCAGTCGGAACATCCCTATTAATAATTCATGTTACATACATTACATCATAAAATAACATCACACCTGCATTCCTTATAGATATAAGCAGAGATGCACTAGTACACCCGTATGACCTGGTTGTTGGTTATGTTTTAAGTCCAGTAACCAGGCAGACTTTCACACTCATTCCAGATGGAAGAAACTAATACCATAATACCCGACCCGGGAATCGAACCCAGGCCCTCAAAAATAAAAGTTACAAGATCATTATCATCAGTATTTTAATGTTCCCACTGCTGGGACACAGGCCTCCTTTCATAGCGAGGGATTGGGCTATAATCCACCACGTGGGCCCAGTACGGATTGGTAGATGTAACATGCCTTCGAACTTTTGGTTCTAGGAGTTGCCAGTTTCCTCACGATTTAATTATAAGACAATATTTCAATATTAGTATTATAATTTCCTTCTTGTTAACTTTAAATATGACTATAGTGTTGGTATGGTAGTAAGTTCCTTGTTAATATCAAGCCTCGTATCCACTAGGTAACATTTGACGCCCGACATGTTTGTTTGGTTTAGTTACGTTGTCTCGTCGCGCCATTATGCGCGCCAGCTGGCAACGTCGTCGTGTCGGCTTAGTAGGCATTTCGGCGGCTGAGTTTGGTCCGATCCGGTCGAAACAGGAATTTCATTATTAATAATATTTTTGAGTGGTATTTCGGACTATGATTTTATCAAGCAAATTCTGTACAGTCAAAATGAAAAATCTTGGTTAGGGTCATATTATTTAAGTAAAAGTCGGACATCTTTTGGATAAAGATAAAGCTTAATTAATACACCATTACAACAATCAACGGTAAACATAATAAATCACAATAATCAGTCTTTTATATCAATTAAAAAGCGTGGCAACTGAGGTATTCGCATACGGCACCTATCGATATTTTTCACAGGTGCCATAAGTAGAATAATTTTATTATTTAAAATTTCATTTCACATTTGGCACCAACGGATCAGTACGTTAAACTTTCCAACAGTAGTTTTTTGGGACATTTATTTTTTTAGGACAAAATCAGTTGAGAGTTTAATATCATGATAAAATATAACTTCCTCTTTTGATTTTTTATTCCCAAACTGCCAGTCCTAGTTAATATTGAGTACCAGGAGGTCAAAATCTAAAATCTCCCGGTAGTCTTTTTACATCTCATGATTCCAGCCTCGGTAATACTTCCACATGATTATAATCTCCTGGTACTTATGTTAGTCTTTACCCGTAAGGATTCCAGCCCCGCAAATATTAAGCCTTCCTCATGATTCTGAGGGGTGACCATAAGCTCTTAGAGCGGTATCAATTTGAGATCGAATAAGGGACAGATGTATCTGACTTGTATACATCTGTCACTTACTTGATATCAAATTGATACCGCTCTAAGAGCTTATGGTCACCCCCCTGGTCTCCTGGTAGTTTGGGTATAAAAGCTTATAATGTTTAACATCTAACTAAAATAGCAAAACATAAAGTTATATTTTTATCATGTTATTAAACTCTCTACTGATTTTATATTTCTTACGTTACTTTGCGTCTAAAAAAGGATTCTGAAACACCACTCAAAAATATTAATAATAATGAAATGCCTGTTTCGACCGGATCGGACGAAACTCAGCGGCCGAAACGGCTACTAAGCCGGCGCGACAAATGTTGCCTAGCGGGTCTGAGGCTCATTCAGTAGGGTTAGGTACACACAAAAACAAAAGTTAGTATTCATTTCGTTTATTCCACAATAAATAATATTAGTACAATTAATGCAATTTTAATAAATTATTATTAAAATTAAGGCAAATGCTTAGTTATTTAAATGCGAAATTAGCATCATTGTACAAGTTAGTAAGTACATCTAAAGTTAACATGTTATAAATAAATAAATAGTGTTATTTACATTTATAATACGTGTACGCTTAATTAATAGAAAATAATAATTATAATAAAAGTTGACAAAAAAACGAGCGGCATTTCATCTGTTAAAAAATAAGCAGATGGAAATTTTTAGCTCATTGGGTCTGACTCATTTTGCTGTTTCTTTTTTTTTACTTTTATAATAAGTCATATGCATTTTCTTTTTCTTTGGTCCTTTTTGTCAACTTTTACATAAACAAAACCTATTACACTTTTCTGATGCTTTTCTTCACTTTTTGGTGGGTTAGTGTCATTTCCATAGCTTTGGTCACATCTTGGTACTATTTATTTTAACTTAGGTACCAAAAACCAAATTTATTAAAACAACAATTTAAAACATTGCCGTATTCTATAGATGTTACAAAAGACTTTACAAAAGGAGGTTCTTTTAGTTTCTTTGGTGTATTTACCCGACTGCTGCGGAACCAAAGCGAGTTATGATTTTCATGTACTTTTATATTGTACAGTCACACACACAAGTCTACAGATGTTTTTTTTGTTGTGTCCATTTTGATCCCGTATTTTTGAAGTCTTCTTTTTCTATCTTTTATCTTTTCCAGCAAATAGATTATGTAATAAGCCTCATTTAATGGTTATTTTGTTGAGGTAAGTATCGCCGTTAACTCCATTCAGTTTCATTGATCCAATTAACTTAGTCCTTTTTGATAGCCTGAAAAGTATTCGTACTTTAATTTCTTTTAATTTAAGTATATTTATGTACTTTCATTAAACGATTGGTTTACTCAGTTCCAAACGATTGTCTTGAATCGATTGACTGAAAAGAAAGGGTACATTGATATTATTAGTTATGAAATATTTACAAAAGCTATTATTTGAAGCTGCTTAAGAATATAAGAATAAAATTATATTAGATTTGATTAATAATATAAGATTCATAATTAATAATGTAATAAAATTACAGGCCAAATATTATTTACAGGCTGTTTCAAAATACATGTAATGTAATAAAGTTCATTTGAACATAGAATTACAATTTATTCTATTACATCAAATTAATGCATATAGGAACTAAGAAACAGTCTGTATAGTGTGATAAAATATGTCGAAGATAGGTCCAAATGTTCGCGGCATCTTTTACTTAAAACAAAATTTTCTTTTGGAGGAAAACATTCCGTGAACCCTTGGGCTTCCCTTTGTGATCACAGTAAACAAGGTTAATTTATATCAAACTCCTACACGAGCGCTAAATAAAGTAGGTAACTATTAGCAGTAATAAATTTGAATGTATTACTAAAAATTTTAATGTTTGAAAGATTATGTTCCCGTATTATACCAATTCGGGCACATACTCTTTCAAACATTTAAATCATTAGAATATTTAACAAAAAAAAAACTCAGTCACAAATGACGGAGATATCGGTGAAAATAGGTAAACTAAAAAAAACAGCCAAACATAGAACCACTTCCTTTTTTGAAAGTCGGTTAAAAAGTAAATGAACACCACATGCATACTAAAATGAATAAGAAATACTTCTAAAGCTCTACTAAAGCTAACAAAGTAATATTCTAGACCAGTGGTTTTCAATTGTATTGAACACACGACCCCTTTTTCAGAGAATCTGACGACTCTGTAGGACCGTAAATAATGCAACTTCTTGCTCACACAACTTCATTGTGGTCAATTTTTATACAAAATAATTAAGATGGATCGACCGTCGAAGACATTGCAATAGACCAATCGTTCGTAGTGAGTTCTCACATTTTTAAGTGTAGATACTTATAAAACTTGCATTTTTGGTCTACACCACTAAGCGAGAATTTTGAACCCCTGGGGTTTGCGATTCACAGTTTGAAAAACACTGTTCTAGACTACTAATCAAAACCCTTTTTCATTTAAAAGTGCCAGGTGTTTGTAACATGCAAATTGTGTTTTAAATAAACGGTAACGTTTTCATAAAATAATACATGTAATCTGTTGTTTATAAAAAGTATTACGTGTTTATCCCGTGATGCGTCGTTCGCACACCATGTGTGCGCAAGCTATTTTTATTATATTGTGTCTGCTAATTAGAACAATGAAAAAACCATGGTAAAAGGTATTAAACCATGTCGATAATTTGTCCAAAGTTGTCGACATAGCTCACAGAATAAGCAAGCTGAAGTGGGAATGGGCCGGCCATATAAGTCGTAGAACCGATGACCGTTGGGGTAAACGTGTTCTTGAGTGGAGACCGCGAACTGGTAAACGTAAGGTAGGACGCCCTCAGGCTAGGTGGAGTGACGATCTTCGTGGCGTAGCTGGTAGCAACTGGATAAGAGTTGCCGAAAATCGAAGCAAATGGCGTGCAATTGGAGAGGCCTATGTCCAGCAGTGGACTGCTATAGGCTGATGATGATGATGATGATAATTTTCATTGCATAAGTTCTAAATTTAATTTTGTTCTTTCAGGCCATCCAATAGTACATTATGGTACAAGTGTGTGTGTACATTATGGTACAATGTTGGTGATTACCGCTGAGGCGCCATTGAGACCCGAGCCGTAGGTGAGGGTCTTAAGAGAGCCGAGGACGGTAATCATCAATACACACGTGTATCATACGACGTTTTTCAACACACTTGTGAAGAAAATAATACTAAAAAATCATTTTCAACAGTAAAAACGAGTTGATGATGAAAAATGTTTCGCAATGTCTGGCAAAATTAATCAGTTTTCCTATGCGCGCTCATTTAATTAACAATGGCGATCGGCCATAGACTAAAAGAATGAGGTTTCTTTTCTTTTCTTTTTGGCTTTTCGTGGATAGTGTTTCAGCCACGTACAAAATAGGGAATTTAAATTTTTCTTAATTACAGAGCAAATAAAATTTATATTTGAAAGTTTTATTTATTAAGCACGTACAAGTTGTAATTATCTATTTAAATACGAAGTTGCATGAAATGAACAAGCAATAGGTACATTAATTTATTTGTACTATTGAGCAAGTTCTTTTTTGTATCGAAACTTTTTTAAGATTAAAGCATCTCAACCAATAAATTAAAAAAAAAACTCTATTACTCACTTGTGAATAATATTAATGAAAAAGTTACAGTTTGATAACAGGTATCATTATGTGCCTAATTGCGGTGAAATTAGAGCCACTTTATGAGCAAGTGTGTTGAAAAGGTTGTTTCCTGGATATCGCTGTAAGTGATAAGACCGCCATTGTACCCGTAGTGTAAATGTGTTTTGTAAAAGAGTTGTGTAACTAATTTGAAGTACAATCAGGTATAATATCTAGTCTAATTCTAACATTTTTCATCTAAACAAGTTATAAAGTTTTTAGTTTCAAACCAAAATAGAACCTTAATTCCAGACTTAGTTAAAAAAATTATGTATCTTAAATTATGCTGTAACAATAAACTCGCACTGATATTTGAATACCCCTTGTTTATATTAAAAACTGTTCTTTTTTAGGGTTCCGTACCCAAAGGGTAAAAACGGGACCCTATTACTAAGACTACGCGGTCCATCTGTCTGTCTGTCTGTCACAAGGCTGTACCTTTGAGGTACGTGATAGCTAGACAGTTGAAATTTTCACAGATGATGTATTTCTGTTACCGCTATAACAGCAAATACTAAAAAAAGAATAAAATAAATATTTAAGTGGGGCCCCCATACAACAAACGTGTTTTTTTTGCGATAATGGTACGGAACCATTCGTGCGCGAGTCCGACTCGCACTTAGCCGGTTTTTATACCACTAACTACGAAACATTCATAATAATAAAATATAACCTAGCCTAAGTTTTAACAATACAGTATTGTAATGTACCCAAGAGGTTAATTACAACCACCACACGACCTAGTCTAAAAACCAAAACCTTTTACTAAATACGTCTGAACATATTTTAATATGTCTGCGAAACATAACGTATGTTATTTAATATCACATTTCACACGAGTTTGATTAAAACCCCTAAAATGATGCATTAAATTTCATAATCACGTGCATCAAGACGGATGGTGTTGTTGAGCGGTCGTAATGAAATACCGAGAAAATTGCAAATAAGTATGTGTGTATGAAAATGCTTGAGACAATGTATTTTGCTACTGCATGATCATTTTGGTTGCTTAAAATAATATGAGTTAGAGGACTGATGAAAAGAGGCACTGAATTTTTGGGGTTCCATAGTGGGATTCAACATTTTGCGAATTAAAGGCCTGAAACACAGGTTCAACCTATTTCAGGCAAATAAGTAACTGTCTTCTTTTATATTTTTAAGATATTTTATTGTAAAATGTGCCTTATGTTATAAATAAACGATATTATATATTACGATATTATCTATACTAATATTATAAAGAGGAAAGATTTTTTTGTTTTTTTGTTTGTACCGAATAGGCTCCGAAACTACTGGACCGATTTGAAAAATTCTTTCACCAGTAGAAAGCTACATTATTCCTGAGTGACATAGGCTATTTTTTATCCACAAAATGGATCCTGTGGGGTGGTCCATGGGAGCGAAGCCGCGGGCAACAGCTATATTATATTAATTCAACATTTTGTCTTTGTCTTTGAAATGTTTGCTTGTTTTCTGAGGTACAAGACAGTAAATTAGTATTAATTATTAATTTGTTAGCACAACAATTTACGGAACTTATGCCGAAACCATCTGCGCCTTTGTGTAAGCAGAGTTTAAGTAGTTCTAGTACAATTGATCTAGGCCTAAGTCCTACCAACCCGCAGAGATAAAAGAAATAGCCGTGGGCGTCTCGTAATTAGTTGTTAAGTCAAGAGAACGTTTAATTAAAACGGGTTTTAATCATTTAAAAATACAAATAAATAAAATTGAAGTGTCTGTTTGTAATATCAAAATGACAGCTTTTTTTCTAAACGCATATAAAGTATATTATGGTACTTATAAGAAAACATGTTTTTTTTTGTTATAAGTACGACTAATCGCCACGGAGAGGCGGCGGCGCGTGCAGTGGCCCACGTCATCGCACGCGTAAAAACAAACATAATGGCAATGTACTATGTTGTTTACGGAGACTTGGGTCATTGAGCGGGACATCAAGAGTGGCGGTGGCTGTCACTGCGCCCGCGGCGGAACCTCTAGCGGGTATAGTTCTCACCAAAGTACACCGACAAAAACAGCACCGTTTCGTGCCTTGCGCATCGGGAAGCCAACTTTAGGGCGGCCTAGAAGTTTGGCGAGAATTATTGCATTAAGGCGCCGATTCCCTTGAGTAGCTGATTTTAAAATGAGAATCACGTCTAAATGGCTAGTCATATTTTTTCGAAAAAAATATATGTTATATTAGACTATTTTCTTAATAATTTGATCGGAGCAAATTTTGAGTTTTATTCGTATAACATAGTGTAATTAATTTGTAAAGTTATGTCTAAAACGGATAAAAACACGACAATCACACCAAAACCGCTGGGCGTATTTTAATGAAACCGACACCATCTCAAAGACAATTTAATTATCCACATTTTGATATCAGTTTTTTTTTTAAAGTCGTAGAATAATAAGGAAAGTACAAAAAACTACTAAATTTCGGGTCGCGCGGGTGTGAAACTAGTGCGCGTTTTGTTCCCTCAAGGTCGTTGGCGTTAGTCATCGCCTTAAACACGGCGGCGTACGCGGTGGCGAACGCAGCGTAAGACGCGGCGGGCGGCGGGCATCAGAATAGGGAACGGATTGGATCGACCTGCCTGTGACTGCGACGCCAAGGGTGACGCCGCTTTTAACGCCGCGGGCGCCGCCGCGGGTAAAGCTACGTTTTACTGTGAAATGGCTGCAACGCTGCGTGCGACGCCGCGGTAAACGCCGCGTTCACTCAAGTCTCAAGCAAACGCTTATAAAATCATGTCTCCGTGAACGTTCTCATACAATGTCATTATGTTAATGTATAGTGCGGGGCGGGCCGCCCCGCCCGACGTGCGGCGTCTCGCCGACGGCGGCTTTTCACTGGCAGAGAGCCGATATTACAAGGAGTAACTTATACAACTGTTACTTTAGAAGAAGAATTAGGGTTTCGCGCAAATAAAATAAAACTCTTGATTTTCGAGTTTGACGTGGACGAATTCATAGGCAACAGCTAGTTTAAAAATAAAATACTCAGATCAAATAAACTCTTAACTCAGGTGCGAACGTGGATAATTAATTCCCGGGTCTTCTAACAACCTACCTATTTAATTAAGTATTATTTATAATTTAACCCTACTCATAAAATCTTTGCCCAAGGGAACTAAATTGTACAATTTAACCCAGAAATTGACTTTGCAAACAAAAGGTAGTTCAAACAGATTAATAAAACCGGGCTTAAAAAAGGTTTTTATCCCTGAAAGAACTCATTAAATGCTTAAATTCGGGCAGTAAATTATTATTTGTTTTATTTCCCGTGGTGTCTATCGGGACGACCTTTAATGAGAATTGTTGTTATTAAATGACTGAAATATTTAGCACGATACACATAATTAACTTATTTGCGGTCGTAAAAATATTTTCTTTTTCATGAGGGCTTTATGTACATTAAATAGAACATAACAAATTTGTAAAATCAGGCCTGTATCCCTGGTCAGGATCTCATGGCGACATGGAGAGAGCGACTGTCGCAACCCAGAGATGTGCATGCCACAATTGTGGTGATAAGGCCCCTCTTTGAGGAGTAGCTTGATTGGCGCCACTGTGTCTTCTCCTTCCGCCTGACGCTAGACCTCATCGGATACGGCTGTTTCGGCAGGTCCCTGTTGAAGTTAAGGCGGGAGGAATCGTCAGGGAATCACTATTCTGTGGATTGCTCAGAGGTGACGGTGGAGCACACGTTGGAGGTCTACCCTAGGCTGCTAGCCACCAGAGACCTCCTGGGCGTTGGGAGTCGCAAGCCGATTTCCAGCCACCGAAGGCGCGCGCTTTCGGACGGCGAATAATGAGTAGCTCGCCAGCCGATAAAAATCAGGCCCACATCAACGGCGCGTAGTGTTCCACACGTGCCTTAAAGAGATAACAGCAAAAAGTGATGGGATCCACTAGGGCCGATGCCTGTCTGGGCTTGGATAAATTTGAAAAAGAGTTACCTCGGCTAAGGCTCAAGCAACTAAAGGAACACGGGTGGGTTTTAGTCAGGCAAAGTCTGTCACGCCCTCACGCTTCACCCAAAGCAGTAGAAGTCATTGGATAATAATATCTACTCCAAAAAAAGCCTGTGTTCCTCTTAGGGTTATAGAGAGGTGCATCTATAGTACACTCGCATTTTTAAACCCCGACGGAAAAAGAGTGGTGTTATAAATTTGACGTGTGTTGCTGTGTATCTGTGTGTCTGTCTGTGGCATCATAGTGCCTAAACGGATGAACCGATTTTGATTTAGTTTTTATTGTTTGAAAGGTGACTTTGTCGAAAGTGTTATTAGCTATGTTTGAATAAAATCGGTTTAGCCGTTCAAACATTATTTGTGTTTTACTCTTTGAATCTGGATTTTTTCGCAATAAATCGTTTAATTATTACGTGTTTCGATAGATTGTCGATTGAAGCGTGTCTGCTACTAGGTCTATTATATGTAGTTTATAAATCATAAAATTAAAATCGGGGGTTTTTAAATTTCTAATTTTATCTTGTGCTAGTTATGTTTTCAAGACCCATGAGATAGGGGGTGAGCATATCATTAAATGTATTGATTTTAACATTAAATTATGAAGTTACCGATGATACCAAACTAGGCACACCCTTTATCTTATAACAGAACACTAGTGTAAGACTTCACTCAAGATAAGTTTGAAATCGAAACTATGGTGGTGCTTTAACCAATAAAGGTACATGAATAAAACAAATTCAAGTTTCTATAAATCCCGCCCTGTGATCACACAAGTTTCATAATTAGGGTTCCGTAACCAAATGGCAAAAAACGGAACCCTTATGGATTCGTCATGTCTGTCTGTCTGTCCGTTCGTATGTCACAGCCACTTTTTTCCGAAACTATAAGAACTATGCTGTTGAAACTTGGTAAGTAGATGTATTTTGTGAACCGCATTAAGATTTTCACACATAAATAGAAAATAAACAATAAATTTTGGGGGTTCCCCATACTTTGAACTGAAACTCAAAAAAAATTTTTTTTTATCTATGGATAGGTCTTGAAAAATTATATTGAGGTTTCTAATATCATTTTTTCTTAAGGGTACACTAGTCAACGGCACGAACTATTTTGTGCGCGGGGTTAAAATGCATTTTATATCAACCGGCAACACGTGTGGAAGATATAGATGCTTTGATGAGCAATAGGAAGCTAATTCGCGTACGAATACACACTTTTGCAAATTTGTAGCGAAATGGATAATGATTTAGGACGAAATCGGGCGCGCGAAATTTTATAAACAGACCTTTGGCTGTCTAGATATCATGAAAAAACTACTAAATTTATATGTTCAAAATAAAGTTATTTGCATGGTTGAACTACTAATCTATGCCTGTATGGAGGCCGTTTTGCAATTTTCCGTCTTCTTATGGTATTTATTTGCGCCCAAAAATGCGTTAAAATTAGTGTCGAAATGTGGAACTTTCGACGCTTATAACTTTCAAATATTTTCTATTTTTACTTTTTTGCTTCCATACAGGCCTAGATAATGATGAGACAAATTGATATCACATTTTATTTTGAACGTACATCGTCAAACAGTGGAATAATCCCCAAACTACGTTTGTATGGAAGAATTTTTGACTAGTGTAACCTTAACTGAATAGTTTGCGCGAGAGACACTTCCAAAGTGGTAAAATGTGTATCCCCCTGTAACTTCTAAAATAAGAGTGATAAAACTAAAAAAAATATATGATGTTATGATGTACATCACCATGTAAACTTCCACCGAAAATTGTTTTGAACGAGATCTAGTAAGTAGTTTTTTTTTAATACGTCATAAATCGGAAACCGCAATTTACCAAGTACGGAACCCTTAGTGCGCGAGTCCGGTTATTTTTTATAATTTAGTTGTAAAAGAGATTAAATTAAATTGTATTTGCCAGAATTGTATTTCATTATAAATAATTAAAAAAAAATCTTTTACTTTTTATGGATAACTTTTAAAATATGCGTAAAATTTTATGAAATCTGTTAAGGAAAGTAGGCGGATTTGCCGACCATTTTAATTTATCAAAAGACGGCCTGCCCATGAAACCTTCTCACCGTACCTTTCAGATTTATGTCTACCCTTACAAACTTGTATGTTCAGGCTAAAATATTACTAAAATGAATGGGACTCTTAGCTTTAGGGCCTTTTTATTTATGCTAATAAAATTTCAAAAAGGTCTACGGTAAAGTGATAGGTATGCCGAATTCAATTGGCACTTTTTCTAACTTCCTATCAAGTGTACTTAGAATCTTCTTTATAAATAGTTTTAGTTAGTTCGTGGACAGTTTAGGTAGTTATTTATTTACATAACATTACATTGGGAACACTAAGAGTTCGCTTGTGTTGGAAAGCTATAGTCCCTTTTGTTTAAAAGAAAAGATAGGCTATAGACAATTGACATTCTTTCATCGAAAGCGTGGCGATAAAGATTGTTAAAAAGGTTAAAATTTCAAGGGATTGACAAGCGATATCAAAAAATCACGTGATTGAAAAATTATATATTGACATTTCGACTATCGCCTACGCTGACATCGAATGCCATTTGTCTAGAGGCTTGATTTATTTTGGCAGTCATTTTAAACTTTGCGTTATTTGTTGATGAAACTCAAAGGAAGACACACTTGTTTCTTTTTGTGTTATTTCCTTTTTTTATATTACATAATCTATAGGCTCGCGTTTGACCATGACTATCTCGCCTGATGGTAAGCGATGATGTGGTCGACGGTGAAGAACGCTTGCCTAGAAGAAACGTATTAACTCTTGAATTAAAGACCCCAAGGTTGTAGCTATCAGGGAACAAAGAAAAATAGTCTAAACTAACTCTGTGAGTTAAGCTGCAGCAACTTAATCATATACTTTTCTTATCAACTGCACTTAGTAGCTCGAAACACATATGACTTTAATTTTTAATACTACTTAAATTGGTCTATACTACTATACTAGTATCATAAAGAGGAATGATTTGTATTTTTGTATGTAACGAATAAAGTTAAAAACTACTGGACCGATTTCAATAGTTCTTCTTCCGTTGGGAAGCTATCCCCGGTCACAAAGGCTTTTTATCTCTGTATTTCCACGGGAACGGGAACTACGCGGGTGAAACCGCGGGGCGTCCGCTAGTACTATTATAAAGAGGTAAAGTTTTTGAGGTTGTAGGGGGTAATCTCTGGATCTACTGAACCGATTTAGATGAAATTTGGCGTGTAGTTTGAGACCCTGGGAAGGACATAGGATAGTTTGTATTCCCTTGGGATGATAAAACACTTTTTACGCGGGCGAAACCGCGGGCAAAAATATTAAAGATTAGCTGTTGCCCGCGGCTTCGCTCCCGTGGACCACCCCACGGGACCCGTTTTCGGGATAAAAAAATAGCCTATGTCACTCAGGAAGAATTTTTTAAATCGGTAGTTTCGGAGCCTATTCGGTACAAACAAACAAAAAAATCTTTCGTCTTTATAATATTAGTAAAGATAAAACCTAATTGCCTGCGAATCCAATCAACATACGTATTATTACAAAATACTAAAATTACAAAATATTATTTTATTGACGCTCTACTTCATGCTGTTGTTTTTCAACATAATATTAGCTTGAGTCACTGCCATAAAAATATTTTATAACCTATATCGGACACTGCAGTCCTAGCTTCAGCCTGCTAAATTCTTAGTCACGTCTACGTTTAAAAAATTACGTTGGATGCCATTTTAATATCGTGAAGTCTGGATTCTCTGTGAATTCAATTTAAATTCCTGTTTTTATTTTCACGGGTAATTTCTCCGACGGAGAATGCAGACTTTTTGCCTTGCTTTTTACATTGTCTAAAATCACAATATTGACGTGAACCTACAATCTTTGACTTTCTAATAAAAATAATCGGTTAGTCTTCCTATGCTCTAGTCCCGCTATGCTCGGCAAAATACCTACTAAAAAGTTTCGCTATGTACGCAATCACATTCGCGGGAAGTGATGAAGAAAACTGTTAATGTGGAATATTTTATTTAACTATTTACAAAGTAAATTAAGAAAACCTAGTATGTTAATTCCGTTATTTTCGCACACTCGCCTCGCCGCCACTCAACACATCGCGTCATTCATTTTAAAAACGAAGTGTCCATCCATTCCATAGAACTGTGAAAAACGAAACGTCTAGCCGTAAAAGAGAAACTTAATCTAAAAATATTTCGAACTAAGATTCGATATTTTAGTACAATATCAATATTTTTAGCTTCCTGCTCCATTTAATTGAACTCAAACACTTTTCTTTCCAACTGTACCTTCCATTGACGTAGAATCGAAGAATTGCTTGCATAGCGAAACTTCTTAGTAAGTATTTTTTGAGTCGAGCATAGACTATATATTCGAGACTATAGAAAAAGCACTTATCTAAGACTAGAGCATAGGGGGACTAACCGACAGTAATAAAAAGCTTTTTTCAACTTACAGACGTTTTATTGAAATCAAAACTGCCAATTATTTATTTGTTTTTTTTGCTTTCGACTTGCTGACACGTCGCTGTCGGGCCAATAGACATTCGATGGATAGGACTATCTATGCTATGAATTTCGGCAATTCGGACGATCGATCTGATGACTTCGGGGAATAAGCCATTGGGAATATTACATTCTAAATCAAGAAGTAAACCCGTTATAAACAGTATTTGAATACCAAAGCTGTGATGGACATTTGATAAGACAGTCCATGTCAAACTTTAAAGAAGATATAAAATGTATTTACTTTCTCAAAACTGAAATAATTTGAACATAAACTAAAAATCCTAGGAGTTAATTGAAACCGGTTCTTTCGAAGGCTAATAAGCAGAGGTGTAGATAGCCATCTACACCTCTGCTTATCCCTATTCAAAAGTCACGCACCCTCATTTGTAACTGTAGGGACACATTATATGTACAAGCTAACTCAGCAAATATAATATAGTTGGTGACGCACGGCTGCGCCCGTGAGACAGAGAAGTTTTTAGTCGCAAATAAACTACAGTCCTAATTGATCGTTTCTATTTAACCTGTCACCTCAACACAAAAAGTGGAGCACATAAAGTTATACATACATAATTACAACAGGCATTAATACAATAATAATATAGCATTATAAAAGCTAAAGTGGTGACCCCGACGTGATCATTTTATTTTGGGTGAGGTACACGTATAGACTGAAAAATGGACGGAAAAATTAATCCACCGCAAGGAGTTGCGCCGCGGGCGCAAGGTGTGAAGGAGGACATGTCCGGAGATGCCAGCGAAAAGGCGCTGGCCAGCATAACTGTCTCTTCGCGCATTCCTGAGTTTTGGACAGACCAAACACGACTCTGGTTTGTCCAGTTCGAGGCCGCGGTGGAGAATCAAAGGCTGAGTGATGCAGCCAAACAAAATCTGGTGGTTACAAAGCTAAACAAGGTCGCTATACAGCAGGTGAGCGATTTGTTATTGGCTCCGCCTGAGTCTCGGAAATATCAGACGCTGAAAGAAAGGCTGTTGGAAGTGTTCGAGGAGTCGGAGACGAGGAAATTGCAGAAGCTGATCAGTGAAATGGAGTTGGGAGACCAGCGCCCATCACATTTGCTACGTCGGATGCGCGAGTTGGCCAGGGAGAAGGTGGCGGACGATACCCTGAAGTTGATGTGGCAATCACACCTACCGAAATCAGTGCGTGCTGTGCTGGCAGTGTCCGACTCGAAGAAATTGGACGTGCTCGCAACCATAGCAGACAAGGTGCTGGAAAGCATAGGAGAGGGCTCAGCAATGGTAGCAGAGGTCAAGGCAGTGGAGGTCCAGACCAGGAGTGAGGGATCATCAAGCACCAGCCAAATCCTGGGGGAGCTAGCGAAAATCAACCTGCGTCTCGCAAGTCTGGAGCGTGGCAGAGGCAGGGAGCGTTGGGACGGCGGCAGCCGAGGTTCGAGATCGGCATCGAGACATGGTGATGCGGGTGGCGAGAGAAAAAGTGCTAATTGGTTGTGTTTTTACCACTATCGTTACAGGGAGAAGGCAACAAAGTGTGTGAAACCCTGTAATTGGAGCAAGGACCAGGAGAAGTCGGCGGGAAACTAGACATGGTGCAGCCGACGGCGGGACGTTGCACGGTTTACAACCGCCTAATTGTATGTGATAAGAAAACAGGTATGAGATTTTTGATAGATACGGGAGCTAATGTATCCGTAATACCCGTGAGGAAAAATCGTTCGCGTAGTTATTATGATAGTAATAGGTCTAACTTTACTTTATATGCCGCTAACGGTACAATAATAAAAACTTACGGTATTGAAACATTAACTTTAAGTCTAGGATTAAGACGGCCGTATACTTGGCATTTCATTGTAGCAGATGTGAATCAGCCCATAATAGGCGCAGATTTTTTAACAAGGTATAAATTGCTAGTAGATGTAAGCGGCCGACGACTCATAGATGAAGTAACGAGTTTAAGTGCAGTAGGTTTAATTGTAAAGTGGAAGGGACCATCCTTAACTACGATTGATAACGCTTGCATTTATTCGGATATTCTAGCCGAGTTTCCCGAGATCACTAAACCTGTGTCTTTTAATGGGGAACCCCCGCATGCGGTGTTACATTACATTGAAACACACGGCCCTCCCGTATTCGCTCGAGCTAGACCATTAGCCCCAGAGAAATATGTAAAGGTAAAGGAGGAGTTTAGACGCATGCAGGAAATGGGTATTTGTAGGCCGTCGAAAAGTCCTTGGGCCAGTACGTTGCATGTGGTACCCAAAAAGGACGGGCAGATTCGTCCCTGCGGTGATTATAGAGCCTTAAATGCAATAACAATACCGGATAGGTACCCCATTCCGCGGATAAATGACTTTACGTATATTTTAGGGAATAAGCGTATATTCTCGCGTTTAGATTTAAACAGAGCGTATCATAATATTGTGATTGCACCTGAAGACGTAGAAAAAACCGCGATAACCACACCCTTTGGGTTATATGAGTTTACGCGCATGACCTTCGGTTTACGGAACGCCGCGCAAACATTTCAGCGATATATGAATAACGTGGTATTACAAGGCTTAGATGCACAATGCAAAATAGGTTCAGAAGGCCAAACCGAGTCTAATTTCTACTTTTGTTACATAGATGACATCATCGTAGCTAGCGAGACGCCCGAGCTTCATAAGTTACACGTAAAGGCGATATTTGAGCGATTAAGCCGATTCGGCATAACTATCAATATGGCAAAATGTAGTTTTGGAAAAGAGAAACTAGAATTTTTAGGTTACGAGGTTACGTCATCAGGAATCAGTCCATTACCGGATAAAGTTCAGGCAATCATTGATTTCCCAAAGCCCGAAACGGTAGATCAGTTACGGCGTTTTTTGGGAATGATAAATTTTTATAGGTCCAGTTTACCTAGGGCAGCGGAATATCAATCTGTGTTGAATACGTATTTACAGAAGGCTAAGAAAAAAGATAAGTCTATAATTAACTGGTCGCCAGAAGCAAACGTTGCGTTTGCAAAATGTAAAACTAGCCTACAGAATGCGACCATGTTATCGTATCCGGTGCTAAACGCCGAGCTTGCAATATGGGCGGACGCGTCGAACGACTGTATCGGTGCCGTGTTACAAGTTAAGGTTGGCTCACACTGGGGCCCCTTAGGTTATTATTCTAAGAAACTCAGTGACGTGCAGCTTAAATATAGTACGTACGACAGGGAGCTATTAGCTATTTATTCGGCGGTTCAGTATTTTCGTTACATGGTAGAAGGCAGATCTTTTGTAATTTACACGGATCATAAACCATTAACTTATGCGTTCACACAAAAACCTAGTGACAAAGAAACAACTAGACGCGTTAGACAACTTATGTTTATCAGTGAATTCACAACAAATATACAGTACATTAACGGTAATGAAAATACGGCAGCGGATGCACTGTCTCGGGTTGAAACTATCACATGTCCAACAACGCTC
This sequence comes from Orthosia incerta, assembly GCA_948252205.1. Classification (NCBI taxonomy): domain Eukaryota; kingdom Metazoa; phylum Arthropoda; class Insecta; order Lepidoptera; family Noctuidae; genus Orthosia; species Orthosia incerta. The sequence goes on along the minus strand of OX411762.1, from coordinate 24,103,119 downwards.
GATTTCAGCGAATTAGCGTTGGCGCAACGGATGGATGACGAGCTGACGTCGCTTTTATTGAAAGAAAACAAAGTGATGCAATTTAAGCGAATTAATTTACCCGACTGTCAAAGCGAGGTGATGTGTGAACTATCTACTTCGGTTGCAAGGCCATATCTACCAGTAGCTTTTAGGAAAAGGGCATTTCAGGCAGTACACGGTTTGTGCCATCCTGGAGTGCGTACTACTCGGAAATTAGTGACGTCTAAGTATTTTTGGCCAGGTATGAACACAGACGTAGGACAGTGGGCCAAAACCTGCGTTCAATGCCAGAAGTCGAAGGTTATACGTCATACGGTATCCGGACTGGGTCAATACGAAAGTAGTGGCCGCTTTGAACATATACATGTCGATCTAGTAGGACCATTACCTACGTCACCAGAGGAGTATAGATATTGCCTTACGGTGGTTGATAGGGCGACAGGATGGCCAGAAGCTTTTGCAATCAGAAACATGTATGCTAGTACGGTAGCCAAGACGTTGTACGAAGGTTGGATTTCAAGGTACGGTTGTCCGGTAAGGGTTACTACAGACCAGGGCAGACAATTCGAGAGCAGCTTGTTCAATGAATTAATGAAATGTTTAGGGATAGATAAATTAAGAACTACAGCGTACCACCCGCAGGCGAATGGCACTGTAGAAAGGTTTCATCGCGTGTTAAAAGCAGCACTGATGGCCAGGAGGGACAGTGGCGCGTGGGTGGAAGAATTGCCGACAGTTCTGTTTGGGTTACGCGCAACACCGCGGAGCGACACTGGTGTCAGTGCCGCGGAATTAGCATTTGGAAAGACATTACGGTTACCCGGGGATTTTTACGGGGGCAATAGCATAAGCGTTAGCGATTCAAACGAATATGTAAACAAAATTAGAAATATTATCGAAAACCTTAGGCCAAGACCGACTAAACAGAGAGACGCGAGGAATATATTTGTTCATTCTGATTTAAAAACTTGTTCACATGTTTTTGTGAGAGTAGATCTGGTTAAAAGATCCTTACAACCTCCCTATGACGGTCCATATCAGGTTTTAGAGAGAAAAGAGAAGTATTTCATGTTACAAATAGCAGATAAGCGTGTGAAAATATCAATCGATAGGTTAAAACCGGCGTACGTAGTTAATGACGGAACCTTTCCACTAATACAACAAGAAAAGGATTGCGTAGTAACTAAACCTAATAACAAACTGTTTAATGATAAGACTTGTAATACTAAGCGTGTAACTTATACCACCCACAGCGGTAGAACGGTTAAGCAGCCGATAAGGTTTGCAGAATGAAAACTATGTATGTTATACCTTAGGGTACAGTAAGCCAGAGCATTACGGGAAATGGGTTCGATTCCCGGTTTTTTTTTAAAAAAAAGTGTACTCTACTATAATTGTATTGTATTCATGTAATTAAGTAAATAAGTTAATAATATAAGTTACAGGTGATATTCAATAAGTAGGTAACATGTAAATTGGTTAATATTGTGTCAACGTAGAAGCATTTCGTAATAAACAATGAATTAATGCAACTCTAGCATATTGAAGGATGTTTATTTAGGCCAGCCAAATGCGAAGTTTCATAAAGAAGTGCTGACTAAGATTAAATTATAACTAAGACAAAATGTTCTGGTAGTATAACAAATAGCATTTTTAACATTAAACGTAATTTATCCATTGTTGGAATAAGTCCTTACGAACGTGTTTGTTTTGTTAATAGAATAAAAACCTCTGTAATTAATAATGGGTTGGGGACAAAGTAAACCACAACAGAACAATGTCGCGTTAGCACAGTCGGTGTCTAACGAAACGATGGGGCAAAGAGTGGGTGTATTGGAGATTATGGTGATTGTGTGCGCTGTGCTCATGGGAGTGTTGATTCTGTATTTAATCAGAGGCCAATGTAAAAAACGAGTACGAGGCTGGTTTCAAAAGGAAGCAGTCGCGGCCGGTTGGAGTCTGCCAGTCGTTAAGGTGCAAGCAGTGCCACCGCCGACCATACCCCGTAATCCAGATGTGTATTAATTGTAAGCATAGTGTGGTGTCACATGTGTCGTTTTCTTCTTCATGAAGAAATAGGATTATGAAGATAAAGTAGTGTTTGGACATAAAAATAAAAAACCATGTAGTTAAAAAAAAAAAAAATTTTTTTTGTATTGTTCTTAAAAAGTATACTTAGTGTAAGTTCCTTTTTTTTTTTTCTTCTTTAAGGAGGGGGCTACTGTAGGGACACATTATATGTACAAGCTAACTCAGCAAATATAATATAGTTGGTGACGCACGGCTGCGCCCGTGAGACAGAGAAGTTTTTAGTCGCAAATAAACTACAGTCCTAATTGATCGTTTCTATTTAACCTGTCACCTCAACACAAAAAGTGGAGCACATAAAGTTATACATACATAATTACAACAGGCATTAATACAATAATAATATAGCATTATAAAAGCTAAATAACAAAATATAAAACCCGACGATGTTTTAATTTATAAATTACTTTTTTCTGCTTCCTGACTCCTTTTAAATTACGTTTACCCAGCGTAGTATTTAATCTGTGTAATATTTAAAAATTCATCAAGCTACCCTTTTTTAGGAGAAACGAAAAGGCATCTCTTTTTTAAGTGCGGTCACGCAATTTTCGTAACCATATGGCAAATTATTTAATTTTTTAACGCAGACCAAAAGCTGGCTTCATGCTCCCGCGGTCATATTAAATTATTTATTATTATTTATTAATTTGTTTATTCATCAAGCCATATCAAAAACAGTTCAGCACATATAACATGAACGTTTACAAGATAAGGCGAAATACAAATGATGGAACCCTGTCTTCCAAGTTACTTGATAGTTGATCACCTCATCTCACCACAATTTTTTCACAGCGCCAAAAGCCATCAAAGTTATATACGCTCAGCGAGAAGCGAATTAATATGTTCAGCGATGCTTGCTTGCTTGGCAGTCAGAACAGAATTCACGTCGAGAGACCAACCAGCGGTCATTTCTACCTACAGTGCGGCTGCCCCCAGCCAGTGCTGCGAGTAATCGTCCGTCGCACAAGAACACTTGCTTATAGCCGAGCGACAAAACTATCGGAACTACACACTCGTTACTCGCTGCTCGCCAACTCGTTTTTAGTTTCTAGCTTTACTCGTTTCTCGATGATCGTCAGCGGAGGGACACGTGCTAAACCGTACAATAATTCGAAATAAAAAGTTTTGTCGCACTCGTTTGCCTTTTCATGACAAAACAAAAGTTTTTTTAAAGTATACTTTTATGAGAAGAAAGCATATAACTCATTGATTTTACTCGGTCAATTATATTAACATTGATAGTTTCTCCTATTTTCTTGTTGTCGCTTTGTTTCAGTATTTCAGCAGTAACAAAAAATCTCTGAAACTAGATAAAATGACAATCTTCCTGCGATAATTCCAGTCACAAAATTCAAAATGTCAAACGCACATATTGTTGACATTCCACAATTGTTATATCACACAGAATGCCAACTTTCTAGACACCAAAGTAAATAGAAGCATTTGTTGTTGTTCCGAAGTCTATTTGAAATTCTGTTTAGAGTTACCTACGTTTTTTATATCAATACTTCTCAGAATATGGAAAGAAAATCAATTTCTGAACAACAGTCAATTTATGTAGAAAAATTCAATCCTTGAAAACAATGCATGCAAAAATATGATTGAATTTCTTAGCAATACTGAGAAAGGTGCACAATACTATATTGAAACAGTTCCAGTAAACCACGATGGAATCATATAGGTAAACCTCTGGAATTGCCAGAAAAATCCTTTCTTTGATAATATTCCAGTATATTTGTATATTCTGCTTTTCAAAAACTATTTTAAAATTCAACGAGATTCTTGACCAGAAATATTTATAAAATCTGAGAGCGACCAGAAATATTTATAAAATCTGAGAGCTTCCGTAGACAAGCCCTCCGGCAATAATTTTCATTGAATTTACAATCTATAAATCAGATAGTAAAAACCCCAAAACCCAAAACTAATAGTGATATTTAACAAAACATGCAATAGAAACTTCTAAATTCTGTCGCTTCCAAGCTGCTTTACGACAAAATTCATGCAATCCATACACTAAAACATTCCAAGATGAACATGCAGTGGACATAGTCATATTCCTACCAAAAACCCTCCCAGTTAAGAGTCTTTAAACAAAGAAATTCATGGGATTGACATGCACTAACAAATTGTCACGTTATTAATCCACATCATTAAGGAATTGCGACAATCACTATCGTCGATAGACTTTTCCTTTGTCTAGCCCAAGACAGGTGACATTCTATAAAAGAAAACGTCGCCATAGCGATTTGAAAAATGTAGGAGCTCGTCGTCACTGGGAGAATTTGTAAGCAACGGGCGGGCGCACGGTTGGCGTAGTGGTTGAGCGATTTACTGCTGCGCTGCGTGTCGCGGGTTCGATTCCCGCACGGAACAGATATTTGTAAGACCTACAGATAGTTGTTCCGGCTCTAGGTGTTTGTGCATGTGCAGGCAACGTTTTTCAAATCAATAAGAAAAAAAACAAGTAACGAGCAACAAACGCTTCTCAGCGAGCCCAGCATTCACTTTCGAGCAAAACTATGAACATTCGAGTCGAACATTCCCTTGCGAGCTTGGAGCATTCAAATACGATGTCATTAAATGTCATTCATTCGATTATACGAATGACCAAGAAGGTGATCACTTAAGATCAAGGAACTGTTCCTTGCTTTACAATTGGCCAGTAATATTCCTACATACATACTAATTCATTTCATAATCTGAGTACTCGCCTTCGAGCGTTTTATTTGCGTGATCATTCGAATGCGAGCCGTTTCCGCGAAAATCATTGCGATGCGACGTCCACACCGGCCGCAGTTCGCGCTTGCGTGTAAGCTTTGCAACGCTCGGCTCAACGTCCACACCACTCGAATATTCGACGACGAATGCTCATTACACGTGAAGGTTCTCAGTGAGGACGTTCCTTAAAATGTACGGGCATGTCAAGTACTATCAAAATGATACGTGATCAGTCCCTTACATATTGGCGTACATTTCTTCCATCGCTGAAAGAATTTTACTTTGTTTAGAGCCCAATAAAGTCAAAAGATTCTAGAGAGTCAAGAGAAACAAAAGAGATAAGTTTCCAAAATAATTTAATCATGCAACATGCTACTGGTAAATGATCAGTCGTTCACCTGAGAAGAGAAAAGCTTCTTCAGTCCGATGATGGTTGACAATAACAGGGCTATCTTGGAGATCAGGAGTGCCTTCCCGACCATTAGGGCCAGGACCTTAAAAGTAAGGGCCCCGAATAGTCCGAACTTCAGTGCAGCGAGGGCCAGAACAGGCCCGAATGGCTTCTGACGACCTCTGCCGCTTTCATATACTTTTGGTGGCTTCATTGATACACCTGCAATTAGAAAAAGGTAATTGAGTTAAGATATCAGTGGTGTCTCATCCACCCGTCAACCACCGTGCCGACGTATAACTATACTGATTATTTTTTGTACATCGATGGCGTTCGGTTCCGTTCCACGGATTTAGATTATGATCTATTTATCGCTGTGGAACGGAACCGAACGCGATCGATTTACAAAAAATAATCGGTATAATCAGATAAAAAACGCTAGTTACGTCGGCACGGTTTCTTTGTATGGGATGAGGCATCTGTATGCTAGTATTATATTATCTCTGTCATCGTGATACCCTTTTACCTATTTTTTTAGGATCAGCGCAAATGTCTTATTTATTTATTTTATTATTAATGTACACACAGAAAATACATACAGAAAACACATCATGACAATGGAGTACAAAAGTACTGCTTATTTCTTGAGAAATTTCTACCAACAGACCCGCGAAAAGGAAAAATGAAGAAGAAATGTAGACAAATAGTGTGTGAGAACAGGAAGAGAAGAAGAGTGAACGAGTAACCTAAGATATTAAAACATATAGTGTAAGTGATACTACATACTTAAATAAATACATAACTCTAAAATATATAGATACTAAATATATATAAATATTCTTCCAATGTCAGATTTCTTGGCTTATCTTTCAAAGATCTACTTATGACCAATAACTTAACGTGCTTTCCACGGCACGAATGTCAAGTTTTGGTCACCCATCCCCGGACCGGCCTCGAAAGCCTTGCTTAACTCCTCTGAGATATGCTCCATACTGTCATGTAATTGACTTAGGCTCGATCGATTATTGCACCTTACTACGTTTGTAAAGAAACTTTCAAATAATACTGCAGAGCTTTTTAGACTTAAAAGTTTAGGGAACTTTTAAAAGAAATTATTAAACGACTTCTTTGATCCATTTAAAAGTAACCAGTCTAAACGAATGCAATCGGATGTAAAGAACTGGTAAGAAGAATCTAAATTGAATCGTGTATGTTTAGTTTTGGGAAAAACATCTTTGTAGACGTGCCACAAAATGGCCTTGCCATGGATGTGATAAGCTGGTGAATATTCATACAGCTTATCTATTCTATTCGTTTAGCACACTATGTAATGCTCTTTTGCACGATGAAGATTTTATTTCAACTATAGCAGCTGTGGGCTTTACACAATTTATCATACTAAGTTTGCGATCACTTTCGCTTCAGAAATTTGGCCTTAGGGTCTCTTTTTACCAGACTGCAATAGTTGATATTCCACCAATTCGCCCCAAGCACTTCCAAACATCCTTCTTATTGCGCACAGCAAAAGAGTGGAACTCACTGCCTTCGTATGTGTTACCGAACGCATACAACCCGAATCTCTTCAAAGTTAGAGTGAGTGTGCTTCTTCTGGGTAAGCTCACTCCATCGTCAACTTTGTCTCTGTCACCTCTGACCTAGACTAGAGTCAAGAGCAAACCCATAACGAAAAAAAAAATTGACTGCGAGATGTATGTGTTGAGGTGTCGTTGGATTCGTTTCAATTGTGGGAGTGATATACGTAGTAGGCTATACATTTTTTTTAAATAGCGCCTCACCCCCAAAAAAAGAGGGTGATACTATTTTTATTATCATAAAAATATGGGTATCAAATGTAAGCTACTAAATAGACCATTACAAAAATATATATCGTAACACTTTTATTGTACTATTTTGGCACTAATTCAAGATAAGAATAACTTTTTTAGCAAAATAAATAATTGAAACAGTCACATGCATTTTTTTATTCACTAACGCCATATTACGAAGTATTGATAATATCTTTTATCACATAACTTATTGGGCGATCTTATTCATTAATAAAACTAAAAAGTGTGAAATAGAATAAATTATTATATAAAAACAAAAACACAACAAGACTGCTAAAAATAATTAACTGAAAAGAGAAAAACAACTACTAAAATAGACATATTTATTAATTCGTTTGTCACCACTCTGACAGCACCTCATAATATTTGATGTCTATTTCAGTACTTATTTCTCTTTTCAGTTAATTATTTCTGCAGTCGGGTTTTTGTTTTTATTTCTCCTTCAAAAGGATTAATCATTTACACTTACCAACACCGAGGCTTCCATCCTTCTCCTGCTTGCCAGAGATGACCAGGTCTGCGTCATTGAGGAGCCTATACCTCAGGGACCTGGAGCTGACGAAGTGCCACAGCTTGTCCATGATGAGCTGCTGTGCTTGGTCTTCGAGTGATGTACCGGCTCTCGCCAGCGTTTCTTTTTTGACTGGGATTTCTGATGCGGCGCCGTTGCTGCAAAATATTATTTGGACTGTTAGAAGGTTTGGTTGAACCGACTTGGGGCTGCGTGGTGGATTAGTCCCTGTCTCAGAGATTAGGTCACTGTTCCACCAATAGAACATTATGCTTAGAGATTTTGAATTTGTAGATTTTTTTGTAGATAAAGAAGTAGAAGACTTGAAACAGCTGAACAATCTTTATTTGACTTTGAAGTTTGGAGTAGACTTTAATTACTTTATTTTTACTGAGCATACTTTGTAATGTTTTCTTTACAATTTGCGATTGTTTCAGCAAAATAAACTTCCTAACTACCGGTAAACATATTCTTCGGGATGGTCTTATGTGTATAATACCACCATCCTTTGTGCCCATCACCGAACCAAGCCATCCCTCACTATCCACCCACATCCCGTCAATCCTTAAATCCCTAGGTCAACTCCCAAGTCTAGGGTGACCCTCAAGGAACCCATCCATCAAATTCCTCCCCTCTTATCTCTTAATCCTGTCGGTCTCAGAGGAAAAAAAAAACGATCGATCCATCGATCGATCGATCGATTCCATAAAAGCCCACCCCCACAAATGAACATACAGAATGAAAAAGAAACTTACCAGGTGGGTCTCGGCCAAAACGGGGCATCCCACACCGTTTCGAGGGTTAGCTCCCATCGTATTATAGGGGAGCGTATTATAGGGGGCAGGGGTGACCCAACGCGAAAAGTGGCCGGACACGGACCTAAACGGGTGGGGGCAGGTACGTGAAGGGGCAGCCCAGCGCGAAGCGCCTCCACACGTGACAGAGTCTGCTGGGGCCGACAGCCGACCCCAACGCACTGACAGAACCCACGATGGACCTCGACCCAAACACACCAGGGGCGAGCGCGCCGGAGCTTAACGCCGGGCATTGTCGGCAACTAACACCCTGCCAAGCACCTCCAATCTGCAGCCTGGACCAAGTGGGACAGGGCTGGTGAAGAGGGTGCGCCCTGACGACATGGCCTCGCCAAGTACGCTTCAGTGGGACGCCAAGCGTGTGAGAGTTCACTCCACTCAGGGAGGGCAGAGAAACCTACGCGCGGGCCACAAATGACATTCCTGCGCGGCTGGCAGTAGCAATCTGTTTTCCCCACACCGGCAGAGAACTGTCTAGGGAAGAGACAAACACGTTAAGTCCGACGTTGAAGATAGACTGATAGACACAGACTCGTCGAAACCACTCCCGGTCTTCCACGGGTACCCACGGGTAGTGGAAGGTACAGTGCAGATGTGGTGCGAAGACGACAATACCCTGACCTGTCTAACCCAGAACCTTTCCAAGATAAGACTCCCAGAAACTGACCAAGCAACGCCAGTGCTGAAACAGACCGACGTGCCTACCAGTGTCCAAGCGGCCTCTTCGTTCCTCGCTACAGAAGTGATGTGAACAGGCTCCACGGTATTTTGATCCTTCAGAATAAAAACACAGACGAGTGACACGGACATTGCCCAACTCGAGGAGAAGATAGTCCAATTGGTAACAGCCGACATCGTCGACACTATGCCACCCCCAACACCTGGCTGGAATGAGCAACTTCTTGTCTCGTCACCGGGGGATACACAGAGTGGTGGAGACGGAGGGATTATCCGATGGATCCGTCTCCGACTAACTCCGCTTCACCGCCATCGCCGCCCCTCAACATCATCCAAACCATAGCCAGACTGCCACGGCTAGTTTTCGCAGGCCACTGGAGGTGAAGCACCGAACCATCGCACTGATCCAAGAGCCATGGATCAGGAACAACAGAATAAGTGGCCTCGGTAACATCGGAGGTAAGCTGATTCTCGACACACAAAGCTCAGACAAGCCAAGAACCTGCGTCTACATACCCAAAGAAATTCCCTTTACGCCACTAACTCAATTCTGTTCCAGAGACCTGACTGTGAGCTGTCAGGCTTCAGACCGAAGGTAGCGTTTCGGACGTTGTACTGGCCTCGGCATATGTGCCAGGCGAGGACAAAGACTGCCCACCAAAGAGATGGCCAACCTAGTGCAACACTGGGAGCGCGTTTGGACTTGATCATCTGCACCGATTCGAAGTCCTCGCGCCACATTTAAGCCGAACGCCTACCACTCTGGGGCAGTGCCACACCGAATTCCAGAGGAGAGGTATATCCACCTATATAATCTTCTAAAAAATCTAAAAAAACTTGGTAAACTCAGAGATACGCTGCGAAAACAATTAGCAAAAAACACAGTGGGCAGGGCACATTGCTCGCAGAAGGGATGGCCGATGGGGCAGAAAAGTTCTGGAGTGGCGACCGCGAACCGGAAGACGTTGCGTTGGAAGGCCTCCCACCAGGTGGGCCGATGACCTGGTGAAGATTGCGGGGATCCGCTGGTTGCGAGACGCACGGGACCGGTCAATGTGGCGACGCTTGGGGGAGGCCTATGTCTAGCAGGGGACGTCTTTCGGCTGATATGATGATGATGATGATGATTTTGGGCCGGATAAATGCTGTGTGAGATAAGCCCCCCAAGCGCAAACCACGGGATAAAACTAGTAAGGGCTAAAGAAACGGTGACAATGTAAACGAATCATTACTTTTCTTTTCAGATTGAACTTTCAGTTAATAAGTTACAAGTCTTGTAGAGCAAGAAATTTTGAATCCAAATACAAACCCTTCCTGATAAAAAATATCCTTGAATCTTGAAACAGTTTGACGGAGTTTTATTTAAAAAAAGTTTTTCATTAGCGATGATCGGGTAATTTTGGGTTGTTTGCTCTGAAACCATTTCGGGGAAATATTCCAAGAGTTTTGGCAGTGTAGACGTTTGCATACACTCTTTATTTTTGTTCGACAACCCTTTTAACTTCGAAGAAGGTTTGAAGCTGATTTCCTTGTTTATTCATAGAATTTCCTGTTAAGGATGATTGGGTTGAAAATACATCATACTGCATAGAATGATAATAGGTATAATTAATGGAACAGGGATGATTCCTGGGTAAAAAAATATAATTCTATTTTGTCCGTCAGTTAGATTATAAAATAGTATTGAACACGATTTTTTTGCTGTATCAAAATATTAATACAAAATTACAAATATAAAACGCATCAAGTCACCTAAATGGCAATGGAGAGGGCTAGGCTCGGAGTTTTCATGCGTGATCGAATCAGAAATGAAAACTGCTGCAAGAGAACCAGTGTTATCGACATAGCTCAAAGAATTGCCAAACTAAAGTGACAGTGGGCAGAACACATGCAGAACGGATGGTCGATGGGGCCAAAATTCTGGAATGGCGACCGCCAACCGAAAATCCTGGTGCGTTGGAAATACTTCCACTAGGTAGATCGATGACATGATCCTCCCTTTTCAATGGTTATGGGACTTTACATCCTGATCCGCATACTTATAAAAGTTTTCTTACCTCTCATCAACAATCATAACATCCTCGCCAAGCTGGAATGACGCTGTCCTGAGCATCCTGTCCACGTAGCCAACCAGCTCGATGGCAATGCACGAGGATGTCTCCCGCTGCACACATTTGTTGGTCAGCCCTCGCTTCAGCGTGTCTTCTGGGTATTCCTGAAAAGGGCAGATGATGACAAATGAGCGTTTGTAAAAAAACAGTTCACCAAATCGACGTCAACAAAACGATAACAATTAAACATAAAAAACGGCCAAGTTCGTGTTGGCCACGCGCAGTAATAGGGCTCCGTAGTTGCACAATAATGCAGACTAAGACAAGGGCTTTTTGTTGTTTCATGAACATTTCATGAACGGTTTCGGCGGTTCACACCAAACGCCGTCGCGCACTCCAATGCCTTATTCGAGCGTAAACATTATTCATTTAGAAATCATTATTACTAAGGATTTTATTTTTGTACTAGCTGTGCCCGCGGCTTCGCTCCCGTCATCTGTCTGCCAACCCTACCCTACTTAACTTCCTATCATTTTTGAGGAGAATCATAAAACCGCCATTCAGAAAATTACTTCAAATGCGCAACGCCATCTATCGAATATCGAGTTCAACTAGCCGAGTATCTGATTTGCGTGTGTTTTGATAATTTTACTTCTTGAACACTTTAAATTCATCTAACTTTTGATAGAGTGAACCGATTGCGATGAAACAAAAACTAAGTAATTTTTCAAGTTACGCACAATTTTTATGTTTAAAAGTTATTTACAGTGGATTCGTAAATTTCACGTGATGCGTGCACAAATAAACAGACAAACAGATAAACAGACAAAAATTCCAAAATACCCGGCAATAGTTTCTGTTTTTTACAAAAATTACTTTTCTACAGATTTATTATATGTATTGATTGATGATATTTTTACATGGTTAATAAACTTATATTAATAGATAAGTCATTTTGCAATGGAATTTGTATAAAATGTTTACTTTGACAAGTATATTATATAAGTTGGTCGACTATCACTCGTAAACTTGTAAAGCCTACTTAGCTGTGATAGTTTTCCTTTTAATTTTGTTATATATACTACTGCCGTGATTTTTTTCACATATTTAAAAGCAACCATTTAGCTGGCAGAGAGTGGAACACTTGACTCTAACAAAAAATAGCAATGCAAAGCTTAATTTTTCGCAAACAGATCCCTGAATCGAAAAATGGCAAATTATAGCTTTCTAGTACTAAGAGTCTCTGAGCTATGCTGCGGACGGACAGACGGACATGGCGACACTATAAGGGTTCCTTGTTGACTACGGAACTCTAAAAACTGAGGGTTGTTCACGTGCCATTTTGTTAAAACAGTCAATTCCTTAAACTTTGACATTTTAGCAATTATTGTAATCGCTGTTAGAATTACGGTTTTTCATGTCCCTCTGATCATGTTTAAAGGCCAAATATAGCCTGAAATTGCACAAAAGAGAGATTTGGAAGAAAAAGAAAGGGGAGACACAGTCTCTAATTTTGTAGATAAACAGATGGTATCACAAATATTTGAAATGGAGATTTTATTTAGATACCGTAACAAGATTTAAAGTAAATATTTTTAATTTATGAAATATTTTTAATTAATGAGTCTTCGAGGTTAAGCGAAGAGTTTTAACTTGGTCCCTAATGATATTACCTTTTTTTATTGAGTGACAAAATAGAAAGAGATGGCAATGATCACTTATTTTTGTTTGTGTTTATCATTATATTTTCTTATTTTCGGACAGCTTGGGTTTTTCACGATGTTTTCCTTCACAGCTTCGATGCCGAATGTGCAAGGCGAAAGCAGAAGAGCCACATTAATAAATGGGTAGGCTGTTGAGACGCAAACACTTTTACAATAAATTTTTGGCTTGCTGTTTCACTTGCGGTCATGGATATAATTATAATAATTATGAACTTGGATAAAAAGTTAATATTATATCAGGCAGCATACAATTGTTTTCATTCACTATTGTTGATTACATTCTCAAAACCAAATAATTATTATAAAGACATGTAGGCACTTCTAAGGATTTTGTTCTGACGAGTGCCATGGTTTCAAATGACTTTGACAGAAGATGTCAACTTGACGTAACACTAAGCACTTGTTTTAGGCGCGAAGATGGGAGAGAGGTCAAGGACCGAGTAAGAAAATGGCGGGTTGGATTGAGTTGTTAATCTGTAATAAAACTTATGGAGAAATACAGCGAGAGTGACTGAATGTTCGTGTAGATAAAACTACGTGCTTAGTGGGATGTCGTATACCTACGTTATTCGCCAATACATTACGTGACCAGTAACATTGTGAATACAAGCGAAGAAGTTGGTTTGGGTAACTCGTACTAGCCCGAAAAGAACCCATGTAATAATGGCTTGCCTGACAATGACACAGTCTTTCCTACAGACGTTACATGTTTGTTTTGTTTACTATTCATATTAAATGTAATCATTGGCAGTCATGATTCGAATTCAGAAGATCTTCGATTTATAGAAAGCTACACTCTATCCCTGCTCGATCCCTGCAAGATGGTAAAAAGTATATATAGCTTAAATAATTTTATACCTTATAACGCATGTTTTGGTGAAAATATTCATAAAATTCAACACCTTCCTCTTATTCTGAGTGGAACTACCTACACTTTCTTGTGTAATGGTATTCCACGGTGATAAATCGTGCAGAACCTACATAAGTATCTTAGACAAACACATTAATCCATTGGTTTTCTCTATCAATAATATATTTTGTGCCTTCTCTATCCTTGTTTGGATTTCAAAAGGAAAAATAGCCAAATAAAATAAATAGAATGAACATATTTCTATTTTTTTATTTTTGAGAGCAGTGGTGGCCCAGTGGTATCGGCCGCGACTTACAAGTTGTAGGTCGTGGTTTCAAACCCAGGCAGGCGCTTTACTTTGTGTTATTCATTTCATTACCACTGCTCTCAAAAATGGAGAAGGAAAACATCGTGAGGAAACCGGCATGTCCTAGAACCAAAAATTCGAAGACATGTGACACCCAACAACCCGCACTGGGCCCGCGTGGTGGATTATGGCCCATCCCCTCTCATAGAGAGGAGGCCTGTGTCCCAGCAGTGGGAACATTAATAGGCTGATGACGATGATGAATATATTTCCGCTTTTTTCATTGTAAGTCATATTTTCATAAATAGATTTGAATTTGAATTGATTTTAATGACGGAGTTTATTTGAAAGACAAGTGACTGTGGTTAAGAATAGAAAAAAGAAAAAATATATTCTGCTAAAATAAACAAAATTAAAATTGTATCCAAAGGTTAAGCGTTACTTAGAAAAGAGATACCAGGAATGAAAAAAACGTTTATCATTAGGTTGAATGTCACTTGCAAGCCATAAAACGACGAATTTTATTGGATATTTTCAACTTTAGTGAAGTTTCAATTTCCTGCGATTTTTTGTCAAAAGTGATAATCAATTAATTGGTTCATAAGGTCATATTCACGTACTTTCTAATGCCAAACTAAAGGAATAAACGATAAATGATTTTATTTCTGTTAGTTGGTTTGTACAAAAATTTTCACATATCGATCATATTTTTTTAAACTAGGCTACTCTGAGAAGAAAGGCCGAAACAAACTCATAGGTCACAGTCTCTTCTAAAGTCCAGACAAAATCTTGGTTAGATCGTGTGAAGACCATGTAGATTGATGTCTGAAATTGTCTTTTGAGGAAAGAACCAGCCAGATTGAGTAGACCTGTCCAGTCAGTGCACGCATTTGTCAATAACCGAGCAGCTCAACTCAGAATTTAAGAAGCTAAACGATCGACGAGCAGTGCCAAAGAAAGGACATTCGGGTAGGCCGCATAAATTACTCAAACTTGACCATGATTCAAAAACCGAGAAAAATAAAAAAAAAATCATAATACAAAAGAGAACAATCCATATAGTCTTCACATTCACAATAATTAAAACAAAATAATACGACAACTATAATATGAAAACGAGAACAAAAAAAAAACAAATTTTAGGAAGCAAAAAAAATATAAAACTTGGAGCAGCTCAATCCCAAGCTTTTTTGTCCTAAACTTAATCTTTACCGGTATAAAACGCTTTCTGGCACAACTTACTTTTAATGAATGATTTGAATTTATTAAGGATATTTAATAGATATACTTCTATAGATATGTTAGATAGAATTTTCAATTGATGAAATTTACCAAACCCCCGAGGGCCCAACATTTAATGGAATGTTGAAACTATCAACCCATCTACAATTCTAATTGCTAGCTTTGAGTTTTGGTTTCAAACAATAATACTTTGTTGTGTTCAAAACAGATGGACAACGAAAAGGTCATTGAGTTTAATCATTAAAGGTTATAGAACAGTACAATTCATTGAAATAGTTGGAGCGGAGTGGAGTTCTATTTGTTTGTAGGGAAAATGTTCCTTTCGGCGATGTAGTTTTAGGCCAATAAGACCATTAGTTTACAAAATAATAACCCTGTCACAGCAAGAAGGCGTAACGGCAGACCGGAGAAGATTGCAGTATGAGCAACACAAAAATAAAAATCAATGGCTAGCATTAGCCCTTGACTGAAACAGCTGGAAATCATGGAAATAAAGAAGAAAGAAAAAGTGATGATGCAGGCTGACTATTGTGCAATATCTGCAAGGTTTATGATTCTAATTTTACCAATTCTTGTAACTAAACTTATTATTCCAGTTTATTTATTATTGTTTTATTTAAATTTATATTCTTTGACAATCTCGGGACCTTAGGGTCCCGGTCTTTTGAAAAGCGTGCGAGGAGCCGAAGCCAACTCGCAGAGGCCTTATTAGGCATGTATCAGGAAATGTGACACCAACCATCGATTACCCCTGTATGCACTACGCAACTGCACCCAAAGACAATCCCCGGTTGGTGCAGGACTATTGCAAAACATGGAGAAAAAAATATTGGGCTATGGATTTGATAGGTTTAATAGATCGATTGCCTAAAACTATAAGAGGATTACTGGCCCCTGCCTGACCATTGTTGAACTATTTTTTTTATTTTTATATATTTGATTTATTTATATGTATTTATTTTTATTCATTATTCCAGGTTAGCTGTATTCAGGCTGTCCAAAAAGATCATGTGTAAAAAAATCCGTACATGAGTCAATCAACAAAGTTAACCACGTACCTACAGGTAATCATCGTACCTTATCTCAAATTATTTGTAGTTAACGCAACTTGTTTCCTCCTTCCGGACATCTTTATTTGCTATTATCTGTCTTTAATAGCCACTTTATTTCTAGCTATATAAAGTTCCATCCACATTCACACAAAAAATATTCCTCCTGACATGTTCCTTTATTTCACCGCATCAAATTACACATAATTTACAAATCAATAGAATAGAATAGAATAACACTTTCAAATTCCGTTTCCCCTATGCACAATATACACTCTTCCTGCCACAGAATTATATGACACTATGCTCACAAGAAATTTGTGTCTACAATGTGTACTTAGATGATGGATGTTATATTTTGTGAGATGATCTTTAATATTCTTTATTACTGTTTATTGTTAATCAATGCTCGTGTGATTACTTTGATTTATATATTGAGAAAAAATATAGTGTTAAGGAGGAGGTTTTCATGCTTATTTGAAGATAATATCAACTTTTCTAAAATAGTATAGCAATAAACAGGGTAAGCACCGAATAAGCAAGCTAAATTAGCAATCGGCCGGCCATATTTGTCGTAGAATCGATGACCGTTGGTTTAGACGTGTTCTTGAGTGTAGCCTGGCAATTGATACAAGACAAGACAAGGTGGGAAACCCTCATGCTAAAAATGATATAACATAAGCAAAGTAATTAATAAAAACTAAGGATAACATTTCCTATGAAACGGTTTAGTAAGAATAAAAAGACTGAAATAATAAGTATATGATGAATTCGCCGCAGATGTAGAATCTCATCATTATTTATTATACACAAAAAACAACATATAAAAGAAAGATTAAGTACAAAAGCGAGCTTAACTCAAAGTTCAGTTTTCATGAGAGACATCACAATAGAGGGTATGATTCTGGAAATAATTAATTTAATCTTCTTTATTTTTTTAGTCAGTGAAAAAATATCACCAAAGGAGAGTGGCCTTTGCCCTGAAATAATAATATTATATCTAGCCTATGTACAGGCTAGCTATGATAATTATAATGAATTTTTCACAACCGGAGAAAAAAGGGCGCGTTATAAGTTTGATTTGTGCACCTGTGTGTTTGTTTTGTATATTTGTTTATCTGTCTGTGATATGAAATCATAGCTCCTAAACAGATGAACCGATTTTGATATCGGTTTTTTTTGTTTGAAAGGTTACTTCATCGAGAGTATTATTAGCTCTGCTCTCGGTTTGCCTCTCAATTAATTAATTAATTAATTGTATTGTCATAGTCTTTGTTTCCTGTGTGACGTGTACTTCTACTCCAAACTGTATGCATTGTATTGCCCTAGTGAACGAGAGCCCTGACACTCATAACTCAAGTTCAATCTTAGCTTGGGTGTCAGAGGTGTATAACTCTGTGTTATGTAGAATTCTAATTTAAATCTTAGTTTTGTTAAACCACATAGTGACATTGGAATTGTAATCTGGCAATAAATGTTTTATTACTATTCTGCCATTTAATTATTATATTTACATATTATACATTTTTAAATATCATTCTATAAACAAAATTAAATAAAAAAACATTTAAAAATACAAAAATAGTAGCCCATCGGTATCGGGAACAGGGTCCAAGCTACCGGTGGTCAGGGCTCCTGAGAGAGGAACCTCATAACGATACGAGCCGTGTCCAGGAGTACCGCTATATATTATTATTATTATGTCGTTTATTTATCTTTTTTCTTATTTTATTACATTTTTAAATATTTAAAAAAAGAAAACTTAAAAAACATTTAAAAATATAAAAAATAGTAGCCCACCGGTATCGGGAACAGGGTCCAAGCTACCGGTGGTCAGAGCTCCTGAGAGAGGAACCTCCTAACGATACGCGCCGTGTCCAGGAGTACCGCTTTCTGGACCAAGCCCTTGATCCAGCTGCCCAACGAGAGCCTCCTCAGATGTTCGTCGAGGCTCTTGGCTATTATGCCATTGGCCGTAACGACTATCGGCACAATGATTGCTGTATTCACATCCCACATGTCGACAACCTCGCGAGCCAGATCAAGATACTTGCTTTTCTTATCTCTCTCAGCCTTCACGAGGTTCTCGTCATGGGGGACCGCTATATCAACAATCATTGCGCGATGCTCTAGTCGGTCTATCACCACTATGTCAGGCTTATTGGCAACAATAGTCCTGTCAGTGATGATAGACCGATCCCAATACAACGTGACATTGCCATTCTCGAGAACTGGGTCGGGCTCATACCTATAGTAAGGCACTTCCGATTCCACAAGATTGTATTTAAGAGCAAGTTGCTGATGGATAATCCTGGCTACAAGGTTGTGTCTATGCAAATAGTCTCCGTTAGCTAGACTAGAACAACCGGAGATAATGTGACGGATGGATTCCCCAGGCCGGTGACATGCCCGACAGATGTCAACCGTGCCATCTTTCACAATGTATTTCCGGTAGTTGTTCGTCATCATAACTTCGTCCATAATCGCAAAGACAAAACCTTCGGTTTCCCCAAAAAGGTCACCAAATCGCAACCAGGCCACGGACGCCAAAAAATCTACATCGGGCCCATGTAGGACCCGGTAGAAGCGTCCGTGAAGCTCCTTGCTCTGCCATACCTCCATGCGGTCATTAGTATCTAATACTATAGGTTTGCGCCAGTTCTCGTTAGCCAAGGAGAGCGGGGTAAGGCCCTTGTCCACTGCTACCACATCTCGATGCATACCCACGTCAGCGGCCTGGAAGTATTCCCTAAGACTGCATACCTCGCGGTTGTGCAGGGTCTTAGCATTTAAAAAGCCACGACCCCCGCTCTTCCGAGGGATATACAGTCTCATAACCGATGACCGTGGGTGATGCATACGATTTGCGGTAAGCAATGTGCGCACTCTCCTATCCAGGGCGTCAAGTTCTGTCTGAGTCCATTTGAGTATGCCGAAAGAGTACATCAAGACCGGCATGACCCAGCCGTTGAAGGCGCGCACCTTGTTCCCGCCTGATAAAAGACTATTTAGTACTTTTTTCAGGCGGCCAAAGAAGCGTTCCCTCAACGACTGTTTCACGTCAGTAACATTGATGCCTAGTGCTTCCGACATACCCACTCTTATTATTATTATTATTATAGCTATGTTTGATGAAGATTGCTTTTGCCGTTATAATCTTATAGGCATTTTAATTTTTGAATCGGGGTATTTTTCGCAAGATATGTCATAATTACGTATTCAATAGATTGTCGATAGAATTGTGTCTACTACTAGATAAGTTTGTAGCATGAAATAAAAATGCGTCGCGGGTATTTATTTATTTTTAATTTTTGTTTAAATGTGTTCCTATCCTAAAATGGTACTATCCATTCCTAAAATTCCAGAGCAACGTGAAATAGGCGTGTCTTTTATCTAAACTCTACATTATACCGAGAAAATTACGGTCCGGGGTCCAAATTATATCCTTTGCCTGTTTTTTATGGACCCTTGTAATTCAAGTGGTACAAATTAAATGGTACGAGTGCAACGTTTTGCATAATTCTTTACTTAATTTATCAGTACTTAGTAATTTGACTCATTAGTCTTTTTTATCATATAAACTTGGGATTTTAACCACGCATGACCTAAATAGAACTGATTAATATTCCAACTTGATAATTAACTAATTAAAAACAAAATGTAAATTAAAGACATAAATGACCTGTCCGCTATTTTCAGGTTTAATAGAATAATTTAAGTCATGTTAAAAAAACAACAGCATGTCTATTTTCGGACCGAGGATCGAGGACAAAAAAAAACAGAAAAAAAATCTGTCATCAGCATCCGCCTTATCCGCCCTTATCCCAATTTATTTTGGGGTAGACTATAAAAACAAACCGAAAAAAAAATCTGTCATCATCATCATCCGCCTTCATCATCATATCAGCCGAAAGACGTCCACTGCTGGACATAGGCCTCCCCCAAGCTTCGCCACATTGACCGGTCCCGTGCGTCCCGCAACCAGCGGACTCCTGCAACCTTCACCAGGTCATCGGCCTTATCCGCCCTTATACCAAATTATTTTGGGGTACACTATAAAAAAAGATGTGTAGATTTATACACATATTTAAATCTTATGTTATTTTGTACAACTGCTCTTGTTTATGATGAATCCTGTGTGTATCATAATAAAAGATTATTTTGTATTATATTTTTTTGCCATCATCTCCTTTCTAGCCAAATAGTTTTGTTTGATCCATCGACAATCTAAAATAGCTAATTAACTACACAAATCTTATGTTATTTTGTACAACTGCTCTTGTTTATGATGAATCCTGTGTGTATCATAATGAAAGATTATTTTGTATTATATTTTTTTGCCATCATCTCCTTTCTAGCCAAATAGTTTTGTTTGATCCATCGACAATCTAAAATAGCTAATTAACTACACTACACCTACACCCCCTTAACACGGACGCTACAATTCGCACGCCTCACATACTACTGGCCCACTTTCCAGACAGTTAATACCACATATTGAGTGACAACGCCCAAGTGATAGGAGAAAGCGGGCACTTTCATTTTGAGAGTGATTCGTGCTAATTGTAGGGAAGATTTATTAATAGAGCGGGCATGTAAAACATATTGCTGTATAGTGATCATTTTACGAATTTCATGTTTCAAAAAATCAATGTCAAATTTGTTATTTAGTTCGCTACGTAACCAATAGATGGCGCTGTACATTTTTGTCACTTATCTGAATGGCGTTGTTAAGATTTTCTGCGGTTTCATGAGCCCCTTTGTACATAGAAAAAATAAGTGTTTTCTTGTTCTTGGTTTCAATCAAACCGACATAATTATTTGTAATTTCGTTACAGAGTTTAGCATTGATTTACAAGATGGTCTGTTTCCTTGAAGGCTCCTCAGTCTTTTTGGGAATTTATACACATACCACTGGCACACTTTCCACAGAATTTATACCACATATTGAGTGACAACGCGCAAGGTACAGGAGAAAGCGGGCACTTTCGTTATGAGAGTGATTTCGTACTAATTGTAGGGGAGACTGATTTATAGAGCGGACATGCAAAACATGTTGGTGTGTGTTAATTTTTTTGAATCGTTATTGTTCATAAAGTGATGATTAGTCAGATATGTGGGCGTAATTAGATGGTAAATTCAAAGGGGAAATTAATTAATTAGTTGGCAATTAATTAATCAATTAAACTTAATGTTGCCTGCCACTTCGATTTATTTAAGCACACGTTCAAAGAGAAACACATTATTCTTAGAACGATAATATTCTTTTTCTGTTAATTGTTTAGTCTTAATCTTGATAAACTAGTTTTTGCATGTTAAACTATGTAATTGTAGTTATAAAAAATGTAACTGTCATGTAAGCTATTGTATCTTTATTTTGGTTCAAACTAGTTGATACAGTTTTTATATATTTTATGGGCTTGCGTTGGACCCTATCTCACATTCTCTCCTACGCGATGGTTAGCGATGATGTGGACAAAAATCCAGCATGCTTTTCTAAAAGCAACCTTGTTAATTTCAGAAAACACATCTAAATTTCTAAAACAAATGTTCATTCACAGAATCGCTTAACGCTCGGAACTTGTAACACAGTCAACAATGTTAATGAAACTTTAGTATCGACTGGCGTCGTTCATAATTACGGCGACAAGTGAAAACGTAATTATACAGTTCCGATGTTTAGCCACGCGACAAGTTGCCGTGAATAAATGAACAGTTATCGAGGGTTAAGCAGTGTGGATGAAATTGTTTGAATTTGTTTTTAACCGACTTTCAAAAAAGGAGGAGGTTCTATATTCGACTTCTTGTATGTTTTTTTCTTTTTATGTATGTTCACCGATATCTACGTCAACTGTGGACCGATTTTGAAAATTCTTTTAATGTTTGAAAAAGTATGTTCCGAAATTGGTCCCATTTTAATTTGGTGAAGATCTGATGAGGAACTTCGAAGATATACAACAGAACTCTTCAATAAATAACGGAAAATCTCTCGGGACTGCTGCAATCGCATGTCTGTTTATTGTTTATAGCATTTCATAACATAACATCGCACCAGTACGCTCTTAAGGGGTGAGCAGATCTCTCATTTGATCGGGTTTGTTCAAGTTTCATGATATTCGGGTAATCTATTTTGGCGTTATAGGTACCTTACTAAACAACTTGCCTATTAGGTAGGTACAACTAAAAAGTGAAAAATAAAAAAACTTTTTTACAAAAAAATACTACCGACTTCCAAATAAGAAAACTACAAAGTGAAAAATAACTTTATTTTTGGAAGTCGGTGTCCATAACGCAAAAAAATGGTACCTACGAAAGACACCGACTTCCAAAAATAAAGTTATTTTTCAGTTTGTAATTTTCTTATTTGGAAGTCGGTAGTATTTTTTGTAAAAAAGATTTTTGTTTTTCAAGATTTAACTTATCAGAATATTGAATATTTACAGGCTATTTATTTAACTTGCCTTTTTAGGGCCACTTGCACGAAAAACTTAACTCAAGAGTTAGTTGCTAACGCGGGGTTAAATTGACAGTTTGTCATACAATATTGACAATTTAACGTCGTGATTTTAATGCTAGTGGGCCTTAGTTAGTGCACGTGTTAGAAATCCTCAACTGAATTTAAAAACGACTCCAACTCCAACCCCAACCGATGTTTTTATATTTTGAAATATTTTCTAAAAGACTGTGATTTTTTATTTCATAGACTGACAGCTGTGATCAATATATTTTTTAAATCTTTCAAGCGTGATACAGAGTGGTTTAGTAAGAAAAGATATCTTCACTAAATTATTCACTGAAGCTCAATCATACAAGATTTTTTTCTTTAATTTTTATTTTCAATCCATAAGATGACATTATATTATTTTTACAATTGACATCTCTAATGGAATCTGAATTTATTTGTTTATATATTTTTGTTTGACATTTTTATTTGTCATATTATTATCTATTTGACATCATGGAATACTTGTCTGACTATTTGAGGTTGAAATAAAGTGTATTATTGACTCATGTAAAATTTTGGCTCACTGTCTTGTAATTCTTTAGCAGTTATCTATACTAATTTTATAAAGAGGGAAGATTTTTTTGTTTGTTTGTTTTTACCGAATAGGCTCCGAAACTACTGGACCGATTTGAAAAATTGTTTCACCAATAGAAAGCTACATTATTCCTGAGTGACATAGGCTATTTTTTAATCCCAAAAATGGGTCCTGTGGCACCCCACATGAACAAAGCGAAGCCGCGGGCAACAGCTATTTTTGTATAAAGGTGTAGGTAGTGCTTGCTGGCAATTATGATTTTCGACACAATGTTAACATTGTTTGGAATAAATAAATACAAGTATAATTTTTTTTTTTTTTTTTTTTTTAAAACGTTGTCCCACACTAGGAATTACTTCCTGTATCGTGGGTGCATTTACAAACATTTAAACTCACATACACAACATCCAGAGCCGGAACAACTATCTGTAGGTCATACAAATATTTGTTCCGTGCGGGAATCGAACCCGCGACACGCAGCGCAGCAGTCAATCGCTCAACCACTGCGCCAACCGTGCACCCCCGTGCCAACCGTGCAATAATGACTGAACTAAATCTGTATCTATTGTTTCCGTCACTTACAGAACAAGGAAGAAGTAAGACGCATCGAGAAATAAAAGCAGTAAAACTAGGTTGAACTGAAACTTTCATACAAGTTCAGTCGACACTTCAGCTGTTCTCTAAAGTTTCACATACAAATATGGCTACAGGGGAGCTCACAGCTTTTAACTGTTTACGCCTTTCTGTTCTACTTGTAGGTCGAAAATTATGTTATCTTGTTTTATTTGAGCAAAAGATTTTAGAACCATTTTGTTATTAAAAATTTACAAAACGACTTTATTGTAGCACTTGCTCTGCCAGTGACATCGCCCGCGTGAATGATGGAAATTATTCTAAAGGAACATAATATTGCCGGGATAAAAAGTATCGTTTCTCCTTACCTAAGGTCCAACCTATCGCTATACCAATATTCATCAACATTAGTTCAGCAGCTAAACTGCATGAGAATGTAACAAATAATAACTTTTCTTTTTCTCCTTACAACATACATAAATTATCTTACATTGGTAAGATTCAACAATGATACACAATTATATGTCTTTCTATCAGTGCTAAATATTTTTCCATCAAATCACTAACTGGCTAACTCTTATAGCCAAACTTCAAAATATACAAAAAAATGTACCTCTTTTAAAGATTTGAACCGAATCGTTCTGAATAACAGTAATTAAGATAGAGTAAGGACGCATCCCCAGTGATAGCTATTGACTATTAAAAGTTTTGTAGTTCAAGAAACGCTACACCACTGTTAGATTTTTATAGAATCCGCGACACGCGGCGCAGCAGCCGTTCGTTCAAACACTGCGCCAACTGGGTCCAAACAACAAAAACTTCAAGGTTAGACAGAAACACTTTTTAAATTGTTTAAACAATGCACCTGCCATGTTATCTCTTCACCACCCTTGGTTGACTGGTAGAGAATGCCTAAGTCATTAAGTCCGCCTTTGAACCTTTTCGTGCATGAAGTCTAAATAAATAACTAATAACTCTCATTGCGACCGCACCCTTAAGTTTAGTGAATTGTCACAATCAGGCAATGAATCCGCAATATTAGAAGCTTGAACTTTGAAAAACAAAGTTAGGAAGTTTTATCACTCTCTAAACTTAGGAGACCAAAGTTATTCACTTCAGACAAACTTAGGTACGTCTAGGTGCTAGATTTTTTTGGTTTTTAATTTTATTAGATTTCAGAAGTCCCTTGATTTAATAAGCATATATGTTAGTGGCTAAGTTTTATCCTGACCGCAGACGGTAGACTCTGGGTAAGTATAGTATTTTTCATAATCTGTTTTCAAAGCTGACCACAGCACTTGCTCGCTTGCTCAGACAACTTGCTCGCTCGCTTGCTTGCTTGTTAGAAGCTTAATTTGGTTTTAGCTTTCTAAAATCTTCGATGTGGACTGTAGTTTGTATAGGCTGGTTAATTGATACAATTTGCTTGTATTATTAATTACTAGCTGTTCCCCGCGGCTTCGCTCCCGTGGACCACCCCACAGGACCCATTTTCGGAATAAATAAATAGCCTATGTTACTCAGGAATAATGTAGCTTTCTATTGGTGAAAGAATTTTTTTAATCGGTTCAGTAGTTTCGTAGCCTATTCGGTACAAACAAAAAATATTTCCTGTTTATAATATTATATATTAGAGTATAGATTTACTATAACTCACATGAATACGTGGTGGATTTTAGGCCACAGGAAAAGGAAGAACCTGTGACGGGAAAGCGGCAATGGACGTCAGATTCCAAGTAGGTCAGATTCCATGTACATCATTTTCCAGCTAAGACATTTTCCAACTAGGTCAGATTTTGAGTAAGTAGAGGTTTCTGGTACACTCACTCACAATATATTCGTCGCACCATGTCTGCGAGACTTCTTTGGTGGCACGGACTCTATAGTCTAGAAATGATGACACTAAATGTATGTAAACTCCATGATTGTGTTATTAGTCATCGCTATGTATGTATCTGGCCATAAATTTATTTGACAGATCACAAATTACAAAGATAAAACCAGAAATAATAAAAACTTCGTGTTGTCATCAACAACTATTTGCCAATTTAATAAACTGAGGTCCACTTGCACCAAAAATTTAACTCAGATTTAGTTGCTAACACGAGATTACATTAGAAGTATGACATAAACACATCAACACGGTCTAGGGATATTTCATACTCAATTAAATAACTCGAAAAGTACTGGCCGCATTGGAATCTTTTATACACCGATTTGTTTGTAATTTATCTCAGACTAATTCCAAATTCAAATTTTTGAAAATTCTTTTGTTTCGGTGGCATAAAAATGTCTTGATTACACATCAAGATGGAGAGGGAATTTTCATTTGTGCGAAATTTAGAAAACAATACGAATTACGTTTAGTTACACTTTTTTTTCATTTTTAAACGAAAGATAAAGTTAAAATTGAGGTATTGTAGCCATGCAACGCCAACATTTGACGAGGGCGGAGATGTTACGAGCTGTGGGAATGCTGGAAGCTGGGTCTGTTCAGAGTAATGTTGCTGAGGCCATAGGGACCCACCAAAATGTAATTTCAAGATTGTGGACACGCTATCGTGCCACAGGTGAAGTAGCGGAGAGGTACCGGGGGCCAAGTCGCATCACTACCCCCAGACAAGACCGATTTTTGCAAATTACTGCGCGAGCTCAACCAAATGCAACGGCGACTCAATTGGTCCAAAGGCTGCGAGTGGAACACCAAGTGCTTGTGAGTGACCAAACTGTAAGAAGGCGACTGCATGAAAGCAATCTACGCTCTCGTAGACCACTCCGGGCCCACTCCTCCCACCTTTACGGAGAGGCAATCGTGGACGACGATTAGAATGGGTTCGGAACCACGTGGATTGGGGCCGTGAGCAATGGTCCAATGTGCTGTTCACGGATGAATCCAGGTTCGGCTTCCATCCAGATTCACGAAGGATGCGTGTTTGGCGAGTTCCTGGACGATGGAGCCGTCTTCAGAACCCTCAGGAGGTTCACCCATACCAAGGAGGAACAATTATGGTTTGGGCAGGAATTCGTCTTGGAGGACGGACGGATCTCGTTTGGGTGCGGGGCAATATGACGGCAGAACGATACGTCCAACAGGTGCTGGGGCCCGTAATCTTGCCCCACAGAAAACAAATGGGGCAAGATTTCCTGCTCATGCACGACAATGCCCGGGCACACACGGCGAGAACGGTAGCAGCTTGGTTACATACACACAATGTTAGGGCCTTAGACTGGCCTGCTCAATCGCCAGATCTGAATCCCATTGAGCATGCGTGGGATATGCTGCAAAGAAGAGCTCTGAAGGAAGTTCCTGAAAATCTGGCTACAGAAGATCAACTTTTTGCGCACCTCAGAAGGACATGGGACAATATTCCGCAGCAAGACATTGACAACCTTGTTCTGAGCATGCCGAATCGTTGCCGATGTGTTATGAACATCATGGGCGCTTTCTCAGACTACTAACTTCAAGTTTATAAACACAAATTAAATTATTTTTCTATTTTTTCCAGTTTTTACTCATAAATTAAAAGTTAATTCATATACGGTTTCCGTCTATGCTTCATTTTTTTTCCATAAAATCCTGAAATTTTAATCGAAGTACCTTAACCATTATTAAAAAATGGTAGAATGTTAAATAACGTATCTTTTAAATATATACATGTCATATAAATAATTAACACATTGATCACTACCCCCAGACAAGACCGATTGATAGTAATTCGCTTTTTTTTAAATATCCCTAGACCGTGTTGATGTGTGTATATAGTTGGCTGGGTTAGCTACTAAATTGTAAGATTACCCAGGGTGGCTCAAGTGCGCCTTAGCTAGATACTCATCATCTGCCTAGCCTTTTTCCCAATTATTGTTGGGGTCGGCTTCCAGTCTTACCAGATTCAGCTGAGCACTAGTGTTTTAAATGGAGCGACTGCCTATCTGACCTCCACAACCCAGTAATTGGGTGACACGATACCTCTTGGCAAGACTGGCGTCAGATCTCAGACTTCTGACTACCCGTAACGACTGTCAAAGATCTTCAAATGACAGCTGGGACAAACGGCTTAACGTGCTTTCCAAGGCACGGAGGAAACTAGGTACGATGAAATGGTTACCCATCCATGGACCGACCTCGTCAAGCGTTGCTTGACCTTGATGATGACCCGTGCGGCTGTTATTATTTAGCCACGAACTCTTCGTCTGTTTATTTTGTCTGATGAAAACGAATATATGTTATACTTGACGCCAAAAAGTAGACAGGCCAAGTGCAATTTTCGACGCAATTGCATTTTTTAATATTATGCTTGTCAAGAAAAAGTGTAATGTGGCTTCTTTCTGGTACATTAAAGCAAAATCTTTTTTTAATCTTTTGAATTAATCTTACGGTACGTGCCAAAAGTCGAGGTTCCACAACGGTATCAGCGTAATTTAACGTAGACAGAACCAGAATTTCTTAGATATTCACTTAAACGTGGGCGCACAATGATGTTATGTATATACTGAGGTAGATACGTTTTACCGACATCTGCGCGGCAATACAAACACAAGCTGACCAGCTTGAGTGAACTCAGTCCGTCCTGCGTCTGAAAGCGACACGACAGAATGTTTATCTCTTTCTGACAACGGTGTCATATTTATATCCCTGTGATCTTTTAACCTACTCAGTGATAGAAAAATAGTTCCAAGTTCCTTAGGTCCTATGTAGCTAAAGTAAAATATGGCCATGTTTGTATTTCTTAATAATTAGTATGACGTCTTTGTTGGTAAAATCTCATTGCGGTCGCATCTTTTATAATACAGCAGTTTGCAGTATGAGCCTCTGGACGTAGTTCCCAAACTCAGATTTCTCGCCTCATAAACACTATCAATACTTGGGCCCATTACGATCACGTTAGCAAGAGTTATTTTTATAGCATTGAGTTGACTCTTTGCACCTAAAACATAAATTTAGTTTTAACCTGGTTCATTATCAGGGAGTTTTGTTTAGACCAGTCCACAATCCTGCTCCACATAGACTTCTTTTCATCCCGGTATAATGTTCCCTTGGGAATAAAAAAAACACTTTTCACACGGGCGAAACCGCTGGCAGAAGCTAGGTTCATAATAAAAGATTTTTTAACTTTAAGTTGCAAACTAAATTGAATAGGTACCTACCCATCCAATCTATTATTTCTTAGTTAATTATGATATTAATAATTACTATCTAATAAAGCTTGTAGTTATTCGTTCCACCCACACGAAGGAAGTTTATTGATAACTAGCTGTTACCCGCGACTTCGTCTGCGTAATATTACTTCGAATAGGCTATTTTTAGGGTTCAGTATAGTTCCCGGCATGTAACTTGGCAAGGTTTTGGCGTAGTGGGGGTACCGGGTAAGTTCGCGCATAGTGCGTGAACTGACCAACCACTGTATAGAACGAACTGAACGTGGACGCAACGCGATTGGTCAGTCGATCCTTTTGTCAACTGAGTAACCAATCGCGCGCTCGGAACGATGCTAAACGCTCCCCGCATCCCGCTAGGTAACCAAAGAGACCTAAAATATGACTTGTGCGCATCTAACGAGTCTTGCAAAGTTACGTGCCGACAACTATACCCGAAGGGTACAAACAGAGCCCTATTGCTGTCACTCACGTGTCCGGGTGTCTGTCTGTACGTCGTCTGTCACACAATGTTGTGCCGAAGATTTTTTAACTTCCCAATGACCTATGAACTTGAAATTTAGTGATAATTTTTATTATTACGTATATTTTATTTAAAAAAACCAAGATATTGATAAATTGGTACGGAACCTTAAATTGTAGGTGTGCGGGCTGCCTTACTTGAGTAATTATTAGTTCCCCATATAAACTTCCACCTCCTTTATAAGATGAAAACTTCCCAGAGACTCAAACTATTTCCTTAGCAAATTTCATCTATATCGGTTTGGCGGTTTAAAAGTGAAAATAAAACAGACATATTTATTTAGCATTTATAATATTACTAGCTTCTGTCAGCGGCTGCACCCGCTTTAATGCCAAAAAATATCGCAAGGGAACATATTCCAGGCAAAAAAAATCCAGACTACAATCTATATCTGTGCCAAATTTCATCCAGATCCGTTCAGCCGTTTTTATTTTATTTTATTTTATTTTTTGATAGGCTCGCGCTTGACCACTATCTCACCTGATGGTAAGTGATGATGTGGTCGACGATGTAGCGCGCTTACCTAGAAGAAACCTATTCACTCTTGACTTAAAGACTCCCAGGTTGTAGCTCTCAGGAAATACAGACTCCGGCAGGGAATTCCACTCCTTAGCTGTACGCATAATGAAAGTATTCCCAAAACGTTTGGTGCGTATGGGTGGGATCTCCACCATGTACCGATGACACATCGCCGTACGTCTTGTAGTCCGATGATGGAAAGGGCTAGGAGGAATTAGTTCATGCAATTCCAACGCACACTCCCCGAAATGTAACCGATAAAAAACCGACAGACTGGCAACTTGGCGCCGATGTTCAAGGCTCTGGAGCCTAGACTCAACCAATATCTCATTGCCGATGAGCCTCTTGGCCCGCTTTTCGATCGAATCTAGTGCATCCAGCTGGTACTTGGCAGATCCGTCCCAGAGGTCCGTTTGAGCGTGAAGAAGTAACAAACATACATTACTATTTATCTTACTGGTACTTTTATCCCAGGAGTATGTTCCCTCGGGATACTATTCTTTCACGTGGGCGAAGCCGCTGGCAGAAGCTAGTGGATAATAAATCCATTAGCTGTAAGCTTGGTTATCATCGAATTAATACGAGTATTTTGATTAAAAGATTTGATCAGGCTAGATTACATCTGCATTTTAGAATAATATATTGATATCCTATCTCGGTGTGTGAATGGTATAGTAATTTTAATTTTTAGGATTTCGTACCTCAAAGGGTAAAAAAGGAACCCTTATAAGATCACTCTCTTGTCCGTCTGTCCGTGTGTTACCACCGATTTTCTCAGGAATGGATGGACCTAGAAAGTTAAAATGTATACCAGATACTGAGGTCTATAGTCCCCATTGGATGTATATTGGGTCCTGAGTCAACACGATAAAAGATATGGGCAAATTTAGATTTTCGCCAAAACTTGTAAGTACTAAAATTTGCCTTAATTTTCATTTTTTTTTAATTTATCCCAATTTTCCCATAACTTGTGCTGTAATACCTTGCTTTTAATCAAAATTGACAATTCTTGGTCAACCGGAAGTACCCTATAGGTTTTGGGTCAAAAACCTATATGGTATACGTAAGTCTTACAACACAAATAAAGGAAAAATTCCAAAACATAAAAAAAATGTGAAAATCAAAGGGTGTCCCCATACATACATAGTTGACGCCACCGTACGGAACCCTTCGTGCGCGAGTCCGACTCGCACTTGGCCTGTTTTATTTTTATTTTTGATGACGTGGGATCGATGGGGTTGACATTTCGATTACAATAATTAGTCATTCTGACTGATTATTTCCAGGCGCCAATCTCAGCGGAGACTAGCCGTCGGCACAATTGTGTGTACAAATTCAGGTGTGGAGTGCTCTGCCATCACTTTCAGGGACGAAAATCCAACATAGCACCGGAGAGAGAACAAACGCAGGACGTAAATGTGCCCTCCGTGGCCTTTTAACACTTGACCGACTTAGTTTTGGGTGCGATATCATCCAGTGACTTCTCCCGCTCTGAGTGAAGCGGGAGGGCGTGTCAGACTTTTAATGACTAAAACCCAACCGTGGTCCTTCAGTTGCTTGAACCAGGGCCGCGGTAACTCTTTCTAATTTACCAGCGACCCAGATAGGCATCAGCTCTAGCGGACCCCGTCAGTTTTTGCTGAAATTTCTTTGAAGCGCGCGTGGAACACTACGCGCCGTCAACTTGGGCCTGGTCCTTAATGGACGGCGTGCTACCCATTACTTGACGTCCGCAAGCCCGCGCCTACGGTAGCCGGGAATCGGCTTGCAACTCCCAACGCTCCGGGCGTCTCTTGCGTCGGCTAGGAGCGTGAGGGCGTCTCCGTTGCGTCTTCTTCACGCCTCCTACTTCTCGAGCATTATTGCTTCGCAGAAGGAAGTGGCAGCTTCCCATGCCCTCTTGCTCCGTACCATGACCTGGACCAGGGCCGGACGTGCTCCTTGAGGCCCTTTAAAAGTTGACCGACCTGGGACTAGAACCAAAGACTCCATGCGCAGCAGTCGCACTTGTGACCACTAGACCAACTGAGCACTCTGTCGAAAAAGACAGTGTACCTCTACCAATTTTCAGCTCAATGCAAATTATTGTTAACTTGCCCCTACCGTTTTGTCTATTTTGACCGGACTAATACATTAAAAAAACAACCACTATTCTCACTATCCGCACTACAACATCCAACCAACCACTTAAAGCATTCATCCACTAAATCAACGAGGATTAGTGGAGGCTGGAGGTCTCTTATCCTCCCGGCTTCCTTTGTACGTAATGAGAGGGTAGGGATGTAATTAAAAAGGTGCTCGGGGAATAAGCAGATTATTATAGTAATGTTAGAATTCGGCGAAACGTGGAGGGTGTTTGTGAGTGGTTTCACTATGGGGGCAAAATGGCCTTGGATGATAAGTGTGTCGAAAAATCGTAGAAACTTATTATTACTTCTGACCTACCAACGTTTCAGTCATTCAAGGCCGATTATTCATGCTTCATTATCATCATCATCATTTCAGCCGAAAGACGTCCACTGCTGGACATAGGTCTCCCCCAGGCGTCGCCACATTGACCGATCCCGTGCGTCTCGCATCCAGCGCCTTCCCGCAACCTTAACCAGGTCATCGGTCCACCTAGTGGGAGGCCTTCCAACGTATCGTCTTCCGGTTCGCGGTCGCCATTCCAGAACTTTTCGGCCCCATCGGCCATCCGTTCTGCGAGCAATGTGCCCTGCCCACTGCTACTTAAGTTTGGCAATTCTTCGGGCTATGTCGGTAACTCTGGTTCTCTTGCGGATCTCCACATTTCTGATTCGATCACGCAAGGAAACTCCGAGCATAGCCCTCTCCATTGCCCTTTGAGTGACAGTAAGCTTCCTGATAAGGCCCATTGTAGGCGACCACGTCTCAGAGCCATATGTCATCACTGGCAACACACACTGGTCATAGACTTTAGTCTTGAGACACTGTGGTAAGTTGGACGAGAAGATACCGCGCAACTTCCCGAACGCTGCCCAGCCGAGTTGGATTCGACGGTTGACCTCTTTCTCGAAGTTGGCCCTACCCA
The DNA here is from genome assembly GCA_948252205.1 of Orthosia incerta. NCBI lineage: Eukaryota > Metazoa > Arthropoda > Insecta > Lepidoptera > Noctuidae > Orthosia > Orthosia incerta. Next base: position 24,069,963 of record OX411762.1, on the reverse strand, counting down.
ATTGGATCGTTTGTCCCAGGTAGACATAGTCGCCCACAACTTCGAGTGTAGAGTCTCCGACCTTGATAGGAGTGCGTGTAACATGGGCATTCACCATGGCCTTGGTTTTGTCCATGTTCATTTTAAGACCCACTCTTTCGGAAACTCTACTGAAGTCATCAAGCGTTTTACTGAGGCTCTCCATGGTCTCAGCCATGATGTCCACTATGTCGTCGGCAAACCGAAGGTGAGTGATGTACTCGCCATTAACGTTGATACCAAGCCCTTTCCAATCCAGAACCTTGAAGACATCCTCCAGCGCAGCAGTGAACAGTTTCGGAGAAATGACGTCTCCCTGTCTCACGCCGCGCCGGAGAAGAATTGGTTTCGAGCTCTGATCCTGAAGACGGACTGACATAGTGGCGTTCTTGTACAAACACTTCAACACTTCAATGTACCGGTAGTGAGATCTGGCACCGTTGGAGAGACTGCAGTACAGCCCAAGTCTCGATCGAATCGAAGGCTTTCTCGTAGTCCACAAACGCTAAACAGAGGGTTGAAAATGCAGCATAAGAAACTTAAATAAAAAAAAGAACTGAACTCCATTGTGTCGAGTTATGCGAGCCAATGAATCAAAACTCAACCGGTACCTAAAATATTACGTCTTTCAATTAATGATAAGAATTTATCACTTTCGATAAGTTTTCTTCTACAGATGATAATAGTTTAGTTACCATAGTTTGCCAGTTCAGGCAAGTTTTCAGGTTGAAATACCCACATTTTACCTAAGGTTTATTATACTCACGGTATTGTCAATTCTTTTAGGGAGAACAGTATTTAGAAACATTCCTTAACCATAAAAATACAAAAGGTTGCAACATAAAAATTCCCTTAATTAATTAATTATAATAATTGTCAGTGCCATAACGAACGAATTGTTCCACTAATACCATAACACTAAGTATTTTAGTGTCACTCATAAAGTATCACCAAGTATCTAACAAGTCATTACATTAGAAGCTGTGTCTAATCAACATTAATATGTGTTACAGTATGTTATACAATTAGTATGTAATTCTGTAATTATGAGTGATATATGTAGGAAATATAATACCTATCTTTATTTCAGTTTTATATAGGGTTCCGTACTAAATAGGTGTAGTTCAGACGTAACAGTGTCGACATTAGTGAGAAAGGTTCTGGTAGTAGCGGCATCGTGCGTGAAAAACGTGTGAGGAAGAGGGTAGACAGATATGTCAGCTCAGCGCTTGTAACGGTGCCGAAATATCGAGCTCTCACCAAAAAACAAAACATACATGGTAAATATCCTGAAACAAATATTAATTCTAATGATTGTGGCCATGTCAGCTTAAAAACCTGTAACTGATTTTAGTAGTACGTCTGATTGTGGAAAAAGTAACAATCTTAGTACAGTGATGACTTAAGGTCGTAACCGAGTTATACGTACGACACCGCTCCGACCCGGCAAAATAATGTTCATTGAAATGTGAGCTTCAAGGCGTCCTCTATTGACATACTTTACATTGACAGCACTAATTAGCAGACAGCTTGCTATAAGGGAGCTTACTGCCGTCATACCACTCGATAGTTGACGTCTTGCTTACCGCATGCTTACCACGCACTTCAAGCGGGTGGACAACGCGCTGTACGCACACGGACTGAAGCACGTTCCTAGCTTGTCAAAAAAGGAAGGCGAAAGTGGACGGCAAGCAGTCAAATGTCTGTCAACGCGCCGTTTTATCTAAGTTTGAGGCGGTGTTGTGCGGGAGCAATGTTGGAACGGGGTTGTGTAAATAAGCTACGACCTTTAATCCTATGAAATTTCACTAAGCAGGTTAAGAAACTAAAATAAAAAAAAGTTATGAACTCCATTTTGTCGAGTTATGCGTGCCAATGAATCAAAACTCAACCGGCGAATTCTGCTTACTTTTATAGAAATACGTTGTATATAAAACAACATGAATTAGCTAAACCAATACAAATACCACCATTTACCAATTCATAGGTATTTAATTTTTTTTTAGTATGTCAGTAAAAATACCCGGTTTTAGTTCACAGGTCTTTAAAAGAAAATGTGCCTTGTGTCTATAACCAAACTAGCTCCTGCCAGCGGTTTCACCCGCGTGTATGTCAAAAATTATCTCAAGGGAACATATTGCCAGGATAAAAAGTATCCTATGTTCTATTCCAGACTATCATCTAAATCTGTGCCAAATTTCATCCAGATCCGTCCAACCGATTGACCGTGAAGAAGTAACAAACATACAAACACACTCACAAACTTTCGCCTGTATGATATTAGTGTGATGTGATTAAATCTCAGCAAGGGGTTGAAGTGCCTTATTAGAACGATGCCGTCTCATAATAATTACCGGAGTGAAAGTAATTTACTTCTTACTTCCGTATCACAGGCAAGGTTTCCACTGTCTCATGGGAGATAGTATTTTCTTTTTTGTATAGCGTCTTGCAGTTCAAACAGAGTGTTTGGTTACTGTTTAACCAGGCTTTCCTGTGGAGACTAAACTAGAGCCAGGGCATGGGAGATAGTCGTCTTGCCTCTTACCGTAGCGCTGCCCTAATACAACACGAATATCGCGCGAACACGCGACCGGCGCGCGTCACGTTCATTTGAATGACGAAATCGAAAAGCGCCCTCTGTCACAGCGACGACGCATTAATTTTTGCCAAACAAATGAACGCGACAGTCGCGTGTTCACGTTGTGTTAGGACAGCGGCAGTGCCCAGATTCCTCTTGATATGTTGCCTCTATACAGGGTCAAGTTAAATAAGCCACATTGCCAACATTAACATTACCTGTCGGGTTGCCGTCCTAATGGACTTTGATAGTGAGGAAAGAGAGCTAGCAGGGGCTTTAGCTCCGTCATAATAAAGTTTGCCAACTAAAGTATTACGAAGAAATTGCGATCAAGAGATTCTTTTGTTGTTTTTTTTATTTACTGATAAGCTCGTTTGACCATTGTATCGGCAAGCATAGATGTGGTTTTTTGGAATTTTTGGTCGATTTTTTTTCGTAATTTTATGTCTCGATATTTTTATTTGAATGACCGAGGCCCTAGCAAAATTTTATGGGATTGACAAGTGATATCGAAAAATCACGTTATTAATCTCATACATTTTGACATTTCGACTGTCGCCTTCGCTGACATCGAATCACCACTTAACTAGAACCAGAGGGAATCACAGTGATTGGGAGAGCAGTGGTGGCCCAGAGAGTTTGAACCCAGGCAGGCGCTTTACTTTGTGTAAATTATTTCATCACCGCTGCTCTTAAAACGGTGAAGGAAAACATCTTGAGGAAACCGGGCATGTCCTAGAACCAAAAATTTGAAGATGTGTGACATCCACCAACCCGCACAGGGCCCGCGTGGTTGATGAAGGCCTATTTATTACTTCTGTCACAGAGAGGATGCCTGATTCCCAGCAGTGGGAAAATTATAAGGCTGATGATGATGAGAGGGAATCACGGAAAGTCGTCAAAATTTAATCGATTTGCCATGATTAAATTAATTAATTATTGCCATACAGTGGAAATAGTGACTTCGCGCGTCTTCTGCAAATATCTATCAAGTTTCCAGGAATCATTTATTAACATGATGAATACATTTATACCCATCGGCATTTTGTTGTCATACATTTCACCCTAAGCGTTCATCAGCAGCTCGCGTAAATCTAAGAAATTACGTAAAATAATATTACGCCTGTTTGCCGCAAACATAAACATGAAGAAAATATACAAGATAAGATACACAAAGATTAGTTTAAAGATAAAAGCAATCGATGCTCTTAGCCACACTCAAAAGTTGAAATGGAGATGGGTCGGTCATGTGGCACGCCTTAAAGACCATAGATGGACCAAAGCGGTTACAGCGTGGAAAGGCCCTTAGGGCAACCGCTACAAAGGAAGACCTCATTCATGCTGGGAAGATGACATGAAAAAAAGCCGGATCAAACTGGTATGAAATTGCTCGACACCTAAATAAATGACAATCTTTGGAAGAGGCCTTCACCTGAGAGGGGTTCCTGCTAAATATTATAAACTTAACGCATGTCCTCGAAAATAGCATTTTCCAAGCAGTCAAACTGTGCGGAAACTGTCACTTTTTTTTACTAGTGTTTTTTACTTTCCTGTACTTTTTTAATTTTTAACTTCAACGTCAGCCCGCCGCATAGAGTTTTTATTATTTGAGAAAAGTTTAAAAAATTCGTTGAGTACAGATTATCATTCATATAAAAGGTAAAACAAAACTAATACTTCATTTAAGGCGTTTTTAATTACTCTAGATTTAGATTTTGATCAATAATTTAATTAATATTTAATATTCATTAAATATGTTTGGCAGAATGAATATTTTGCTCGTGCCTTTTTGCTATACGACGTGACAGTTATTTGCACATGTGCAGTAAAAGTTAATCTGTGGATATGCTGAGCGCCCTTGAATAAGCCCGCCATTTTATTAATTTCTTGCTTGGTTCAGATATATTTTTTTATTTCCTCGAACAATGCATAGTAAAATGTTGTATGATACACTTGCGTAAGATGATTTCCGACTCGTGTCGATTTATCCACTCACTCGCTTCGCTCGCTCGTGAATAAAATACCACTCATCGGAAATCACCTACCTTCCACACTTGTAGCATAAATAACTATAGAAACGGGATATTTACCATGTTTACTGTTTGTTAAGAGTTTCCGATATTTTGGTGCTGTTGCAAGCACCATGATTACGGATATACCGTTATCTGTAATCATGGTACTTGCAACCGCACTCAACAACAATCTAATGTTAATGTTAGTGTTAGTGACCATGACAGTTTAAAAATTGACAAAATCGAAGTTTGCAATTAATTTACAGACAGGCTGGCTCTTTCTTTGCGCAAAGAATCAGCATTGCCATTCAACGTGGCAATGCTGCCAGTCTTCTGGGCACGTTCCCGGATGAAAGCGATGTGGATGAGTACTTCGACGCCTAAGTGTACCTTTCTTTTGTATATAGTGTAAGTAGTTAGCTTAATTTTAATTTTGTAAAGTTTACTTTTGTTTAGTGTTTAAGTAAATAAAAATTACGAATTTTCAAAAAAAAAAAAAATATTAAGACAGAGCAACAAAAATACATCATCTGTGAAAATTGCAACTGTCTAGCTATCACGGATCATGAGATACAGCTTGGTGACAGACAGACAGATACTTAAACCTCTCTGAGATAAAACATTTAGTATTATTTAGGTTGTATATCAAACAGCTTGGCTAGATATTACTATTACTGTACAAGTGCTAAGAGTTCTGATATATATTAATTGGAGTTAACTGTAACATTTAATTAAGATACGCATTGCTTGCGTTTGCTTGGATCCGTTGTTATACACACGGCTGTTGAAGTTCGCTGACTATTATGGTTATAGACGCACAATTGATTTCAAGTCTAAAAAAAACGATTAGTTTGGTTTAATATTATGTGCCACGATACAGGACAAAATCTCTTAACCGTTTGCGGATTGGCCGCTGTACAATAATCTGACAAAATAGGGAATCGTCCACCCATCTCGTCTTTAGTATACATCGATTTACTCATGAATAAATAGCAATGCCTTTTATTTCGAGAGTTCAAAAAAAAACATTTACATTGTCAAGCCACTTTTAAACATATGAAGCAATGTTACCCAGTAACTGAAATATGGAGATCAGATAGGCTATCGTTCTATGTAATACTGGTATACAGCTGCTTCGGTGAGATTAAAATCCCACCCCAATACATTTGAGAAAAGGCAAGACCGATGATGAAGCAATATATGTACATAAGAATTTACTTAGAAAGCGTGTTACGCATTGGGGCACGAGTCTTTATACATAGGTCAACATCAATGGAAAACATACTCTTTTGATCCCCATAAAGAATGCATCAAAAAATATTCCTTTAGAAATATTATTTAGGGAAATAAGTACTACTGAAAATAGCTCCATACTGCTCAGTCAAAATATTATAATGTTATGATATATTAGGAAAATATTTTCTCCTTCACTTATCAAAGGAATATAATATCTTTTTTTGCGCTACTCATAAGCTTTGATGAGAAACGCGTGTATGTTACGATTCTAAAAATAGTTTCGTTTTATAAGGAAAGCTTTACAAAGTCTATGATAGTATTTTTTTCGTTTGATGAGGACGTCTTCAATATTATTCGTAGGAACGTGGTCTGAGAACACAATACTTATACTACATTGATTTGTTCCGTATGGTGCCGGACGTAAAGAATTTCACCATCCCGTGTCTTCCCGTGGGTGTCGTAAGAGGCGACTAAGGGACAAACCAGAGAATGGGCAGCAGCGTTCTCTGTGCTTCTACAACAACCATACTGCGATCGCCAACCCGCCTGCCAAGCGTGGCGATTATGGCAAAAACCCCCCATGAATAGCACAAATAAAAAATGGCCCCTAGTGCCCGGCAGCCTGCCTACCCTCGACTACGGTAGCGGTCGAGGTTACGGCATGGCAAGGGGTGCCAAGAATCTCCGGACGGGATCCGGCTACCCAAAAAATCACCGACGACTGTACCTGGCTACGTACAACACGCGTACACTTCGGACCGACGAGAAGATCACCGAACTCGAAGAGGAATTGAGCAGGTTGCGATGGAGTATTATAGGGTTATCTGAAGTCCGAAGAGAGGGGGAGGACTCGATAATCCTCAAATCCGGTAACCTGCTCTATTTCCGAGAGGGTGACCGGCAGTCCCAGGGTGGTGTCGGGTTTATCGTCCACAGGTCCCTTGTGAACAACGTGGTGAAGATCGAGAGTGTGTCGACCAGGGTGGCGTGCCTTATACTCAGAATATCCTCAAGATATTCGCTGAAAGTCATACAGGTCTACGCCCCAACCTCGGCACACCCCGACGACGAGGTAGAGACCATGTATGAGGATATCTCCAGAGCCATGCATGGTTTCAAAACTCACTTCACCGTTGTCATGGGGGACTTCAACGCAAAACTGGGCAAACGAGACGAGGATGAGCTGCAAGTGGGGCAATTTGGAGTTGGACGACGGAACCACCGGGGTCACCTACTGGCCAGTTTTATGGAGAAGGAGGGCCTCTTTATGATGAACTCCTTCTTCAAAAAGCGTGAACACAGGAAGTGGACCTGGCAGAGCCCCGATGGTGCAACAAAAAATGAGATCGACTTCATCATGTCAACCAAGAAGCAAATGTTCAATGATGTCTCTGTGATCAATTCGGTGAAAACCGGGAGCGATCACCGCATGGTAAGAGGCACATTGAACATTAATATTAAGCTTGAAAGGTCTCGACTGATGAAGTCCACGCTCCGTCCAGCACGGATCCAGCTTCAAAACCCCGAGAGCTTTCAGCTCGAACTCCAAAATCGTTTCGAGTGTCTAGGGAGCTCCGTGGACGACTACGCCGACGGGTTCGTGGAAGCTGTCCATACGGTCGGGTCTAAGTTTTTCAAGACCCGTCGTACAGATAGAACCAAAAAGCTCTCTGATTCTACCCTCAAGCTTATGAAGGAGAGGCGTGAGTTGATCCTGCAGTCTTCAGATGAGGCGTGCAAATACCGGCAGCTCAATAGACAGATCTCTAAATCCTTGAAAAGAGACCTCCGCCGCTTTAATACCGAGCGTATTAAAGAGGCGATTGAGCGAAATAAAGGCTCCAAGGTTTTTTCAAGGGATCTGGCTATTGGGCAAACCCAGCTCACGAAACTGAAGACCGATGATGGCAGGATCGTATCAGCCAAACCAGAGCTTCTGAGGGAGATCGAGAGATTCTATGGGCAGTTGTACACATCAATCAGCAAGCCCGTTGCGAATCTAGCAAACGACCCAAGAGCTAGATTGACCCGACACTATACCGAAGATATTCCGGACGTCAGCCTGTACGAGATTGGGATGGCTCTGAAACAGCTTAAAAACAACAAGGCGCCGGGTGATGACGGAATCACGGCTGAACTCCTGAAGGCGGGTGGAAAACCGGTCCTTAAGGCCCTTCAGAAGCTGTTTGATTCCGTCATACTCGAGGGCAAAACGCCACAGGCATGGTGCAGGGGTGTGGTGGTACTCTTCTTCAAGAAGGGCGACAATGCCCGGCTGAAGAACTATAGGCCCATCTCACTTCTTAGCCATGTCTACAAGTTGTTTTCAAGAGTCATCACGAATCGTCTCGCGCGCAGGTTTGACGATTTCCAGCCTCCCGAACAAGCCGGATTCCGAAAAGGCTTTAGCACCGTAGACCACATACATACGCTGCGGCAGGTTATACAGAAGACCGAAGAGTATAACCTGCCTCTCTGTTTAGCATTTGTGGACTACGAGAAAGCCTTCGATTCGATCGAGACTTGGTCTGTACTGCAGTCTCTCCAACGGTGCCAGATCGACTACCGGTACATTGAAGTGTTGAAGTGTTTGTACAAGAACGCCACTATGTCAGTCCGTCTTCAGGATCAGATCTCGAAACCAATTCTTCTCCAGCGCGGCGTGAGACAGGGAGACGTCATTTCTCCGAAACTGTTCACTGCTGCGCTGGAGGATGTCTTCAAGGTTCTGGATTGGAGAGGGCTTGGCATCAACGTTAATGGCGAGTACATCATTCACCTCCGGTTTGCCGACGATATAGTGGTCATGGCTGAGACCATGGAGGACCTAAGTGCGATGCTCGATGACCTCAGTAGAGCTTCCGAAAAAGTGGGTCTTAAGATGAACATGGAAAAAACCAAGGTGATGTTGAATGGCCATGTTGCACCCACTCCTATCAAGGTCGGGGACTCTACACTCGAAGTTGTGGACGATTATGTCTACCTGGGCCAAACGATCCAATTGGGTAGGGCCAAATTCGAGAAAGAGGTCAACCGTCGAATCCGACTCGGCTGGGCAGCGTTCGGGAAGTTGCGCGGTATCTTCTCGTCCAACTTACCACAGTGTCTCAAGACGAAAGTCTATGACCAGTGTGTGTTGCCAGTGATGACATATGGCTCTGAGACGTGGTCGCTTACAATGGGCCTTATCAGGAAGCTTGCAGTCACTCAAAGGGCAATGGAGAGGGCTATGCTCGGAGTTTCCTTACGTGATCGAATCAGAAATGTGGAGATCCGCAAGAGAACCAGGATTACCGACATGGCCCGAAGAATTGCCAAACTAAAGTGGCAGTGGGCAGGGCACATTGCTCGAAGAACGGATGGCCGATGGGGTCGAAAAGTTCTGGAATGGCAACCGCGAACCGGAAGACGATACGTTGGAAGGCCTCCCACCAGGTGGACCGATGACCTGGTTAAGGTTGCGGGCAGGCGCTGGATGCGAGACGCACGGGATCGGTCAATGTGGCGACGCCTGGGGGAGGCCTATGTCCAGCAGTGGACGTCTTTCGGCTGAAATGATGATGATGATGATGATGATTTTTTATACTTTGTTTAGGGTATGTATTATTTTTAATATTACACCCCGTATTCTTTTTTTGAAAATCGATTATCGCTAAGGATCGATTCGAATCGATTATCGATTATTATTCCAGATGCTCATACTCGACTCAAACTCAAAATTGGCCACAACTATCAATCAACTGCCAACCAATCACAACCCTCAAGTTTGGCCCAGACGTTACTAAGCTTTCTGCACAAAATGTGTGGTAAGTAACGAATGAAAATGAAAGTCCAAGTTTGAAGTACGAGTACCTACGTTCCTAACTACTCAATTTCACTGATTTTGTGTTAAAACACTTCGGTAACGTTTGTGGCGTCTAGGATCTTAGACTTGAGCACGTTAATGTTAAAAAAACTGGCCAAGTGCGAGTCGGAGTCACGCACGAAGGGTTCCGTACCATGATCATAAAAAAAGTACGTTTTTTGTATTGGAGGGCCCACTTATCTTTTTTTTTCTGTTTTTAGTATTTGTTGTTATAGCGGCAACAGAAATACATCATCTTTGAAAATTTTAACGGTCTAGCTATCACGGTTCATGAGATACAGCCTGGTGACAGACAGACAAACAGACAGACAGACAGACGGACCGCGAAATCTCAGTATTGGGGTCCCGTTTTTACCCATTAGGTACAGAACCCTAAAAAAAGAGCCAACCAATCACAATTACTGTCCATTTCCAGTATGAGCATGAGCATCTGTTTATTTAGTTATTTCATCCTCTCAGCTAAGAAAACAGTTGACTGCGCATGCTTTCCTTTTTGAGAGGAGTGTCAACATCTAGGCTTCGCTAGTAGAAGAATTATAACGCATAACATAACAATAGCAATCTTTCTTCTTCTCTGGATAGCTCTGTCGTTGGCCTCGTACAGGTGTTGGATGGTGCAGGTGGGTGCTCTTGTGAAGAAGCTTCATACTGCCAGTGAGGAGCATCTTAATAAATCAATGATGCCCCAATTTACCAGTTTGTTTCTTAACAGTCATTAATTGGCATTCTAAATAAAGGTCTGAGCTAAAATGGTTGCCGATTCGTCAGAGAAGAAGTTTCCGCGCTTTGACCACGCTTTTCTCCCTACTAAATTCTCCCACTCCTAAGGAGGAGTGGGAGGAAGGCCTATCTTATGTCTAAATTTCAATATCCTCGGAATCTATTTGCTCTTGCTTTGTCCTTCTCATACTACTGATTTTGTTCACTCTTCCTTCAATATTCAGTCCATTTTGCTTTGGAATGCGCTTCCTCTCGAGATCAGGACGGCTACAAGTCGGTTTGCATTCAAGCGGAAATTGCAGATTTATTTTCAACACAACTAAGAGTTGAGAGAGTCATCTCACCTTCTTCTTTTCTGTTACTTCATAAATATATATATATTTATATAAGTATATATTGTATTAAATATACAAGTACGTTTATTATACCTATCTTAGTATGTTAATAATAACTTTTTTTTATTTTATTGTTTAAAACAATGCACCTGCCATGTTATCTCTTCACCACCCTTGGTTGACTGGTACAGAATGCCTAAGGCATTAAGTCCGCCTTTGTACCTTTTGTGCATGAAGTCTAAATAAATAAATAAAGGAAAATAAATACTGTCCTGGATTTAATTACGGTGAATCTGTAATGTAGAACTGTACATCATTTATTTTTAGGGTTCCTACAAAGAGTTGAGAATGAAATCGGTATTGCCATGCTAAAACCAAACAATTAATATATATTATGCCTCTTCAACAATTAAAGGCTTAAAGTTAGCGAGCAGAGCTAGAAAATGCTGCCAAACCTAACCACCCGTATGTCTCAGCAGAATGCACCATAACAATTCGAAGAAAATTCATCAGCGCTGCGTTGCGTGAACGCACTGAAGCGTGGAGGCGCACGGCTTTCAGACAAATACCGATAATCGTGATGTCTCGGAATTCGTTCTAATGTGGTCATTAGATAGTTCTTAGCTTTCCACGCTTCGTCTTAATGAGATTGTTGTCATTAATAAAGATTTACTAGATTTAAATTAAAATTCTCTCGTTTCAGCATGCCAATTATTGATCCACCTACATCAATAGGCGTTCTTAATTAAAAGGGTTCCGTACAAACTTGTAGGTACTTAAGTAAACAGTTCATAAACATTGAAACCACTGAACGTTGAATTTGTTTGAGGGACAAACTTTACCGTTCGAAAACTTTTGTTCCCGAACATCGACATACTCGTAGATCGCGGTCAGTTTACTAACTGTAAATAAGTTTAGTATCACTTTTTTTTTGTGATATAACAAAAAGATTCAGATTTTTTACTTTACTTGTGTTTGTGTTTACATGTTTGCCAAATTGTATTATTCTAGGTCAACGGGCAGTAAAGGTTTAGATTCCCTTGCAAGTAAACGCATTGAAACGTGGAAGAGCACCGCTTTCAGTCAAATCCTGATGATTTGGCATTCGTCATAATATGGACATTTCATCTATGCTCTTAAGCTTTCCACGCTTCGTTTTAATAAGACATTTGTCGTTAGCGATGATTTATGATTGATTTTTAGGTATATTGGCAATTTTCAGGGTAAGACTTTCGTGTGGTGACTGCCTCGTTGCTCTAGCGGTTGTTAGTGCTCGAGTCAGAGTCCTGGGATCGATTCCCGGGTAGGGCAAAGTGTTATGTGGCATTTCTCAATAATGGCGTCTGGACTTGTGCCCTGTTGATGAAAATAGGCTCGCCCCATACTTAACGTGACCAAATCCCGTTTTGGGTCAGTCCCGCTTGCAGGCTGTCGCTCCTGCTGTCCTCGGCGAAGGCAAAAATGTCCCGCTATCGCAAACAGACTTTGGTTATACATAATACGAATAGATTTTTAGTCGATAATTTTATTTAAGTAACTACGTACTACCCCTATTATTTTTGTACTCGCAACACATAAAACAATAATTGCTCAGTTAGACCTTAGATTAGAAGTCATGTGACTAAGGCTTAGTAAGCCAACTAAGATTTAGTAAAACTTACTAAATATTAAGTATTTATAACATTGTAAGTCACGACCGTTACTACCAATTCGCACTTCGCCCGCGTGTTGGATGGATTACGTCCCATTCTCTCAGAGAAAGGAGGCCTTTGTCCCAGCAGTGGGTTCATTAAATGGCTTGTGTTTTCTTGGCAAGATTTTTTGATTCCACATTGCCTAGTAAACGCTAGAAAAATACCAACATTATTTTTCACATAATTGTGCTGGTATCCCGCTCTGACGCAAAAAATAAATGGTCACGTTACTCATACTACAATGTACTAAAACATAACACAAGTACTATATACATGTTCACCTCTTCCTTACCCTTCGGGTACTACAAGTGTTTTGTTATTTGTATAATAGAATAGAATAGAATAGAATATACTTTATTGTATACCATAAAAGTTACACATCTTTTTTATAAGCAAAATTTAATTTTACAGGTACAAAGGCGGTCCTATCGTTAACAGCGATATCAACCTTTGGATGGGCTGAAAGAACTTAGAATAAAAAAAAGGGGGTAGTCTGTGGTGTACTGCTATTACATTAAAACATAAATATGTACAAAACTTTATTGTTATAATAAATACTATCCATAAACTTATATACACATTTACTTACATAGATATATACTTATGTATATGGTCCATAACATTACATGTTAACAAGTTCAAAGTAAGGAGGGACAAAAAGAAAATATTTTGAATAATGAAGAAAGATATTAGATCAAAATATAAAAGCGTTAGAGAGAAAGGAAATGCTTTTTAACTAGTGACTGGGCTTGTCTAACAGGCTACGGCAACTCATTCGCACAGCCTGAACCGTAAACGATATGTCAATGTATAATGTCGGTTTGTCAAATGTCGTGGTGGCCCAGCGGCTACGACCTCACCTCTCGTCCTTGAGGTCGTGGTTTCGAATCCGGGTACCAATGTAACTTTTTCAATTCATATGTACTTTCCAAACTTATCTTGGGCTTCGCTGACAACGGTGAAGGAAAACATCGTGGGGAAACCTGGGGGGTGACCATAAGCTCTTAGAGCGGTATCAATTTGAGATCGAGTAAGTGACAGATGTATACAAGTCAGATACATCTGTCCCTTATTCGATCTCAAATTGATACCGCTCTAAGAGCTTATGGTCACCCCCCTGGACTTATAGTGAGTTTATTATAAGATTGTGCTCCATTGGTGTAATTGCTGTAAGGCGTTCTAGTGCGAGGATACATTAATAAATAAATAATGTTTTTCATTTAACTGTCAGACTTTTGTGATACCGATTTTTTCTTCTCCCTTTCATTAGGTAGGTACTGTATTACCTGCCTTTACAATAATGAAACATTCAGTCAATGGGTATTGGTAAGTAATTAACTTTTCAGATGGCATAACGGATAGAAAAACCGGCCAAGTGCGAGTCGGACTCGCGCACGAAGGGTTCCGTACCATTATCGCAAAAAACGGCAAAAAAAACAAGTTTGTTGTATGGGAGCCCCACTTTTTTTTTAAATTCTGTTTTTAGTATTTGTTGTTATAGCGTCAACAGAAATACATCATCTGTGAAAATTACAACTGTCTAGCTATCACGGTTCATGAGATACAGCCTGGTGACGGACAGACAGACAGACAGCCAGACGGACCGCAGAGTCTTAGTAATAGGTTCCTGTTTTTACCCTTTGGGTACGGAACCCTTAAAAAGAGTGAGTTTATGTATGAACATTTAGCAGAAATCTATGCTTTTTATTTTACTTTTCTTGTTAATCAAAAGACATGCTGAAATAGCCATTGGAACGAAATTGCTATCTAGGTAGGTAGCTATACACCTATCATAAAATGAACAAAGTTATGTCGATTTCTTCAAGACTTGAAGAAAATAATTATTATAATTCGAAGCACGTTTTCAATATCAAACAGACAACAATACCTTCGTACAAAATATTGTAATTCTCCAACGTTAACGGATAAAAAACTCAGCAATAAGAACCAACTTCACATAAAAGGGTGATTATACCGTCCAAAACTTGAACAAAAGCACCATATTTCCAATAATCGAATATTATCTGCGCTTAAGTTATGAAAAACCTTTTTTTCCGTTCCCGGCGAAGGGATTACGTGTATGAAAGATAAAAAAATGTAATAAAATTGAAAGATGTGTGTTATTAAGAGGAAACGGGGGCAGAGAGTGCCGACTGAATTTCCTTAGTAAAAAGTCATAATTCGAGTTTTGGCTCTCGTCTCTTTTCGCCTCCAACATTGGACCAATTTAGAAGATATTCCGTAAAATGAAAATTAAAGATATATACTATGTCCCTGTGTTTTCCTTTTTGATGATACATTATCTTTAGAAACACTAGAGCCCTCAAAAAATGCTCAAAATTGCGCTGTCAACAGAGGCTTAGTGAGCAAATTTGACAAATATAAATGAAAAAAGGAAAACATATGTCCCTACATAGTATATATCTTAATTTACCAGTTTATGGAATATCTTTTAAATTGGTCCAATAGACGAGAGCCAATACTTGAATGATGACTTTTTACTAAGGAAATTCAGTCGGCGCTCTCTGCCCCCGTTTCCTCTTATGTATGATCCGGTATTAACAGCTTGTAAGAGATTTGGGTCGTCCGTGTTGATGATCTGGGAGATTGATCACAGTTTGTTAGGTATTCAATATTGTTACCTAGATCAATTTATTGTAGATTTTCGTAAAACTACCTACTTGCGATGAGTTTAGGTTTCAAATTGTACTTTAAAGTCTTCAGGCCCACAAATGACCGAATGCATTTAGAGCTAAACAAATTTAAAGAGTCCTCATGTTTGTTATCAATCGTTTGCAAATTGAAGAGACTTAATGCTGTATACATACCTACTGCATTTAGTGATTTTTAATACAATTGAGAATAGAATAGAATAGACTGTATTGTACACCATAAAATTATACACATTAACAAGAAAACTTATTTCTACGGGTACAAAGGCGGTCTTATCGCTGACAGCGATATCTAACAGACAACCTTTGGATGGACTGAAATGACTGAAATTGAGCCTTAGGGCCGCAGTTTAATTAAGTATTTGGTCTAATTGAGTTGAGAACGTGTCAAACCCAAAATATGACGTGTTTTCAGGATACCTACTCAAATTAAAATTTAGAAAAAGTTTAGTGTTTATTTTCGTGATTGATGACGAAATTCTCAATTTAAGTAGTTAGTTCTTCTTAAACTGAATACCTATTCAGAAAATCAATGTGTCACTATATGCCACCAAAAGTGCTATAGAATCGAATAAGAATAGCTCTTAGGCAACATGAAACGGCACAATAGATATATTTTAAAGTGCGGACTGCAGATGCATATTTTGACATCGTTCATTTTCGACTCCTTTTCATACCATATTGTGCTGTGACTCTTATCAGTATAAGTTGCATGTCGATAAAAACACTCGTGAAAAAAATAAACAATTTATGAATCCAGAACTCAATAATTCATTTTAAAATAGCTGACAAAAACATGTATTTTCCTACTAAAGAAAGTTATTTTCATGGGTTTACAAATCAAAATAATAAATGTAATTTAAAAAAATGGAGACCATTTCAAGAAACGGCCATTTTGATTCATTAATACAGTTTTAATGAGTATATTTTTGTTAGTAACAATCGGATTCAGCTTTAATTTACATTTTAATTAATTGGCTTCTTTAGTGAAAGCCGGCTTCTAATAATTATTCGAAAAATTCAGTCAAAGAAAAACGTAGGCAGTAATTATTTTCTGTTGAGAGCTTTAATTTATTTAATTAGGTATCAATTGATTTCTAGTAAGTAAACTCACGATTTTGTTCACAGAACATTGAACGATGTTTCATAAATGTGTATTTATTTATTAAAACTTTTTGCACAAGTATAAAGGTGGACTTAATGCCTTAGGCATTTTCTGCCAGTCGACCTTAGGGTGGTGCAGAGATAAAAAAAAAGGCAGGTAACATAATCTAATTAAAGTTAACTGAAAAAGATCTTAAATTTAATCCAAACCTAAGCATCTGAAGGCTAAAATTCTCGTAGATACTTCAAAAGCGTTGACATTCAAGTCACAATATCTTTTTGGCGTAAATCAATATCAAAAACATGTCGAATGTGAGTAATTTTTGAAATTTATGTTTGATATTTTGCGGCTGGCAAACCTTCCTTAAAACTACAAGAATTGTTCCTTTTTTGATAAAAATCTTCTGTTCAGATATTTTTTTTACAAAATTTTCTCACTCATAAGTCAATTGTAATAAAAAACAAACATCGATGATATTATACACACTATAACAACAAAATCTCACCTCTTTATCGATTTCACTCGCTTTCACGATACCAAAAATCAGGACCGCTAGTAAATACGCGCTCTTCATTTTTATCGATATAATTGTCTTTGCACTTCACTAACACAAATCAGGCGATGATTCAATTGGCTCACGCGTGTATACCAAATGCTTGAAAGTGCGATGGTATAGTTTTATATATGAAGACGCTTCACTGACTCGCTGCAGTGGGGCTTGGGTGCACTAGGATGAAATTGTGTAGTTATATTTGTGTGTTTGTCATTAGAATTAGTTACTATGGAAATAAGTAATACTGTTATCAGTGTTGCTGGGAAACATGCTTGTACTGCTCCATAGGGGAATCTTTAGTGTGGACAAAATCAAATTGGTTAATTTATGTACCTATTCATAATTATAGTATTTTTTTTTTCTCTTTTTGTTTAAGAAATTTATTCACGCACTGTGCCGTTGTTGTTGAATTTGGTAATTTACCTATGTTTGCAATATTTTTAAGTATGTGAGAACCATGTTCACATGAAAACATGCCCATGGTTGTGGGCACATAAAACTTGCAAATGGTGGTCATTGACCTCGAATAGGCATACGACTGGGTTCCTCGTGAGGTTTTGTGGTGGGCCCTTAAGAAGAAAGGAGTGCCTGGAAAGATGGTCCGAGCGATGTTCAGTCGATGCAGTACCCAAGTTTGGTCAGTTTGGCAATACTTTTTTTTTTTTTTTTTAATATATACTGGCAGCTTCAGTGTGGTAGTCGGCTTACACCAAGGGTCGGCCCCCAGTCCCTACCTCTTCCTGATGATAATAGACGCTCTGACGTCGGAAATACAGTTCATACCCCAAGTAGCATGGGCTAAGGGCAGGCAGATGATGAAGTGAGAACCATGTTCCTGTTTATCAAATGAATGACTTTACCTGTTAGTGCTTGTAATACTTTGTGCCTATAAGTAGTAGAATAGTGTTAGTCTGGGTTCATCGTTCACACGTATATGTATTAATGTATTTATTTATTTAAAACTTCATGCACAAAGTTACAATGCTTAATGCCTCAGGCATTCTCTACCAGTCACCTCGGTTGGTAAAGAGATAACATTGCAGGTGCATTATTTAAATTGTGAAAAGCAAAAAAGTAAAACAAAGAAATACTTATGATAAGTTGCTTAAAATACATTACATTGTAAAACACTTTTAGAGAAGTGTGGATTTTCTTGCCCTACTTTGCCGAACGGACGGTAGAATTAATTATTATTACTTCCAAATTTAAGTTTATATCGTTCAAAAATGCTGGCCTGAAGGCCTCATTTGAATAAATAATTTGACTTTGAATTTGATCAATACAGCAAAACTATGCAAAATTCCTGTGTAGAACCAAATACAAGACTGGTTACCAAACACCCGTAGTTTTTGATCTAGATAATAATGCGTAGAAACCTTTGTAAATACATGCACGATATCAGAAAGTAATTTCTTGCGTTACCTAGTCACCTAAGCCCTTTTTGTTATTTTTTCTAAGCGCAAATGGCAAAAAATGCTCATGTCAAGGAAAAAATATTATTATTCCCAAGTCAGAAAAGTTCCAGTTTTATTTTTATTGGAACAGAAAACTGACCAAATAAAATCAACTCAATCAATCTGCCGTTTCGGCAATTACAATGAATAACTGCCTAACCGACCACAGCTCAAAAATTGATTATGACGATATCCATTACTAGTAGGGCTGTTCTTATGTAGCCACAAGCTCCTATCAAATCAAGCGAACAAAACGAAAGGTTTTCTGAGCATGACCTATTTAATTTATTTACTAGTAATGAAATTACGTCCATTACCCAATTTGACAAGACAGTATTAATCTTGAATACTAATCTATTGAAGCCCTTCGCATCGAGAAATCTTCGGTAATTGCTTTTCAATCATAGGACGTCGTGAGATGGCTGGGTTCAAACTAATCATGTTATTGAGAGGTGGCCATTTTGGGTGGTAAATATGTTACCAATAGAAAAATATACTGTATTTGAGAGCAGTGGTGGCCCAGTGGTATTGGCCGCAACTTACAAGTTGTAGGTCGTGGGTTCGAGCCCAGATAGGCGCTTTACTTTGTGTAAATTATTTGATCACCACTGCTCTTAAAACGGTGAAGGACAACGTCGTGAGAAAACCGGCATGTCCTAGAACCAAAAATCCGAAGACAAGTGACATCCACCAACCCGCACTGGGTCCGCGTGGTGGATAATACCCATGGCCCATTCCCTCTCAAAGAGAGGAGGCCTGTGTCCCAGCAGTGGGAACATTAATAGGCTGATGATGTGACTGTATTTGAATAGTTGCTACATTCAACTTTATGTTTCATTTATGTACACTACAACATATAAGTATATACTACTAGTGCAATAACTAGTAGTACTGTAAGTACAGTACAACATTTTTCTTAACTTCCCTCGGCAATCACATTTCCGAACACAAACGAATGCAAATTTCCATGTCCAAAAATTATTAGATTTATCGTGTATAATAATTTTAATTCAGAACTAGGTACTGAATTAGTGTTTTTCTTATGTTTTGATTTCCGTGTGAACTATAAGGAGCTGTAAAACTATTTTCGTTTTTAACCGCAGCAGCTTTCCTTCCATTTTTTTCCTGCACAGAGCAAAAGATACTATACAACGACTGACGAAACACGAATTTTGCCGAGGAGTAGACGAGCACAAAGGTACTGCTTATTTAAAAAAAATGTTTAGCAGACCTGCGACATGGAAGTTGGATAAGAGTCGTAGACACAGTGTGTGTGAACTTTAGTACGATCGCAGGCCTTTTTTTTTCTAGAAAATATACAGCGCTCAATTAGGCCAAATATTTTCTTTTGTTCCGTTTTCGTATGCGTGTTCGTGGCAACAACTATAAGCCTCGCCAGAATACCAGCGCGGTGTTAGTTATTATTTTTAAATATACACAGCACATGAGGTAGGAGCCTTTTTGGTCTCGCTTGGGGTTTTTGTTTTTATTTTTGTTTAATTATTTTAGTTTATTTTACGTGTCTCCTGTGCGGGTAATAATCGACAGAAAAAAGTTGATCTCCTTTCGGGGGAATCACGACCTTTAGTAATGAGAAACACGAAGCGAGGAGGAGGAGAAGGTGGAGGTGTGGGTCACAAATAAATATATTTTCTTTCTTTCTATTATAATTTTTTCCCAACTTATTCCTGGTTGTTGCAGCTTCTTCGTTCTTACATATTTTTGCACCTACAATCATGTCAATACCCCTTCCTATCATAATTATAATCCTTAAAACAGTCCATCCATCATTACCTACTGCGTACATTTTTTGTTAAATTAAAGCCAAAACATGTATTTTTCAGTTTAAGATAAAAAACAGCACTTTTTATGAACCAAAATCATAGGGTTTTTTAATATTTCAATGACCAAAAAGCGTAATGAATCTTCATGAAAATTGCAGATATTATCAGGCATGACATTTCAGCAATATTTTAAAACCTTTCAAAAGAGCCGAAAATTGGTAGAGATCTTAAGTACCTATACCAAAACAAACAAAATTTGAATAGTCTCCATCGCTCTCACATGCTAAAACAAAATATTATACAAGATTATTGTTATACAGGCTATTTTCATTCACAAAAGAGTACGATACATAAAATATAAAACTATCCAGACAAAACCGCAAGGCAGACTTAACGCATGCGTAGCTAAAGGTATGCAATTAATGTATTCCACGGCATTGGCGTAACAGAATGTATCAGCTGTTTCTTATCCGACGCCATTTTGTAAAAGTCAGCTGAGTTATACGGATCACGTTATCAAGAGGATTTGACTTGATTCATCCATAGTAAGTTGTAATATCGTCTAAAATACATCTTACAGGAAAAAAAACATTGACTGCTTTAAATATAGTCTCGTCCCTGATATGAGACTTGTAAATAACTAGCGCAATGTGGGTGAAAGTCCCGTCAAAATATTTTTTTAAAGTAATAATATGACTTAATTAAAAAGTTTATTTGAACTTAAAATTAATAAAAAATCAATCCAGTTTAATAAATCATTCATAAGAGGCCTTATCTTACCTTAGTCAAGGTTTTGAATGTAAGTTTAAGGCCTCTATAATTAGCGCATTGTGTAACATCTCCTTTGTTATATATATATATATGTAGGAGGAAGGTATTTCTAATAATCTAGAACAAAGAAGTATGACGCATTTAAACTTATTAATTCAGTTTTGTTTAATTGGCAACATTTAGCCTACGATTCAATCTCAGTTCGATTTTATTCGATTGACAACACTTTATTTGGCTTATGTCAAAATACTCGATTTTGATTGGATGTTAAAAGCTGTGAACTTTGCCCGAGGTGTTCTTGAACCAATGAAAGCAGGGTAGCCAAGGATAATGGCGACCTGAGCGAAGTCGCCCGCCATATTTGGTCGGAAAAGAGTTAGAGAAAGGAACGCGCGGGAGCGCGTTTGCAAAAAGTTGGAAAACAGAGTTGTCAGAGAAATAATTGAGAAGTAGCCTAAAGTGTGGCGTTATAAACTTGAAAGTGTGTTTTGTTGAGAGAAAGCGAAACGAATAGGTGGCCGAATTCGCTGCTTTGATAAGATTGGAACAAGGACTATCTCCAAATCGGCATAAGTTACCTGCTTTGTAGCATGCATATACCCACGAAAGCCCACAAGATCGAGTGTTTATCCAAGATAGCCCTCCTATTTGCGATATAAGTTTTTAAACTGTCATGGTCACTAACATTAACATTGCAAGCACCATGATCAGTTTATCCGTGATTATGGTGCGTGCAACAGCACCGAAATATCGGAAAATCGCAACAAACAGTAAACATGGCAAATATCCCGCTTATAATGTTAATTTTAATGTCCTTTGTTCTCGTAGAATGGTACAAAATGACTGAGTGTCCAAGATTTCGGCATTTACTTGGTTTGGAGGCTGATATTGAAGAGTTTAGTTAGCTATTCTATGCCTAGGTGTCCTAGCATTTTCGAAATTACCCAAGGTACATCGTCTGGCCCACCAGCTTTGCCATTTTTCATCCTCTTCACACCATTCATCGTATTCAATTTTATGCACTGGTCCTTCAACGGGCCCGCTAAAGTACCTGATTTTAGACTGTTATACTCGTACTCGTATTCGTATTCATACAGGACGGTATGGAAGAAGAAAACGTGTTGCGCCGAGCCCAAGTAACAAGGGACAAGGGCAGGAAGATGATGATACTCGTATTCGTGTTGGCCACAAACTCTGAGTAAAGTGGGCCTAAGGGTATTAATGTAATACATATGTATGTATTTATAGACTGTTGTCAAGGTTACATTCGTTACTTGGAATTCTTATTTCGGAAAAGATCAATAATATTTTTATTCTAAGCATTCGATTTATTTATAGCTCTAAATAAAAAAATATTATGTCATACCGGAAAATTCTTAGAAATGACGAAAACGGATACCATAGCAGATGTATTTTCGTAATTTCTGGGGAAATGGATTTATTGAGAAAGCACTTGTGCGATGAGGGTTTTTCTTTGCAGAATACGATAAAATTTTTTCACTGAAGAATATTATTAGACCCCAATAATATGGGAATCAAACATAACTTGAGAAATGTGAGTGTACCTACTATTGATGCATCTCTGCTCATCCCTTCGGGGAATACAGGTGTGATATTGTTTTATGTAATACTAGTTTCTGCCAGTGGCTTCACCCGCGTAAAAAGTGTTTTGTCATCCCATTTGCTGTTATAGCGGCAACAGATATACATCATCTGTGAAAATTTCAACTGTCTAGCTATCACGGTTCATGAGATACAGCCTGGTGACAGATGGAAAGACAGACAGACAGACGGATCGCGGAGTCTCAGTAATAGGAACCCGTTTTTACCCTTTGGGTACGGAACCCTAAAAAGTAACCTATTTATTCTGACTTAAATCTATCTCTGTGTCAAATTTTCTCCAGATCCGTTCAGCCATTCTGGTGTAAAGAAGTAACAAACACACACTCACAAACTTTCGCCTTCATAATATTAGTGTGACAGTAAGATTATTAGAAAAACTTCGTAGTCAAAATAATAAAAATGCAGTCACTTATGCAAAATTAAAGTTCTAAAATAATACTGAACAGTAGAAAGCAAAAATTTTACTCGCACATTTATTTTACATGTCTGTGATTTGGGTGAATTGGGGCAGCGATCGTCAACATTTGCATAAACAGTTCTAAGTTTCTCCATATTTCCTAAAGTTTGAAAGCAGAACTTTACGAGACTAATAAATAACTATTTTTGTGGAAGTTACCTGCAGCGAAGGGCTGCGTCAATCTTCAAGGGTAAAAAAAGCTTGCCGAGGTCACATCTATGGAGATGGGTGGCAATCCATTAAAAACCAAAACCTCTTCGCATCTCAGGACAAATACGTTGGTCCCTGCTGTCATTTGAAGATATTATAAAGTCTTTACGGATTTACTAATATCGACTTTATAATATCTTTAAATGATAGCAGGGACCGGGTAGACAGAAGACCCTGAGTTTTGAAAGTCAGAGGGGCTGCCATGGGGCATGTTGGTATTGAAGCCAACCACAATCATCATCATCATATCAGCCGAAAGACGTCCACTGTTGGACATAGTCCTCCCCCAGGCGTCGCCACATTGACCGGTCCCGTGCGTCCCGCAACCAGGGGATCCCTGCAATCTTCACCAGGTCATCGGTCCACCTGGTGGGAGGCCGTCCAACGCTACGTCTTCCGGTTCGCGGTCGCCACTCCAGAACCTTTCTGCCCAACCACAATATAGTTTAAAAAAGGCTAGGACATATTCATCATCATCATTTCAGCCGAAAGACGTCTACAGCTGGACATAGGCCTCCCCCAGACGTCGCCACATTGACCGATCCCGTGCATCTCGCATCCAGCACATTCCCGCAACCTTAACCAGGTCATCGACCCACCTAGTGGGAGACCTTCCAACGCATCGTATTCCAGTTCGCCATTCCAGAAGTTTTCGGCACCATCAGTTCTGCGAGCAATGTGCCCTGCCCACAATTCTTCGGTCTAAATCGGTAACTTTGGTTCTCCAGCGGATATCCTCATTTCTGATGCGATCTCGCAAGGAATCACCGAGCATAGCCCTCTTCATTGCCCTTTGGGTACTTTAAGTTTTCTGATAAGTATTGTGAGCGACCACGTCTCGGTCCCATAGGTAATTACTGGCAACAAACACTGGTTTTGTCTTGAGACACTGCGGTAAATTGGACGAGAAGATACCGCGCAACTTCCCGAACGCCCTAGGACATATTGATTGAACTTATTTAGATAACGGAATAAAATAAGTCAAACCAACTCATTCCTTCATCTTGAAGCTGTCACCGGATTATTGCAAACATCGTAAAAATTGTGAACATTCCAATTCAAATTCAATGCAATTCATAATTATCATATTTTAATGTTCCCACTGCTGGGACACAGAGAGGAGTGCGGGTTGGTGGATGTCACATGCCTTCGAATGTTTGGTTCAAGGACATGCCGGTTTCCTCACGATGTTTTCC
Organism: Orthosia incerta; assembly: GCA_948252205.1. NCBI lineage: Eukaryota > Metazoa > Arthropoda > Insecta > Lepidoptera > Noctuidae > Orthosia > Orthosia incerta. Next base: position 24,045,680 of record OX411762.1, on the reverse strand, counting down.
TTCACCGTTTTGAGCGCAGTGGTGATGTAATAATTTACACAAAGTAAAGTGCCAGCCTGGGTTCGAACCCATGATCTACAATTTGTAAGTCGCGGCCGTTACCACAGGGGCTCTACTGCTCAATACATTTAATATGTTACTTTAATAATAAATAAAACAGAATAATTCGATACTTTACAATATACCCGTGTTTTATTGAGAAAAAAATGTTTACAATCTCACTGGTGTTTGCAACAACCCGTTGTCATAGCTATTGCCTATTTTGGGATGTCAAAGATCAGAAACTGCAATTTTACATTCTAAATATTATTAGAAACGGCAATACGCAAACACTGTTACTTTAAAAACTACAACTATATGAACAAAACTAATCTTTGAGTGAAAACCAAAGCTTAATTTTCCAACGACCCGCGAAATCCTGCGAAGTACACTTACATACTAATAAAAAGTATTTTCCCAAAAGATGTACTTTTCTTTATCTATACGTCATGTATATCTTTTTTACAATCACTTATGAAAGTGACAATGAAAGTATGAATGATACTAAACTCTCTGTTTGTACCGTCTAATCTCTGAAACTGTTGGGCTGATTTTAGCGGGACTTTTACTGACTTTTAGCTGGTGTTTTAACGAGTAACTTACTATACTTTAGAAAAAGAATTTAGGTAACTGCGTAAAAAAAATAAACAGCATGTTTTTTTGTAGTTTCACGACTTTGATGCGGGATGAACTCACGGGCAGCAGCTAGTACAATTATTATTGCTAGTATTGAAAAATGTGCTTGGCAAAGTTTTGCCCGGGTCTGACTTTTAGTATAACATTTTATTGCCCTGCCCACATACCGAGTTACCGAAAAGTTTGTAGTTTTCTGGAAAAGCGCCAGCAATTGTCGTGATGGACGGCATTTCGAGGATTCCTAAGCTGGATTGGAAATATTTTTAGTTCAAGTATGATAGAGGATTTTGTGAAAGTAGATGTCACGGATTTGCACTTTTAAGCGATGTTAAAATTGGCATTAGCCAATTTAAAATTGCACATCTTTTTCAACAAAATAAACATTACGTTGACAGCTACGTGTATCTAGCGTTTATGAGCTAGCTAGAGCGCTAATTATGAGCGTCAGGTCAAATCAAACCAAATTACATTTATTAAATAAATAAAAAAATGAAATGTTTTATTCGTTAACAAAAATTCGTTTAACAATATTGAAATTTTGAAATGGACGATGACCCCCAAACTAGGTATTTCCCTGTATCTTGGTGGTCAGAGAAGAATTCATTCTTTGGTTTGATGCCTGGGTCGAGCAAAGTATATGCAGGGTATTCCGGTTGATGGCAAAAGGCTTGGCTTTAATTCACATGAGACTAAAAACAAACTTAGCGAACTGTGGGTGTGATATTATTATGTTCCATTAGAGAGATCAAATTGAGCATTTATTTAATTTAATTTTTATGCGAATATCTCAAATATAATATCGCTTCATAATCATTTTCTAATTAATTGGCACGACCGCAAGTCACAACAATCAGGTATTTTTTCTACGAACGTTAAAAATGAAATATTACTCAACCACATAGTGAAGATCGTGATTTAAAAGCGTGACAATTCACAGTAAATTGCATTTTATCTGCAAAAGTCATAAGACGTCGCTTTTTTGCGTTGCGTGACGAAGTTATTAATGAATTAAATTATTTGTTTTTGTTGCCAAAGGTTGGTCTCCTCTGGCGTGTAGACAGCCGACAGACGGTGTTTTTTTGGCGAAAATTGTATAGTCATTGAATTGCAGAGCAGTGTCCAGAGAGTATCAAGTTTCATTTATGGTTCCGTTTGTTAGAGAAGTGAAGTCATTGTTTTTTGCATAAGTTTGAATAAAGCAGGGAAACTCAATTTTTGATTTATATTTCTGTCATATGATATATAAACAAATCAAATTAAATCAAAATTTAATAAAATTGTAAATAAGTATACAAAATCAGGATGCACGTTAATTCTCAAACTAGACATGTATCTCAGGGTTCATAAATAATAAATAAAATATTGGCAAACCAGCAAAGAATGTTATGAATAAGAACTCATCCTGTTATTCCATAGGAAACCAATAACTTGCAATTCAAATGACTATAGTTCTTTTAGCATTATAATGAGACAAATTGTCAAACGCGCGTTTGATGCTGTGATTCGATAAATGCTTTTTCAACAGTCAATTGCAAAACTGGATGTACTTTAAATTTGTTTCGCATCGATAACAATGTATTTTCAGAAATCAGCGGGCTGATATTTATTTTATGATACCAAAAAAACTACTTAAATAGGAAAAAGCTAAAGATAGCATTGATTGCTCTGCTCTTCAAGAGGCTGAAAGCTTTCGTCTCTTCAATTATAATCATTATGCCGATTTCTAAAATCCTTGACCTATTTATTTAATAAAAGATCTTACTCAGAATTAATTTAAAATGTTCATTATCTCTGATGGATGGCAAAATAATGTGTCACTGTTCGTTCCCCATTATTGTCGCATTAGAGTTTAGACGCTCATTTTGATATCATCAGTCATCCCTTTCTGTTTTTTTGGTAAAAGACTTATATACCTAATATAGTTTCTTTAGTAATCAATTTGGGTAACTAGCAATTCCACAGTCTTGAATAAGGTGCGAAAGAATGAAACATACTGTCAGAGACTACCTATTCGTGGGTCATTATATTTATTTTTAAGTTAATAAATACGTTGACTAAATTCCGACTATCTGACTCCAGGATTCCAAAAGTTCAACAAAATATAGCAAAACCATTGTCATCATCATCAACATCACTTCAGCTGAAAGACGTTCATAACTGAACAAAGACCTCCCCTAAGTGTGGCCTCATGAACTGGTCCTGTGCCTCATGAACCTATCAAATTGCCAGCAGGAGTCATTGATTGACTGAAATAATTAGCCAATCAAATGATTTGACATCTGTTAAAATAAATACTTAAAAAGCAAATAAAATAATGCAGAACCCCTTCTTTTGTTGATTGCTGATGTTCAATTAACAGTAAATATTATTTTAAAATATGTTGATCACCCTTTCAAATAATAGTTGTCAGTTATATCTACAAATAGACAGATTAAATTGAAAAACTTTTCAGTATGTATTACCAGTCAGCTGTGAAAGTTGATCGCACAAAATGATGAATTAATAGTTTCATTTTATTTTATTACATATAAAGTGCATTTACTGTGAAGATTGAAGATTATTTGCTAATTTATTTTATACAAAAAACCACGTGTTTAAATGATGAACGAAGTAGATTATTCAAAAAGCCAAGAAATTGCCACTTTCTTGAATTTTACTTAATTTTCTTCCTGGTAAACTAATGTATACTTAACAAGCTGTATACCTGTGCAATGCCTCGTAAACCTAAAAAGTGTATAAATATATAGAGTTTTTGGGCACTTTTTTTGAGCGAACGCAAAACAACTTGTTAAAGTTTCATCATAATTGGAACAATGGTTTAGGAACACATATAAGACAAAAATTTATAAACCAAAATTTATTTGTATTTATTTAGATATATTACCATAGAAATAAAAGATAATTCTCAATATTGTGATCATAAGTTACGAATATCAGTCAGATTGTGTGTGTGTTTATGTTTTGTTCGTACCTAACTATAAAATGGCCTATTGAGGCTCTAGGCAAGTGGCATTCGATGTCAGCGAAGGCGATAGTTGTTATGTCAAAATATAAGGGATTGGTCACGTGATTTTTCATATCGCTTGTCAATTCCATACAATTTTGCCATTTTGACAATCGCTATCGCCACGCTTTCGAAGATAGAATGTCACTTGTATTTATTCTTTTGTCCAGCTAGTATGTGGTTACTTGTATAGCTCTTTCTTGCCATGCGCCACGTTCAGCTACTGAAAAGGGGCATGAAGGGCAGACAAGGTTTAAGTCAAATTAAATCTCAACAAAAAATATTAAAAGCAGTAAGTTCAATAAAACTTATTATCCGTGCGTTCCATTTCAATAAATTACCAAAATCTAATATTTATTTTAAATTTAGAAAAGCAAATAATAACAATGCAAATATTGAATAAAGAACGAATGAATTGTTTGATATGTTGTTTGTTGAATAAAATTCAATAATTTATTTAATTAATCGTGCTCCATGTTTGCTTAATGGATGGTCTCGTTAAATCTCAAAAAATTATATTCTTTTTTAAACTCGAATTGTGAAAAATCGTATTGGCATTTTCTTTTTTATTGATTATACTCACTAGATCAGTGATGGGCAAAGTACGGTCCGCAGGCCAGCTCCGGCCCGCGAAAAAATTTAACCCGGCCCGCCAACGGTCCTTCGACATGAATAGAATAGAATAAACTTTATTGTACTCCATAAAATTATACAAATTTACAAGAAAACTTATTTCCACGGGTACAAAGGCGGTTTTATCGCTGAGAGCAATCTGCCAGAAAACCTTTGGATGGACTGAAAAACAACTTAGAATAAAAAAGGGGGTAGTCTGCGGTGTACTGCAAAATATAAATATATACAAGATTATATTACTATAATAAATACTATACATAAACCTATATATATACATACATACATAATATGGTATGAAATTTATAGAAAGAGAGAGAAACAAAAAGAAAACAGGGTTAAATAATGATAACAGAGATTATATCTATATAGAAAAGCGTTAGAAAGAAAGGAAATAGTTTTTAACCAGGTCTTTAAAAGAAACCAGTGACTGGGCTTGTCTAACTGACAACGGCAACTCATTCCACAATCGCACAGCCTGGACTTTAAACGATTTGTCGTAAAACTTAGTGGAATGAGCAGGCATCAAAAGTTTCAAATTCTCCGATGATTTCAAGTGTCTAGAATGTGTGTCATGAAAGAACTTAAAGCGTTCTTTGAGATAAGTGGGGGTTGTAGGAATAAACAGAATACTGTAGAGTAACTTTAGCTTTATTCGAAATTCGGAAACATGGTCATGAATAGTATATGGCCCGCGATAATTTTACGTTGACGGTCCATAAGTATAAAGTAGATTTTACTTAGTAGAATAAAAGACGCATAGCTAAAGGTAGCACGAATACAACGGTAAGCCAGTATGTCTTATATGTAATGAAGAAGCAGTGGCGGTACTTAAAGGTTTTAATCTCGCTCGCCATTTTAACACCAAGCATGCTAAAACCCAAAACAAATATGCTTTGAGGAATGACGCAGAAAAAAAGGAGAATGCGGAAAACCTAAAAAAAACAATATCTGGTCAAAGAAATATGTTTAAAAAGCAAATTCTGGCCCTCCTCTGAAATTACTTAAACATTCTGGCCCCTCCATTAAGAAAGTTTGCCCAGCACTGATCTATATGATGATTCAGCTTAACGAAAACAAGCAAGTCAACTAACAAGTTGCCTAAGTCAGTTATAGAACTGACCGATGGAAAGTTGAAAAACTACATCAAACGTGTCCTTATTAAAAAAGCATATTATAAAATCAAGGACTACGTTGAAGATAAAAAATTTGGCTTTGGCACCCTCTGCGCATGCGGCTTCCCTGGTAACTCATAAACGGCACAAATATATGGATATCTCTAACTATTCTCAATCTCATTTTTTTCTCTTTTAATTAGACTTTTTACAATATTTTTCAATCATCATTATAGCCCTTTGCTAAGAATAGTTACAGCACTGATTACGGTATTTGTGCCACATGTTAAATTTAGTGTTGTGTTTTTTTTTTTTTTTACCTTTGTATAGAATCTTTTACCGATTGTGAACATTGTAGGCTTTCTAGATTTCTAGACGATTGTTAACATTTGTTAACTTTTTATTTCGTACATAATTTTTTTTGATTGTTTTTTTTTTTTTCAATTTCGTACGACTTATTGTCGGGCCTACGTTGTCCCCCCATATCCAAGTACTAATGCTGTAACATGGAAATATTGTAAACAAAAAAAATTTAAAAGAGTAACCATGGAGCTTCTTGCCGGTTCTTCTCCATAGGAAACGACTAACCCGAACCGTGCAACTTTTGTCGACGTTTTATAAGTGCCCATGTAGGCCAGGCCTATGTAAAATAAAGATATTATTTTGATTTTGATTTTTTGATTTTGATATCTGCAATAACTTTAAAACATTGTACATCACGCCCAAAAACAATTAAACTGTCACCCCATGACTAAGTAATCTCTATGGCGTTAGTGATTTTGTAATTTCATTGCAAAACTAATACCCTTCACACGGATTTGGTATTTACATATCTACTGGCAGAGCATTGTCGGCTGCTCTTTCAAAATGGATCCAATTATTATTATTTTCTAATCAATCTATTATGCTTTTCGCATTATTCATTTGTCATTATCATCAGCCTTTAATGTTGTTGTATGTATAATTGGTTGTTGGTTGTAAGTGGAATTCCTCTAGAGCAGGGCCACTAAATGGCGGACCGGACCGCCGATCTATTTTGTGTAAACCTTAAATAAACTGTACAGTACAATTAACTTGTGTTACTTAAGTACTTAATTAATAAGGACCTAGGCGACCGAGCTCTGCTCAGGTGAAACTAGAGAAATAGACCTTTTCTGAAAATGCAATCTTGCTAGATCGATTTGTCGCCCCCGATGCATACAAAATTTTATGAAAATCGTTGGAGCCGTTTCCGATAATCAGATAAAAAAAAAAACTAGCAAACAAAACAAATATATATATATATATTTACAAGAATTGCTCGTTTAAAGGTATTAGATTTATTTACTCTATTAGATTTACTCGTACATATTTATGTTTATTATTTCAAGTTTAACAAAGTAAATACATGTGAAAATTTATATTTACCAAAATCTAATATTTATTTTAAATATTGAAAAGCAAATAAAAACAATGCAAATATTGAATAAAGAACGAATGAATTGTTCGATACGTTGTTTGTTGAAAAAACCCTTTAACCCTTAAGGCGCAGGTCACATAGAAATGGCGTCGGGCGCGGACTTGGCACGGGCGGTTTCCTATTCCATTAAAAATTCAAAAGGAATTCATGGAAATAAAGCAAAATTAGGACACACGGTACGTCGTTGCTCGGACGTGGTTATGATGCGCCATTTCGGCACCCGCGCCTGATCAAATTGCGCTTTATTTCCATGCATTTTGTTTAAAATTTTAATGGAATAAGAAACCGCCTGAGCCATGTCCGCGCCCGACGCCATTTCTGTGTGGCCTGCGCCTTATAGGCGGGGATGGGTTAAAGCCATCTCCCCTGCGGCGGTCACATTATTTAAAAAACTGGCGAAGTGCGAGTCCAACTCGCGCACGAAGGGTTCCGTACCACTATCGCAAAAAACGGCATATGTACGGCGTTTGTTGTATGGGATTCCCACTTAAATATTTATTTTATTCTGTTTTTAGTATTTGTTGTTATAGCGGCAACAGAAATACATCATGTCTGAAAATGTCAACTGTCTAGCTATCACGGTTCATGAGATACCGCCTGGTGACAGACGGACAGACAGACAGACGGATCGCGGAGTCATAGTAATAGGGTCCAGTTTTTACCCTTTGGGTACGGGACCCTAAAAACGGCCATACATTTAAGTAATTTGGTGACCCCTGCTCTAGATCATAAGCATAATGAAACGCTTTTTTTTATTGACGGGGTCACCTTCTGATTGCGAATGGACTTTTGGAGAAAATACCAGGGATTGTGGTATTTTTACTTTACTAAATCCTCTCATGTGATCACCATCAGCACGTAGAGGGGGAACTCCGTGACCTCTCAAAAGAGCAAACCCGAAACCCTCTCTTTCAACACCTACATTTATAACGTCCCTACTTTTGAGATACAGCCATCCTCACTGCAAGGAGAACGGGCTAGCGGCATTGAAAAAAGCCATAATTCATGATATTCAACAATTTTGGTCAACTTGCACATAAACCCAAAAAAAACCAGCCAAGTGCTTGTCGGACTCGCGCACGAAGGGTTCCGTACCATTATCGCAAAAACGACAAAAATATCACGTTTGTTGTACGGGAACCCCACTTAAATACTAATTTTATTCTGTTTTTAGTATTTGTTGTTAAAGCGGCAACAGAAATACATCATCTGTGAAAATTTGACCTGTCTAGGTATTACGGTTCATAAGATACAGCCTGGTGACAGACGGACAGACAGACAGACGGATCGTGGAGTCTTAGCAATAGGGTCCCGTTTTACCCTTTGGTTACGGAACCCTAAAAAGAACCAAATTCGAGTCCAAAGTGTAGCGGGTCTGGTTTTTGAAACCTTCAAATTGGAAAACTCCAACCCCAACTAAAATAGCATCTCCGAACAGTTTTCCATGGCTCATGTATATTCCGTAAACACAATAGATGGATAATTACGATGCGCTGGCATTTGCTCGCGTGTCCGACTAACGTGACGTACTTTCCACGCGAGACATTTACAAGATCATTGCAGCTCGAAAGTATTTTTTTAGAGTTCCTTGTTTGGAATCATTAAGATTGTTAGGTGTTTTAAGGCGCGGAGAAGTACACGAGTGTTATGACAACTTTTTTTATGTACTTCCTCGTTGGTATCTTATGGCAATAGTCTCATTTTACGTTAGATTAAAACAATCATAACAGGCACAGCCTAACCCTTTGGAGAATATAAGCGTGATTTTTTATTAAGAGTGTTATTTTACAATAAAAATACAAATAATAAAAAATTGCATTTATTCCCTGTAAGCTGATCACAATGTTTATAAATGAAATCTTATATCTAGCTTAATAAAACTATACATTACTAACATATCTAAATTAAATCTTATCTTAACTAACTATTAGCTACCAGGTCAGGTTGTCTTTTGACATAAGCCTCCTCTAATTCCCTCCACTTGTTTCGGTCAATTGCTGTTTTCCTCTACTCCTTTGGCAAGTTGTCCACCCATTTTCTTATCTGTCTTCCTCTTTGTCTCTTTCCATTTCTTGGGTACCATTCTGTAACTTCTTCAGTCCATTTGTCTGTTTTCCATATATGCCCCGTCCATCTCCATTTCAGTGTTCTTGTCTTTTCTCTCACATCTGCTACCGTGGTTATGTTTCTGATTTTCGTAGATTTCGATTTGTGCATTAAAATCAGCATGCTTCTTTGACACACGCTTAATTTGTGCTCGAAGTCATTTTACTTTGCCTATAGTCAAATAATCGTTTATAAAAAGCCTTCTAATTTTATATAAACGGGTTTTTGGCTAGAATACTAAATGTTCCGAACTGAAAATGAACAAGTAATTCGGTAAAAATATTACACCTATTATGTTCCTTGAACTGTTCCTGATAATCCTGCAAATATTTAATTAGAAGTCAAGGTTAAATTACATATAAAAATAAAGAGGGCGTCCATTTTAGCTAAGTATTACACTGAAACTTGTCTACGACTTATAGAGCATCGAGACACCTCACTGGCCACTGCTAGAGACGGTATTGTCAGAACCTTCATCCATACAAAAAAAAAGCGTGTCATTGAGTGTCAGCATGTACTCTTAGAAATTAACGCTTCATGATTATTCTGACTGTGACTATGTCAGCCGAAAGTTGTGTTCAACGAACTTTTCACGTCCTCAAGTATTATCAATTTATACATAATCACATTCCTCATTACCTTAGTTTTACTATTTGGGCCCAATAATTGAACACTTTTATAGTGCCGTCAGAGGTGGATGCTCCCAAAGACACTCCAGCAGATGGGACACAATTTGATCAGGAACACAGCACTCACACTTTGTGTTGCATGAGGCCTACTTAAGGGTACACTAGTCGACGGCACGAACTATTTAATGCGCGGGGTTAAAATGCATTTTATATCAACCGACAACACGTGCGGAAGAGATAGATGCTGTGATGAGCAGTAAGAAGCTAGTTTGCGTACGAATACACACTTTTGCAAATTTGTAGCGAAATGGATAATGATTTCAGACGACACAGAGCACGCGAAATTTGACAAACAGACCATTGGCAGTCTAGATATCATGAAAAAATCTTAAGGTTACACTAGTCGAAAATTCTTTCATACAAACGTAGTCTAGGGATTATTACACTGTTTGACGATGTACGTTCAAAATAAAAAGTGATATCAATTTGTCTCATCATTATCTAGCCCTGTATGGAAGCAAAAAGTAAAAAAACAATACCTTTGAAAGTTTTGAGCGTCGCAAGTTCCGCATTTCGACACAAATTTTAACGCATTTTTGGGCGCGAATAAATACCATAAGAAGACTGAAAATTGCAAAACGGCCTCCACACAGGGATAGATTAGTAGTTCAACAATGCAAATAATTTTATTTTGAATAGATAGATTTAGTCGTTTTTTCATGATATCTAGACTGCCAAAGGTCTGTTTATAAAATTTTGCGCGCTCGGTTTCGTCCTAAATAATTATCCATTTCGCTACAAATTTGCAAAAGTGTGTATTCATACGTGAACTAGATTCCTACTGCTCATCACAGCATCTAATCTCTTCCGTACGTGTTGTCGGTTGATATAAAATGCATTTCAACCCCGCGCACAAAGTAGTTCGTGCCGTCGACTAGTGTACCCTTAAGTAATCGTTTCAGAGCTTTCTATAAAGAACACACCTGAGACTCTAGACATGTGAAATTCTTTCAACGGAAGCGTCATCTTAGCGATTCGATAAAAGTAAAAAATTTATGAAATTGCCAAGCTCTACTGGAATGTCACGTTATCAAACCCTTGCATTATGGCATTTCGACAATCACCATCGCCGAATGAATTACACTTGGCAAGAGCCTCATTTTAAATCTACATCATTTTGTCACTGCCAGCACGACGATTCCATGCTCTTTACTCCGACAGAACAATATAAATTTCGACGTCTCCTAAAAGTTTATTCAAAGTCGACTACCTTTCAAACTTCAGTTTAATAACTTTTTATGGAACAAAATCTCCAGCTGTTACGCTACGTACTTTCTTTTTAATATTCTCTCTTATCTTTAGGACGACTTTTTTAGTCTGAATATGGATCTATATTTAAGTTGCCTTACAGTTTTCTTTTAGGTTTATAGGACCTTAGCGTTAGGAGTCGAGAAGTTAAACGAAAAGTACCATGTTTTTTTTAAATTATTTGTGATGGGTTTGCTCATTGACTCTAGTCTAGGTCAGAGGAGACAGAGACAAAGTCGACGATGGAGTGGGTTTACCCAGAAGAAGCCTGTTCACTCTAACTTTGAAGAGATTCGGGTTGAATGCGTTCGGAAACACAGACGCAGGCAGTGAGTTCCCGTGGAGGCGATCGGCGGTGGCAACCTCTCGCGTCCGGCCCTGGTTCAGGCCATGTTACGGAGCGAGAGTGTATGGGAATCTGTCTCCTCCTTCTGCGAAGCAGTAATGCTCGCGAAGGAGCAGGCGGAACGCGTGAGGGAGACGCAACGAAGACGCCCTCACGCCCCTAGCCACCGCAGGAGACGCCCTGGGCGTCGGGAGTCGCGAGCAGATTCCCGGCCACCGTAGGCGCGGGCTTGCGGACGGCGAGTAATGGGTAGCTCGCCGTCCGATAAGGACCAGGCCCGAGTCGACGGCGCGTTGTGTTCCACGCGCGCCTCAAAGAGATGTCAGCAGAACTGACGGGGTCCGCGAGGACCGATGCCTGTCTGGGTCGCGGATAAATTTGAAAAAGAGTTACCGCGGCCCTGGCTCAAGCAACTGAAGGAACACGGGTGGGTTTTAGTCAGTAAAAGTCTGACACGCCCTCCCGCCTCACCCAGAGCGGGAGAAGTCATTGGATGATTTCCCACCCAAAAAAAAAAAAAAAAAAAAAAAGGCAGTGAGTTCCACTCCTTTGCTGTGCGCATTATGAAGGATGATTGGAAGCACTTGGTGCGATTTTTTTCAATAGTTCAACATCAGCCTGTATTCTCCAAACGGTCGAGCAGAGGTGTATTAGTGTATCTATATAACATTCTCATTTCACCTGTTATGGTTAATCTCGTGAATTAGGTATCGAGCCTATTTTTATCTACTAGCAACCAAGACTTCAAGTTTCAGCCTACTAAAAAACTTAGATAAAAACCCAATAAACTTATGCCCGACCTGAGCATCAAAACCAGAACCCCATGTTCAGTAATAGTGCTTAAGATCACGTAAGCAGCTATTCAAAATTATATTAAATTTACCGAAGATTCTTCTTTTTTGACTTCTTCTTTCTTTTACGTGTGAAGACGTGACCGCTAGTGTCAGAGTTAATAAAGCCGCCTCTGGGCACCCCACAGGCCTTTGCTTTTTCCGACTTACATTAACTATACTGTTGCACTGACTGTATCTAGAATGTTGCTGTGCCCGACAGGGTCCATAATTGTTTCTGTAACTTATATTTACCACCTGTATATACATTATGGATGCTATAAACTTAAATTAAATTTATATAAGTCCTTGTTTACTCACGATGTTTTCCTTCACCGTTACCTGTGATGTCCAAGATAAACTGTGAAAGTACATATTGAAGATAACAGTCATCATCATCATCATATCAGCCGAAAGACGTCCACTGCTGGACATAGGCCTCCCCCAAGCGTCGCCACATTGACCGGTCCCGTGCGTCCCGGAACCAGCGGATCCCCGCAACCTTCACTAGGTCATCGGTCCACCTGGTGGGAGGCCTTCCATCGCAACGTCTTCCGGTTCGCGGTCGCCACTCCAGAACCTTTCTGCCTCATCGGCCATCCGTTCTGCGAGCAATGTGCCCTGCCCACTGCCACTTAAGTTTTGCAATTCTTCGGGCTATGTCGGTAACCCTGGGTCTCTTGCGAATCTCTAAATTTCTGATTCGATCACTCAAGGAAACGCCGAGCATAGCCCTCTCCATTGCCCTTTGGGTGACTTTAAGCTTTCTGATGAGGCCCATTGTAAGCGACCACGTCTCTGAGCCGAGAGATAACAGTGTTTCATGAAAATTAAACCACTGTAAGGCGTCTAGGTTGAGCTATCTATAATCTGTAACACGTGCTTAGATTTCCCTGGAGTAATATTTAGTCCTGGAACCTAAGAACAGAGAACCTTCCTAGATTTTTTAGCAGCAGAAATATCTAAAGAGAAAAGCGACGGAACCCGTTCAATAGTAAGTCGTTCTTGGTCACTTTTTTTACATGATTTTCCCCGATGTAATGTTGAGTTAATTATTCATATGCTCGCTAGAGGACTCTCATTCTTTTTCAACAATACTATGTTTATTTATGGATATCATAACTGGATTCCAATGGATTTGATTTTTGATAGGAAGATCTTGAAAAGCAAGGCGTGTGGTGGGTAAGTTATGTAGATGGCGTTTTAAAAATACTGTTTGTTTGAGTGTTGGGTTTAAATAAATACAGATGCGATAAAAATCAAGATAGATAATTTAAACCTACCTACCCTACCCTACCTACCGTACCCTACCTATCCTATCTACCGTACCCTACCTGCCCTACCTACCCTAACCTACTTACCCTACCCTACCTACCATACCATACCTACCCTACCCTACCTATGTCGGTAAGGTACAATTTTTTTTCTTATTTTTTTTTCATGAGAACCTTCTCCTAACAATAACAAACACAACAAAAAAATAATGAGCGAAATCGGTGCAGCCGTTCACGCGTGATGCCGTGACCAAGCGAAATAGGGATTTATTTTTAACCGACTTCTCAAAAAGGAGGAGGTTATATGTTCGACATTATGTATGTTTTTTTTTTTTTGTGTATGTTCACCGATATCTCCGTCAATTGTGGACCGATATTGAAAATTCTTTTTTTGTTTGATAGAAGATGTTTCGAAATTGGTCCCATTTTAATTTGGTGGAGATCTGATGAAGAACTTCGGAGATATACAACAGAACTCTTCAATAAATGTCGGCAAATCTTTCGGGATTGCGGCAATCGCATGTCTGTTCATTGTTTATACCATTTCATAACATAACATCACGCCAGTACGCTCTTAAGGGGTACGCAGATCTTTCATTTCATCGGTTATGTTCAAGTTTCATGGTATTTGGATAATCTATTCTGGCGTTTTAGGTTACTTAACAACTTGCCTATTAGGTAGGTACAACTAAAAAGTGAAAAATAAAAAATCTTGTGTGCAAAAAAATACTACCAAGTACCAAATAAAAACTACAAAGTGAAAAATAACTTTATTTTTGGAAGTCGGTGTCCGTAACGCAAAAAAAATGGTACTTACGAAAGACACCGACTTCCAAAAATAAAGTTATTTTTCACTTTGTAGTTTTTATTTGGAAGTCGGTAGTATTTTTTTGCAAAAAAGATTTTTTATTATGTATATAAATAGGCTAGCGCTTGCTCACCATCTTACCTGATGGTAAGCGATGATGTGGTCGACGGTGAAGCACGTTTGCCTAGAAGTAACCTATTCACTCTTGATTTGAATGGGTTCTTGTAACAAAGACAATCTACTCTGTTTTATTTGTTTATCTCTCTTTAACCGACTTCCCAAAAAGGAGGAGGTTCTATGTTCGACATTATGTATGTTTTGTGTATGTTCACCGATATCTCCGTCAATTGTTGACCGATTTCAAAAATTCTTTTTTTGTTTAAAAGAGTATGTTCCGAAATTGGTCCTATTTTAATTTGGTGAAGGACTGACGAAGAAATTCGAAGATATACAACAGAACTCTTCAATAAACAATGGCAAATCTCTCGGGATTGCTGCAATCGCATGTCTGTTTGTTGTTTATACCATTTCATAACATAACATCACGCCAGTACACTCTTAAGGGGTACGCAGATCTCTCATTTCACCGGTTTTGTTCAAGTTTCATAATATTTTGGTAATGTATTCTGGCGTTATACGAGTAGGTAACTTACTAAAAAACTGGCATAGAGGTAGGTACAACTAAAAAGTGAAAACAAAAAAACTTTTTACAAAAAAATACTACCGACTTCCAAATAATACTACATAGTGAAAAATAACTTTATTTTTGGAAGTCGGTGTCCATAACGCAATAAATTGGTACCTACGAAAGACAACGACTTTCAAAAATAAAGTTATTTTTCACTTTGTAGTTTTATTTGGAAGTCGGTAGTATTTTTTTGTAAAAAGTTTTTTTGTTTCCATACAAACTTCGTTCGAGATTCCACATTTAACGTTTGAGTATCGAAATTTTAATTGTCTTGGAACGTGTGGTTATTTTAATTGGGTGTTAGCAGTTCAATTTAATTAGTTAAAATCGATTAATAAGTGCCCACTTAGCAGGTTTTGTTCAAGAACCAACAGGTATGAATGAAAAACTAATTGAAGTGCGTGTCAGTCATTATGTGTTTAGTCTCGGTTACACAAAGTCGTGCAATATTTTCAGCAGTCAATTTGAAGTTTATATTTTTCTAGCTCATTATACTCCAATGAAATTTGAGGAATAGATTTCAGTTAGTAGTTCGAAAGGGATAATTATACAAATGATACACACGTACAAACACAATATAGTTACACATAATTATACATAATTATATGACCCACCTTCTGTGTTTATTCTATTTTGTTTGTTATTGACATATTATATTTTATTTTATTATTTAAGTTTTTTCCATCTCCGTAAGTGTGTCCGTGGCATCAACAGTAGGCCCGATCAAAATATCAGCGCAGCGTATTTTTCTTTTTTGGATATCGCTGCATTTACTGAGATAGAGCCTTTTTGGTCTCGCACGGGGTTTTATTTTTATTATTGTTTTATTTTATGCTTTACATACAATCAATCTGCCTAGCCTTTTCCCAACTATATTAGGGCCGGCTTCCAGTCTAACCGGATTCAGCTAAGTACCAGTGTTTTACATTAAGCGACTGCCTATCTGACCTCCACAACCCAGTAACTGGGTAACACGATACCTCTTGGCAAGACTGGTGTCAGATCTTAAGCTTCTGACTATGCGTAACGACTGTCAAAGATCTTCAAATGACAGCCGGGACCAACGGCTTAACGTGCTTTCCGAGGCACGGAGGAATCTCGGTATGTTGAAATGGTCACTCATCCACGGACCGACCTCATCAAGCGTTGCTTGTCCTTAAAGATAGACCCGTGCGGCTATTATCATTTAGCCACCAGCTTTTTTTTACATACATACATATAAAAATCACGTCCTTTTTCCATGGGATTAGGCAGAAACTACATAACGCCAACTGCTATCCTTACATACACCTAGTCAATTAATTGGAAAATGAAATATAAGAAGTCAGTCACGGTCACACTTTTATGGAATCTAAAATTATATTTGGGTTAGATTTTACTGCAAGTTTGATGATCGTGAGCTGCCTGACGTCTGCAAAAACCAACAATAAAAATATTATTACGGTCCAGCTAAGTAGGTATAGGGAAATAATCAGTACTGTTCATTGACTACGCTGTAAAAGTGATTATTAGATCATTTAATAAAAAAATACAAGCGAAAAACCCGACTGTTTAAGAAGCGATCTAAAAATATGTAAACAAGAAGAAAATCATGCTATGCAGTCGAAGGATACATATTCGTGAGTCACTAATCTGTCTACAAACGATAAGTACCTAGCAAGCACTCACCTGGAATTTTTAAAGTCAAATCAAGAGTGAATAAATTACTTCTAGGCAAGCGCGTTGCAACGTCGACCAATTCATCGCTGACCATCATTATTATGGTATAGTTGGTGAAAATAATACAAAAAGTGGGAACACAAGATTTCGAGGCATCGTTGTTAAAAATAGCCTAGAATCAGCGAAAGAATTTTTGATTGCCACACATTGCCCGAATTGCTCAACACTCACGTCGAAAAATAAGTAGCGTCATCAGAAACCTGTGTACTCTCGTAACGGCATCTAAAACAGGGGAACACGCAATACCGAGCTATTACTGCAGGAGCTCAGTGACAATGGAAGCCGAACAATGTACGCATTGAAAGCTTTTATACTCACTACCTGGTGGACATACAGATGTGACTGTTGGGGAACTTTATGTTTTATATCAGTCGTTTCATCTGCGTTATATTCGTGTATTAACAAATGGAGCAGTGCAGTGTAGTGATAAATAAATACTTGCTACAAAGCGGGCGTTTTGAAAAAGTTCCAACAAAAAATAAACAGAGAACAAATATAGGTGTTGTATACTGTAATGGCAATTTGTGAATTTAAGTTCGAGACATCTTCTCTCAACCTGCCTGCAAGCACATCCCAGAGAGATTTCTGCAAGAAACATTCTTTAAAATTTCATTTTATATAAACAAAACCATATTGTGTGGCATTATTTTATTAAATATTCTCCTCATCCTTTTAATAAAGGTTGGCCAACCATAAAATTGCATTGTTTTCTCCTTGTTCTTTGCAAGGTGAAACAAGGTATAAGTAAATATGTAGTATATAAAATTGCCTGAATCTGGTACCTACCTGCCATTGACAACTAAGGCACTTGTCCCACCGCCGACGATCAGCGAGCAGCAAGTAGAGCTAGAACCTAGATACGAGTGGCGAGTAGCATGAAGCGAGTGTGTGAAGTGCCGATAGTTTTACTGTTCGCCTATGAGCCAATGTTTTTGTGTGATGGGCAATCACTTGCACCAGTCGCTCAGGCGAACAGTTGGTTGGTTTGTCTCTCGGCGTGAGTTCTGACCGCCAAGCGAAGCGAGCATGGTCGAGTGAGTGTCGCTGAGCAATTATTATCTTTGATAGCTCTTGCCACTACGACAAACTTGTGGTGAGACAGTACTCGCCGGCATTTTAAACAGCCAGTGATTAACTATTTAATATGATATGTGTATCATTGATTGACACGGGATATGTATCTTTTTGTCCGATGGCCAATACGCCGGCGACTAAGGGATTAGCTATCACTTCGTCACTGGTTGTGGAACAAGTGCTTTAATAGAAAACCACATAAAACACCCAAAAAAGCGTGGGATGCTTGATGTTAATTCTTTTAATAGTTTATTGAAAGATATTGGTAAAAGTGGTCCTTTTGAAAATATCTCAAAAAGCACCCCACGCTTATTTACAGTAAAACACTTTTTTTTGTTAATCACACTAATCATAGTTTAAATTAATTGAAATTTTTTTCTACTTTTTAGTTTGGTTTTCTATTAAATAGTGTTTTTTAGTTTTTTTAAACTATTATTTATTTTTTATAATGAACATTCCCTTTGCAAATATGTAAAATCAAGTGTGTAGCGGCACCAACGCCGCCACTTACGAACCAATGACATGACGTCACACAAATCCTGCATCACGCAAGTAAAGTTTTCGGCGCGATTTGAACACATACAACATTCCGACAATTACCGTTGGGCAGTTGCCCGGACCAGACACAACACCCGTATGGTCGGAGGATCCTCCCTTTTCTATGGAGGTTTGTGGGACTTTACACCCTGTTCCACCTACCCCCAAAAGTGTTTACCTAAAGTTTTCTGTTATGAAAGTTCAATATCCCAGAACTCCGTATGTATCAAACCATCTCCCATTCAAACAAGATACAAAATTTTATGGAATTCGCAATCACAGTCTCAAAGTCATATCATTTATGTCTCTAGACAGAACTCAGGCGTATTGTGTCTTTATAATCTGTAGGTACTTTAAACGTCCTCGAAGCGAAACTGCCTTCACGGTATATAGTTCGAGACTGCAATGTAGGCATTTATCCATGAATGGCTTCCATCAATAACACACTAGATGCCCGGACAGCGCTACAAAAACGGGACGAAAAATATGTTCCCACTGCTGGGAAACAGGACTCCTCTCTGTGTGAGGGAATGGGCCGTAATCCACCACGCGGGCCCAGTGCGGATTGGTAGATGTCACATGTCTTCGAGTGTTTGGTTCTAGGACATGCCCGTTTCCTCACGATGTTTTCCTTCACCGTTTTGAGAGCAGTGGTGATGAAATAATTGACACAAACTAAAGCGCCTACCTGGGCTCAAACCCAAGACCTACAACTTGTTAGTCGCGGCCGATACCACTGGGCCACCACTGCTCTCAAATTAGTATGGTTTAAGCATCGCAGACATTGAGAAGTTAAAAATGCGGCAATGTGCGTTCAAAAATTGTGCAAATAACCACCGTAACAACATGATTTTGGAAGGAATATCTTTTTGTCGGTAAGTTTATATCTACGCTGGCGGTGGACAACCTGTAGACGGGAGACAGTTTACCCACGGCGTGAAGCTAGATGACTAACCATCAGTAGAGGTCGATCTGTTAAGTTAAGCCGTTTAACTGCTGTAGGTTTTGAACGTTTCTACGGAAGAGATGATAATTTGGCGATTTCTGTTGACATAGAAATACGTTAAACAAACACTTTCCTCTATTTGTCATGTTGTCACCACTGCAATAGAAGTTAAAATTGGTTTAACAGGCTGTATAAAGGAATTTTATAATGGAGTTGCCACAAAAGAGGAGATTATCAATTTGGATGTCTCTTTTTTTTTTGTGTGTTAAAAAGAAAGAAAGAAAGAAAGAAAAAGTATTTAATTACCACAAAACGACATACAAACATTACATTACAAGAACAAGAGCAGTGGTGGTATTTCGGCTTCGATCAATAATACACTAGATGACCGGTAAGCGCTTCAATAACGGGCTTAAAATTAAGGCCACAAATACGGTTGTGGTCTTATTTCAAATTAGTATGGTCCAATCATAGCCAATATTAAGACGTCAAAATGCCGCAGTGTGCGTTAAAAAAATGCAAATAAAAGGCAAATAACCATCGTTAAACAGAGATTTTGTTCGGAATATTTTTTTTGGTAAGTTTGGTTAGTTTATATCATTTATTGATTTTCATAAAGTAAAAATAGTTAAATAGTAAATATAAATCAATTACTAAATATAAGGATTATTTGACCAACGTTTGCGTCGACAACGTGCCGACTACTATTGTAACAAACATCGACTATTCTGGAACTTTGTAATTTAGACTTTAAAACATGCGTGTAAGACTAAATTTGTTTCGATGTATGTTGAGCAGTGAGCAAGCTCATAAAATGTTTAATGCTTTTTGTACATAGTTTTGTGAATGCTACTTTAAACATTGCAGTTAAGGTTGAATTTGCATTAATGTATATTTATTTCAACTAGAATTCTTAGAATTACCTAAACACAATTGGCGTCAGTTTTAAAGAGAATTTTTGTATTGTTTATCTAGTATATTTTTGATCGAAGATGAATGAATGGGATAAGGACGGGATTCCATGTCGAGAATCGTGAATGAGAAAGGAATCTTGATATGAAAATCTCGGCGCTTCATTTTCACGGGGCTGTGAACAAATAAATAACTGTCGCATGTATTTTTTACTGATAAATGAATGATTAATCTTTTTTTTTTGTTTATCATTAAGGAAAAATGCTAAATGATGAATATTGAAGTTACGAGTATACAAACGCCTGACAAAATAATATGGTCAAAATGTTGCTTCAATAAAATACATTGCTATTTTTTAGCTACAGGCGTAAGTAACCGAGGTCACAATAAAGTTCAAGACCATAATGTTAAGTGTATCTGACGCCATAAAGCCATTTCTTTTAATATTTTATTACAACCTTCCTATGAAAGAGTCCGAAATATAAAATTTGAGTTTCCTCAAAGCACAATCACGTTGTAGATCGTATAAAAGTCAGGGGTCGCTTGAGTAAAGTCGTAAAGTAACAGAAGTACTGAAATAGTGATGTCCTGTATATCTTTTGTCCCGGCATTTTGAGAGTAAAGTGGACTTTTAATACATACAATTAACAAATTACATTTAATCAACGAATACGTTGCTACATGGATTGATCATGTGCATTGATCCTATTACATATTTATAAATCATGAAGTAGCCGCCTCTCCCTAGCTACTAAACGATAAAACAAACATGGTTCCTAATAAATCAGCAGCGTCATTCCACCTTTAAAAAAATTGCGTCCATCAAACCAGCTTCGATAAAAATGATAAAAGAGCCCCAATATTGGATCTGTATTAAAATTACAAAATGGTAAATTCAATTTCACGGAAGCTTAATTTACAGCTGCTCTTAATTAAAGTTCCTATTAGCAAAATGTATTTTTGCATGAAATAAAACATAACAAAATGGCTACCCACGTTAATAATTGTGAGGACTAACCAACCGTGATAATGTTATATGTTGAATTGGCCAGTTGGCAATGGAATTATGATTAATTTATGCTATTAATGTGTTAATAACATTGGATTTAGTTTCATGCAAAAGCGTATTTATAGTAGTATGCAACTATATTATATTGACAGCTTCAGCAAGCCTTTCGCACCAACGTGTCTATTCTGAGAGAGCTTAATGTCAAAACTAGACTTGCCACTATATGCCTTCGTAGGGTGCTGGAATTCTTTGGACAAATTGCTCGTAAAGAGGGTCACAATCTTGAACAGCTGGTGGTGACAGGCAAGTTAGATGGAAAACGTCCCAGAGGACGCAATCCCACGAGATGGTCGGACCAAATACGATCTTCTCTGAACATCAACTTCCAAATGCCCTTCATGAAGCTAAGTATCGCAGCAGACGGAGGGAAATCGTACGGGAGAAGCTGATGCAGCGGGGGAGTCACGACCTTCAGTAATGAGGAAAACGACGCGAGGAGGGGGAGGCAGGTATTCAGGTGAGAAGGTCATAATTTCCGCCGAAAGACGTCCACTGCTGAACGGCCTTCCTCAAGAGTCGCCACATAGACCTCTCCCGTGCGTTTTGCATCCAACGGATTCCCGCAACCTTAACGAGGTCATTCTTGGAGCTAATAACAGACGCACGATATTCGAGGTTAAGCAACTCTTGCCGAGGCCTACGTCCAACACTGGACGTTTTTCTGTTGAAATTATGATGAATAATAACATTTAGTTCAGAAGCAACGATCGTTCGCCCAGATTACTTCATCAAAAAAGATATACCTTTTCTTATTCAACAAAAGAATATCGACATCCCAAACAGCATTTCTCATCCTGCTAAGCTGTCATTTTCGTTAACTGAAAAACCATTTATCTTTCATCCAACAATTCACTACAAGATATCCTCTACGTTCATGAGAGAATATTGTTGTTACATTGACTAATGAATGCCCGCATTCTCGGAAATCTCGTGTCCCGATAATTCGTGTCACAACACTAGCCTCAAGTGGTCACTCAAGACACATTTTGATATTCTTATAGGGTGATAAACATCACTATATTTTTATTACCTCAAACTTTATTTCCTTCAGCACTGGGTGTAAAATTCTATGTTTCTGTTTGAGATTTAAAGTCCGTCGCATCTGTGAGTGATGTTAAAAAAAAAGTTTTTGCATACATGTAAAGATTTCTAGAGCAAAGCATTTTAGATCCATGTTTCCACGTAAACTTTTCAAAGGACATTTCCTTGTTAGTTTCTATATTTCTAACACCTCGATGAACATAGGTGATCTTTGTATCTTGCCGGATCAAGAATAATATAAACATATGGAACAATAATTACGAGTAACTAAACCGATTATTCGTAAGCGAAGTTGCTGAGATACTACTTCTCCTGTTCAAGCAGTGTAATTTAGTTTTTCCCTCATTATATTTTCTATACCAGTCAATACATATAATAAATCTGTAGATAAGTAATTTTTGTACATCGAAAATATTTCCAAAAAAAATAGCCAGGGTGATATAGGATAACCAACAGAAACTATTTCCGGATTTTTTTGAATTTTTGTCTGTTTATTTGTGCACGCATAACGTGAAATTTACTTACGAAACCAATGTAAATAACTTTAATACATAAAAATGTGCGAAACTTGAAGAATTACTTAGTTTTTGTTTCATCGCAATCAGTTCACTTTATCAAAAGTTAGATGAATTTAAAATGTTCAAGAAGTAAAATTATCACAACACACGCAATTCAGGTACTCGGACAGTTGTACTCGATATTCGATAGATGGCGTTGTGCATTTGAAGACATTTTCTGAATGGCGACGTTAAAATTCTCCGCGAAAGAATAATGACTATAGATAAACAATTGGCAGGTAGTTTAGTAGGGTAGGGTTGGGAGACAGATGACAGGAGCGTAGCCGCGGGCACATATCTTTTCTGTAAATAAATGAACTCAAGTGTAGGAGGTAAACCGATTCCCGACGCTACCACAAGCATTGACATCTATCTAAGGGAGCATGACGAACTTGCTTCTGGTTGCTTAGTCAAGTATAATATCAACCAATTTTCGAGGTCGCTATGTAGCCACATAACTGCAATACTTGTATTTAATTAGCGATCTTGAAAAGGAGATTGCCCATACACAGGCCCCTAATGAGGTATCGTGTCTGCGATTTCAATATTATCCAAAAATAGGATTTATATTTTGTGTTTTTTCCATCCGTGTCCTTTACTCTTTATGTACAGACAACAACAGATCAGGTTTCTTCACTTGGACATTTGTATGCACCTTATTGCATTGTAATAAGGGTTCATTTCAAGAACAGAAACATCGTTATTTCTCGTGAACCCCACAAAATAAATAAAAAATGTGTTGTAATTATGAATATAACGTGTTTTTTCTACAATATACAACCAAATTCATCAAGATACAACCATTTTTTCAAAGGGGCCCAAGTTCCCTTACAAAATGGGCATTCCTCTTTATCGTAATTAACTATTTAATCTCAGAACGTACATACTTTTCCTGCTAGTTAGACTATGAAAGTGAATCCGCATGAAAACACACAGTAGGTATACTAATAATAGGTAATCTACTCAGTTTATCAGTAGGTATAGGTTATCTACTGTGACCAAAAATGTCTAAGAACATTTATTTTCTCAAATAAGAAAAAATCACAGGCTGCATTCTGTTATCCTTCAATTTCAACAAGAGTAAGTCGTAAGCCGACCGAAGGGCGGCAAATGTCGTGACAAAATGAGCTATTGTACTTTATACGGCTCAAATTGAAATGGAAGTGGCTGCTGAAATAAAGCCTTCAGTTTTATGCCGAGTCTTTAATTATGGGAAGTAAAGAGTTGGAATAATGAATCTAACAGATTTTACGATTGTATGTTTCTTGGCAAAGATTTAAATATTTTAATTGCTTCGTCTATAGTAGGTACACAATTTTACACTTAGAAATTATTGTGTTTATTTTATAAACGGTTGTTTTGTAATCAAGAACTCCTTGCAGCCGTTTAAAAAGGGGCTATCCCTTTTTAAACGGCTGCAAGAAAAGGGTTATGTTTTTTACCCGACTGCCGAAGGAAGGTAATGTGTTTATCAGTCTATGTATGTATGTTTGTTCCTATGTGCCGTTCTAGAGACCACTATACACACTTAGGTCAATCGATTTTTCTAAAGCCTGCGAGTGTCACTGGCTACATTAAAATTGAAAAAAAAATGGCGGATTTTGGGCGCCATTTTGTGGCGGAAACATATTTTATTTTCTTGCAAGCCCATCGTGTGAGGTACCAAATTAAATGGTTTTAAGACGTGATTTCAAAAATATATAATACTTATATGTTTAAATGTACATAATTCTATAAAAAAAATAACTAAAAAGTTGTAAATAAAAAAAGTTAATAAAAAAAATCAAGATCCGGTTTTGGTCAGCCAGCTCGCGAATATGTATTCTCCGACTGCACAGCATGATTTTCTTCTTGTTTACGTCTTTTTAGTTCGCTTTTTAAGCAGTCGGGTTTTTTGATTTTTGTATAGTATGTATGTAATATTCTTTATTACCATATATCTTTCAACCCGCTAGACGGATTTTCATAATTAAGTAGTTAGATAGATCTAGACCGCCCAAGAGTTTTAAAATAAGTGACGTTAAAAAAAAAGAAACATACCGGATTTTGGGCGCCATTATTGAGGGGTTTCAAATTTTTTTCTTCCAAATCCATCAAAAGGGGTTTCAAAATTAAGGGTTTTAAAAACATTCGAAAATAAAATATAACCACAAAGTTGTACTTAAAAAAGTTAATAAAATCAAAAAAAAAATGTAAACAAGAAATTTTTATCTTTTCATCTTACTTTTTCAATTCTTCTTATCATTTTACTTTTTCGAACTAAAATGATATAAACAAGACGAAAATCATGCTGTGCAGTCGGAGGATACATATTCGCTAGCTAATTGACAAAACTTTTATTTTTATTTTATTAACTTTTATTCACCTATTCTCTAAAATAGTTGGGAAAAAGGCTAGGCAGATGATGATGATGATGATGATTAATTTTTTTATTATTTCCTAACTGTTAAGTAAATTGGTATACAGTTGACATAGCAGCGCATAGGTTCCATCCTCGGTTGACTTGTAAATACCTAAAGACACAAATACCTAAAGACAAAATACCAAGAAAAAATATCTTCGTGGTCATATGTTCGTTGTGTTGTCTTGTAAATACCTAGAGACTTCATCAAGGTTTAATAAATAAATTCAGGTAACAATTTAATTCTAAACTTCATTTTATTTCATACCTCAATCGACATGGGAATTTTATGATTGTTTATATATTTCTTTCTTTTAAACTTTTTGTCTGTTTGTACCACCTAAAAATTTTATTTTATAGAAAAAGCTCTTGTTGTCTTTACTTGTAATCCAATAATTATTTGTAATATTTTCTCCTCAGAACTCTGTGTCCAGTGCCGAAAAAATATACATTATTTTTATCCCGCGTCTGCAAGCGCGAGTCTTGTCATTATATTATTTTTGTAGACACTTATCTTGGTACTTACCTACGAGTATATATGTAACAGTGACACTTTAAGCTCAACACAAGTATTAAATAAGTAAATTCTAAGCAACATTTTATTATTTTTACTTGTATTAAATGTTTATTTATTTACTAGCGTCCCGCTCTGTCTTCGCACGGGTAGTAGGGCATATTAATTTATGCCTACATGTTTTTAGGGTTCCGTACCCAAAGGGTAAAAACGGGACCCTATTATTAAGACTCCGCGGTCCGTCTGTTTGTCTGTCGCCAGGCTGTATGTCATGAACCGTGATGGCTAGACAGTTGAAATTTCACAGATGATGTATTTCTGTTTCCGCTAAAACAACATATACTAAAAACAGAATAAATTAAATATTGTTTAATAATAATAAACTAATTAAGTGGGGCTCCCATACAACAAACGAGATTCTTTTGCCGTTTTTTTAGATAATGGTAGGGAACCCTTCGTGCCCGAGTCCAACTCGCACTTGGCCTGTTTTTCTGTCGTAGAGTCCCGTCATCGGTGTGAGATCCGCGCTCTATTTATTTTCGCGCGCCTTGGTTTTTATTTTGCAATAACTCCTAAGACATTTATAAAAATGATATGGCGTAAACAATTATCAGCAGTTAATAAAATAGTTAAGCGGTAACTAACGTATTTGAGTTGATAAGGGTTAATACTGTTTCTGTCTAAATAGCTTTCCAAGTACCCTATTGCACGTGACCATTATTTTGGCAGTTAGAATAGGTATAGTAAGTTATCATTAAAAGATAGGCATATAATTACCGAGGGTCTTAAGGACGATCTATATACTGAGAGGGAGCGCAGGGCTTTGGCGGTCAGAGGTAACATGCTGGCCCGCAGATTCTCTCGATGCTCTGAACAAGTAAAGATAACTTTGTTTAAGGCTTATTGTCAAAGCTTTTATACGGGAAATCTGTGGGTCAGTCACACCAAAAGATCGCTGGATGTCTTGCGCGTCCAGTATAACATCTTCAGGATGATGTTGGGGCTGCCTCGCTTCTGTAGTGTATCGGGGATGTTTGCGCTGTACCGCACCGACGGCTTTCATGCCGTCATCCGCAAAGAAACTGTCTCCCTGATCTGCAGAATGCGTGGCGGCTGCAACGGAATTCTGAAGACTGTAGCTGATAGGATCTCCTCTCCGCTGTGGACATCCTTTATTAGGCGGGTAATTTGAATGTGAATGTGTTTTTATTTTATGTAATTTTTTATGTTTTATTCAATCGAACTATATGGATTAAGTTAACCGAAATAAATAAATTTGAATTTACCTTTGTACACTTTTTTTCGTAGAACTTTAAAACAGTAACAATTTCACCATACAGTGTTGTGTTATATACCAAAGGGCATTATACACATCAGGCAGCGTCGGTAGCTTGACTATTGCCGAAATTTTCAACAATTATTATCAAATTTTAACCAACCTTAACAAATTCTACATTTAAACTTGCCTCATAAATCACTCTGTCTATTGAAAATCTGTTGAGTAGTTTTTGAAGTTTATCGCGAACAAACAGACAGACAGACGCGGCGGGGGACTTGGTAATATAATATGTAGTAACTTTATCATTATCATCATTTCAACCGAAATACGTCAACTGCTGGACATAGGCCTTCCCCAAGCGTCGCCACATTGACCGCGCGCACGGTTTGCGCAGTGGTTGAGCAATTGGCTGCTGCACTGCGTATCGCGGGTTCGATTCCCGCACGGAACTAATATTTGTATGACCTACAGATAGTTGTTCCGGCTCTGGGTGTTTGTGTGTGTGAGTTTATATGTTTGTTAACGCACCCACGATACAGGAAGAAATTCCTAGTGTTGGGCAACGGTTATTTTTTTTTAATTGACCAGTCCTGTGCGTCCTGCATCCAGCGGGTCCCAGCAACCTTCACCGGGTCATCGATCCACCCGGTGGGAGGCCTTCCAACGCAACGTCTTCGAGTTCGCGGTCGCCACAGAACTTTTCTGCCCCATCGGCCATCCGCTCTGCGAGCAATGTGCCCTGCCCACTGCCACTTAAGTTTCGCAATTCTTCGTGCTATGTCGGTAACCCTGATTCTCTTGCGAATCTCTACATTTCTGAATTGATCACGTGATCAATCGCTTACATTATGGCGATCGCCATCGCTTATAGAATGACATGTTCTCAGGTGTTAATATGGTACATAAAGGCTTAGAAGAAGTTCGCCATTCTAAAGTGTGTATATCATTCAAAGTCAAAGTCAAAGTCAAAGATTTATTTGCAGATAAATATGGTTACAAAAGTTCTTACAATGTAGTATAATAGTAGCTTAACATATTTAATCATAGCATAATGACATGCAAATTTTTGGTAAGTATATACAATTAGGTCATTTAAATTTAAACTGAAGGAACTCTTTTATAGTATAGAAGGAATTCTCTATTAACCACCTGCGTAAAGCCCTTCTGAAGCGGATCATTGGAAGTTCTTTAATTTCGTTAGGAATCTTGTTATAAATCTGAATACACATAGGATAGCAACTTTGTCTATATAGTTCCGTTTTCATCCTAGGAATAATTAGTCTATTAGGATATCTAGTTCTGAACTTACATTTATCGCCCACTTTTTCAAACATCTCAGGGTGTGATTTCGTAAATTTACATATTTCTTCAATATAAATGCCAGTCAATGTAAGTATTCTAAGTTTCCTAAACAGTGGTTTACAGGATGTTAGTGGGTCTACATTACAAATCGCACGTATACACCTCTTTTGCGCAATGAAAGCTCTTTCAAGATGCACCGAGTTTCCCCATACCAGTATACCATAACGCAGTATTGAACCAACATATGCATGATAAGCCTGTAATGTGGCTTGCCTACTTATTAGGTTAGATATACGCCATAGAACATAAGCAGACTTACTGAGTTTGCCACATATCTTATCAATATGATTAATCCAGGAACACTTCTCGTCTAGATCTATCCCAAGAAAAGTCATATTATCTGATTGCTGTATTTGTTTATCTTTATAAGTTATGTTTAAATCGATTTTATTCCAGTTTTTGTTACGAAATTGTACATATTTAGTTTTATCTATGTTAGGTTTAAGGTTATTTTTTTCCATCCAAGTTATTACTTTGCTTACGGTACCATTTATTTCCTCATTATAGTTTTCTTTACTTTTAGGAATAATTACGGCCACATCGTCTGCAAAGAGTATGCAGGGTTGATCAGTTACTTCTGTCAGGTCATTGATATAAATCAGAAAAAGTGGGGGGCACTGAACAGCCTCTTAAAGTGCAAACTGCAGGTGTTAACGTTCCCAATAATGCTAAAATAAAATGAAAGATATATTCTAAAGCTACCGAGAGTACCAAGCATTCATAAAAGAGAGCAAGTGGTAGTAAACTTGAGGACACTCCATTTTATTTATTTGTTGACAGAATGTGCAATAAAGGTTTATGGTGCTGAACGGAACTCGCGATGCATACAGTGCGTTTATGAGCTCTTAGTACTCCTATGTTAATTTTTGAGTGTGGACTGTAAGAATCTTGTGCTTTTTAAGAGGATCAGAAGTTCTTAAACGTGAGGAAAATGTTTAGGGATAGATAGTCTTGATAAGCCGACCTTATATTTTTTTACGTGCAAACGTCTTTACGCTCCAAGTATTGCAAGTAAGGTCTATATTTCTGAAAGGCAAAATATTCTAAAACTTTAATTTATAATAACTACTAGGTCATCAATGCTAGAAAAACCGGCCAAGTGCGAGTTGGACTCGTGCACGAAGGGTTCCGTACCATTATAGCAAAAAACGGCAAAAATAACAAGTTTGTGGTGGAAGCCCTACTTAAATATTTATTTTATTCTTTTTTTAGTATTTTTTGTTATAGCGGCAATATAAATACATCATCTGTAAAATTTCAACTGTATAGCTATCACGGTTCATGAGATACAGCCAGGTGACAGACAGACAGACAAACGGATCACGGAGCCTTAGTAATAGGGTTCGGTTTTTACCCTTTGGGTACGGAACCCTAAAACTGGTTGAAGATGTAAAAGATTGGTAGTATTTACAACAAATTTTTGATGATTTTTTTTTCCATAAGTTGTCAGACCGTTTCAGAGTAGATTCCACAAATTCGAACCAAGCGCTTCTAAATATCCTTTATAATGCGCACAGCGAATGAATGGAACTCACTACCTGCGTCTGTGTTTCCGAACGCATTCAACCCGAATCTCTTCAAAGTTAGAGTGAACAGGCTTCTTCTGGGTAAGCTCACTCCATCGTCGACTTTGTCTCTGTCACCTCTGACCTAGACTAGAGTCAAGTGCAAACCCATTACAAATAAATAAAATAAAAAAAATGTAGGCGCTGTTTTCAAAAACATTTAAAATATTACAAGACTTGATTACTAGTATGAAGATAAGATCTTGTATATTTCTAAAATTAAATAAATAATTACATTTATAGTGGCGCCACATTATCAATTGCTGTAAAATAACTAAGACTTACATTATAACCACACATACGGAAATGGTTATGTCTGAGTGAGATACCAATATAATGGCATCTCGGTTTGAAGGAACTATCAAACAAGATGTCCACAAACTTCACTTTAATCAAACAATACAACAGAAAGGAAACAGATTAGTTTCAAAGATCAGAAGGGTCAATTTCACCAAGAAAGTAAAAGTTTTTACAGTCCCAGTAAACGGTTTGAGTTTTGCCCAAAAGCATTTTGCCCAAAGCGTTTTGTCCTCATGGTTTCCTGTGTAGTTGGGTAACAGGAAAAGTTTTCGTATTATTTGTTCTGTTTTCTAAACTATAAAGAACTTATGATTACGAAGCTGTTTCTTTAAGACTAGCTGTGCCCGCGGCTTCGCTCCCGACATCTGTCTGCCAACCTTTTCCTTATTTAAAAAAAAAAAAAAAAAAACGTTGCCCCACACTAGGAATTTTTCCTGTATCGTGGGTGCGTTTACAAACATGTAAACTCACATACACAAACACCCAGAGCCGGAACAACTATTTGTAGATCATTCAAATAATTGTTCCATGCGGGAATCGAACCCGCGACACGCAGCGCAGCAGTCAATCGCTTAACCACTGCGCCAACCATGCGCCCAAATCTAACCAAACCGAATATCTGAAATGCGTGTGAAATTATCACAATTTTACTTCTTGAACACTTTAAATTCAACTAACTTTTGATAGACTGAACCGATTGCGATGAAACAAAAACTAAGTAATTCTTCAAGTTACGCGCAATGTTTATTTATAAAAGTTATTTACTTTGGTTTCGTCCATTTCACGTGATGCGTGCACAAATAAACAGATAAACAGACAAAAAATCTAAAAATGCCTGAATTAGGTTCTCTTGGTTATCTTTTAACACCCTGGCTATTTTTTTTGGAAATATTTTCAATGTACTAAAATTACTTGTTCAACCTGAACAAGGCAATAGTTTACACGCGCCAACAACACCATTACAGCGTCAGTGACACACATTCCGTCCACGCGCCAGCGTCACCGGCACACCGTCAGCGCTAAGAAATGGCCTAATAAAATATTCGCTTCATCGGCTCAATACACACACAACACACATTTAAAGACGTATCAATGTGTATTGACCACAAAATTTGTATATAATTAAGTTAATTGTTATAATAAATTAGTCATCAAGCTGGAGTTGAGTTTGATTCATCTCTCCGTGATTCCTCTTACTGTGGCCAAGACACCCTTAGCCTTCAACGATCCTGTGAGTCTGTGGGATCGGCAGTGAGAAAACCATTTCCTGTGTACATTGCACGACGTACACAAAACCCCTATTCCTACCCAAATTCCGTCTGTTACCGTAGGTCTCATTGTAACAGACATCCCGCACGTAAAACCGACGTAACCTACGTCTGGTGTGGTTTGTATGATAGGTTAGGGCGTTAGGATAACTAGGGTGCTAGGTGATTGCTGTAGGGCTAGGTTTGTAGTCAGTGGGGCCTTAGGGATCTCATAGGTCCAGGGCTCAATTAGTGCAACCGTAGCCACACTGTACGTACTTGGAATAACGGCCGTACTAAGCTGTAAGTCCCGGTGCGTACATTACTTATCTACAGATTTATTAATTATATGTATATATTGATGATGATGATGATGATGATACGAGGAGCTCGTGGCTAAATAATAACAGCCGCACGGGTCGATCATCAAGGTTAAGCAACGCTTGACGAGGTCGGTCCGAGGATGGGTGACCTTTTCAACATACCGAGTTTCCTCCGTGCCTCGGAAATCACGTTACGCCGTTGGTCCCGGCTATTATTTGAAGATCTTTGGCAGTCGTTACGGGTAGTCAGAAGCTTGAGATCTGACACCAGTCTTGCCAAGGGGTACCGTGTTACCCAGTTACCGGGTTGTGGAGGTCAGATAGGCAGTCGCTCCATGTAAAACACTGGTACTTAGCTGAATCCGGTAAGACTGGAAGCCGACCCCAATATAGTTGGGCAAAGGCTAGGAAGATGATGATGATGATGATACGCGAAGTATATATAAGATGCGTTAAGTCCTACAATAAATTGGTTGACTTTTCTGAATTTGTCTTATTCACTACTAAGCCGCATGTATTCATTCGAATACTTACTAATCTTTGGTTCGAATTGGTTCAATAACTGTTTTTTTTATTGCACCTCATGATGAGGTATTGCTGTGATTGTGTGTTATTGTTTAAAGTACATACTACCACCATTGTAATTCCTTTTTTTCTCTAACATGCTTGCTTTCATAGTAAATTAAATGTGAAAACATGTAATTGGTTACTAGTTGGTTAATTTGAAGTTAAATTTGTTAGTTGTTAATACTGTTTGTTTTCCGATTATAATAAAATAAAATAAATAAAAATAAAATACATAAGTTTTGTATTGTTGGGTCCATCTGCTCGGTTTAAAAAATATATTTTCTGGTTAGGCTAGGGGTTGCAAGCGCTACTGTTGAACATGAGGATTTCGTATAAATATATATTTTTTTTTATTTTTCCATTTTGAGTTTCAAACTAGTGGAACCTCAATTAAGCTCCGTTTTATGGTAATAGGCTCGCCAACTTTTTTTTATGGGACTTTAACATAACTGGTGGGTGTACACTTCTACCTAAACCCTTGGCGGATGCAGGCGTGATGTTAGGCGTTATAATATGACAGATTTAATCATTCAGATTCTTTGTGTAATAAAAAATACAGATAAATGTTTTTAAATTTTTAATAATAAAAAACTTTGTACACTTTTTTGTAATAAATTAAATAATAAACATAATCTTAATCATAATCATATTAAAATTATTTTAAATAAATTATTTACTTAAACTTAAAGTAACAGTCATAATAATCTAAAATAAATAAATGCATTATTAGACAGTGCTTAAAAGATCAACTAATAATTCTTAAAAACTTACGTTATTATTTAGACATTCTAATTTTAAAACATTTTCTCAATTTGCCTGACCTTTTTGTAAAAAAAAACTTTTTACAGAATAAGTCACAAGATAACCTCCTCCCCTCTCACCTTTTTATACGCGCTTATTTATAGTTGGCATATAGATAAGTTATTTATTTTTTTAAACTATGAGATTTAAGATACATGTAGGTCCAATTTTATGAAAAGAATGTTAAAAAAAGCAAAGTTACAATGTTTTTTTTTTATAAAATATACGTGTTTCAGTTTTGTTACTATTTACGTAATAATAAATGTAGATACAAATAATTCAAATAAATCTTTCAGCACAAAAAAGGTGGTAATACATGAGAGGACCGCATGCTGCGTTGACGTGCACGTGTGACCGTGGTAGAAAATGATGTAATCACTTATCGGGGAAAATACATATATTGTAACGGAACGATGTTGTGGTAGCCAGCTGACGTCACTTACTAAAGCCTGGTAACGAAAATAAACGGAGGTGACCCATGTGATAGTACAATTCTCTCTGTAAAAATTAATAGCTGGGTATTGAAAGTTTTATTATCTCAGAAGGTGAGTGGTGATTTAAAAAGCTGGATCTGTAATAATTACAAATACGACCGAGTGCACAAACGCCCTGATTCTCAAAATTATACAAAATCACTTTTAATTCATTGACAACCTTTCAGTGGGTGAAAGTAAATATGAATACAAACGACTTTTAATAAGGAGACTACTCTAAAATTGGAAAAAAAAGTAAATTAAAAAAATCGAAAATGTCGACTGCTTGAGAAGCGATCGAAAAAGACGTAGATGTGCAGTCGGAGGATATTAGGTCAGCCAGCTTGCGAATATTATCCTCCGATTGTACAGCATGATTTTCTTCGCTTATGGTTTTTTGATATTTTTAATTAACTTTTATTTTATAATTTTTAGCTAACTTTTTTTCAAATTAGTTACATTTATACATATAAGTGTTGTATATTTTTGAAATCAACTCTTAAAACCATTTATTTTGATATCCCTAAATGAAAAAAAAAATAATGGGCCCCCATAAGCCGGCATTTTCCTATTTTCCTTTTTTAATGTAGCCAGTGACAATCGCAAGGTTAAGACGAATCGATTGACGGAAGAACCATCAAATTCAACCCACGCGTTTGAGCTCTAGGAACGCCACATGCAAACGCAACGCAACAAACATACATACCTACATTAATACATACATACACTGATAAACACATTAACCTCCTTCGGCAGTCGGGTAAAAAAAAAGCTGTACCACACATTTTATCTATTAAATGTAGTTAGGGACTGAAGAACACGACTTTTTTCATATTATGTAATTATGCAACTTCGTCTCCTTTTAGATGAGAATTACTCATAGTAACACAATATGTGAAATGTGTTTGTTCTGAACAATTTACGTAAGCTGTCAAGGGAGATACAGTACAGTGAATTATTTACTGTGGTGAAATACTCGAATACTGCAGTGTTACATCACGAAATTGCACGTAAATTAACGATCTGAGCACGTGCCTCTTTGGTGGATAATGATATTCATTACAAAGGGAACATGACGAAGTAATGTACATTGTAATCACTATATTACGTAATGTCAGTGGAAATCGAAAACGAAAATTGAAGTGGAGCACTGTATTGACATTTTTTAATAATCTATAGGCTCGAACACTATCTCGCCTGATGTTAAGCGATGACATGGTCTACGGTGAAGCACGTTTGCCTAGAAGAAACCTATTCACTCTTGACTTAAAGACCCCAAGGTTGTAGCTATCAGGAAACAAAGACTCCGGAAGGGAATTCCACTCCTTAGCTGTGCGCACAATAAAAGTATTAGCAAAACGCTTTGTGCGTATGGGAGGAATGTCCACCATGAACCGATGGCGCATGGCCGAACGTCTTGTAGTCTGATGATGGAAAGTGCTAGGCAGAGTGGTTGAGCGATGGGCTTTTGAACTTAAGGTTACACTAGTCGAAAAATTTTCTATACAAACGTAGTCTAGGGATTATTGCACTGTTTGGCGATGTACGTTCAAAATAAAAAGTGATATCAATTTGTCTCATCATTATCTAGCCTTACATGGAAGCGAAAATTTAAAAAAAGAAAATATTTGAAACTTATGAGCGTCGAAAGTTCCACATTTTGACACTAATTTTAACGCATTTTTGGGCGCAAATAAATACCATAAGAAGACGGAAAATTGCAAAACGGCCTCCATACAGGGATATATTAGTAGTTCAACAATGCATATAATTTTATTTTGAACAAATAGATTTAGTCATTTTTTCATGATATCTAGACTGCCAAAGGTCTGTTTACAAAATTTCGCGCGCTCGGTTTCGTCCTAAATCATTATCCATTTCGCTACAAATTTGCAAAAGTGTGTATTCGTACGCGAACTAGCTTCCTACTGCTCATCAAAGCATCTATCTCTTCCGCACGTGTTGTCGGTTGATATAAAATACATTTTAACCCCACGCACAAAATAGTTCGTGCCGTTGACTAGTGTGACCTTAAGGTAGACTGCTGACCAAAGCGGCTCCGGTATCACTAAAATGCAACGATACTGACGTGGCAATAGCTGATGATTAGCAACAGTACTCTATAGTACTGTCTCTCTATTGCCTCCTTATTATGGAAATCTGTAGGAACAATTCTGAGCATAGCGGTTTGGGTATCACTAAAACGCAGCGCACCCACAGACGCGGTAACAAAAGATTGGCCAAGTATCTAAATACTATTTTAATAGGAAACGGGGGCAGAGCGCGCCGACTGAATTTCCTTAGTAAAAAGTCATAATTCGAGGTTTGCTCATAATTTCTCGCCTATTTTCACCTCCAATATTGGACCAATTTAAAATATATTCCGTAAACTGAAAATTAAAGATATATACTATGCCCCTAAGTTTTCCTTTTTCATGATACATTATCTTTAAAAGCACTAGAACCCTCAAAAAATGCTCAAAATTGCACTGTCAACAGAGGCTTAGTGTACATATTTGACAAATATAAATTTTGTAATGTATTAAAATAGGTTTTTTGCACTTATA
The DNA here is from genome assembly GCA_948252205.1 of Orthosia incerta. Classification (NCBI taxonomy): domain Eukaryota; kingdom Metazoa; phylum Arthropoda; class Insecta; order Lepidoptera; family Noctuidae; genus Orthosia; species Orthosia incerta. The sequence goes on along the minus strand of OX411762.1, from coordinate 24,009,554 downwards.
ATTGTTTCAGGTAAAAGTGTAGATATGTTCATAGATCGTATTACTCTAGAAATAAATCTTTGTTATAGGGGAATTGCAGTTAAAAATTTCTTAAGTCTAGTTTCTGAATTAGTAATTTAAATTTATAAACGTGTCAAACTCAGAAGTTTGTTGACAGATGTTCATGATAAAATAGAATTTGACAAGTTAAAATATCAAATTCTTAATTCAGAAACCGGATTATAGGACCACAATCATCGCTAGGGCAATGGAAGACCATACAATTTTATTCGTTTATGTGCCATTTGACGTGGAACGAATCATAGTTAGGCAAAATAAAGGCCATAACATTTTGTTTAATACGTATGTCTTGTTGACTCAACTACAAATTTCATATTAATAATCATAAGAATAAAACAATACTTATTCTATAAAATAAATAAATACAATCTAACATGGCCTCTAAGCCTTACGCCACAGCACCGGGTGCAGTAATATAACTCGGAGACGGAGTGGGCCTGTGTTTGAGCATGTTATAAGCCCTGTTAGAGGCCCAGTCTTTCCCGTAGCCTCCACTGGCAGAGTACGCGTAATTGTTGTTGTAATCAGCAGCTGAGTAGTCGCTGCTATCACTGGCTCCGAAGTATGAGTAGGACATCGGGTGGTGAGCATGCTGGAAAGAGAGAAAGAAGAAAATTATGGAAACTCGTATGTATAGGTGTTACAGAAGTTAAATCCTATTTTTTACATATTTTAGTAGTATGAGGGCCCTGCTATAGTAGATACCAAATGAAACCACGGATCATGTTAGCTCGTAGATGAGAAATAAGTAGACTGTATACTTTGCAAATAGTTTTAATACCGTTATGTTCGCAATAAAAATAGTCCCGACAAACAATATATATTAGGTTAGAGAGGTTCGCCGAGCCGCATCGCCGACGCGCTGTGCACTCACACAGCGATGCCGTGTTTATCACGCAGATGTGTGTGCAGCGTACACGTCCTCCCAAATTGTTGGGTACAATGCCCAACAAATTAACTTTGTATTCGTTCCACTTGCAGTGAGAGGATTAACGAATAAATGAAATAAATTCGAAATGAACTGTGCCTTACGACCATGACAAGCATGATGTTCTAAACAAAATCGATGCGTTCTAAAATATTTCAGGAGATGAAGAAAAATACTGTCACACAGGTAAACATGTGCAACAAATTTATGTGTTTGATACATCAAGGTAAAGGTACACGACAGGTACCAAATTCAATCTTGTAAGATTGAATTTAGTTTGGTGGTTTGGTGTGTACTTAGTCTAGTGGGCGACCACTTGAATTTCAAAATTGAGAAATTGGAGCATGAGAGCCAAGGTTCAACTACCAATTTGTCCCATAGCACCGAAACACATTGTCTTAGTTTCCATCAGGTTTTTTTTAGTAAGCCTTTGACGGCTTTAGGCTCGCTTTAGAGCTATATAAATGTAGGAATACTGTTCAATTTGTAGAGGACACGTGCAATGGTGATGTTATGGACTTAATGTCCTATAACCCCTAGATGGGGCAGAGAGCGTCCACAGATGACCTGCATCGCGATCGGTCTTGAGCTTCACGCTTCACCTCGCTCCATGTCATTCCGATGCTCGTCGCTTCTGCCAACACGATGTGACGCCAGGTTTGACGGGGATGGCCACGTTTTCTTTTCCCTTGGAGATTCCAGTCCAAAGCTTTCCAGCCAGCCCCTTCGGAACGTGTGGCCAATCCATCTCTACTTGCGGCGCTTGATCTGGCGGTCGATCGGGCTTTCGTGGCATTTCTTCAACAGCTCTACATTGGAGATGGTCTCGGGCCAGTAAATTCCGAGAATGCGACGAAGACAGCGGTTGACGAAGAGTTGTATTTGGCGTGAGATTTCCTTTGTGACCTTCCACGTTTCGCACCCATAGAGCAGCTTGGATTTGACATTGGACCCGAAGATTTTGAGTTTAATCGTTTGGGTCAGTTTTTGCGATTGCCAAACAGGTTTCAGCTGCGCGAAGGTTGCTCGGGCTTTGGCGATCCGTGAAGCGATGTCCTCTTCACTACACCTAGTCTCAGGTGAACATCATCATCAGCCTATTAATGTTCCCACTGCTGGGACACAGGTCTCCTCTCTGTGAGAGGTGGGCCGTTATCCACCACGCGGGCCCATGGCACCATGCGGGTTGGTGGATCACATGTCTTCGAATTATTGGTTCTAGGACATGCCGGTTTCCTCACGATGTTTTCCTTCACCGTTTTGAGAGCAGTGGTGATGAAATAATTTACACAAAGTAAAGCGCCTGCCTGGGCCGATACGAGGCCGTGACCTACAACTTGTAAGTCGCGGCCGATAACACTGGGCCACCACTGCTCTCAGTCTCAGGTGATGTTATACCAAATATTAAATCCAGCCAATGTTCTTTTGGACTAATATTTTCGTTAGTTTTAAAACGTCACAAACTCTTTTTATATATCATTTAAATGTCAAACGTGCCCTGGCGTGGGTTTCGTGAAATATGGCATACACCTACACACATAGAGTAAAACATAGGTTTAGAGAAGCAAAAAGTAATTTATTTTGACACCACGTGGAACCTTTTAGTGAAAGAGTGTCAAAGAATTTTAATATTTATTTTCAGATCGACCATAAATATTAAACGTATGTACGGTCAACATTTTGAGATTTTTTTGCCTTCTCTACATAATTTTACGAATATTTGTAACCACTGGGTAAACAAGAAGATAATATAAAAAATTGCATAGTTATTTTGTTTGGGATAATTCCGCCACACTTTTTCCAAAATCGACTGTAACGTACTACAGAAAAAGCCAAGACAGTGAAACTTGGCATCAAAATTAATTAGAAAGTATAAGAAAACTTAATATCCGGTTCTCTTCATTTTAAGCAGAAGTTTGAACAGCGCTAGGTAAATAGGCTCAAAGGGACGGATAAAATTGGAATAAGAATCCAGGCGTGGAGACAAGTCTTAGGCTGCCTGTCCACTTGAAAAGCGGAGCCAACCAATCGAATTGCATAAAAACTTCAATCCGACGAGCGAGCGCCTTATTCCATTTTAGGACCAATTCATATTTATTTCCATACTGGAGGCAACTGTGAGGAGTTATTATATTTTGATCCCAATAATTAAAGATCGATGGGCAGTCTAGAGTTCGAAAGTCTGATACCGCAAATCAACTTAACAAGTAAATTACCAAAGTCAAATCTTATTGATTACAAAACAGTTGAAAACATCCGTACGATATTTTATCTTATGACTTAAATATGAAGCAACATAAGTATAGTTTCAGAAGATGTTTTTTTAACATAAACAGTATAAATCACACTTAACAACAATGAGTCATAATAATGACAAATCATAGTTGCACAATGCATACAAACTACTTGGAAACATAAAACATTAAATAAGTTGCTTATCATTGAATTGATGAGTGCTGAGCTCAATCAATAAAGTTTTATGTGAAACTAGCGTCATTTTATGGTTTTACTTGAATACAATGCATTTATTTCACACATTAGAAAAGTATCGGGATTCAATCGTAACTCGCAGACAACAGCACATAAACTCTAAGGCATCCGATTTTGAAGTTAAAAGTGTATTCTATCAAGCAACCTCCGCGAATTGAGGAGTATTCAATAGTAAGATACGTATTTGGAACATCACTCTGTTAAAGAACCTTCAAAAGATTGGCTTAATGAATAGGATTGACTAAATCGATTTTATAACTTATGGTGGCGTACAAAGGCTGTTGATGAGAGAGATGTTGTGGAGGTCTCATCTTCAGCAAAAGATAGCATAATTGATCAAACAAGTAGAGCTCTAGCTGTATTTTGAATTCAAACAAACATACTTTCCCACAACGTAACGCGGTACTACATAAACAATTTCGTCCCAAGGACATTGGTATCTGTAAAAGCTCATATCGAGTGGCCACAGATAAATTTATTTATTTTGATGCGTTTGTTCCGCGAGTGCTTGATAAAGAGCTGGGATTCCGTTTAGATCCTCTATGAGTAACAGCTGGTACTATGGAAAATAATAACGTTGCTTTTGCAACACAAATCAGTCTGTATCTTTTGAAAGATACTAATTTCATGGTATAGGAATGTGATGTAGAGGAATGTCGCATCATAAAAGTTAAAAAGATTGAGTACAAATGTGGATAGGAACAAAAGTAGAAAAAAACCAAAGACATAATGAATGAAATGTGTGAAAGATGATGTCTAGCAAGATAATGACTACTGAAATTACAAACATTGAGACAGCTTCCTACAAGCAAAAATACATTTTACGTTGATTCCAACTAAAATACGGAAAGAAAAATAATAATAAGGATATAGAAATTTTATATTGGATTCGGTATTATTATGTGAAGATAGAAAGTCACGACGAAAGTTGTTAAGCAAGCTCAGTCAGTGCCCGAGATGATTTTCAAAACGATAAAGATTGTTGGGCAATGACTGATTATTTAACATCAATTTGTTTTTGCTCATTTTTATAACTACTTTTCATTTATTATAATATATATTTGAAATACTGAGAATGATTGGGTATAAAATTTGAAAATCAAAGAAAATTAATAAAAATATAATAAAGTATGCATTTAAAAAGAAAACATACAAGCAAAACACAAATGGTACTACTGAAGATTCCACAGAACAATAACATAGTTTTCAATAATCCCTATGATCAAAGACAAAATTGAAATAGCTAAACAAAGCAATCTCAACTACTAATTAATAACTTTGAATCTCAAACAATTAAAACCAATACAATATTCATTACTATCGCTTTCATTACAAAATTGGCTATAATGTATTCTTCAATAAATATTGATTCAAACAGCAATGCGACTTCGTAATGATTTCTCTGGTAATTGCTTCGGCCCGAACGGTTTAACCAAAAATGAAACAACAATTTTGGGCCGACAGCCCTCAATATACGAATCAGCTTTGTTAACCAAACACATTTCATAATAATTGAATTCTGATCGAACGAATTTTGATCGACACTCTTTAATATGGACTTTAAATTTTTTGACACTATTGTGAAAATCACTACACCATTTGCCAGTTCTATCTGATTTTTACGTTCGTTAACCTCCACTAGTCGTTTGGTTGTCCCATTGCAGGCGTCTCTTTAATTGAATAGACTTAATGTCCTATGTTCCATGGATGGGGCAAAGGGCATCAACAGCAGTCCTCCATCGTGAACGATCTTGAACTTCATGCTTCACCTCGATACACTTCATTCCTGTGATCGTCGCTTCTAACAACACGGAACGAAACTAGGTTTTTTAATGGTCCACCCACGTGGAGAAGAACGGACAAGGCGATGCTAGGTTTGACGGGTGCGGCCATGCTTTCTTTTTGATTGGGAATTCCAACGCTTAGGTCAAGATCCCTTCTGAGCGTGTGGCTAAACGATCTCGACCTGAATGTTTTAAATTTTACTCGCTAAAGCTAAATTTCATAATTTCTGCTTCGTCCGAGTTTTTTTTAGTATCATCGTCACTAGTCATGCAATTTTCTTGCAACCCATAGAAAATAACTTAATGTTTATTAATACTGATTGTATCCCAACAGAACCTTATTTAATCTCTATTTTCTACATTTCCTGTGTTAAAAACCCTCATATTTTCGGCGTGAGCCAAAAATAATTGCGTGCAATCTTGCCTAAAATGACCACAATATTGCTGCGCACCGGAAACCCGCCATTTTGTGGCCGTAGACCGTTTTGTGGTCACGGTATGTCATAAAATTTGGCGATAAGCCTCGATTTTAGTGAAAAACTGCTCCAATATGCAATAAGTTATTTCTTGTGACACTGTATTTTTGGCACCCGTTCCTAATTCGAACTTAGGTATTCTGTGTTGGTACTAAAAACGTGATGAAAATGCTTGTGCACGTTAATTTTGTGAACTTTTATTGCATATTTTATTTTGATTATCGATTTTTTTATAGTTCGGTGGTAGTGCTTAAATATTGTGGCAAACAAAGGTATTTTGTTCATTGTATTGTTTTATTGAATAAGAGACAAAATAATACAATAGAGTTTAACTCATTGAAGTAAGGGTTTTAAACTCAAACCATAGTTGTTTTATTTTAGAATGACGATAGGGGTCATTGACCTTTCCCTAATATCTCTTTGTGGAACCCGAAAAATATCGGTTTTCATTAGTAAAAATGTTGAGGATCGCAATAGATTCAGGATGGGTTTTATCTTTATTTCAACTAGTTTCTACCCGCGGGTTTACTCACGTCAAAAGTGTTTTATAATCAGGCATCACTAAACCGGGATGAAAGTATCTTTTGCGTTAATCCAGATTAGTAACTCGGTGTGCAAAATTTTATCTAAATTTGTTTAGTCATTTATGCGTTAATCAAACACAAACTATTGCATTTATAATATTAGTGGGCTAATATGATGACAATAGCGGTCATTGATCTTTCCCTAATATCGGTTCGTGGAAAACCAAATAATATTATTAGTAAAAAAAATGAGGTTAACGGCAGATTCAGGAAGGTTTTTATCTTCATTTCCAATTAAATAAAGTTGGGTCAATGACCGTTATTGTCATGCAAAAACAAAAATAGATAAATGACAAAACAATAGAAATTCAAGAGAGAATAGTAAAGAAAAACGTCGAATCATCATCATTTTAAAGACCACGTGGACAGAGAAAAAGGAAATACTTGTACCATTCCAGTCCATTCCTCTTTCAAATCAAAAGAAATTTAACATAGTTTTCAAAATATCTGATCCTATAATTAAAGTTCAAAATATGAATGTACTTAGAAGGACACAATGGATATCTAAGAGGGAAAAATAAAAGAAAAAGGTCGATAGAAATGAAAGAGGTACCGCGTGGTTGAAGAAAAAGAAAATGCTATTCCAGACTATAGCGTTTTGAATCAAAAACGTATTTTAATTTGTGAACAAATCGAATATTTTCTTTCATGCCGATGAAAATAGTGTTCTCCTAGAAAGTCACTTGTAGGAGGCACATGGTTAAATTAAGTGACATTTTTGCCGGGAACACTGCAAATTAATTGGACTTGTGTCAAGGGGCTTTTGAAAAGGGTTCCTATCAGACTGTCGGCAGAAGATTTATTTTTACTTCAATTAGTAGGTATGTCTTTAGGGAATCTGTTCGCTGTAATTATTTTAAGTGAGCTATAAATCAATCTGAATGCAAAGTAGTCGTAATTGTGCAATGATTAATATATATCGTATTTCAAACTCCATTCTTCCATTTCCATTATTGGAACATCATGATCAGTCAATAATTTAACTAATAATAATTAATTAATAAAATATTAATCATTTATTTTATATTTTTTAATTCATAATCAATATATTAAACAAGATAGTTATTATAGAGACCTTCTTTTAAGTATAGAGATACCTGTAATAGAATAACTCACTCTTTCATACCCATAAGTGTATTTAGAGTCTGTTTATAACATAAAGATAAATCATATATGATTGAAAGCCGTTTAGAGATAGATTAAACGATTTTCTATTTACCTACCCAGCTACGCATCTATTTCTAAAATGCCACCATAACCATTGTAATCTAAACTAATATTATAAAACGGTTAAATTGTTTGAAAAATTTAACAAATATCATTTAAAACCATTTAAATGTACTTTGAGTTAAACAAGAAAATCAGTTTCTGCCGTGTCTATTATTTATTTAAGCTACTTTTTTTTACCGAAAAATTGCACGATTTTTATAGGATATCCACAAACGAAGTGAATTCAAGGTAAAATGTTATCGTAAAAGTTATCTTGTCAATAGTAATATTAAATCCATACCTTGCAAGCCTTCAAAGTACTGAGCACACTCGGCAGCAGCAAGGCAGCGATGAGCAGCAACTTCTTGATCAGCAACACTGATAGTAGGATGGGGATCAGCAGTAGCTTCAACTTGAGGACTGCGAACAGGGTCAGCAGGGGTATGATGACTGCTAGCTTCTTCTTCTTGCCTCGGGCTGGAAAAGAGAAGAATGCTTTTAAGTTTGTTGTTTTCTAAATAAACATAAAATACTGGATTTATATTGTCATTGAAATTGATATGGTCATGTTTATTAAACATAAAAGTAATTTGAGAATCTAGGGAAAATACTCTGCCTCATAGAAAGAGTTTTAAAGAAAGTGGTCATCAAGGCAAGTTATCGACATTATTGATAAACTGCTAAGTGATCACCAATAAAAACCGGTTAAGTGCGAGTCGGACTCGCCCACGAAGGGTTCCGTACCATTATCGCAAAAAATTTGCAAAAAAATCACGTTTGTCGTATGGAAGCCGCACTTAAATATTTATTTTATTCTGTTTTTATTTTTGTTGTTAAAGCGGCAACAGTAATACATCATCTGTGAAAATTTCAACTGTCTAGCTATCACGGTTCTTGAGATACAGCCTGGTGACAGACGGACTGACAGACAGACAGACAGACGGATCGCGGAGTCTTAGTAATAGGGTCCCGTTTTTACCCTTTGGGTATGGAACCCTAAAAAGTGTTAATCTCATCAACTTATCTGCTGTGTATTTTGTGTAAAATAGCCATTTAATAAAATTAGAACAATTAATAATAATTTTCTGTATTTCCAAATTAGAGAACTACTAGTAAACTTCTCCAGTTCTGTCTAAGATTGCAGATCTAATCGCAATATCGAAATGGGATGCTCTTATTAAACTGTGAAACTACTAATGAATAGTTCTCAATGGGCTTGCGCTAAGCCTATTAACTTGAAAGATACAAGCTATTCATTACAGTTCTCAATTTATAATCTCAACGAAGCCTACGCAGGTTTAATTTCTAATACTTTCATTGCCTCTTAAATTCACACCATTCCCAAGTCAATATTACCGTATTCATTGATCCATTAAGCTGGTCACAATCGTGCACAACCAATCAAATAATTACCAAAATCAAACATTTATTACTAATCGCTAAACATTGTACATCTTTAACTTCACGCCCTAATTGCAAACTAAATCGTAGAATCCCATTACACAGTCACTTAGTTTGGGTCAAAACATCTGTCAGATTGGGTCAAGTCGTGGGATTTGGCCCCAATACTTATGACCCCGACGATTTATGTCAATTTTGATGATATGGTCATTATTTACGACTGTAAATTGATCTTCTTCATGGTCTAGTTTGATAGCCAGGTCAACAATTTGTTGTTGTGGAAATGGGTTGTTGGTTATGAATATAACTATTAGGGCTCTTTCAATTTAGACGTTTGGTGCGGGACTGCTGAGGCAGCGCAGCGGTGCGTTTGTCATACTGCGCTCGACCTATTGATTTTTCCATACAATTTATGCAAAAAGCGCGCAGTGTGGCTGTGTGGTGCTGGTGACGACAGCAGGACGAGAGAGACAGAACACAAACACCGGTCGTGCACAGTACGACAAACAATAAATGACAACAGCACCAAAAGTCTAAATTGAAAGAGATCTTAGCTTTATGGGTTGATTCGAAGATTTATTTATTGTTTAAAACAAACTTAGTAATGATAGTCACTTCATCTTTCCGAATTTGCTAACTATAAAGACTTGTACCTATGTATCTCATGACTGTACCTAATTATGATAGCAGGTACTATATATAATAGTTAGAGCCATGAGATACATTCAACTCTTTTTCCTCCGCAGTTCGCGAATATTCGTGAATACATGAATATTCGTTCGATGTATTCAGAACTGCGGAGGAATGAGAAGAATGTCGCAATAAAAGTTTTAGGTATGAATATGGAAAAGTTGAAAACCAATGTAACGGTGGATGAACTTTGTGAAAGATGACTTGGCAAGAGAGGGGATGACTTCACAGATTTTGACTAGGAGTCGGAATCTCTGAAGAGTGTAAAGTATGGAGGAAAAAGCAATCAAGTTGCGTCGACTCAAAATTTTAATAAATTTTTTTAAGGATAAAATAATGATGTTTTTTTTATAACTGTTAGTCTCTCCTTTGAACACTATCTAACCTGATGGTAAGATACGATGAAGCACGCTTGCCTAGAAGTAACTTATTTATTCAAGACTTTAAGGGTAATATTTATTCATCATTTCACGATTGGTGAGTCTCAAAACACTCAATTTAACCGTAATAGTTCGATTCAAAGAATACTACAACCAAATACACGAGTGAGATGCAATGTTAGATTCTGCAGCATTACTTAAAGCAATATTCCTTGCCAACAGTTTTGCCGTACAAACATGAACATTTTGTATTCCCCGCAGAGATAAAGTTAAGAAATAGCTGACACATACTTGGCTGCGATACAAACGAATGATGTGCCAAAAGTTAAAAAAACTCTACGTTGATGTATGATTGCTGGTTTTGCAAAAAAACGAAGGCAAAAATAAAGTGATCAATAAAAACAGACTATGATTAATGGAAATGGTAACATATTACTTAGCATCAAAACTATGTTAAAAGAAATACAATGTTTCGGAAACAGTAATAATGTCAAAGTTATTACAATAAGGACTTTCACAACTAATTCGTACTGAAAACTGAAAGGTATTTTAATTTCAATTTATCTATACTATAATATAATATTGTAATATATATAATATTATAAAGAGGAAAGATTTGTTTAAAACAAACAAACAATCAAACTACTGAACCGGATTGAAAAATTCTTACACTGTTGGAAAGCTACACTATCCCCGGATGACATAGGCTATATTATATTTTCAAAAGTTAGGGATCCTTACTAAAACTGCAATAAAGTAACCCAAGGTGTAAAAAAAACACCTAAAATCGAAAACTATTGGTGAAAGAATGTAATAATTTACTACGAATTTGCGCAACTCATAATTATTTACAAAAAGTGTCGCAACAGCGTTTGTCTAACTATTATATTTATGCCACAATAAGTGTTCCATTATTTAAAAAAATAATTGGAATGCCGCCGCTAGAAAAGGCTCTTCATTGATTTCTCCTTTGATTTTGGTATCAATCCTCAAAATAAATTACTTCATATTCAAGACTGCTTCAATTCCTTTATACTTTATGCATTCATTGGTTTTTTGGAAATTCTACCTCTAAAGGGGTAAAAAAAGGGATGAAAGTTTGTATGTGACTTTTATAGTTTGTAAATACTACACATTAAAATTTTAAATTACGCTCTTGTTTGATTAAAAGAATTCATGTATTTATTGGTTTTTGGAAATTCTACCCCTAAGCGGATAAAATAGGGGTTGAAACTTTATGTGAAATTCTTCGGTTTGAAAGGTAAAATATCTGAAACTGTTGGTTTACGCTCTTTAATTTAGGAGGTTCTACCCCTAAGGGAGTATAAGTCGGTTGAAAGTTTGTGTGAAACTTCTACGATTTAAAGTATGACACGTGTAATTAAAGATTTACTCTTTTGGCTAATAAAAAGAATACATGTATCTATTGGTTTTTGGAAATTTTATCCCTAAGGAGATGAAAAGGTGGAAATTTGTTGGGCTTATATATTTGAAACTTGGCGTAAATACTAACCTTAGTAAATAGTAAAGGTTTTCATTATTAGTTTTTCAAAACTACTCCTAAAAAACGATTTAGGTGTTAAAGATTTTTGATGAATTCTACAGTACAGGGCTTCTTTTTATAAAGTAGGGGTGCACTAAGAAGGGATTTTTTGAAATTCAACCTTTAAGGTTACACTAGTGGGCGGCACGAACTATTTTGTGCGCGGGGTTAAAATGCATGCTATCTCATCCGACAACACGTGCGAAAGAGATAGATGCTGTGATCAGCAGTAAGAAACTAGTTCGTGTACGAATACACACTTTTGAAAGTTTGTAGCAAAATGGATGATGATTTAGGACAAAAACGAGCGTGCGAAATTTTATAAACAGACCTTTGGGAGTCTAGATATCATGAAAAAACGACTAAATGTACATTTTCAAAATAAAATTATTTGCATTTTTGAACTACTAATCTATCCCTGTATAGAGGCCGTTTTGCAATTTTCGTTACGTTACGTTACGTTTACGTTAAAATTAGTGTTGAAATATGGAACTTTCGACGCTCATAACTTTCAAATTTTTTTTTTACGTTTTTGATTCCATACATGGCAAGATAATGATGAGACAAATTGATATCATTTTTTATTTTGAATGTACATCGTCAAACAGTGGAGTAATCCCTAGACTACGTTTGTATGGAAGAATTATCGACTAGTGTACCCTTAAGGGGGTGAAACTAAAAAGTCTTCTGTAGGATAAAACACGGATCACACGAACGAAGCGCGCGAAGTGCTAGTATAAAATAAGCTGAAAAGGTTCAGCTAAAAAATAACGAATCACAGATAACGAATCGCCAATTACCGCCACAAACTAACTTCTAGTGAAAGTAGAAGTGACCTAACTATACTTCATAAAAGATTGCTTGTTCTTTGCGACAGCTGTCAGTATCAATACGGTAACAATAGCGCTTGACAGGCTTACAATAACTTATACGTCAGTTTGGCAAATGTCGCAGAGATTAAGCTATCTTATAAGAAGTATAGAGGCCCTAGGCAAGTGAAATTCTATCATCGAAAGCGTGATGAAAGCGATTCGAAAAATGACAAAAATGTGTGGCAATGTCACGTGATAAATCGCTTACATTTTGGCATTTCAACCCTCTTGTACCTTAAGTATAATTTATTATTAGTTCTGAAAAGGTTCGAAAGCTGGTTGAGTTTCAGTCAGTGTTTATACTGCAGAAATTTTATGAAAGTTTGTTGAAATAAAAGATGGGCATTTCGAGCTGAGAAAATGTTCAATGTTAGTTTTCAAACTTTTGATTTATGAAGTTTTTAAATAATTTTATTCGGCAATTTTATTCGGCCTCCTAGGATTTATTTAACGAATTGTTAGTACACACCTGATTTCGAACTGATTTCACGTTTCTGGATACTTCTAGTCTGAGTTACATTCCCCTCACTGTATTCAACATCTGGGAATCAAAGAAAATAAAGAATTTATGAGCTGCTTTTTTGTGCTTAAAAATTAAACAGTGATTTTTTTGGTTTGTTATCTTTTAATTGTTTTATGCAGCTAAAGAATATGTCAACAGAGAGCGATGGCGTCGCATCGTTAGGCAAATCATGACAGCCTGAAATCTCGCTGCAACATGATGACCAAGACTGCTCTGCCAAGAGCGTACCGACGAATAAGAATTAGGAACTATACACAGTTGCGTTGCGAGGAAATTGGAATCTAATACACTTTGTGAATAATGTGTATTTGATACAAAAGCTGAAAGAAATCCAGTGTACAAAATCCCTAAATAATCTTTACGCACAGATAAACAACATCACCAAACAAATTACGTACGTAACCTATCTAAACAGCATTACCCTCCTTAACAGCCGCAATCGGTTCAATACAAACTATGTACTAGTCTACACCAAATCTAAACATTGCCAAGAAGGGCGAACGACATCATTATCGGTCTAGTAACTGTGCTCTGTTTGTCTTCGTGGGCGACCGCAAATTGTGCTCTCACCCTATATTATCGGAGGTGGAAAACTATTTGACATTTATAAATAAAAATGTGGGTAGATAATTTTATGTTGATATATTTTGCTCTTGTTTAGTATAGTAGTACCTGGGCGAGAAACGAAGAAACAGAGAAAATGAAAAATGAGAAAATTATAAAAATTAAAATATTCTGAAAATGAAACTTAGCTAGATCGATTTATCGCCCCCAAAAAGACCTGCATACTAAAAATCATGAAAATCGGTGGAGCCGTTCCCGAAATTTAGGTTATATATACAAAAATTGCTCGTTTAAAGGTATTAGATTATTTTGCATTAAAATGCAAAATAATACTCGTATTCCACATAAAGCTGAGAGCAGACTGAATCATATCTATCTGAGTGGAAATTCCTATATTCGCATTCCAATTTCAATCTAAATCCGTCAAAATCCCCTCTATTTCCCTACAATAGTGCTTTAAGTAGAGTACTATGGCTTTTTGCAGACAGCAAAGTCGCATCGAAACAGTCTATTGACAACAATCTACTGAAAACCTGCTTTGGCACAAAGTAAAAGTGTTTTGTTTTCTATCGTGCGCACTCTCCTACAGACCGGAACAATGCAACACCGGTGCGTCACTCTACAAATAAATGATCATATACCAATTGTAATTTTATATAATAATCTATCTGTAGGACAATTTCCATGAAAACGCATTGTCTTTATACCTTTGAATCTCCCACTCACATAAATACTTGTGCTAAGACTAGACAATTAATTATTATCATTGTATCACAGAAATAACTTATCACTGTCTCACTAGCATGTCCAATTCAGAGTTATTTGAATTATTCCTTTGCAACAACCTCAGCTCACTTTCAAGATTTCTCAGTACTAAGTAAAAGATAACGCCCACGTAACATAAGTTTTCTATAATGAACTTAATTTATCTGTTAGGTCCCAGGGACTCCGTGCAAAGTATCATAGTGGCCTAAAAACTTAAATATCGCAGTTTTGTTTTCGTGCGTCCTAGTATCTTCCTGAAGTAACGTGCCAGACACGGGGTGAAGACGAGGGATATCTGCGCCTTACGTATCGGTGAGTTATCATGTCCAAGGAGTCCATGGGACTCATAGGGGATATTTATGTGACAAATATTTTGCTGTGCTAATTTGTAATTTTATCAAATTTTTAGTGTTTTGTTTGGTTTTTAGGGTTCCGTACCCAAAGGGTAAAAACGGGACCCTATTACTAAGACTCCGCGAACCGTCTGTCTGCCTGTCTGTCTGTCCGTCTGTCACCAGGCTGTATCTCATGAACGGTGATAGCTAGACAGTTGAAATTTTCACAGATGATGTATTTCTATTGCCGCTATAACAAAAAATACTAAAAACAGAATAAAATTAATATTTAAGGGGGGCTCCCATACAACAAACGTGATTTTTTTGCCGTTTTTTGCTTATTTACGCGTTTTTTATTATAACGGCAACAGGTAGACTCTTGAAACATTTACAGAATATTTAGTTGTATATTCACTTCAAAAAATAATAATTATTAAATTAAAATAAAATAAATTATGGGGGGCTCCCATACAACAAACGTGTTTTTTTGCCGTTTTTTGCGATAATGGTACGGAACCCTTCGTGCGCGAGTCCGACTCGCACTTGGCCAGTTTTTTAGAGTATAAGAAGGCTTCAAATAGTTGGTTAGTCAATCCACTGCTACAAAATGCTGAGTCTGTACTAAACGGGTGGCTCAGATGTGATGATAAGGAATCTAACGATGAAGAACGAGAGCAACAAGGTGGACCATAACACGTAATAGTGCCAAACGAATTCTGAAGATGGAAGTGTACCTTCTGGTCATGACTCGTATTCAGAGTGCTTACCTGACTCAAGTAACGTGGACGCAAAGGATTTAGTTAAGGCGTATGTATTCCCTAATGTTAACGCAGTACTGGCCATGCGCCTGCTCGGAACCTGAATATCAATATTAAACCTCCTTTTGGATAGTTTTTTTTTGCAAAATATTCTTTGATTTACATATGCTATTTCAGTTATGGAGAAATTCTAGCCATCAATTCTTCTGGGTAAAAATATTTGATTTAAACATCCAAGTCGTTTTGGAGGAGTATCCAAAAGTAGCGAATAAAAATCGTGTTGTTAATTATTTTTTTAAAACAAAACTATTAGTTACACGAACAAACCATGTTTCACAAATCATTTAAATTAATCTAATTTTTTTTCAATAAGTTTAACCTGGGCATTATTTTATCATCACTGCTGTCAAAACTATGAAAGAAAACATCGCGAAGAAACCAACATGTCCTAGAACCAAAAATTTTAAGACATGTGCATGAAGACATCTAACAAACCGCATTGGTTACCTTCGTGGTGGATTATAGCCCTCTCACAGAGAGGAGACCTAAGTCCCAGCAGAGGGAACATGAAAGGGCTGATGTTGATGATGATGAACCTAGCCGATACTAAGGAGTATGCTTTAGAAAGTAACTGTTTTATGGAACTAAAGCGGTGGAACGGCCTTAAGGATGCAAGCAGTTAAGGTTACACTAGTCAACGGCACGAACTATTTTGTGCGCGGGGTTGAAATGCATTTTATATCAACCGACAACACGTGCGGAAGAGATAGATGCTGTGATGAGCAGTAGGAAGCTAGTTCGCGTACGAATACACACTTTTGCAAATTTGTAACAAAATAGATAATGAATCGGGACGAAACCGAGCGCGCGAAATTTTATAATCAGACCTTTGGGAGTCTGGATATCATGAAAAACGTATCTGTTCAAAATAAAATTATTTGCATTGTTGAACTGCTAATCTATCCCTGTATGGAGGCCGTTTTGCAATTTTTCGTCTTCTTATGGTATTTATTTGCGCCCAAAAATGCGTTAAAATTAGTGTCGAAATGTGGAACTTTCGACGCTCATAACTTTCAAATATTTTCTCTTTTTACTTTTTTGCTTCCATACAGGGCTAGATAATGATGAGACAAATTGATATCACTTTTTATTTTGAACGTACATCGTCAAACAGCGGAATAATCCTTAAACTACTTTTGTATGGAATAATTTTCGACTAGTGTAACCTTAAGGTGTGAATATAGAATAGTGTATCATTTTTGTATGAAATTATCCTATTTTTTATTTAGTTCTAATAAGTTATTTATATGCGAAAGTGTATATTGAAAAGAACGATACAAATAAGTATTTTAATTAGCACGTAAAAGTTGGCGTTTATTTTTGCTTCCATATTTTTTACTTTATTACTCTTTTCAATTGTTAACACGTTAATAAAACAGAATTTAATATATCAGTCTATTAGTACAATGTTCTTAAACATATTAAATCATTTTTAAGTAAGTTTTTGCTTGTGTTATAAACAAAATCAATGATTTATCCAGATTTGCAAGATTGGTGTATCCTGCGCCACGCCACGACACGACACAGTTATGTGTAGGCAGCTTTAAAAACAATTTCTTCTTCGAAGTCGAGTAATAAGGAATTGTGTCACTCAAGCGATGCCAATTATAAAATATTACGGAATAGAGACACGACTTTATATCAGCCAACGGTTTATACAAAGCTTTGAAAGCTTCAAGATTTCTAAGAGCTAAACTTTAAAGCATTTACAAGCAAAGAGACCTTGTACAAAAGTTAGTTCGGAGAAGAACTGAACGGAAAGTGCCTGTTCTTGTCGCCATACAGCTGGTTCAATTCAAAGGCTTAGATATAACTGATACGAATTGAAGTAGGTATGGGTGTCAGTGATATTACAGTAATATAATTTATGATGAGAGGCCTCGTTGGTTTTGTGGGTGCAAAACCTCTTGATTTCGATTCTCAGTTTGAGCAAAAGTGACATCGGTAAATTTATTTTAGATTTTTTTTTGTTGTATTTTTTTTTAAGTCATTCGATGACTTGTCCCGCTCTGGGTGAAGCGGGAGGGCGCAGCAACCTGGAGTCCGAATTTGTGCTGGATTGATTGTAATAGTTTCGTCCCTATTTAATTACATGAGAACGAAACATAACTACTATTACACTATTGATAAGCCATTACCTAACTCTTTAGGAGATTCTGATTCTCAGATGATAAGCGTAATTCTGTTTATATTTTATGTTCCTCATTTAGCAAAAAGTATCCAAAAACAAGTGCGAATCGGATTCGCGCACGAAGGTTTCCGTATTTGGTAAATTGCGGTTTACGATTTATGACATATTAAAAAAAAACTACTTACTAGATCTCGTTCAAACCAATTTTCAGTGGCAGTTTAAATGGAAATGTACATCATATATTTTTTTTTAGTTTTATCTTTCTCTTATTTTAGAAGTTACAGGGAGGGACACACATTTTACCACTTTGTAAGTGACTCTCGCGCAAACTATTCAGTTTAGAAAAAAATTAAATTAGAATCATCAATATAATTTTTGAAGACCCATCCATAGATACGTATGGGGTTGATGAAAAAAAAAAATGAGTTTTAGTTCTAAGTATGGGGAACCCCCAAAACTTATTGTTGTTTTTCTATTTTTGTGTGAAAATCTTAACGGTTCACAGAATACATCTACTTATCAAGTTTCAACAGCATAGTTCTTATAGTTTCGGACAAAAGTGGCTGTGACATACGGACGGACAGACAGACAGACATAACGAATCCATAAGGGTTCCGTTTTTTGACATTTGGCTACGGAACCCTTCTTCTTCTTAGCGTGTCGATGACAAACACTCTTTTTAGTTAAATGCCTTGCCTGGCCCAGAATTCAGCCAATAATAAATACAAATCTACATGCCTAAATAAAACCGAAGTAAAATCATTTTACCCGAAACTTTCTAAAGCTAAAGTGTTTGAATAAGTACTAAACAATCTAGATAAATCTAAAAGTTTTAATACTTCGAAACAATTGAAGTCCTCAGAATTTGTACATAAGATCTGCTAAAACATAACAAAGAAGATTCTAGGTATTCTTCTACTTTGGTATATTGTAATCTTCGCAAGTGCTATTGCGGAGCATGAGGACCAAGTCTGAATCTTTGATTTTAGGGTCGAGCAAGGTGTTATTAAGGTTTTGCAGCTGAATTCTGTCAGCAGCAGCAGATTTTGGATTTGTGTTTGTTGCTGGCAAGAGGTTGGGTCCCCGATTCATTATCATCATTATTTCAGCCAAAAAACGTCCACCGCTAAACATACGCCTAATCCAAGCGTCGCCACACTGATCGGTCCTGTGCGTCTCGCATCAACCGGGCTCCCGCAGCCTTGACAAGGTCGTGGCTCCACCTAGTGGGAAGCCTTCCAACACAATGTTTTCCGGTTCGCGGTCTCCACTCCAGAACTGGAGTCTTCTGGCAGTCTTCACTACTCATTTTTCTTCAATCAGTGCGTCTGTCCATTAAAAACAGCGCGGTTCAACTGATTACTGAACACTTGTACCGCGTGGTAACAACGCGTGGTAGAAGATCTTGCGCACGGGATAGAGCGCGCCGCGTTGTACCGCGCGGTAATGTAGACGATAAAAACTATTTAGTTTGACCTGGTACCGCACGGTACCGCGCGGTCATATGAATTTAGCCTAGTATAAAATATGGATACAGATGGCATAATTTCGGTCTTCTGTTGGAGCAAATTCTATACTTATATTATAAAGAGGTAAATTTGTAAGTTTGTATGTAGGGGATAATCTTAGGAACTACTGGTAGAAATTAAAAAAAACTTTTTGTGTTGGGTAGTCCATTTATCGAGGAAGGTTATAGGAATATTACTTTTTGAGGGCTTCCGTTGCGTGCGCTGCGTAAACGGTTTCAGTTATGCAATCATGTATGTAGGGTAGGTAGGGTAGGTGTAGGGTAGGTAATATTGTTCTAAGAAGATTTTGTCAGACACTACGTGGGCGTGGGTGTTTATAAATGCTACCTTTTGACCTTACGAAGTAAAGGTCTTCGTGGATTTTCTTTATTTACGATCTGTTTAGTGGTTTTTTTATTTATTTAACCATTTATGCACACACACACAATGTACAGACAAGAAGATGAAACAGAAACATAGGTACATAGGTGATACTTATTTCTAAAGAAATAAATGTTAGTGTGTGTTTGTGTTTAGTTTTATCATAATTTATGTTTTATTATTTTTCATTCAATAGTCAAATAAAGTGGAATGAATATGAATAGCCCATCGCACCAGTGATTTTAAGGTCGTCGTTTTGTAGACAATCAAAATATTAGGCTAGATCCAAATCAGGATTAATTTATTAGTAATAAGTAATCCACGATATTTTCACACTGTACTGTTAAACTGTCCTTTGATAATTTCAAGCAAGTAGAAAATATATGTAAACACATCAACACGGTCTAGGGATATTTCATACTCAATTAAATAACTCGAAAAGTACTGGCCGCATTGGAATCTTTTATACACCGATTTGTTTGTAATTTATCTCAGACTAATTCCAAATTAAATTTTTTAAAAATTCTTTTGTTTCGGTGGCATAAAAATGTCTTGATGTGTAGGAGAGGGAATTTTCATTTGTGCGAAATTTAGAAAACAATACGAATTACGTTTAGTTACACTTTTTTTCATTTTTAAACGAAAGATAAAGTTAAAATTGAGGTATTGTAGCCATGCAACGCCAACATTTGACGAGGGCGGAGATGTTACGAGCTGTGGGAATGCTGGAAGCTGGGTCTGTTCAGCGTAATGTTGCTGAGGCCATAGGGACCCACCAAAATGTAATTTCAAGATTGTGGACACGCTATCGTGCCACAGGTGAAGTAGCGGAGAGGCACCGGGGGCCAAGTCGCATCACTACCTCCAGACAAGACCGATTTTTGCAAATTACTGCGCGAGCTCAACCAAATGCAACGGCGACTCAATTGGTCCAAAGGCTGCGAGTGGAACACCAAGTGCTTGTGAGTGACCAAATTGTAAGAAGGCGACTGCATGAAAGCAATCTACGCTCTCGTAGACCACTCCGGGTCCCACCTTTACGGAGAGGCAATCGTGGACGACGATTAGAATGGGTTCGGAACCACGTGGACTGGGGCCGTGAGCAATGGTCCAATGTGCTGTTCACGGATGAATCCAGGTTCGGCTTCCATCCAGATTCACGAAGGACGCGTGTTTGGCGAGTTCCTGGACGATGGAGCCGTCTTCAGAACCCTCAGGAAGTTCACCCATACCAAGGAGGAACAATTATGGTTTGGGCAGGAATTCGTCTTGGAGGACGGATGGATCTCGTTTGGGTTCGGGGCAATATGACGGCAGAACAATACGTCCAACAGGTGCTGGGGCCCGTAATCTTGCCCCACAGAACACACATGGGGCAAGATTTCCTGCTCATGCACGACAATGCCCGGGCACACACGGCGAGAACGGTAGCAGCTTGGTTACATACACACAATGTTAGGGCCTTAGACTGGCCTGCTCAATCGCCAGATCTAAATCCCATTGAGCATGCGTGGGATATGCTGCAAAGAAAAGCTCTGAAGGAAGTTCCTGAAAATCTGGCTACAGAAGATCAACTTTTTGCGCACCTCAGAAGGACATGGGACAATATTCCGCAGCAAGACATTGACAACATTGTTCTGAGCATGCCGAATCGTTGCCGATGTGTTATGAACATCATGGGCGCTTTCTCAGACTACTAACTTCAAGTTTATAAACACAAATTAAATGATTTTTCTATTTTTTTCAGTTTTTACTCACAAATTAAATGTTAATTCATATACGGTTTCCGTCTATGCTTCATTTTTTTTCCATAAAAGCCTGAAATTGTAATCGAAGTACCTTAACCATTATTAAAAAATGGTAGAATATTAAATAACGTATCTTTTAAATATATACATGTCATATAAATAATTAACACATTGATAGTAATTCGCTTTTTTAAAAATATCCCTAGACCGTGTTGATGTGTGTATTTAATAAAGACATAAAATTGTTTTCAACTTTTACCTTCTGTGTTAGAGGGAGGGCACTGAATGCGAGGAGCATCAGACTGGTCAATGTGGTTGAGGGAGGCCTATGTCCAGTTATTAGTGGACACATCTTTCGGTTGAAATTGTGATATTTGATAAAGGTAATCTCCGCAAGAACCTATCCGATTACAAAAACTTTTCCACTGATGTACTGTGGTACTCAAACACGTCAACCATAAAAAAATTTGACGAAAGCGCTTTCTATCGCAAAAATGTAACTCGACCAAGTGAAATTGCTCGTTAGTTTCGTATTAAACGTATGTTGCTTGAGTTAATTGCATTTGCGACTATTTGTTGTTGATTGAGATTAAGATAATAAACACATTTTTATTTTTTATTTTTTTATTATTGAATTGTCACTACAGAACTTAGTAGAATTATTTATTTACATAATTTATAGCATTTCGTGGCGGGGATTTTACACTATAGCTGGCAAAGATAAACATGATAAAACACTTGAAGGAAGTCGCAAGCAAAAGATAGTAGGTATTTTATAATCCTAAGAATGTGCCCTGGCAGGCGTTGAACAGGTGTTCCGGGGTGGTCCTTTAAGAAGTCAAGTTGCCCCGTTTATGTGCTGGTGGTGATCACCAGGGTGATTTTCTTTTTTAATCCGTCAGTTAGGTTTTTTTTTTTTTTCCTTTCTAGGGTTCATCAATAGGATGGACCCTAATCTTATTACAATCTAGCCTTATAAATAGACTAATAAGTAATTTAATTATAACCTAAACTATTACATTGTCTTTAGTAAGAATGTGTCCAGTAGCACTTTTCTTATTGTCTCTATTAAGGCGAATACACTTCGTTTTTGTTTTTATTTGGTAGCACTTTCGTACGTTACACTATTCACATTCACTAAACACTAACTCGAACGGTTTTGTTCTTTTTAGTCTTCTCACTATGTTTGTGTGGTCGAGAAGCTGGATTGCCTCGACGTTCACATGCTGATGAAGTCTCTTTTCGTGGGCTTCTGCAAATTTTTTGATCACTTTTTCGATGAACTCAACTTTTAGGTCCCGATGGAGGTCATCATTTCGTATGTACCAAGGTGCATTTACAATTGCCCTTAGCACTTTGTTCTGGAATCGTTGTATAATTAATATATTGCTCTGTTTGGTGCAGCCCCATAGCTGAATACCATAAGTCCAAACTGGCATCAGGACTTGTTTGTATAGCAATAATTTGTTTTGCACAGACAGCATGGAGTTTCTTCCAAGCAGCCAATACATTCTTTTATATCGGAAGTCGAGTTCTTCTTTTTTCTTCTTGACGTGGGTTTTCCAGCGTAACTTTGCGTCAAGGGTCATACCGAGATATTTGGCTGTATTCTCGTATGGAACTTGTTTATTATTAATATAAACTGGAGAATACTGGTGTATTTTGTTGGTAAAATCTATGTGAACAGATTTGGATTCATTTAGTTTAATCCTCCATTTTTTGGTCCAGTCATAAACTTTATTAACAGCCATTTGAACTGCTTCGACGTGGTTCGACGTCAGTTAGGTAACGTAAAAATATTGAACGGAAACATATTTTTCCTTTTGCCACGTAAACAACAAATTACGACAATATCGACGACGTCACGGTGTGCAACACTTTAAGGTCTATCCACACATATCAGGGCCGTGCCCGGGACATGGACGGACCGTACCCCGTCAGGGGCTCAAAAAAATATCGGTGTGTACATTTTATATGAACTCGTTCACACACGTCCGTGCACGGGCCAGTGACGGGGCTTCAATGCCTGGGCCCGGCCCTGACATGTGTGGATAGACCTTTATACGGACAAAGTGACGTCACAAGCCCCCACTCCTGAACTTTGATGCACTTTATCTTTGTAATTTTTTTATTTATTTGATAAAGCAAAAAATACGGTTACAATATTATTTTATAAACTCACTGACGAACTAAATAGAATTATTATTTTTCTACCGAGGAAACATCCCTATTGGTAAATTTACTCAACACTGAGTAAAAAGACATAAAATGCTGATTTACCCCTCCCATGAGTCAATGGTTGGCCATAAAGATATAATAATTCTCAATATTTTAGGACGAGAAAACGAGCATATCCTCAATATATTTCGGTT
The DNA here is from genome assembly GCA_948252205.1 of Orthosia incerta. NCBI lineage: Eukaryota > Metazoa > Arthropoda > Insecta > Lepidoptera > Noctuidae > Orthosia > Orthosia incerta. The sequence goes on along the minus strand of OX411762.1, from coordinate 23,985,992 downwards.
TTCAATATTAGGTTTATCCCACAACGAATGCGAAGAGTTCAAATACAAATTATTCACAGAAGCCAAAGTAAATCTACTGAGTTCCAGTAACTCGAAAAACGGATATATTTTAAGGTTCTTAATACTGTTTATTTTTTTCCTTTGATTTTTATTGATATTATTTTGTTGTAATATTCTTTGTCTTTATTTATTTATTTTTGAAAACAGAAAACTCTTCAAACTGAAAGAACTTATTATATACAGATAGAAGAGTTTTTTATTTCTGTAAATATAGGTGATATGGGAAGGGGGTCATTTACAGTTATAAATTATAATTTTATTTTCTACACGATTGAATGAAATAACTAAGACGGAACACGGCAACTATGGTCCATCTATTTGCGAAGTTATTGCCAAGTCAATAAGTTTTCTATAAATCCACGAAGTAGTTATGTCCAGCTAGATCCTTGAGATTATGATGTTTAGTGAACTTTCTGGATCTTACTAAAACGTGGCTCAAGCCTCAAACCGCAAGAAATCGGATCACGTAAGCTAACTTTTTATTAGGGTCCCGTTGGTAAATAGCCGCGAACCCTTATAAATTGCTTCACTCCATTAGTTTGTGCATCAGTCTGAATCAGCTTTATTTTGTTCCCGAAATGATATCTTCGCTAAATATTTGATACATTGACGTTAGAAGTAGTTTCATTATTGCCAAGGTTGGATATTTTGGAAATTGTATGTATGTGGCTTGCAAAAGCCTTTTTAATAAAAAAATTGGCAGTTAGTAACTTAGTCACAATAAGTTAAGTGACAAGACAGGGTATTGACATCGAGCCATTGCCTATCTGACTTCCATATGCCAATCATTGGTGTCTCATCCCATACAAAGAAACTGTCCCGACATACTGTACTAATTAGTCTGATTATTTGATTTAACTATTGATATCGATTGATTATAAGATGGTGATCTATCTATTGCCGTGGAACGGACCCGAACGCGATTGATTTACAAAAAATAATCGGTATAATCAGATGAAAAACGCTAGTACGTGGCACGGTTTCGTTGTATGGGATGAGGCATCTGTATGCTAGTTATTAGTATGCTAGTATTATATTTTCTGTGTCCCAATACTTGGATAACACGAAACCCTTTGGCATGACTGGTTGTATTTCCTGGCTTCTCACTATCCGTTATGACTGTCAGACATCCACCAATGACAGCCAAGACCTACCGGCTTAAAGTGCTTGCTGAGGCACGTAGGAATCTCGGTATGGTAAGATATGGCCAAACATTCACGGACCGATCTCATTATATTAGTAGGTCAACTTGTATATTAATTGAACGCTTAGCATGACAATCAACATACCCATAAAACAAATAAAATGCCCCAAACATAATACCCCACACAATGTTGACAAACTTAATACATTTCAACAATAATGAGCTATAATTTTCTTCATAGTTACCCATTTGGTTAAGGTCATTAGGTTTGATTTGGACAGAACAAAGGAGAATGCTACTAGTACTGTCTATCAAATCTTTTGTGATAGTTGTACATGTTTGATGTGTAAAATGGAGGGACTCATTTTCGTGCTCATTGTTAATGTCATGTACTTTTCTGTTTCAAATTTTATTCTTTGTCTATTTGTTTAGGTAAAGACTATCTATATGGCCATTAAGATTTTTTTTATTATTGATTGGCTCGTGATTTACAACCAACTCACTGACGGTAAGCGAAGATGTGGTCGACGTTGAAGCACGCTTGCCTAGAAGTAACCTATTTATTCTTGACTTAAAACCCCCAGTTTGTTTAGTAAAAGCTATCTATCATTAAGTTTTAGTCACATTAAATCTAGAGTTACGAATGCTTAGCTTGAAGATACTTGATCACATTGTTTTATTGTAAGTTTAACTTGCGATTTTAAAATCGGCATGCTCTTGTAATTCACACGAACATAAATAACAAGTTTATTGTTAGTAATCAATAAATAGAAAATGAAACTGTTCGTGCAATATAAAGTTATGAAACAGATGAAACTGACTTTACAACTGCTTAATAATAAATATCTATGAAACAAGGAGACTTATTGCTCCAAACCCAAATTACTTGGGATAAGGGCAGAAAGGTGATGTTTGTCTAAACTCCACAATAACATTAGACATTTAAATAAGCCCATTTTACAGCTTATTCAACCGATTTTGACTTCTATTGCGTTGGTGATAAGACAAATGGAAGATGTAGAAATCTGTTGGCTTTGGTAACAGGTTTATGCTTTTTATGTAATCCTTATGTTTACGAGATAGAACTCAAAATCGGTTGATCGGACTTTAAAAAGAGTTGTAAGGACGTTTCAATCAAATCAAATCATATTTCAAATAGAGCAAAAGGCGTTACACAAAATTGAAGAAGCGCTAGACAAAATTTCTTTTGATGCCAGCGATGGTGATGCTCAAAATGCAAAAAGGATTGACCTTAACTCTCAGACAAATAACATACTATAATTGATAGCGTCGCAACAGCGTAATATGTATAGGATTAACAAATGCAATCGAAATATAACGAGATCAATCCCATACATTTTGTCATTTCAACAATCGCTACTGATGAATAAATAAGCATTTTGTGCCATTTCGATGGCACTTTGCAATTCCATAAACTTTGTCACTTTTGTAGTTAGAATGACACTTGTCGAGAGCCTCAGGCCTTGCAAGCTCTGTACGACCGTTAGAGCATGCTCAAGGACTCTGATGGCAAGGATGTTCCTGACACGGAACTGTGTGAACAACTACAAACAAAATGTACAGAACCATCTTTTTTCGTCCCTAATCCTAACTCGAAAATGAGTAGATACTTCTTAAAATAACCCGAGACAGAACTATTTGGCGCAGGAAACTGAGGAAACCCAACTCCAAATAATGGAACCAGGGAAAGATGAAGGTTTCCTAAAATAACATAACTCTAAACTCACCACTATCATCTTCTTCTACCTCCACGGTTCTCGCCCCCTCCGGCAGATTCACTTTCAGTCCCTTCATCTTGAAAAACTCTTGAACCATCTTCATGAAATACTTCGCCAACTCTGCCCACTCTGACAAGAAACTCCTCGCTTCATTTGTTTGTACCACATTAGCTTCTTTTGTCGCCTTGATTCCTAATTTCTCTATAGTTTCATCATCCAAAGGTACCAAGCTGACTATGTTATTGGCTTTGATAGTCTCGTTGTTGTTTAAACTGTCGCCGAATATAGCTTTCTTGGCTACTTTTAAGGCTTTGTATTTGACACAAGATAGAGCTTCGCCTCGCAGAAAGCAGCCATCTTTGACGTAGTGGAGGTAGCCATCTTCTAGTGTGTGGATGTGATGTAGTGTGGCTAGGAGGAGGAAAGTTTGGAGAAGAAGTGCTGGCTTGAGTGAGGTCATCGTGGTATCTGGAAGGAAGTAAAAGAAAACATATGAAGATATGAATACAGTTCATACCGGCGATTAAGCTTTGTAAGTACTAGTCTGTAGATTACGTGAAAACCAAAAAGAAGTAAAAAAAACAGAGTTCAATTTATGACAAATATTTTTGATACAATGGTTTTCTTAAGAAATATTGGAACACGGTCAACTGTCTATTGTAAGAGAAATTACTTTTTTTGATTTACACAAATGTTTGGTTGCCTATACCATTGCTATACTTATTAGGGCTCCCGCTAACAGAGGTGATGCGACACTGCGAAAACAAAATTGCTGTTTAGATTTCTATGAAAAAGTGCGTCAACGTTATTGTAATTGTAGCATTGCCACCTGTATTCTCCCGAAGGATTAGGAAGAAATGCACTTAAAGAAAGTGCCTCAACAAATGTTTAATAATCAGATTCACCTTATTACAAGCTATAACCGATATTTGTTAATTCTTTTATCTCAGTTGCCATAAACCAAGACTTTCATTACGTCGACAAAGGCAGCAAGCTTCTGTTTCAATTTACTTATAGACCATTAAACAGACTGAAAGTCTTTGTCATTGTAAAGTTTTACGATAAGCGGAATTTAATGTGTGTTTGTCTGCTCTTTCTTTGTAAGTTAAGTTGTGTTTTCATTTGGAATATCAGGCGTCACGTCAATTTGTAATGTATTTTATTGTTTTGACACTTGTGGAATTTTCAGAGTTATTATTGTTGAAATTTTTTGACAAAAATTCCCTGTAAATTAAAACTTCAAAAAGGGTGGAACTGTCTATCACATAGACAAAATACACGTTAGAATCCAGCACTGTAACAGTGATAGCAATTGTTAAAATGAACAAAATCTTGGATATGTTAAGCGTTGTCGAAATTACAGAATGTAAGGGATTTTTTCTCAGTTTAGCAATTGACTAGAGGATTTTAATTCGAATTTTCTATACAGAAGATTTTTGCTGATACGGCCCTTGATCTTTTGAAGGATTAATAACGTTTAGTCAATAAACGAGTAGTATAGTTATTTAGATATTCGAGTTACTTAAATGTACATAAATAAACCCATAAGGTACAATATTATTTTCTCAGATAAAATTATAATGGCCATATTTATATGATAATGTACATAATTATGTACATCACATCATCAGCCTATTAATGTTCCCACTGCTGGGACACAGGCCTCCTCTCTGAGAGAGGGAATGGGCCGTATTCCATCACGCGGGCCCATTGCGGGTTGGTGGATGTCACATGTCTTCGAATTTTTGGTTCTTGGACATGCCGGTTTCCTTACGATGTTTTCGTTCACCGTTGTACGTAATTATGTACACGGGTAGGTACTTAATATCAAAATCTCTTAATGAACCTTTATTTATTTTAATAAACATTGTCCTTTTCAATTACTCATGTCTAGGCTTACTATAAGAACATAGTATACTATCTAACGTCTGTTGAAAGTCTTCTTATTAATTAACAGGTTTCAACTCGGCTTTGTGTTTCCTTAAGACTTAAATAAAACTTGAAAAGCAGCCTCATTCATGTTCTTAGTAAAGTCTATGTTTACAAGGTAAAATATTTATGTACTTAAAATAAATAAGTCTTTGTTGGTGTTTTATATAATTCGAAGAAAATATAATATTTCAAACTTAAAAGCCATGTTAAGCTTCGCTTGGCAATTCTAGTATTATTTTTACGAAAAATGTGAAAACTGTTGTAGTTTTTTTCGAATCTATGTTTTTTTTCGTAATTTCATCAAACTTATAACAAAACAAATGGTTTACGTTTATTCGTAGAAGATAATATATGTAAGTACAAATCAGATTATCAAAATAGCTGGGTAGATGGGAATATTCCAATGACTCACAGTGCAATTTAGCCCTTTGCTAAGAATAGTTACAGCATTGATAACAGTATTTGTGCCATTTTAAATTTAGTGTTGTGTTTTTAATTTTTTTTAATTTGGTGTTTTTTTACCTTTGTATAGATTCTTTTACCGATTGTGAATGTGTAAACATTGTAAGCTTTCTAGATTTCTAGATGATTATTAACATTTGTTAACCTTTTATTTCGTTTTATTTATTTTTTTGTTTGTTTTTTTAATTTCGTACGACTTATTGTCGGGTCCACGTTGTTCCGCCCATATCCAAGTACTAATGCTGTAACATGGAAATATTGTAATCACAATTTTTTTTAAAAGAGTAACCATGGAGTTTCTTGCCGGTTCTTCTCCATAGAAAACGACTAACCCGAACCGTGCACCTTTTGTCGACGTTTTATAAGTGCCCATGATGGTCTATGTAAAATAAAAATAAATGATTTTGATTTTAATTTCGGCGCCATGTCCCAAAGAATGCCTCACCACTTGTAGAGTTATCTGTGCAACAACACCTGCACCTTAAAATATCTTTGTGAGGCAAATGACAACGCTGTCTGCGTGGCTGAATTCTGGTTAAAATATATTTAATTTTGGAATTCTGAAATCATCGATACAACGAAGAATTACGAAAATTATTTTATTGATAGGAAGTGACACTACCGCCTAGTTTCATAAGCTGTGGTTTAATGCTCGGCGAAAAACGGGCCACTGACCACTGCCACTGGTAGCCAGCGACAGCGACTTATCACACTTTTCCATGTATTTTGTGCAGACGCACCGCAAACGGTGGCGGCCACTCGCTACAGCAGTGTCCACGACTCGCTACTTGTGGTCACTGCGGGCCACACAAGAAGCAGTAGGCCGTTAGGCATCCTACGTATCGCACACGTCACCATGGAGCACGACGCTGCCTCAATGGATATCGATACTTCCATATCGGAAATCCAATTACGTCCCGCTATTTGGTATTCACATTTTGATCTATTCAGCAATAGAAACCTGGCGGCTAACGAACACCGGTGGCTGTTGCGCACTTCTGCCCCTGTTTCAAATGTGGCGGTAGAGCGCGACAGCCACGGTGGCTATGGTCGGTAGCCCGTTTGCGCCGAGCCTAAGTTACGAGAGTAAGGCTGCAAAGAATATCTAAATGTACAATAAAGTATATAGGTAATGAAAAAACTTTTAAAATAAAAAGATAAAAAAACAACGAAAAACTTTTTAAAATCCAATTAAAAACAATATTTATCTAAATATTTTCAAAAACATTTTATGTAAACCAAACCAATTGATCATAACTTCATTAGTTTCGACTTCAAAAACTTTTATTAATGAATTCCGAAGTTTAAAACAAGTGAAGTTTGATTGTCTTCTGAAAGTTTCGTGGATTTTTTAATATTTTACGATAGATCTTCATTTGTTTGTGGATATGGATCAATAGGTAAATATTTTACCTATTTCTTGGTCTTGAATTGAGATTTCTAAATTGTTTGGTTTATAACTTCTTAAGGCCCTTACTCCGATTTAGTATCGCAAAACGGTTGTTTTCTAAAGCATACTCCTTAGTAACTATGTTAAAAGGTTTGAATAAAATACTATATTTATTATAAATTATTTGTGAAACATGTTTTTTTCGTATAAATAATCTTTTGCTTTAAAAAATAATTAACAACACCATATTTTTACGCTTTTTCACTATAGTTTCCTTGCTGAGTGACAGGAGCTATATTTTATTCCAGAAAATTTATGGTTCCTGTAAAACATAGGCCGCAGCACAAAGCCTGGAAATTAATGATGATGATGAATTGACGATTGGGAATCCGTGGAAAAACTAGTAATTTAGTATGTATTTATTATATACATTATTAGACATCACTAAATAATTACAGTACAAACATTTATAAAGATAAGTGTACAATAGGCAGTCTTATCGCACAGGGCAATCTCTTACAGACAACCTTTGGATGGACTGAACGAGAGCAGATAGAAAAAACAAAACATCCTAAATAATATAACTTATGCATATATACATAAACTCACGCCTTTTTTCCATGGGGGCAGGCAGAAACTACAGAACGCCACCTGCTACGATCGTTACATACTTCTTTTGCTTCACTCACATTCATACATCTAGTCATACACACGCCGGCTATGAGTATAATAACATAAAATATATATATATAAAATATATATATATATATGGGTATGAGTTTATAATAACATAAAATACATACCTACATACAATACAAAATAATATACGAATTAATATCATATATATTATTATAACAGTGAAAGGAGAAGAATAATTACAGTAAATTTATAATTGTTTCTGTTGGATTGAACTTTGATTTTACTTGAGAACGTAAATATATGTGATGAAGATAAAATTACTTTTACCGTCAGCAAGGAAGGCTTGAGAAAGATGGACGGAGAGAGGAGGGTCTTTGTTCGTGTGTAGGATAGAATAGAATAGACACAAAAAGTAATAAACACTAAGCATCAAAAATGCATTGCTTCTTAGCTGTGAAGCTTCTTAAATACGGAACCATAAATTTTTTTTTTTTCAATTATTCTAATAGTACTTTTCCCAAGCTTAGTAAATTGCTAATCAGAAACTTATTAAAACTAGCTTCACACTCGTAACTAAGCGAACTCTCGTTATGTGGGGTCAACCGGCGATCAATTAGAACTTTCGGTTGAAACACATGTTTGATAATGACAAAGATAAACTTGTGGTACAGTTTGGGTCTCATAACTCATTTAAAACAAATTACAGTTTGGTATCACCCAACAGTACAGTCAAACTGTTTGATTCATGACCTGTTTAGCCGATAATAATTCGTTTGAAAACTTTGAAACATTAAAGTTTTCTTTAATATAAAAACTGTGTCATCAAGTAGATCTTATAAAAACTTTTTAACAAAATAAATTACCGACGCGACGTCCAAAGAAAAACATTTGAAAGTGAACAAAAAATATATATATATCTAGCAGGAGAATGGCCAAAAGTGATACCAAAAAGTCTCAAGCATCAAGAAAAATAAAATATAGTAGTTTCAGTTAATTTACTAGTTTGTTTGTATACATGGGCAGAAGCCTTTTTTTAAATTATGATCACACCTTTCCATTACACTCTGTATTGTCTGGCTTGCGAAATTCACATCGATTCCCATTAGGGAATTGAATACCGCATCAAAATCTCGATCCTGCATTAGGGTCATCGCTCCCGTGGATCATGCGGCAATCGCGGGATTGAGTTTTCTGGTTTTATTTAGTTTTTGAAAAAAATGAAATCAAAAGAACGTTTTTTAATGGTTTATTTCAATCAATTGAATATACGAGTAATGATGTTTAAGAGGTATAAATAATCAGCTTCTTGTAAGGAACGATATGTGATTGGCAAAAGGATTACGTTCCGATCCGATGAATCATGTATTCACAACACAAAATGGAAATTCAAAATTTATTTAGCTGTAAGTTAAAAGTTGAAACCAAATTATTTTCGATACTAATTCTATAGAAAAATCACGAGTTCCATGGGAAATCTTTTGAAATAATCAGAACGGCGTCTTAGCCTATATTAATTAAATATTAATTTTTAGGGTTCCGTACCCAAAGGGTAAAAACGGGACTCTATTACTCCGCGGTCCGTCTGTCTGTCTGTCTGACTATCCGTCTGTCACCAGGCTGTATCTCATGAACCGTGATAGCTAGACAGTTGAAATTTTTCAGATGATGTATTTCTGTTGCCGCTATAATAACAAAATACAACAACCGTGATTTTTTTGCCGTTATTTGCGAAAATGGTACGGAACCCTTCGTGTGCGAGTCCGACTAGCACTTGGCCTGTTTTTTCATGCCCGCAAACGAGCGGGATCCCGCATGAGTAATCCCACATTATTATTTATTTCATTACATTTCTGATCCCGAAAAAAGGTGCGGCGTTTACGGGATTAAATTACGGTGAATATTTTGTTTGAAATCGGCTTGTGAGTGCGTTAGTTGTTACTTGAAGATTGATTTCCCATTAACGCGCCACACTTTTTTTTTATTTTTATAAATGGACTGTTTAGTAATAACGTAACATTACCTACATTACTTCACGCTTGTAACATAGATCACCGAAAATCTGAAACATTTATGAATATCTTCCTACCAAGCAAAATTAACTATTTAATTCAATTTAGGTGCTATTTGGAAACGGTTGCTTCGTAGAAACGCCTACAACAGGCAAAACTTTGGATGGTTAATTTCAGCCGCTTCAATTCTGTAATCAACCTTTCATATTTAGCCCAATTCTGAGTTTAATTTGTGATAAACATATTGACTAACTAGCTGTATATAAGGTTAATGCAGACATACGCGACAGTGCTACAAAGATGTGATATTGAGTTTTTATAGAAATTGTTGTACGGGTAATATAGCCGGGTATAACAATTTCTATAAAAAACCGGCCAAGTGCGAGTTGGACTCGCGCACGAAGGGTACCTACAACTTGTAAGTCGCGGCCGATGCCACTGGGCCACCACTGCTCACTGGGCCACACGTATGGGTTAGATGAAAAAAAAAATTGAGTTTCAGTTCTAAGTATGGGGAACCCCCAAAATTTTTTTTTTTTTTTGTGAAAATCCTAATGCGGTTCACAGAATACATCTACTTACCAAGTTTCAACAGCATATTTCTTATAATTTCGGAAAAAAAGTGGCTGTGGCATACGGACGGACAGACAGACAGACATGACGAATCCATAAGGGTTCCGTTTTTTTCCATTTGGCTACGGAACCCTAAAAACGGTGGTCCCATCGTTGTCGCAACGCGCCTGTGCAGACGTACGCGACGTGCCAGAGCTACAAAGGTGGGACATTGAGTTGCCATAGAAATTGATCTTCGGATAATATAATAATGTCCGTTTCACTGTATCTATACCGACACATACGAATTAAATTTAATCTTAACGTATTTAATAATACGTATAATATAATTGTTTATTTTTTATTATTTCCATTCCTAAAATCTTGACGACACATTAAAACGTACGTCGCGCAAAGTCTGCCGCGGGATTTAAACATAATATACAACGACCCAACACCCGACTGGTTGGAGGATCCTTCCTTTTTAATGGAGGTTGTGGAACTTAACATTCCATCCTATTGAAAAAGGATTGCTGCATCGTCGCGTCACGCATGTCTGCAGGAGCCTTAAAATTTATAACATTATTTTCTCTTCGCAAATGGAAATTTCACAATGTTTCTCCCAGATTTTAATTTAATTGAAATAATTTCAACATGATGAATTAAATTAACAACATTTAAATGAGACGACAGTCTATTCTTTAGATAGTAATATCGCCATAAACAAAAGAATACTGTGGTCTTTGTTAAATAGAAAGTTATCATTTAATGTGTGTCAAATCACAGCCACACAATCCGCATTATAAACACCAGATTGTGTTCAAAATCCTACAGAATTTGGGCTTTTGTACTCAAATCAAAAACTGTGTTCACCTCTTGTGTTTTTTTATTTATTTATGACAAAACTTTAATTGCCGCAGCAGTTAGCTGGTCATCATTTTGCAATTCATTTATACTTCAGTAAAACTAACACAGCATAATTATGTACAGTCACTATACCCTTGTTACTAATGAAACTTCTTCATCAAATAATTTTTCGATTTAAAACCGGCACCGCATCAAATCTACTATACCGAATCTATAATCTCTTGCCGAATACACATTCGGCAAGAGTGATTATTGAAATAAGCATTGAATACCACTTTGTGTTGGGATTTCAGTCCTATCATCTCTAAAAGTACTTGTCTATCGAAGAATAATTACTTAAATTAACCGAGAACCTATACTACTTAATATTATAAATCCGAAAATAACTCTGACAGTCTCTCGTACGGTTTTACAGATTTGGAACAATCTTGGCACACGGGTCCACCATATCCTTGATAAGGGCATTGTTTACTTTTTATACGCTTGGGTAAAATAAAGCGACTGAATACAGTAATCTATGAATTCAATTGATATTAATTTATAGGTATATTATATTAGTGAGCTTTCAATTTTACAACTTGGTATAAAATCGATCAATCAATCAAGAAAAAAGTTTCATCCGAGTTAAGCCACAGCAACGGCAGGCTTATTACGTATCTTTTGCAAGAGCAAAACGATATTGATTTTGTCGCAATAATTGCTCTTCCATTCAGAAGTTTTAGAGTTGTTTATATTAATTAGCAAACGATTGTGTAGGACCTACCATACCTACACTGCAGGTAGTTCCGACTTTTATAACATAAAGCGTTTGCTTGCTATCGTTTTGCTCTTGCAAAATATACGTAATAAGCCTGCCGGTTATCTACGTTCCACGTGCAGTTTATCTCGGTTGCTATCTTAGTCCATCCAACATCCCAGTTAATACACATCATTCAATATGTATTCATCGAACCCACAACAACTATTGGCAACCAAGTAAATAAGCACTTGTTCTAAATACACGACAATTTTCTTGAAAGTACTAAAACTGCTCCCATACTTTCAACCGCAGTGCAAATTATAGAAATTATTTTTTACAAACACGCAAAGATACACCGTGCAATTTTAAAGAAAATGTTGCTTGGAACGAAGTGAAATTATAATTATGTGCGTTTTGCTAGTGGTCTAGAAATTAATATCAAATGGGCTGACGTGAACTACATGCAAATTACATTAATTTTTTCACCGTTTTCAATGTTTTGCATACGTGTAGGTTTTTATCTTGAAGTGTTAGAAGTACTCGTAGATTAAATACTACATGGTATGAATGAGATCCATCAAAATGTTCTCTGAATATTCAGGTACGCCACATCTTTCTGACTGGATAATATTGGACCACAGCATGAGCATGTAATGTAGAGGAATAAGGAAAATGTCGTGACGAAAGTTTTTAGTATTAATGGGGATGGCTTTAAGAATAGGGAAAGATGAAATAAATGATGGTTGGTCTGAATGAGAGATGATATATCTAGAAATGATGTGGATACTGAGATGATGACAATTAAACAAGTAGGTATGGAAGAAGACATGTTGCGTCGACTCCAAATAAATTCGGATAACACCAAGAGAATTCAGATGGCTCCTTTGTGATATTATCAAACAGAACCGATGTTATGAACAGTAACAAAATCTTAGGTACCTATTGACAGCGCGTCACATTTTTTTTTTTTATAATTTTTCCTGGGTGCGTTTACAAACATAAACTCACATAAACAACACCCAGAGCCGGAACAACTATCTGTAGGACATACAAATATTTGTTCCGTGCGGGAATCGAACCTGCAACACGCAGCGCAGCAGTCAATCGCTTACCACACCACTGCGCCAACCGTGCGCCGCAATTGCGTGAATAGAAGATTGATATCTCTTATCCACGCAATTTAAATTGTGACGCACGTATTTTCTAAGAAAATTTTAAGCGCCAACCGTTTGACTTGCTTCATATTGCACCCATGTGAGCATACTTGCAAATAATAAAAATCGCGTATCGGTGTGCTATAAATGGCCCGTCGAACCATCAGTTAAACAATGTATTCGTGTAACTACTTAACTATGTACCTACTTTAGGAATTCGAGACTATCAATTTGACGGTCTTTTTTTTCTTGCGAAATCATCCAATGACTTCTCCCGCTCTGGGTAAAGCAGGAGGGCGTGTCAGATTTTTGCTGACTAAAACCCAACCATGTTCCTTCAGTTGCTTGAGCTAGAACCGCGGTGACTCTCTTTCAAATTTATCCGCGACTATTTTTATAACGCAAAATTATAATTTATAAACCTTCTCTATCTATGAGGCGTCAAAATTCCATCCAACACCTGAGGATTTTGCATATATCTACCTAGTTTTAAATAATAGTTATTATACTCATATTATCCGAATCTAGTTTCCTCATCAGTCTAATAAGCCAGTTTTCTTAATTACGACGAGATTGCGATTTCGCGGCAGCCACCGTGAAACTAAGCGGCGTTTAAATTGTCACCTGGCGAAACGAGGCATTTAGTCATTATGTGGTGTGCGATGGTAATCAGGGTAAAACTATGGTGATGCGTGTTAATCATGGTAGTCCATGTTGTACAAATTTGTGTAAACTCATTTATTACTACTGAAGAGCATAAGTTTACCTAATCATAGAATAAGCTAAAGAATCTTTACAACATTGAACACAACCATAATTCGTATTACACCACAGAAGTTTTTAGAATAATTCGATTTTAATTTGGCAGCTAAGGGGTGGCATTCTATGCTGAAGTCTGTGTCAATCTGGCGGTCTTTAAGTCAAGAGTGAATAGGTTACTTCTAGGCAAGCTTGGTTCACCGTCGACCAAGTCATCGCATACTATCAGGTGAGATAGTAGTCAAACGCGAGAAAATAATAAAAAATCAGCAGCTCGCGTTTGACCACTATCTCGCCTGATGTTAAGCGATGATGTGGTCGACGTTGAACCAAGCTTGCCTAGAAGTAACCTATTACATACATACATTATTATTAGTTATTATCAAAAAATCAAACCTTTTATAGATCACTAGACGTTTTAACGGGGCTAACTCAAGCATTAGTGAGTTACTTTTCCCGACAAAAAGCTAATTACTTAAGTCTGGCTGTCTATCAGAATTAAAAGAAAATGGATGTATCATTCTGACACCCCCATGAACCGATATCACATCACATCACATCATCAGCCTATTAATGTTCCCACTGTTGGGACACAGGCCTCCTCTCTGTGAGAGGGTATGGGCCGTAATCCACCACGCGGGCCCAGTGCGGGTTGGTGGATGTCACATGTCTTCGAATGTTTGGTTCTAGGACATGCCGGTTTCCTCACGATGTTTTCCTTCACCGTTTTGAGAGCAGTGGTGATGAAATAATTAACACAAAGTAAAGCGCCTACCCGGGCTCGAACCCACGACCTACAACTTGTAAGTCGCGGCCGATACCACTGGGCCACCACTGCTCAACCGATATATCAAAAAACAAAAGAAAGGCTGTGTTGCCATCGGTAATGCTCCAACACCTGCCTCTTATTAGAGCAGGTCTGTCTGGCCATAAATCTAACTGTATTTGGATTTAAATCTGACTGTGGCATTTTTTTAAAGTGGTGTTATGAGAAGACTTTAATGTCTTTTGAATTAAATTGGGTATCAAAATTAGTAGTTGGAGTACAATATTTTACATTAAAAGTAGTTTCACTACTTTATTTTTACGAGCTTTTATTTAACTTGCAATGTATAGTATTTATGTAAGTGTGTTTGGGTCATATCTTGTAACTGCATTCTAAAGCAGTTATCATTCGTCTATAAGCTTTAAATTTTGCGTACACGTTTAGTTTGGATAACAATGCATAGTTAGCTAAGTTACGTCATTCTAAATCCAATATGGTGGACGGCCCAAGATGGCGGACTAGTTATTTTTTGTGCACTGCCATGATGTGGGTATCAAATCAAAGGGTTTGCTCTCTCTCTATCTCTATATAAAAAAAATGCTCCGTCCCAAGAAACAAACGTGTGTCAAAATTTCAGCAAAATCAAACACGTAAGTGGGTCAAATATATCTTACAAGCTTTGATTGCATACAGACACCGACACAAATGAAACTAAACGAAACCTTATCAAAATGAAATTTACAAATTTACGAATAAAAGGAGACAAAATTACGTAGTACTAACAGGTGGGTACTCTATTTTTGGTCCTTTCAAAATATCAGTTTCAAATGACCAAACACATGTAAGTTTAGAAAGGACCAAAAATAATTAGTAAAAAATATGTTTTATATGAGAACACTAAGATTTTGCTTTGTATTTTTTTCGCTATTCTTTTTTATATATTAACTGGTTGTTTTTATATGTTATGTCACGTGATTAATCAGGGCACTACGCATAATACCTAGGCATTATGTATCTAATCAAGTAAAATCAGGCAATGTAATCAATACTTATTTAAACTTCTATTTTTACCACATTGCCTGGACATTATTAATGTTTCTACGTAACGGTTGAGCAATTTGATAATGATGGTCAATAAATCAGTACAAGAGCGAGCAAAGCGAGCTCAGGAGCTTAGGGCACTCCGACACGGTTAGGTTAGGTTTGAAGGAGATGACGGAAGCTGAATAGAGCGAGCAAAGCGAGTGAACTCATCTTCCGTCATCTCCTTTATGTCAGGTAACTTTAGACCCTGTAGACAGAAATAGGATATCTGCGCAGCGGGGCGCCGTCGACTTTGTTGCTGAAATACTAATCGTTCTTACCTATTCTGTACTTTAGTATTTTTTAAATCTTTTTAATGTTGACAAAAAATAATTTTAAAAACACATTTTTATTACCTGACACAATAAGTGATGGGCATTATTCAGAAAGCCCGTTTAATTTGATCATTTCAATAGTTTTTATCATATTGCCTACTCATATTGGTCATTTTTCAAATTGCCCGGGCATATTAATAATGCCGTATTAATCACTTGGTCCATAGCATAAAGCATAACATTTCGCTTACAAGTAAGTTGGTTCTGTTATAAGCCGAATCTGCTCGAGTTTGAATGTGTTGCATTTCGGAGCGGGCCCACATAAATTGCGTGATCAAATTCGTATGCAGCGATATTAGGGATGATGCTTAGTGGAAATGGGTTCGAAAAGTATATTGAATGATATATTTTCATGTGTCTAACAATCAATAAGAACGTCAACACACACTGGGCCAGTGTGCGGCGGGTCGGGTCTAAACTTGCCACAAATATGGAATGCATTGAAAGGAGAAAGCAAAACTTCGGGTAGAGTGGAAGGGTATGCTATGCCTTTTGTAATTAAAAAAGGTATTACTAGTAAAAGTAATCAGAAAATCCTTGAACGTAATAGCTTTGATAGATTGGTGCATTTATAAGGTTTTCCTCTGAAACATCGCTGGAGTAAGACCGATGTAATTTTATAATACTCATTTTTGTGACTTACCTCAGAGTCATAAAGGTCTGGACTACCGAATATACAATGTGCAAATCTATCTTAAATTAACGACTCATCAATATGTTTAACACGGGTAAATAAAGAATATCAAATTCTGTGCCAGCCCTGGAATTCTACTAAAACGGAGCGTCTCAAGTCATACTCAGATTGAAATTCAATTTGTGCTTACACCGCAATACCGCGAGTATAGGATGAAGATGAAATACAGTTTGAAATTCTGAGGCTTTAATTTATACATGAAACAAACAGAACATGTAAGTGACTAGAGGCGTCATTAATAATCCTACAGCTATAATATTGTTAACGCGAAAGTTTGTGAGGATGGATAAATAGATGAATGTTTGGTACTTTTTTACGCAAAACCTACTGAACGGATTTTGATGCAACTTTACATTAATGTAGCTTATACATCAGGATAACACATAGCTAGCATAGCATAGTACATAGCAGAGCTCGTGGCCGCACTGGTCGATCATCAAGGTTAAGCAACGCTTGACGAGGTCGGTCCGTGGATGGGTGAACATTTCAACATAGCTTGTTTCCTTCGTGCCTCGGAAAGCACGTTAAGCCGTTGGTCCCGGCTGTCATTTGAAAATCTTTGACAGTCGTTACGGGTAGTCAGAAGCTTGAGATCTGAAACCAGTCTTGTCACGGGGTACCGTGTTACACAGTTACTGGGTTTTGGAGGTCAGATAGGCAGTCGCTCTATGTAAAAAACTGGTACTCAGCTGCATCCGGTTAGACTGGAAACCGACCCCAATATAGTTGGGCAAAAGCTGGGCAGATTGGACATCAGGGTAACACATATAAAGGAATTGGGGAAATCATTCCAAGAAGCGTAGCCGCGGGCGGGCAAATAGTGATACTTATTCGTGCTGCATTTATTTGCGCTGAGTACAAATATCGGCTGCCAAAGTAATACTAAAATTGTCACAGGTCGCCAATTTCTAGAAGTAATTGTTGACATTCACTGACTCGCTTGATTTGTATAAAAAAAAAAATTGACAGTGCCGTCTTTAGCCGTGGCCGCGAAGGTTTCTCGAAGCTCTGTGACAACACCGTTAGATTTCAGAGATCCAATGGAAGTGTAAAAAGGGATTATTTTGAAATCTTCTTTCAAGCGATTACTGATTACGAAATGGGTTTAAAAGGAATGATTTCTTTTTGCACATGTGTGGTGGAAAGCTGTTAATGTTTTCATTCAATTATTCAAATATGGTTTAGAATGTTTTATGAAGTGGTTTGGAAAAGGAATAATTCGATGAAAGTTTTTTTAATAGTATTGTAATTATCCTGTAAGAGCTAAGAGCAGTGGTGTCCCAGTGGTAATAGCCCCAACTTACGTGTCGTGGATTTGAACCCAGGCAGGCACATTACTTTGTGTAAATTATTTCATCACCACTGCTCTAAAAACGGTGAAGGGAAACAGGCATATCTTGGAATCGAAAATTCGAAGACATGTGACATCCACCAACCCGCATTTGGCCCGCATGGTGGATTAACCTTTCGTGAATTTAGCCCGTGATCGTATTTATACTGTCATGTGCCGCCACGAGTCGCACGCGTCACCAGATAGACTCCAAGCTATAATCCAAGGTGTAATCGCAGATAGACCCAAAATCACATTTACAAAGTTTGTTAGGTTTAAACGAGGATTCACGTTTAGACACAAGCGCAGATTTTTTTTGAATTTGGATTCATTCTCAAACACACGAAAGGTTAATGGCAATTCCTTCTGAAATAGAGGAGGCCTGTATCCCAGCAGTGGGAAAGGTATATTGAAGAGAAATGTTTATTAGGAAAAAGCTGGTCTTTACCGAGCTGTGGGATAGTACGGCCTGGTAATCTTAACTAATATTACAAAAAGATAAAATTGCATGTTTTTATTGTAATAAGAATCTCCGAAAGCACAGATCCTATTACAAAAATTCTTCCACTTGTTGAAATTTACGCTATTAGTGTCATAGGCATACATTGTTTCCAAAAAAGAAGCCTATCCTTTTCTGCGGTATAAGCGAGCAAAAAGCAAGCAAATAATAATTATGAAAAAAGAAATACCACGACTTACTTGAAAACATAAAAAAATACTACTTACTTTTAATTCAACAAATCACGTGAAAACCACAAAAACACAACACTTCACTTTGGCAACAAGAAAAATGAATACAAAATTAAATAAATAAATAAAAATAAAATGGATTCTGTTTGCGTTGCGCGTGCGACGGTAGCCACAAGATCAATGTCAACCAAACGCTCCTGATTCGCTATTTAAGTGATCTAGAATCGAAGCTATAATATGATCCGCATAAATTGAAACCGAATAGCAGGGATTGTCAACTTTTGACCGGTGAGATTCTGGGCAAATTCTACGTACTACAACATTATTTTTCTTTTAATAATTATTTGTTTACATAATATTGATTTTAGTAACCACAAGTTTTAGGCAGAATATTTTTCGCTCACAATGGGCTATGGGTCATCACTGGCAACACACACTGGTCATAGACTTTCGTATTGAGAAGCTGTGGTAAGTTGGATGAGAAGATACCGCGCATCTTCCCGAACGCTGCCCAGCCGCGCCGGATTTAAACCTGCACTCCATTGCTCTTTGAGAAAACCCAAGGCGGAACTTTTTCCAATCAGTGAGCGACCAGGTCTGAGCATTGTATACTTAAATTAATAAATATAAATAGGAGTACCAGTGCTTTAGCAACAATGGATTTATCCATTGTTTCTGTTTAGTCGACGCTTTCAATACGTTGAAATTCTAAGGCTTTCAAGGATATATTAAACTTAATAAAGGATATTCTAAATTTAAAGATAGGAAGGTAGCGCGTTTTAGCCAATTGCCGTTCCACGTGGACTTAGGAACCATAATACTAAACCTACGCAGTCTAGTAATAGTCACTATCTTAATTTCACAATGCTATTTTTAACTGTTTTAGTCACGTCTGGATCAACGCCTGCTCAGAAACGGGAACGAGGTATTGCAGAAATAAAGTAGGAGAGCTAAACTCAGCTGAGGTGCTTCAGGCAGACATAATGATAAAATAAATAAATGATGAATACTAAAATGGCGTCAGTCATTAGTCAGTAAAAGCAATAAAAAGTAGGTACCTACACGCATGCATGCTACAAGTTGAAATTCCAACTCGCACTTGCCTGGCTTTTCTTTTTATTTGCCCTCGCATTGAAGTTTTCAAAAAGGTTCATTATCTCTGCCGTATAACTTACAGATCTACAAGCTCGTGGTTTCGCTTACTTTTTCTTTTGATTTCATTAATATTGTGTAATGTCTGAAATTGATGGTTTCCCTTCGAATTGATAGTAAAAGTGAGGGTGTGAATCAGAGCATTTTAGGCCTATGGTGAATAAAGGTTGTGGTTTAACATGATTATGATAAATTTCTATGGGTAATATGGTAAATAGCAATATTATGACTTTTTCAATTCATAATATGTACTTAATAAGTTTATTTTAGACATCGTCGACATTGGCGTCGGACAACATCGTGAAGAAACCTCAACTTATACTCGTAATTAATATAAGTTTGAAATCGCCTACCCGCATTGAGAAAGTGTGATAATTAATGACCTACAGTGAAACGTGGACACTCACAATACGGCTGGTCCATCAGCTCAAGGTCACTCAGCTTTGGAGAGGAGCTTGGAGTATCTCTGAGGGTTCGAATCCAGAACGAGGTGATCTGGCAGAGAACCAAAGTTGTCGACATACCTCAGAGAA
This sequence comes from Orthosia incerta, assembly GCA_948252205.1. NCBI lineage: Eukaryota > Metazoa > Arthropoda > Insecta > Lepidoptera > Noctuidae > Orthosia > Orthosia incerta. Next base: position 23,965,963 of record OX411762.1, on the reverse strand, counting down.
TAAGCAAGCTGAAGTGGCAATGGGCCGGCCATATTAACCGTAAAACCGAAGACGGTTGGGCTAGACGGGTTATAATAATAAGAAAAGTAAAAACGTGTTTCTTTGTTAAAGGAGATCTCTGGAAGTAATCATTCCAAAAATTCATTAACTACTAAAAACTACACTACAGCTGTGTCTAAGGCTTACTATCCCGGAAAAATTTACGATTCGTGCAAGCCCCTGGAGCTAAGTTGGGGAAAAAACTAGTATGCGCATATTGCTTAGAGGTTTTAATTTTTTTATTAAGCAGGTAATTTTTGTGAAATTTTTAGCACATTGTATTTCTGTGGTGGAATAGTTACATTGAAACATCCTGTACCAGAATTCAATACAAATATTACCGATTGTTACTCTCTAGTATGTATTTTTTTTGTTTGTGCATAATGTTGTTCCTAAGTATTTGACTGCACAAAATGTGTAGTCCAATAAACAATTATAATAAATCTATACCAATATTATAAAGAGGCAAGATTTTTTTGTTTGTGTGTTCTGAATAGGCTCCGAAACTACTGGACCGATTTTAGCAAAATTATTCCCGAGTAACATAGGCTATAAACAATTTTCAAAAAAATTAGAGATCCTTATAAAAATTGCAGTAATGTAACCCAAAGTAGCGAAATTTTGCCTATAATATTAATTATTTGGAGTGCGCTGAGAAAACTATTGATGATACCTAAAATTATGTACAACATGATTAGAGTACTCATTATTCACTACAAAAAAAACTGCAAAAGAATATATCTTATTATCATAGTTGAGTCACAATAGCAGCTTTTGTGTTCTAAAATTTAATTAGATTGCTGGTACAAACAAAAGTTGGTTACATTCGTATTGTAGTATTTATTCTTATTCAAATAAATAGTTTTACAAATTGATAGGTAGGTAGGTACGTATGTAGGATAGGGTAGGGTAGGTTGATCGGTAGGGCAGGTGAGTAGGTTGGTAGGTAGGTAAGGTAGGTGGGTAGGTAGGTAGGTTAGGTGCGTACGGTAGATAGCCAGTTGACGGGAACGAAGTCGCGGGGGTCAGCTAGTTATTATATTGTTTTCTGAGGTTCAAAGGAAAACTTAAATACAAATACAGAGTATGCGTCAATACCACGCAACACGGTCATCGCTTAACATAATGCTGCAACTAGCGTGCAAGACCTCTGTCTTTCAGCGATAGCCGGTGTCAACTGGGTGACGCCGAAACAATGAAACCTTTAGGACAAGTGACGGAGCGAAAATGTTCCATTTATAAATAAAATAAACAAACAAATGAGTAAAAACAAATACCAAACACAAGTGTCCAAAACAAAAGTTCAGTCTTTATAGTTATAGATTAGTACAACACACATACACACATGATACACAACTCTGTCTCTGAGCCACATTTCGCAACGAATAGGCAATTTCCTCAGTGATGCGAGTTTTCAAAGTATTGTTAGATGTTGTGGATTGACAATAATAAAATGAAAAAGAAAACCGGACGCGTCAGAATGAAGCGTGTATAGCTGTTCTTAACTGATAAAATAAGCTCTGATTTCGTTATTGTGGAACATGTGTTTACCCAATTTAGTGGATGGCAATAAATAAATATTTCTCTTAGTGATCATCATCTACCCGTATTATTTTATCCCTTGGTAATTGATTTTGCAAGTTGTCTTCTAAAATATTTCTTAAATTATAACTTATAATAAATTTATTAATTGTTTTTTTTTATATTTGTCCTCTCTCAACGTCACTCTATCATTGACTCCCTATTCAATAATAAATCATGCCTCAATCAATTCATCTTTTGTGTCTGCCTCTCCATCTCCATCCATTTCATCCATTTATCACTTGTTTTGAAACTAGCTGCTGCTTGATTGAGGAGATCAGATAGATAGTCACCACATGCAAGACACTGGTTTTCAGTTGCATGTTGCTACACTGGAAGTGATCCCCAACATAGTTGGCAAAACGCTAGACAGATAGATCTTCTCTTTTAGTTACAGGCATTTTATATCTCCTCAGTATTTTTCTGTGTCGATCAATCGATAAACTAAAAATAAATAATATATAAAAAAAACCGAAGCGAACCAAAAGGATGTAAACAAGAACAAAATCATGCTGTTCACTCGGAGAATACATATTCGTAATACAAACTGACTGACCACCTGTTCCTCCGAGTGCACAACATGGTTTTCTTCCTGTTTGTATCTTGTAAGTTCGCTTTTTGGGGCAATTAGCTCCGAGGCAGTTTTATAACTAATGTAGCTATTTGTAAAATGTGTATTTGTTCCAATAAAGATAGTTGTATTTTTTTTTCGATTCCTTTTAAACATATAAGTGGAATATATTTTTAAACCACCTCTTAAAACCCTTCATTTAGATATACCACTCGATGGGTTTGGAAGAAAATAAAAGTAAGATCCCCACAATACGGCGCCCAAAATCCGTAATATTTGTTTTTTTTTAACGTTTTTTATCTAAGAACATTTGGTTGTTCAAGACGTATTTATATATAATAATAGAATATTGGTAAAGACGTATCTAACGGTGTTTTAATTACATAAATCCGTCTAGCGGTTTGCAAGATATGGGATAGTAAATAACATTATATATATACAAGATACGCGGAATAAACATAACCCTTTTCTTTCAACCGGATATAGCTAGAGCAGATTGATTTAATTCTTTTAATCATTCGAGTAGATTTCAGCCCTCTTCATCAATATTTCCCTGGCACGGCTTGCTAAAACTGTTTTACAATTTACAGCCCTCCTCATCATTATTTGTTTGGGTCTGTTTGCTAAAAATATATTAAGTTTATGATCCGTGACCGTGTTTTTCCATTTTTTCAACAAATAGCAAACTAAGTTAGGTTGACGACCTAACGGACGCTGTGACGACGTCTGATTTGATTTGACGGGTGATCCAATTTCGTACGAACAAAGAGACCTATTTCCGGAGTAGGACAAATTCTGGCACTCAGATTATTATCTTTGCTTAGTTCTTGAGCTTGCGGTGTAGAGATCAAATATCTCGTGATCAAAGAGCTCGTGGCTAAATAAAAACAGTCGCACGGGTCGATCATCAAGGTTAAGCAACGCTTGACGAGGTCGGTCCGTGGATGGGTGACCATTTCAACATACCGAGTTTCCTCCGTGCCTCGGCAAGCACGTTAAGCCGTTGGTCCCGGCTGTTATTTGAAGGTCTTTGACAGTCGTTATAATCAGAAGCTTGAGATCTGACACCAGTCTTGCCAAGGGGTACCGTGTTTACCCAGTTACTGGGTTGTGGAGGTCAGATAGGCAGTCGCTCCATGTAAAATACTGGTACTTAGCTGAATCCGGTAAGACTGGAAGCCGATCCCAATATAGTTGGGAAAAGGCTAGGCAGATGATGAAAGAGACCTATTCCCGGAGTAGGACAAATTCTGTCCCTCAGATTATTATCTTTGCTTAGTTCTTGAACTTGCGGGGTAGAGATCAGATATCAAAGTCGAAATATCTGAAAGGTTATTGCAAAGAATCTGTGTATCTTGCTCTGTTTTTAGCTTTTTGCACATTTTGCTTACTTTAACTTTGAATAAACAAAATGAATTCTATGAAAGTGGATAATTTTAGTTTATGGATAAAAACTGAACTGGTATTTAATTCGGATAATTTTCTCAATAAAACCCAAAATAAGTTAGAATTTTTTAGACTGTTTCTGTTCAAGGTAAACCTTGAAAAATTTCATTTAAAAATATAAACTGGATAATTTCTGGAAGTACGTGTCTTACACAATTATAATAGTATATTATGCAAGTAGTGAATAAAGGACGGTTTTAAAGCGAGAGCCATAGATGAACCACGAGCAAGTGAAGGATTCTAGCAACTGAATCACGACCGTAGGGAGTGACTTATGATGATTGAATCACGAGCATAGCGAGTGAATCAAGTGTTAGAATCCTGAGCGACGCGAGTGATTCATGGACCTCGATATAAATCCGTTTTATTCAAGAGTTGCATACTATATTTTATACCATGACTACGAGAAAAAGAAAGATTTAAGCGAAAGTCACAAGGAAAAATACTAAATAAAAGTTTTATTACCTACAAAATTTAAAAAAAAATGTGAAGTCTCAGAGTTTTACATTTTTTCTAAAATAAAACAGAGCTAGGTAACAGCAACTGTGTTTCAGGGGCCAGTGACCACCTCCGTTACGTTACATAATTATAATTAATTAACACCAATGCAATTAATATTAGAATTACAATCCAAATAAGTATTCACTAAACATCCCAGACTAAATTCAAAATCATTATTAAAATCCTAAACATTAACAAACTGAAAATCAAATCGATAAAGGAGTTTGAAAGTCTAATATTCTTTGCACAAGAAGTTCGTATAGAGTATTTTATGCGTATGGAGGTTGTATAGCATTGAGATGGACGTCGAATATATATTGGTGTGTTCTAAATTCAAACACCAAAACAGTGAGTAAAAGTGCTTTTTATTCACTGTTTTCAGTAAATAAAATAAGCTTTTTAGAGGGGGAATGGTATAAAATCTTTTATCTACACTCACAACGTAATGTTCCAAACATGAATTCAAAAAATATTGTATAAACATGTACTTTATATTCGTGTACAGATAAAATAAAATAAAAAACGCATTACAGTGCAACATTTTCCTTCGATTTTCAAACAACTGCATCATAAAATAACTTTTTAATTTTTATAGCACACTTTTACTACTGGCGTTTATGGGCTCCTTGACTCTGTCGAAAAGTAGTGTCATGTCTATGGAGGCGCGCGGTGCGCTGTCATGCAATGAGATTCTAAATTGCCCTCCATACCACATATTTTTCCGTTTCCACTTTTGTTTCATTTCAAATTTAAGAGTGAAGATAAGTAGTGTATGCAACGGCATATAATTAGGTATTAAAACATTCGCGTGTTAGTATTATCACATAAACCCACGCTAGTGTTTTAATAACCCCTATTATATGACCATTGCATAAACTACTATTACGAATAGAAAGGCTACTTTTATCCCAGTTTATATCTATGTTTTTTGTATAGTTACGTTGTTACGAACAGTTAGTTCGATTTTCATCGAAGGCATTGAAAAAATCTACTCATCATCATCATGTTTAGTTATGCTTGCATCACGTAAAATGTACGAAACCAATGTATATAACTTTTATACATAAAAAATGTGCATAACTTAAAGTATAATTACTTTTCATTACTCATACTCTGAAAGTAGGTCTTAAGTTGCCTGAGGAGCGGGTTGAAAGTAATACTTTTCAGCCCTAGGGAGAATCGCTTTCAACTGACAGCTGTCAAATTATTTAAAAAAAAACTAGTTCCTTTTCACATATCTATTAAACCATGTTCCAACTTTCTATACAACCACGAAGTAAAATTGAAATAACTTAAAGTTAAGTATTGATTAAAGAATATATATTTTTTAAATAACTTTACTATAATTTAGTTTCAACAATTTCTTTAAAATAACTTAGATTTGGGCAAAATATTTACCATTTTTTCAATGATGAAAATAAAAAATAATGGCTTAATAGCAGGCCGGCCACAGAAAAAAAAACAAACAAAATAGGCGGGAAAGCGGCAATCATTTTTTCTTTAGCTAATTCATGTTTTTATTTTTATTTCCTTGTATTTGTAATGAAAAGCACAGTGTTTACCTCGGGTTAAAGACTTATTTAGTCCCTCGAACTATTGGCGCCCTCACTTCGTTCCGGGCGCCAAACCCCGTCTCGGGACTAAATAAGTTACTTTCACCCCTAGGATAACAATGTACTATTGTTTTTGTTTCATCGCAATCGGTTCACTCTGTCAAAAGTTAGATGAATTTAAAGTGTTCAAGAAGTAAAATATCACAACATTAACAATTCAGATATTCGGACAGCTGAACTCCATATTCAACTGATGGCTATATGCAAAATTCTCCGCGGAAGAATAACTCTAGAAAAAAAATCGGTTAGTAGTGTAGGGTAAGTAAGTGGGTATGTAGGGTAGGGTATGTAGTTGAAGGGAGTGAAGCCGCGGGCACAGCTAGTCCAAAATAAAATAGAAACAACTTTTACTCCTTCACAACTGCAACATAATCCGTATATTTTCTCCATATCGCGTTGCACTTGCGTTTTCTACGTAACACGCACTGAAAGGCCAATGTACGGAGTTCATTGCCGACTACAGGGTCAGAGAGTATGAATGAGCTATTAGAACTTGCTATTTGGAACCGTTATGGTTTGGAAGTCTGGTCATTACTTAGAAAAGTAAAATGGTTCCGTTCACTTCTGTTTTGGGAGTTAAAACATTGGTAAAATTTGAGTAAATACTATCCCTTTATTTGGAGATATGAGTGATTATTGAAAATGGGGAATGTAATAAATCGGATTTAAAATAATGTTAGAAACATAAGTAAGCTATTTATGAGGCAAGTTTTTTTATCAATACCAAAATATCCTTATTTATCGAATGGTACGAATCATTCGGCATTGCAATCGTTTGCTAAATGCAATACCAATTTTTCAAATCTTTATATAAAACAAAATCAGGTTAGTTACACCATCGATTTACAAATTTTTTATTTGTTCGATTTATATCCGTCCCGAATTAAAACATCAGATTTTTTTTTTTTTGAATATTCTTTTTCCGTACATGACAGAATACAGGCAAGGTTTAAACGATAAAATGTTTATAGGTTCAAAAGGTAGGTAGGTTAGGTAGGGTAGGTTAGGCTAGGTAGGTAGGTAAGGGTAGGGTAGTTAGCTAGCCGGTTGCAGGAGCGAAGCCGCGGGCACAGCTAGACGACCGGCTAGCTGTGCCCGCCAGCTAGCCGAGAAGAATGGCTTAACGATCTTTTCGGGGCAAGGAAGGAACTTGGTACCTATGTATTAAATGCCCCCCCATCCATGAACCGACCTCGACTAAATTGGCTTTACCTTGAAGGTCAACCAGTACGGCAGTTATTATCTAGCTACTATCGTAAATATCACTAAAAGATGTGCACAGTGGGAAAATATTGCTAGACGAAAGGAATAAATGAATGGAAATGGAATGAATGGTTGACAAGCGCAGTCCTGACTACAAAGAGAGAAGGCCAGTCGACCTTCCTTTATTGTGCTGCATATTGTATTTTATTCCTTATTCATACTCTCAAGTCTTCTGGATCTTATAAATTGTTCTATCTATACAAATACTTAAATTAAATTGGAGTGTCTGTTTTTAATGTCTAAATAACAGCTTTTTAAAACGTTTTTATTAGTTTGGTATCTACAAATCTATGTAATGGAATCTTTGAACGTGATTTTCACCCCCTTCAAAACGTCGGCTTAATTTGAAACTTTGCACACTTTTCAAGGACCGATGACGATGTAATAATTTAAGTAGTTAGTCCGATTATCTTTAGAATTAGCGATTGTACTAAAAAATAAATAAAAGTTTAAAAACACGCTTTAATTGTTGATTATTATTTTCTACTTTTTAGTTTGGTTTTCTATTATAAAGCGTGTTTTTTAACTATAAGTTCTTACTAAAAATGAAAAATGCATATGAAAGTATTTCGTCATTACCATAATCCTTTAATTTTCCCACTGCTGGGGCACAGACCTTCTCTCTGTGCGAGGAATTGGCCCGTAATCCGCCACACAGACCCAATTTCTTCATATTTTTGGTTCTAGAACATGCCGGTTTCCTCATGATGAAAATATTTACGGTACTTTTAAAAAAGAGTTATTTTTTTTAAGGTTCAATACCCAAAGAGTAAAAACGGGACCCTATTGCTACGTCTCCGCGGCCCGTCTGTCTGTCTGTCTGTCTATCTGTCTGTCCGTCTGTCACCAAGCTGTATCTCAACCGCGATAACTAAGGCAGTTGAAATTTTCACAGATTTCAACTGCCTATTTCTGTTGCCGCTATAACAACAAATACTAAAAACAGAATAAAATAAATATTTAAGTGGGGCTTCCATACAACAAACGTGATTTTTTTGGGCTTTGTTTGCGATAATGGCACGGAACCCTTCGTGCGCGAGTCCGACTCGCACTTGGCCGGTTTTTTTATTGTCTATCTGTCCGTCTGTTTGTTCGGGCTCATCTCCAAAACAGCTGAACTTATTTTGGCGTGACTTTGCAGATAGTTGATGTTATAACGAGTAACTTAGGCTTACTTTTATTTTGAAAAAGATTTATAATATTTTTTTTAGTTTTACGTATTTGTCGTACTCGTACCTATACGAAGTCACGGCAACATCTAATCAATATCTAATTGATATACGAAGGGCATACAGAAAGTGTATTGGCTAGAATTTAGAGTCGTGACAATTTTACACAGGTATCGGTCTGGAATGGAATTGGGTCTAGAATTCTAGATTGGAATGGAAAATAGTATGTACGACTTTGTTGTCGTTCCAAGACGTCGTAAAATTGGATAAGCAGTACGAATTGTAATAAAAGAAATGAGTTGAAATAATATACCATTTACAGTTATATAACTTAGCAAACAAATAAATAATAATTTTCTCCCGACCCAATTTCGCAGGAGATATTTCATAGAACTGTGTAAGAAAATACAGGTGGAATCGCATAGTCCGATAGTAGGATAATTTGACAAGAGATCTTGCGTAGGACCAACGGCTTCCCGAGGCTCGAATAATATTTTGCCTGACCTAGAAATAAAACCAAGGCCTCGATGCCGAAGCTCAGCAGTCGAGCTTGCGAACACAACGAAAACCGACCTGCCATTTATTATAACCTCAGCCAGTAGTAAACACCTGGCTAACATAGGCGCGAGCTTGCGGACGACGAGTAACGGATAGCTCGCCGTCCGTTAAGAACCAGGCACGAGTTGACGGTGAGTAGTGTTTCACGCGAGTCTCAAAGAGATGGCAGCTAAAACTGACGGGGTCCGCTAGGGCCGATGCCTGTCTGGGTCGCGGATAGATTTGAAAGAGAGTTAACGTGGCCCTGGCACATGCAACTGAAGGAACACGGGTGAGTTTTGATCAGTAATAGTTTGACACGCCCTCCCACTTCACCCAAAGCGGATGATATACAAAATTTTCTTGTAAAAAAAATGATCACATCTTACGTATAGTACATGTTTCGGAGTAATAAGAACCTTTCATTATATCTAATTATTCGTTGTTCAAAGTTATGCCCGACTTGCAAAGCTTTGACGGAGTCACTGACGAACTGTTTCCATGCATCAGCTCTTCTCAGGACAGTGGTCACTATAAGTCGTGTAATCGCCCCGATTTGATCTGACCAGCGAGTAGGTGAACGTCCTCCAGGTCTTTTTCCATCCACTTTTCCCACTAGAAACAGTTTTCCAGGTTGTTTGGTTGATGTGACCGTATCACGGCACTGCGACGATAAAAACATCGATGATGAGTATACCTTCATTACGTAAAATATCGATGATTATACAGTACGGCACTTCGATGCATATAACTTCGACAATTTACTATTGTGGCGAACTTTACTTCGAATTTTTGTCATGTCGAAATTTTTCTTCATAAACATGATGGTAAATCAATATAAGAATGAACAGGGAAAATATACTAATTGGTAAAGTAAAACAATATATAACGCTTATTAGAAACATAAATTCGGCGAGTTCGGTATACATAATTGCAGATTTTTCCTTATGCTGAAAGTAATATTGGCAAGAATCAAATAACCAGGAACCATATTGGCTGCAAATAAATTCCTGTTTCCCATGGTGGCCATAAAATATACTAAGGTATTTCGTTAAACAACAGCCAGCAAAAAAATCTAACCATAAGATTAGTTTAAATACTGAATAGCAGGTTCTAAATTCGAAATTTCCATAGAAAATTGAATTTGGAATCAATATTTTTATTTTATTATTATTGCTTATTATAATACATGTTTGTTATGAATACGGCCACATATCGTTATGGTTTACCTGGTGTTGTTTTTCTGAATTGTAAATTTTCAGTCTACCTGCATAGCCTTTTCTCAATTACGAGTATGTTAGGATCGGATGTCTTCCCTAAATAAACTGAGTACTAGTCCTTTTTAAGAAGCGCCTGTCTCTCTGAGCTTCCAACAATTCAATGGGTTAGACACGACACCCCTTAGAAAGGCTTGTTGTTAGTTTGTTGGGCTTTTCACTACCTTTAGGGATTGTCGAAGATCTACGAATGGCAGCCGGAAGCAACTGCTGAACGTGCCTTCTGAGGTACGGAGGAATTCCGATCACTCATCCGTGGAACCTTGCCAAGCGTAGTTTTACCAGATCGATCAAACCATGTGTTTACCAGCAATGAACGTGTGTGATTATGCCGAGTTTTTACTCGTGCTGGATTGCGTTAATGTAAACGATCTCTTATGTCAATTTCTATACAAAAAAACCGGTCAAGTGTGAGTCGAACTCGTGCGCCGAGGGTTCCGTACATACCCATTATACCGCCATAATAAAATTGGTATCATTTTTGATTCTAGGTCAAAGAAAACTACAATATAGGTTTTCTACCCAAAACCTATAGGGTACTTCCGGTTGACCTAGAATTGTAAATTTTAGTTAAAAGCAAGGTCTAATAGCACAAGTAAAGGAAAATGACAGAAAAATAAAAAAGTTGAAAATTAAGGTACCTACAAGTTTTCGCGAAAATCTTAATTTGCGCATATCTTTTTATCGTGTTGACTCAGAACTTTGATTTTTATATACTTAATAGGGACTATAGATTTTAGTATCTGATATAAATTTCAACTTGCTTGGTCCACCCTTTCCTGAGAAAATTAGTGGTGACACACGGACAGACGGACAAGAGAGTGATCTTATAAGAGTTCCTGTTTTTACCTTTTGAAGCACGGAACCCTAAAAAAGAGGTTTCTCCTTACTGTATCAGACGGCGCTTATCCAGTTTCAATACAAATTGGCGTTTACGTTAACGCGATTCGGCGTGAGACAAAACTAGTACTAAGCCTAACATAGTCATTTGAACGTCTACCTCTTATTTTTTTCACTAGTAGGTACCCACTGTTCAACGCTTATTCTAAGAAAACGAACATCTGAAAGCCAGCATCCGAAATCAGACATTCCAATAGCATCTGTGTATCGTCAAAACACAAAATAAATCTATTAAATCTTTGATTCACACTTTCCTACGAAGTGATTATTCAGAAGAACTACACTTAATAAATCCATCACTCCTCGATCAATATTAGACTCACGCACTTGCACGCATTTTCCAAGCTTCTTCACCAATCAGTTTTAGAACACTAACCTTGAATTTAGAGGTAAACCCAACTCGGTAGACGGTAAACAAAATCTAAATATAATACAAATTTCAGATGGTACAACTCTAAATTATACATTCCGTAAGGTGGGTGAGTGAATAATGTGTGTTACCGAAACGGAAACTTTCATGAGTACAGGTAAACTGCAGTGTAGCTAGGTTAGGTAGTAGGTTTAGTGATGAACTGTAATTTATATGCGGATTTTGGTGTGGTTTATTTCGGATACTTTGGGATGGAAAAACTATCTGAACTAATATTGTTTGTTAGCAGGTGATAATCTCTGGGAGCACCGATCCGATTTTGAAATTTTTTTCACTTGCAGAAAGCTATACTATCGTTGGGTTCAGTTAATTGGGCGCACGGTTGGCGCAGTGGTTGAGCGGTTGACTACTGCGCTGCGTGTCGCGGGTTCGATTCCCGCACGGAACAAATATTTGTATGATCTACAAATAGTTGTTCCGGCTCTGGGTGTTTGTGTATGTGAGTTTATATGTTTGTAAACGCACCCACGATACAGGAGAAATTCCTAGTGTGGGGCAACGTTATTTAAAAAAAAAATATAAAAAAAATCACCGGCTAATTTTTACCCAAAACAAAATTGTAGTTACTGGGGATAGCCATTTACAGCAGAAAGCTAGTAGCTAAATAAAACTAATAGATAGATAAATTGTGGTAGCTAATTAGGTAAGACTACACCTAGAACGGCCAAGACGGGTGTAGTAATTAATAAACTGGTGTGATAAGTTTTTATCGAGATTTTTTATATGTTCTATATTGCAAAATGTATTCTCAACGTAATTAAGTGAAAGAAAGATAAAAATATAATATAGTGACTATATTGGCATCTTCTCTAGTCTTATTAACCTTTAAAAGCTAAAACATTCCACACCTCCATTTAAGAAGAAGTGACAATTCATCTAAAAGTAAAAATAAAGCATAAAATACACATTATTTCAAACTCGTTGTAAAAGTCAACTAGAGAATGAGAACGGAAATAATTACAAATACTTGCCGAGACGTTGGCAGGCGATGTTCCGCTAGGAATCAGAGTTAAAGTAATGTTAAACATTGCTTAAGTCTTGACTCATTACTATGCTACTTGTTAATTAAATAAAAGAAAATCTTCGAGTTTATTTTTAGGGTTCAGTACCCAAAGGGTAGAAACGGGACCCTATTACTAAGACTCCGCGATCCGTCCGTCTGTCTGTCTGTCTGTCACTAGGCTGTACCTCATGAACCGTGATAGCTAGATGGCTGAAAATTAACACAGATGATGTATTTCTGTTACCGCTATAACAACAAATACTAAAAACAGAATAAAATAAATATTTAAGATACAACAAACGTGTTTTCTTTGCCGTATTTTGCGATAATGGTACGAAGCCTTCGTGCGCGAGTCCGACTCGCACTTGGCCGGTTTTTTTTTTAAATTAATGGCAGATTATCGCTGTATTTATTGGTAAAATATTTATTTTATTTGTGAGAGAGAGTGTTTGCCAAATTATTTTGTTAATAGAAGACATAATTGACTTTACTACATATTAAAACATAGTTTTTAACAAATAATATATAATAACATTTTTTAGCCAAGTTAGGAAAAATGTGTGTGTGTGTTTTTATAAAAACACGACATACTCAAAAATGTATCAGACTATTTATTTAGATTACGTCTTACATGGTTATCACTATCCTACATAATAGTGTTTAAAAACTTACCTACAAAATCAGGACACTTTTTATATTCCAATACCCAATTTGTTTATTCAATTTCCCACTCCAAAATATACGAGTTTCGGATATTAAACATATTTTTACGTATCATTTTCGGATACTTTATTGTATAGTTTTCGGATATTAGATTCTGCACATCACTAGAAATCGCATTATAATATCAACACATGATTCAATGTTCAGAGTTTCACTAACATTTTGATATTTTTTATTACGAATTTTATGGAATTTTTCTCATGTGAGAAAAGTAGGAAATATAAAATGTTTTACAGGTTCTCATAACAATAAATTGTGTAGATACGTCTTCCGATATGATTTATGTATTCCTTGTTGTTTCTGGTGGCGCTAGATTCTTAAGTCAGTAAATATAACAAAGGTTGTCTGTAAGAGATTGCCCTATGCAATAAGACCGCCCATTGTACACTTTGTTTTTGAAAATGTTTTTTTTATTTTGTGGTGTACAATAAAGTTTATAATAAATAAATAAATATAACACCTTATGTGAGTGCGAGGAAGATGAGTAAGCTAGTTAGAGTTTCGTAGCAATACCCAATAAAAGAAACAAAAAAATACTACCGACTTCCAAATAATAGCACTTTCTATTTGGAAGTCGGTGTCTTTGGTAAGAACATTTTTTTTTTCTTTATGGACGCCGACTTGCAAATAGAAAGTTATTTTTCACTTTGTAGTGCTTTTATTTGAAAGTCGGTAGTATTTTTTTGTAAAAAAGGTTTTTTATTTTGCACTTTTTAGTTTTACCTAATAGGCAACTTGCCTTTAGTGAGGTACTGTGAGGACTCAACAATTAATAAGGCAAACTCCTTGCCTATACTAAGACTGGCTGTAGATAATTGATTAATCAGACGAACTTACCTTAAGTGAAGTCCGATTACAATTTCATGAAGGATGAACTGAAATATAATTGATTACAGAGTAGTTCCCAATTCGCTAGTATTTGGCATCGCAGTTTTAGAGAAAATAAAAATAAAACTTTTCTCTATGGATTGGTAACCCTGATTTGACACTCTTTAGAGATAGCGTTGCTCTGTTGGCCCGTTCGACAAGGGACTGATCCTAAAAAGGATGGGTTGGGTGGGTAATTATATTTCAGTTCATCCTTCATGAAATTGTAATCGGACTTCACTTAAGGTAAGTTCGTCTGATTAATCAATTTCATTTCATGATGAACTGAAATATAATTGATTACAGAGTAGCTGTTTAGAGTCAAAGTCGATATGGGCCACTATTTTGAAAAGATACATATCAAAACAACCATATATGAATCAAATTTATTTGAGACTTATATGCTCAAACAACAGTAACCTAGTACATACTTACTTAGGTATGTAACATCAATAATCTTATGATATTTAAAATGTTACAATAAGAAAAAAAAATGCCTTTATGCGGGCTTACATAAACAGGGCGTCATTTAAGTCAAACAGAAATGACAATTTGCTACTAGTATTTTCATGACAATAAAATTGCAATGAAAATACTAGCAGCAACAACAACATAACATAAGTACTATTAATATCAGTCTTGTATCTTAATCAGATAAAATTAGTAACAATAAATGCTATAGTAAAACATCCTTGACTGACCCTTAGCAATATAACCAAAATATGACTCTAATGACAGTGTATAAATAACATAAATAATCATTGACCATTTATTAATTTTATAAAAGAGAGAATAAAAAAATAATTACATCCTCAAGTTGGCATTAAAGACAGCATTAATAATGCTGTCTTGTGGGGCATTAACTTTCACTGGTGCATCATAAAACCTGGCAAATGTAAGAGAGCTATCTGACCAGCCAGCAGTTTTCCTAATCACATCTAATGATACCCTATGAGCTAGATATTTTGGTATCGATACCACTTTCCTTCATAACTGATTTAATCCATCTACTAATTGTTTGGTTTGATGCTCTTTTATAAGGTTTCCTACTAGTCAATAGCAAGTATCATCAATCCTTAGAGATGATGTTAGCTCAACATATTATGTTATGTTTTTATAGCTAATGAGTGACGTCACGGACACTTTGCGGGTCGTATCGGCTGTTCGTACTTTTAGTATTCTAAATAGTAAACACGGGCTATTCAGTGACAAAAACTTTATTTACAGATTTATCTCAGTGTGACTTACGTGCGAGTTTGTTATCCGGGTTGAGCTGAGTGATTTCGTAGTGCAAATCCTAAAAAACTAAAAACTTAACATACATTTTGCATTTTTGTTTTTTTAAATAAGTGCAGTCACTTGTACAGTTTTGGTGTACGTAGTACCTCCAAAAGGTGTAATTTTTTTTAAAATTTGGGTATTTGATCGATATCTCTTTGTTGAGCGAGCGCCATCTAGCGGCGCCGAAGGAACTAGTGCGAAGAACTTGGAAGCCATCTAGCTGCTCTCAGCCGAACCACGTTGCGACATGGCGAAGTGCGCATCATGCGGAAAGTTTCTGTCGACGAAAGGGGGCGCCACGTGTGGCAACATTGTTTGCCAAAACAAGTTCCACCTAGCTTGTTTGCCTGCTGGAACACAAATAGGCAGTGACTGGCAGTGCCCTGACTGCAAAAATAGATTTCCAAAGGATGACTGTGGTGCTCCAACTAATAAAACAGCTGCCGCACCTGAACAGGGTAGGAAGGCAGCTCGGGTTCAGGCCACTATTTCCGGGCCTCCTGTTGCAGTGCCTGAGGTGATTTCTCGGGCAGGGAGTGAACAAGGAACCGATGGAGAACCTTCTCCTGACACTCAGTTGACCTTGCGTGAGGAAATCAGGCTCTTCAGGTCCGAGCTGCGGGAAGTGAGGGACGAAATGCGGGAGTTCCGTCGTGAGATGGCCGGCCTGCATTCTTCGGTGGGAGTTTGCACTGAGCGCGTTAACAGCCTGGAAACCAGAATAGAGGCTCTTGAGAGCAGGCACAGTGAGGCTACGCCTGATGCCAGGGTCAACCAGCTCGAGCAGAGTGTCGCGCGGCTTCAACTGGAGCTCAACGACCGCGAGCAGGATCTGCTTGGCTCCGATCTTGAAGTGGCGAACATACCGGAGATCCCTGGTGAAAACGTGGTTCACACTGTGGGACTGATGGCGGCGAAGCTTGGGGTGACTCTGGAGGCACGCGACATAGTGTTCGCGCAGCGTGTGGGCCTGCGGGTCGAGCGCGAGGTGCACGCGGCTGGCGCGGCCGCGGCGAGTCCGGCGGGAGGGGCGGCGGCGGGGACACGCGGGCGACGCATCGTGGTGCGCCTGGCGCGCCGCGCTCTGCGCGACGAGCTGCTGCAGGGCGCGCGTGTCCGCCGGGGAGCCACGACGGCAGACCTCGGTCTCCCCGCGCCCCCGCGGCGCTTCTTCGTGAATGAACGGCTAACAAGAACAAACAAACAATTGTTCTACCGTGTGCGTGAGGCTGGCAGTCGTCTCGGGTGGAGATACACCTGGACCAGGAACGGCCGCATTCTGGCTAAGCAGGGTGATGGCAAGCCTACCCATTGCATCCGCACGGAGGAGGACTTGGCTCGTGTTTTTGGCCGGGAGATGTCTGCCGAGAAAGATGTTTAGCTCGCTGGGCCTCTGCAAGCTTTATTATTTTATGTTAATCTTTAGATTTACGGTCTTACTATCTTTGTTGGGTGTACTTATGTTTTCAAATCTGCCCTGTGCGCGGCCAGCACTGTTCCTCTCTCAGTATATAGTGGTCTCTTTCTGTTGCCCTGCTGCCCGAGCACTAAATATTTATTATACACACTACATATTTATAAAACGTCGGCTTGTCGGTTATATCTCTATAGTGGGTACAATACATTTTATTTATCTACATACTTCTTTTAAATCTGTTATTTATTACATTTCTAACACATATACACTTACCTTGCACATCCAAGAATTTTCAACATGATTAAGTCTAAGTATTTAAAAGTTGGATTGTTTAACGCGGGTTCACTAGGTACGCGCCATGATGAGTTTACTGTGGCTATGGCAAACTGTGCGGTGGACATCATGGCGATTAACGAGACTTGGCTTAGGCGGGGGGAAGAGGGTCGAGCGCCGACTGTCCCGGGCTACCGGCTGCGTCACGTGCCGCGCCCACCCGCGGTACGCGGCGGTCGCGGGGGCGGCGTGGGCTTCTATGTGAGACGCGGAGTGCGTGCGTGCGTCGTGCCGCACCCGACCGCGCCACAGGTCGAGCAGATGTGGCTCCGGCTGACTGTCAACTCGCACTCGGTTATCATCGGTACTGCTTACAGGCCGCCGTGGCTTGATGTGAACATCTTCCTTGATGCGATTACCGACTCTCTTTTCTCCTTTGCTGGCGCTGACAAGATTGTTTTGTTGGGTGACTTTAATATAAATATGCTAAACCTCTCGGACAATAAAGCTAAGTTACTGAACCACTTCTTAACATGCTGTAAATTACAGCAAATAGTTACTGAACCGACACATTTCACTGATCATAGTGAATCACTTATTGACGTCGTGTGCACCGACGCCCGTATACGTGAGGTCTCCGTATCTCACGTACCTGAGCTCGGTCAACACGCTGTTGTGTTGGTTGAGCTGAACTTCAAAGTAGAGAAACCTTCCCCACACTGGGTCACCTACAGACCTATCAGGGATATACTAATTGACCAGTTTAACGAGGACCTGAATATGATGGACTGGGAATACATTGAAAGATTAGAGGATGTGAACTGCATGGTTGAAACATTTAATAATTTTATTTTGAACCTGTTCGATTTACACGCACCACTTAAAAAAGTTTTAATAAAGGAAAAGTCTTGCCCCTGGATAACATCCACTATCAAACAAATGATGAAATTGCGGGACAAGAGCCACATAAAGTCCAAATCTACTAAATCCTCGCGTCATGTCAACTCATATAAAGAGCTTAAATATATTGTTAGGGCTGCCATAGAGAGTGAGAAACGTGCGTATTTTAAAACTTACATAAATAAAAACATTAAACAACCGAAGAAATTATGGAAGCACATCAAATCTACCATAGCCACTAGCATCTCTAATAAACCTAACCATGGATTACCTCATTTTTGTAACAACCCAGAAAAAATTAATGAACATTTTTTGGATGTGCCTGGCACCGGTAGGGTTTCTTCTGCTGACCTGAAGTACTTTGAGCATCACAGATTCAGTAACAGTCACTTTCAGCTTGAGCCGGTTCATGAGGATATGGTGTTGAAGCTGTTGCATACTCTCAAGTCTAATGCACAGGGTTGTGACCATATCTCTCTTGAGATGCTGATGATGACCCTTCCACGGACCCTTGCAGCTATAACGGCCATCATTAACCGTTCCATCACCACCTCATCTTTCCCGGATCTGTGGAAATTGGCAATAGTTAGACCCATACCTAAAGTTTCTAATCCTACCAGCATGAAAGACCTTCGCCCTATTAGTTTACTGCCATGCCTCTCCAAGGTCCTGGAGAAGGTTGTCTCTAACCAGCTTCGGTCTTACCTTGAGGAACACAACATTTTGCCGCTTGTTCAATCGGGTTTTCGCAAGGGCCATAGCACAGCTACAGCTCTTCTTGATGTGGTTGGGAATATTCTTGAAGCTAGAGATAAGGGCATGGGTACCCTGCTGGTCTTACTAGATTTTTCGCGCGCTTTTGACTCTATTAATACCTCACTCCTCCTATCGAAGTTGTCTTACTATGGATGTCAGCCTGAGACAGTAAAGTGGTTTGAGAGTTACTTGACTCACCGTTCTCAGTTTGTCCAGGTGACGAGCGACAATGATGGAGCTGTTAAATCCTCTGGTCCAAAGCGCGTGAATAGGGGTGTACCGCAGGGATCGATCTTGGGCCCGCTACTCTTCATTCTTTACAGTGCTGACATCATTAACTGCCTTCTTAACACTAGGTTCCACTTGTATGCTGATGATCTGCAGATTTATCTCTCTTTTCATCCCCAGCAGTCTGTTGACACTGTAAAAAGACTGAATGAGGATTTGGATAGGATCGCAGCCTGGTCTATGAGAAATTCCTTAGTTTTGAACCCAGCTAAGTCAAAATTTATACTAATGGGATCAAGAGATTTTTTGGGTAAAATGGCTAATGGGAATTTGGACTTGAAGATTGACGGATGTTCGATTGAAAGGGTCCGGGAAGCCCGTAATCTTGGGGTAGTATTTGACGAATTCCTGCACTTTGAGACCCACATCATGGAGGCTGTGCGGAACTGCTTTTACAGGCTTAAGCTTCTGTACCGTGTGCGTCCCTACATAAGTGTGGAGATGCGTATCATGCTCTGTGAGTCACTAGTTCTATCCAAGCTGAACTACGCTGACACTGTGTATGGGGCGTGCATTCTGGGCAGGAGCGAAAGGTTGATTCAGCGAGTACAGAATGCTTGTGCAAGATTTTGTTTTACCATTCCTCCTAGATCTCATGTAACGCCTTTTCTAAATAAGGGTAATTTGATGAGAATGTCAGATCGTAGAAAGCTACATTTGGCTACCCTGCTCTTTGGCATAATTCTCACAAAAAAGCCAGACTATCTATTTAGTAAACTTACCTGGTCCCGAGATGTAAACAAGGTCAGAACGAGAGCTTCTGCCTACCTTTTGTTGACGTCTCACAAAACTGCTGCATTCCGAGGCAGTTTTAAATTCGCTGCCTCTCGTATCTGGAACGATCTTCCTCCGCCGTTTCGTGCTATGAAGACCATTGGAACATTTAGTACTAATTTCAAGCAGTACTTATTACTCAAGCAAAAAGAAGCCAGCGTATAAACTTAATTACTGTCATGTTCCTTGTTCTTAGTTTATGTTTTCTGGCGAACACTACACTGAAGACTTTACTACACTCAGTAATATTCACACCACTCTGTTTTATTTAATATTTTCACTTTGTTTATTTACAGAAATTTCTTACTTAATTCACCAATTATTTATCTTTTTTTTTTTCTTCTCATTTTGACAGCCGACGTCAACCACGGATTGGCGCGCTCTCTCGTTTGTCTACGGTTTCGACAAATGACTATTGAGCCGTCGGGTTTTTGGTCGTATATTTATTGTGTTTTATTTACTTATTTGTTTTATAAATTATACACAAACATACTGTAACTCACCTTCTGTGTTTGCACTATTTTGTTATTTGTTTTATTCTATTTTATTCCTAATATATATATTGTATGTTTCGTTCCGTGAGTGTGTCCGTGGCATCAACAGTGGGCCTTATCAGAATATCAGCGCAGTGATATTTTCTTTTTAATATCGTTGCACATGCTGAGATAGGAGCCTTTTTGGTCTCGCACGGGGTTTTTTATATTTTATTGTTGTTTGTGTTTTGCTTATCTCGTGTCTCCTGTGCGGGTCACAAATAAATATATTTTCTTTCTTCTTCTTTCTAAATATATTATGTTTTTATAGCTCTAGCTGGGCAAACATTGGGGTTCTGATCAAAAAACGGTAGTTTAATTAATGTTTCAGTTCTTGATGACAGTGATGTTTTTATAAGATCTGTAATGATAATATGTATTATGTCTTGTGACATGGATATATCTTGTATTTTAATTACTGATATAGTCTGTACTCTTTAAGCAGTAGCAAGAGCTAATAAGGTGACAAGATTTTTACTTAACATAGCCAAATTTAAATTTTTATCATCACCCCAATTAGACAGAAATCTTAGCACTATTGAAGGATCCCAAGTATTAACATACTTTCGTAAAGCAGGTTTAATTCTGTATAAACCCTTAAAAAAAACATTTGATGTGATCATCCCTGCCAATTCTTTCATTTAACAGAAGGGAAAGTGCAGATCTCGCTGTATTTAACAAGCTGTAGCCAACATTCATTTTATGTATTTCAGTTAGGTACTGTATTACATCTGGTATTGAAGCTGTATAAACATCTACACTGTGGTTTTGACAGAATAACCACCAACTCTTATAAGTAGTACTTATAAGAGTTGGTGGTTACTACTATACTGCTTTAGCGTACCTGGTGAAATGGATGATAACATAATATTTAGTGAGCCCTCTGGCAAACCTCTACGTCTGAATGCTTCCCGCAAAGGATGCTCGCTGCCAGGGTAAGCTGGTTGCTTAATGGGTGTTCCATGCTGAAAGGAGATTGTAATAAATTCTTATTAGGATAGAATATGATTGGTTTTGTAACCATCAACATTGTTGCCAAAATATACCATGGCTGACAAGTCCACAGTGGGTATACTAGGATTCCCTTCACCCCATCGTTTTTAATTTTTTGCAGACATTTTGTAATTAATGCAAATGGTGGGAATGCATAAAAAAATAGGAGATCCAGTCAGATGTAAAGGCATCTATTTCAAATGCATATGGGTCTCTATACCATGACACAGATGTTTTACATTTTGCATTATTTCTGGTAACAAATAAATCAATACTAGGCTTGCCAAACTCTTTTTCAATTCTATTGAAAGCATCTATTGATAATCCCCACTCTGTGTCAATGTTAGTATTCCTTGATTCCTCATCTGCCAAGTTATCTTTAGATTTTATGTAAGATGCCTGAACATTAATGAACCTAGATTCACACCAATCCCATATCATTCTACTAACATCATTGAGGTGTGGCAATTGAACACTACTCATCTTGTTAATACAGGCAATGGCAGTATTGTTGTCAATTCGAAGAAGAATATTACAATTATTTTTTAAATTTGCAAAGCATTTAAACCAAAAAATGCTGCCATTAGTTCTAACTGGTTTATGTGATACTTTTGTTCTGATAATGACCACAGGCCTCCAACACTCTCACCATTGCAATAAGCAACCCAACCTGTCAGGGAAGCATCTGTATATACTTGTAAATCAAATTTTCTTGACTTATATGTTTTGCTGTTATGCATTATGTTATGTTTCCACCATTGAAAGTCTGACTGTAATAGTATAGGTAAGGTCATGGATGCATCATAATTGTCCTTTGATATCAGTAATGCTAAATACCTAACATGTTCCATTTGCTTTGTATGTACTATGCCATATGGTATAGCTGGACATGCTGCTACTAATGTACCTAATAATCTAGCAAATTCTCTAATCTTATTTTTTTTTAAATTTCAGGAATTTATCAATCATACTCTTAATTGTATTTCTTTTTTCTAAAGGTAGCTCAATAGCTCAAGGCACATTGATGTGGAGTTAATCATGAACCCCAAAAATTTGCAATATATACTAGGCACTAGGTTGCTTTTTTCAGAATTAATAATAAAGCCTAAGCCCTTTAACACACTAATTGCTGTTTCCATGTTCTGTAAACACTCATTATAAGTTTGGCTAAGACATAAAAGATCATAAATGTATATTGTGGATAGGAGGCCTAAATTTCTGAGATAACCAACCACAGGATTTAACAATTTGGTAAACACACTAGGTGCAGTACATAATCCATATGGCAATACTGTAAATTCATATAAGGTTCCATCAAATTCAAAATGGAGGTACTTTCTGTGTTCAGATGATATAGGTACTAATAAGTATGATTCCTTAAGGTCTATGCAACACATATAATAATGTAAATCAATTAACCTTACTGCAGTGCGAATATCTTCCATCTTAAAGTGACTAACTTTTATAAACATGTTCAAAGGTTTTAGATTTAAAATGAATCTTTGCTTGCCGTTAGGTTTTGGAACAAGGAAAACCTTTGGAGATGAATTCTCCCTTTGAATGACAACATGGTGTTATAGCTCCTAATTGTGAAAGGTTAACAATAGCTTCCTGCATAAGTGGAATTTCACAATCAGGTAAATTATTTTTAGGGACTATACTTTGGTAAACCGAGACATGAAAGGAATATGATATCCTTTAATCCACTGCAATATAATGGGATCATTTGTTAATGACAACCAACAAGCAAAGTAGTTTTTTAAATTATTGCCAGCATGTACCTTATTTATTTCCTGTTGTTGTAGTGGGCACCCCGGGTTCTCTCGGAACGCTGTGGGTTGAAGGATGTCCTGTGTTGTGATGGCTGTGGTCGAGTTCGTGGTCCACCTCGTGCCATCCCCTTGGTTGGTTGACTCTGGTTCAACTGTCGTGGTGGACCGTTCCTGTTTTCCATATATTTGTTATTTGTGTTCTTAGCAGAGATTGCTGGCTTTGGTGCAGTCTTCTTAATAGAGTTTGAACTCTGTTGTATTATCCTTTCTGATAAATTGTCTCCATATAAAAATTCATTTCGGGTAGTATTTTGAGTCATTTCTAAGAAATGTTTGTCCAGTTGGGGAGACACTAGTGACCTTCTGGTTTTGTTTGTTGATGATGGTGGTCACACACCAACTTTGATGCTTCACTAAGTGATTTTAACATAGTTATTTTATCTGGTGGGTTGTTAATTATATGAGACATGACTTTGCCTATTATTGTAAGTGCTGTGCCCATCTGTCTTTGCTGGTAGGCAATACACTTGTCTCTAGTTATGCCCGTTTCAGAGATCACTGCCTTCACTTCTTCGTTCAAGATTGGGGCATCTAAGAGTTGGCAGTTTTCAGGCAAACTGTGACATTTAAGGTTCATCCTCAGGGATTTGGACATTATGAGCGTCAGATTGTTCTTCAAGACCGACGAAATTTGAGGATAAATTTCACTCTGTTTGATGATTTCTTCTGAAATATGAGAAAAAACCCTTAGGTAAGGTTTCTCAACAGCACTTTAATAGCACTAAACAGTATCTCGTACTGAAAGCACATGCTGGTTTTGACCAAATCGGCATCACGTGCCGGAAACAGAAATCTGTTTTATATCAAAGTTGATATCTCGTATCAAAGTTGATCTTCGTGTTTAAGTATCTCGTACTAACACGGTAGGTATATTATACTCGACCATTCACTAAACAGTATCTCGTACTGAAAGCACATGCTGGTTTTGACCAAATCGGCATCACGTGCCGGAAACAGAAATCTGTTTTATATCAAAGTTGATATCTCGTATCAAAGTTGATCTTCGTGTTTAAGTATCTCGTACTAACACGGTAGGTATATTATACTCGACCATTGTAGCCAGCCACGTGTTTAGACTAAGCTGTACCTAAATCAAAGCTTACCTTCGTTATCCGGTGTACTGGCGCGCAAAGGGCTCCGGTCACGTTCGACACTTTGCCGCCGATTTGAACTGAGGCTGCGCCCGCGTACACTATCATGTCTCCGTCTTTTCCTTCGACGCTGACGTACCAACTTTTTATTATATTTCCGTATTTTTCGAAGTAATTTATCTTCCGAAACCATTTTTGCATGCGATGCCGGTAAACGCGCGAAAAAGAAGTGTCAAATCAGGGTTACCAATCCATAGAGAAAAGTTTTATTTTTATTTTCTCTAAAACTGCGATGCCAAATACTAGCGAATTGGGAACTACTCTGTAATCAATTATATTTCAGTTCATCATGAAATGAAATTACATAGTTTTGCAAGGTAATTGAATAAGGAACGCTTGTCATGTTTTTCTTTAGTTTTTTTTGTCAATTCTAGAGAAGCCATCCGTAAGGCAGGCACTTAGTTGCTAAATGTATCAGATAAAAGTAATTTATGTCTTTTATTACGCAGCGCCCTAGTTACGACCCTCACAGTACCCAGAATGCCAGAATAGATTACCCGAATACCATGAAACTGAACATAACCAGTGAAATGAGAGTGTATCAAGGTGAACTGTATACATCTGCGTACCTCTTTAGACCGTACAGGCATGATGTTATGTTATGAAATGGTATGATCAATAAACAGACATCCAATTGCAGCAATCCCGAGTGATTTGCCGTCATTTATTGAAGTGTTCTATTGTATATCTCCGAAGTTCTTCATCAGATCTTCACCAAATTAAAATGGGACCAATTTCGGAATATACTCTTTCAAAAAAAAGCACGGAAAGCACGTTAAGCCGTTGGTCCCGGCTGTCATTTGAAGATCTTTGACAGTCGTTACGGGTAGTCAGAAGCTTGAGATCTGACACCAGTCTTGCCAAGAGGTAGCGTGTTACCCAGTTACTGGGTCGTGGAGATCAGATAGTCAGTCGCTCCATGTAAAACACTGGTACTTAGCTGAATCCGGTAAGACTGGAAGCCAACCCCAATATATTTGGGAAAAGGCTAGGCAGATGATGACTCTTTCAAACAAAAAAAGAATTTGCAAAATTGGTCCACAATTGACGGTGAAATCGGTGAAAACACACAAAAAAAAACAAACATAAAGTCGAACATAGAACCTCCTCCTTTTTGGTAAGTCGGTTAAAAAAGGATAGAAGAGGTTTTCAGATTCACTATTTTTCTTAAAACTCTTTATCCACTTTTTAAATATTTGGGCACAGTAGGTAGCCACGTTATAAAGTTATATAAAGGTTAATTTTTTTTAGGTACCAATCTAAAGACGTTAGATAATATAGGTACATCTCATATTAGTCTTACTTCTTACTTATAATATACTAGCTGTTCCCCGCGGCTTCGCTCCCGTGGACCACCCCACAGGACCCGTTTTTGGGATTAAGAAATAGCCTATGTCACTCAAGGATAATGTGGCTTTCTATTGGTGAAAGATTTTTTTAAATCGGTCCAGTAGTTTCGGAGCCTATTCGGTACAAACAAACAAACACACAAACAAACGAACAAACAAAAAAATCTTTCCTCTTTATAATGTTATATTATTATTAATTATATATTTAAGTATAGATATCACACTAATATTATAGACGCGAAAGTTTGTGAGTGCGTGTGTTTGTTACGTCTTCACGCTCAAACGGCTGGTCGGATCTGAATAAAATTTGGCACAGAGTAAGATTATAATCTGGAATAGCATATAGGCTACTTTTATCCGGGGAATATGTTCCCTTGGGGTAATATTTGACATTCACGCGGGCGAAGCCATTGCCAGAAGCTAGTATATCTAACTTAATATTATAATTGCGAAAGTTTGGATGGATGTCTATGTTTGTTACTCAATCACGCTAGAACGGCTGAACGGATATGGTTGAAATTTAGCATAAAGATAGATTAGAGTCTGGAATAGCACATATGTTTCTTTTCATCTCGGTATTCTCTTGGGATAAGAAAACGCTGTTCACGCGGGCGAAGCCGCTGTCAGAAGCTAGTAATAATTAATACTAAGCAGTTTCATCAAAAGTATTATGAAGATTAAACTTTTCAATGTAGATACTTATCTATTCTTCGCATTGTACTCTTAATACTGCATTGTCTCAGTTATAATTCTATATAATAGCTTTTATCTTTACATGATAATTAAGTACGAGAAAGTCTTTTTCGTGAAAATGATAATCAAGGTTTATACACACATACAAATTGTAATACAATTTGTACGTCATCACCGACACTTCACGTCGCTAATCAGCTACGTGAAAACATAATTATTAAACTGAGAGCTATCAGCCCTGCACGTCATCAGTTATAATATTTTGAAATTGTAAAAAATACAATTTTGTATAAGCCTTAGGGTGAATTGGGCCTTAAACGTTAGTCATGAACCTACCAAGTTCTAACTGTTAAGGCTCATATTTATTATTATTATCTCTTTTCTGTATGAGCGGGAAGAGGGCTAGCGCAAACGGGCCTTGTGTGGATGCCGATCGCGGTGTTTTCTTTCACCCGTATTGCGAACAGTAGTGATAAAATAAAATACAAAAGGTAAATCACTTTCAAACCCTTAGTTGTAGAGCAGTGGTGGCCCAGTGGTAACGGCCGCGACTTACAAGATGTAGGTCGTGGGTTCGAACCCAGGCAGGCGCTTTACTTTGTGTTAATTATTTCATCACCACTGCTCTCAAAAACGGTGAAGGAAACATCGTGAGGAAACCGGCATGTCCTGGCACCAAAAAATTCGAATACATGTGGCATTCACCGACCCGCACTAGGCCCGCGTGGTGGATTACGGCCCATCCCCTTCCACACAGAGGAGGCCTGTGTCCCAGCAGTGGGACATTAATAGGCTGATGATGAACCCCTCAGTTGGGGTCGTAACCAATGGACCTCCATATATGCTATTCGTACTATTATATATCATACTATATCCGTAGTGATTACAAAGAATGAACATTTTCTATTTGCACGGACAGATGTTTAGTAATGTTGATGCCGTTAATTAAAGTTGAGGAATGTTTTCAAAACAAGACAGCGTTGTTTATAAATATTGCTTGTTTTACATCACTGTCAGAACAATTTTTGCATAGTTACCTTGGTGATTGGATTGGCGGTTGGCTATAAGACAGACTGACCACCCCAGATATTATTTTTCTTTGTTTTGTATCTACCATCAGTCTTCATACACTATAATCAGATGTATTCTCGGGTCAATGTCTTGTAGCGTGCTTCCTCCAACGAGGAAAGCTACTTTTCATTAAAAAATAGCTACCATCTGTTGTGCAGCTTCATTATGTCATGCCTATTGAGACGGTTGGAGTAATTTTGGCTCATCAATTGAATCGCTAGTTCATTCGGATGATGATACAGTCACTCTTCTCTCTACTCTCTTCTTAAAAAAAAAAAAAATACGTCACACTAGGAATTTCTCCTGTATCGTGGGTGCGTTTACAAACATGTAATTTCACATACACAAACACCCAGAGCCGAAACAACTATTTGTAGATCGAACCCGCGACACGCAGCGCAGCAGTCAATCATTCAACCACTGCGCCAACCGTGCGCCACTGTGTCACTGTTTGTATTTCGCCGCAGTCAATCGAATTTCTTCTTTCACTGTGATTGTTGGTGTATTTCATGATTTGTGATGAACCAATGAGCATTTCTTATTGTTCTCAGTATGATGTTCTGAAGACGCTGAAGCATCGAGATGTTTGAGTCACTAGCACTACCCCACAATTGTATGCCGTACATCCAAATAGGTTTGAGGACAGTTTTGTAAACAAGTAATTTATTGTCCGTGGATAATTCACTGTTTCGACCAAGTAGCCAGTAAAGGAATCTATATCGAATGTTGAGTTCCTCTCGTTTAGTCTTGCTATGTTTTTTGACTACCCCAGATGATGAACATTACGTCTATATGATCTTAAGGGTTAGGGCGGTTACGCAATACATCCGATCCGTGACTGTGAAATTTTGGTTCCGAAGTAGCCTTCGTACTTCTTGTAGGGAAGCTATAGTTCGTTCAATCCACGAAGACGCACCCCACCACTATTCCTCCTAACCGTTTATAGTATATATGTGCAAGCTTCCGTCAATGTTTGAGTGTTATCGGTACACACTAATTACCTATGAGTGCACACGCACACGACAATGAATAGACTAATCATTATAATAATATAAAGAAGAAGAATAGACTAATCATATAATTGGTGAGAGCAGTGGTGGCATAGTGGTATCAGCCGCGACTTACAAGTTGTAAGTCGTGGGTTCGAGCCCAGGCAGGCGCTTTACTTTGTGTAAATTATTTCATCACCATTGCTCTCAAAACGGTGAAGGAAAACATGTGACATCCACCAACCAGCACTGGGCCCGCGTGGTGGATTACGGTCCATTCCCTCTCACAGAGAGGAGGCCTGTGTCCCAGCAGTGGGAACATTAATAGGCTGATGATGTTTGATGTGAAATAATTGGTGGGGCGCGTGTTCGTGGATTAAACGAACTATAACGCACTACATCCGAACTCTATCCGTCATAATCCATCACAATTCATAAAATGTTGAACTCAGAACTCAAATCAAGGATACGGATCACGGACACGGACGTTTAGTGCGTAACACATTATTACCAGATAGATTATAGTACTAAATAAATAAATATCAATAGCACTGTCTTGGCCTAGGATTCCAAGTTCAGAAGTCGTTCGATCACAGAAAGAAATGAGCAACAGTAACAGAAATAATCATGTCAAACGCACTTTAATTTACACAAATTACGGATCTACTTCCGAAGTGCCAAAGGGCATGATAACCGTCAGGGCATGGCATGCTAAACGCGATTAGAACATTAACCGTTTACCATTTATAACTGACGATTAAATGTAAACCTGTGCGTGAAAAGTGACCGACATTGTCGTGTGACCTTGCTATTGAAATTATGTTTTAGTAACAGGGTGACCTGATTGCTAGGTCGAACTGTGGCACGTGGAGGTTTCCTGCGTTGTTTGGTTAAATATTATGACGATTTTCACTGTTTTCCACGTTTAATTTGTAAGTTTAATTTAGAGAGATGTTTCCAAATACTCGTAGAAATACATTGTCTTATCAGAGGTTCTATGTTCGACATTGTTTTTTTTGTATGTTCGCCGATATCTCCGTCAATTGAGGACCGATTTTGAAAATACCTTTTTTTTGTTTTAAAGAGTATGTACCGAAATTTGTCCCATTTTAATTTGGTGAAGAACTGATGAAGAACTCTTCAATAAATAACGGCAAATCTGTCGGGACTGCTGCAATCGCATGCCTGTTTATTGTTTATATCATTTCATAACATAACATCACGCCAGTACGCTCTTGAGGGGTAAGCAGATCTCTCATTTGATCGGTTTTGTTCAAGTTTCATGATATTCGGGTAATCTATTCTGGCGTTATAGGAAACTTACTTAACAACTTGCCTTTTAGGTAGGTACAACTA
Organism: Orthosia incerta; assembly: GCA_948252205.1. Lineage (NCBI taxonomy): Eukaryota > Metazoa > Arthropoda > Insecta > Lepidoptera > Noctuidae > Orthosia > Orthosia incerta. The sequence goes on along the minus strand of OX411762.1, from coordinate 23,936,387 downwards.
AAAAGTGAAAAATGGTACCTACGAAAGAAAGCAGGTAACGACGAGATGTCCGGTTGTACGATTTTTAAAGAGTAAACGAGAATTGAAGTAAGACAGATATCTGTTCATCAATAAAGATCTTATTATATTTTTATTAATTCCTTGCCCTATGATTTCTTTTTCTGTATCTTAACATCCAGATACTACTCTTACAATTTTTCTAACCATTTCTTTGTTTTCGTTCGTTCATTTTCGTAGGTATTTACCCAAATTTGCTACAAGCCATTTTCTTTCAGTTCAGGAAAACGTATCCAAAACACGAATACAGAAGTCAATCCATCACCTTTTACGCCACTTTATGTCTGTGGATAGGAAGGTACTGTCTATTCAATGGTTCCGTATAAGTATGGTTGCCAAACCCTTCAACCCTGTAAATAACAACATAATTCACCTATATTTATAGCCCGTTTATTCTGATTTAGCATTCGTTGGTTATTCCGAGTACAGTAAGCACGTTTATTTGAAAAATATGCTATTAGCATCATAACTGAAGTAAGGCATACTTTTGTAACAAATGGAAAGGATTTGCATTTTATTGTGACGAATGAGGTAAAGGCTTTGAAGGTATTCGGGCAAGTTGTCGCCACCAGTTCGCGCCACTTTGGCGAGAGGTCTTCCGCTTGGAAAACGTCATTTATGACATGACATTAACGTATATTTAACTAATAATGGAAAATAAGCGCTAAAAATAAAACAAATATAAGTAGTAACTAAGCCACAGGCCGACAGATAATGGTAGTCTGCATTTGAATTCCTGAAAAAATCTTGTTTATTTTTTATTTTTGTAGTCATGAGATAATGATACCCATCTCATCTACAGAGATTTACTAGTTAATTTTAGTGCATCCTGTATTATTTTGTGAATCATGGGCATTCGTAAAATGACTTGTAGATTCCCCTTTAAACCTTTTTTTAACCGACTTTCGAAAAAAGAGGAGGTTCTATGTTCGACTTCTTGTTAGTACATACAGTCATTGAGCACATCAACTATACAAATATTTGAAGACAATTTTATTAATGGTACAGTATAGATTTCTCCGTTGCAACCAAATCCGGTATAAACCTCAAATCTCATAACCGCAGGGCACTTAAAAAAAAGACAACATCGCTCCACTTTAGGTACCAACCTTTCAATATAGAAAACCAATTCATAATCAACATTATTTTACTTAAAAATTTCTCCCACTTTAAACCATAACTTTCTACTGTCTCTAGCTAAGACTTGGATTCCATCAAATGACTGCAGATCACGTATTGCTAGTGATACGTAAATACAGCAATTTTGATGATAATCGCTGAGCTACGTGAGTAATCGGGGCGTTTAGAAAACTATGCGTTTCGTTTTATATATGTATGTTAGATGTTTTGGTTTATTTTGGATTATTTTTGTGGATTTGAATAACTTTAGTGAGTTCTTAGTTTTTGTGAATTCGCAAAATAACTTAGTCTAGTAAGTATGTACTAAAACATATACCATTTAAATACATTTATGTTGCTGGGGAGATAAAAAGTAAGCGTTTTGGGAAACTATTTTACTTATTTGCCATTCAAAAAGTGATATACTGATTGTCTGCCTAACATGGCAATACCTATGATGAACTAAACGATTATTGAAATTATGATTCTCTCGAGTTCCCATAAGAAGGTAGAGACAAGTTTGGCAATTTTACAAAATAGATAAGCACCTTATTTCATTTTCTGGGCATCCCCCAGGCGTCGCCACACTAATTGGTTCTGTGCGTCTCGCATCTACCAGAATCCCGTAGTGGGAGGCCTTCCCATGCAATGTCTTCCGGTTCGCGGTCGCCACTCCAGAACATTTTCGGTCCCAACGGCCATTCCGTTCTGCGAGCAATGTGATCTGCCCACTGCCACTTCAGTTTGGCAATTTTTCAGGCTATGACGGTAACCTTGGTTCTCTTGCGGATGTATTAATTTCTGATTCAATCACTCCAGGAAACTCCAAGCATAGCTCTCTGCCCTTTGGGTGAGTTTAAGCCTTCTGATGAGGGAGACATTTCGGTTCTTTACATCAACACTGGCAACACACACTGGTCATAGACTTTCGTCTTGAGACACTGTAGTGAGTTGGAAGATACAGCGCAACTTCTTGAACGCTAACCAGGTGAGTCGGATTCGACGGTTGACCTCTTTCTCGATGTTGGACCTACCTAATTGGACCGTTTGTCCTAGGTAGACATAATCGTCCACAACTTCGAATGTATAGTCTCCAACCTTGATAGGAGTGGTATTCAACATTACCTTTGTTTTGGCCTTGTTTATTTAAAGACGCACTCTTTCGGAGGCTCCACTACTTCTAAAATACGCTGAAATATTCGACAGCTCTAAACATAATATCACTTATTTTTTTTTGTGGGTAGGTACTAAGTAACACATTTTCATAAAACTAAAATGGGTACCGCCAATAATAGAATTTTACGTACCTAAAGCATATTCTAGTTTGTTATTTCTCTTTTGATTATGAAATATCGTTGCGATAAACTGGAGAATTTGATTTAGAACCTGGTTTATTTTATTAAAATAGTAAAATTTATAGCTTAGGGCTTAGGTGGATGGCACACTGTTGTGCGAAGCGATATTTAGACATTAAATCAATATATTCTTGATTTAAAAAAAAGACCCACGGTTGAGCATAATTATTATTATTTTCATTCATCGTCATCATCATCAGACTTTTAATGTTCCCACTGCTGGGACACAGGCTTCCTCTCTGTGAGAGGCAAAGGGCCATAATCCATCACGCGGGCCCAGTGCGGGTTGGTGGATGTCACATGTCTTCGAATTATTTTCATTATTGGCAGTACAATCTAAACGTTAAGCCGTTGTTCCCGGTGGTCATTTATAGATTTTTTAAAGTTTCTACGATTATTCAGTAGCCTGTGAGTACTAGTTGTAATTTGTGTACCTTTGTAGCACTTTCCACCTGTCGGACAGGAATCAGTATCTCCAAGAACAGACCCCTAGTTTACCGCTGCCGCGTATCGCGGTTTCACGGGTATAGACCTTGTAGGATCCAAGAGTCGCAGCATTGCTATGGCTTGGCTTGTGATCCGAAGGCCTGTATTCACCATCTTACATATTTGGAAAAAATCAAAGCAAATGGACGAAAAAAGCGATGCTCTAAAGCTTTATAAATCTTCCGCTCAGCTACACACTACACTACAAACCTATGATTACCAAACCGATTTAAAAATAAGCTAACTAAAATTTATGTTTCCCTTCAAACAGTTTTCTTTATATTACAGTATATATATTATACACCTACTAAGAACATATACAATGTTTGGCTGGGTGGTGGGTAATGTATTAACATAATAATGTACTTTTTAAAGTTATTTTGAGCAACCAGAGGCTTTACCCATGTGACATTCTAAAGTGACAAAATTTTATAGTAATCCCTTATAAATTGGGATTTCGACGATCGCCTTCGCTAATAGTATGACACTATTGTTTAGTCAAGGCCATCGTGATTTCGTTGTGAAAACCATCCAAGTGCGAGTCGGACTCGCGCACGAAGCGTTCCGTACCATTATCGCAAAACACCGCAAACAAAAACACACGTTTATTGTATGGGAGACCCACTTAAATATTAATAATTTTAAAGTTATAGCGGCAACACAAATAAACACATCAACACGGTCTAGGGATATTTCATACTCAATTAAATAACTCGAAAATTACTGGCCGCATTGGAATCTTTTATATACCGATTTGTTTGTAATTTATCTCAGACTAATTCCAAATTCAAATTTTTGAAAATTATTTTGTTTCGGTGGCATAAAAATGTCTTGATGTGTAGGAGAGGGAATTTTCATTTGTGCGAAATTTAGAAAACAATACGAATTACGTTTAGTTACAGTTCTTTTTCATGTTTAAATGAAAGATAAAGTTAAAATTGAGGTATTGTAGCCATGCAACGCCAACATTTGACGAGGGCGGAGATGTTACGAGCTGTGGGAATGCTGGAAGCTGGGTCTGTTCAGCGTAATGTTGCTGAGGCCATAGGGACCCACCAAAATGTAATTTCAAGATTGTGGACACGCTATCGTGCCACAGGTGAAGTAGCGGAGAGGCACCGGGGGCCAAGTCGCATCACTACCCCCAGACAAGACCGATTTTTGCAAATTACTGCGCGAGCTCAACCAAATGCAACGGCGACTCAATTAGTCCAAAGGCTGCGAGTGGAACACCAAGTGCTTGTGAGTGACCAAACTGTAAGAAGGCGACTGCATGAAAGCAATCTACGCTCTCGTAGACCACTCCGGGTCCCACGTTTACGGAGAGGCAATCGTGGACGACGATTAGAATGGGTTTGGAACCACGTGGACTGGGGCCGTGAGCAATGGTCCAATGTGCTGTTCACGGATGAATCCAGGTTTGGGACAATCCCACCGCACTATTCCCAAACAACTGCAACTCCTGAAAGCCAGAATCAACAGTGGCGACCACCAGAAAAGCGCCGCGGCAATGAAGCTCGACGAAGTCCCGGAGAATGAATTTAACTGTCTGTGAATGAATCCAGGTTCGGCTTCCATCCAGATTCACGAAGGACGCGTGTTTGGCGAGTTCCTGGACGATAGAGCCGTCTTCAGAACCCTCAGGAAGTTCACCCATACCAAGGAGGAACCATTATGGTTTGGGCAGGTATTCGTCTTGGAGGACGGACGGATCTCGTTTGGGTGCGGGTCAATATGACGGCAGAACGATCGTCCAACAGGTGCTGGGGCCCGTAATCTTGCCCCACAGAACACAAATGGGGCAAGATTTCCTGCTCGTGCACGACAATGCCCGGGCACACACGGCGAGAACGGTAGCAGCTTGGTTACATACACACAATGTTAGGGCCTTAGACTGGCCTGCTCAATCGCCAGATCTAAATCCCATTGAGCATGCGTGGGATATGCTGCAAAGAAGAGCTCTGAAGGAAGTTCCTGAAAATCTGGCTACAGAAGATCAACTTTTTGCGCACCTCAGAAGGACATGGGTCAATATTCCGCAGCAAGACGTTGACAACCTTGTTCTGAGCATGCCGAATCGTTGCCGATGTGTTATGAACATCATGGGCGCTTTCTCAGACTACTAACTTCAAGTTTATAAACACAAATTAAATGATTTTTCTATTTTTTTCAGTTTTTACTCATAAATTAAAAGTTAATTCATATACGGTTTCCGTCTATGCTTCATTTTTTTTTCATAAAATCCTGAAATTTTAATCGAAGTACCTTAACCATTATTAAAAAATGGTAGAATATTAAATAACGTATCTTTTAAATGTATACATGTCCTATAAATAATTGATAGTAATTCGCTTTTTTTTAAATATCCCTAGACCGTGTTGATGTGTGTACATCATGTGTGAAAATTTCAACTTTCTAGCTGTCACGGTTGATTAGATATAGCCTGGTAACAGAAATACAGACAGATGGACCGCGGAGTCTTAGTAATAGGGTCCCGTTTTTATTCTTTTGGTACGGAACCCTAAAAAGGGATAGTACTCTTTGTCTTGTATAGCTCCGTCTCTTTCTCACAATGGAACCATGATAATTTCGATAGTTTCTGAGGCTCTATACAACTGGCATTCGATGTTAGTGAAGGCGATTGATCACGTGATTTTTCGATATCGAGATAGTGGTCAAACGCCAGCCTATCGTTAAATTAAAAAATAATATAGCTTGTCACAATCCCTTAAAATTTTGCCTTTTTGAAAATCGCTATCGCCACGCTTTCGATGAGAGAATGTCACTTTTCTAAGACCTTGGAGCACCGAAGGATAATCCCTAAATAGTATAAAACAAAGTCGCTATCTACCTCTGTCTGTTACTCTAGTTAATTCTTCATATCAACGAAATTCGCTAATAGAAAGAGCAATTTGTGAAGGGCTTCTCCCGTGCGAAGCCTGGACTCTCTAAACTAATATTTTGAAGGATAAATTTTCACAAGTACTAAAATTAAGCAAAAAGAAAAATTATTGTGTTATAACTTTTAGACAAAAACACGGTCAATGGAATCTATTCTCTGCGAATCATGAGTATGTATGCGAGTACGTAGAATGGGTTCCACATCACCACGCAAGTCTGTGAAACAAACTATGATAGAATGATTTTCTAATTGCACAGCCCTGATATAGTATTCATTTATAGTTGTTTTTTTTATAAAGGCTCGTGCTTATCACCATCTCACCTGATGGTAAGCGATGATGTGGTCGACGGTGAAGCACGCTTGCCTAGAAAAAACCCATTCACTCTTGACTTAAAGACCCCTAGATTGCAGCTATCGGGAAACACAGACACCGGCAGGGAATTCCACTCCTTAGCTGTACGTATAATAAAAGTGTCCCCAAAACGTTTTGTGCGTGCGGGAGGTATGTCCACCATGTACCGATGACGCATCGCCGTACGTCTGGTAGTCCGATGATGGAACGGGCTGGGCGGAATTAAATTATGCAATTCCATCGCATACTCCCCAAAATGTAACCGATAAAAAACCGACAAGCTGGCAACTCGGCGACGATGTTCAAGGCTCTGGAGCCTTGACTTGACCAGTGCCTAATTGCCGATGAGTTTCTTGGCCCGCTTTTCGATCGACTCTCATGCATCAAGCTGGTATTTGGCAGATACACCGCATAAACTTGGTATCAAATTGTTCATTCGCACTTTCGGTTTACGGAACTCTAAAACAGACGGACAGAATAGTTTGTTATACGAGAACAATTTCGTTTTCACAGCTCAGTATAAAAACTATCAAGTGTTCGAGCCAATCCCGATATTTTTTATAGTTTCCAATAAAAATATGTATGGAAAAATGAAAGAATCATAAGCAAGTGCGTCACATGTATTCTGTGAAATTTTGGCTTGCAATACCTATATTTAATACGTAGGTTATCGATAGGTGTCTCGGGCTCTAAACATAGCAAAATTCTATTAAGGACCTTCCTGATGGTGCGAAGAATAATATATCGTTTATTAATATTATGTCGTTCAATATTGGGCGGATAGCGCGTACGCAAATTTTCAATGAAAATTTCAAGTGAAAAAGTCGAATGGCATCATATTTTTTTCAGCGAGTGTACTGGCAATTTAAATGACCTATCGGTGTGACATAAATCAAATCAAAGTCGAAGCGCATTTAATGCAAACATTTGTATAAAATAAAGCATGAAAAGATAGCTCAAATCTGGCAATTTAATTAATTTTGATTTCGACTTCTATATTTATCACATTGACTGGTCATTATGAATATTGCTACGTAACGGCTGGGCAACTCGATAATTTTAGTTAATGAAATATTCCAAGAGCGAGCGAAGCGAGCTCGGGAGCTTAGGACATTCTGACACGGATTAAACAACGGAAAAACAGCAAAAAAAAACTGAAATGTTTGATAGTAACGACGTACTCAATTTAATGCGTTTTGACAATCATTATTAATCACTAACTATTATCCCATAAAACCCATTTCTATTCCCACTGCTTCTCTGTTCATGGAGTACGATTGTAGAACTCACTTCCACCTAAATTCCGTGACCCCCAAAATATAACTGCATTAAAAAAAAACAAGTCAAAGAATATTACCTCTCCACCATCTTGTAATTTTATATGTTAAGTATATGTATGGTTTTTTATTTTCTATATTTATGAAGTTAAGGTATATGTATAATTTATGTATGTTTAGGTAATTTATTTTTGTGTATTATTATGTTTCCTTATTCTTTCTACACACTGTTTCTTCGTTTATCATCCAACTTTCCTGTCGCAGGTCTGCTGGAAGAAATGTCTAATGAAATAAGCAGTACCTTTGTGCTCTTCAATCTGTATTATTTGTTTTCTCTGTTAAGTGTTTTTGTGTGCATACATAAATAAATAATAACTTCTAGAATGTCGCTTTGTCTATGCCCTCTTGTTTAAAATTTTCTTCTGATCTTACTTTATCATTTTTGCAGGTTTTGTCTTCGGTATCTTCGTGATATTACCTGCCATTGAAGCCAAGTACAGGAAGGCTGTTATCCATTATCCTGAAGACACACAGTTCTTCGCCACAGACTTCTTCGTGAAGGGATGCAAGAACTTCATAGACCGTTGTCCTAAGGCTTACAAGTATGTTACTAAATAGTAATAATAGTAATAGTATGTTGTTGTTGTTATGGTGTGTAGTATGTTACTAAGTATGTTACTAAATAGTAATAGTAGTAATAGTATGTTGTTGTTGTTAAGTTAAACAGGTATTCTATTATTATCTGGCATTTATTAATAGCAGCCCGGAGTCTAGATTTATGCCTGGTTGATGGCAATGATGACCTGGTGAAGGTTGTGGGGATCCGCTGGATGCGAGAATCACGGGACCGATCAATGTGGCGACGCTTTGGGGAGCGTCGTCCATCGCATCCAACAAACATCAGGACCCGAGGTGACGGTGCGTAGTGTTCCACGCGCGCCCCTCTGAGACGTTGCGGGGAGAGTCTAACACCCCATTCCCCCCCCAACCCGAGATCGAGGCCCACAGAGGCGGGCCGGCACTAGCCGGGGTTTGCGGAAGTATCGTTGTTCCCGCGACCCCCAGCATAGGTGTGAGATGGAACACCGGGGTGGTTTTTAGTCAGTACAAGTCTGACAGACCCCTCCGCCCTCCCCAGGGCGGAGGACATCCAATGAGGATTTTCCAACCAGGAAAAAAAAAGAAGGCCTATGTCCAGCAGTGGACGTCCTTCGTCTGATATGATAATGCTGATAATGATGTTGAAGGCAATAGACTTGCCCTCTATTACATGGGACTTAAACATAACTCGCGAAATCAGGGTTCTGAAAGTGCAACTCTGCATAACCGTTAAGAGTCGTGGCGTGATGATACAGGCGTGATGTTATATTATGTGACAGACGTGTTTTTAACACCCGACGCAAAAACGACGGAGCGTTATAAGTTTGACGTGTCTGTCTGTGTGTGTGTGCGTGTCTGTCTGTGGCGTCGTAGCTCCCGGACGGACGAACCGATTTTGATATTGTTTTTTTTTTGTTTGAAAGGTGACTTTGTCGAGAGTGTTCTTAACTATGATTGATTAAAATCGGTTGGCCCGTTTAAAAGTTATCCGTATTTTACTCTTTGAATTTGGGTTTTTCCCAAGATATCATGTCATAATTACGTGTTTCAATAGATTGTTTATTGAAGCACGTCTAATAGTAGAAATATTATATGTAGTGTATAAAGCATGAAATAAAAAATTAATTTAAAAATACAACACGTCGGGGAACCGCTAAGTAAATTAAATAAACTGCTGTAAACGTTGGCGTTTCTGCGCGTATACGAGGTTAATTTTTAATTTTTTAGAGGTTTTTGTGTCGGGGTTTTTTTTTTTTTGGGATTTTGTTGCGCAACTGTTTTCCAGGTAAAATAATATTAGTGTTTCTTTCGACGTACAAAAGATCAAAGGTTATTCTTAAGTTTAAAAAAACATATGTAATCGTATTTAGTTCATATTTTAACAGAAGGCAATTAATTTTTTTCAGAACACAACTAATCTGTGCACGTAGTTACGATGGGGATTTCAAAGACTTCGCAAATTACTGTGAGATGCAATATGAGAACTGTAACACTTGGAGGAGTACGTTTGAATTTATTATTTCAAACATTAAGTATAAATAGTACACACCCACTGGTGCCTCGATCGATCTATAAAGTTAAGCCACGCTGGCGGTGGACAACTTGTAGATGGGCGACAGTTTACCCACGGCGTGAAACTAGATAACTAACCAGCAGTAGAGGTAAATCTGTTAAGATAAGCCGTTTAACTGTTGTAGGATTGTGAAAGGTTGAACGTTTCTACAGAAGAGAAGATAATTTGTCGATTTCTGCTGTCATAAAAATACGTTTAACAAACACTCTCCTCTATTTGTCATATTGTCACCACCGCAATAGAAGTTAAAATTGGTTTAGCAGGCTGCAAAACGGAATTTTATAACCACAAAGGAGCAGATTCGTATGTTTCTATTTTTTTTGTGTGTTCGGCTTCGATCAATAATACACTAGATGAGTGGTAAGCGCTTCAATAACGGGCCGAAAATTAAGGCCACAAATACGGTTGTGGTCTTATTTCAAATTAGAATGGTCCAATCATAGCCAACATTGTGACGTGAAAATGCCGCAGTGTGCGTTCAAACATTGTGCAAATAACTATCGTAAAACTGAGATTTTGGAAGGAATATCTTTTTTTTCGGTAAGTTTTTACTCATTAAGGGTACACTAGTCGATGGCACGAACTATTTTGTGCTCGGGGTTAAAATGCATTTTGTATCAACCGAGAACACGTGCGAATGAGATAGATGCTGTGGTGAGCAGTAGGAAGCTAGTTCGCGTACGAATACACACTTTTGCAAATTTGTAGCGAAATGAATAATGACTTAGGACGAAACCGAGCGCGCGAAATATTATAAACAGACCTTTGGCAGTCTAGATATCATGAAAAAACTACTAAATCGATCTGTTCAAAATAAAATTATTTGCATTGTAGAACTACTAATATATCCCTGTATGGAGGCCGTTTTGCAATTTTCCGTCTTCTTATGGTATTTATTTGCGTCCAAAAATGCGTTAAAATTAGTGTCGAAATGCGGAACTTTGGACGCTCATAACTTTCAAACACTTTCTTTTTTTACTTTTTTGCTTCCATACAGGGCTAGATAATGATGAGACAATTTGATATCACTTTTTATTTTGAACGTACATCGTCAAACAGTGGAATAATGCCTAGACTCCGTTTGTATTAAATAATTTTCGACTAGTGTAACCTTAAGTTTTTTTCATGAAGTAAAAACCAAATTAAATAGTAAATGTGAATCAATTACAAAATATTATGAATATTTGACCAACGTTTGCGTCGTCATTGTGCCCACTGTTCTAACACACATCGACTGTTCTGGAACTTTGTAATTTAGACTTTAAAAATGTAAGGCAGCTTTTCCTTACCCAACCGGCTAACTCATGGGTAGCAAGTAGCTTGAGACAATTGCAGGGACTAACTCACATGAAGCTGACTGAAGTAAAACACATTTAAGTTTGGTCAACTAATTTAATTCTTCAAGCACACATTCCATCAATACAATATCTTGAGGTTAACAAAGTATGAACCACTCACTTTCTGAAGGGATATAGTTTATCCACAATATTCAATGCTGGAGATATGATTCCTCAAACAGCATCGTTCTCTGTGTAGCTGTCCGTGAGCTTGCTGGATACCAGATGATAACAATTATGCTCGGAACCTTTTGCAAGAAGAGACTGCTGTAGCTTGAACAGCTAGTTGACCATTAGCCTTATTATATATTAAATTATACCTAAAGATAGCATTTGGGGCCCTGCCAAGGAGAAGAAAATTGCATGTTAAGATCAAACGCACATGTGTCATGAAAATTGGCATTCAGACAAATTCAAACTAATACTCTCAGCGCCTACTGAAACATTGATTATGATGAGCTTTTCATCTTGACGCTAGCCAGCCTTGCCCCATATAACATCACGTATCTTTTGGATCCTTGCCTTTGAGGTTATTTTTGGACACCGTCCTCTCAACGCAAGTTGCACTCGTACTAAAGGCTCAAGTCATCTCAAATACAGACCTTGAACACTTTGCTTTTAAGCCATAGGCCTTTTACTAAATTATCATTTTTTTGTAACCAATGTGAAAAGACTTTACAATTAATTATTATATGTATTGAATTTGTGTGTTTGTTGTATTAAATGATTTCACACAAATAAGATATATATTTTATTATTAACATTTTAAATATTGTCAAACATACATCAACGCCATCTACATCATCATCAACAAGATACTCAACTTGGGACACTTCAATATCGAACATGTGTCTGACGGATGACGCCAGATGTCGCTAACATATGCACTGGCAATTTTTTAACCGCAACAAAACATGCGTGTAAGATTAACTTTGTTTGGATGTATGTTGAGCAGTGAAGAAAGCTTTTGCTTTTTGTACATAGCTTTGTGAATGCAACTTTAAACATTGATTTTTAGGTTGAATTTGCATGAATGTACATATATTTTTACTAGAATTGTTAGAATTACGTAGGAACACAATTGGCGACAGTTTTAAATAGAAGTTTTGTATAGGATTGCGCGTCTAGTATCATCATCATCATCATTTCAGCCGAAAGACGTCCACTGCTGGACATAGGCCTCCCCCAGGCGTCGCCACATTGACCGATCCCGTGCGTCTCGCATCCAGCGCCTGCCCGCAACCTTAACCAGGTCATCGGTCCACCTGGTGGGAGGCCTTCCAACGCATCGTCTTCCGGTTCGCGGTCGCCATTCCAGAACCTTTCGACCCCATCGGCCATCCGTTCTTCGAGCAATGTGCATCTAGTATACACTAATTTATTCATTAACTTTGTTTGGATGTATGTTGAACAGCGAAGAAAGCTTTGCTTTTTGTAGATAGCTTTGTGAATGCAACTTTAAACATTGATTTTAAGGTTGAATTTGCATTAATGTATATATAATTTAACTAGAATTGTTAGAATTACGTAGGAACACAATTGGCTACAGTTTTATATAGATGTTTTGTATGGGATTGTGCATCTAGTGTATTATTGATCGAATTTATCATATATAGACAGATTATCAAAATATTTTTTTTGTTTGAAATGGTATATTCTCAGGTGGTCCCTTATCATCAAATCAGAATCTGATGATGGGATCCCATGGAAATCGAAGGAACTCTTCAAATATTATATACAGACATGTAGCGATTTTGGTATTTTAAATAACATGGCAAGCATTTGCACTCAGAAAGTATCTTTTGATGAAGTGGAACTGATGAAGAAGACCACAGATGGCCACTGGAACTCCTTAATAAGTATGTCATGGGTATAAGATCTCTCGAATAGTTAAGCGACTTTGTTGAAGCAAATACATCTATACTATACTATATAATATTATAAGGAGGTAAAATTTGTAAGTTTGTAAGTTTGTATGTAGGGGGTGATCTCTGGAACTAATGAACCAATTCCAAAAATTTTTTCACTGGTAGAAAGCTACATTATTCCTGAGTGCTATAGGCTATATAACATTACGCTACGACCAATAGGAGCGGAGCATAAATGAAAAATGTTGCAAAAACGGGAAAGAATATTAGGTGTAGGGTAGGTACGTAGCCAATTGACGGGAGCGAAGCCGCGTGGGACAGCTAGTATATGTATAAATGGTGAACTAATCTTATGAAAAAGCCGGAAGGTAGGCACTCGAACTCAGTAGTAAAACAATGTATCCTAGTCGTGTTTAGGCATATAGGAATTCAAAAGAGATGTACTATGGCTATAAATGATCTTCATGGTAATATAAGGTACCACCAGTAAAAAGAGTAAAATAAAAATAAAATACAAAAAAATAAACCGACTTTCGATAAACAAAATTTTTTTTTTCGTTTTGCTTTAGAAGTCGGTTTATTTTTGTAATCTTTTTTTTAAATTTCTTATATAATTCCAAATGGAGTAAGTAATAGGTAGGACACTAGGTACAACTAAAAAACCATCTTGAAGCCGCTTAAAACGTATTAGTACACCCCAAAAACATCATCAATCCTAATGACATAAACCCCATTCTAGCCACGCTGTGTCGAGATTATCAAAATGAAAATATTTTCCCATTTACAACAATGAAAAACACTTCAAATAAATATAAATTTACTTGAAATTGGAGCAGGAAGCAAATGGAGTGAATTTACACAGTGCGGTATATATTTTGATGGGTTTACAGTCGTCGTGTGTAAATAGGCTTTTGTTTTTGTATTATACTCGTATCATCAAATCTACCTTGAAATGACAACACACCGCATTTTGTAGATCGTGATTTGTGGAAGGTGCACTTATGAGTGTGTTAGTTGCGATGATTGCATAAGGTATCACTAGAAAGTTATAATATTTTTCATTTTTTTTCTATTTTCTCTGTATGTCTTTCTATGTACTCGAAGTTTCAGCTTACCTCCATGGAATAAAGGCTGAGTTCTAAATTCAATTTGCGATTTGATGTCAGATGGTGTCACTACTGGCACCAGTAGTGGATTTCTGTCCGTAATTTAGGAGTCTAAACTTCTATATTGACCGCAATCTTCTAACAATTTTTAGAGTTCTCATCTATTCCAATATTTTAAAGAGGAAATACTTTTTTGTTTGTACCGAATAGGCTCCAAAACTACTGGACCGATTTTGAAATTGTTTCACCTATGGAAAGCTGTATTATTCTTAAGTAACATAGGCTATAGCCTATGTTATAATCTATTCTCAAAAAAATTAGAAATCCTTATAATAATTGCAATAATGTAACCCAAAGTAGCAAAACGTTGCCTATAAAATTCATTATTTGGCTTGCGCTGACAAAACTATTAATGATATATAAAAAATATGTACTACATGATTAAAGTACTCATTATTACCTACAAAAAAGCATGCTACAGAATATGTATCTTTATCATAGTTAAGTCACAATAGCAGCTTTTGTGTTCTAAAATTTAATTAGATCGCCGCCGCGCCGGTAGAAACAAAAGTCAGTTACATTCGTATTGTAGTGTTAATTCTTATTCAAATAAATAGTTTAACTGAGTGTAGATATGTAGGGTAGGGTAGGGTATGTAGGTCGATCGGTAGGGTAGGTGAGTAAGTTGGTAGGTAGGTAAGGTAGGTCGGTAAGTAGGTAGGGTTGGTGAAATTGATAAGTAGGGTAGATAGGTAAGTAGTTAGATAGCCAGTTAACGGGAGCGAAGCCGCGGGGATCAGCTAGTCATGAATATAATCTGTCTCTAACCTGTGCTATCTAAATACAAATGCTAGCAGGTTAGCGTTTTGGGGAATGGATGGAGATCTCTCAATTTTCACCTATCTGCTCGGCATTGCGTAGGACAATCAGCCACAACATTCCCACAGCTGGGACACCAGCCTCCTCTCTATTAAAGTGAATCTACTGGGGACTATTCTATAAAAGCTAGCAGAATTTCATAAATTGGCTTCTCAACAAAATTGATTTTGCCACTAAGAGTTTCCCAACGATAATATTATTCTTAAATTTTCAATACTAATACCAAAATCTTCATCTAAAATACCAGACAGATTTCAACTTAAGTTTCTGAACTTTTAAAGGAGGCATTTTAGGAAGTCGAAATTCAGTAAGTTCTTTTTAGGAGTACTTCTCATTGACTTATATGTAGGGTCAGAGAAATAAAAAGATTTTATTGTCACAGGAACTAAAGCACGCCCGTTTTTCTAACGCTACAGTTAAATCATACATGGGTCACAAAGACTGAAGCGACCTCGGCACGCGGTCGGCTATCTTCGCGAGCGGTCATGTGCATGAGACTTTAAAAAATGTCGTGTGTTTAGTGAACGCGTATAATCAGACGTTCGGACGGTCATTATCTTTACTATTTAAAACTTTTTGCAAAAACCGACTTCCAAATAAAAATAATACAAATACACGAAAAATAAAGTTATGTTATACTTTTGGAATTCGGTGTCTTTAGAAGGTACAATTTTTTTTCGTTATTTTAAAGGCAACTTGCCTTTAATAAGGCACCTATTAAATAATGCTAGAATAGATTACCCGAATACCATGCATCTTGAACATAAGCGGTCAAATGAGAATACTCTCGCAGATCTTGTTGTTGATTCTTTACGCAGATGTGTGTACCAAGGTGAACTGTACACATCTGCGTACCCCTTTTGAGCGTACTGGCGTAATGTTATGTTATGAAATGGTATAAACAATAAACAGACATGCGATTGCAGCAATCCTGAGAGTTTTCGGTCATTTGTTGAAGAGTTCTATTGTATATCTCCGAAGTTCTTCATCAGATCTTCACCAAATTAAAATGGGACCAAATTCGGAACATAATCCCAAGAGATTTGCCGTCATTTTTTGAAGAGTTCTATTGTATATCTCCGAAGTTCCTCATCAGACCTTCACCAAATCAATATGGGACCAATTTCAGAATAAACTCTTTCAAACAAAAAAGAATTTTCAAAATCGGTCTATTATTAACGGATAAATCGGTGAAAACACAAAAAAAACAAAGTCTAACATGGAACCACCTCCTTTTTGGAAAGTCGATAAAAAATATGACATGTCTCATTTCAAAACCGTTAAATAATATTTCATAACTGTATCTCTCTGGCTGTACCTCTCTGGCTGCCGAAGAGACTTTCAGTGCTCGCAGATGCTCTGATCGTGAAGCTTGTTTATGGCTATAATGGACGGTCTTTCCCTCGTTTTAGTATGCAATTTTAAATATTATTAAAAATGCATCATATTCCAGCTGCATAAAGGTCAAAGTCACATTAAACGTTAATCTAATCTTAAAATATTTTACGATATTACGATGTTTTTAAGTTTTTAAGTTTTTGTGCAACATTGACATACTGTATTTTGGTCTACTCTACCATGCAGCAGTTATTATCTATTTATACGATTATAAAGTTAAATAAAACCCTTTATAAAAGTTCTAAGGACCTTAATATTAGACGACTATAAAATGTATTTTTCTACTGGTGAAGGAATTTCTAAATTCAGTTAAATGCTTTTTGAGTTTATCCATTACAAAGCAATTTACAAATAAAGTAACTTACCAACAATCAAATCTTGCTTCTTTATAATTAACACGCATATTAGATTAAGATTAATTGTTTTACTATTGTTTTCCTAATAACAACAGATAAAGGGATATATGAGTTTTGTTATAACTGCTTTGTTTGTTTTAATGTTAACTACTACCTACTATTAATTTACTTTTTTTTATATTTTAGTAAACTGTAATTTTTACTCTGAGAAACTTAAATATCTTTGTGCTAACTTAAAAACCAAAAGTGAAGGATTCAAACTGTACGGCACATCACTACGTGCATGAACCCATTTACCCACACAAAACCTACAGACCGCCGTCTACGATCCTTACACACTCCTTTTGCTTCGCTTACGTTCATACTTAGGTCCTTAAAATTTCAAAAAGCAATCTTCCAAATGCAGTTCCCATAGTATAAATTCAGCTCACAAAAGAATATGACATACGAAAGTGACAAATACGGTTATTTCAATAGTAATAACAATAAAACGTAATGTTCCAGTCTAGACACAAATGGACACAAGTGTGGAATAATGACCCTTTATTGCTTATAAAAGTGCGATAAAAATTACTGAAGATTGAACCGCTGTGAACTGGTATCGACTAGTTTGGTTTAGTGTTTATCCTTTATCTTTGTCATCAAGGATCATTCTTCTTCATTTGATAATAGTTTAGGTGGCATTAATGGGGGTAAGCAGAAACTAGAAACTTCAGCACCTCGATGTACCGCTAGAAAATTTGGCACCGTTAGAAATACTGCAGCACGGCCCAAGTGTCGACCGAAGGCTTTCTCGTAGTCCATCAACGCTAAGCAAATGGGCAGGTTTTTTTTTCACTTCGGTTTTCTGTATAACCTGCCGTAGTGTATATATGTGGTCTACGGTGCTGAAGCCTTTTCGGGATCCAGTCACTAATTTTTAATTCCAATTACTTTATAAACAGATTTGAATAACAATATCTCTGAGCATCTCCTTATAAAATCCAATTAGTTAATCACTGGATAGAAAACGAATACTAGATGATTTTCATTCCAATTAAATTTAATTAAATTTCTGAAAATATAATTAACACTGATTGTTAAAACATAATATCAATTAAATAACAGATACAAACATATTAAAGCAATGTCCCTAATAAATTTCCATTTTGGTACACCTACTTTGAATCTGTTTGAACGAGGCTATTGCCTCAGGCAGACATGTTACATAAATTGGCTTTTATTGTATTTTATTACGGTTTTATCTTATAATAATTCATGAAAATATGTAACATGGACTACCAATTAGTAAATAGAATATTATTAGCGGTTCGTATGGTGTGAAAAAAATGGTGTATTAATATTTTGAAGACTATAAAATAACAATGGTACTTACAACATATATCGTTCTAGTTAGATAACTATTAATCGATGTTGCAACTCCAAATAGCTTTTTAATATGTTTTTATTCCTTCATTTTGGGTTCCTTATTGCCAGAATCAAATCTAGTTTAATATACAGAAAGGACCTCTAAAATCCTTTCCGCTATCCTATTTATATGGAATAAATTATTTTGAGTGTTTCCATGTTCAATTTGATATAATTTCTCAGCGAAAAGTTTGTTTAAGAGTATTTCCACGCTTATATTAATCCTTTTATAAATTGATTGGAGATGAAAGGGTTTGGGAGATACAGTAGTCTTTAATCAATGTTTCATTCGCACGATCTCATTTCGGATTCCAAGAAAATTTGAACTTTGACGAAAATGAATACGAATGGTTTATATTTTGCTAACTTTTGTATTATAAGTCATGTTCTTCATCTCGACTTTGCCTCGAATCTCGTTATTTATCGACATCAATTGGAAGTTTTTTTCCGTTGTCATGGTCGAGTGGAGGTCCTTTAAAGTGAATGTTTTTCAAGATAAAACGTTTCTGGAAGAACACGGAGGTGGCCCTTGGTCAGCGCTAAGACAATTTAACTATTAAAAAATCTATAGCCCTCAGTGATAAAACGTATTACTATTTTTTTGTACAATAAAGTATATTCGATTCCATTTCATTCTATTCTTTTTTTGTTCTGTGCTGTTCTGTTCTGTCCTGACTTGTCCTGTCCTGTCCCATCCTATCCCGTCCTTTTATATTATGTTAAATTATATTACATTACATTACATTACATTACATTATATTATATTATATTATATTACATTACATTACATTACATTATATTATATTATATTACATTACATTATATTATATTATATTATATTATATTATATTATATTATATTATATTATATTATATTATATTATATTATATTATATTATATTATATTATATTATATTATATTATATTATATTATATTATATTATATTATATTATATTATATTATATTATATTATATTATATTATATTATATTATATTATATTATATTATATTATATTATGTTATATTATATTATATTATATTATATTATATTATATTACATTATATTATATTATATTATATTATATTATATTATATTATATTATATTATATTATATTATATTATATTATATTATATTATATTATATTATATTATATTATATTATATTATATTATATTATATTATATTATATTATATTATATTATATTATATTTTATTATATTATATTATATTATATTATATTATATTATATTATATTATATTATATTATATTGTATTGTATTGTATTGTATTGTATTGTATTGTATTGTATTGTATTGTATTGTATTGTATTGTATTGTATTGTATTGTATTGTATTGTATTGTATTGTATTGTATTGTATTGTATTGTATTGTATTGTATTATATTATATTATATTATATTAATAACATAAAGGATTAAAGGAGTCTTGTCGTATCGTTACTTACACAAAAGCAATCCAAACCCAACTATGTATTAAGTTTAGATGTTATGGACCCTGTAAAATCCAATGGCTAGCAATTTCGTTAATTTAATTTAAAATTTCTTAGATCACTGCAAACAAACGAAAGACCCGATTTGGAATTGCAGTAACTAAAGTGAATGGTACTGGCAAATAAAAAACTTTTACAAACAAATACAACCAACTTACAAATAAAAACACTACTACAAAGTGCAAAGTAACTTCTTTTCGTGTCGGTGTCCAAAAACAAAAAAAAAACAACAAAGGAACACCGACTTCCGAAAAGAAGTTATTCTTCAGTTTGTAGTGTTTTTATTTGGATGTCGGTTGTATTTTTTTGTAATAAAGATTTTAATTTTCACTTTTTTAATTGTGATACCTAATTGGCAAGTTCTATAAGGTACCTATAATGCCAGAATAGATTACCCTTGTATCATGAAACTTGAACAAAACCGGCGAAATGAGAGTAAATCAAGGTGAACTATATATCTGCATACCCCTATAGTGCAGATATAAAACATAAACAGACATGCGATTGCAGCAATCCCGAGAGATTTGCCGTCATTTATTGAAGAGTTCTGTTGCATATATCCGAAGTTCTACATCTGATTTTCACTAAATTTGAATGGAACCGATTTGGGAAAAAAATCTTGCAAACAAAAAAAATATACATAAATCGGTACACAATTGATGGAGAAATTGGTGAAAATACAAAAAAAAAAATACAGAGTCGAACATAGAACCTCCTCCTTTTTGAAAAGTCGGTTGGAAACCAGAAAAATGTTAGGATTAAGAACCTCACAGTTATAAATTAATAGCAAAGGATGGCTGTGTTTAAGCCTACCTTTCTGTTTGACCTTATACCAATCCAAAGAAAATGACATACAACAAAGAGCATTTTTGCTATTTTGTAGGGTTCCGTACCTAAAGGAACTGGACCCTATTACTAAGACTCCGCGGTCCGTCTGTCTGTCTGTCTGTCACCAGGCTGTATCTCATGAACCGTGATAGCTAGACAGTTGAAATTTTCACAGAACATTTATTTATGTTGCCACTATAACAACAAATACTAAAAACAGAATAAAATTAATATTTAAGTGGGGCTCCCATACAATAATAGTATATTATGCAACTAGTGAATAAAGGACGGTTTTAAAGCGAGGGCCATAGATGAATCACGAACAAGTGAAGGATTCTTACAACTAAATCACGACCGTAGGGAGTGATTCATGATTATTGAATCACGAGCATAGCGAGTGATTCAAGTGTTAGAATCCTGAGCGACGCGAGTGATTCTTGGCCCTCGATATAAATCCGTTTTATTCAAGAGTTTCATACTATATTTTATACCATGACTACGAGAAAAAGAAAGATTTAAGCGAAAACCACAAGGAATAATAATAAATAAATGTTTCATTACCTTCAAAATTTGAAAACTCAGGGTTTCACATTTTTTGTAAATTGAAGCTGAGCGAGGTAATAGCATCTGTCTTTCAGGGGCCAGTGACCACCTCCGTTACGTTACATAATTATAATTAATTAAACACCAATGCAATTAATATTAGAATTACAATCCAAATAACTATTCAGTAAACATCCCAGACTAAAATCAAAATCATGAAAATCCTAAATATTAACAAACTGAAAATTAAATCGATGAAGAAGTTTGAAAGTCGAATATTCTTTGCACTAGGAGTTTGTATCGAGTATTTTATGCGCAAGGAGGTTGTATAGCATTGAGATGGACGTCGAATATATATTGGTGTGTTCTAAATTCAAACACCAAAACAGTGAGTAAAAGTGCTTTTTATTCACTGTTTTAAGTGAATAAAATAAGCTTTTTAGAGGGGGAATGGTATAAACGTATTTTTTTTGTTTTCGTGCACGTTAAACTGTTGTTCCCAATTGTTATTTGTAGGTCTGTCGTTGCGGATAGTCAGGAAATAGCATCATTATTTATTATTATAAATCTCTGTAATCACAGGACTCTGAGGTCCCGGTCCTTTGAAAGGCGTGCAAGAGGCCGAAGCCAACTCACAGAGGCCTTGTTTGACATGTGTCATGAAATACCAACCGACGAGTATTCCTGTATGCACTACGTAAGTGCACCCAAGGACAATCCCCGGTTGGTGCAGGACTATTGTTAAATATGGAGACAAATGGGTATGGGTTTGAGAGGTTTATTGGATGAATTGCATAAAACCATACAATTGATATTTTACTGGGGAGCAATAGCATAATAGAATGACTATAGGCCCCTGCCTGAACACTGTTGAACTACACGGCTATAAAATGGCAGGGGGTGATTTGCACACTCAATTAATATGCCCCCATAAGCGGTCGCTAGCACTTGAGTGACGTAACGCCAAGGGGGCATCATATACGGAGGTGCTTGAGGAGTGGAGACGTATACCACCGCTATCAGGACAATCTCGGCAGTGCGGTCAAGACCCCTACCAGCATCTTACTTGCTTAACTTCCTTCCTCCGAGCACGTTTGCTCTTACGAACCTCCACTCAAGCCAGCCAATTAAGGCAAGAGTGAGGTAGGAGCTGTGTATCCCCGTCAGTGTTATTATTAATTATTATTTATTAAACTTCATAAAAGACAGCTACATCTCTGCGACATATGTCAAACTGACGTGTACGTTATTGTTAGCCTGTCAAGCGCTATTGTTACTGTATTGATACTGACAGCTGTCGCAGAGATCAAGCTATCTTTTATGAAGTATAGTATACACAGTTCATTTGTATACAAACAAAAAACTGTTTTGTGTGAAATCTACTTAATTAAAAATAAATGTTTTCCTTTTCAGACTGGCACGTGTTCAAACGAGAAAGATGTTAATTAAATGAAGAAATAAAACAATAATGGAATTGAAATACGTTGCCTTTTATTGTATGTGAAGCAGGAGCCCGCTTTTGCCTTGTTTTTAAAATAGACTACATAATATAAAACTTGCTATTTGCGATGTCTGTTCTTGGTTTCGATTTTGAAATAAAACATGACATTACAGCGTCACAATAGCAGGCCCCATAACAGCACAGAGTGTGGCTCTCACAGTGGCCTTACTGAGCGAGTGCCCAAGTGAGCGTCTTATATCCACTCATAAGGTTACATTGCCATGATCCCCACATTTTCAGCTGAACTTATGCAGTTTATTTTTAACAGACTTTTATAATTCTTTAGTCATCTCAATCAACATCATTATTACATCCGAAAGACCCACTGCTGGTCATTGGCATCCCACAATCGTCGCCACATGGACCGGTCTTATTTTTCTTGCATCCCGCAGACTCGCGATGCACTCACCAGGATGTCAGTCCACCTTATAGGAAGCATTCCATGTTATAAAATAATTAACACTAATAATCACCTATCTCTTACTTGAGAAAAACATGCAACACGTAAGATTTTTTATGTGTTGCATGTTTTTCCACTGTATTTATTAAAAAAAATCTCCGAAAAGCTATTTACGGAGTAGTTATTAAAACTCACAAAAAATCTGATTACTGAATCAAAAAATAATCCTTTTCTTTACCCAAAATAAAAAGAAGTCCATTTTTCGCAAAAACTCGTACTCATAACAAATTCGGTGCATGTGCAGTTTTTGAATGTAAACTCGTCACGTATGCGGGGTTCACGTCCTATATTGATGTCGTTTGTCGTTTACAGAAGCTTTTACACTGGCCAGTCCGATTTTTAGATCGAAGTTATTTAACGCGGCTTGGAGTAGGTGTGATTCGGGATTCTGCGAGGATGTTATCTCGCAGAAAGAAGCAGCGGAGCAGGTCAGGGAGGCAGACTCTCTCGTTGACCCGGTTCGTCGCAGAAGGGCAGGACGGCGCAGGCGGCGAAACGCCTACCTGATGCCGCCATAACAGGGGTCAGCGGACGATAGATCGGGGACTCTATCGTTCCTGCTGCACGGCCCCTGGAGTTGTGGTGATGTCCCAGTGCACCCGGACATCGCACAAGGAGAAGGGAGCCCAGAGGCGGGCAAAAAAAAGGAGCCCAGAAGTGGGCCACGCTGGATGGGTCGCGAATGTCATGCGTAGCAGTTCTCGCGGCCCACCCATCAAGGTGAAAGTAGGTGCACAGGCGGCATAACCACGTCGTCTCCCCAGACGGCGCGGTATGCGTTAGGCGTTTTCTTCGCCAGAAAAATAAAGGTATGTTTCTGGAGAAAATAATACGTCACGTAAGATTTTTGCATTATAACCCTCCATAATATGCGTTATACTCTTCCTTAATATACGTTCTACCCCTCCATAATAAGCGTTATACCCCTCCATAATACGCGTTATACCCCTCCATAATAAGTATTTTATTTTATCTCAGTAGTATCTCCATTTCTTAGCGTGTCGATGACCAACAGACCCTTCCACTGCGAGCGGAACATGCTCCGTACGGAGTCCGTTTAACTCGCAATGGCGAACTACATAGAAGTGCTTCCACTGTATAAGAGTGAGCGGAATGGAATAAACGAATTCAAACGAGCACTTCCACCGCAAGCGTGTAAGCGGTGCGGATTGAGCGAGTTAAAATGGGTCCACTCTGTCAAGTCGTCGCAAGCTAGTTTTTAATGGACTCGTAGGCTCCGGCAAGTCCGCTGGCAGTGGAAGGCTAATGCCGAAACTCTTTCTTAGTAGAAGTGCACAACGATTTTACTCCGTTCCGCTCAGTTCGTTACCTCCGTTTTCGCTCATTACTCTTGTTTAATGGAAGGTGGGCATACAATCCTGCGGTGAACATTACAGGCAACAGGACATATGCGGCACAAGATGAAAGGTCATAGTCTGCGGAGACACACCGCACAAATATCGAATATAGGAACCATCTTTCTAAACTTTTTAAATTGTCACAAACAGATCCAATGACATCTTTTAGTAAGTTAAGTTTAAAGAGAATTATTAAATTCTTCTGTTTCTCGTTTACTTGAATTAACTAAGAACTGTTTTACTTGTTGCCAACTTTCGGAGTAAACAGTACTTGTTGTTCAAAGTTTAGAAATAATTAAAGACTACGAAGAGAAAACTATCTTGCTCGATTGAGAAGAAAAGCTGATTAGTTGTTAACTGATTAGTTGTTGTTTTAAAGTTTGCTAAAATAATGTTTTGCCAATTTGCCATCATTTTAGGCCCATTCAACCACGATTTAATGTTATACTTAAAATTGCTTGAATAGAGGCATCCCTAGACCGTCACAAGATGAATGTTGATTTCGTCGCAGCTGAGGCTCCAGACAAGTGACACTGTATCCACAAAAGTGATAGGAAATATATATGGGAATGTCACGAGCTATCGAAATATCAGATGAACAATCCCATTTTGGCATTTCAACCATATCATTCGCTGATAGAATGCCACTTTGTCTAGAGTATCTATTCTACGAATATAATGGAAGAGAAAAAAATCTATAAAACGGTCACTCACTCTTACTCTTATTATTTATTGTACACAAAACATAAGCAAATACAAATACAATAGGAACACGGACGGACGGGTAGGAGAACGGTTCGTCGCACACTTACCATATTGTCTCAAGACGAAAGTCTATGACCAGTGTGTGTTGCCAGTGATCACCAATGGTATCCAGACATGGTTGCTCACAATGGGCGTTATCAGAAGGCTAAAGGTCTATCCACACATATCAGAAGTAACTATTTAGTAATCTGTGTCAGGTCCGTGCCCGGGACGTGACAGGGCCGGGCACAGACATTGAAGCTCAATCACTGGCCCGTGCAAGGCCCGTGTGCATATGAACTCGTTCACACACACGTCCGTGTGTGTGAACGAGTTCATATAAAATGTACACACCGATATTTATTTGAGCCCCTGACGGGGCACGGTCCGTCCACGTCCCGGGCACGGCCCTGATATGTGTGGATAGACCTTTATACCTACAGTTCGGCCGCTCTGCCAACAAATTAATGTCTCCGAAGAAGAACGAAGTTTGCCGAACCGCGCGACGAGCGCGTAGCACCTCGACGCACCCTCTCTCTCCTCTCCGCGTTCTTGATGCGCCCCTCCATCACCCTTGGCAGTCCGCGTTAAACGATGTATGAAGTATGCAGGACTATTGACTCGCTCGTACATCAGTATTAAAATCTTTTATCGTTTACATAATATCGTTAGAGCAGTGTTTATTCTGGAGAGTTCCCTAAACATCCAAATACATAACAGACACTATACCTACACACACAGACTCTACAGGCTTAAAGTCATCCAAAGGGCAATGGATAGGGCTATGCTCGAAGATTTGTTGCGTGATTGAATCAGAAATGAGGAGATACGCACGAGAACCAAGGTAACTGACATAGCCCGAAGAATTGCTAAACGGAAGTGGCAGTAGGCAGGGAACATTGCTCGCAGAACGAATGGTCGATGGGGTCGAAAAGTTCTGGAGTGATGACCTGGTTAAGACTGCGAATATCTGGTGGATGCAAGACACACAGGAGCTATTAGTGTGGCGACGCTTGGGGGAGGCCTATGTCCAGCAGTGGACGACTTTCAGCTGAAATGATGATGATGATAGTTCGTCACATTTTCATGTCGCGCTTTTTTGCGGAAACTTAAAATAGTTAGATAAAATAATGTGCACGGTTCTCAAGATCTGCAAGCAGGTATGGAACAAATATATGTGTTCACCTGCAGAGACGAAACAAAACAAGAATGAGTATGATATTTTTGTACCGTGAGTCGTGTCGTGATACAACTAGATGAAATGTTGAGATATAAATTCCGCTTGTTTCTCCTGTTATGAAATAACTTAACATCACACCTGTATTAAAGTGTGAGGCAGAGATGCAATTATAGTACACCCCCATTTCACAATTTCTGTTAGTATCTTGAATTTTAGCAAAGCATTGAAGGAATTGATAACCCGGCCAGCGAAAAATATTGAAAGTATACAGGCTTGTATTTTATGTTTGTTAGCAAATGTAGGTCCTGAACATCTGATTTTTGTATCATAGTGAATATTGAAGCGAAAAGATTCGCACTATTGTGTGGAAAATATCTCGACCATCTTTACGTTACGAGGACGTAGCGTTGGAAGGCCGCCCTCCGGGTGGAGCGACGACCTGGTCAAGGCTGCGGGCGTCCGGTGGATGCGAAACGCACAAGACGGATCAGTGTAGAGACGCTTGGGGGAGGCCTATGTCCAGCAGTGGACGTCTTTCGACTGAAATGATTATGATGATGATCTCTTTACGTTTTCTTTTATTATTATCGATAGACTCGTGTTGGAACACCATCTCATCCCATGCCCAATCTGACAGACATTCACCATAAATACATTCCTTATTCCGTTGTGTCTATCAAGGATGTTATGGATATGAAATTGTGGATCTGGATACGGATTCGGATAGTAATATAAAATATGGAAATGTCAGTTATATCGATTTCGAATGCGGTTACGAATAGGACATTATTTCGGATAGTATTATCCGGTAGTTTAGGAAAGTTTTGGTTACGGATATTAGTTTTTTTTGTGACGCGCGCGGCTAGTGTGTTGGCTGCCTGTGGGGTTCCCAGAGGCGGCTTAATTAACTCTATCACCAGAGGTGGCCACATCAAACGAAAAGAAAAATAAGTGTGTCGGCTCGGCCGGGCAGCAAAACTTGTCATAACGTCATTTAGACTCTGCCTCATCCGAAATGATCCGAATCTTTGATATCGGATTCGGTTACAGTTACGGATAATTTTACGGATAATTTTGGTAATCTGATAGTTTCCCTTGTCTCTATTACAATCGGCTTTAATTTTTTCTCCAACAATATTCTGAAAATTTAAGGTAATAACTATTAAAAAATTATTTCCAATATTGCCTACATATTCAGATGATAACGCACATTCTTACTCCAATTTATTCGTCAATAACGTCTAGTCTAGACCCTTAGTACGAAAAATTAGGCTGAAATGACAAATATCCCAGATTACGATTTTCTAAGTGATTTTAGGGACGACCTAAGAAGCGGTTTGATCTATGATGTGCCTACTGCCAATGGTGAATGTGGAATAAAGTGCTTATAGTTACCATGTTAACTATAAGAACTTTTACTATAGCCTTTATTTAATAAACATATAAATAAATAACACGTAAATTATAGTTTCTATATCTTTTTAATATTTCTTAGAAAAAAACTATTAAAAATACATTTAATTCTGTAAAAAATGAGGCCCACTGTCTATCGGGCACAGGATCGAACCTACCGGTGGTCAGGGCTCTAGAGAGAGGAACCTCCTAACAATACGAGCCGTGTCCAGAAGAACTGCTTTCTGAATCAAGCCCTTGACCCAGCCGCCTAACAAGAGCCTCCTAAGGTGTTGGTCGAGGCTCGTGGCTATTAAGCCATTGGTTGACACGACTATCGGTATAATGATTGCTGAGTCCACATCCCACATGTCTACAAACTTCAAGCCCAATCAAGATACTTGATTTGCTTATCTTTCTTGGCTTTCACAAATTTCCTATCATGCGGGACGGTAATGTCAACAATCATTGCACGCCACAATATCAGGCTTATTGGCTACAATAGTCCAGTCATTGATGATGGAGCGATCTCAGTACAATGTGATATCGCCATTTTCGAGAACTGGCTCGGCTTATTAGCTGCCTAAAACCGGGTTTGTGAATTCCAATAACCTACCGGTTATGCATGACTGATGCCGGACTGATGTATGATAATCTTGTGAGGGCTGGTGATGAGAGTTTGTCGGATGCGAGAGGGACAGGATCGATCGATGATGTCGGTGATGCTTGAGGATGACTAGCAGTGGAATTTTTTCGATAAAGATAGTAAATGAAGTGGGTTGGTGTATAATAATGAATATTATTGGTTAATATTGCGGGAATCCGCTGTATGCGTGACGAACAGGACCGGACAATGTGACGATACTTTTTGTTATTTTTGAATACCGAATTTACTGACTTTTACCAACTGTCAAAACAAGTCCATCCAAAGTGCTGTGGCAAAATAAATCTTTTTAATAAAAGCTGGTGTAGAAGTTAGTTTAAATCGCTTTCACATTTTTATTGGAACATAAATTATAATGTCTGGAACCCCGGACTTAAAAAGAAAACTTGACCTCTAAGTTTCAGAGGACCATATAAACTAATGTATGGGTTTAATGGACAGCTAATAATTTCATAGTTAATATAAAAACATAACACATTTCTCAACATCACACCTGTGTTCATCAAAGGGTAAGACCGAGGTGTCTTGTCTGTCCCCTTTTATAATTGGCGTTAATTTATATTTAAGTCTTACCTCATAGAGGGCAAACCTGTTAGCACCAACTTTAGAGTCTAGGTATAGACTGCCTTAAAAAAAATTGCATAGTTCACACATCTGACAAAACATAATTTCATTATGTGTACGTCACCTTACGGGAAAAACAGGCATGATCCTCGTTGCGTAATGTAAATATTCATGAAAAAGAATATACCACTTTTTTTTGTATTACTGTCACAAAACCTTTTCACTTGTTACCTACATCAAGGAGGTGCATAAAAATGGTCCGCCATATTTGGGAGTCTATCTTAGAAGGATTTTCCGAAGTACCCATACCTGCATACAAACTAACGAAACATGTTGATAAAAGCTTGTAAAAAACCTTAAATAATGCCTTGCCAACGGTCCTTTAAAAGACATTAACCAAACATAACATTGCCAAAACAGTAGGCAGGCGACAGAACATCAATTTTCACTTAATGTTTTTATAACAAAACTTAATACTCGAACACATTCACTCAATTACCAAGAGCAGACATTTTATGGCTTCAGCTGCCAATCCTCTTATATCAAGAGCCGTGAAGCAGTGGACATGGGCATAAAACTTTTATGTTCGGACCAAAATTTAATAAAAATGTGCATAAGCAAATGGATCAGTCTGAAGTTTTATAGTGAACTTATATAACCTATCACATCATACTTCAAATCATACTTATATTATAAAGATGAAAGTTTATGAGTGTGTATGTGTGTGTTTGCATGTTTATAACTTCTTCACGCTCAAACGGCTGGATGGACCTGGATGAAATAAGCACAGTTGTAGATTATAGTCTGGAATAGCCCATAGAATACATTTTATCCCGAGAATATGTTCCCTTGGGATAATTTCGACATTCACGCGAGCAAAGCCGCTGGCAGAAGCTAGTAGTCAAGTATGATTGGAGTTTCCCTACGTGATAAAATCCCGAAGATAGTAAAAATAAACAAAAAAGCCGGAAAAATGAGTTAACTATGCTGATGCCAGCTACCTTACTCAAGAACAACTCGAAAAACTTGAGCGGCTTCAAAGTTTTTGTTCTGTTTCCGAAAATATGATCATGTTTCCGAATTCCGTGTGAAGCTCAAGTGGTTGCCAATTCGCCTTCGCCGGAATGCTCATATTGTTTCGCTTTTACATAATGTGCTCTTCACTCCTGCCACCCCTCTTTATCTTAAGAAACGTTTTCAGTTTCTATGCGATTCCCACACAAAATGTCTTAGGTCATCAGATAACTTACGACTTCAAATCACGAGTCCACGAGTTTTCTGGATAAATCCTTTACTGTCCAGGCTACTCGTCTGTGGAATGCGTTGCCAAACCCAATCAAACGCGCTCAATTGTTTCCTGTGTTCCAAAAGACTTGTGAGGGAGCATTACCTGTCGCTGTGATTATGATTTGATTGTCACCATTTTATTTATTGCTTGTATATTTTAGTATGTATGTATTTATTAAGTAGCATATATATGTACCTGCATATCTTTTATAATATATAAATTGTTTTAACACTGGTATTGTCACTCTCTCTCACAAAAATAGTTCCACTTCGTGTCCAGCAATTACTGTCCATACCTGGTTGCCTGGAAAAGATCGCGGAATGCGATAAGGCCGCCCATTGTATGTGTTTTTAGTTTTAAGTTTCCTTTTTAAATGTGACTCATTGTGTACAATAAATTATACATAATAGATTAATTAATAAACTTAAGTGACATTGGGTAAGGCACATGGCTTTTCGGCCAGTGTGTCGATGGGACTTGGAGTGGCGACCGCAGACCGGAACTTCCAACGTTGGAAGGCTTTCCACAAAGCAGACCGATGACCTGGTGTGGACCGCAGAAGTAAGTTGGATGTGAGAAGCGACCGGTCGATGTGGCGTCGCTTGGGCGAGGCCAGCAGAAGTCCAGCAGAATAAGACTTTCGGCTGAAATTACATTATGATAATTAGAACAAACAATATAACAGATTTAAATATAGCATGTTAATTGTTAATGACAGAAAGTACAATAGACTAGATTAATAAAAGAACATTAACTAATATACCTGTATAGTTACATAATCGGATGACCTCTTTAAGACATGTAGACTGTTAGATTAAAAATAGAACGAGCTCTACAAAACCAAACCAACCAAAAAACTTACCAAGAAAGCATACAATGATATATGAGATCCCACCGCTACTTTCCAACAAAGTATTTTGAAGTGCTTCTCATTCAAGTGCTTCAACTTTTCTGATTTGAAAATGAACAATTTCTAGAATTCTAGGTATTTCTGAAGTTAGAAACTGTGAAACTTAGACAAAGCACTTACTCTAAAACTCTCAATAAAAACAAAAAGATATAAGAAACGACTCCTACGCTTAACACGAACAAGAACATTTTAGAAAACTGTGAAAACAAACCCACAGCAAAAGTGAGCGAAAAATAAATCTAATTTTACCTAAAATGTAGGATGGCGGTCCAGTTGTAAAAAAAAACTGGTTTAATTAAACCTCTGTCGGACGCCAGACTACAAAAAATAAAAACAAAAGGTAAATGTTAAAGTGTGGGCAGTTTTTACTTTTATAACATATTTATATTACTTATTTTAATTAGGGTCATATGTTTAATATGGAAATGTGGAAAAGGATTATTTGCGGTTTCGTCACCGGGCGATCACCCACGAGGACTTTTGCAGCGATGCAGTTGCGCGTACGCATCGCTTTTTTTACCCGACTACGCGAAGCAAAAGGGAGAGTTATTTTTTTATATTTGCAATGTGCGACGGTATCGATGCAGCACCGCATCTGCATCGACGCATACTCGCGACTGTATCAATGCAAACGCACGACTTTATCAATTAAGCATCGCTTTTGTATGTTGAATAGTATTTCTAAATAATTTTGATCATATGACATTCTATAACATGTTCTAAATTATTTCTTGTACTTTTTTAGATTTTGAAACGTTCAAGTAAGGTGGGTTCACGTGAACATTGTTTATTATAGGGGTGCACCCTATATTTACGTTGTCCACGCTTACGCTGTGGCTGATTCCGTAAAAGCGCAACAAAGAAAACGTGACACATATCGTCTCGACCGAGTCCATGTTAAATGGCGACAGTATCGATTCAGTATCGCGTCTGCATCGGTGTTGCATCGTATTTGTACCAATGTGTATTGCGTTGGTCCCGATGCAGAATTGTAATTACGTGGGCGATGATATATGACCTGCAACAGTTACTACAGCGACTGTATCGCGTTTATTTTGCGGCTGTATCACGTCTGTATCGTTGCAAAACGTCACCGCGTGAGCGACCTTAGTAACTTGTTGCATTGCATCTTTTTGACATCTCTTTTGGTTCAATGACGTAAATTGAAACTCCCTTTTTTTTTGGCGTGGGAAATCATCCAATGACTTCTCTCGCTCTGGGTGAAGCGGAAGGGCGTGTCAGACTTTTACTGACTAAAACCCACCCGTGTTAAAGTCAACACAAAAGTCTATGACCAGTGCGTTTTGCCTATGGGATCGAGACGTGGTCGCTCACAATGGGCATTATCAGAATGCTTAAAGTCACCCAAAGAGCAATAGAGAGGGCTATGCACGGCGTTTCTTTGCATCACGCAAGGAAACACGACAGAAATGAGGAAATCCGCAGGAGAACCAAAGTTACCGATATAGCCCGAAGAATTGCGAAACTTAAAAGGCAGTGCGCAGGGCACATTGCTCGCAGAACGAATGGCCGATGGGGCCGAAAATTTGTGAAATGGCGACCGCGAACCGGCAGACGATGCGTTGGAAGGCCTCCCACTAGGTGGACCGATGAACTGGTTAAGGTTGCGGGAAGGCGCTGAATGCGAGACGCACGGGATCGGTCAATGTGGCGACGCCTGGGGGAGGCCTTTGTCCAGCAGTGGAAGTCTTTCGGCTGAAATGATGATGATGATGATTGAAACTGGAAGGTTCTTTCTGTTTATTCTACATATTTTATATATATGTCGCATTAAGGCTGGCCGATAGATGCAAACTCTCGGGAAGTCAGGATGTATTCCCTTAGGTTAAGACATCGTGTGTGGGCTGGTAGTGGGGTAGAATCGTGAAAATGAAACCACACAAATTATTCGATACACTGAATTTATTCAAATGGACACAAGTCACAGTTACAATCTTGCTTACTTATATTACGGATCGACAGTAATTCTACGACGTCTTAGCTCTAAGGCGGTCAGTATTCAACTGCCATATTCTACTATCCCCACCACGCGAGGGGTTAGAAAAAGCGCGCCAAAGCGTAGTTGTTCTTGATTTGCCGACAGGTGACGTGCTTGTGATTTGTTTTGACGTCCGTACTATTGACTAAACTCGACATATATATAATCTCCGGTCAGCATAGCATCGGCTTCTAGTGTAACCTGATGCAGCTGAATATCAGTATTTTAAATAAAGTGAAGAGCAGTGGAAGCCCAGTGGTATCGGCCGCGACTTACAAGTTGTAGGTCGTGTGTTCGAGCCCAGGCAGGCGCTTTGCTTTGTGTAAATTATTTCATAACCACTGCTCTCAAAACGGTTAAGGAAAACATCGTGAGGAAACCGGCATATCATAGAACCAAAAATTCGAAGACATGTGACATCCACCAACCCGCACTGGGCCCGCGTGGTGGATAACGGCCCATTCTCTCTCACAGTGAGGAGGCCTGTGTCCCAGGAGTGGGAGCAATAATAGGCTTATGATGTGATGATGTGATGTGACATAAAGTGACTGCTAATCTGATCTCTATAACCCAGTAACAGGATACCTCTGCGTAAGACTGGTTGTTAGATTATCGGCTTTACTGCCTACTCAAATAGTAGAACGACTATAAAAATCTTTTTGAGAACTGTTTGGACTGAATCTTCTGCGTCCATTTACACTGCAGTTCAATAAAACAGGCCTAAGTCAGTGCGTCGTAAAATCATTTAATTACAGCTTCTGTTATCACTTTGGTGGTAAATTACTGGGTTTTATTTACTGTAGTAAGTATTACGTTCACTTCCAGTAAAACAGCTTGTCCTGTGTGCACAGAAACATTTTCTATTTGGAAAAAAAAAGCGTATTTTTTTTTTTCTTTTTAAAAAACGTTGCCCCACATTAGGAATTTCTCCTGTATCGTGGGTGCGTTTACAAACATATGAATTTACAAACTATTGAATACACAAACTATTTGTAGATCATACAAATAATTGTTCCGTGCGGGAATCGAACCCACGACACGCAGCGCAGCCGTCAATCGCTCAACCACTGCGCCAACCGTGCGCACGTATGCTATTTTATTTATTTATCTAACACGCTTTTATTAGCTTGGTATATATGTATATATGTAACAGAATCATTAAACGTGATTTTCACCCTCTTCAAAACATCGGATTAATTTTAAACTTTGCACACATAATAATTTGAATAATTTATCCCATTATCCTTACCAGGATTAGCGATTAAACTAAAAAGTAAAAAAATATATAATAGTTTAAAAAATTAAAAAACACGCTTTAATAGAAAACCAAACTAAAAGTAGAAAATAATTTTCAATAAAATTAAATTAAGAATAGTATAATAAACAAAAATATGTAACCGTCATCCCGATTGAACGTTTCGTGTTTTTTTTAATTTCAATCGCTTCACGCACAATCCTTGAATAGAAGTGGCGCGTGGCGCAAATTATCCGCGGCGTGGAATCCAGTGATTCAAAAAATATTACCTCGTTTTGTGCAGTCGGCGAACTTACAGAATAAAGACACGGTCAGTGTTGTGTGTAGAAATGTGAGGGTAGAGGAAGAATTTTCTGCCCCAACGGAGCCAGTACACCGAGACAGACATCAGTCTTATATATATTAGTCTATGCACCAGTCTACCCGGGACTGCCGTCGTTGCAACACGGCCGAAACGTCGGGTTAAATAGGTGAATAAATAATCGAAATAATAGCGTGAAATTGCCGTGATATATTGTTTTTCAATTATGAAACGCGAAAGTTTTAAAGTTAACATGTATTTTATTGTAAAAAAGCGTGTTTTTTTTTTAATTTTCTATAGGCTTGCGCTTGACCACTATCTCACCTGATGGTAAGCGATGATGTGGTCGACGATGGACCACGCTTGCCTAGAAGAAACCCATTCACTCTTGACTTAAAGACCCCGAGGTTGTAGCTATCTGGAAACACAGACTCCGGCAGGGAATTCCACTCTTTAGCTTTACGCATAATAAAAGTGTTCCCAATCCCAAAACTTTTTGTGCGTATGGGTGGGATGGCCACCATGTACCGATGACGCATCGCCGTACGTCTGGTAGTTCGATGATGGAACGGGCTGGGCGGAATTGTAACCGATAAAATACCGACAAACAGGCAACTCGGCGACGATGTTCAAGGCTCTGGAGCTTTGACTTGACCAGTGCATTGGTTACATTGGTTGTCTATTAAAGCGAGTTTTTTTATATTTTTTTTTAAATATTATTTTAATAAAGTTAAAAGTAGGGTAAGTCTCCTCCTGGCCACCGTACAAAGGTCCATTTGAGGGACTAAGTGCGGAAATCAAACCCCCCTAACATAGAACATAGGGGAAGTCTCAATAGGCGCACAATTTGTAAAATAAAATAATATATTTAAAATCGAAACTACGCTTGGAACGCCAATTCGCTCAGTTTTGCACGACTATCATAAGTTACTTGGGTTCATTGCAACAATTTTATTACTGAAAGAATAGTCATGTTTGAAATAAACGTTAGAAAAGCGCAGCTTCCACTAATGAACCTTCTTCAGTAATTTAAACAATTACTCTTAGATGGGATTCGGTCTTATTTTCTTACAATTTCGTATCACAATAGGGTTGGGTTTGTCTTCTAGAATAATATAAATAATTGTCTCAGCAATTCCCAGAACGAACCAGTATTCGCAGAACAATGTGAAGTAAATTGCACTTTCAGTAAAGAAAGGAAAGGAATTTTGTTTGTTATATTTGCAAGATAGCTTCAAGCCATTTCCTTTGAATGCAGTAATTCAAAGGAAACGGAATAAAAAAAACTTTGTATCCTGGAATATAAAGGTAGAATTCGGTTCTTAGCGACCGCGACACGCGACTGCGACCGTTTAACTACGCGACCATGGTCGCCTGTAGCGGAGCGACCTCTAGCTTTCCGATGTCAGCGACGGCGACGCGACGGCGTCATCGCCACTCTTTCCGCAGTTTTTATGGGTGACGGTTATGTACTATTGCAGTACGATATATCGCACAGTTTATCCGCAGCTAGGAAAAAAGTTATTCAGCAGTTATTGGAGGATGAAGAAGATGATGATATTCTTATATTATTATCTATGCCTCAGGAAAAAAGAATGAAGATTGACTCAATTTTCACATCACGAGAAAAAGAGGGTTACTTTCAAATACTCATAAAACAACATTTAGATTATGAAGAAGAAATGTTCATAAAATATTGTATTTTGATGTGTTTCCCGCCTGCGTCGCGTAACGGCACTGCTCCCGAAGCGATCGAGTCGCGGTCGCCACGCCGCTGTTTAGCCACGCCCACCGATCGCGCGACGTGGTCGCTGGATTTGTTTAGTGCTCAATATAAATCCATACTAAGCTGTGGGTCACGCGACCCGATCGCGGTCTCGGGTCGCGGTCGCGCGTCGCGGTAGCGAAGAACCGAATTCTACCTTAACAACCGATGGTGCCAGAAGAGAATTAGATCAATATTGAGAGTTGTGTTAATAGTATAAATAAATTAAATCACACTAATATTATAAAAGCGAAAGTTTGTGAGTGTGTGTGTGTTTGTGTGTTTGTTACTTCTTCATGCTCAAACGGCTCGACAAATTTTGATGAAATTTGGCAAAGAGATAGATTATAGTCAGGAATAGCACATATGATACTAAATTTTTATCTCGGGAATAAGTTCCCTCGGGATAATTTTCGACTTTTACGCGGGCGAAACCGCTGGCAGAAGCTAGTCAATCATAAATTAAAGAAAAAACAATAGGAAACAACAATGAATTATATTAATTCTTTGAAGTTTATACCCAGTTACCGATATGCTAGAACCCGGCACCTTTGGGTATGCAGACGACAGCACTGTTGCTGAGAGATACTTGTCCAACGCACGGGTTACCGGGCCGCAGATCCAGTCTCTCCGTGAGTCCATGGTGGAGCGTTTGAACCTGTCCTTGTAGGCAGTCTCCAAATGTGGCGATGCCAATCTGGTCAGGTTTAATGCTACTAAAGCCCAGGCGTGTCTTTTTACCGCAAAAAAGAGCCAATTTCACCCGGCTCCAACTTTCCGAGATGTGACCGTGCCATAAACGGACCATCTTGAGCTTCTTGGCGTTACTTTGACATCGCCTCTCAATTTTGGGGACGGATCTGCCAAATACCAGCTTGATGCACTGGAGTCGATCGAAAAGCGGGCCAAGAGGCTCATCGGCAATTAAGCACTGGTCAAGACAAAACTCCAGGGCCTTGAACATCGTCGCAGAGTTGCCAGCTTGTCGGTTTTTTATCGGTTACACTTCGGCGAGTGTACGATGGAATAGCACGATCTAATTCCACCTAGCCCTTTTCATCATCGGACTACCAGACGTACGGCGATGCGCCATCGGTACATGGTGGACATCCCACCCATACTCACAAAACGTTTTGGGAACACTTTTATTGTGCGTACAGCTCAGGAGTGGAATTCCCTGATTGTAGCTGCCGGAGTCTGTTTCCCGACAGCTACAATCTAGGGGTATTTAAGTCAAGAGTGAATAGGTTTCTTATTGGCAAGCGGGATTCACCGTCGACCACATCATCGCTTACTATCAGGTGAGACAGTGGTCAAGCGCGACCCTATAGTGTATAAAAAAAAAAAATGTCACCACAACTCTTTCCTGGCTGCCATAAGTAGATTGTAACGATTCTGAATCCTGAAAATCTTAAAACCAGTGGTATATATCATGCTACCAGTTACTGTAGTGGACAATATAAGCAGTCACTACAATATAGTTCGTTCAATCCACGAAGACGAGCCCCACCACTATTCCTCCTAACCGCTTATAGTATATGACGTGTGCAAGCTTCCGTCAATGTTTGAGTGGTATCGATACCTATGAGTGCACACGCACTCTACAATGAATAGACTAATCATTATAATAATATGAAGAAGAAGAATAGAATAATCATATAATTGGTGGGGCGCGTCTTCGTGGATTGAACGAATTATACAATAGTGTGTACTAAGTTACACTAAAAGCCAATTCCAACGTAGTTAAATTAGAAAATAGCTAGGCAGATGGTAATCACTAGGTCAGTCATCATTCATGCCTCATTTTTCATTGAAATGTTAATATGAATAGGTACGTGAGGAGAAAACTTTGAACCCTTCTTTAAGCATATTATTGTCCGTTTTTGTATTGGGTGTTTCCATGAAATGGTCCCTTTATGAAACCAGTAATTTTGTACTGTGATAACTACGATTTGACCTACACTAAAAAGTCACAAACAAACTTTATAATCTATATTTGTTTTTTTGGGTTCCGGTTTTTCTGTAATATGGTCAGATCATTGCATGGTCTGTTTAAAAACCGACAATTTCGTACTTAATATAATTATAAAGTTGAAATTTATGTTATTTTTTTATATATAATTGTCTATCTAGATATTTAGATCATTATGTAAAGAAGATTAATTACTATTCACGTCACATCTCAATATGCAAATCCAAACGGCCCACAACATTAGCTCAATTTGCAGCAACCATTTACAGAGACTACAACAATAAACA
The DNA here is from genome assembly GCA_948252205.1 of Orthosia incerta. Lineage (NCBI taxonomy): Eukaryota > Metazoa > Arthropoda > Insecta > Lepidoptera > Noctuidae > Orthosia > Orthosia incerta. Next base: position 23,897,794 of record OX411762.1, on the reverse strand, counting down.
CAACTGATTAAACGTCAGTGCGCCATGTTTATGTGCTACAATTGTTTTTATTGTACCGCTTCACCCGTTTTATTGTTTAGTCTATTATCTTGGTTAGCTAGTGCGGTTGTGAAGATGAAATGTTTGTAGATAAACGACTGTTTAGTTGTAGAAATGCAGTTTCATTGTATAAAGTGAGTATATTCCTGCGGGTGCAACCTAGTTGAAACTGGTACAGGAACGTGGGAATTGGCACAAGAAAAAAGAGGTATATGGTTTGCAGCAGCAATTGGGCTTTGGATGTGTGGTACAGACAATATTAATGTTATCTCGGGTAGAACCTTGATGAGGTGGCCACGACAGCGACGAGATTGATACATCAATGGAGGCCGATGCCCATTTGTGGGTGATGTCGGTCTGTGAATGATGATGATGTTTTTATTTCATTTAGGGCTAGTGAAACAAGAACCCACGAAAAAGATTTACAAGTACAGCAGCGTGCAGTTCATATTATATCCCTTGTTTAACTATGGTGGTTAACCGTTCTCTGTTATTAATGATCTTTGATCTTTTCATCCCAATCCTTTACTGAGTCGTACATATTTTAGTTCATGCCTAGATGAAACTATTAATGCACTCCTCTGGTTAACCCCAACGATAGAACATACCTATAAGGCTCCAGTACGGCAGTTTTGTCGTAATTATTATGGCTAGTGGACTGACAAATTTAAATATATCTATATTGTTATGGCCTTAGACGATAAGGGGCAACAATTACGAAAACCCTTCTTGGGCATCATGAGCAATTGTCAGGCATGTAATGATACCAGCTTTTCCCTCTACAAACAGAAAAGTTAAGCCCAAACAAAGAGACATAAGTATTAACTTTTATATCAGCATATGATGACGAAAGCAACAGGATACGATGTTGTAAAAGCTGATTACATGTGAAAATGTTTTCAAGGGCATAAGAACATTATGTAAGTATGCACGTTTCACGTATATATTGTAGTAAAATGTTAATAAGAACACGTCTTAGAGTTATTTTCCACAGAGTTTTATGATTTAAAAATTCTGACAACGCTATTGTGTTTGAAAATCTGTCTCGTGTCACCTGGTTTATTATTTTGAGTAAAAGTGTTTCATACAATACAACAATTAAATTCATTACGGTTGTGAAGTTATTAGTGTCGTGTTTGTGTGTCATCATCTTCATCATTATTTCTGCCGATAGACGTCCACTGTTTTTACCTTACCATTGGGTACCCGCATTGCCTAGGTGGGGGGCTCAGTAGCCTAGGGTCACCCACGGTGAAGTGAAGTGAGAAGGGGCCGCTCGTCAGGGCTTTTGCCGATTAAGCCGATGACGTATAGGCCAACAAGAAGGTTACGGTGCCACTTGATATCAGAGGCGACATCGCTACTGAGGTGGGCCACGATGTCGTATGGGGCCTCCTACGGCTGAGGCTGCGGTGGGAAAAGAGTGCCGGTATTGCGGTGCGCCGCTCTCCTTACATTCCGCGACCTTGACGGGGTCGCCACCGTTTGATGGGAGAAGTGGTGAGGCCGCAGGGGAGATCTCTATCCCCTGCGGCCCAAAAGTGGTATGTGGTGTGGCCACTGACCTGACCCGTCTGGTGCCCATGTGCTGGTTTGGTCCCTGGGGTGGTCACAGCGTGCAATGTGTTCTGGTGCGCCGGTGATGGAGGGTATACCCCAGAGGAGAGTCCGGTGACGGACATCCGCTGCGGGTTCGCGGTGAGTGCTAATGCGAGCCTGTGTTCTCGCCATAAGCAGCACAGGAGGACACCGAGGCGTTTTAGTGGGTTGGAGTCCCACATAACTGCGCTATCTCCCCGTGGTAGGGCAGTATGCATGAGCATACAAAAACACAAAAAAAGCCGTCCACTGTTGACCATATTAGATCCAAGTGCCACCACATCGACCGGTTCTGTGCGTCTTGCATTTTTTCCTGCTGCAGATTAGTCTTTAAAAAATCTTGTAACTTTACAGCGGATAAATATGTTTATTAATGTAAATCTGTAATTTCAAATACTATTTACCTGGTATAAATCTAGTCAAATATATAAATTAATGTAACGGGAATAAAAAATTTACATTTGCAAGGTTCAAAATATGTGACATAAATGGTTGTATTTTTTATTGCATTGTCGTAGATCCTTGATTTTTCTGGTTCCATATCCAAAGGGCCCAAACGGAGTCCTGTTGCTCTCATTGATCCATTCGTCTATCTGTCCCTCTGCCGCAATGGCCTAGCTGCCAAATCAAGCTGCTGTCTTCATATTTTTCAAAGCTTCAAGGAGCTGAAGTACACCTTGAGAAAACTACGAGTTTCTGAAAAAAAATGCCTTAAAAAAGAAAACAGACGAAGAAAAAAGTTATACTTTACAGATTCCTCCATAACTTTATACATGTAGAACCCTAAAAAGCGAATCATATAGTTTTGTTTCTTTTTATTCCAATAGGGATGTTAACTGAAAATTAGAATTCTGTCCGTCAAGTAGATTAATAGAAAATATTGGACACGTAAGCCTAAAGTCACGACGATATAATGCGTTAAAATATCGTGTGACTTCAAGCGGTAACTTTGGTGCGCTTTAAGATAATTTTTTATTGATTTTGTAAAGCAAAAAATACGTACTGCTCTCACCTCTGGGACGAATCTGTCAAATACCAGCTTGATGTACTTGAGTCGTTTGACAGACGAGCTACGAAAGAGGCTTATTGGGAACGATGCACTGGTCGCGTCAAAGCTCCAGAGCCTCGAACATCGACGCCGAGTTGCCAGCCTGTCGGTTTTTTAACGGTTACATTTCGCGGAGTGCGCGACGGAACTGAACAATTTGATTCCGCCTAGCCCTCTCCATCATCGGACTACAAGACGTACGGCCATTCGCCATCGGTTCATGGTGGACATCCTACCCATAGGCACAAAGCATTTTGCGCTTTCATTTTGCGCACAGCTAAGAAGTGGAATTCTCTGCCGGAGTCTTCGTTCTTTTGAAAATTTTATTGTTACATTTTGTACAGTACCCCATGAAAGATGAGGCTACTTTAGCCAGAAACCTGGTTGAACTAATTGGTACCTATTCCTTGTAACATTATTATGTCTGTCGCCGTTTTTACTAAAAAGATGTAAAGTCTTTCTCACGTACATGATATTTTCATAAATATATTGACAAGGAACCGTCATATCCGATATAAGTTATGTTTTGATATATCGGATCAATCCCTACTGATTGGAGATTCCAAATTAAAAATCTCGCTTCTTACTGGACAGTTGTGAATAAGTCTCCGGTAGAGTTCACTTTCTGGATACTTTTTAGAGATGTTATGACAATTTTAGATACCATTTTTGAGAAAAGTATCTTTCTACAATTTTTGGAACCACGTTCGCAGAAAGCTTTTGTTACATTACAGTAAATTTTGGTTTCAATATGAAAGCAACTACGCAAATATTTCACAATATAAAACAAACAAAGAACTATGAACTTATAAGAAATATAAACTTACATTCTAATGTTTTCAAAAGAAGAAGAAGTAGAGAAATTTAGAAGTCTAATGTTTTTTCAAAGAACTAAGAAGTGCAGCATATACGTGGGACACTCAGAAAGTTTTGCGAAACTAAAAAAAATTGTTCTATACGTACATATATTTTTATTAAATCTTTTCAAAGTACTTTCCACCAGCCTCTATACAAAGATTCATGCGCCTAAACCAGTTTTCAAAACACTTTTTCCAGTCCGCCGCAGACACCTCGTTTACAGCCTGCTCGAACGCAGCCAGCGCATCTTCCGGCGACGAAAATTGTATCCCTTTGAGCTGATTTTTTATTTTTGGGAATAAAAAGAAGTCACACGGTGCTAGATCAGGGCTGTAAGGAGGGTGACCCAGGAGTTTGACTGGCGTGCTGTCCAGGAAGTCCCTCGTTTTGAGTGCGGTGTGCGCAGGTGCATTGTCGTGGTGGAGCAGTAGCCCGCGGAGCCCTGTGTTTGGTCGCTTGTTGCTTATAACAGAGAAAACTTCTGGCAAACATTTGGTAGTATACCATTCGGCATTAATGCTTCTTTGATCCCGTAAGGGAATTGATACCAAGTGGCCAGTCAAATTAAAAAAGCTAGCGATCAAAATCTTACCCCCGCTTCTAGATCGCTTCACTTTGGTAGGCGTTGGCTCATTTTGAAACACCCAAACAGTCGACTGGCGCTTGGTTTCTGGGTCGTATTGATAAATCCAGGACTCATCACCTGTAACGATGTCGTAAACACGCCGAGACGAGCCTGCTTCAAATTTGTTAAGCATATCACGGCACCATTCCACCCGGGCCTGCTTCTGAGCATCGGTGAGGTTGTGCGGCACCCAGCGTGATACTATCCTCCTCACGCGAAGATGGCTGTGTAGAATCTCGTGAACGCTTCCCGATCCAATCTTCAATATGTGTTGAATCTCCTGATATGTAATTCGCCTATTGTCTTGGATAAAATTTTTCACTGCTAGCACGTTTTCATCGGTAACAGCCGTCAAAGGGCGACCGCTTCTTTCGTCATCCCCCAAAGTTGGTCGACCGCGCTTGAATTCGTTATACCAACGATACACGGTTGCCTTGGAAGGGCCTTCATCCATGAATGCCATTTGAAGTCTATCGTACGATTCATCCGGTTTCAGGCGACACTTGAAATCGTATAAAATCATAGCTCTAAAATGTTCCCGGCGCAGATCCATATTTCAGTGAGACACAATACTTTGAATTAACTCGCAAAAAATGTGGAGGGAAATTTTGAAATTGGAACTTACTTATTTTTACTTATAAATAATCATATTTTCGAAAAACATTATAACTGGCCAGTCTCCCATATATAAAAACTTTTTTTCGCAATACTTTCTGAGGGGCCTGGTATAACAAGAAAATTATCTTTGGTGTAACATTTTATCGAGTAAAGACACGAGCGCGGGTGACGTGTAGTGACGTGAAAAATTTTCACTCGCCGTGAGCATTAGATCGAACACAGCGTCAAACATTCGCAAGAACGTTACATTACATGGAAATGCTTTAGGAAAAAGGCTCTAATGTATACCCACCTTTAGAGGAAATTCAATTGCCTTATATCTTTATTCGGGAGGATTTTTGGCTTATCGTACATTTTATTGAGATTGAGGGATTAACCATGAACAATGGTTAAAAATAATACTACTGTACTGTAAAGTTCAAAGGTTTTAGGTGCAAAGCTAAGCTATGGTTATGCGAAAGTGGACCCTAAAAAGTTTTTTTTTTTTTTTATCCTATTGGTTCGCGTTTGACCACTATCTCACCTGATGGTAAGCGATGATGTGGTCGACAGTGAAACACGCTTGCCTTGAAATAACCTATTCACTCTTGACTTAAAGACCCCCAGATTGTAGCTGTCGGGAAACGACTCCGGCAGGGAATTCCACTCCTTAACTGTACGCATAATAAAACTTTTGCCAAAACGTTTAGTGCGTATGGGTGGGATGTACACCATGTATCGATGGCGCATCGCCGTTCGTCTGGTAGTCTGATGATGAAACGGGCTAGGTGGAATTAGATCGAGCAATTCCATCGCACACTCCCCGAAATGTAACCGATAAAAACCGACAGGCTGGCAACTCGGCGACGATGTTCAAGACTTTGGAGCTTTGACTTGACCAGCGCCTCATCGCCGATGAGCCTCTTGGCCCACTTTTCGATCGACTCTAGTGCATCAAGCTGGTATTTGGCAGATCCGTCCTTGGGATGAGACATTTTACAGGTTTGCCGACTTGTCGTCACAGTTAAAAGGCATTACTTATTTGGGTCTTTCTTAACAACATTTTTACCAGTGTAAATGGTTTGGATTGTTCATTCGGATTTTAGGATTTTCAAGTTATATTTATTTTCAGTTATTATACGACTCAGTAATCCAATTATCTTAATTTCAGGCCATTTTGACTATCTACCTAATTAAGAAGAAGATATTTGTATTTTTATTCAGCACGGCACACTCAATAGCAAAAATAACAAGAAAAGAAGGAGGAAAAAGAACAATAATAACTATGAGTTAAAGTTGAATATCCATAAAAAAAGTTTTGAATTAAAAAATATTGAAGTTAATATTACTCGTCGATACAAAATCTTATTTGCCAATTTGTGATTTGTGATCTGGTAGAGGAATTCCTATGGTGCATATTATTGAATTTTTCTCCAAAGTTAGATAGATATACCAAGTTTTAGCTTCATCAGACGCCAAAAATGCTTAACAAACGGATTACTAATTTGTAACCGTCTGGTTACAAATTATGAATGATGTAAATTAAAGGAAAAACAAGATACACGCATGAACTCACTTCTTTTATTAAAAGTGATTGCATAAAAAAGGATACCAAATCAAACACATAACATTAATCATGATTATGTACTTCAGACAGCTGTAAACGACATTAAACAATAACAATTCTGGCCACTACTATCTCTTAAAAACTAATCAGACTAACAATATATTCCAATTCACACTACATTTTATGAGCCAACTTAATCTGATTTTATAACCTCCATGAATTGGATCGTGCCAAGTCTACGCTTGTCTCGACGACCGACAGGCACTTGACCTTCTCACTGTGTTACAGCAGTCTGCATAATATCCAGCAGTTTAGTACCTAGTGTCTCGTTAATTTAGCTTAAGTGCGGACTAGATACTGTGACTGAGAGGTGACATGATTCGGTTATAACTTTGAGACCATGGATCTATCTCTGGACATTAAGTAAAAATTTGATAAACGGAATATTTTATTGGTACAGGTGTAGGTACATATTCTGCCAGCTGGCAGATTTTCTCCTTTACTAAATCTATAGATTGATCAATAACATCAAACAGTGGTAGAATGTATCAGTCGACGTCGATCGATGGCACCTAATGCACCAAATCTATACTAAACCACAACAATCAACTGAGATCGATCAACGTCACCAATCGATTGGCGTGGTAACACCCTTACGGTTGGATTTAATTTTCTAATCTGATTTTGAGTTATCTTGGGCGAAGAGCAATTTTATCTACTACGGTTTAACTATAAAATTCCAAAATCATTTTTTTTATTTCTTTATATTTGATGTTCACTGCTCAGTAGGCAAAGGTACCTGAACAGGATTGGGCGAAAGGCCACGGCCAATTGCCACCATTGTGGAGGTTGATTCAGCACAGCAGACGCTCGAGGAGTGCCCTGCGTGGGCCTCTTAGCGACAGATCTTGGTCGCCAGAATTGGGTGAGACCTGTCAGCAGTTGTAAGGGCCATGCTGGCAGATACAGAAAACTGGAGAGAAATGGCGTCCTTCTGTGAGACCGTGTTAGTCCAGAAGGAGGCCACCGAGCGAGAGAAGGCCGATCCCGCTCGGAGAAGAAGGCGTCGTGGAGGCAATCGCTTCGATGCCTAAAACGCTGATACCCCTTATGCATCGTGGGCAGGCGGGACTCTGGGGTAGTGGGCGGTCAGATTAGGGATTATGTCCGCCCATCAAGTGACTTCAGGAAAGATGGTGGCACAATGAAGGATTTTGTGATTACTTTAGTAAAAGAAAGTTCGTTGATAAAAGTTTTATAATATAGCACGAATCAAGTACAACCGAAAAGCGTTACAAAAAGATGGTAGTGACCACAGACTATATTTAATGTTGCAACAAAATGGTTGCGTTCACTATTTAACACCCCCTCTAGAATGCAAACCCATTTTCTTCAAACAATACAAATGTTTCTCTAGTGTAGTACCTTTTGTTAAAATGTCTGCGACCATTTCACAACCCTTTGAATACACAAAATTTATAAATTTATTATTAACATTGTCTCTCAAAAAATGATAGCGGATGTCTATATGTTTTGTTCCAGGTTTATAACAATCAGTTAAAGCTAAACGTATCGCACTTTGATTATCACAATAAATAGGGAGAGGACTATCTTCTTGCAGGCCAAGTTCTAGCTGGAGCTGGCGGAGCCAAAGTGCTTCTTGTGTAGCAGCAGCCATAGCCATATACTCTGCCTCAGCTGTGGACAGAGCAACAGTAGATTGCTTACAGGAGTTCCAAACAATCGCGCCATTCTGGAAAAGAAAAATATAGCCAGTACAGGACCTTCGGTCCTCTGGACTGCTGGCCCAGTCCGAATCACAATAGCCTCTTATCTCATTTGACACATCTTTGGAAAATGTCAACTTTAAATCTTTGGTGCCTTGGAGATATCTCATTATTCTTTTGACACCAAGCCAATGCTGCTGACCAGGATTACTGACATATTGGCTGAGCTTGTTGACTGCAAATCCAATGTCTGGTCTAGTGGCTTGAGCTAGATACAATAAACATCCAATCGCTTGTCTATAAGGTATGTTTTCAACATGGTCAGAGTCATTTGCCTCAAATTTGACATTTACTTCTATTGGTGTTTTCACTGGTTTTGATTCTGTCATCCCAAATCGATCCAATATTTCTAAAACATAGTTTCTTTGATCAAGCATTATATTTCCTTCCTTACGACTTCTATTGATATTTATTCCTATAAATTGTTTTGCTTCTCCAAGATCTTTCATATGAAATTCTTTTTTCAATTTTTCTTTAATATCAGACTTCAAATCATTACTGTTAGTAAAAATAATAAGATCATCAACCCATACAGCTACAAATAACATAGTGTGTTGTTTTATGTTATAATAAATACAGGGATCTATTCTAGATCTAGTAAGGCCAATTTTCTGTAATACACTATCCAACTTTAAATTCCACTGCCTGCTGGCCTGCTTCAAACCATAAATGGATTTTTGTAACAAGCATACTTTTGTTCCTACTTCATACGACTCCGGCTGCATCATATAGATTTCGTTCTCCAAGTCTCCCTGCAAGAATGCTGTTATGGCATCCATTTGGTCTATATCCAAGTTGTATCTTGCGGCCAATGCAATGAGGTATCTTACAGATGTATATCTTACTACTGGTGAGTATATTTCGTCATAATCAACTCCTCTTTTCTGAGCATAACCCTTTATGACCAATCTAGCTTTATGTCTATTTACAGCCCCAGTATTATCAGTTTTGGTTTTAAAAATCCATTTGCAAGGAAGAGCTTTCTTTCCAGGAGGTAAGTCGGTAAGTATCCAAGTATTATTACTTAACAATGATTGGAATTCTTCATCCATTGCAATTTTCCAATTATCAGCATTATCAGAGGACAGGGCTTCCTTTACTGAATCTGGATCTCTGAGGTTTTTAACAGGACAAAAATAACTGGGTTTTGGACTGTAATCAATTTTTCCGAGCTTGTTCCTTGGCCGTAAGGTGACGGTGCTATGAGGTATGTCTTTTGTTGATTTTTGTGGAATGTACTCTTCATCATTGTCTGAATCAGTTTCATATTCTTCAGAGGTCTTACTAATATCTGTGTTTGTAAACTCTATTAATTGTTCTTCTGTTTGAGTTTCAGGTGCTGCTGCTGCTGGTGGCGTCGCTGATTGTGACACATCAGTAGAGCTACTGAGTTCACCAGGTAAGTATATATTATTATTCATTTTAACATTTTCCAAAAATTCAACATCTCTACTTTTCATGATTCTGTTTGTTTTAGGTTCAGCAAGTCGATATCCTTTGGTGTTATCACAATAACCGACAAAGATCATTCTTTGTGATTTTGGGTCCCATTTCTTTCGCTTCTCTTTGGGAACTTGCATCATGACTTCGGAACCAAAGATTTTCATATTGGATAAATCCGGCAGCTTACCTGTCCACAATTCGTAGGGAGTCCTTTTCTTTATAGAGGTGGTAGGCGAGCGGTTGATGATGTAAGCCGCAGTAGCAGTCGCCTCAGCCCAGAATGGTTTAGGTAACTTTGCATCTAGCAACATACACTTAGCCCTCTCCACAAGAGTACGATTCATTCTTTCAGCAAGACCGTTTTGTTGTGGTGTGTATGGTGTGCTTGTTTGATGTCTTATGCCATACTGACTTAAGTAACACTCAAAATCTTTGTTACAGTATTCTAATCCATTATCCGTGCGAATAATTTTTATTTTCTTATTACATTCAATTTCTGCTTTCTTGTGAAAATCTTTAAATGCATTTAGAATGCTGAGCTTGTCTTTAAGGAAATAAATAAAGACTGATCTGGAGTAATCATCCACAAAAGTAATGAAATATCTCATACCTCCAAGGGACAGCATCTCCATCGGACCACATAAATCCGAATGAATCACCTCAAGTAATTCTGTCGCTCTGGATCCCTCATGGTTGAAGGGCAGTCTCGTCTGTTTTCCTTCTAGGCAGATGGTGCAAGTCACTGGTAGTCTCACTCTGTCGGTCAAGTTCATTATTTCTGTACATTCTGGTAATCTGTTCACATCTGGAAAATTTAAGTGTCCCATGCGTCGGTGCCACAGGACAACATCATTTGAAATATCAGAAATACTAAGGTTAGCATTTATTTCTCTGTCAATATTAAGTGTGTACAAGTTGTTTTCTAATAATGCAGAACATATAAAGACTCCATCACTGGTAAATATTTCACAATTGTTTTTATTAAAGTTTACTTTGTAACCTTTACTGACCATCGCACTAACAGAAAGTAAGTTACCAGCTAGTTCAGGTATATATAAGACATCTCTTACCTGAATTCTGTTCTCATTATTACCATGTAACACCAGATTAATTTTTCCTATTCCTTTCACAGGTAGCGAAGTATTGTTAGCAACAGTGATGGTTGAAACTGGTGAACTTTTGACATCATACATCCAGTCGCAGCGGTTGGTCATGTGCATTGAAGCCCCGGAGTCCACATACCATTTATCACTTTCAGTTGTTGAAGAAGAAGCTGTAAATGCTGCTACATAGCCTTTATCTTCACTTTTACTTGAAGATTTCTTCTGTGTCCGACAATTTTTACCAAAATGGCCATACTTGTTACAATTGAAACATCTTGGGCCTTTGGGTTTCACATAGTTCTGTTTTTCATAAGTTTTCTTCTTGATTGAGTAAAAAGCAGTAGTATCGGAACTCTGAACTTCTTGTAGTAGTTTAGTTTTAATATTATCTGCACTGATTTTTACCCCTGAACTCTCTATAGCCATAATCATGGGTTTGTATAGGTCCGGCAAACCCGCCAGCATCAGAGTGCCCAGCCACTCGTCATCGACACAAAATCCTATGTTTCGTAATTTATGTGCTGATGTCATAATTTTGTTAACATAATCCTCAACATTCTTAGAGGACTCCAGCGTTGTAGTGATGAGATCTTTCAGCAAAGCCACTTTTCGTGTCAAACCATTGTCGTCAAATGCTCGTTCCAGATTCAACCAGACTTCTTTAGCTGTTTTTGCGTCCTGAATATGAACGTAATTGATAGCATCCACTAACAAAATTAGCTTTGACTTGGCTTTGATATCTTTCGTGCTGTCGACCTTTTCTCCTTCTATGCACTGCCAGAGATCTTCATGCTCCAAATACGCCTTTGTTGCAAATTTCCAATTTGCATAATTATCCCGTCCAACGAGTTTTTCAATGTTAAACATCGTATTTGCAGACATTTTTCACAAATGTTAACTGAGGGTGGCACTTCGCCGGTAAAATTTATTGAAAGTAACTTTTCGGGCTTTTCACTTTACTAATCCGAGCAACCACTTATTTGCGCAACCACGCTCTGCTACCATGAAGGATTTTGTGATTACTTTAGTAAAAGAAAGTTCGTTGATAAAAGTTTTATAATATAGCACGAATCAAGTACAACCGAAAAGCGTTACAAAAAGATGGTAGTGACCACAGACTATATTTAATGTTGCAACAAAATGGTTGCGTTCACTATTTAACACACAATGATCACGTGCTGCCGTGCACAGTGAGGCTCAGGGGAGACGCTTTTCAGTCTCCTCAGAGATGTGCCCTAACAGGCGTTGCACAGAGGGTTCCGGGATGGTATTTTAAGAGGAAACGGAGCACCTTCCACGTGCTGATGGTGATCACCGGGGTGGTTTTAGTGAAATAAAAATACCACACTCCCTGGTCTTTTCCCCAAAAATCCAGGCACGTTTTGAAGATTACCCCCTGCCTCCTTTACTTTTTTTGTCAGATGTAAACATAATTTACCTTTATATAAAAAATTATAAATAAAATTGTCTTCGAGATGAAAAGTCTATTAGTCTAAAAACATCTATAACATAATTGAATGAAAATCTATTTATGAACAAGTACGAGTACCGAATTCAGCGAAATTCTACTTGGCTCTAGCAAACAAACAAATTTTAATTGAAACCTAATGAGCAATTACAGTGCATACCCACGCGAAATATGAATAGGAGAACAACACTACAAACAAAATAATAACATTAGAAATAGCTTTTAGTGTATCTCTATAAATAAAACTGGCTTTTACAATTTACCCTTGTGGCCGTTCCATAGAGACCGTCCGTTTTTCTGGCATAGAATAAAAAATCTAATTCATTTATTTTCAGACATACCTTGTCCATAATTACAATTTCAAACACAGAAAAAGTTGTTCCATTCAAAAATTTTAAAGAAAAAGAAAGAAAGCCGCACAGGAGACAGGATTTAAAATTCGAGCTCCAATTTCCAATAAATAAAATTAAAATTGTCATTAACTTAATTAAAATAAAAAAATAATTAGCCTAAAAGGGCTAATAAAAAGTTACAGATGTGAATTTACATATTGCGCCAATTTTAAGTAATATGAAAGTATATCTTGTTCCTTTTTTTTACAGCCGAGTATTTTTTCAAAACTTAACTGGCAGGTAAAAGGTATCAAAGTAGCTGGACATCACTTAAGTCACCTGAGTTTTGCGGATGACATAGTTTTTTTTTGCTGAGACTAGCCCCAAGTTGGAAGAAATGGTATATGTAGGTACAAAGTGTCGAAAGTTAAAAAGTGGGGCTATAAATTCATGAGAACAAAACAAAACTAATGACAAACAGCTTAGCTGCCTCAATCAAACTAAAAGGCAAGGCTTTGAAATATGTGACGGTGAGTAGTTAAGTGTACTTGGGAAAACAGTATCCTTCAAAAACAAAAATACCGAAGAAGAGGTTGATCGAAGTGTACAGCTAAATTGGAGGAAATTTTGGGCCCTCAAGGAAATCTTAAAAGGCCATTTCTCCCTCCATAAAAAAAGGTAGTGCTGATACATACATCCTGCCGTCCCTTACGTTCGGATGTCAGACGAGGACGTATACTTAAAAATACAAAATAAACTAGTTGTATGTCAGAAAGCTATGGAAAGGAGTATATTAAAACTGAGAAAATACAGAAAGTCCGAAGTGAATTTATACGAAAGAAGACAAGACTTACTGATGCTCTGCATTATGCGCTTAAGCTCAAGTGGAAATGGGCCGGACACCCAGCCCGTAACAATGACAAGAGATGGACCATAGAGGCAACTCGATGGTCATGACCCAGCGGTAAGAGACGACAAGGGAGGCCAAAAAAACGCTGGACAGATGACATCATAAGTACTGCTGGAAAACATTGGATAAAAGATGCTGCCGATAAATGGAACAAGCAGGAGGAGGCCTATACCCGAGAAGGGGTTCCTATCCCTAATAATTAGATTAGTTATGTAAGAGAATTCATTAGATAAGTAATAAATAGAAAACACAAAGTAGTAATAGTACATTACTGCAGAATCCAGTAAGTAAGCCTTCCTGGCCAAGTATGAGTTAACCGGACCGAACCGCAGCTGAGGTCCGGTTATATACGAGGCCAGGATGGCTTTCTTACTGGTTGATGCTTGTACAATGCTTTTCTCAAAAATTAAAGAAAGTTTAACAACAAATTCGTTTAATTAATATTGAAGGTAGAAACCTTTACTTTTTCTTTTTCTTTTTAAAAAAACGTTGCCCCACACTAGGAATTTCTTCCTGTATCGTGGGTGCGTTTACAAACATATAAACTCACATACACAAACACCCAGAGCCGGAACAACTATCTGTAGGTCATACAAATATTTGAACCGTGCGGGAATCGAACCCGCGACACGCAGCGCAGCAGTCAATAGCTCAACCACTGCGCCAACCGTGCGCCCAAACATTCATATTAGGTTACACACCCGGTTACATTCATATTAGGCAATTACTGATAGATATTGTGATCGATTTACCGGGGGCATTTATATTTGTTTGTTGTACATCTTGATTAACGGACTCAAAATTATATCTATCTCATAAAATGTTATACCAAAAAGAGAGATAGATATATATTTGGAGCCATTTTATAATGGCTAAACTTTAATCTGTGTCTGGCTGGTACTATTTTTTTTCCTAAGCAGATCTAAAGAGGATGACCTACTGTCTAGAAATGGGCATTTTCGGTTTTTTGCACTAACGGTTATGTAACCGATATACGGTTTTCATATCGATATCGGTTTTCAGATATCGATATCATTTAGTACAGTTTGTATAAGTTAAAATGTTATTTAGATGGGCAAACTAACAACGAACGCGAAATAATACTTAGAAAGAGAGGTAGCGCATATGGTTCCTATCGTTTGTGAAGTTTGCGTTTTAATCGTAGTTCGTACGTTTTCGCATTGTTACGGTTTTAAGTTTTGACTTATTCGTTTTCGCTCGCTAGTAAGGTTTTTATTAGATACAGTTTTTGTAATATCGGTTATTTTGATATAGATATCGATATGATATGATATCTAGCACATATCCGATATAATGTTTCCTATTGAAATATCGGTCCAATCCCTACTACTGTCCAGTAAGGAAATTACATACTAACTTACTGGACAGTAGGAGATTCCAAATTTAAAATCTCGCTTCTTACTGGACAGTTGTGAATAAGTCTCCGGTAGAGTTCACTTTCTGGATACTTTTTAGAGATGTTATGACAACATTACATACCATTTTTGAGAAAATTAGTTTTATATATCTAATATTTAAGTGATAGTAGTAAGAGGGAAAATGTAAAAAATATTGTTTAGTAAGGATAAGAAATAAATGGTATTTTTATTTTATGTTTATATCTAGTTCCTAAATCAACATGAGAAAATAGTAATTTTACCAATTTGCTGCCAAGTAATAGAAAATCAATCTGCCTAACCTTTTTCCAACTCTATTGGGGTCGGCTTCCATTCTAACTGGATTTAGCTGAGTACCAGTATTTTACACGGAGCGACTGCCTATCTGAACTCCACAACCAAGTAACAGTATAAGACGATACACCTTGGCAAGATTAGTGTCACACTTCAGGCTTCTGTTTACTCGTAACGACTGTCAAACATCTTCAATGACAGCTGGGACCCACGGCTTTCCGAAGCACGGAGGAAACTCGCTATGTAAATATGGTCACCCATCCATTTACCGGCCTCGGCAAACTTTATTTTACCTTGAAAATCGATCCGTGCGGCTGTTATTATTTAACCACGAGCTCTTCCAAATGTTGAGAGAATTCTTAATTATTTATTGTACTTCAAAAACAACATTTAATTAAGTTTGATAATAAAGTACATGTACAGTCAAGGGTCAATCAAAGTGCAGTCATACTCTCTCAAAACTCAAATGGTTGGTTTTTCTAGAAGAAGTTAAATTATCCACAACTGATTTAATATTTTGTATAGATTTTAAAGTATAGAATATTCCTACGAACGGCGAAAAGCTGAAATTCTGCTGCCTGCAAAAAAAATTGCCTTTTCTGTTTTGGTAGACGACCGAGTGTGACCCTTATAGAACATAGGTGAGTTTTACTCATTATTGAGTTCTCTTACAGCAAACCCTAGAGTGACAGAGAGATATCAGAAAAGAGGGTAGGATCAAGTGTAATCAAGAATAAAATGTTTTCTTTGATAATTTATGACGTAATTCTGCAATATTTGCAAACGCGGTTATACACTTCTTCTTTGTGTATAACCACGTGAAAAGAGGCTTCTAGAATCAGTTCTACACTGTAGTTTCAGTTTTAAAGGTATTTTTTTTTCATATTATTTCTTGATTTATCAAGGTGACTAATCCACCTGCCTTCTCTATATAAAAAGAGGCCTTTGCACTTCAGTGGGACAGTGACAGCTTGGTGTTATTTTTAACCGACTTTCGAAAAAGGAGGAGGTTCTATGTTCGACTTCTTGTATGTTTTTTTTTATGTATGTTCACCGATATCTCCGTCAATTGTGGACCGATTTAAAAAAATATTTTTTTGTTTGAAAGAGTATGTTTCGAAATTGGTCCCATTTTAATTTGGTAAAGATCTGATGAAGAACTTCGAAGATATACAACAGAACTCTTCAATAATTAACGGCAAATCTCTCGGGACTGCTGCAATCGCATGTCTGTTTAGTGTTTATACCATTTCATAACATAACATCACGCCAGTACGCTCCCAAGGGGTAAGCAGATCTCTCATTTGATCGGTTTTGTTATATTCTAGCGTTATAGGAAACTTACTAAACAACTTGCCTATTAGGTAGGTACAACTAAAAAGTGAAAAATAAAAAAACTTTTTTACAAAAAAATACTACCGACTTCCAGAAAACTACAAAGTGAAAAATAACTTTATTTTTGGAAGTCGGTGTCTTTCGTAGGTACCATTTTTTGCGTTATGGACACCGACTTCCAAAAATAAAGTTATTTTTCACTTTGTAGTTTTCTGGAAGTCGGTACTATTTTTTTGTAAAAAAGGTTTTTTTTATTATCAAAAGAAATAATATTTTTTTGTGACCCAGGAGACACGAGATAAGCAAAACACAAACAATAATAAAAAATAAATAACCCTGTGCGAGACCAAAAATGCTCCTATCTCAGCATGTGCACACACTGATATTATAAAGGCGAAAGTTGTATATTTCTTACTTCTTCACGCTCAAACGGCTTGACTGATCTGGATGAAATTTAGCACAGAAATAGATTATAGTCTAAATAAAAGGACAAAAAAAATAAAGAAAGAAAAATTGTATATTCTTCACAAACTAAACGCACAATACAAAATAAAGAGTGGCATTCACATCCACACACACATCCACACATTCACACACAAACAAACGCGCACACAAACATACATACACAATTGAGCTGCTATCTTAATAGTATCATTTTCTATATATATCATAGTTTTAATTTGCATTGTTTTCTTTTCTTTTGTATGTTCTTTTGTTTTATTATTTTTAGTTTATTGGTCTCCAATATGTTAATGTAAAATAGGGGAAGTAGCGAGTCCGCCCCAACACAAGTATTATTAATAACTTAATGGGGCGGCCTCATAATACACTTAATTATGTAATGTTATTGGAACAATAAACAATTTAATTTAATTTAATTTAATTTAATTCACTAAAGGTACAAATTAGCCAAAAGCCTCGTATTAAAAACGAAAAATTATAAAAGTTTGTGAATATTTGTCTATTGCTTGATGAGAGCAATACACAGTTATCTGTGGGTGAGAGGCCAAAGACAATCTACTTGCGTAATATGTTTCGACATTACCAAATGAAAACTAAGTGAACAATGTATGTTCTTTTAGAATAATTAAAGAATCTTTAAACCGAAAACAAACAAAACAATCACAAATTAAACGAAATGCCGATTACTGAGTGGAAAATTACCCATCTTTGAAACAGCAAGAACAAATAGGCTGTGAGTCGCATCTGTGCAAGAATAGTTCATTGCTCAGCTTAATGCCGTGACTTCAGACGAACCTATCGTCAACAGCGCTGATTTTCAGCAAACACCTCACGAATGACGTAATGACGTCTCCCCATGTGAAAGTACTGTAACTGGTAAGCAAAATTTCGTACGAAAATGAGAGTGACTGAACTGACTAAACATGTTGAAAGTAAGTACATAGAAATAAAGTAAAAAATATATATCAAAGTCTCATTATAAACTATGTACCTATGTCTATATGTATGCGTTGCATATAAAATAAAAGATACATAAACATAGTACATAGGATACATTTTATCTCGGGAATATGTTCCCTTGGTATAATTTTAGACTTTAAAGCGGGCGAAGCCGCTGGCAGAAGCTAGTTAATTATATAGATAATGATACCAACAACTCAATTTACTAAAAATATGCTATCAAATCTGTTTGTGTAATATCTTAATTAATGAGTTCGCGTTAAAAGCCCGCAACTAACAAGTTAACTAACAAATCAGCTAATCATCTTGCTACACAATAAACGCAACCCGCCATGTTGGTACAGCTGTTAGGATTATCGTAAATATTGGGCATGGAGCGAAGAAGAAAAAAGGATGTGCCTAAACGTTATAGGAGGAAAAGTAAGCTTTGAAGATTGCTTTGTTTAAATTACTGATTAATGAGTGAAGGTTAGCTTTGATTGAGTTGTTATTATTTCATGAGCTTTGTCTTAGAATTTACAGGTTCATCTAGTTACTTTTACTTTTTTTTGGGAAGATCATGGGTTTTCTGAAAGCCATAGGCATCGGTGACCAAATATAAACAGATGGCCCATAACATCTTTTGACCATTATCATAAAAACGCAGCCTTCAGGTGATTGACAAATCACGAATAGATAACACAATACCAAATTCGCTAGAGCAAACAATAAAAGGAAAACAAACCATTAAAAAAGGTTTTACAGTATCTTCTTTGCTGTCACTCAAATAAAAATATTATGAGAAGATGTTTATTTCATACAACAACCATTACACTCATGCACGAATATGTCAAAAATTTAAATTATTATTTTCTTAAGCTGACATGGTCACAATTATTAGAATTAATATTTGTTCCGGGATATTTGCCAGTATATTTTGATTTTTGTTGAGAGCTCAATATTTCGGCTTGTAACGTTGCCGAAATATCGAGCTCTCAACAAAAAATAAAATATACATGGTAAATATCCCGAAAAAAATATTAATTCTATTATTTACTTAATTATATTTTACATCAATATAAATATTATTAATGTATATAAAAAAAATGGTAATATTAAAACCAAAACCAATAGCCGACATTAAAAAGCACCTCGAAAGCCTGGAGTTCGGAACTATTATAATAATAAATTAAAGAGTTCTACAAAAGTAACCATTTTGCATTGTAAGGTTGTATTTTTAAAATTAGTCGGACTAAAACCGTTTGACGTTTGTTTGTTTACCTTTTCGTTTTTGCTTCAGCGAATACAGTATAGGTATGACATACAAACGTTATAAGAACTGGAATGTTTCAACACTGCAGGGCAGTAGTATTTCTTTTGTCTTTTCGGGACAAGGAATAGCCGTCAAAGAATTATAATGTTGTAATGTATAAAGATTTTCATTCATAAAATCTGCGCACCCTAAGCAATGTACACCACTACCTATTTACCGAATGCCTTCAATTTAAAACCATTTAATACACATCCATAATTTCATACTTCTAAAACATCAAACGCTATACTATGTTTACATACGGACATTGCTTGTGTCTGTTTAGTATTCTTCACAATTTGAACACAAAATGTTGGTAACATACTGATCTTGAGGTTTGAAGATATTACTAAAGTGTTATGAGTAGATTTCAAGGTTTTTATTTGAAGAATTATGAATAGGTTTTCTTGGTAGTAACCAATTCATAATTCTTCTTGAATATAACATCACGCCTGTATCACATACCGGGTGGTGTACGCAAAAGAGTTTAGAGTAAAACATATTATGAAGGCTGGATGCTGTAATTAACCTTATTACAGTATGTAAGTTGGTAGAAGATTATTCTGGCTGCTTTTGAAGTGTTACGCTAGGATATTAATCAATTGAATTATCAGGCGGGCCCATGGACCAGGCTTGTTACACATAACGTCATTATAATCGGTCGCATTTTCGGTGTACAATAAAGTATATAATAAATCAAAATCAATTATTTTTATCACATAGTCCTACATGGGCACTTATACAACGTCGACAAAAGGTGCACGGTTCGGGTTGGTTGTTTCCTATGGAGAAGAACCGGCAAGAAACTCCACGGTTACTCTTTAAAAAAATGGTTTGGTTTTACAATATTTCCATGTTACAGCATTAGCACTTAGATATGGGGGAAAAACTAAGGCCCGACAATAAGACGCCATGTTACTTGGGATCGGCGCAACATGTTTTCTTCTTCCATACCGTCCTATCCCCCGTCACGCTATCACTGACTCCCTTATCTTTCATATCACTCCTCTCACAGTCCATCGATCTTTTCTGTGGCCGCCCCCTCCCTCTCCATCCATCCACATTTATATTCATAACTTTTTTAGTAACATGCGTTTCATCCCTCCTCATCAGATGACCATACCAGGACAAACGGGTTCCTTTCAACTTTTCTGTCACTGGCGCCACTTTCAAACTTCCTCTAATATACTCATTTCTTACTTTATCCATTCTCGTCACTCCGCACATCCTTGTCAACATTCTCATCTCTGCTACATGAAATCTCTTTTCATCCATCTTTTTCACAGCCCAACATTCTGATCCATACAGTACCTGTATTCTGATCCATACAGCGCGAAAATTAGACGTTAAAAACTAAAAAAAAAAGATTAAATATTATATAAAATAATATTTATAATAATTTTTGTTAAAAAGTTTTTATTTTTCTCTTTTTAGTTTTAGTTTCATTTGCCAAATGGCCCCAATTTTTTAAAACATTTAATTTAAAATTTGAACACAATATTTACGTTTTTAGTTAGTAATATTCTGATGCGCTGTTAAATGTACTTCAATATTGCAGACGGCGTCATTAAGATAGCCTTTCCCGTTTAGGAGTAATTTGGTGCTAAGTCACTGGAACTTTTTCATTGCTCGCGAGTGTATTTGCTTCATCATAGTCGGTTAACTATTCGAGATTTTTTATACCCGTGACATACTTAGCATTTAGGAGTTCCAGTGGTCATCTGTGGTCTTCTTCATCAGTTCACTTCACCAAATAATACTTTCTGAGTGCAACTAATTGCATTGTTGATGAAAATACCAAAATCGCTATATGTATGCCTATAATGTTTGAGGAGCTCCCTCGATTTTTCTAGGATTCCATCATCAGATCCTGACCTGATGACTATGGGACCAACTAGGAAGTATACCCTTCAAAACAAAAGAAGAATTTTTAAAATCAGTCTAGGCATCTTTGAGTAATCGGGGAACATACATTAAAAAAAACCAGATTCCGACGAATTGAGAACCCCTCCTTTTTTTGAAGTCGGTTAAAAAGCAATAAATAAATAATCCTACTTCCTAGTTTGTGAGTACGGGTGTTAGTTACTTCTTCACGTAAAAACTACAAAACGTATTGATATATATGTGTATATACTTTATTGTACACCACTATATATATATACATATTATTAGGTATTGTATATGATACAACTTTATAGATACTTTTTATCCCGGGAGAGAGTTCCCTTGGTATAATTTACAGCTTTCACGCGGATGAAGCCGCTAGATGAAACTAGTTTTAATATTGAATAATAAATTCCAGTCTTAGCGCGAATACGATTGTTTTTAGAAAATCATCAATCTGCCTAGCCTTTTCCCAACTATATTGGGGTTGGCTTCCAGTCTTACCGGATTCAGCTGAGTACCAGTGTCTTACATGGAGCGATTGCCTATCTGACCTCCACAACCGAGAACTGGGTAACACGGTACCCCTTGGCAAGACTGGTGTCAGATCTCAAGCTTCTGACTACCCGTAACGACTATCAAAGATCTTTAAATGACAGTCGGGACCAACGGCTTAACGTGCTTTCCGAGGCATGGAGGAAACTCGGCATGTTGAAAAGGTCACCCATCCACTGACCGACCTAAACCTAGAGACCGACCAGCTTGGCTGTTATTATTTAGCCACAAGCTCCTCACGATTGTTAACGATTGTTATTAGAAAATGGGGAAAAAATATAAACTGTAGATATTTACATCTCTGCCTAACCCCTTGGGAAATATAGACGTGAAGTTACGTTTAGCTCGGTGAGTTCCATACAACAGAGCGTGAAGCTATTTGCCAATAAACGGCACAAGTCCAAACTCCGGGGTGCTTCTGAGAATTGACTAATGGAAAACCCATTATTACCGTTGATCCAATATTTATTGAATCCACAGCCAATATTTAAACGGAACTTTATCAATAAGGCAATGAATATTTTAATAATCCTAACTTGAAATAATAATTCTTCACTCACAATGGCCTTCATCAGAAGGCTTAAAGTCACCCAACAAAGACAAAGACAAAGATATTTTATTTCAAGTAGGCCACCAAGCGGCACTTTTGAACGTTAGGTACATTAAAATTTACAAGTTATAAAAGTTGATTCTACCGTGCATTCGGAAAGTAGCTTGTTATGGAGAAGAATGCACAAGAAACTCCATACTTACTCTTTTAAAAAAAAAAAGTTTTTTTTACAATATTTAGTTACATATAAGTACATTCATTAATAAATTCATATATGTGAGGACAATGCACCCAGAATAGCACTACACACTATACTACGTATAGGCATAAAGTAATAAAAATACTCACACATGCACTGTGCAGTTATATAATAGAAGCTAGAAAAAAAAAGCATTAACATCTAAAGCAGTTAAGTTATGACCAATCCCAGCTGACGGCGTCCGTTCACGAACATGACGCATGAATTGGCACCACCCAGCTCAACCATCATGAAGGGAACCGGATGATCCAACACACGCGCCACCCTCAGAGAGACATTTAAGAGAGCATGACACACTCAACTGCCAGGGCACACACAAGTCAACGAACGACACACAGGTACAGTAAATGGTAGATTTACAGTTGGGTACATAGTACTCACACACGTGCTTTGCAGTTATACAATAGTAAGGAAATTGAGTTTATACAATACAAATATATTCATTCAGTCTTCAGCAGTTCCAAGAACACTGCAAAACAATAATGTTCTGCATATCACTTGGTTTTGCGCCCTAGTGGATGTGGAGCAGGAATAGCATTTAGCCAAGCATTTTTATCAGTGAAGTAATCCCCCAACTTATAATATGCCAGCCTGCATAGTGTGCGTTTTATACAAGTTTTAAATTTCGTCTCATTCATTTCAAGAATGTGGGGTGGAATTTTATTGTAACATTTTGTACAGTACCCCATGAAAGAAGAGGCTACTTTTGCCAGTCTGAAACCTGGTTGAACTAATTGGTCCCTATTTCTAGTAACGTAATTATGTCTGTCGCCGTTTTTACTAAAAAGATGTAAATTCTTTCTCACGTACATGATGTTTTCATAAATATATTGACAAGGAACCGTCATGATGTTAATGTCCTTAAACAGTTCCCTTAGGGAATCGCGCCGGCGAAGATTATATATTGCTCTGATGGCTCGTTTTTGCAGAATAAAAATTGACTCAATGTCTGCAGCCCTTCCCCATAGTAAGATACCGTAAGACATTATACTATGAAAATAACTAAAATAGACTAGTCTGGCGGTATCCACATCCGTTAACCGACGAATCTTTCCAACAGCATAAGCCGCCGAACTCAGCCGCCCCGCAAGGGATACCAAATGAGGACCCCATTGCAACCTTGAGTCCAGCGTGATCCCCAGGAAAACCGTTTTATCGACGAATTCTAGCTTCTCCTTGTTTAATATAATGTCACAATCAGTACTTTTGACATTCGGCAAGGAAAATTTTACGCACTTGGTTTTTTTACCATTTAAAACTAAATTATTGGCAGTGAACCAATCCTGAACCTGCCGTAGCGAGTTATTTACGTCGTCAACCTGACAAGTATGTCTATTTATTTAAAAAATTAAAGATGTGTCATCAGCAAATAACACCATGTTTAGTTTGTTTTCCAATAAACGAGGTAAATCGTTGATGTATACTAAAAATAAGAAAGGACCTAAAATTGAGCCCTGGGGTACCCCCATTTTCACGTTTAACCCGGACGAGTTCACGCCGTTTATTTGAACTAATTGCTGTCTATCATTCAAATAAGATTTAATCAAACTTAACGCTGATACTAGAACGGGTAATAGAGAGAGCTATGCTCGGAGTTTCCTTGCATGTTCGAATCAGAGATGAAGACATTCGTAAAATAACCAGGGCTACCGACCTATTCCGTAGAATTGCCAAACTTAAGTGGCATTGCCATTGCTCTCAGAACGGATAGTCGATGGGGCTGAAAAGTTCTGGAGTGGCGAGTTTCTTTTCTACACTTTTCTTTTCTTTTCCATTCTTTTCTTTCTTTCTTTATTTTACTTCAACTACAAAAATAAAGTTATGCAAGCAATTCTGCAGACAAATATTGTAAATAATAAAATTATCTTACTCTGGTCATAATAATTACCGGAGACCGGATTCCTTGAAAAGAACTACAAAGAACATCTACCTAAGCTGTATCGCAGGCAATGTTATTTTTAAATCTAGGTCCTGGAAAACATCGTTTTTAATTTCATCTTCCTACTCACAAACAGAAATAGCATTAACGTAGCGTAGTAAAACTGCAAATAGTTTCCAGATCGTTTTGATAGCTATTAAATGTGTTAAGTCGAGAAATGAAGAAAAACATATGAAGAGAGTAACAACCGTTTCTCCTTGTAAAGTTTAATAAAGAGTCATAAGGATATTTGAGTCAGGAGAGACATCTTTTGTAGTCAAATGCTTGAGACGTATACCAGAAAAGTATTACCAGAGGCATTGGGCATGGGTAAACATAGACGAAACTATTACTCGTTTTTGAAATTCTCGAGTGGCTCAGAAATGAACTTTTATTTGTCAAAAATATTTGTGAAGCAACAAAGTTCGAGCAACAAGGAACATCTCATGATTTTGTGTTTCCCTATAGCTACAACCTGGGGGTCTTTAAGTTAAGAGCGAATAGGTCACATCTAGGCCAGCGTGATTCACTGTCGACCTCATCATGACTTACCATCAGGTAGGATAGTGATCAAGCGCCAACTTACGAATAATAATAAAAAAATAGTTATTTGTTGTGTTTGAACTGAGGCGGAGGTTTAAATGCTCATCGCTTAAATGTCGTCTAGCCTGTGGTTTGTCGATTACTACACGTCTTGGTTCGGTTTCGTTTTGTTTCGCTCGTGTTCGCTTCAGTGGAAATGTACTACATAGAATCCTATCTTGTAAAGGTTCCATTAAATTGCTTGGCTCACTGACGTTACTGTAAATTGTAATAGACTTGCTTCTGTCCGCGGCCTCGCCCGCGTGTATATTGTTTAACATTCCAAGGTATCATTATACCGTATTTATCGGGCTTAAAAGTGCGCATTTAATCAAAATCCGTCCAGCCATTTTTGGGGTAATGTAAAAAACAAAAGCAAAGATAAAAACTTTCATGTTTTTAAGTAGGATTAGAGAACCATATTGGTTATAAGTTCCTAATAAATAAAGAAAAAAAAGTAGGAATAGAAAAAAAATTTAGATAGGCTCGCGCTTCACCAGTACCTCATCTGATAGTAAGCGATGATGTGGTCGACGTTACCTACGCAAGCACGCTTGCCTAGAAATAACAAATTCACTCTTGATTTGAACGCTTCGGCCGTCAAGGAAACTGGGGTTTCTGAACTGGTTTCCATGAAGGCTTTTTTATACGTCTACGTAACTGGTTTCGAATAGTAATTATTATCAAATGTCCCTTTTAAGGCACATACGAAACTGACTACGAAAGAAGAAAGCAAAAAGTGTTAGTAGGTACATTCTTTTTGTAATTCTATATTTAATTTTTATTTAAATTCAACTGAGATATATGAATATTGAATTGAATTGAAAATATAGTTGTGCTTTTTATATCTTGTCTTATTTAAAATATAAACTTTAAAAATTAAAATGCATATTATGGTGAAATTATTTTAATGCAGTGGCCCACAGTTACTTACCAGTTTAGCAAATCGTTAATAGCATTATAAATATCAAGGTAGCGTTTACTTTTCTTACAAGTAGTTATAAAAATACTACTGACTTTGGTCTCCTTAATTAATATGTCAATTAAATTGGCTACTGTAATATTTTTCTGTTCGATGAACTGATTAATCTGGCTATGCCAACCTTTCAAGGTGTTGGTTGTTCTGATCTGTTCCTTGCTAATGCAGCAAGTTTTCTCAAAGTCAGTATTGTTTAGCCACTGGTTTCTAAAATAAGTATTGTATCTATTTATATCTTCACCAGCGAGCTTCCTACGCATCACATACTATCCCGGTGGTAATCGTGCTATTGCAGCACACCGTGACATATGTCATTTCTTGACAGCCGTTTCAACAGCTGTCAAGAAATGACATATGTCACGGTGATCTTTAACTGTTTACTCTTTTGGAATAATCATCTGTTATAATGGAAATAACAACCTTTGACTTCGATTACTGGATATACATGAAGTACAGCATGCATAGCAGACTTTGCGAAGTCCATTGTTACTTTAGACGGCTCCGAACCTCTAAATTTTGATTCAATAAACTGAAAAAATTCGTATGTTGTCTGGGTATTCTCTGAGAGAAGACAATTATATTAATGGAGTTAGAGATTTATTTTATTCATTAAAGTCATCATAATATATATTGTCTATATTTGCTTAAAAACTTTTGGGCAGGACTTGAATGTGTCATCGCGCAATATATGTTTAAAACACTTTACTAAGTATCGGATATTTATTACAGAACATAAGCATTCGCTTGTCATCTTCTATACTAAAGTAATCAGCTAGAAGGAATGTTTGTTGAAACTTTTTTGGAACTACCACTGCACAAAAACTACGAAAACGCATTTTAGGCACTCCAAGGATTTTATTAGTTGTAGGTATAATCCTTTATTTTTCTTATTTATTCCTTTTAATAACAGTGAGTTGATA
The DNA here is from genome assembly GCA_948252205.1 of Orthosia incerta. Lineage (NCBI taxonomy): Eukaryota > Metazoa > Arthropoda > Insecta > Lepidoptera > Noctuidae > Orthosia > Orthosia incerta. Next base: position 23,871,032 of record OX411762.1, on the reverse strand, counting down.
CAGAATGATAGTAAATGGAAGATTTTTAGCTAAAAAATCTTGTGCCAATAACCTACTCAAACGTATCCGTATCTCTGGTATTCCCACCTTGAGTTGAATGTTTCCATCAAACTAAACAAATTATCCGTTATTACTCGAAGTTCAATTGCTTTTAAAATAACAAACGTGCGTGTTTTTTCCTTCGTTATTCCTCTTTTTCCGAGAACACTATTAAACATACAAACATATGTTTCCGTTATATTTTACTATGCATGATTTTGCTGGACATAGCATGAAAGACAGGTGAAGTTTATTTTTGTTAAAAAGTTTTATTAATAGAGGTACCTGTTTGTTCATTAACTATACCGTAGTTTCACAGTTTTTGCGATCTTTGGAGCTTTAATGGTATGCTAGGAACAAATTTTGGTGAGTTCGGGTTTAAAAGATATTTTGAGGAGCCCGGATATTGCTCTGATGTTTTAGACAGTCCTGTGTTTGCATAAAATGACCTACTTTGACAGTATTATTACCAGCTATATTGGCTTGCCACAGTGTCTCAAGACAAAATCTATGACCAATGTGTGTTGCCAGTAATGACATATGGCTCTGAGACGTGGTCGCTTACAATGGGCCTCATCAGACAGCTTACAGTCACTCAAAGGGCAATGGAGAGGGCTATGCTCGGCGTTTCCTTGCGTGATCGAATCAGAAATGTAGAGATCCGCAAGAGAACCAGGGTTACCGACATAGCCCGAAGAATTGCCAAACTTAAGTGGCAGTGGGCAGGGCACATTGCTCGCAGAACGGATGGCCGATGGGAAGACTTTGCGTTGGAAGGCCTCCCCACCAGGTGGACCGATGACCTGGTGAAGGTTGCAGGGATCCGTTGCTTGCGGGACGCACGGGACCGGTCAATGTGGCGACGCTTGGGGGAGGCCTATGTCCAGCAGTGGACGTCTTTCGGCTGATATGATGATGATATGATGATATTGGCTTAGATTTGTTAAAATTAGTTAATCGCAACTCTGCTTTATAATAATATAGTCCATGGTAACATTTTTGTATCGTCTAAGGTTTACTTGAATATATCTATCTTGTCTACTGTCACAGTCTTGAACAACTTGCGTTTTATTTTTCTTAAACCTTTTTAATTATCAAGTCTCTAAATAAGATTACTAATACACAAATTATAAGAACAATTTAATAAATTTAAGGACTTCATGGTGTGACGCAATTTAAATTGCTGTGATTCTTTTGTCAGTAACCAACTCAAAGACTAACAAAAACCCCATAAAAAGCATGTGTTAATAAATCCCTAAAAATTTTGCAGAATTAGGAGGAATTGCAATAAAAAATAGTGAAATCATATAAAAATTTTACTTTTTTGGCTCAATACAAAAAAAAATCTTATCTTTGAGTGTTAGATGATATTTTTTTTAGATTTTTGCTATGCCGTAAAAATAACATTAATAGGATCTGTGATACCTAAACTCCATTTGTGATAACATAAGACGTTTAAATTAGTCCATTTTACAGCCCGTTCAACCAATTTTGACTTCTATTGCGTTGGTGATACGACAAATGGTAGCTGTAACAAACAGTTGGTTTTGGTAACACGTTTATGCTTTTTATGTCTTCCTTATGTTTACGGAATAGAACTCAAAATCGGTTGAACGGACTGTAAAATGATTTGGAAACGTGTCTAGATAGTGTTATTTCAAATGGAGTATAAGTCCAAAGTTATGTTTGTTAGACTATATGGATATCGTAATTAAGTAATTCAGATACTAAAATTGGTTTCTTTGAGGATGTGGTGATGTCACCGCTTATGTGGGGTGTTTTTATCGATAAAATTAAGTGTGTTTTACCGCCTTACAATTTTATTACGGTTTATTTTTAAATTCTTCTTGCTAGTTGTTATAACCCAATACTAGCGATAAGAAGAAAAGTGAATTATAGTGCATTAAGTTTCAACTACAAAATTCTGAAAACTTCTCTGTAAAATCGGGTTTGATGATTCAGTTAAATCCATAAGTACCTAAAAAAGTAAACATTGTAAGATGAAAATTGCAATCACGTTTTCTGAAAATTTAATTCAATTTCGTGTAGACGTGAAATTCTTAACAAGAAACCGGCAAAATGCGAGTGAGACTCGCGCACCAAGAGTTCCGTACATCTTTTTAGGTATGTAAATAAATAGCTCATCCAGGAAATCGAGTCTCGAAGATTTTTCATGTCCTTTCCGAGTATTTGGATTATGGGTCAAACTTAACTTTGCCGTTAGAAAACTGTTGAAAACTCATACATTGACATAGGGCGCGGTTAGTAACTGAAAATTAAATCTTGCCAAATTTCATGATTCTAGGTCAGCGGGTGGCGGGTGATTGTAGGTTTTGATACTTTTGAGCGTATCAAAATATGCGGCACGAATGGCCGTATCTTTTGATTGCGTTAACATTGGCCCAGGTTTTTGTTCCGTAGTTAACTCAAGTAATGGTTAAAGATTGTGTGAGTGTGAGAGTTTGGGATGCACGAGAAGAGCCTCCCCGAGCGGCTTCTAGATCCATAATAAAACGCCCGGCGCACCCTGGTAACAGCTGGCACTCGGTAACGCAGAGTCCAGTTGTACAATCTTCTCACCACGATGATTACTCAAAGGCCCTTATCAGTGCCAATACAATCGGAATACCAAAATTCCAACGAAAATCGCGCCCAGATTCGACCTCTCGGAACCCGCTTTGAACGTCATCTCGATAAACATTGAGGGTTTTTCTGCAGACAAAGTGGTGGTTCTCTCTGAACTTTGCTACTACACAATATGACATAATCTGCGTCCAGGAAACCCACCGAGACCACAATAAACCTAGGCCGCAAATAACTGGACTAATTCTGGAGGCCGAAATTCCTCACCCTAAATATGGAAGTGCTATCTTCACTCAACCTAATGTCGTGATAGTCTCGACTGCCTGCAAATCTGTAAATTCGATGGTAATTAAAACCGTAGATACTGGCAAATGTTCCGTTAGCTCTGTTTATAAACCGCCTAATCAACCATTCCAACCTTGCCTCACATCCAATTTCTACGACCGAGACAGTCGAATAATAATTGGACATTCATACAGCCATAGTACCTCTTGGGGATATTGGAGTACAAACAACGATGGCGCAGCGGTTGAACAATGGGCAGAAGTGGAAAATCTATCCCTGTTGCATGACGCAAAACAACCAGCTTCCTTCAACAACAGTAGGTGGAAGCGTGGATATAACCCCAACCTCATTTTTGTTAGCTTGAACATAAGTCACCTTTGCCAGAAAACAGTAGAATCCCCGATACCACGCCCAATACCACGCAAAGTAACAAGAACAAGCTGGTTTCCGTCCTGGAAAATCTTGTACTGGGCAAATCCTCCGTCTCACTTAATTTATAGAGGATGGATACGAGGCTAGTCAAATAACCGGTGTTGTCCTTACTAATATATACTGTTATTTAAGTTAATAGCCCTAACAGATGACCAAGCGTTTATACGAGCCTTGAGTAAAATGTTACGCAGTCGACGCTTAATAGTCAACTTAAGCTCGGAAAAGAGTAGGTGGCGTATTTTGAAGAATTGATTACCTGAAGGCAGTGTTCTGGCTCCCATTCTATTTAATATCTACACTAACGATCAGCCCAGCACAACAAACACAGAAAGGTTTCTGTACGCAGATGACCTAGCACTGGCTACAAGCGTGAAAAATTTGAAGATGCCGAAGTAAATCTTGAAATGGCTCAGTGGTTATTAGGAAGACACTAAGACCTAATCCTTCTAAAACACAGTGGTGCTCATTCCACTTGAGAAATCGTCAACGGCCAGAAAATTAAGCATAAAATGGCGAGGTGCTGATATTGAACATAATGATAACCCTGTCTACCTAGGTGCTACCGTAGACCGCTCTTTAACATATAGGAACCTTTGTGTTTAAACCAAACTCAAGGTCAACACACGCAACAACCTTCTCCGCTGACTTACATCCACAACCTTGGGCGCCTCTTCTCACGTTCTCCGCACATCTGGCTTAGCTCTCTGCTTCTCGGTTGGCGAATTTGCCTGACCAGTGTGGCACCAATCTGCTCACGCCCGAAAAGTAAATGCAGCTGTAAATGAGACTTGCAGAATAATAACTGGTTGCTTAAAACCAACTTCACTTAACGCACTATACCCGCTAGCCGGAATAGCCCCTTCGGAAGTTCGAAGAGAAGTAGTCTGTTCTTCCGAGAAGCACAAACAGGAGATCGACAACCGACACCTAATTTACAACATGGAGCAACCAAGGAGACGGCGAATGAAGAGTCGGAAGAGATTCCTTAAGTCGACTAAAATAATTAAAGACAACAGCCCTAGCGAAGCTTGCAAGAAACTGTGGTTCCTCAAATACCCGCCTCCAACTGACTATGTTGAGCTTGCAGAAAAGCTCCCAGCGGGCCATAAAGCACCTGCACCATGCAAGACCTTTGTGAGCCCAGCGCTAAGGCTATCGATGTGGCTGAACACTGTTCGAAGAAAATTTTGTGAAGGAATCATCGACACGAAGAAGAAGGAGATAGTTAAAGACGCTAACCAATGGTTTTAATTTTAGTAAAACGCGTTAAATTATCGGTTGATAGCCTCACAATTAATGGTCAAATAAGTTAGAGAGTTAATTATTTGACCCTTTATTTAGTTTAATAAGGGGTCAAATCATTAACCCTCCAACTAATTTAATCATTAAATTGTAAGGCTAACAAAATGTGAAAATGGGTTTCACGAACATTTATAACCATTGGTTAGCAGTTAACCATTGGCTTCAGTTAACTACGGATCAAAAATCCGGGCCTTAGAATTTAATTATTTCACAGCTTCAAGAGAGTGCAGGGAGATTAAGTATTTCATATTAATTTAAAATTGGTACCTCCATGCTTGCCTGAGAAAAAGGTCTTGACAGACAACGGATTGATCCTATAAGGTTCCTTTTTTCCTTTCGAGTAACGGAACCCTAAAAATGTAACCGATTAAAATATTCCAAACTTCGCCTCCAGTTTACAGTCAACGACTGAAAGATTTTAATTACGTTTATAAGTTCAACATGGTTGAAATATTAAGTAGAAAATATTTTAATATAGCCACCGCTCCAAGTTTTCAACTTTGTGGCTTACGTGCCAGGTTCCATTGTGGTTGCAAGTTTAGTTTTCGGTTTTTAATTTTGTAGGCTAAGTGGTTCATTAAAATTAGTTATGGAGTTGTGAGAGATTTCGGAGTTGCATGTTGGTCATAAAACCAGTATTTAGGCCACCAAGCAGCATCTTAACTTCTCTAAATAGGATTATAAAGTTGCTGTCGGCTTTATTTCTATTTTTCTGCTTATTTTTTCTGAACCACGCAACGGATTTTGATACAGTTCTCACTTATAGAAATAACGATAAGGTTTGAGTATATAATTTTTTCCGTGCAATTCCGGTACGCGTATATTTTAAATTAAGTCTAATTGAGTATGTGCAGTTGAGATTTTGTCAAATAGTAGTAGTTCAGGGTAAAAAATCTTGACAAATACTCAAATTCAAATTCATATGACCAATTTCTGAATTATAATTACCCGACTGCCGAAGAAGGGTAATGTGTTTATCAGTCTATGTATGTAGTTCCGATTACAAAAAAAAAATCACTGATAAATAGTAATACTTTAGCCGCGTTCCATAGGCTATGTTTAGGGTACTTTTGGGTTATGGGGAACCAAAAGAATGAAGCTGCGGGAATTAACTAGTTAGTCCAATATAGAGTACGAATAAAGCGCCTTACGCTCATGGTTCAGCGTTTCATACGCGCGCAACATTAGTCGCATATCAAGGCACCCCGAATGTCTCAAATCACCGCGCGTAGTTGATATGCGATTTATTTATTTATTGATTCCAACGAATCTAATCACACTTGCGTAAATTGACACTTGCTTGAATGAACTCTTTTGTGTTTTTTCGAGCTAAAGCCAATTCGTACTAAATCTGACTTTGTGTACATCCGCGAAAGATTCTTTCGCGGAAAAGTGTTTCACACAAGTGTTCTGCTAAAGATTGATATGCAAACTGTTTGTGTAACTGTTGCGGTAGTGAATTTGTTAATATAATCTAGGATCACAGAGTCATATTTATATGATAGATAAACGTATGACTCATTTCGTATTTGATAAAAGATTTTTGACATTTGTTTTTTAATAGAATCATAGAAACAGGAGCCGGACGGAGCTATACAAGACAAATAGCTCTGTCCCTTTGTACCTCATGAAATTATGTGATGTTGCCTTTTCAGTTTTGCTACTGCCACTTCTAAATTCTAAGGCAATGAATTATTGTGACAGTTTTATTGGCGGCATTAAGTATAACGAAATTGAACCTCATAAAGCATTGCTTAAGCTTGAAGATCCGACCGTGTGGTTGTTATAACCTAGCCACAAGCTCCTTTCCTCTATTCAATGGGCTTCAACCTAAATAGGGCGGAATAACTTTTTAAGGAAAATATGCTGCGACCTTTTTGACCTGTCCTCGTACTAAGTATCAATTTCAGTTCGTTGATAGACTCGCCTTTGACAACTATCTCTCCTGATAGTTATCCTACATTAATGACAGTTCATGAATATGAGTAAGGGCTGGTTTCTGAATTGAGTATTTGAAGTTAAGGACATGTCAGACAATCTCATTCGCTTTTCGTAATCACATTTCTCAGCAACTGCATGGTTTCTTTAAACATCGCAGCGTAGATAGTAACATGTTAAATTTTTCAGAATTTCTAGTGAACGCTATGGACAAAAATCTACAGGTAGACGTCGTGTACACGGACTTTTCTAAGGCGTTCGACAAAATTAACCATGATATGCTTATTGAAAAACTGGGGAAGGCCGGTGTGCATGGCAACTTACTACGACTCAGTTCAGATTTCCAGGATTAGGTAAGGTTAGGTTTGACAAATACTCAACTTCAAACTCTCATTAGAAATTGGGTATATTTCATACTCTACATAAGCCTGAAAACCGTTCGACACGTTCCTAATACCATTAATTTACTCATTTCAGATCTAGCAATCAGTGGTGAGAGTGAGTTCAACTAACGTCCCATATTCTATGGTGTGAATGTCCTGCGTCCGACCTCAAACACCATGTCAATATATTATACGTCAATGGGATCCCATTGTCAGGATAATGGTCACCTTAATTTGACACCTCCGTTGGGCATTGTGTCTCTACTTATCTTTACGCTCTATTTCCTTTATGGGCTAAACAGGCACAAATGTGATATTTTGGCAAAAACTGGAGTACTTTATCGTAATGTGTGTAGAGATGTGTTTATTAACTGGGCAATTTAGTATCGATAAAAAAAATTACACGTAAAAAAAGATAGATTCATTTATTTGCCTGAAATATGGTATTGTACAGATCTTATAATACACACACAATTGTTCTTCATACTCCGCCTACTAAATTCGGCATGCAAATATTTAAATTGATTCTACCGTGCATTCGGAAAGTAGCTTGTTATGGAGAAGAATGCACAAGAAACTCCATAATTACTCTTTAAAAAAAAATGATTTTTTACAATATTTAGTTACATAAGTACATACATTAATAAATTCATATATGTGAGGACAATGCACCCAGAATAGCACTACACACTATACTACGTGCAGGCATAAAGTAATAAAAGTACTCACACATGTACTGTGCAGTTATATAATAGATGCTAGAAAAACATTAACATCCGAAGCAGTTAAGTTATGACCAATCCCAACTGACGGCGTCCGTTCACGAACATGACGCATGAATTGGCCCCACCCAGCTCAACCATCATGAACGGAACCGGATGATCCAACACACGAGCCACCATCAGAGAGACATTTGAGAGAGCATGACACACTCAACTGCCAGGGCACACACAAGTCAACGAACGACACACAGGTACAGTAAATGGAAGATTTACAGTTGGGTACATAGTACTCACACACGTGCTGTGCAGTTATACAATACTAAGGAAATTGAGTTTATACAATACAAATATATTAATTCAGTCTTCAGCATGTCCAACAATACTTCAAAACAACAATGTTCTGCATATCACTTGTTTTTGCGCCCTAGTGGATGTGGTGTAGGAATAACATTTAGCCAAGCATTTTTATCAGTGATGTAATCCCCCAACTTATAATATGCCAGCCTGCATAGTGTGCGTTTTATACAAGTTTTAAATTTCGTCTCATTCAGTTCAAGAATGTGGGGAGGAATTTTACTGTAACATTTTTTACAGTACCCCATGAAAAATGAGCCTACTTTAGCCAGTCTGAAACCTGGTTGAACTAATTGGTCCCTATTTCTAGTAACATAATTATGTCTGTCACCGTTTTTACTAAAAAGATGTATATTCTTTCAAAATCAAAATCAAAATCAAATATTTTTATTTTACATAGGCCTACATGGGCACTTATAAAACGTCGACAAAAGGTGCACGGTTCGGGTTAGTCGTTTCCTATGGAGAAGAACCGGCAAGAAACTCCATGGTTACTCTTTTAAATTTTTTTGTTTACAATATTTCCATGTTACAGCATTAGTACTTGGATATGGGGGGACAACGTAGGCCCGACAATAAGTCGTACGAAATTGAAAATAAAAACAAACAAAAAAAATAATGCACGAAATAAAAAGTTAACAAATGTTAACAATCATCTAGAAATCTAGAAAGCCTACAATGTTCACACATTCACAATAGGTAAAAGAATCTATACAAAGGTAAAAAAAAACACAACACTAAATTTAACATGTGGCACAAATACTGTAATCAGTGCTGTAACTATTCTTAGCAAAGGGCTATAATGATGATTGAAAAATATTGTAAAAAGTCTAATTAAAAGAGAAAAAAAATGAGATTGAGAATAGTTAGAGATATCCATATATTTGTGCCGTTTATGAAATACCAGGGAAGCCGCATGCGCAGAGGGTGTCAAAGCCAAATTTTTTATCTTCAACGTAGTCCTTGATTTTATAATATGCTTTTTTAATAAGGACACGTTTGATGTAGTTTTTGAACTTTCCATCGGTCAGTTCTATAACTGACTTAGGCAACTTGTTATAAAAGCGTATACTGTTTATAAGAAAAGACTTGCTAGTTTTCGTTAATCTGGATTTGGGTATTACAATTTCGTGCTTACTGCGTGTATTTAAATTATGGAAGTCACTTCTAGTTTTGAAAAGCCCTCGATTTTTTCGGACATACAAAATACATTCCAAAATATAAAGTGAAGGTAGAGTCAGTATATCGATCTGTTTAAATTTTTCTCTGAGGGACTCGCGAGGACCCATTTTATAGATCGCGCGGATTGCCCTCTTTTGTAAGATAAAAATTGAGTCAACGTCTGCTGCTGACCCCCACAGCAGAATGCCATAAGACATAATACTGTGGAAATAAGCATAGTATACTAGTCTAGCTGTGGCTACATCGGTTAACTGCCTTATCTTCCTTACTGCATAGGCAGCCGAACTTAACCTGCCCGAAAGAGTTCTAATGTGCGCGCCCCACTGCAATTTTGAATCGATAGTAATCCCCAAGAATACAGTTTCCGTTATTATTCTTTCTCACATACATGATTTTTTCATAAATATATTGACAAGGAACCGTCATGATATTAATTTCCTTAAACAGTTCCCTTAGAGAATCACGCCGGCGATGGTTATATATTGCTCTGATGGCTCGTTTTTGCAGAATAAAAATTGACTCAATGTCTGCAGCCCTTCCCCATAGTAAGATACCGTAAGACATTATACTATGAAAATAACTAAAATATGTATACCAGTCTTGCGGTATCCACATCCATTAACCGACGAATCTTTTCAACAGCATAAGCCGCCGAACTCAGCCGCCCCGCAAGGGAAACCAAATGAGGAACCCATTGTAACCTTCACGTGATCCCCAGGAAAATCGTTTTATCGACAAATTCTAGCTTCTCCTTGTTTAACATAATGTCACAATCAGTACTTTTGACATTCGGCAATGAAAATTTTACGCACTTGGTTTTTTACCATTTAAAACTAAATTATAGGCAGTGAACCAATCCTGAACCTGCCGTAGCGCGTTATTTACGTCGTCAACCTGACAAGTAAGTCTATTTATTTTAAAAATTAAAGATGTGACATCAGCAAATAACACCATGTTTAGTTTGTTTTCCAATAAACGGAGCAAATCGTTTATGTATACTAAAAATAAGAAAGGACCTAAAATTGTACCCCCATTTTCACGTTTAACCCGCACGAATTCACACCGTTTATTTGAACTAATTGCTGTCTTTCATTCAAATAAGATTTAACCAAACTTAACGCTGATTGACCTAGCCCGTAATGCTCAAGTTTCAGAAGTAATGTTTCATGATTAACGCAATCAAACTCCTTCGACAGGTCGCAGAAGATACCTATGGCATCCTGTGACTCTTCCCACGCATTAAAGATGTGTTTTAATAGGGTGACTCCAGTTGTACAACGTCCTCTGGTGAAACCATACTGTTTATCATGCAAGATGTTATTCGTAATAAAATGAAAGAGCATTTGATTTAGCATTATCTTCTCAAAAACCTTGCTGCAAACCGGCAACACGGATACTGGTCTATAATTATTTGTGTCTTCACTGTCCCCGGATTTAAAAAGTGGTATAACCTCTCAGGAAAACTGTTGGACATAATGCCGCTCTATTAGCTTATCATGGATATGTCTCATCTGTGCTGAGATACGGTTTTATCACATGGGGTTTTATCATACGGTTTTATCATATTCCACTGACATCAAAAAGGCATTTATCGTGCAAAAAAAGTGCTTACGAGCGGTGTTTGGTGTAGAACCATTGGATTCGTGCAGACCTATTTAAAAAAAAAAAACTTGAGAGGTGTCAATGGACACCCGGATGGAACGAAGTTCCTTTAGTATATATACATATGTGTATACACATATATATATTAGAATATACTATATTTATTACAATTTATAACATATTTATTATTCTAAAAAAAAAAACAAACCTATATACAAATAGAAAAGGGAGACGGAAAAGAGCTCATTGTGCATCAAAAAATTCGTCCACATCGATGTCAAGGGGAAAAGTGCCCAGAACGCTGGCAGCATTGCCGCGTTGGATGGCAATGCTGATTCTCTGGCCGAAGAAAAGGCCAGCCCTCTGGTCACGTGAAGAGTCGACGAGCTTTGTGCTAATTTCTCGAAAAAGTCGATGCGCACTCGGATCCCATGGACCTAAAGTTTCAACCCCAAACGGCTCAAACATATAACTTCCAATAAGGTTGTTATATTTGCGCCGTTTGAGGTTTTCTGCACCAGCAGCAGCCGCCCCAGCACAGCCCGCCGTGCTAAGAAGATGCGATGGCGCAAGGGTGTCGACACATGTTGCATCCCACACCAAAGGCCTACCCACCTTCCAAGGCATTATGGTCATCCCGTCTGGTCTCTTCCCATCGTCGCGTGCCAAGCCATTGGGTTCTCAAACAGCTGGCACCCCGGCGGTGACAAGAGCCCGACGTATGATGTCATTAATGCTGGCGTGCCGTGCTATCCGGCCAGCGCTCCTACTGCAGGATAGGCCATGGTGACCGAGGCGGTCGACTGCTTCACCACATTGACAACGATGTGGAGCTCCGCTAGGAGCACCCAAACGCAGACATGTAAAGACACACATATACTCACATATTTATAGTATATTCTAATCTGTTGTCAGATTTGGCCTATCTCCTCCCGTTGCCGAGATACAATTTTATTTCTTAAATTAATGTTTTTTAATTCCATCTGATGGTGACAGATGGCGCTAGGTGACGGTTAACAAATGTAGATTTTACAATTTGAATAGTTGGTTCGGTCGTTCGTATATTTTCGATCTCACCTAAAAAATGTTTTAAAATTATTTTATGAAAGGGATTTCGAGTAAATGAGAGCGGGTGAGGAGTGAGGGGGGTGGGGGGAGGGGTTTGTTGCACGATTTTATAGACTTTTCATATTGATATTTTAGAATGGGGTAAAAATAAATTGCGGGGGCGGAAGGTGAACAGTTAAGGGGGGGGGGGGGGTTATCCTATCTTGTTCTCCGGCCTGAAGCGACGGGAAATAAATTGCGGGTGGGAAGGTGAACAGTTAGGGGGTTATCCTATCTTGTTCTCCGGCCTGAAGCGACGGTGGGCAGGGGGGAAAATTACTCAGAATTGAGCTAGCTCCAACCGTTTCCGAAATATGGAGGCTTTTAGGTTTTCTGATTAGATCGCCGGTTCGTTATTAGTGGCGGCTCGGGGTCGGTTTTCAAGTAGTGTCGACTCGAGTCGGCCTGTGGTTGAGGGTTTTGTACGTCTGGCGTTAAGAAACTAAATATATACAAAAATATACACATATATATATATATATACATACACACACATATATACATGTACACATATATATATGTATGACACAACAGCGTATAGGCTAGAACACGCACGAAACACGCGCACGCCGCACGGCTTACAACTATAGCAAAAAGTGTCGTGACAACCAACTTTTCGTAAGATTTTTTTTCCGTCTAGCCCCCTTTCACAACGCGCGATAAGGAACTTCGTTCCAAAACTTAAATTATTAACATTAGCATGCTTATATATAATGGAAATGGGAGTATTTGTAAAAAAAAAAAAAAGGCCAAGTGCGAGTCGGACACGCGCATGAAGGGTTCCGTACCACTATCGCAAAATACGTTAAATAAATTACGTTTGTTTTATGGGAGCCCCACTTTAATATTTATTTTATTCTGTTTTTAGTATTTGTTGTTATAGCGGCAACAGAAATACATCATCTGTGAAAATTTCAATTGTCTAGCAATCACGGTTCATGAGATACAGCCTGGTGACAGACGGACAGACAGACAGACAGACCGCGGGTCTTAGTAATAGGGTCCCGTTTTTACCTTTTGGGTACGGAACCCTAAACAGTTGTAAGAAACTAGATTCCTTGAATTTACTATGAATAATAATGTATCTCTCAATCACTGTCTGCCAACAGTAATTTGTTAAATCGAAGTCAAGGCCAATCCTTTAAAGATTTCAGGTCAACGCACACAAAGGACCATTTTCGAATAAATTAATAATACAATATTATTCCTACTAATATATATAAATGTGAACGTTTGTATATTCATATTTCAGGCCCGCAAAAACTAATTGGATTTGGATGAATTTTAGCACACAGATTGTTCATAACTTGGATAGAGATAATACATAGGAAACTTTTTATCCCCATAAACTCGATATAATGAACCCTATGGATATACAATATTTTAACTTTAAATACGGGGGAAGCCTCGGGCAGCAGTTAGTTAATGATAAAATATTATTTCACAATATATCTGACTGTTAAACTTTTGTCACTGTTTTGTATTTCAAACCTTGTATATTTAACAATACAGTTGAATTTAATAATCGCAATGACACCATTGAAGTAATTTCAGTAAGTCAACAGAGTGGAATTAAACAAGGATAAAATCAAACACGTTAAAGTTATAACTTAAAATTGTATTATGTCTGAATTTATCATCGTCATCATCCTCAGGCCATGCAAGTCGATTACTGAATAATGATTTCCTACATAAAAGATAATGGCTACCTAAACTGCTGGTTATTTTAACGTTCCCACTGCTGGAACACAGGAGGTTGACCATAAACACTTAGAGTAAGGTTATTTTTAGTGTGTAAGGGACAGATGTACTCGTATATGACTTGTATACATCTGTCACCGCGATCTCAAAATAACCTTACTCTAAGAGCTTATGGTCACCCCCCTGGTATCCTCTCTGTGAATGAAGGAATGGGCCTTATTCCACCACGCAAACCATGTGCTGGTTGGTGGATGTCACATGTCTTTGAATTATTGGTTCTAGGACATGGCAATTGGCTCACGATGTTTTCGTTCATTGTTTTGAGAGCAGTATGGTGATGAAATATTTTATACAAAGTAAAGCGTTTGCCTGGGTTCAAACCCACGAGCCACAACTTGTAAGTTGTGAGCGTTACCACTGGGCCACCATTTCTCTAAATGGGTGCTTGGGAATTATTTAGAATCTGTGTTAATAAACCACTGTTTGACTTTTTTATTATTGATAGGCTTGCTTTTGCCCACTATCTCATGTCAGAGTTGACAGAGACAAAGTCGACGATGGAGTGAGCTTATCCAGAAGAAGCCTGTTCACTCTGACTTTGAAGACATTCGGGGTGAATGCGCAGACGCAGGCAGTAAGTTCCACTCTGCAAATAGATTAATTTGCCGCGAGTTGAATTCGTCGCGGTTAGAATTAAGCATGTTCAATTTACTCACTGCAAATGCGACTCGCCGTGAGAATTCGCGATGTGTAACAGGGTACTCGCTGCAAGTAGCCATACCGCTCAAAGCGCCGCTCGACTACACGCCCGTGCTTTTGTCGAAATTCTCGATTAGAACTCGCTGTGTGTGACAAGCAGGCAGCGAATTGTCACTGCGTGTATTATTTGCAGCGAGTATTCGCTGTGTGTGACCGTAGTTTTAGATTGTCTGCCATCACAGAAATTCGGACTGTATAATCCACTAAGTAGAAACACTATTAATGGCTCAATTAATCTATATAGGTTTATGCTTCGTGCTTGCTTGCAATTGTGGCACAACCTATTCATGCAGAATATAGAGCCAGAATCATGATTTCAGTAGATTAACGTTCACTGGCTAGATAATGTGCGTTTGCATACAGAATACCATGCAAGCCTCAAATTGGAACGCCGCAATTAACATTACAGTTCCGATAACCCCCAGTCCGAACCGTCTAAAGCCGGGGACTACATTACTGTGGCGTATTTTGCCGTGGCGTGGAATCTAACGACTCTGTTACAGCCTACGTCGTAAGCCGTATCTGTTGTAGCCAATCAACTGCGTCAGAAGAAGCCACGACACGAAACAACACACTTTAAATTTGTTATAATGGTAGGCTTGTATTTGACGGTGGAGCTCGCTTGAGTAAAAGTAATCAGTTCACTCTTGACATAAAGATCCGAAGGTTTTAGCTATCAGAAAACAAACGCTTTGGCAGGGATTTCAACTCTTTGGCTGTACGCACCGTTGCTACCACTGACTAAAGTCCTCGACACTTTAGAGTCCAATACATTATACAAAAAACTGAAATTGCACTTCTGTATTTAATTTAACTCAACCCCGGACCTAACAAAGTTCGACCTCGTAAATCAACGTTTTAGATTTCAGTAACATTTTGTTTTGGCATGACTTCCAGGAAGGTCCTATTACTAATCATTTTATGAAAATTCCATAAATTATTCCCGTAATCATTTTGTGATCTAGGATACGTCAGAATATGATTGTGGATAGAAAATGAGCTATCAAATTAAATCTGAATCACTTTATCCCTCCTGTCATTCTTTGACAGTTGTATGAAATGGTAATTAGAACAGGGCATATAGAATCTACTCAACAATTGATTTTCTTTACTGTTCTACCTCGTTTTGACCCTAATATATTGGGATCAGCTTTCAGTCGAACCAAATGCACCTGAGTATCAATATTTTACATGTATCTTTTGCCTATCTGACTACCACAACCCAGTAACTGGGTAATACGATTTCCCTTTGATTTTCCCCTGGTGTCAGATTTCGTAGCTTGTGAATATCCGTAACGTCTGTCAAACATCGTCAAATGACAGCCAGGAGCAACGGCGTAAAGTGCTTGCCAAGGCACGGAGGAATCTCGGTAAATATCAAGATGGTCGGTCACCCATTCGCGGGCCGACTTCGACCTCGGCCAGCGGCGATGCTTACCCTTCGATTGACCCGTGAGGCTCTTATTATTTAGTAACGAGCCTTTTCATTAATTTCCAAACTGTTTTATAGTTTTATTTTTATTGACGAAAACTTACATATATATATTTATACTTATAAACTCCAGCTAGGTACTGTTGTAAGATCGGAGTAAACAAAAGGATTTATCGCGAAACAGGAATTTTCTTACTATAATATTTGATACAAACACGCTTACGACCTGTCAGCCGACGTCACGGAAATATAATAGAATTGAAAACATTTATTCGACACAAACAACAAACACAAAGTGAAAGAGAAGACTACTATTAAAAATAACGTTCTGAGCGTACCATTACCGAAGAAGTTACCAACTCGGCATTTGCTGGGACTCAGCCACCCAGCAGATTTTCAGTTGGCACCCGTAGTGACACACAGACGAGAATTGGTGAAATATATACTTAATTAAATATTGATAAGTCGGCAATGCTGTCGTAATAATACGTAATTTATGTAAAACGACAATGGGCCTCATCAGAAGGCAAGTCCCCAAAAGCGCAATGGAGAGAGCTGTGCTTAAAGTTTCCTTGTGTGATCGAATCAGAAATGAAGACATCCGGAAGAGAACCAAGGTTACCGACATAGTCCGAAGAATTGCCAAACTTAAGTGGCAGTGGGCAGGGCATGCTCGCAGAAAGAATGAATGGATGAAGAATTTCCTTTCACCATAATTAGTATTTTCCTTTTTCTGTGATATATTTTTGATATTTATTAAGAAATAAACGTATGTATTTGTTTTATGTTATTATGTCTAAGTATCGTTCAGTCCATTCAAAGGTTGTCTTAAAGAGATGGCCCTATTCGATAAGACCACCCATTGTATACTTGCTTTTAAAAATGTTTGTCCTGTACATATATTTTATGTGGTGTAAAATAAAGAATATAATAAACGTGAACACGTGCTCGGAGGAAAGAAGTATAATCCAGTACGATGCTGATAGGGATCTTCATCATACTGCCGGGATTGTCAGTGAGCGTTTATGGGGGCCCATTAATTGAGAGTGCAAGTCACTGCGATTTTATAGCCGTATTGATCAACAGTGGTCAGGTAGGGGCCAATAGTCCTATAGTTTTAGGTAATCGATCCATTGAACCACTCAACTCCATAAACGAATGTGTTTTGTCTCCATATGTTGCAATAGTCCTTCAAGAGCCAGGGACTTGCGTAGTGCATACAGGGAAAATTGTCAGCTGGTTTCACATTTCATGCTACGTTTTTGTTTTGTTTTTTTTTAGAACGAAGTTCCTTATCGCGCGTTGCGAAAGGGGCTGGACGGAAAAAATTTAGACGAAAAGTTGTAACGACACTTTTTGCTATAGTTGTAAGCCGTGCAGCGTGCGCGTGTTTCGTGCGTGTTCTAACCTATACGCTGTTGTGTTTCCGAAGTCGAGAGAGTATATATACATATATGTCGGGTTTAGTCAATAGTACGGACGTAAAGTCAAATCACAGGCACGCCCCTAGCGGCAATCAAGAGCAACTACGCATTGGCGCGCTTTTATAAGCACTTGCGTGGTGCGAAATAGGGCAGTTGAGTACTGACAGCCGTAGAGCTAAGAAATCGTAGAATCAAGGTTTGCATCTATCGGTCAGCCTTGATGCGACATCAGAATTGGGATTCGACCGTGCTAATGAGATCACACGTTAAAACAATGCTAGTGAAAATAGTTACATTCTTGCAAAAAAAAATAAGTGTCAGTTGCGACTACCCTCAGTATTGAATAATGGAAAACCGGTCCGGAGCGGAGCAGCAAGAAGGCTAGCAACAACCACGGAGCTGGACAGGTCAAGGAGGAGCATGTGGACGTGTGGAAAGATCCATACACACGGATCTTTATGCCAATCGATCATGACGAATTTGATATGTACCTTAGTTTTAATTTTACACTGTTCTGTCTGCATAAGAATTAACTGTAATTCCTCCTCGGAAGAGGGCACTGGCTCCTGTAACACAGGTCTATCACCTAGCACAGGAGTCAGAGAATCCATGTATTTGAATGTTTCTTATGTAAATAAAGTTTATTATTTATTAATCTGGTGAGTCATTTTCATTTTGTTAAGACTATGGCCAAGTATTCATTATTCAAAATTCTGGTTTTGTGTACGGTATGGCGGTCAGTGGATCGTCGGGGCGGCCCGTGACGGGTCGTTATTTCATGTTAGTTATCACTGATCAAGTTTTGGTGTTGCTGAAGTGTTATTATTCTACTGTCACTGGTAATGGTCCTTAGCTGACTATTATTGTTCGGACTTTAGAGCCATATAGTAGCAATGCCGTACCGAACACATCATTCTGGAAATTAGAGCCATATAGTAGCAATGCCGTACCGAACACATCATTCTGGAAATTATGATAATACCAAATGAAATATTTTGATTACTTTTGATAATGTGATAGTTTTATGCATTGAGGGTTAAGTTTGAGGAGAAACATGGTATTCTTCTTTTCGAGTCAGAAAGCCAAACTATCTGCAACGTAGAAATCCCTACCAGGCCTCATGAATTGAGACTTAAAATGCCACTGACGTTATGACACCTGGACACTTGGGACACTGTAATGAGTGGTTCACGTTTTGGACAGGGACACTGCACTCACATTCGGTGTCCATAATAACCCATTTTGCGGTGCCGGTTGAGGTTACTCCACCGCTGCACCGGCTAATTGTTATCAAAGCTGTGTATGGTTAAGATGACCGTGTGAACACTTACTCTCGTAGTGTTTTTCATGTTTCAGATACCATATGGCGTCGCAGTGGAGCCTCTGCTGCAGGCTAGCGGTTCCAAAGCTGAATGCGAAGGTTGACGTGTCAACATCTGAGAGGTTGAGACCGACGGCAGGCTAGCAGTTCACAGTTGGTAGCCGAACGTTACGAACACGCGCAAGTTTGGAATGGAATACTCGGTGAGTCGCTTCCATGTTATTTCGATAGTGAGTTCGAATGTTCTCTAGTGAAGAGATGCTAGTTTGAGCTTTAAGAGTGTTCATGTTTGACCACTGAGTTGGTCGTGGTTACATCTAGCACTATCACTAGGTAATTAAGACAGACTTGTAAGCAACTTTAGGATTTAATATCCCATAAGAAGATGAGATATCCAAAGTGACTTAACAACTAGTAATTTTCAGTGGCAAAGCGATTTAGTAAAGTCGTTGGGCGAAGGAAATTGTATCGAGTTAGTAACGGTACTGGTCATTTGCGTGTATTCGAAACAGATCTTATGTTGCGTAACGATTTACAACCACCGTCTTTAGATCTGAATTCACTTCTTGCTTTCAAAGGAATATTATGATAGCAGTTATCTCGCAATCGTTTTCCTTACATTAAAACTGAGAAAGTGTGCGATAGTAAAGGGTTACTGTTGATAATTTGATTTTTACGATATTGATCCGAGTTAATTCGTGAAGCTCCTTCACACGAGTTATTAACACGCAAATATTATCAGGCTTAATTGTAACCCTCATATTAACAGTCGGTATGCTCCAATAACTTTAAAAGAGCGAATCTAGTAAGAAGGATCCCCGATCACCAAGTTCCTTGAAAATTGGACGTCATAGTTGATGACAGTGGTAATAAAACTAAATCTGATTAAGAATGGCTTGCACACTCATACTCGAAACTTTAGACCGCACCTCATGAGTAACATGTGGCGATGGGTCTACAAGGAATCGTTGGTGCGATTTCTGTCTGTGTTGTTGCACAGAGCGATTTATGTGTTGTAGCACATATTCGCTAGATTTTTGAGAATCGTTGGTGCGATTCCTGTCTGTGTTGGTGCACAGAGCGCTTATGTGTTGTAGCACATTTGCGCTAGATTTTTGAGAATCGTTTATACGATTTCTGTCTGTTATAGTGCACAGAGCGCTTCATGTGTTGTAGCACATATTGCGCTAGATTTTTGAGAATCGTTGGTGCGATTCTTGTCTGTGTTGGTGCACAGAGCCCCTCATGTGTTGTAGCATATGTGGCGGCAGATATGTAAAGAATCGTTGGTAGATACGATTCTGGTTTGTGTTGGTGCACAGATCACAATGAAAGTTTCATGAGTTGAGTATGTATTGCCTATGAATCATAACAAACCGTAACATCATTGTTAAAAGTACTTTGTTTAGTTGTTGAACTCGTTGATCGTCAGACCTTTTTCTAATGTGTTGTGTGGGAAACTCTAATACGAAAACTAAATAGGCCCTGTATTAAGTCCGCGATAGGTGATTACGACAGGATGGTGATCGTTATACACCGAAAGCTTTAAATAGGTACGCTTAGAGTCTACAAGTAGGCACACTGTAGGTAAGGGCAGATGCCAGCGGGTCATGTACCAGTCGATGTTGATGTCAAAAGCATTTGATGATGATGAGCAAGCTTAAGGTGTCGAGTAATTCAGGCTATTTATTATTAAAGGTACCAAATCGATAAGGTTGCTATTTTCTTTAAATTGGCAATAGAATTACTCGTTCCCTGCAATAGTGAACAGAGAGATTTAAATGATCATGTTTGATTATTTCAAAATGTTTCCTCACTCTAGAGTATGAGTCAGGATTGGACGAGCAAATACTGTTTGAAAATTTTGTATTTTTCAGAAAAAGATCCTTTGTATGATGGGAGATTGTTAGGATGGAGTGGACTTAGACTACATGTGGTATACGAGGTGACCATGAGATGGCATGGAGCAAGGACAAGAAGATAATGCCTGCGGGTGAAAGATTTGGGGATCTGTCACCTGAGAGAGGCCCGAGAAGGCGACGTGTGTGTTCCACATTCGCCTCTCAAGAGGAATTACGGCCTAGAGAACACCATGTGGTTTTAGTCAGTAGGAGTCTGACAGACCCCTCAGCTATTCCCAAGGGCTGAGGACATCCATTGAGGATTTTCACATGATTCGATACACTGTTAAAACCTGACAATGAAGAACAGACGAGGACGCCTGTCTCGCAGGATGGCCGTGTCGGGTTTAGTCAATAGTACGGACGTAAAGCCAAATCACAAGCACGCCCCTAGCGGCAATCAAGAGCAACTACGCATTGGCGCGCTTTTATAGGCACTTGCGTGGTGCGAAATAGGGCAGTTGAGTACTGACAGCCGTAGAGCTAAGACGTCGTAGAATCAGTGTCGATCCGTAGTATAGGTAAGCAGGAATGTAACTTATGTCTATTTGAATATACTCAGTGTATCGAATAATTTGTGTGATTTCATATTCATGATTGACCCACCTACCTGCCCACACACGATATCTCAACCTAAGGGAATATTTCCTGACTTCCCGATGGTTTGCATCTATCGGCCAGCCTTGATGCAACATATATATATGCATACATATATATATATGTATGTATATATACTAAAGGAACTTCGTTCCATACGGGTGTCCCTTGAGACCTCTCAAGTTATTTTAAATATTTTGCCTCACACTAGGGATTCTAGGTTTTTTTTTGGGGTTGGCTTCGGCTCCTGATACGGCTTTCAAAGGTCTGGGGCTCTGGGATCCCGAGAAATTTCTCAAATAGTTGCAATGTATTATTATAATAATTAATTTAGGCACTTTGAAACTAGCATCGTACAAGTCTAGATTTAAGATTTAATTGTAATTTTCAAGTAATTAAAATTTTATTTAAATTAACTTCGGTTTTTTTTAAGTCCTCCGGCTGTCACCTTCATAAATTAGTCAAAAACATAATAATGTTAGAGTTGTTGGCCCCCTTTGTAAAGTACACCTCTACCTTAAGGCGACAACAAGCCCCAGCGACCTTGAGCGATTGGGAGGAGCTTGCGCCGCACCCCCGCGACCCCACAACTACACGCTCGTAATTTCGTAGGGTAACCATACGCTTCAGACGGTGGGGACAACTGACAGTTTTTTTTTTATGTAGTGAGAAATAATAAGGTAGCATCCTGATAATAAATATTTTTTTAATAGTCTTAAGATCCTGCTAATATTAAAAATGCGAAAGTATGGATGAATGAATGGATATTTGTTCCTCAATCACACCAGAACGGGTGAACGGATCTGGGTGAAATTTGGCACAGAGATAGATTATAGTTCGGAATATCACATTTATTTCATCTCGGTAAAATGTTCCCTTGGAGTAACAAAACACTACACGTGGGTGTAGCCGCTAGCGAAAGCTAGTGGTTTATATATTTACATAAGTAATCAATGTGCTCATTCATATATAGGCAACTAGCTGTCCCCCGCGGCTTCGCTCCCGTCAACTGGCTGGGTAGGTACGTACCTTTCTACCCTACCACAGATAATATAATACTAGTATACAGTTGCCTCATACCATACAAAGAAACCGTGCCGACGTAACTAGCGTTTTCATCTGATTATACCGATTATTATTTGTAAATCGATCACTTTCGGTGCCGTTCCACGGCGATAGATATATCACTATATATTTCCGTAGAACGGAATCGAACGTGATTGATGTACAAAAAATAATCAGTACAATCAGTACAGTACGTCGGCACGGTTTCTTTGTATGGGATGAGACACCATTGACCCTACCTACCTACCCACCTACTTAGCTACCTACCCTACCCTACCTACTTACCTATCTCTCTACCTATAACTACCTACCTAAATACCCTACCTACTCTATCCTACCCACCTACCTACCCTACCTACTCTATCTACCTACCAATAAAAAAAAAACTAAAAGTAATAGGCTACTTTTAGTATTTTTTTTATTGGTAGCGTCCTTCCTCAGGATGCCATCTATCTCCTGCCCAAATTTCATTGAATTTCGCTTTATGCGTGAAAAGGTAGATAGGTAAATAGTTTAAATATGATAAAAACATAAAATAAAGACATGTGATTTCTGTGCATGGTCGGATACAGGGGGGGGCACGGGATACTTGAAATAAAATGATGTGAATTATTAACATTATTTTTAACAAGTGATAAATACATAACATAAAGACATGTGATTTGTGTGCATGGGCGGATCCAGGAGGAGGGGGCACGGGACACTTGAAATAAAATGATGTGAATTATTAACATAGTTTTTAACAAGTGATAAAAACATAAAATAAAGACATGTGATTTGAGTGCATGGGCGGATCCAGGAGGAAAGGGCACGGGACACTTGAAATAAAATAATGTGAATTATTAACATTATTTTACTAGCATTAAAACTCCTCAAAACTGAGAACACTCATATCCATACGATGTGTTTCTTAGTTATTTGTATTGTCTTGTCTTTCTTCTATTATGTCGTCTTGTGTACTTGTGTCTATCGTCATTGGTCGGTTTTTCCTTCGTTTATTTTTATTTTCTTTTTCTGCTTCTTGTTTTCTTTTGCGTTCTACAATAATATATCATATTAATATGTATATGAGCCGACTATGTTAAAATCATTGTTTACCTAGCAGGGACTGATTTCTCTTTTTCGGTCACTTTGTAAAATAATGATGGATCCCTCTCAGATATAGTTGTTTCAATTACTGCAGAACTGAAATATAATTACAATGATAAATAAAACGAAACCATCTATACTCTGTCCGCTGGGGCAAAAAATAAGAGATGAACAAACCATAATAAAGGTTTTAACAGTGTCTCTTTTGCTGTCAGGCTGTCACGAGATGCATCATGAGATGCTTATTTTATACAACAACCAAATACCAAACACTCATATGCATAAATATGGCAAACATTTAAATTATTAGAATTAATATTTCATCATCATCATCATGTCAGCCGAAAGACGTCCACTGCTGGTCATAGGCCTCCCCCAAGCGTCGCCACATTGACCGGTCCCGTGCGTCCCGCAACCAGCGGATCACTGCAACCTTCACCAGGTCATTGGTCCACCTGGTGGACACTTGTAGACATGGCTAAGAAGTGAAATGGGCCTATAGTTCTTCAGCCGGGCATTGTCGCCTTTTTTGAAGAAGAGTACCACCACACCCCTGCATCATGCCTGTGGCGTTTTGGCCTCAAATATAACGGAATCAAACAGCTTCTGAAGGGCCTTCAGGACCGGTTTCCCACACGCCTTCAGGAGTTCAGCCGTGATTCCGTAGTCACCCGGTGCCTTGTTGTTTTTAAGCTGTTGCAGAGCCATCCTAATCTCGTACAGGCTGACGTCCGGGATATCTTCGTTATAGTGTCGGGTCAATCTAGCTCTTGGGTCCTTTGCTAGATTCGCAACGGGTTTACTGGTTGACGTGTACAACTGCCCATAGAATCTCTCGTTCTCCCTCAGAAGCTCCGGTTTGGCGGATACGATCCTGCCATCATCGGTCTTTAGTTTTGTGAGCTGGCCAATAGACAGATCTCTTGCAAACCTTAGAGCCCTTATTCCGCTCAATCGCGTCTTTAATAGTTTCAGTATTAAAGCGGCGGAGGTCGCTTTTCAAGGACTTAGAGATCCGTCTATTTAGCTGTCGGTATTTCACCGCATCGTCTGAAGACTGCAGGATCATCTCACGCCTCTCCCTCATTAGCTTGAGAGTAGGATCAGAGAGCTTTTTGTTTCTAAGCTGTTGCAGAGCCATCCTAATCTCGTACTATCTGTACGGCGGGTCTTGAAAAGTTTAGACCCGACCGTATGGACAGCTTCTACGAACCCATCGCTGTAATCGTCCACGGAGCTCCCTAGGCACTCAAATCGATTCTGGAGTTCGAGCTGAAAGGTTTTGGGGTTTTGGATCTGGATCTGTGCTGGACGGAGCGTGGACTCCATCAGTCGAGACCTTTCAAGCTTGATTGTTCAATGTGCCTCTTACCATGCGGTAATCGCTTACAGTTTTTACCGAATTGATCACAGAGACATCATTGCACACTTGCTTCTTGGTTGACATGACGAAGTCGATCTCGTTTTTAGTCGCACCATTGGGGCTTTGCCATGTCCACTTCCTGTGCTCACGCTTTCTGAAGAAGAAGTTCATCATATAGAGGCCTTCCTTCTCCATAAAACTGGCCAGTAGGTGACCCCGGTGGTTCCGACGTCCAACTCCAAATTGCCCCACTTGCAGCTCATCCTCGTCTCGTTTGCCCAGTTTTGCGTTGAAGTCCCCCATGACAACGGTGAAATGAGTTTTGCAACCATGCATGGCTTTAGAGATATCCTCATACATGGTCTCTACCTTGTCGTCGGGGTGTGCCGAAGTTGGGGCGTAGACCTGTATGACCTTCAGCGAATATCTTGAGGATATTCTGAGTATAAGGTACGCCACCCTGGTCGACACACTCTCGATCTTCACCACGTTGTTCACAAGGGACTTGTGGACGATAAACCCGACAACACCCTGAGACTGCCGGTCACCCTCTCGGAAATAGAGCAGGTTACCGGATTTGAGGATTATCGTGTCCCCCCTCTCTTCGGACTTCAGATAACCCTATAATACCCTATAATTCTTTCTCGAGTTCGGCTATCTTTTCGTCGGTCCGGAGTGTTTGCGTGTTATACGTTGCCAGGTCCAGTCGTCGATGTTTATTGGGGTAGCTGGGTCCACTCCAGGGATTCTTTGCACCCCTTGCCACGCCATCACCTCGACCGCTACCGTAGTCGAGAGTAGACGGGCTGCCGGGCACTCGGGGCCATTTTTTTGTTGTGCTTATCATGGTTTGGGGGAGATTGCCATAATCACCACGCTTGGCAGGCGGGTTGGCGATCGCAGTTTGTTCTTAAAGTGCACAGAGAACGCTGCTGCCCATTCTCTGGTGTGTCCCTTAGTCGCCTCTTACGACACCCACGGGAAGATATGGGATGGTGAGATTCTTTACGTCCGTCACCATACGGTACTTATTACCTACGGTACTACGGTACTTACGGTACTTATTAATATTTGTTTCGGGATATTTACCATGTTCCCGAAACAAATAATACTTCTAATGATTGTGACCATGTCAGCTTAAAAACTTACATTTAAATTATTATTTTACTAACTATATTTTACAACAATATTAATATTTTTATGTGTAAACAGAAAAATAGGTATTACTAAAACCAAAACTATTAGTCGACATTAAAACCATTGGCTCCCCCTCCCACCCCCTGGTTACCTCGCCTGTTGTCCTCATGAAAGAACAAGAACAATTAACCAATCTCATGCGAGATGAAAGACGCGATGTGGATTTTCGTCTATGTGATTGGTCGATTGTTCATATTTTTTCATGGAGTCATACCCTTTGCCTTGCCGAATTCACTTACGCAATTAGGCTGTTGATATTATAATGAAAAATCTACTGATACATTATTATGTTTAAATAATACTAAAGTCGGAATATTAAATCTACTGATACATTATTATGTTTAAATAATACTAAAGTCGGAATATTAAATCTACTGATAAATTATTATGTTTAAATTATACTAAAGTCGGAATATTAAATTAGGTATACATTTACCTTTACCTTTTATTTTCATGATCAATAAACTGAGTTGCCTTTTTCTCCTGTTCTGTACAGCCGGAGATACAATATAAATATATGTATGTAAGTATAGATAAACCATTATCTCATATTATGCGAAATTAGTAAGGTAGTCGTATATGACGTACTGCCACAAAACAGAGCCAAAGAATTACATCTCCGCATCCGGAGATGTAATTCAGGTACAACACGGTCAAAATAAATGTGCACCTCGCTGGATTGCGAACCCACTTCTGCCAACCCGCGCGGCGCCCTACGTTTGTTCCGAGCGAGAGTCGAACGACACTACGACAGAGTGACGCTGCCGTGACAGCGCCTAGTGCACAGTTATTTTCCCCGAGCAGTACGTACTTGGAGTGGAGTACTATTCTTACAACTATGCCAATAATAACATTCACATACTTTTTGAAACTGTTATCCGGACTGTCCCTACTAGGATGGTGGTATGGTTACATTGAATGCAATGACAATACGCACATACTCTCTGCATTTATATCTGGAGAATCTTAGTTATTTGGTATTTTTCTAAAACAGAAATAACATAATTATATTAATAAAATAAAAGTATGTTTACTACAAATTTACTTTATATTTATGTTATGTGTATTTTTTTATTTAGTTACGTACCTATACCAAATTAAACTTCATGAATACATTATCGATAATTTTAGTGTTGATTAAAATATGCTACTTACCCAAGTAATCTATCTCTTTTTTTCATTATAAGGCATCTCTTTTTCAAAAAATTGGATATACCAGCCATTTTAGCGCGAACCTTATAAACAAGCAAGTAAAATTGTGTCCTTTTGCTCCGAGCGGGCGAGTGTCAGCGTCCATCCGTGACAGTGGTCACCGATGCACTGCCGCCCGTCGCCCGGTAGAGCCCCCGCTTCAACGTGCACCAAATTTAGTCGGCAAAACTAATAACATTGATTTACTAATCACAATTTTAAAAAAAAGGCCGCAGATTATTTTTTTTTAAATTAAATTTCCTTTTAGATGGTGAAAGTTTCATAAAAATACGCCCAGTGGTTTTTGCGTGATTGTCGTTTTTTGGTCCGCGTTAGGCGTTACTTTGCAAATTAATTAAACTATGTTATACTAATATATTTTAAAATGTACTCAGATGAAATTATTGAAAAAACGCTCTAGTATAACATATATTTTTTCCAAAACATTACGACTAGCCGTTTAGACGTGATTCTCATTTTAAAATCAGCTACTCAAGGGTATCTGCGCCTTAAGATGACACGTTTGGCGAAGCAGTTGAGCGATCGGCTGCTGCGCTGCGTGTCGCGGGTTTGATTCTCGCACGGATCAAATATTTGTATGGCCTACAGATAGTTTTTCCGGATCTGGGTATCTTGTGTATGTGAGTTTAAATGTTTGTAAATGCACCCACGATACAGGAAGAAATTCCTAGTATGGAAGAAGGTTAAAAAAAAAAACAAAACATTTCCTGGCCCTTTGAAAAACCACACATGATGATATTAAGTTATACTCCTGATCACCATTGCCATCATCCCCTTTTTCTAACACTTTTATTTTTAAGAATATGGCACTCCAGCATAATATAGAAAACTGTGATTTAGAATAACCTCCGAAAAGTTTTATGCCAAACAGCTTAATCTCAAGCTCAATATATCAAAAACAAAACTATTTTATAAAGCTAAAGCTGCTGCTTGCTTGTTTTAAATTAAATAATTACGGAGCCGAGGAAAACATTCTTCTTCTATGCAGCATTGCGTTCTACGATTGACCATTAAATTTGCGAAAAATTTCATACAGTCCGTCTATTACATTTTGGCCTTGGATAAATCTCTAATTCGCCTTAGTCCTCTGTAACATAAGCTTGGTACAGAGACAGAACAGATTGGCGAAGAAGAAAAGTAAACACAGATAAAAAGGCTGTGCATGAAAATGGTAATGTAATCAAAGTTTTCTTATATCTACCTTTCCTTATGCTAATAAACTCCTGAAAAGTGTAACTAGAACCTATCTAAACATTCAAAAGAAAGTTTGAAAACACTTCAACAACCTTTTTGACAACATTTTGAAACTACATATATTCCATGTTTAAATCCACCCAAACTATGAAAGCGCTCGAACTCTCTTTTTTTTCGTTTAGCCCGTCCGTAATTACCAGCCAGACAGTTTCTATTCAAGTTTGGAACAAACATTCATTTTATATTAAGAGCTTGAAATATTTTGAATTCCGAACATTCCATTCTAGATTTGGGTTTTTGCGGAGTGAAACAATTTTGTTTTTCACCTTTTCGGTAGAGATGGAACATTAATAAATTAATGTTAAAAAAAAATATTCAAATGTAGAAATGGGTTGACTAAAAGCTTCGAATTATTTTTAGTTTGGATTCTTTCAATTGTAGATTATAATTTTCTCATTATAAAGGTGTATTCTCATGAGAAATAGAGAGAATTGCATTCAAGCTCCCGTAATGAATGCTAGTTATTCTAAATCACCATCATTATTTTCCTTTAGTTTCGATTTAATTGACGTTTGCGCAATATGGTGTGAACCAGTGGTCAGGATAGGCTGGTCACAGAACAGAAACGGCACTCGTATAATTTACAACACGTTTATTCTCAGTTATTTTCAAGAATCTGACATAGCGTTCCGTGTTCGTCTTATGCCGCTTCCACACACTTGCCGTCTTATTAATAAACGTGGACTAAGGTAAGAATAACTTTATTCCAAGCATTAGGTTGGTACTAAAAAAAATCCGTATTAATAAACACGGAATAAGGAGGGATTATACTAATCTGACACTAGTCTCGGACTAAAAGTTAAACCATGGTGCCAGCTAGTTTAAGGTCGGAATAAGAGTAGTGTAACTATGGCAACCACAATTTTTTTAATTTTTTTGCCTCGCCCTATTCGGGCAGGCTAAGGTATTAGACCATACCGCCTCGTGTTCAGTGCGTAATATCCTTCTTGAATTATTTAGTATGCATTATAATGCGGATGCAACAGATTCTAATGTTTTTTGGAGTATTTGGCAGCAAATTGTATCAAGTCAGCCTTCCCAGTAAGCCTTCCCAGTAAACTTTGCGGGAGGTAGTCAATACTACAATAAAATTCTCCGCTCCACTATCCCGAGATCGCTTCTGTCAATGCTTTCACAGATTGACCAGTTGCGTAGAGACATAAAACTACACCAATTTAATATCACAATATCCACTAGGAATCAATTTACAAATAATATTAACAGCCGCTGAACTACACTCGAAAAAATCCCGCCAAAAACTCTCGCAACCACAATTATTACATAGACTCTGATTTTTTATTTCGTAGATATGGAACATTAAAAAAATAAGGTCATTGGCAGCTATTTAGCATTAGTCAACGAAATTACAAATTAATTAATTAATTAATCATCATTTTCTGTAATTTTTAAGTTTAAAGGTAATACGATAATTTGAAAAGGAGGGATCCTTCACCTTTACTGTCAAATCTCTATGGCAGATGTCATTTTTTGTTTTTTTTCTACATAATGTCTTCAAATTAGTTATTTTTCATTCACTAGTTCATTCTTTTTACTTTTAAATTCAACTGGGTTGCCAGAGCTTACGCGTAAATCCAAGACTAAGAAATGAATAGTTAGTCCGAGGTTATTCCATGTTTATTAATAACATTGCTAGATCTATGTTAATCCTTAGTTACTCCGGGATTAGCTAGTCCAAGAGTAACTTCGGAGTAAGCTGGGAATACGCCATTTTTATTAATAAGACTGTTGATGTTTTCCACAAACAGTGGCGAACAGCAAACACGTGCCGAACACTGACCACATTCACCCAACACAAACACGGCATCCACATGCTTGGCGAACGTGCTTGTATATTCCGGATTGGCAAAGATGTCAGACGTCGAGCTTGTTGTGGCAGCGATTACTTTCGGGTTAAATTACTCATTTTTCCTTACAATTTTGCTTAGGATACACAAAATGTCACGATTCCTAAATTTGACCACCACTATTAACTCCATCCGAAGCCCGCAAGCTCGCGCGTACTACTGAACTAAACAGGCGTCTGGATACATCGCAAACACGTTTGTCGAACACCCTTTAATTTGTGCATAAAAACCGAAACCGATGCCGAACACGGGCGAACACAAACAAACACCCATCCACACGTTCGTGTTTGTTGTTTGCTGTTCGTCATTGTTCGCCAAGCGTGTGGTGGCGGCATTACAATTCATAGCCTCAACAATGGCGGTCACCGCCAACAATCCAAACTGCCTAACACATCCGCTTAGGCATTATATTATTCCAATAAACTTCTATAAATGAAATAATCAAAATGAATTAATTAATATTAAATAACAATTATTGCCTGTATAATATGTATCAAAGAATCATGCGTGATAATAAATTTAATATTTATTTGATGCATTAAAAAATTACATGCGGATTTTGTCCTAAGAGGTACTATCGTGCATTCAAACACGACGGGAAACACGCGGGTTCCCGTCGTGTTTGAATGCACTACACTTTTGAATGCAACACTTATGATTTTTGGCACACATGTTTAAAAGCAAATACAGAGTAATAATATGTGGAAATTGTGCAATTCCGAACGTGTCGAATTGATTACATCCTTTTTTATCCGACCGACTACCGAAGGAGGGTAATGTGTTTATCAGTCTATGTATGTATGTATGTATATATATATGTATGTATGTATGTTTGTTCCTATGTGGTGTTCTAGAGAACAAACACGTTGGCCGATTTTGATGATTATTGATCCATTCGTCTTAACCCTGCGAGTGTCACTCTGGCTACATTAAAATTGGAAAGGAAAAAAATTGCGGATTTTGGGCGCCATTTTGTGGGGGATTTTTTTTCTTTCATACCCATCGTGTATCACTTATATGGTTAAATGTACCTAATTTTAAATAATATAACGAAAAAGTTGTAATTTTTTTTTTAATCTCATTTTTTTTATGTCGGTAAAAAATTATAGTATTTTTAAATAATTGTTTGTTTGCCCATTTTCTTTTCAGTTTTTTCTGTGGGCCTTCAGCATAAAACCAAATATATCAAAGACTACCATGACCACACCATAAGACACAAAAAGTTTTAACAAATGTTTCTTTATTAAAAAAAACAATAAACAAACAAAGAGACGCTTTTAACTTCTATTTTATAAGCAGTGTCCCCAACATAACAATATAATATTCCTTTTTTATTCAATTAAGACCAGCCGTTGCACTTTTCCGCTATTTAATTTTTCTAATTAAGTTGGTAGTAAGGTCACATTATTACAATGTATTTTAAACACAGCAGCTGTATTCAGTACGGTTTAGTTATTTTCTGGGATTTAGTTATTTATAATACTTAATAAGGTTTTGTTGTAAATAAGGATTAATTACTTAAATTTAATTTTGAAACAAGAAAACTAAATTTTATAAAATAAAATTTAGACTTCATGTTTCTTTGCATGCTTTTATTGTTAATCTCGCTGTGGTACCAGTCATTTGTATTACTTCTATCCATTTTGAATGGGCGTCTACAATTATTAAGAACCGTTTGTTTGCACAATCGAAAAAATCGGCATGTAGCCGTGTCCATGGGTGTAAGGGGAACTCCCAAGGGTGAAGGGGGGCGCGCGCGGGCGCGTCGCGCACGGCCCGGCACGCTGCACACGCGCGCGCCACAGCCTCGATGACGCTGTCGATATTTGGCCAGTACACATAGTTCCTAGCTAAACTCTTCATTTTATTCATTCCTAAATGACCCGCATGTATTTCTTTTAAAATGTGCTGTCGTAGTTTAGTTGGAATAATGATACGATACTTAAACAAAAGACATCCTAGCTCCGTGTAAAGTTCCTCTTTACGAGTGAAAAAAGCTTTCTCCTCTTCACAGCTAGGAGACAATGGCCAACCAAACATAACATAACCTGTTATCCTACTCAACAAAGGATCATTTTTCGTTTCTTTCGCCACATCTTTGAAATTAATTGGTGCAGTTTCTAACATATTGTAACATGGCCTGTCCGAGGTGGGGCGAAACTCGTGTGGCAATGGTAGCCTTGATAGTGAGTCTGCCGGCCCATTGTCCGCTGACCTCACAAATTCTATCTTGTAATCGTAGCCCGCCAGCCGCGCCGCCCAGCGCTGCAACCTGCTGGCCGCCGTCTGTGGTATCCCCTTCTTCTCGCCGAGTATATACATAAGCGGCTTATGGTCAGTGCGAAGTACGAACTGTCTACCGAAAAGGTATTGATGATGCTTAGTTATTCCATAAAAAATGGCTAAAGCCTCTTTGTCCAACTGACTGTAGTTTTTCTCAGCATCGTTGAGCGTGCGGGAGGCGCAACTGACCGGCCGCTCGCTGCCGTTGGGGTAGCGGTGCGCGAGCACCGCGCCCACGCCGTACGCGCTGCTGTCCACTGCCAACACGAGCGGTCGCCCCTCCTCGTAGTGTGCCAACACACTCTTACTGACCAGCGCTTCTTTGGCGCTCCTAAAAGCACCTTCACATTTCTTATCCCACGACCACTTTACATTTTTTTTTAATAGTGCGTGCAATGGGTGTAACAATGTACTTAAATTTCGTATAAATTTACCATAATAGTTGAGCATACCCAAAAAACTCTTTAATTGAGTGACATCCGTTGGGCTAGGCAAATTGGTGATGGCTTCGAGCTTAGACGGATCCGGGTGTAAACCGTGCTTGTCTATAATAAATCCTAAGTAATAAACTTTTTCTTGTAAAAAAATACACTTTTCGCGCTTCACGGTTAACCCCATGGATTTCAGTCTTTCGAGTACCATCCTGAGATTGCGAAGGTGTGTGTGTCGGTTCGGTCCGGTGACGCATATGTCGTCAAGGAATACTACGGTACCAGGAACCCCACGCAAGGTCCCTTCCATTAGCTTTTGGAATTTTTCTGGGACACACGAGAGGCCATACGGA
This sequence comes from Orthosia incerta, assembly GCA_948252205.1. Classification (NCBI taxonomy): domain Eukaryota; kingdom Metazoa; phylum Arthropoda; class Insecta; order Lepidoptera; family Noctuidae; genus Orthosia; species Orthosia incerta. The sequence continues at coordinate 23,837,856 of OX411762.1, read as the reverse complement.
GTGCGGCGATAAGCAAACGTGCCTACATTTTTTTTTTTTTTTTTTATCTTATATAGGCTCGCGCTTGACCACCATCTCACCTGATGGTAAGCGATGATGTGGCCGATGATGGAGCACGCTTGCCTAGAAGTAACCTATTCACTCTTGACTTAAAGACCCCTAGGTTGTAGCTATCGGGAAACACAGACTCCGGCAGGGAATTCCACTCCTTAGCTGTACGCATAATGAAAGTATTTTCAAAACGTTTAGTCCGTATGGGTGGGATGTCCACCATGTACCGATGGCGTATCGCCGTACGTCTGGTAGTCCGATGATGAAACGGGCTGGGCGGAATTAGATTATGCAATTCCATCGCACATTCCCCGAAATGTAATCGATAAAAAACCGACAAGCCGGCAACTCGGCGACGATGTTCAAGGCTCTGGAGCTTTGACTTAACCAATGCCTCATCGCCGATGAGCCTCTTGGCCCGCTTTTCGATCGACTCTAGTGCATCAAGTTGGTATTTGGCAGAGCCGTCCCAGAGATGAGAACAGTACTCCATGCATGATCGAACTTGCGCTTGATACAAGCTGAGCAGCTGTTCTGGCGTGAGGTACCTTCTCACCTTTGCAAGGATCCCCAGCTTCTTGGCAGCCAACTGAGCCTTTGCCTCAATGAATGGGCCAAAATTGAGAGTCGATGTCACCGTAACGCCAAGCAGCTCAAGATGGTCAGTTATTGGCACGGTCACACCTCGGAAGGTTGGAGCCGGGTGAAATTGACTCTTTTTTGCGGAAAAAAGACACGCCTGGGTTTTAGCAGCATTAAACCTGACCAGATTGGCATCGCCCCATTCGGAGACTGCCTGCAAGGACAGGTTTAAGCGCTCCACCATGGCCTCCCGGAGAGACTGGACCTGAGGCCCGGTGGTACGAGCGTTGGACAAGTATCTCTCAGCAACAGTGCTGTCGTCTGCATACCCAAAGGTACCGGGTTTTAGCAGATCGTTAATGTGCAGCAAGAATAAAGTTGCTTGCTTGATAATATATTTTGTGATTTTGATGCCGACAATAAATTGGTGTTAAGTGATTTATCATCAGATCACTGTGGATTAATGGCTAGCTTCCCTATGCCATTAAGTAAAAAGCCGCGCAAAGTAGAATGCAGGCCTTATACTGTTAGTCGTTGCAGTAAGTTTAAAAATAATATAGCTCTTAAAGTTATACCGTCAATAATAGAGTACAAGAACCCAAATGAAATGTACGAGGCCCTTTTTGATGTTGTGCAAAATGAGTACAAATCCGTTTTTAAAACTAAAACTATCAACATTACTGGGACTTCCGCTGGTTTCAACCAATGGGCTACACCAGGCATTTATAAAAGCCGAGCGAGATTGTATGAGTTGTATGGTCTGAGACAGTACAAGTTTGATAACAATTTTTTAGAATATGTTAAAAATTATTCAAAATTATTTAAAAAGATTTGTCGTGTTGCAAAATCAAAATTTCTAAGTGAGACTATTAAAAATTCTAATAACAAAGTAAAAGCCACTTGGAAAATCATAAACAACGAAACGGGTAAATCGGTTAAAAAAGAAAATCAACTCGAGATCATGGTTGATAACAAATTAGTTAATAAATCAGCTGACGTAGCTGAGGCGTTTAATGAGTTTTTTACGAGCATACCTGCAACGACGACTTGCTCCTTAAGTTCGTCGCCGTCTAAGGCTGAAAACCTATTGCATAGTAGCGTCCCTAAATGTAGTTATGTATTGAGATTCGAGCATGTAGCGCCTCGTGATGTAGTTAATGTTTTTAATTCTCTTAAATCTAAAAACACGGGTGATTACTGGGGCATATCTACCAAACTTTTGGGCAATATAATAGACATTGTGGCCCCCTATCTTGCTGTTACGTTTAACAAATGCATTGATTTGGGTACTTTTCCTGATCTCATGAAGAGCAGTAAAGTCATCCCTCTATTTAAATCCGGTAGCAAAAATGATATTGGTAATTTCAGACCAATCTCTATTTTGCCTGCATTCAGCAAAATATTTGAAAAGTTAATTCTTAAGCAGTTACTCAGACATTTTAACTTACATAGCCTCCTTCACAATGACCAATATGGGTTTACGAAGGGTCGCTCGACTACAGATGCGGGTGTTGCTTTGTTGAAACACATAATTGACGCATGGGAGAAGTCGCGAAATGCAATTGGTGTTTTCTGCGATCTTTCTAAAGCCTTCGATTGCGTTCACCATGATACGCTTTTGCGTAAACTACGCCATTACGGTGTTCAAAACGAAGCCCTAAATGTAATTGAGTCATATTTACTTAATAGATACCAATGCGTAGACGTTAATGGCGCTAAATCTTCCAGGTTACCTGTTGAGCTGGGTGTACCTCAAGGCTCAATACTGGGTCCGTTTTTATTCCTGGTTTATATTAACGATCTGCCATTCTATTTAAAGGATATTTGCGACGTTGTACTGTTTGCGGATGATACTTCTCTGATCTTTAAAGTAGATAGGAATAGACAAGTTTTTGATGACGTGAATAACGCACTATCAATGGTCACAGATTGGTTCACAACAAATAATCTTGTTCTTAATGCCAAGAAGACTAAATGCATAAAGTTCGCTTTGCCCAATGTTAGAAATCTGGGTCCCAACATTGTGCTCGGCAATGAGAAGCTCGAAACTGTTGATTCAGCTGTGTTTCTGGGTATAACAGTAGACTCAAAAATTCAATGGGGGCCACATATATCAAGCCTAGCGGGTAGGCTTAGCTCGGCCGCCTACGCCGTCAGAAAGGTTAGACAATACACTGACGTTGATACAGCAAGGTTGGTCTACTTTAGTTATTTTCACAGTATCATGTCCTACGGTATTCTACTGTGGGGCAGAGCCGCTGATATTCAAAATATATTTGTGCTTCAAAAACGAGCTGTTCGTGCCATTTACCAATTAGGTGCGCGTGTTTCTCTAAGAGATTTTTTTAAAGAGATTGGTATTCTCACAGCGGCTTCACAGTACATATTCGCCAACATTTTATATATTAGGCAGAACATTCATTTGTACAGTAACAATAGTGATATTCACAACTTTAACACCAGAAATAAGGACAAATTACGAGCTCCCTTTCATCGACTTCATAAGGTGCATAGTTCATTCGTTGGGGTTGGTATAACTTTTTACAACAAGTTACCGTCTTCTTTTCTAGATTTGTCATTTAACGCATTTAAAGCAAAGGTAAAAGCTAATCTCTGTTCTAAGGCATACTATTCTATTAATGATTATTTAGATGATAAGCATAGTTGGTCGCTGTGTTGAACTCAAGACAATGTTCGTGTTCTTTTACCAAAATTAGCTTGCTGTCAGGTTAAATATTATTATTTTTTAATTTCGTTTTTATGTGTATTTTTTAAATTTTATTTTTTGGTAAGACTGTCGTAGGTATCGTTTACTGTTATTGTCAGAGCTGATGAGGATTGCTACTATCTTTGCATTATATAGAGTTAATCTTTCTAGTATTATATAGCAGCATAGCCAGCATTGTGTGAGTACCATGTACTTCAGAGCTATCATTGTCTAGATACCTACGTCTTCTATTGACTTGAATGACTCCGGTGGTTGAGAGTATGTCATGCCCACTCAAATGTCTCGCCGATGGTGGCGCGTGTGTCGGATCATTTAGCTCCCTTCAAAATGGTTGAGCTGAATGGTGCTGATACATGTGTCATGTTCGTGAACGGGCGCTGTCGGTTGGGACTGGTCATCTCTTAGCTGCCATGGTTTATTTTAATTGATTCTAATTTCATTTCTGAATTGTCTTTTTATATTTACTATGGACACTTTTAACTTGCTACATCGTTCTCACATAATGTGTAATCTCAACATGAATGATGTAACAAATGATTTGTAATAATTACCTAATTGAAAAAGAGTGTCCATGGAGTTTCTTGCCCGTTCTTCTCCATAGAGATCTACGCTTTGGAATGGGCATCTACGGTACTTTCACAGTTATTATGTCTTGTGACTGGGACTGTAGCACCATAATTTTGTAATATTTTATTTTGTCTTTTGACAATTCAAAAGTGCCTGTAACTGGCCTACTTGAAATAAAGTGCTTTGACTTTGACTTTGACTTTGACTTTGCTGAGAGTACTGACCCCCGAGGGACACCGGCATTTATATCCAAGTGGTCCGACGAGCAGCCATCGATAACCACTCGAATGGACCGATCTCTCAGGAAGTCTGCAATCCAATCACACAGACCACCGGGCAAACCGAATGAAGGAAGCTTACCAATAAGGCTTTCGTGCCAGACCCTATCAAAAGCCTTCGAGATGTCGAGGGAGACGGCAAGCGCTTCCCCATGCCTCTCGATGGCCTCACTCCAGATGTGAATGGCATACGCTAGAAGATCCCCAGTAGACCGATTTCGGCGGAAGCCGTATTGGCGGTCACTCAGGATATCGTTAGTTTCTAGGTATGCCAGGAGCTTAATATTGAGTACGCGTTCCATACTCTTACAGAGTATGGAGGTTACAGATATGGGTCTGTAGTTGGCCGGGTCAGCTCTGCTGCCCTTCTTGGGCACAGGCTGCACGTTAGCCTGCTTCCAAGCATTCGGCACTTTTCCAGCCTTATACGAAAGGCGGAATAGGCGTGTCAAGATCGGAGACAGTTCAGGCGCACAGGTTCTAAGAACAATTGCTGGTATTCCGTCAGGGCCGCTAGCCTTGTTCACGTCGAGGTTGCGCAGCACCCTACGGACGTCCTTTTGATGGATACGAATGTCCGACATACTCGTCACGCATCCATCAGGAGAAGGAGGGGGCCGCGCGTCACCAGGATTCAGACGTGAAGATTCCGCAAAAAGAGAGGCAAATAAATTTGCCTTATCCTTAGCGGAGTGGGCCAGCGACCCGTCGGGTTTTAGCAGTGGTGGTAGTGAGGGACGGCAGAAGTTCGACTCGACCGACTTAGCCAGAGACCAAAACGCTTTACTACCTGCTGGGTAAGAAGCAAGTTTGGTCCCTATTCGGCCAATGTGGTCGAACCGAGCCCTTCGCAACACTAACTTGCAGGACTTGGCAGCCCTGTTGAAGGCCCTCTTCTTCAGACCCACGTCACTCGCCTTACGCGATCGAGCGTCGACCCAAGCCAGGTACGCCCCATGTTTAAGCGCGTCGGCGCGCTTACATTCGGCGCCAAACCATGGCCGGTCTTCGCTAGACATTGATACGTCAGAGAACGGAATAAAACATGCGCCTACATGCGTCGTTATTGCTGTAAAGCGTTGCGAGTTTTCCGTTAAAATCACCTGCTCATACGCATGCCTAAGGTCGATTTTAGTGAACTCTTCCCCGTTACTTAGATTGGCAAATAACTCCTCAATGCGCGGGAGGGGGTAGTAATCGCGCTTTAATTTCGGGTTTATTGTTATTTTATAGTCACCGCACAGCCTTAGCTCCCCATTCGTTTTAATAACGGGTACAATTGGAGTTCCAAAATCGGAATGATCTACTTTATAAATGGTACCGTCGCGCTCGAGCCGCGCGAGCTCATATTCGAAGCGCGCGCGCAGCGCCAGCGGCACCGGCCGCGCCCGAATGTACACACCTTCACAATCCGTCAGTTCCAAGTTAAGAGTTTTTTTACAAGTGCCAAGCTTGTCACTAAATACTTGGGGGTAGTCTTTGCATAATTGGGCCACGAACTGATCCTCCACGACTTGGTTAATTCTTATTGCTTTTATGCGAAGCGCTCTGAGCCAATCTCGACCTAATAACGGCCTACCACCTCCTTTTATTACATATAAGGATAAATTAGTTACTTTAGTAGTTTTGAACATTACGTCGACGGTGATAAATCCTAGAGGTTCAATTCGTGAGCCCGAATAACTACGGAGAATTAAATTATCCGTTTGTATTTTTTTTGTTTTGAACATTTGTTCATAACATTGTTCATTGATAGCGGATATTCGGCTGCCAGTGTCAATTTCACACTCTAAATTCACCCCCTCGATTTTAATGTCAATAAAATAAGGCTGGTTACCTCGTGGTGGCACTTCAATCTTAAAGAACTCGTCCTCCGAATGGTCACTCAAATGATGCTGCCACTTCTCGCCGTCGCGACGGCTACGCTCACCTTTGGGACACATCACCTTTAAATGACCACGCTGTTTACACTGATCACAATTGTAGTTAGCAAACCGGCACTTATTCGCACGATGGTCTTTGCCGCACCGCCAACAAGCCGTGCTGTCGCTTGCCTGGCCCGCGACGCGCCCACCTGGCGCCGGGCGAGAGCCGGCGCTCCCGCCGCGGCCCGCACCTCCTGCCGCGCCTGGCGGGCGAGCGCGGCGCGCGCGCATGGTGTGCAGGTCCTCGCCCGCACCGCCGCCGCCGCTCGCCTCCGCCGCCCCCGGGTTCCCGCCGGCCACGCTCAACACCGCATGCATCTCGGCGGCTTCCAGGGCCAGAGCTAGCTCCACTGCCTTGTTATATTTCAGATCTTTCTCTGCGAATAGCCGCGACCTCATCGCCTCGCTCAAGAGGCCGGAGACGAACTGATCTCGCAGCTCTTCCTCTAATCTCCCCGTGAAGTTACAAGTAGTCGCCAGATGTTTTAAACTTCGCAAATACTCCGTCAACGTTTCGCCGACCTGCTGCCTGCGTTGGCGATAAATATGGCGTTCGGCGATTTCTGAGCGTTGAGGTTCGAGATGCTCGGTGACTAACTTAACGAGCGTGTCAAAAGTCTTTATTTCTGGATTGTCGGGCGCACAAAGGTCACACATTAACGAGTATGTCGCTTCACCCACAACGGTGATTAAAGTTGGCACTTTTAATTCGTCCTTTATCTCGTTAAGTATGATAAATTGCTTGACACGTCGCACGTAAGCCGCCCATTTTGTCGAGCACAGGTCAAATGCTTCGATTTTACCAATCGGCATCTTGAAATATTTTAGGTAATGAACGATCGGATCAAAACACCGCGGTAACCGATCACTAAACACGACAAGAACGCGTAATTACTTATTAAATATAATATTAAATCACGACTGCGCCAGTGGAGAGTACAATGAAACACAAGATGGAAACTAACTGACTTTATTCGTCTACCCGACATATATGCCACATATTATATATTAGCCTACCTTACAATAATTGTCGTAATATAAATGTAAGGAATTTTTATTTTACTATTATATTGTTTCTAGTAACCTAAACCAGGTTACTGTTGTGTTTGTATTTTCATAATTTATTTCAATATAAAACAATGATTTAAAATACAAAAAATCATTACGTATAACCGACTTCTTATTTTCCAACATTAGTACGAGACTCAGGAAAGGCAGGCTAAGTAATAAAATCATAAACTAGTTTTAATTTACATATAAAACTATAATTTTCACAAACAACCCAATTTCAAATATTATAATCCACTTTCTTCATTCCCCAACTCCACTGGCATTCTCTACAGTTCACTTTACTTTTCTTATTTTCAGCTTGAATTCGTAGTATTACAGGCTAAAATCTAGGCCGAAAGGCATTGGCTCAGGTTACGATCTAGTTTATCTAGATACCTACTTATTTTAGTGGATATCGTAAAACTGATAGGGTAACATTGGCATCCGAGAGACAAAATCGATACTTTTTTGTGAGAGTAGTACTATCTTATTTTGTTTTCCCCGTTTCTTTGAGGCCATGCCTGCCAAGAAAGTCCAATGTCACCGTAAGGTTGCCTGCTTGTCGGTTTTCTACAGACTGTATTTTGGCGAGTGTGCTCGTGAACTCCACGACCTCATCCCAACGGCCCCCTTCTACCATCGGCCATCTAGACGCACTGCAAGTTACAATCCTCACCTAGTTGCTATTCCACCAATTCGCACCAAGCGCTTCCAAACATCCTTCATAATTCGCACAGCAAAAGAGTGGAACTCACTGCCTGCGTCTGTGTTTCCAAACGAATACAACCCGAATCTCTTCAAAGTTAGAGTGAACAGGCTTCTTCTGGGTAAGCTCACACCATCGTTGACTTTGTCTCTGTCACCTCTGACCTAGACTAGAGTCAAGAGCAAACCCATAAAAAAAAAGAAAAATGAGGGCATCCACTGGATCCAAAAAATATATGCTGAGGTCCCGCTTGTGAGAGGTCGAAGTCCATAAAACGACGACTGCGGCTTTTGGCTGAAATGATGATTAAGCCAATTATACCATCATCATCATACGCCCAACTATCGCCCTGTTTCATTTGTTCCACGATATTTTGCCCACCCTGTATACTAGATTGGATTATTGCCCATCCTGTATATTAGATTGGTTTAATTATTTATTTCTCGTAACAATGACATGCGTCGTACCTACATTGTTTTTTGTTTTCGTTCAACAATAATTTGTAATTTTAAAGCACGTTCATTTTCCTTAACAATTAAATGTAGATACTATTACTTACAACACCGTCACAGTCCCACTTCAGTCTTTTTACGATCGGCTTTAATCAAAAACAAAATTCGGTTAAAACAATTGTATCAAAAATATTCTTCGAAGAGGCCTTTGATCTCCACAGCCCAATTTCCAATTATATTCCGTATTCAGTTTTCTGGCTATATAGCCTTAACGAATTTTAAATGGATATCCTAATATAATGATCGAAAACATGTTTTCCATGAAATGGAGAATTTCACTTATGAAAACCAATCAGCCCAAACTTTGTAATATTATTTACTGATTCCATAGAGATCTACACTTGGGAATGTGCAACTTTATCTTTTGAATAGTTCTCGCCAAACTTCTTGACCACCCTGAAGTTGGCTGTAATGGCTGAGCAGTAGTAAATCTCATACAAAAACAGCACCAATGCCTTGCGCATCGGTAAGCAACCTTCAGGGCAGCCAAGAAGTTGGGCGAGAACTATACTGAACGAGTGAGTGACAATTAAATTACCTTTTAATGGTTTAGTTAAAATAAATATTTTAATTAGATTGAAATCAGTCACCCATCTGTTGACTTACATTGGCATGCACAGTTTAATCTCGGAGATAGTTTCCAACGATGCCAATCTAGCCACAAGTCTTACAGCCCACCCAACTACACCTGGTCTAGTGGTTGCATGTACAGTCAAGGGTCAAAATTGCAATCATACTCTCCCAAAACTCAAATGACTAGTTTTTGTAGAAGAAGTTAAATTATCCACAACTGATTTAATATTTTGTATAGAAATTAAAGTATAGATTATTCCTACTAACCGCGAAAAGTTGAAATTCTGCTGCCTACAAAAAAAATGCCTTTTCTGTAGCTGATAGTAATAGGCTCACAAGCGCACTTGAAACTTAAACCTACCTTCATTTTGCCGTAGATACCTTAGAGGAATATCGGAGTAATGTCATGTTATGATATCCTACAACCCAATTTGGTCTATGACAAGCATGTAATATGTAATGAGATCTTGTTTACGGATAATATCTTGTTTACAAATAATATATATTATCAGGTATGTTATTGTTCTATGATGCATTGGTTCCATGAGTGTGGCGATAAGAAGCAGCTGTCATGCAACGATATTGTAGACGCACAGCGTCGAACACAGCTTGGCAACTAAAGTGGCCATCTCAAGAAAAAGTGTTTTTTTTTTACCCGGCTGCTAGGAAAGGGTTATGTTTTTCGCGCGTATCTTGTACGTATGTATGTTTTTATGTATGTAATATTCTTTGTTACCTCGTATCTTTCAAACCACTTGACGTATTTTTATGATTCAGATATCGTTAGATAGGTCTTGGCCGCCCAAGTGTTCTTAGATATGTGCGGTAAAAAAAAAGAAACATGGCGGATTGTGGGCGTGGATTGTAGGGGTTGCAATTTATTTTTTCTTCTTCCCCTATCGATGGGTTTCCATTGAGTGGGGTATCAAAATGAAGGGTTTTTAGAGTTGATTAAAATATATACCACTTATATGTTTAAAAGCCATTCGAAAAAAAATTGTGAATAACAAAATATATATAATCAAAAAACCCGACTGCAAAGATGTAAACAAGAAGAAAATCATATTGTGATGTAGTCGGCGGAAATTACTATAATTAGTTTGGAAGTAAAGAAAAGAAGCGAATAGCTCTCGAAGTGTTAGTTTTTGAGAGCTTCCGTTGCGTGCGCTGCGCTGCCGCGCTGTGTAAACGGTTTAAGTTATGCAAATATAATGTATGATGGAATTGTTCCTCTTTAAAAGTTCTAAATAAAAGTCCGCGACAGCATATGTCTATCTTTTAAGATTGACTCAATGTAACCTTTTTTTATTGTAATCAAATTTGTTCATTTACGAAGGAGTTTTATCAACATCTATACTAACATTATAAAGCTGAAGAGTTTGTTTGTAGGGTAGGTAAGGTTCTGATGTTTTTTTTTTTTTGAAAGCTATTGTTTCCCATGTGGTCCCATAATTTGACCAAGATCTGAAGAAGAACTTCGGAGATATACGAATGAACTCTTCAATAAATGATGGCAAATCTCTCGGCATTGCTGCAATCGCATGTCTGTTTATTGTTTACACCATTTCATAACATAACATCACGCTGGTATGCTCTGAAGGGGTACGCAGATGTGTACAGTTCACCCTGGTACACTCTAATTTCACCTGTTGTATTCAAATTTTGACACGGTGGGCATTATAAAAAAAAAAAAAAAAAAAAAATGTTATTTTTCACTTTGTAGTGTTTTTATTTGGAAGTCGGCTGTCATATTTTGTAAAAAAAAAACTTACTAAATAAACTGCCAGAAAAGTTCTCACTAATAAAAGACGTACAGTAGTTTTTCACAGACTGATTTTTTAAAACAATTTAGGTGCTCTATATTCATATGAGTACTTATACGTTAAACTAGATGGCGCTAGGCGTATTTTACATACGGTATGTATGAGTATTGTGTTAGGTATCTTACAAAAACACTCACCACCTCACACGTTCTAACTTTAAGGTTACACTAGCCGAAAATTCTTTTATACAGAAAGAAAGAAAGAAAAGAAAGAAAAATTGTTTATTCTGCACAAACTAAACGCACAATACAAAATAAAGGGTGGCATTCACTATAGGTACAAATTAGCCAAAAGCCTCGTATTTAAAACGAATTTTTTTTTTTTTTTTTTTGTCTCTTGATGAGAGCAATACACCGTTAGGTATATCTGTGGGTGAGAGGCCAAAGACAATTTACTTGCGTAATATGTTTCGACATTACCAAATAAAAACAAACAAAACATTAAACAAAATGCCGATTACTGAGTGGAAAACAACAAAAACAAATAGGCTGTGCGTCGCATCTGTGCACGAATAGGTCATTGCTCAGCTTAATGCCGTGATTTCAGACGAACCTATCGTCAACAGCGCTGATTTTCAGCAAAATCCTCGCGAATGACGTAATGACGTCCCCACATGTGAAAATACTATAACTTTGTTAGCAAAATTTCGTACGAAAATGAGTGTGAATGAACATGTTGAAAGTAAGTACAAGAACTAAAATAAAAAATATACATCAAAGTCTCATTATAAACTATATACCTATGTCTGTATTTATGCGTTACATAATAAAATAAAAGATACATAAACTGAGAGGTATAATAATTACCTACACTGAAAACAAAAATAAAATACTATGGTGTGTGTATTCCTAAATCTAATTTAATAATCATTATGTCTTATGCTTAAAAGTGATTATAATAAAATTGAATCTATCCCAACCAGATACTGTAGCTTCAGAACGACAGCTAACACGCCCCAGATGACCGATGAATACCATTCCTGTGTCAGTGAAACAAGACTGGGCCCAAACTGGAGGGAATCAGACAGGCCACTCACACTGCTGGAAAACCACCACCAATCATTGCCCGTAGGCCATGACCCTCAAGGTAAGACTGAAAAGAGCAGCTATTGTCACTGGTTCCAGTTCACAAATCATGTTGTTTGCTGTATCTGCATGAAATAATTCTTTAGAATGCTCAAAAAATGCCTTTTTGTTCTCAGGACTCTTACTGGTGGAGGAAGGTTATTCCAACAGTGCGTGGCAGCATATCTGAAACTTCCCCTAAATGCTGCAGTCCTATGTGTCTCAGTACAAAGAGGTTCGGTAGAAAAACGTGGTTCGTATTTGCTCTGCCTCCAACTCAACTTCTCAAACAGATAGTGTGGCTTTTGTGTTGTCACCACTCCAAAAAGTAAACTAGCCATATGTAACTTTCTTCTAGCAGCCATTTTTAAAATATTGTTTTCGTTTATATAAGGAGTGACATGACTTCTACTAGGTATCTTTACACAGAACCGTGTACATGCGTTTTGTATGCGTTGTATCAGCTTTTCTGTTCTTGCTAACAGGCACGGGCCATACACGGTATCACAGTAATTAAGTCTTGATAAAATTAGACTATCCACTAACTGTTTACGTAGCTCAACACTCAGGTAGTCTCTAATGGAATATAGCAGTTTCAATCTATAAAAACAATTCCTCATAGCGTTACTGAATGTTTCTCAAATCGAAGTTCAGGATCCATTGTTAACCCAAGGTTGCACGCTATTTCTACCCTATCAATTTTTTCCCCTCTGATGACAACTTCTGGCTTGGCTGACAGTATTGCGCTGATCATTTTCCTACTTCCTAAAACCATAAACTTCGATTTCAGCGGGTTCAATACCAGTGAGTTGTTATCTGACCATACCACAACTCTTTCAAGATCGTCATTGATTTTTCCCACTGCCTCTAATGTATCCGCTGGTTTAAAATTTATATATAATTGGATGTCATCCGCATACATATGATACCTGCAATGCTGGAATGACTTAGTAATGTCTGCGCTGTAAAGGATATACAAAAGGGGCCCCAAAATTGATCCCTGGGGTACCCCACGTGGCACCCGACGAGGGGGGGATGACATCTTAGATCCATCCTCCTTCTGGACTTCCACGAGCTGTGACCTATTTTGCAAGTAGCTAGCGAACCACTGTATTGTTTCCGTTGAAAAACCATAATAGGCCAACTTGGAAAGTAACAGGGTGGTGTTTATTGCATCGAAGGCCCGTGAAAAATCCAGGAGTGCAAGGATTGTTCCCTCCCCCCTGTCACGCGCCTCCAGGATATTCCCCACCACGTCAGAAAGGGCTGTGGCGGTTCCACGGCCCTTCCTAAAACTAGACTGAAGGTCAGGTAGCATATTGTTTGACTCTAAATATTCCAGCATTTGATTATAAACCACCCTCTCTAAAACTTTCGATAAACAAGGCAATATGCTAACAGGACGCAGATCTTTATAAGCAGTAGGGTTGCTAATTTTGGGTAAAGGTCGCACAATAGCGCACTTCCACAAGTCAGGGAAAGTGTGGGTATCTATCGACTTATTTATGATTGTAGTAATAGCCTGAAGGGTGGTCGGTAATGTTAACATTATCATATCCAGACTGACTCCATCAATCCCTTTAGCGTTTGTCCCCAAGCTCTTGATAATTTTCAAAATTTCCTCCTCAGTAACATTTCGTATTTCAAATTGAGTTTCACCAAACCTATTCGCATCAAAATAAGATAACTGCGATGTGGGAAGTATGCACTGCCCTGGTACATTGAGAAATGCCTTGTTTATCTCGTCTGGGTCATTAAATTGTTCGGGAAGCATACCTTCACTATGTTCTGTGAAAACATCTGATTTAAGATTTTTCCAAAGCTTTTTGGGGTGTTTTATCTGACTATTAATGTGCCTGTCAAAGTATACCTTTCTTTCCTGCATTAGTGCTGTAGCAGACTGTTTTTTTAAATCCAAATAATAGTTCTTGGTAGTGTCTGACTTATCCTTATTATAATTAATTTTTGCCTCGTCTCGCAGCTTAAACATCAATTTAATATTATCCGTTATCCACGGCGTGGGTCGGTCCCTAAATATTTTACTTTTTATGGGGGCATGTAAGTCGTATAATTGGGTAATAATGTCATTAAAATGTTCAACCATGCTGTTTACATCAGGCAGTGAACCAATTTCAAACCATGACATTAAATTCAGATCCACTGCAAAATAATCCTCCAATATATCCCTTAGAGGCCGATACACAACTAGCCTAGGCTTACTTTTTAGCTTCTTTATGACAGTATCACATACAATAAACGAATGATGACCAAGTTCACTGACATGACTAACCAGTACATTCCGAACCCCCACATCGGTACAGATAACATCTATGAGAGTACTACTATCCCCTACAAAATGAGTTGGTGACTGCACTACCTGATTTAGATTGGTATAATTTAGGAATTCCGTCAAATCTTTAGTTTTTGTATTCTTTGTGTCCAATAAATTTACATTGAAATCCCCCAGTAACACCAAATGATCGTATGGTGCCAATGCGCTAATACTGTCAGTTATACCATCCAGAAATATTGACAATTCAAACCAGGGTGGCCTGTATGCAGTGCCAATCAACAACTTCCTACCATTGACATTTAGGTTTAGCCACATCTGTTCCACATCAGACTGCTCTGAATGTGGCCGTACACATACAAACGTAGTCTAGGGATTATTCCACTGTTTGACAGTGTACGTTCAAAATAAAAAGAGATATCAATTTGTCTCATCATTATCTAGCCCTGTATGGAAACAAAAAAGTAAATATTTGAAAGTTATGAGCGTCAAAAGTTCCACATTTCGACACTAATTTTAACGCATTTTTGGGCGCGAATAAATACCAGAAGAAGACGGTAAATGGAAAAACGGCCACCATACAGGGATATATTAATAGTTCAACAACGCAAATTATTTTATTTTGAACAGATACGTTAGGTCGTTTTTTCATGATATCCAGACTCCCAAAGGTCTGTTTATAAAATTCCGCGCGCTCGGTTTCATTTCGGTTTCATTTCGCTCGGTTTATCCATTTCGCTACAAATTTGCAAAAGTGTGTATTCGTACGCGAACTAGTTTCCTACTGCTCATTTTAACCCCGCGCACAAAATAGTTCGTGCCGTTGACTAGTGTAACCTTAAGTCCATTCTTATTTAATACTAGCTGTTCCCCGCGGCTTCGCTCCCGTGGACCACCCTACAGGGCCTGTTTTCATGGTTAAAAAATAGCCTATGTCACTCAGGAATAATGTAGCTTTCTATTAATGATAGAATTTGTTAAATTGGTCCAGTAGTTTCGGAGCCTATTCGGTACAAACAAAAAAATCTATACGTCAACTTACGAAATATGACTTTATTTTCCTTTTAAAAAGTTTTTGTTGGATATTTAACTATGATAAAACACATACACAAACACGAACAAACAACACACTACAAAATCACCATACCTTACAAAAATCTAAATTCATTCATAATATCACGCTCACACACACATACTCATATCGCTTGCTTAAACATTAACTTATGATTAAAATCTAAATTCTGAACTTATTATTTGTGTCTGCAGCTATTAACTATGTTAATGTTAGTGACCACGACAGTTTAAAAACTTATATCTAAGATTATGTTAGTTCCTATGAACATAATAATTAAATGTTATAGGATAAAAATCTGACGATTGTCTGTAAACTTTACATATACAATTTTTTTTAACACAGCCTGTATTGTGATCACGTCAGTTCGTAATTAATTCAAATGTTCTGATACCTAGCTGTTTACATTGGAACATAATATCATAGATACAAAATTATAATACTGTGAAAGAATAGTGGAATACTATTTGTATTTTAGAACCGGTTAATTGTGTAAGAGGAAGATTGTCCTACCGTGATACAGTTTCGACTAGTTCGGAGGACAGAGTGAATCAAATGCTACAATCTAAATAACAATATCAGTGTAAGTAATTATTAATGATTGATTAGTGCTTCACTACGTACTGAATTATTATCATTGTGACGTAATTACTAAACGAACAACATCATAAAATGTTCGAAAGGTGAGAAATATCACATTATTGGCTAGTATTTAAGTGAATTATAGTTAATTCTTACTGAGGAATAATAAAATTCTTAAACCATATTTAAATAGAGAAAGGAGAATGTCCATTTTTTTATGGAGAAATGTACCGACTGAAACATTTGCGTGTCCTGTTAAAAACACCTTTATTTGATTATGTTACCTTAATTAATTACACGTACCAACTTTAGTCAATTTTCATTGCGGTAGTTAAGAGATATTGAACAAAATATGTTTCTGTTTAGGTTATAGTAGATTCACAGCAGTATGGACTCTATGTCCGCATATTTAAGGTTTGCATTTGATAGACATTTGCTGAAGTTCTGGTAAGATATATAATGTAATTCTTACTTACCGGTATAGATCCGAGCCCGTAATATAGTCAATATATTATCAGGAATCTTTGGCAAAATATTATATCTGCGCATATATGGCGCCAACATCAAAGAACAATTGAGGTATTAATGTAGTACGTAGTACATATTATCTCAATGTGAGACACCAACTTTGAGCCGTAGCCAAGTCGGCAATCACAAATATAAAGCCCTGTCTTATTAAGCACTATTTTCACAAATACTCGGCGGTGTTGTATTGTTATGATAAGTATTTAGTAAAGGGGGAACGACAAACTCAACTCGACGCAACAAAACATAAAAAGAAATCAAATGAAAAGACGACTACTGTCACTGTCAAATGAATTTTTAGCAAAGGAAAATATGAAATTTAAAGCAAAGGTAAAAGCTAATCTCTGTTCTAAGGCATACTATTCTATTAATGATTATTTAGATGATAAGCATAGTTGGTCGCTGTGTTGAACTCAAGACAATGTTCGTGTTCTTTTACCAAAATTAGCTTGCTGTCAGGTTAAATATTATTATTTTTTAATTTCGTTTTTATGTGTATTTTTTAAATTTTATTTTTTGGTAAGACTGTCGTAGGTATCGTTTACTGTAATTGTCGGAGCTGATGAAGATTGCTACTATCTTTGCATTATATAGAGTTAATCTTTCTAGTATTATATAGCAGCATAGCCAGCATTGTGTGAGTACCATGTACTTCAGAGCTATCATTGTCTAGATACCTACGTCTTCTATTGACTTGAATGACTCCGGTGGTTGAGAGTATGTCATGCCCACTCAAATGTCTCGCCGATGGTGGCGCGTGTGTCGGATCATTTAGCTCCCTTCAAAATGGTTGAGCTGAATGGTGCTGATACATGTGTCATGTTCGTGAACGGGCGCTGTCGGTTGGGACTGGTCATCTCTTAGCTGCCATGGTTTATTTTAATTGATTCTAATTTTATTTCTGAATATCTTTTTATATTTACTATGGACACTTTTAACTTTCTACATCGTTCTCACATAATGTGTAATCTCAACATGAATGATGTAACAAATGATTTGTAATAATTACCTAATTGAAAAAGAGTGTCCATGGAGTTTCTTGCCCGTTCTTCTCCATAGAGATCTACGCCTTGGAATGGGCATCTACGGTACTTTCACAGTTATTATGTCTTGTGACTGGGACTGTAGCACCATAATTTTGTAATGTTTTATTTTGTCTTTTGACAATTCAAAAGTGCCTGTAACTGGCCTACTTGAAATAAAGTGCTTTGACTTTGACTTTGAATTGTCACTGTCTGATTGACAGTTACAGGCCAGTTACCAAATCGGTGGTAAAAATGTGATTCATTTTTATCTTGGTTTGCATTAAACTAGTAAACAAAACAAATTTCAAAATCAATTAGTTCTTAACATTGAAGAGGTGAATCGGTTCGATACAGGCGATCCTTGGATCGATTCAATGTATCAGGCAGATTATAAAAAAAAAAAAATTATTCGATTAATCGATGTCAGATCATGTCAACATGCCTCAACCCTAACATAAATGGCGGAATATGTTTGAGGTGTGAAACGGAAGTAAAAATACTTATTAATTCAAGAAAATGAACCCCACTAGGAATCTTTTAGAAATGAAGTTAAAATACTTCAAATGTTTTTGTTTAATTTACTGTCCAGAAATGATTGTGACACAATTTTTTTTTTAAAGTACTGTCCATGGGCATTCTCATTTCTTTATTTATGTGTAATGTCTACCTACAAAATGTCAAATACACCTAACTATATGGTTGTACTCTTTTATGATGCAATAGTATATTATGATACAAGTGAGCTAAGTTGCTCATTACACACGAGGCTGTGAGCCGAACGTGTAATGGTAATGGTAAAAATATAAAGTCCACAACCCAGTAACTGGGTATCATGATATCGTCGATACCCCTTGGTTCTGACTACCCCTAACGGGGTCAACGACTTAATTTGCTTTCTGAAGCACAGGAGTCTCGGTATCCTGGGGGTCTACTTCCTATCTCCGTCATCGAAGTTACGGGCCCGATTTGAAAGTACTCTGAAACGTTGCAGTGAAAAAACAAGTGTTAAGTTGAATTTGGACGGGTAAAAACTCATCTGGAGTAGGTACAACCGTCAAATTGTGTTGTCATTAATTCTTAGTTCGGGCTCCAAACGGATCATGAGTCCGTAGGTGATACGGAGTTGGAAATACCCGCAACGAAAGCCGAAACTACGGAATTCGTGCTTAGGGATTAGACCCCCTGGTCACCCATCGACGGACTGACCTTGGCATGCATTGCTCATAACCCCGATGATCAACCCGTATGGCTGTTTTTAATTAAAAATGATCGCCTCCTTACATTCGCTACGTTACCCAGAAATTCACACGACCATCTTCAGTGCCTTCATAAAAGTACTCGTATAACGGCTCAGCACAATAGCGAACGCATTACTAGGAAGTAATACATTCATGGATGGCGAAGTGGGACCAAAATGGGCCATTGTGTGGATGAGAGGTGTAATTTGTTTGTGTGTGAACAATTTTATAATGCCAGTCATTCGAAAATGACGGGGGAAAGAGAGAGAAGAGAAAACAGGAAAAAAATATTATCGCTTAAAATTATAAGATACTACATTAGGAACTGTGAAATCGCCGGGCTACTAAAATAAATATATAGTGTAGATTTCTACAAGTAGAAATTTACTTCTAATCGGAATGGAACTTTCTGAGATTAACACAAACAAAAACACACAAATTTAAATACATTATTTAGATTATTACAAACTAGCTGTTCCCCGCGGCTTCGCTCCCGTGGACCACCTCACAGGACCCGTTTTCGGGATTTAAAATTGCCTATGCCACTCAGGAATAATGTAGCTTTCTATTGATGAAAGATTTTTTAAATTGGTAAAGTAGTTTTGGAGCCTATTCGGTACAAACAAACAAACAAACAACCCTTCCTCTTTATAATATTCACAGAACAAAAAAAACGCTTCTCTGTTCTGTGATAATATTAATATATATAGTATATGTAGTATATATAGTATAGATGTTATACTCGAATGCACTAAAAAAACTTACAAACAGAAAAGGAGAAAAATTGCCACCGCAATCATCATCTGCCTAGCCTTTATCCCAACTGTATTGGGGTTGGCTTCCAGTCTTACCGGATTCAGCTAAGTACCAGTGTTTTACATGGAGCGACTGCCTATCTGACCTCCACAACCCAGTTACTGGGTAACACGGTTCCCCTTGGCAAGACTGGTGTCATATCTCAAGCTTCTGACTACCTGTAACGACTGTCAATGATTTTCAAATGACAGCCGGGACCAACGGCTTAACGTGCTTCCCGAGGTACGGAGGAAACTCGGTATGTTGAAATGGTCACCCATCCACGGACCGACCTCAAGCGTTGCTTAACCTTGATGATCGACTTGTGCGGCTGTTATTATTTAGCCACGAGCTCCTCTTGAGCTCCTCAAATTGCCACCGCAATGAAGATAGAAATATAAATATTAATATTGAGATAGTATAACTACCAACAAAAAACATCCCTATAAATACAGATCAGGTTTAACAAATAGGTAAGCCAAATAAACAAAGGTCAAAGAAACAAGACAGTGAAAATATATCGAGATAACCTAAGATAGTTTATCTTATCCAATAAATTCCACAAATAAAATAATCCTGCTCAGAAACAATAACAAATGTCCAACAAAAAATACAAACGTAGGTACTAAACAAAAGCAGTCAATTCTATTGAAACAGAAACACGGATCACAGTAAATAAATATGTTGATCCCCAGAACGACAAGCAAGATTAATTCCAGAAATATTTCAGAACAACTCAACAGCTAAAAACACAAATAATGGTCTGACATTTTATTCAAATTCAAAATCAATCAACTGTTTGTATCAATCACTGAAATCTATGGAAAGAAAGTGAAATTTTTCATCAATCAAAATAAATGAGCATTTCCAATAGCCGACTTACTTTTAAACATTGTGTGAACGTATTTTCCGTCACAGATAATTTTCAGGTTGGCACGGTACCGTGAGTACCGTCGCTTCAGTTTGCTTTCAGCAGCCGAAGCGACCTCACGTCTTTTCAGCGCTCCATACTTACGAAACTTTCAGTTCTGAAATTCCTCTACGGCATTTCCCAGTGCTTACTAAATAAACTTTTCTAAACCGGCGTGAATTTTCAACTATCAAAAATCAAATTTTGAACAATTTTTTTCTAAAATTAACATTCAACTTTTTTGTTATTATTATTTTTATTTTACTAGCATAAATTCTGGCCTATTTTTACTAGATTTTTTTAGTGTTGTAAAGAAAAGTGCAGTGCTTTTTTGATTTGTGATGGTGACATGGTAATCAGTCAAAATAGGTGACAAACATGTTTTTGGGCCTGAGCAGCCTTTGTGCGGTGGGTTGGAAGTGAACTGGACGTTATGTTATTATCATATCAAGCGCATACTAACCATCCTGATGCCTTTTTACGATGACATAGTAAGTGGTTTTTTTTGTATTTTTAATTTTAGTAGATTAAATATAACAAAAATTTTACCAATACTGGAAGTATTGGTAAAATTTTTGTTATATTTTCGGGGAAGTAAATTGGCGTTTTTGTTTTTTTTTTTTTATTTCTTTTTGGGATACTTACTGTTACCTACTGATCAGCTAATTTACTGAAATTTAATAAAAAACATCGTAATTTTTATGACAAAGTTATGAGGTCGGTTTTAGATATCTTGGTTTTATTAGGACGTTGAAAATTTTGCTCTTTAAATTAACGACTTAAGTAATATTCTCATGTCTTCAAAGCGTTCATTAATTTCCTTTTCTCATTAATATTTTATTATACAATTAAATTCTCAAGTGTTACTCTTAAAATTATGGATCTTTAAAATACGGCTTATTTCCTCTGAAGCTATGAAATACTGATGGTATTCAATGATCATATTTAAAATAATGAGAAAAAGCTTGTTTGATTTTAGTTGACTACTAAATGATTTGAATAATGAAGTAGTCTTGAAAATGTGCTTGTAGACAATTCTCGTTGAACCAGTTAGTGTTTAATAAAAAAAATAACTTCAAAAGAGGTGTCAGAGCTAACATAGGGTCGTTTAAGGGTATATTTGAAGTGGCTATGAAAGAAGATACCTGGAAATTTATTTATCTATTTAATACTTCATGCACACACAAGTACATAGGCGGACTTAATGCCTTAGGCATTTTCTACCCTACCAGTCGACCTTTGGGTGATGGAGAGATAAACAGTGATAGGTGCAATATAGAAAGTTATATAGTTAGTTATATAGTTTCGGTTATTAATATTTGTGGAAAATTTATAAATATGTGGGATGGTAGGCTTAATAAAAAAATAGTGGTACCATTCTGGCGATTTTGGGGAGGCCTTTATCTGACGGTGGACGTGCGTGGTAAAAGATTTCGCCTGGAAACTGAAATAGCCTGGACAAATGCTCCATTAGGCCTGTCCTATGGATTTATAAATTCACTAGGAAATACCACCCACACGCAATATCAATGGCTCACGCACGTAGCACGGGTTTAGCATACAAATGGCACAACGACACATGAATGATAAAATAAATATGAATAATAAATTTAATACTATTATGCCTCACAAAAGTTATTAAAGATTATACATATTTCATTTACGGCTATATTTATCAAATACTTCCTTTGAGTGGAAAACAAACTTTTCCCTTTGACAGCGATGCGGACGAATTCTTGATACCTTATGAGCACATTCTCTATTTCCAGTACTGGCTTGTTTGTACAATATTATATTATGATTATTTTAGGCTTATATTCAAAATATATTTTACTTTTAAATAAATAAATAAGAATGATGATAGTTATATGATAAAGGACTTTAATATGATATGGAAGTGTTTGGTAAAAATGTTTCAATTGTATCAAACAATGCTACAATTAGTTATAAATGTTATCTAACTTATTGTATAATAATAATATAAACTTATTATATGTAAGCGCATTTATCTTATTAAGAAATCCTGCTGTGATAAGTTTGAACTTCGAAATGAATAATAATATTTTGTTAAGATCGCTATATCGCTTCCTAGTATAAACTTTGATACCTTTCTTACAAACAAAAATAATCTTGTGATTTGTTTGAATACTGATAGCGGATTCTTTATTCAAATTTTCCATAGATGAATTAAGAATTCATTATTCAGTGTTTAAATTCATCATATGTCAAAAACATTTTATAAAAAAGGTCCCAGCCTTCACATTTTGTAGGATAGAAGCGAGTGCAGGCATAAAATTATACAAAAGAGAAAAACATAAAGGTTCTTTAAGAATTTACTACCGCAACGCTACTCCTCCGCTTGCATTGTGGGTATATAATCATAATTAGTTCAAGGAAATGTTTTAAGCTTGAAATTCCACATCGTTTAAATATTGAGCTATGAGAATGTTCCAAGAAGGAGGAATATAAGCAGAATTTTTCAACTATAAGAGCAAGAAAAGAATTTAATTACTCTGTCGAAAAATTTATTGTTTATTTTATAAATACATGAACGGCCTTTCATTAAGAGGAAACGGGAGCAGAGAGTGCCGACTGAATTTCCTTAGTAAAAAGTCATAATTCGAGGTATGGCTCTCGTCTCTTTCCTCCTCCAATATTGGACCAATTTAAAAGATATTGCGTAAACTGAAAATTAAAGATATATACTATGTCCCTATGTTTTCTTTTTTGATGATACATTATCTTTAGAAGCACTAGAGCCCTCAAAAAATGCTTTGACAAATATAAATGAAAAAAGGAAAACATAGGGACATAATATATATCTTACTATACCAGTTTCTGGAATATCTTTCAAATTGGTACAATATTGGAGGAGGAAAGAGACGAGAGCCATACCTCGAATTATGACTTTTTACTAAGGAAATTCAGTCGGCGCTCTCTGCCCATATTTCCTCTTATAGGAATCTTCTGGCTTAAAAAATACTTCCAAATTTAAACCTGAATTCAGCCAGTCGGTCCATGTAAAATATTGGTATTATGTAGTATGTAGGGTCGGCTTCAAGTCTTAGACTTCAACATTGAATAACATAATAGCTCGTAAACACTGATTACATCGTGTGCTTTGTTCTTCGTAAATTTATTATTAAGTACACTCAAATTAACCTTGTGAGAAAAATTACAGCTTTTTCCTCGAGATGTAGTTAAAGTGGATGAAAAAAATAATTTTGAGATTCGTTCTTCAGACACATCATGTGACTAAGAGAATGATTATAATAAACGTTGATGGATGGAGAAAAGAGAGACCAAAGAAACGATGGATGAATTGTGTAACGGATGATTATGAAAGAAAAGGGAATGATGAAATGCCTGTCAGGGAAATGTGGAAGAGGATACTTTTTAGTCGACTTTAATAAAGGTGGATATTGTGCATTCGTATGTTTTATTGTGTTTGACCTGATATAATACTCTTACATAATGAAAAATCGGTGTAGATACGTAACATGCATGCGTACAGCATTCATGATTGTAATGGATATATGTATGATTTCATTTCGATTGCTTAGTGGTTCCAATTTTAAAGTGTGATTTTCGATTCTCCTTTTTATGGAATTGAGTAGTTGACGACAATTTTCTTTTTTCTTTTTTTTTTTGGGACAATCCCACCGCACTATTCCCAAACCACTGCAACTCCTAAAAGCCAGAATCAACAGTGGCGACCACCAGAAAAGCGCCGAGGCAATGAAGCTCGACGAAGTCCCGGAGAAAGAATTTACATCTGCACATCATATCTTATGGGAGTGTATTCTTTGGCAGAGTGAACGCAATATTAGGTTGAATAATGTAGAGGCTGCATCAGGAGTTGTTTACTATACGGACCTTGTGGAAACTAGAACAAATTGCCGTGCGTTCAAGCGTTTTTGCCATACCTATTAATAGGAATCAAATATAACAGCTCACAATGTTAGGACCCATTAATATTAATGCTAATTTTTATCCGCGGTGCTAGGCAACTGGGCTTATCCCAGTTGTAAACGACCCTTTGTGCCTATTGGCCTTGTTTGTTCTGTCTCCTGCTTGATATGGAGGGAAGTGTTTTTTTTTTATTTTTTTCTACTCCTCCGTTATTCTTTTCTGATTAATTTCGTTGCGGGATCCAAGACGGTTGATGCCTATGCTTAAAAGAGGTAAATCACTTCGATTAAGTTGAAAGTATCATAATTTTCATATGAACATAATTGTATCTGGTAACACCTGCCATACACGAGTTATTTTTTTGGTAGGATAAAATAGAATTAAAACTTTATTGTATAACAAATCAGTTAAATGCATGTTGTTTTCTGTTTGCAGACTGTATTGTACATTTCCACTTTCTATATGTAGTTAAATAAAATAGTCGACCAACCAAATTTCTTAATGGCCGAACGAGTTGGAAATCCGTTTGACTGACCGGATTGTCTGTTTATCTGTGTGTTTTTCCATGGTGTTGCTAGTTAGGCAGCGTGTTAATACAAACAGTCGTTTGACAATGGATAACTATTTTACGGCTTTAACGAGGTGGTTCGGGTGACGCAGTAGTGTAGTTCTATAGAGCGACTCATAAATAAGTATGGAAGGAGAAAATAATATTTTGCGCCGACTACAAAAAAATGGGATAACGATAATGAATGATGATACTGACATGTCTCTACTTGTAGCGGTTATCACAACTAGACTATATGATTGTTCTTCTTAATTTTAATAAGCTCCATTTAATGTGAACATTTTGTGCAAATAAATAAAAAATGAAAAAGCTTTTATTAATTATTTATTATAAATTATTTAATAGACAAACATCGGTTTAGATTATCTTAGTATGTTACTAAAAAATGAATATAAAACAGTTAACTTAATATTTTTTGTGTTGTATTGACGATGTCTGTCTCTATTTCAGTGTAAGGGCGGTAAAAGCCTTCTGCAAATATTTCCAATTGTCGCGAAGTGTCTAGCCCAAAGTTTTCCAGCAGTTTTGACGATGTAATCTTTCCACCTTTTAAAATGCCTGCCTCTTCTCCTTTTAACAGATCTGGGTGTCCAGTTTGCTATAATCTGGGTCCATCGTTGTGGGTCCAGCCCCTGGATGTGTCTACCCATCTCCATTTAAATTTGAGTACCTGCTTTATCACGTCCATACATCTTGTTGTTTTCTTAATCAACGAGGTTTTCACTCAGTCTCTTAGTTTTATGTTCGAAAAACTGCATTGTAGTCCTCTCTGATAAGTTTTTATTTATTTTTTTATTGGACCATGTTTGGAACGCGTAAGTGAGCACTTAAATCATCATCAATACATATCAATACATATAATAAATATGTAGAAAAATTTTTTTTGTACATCGAAAAAAATTCCATAAAAAATAGCCAGGGTGTTAAAGGATAACCAACAGAACCCATTTCTAGCATTTTTGGAATTTTTGTCTGTTTGTCTGTTTATTTGTGCACGCATCACGTGAAATGTACGAAACCAATGTAGATAACTTTTATACATACAAATTGTGCGTATCTTGAAGAATTACTTAGTTTTTGTTTCATCGCAATCGGTTCACTCTATCAAAAGTTAGATGAATTTAAAGTGTTCAAGAAGTAAAATTATCACAGCTCACGCAATTCAGTTACTCGGACAGTTGAACTCGCTATTCGATAGATGGCGTTGTGCATTTAAAGTCATTTTCTGAATCGCGGTGTTAAGATTGTACGCGAAAGAATGACCCTAGAAAAAAAAATTGGTATGTAGTAACTTTTTTTGGTAACCGACTCTCAATAAGGAGGAGGTTTTATGTTCGACAATATGTGTTTTTTTTTATTTTGTGTATGTTCACCGTTATCTCCGTCAATTGTGGACCGATATCAAAAAATCTTTTTTTGTTTGAAAGAGTATGTTCCGAAATTGGTCCCATTTTAATTTGGTGTAGGACTGACGAAGCAATTCGAAGATATACAACAGAACTCTTTAATAAATAACGGCAAATCTCTCGGGATTGCTGCAATCGCATGTCTGTTTATTGTTTATACCATTTCATATCATAACATCACGCCAGTACGCTCTTAAGGGGTACGCAGATCTCTCATTTCACCGGTAATGATCAAGTTTCATGATATTTGGGTAATATATTCTGGCGTTATACGAGTAGGTAACTTACTAAACAACTTGCCTATTAGGTAGGTACAACTAAAAAGGGAAAATAAAAAAACTTTTTACAAAAAAATACTACCGACTTCCAAATAAAACTACAAAGTGAAAAATAACTTTATTTTTGGAAGTTGGTGTCCATAACGCAATAAATTAGTACCTACGAAAGACACCAACTTCCAAAAATAAAGTTATTTTTCACTTTGTAGTTTTATTTGGAAGTCGGTAGTATTTTTTTGTAAAAAGTTTTTTTTGAGTATGTGGAGTAGGCAGGCAGGCTGGTAAGTATGGTAGGGTTGGCAGGCAGATGACGGGAGTGAAGCCGCGGGCACAGCTAGTTTAAAATAAATTATCAAAATATATAGATATACAACAATTTCTATTGTGCAGGTTATAAGAACTTCGATCTCATAGACAGACATGAAATATTTCATTCCGTTTAAAGAAAATATCCAATTTCACTTTTTTAGTTTGGCCTTATATAATTTTCGGAGTTTACTGCACAAAAATATTAAAGTTAAATAAAATAATAACCACAAAGCATATAAAATTAAAATAAAGAAATAATTTTTGTATGGCTGTCAAACCAGTTCGCACTTGAAACAGAATTAATTAAATGATTTGAATTAAATGTTTTGTTTAATTAGTCTGCTTATAGACTGGAATATTTAGCCATTATTGTTTTTATTTTTGGACATGAAAATTGACTGTTTTGTCTGTAGTTCGATTCCCAGAGAGTCTAGACATAGTTTCAAAGATGGCGATTGTCGAAATACCAGAATGGAAATGCCAAGATGTGCGCTAAACTAAATTTTAATAAAACTGAATTAAATTTTGTTTTAATGAAACATCTTTGAAATTGATCCAATACTGGAGGAACAAAAACGGCGAGAACTATAACCTCGAATTTTGACATGTTATTTAGAATATTCAGTTGGATCTCTGTGACCGAAATTCCTCTTAAATGTCAAAATAATGTTCATGTGCCTTCGTTTTACTTTGCAGTACCAATTCATAGCCGTGAAATAACCGCAATATATATCAACTAGTTACCTTTAATTTATGGCCTCGGTGAACAGTACAACAGTAGTTAGCCATACCTCTTAACTAAGAGTTTCAAGTAAATTCATTGGTATTCAAGTGTTAATAGTACATACTTGGCACTCCATCTGTATCTACATTCAAGATAAACGCTATGAGTGGCACTTATCTAAGTTTTCAGGGCATTTTGTAAAGTACGTCACATACTCACGTTTGGTTTGGAACGTGCTATGCACGAATCATTTATTTAAATCAAAATAAACATATTGCCCTAGTAAACGCAAAAAACGGCAAAAAACTCACGTTTTTTGTATGGGAACACCACTTAAATATTAATTTTATTCTGTTTTTAGTATTTGTTATTATAGTGGCAACAGAAATCTCAGCTCTCAGAATCTGTGAAAATTTCAACTGTCTAGCTGTCACGATTTATGAGATACAGCCTGGTGATAGTCAGACAGACAGACGGACCGCGGAGTCTTAGTAATAGGGTCCCGTTTTTACTCTTTGGGTACGGAACCCTAAAAAACAAAATATTTTTATTTGGAATTTAGCTTGAGCCGTTCGGGGTTAAAATACTAAGGCCATTTGTTTCAAGTCCTCAGTAATCGTTTCGGGACAACAGCAAACATTTAGTTGACTTTTGAAAACGTGGCAATGCTGTCAGCATTTCGGCCAGTTTTCTATTGACAGCCAAGCGGTTTCTATACCCCTTGAGGCCGTTACTCCGCTTTAGTGCCGTAAAACTGTAATTTTCTAAAGCATACTCTTTAGTAACGGCCTAGCCCTTAAAAGGTTTGAAAAAAAAATGTTATTGATTCATTTATATAATTTTTGAAACAAGGTTTTTCTTGTAACTAATAGTTTTGCTTTAAAAAAATAATTAACAACACGATATCTTTTCGCTTCTTTTGCATACACCTAATAAAAGACTGGGATGTTCAAAATTATATTAACACAAAAAATAATGTTTATAATTTTTCTTAACCTACATAGGATAGGTAAATCAAAGCATAATATTTTGCAAACAAAACTGTCCAAAAGGAAGTTCAATATTGATATTCTGGCTCCGAGTGGGTGCCCGGCCAGTACCGCGTTAACATTGGGGAATATGTACGCCTTAAGGCGCCTCCCCGGGCAAAACTCTGCGCTAGTCGTTTTTGTGCAGTTTTTAAGAGCTATCTACTCTTGATTTAAAAAGAAATTTCAATTAATAAAAATACATTAAATTTCTACATAATGTTGATTCTAAAATGGTAGTACACTTTTTTTTAAAGTGGTATATGTTTCGCTAATCTCCTTCCAACAAAACTATAAAAATGAGAAATAATTATTGATAGCATGCATCTCCTCGTAAAGTGTTCATTAATTATTTTTTATACTAATACTAATGGATAGACAATTTGATAACGAACATTTTGTAAGTTTTATTTTTTTCTAAAGACCAATATTCGATTTTATAAAGATTTTATTCTAAAATCTGGGCGTATTCATTACCGTAATTCATGCGCCACCAGTGCCGCTAGGTCAGTAGGAATGCTCATATCTCTTGCTGATTTTTTGGTCAGGGTACGGCCTTAAGTTCTTCCTCTTCCTTTTAATTCCCGCTTATACATGGTGTTTTTCTGGTATCTCATAACTCTAGGGTATGAATGAGATCATATCAAAGAATCAACTGGCATAAGAAAAAAAAATCCTCAATCAATTTTTTTTTTACATTCTTCATACATTAATGCAATTTTCTATTTTAATCAACTCTCCTTCTAAGATTTATTAATAATTTAAAATTTACATAATATAAAATACTTAATTAACAATTTTCTATTGAAATAAATAAATTTTGATTTATGATATCTTCGAAACTATGCATTAGGCCCAAATAATCTAGGACTTTTTGTATTATTTTTACTAAGTGAATATAACACTACAGTTATGGGATATAAAAAAAAAACTAGTATACATAAAGAGTTGTAGTTGAAGTGCATTAGGAAGTAGGATTATAATTAGTATAATCACTGTCTTACCAAAGAAGGCCTTGTCGATCTAGTGGTCGCTAGTGCTACTACTGAGCTTGAAGGCAGTTCGATTCCCGGGTCTGGCAACTGTGTTATTGGGTTTTCCATCTGGGATTCTCTGTAGCAGCACATATTGTGCATTGGTGACTTGTGTTTTTTTACTTAGCTTGTAAATACTATGATATTTGCAAATCCATAATTTATTGCAATGAATAGATCAAAATGTTGTAAATAAATAAATACTGTGCTAAAGAACGAATGGGAGCATAAGGTCAAAACGATAACACAATATCTCTTGCCTTTAGTAATATGCGTTTAAAGTCAGTGCTAAGACTTTTGTGCTTGTGGAATAGCATTGTGTGATAATGAACTTTTAAAGTAATATTTAAATAATAATATTGCGTAAAATAATCTCAGTGCGTTTATATATATCTCAATATGTTTGTAAAGGTGAGTAAGCTTAAGAACTAGGTAAATTTAATGTTGTGAATAATGAGAATAAGATCTTTTTGTTTACCTGTGTAATATTATGTAAATAAAGACTTAAAAAACAAAAATCAAAATCTTGGCTTTTGCTCCAGATGCAACATGTCTTCTTTCATATACATCTCTAACAACCAATCTCTATGCAAGAAACTTCACAATACTCAGTAAAATTTTATTACAAAGTATTTGGATACATCATTTTTGAAAAATTCGTGAATTTCCGATCGTCCCACTGCCGTCGTCCCACTGTTGGGACGATTGGGTATTTACGAAAATTATATTAAATTTGTGCTCGATCATCCTACTCGGGATTTTGGTGGGACAAATGGGAATATTATGTTCCTACATTAGTGCCACTCATCCCGCATTGTGCATTGAAGTTAAAATCGTTGTTTGCTTTGCAGTTTATTTTTCAAATTAATTGCAATGGATGGTTTAATCATTATTTTGTTTGGTCAGGTTAGTGGTGACAAAACAATGAAAAAGCATGGGTGAATGACTGTTTTTTGTTGTTTTTACCATTAATGAACCAGTCTGAAATTATATTTGGTGGTATCAATGGGAATACAAAATGATCTGATCGTCACCAGTGGGACGATAGGGAATACATGGCAAAATTACAATGTGAGAACTATGTAAAAAGTCAGGCACGTAAAGGTGTCTCGAGTAAAACAAACAACTCAAAAATACAATATAAGGTAAAGGAGAATTAACTTTCACTATAATTTTAGTATTTTCCTATCTGTCATATATTCGATATTTATTAGTATATTAGATATTTTGTATAGTATGTATGTATTTTATGTTATTATGTATAAGTAAGTAATATTATTTATGATCTATTGTACACTGACAGCTCTAAATTCTTTCAGTCCATCCAAAGGTTGTCTGTAAGAGATTGTCCTGTGCGATAAGACCGCCCATTTTCACGTTGTTTTTGAAAATGTTTTTCCTGTGTGTTTTTTATTGTTTGGTGTACAATAAAGTTTATAATAAATAAATAAATATAATATAATGTCTATTGAACAGTGTAAAGTCTAAAATTCAGCAAAGCCTCTTTGTATCTGTTATCTTCAGAAGAATTTCATAATATTTTATGGTTATGGTTTTATGGTTTTATGATTAGAAGACATCAGTTTTGTTTAAATACCACACTACAGATGAGATCCTTGAAATTCAAAAAAAATTATGAATTCAGATTTTTTATTACCGTCACGTTTGTGTGTCGTGCTGGCCTAGTGGCTAAAACCTCACCTCGTTGGTTCAAATCCGGGCAAGTACCAATGTGACTTTTTCAATTCATAATGTAGTTTTTAATTTATCTTAGACATTGCTGACAAAGATGAAGGAAACCATCGTGAGAACGTCTAGATTTTATAGTTCATATAAGTTGGAAATCACCAACCTGTTTTGAGTACGCCTGTTGATTAATTCATGCCTTCTCTGTATGAGAAGAGGCTTTTCCCCCCGCGGCTTTGCTCCCTTCCACTGGCCTACTATCTACTCACCTACCTTACCTACCTACCAACCTACTCACCCGCTCTACCGATCAACCTACCTACCCTACCTACCAATTTGTAAAAATATTTATTTGAATAAGTATTAATACTACAATAAGAAAACGATCGTAGCGTAGCGATCTAATTAAATTTTAGAACACAAAAGCTTGTGACTTAACTAAGATTATCATCATCATCATATCAGCCGAAAGACGTCCACTGCTGGACATAGGCCTCCCCCAAGCGTCGCCACACTGACCGGTCTCGTGCGTCCCGCAACCAGTGGATCCCCGCAACCTTCACCAGGTCATCGGTCCACCTGGTGGGAGGCCTTCCAACGCAACGTCTTCCGGTTCACGGTCGCCACTCCAGAAGCTTTCTGCCCCATCGGCCATCCGTTCTGCGAGCAATGTGCCCTGCCCACTGCCACTTAAGTTTGGCCATTCTTCGGGCTATGTCGGTAACCCTGGTTCTCTTACGGATCTCTAAATTTCTGATTCGATCACGCAAGGAAACTCTTAGCATAGCCCTCTCCATTGCCCTTTGGTTGACTTAAGCTTTCTGCTGAGGCCCATTATAAGCGACCACGTCTCAGAGCCATATTTCATCACTGGCAACACACACTGGTCATAGACTAAGATAGTGATATATATTCTTGTATTTAATAATGAGTACTCTAATCATGTAGTATATTTTTTTTTGTATCATCAATAGTTTTCTCAGCGCACTCCCGGGCGCAGCCAATAATTAATTTTACAGGCAAAATTTTGCTACTTTGGGTTACATTATTGCAATTTTCATAAGTATCTCAATTTTTTTTTAAATAATTTATAGCCTATGCTACTCGGGAATAATGTAGCTTGCCATAAGCGAAAGTATTTTTAAAATCGGTCCAGTAGTTTCGAAGCCTATTCGGTACAAACAAACAAACGAAAAAATCCTTCCTCTTTATAATATTGGTATAGATAGCACCAGATACTTTTAAGTCCCATGATCCAACCAGGCGCAAATTCAGACCGAGCTGCTACTGACCAATTCCAAATGAAAAAACCCCATTACACTACCCGATCCGTAGTAATGGGGACTCCTGCCAGGATATTCAATGTACCTAATTATTATGAAGGGCAACAAAATACTCTTGAATTATATCTAACGAACTATTCATGAATAACATCGGAATACTTGCCCTACTTCTAATATTTTATGAGAGTCTAGATATAAGTATGTATAAGTAAGTCTAAATATTATGATTGGTTCGTTCTAAATCTAGGTAATGCACAATTTATTGGATTAATTATGGTGTAGCATTATCTCAGTGTTCTTGTTCTATTTATATTATTTTGATAGGGAAACATTTACCTAAGTGGGCATCTATTTATAATCGTTCTAATAATTATGAATGGAAATTCTGTATGTTTCGATGTTTGTTTACCAATCAAATCTCAACAGTTGAAAAGACCAGAGACTTAAATTTAAAAAGTCATTAGTTGATATTCTGAGTTTTTATTTCAAGTTATTCTATAGTTTTATGTTTGAGATTTTAATTTAATTTTATATATTTTTATAGTTTATTTGAAAAGTGTTTACACTCTGCCCTCTGTATCATTTTTTTTTCAGTACAGTTTACTATTATATTTTTATTTTCGATTATTGCCGTCTAGTTTGTCATAATGTAAATACCATAATGTAAATTGGTAAACCCTTAGGTTAATTATAATATATATAAGGAGAGCTTTTTTTGTCATCTTTTTCTATTTTCATATGTTAATATGTTTTATTAATACCTTGTAATAAGAGTTTATTTATTAGTATTTTTTACCCATAATCTAAAAAGCATGCTTTGGCTGCCTATAATTGAGGGAGTGTACTTATCATTACTTCATATTGATGATTCATTGTGTTTTTTGAGTACATCTTTCGTTGGATGTCCTGAATAAATAAATAAATTATATCAGCAATTGCGATGATCGGCATGCCGAAATGAAAAGGAATCAGGTGAGACATTTGGATAGCCCTTGTCAATCCCATAAAGTAGACATTGCCCTAAATGAGACGTGTCGGATAATATCAGGTTGTTTAAAACCAACTCCACTTAATAAGCTCTACCCACTAGCAGGCATAGCACCACCTGCCGTGCGAAGTGATGTCGCATGCGCGATAGAAAAAAAGGACCAAGAATCCGATTCCCGACATCTCCTCTACGAACTTCAACAACTCCGGGTAGACTGAAAAGTCGTAAGAGTTTCCTACGAACTACACAGGCAATCCAGGATAGGCCGCCTGAGGAGAGGAGAAAGTTGTGGGTAGAGAAGTGTCCACCGCCCCATGACTTTGTTGAGCCCAAGGAACATCTACCGCTTGGTCATGAATTGCAGTGGCCTATATCGAAGGCATTGAATCGGCTACGTACCCAAGTAGGTCGCTGCAAATATAACTTGGCAAAATGGGGGATTATTAATTCATCCAAGACCCAAGAATCCCATAAATTTTTCCATAAAATGTCACTTGTATAGGTATAGTCTCTGGTTTAGGACATAGGATATTTTATTCCCGATAGTAGATAGTAGTATTTTTTTTTAAATAACTTACAAAATCTTGTAAACAATAACTTGAAACCCATTTTAACTTAAATCTGAAATACCATGAAACGACTGATAAACAGAAACAATACCAGAAGATAGATGTTTCTCATGGGTAATACCGATAAAAAATCCATACTCATATTAAAAAGGTAAAACTAATTCGGTATGTCGGTCTATCTGTTTGATACCTTTTCACGTCTTAATGGCTGAACGAATTTTGATAAAAATTGGGACACATTGGCATATGATAATATCCAACTTAAACCCGGGCTAAATCAATGGCATGAAGAAATTAGTAATATATATAATCTTTAGCTTAAGTACCCAGTAGGGCTCTCAAGAGCTTATCCGAGGCAATACTCCAAAAAAATCCTACTTTTGTGGCAATTGTGGTAGTACGGTATTAAGCGGCAACGCTTCTCCATTTTGAAGGGGAAGTACGGATTACGGAGTTTTTATAGCAGCATCATGATATATAATCTGGCTTTATATATGCTATAGCAACGCAATTTCTCTGACATTGCATATAATTATGGCGATGAATACTTTACACAGTGGACTGTTTGATTGTTTACCACAGAAACACGTGTTATGTAACGGAGCAACTACATCTCTCTCGTCAACAATGATTTATTTGTTGGAACTACTTTTATTCAATAGGAAGTGATAAAGTGGGTGCGTAATAAAATAACCATTATTGTTTTTAAATCGAATTAAAATTCACAGTCAAAACCACACTTACAACATTTCTACTCAATAGGTACACAACAAAAGTGTACGGAACGTGTGCACTGCTTGATCGCCATCAGCAAACTGAAATTCACTAAATTCACTTGTTCTAGACTCTGTCGAACGCTACCAGGTGGCGCTAGCGAACCGATTAATCAATTTACCGTCGCATTCCCTACACAATATAAGTTGTGTTTTAGATAATTAATTCGAGCACTACGCCCACTGCCCCTAAAGAGCACAGGTTGAATTTTGTACCCAAACGACTTTAAGTAATTCAAGGACAGGCCTTTTCAAAATTAACATGCGAACCTTTTATCCAGTCCCTGGTGACCTCCACCATACCTTAGTTTAATAACATTACTGGGATGTCCTGATTTGGGTCCAACGGACACATGCCACTTCTGTGACACTTTCGGTGGCAACTGTCTTTCTGATAAAAGGTAGAAGGATTTCCCCTTTTACTATTTGTTGGTAAAATGAAGAGAAAGGCCCAGTGTTATCGCCTTACGTGTCGTAGCTACACCCCATTTAAAATAACATTAGGCACGTTTCCAAATCTATATACATTCCGTTCAATCGATTTTGAGTTCTATTCCGTAAACATAAGGGTGACATAAAAAGCATAAACCATTTACCAAAACCAACTGTTTACTACAGCTATCATTTTTCGTATCTCCAACGCAATAGAAGCCAAAATCGGTTGAACGGGCTGTAAATGGGCTAATTTAAACATCTAATGTTATCGCAAATGGAGTTTAGTGCGTAAAAACCTAGACAGGATCTTTTTAACCCCCGACGGAATAAGAGGGGTGTTATACGTTTGACGTGTGTAGCTGTGTATTTGTAAATTTGTCTGTGGCATCACAGCTCCTAAACGGACGAACCCATTATGATTTCGTTTGTTTTTGTTTGAAAGGTGACTTTATCGAGAGTGTTCTTAGCTTAGCTATGTTTGTTTTTACGTTCAAAAGTTATAGACGTTTTACTGTTTGAATCGGGGTGTTTTCGCAAGATCGTGTCATAATTACGTCTTCAATAGATTGTCGATTGAAGCGTCTCTACTATTAGATAAAATGTTTTGTAGTATGAAACAAAAATGTGTCGGGGGTTTTTAAATTTTAATTGTTATCTATCTACCGATCGAATTAGCCCATTATGTCCCACAGCTGGTCAAAGAACTTCCATCTCCCATTTTCTCACTCAGACAGAGGAAACGGGGTAAAAAGTCATACTTCGAGGTTTGGCTCTCGCCTATTCCCTCCTCCAATATTGGAAATTTAAAATATATTCCGTAAACTGAAAATTAAAGATATATGCTATGCCCCTATGTTTTCCTTTTTGATGATACTTTATCTTTAGAAGCACTAGAACCCTCAAAAAATGCTCAAATTGCGCTGTCAACAGAGGCTTAGTGTACAAATTTAACAAATATTAATGAAGAAAAAAATAAAAACATAGGGACATAGTATTTATCTTACTTTACCAGTCTTTGGAATATATTTTAAATTGGTCCAATATTGTAGGAGTAAAGAGACGAGAGCCAAACCTCGAATAACGACTTTTTACTTAGGATATTCAGTCGGCGCTCTCTGCCCATATTTCCTCTTAACTTCAAGATATTAATTTCATTTACACTGCTCTCGAAACGGCAAAAGAAACCTGTGTTCCTGTCCTGAAACCGAAAATTTCAGACGTGTGTGTCCCATCGATCCACACTGACGCTTCATGTTAAGACGTATATATTCCCCAATGATAACGCAGTACTGGCCGTGCGCCCGCTCGGAGCAGAATATTCATATTGAACCTCCTTTTGGACAGTTTTGTTTGCAAAATATTATTGGATTTAAATATGCTATTTCAGTTACGATGCAATTCTAGCCAGTTTAAAGTCGTTTTGAATAAGTATCCATAAGTAGCGGCAAAATATCGTATTGTTAATTATTTTTTTTGAAGCAAAACTATAAGTTAAATGAAGAAAACCTGTTTCACAAATAATGTATATGAATCAATTGTAAATGTGTAGTTTTTTCAAACCTTTTAACCTAGCCGTTACTAAGGAGTATGCTTTAGAAAGTAACCGTTTTACGGGACTAAAGTGGTGGAAGGCCCTTAATAACTCAGATGTATTTGGTTAAAGTAAAATCCGACACCAACACCGTTGCGAAAAAGTTCAGCAGTTCGATTGCCAGAAAAACCATACAAAATGTCCGTGAGTGATATTCATTATGTACCTAAAAGCCAGAAAAACAGTCATTAGATCCGCCACTGATTGCCAGCCTACGGTGACAATTAGATCATTAAGGCAAGACCGGAGCGCTTACAGGCATATCAGATGTGGCCCCTTAGGTGATCATTAGACGACCAACCTGGCATTATGTCAATAGGTCAATTTGTTCTCAATTACACTATATATCTGGTGTCAATTGCAGGAAGGTCACTAATTGTGATGATGACAGGATTGACTGTATTAATGGTCTCAATGGTCTCGTATCTGCAATTATTGGTTTTGCTGCAATCGGTAGAAGAAATGAAGTCTGATAATTAAATTTTATTATTCATTCTTATTTTGTGAACCTACTAAACTGCGTAACCAAGGCCGACTAGCACAAGCACAGAATACCTTGTGGTATTAGGTACATTAAGGCGCCGATTCCCTTTTTAAAATGAGAATAACGTCTAAATGGCTAGTCGTACTTCTTTGAAAAATATATGTTATATAAAACTATTTTCTTTTAATTTGATTTAAGCAAATTTTGAGTTTTATTTGTATAACATAGTATAATTAATTTGTAAAGTTATGTCTAAAACGGACAAAAACACGACAATCACACCAAAACCGCTGGGCGTATTTTAATGAAATCAACACCACCTTAAAGATAATTTAATTATCTACATTTTGATCTGAGACTTTTTTTTATAAAGTCATAGAATAATAAGGAAGGTACAAAAAACTACTAAATTTTGGGTTGCGCGGGTGTGAAACGAGTGCGCGTTTTGTTCCTTCAAGGTCGTTGGCGTTAGTCGTCATCTTAAGATTTAACAAACTAATAAATAACTATCTTGGTATGGTTGTAGTACTTTTAAGAAGATATCGTTTAAAACTATTTCTGCAATTTTACCCGGCTGCAAGGAAAGGGTTATGTTTTTCGCGCGTATCTTGTATGTTTGTATGTATGTAATATTCTTTATTACCTCGTATCTTTCAAACTACATGACGGATTTTTATAATTACGACATCGTTAGATAGGTCTTGGCTGCCCAAGTGTTCTTAGATAAGTGCCGTTGAAGAAAAAAGAAACATGGTGGATTTTGGGCGCCATATTGTAAGGGTTGCAATTTTTTTTTTCTTTGAATCCCATCGAGTGGGGTATCAAAATGAAGGGTTTATAGAGGTGATTACGAAAATATATACCACTTATATGTTTAGTCATTCGAAAAAAAAAAGTATAATTAAAAAGTTGTAAATAAAAAAAGTTAATAAAATCAAAAAACCCGGCTGCTTCAAAAGCGAACTAAAAAGATGTTATCTTTCAAGAAAACCTTGCTGTGCAGTCGGAGGACACATCTGGTTTTGGTCAGCCAGCTCGCGAATTTGTATCCTCCGACTGCACAGCAAGATTTTTTTCTTGTTTACATCTTTTTAGTTTGCTTTTGAAAAAGTCGGATTCTTTTTTCATTAGTTTGGACCTCAGGGACACTAAACATTTTACTAATCATACTCGCAAAAATTGTCGGAACTAATCAATACATATAAAAAACATGGTTTATTTTAATTGATTCTAATTTTATTTCTGAATTGTCTTTTTATATTTACTATGGACACTTTTAACTTTCTACATCGTTCTCACATAATGTGTAATCTCAACATGAATGATGTAACAAATGATTTGTAATAATTACCTAATTGAAAAAGAGTGTCCATGGAGTTTCTTGCCCGTTCTTCTCCATAGAGATCTACGCCTTGGAATACTACGGTACTTTCACAGTTATTATGTCTTGTGACTGGGACTGTAGCACCATAATTTTGTAATATTTTATTTTGTCTTTTGACAATTCAAAAGTGCCTGTAACTGGCCTACTTGAAATAAAGTGCTTTGACTTTGACTTTGACTTTGACTGTCTCATCGGTCTAGTAGTCTGAGCAGTAGCAGCCCGGAGGCTAAATCTGTGCTCGGTTGATGGCAATAAGCTCGCCCTCTATTAAGGCGACGTTTCCCTTGAGTAGCTGATTTTAAAATGAGAATCACGTCTAAATGGCTCGTCGTAATTCTATGAAAAAAATATATGTTACATTAGACTATTTTCTTAATAATTTGATTT
This sequence comes from Orthosia incerta, assembly GCA_948252205.1. NCBI lineage: Eukaryota > Metazoa > Arthropoda > Insecta > Lepidoptera > Noctuidae > Orthosia > Orthosia incerta. The sequence goes on along the minus strand of OX411762.1, from coordinate 23,798,721 downwards.
AAGCAAATTTTGAGTTTTATTTGTAAAACATATTGTAATTGATTTGTAAAGTTATGTCTAAAACGGACAAAAACACGACAATCACACCAAAACCGCTAAGCCTATTTATTGTAATGAAATTGACACCATCTCAAAGACAATTTAATAAACTACATTTTGATCTGAAGCTTCAAAAATCAAAGTCCTGAGAGACCTATAATCACGAAAAAGGAAAAAGTAAGGTCTTACAGCAACAATAAAGGCAAAATGCCAAATAATAAAACAAGTTGAAAATTAAGGAAAATTTTGGTACTTACAAGTTTTCACGAAAATGAACATTTACCCAAGATAAAACTTAGCCACCAATAAAAATGATACCAATTTTTATTATTGTGGTATAATGGGTAGGTACGGAACCCTCCGCGAACGAGTTCGACTTGCACTTGACCGGTTTTTTTTCTTACATACTATCATTGTTGAATTCATTCATGTCTTGAAACATGACATTTTAGACAACAGTTGCCTACTTATGCAACGAAAGAGTGCACAAAGGAACGGTTATTTCTCTTAAAGGCATAGAAGGTGTAAGTTTAGTATAGAAGTTGATAATTTTCCTACCGGAATGTCCATTGGGGACACACCAGCACACTTTTTGTAACTAGACCAATAAAAGAGATTCACAATCTAAAAAAATCATGTCAAATCAGTCGAACCTTAAATAGTTAGAAGATTCGTCAGATCTGATTGGCTGACATTGACTGAAAACAGCGAATCAAAGCACTTGACAAGACATTAAAGTAAATTGGCTATCCGTAACCGAGGATTAGCCATCAAAACCTAGAAATAAAAGAATATGGGTCACATGGGATACATTAAAACGAGATGAAATGGCCCATTCCTGGTTGAAAACCTAATTTTATTTTTAGGACCTACTTTGGGGATGCTAACCTCAATGTGTGTGGTCTAAAATGTTAGAATGAAAATAAAAAACATTATAAAACCAAATCTAAAATAAAATTTTAAACACAACTGAATCTTTAGCTTTTTCTTGTGAGGATGTGGCTACGTCTGGTGTCAGAGTTAACTAAGCCGCCTCTGGGAACCCCACAGACCTCTGACTTGGCTATTTGAAACTTACATCTTACTAATATTATTAATGCGAAACTTTGGATGTTTGTTACTCAATTACATCAGAACGGATGTAAGAACCTGTATGAAATTTAGCACAGAGATAGATTACAGTCAGAAATTGCAAATAGGATACTTTTTATCTCTGAAATATTTTCCCTTCCTTCGGGATAATTTTCGACATTCACGCGGGCGAAGCCGAAGCACAAGCGAGTTAACTATGTAAGTCCAGGTTTCCTCATGATGTCTTCCTTAACCGTTGCCTGTATTGTCCAAGATATAATGAATTAATAGGTATGACAATAAATGACCTCGTAGCTAAAAAATAACAGCCGCACAGGTCGCTTGCCGAGATCTAACCGTCGATGCGTGAACATTCATTACGTAACCAGGACCTCACCGTCTTGGAAGAGCACGTTGAGCTGTTGGTCCCGGCTGCCATTAGTAGATCTTTGACAGTCACTACGGGTATTCAGAAGCCAGGTCATCTGATAACAGTCTTGCCAAGTGGTATCGTTTTACTCAGTCACTACGGGTCACAGGTAGTCAGGCAGTCGCGCCATGTCAAATGCTGGTTTTCAGCTACTTCCAGTATACTGGAAGCCTACCCCACATAGTTGGGTTAAAAAAGTTTGTGCATATTCCCCGATGACGAAAAACTTCTATAGATAGTGGGGTATTTTCAAGTCAATGAAGTACTTCAAAATATGCTGAATAAAGATTTGTCGATAACAAGATAAAAAAAATGTCAGCGAAGACAGACGATATAGATAAGATTAATTGTTCCAAATTATGTAATTTCTACCTTATGGCTATGTTGTAAAGCCTATTTTTGGGTGCATTGTTTACTTACAGATAATTACGGATAGTAATTCGTAAATATAATAATGTTATAGGTTATCTTGTTTTATTTATAATTATATATTTTAACTTTGCCAAAACAAACTCGATACAAGAACTATTTTTAGAAATGATGAGTGAACATATTTTAGCAAAATAAACATGTTTTGTTTTGACAAAGTTTATTATTGAAAAAATAATAATATTTGATATACTTTTTAATCTCCAGAATACTCAGATTAAAGATAAGATACAAGATATAACAAACATAGTTAATTCACAAATTTCTTGTAAATACGTTGTAACACTATCTTGGTTTAGTGATAAAAACTTTTAGCAAAATTCAAGATAAAGGAATCTTGAGTTTATCGCGAGAAGTGGGGTGGCCGTGAACTTAATCAGCAGTCCACACTCTATTCATAGGCTTCTTTCAATTTGCAAAACCGAACCCAGTTCTACGTCATTTGCAAGAGCAGTGGTAACGGCCGCGACTTACAAGGTTGTGGGTTCGAACCCTTATGTTATTTTTTTTTGCGTTGATGAATGCTTATGCATACTGCGCTACCACGGGGAGATCGCGCAGGTCTCCAACTAACTAAAACGCCACGGTGTTCTGCTGTGCCGCTTATGGCAGGAACACGGGCACGCGTTAGCACTCATCCGTGAACCCGCCGCGGCTTTCCATAACCGGATCCTCCTCTGAATCACTGGCGCACCAGAACACATTGCACGCCCCGTAACCATCCCAAGGACCAAACCAGCACCTGGACGCCAGACGACCCCGTGTATGGGTCGTGGGTTCGAACCCTGGTAGGGGTTTTACTTTGTGTAAATTATTTCATCAACACTGCTCTCAAAACGGTGAAGGAAAACAGCGTGAGGAAATCGGTATGTCTCAGAACCAAAAATTCGAAGATATGTGACATCACAAGTTTTTAAGCTGACATGGTCACAATCATTAGAATTAATATTTGTTTCGGGATATTTACCATGTATATTTAGATTTTTGTTGAGAGCTCGATATTTCGGCATCGTTACAAGTGCCATGATCACGAGAACAACACATCCACCAACCGGCACTGAGCAAGCGTGATAGATTACGGCACATTCCAGGCCTGCACGCATAACGGACCAAATGGGGGTCCATCTATTCTATCCTACGTCGCCTGCAACCAGTCCGACCTAGCCTTTTACTTATAAAGGTCATTGATCCATCTAGCAGGTCAATTGATTTGCAATACGTCATAGGTCAGCCTGGTCCACCTTCATCGTTTAGCCCACTGTCATCCCGAAATCTTATCGTAAAAGCTGCACTGTCAAAGTGTGGAACACTTTAAAAGTGCGGCTTCAGTGTCTACGTTCCATTCCACCTTTAACGTATACACTCATCTCTTCATTAAGATGCCTGTTCACTCTTCAAAGCAAGAGTGAACAAACCTCACGTTTTCCATCAGACGTGATCAAGGTCAAAAAATTATTCCATCCTATAATTTCGCCGGCATCAATCTTTTCGGCATCAAAACTGAACAGCAATAAGTATTCTTTGATGTCAAAAAATATGATTTTTAGGCATTATAAAGCACTTCGCGATCAAAATATTTTCACCAACATTTTTATAGATGCGAAAAGAAAAAAGAATGATAAGGGTGGGCTTTGTCTATACAAATGGCTTCAGAACCTGTCATGGCGGATTACTGGAAATAAAAAACAGGAACATTTTACGCAGTCTTTCCATAAGGAGTGAAATATTGAAGTGGGCAGAGATTATTATTAATAGGCAGCTTCTAATTGTCTCACTGCATTGAAAAAGGCTCTGTGTTCATAAAAAGATGTTTTATGTAATTTTAGGGTTCCGTACCCAAAGGGTAAAAACGGGACCCTATTACTGAGACTCCGCGATCCATCTGTCTGTCTCTCTGACTGTTGGTCTGTCTGTCTGTCTGTCCGTCTGTAACCAGGCTGTATCTCATGAACCGTGACAGCTAGACAGCTGAAAATTTCACCGATGATGTATTTCTGTTGCCGGTACAAGAACAAATACTAAAAACAGAATAAAATATATATTTAAGTGGGGTCCCTTTACAACAAACGTGATTTTCTTGCCGTTTTATGCGATAATGGTACGGAACCCTTCGTGCGCGAGTCCGACTCGCACTTGGCCGGTTTTTAAATGTTCTTGGCCTTTTGGCTAGAGAACAAGGGAATTACCTAAAAGAAAAGGAAGCGAATGATAACTTTACTGCACTGACCATAAGTACCCACATGCGAAAGATGTAATTAATTTTGATCTTGTTAACTGATGGTGGTTGAATAATATTTTCAGTAATTTAGAATTATCTGACTGACATATTATACTAAGAAAGAGAGAGGTTTCATATGGACACCCGGTTGGAACGGAGTTCGATTAATTAAATTTACGATCTTTCAGTTTCGTAAAATATGACGAAACTGAAATAACAACAAGACACTGGTATTCAGTGTAGACACACAATAGCGGCTGCTAGCGTAGGTACTGTATGTGTCTGGTCAGCGCGCGCTCGTACGTCTTCGGGTTTCTTCGTGCGCCTCCGGCTCTCTCCTCGGTGGCGTCTCCCTTTTGTGCAGATATTCGCTTGTACTATCTGCAGGATAGTACAAAAAAAAAGATCTGCAGCACGCTGTGCCTCGCAAAATTTATCACGCAAAAAGTATTATTTATACTAATAAAAAAGGGTATTTAAACGTTAACATTAAAAATATTTTTGCATATTCTCAAAATTGACGGCAAGCTGAATCGATTGTAAAAAAAAAATGTTTCCTAGGTGATCGGGTAGTACCTCAAAAATCACTGTAAAAAGGTGTTGGTTTTTGGTGTTGTTTTTTTCTTTGTTACACTTTTTTTGGTCTAGCCCCTCAGCCCGCAAACATATCAGAACTGTAACGTGCGATAAGGTACTACGTTTCAATCATTATTATTTCATTGACTGATTTTCGTGAGTCTTTCATAATATCTGATATCTTGTCACTATAACAATAAACTTTAAGATAGTGAGCAAAGTATTTTTTATTAATACTTTTGTTAGTTGATAAGCCACGCTACGCTTACTTACGTTTGTCAAGTACGGTCCGTGGATGGTTGAACATCCATTACATACGGAGACTTCTCTGTGCCTCAGAAAGCACGTCAAGCCTTTGGTCCCGGCTGTTACTTGTAAATCTTCGAGAGTCGTTACCCAATAACTGGTTAACAGGATACCCATCTTGTTACCCAGTTACTGAATTTTGTGATCGTGTTATAGATATGTAGTGAGTTTTGGTAGACGTCAGAGAATAAAATACTTGTGACGAATACAGTCGCCTAAAGATACACGAAACCACTAACTACCCGAACGATTAATTAAAATGTCACAATTGCCCATGGAACTATGCCAACACTTCAAGTAGAAGTTGATTCATTAAAATCGTTGCTTGCAATGTTTCAACTAACATGATGAACGAAAACTGAAAAGGATGAACATAAATGGCTACTATCGTTAAAAACTATATTTCGAAATCGTAGTCCGCGTCCATCGACATCATTTATGTTCCTCCGCTAACTTCTAAACCACGAAATGGATATTAAATCAATGTTCACTAATAGAAAGTGCAATAAACGAAGACGGTTTTTAATGTTTGTGTCTTTCTTTTATCACTTTTTAACTTTTTATCGGCACTACAGCGTTGTATGCGACACCCGGATAGAGTATAGATTAGTACCTCCGATATTTTTTTATCGGGAGTATGTTCTTCTGTAGTAATCGACTGTTACGCAGGCAAAGCCGCTGGCAGAAGTCGTCTATAAATAGCTAGTCTTTCACTTTAAGGGTACACTAGTCGACGGCACGAACTATTTTGTGCGCGGGGTTAAAATGCATTTTATATCAACAGACAACACGTGCGGAAGAGATAGATGCTGTGATGAGCAGAAGGAAGCTAGTTCACGTACGAATACACACTTTTGCAAATTTGTAGCGAAATGGATAATGATTTAGGACAAAACCGAGCGCGCGAAATTTTATGAGTAGACCTTTGGCAGTCTAGATATCATGAAAAAACGACTAAATCTATCTGTTCAAAATAAAATTATTTGCATTGTTGAACTACTAATCTATCCTTGTATGGAGACCGCTTTGCAATTTTCCGTCTTCTTATGGTATTTATTTGCGCCCAAAAATGCGTTTAAATTAGTGTCGAAATGTGGAACTTTCGACGCTCATAACTTTCAAATATTTTCTTTTTTACTTTTTTGCTTCCATACAGGGCTAGATAATGATGAGATAATTTATTTATTTATTTATTTAGATATCATGGAAAACTTACAGCTAAAAGTGAACAGAACAAGAACAGTAAATTTGACAGTCAGCCAATTAAAAGTCTTCACTTATAAAATATTGCATATTACTTATATCTATGGACACTTCAGAAGGCCTCTATTACAATAGATCGCCAAACAATACTAATAAATAACTTATATAATAATCACTAACATATTGCTCAAACTACACAACAACATTTAATTTGCATTGAACTGGTTGAAAAAGTTTCGGCTCAAGCACTTCCTGACTGATGGCACACTAGTTAGAAATGGATCAATATCGTGCTGCTTGCACAACTCATTAAGATGTCTACTTGCCCGCACAATATACGAATTCTGTCTATAATTTGTGGAGGCTGATGGCACTTGCAAAGGTGGATTAAATCTTTTTGACTTCCTAGGCGTATTAAAATAAAATTGATATCACTTTTTATTTTGAACGTACATCGTCAAACAGTGGAATAATCCCTAGACTTCGTTTGTATGGAAGAATTTTCGACTGTGTGACCTTAATTTTATTTTTAAAAGTATTTTTTTTTATTTGTGTTTAGATAGGCTGGCGGTTGACCACTATCTCGCCTTAAGAATAACAGATTGTACTAACTTTCGGTAAAATTACGTCTTCACTTATATAAGTGCTTAATCATCAAATAAATTCTTTCTTCAGCTGAGATAATTTAATTTCAAAAAGAAAACTTACTAACAAGTGTTGGAAACTTCCAAAACAAAGTTTAGCAATTCTGTTAATCAGAATTCCAAAGAAAATTATGGTAAATTTATAGGGTTGATAAAATACAAGAGTTATTACTTAGCGGCAACAGTATATTTTGGCCAAAACAAAACTTTGAATGCACCCGGTCAAGGGTAATCTGTGGTTATTCAATTTTTGTTATAAAATTTGAAATTTTGTATTATTATGTTTCAGTCATGCATAAACGGCTATATGCTGTGCAGTCGGAGGATACATATTTGCGAGCTGGCTGACCAAAACCAGATGTAACCTCCGACTGCACAGCATGAAATTCTTCTTTTTCACGTCTTTTTAGGTCGCTTCTTAAGCAGTCAGGTTTTTTGTTTTTTTAATTATTACTTTTTAGTAAAAAAATTGGGCCCCACAATACGGCGCCCAAAAGCCGCAATTTTTCTATTTTCCCATTTTAATGTAGCCAGTCACACTCGCAAGGTTAAGATAAATCAATGGACGAGAATTTGCAAAATCGTCCATTCATTCATTCATTCATTTATTTATTCACAAACAATTAAAATTGTGTCGAATATTGGGTACATAATTACAAAAATTGGTGGAACATAATTACAGTAAAATTATCACTTGAAGATTAATTCAATTATTGTTGCTAAATGTATGTCGACATAAAAAAAAATATATATTACAAAGCATTATAATCAATGATAATTCAAATATTTCAGAAAATAAATTAATAATTACAATGTCAAATTAATCAAATATGTCACAAATAATTAGCATATCAGTTGAATACAATATATTTCACGTGCAAATATAATGTCAAATTAAAATATTTAGTTAAAAATTAAAAAAAAAGCAATAATAATGTCAAATCAATAAATATGTCACGAATAATTGGAATGTCAAAATTATGTCAAATTAACCTTAAGTCACAAACATTAATAAAAATGCCAATTAATCCAGTGTATGTCCGAAGCACTTTAATGTCAAATTAATCCATTAATAGTTAATCTAGTTTTAATTGCTTGACATAAAATCTGACATCGAGTAATAACATTTTTCCAACAAGAAGGCCTTTAATTTGGTTTTAAATATGTGGAAGCTATAAATTAATAGTTTTAATTCCGTCGGTAATCTATTAAACAATTCCACTGCTTGGTATCTGGAGCAATGTTTGGCGTTTGGTGTCTAGAACACTACATAGGAAGAAACATACATACACACATAGACTGATAAACAGTTACCCTCCTTCGGCAGTCGTGTAAAAAATAGGTTTGGGATGATAAAATACTTTACAATGCATGTCCTCGAAAAGAGCGTTTTCCAAGCAGCCAAACTGTGCAGAAAATGTCACTTTTTTACTAGAGCTTTTTACTTTCCTGTACTTTTTATATTTTTAACTCCAACGTCAGCCCACCGCATAGATTTTTTATTATTTGAGAATAGTTTTAAAAATTAGTTAAGTACAGATTATCATTCATATAAAAGGTAAAATAAAACTAATTCTTCAAGGCGATTTTAATTACTCTAGATTTAGATTTTGATCAATAAATTAATTTTTCTTCCAACTATGCTTTAATTTCATCATAATCACACTAAAAACTCAGTACAAAGCGAGTCTTTAATGCTCTAGACCAATAAAAATTTATGAAATTTCATTATTGCACAGTTTTTTTTTTAATTGCACCAAAAGGTGCCAACCTCAGTGGATTAGCTCTATTCAGCCAGCCGATATCAATACTTTTTTTTTACGTACGTATTATTCGTTTCTATCCTACTTGTTCCAAATTTAAAAAATTATTGCTGCTAACTCTGATTTAAAAATGAAAGAAATTTATAAAAGTGATTTTCGACATCGCCGCGCCCATCTACTTCCCGTGATAACGACTTCATTGTAACAAATCAGCCAGGCCCATCTAACTCGTCTGATAATATTATTCAGTCCTAAGTTAAACAAACAAATATAAATTTGCCCAACAAAACTTAACCTTACGTTTAATAATTGCTCAAGTATAACTTTTAATTTCAATAATTAAACTTCTATTTTAACTGTTTGATATGAGTTTCTTTTATCTACTATTCCTATAGGTAATAGTTGAAAGAAAAGCAGATTATGCACCTCGCTTTAAGTAATTTATATAGCCCTCGTGCCTGTTAGATTAGAGCCCTCGCTGACGCTCGGGCTCTAAATCAGGCACTCGGTGCAATAATAAATTACTTTGTGCTCGATGCAATAATCTACTATTAAATATTCATTACATTTAAAATTAATTATAAGGAATATGTTTGGCAGAATGAATCTTTTGCTCGTGCCTTTTTGCGTTACGACGTGACAGCTATTTGCACATGCGCAGTAGACGCCCAAAAACTATGAACTATTAGTTAATCTGTGGATATGCTGAGCGCCCTTGAATAAGCGCCATTTTTTTATTTTCTTGCTTGGTTCAGACATATTTTTTTATTTTCTCGCACAATGCATAGTAACATGTTGTATGATAAACGTGCGTAAGATGATTTCCGTCTCATGTCGATTTAGCCACTCATCGGAAATCACCTACTTTCCGCACTTGTAGCATAAATAACTATTTCACGCAAGCAAAGCCGCAACGAGAAGCGAGTTGTGTATACAAACTAAAGTTATTTGACTGATAAACTATCTGTTGAAATAGAGAATAGGAAAGGAAGTTTTGTGTGATGTCATGCAATTTGGCATAGTCCAATGTCAAATACAAATTTTTACTCAGAATCGATCTCTTGATCGTCGACATTAAAATACTTACTTAATTCAGTCGCCCAAAATGCCCGGCAAGCAAGCAATTATGTTAAGCCTATCGGTAATTGCTAATTGATTTATTGAATAAAAACACGTGTTAATCTTGATTCATTTGACTTGAGCAGAAATACCATACCGTATAACCTTGAATAATGTCGCCTAAATCAGATCCCAAGTTACATTGGCTACCTTTTTATTACAACAGTTACCTAACAATTACTAACACGCAATACTAGAATTATGGGTTGACATTATATTATTATTGAGGGTGTTATTATTAAATATCGTGCTTACTTACCTTTTTACTTGATTTAGTAGAAAATAACCTTTTTCTGTGGCTTAGCCCGCGTGAAAGTTAAAAATCATCCTATACGCCGCATACAAAGTATTCTTTGACTTCATCTAAGGTCTTTCACCAAAGGCCAATCTATCTTAGTACCAAAGTTTATAAAATTTGTTGTTTGTTTCTTCAGAGGTTTAGGCGTGAAAACTTTACAAACAAATAGATAGCCCGAGTTACTTTTGCATTTAATATTGGTATGGATTCTACCAGAGGCCACCGGCATTACTACCAGCATTCTATCAACCCAAGAGAACCTACTCTGGGTATAAAAAAACCTAATTCAGGACATGATCTATCCGTGTGCCAAGTTGAATCCTAACCCGATTAGCCGTTAAGAAGTGAGACGATAAGAAACAGACAGAGTTATTTCACATATATAAAATTAGTATGGACGGATTAGTTTGTATTCGTCGGTCATAAAGATAATTTCAGTAGCAACATAATAAACCGCATTTATTATTTTTATCATGATAACTTACTTTGAGATTTAAGATTATAATAATACAGGTGAAACTATTGTGTAATAATAGGCAGAGAGCACGAAATAACGTTTACCGACTTTTGAACTATTATGGAATATGTGACCGTGCCTGGATAAGTAAGGAGGAGGAGCTGAGAAGCTCGTGGCTAAATAATAACAGCCGCACGGGTCAATCATCAAGGTTAAGCAACGCTTGACGAGGTCGGTCCGTGGATGGGTGACCATTTTCAACATACCGAGTTTCCTCCGTGCCTCGGAAAGCACGTTAAGCCGTTGGTCCTGGCCGTCATTTGAAGATCTTTGACAGTCGTTACGGGTAGTCAGAAGCTTGAGATCTGACACCAGTCTTGTCAAGGAGTACCGTGTTACCCAGTTACTGGGTTGTGGAGGTCAGATAGGCAGTCGCTCCATGTAAAACACTGGTACTTAGCTGAATCTGGTAAGACTGGAAGCCGACCCCAATATAGTTGGGAAAAGGCTAGGCAAGATGATGATAACCGTGCCTGGATAAGGACAAAAATATTGTTCGTTTTTGTGGGGTTACCTTCGAGCTTAACATGGGCAAATACACTAATAATAAACTGCTTGAATCATAAAATATTGTGGTAGGTAATTTTGGTTATCATGTACTGCCGTGCACAGGCTTGCACAGAGGGAGTTCCTGTGTTGTCTTTTGAAAGGTCACGGGGTTCTGCGTGCTGATGGCGATCACCGGGTTGGTTTAAGATGACGACTATCGCCAACGATCTTGAGGGAACATAACGCGCACTCGTTTCACACCCACGCGACCCACCCAAAATTTAGTATTTTTTTGTACTTTCCTTGTTATTCTATGACTTTAAAATAAAACTCCAGATCAAAATGTAGATAGTTAAATTATCTTTGAGATGGTGTTGATTTAATTAAAATACGCCTAACGGTTTTGGTGTGATTGTCGTGTTTTTGTCCGTTTTAGACATAACTTAAATTAATTACATTATGTTATACGAATAAAACTCAAAATTTGCTCAAATCAAATTGCACTTAGTAGTTATAGGAAAACGAAAGCCGATTCAAAAAAGAAATATTACAAAGAGTTAAAACACTTAGTGATTAGTTCGTTGTACAACGAAAAAGTTGCGTACTTTAAGCACAATATAAATAATAGAATAAAAGAGCCTAAATTATTATGGAAAAATTTAAAGTCCACCTTATCGCCCTATAAGCCCAGACAAGACCTTCCGTCGCACTTTATAGATCCTGAACTAATTAATAATAATTTTTTAACTGTCCCCGGTAACCCCGTGGCAAGCACATCACTTTTATACTACTATGAAAATCATAAACACGGTGAGGAAATTTTTGTAATCAATCCAGTGGAAGAGAACGACATCTCTCGCATTGTCTCTAACCTTAAAAGTAACGCTGAAGGTTACGATAACATTACCCTGGATATGATTAACATGACCCTGCCGCATACGTTAACTATTGTAACGGACATAATAAACTGCTCCATACAGACGTCTACGTTCCCCGACCTATGGAAAACTGCCTCCGTTAGGCCCTTGCCAAAAAATGTTAATCCATCCACTTTGAAAGACCTACGCCCAATAAGTATATTGCCATGTTTATCCAAAGTATTAGAAAAGGTCGTTAGCCGCCAATTAACACTATTTTTGGAACAAAATAACGTCCTTCCTGATTTACAATCTGGTTTCAGAAAGCAGCGTAGTACATCCACTGCTTTACTGGATGTAACTGATAATATATTATCTGCACAGGATAGGGGAATGTGCTCTGTACTAGTTTTACTCGATTTTTCCCGTGCATTTGACGCAATTAATATTCCACTGTTACTATCCAAGTTAAATTATTATGGTTTCGACGCCGGTGCTGTGCAATGGTTCCGAAGCTATCTAACTAACAGGGAGCAACTTGTTGACTTGCGTTTGGGTGACGGCACTACCCTTAGATCGACACGCATTTCTGTAGAGAGAGGAGTCCCACAGGGCTCCATATTGGGCCCGATTCTTTTTATTTTGTACTGTGCGGATATTGTAAAGTGCCTCCAGAGATGCAAGTACCATATATACGCCGACGATGTTCAACTTTATATATCTTTTAGACCTGACGAGTACATTAGTGCCATTAAGGACCTTAACGATGATCTTCAAAGAATCGCCGCCTGGTCAGAGGAGAACTGCCTTTCGTTAAATCCAATTAAAACGAAATATATGGTGTTTGGCACAAGACAGCAGTTGGCTCGTTTACCTTTGACATTTGACTTGGCAATTATGGGCAAACCAATTGAGCGAGTGTATGAAGCGCGGAATCTAGGTGTCATTATGGATAAAGACCTCCGTTTTGAGAAACATGTAGCAGACTCGGTTAGAAACTGTTTTTATCGCCTAAAGGTTTTATACAAAATGAGACCTTATTTATCCGAAAGGCTACGAGAACAGCTAGTGGAAACCCTGGTTCTGTCCAGGTTGAACTACGCTGACACGGTTTACGGCCCACGCCTATTAGCTCGTACAGACCGTCTCATCCAAAGGGTACAAAACGCTTGTGCTCGGTTTTGTTATTATATTCCTTACAGAAGTCATGTAACACCTTTTCTGAACAGGCACTTTATACTGAAGATGAAGTCCAGACGCAAACTACACTTGGCTTGCCTTCTATTCGGTGTGGTAAAATATCAAAAGCCGGATTACCTTTATGACAAGCTAAGTTGGGTCGCGAGTAGACGGGGATGCGGTAGAAGACAATGCTCACAACAACTCTCGACTCAGTCTCAGGGTACAGCCGCTTTTAGAGGCAGCTTTCGTTATGCGGCTTCCAAAATATGGAATAACTTGCCACCACCGATTAGAATAATTAACACAATACATGTTTTTAGACGACGCTTACGGCAGTATCTCGTAGAAGCACAAAGGAAGCTAGATATGGTCGCACTAAATGTCTCAATTATATGATGTATTTATCTACCCACATAATTAGTAGTTTTTATTCTTGCAATGTTACTACTCATTTTCACACTATTTATGTACGTATTCTCATGTTCCTAACTATTTTAAACGGATACAAATTTATTTTATTTAAGTATACATACACACGTCACTTTGCAGTATAAAACTGATTTACATCCGTCACCTCAAACACCAGGTTCTGTTGAAAACCAGCGTCAGGCACTAGTTGTCTGGCATTATTGCTGAACAGGGCCTTTTTGGCGCAGCCGTGAGGCACACTTTCCTGCTAATTTCTTACGTCAGACTTTTTTTATTTTAATTTTAATTGCATTATATTGATGTATAATATTATGTTGTGTGTCTTTTAGTCTGTGCTAAATAAATTTATTTTCTTTCTTTCTTTCTTTCTTTTCTTTCTTTAAATTATTAAGAAAATTTACTAATATAACATATTTTTTCAAAGAATTACGACTAGCCATTTAGACGTGATTCTCTTTTTAAAATCAGTTACTCAAGGGAATCGGCGCCTTAAGTAAGGTCTTTCCCCAAAAGCACAGGCACCTTTTGTAGATTGCCGAATAAAACAGGTAATTGTGGTTGTAAGTATCGAAAATAATCCTTTATATATAATTTTAGGCACCATAGCCGTAACCTTGAGTATAGCTACCACACTTACAAAAGATCTCCCAAAAACCAACGTCCACTTACATTGCTTTCAACACCAAAACCATGTTAGTAAACAAACTCACACCGCTCCACTCTAAGATCAGAATATAATTCTTACACAAATTAAGTCAAAATGTTTACATTAGCGATTCAATCTCGTAAAAGTAAACAATATTCGTTAGTAATTCATTATTAAAGATAATAACGCTAGTTAATTATTATGACGTCATAATCCTGGTTAATGTAAGTCACGGATAAACAGTTTTTTGTAAAGAATATTTACTAATCTGCCAGCTTAAGGGTACACTAGTCGACGGCACGAACTATTTTGTGCGCGGGGCTAACATGCATTTTATATCAACCGACAAGACGTGCGGAAGAGATAGATGCTGTGATGAGCAGTAGGAATTAGGAAGCTAGTTCGCATACGAATACACACTTCTGCAAATTTGTAGCGAAATGGATAATGATTTAGGACGAAACCGAGCGCGCGAAATTTTATAAACAGATCTTTGGCAGTCTAGATATCATGAAAAAACGACTAAATCTATCTGTTCAAAATAAAATTATTTGCATCGTGAACTACTAATCTATCCCTGAATGGAGGATGTTTTGCAATTTAACGTCTTCTTATGGTATTTATTTGCGCCCAAAAATGCGTTAAAATTTGTGTCGAAATGTGGAACTTTCGACGCTCATAACTCTCAAATATTTACTTTTTTTACTTTTTTGCTGCCATACAGGGCTAGATAATGATGTGACAAATTGATATCACTTTATGTTTTGAACGTACATCGTCAAACAGTGGAATAGTCCCTAGACTACGTTTGTATGGAAGAATTTCCGACTAGTGTAACCTTAAGGTTTTCGCGCGCATTACAATTTAATGTAACGTTTTTGCGAATTTTAGACGCTGCGTTCGAATTAATGCTCACGGCGAGTGAGCATTTACCTGTAATATTTCTTTGTAACTTGTTTTAATTATTGATCCACGTCACCCGCGCTCGTGCCTTTGCTCGAAAAAATGTTACTTAAAAACGATCGTTGGTTTTAAAAATCAGATTGTAACAAAACATCGAGCGTCATTTTCGAAGTGTGGTTCGAGTTTTAAAAGCAGTGAATGCTCAGACAACAGTATGCTGGTGCCTACACTTATGTAAGGAAGTGAAGGTTGGGTATGGCAAAAAAGACATGAAAGTAGGATTAATGAAGTAGAAATGCGTTCCTTGCGAAGTATGTGTACTTTAAATGATAGATTGAGAAATGATGTAATAAGACAACGTTGTGGTTTAAAAGAAGATGTAGTGACTACAATTGAAAAGAGTATGCTTAGATGGTATGCCCATGTTGAGCTATGAATGACTCGTGGGGATATTATTATTTAGCCACGAGCTCATCTTACAGCACTTAATGTATTAAAAATAAATTGACTCGAAAGTAAAAAAAAAATTACAGAAAAAAAACAAACAAAGTAGATCATAGAACCTGCTCCTTTTTGGAAAGTCGTTTATAAAAATACATACAGTTGGACACAAATCCAGACTCCAGGATACTACTAAGTTTAATCCTATGATACAAGGACGAGCCTATAACCGTCGATCGGACACAAATGCAGACGCCGGGATACTACTAAGTTTAATCCTATGATACAAGGACGAGCCTATAACCGTCGATCGGACACAAATGCAGACGCCGGGATACTACTAAGTTTAATCCTATGATACAAGGACGAGCCTATAACCGTCGATCGGACACAAATGTAGACGCCGGGATACTACTAAGTTTAATCCTATGATACAAGGACGAGCCTATAACCATCAATCGGACACAAATTCAGACTCCGGGATACAACTAACTTTAATCCTATGATACAAGGACGAGCCTATAACCATCAATCGGACACAAATGCAGACTCCGGGATACTACTAAGTTTGATCCTATGATACAAGGACGAGCCTATAACCATGAAACGGACACAAATCCAGACTCTGGGATACTACTAAGTTTAATCCTATGATACAAGGACGAGCCTATAACCATGAAACGGACACAAATCCAGACGCCGGGATACTACTAAGTTTAATCCTATGATACAAGGACGAGCCTATAACGATCAATCGGACACAAATGCAGACTCTGGGATACTACTAAGTTTAATCCTATGATACAAGGACGAGCCTATAACCATCAATCGGACACAAATGCAGACTCCGGGATACTACTAAGTTTAATCCTATGATACAAGGACGAGCCTATAACCATCAATCGGACACAAATGCAGACTCTGGGATACTACTAAGTTTAATCCTATGATAGAAGGACGAGCCTATAACCATCAATCGGACACAAATGCAGACTCTGGGATACTACTTAGTTTAATCCTATGATACAAGGACGAGCCTATAACCATCAAACGGACACAAATGCAGACTCCGGGATATATGAAAAAATCCAATAACAATTTGCCCGACCCAGGTGTCAAACTCAAGATCCTCGTACTCTGCAGTAGCGTTTGCAATCAGTGGACCAACGAGGTTCTTTTACTCAATCAATTAAAATCAGAAGAAAAATAGACAGTATAAACTCGACAGGCCAAAATAACCTCTCCTTTTAAAAAGTAATTCTCATCTGTCATCTTCAGAACACAAAACAACATCTAGACTCAAACAAATGAAATAAACTTAGACTTTATTATTATTTCCTTTATTTAACAATTTTCTTATTATTTACATTTTAAATATTTTTATAAAATAAATTAGTAAACAAAAACATTTAAAAATATAAAAAATAGAGGCCCACCGGTATCGGGAACAGGGTCCAAGCTACCGGCGGTCAGGGCTCCAGAGAGAGGAACCTCCTAACTATACGAGCCGTGTCCAGCAGTACTGCTTTCTGGATCAGGCCCTTGACCCAGCTGCCTAACGAGAGCCTTCTAAGATGTTGGTCGAGGCTCGTGGCTATTAAGCCATTGGCTGACACGACTATCGGTACAATGATCGCTGTGTCCACATCCCACATGTCGACAACCTCGCGAGCCAAGTCAAGATACTTGATTTGTTTATCTTTCTCGGCTTTCACGAGGTTCCCGTCATGCGGGACAGTTATGTCAACAATCATTGCACGCCTCTCGATTCGGTCCAACACCACTATATCAGGCTTGTTAGCGATAATAGTCCTGTCAGTGATGATGGACCGATCCCAGTACAATGTGATATTGCCATTTTCGAGAACTGGGTCGGGCACATACCTGTAGTACGGTACCTCCGATGCCACAAGAGTGTATTTCAGAGCAAGTTGCTGGTGGATGATCCTGGCTACAAGATTGTGCCTATGCAAATACTCTTCGTTAGCTAGACGAGAACATCCAGAGATAATGTGGCGGATCGATTCACCCGGGCGGTGACATGCCCGACAGATGTCAACCGTGCCATCCTTCACAATAAATCTCCGGTAGTTATTCGTCATGATAACTTCGTCCATAATTGCACAGACAAAACCTTCGGTTTCCCCAAAGAGGTCACCGAAACGCAGCCAGGCTACGGACGCTGCTTGTCTACATCAGACCCATGTAGGGCCCGGAAAAAGCGTCCGTGAAGCTCCTTACTCTGCCATACTTCCCTACGGTCGTTAGTTTCAAGCACTACAGGCTTGCGCCAGTTCTCATTCGCCATGGAGAGCGGGGTGAGTCCCTTGTCCACTGCTACTACATCTCGATGCATACCTACGTCGGTGTGTAGAAAATATTCCCTGAGATTGCATATCTCGCGGTTGTGGAGGTTTTTGGCATTTAAAAAGCCTCGGCCTCCACACTTCCGCGGGATATACAATCTCATGACTGACGATCGTGGGTGATGCATTCGATTTGCAGTCAGCAGTGTACGGACCCGCCTATCCAGGGCGTCGAGTTCCGTTTGAGTCCATTTGAGTACGCCGAAAGAGTACATCAATACCGGCATGACCCAACCGTTGAAGGCGCGCACCTTGTTTCCGCCTGAAAGAAGGCTATTGAATACCTTTTTCAGGCGGCCAAAGAAGCGTTCCCTCAACGATTGCTTCATGTCAGTAGTGCTGATACCTAACGCTTCCGACATACCCAAATACTTATAGGTTTCGTTTGGAGAGAGGGATCTCAGGTTTATGGAATCCGCGAGTTGAATTCCTACGGATTCCACAATCTCCCCTCGCTTTACATGCATGACCGCACATTTGTCCACACCAAACTCCATCCTGATGGCGTTACTAAAAGTTTCAGTTACTTTCAGTAGCTCCATCAGCTGAAGATTGCTGGGGGCAAAGAGCTTCAGATCATCCATGTAAAGGAGGTGAGATATAACCTGACCACCTCTCTTCAACCGATAGCCTAGCCCTGAATTCTCCAGCAGCATGCTTAGAGGATTCAGGGCTAGGCAAAACCAAAGTGGACTCAAACTATCGCCCTGGAATATACCTCGCTCGATCCTTACAGGTTCGCTATTCCTCTGGATATTTCGACATCCTGGATAGCGAAGGACTGTGCTCCATTGCCCCATACACGACATCAGGAAGGTGCGTAGAGTTGTATCTATTTTATACAATTCTAGCACCCTCATGAGCCATGTATGAGGCACCGAGTCATAGGCCTTCTTATAATCTATCCAACATGTCGACAGATCCTTTCGGGAACGCCGAACCTGTTGGCTAATGGCCATATCAATAAGGAGTAGCTCCTTAGTACCGCGAGACCCGTTCCTACATCCATTTTGAGAGACCGACATGATCGAATTATCGTCGACGTGTTTATTAATTTTAACTCTCAAAATGGATGTAAGAACCTTATAGACCGTTGGTAAACATGTAATAGGTCTATAATTTTTGGGTTCCGCGGTGCTACCAGATTTGTGGAGCAGGTGGGTTATTCCTGTTGTAAGGAACCTGGGTAGCGAACCAGACTCCAAGGCTACCTGGTACTGAGATGCCAAACGAGCGTGCGACCTTTGTAGCCACTTTATCCAGAAGTTGTACAGCCCGTCCGGCCCTGGAGATTTCCAGTTCGGCAACGGGCGGACTGCACGGGCTATATCTTGGGGGCTGATCGTGATAGCCCCCATTTCTTGTATTGGATCGCATGCTCGTTCGACCTCCCGAGTCCATTCACCTTCGGTGTGACTGACAGGCACCGACCAGATGCTACGCCAGAATGAACACATAGCGTCATCATCCGGCAGGCGCGTATCAGTCACACCTTGGTCGGGTCGCTCCCAAGCCCGATAAACCCACCTTTCATTACTTTGGAATGTACGATTCTGGGTGTATCGCTCCACTCTCCGCCTATACCTACGAATACGGTTTGCCCATGCAAACACTTTTTGCTTCAGGAAGTCGATGCGCTCTGTGACACGGGATATATAGTCTTGGGGGCTGACATCAGTCCCCGAAAACGCCCGTCTCACAAAGCGCATCACTCTTGGCCGATTATTGCCCTCCCTGAAACAAATTAGTTTGCCGATGAGTGCTCTGGCCCCACCAATACGACGTTCGATCCTGCACTGCCAAGCTGGTACGGCTGGTTTCGGTCGTGTAGCTCTGTCATCTACAAATTTGACGTGGGCTACACGACATGCCGCTACAGCCGCGCAGTACATGATCGAATGTGTATCAGTGAGGTCTTCGCAGTTATCAAAATAGTTTGACAACTGCGAATCCAGAACAGCCACCAGTGCCCTATTTTTGTTATGCATGGGCAAACGAGGTAATCGTGGCCTAAGTTCGAGCGGCATGTAGCGATAATCCCGAATAGCACACTCCAAAGCACTCCTCAATTCCTCATTGCACTGGTTACTTACGTTTGTAACCCTGTCACTACTATCCTCGTCAGCGTGGTTGGACTGTGGTTGCACCACGGCCTGCGACGATGGGGCAGTGACACGGTTACACATTTCCGTTCGGAGGCGATCAAGCACAGTATCATCCAACATACGATTACGCTGGATGACCCGTACCTGATCCGAAAGTCGTTGGGCCGAAACGTTGACAGCCGGCTCAAGCACCTGAAACAAAGAGAGCATCCGGACACGGTACGCGGTCAGATTGTTTCCTCCCTCTGTAGCCCCATAGTATGCGCGCATGACATTTTCGTTAATGGATTGTGTCCATCTCATGCGCTGCACACTTCCGCCGGGTGCTGGGACCCTATCAGAGACCGGTAAGCCTCGAGGTCCTAAGCGGTCCGGCGGCCGGCGTCCTCCCCGTCGACGCGTAGGTGGTGGTGTCGTCGGCGGCGAGAAGTACTCATCGCTCGAGCTCGACGCAACTGCCACGGCCGGTGTCACAGCACTCACGGTGGGGGTGGGGCTGGGTTCCGGCGACGGCGAGGCGGAGCTGGGCGACGAGGCCGGAGGTGGTGGGCGTGCTTTTCGTGCTGCAGCTCTTGTCAACATGTCGATTTACATTTTTTTTCTCTTGGTGTTGTTGATTTTGGTCATGTTTAAATATCCGGTGCTATTGCAGGTTTTTTTTTATTGATTCTATGCATTTTGTGTCTTTTTCTTCAGATAATTGTACTATTACTTGTAAATATTTAAAAGGAAAATTCGGAGAGAAAAAATTTGACATCCGCGTTGACAGCCGAGCCACAGATATAGATATATTATTATTATAATTATTAAGCTGCTTGTAACTTCTAAAATTGAGACTCACATTGAACAAAAATTATGTTATCTTCAGTAAGTTATTTAGCAAGATAATACAGCGGTTGAGCATATGATTAACAGACTTTACAGGTAAAAGAGTAAGTTTATTAATTAAGGTAAATCATTTATTTTTTTATAGAGATAGTGGTGGCCCAGTGATAGCAGACGCGCCTTACAATTTGTAGTTCGTGAGTTAGAATCAAGGCAGGCGCTTTACTTTGTGTAAATTATATTATTATACTGCTCTCAAAAAGGTGAAGGAAAACATCGTGAGAAAACCGGCATGTGAAATCCACCAACCCGCACTGGGCCCGCGTGGTGGATTACGGCCCATTCCCACTCGCAGGGAGGAGGCCTGTGTCGCAGCCACGGAGCACAAAGCTCCGTGGTCGCAGCAGTAGGAATATTAAAAGGCTGATGATGATGGTATATATTTTGGTACAAAAATATGCTGCTATTAAAACCATTGACACGTTATACATCGGGGGTTCTCCATAATCTCTTAGAGTAAGGTTATTTTGAGTGTGTGTAAGGGACAGATGTATATGACTTGTATACATCTGTGCCTTACGCACAATCAAAATAACCTTACTCTAAGAGCTTAAGGTCACCACCCAGTTTAAAATTACAACAAGCATTGTCGTTGTTCTAGTTTGCAAATGCAGTTTTAATATCTTACAGATCCTAGGTTCGACTGGTTCAGAAGAAATGTTTCTGACAAAGAATTTTCAATATCTGTACCAAAGTCTGAATCTGTGTTAAGTGAATTAAGTACATTGATACTAGGTACATATACGAGTGTTATATTGTTATAGCTTGTGAAGATTGAACATGTATTTGCAATTTATGATCCGATCCATTTTTAGTAGCTATATCTATGCTTTTGAGAAAGGTATCAAAACAATAGAAACAGCTACTTAAAATTCAGTCCAAGTGTAACATCAAAATGATGCCCGTCAGTTGTGACAGAGGGCGCCGTGTAGCCATTTTCATGGCATTTCTCTTTGCTACAAAAATGTAGTCATAAAATAAAAGGGTTTAGCTGTTTCTGTTATAGTAGATAAGTGAATAGGAAAGGTAATAAAAAGTATCTTATAATTGGGCTGAAAAAAAACAGTAAATCTATACTCTGTTTTTTTATTTCGTAGATATTAACTGACATATCACTTTACCGTTACGTATAAATAGTGTCGTCTAAAATGGAAACGAAGATCTAAAATGGAATTATTTCACGGAAAAAAATACATTTGTTAAGAAACTAGCGTCTCTTATTTAGTTTCTTCACATTTATGTCAGACTTATTTTTATCTATCGCATTTATTATATTGTTGAATTCATATTTAACACAATTAAAGTTTATGTACTATGTGTATGAATACTGTTATATTGAAATCCGTTTATATTCATAAAACATTTATTTACAACAATTAGTAAAATTAAATTGAGGAAATTAAAATTAAGTAGAGTGCAGTGGTGGCCCAGTGGTATCGGCCGCGACTTACAAGTTGTAGGTCGTGGGTTCGAGCCCAGGCAGGCGCTTTACTTTGTGTAAATTATTTCATCACCACTGCTCTCAAAACGGTAAAGGAAAACATCGTGAGGAAACCGGCATGTCCTAGAACCAATAATTCGAAGACATGTGACATCCAAAAACCCGCGTTGGGCCCGCGTGGTGGATTACGGCCCATTCACTCTCACAGAGAGGAGGCCTGTGTCCCAGCAGTGGGAACATTAATAGGCTGATGATGTGATGATGATGATGATGTGAAATTGAGGAATCATATCACATCGATTCGATGAACCACTTATGATTGAGCCTTACCTACACCACTATGCACCGCGCTTACAACATTAAAAAAAATAAAGTCATTTTCAGCTGTCAGTTTAGTCCACGAAATAAAAAATCACAGTATAGATTACTTGATCCTCAACCGATATGACTTTAAACATTGTGTGTACTTATTTTAGGACACTCTTTATTCATCATCCCAAAGTCTGTATTCCCCATGCGGTGGTAGAAGGTGCACCAAAATACACACATATTTCGGCAGTTATTTTCAATTCCTATGTAAGTAGGCGAGCCTATTTCCATCAACCGCGTCAAGTCCAGACTCCAGGCTGCTCCAGACAAATTCCAGTTCCAAAAACCCCAAAAAAAATTTGCCCGACCTGAGAATCGAACCCAAGACTTTGTGACCTCTCAGACCAACGAGTTAGTTCTAATAAAACTAAACAGCTTAATAATGTGCCCATATAGAATAAAAAAATACAAATAAAACAGCAGGAACAAGGCTGGTCCTCTACCCGACATTACACTCTTTACTACAGATGACGTTCTGAAGCAGTCCTTCCACTCACAAAACCTCATCTTTAGTCAACAAAACATGTGATCGTTTTCCTAAGAGGACCTCTACGCACGGATGAATATCACTTTCATTGTCCTTTGTATAGTACAAGTCAAATAAAAACCTTTTAAAAGCCTTTGTGGAGTACAAAACGGTTTTATATAACCTATGTGAACAATATACGTGATTGTGTTCCAGTATGTAAGGAAATTGTGGAGGAATTCAATGAGCTTGGAAGAGATAGCCCGTTGTCTGTAAACTTGGAGAAATTGAATTCAAGCGATATAACATCTTATATAAGAGGCTATAGTTCTGCACTCGGGTGGAAAGTTTTGAGTATGAATGGGGATGGGTATAACAATATATTGTTTTGATGGCCAAGTCGTGCGTAAGATGGTAATGGCTCGGAAGGTAGTCATTACTGAAACTTCGGCTGATAGAGTTAAAATAGCTTCTTGCCAGGATTTAAATATTTCACCGTTGTATCCCACAACCTCAAGCATGAGAGGGCTGATACGATCAGATTTTTTTCTTATCTAATGTAATTTCCTAGTTAATGGGTTGTGGAGGATAGATATAGGCAGTCGCCCTATGTATAATACTGGTACTCAGTACTGCATCTGGTTGGACTGGACGTTAATTAAACTCAGTTAGGCAGAATGATTGTAAAAGATAATTTCTGAAACCAAGTACCTACTGTTACCATTATAATAAAAAATCTTTGACTAAAAGAAAGTTACACTAGTGCTAAGTATCATACATTTTGTGCTAGACTTAACTTTTGCACTAACGAAGACATGAGCAAAAGCAGGGCCTGAAACGGTTTACTAACAGTTAATTGATCCATAAACCGTTGGTCAACATTATTTTTAAACCATTAACTTTTCATCCAAAAGACTTGTCAGCCACGAACGTTTCGCCAACATAACTCTACGTCAGTGAATGCTTAACCAACAGAATGTTTTGACCAATTACTTTTTACCCAACGAACAATTGGCCAACAGACACCGGGACAGTTGAAAGTAAATAAAGTTACAGTATCATGTTTTTTTTTTTATTAAAAAAACGTTGCCCCACACTAGGCATTTCTTCCTGTATTGTGGGTGCGTTTACAGTCATATAAACTCACATACACAAACACCCGAATTGTTGTCATTGTGAATATTGCTACGTAACGGTTGGGCAATTTGATAATTATGGTCAATGAATTGGTCAAAGATCGCTTATCGCAAAGCGAGCTCGGGAGCTTAGGGCACCCTGACACGGATAGGTTACGTTCGACGGAGATGACGAATTCAGCGCCTGTTATCTCCTTTATGTTAGGTTACTTTAGACCCTGCAGACAGAAATAGGGGGCTCCTTCGATTTTGTTGCTTAACCTTACCTATCATCATCATCAATACATATAATAAATCTGTAGAATTTTTGTCTGTTTGTCTGTTTGTTTGTACACGCATCACGTGAAATGTACTTGAAGAATTACTTAGTTTTTGTTTCATTGCAATCGGTTCACTCTATCAAAAGTTAGATGAATTTAAAGTGTTCAAGAAGTAAAATTATCACAACACACGCAATTCAGATACTCGGACAGTTGAACTCGATATTCGATAGATGGCGTTGTGCATTTGAAGTATTTTATGAATGGCGATGTTAAAATTCACCGCGAAAGAATGATGGCTATAGAAAAAAAATTGGTAGGTAGGTAAGTAGGGTAGGGTTGGCAGACAGATGACGGGAGCGAAGCCGCGGGCACAGCTAGTACTATATTAAAACCAATAACACAATACAGTTTGGGCGAAATGTTATGGTTCAAAACATTCTGTTGATTACGAGTAAGCATTCACTGACGTAGAGTTATGTAGCTGAAACATTCTTGGGTGAAAAGTCTTTTAGGATGAAAAGTTAATGTTTTAAAGATAATGTTGACCAACGGTTCATGGACCAATTGTTTGTAAACTTTTACAGTTTCTCAGATAGGAGGCCTGTGTCCCAGTAGTGAAAACATGGAAAGGCTGGAGATGATGATGTTAAAAAGGTCACCCATCCATCGCCCAACCTCGACAAGTGATGCTTAACGTTAAAGGCCAATTCAGCCACGAGCTCCATCATAAAAGTGTTTGATAAACAAATATACCTAGCCAATTTCAAAGTTTGCGCCACGCCAAACATTGTTAGGAAACCTCAAACAAACAGTACAGCAATAAAACCCTTTGAACAGCATCTAGACAGAAAGTTTAAAGCTAGGCATCCAATAAAACTGAGGCGAGTAGTAAAACAAACCAATAAAGTTAGTAACAGATCAACTGAAACTCCTCAGCGCCAAATTACTGCTCTATCCGTTGAGATAGTTTGTAAACCTTGGGCTGGGTTGGGTTGGGTGGACACGGCGCGGCATACGCTGGCAGAGTGTGCCGCTTGGGAGGAGCCACGCCGTGCCCTCATCTCTGAAGTGGGCAGTGACCTGTCGCCTCCGGCCGTAGTCGAGTCTATGGTCGGCAGCGAGGAGTCCTGGGACGCGGTGGTATCCTTCTGCGAAACAGTCGTCTCGCAGAAGGAGGCTGCGGAGAGGGAGAGGGAGATTTCATCCGCTAACCCGATCCGCAGCAGACGCGCTGGGCGTCGGCGGAGGGCAGACAACGCCCTCTTCCGGCCCCCCTAAATGGGTCCTAGGGCGACGGACTCGGGGACGTCCGTCGCCCCCCACACATCTGGACCCGAGGTGGTGGCGCGTAGTGTTCCACGCGCGCCGCTCTTAGTCGTTGCGGGGGGTGCAAACACCTCACTCCCCCCCAACCCGAGATCGAGGCCCGCAGTGGCGGGCCGGCACTAGCTGGGGGTTGCGGAAGTATCGTTGTTCCCGCGACCCCCAGCGTAGGTGTGAGATGGAACACCGGGGTGGTTTTTAGTCAGTACGAATCTGACAGACCCCTCCGCCCTCCCCAGGGCGGAGGACATCCAATGAGGATTTTCCACCCCGAAAAAAAAAAAAAAAAAAAAAGGGTTACACCGAGACATAACTTTTAATTTTTTTTATTTGTTGATAGGCTCCCGCATTAGTAGAACATTTAATCTTTAAACCCTGCTACGGTTGACCGATCATAACGCCTGTATGACCTGAGGGGGTAGGCATTGGCACAGTATTTTTTTTTACTTTACATTTGTGTCATGGGCATATTAGTTATAGCACACTATAATTTCGTTACTATATCTGTGATTTTTAATTTCGTAGACTAAACTGACAGCTGTCAACCACCATTTTTTTTTTAAATATTGCAAGCATTGAGCATAGTGTTGTAGGTAAGGCTCCTCAATTAAATTTTACTAATTGTTCACGTAAACGTAATATATTTAAATATAACAATATTATAAATAATACAAATTGTACATAAACTTTTATTGTAATAAATGAAACTGTTGAATCCAACAATAAAATAAATGCGATCGATACTTCGATCAATTATTGATCGAAGGATCGACAATCAAATGAAGTCTGATATAAATGAGTAGAAATTAAATAAGGGCCGCAAGTTTCTTAACATATGTATTATTTTTGCCGTAAATAGTAAAATTTTCGATCTACTTCGATTTTCGAACAACTTTAACGACACTATTTTTATGCAACGATAAAGTGACAACCCCCCAAATTTCAGTTTAGTCTACTAAAATCAGTAAAGTACCTTTGTATGTGTAGCACACCAATATTTCACCCGTTAGGTTTAAGATTCATAAAAAATAGGAGCCAAGCCTAAATCATCGGGCTGCTACAGGCAAATTCCAAATAAACAATACTATAGCCATATTTGGGTATCCTGATGGTAATACCCAAAACCACGGGGCCCGAAATTGGGTTGGAACCCAAGACCTCACAAGAGATAGTTCGTCGCAAATACTGAGTTGGGTAACCTTGTAAATACTTATTCAGAACTTAGGAAAATAAGTTAGACCATTGTTCTAGACTTTTACCACAGAATAAATAATAGTCTTTTACATAGTTGTTTAACAACACAGTAATTAGTAGAGGTACCTTAAACAAAGGTATATATTTTGTAAATTGTATACTTTGCTCTTCTTAGCTTCATTAAAATTATTTGTTAGGTAAATAGTAAATAGATAGCTCTTTATTGTACACCATTAGGGCTCCTTCAATTAAGACTTTTGGTGCGGGACTGCTGCGGTGCCACTGCGCAGCCGTGTGTTTGTCAATTCTTCGGGCTATGTCGGTAACCCTGGTTCTCTCGCGGATCTCTAAATTTCATCAGTTCAGAGAAAAATAACTTTTTTCTCGGCAGTTGGTTTCAAAAACGTAAAACTTAGGTCCCAAAGACACCGACTTCCGAAAAGAAAGTTATTTTTCGCTTTGTAGTTTTTTTTTTGGAAGTTGGTAATTTTATTTTGTTAAAATAGTACATTATGGCACAAGTGTGCAACGTTGGTGATTACCGCTGAGGCGCCATTGAGACCCGAGCCGTAGGTGGGGGTCTTAAGAGAGCCGAGGACGGTAATAATCAATACACACGTGAAGAAAATAATACAAAAAAAAACATTTTCAAAGTAATTTTTTTTCGCAATGGCGGGCGCATAGGAAAACTGATTAATTTTAGTTTTCCTATGCGCGCGCATTTAACAATGGCGATCGGCCATAGACTAAAAGAATGAGGTTTTTTTTTTGGCTTTTCGTGGCTAGTGTTTTTTTTAGCCACGTACAAAATAGGGAATTTCAATTTTAGTTTATTACAGAGCAAATAAAATTTATATTTGAGTGAAAGTTTGATTTATTAAGCACGTATAGGTTGAAATTATCTATTTAAATACGAAGTTGCATGAAATGAGCAAGCAATAGGTAAATTAATTTATTTAAGAACAGAGGTACATTAATTTATTTTAGAAACTTTTTTAAGAACAAAGCAACTTAACCAAAAAATTAAAAAAAAAACTCAATAACTCACTTGTGAATAATAGCATTGAAAAAGTCACAGTTTGGTAACAGGTATCATTATGTGCCTAATTGCGGTGAAATTAGAGCCACTTCATGAGCAAGTGCGTTGAAAAGTTTTTTACCCTTTTTAAAGGTTAGTATGTAGTATGCTGAACCATCCATTTATTAAGACTACGGACATCTCTTGTACTTTAGAGAACAAAGTTAAGAAATATAAGACAGCTAAGCTAGACAAAGTGTCACAATAATAGATAGCATTCGTAGCAAAAAAAAATCTAAATCTATGGCATTAGCGACGGTTGAAATGCCAAAATGTTAGAGATTGATCACGTGACATTTTGAAAGCGCTTTTTGGCATTTTACTATCGCTACTCTTTCGTTGATAGAAAGTCACTTGTCTAGGGCCTAAGGACAGTTTATTTTTAATTACATCAATACTAATACTTGTTTGGAGCTTGTGGCTAAGTAATAACAGCCGCACGGGTCGATCATCAAGGTTAAGCAACGCTTGACGAGGTCGGTCCGTGGATGGGTGACCATTTCAACATACCGAGTTTCCTCCGTGCCTCGGAAAGCACGTTAAGCCGTTGGTCCCGGCTGTCATTTGAAGATCTTTGACAGTCGTTATGGGTAGTCAGAAGCTTGAAATCTGACACCAGTCTTGCCAAGGGGTACCGTGTTACCCAGTTACTGGGTGTGGAGGTCAGATAGGCAGTCGCTCCATGTAAAACACTGGTACTTAGCTGAATCCAGTAAGACTGGAAGCCGACCCCAATATAGTTGGGAAAAGGCTAGGCAGATGATGATGATTACTAATACTTGTTTAAATTTTAATAAAGCAGACATCTTAGTGTTAACAAAAATTTGTGATAGTAAAGTTTTTATTGAATTTAAAAGAAATCTAAAAACAAAGTCTAAGTTAACAACTTCTATAATTGGGTACTAAAGTCGTTTGTCATCTTTTTTACAAGAATGTTTGCAAGATAAAATTGTAGAGAAAAGTTTTGTGAAAAATAACCGTTGTTTGAAAATTATTGGACAGATAACTTTGTGAAAAATTGACATTAATTTACATTCTATAATTACTTTGATTCTTATAGCATTAAAATGAGTTTATGCAAAGACACATAAATTGCTACACTGAAGTTTTAGTGGGTGAGTATATAAGAGGAAGTTTGAAAGTGGAATCAGCGACAGAAAAGTTGAAAGGAAACCTTTTAGCCTGGTATGGTCATGTGATGGGAAGGGATGAAATGCATGTTACTAAAAGAGTTATGAATATAAATTTGGATGAATGGAGAGGGAGGGGACGGCCAAAGAAAAGATATATGGCCTATGTGATAGGGTGGCGGAGGACAGGACGGTATGGAAGAAGAAAACTTGTTGTGTCGACCCCAAGTAACACGGGTTATGGGCAGGAAGATGATGAAGTTATAGTGGGCACAAAATAAATATTTTATACCTTTCAAAGACCAGAATTAAAAAAAAATTCATAATCTTTTTCATTGTGCTTGTTTGCTGCCACTCACTCAAATGCAAAGAATTGTCTACACACTGTAGAGGCAATTATCAAACAACACAAAAATACTAGCTGTCGCCCGCGGTTCTACCCGCGTGTAATTAGCACTTCCCCCACTTCACCTCCATTTCAGCCAAGTTGGACAATATATTTATAAATAACATTCTATTTGTACAAGATCATTATCACTGTTGAGTTTCATCAATATCCGTTCAACAGTTTTTGAATGTTTCAGTAAAAAAATATTCATCTATCTCTTGCTCCCATTTTTGGTGTACAATAAAGTATATTCTATTCTATTCTATCTATCTATACCTACATTCATAATAATATCATCTAAATATAATAATATCAAAGCCATTGAAATAATTTCTTGAACAACATTCTGAACAATCCTTGACTGTAGTACTTACAAATTATTGTGTATAATCAACAAGACAACATCAAAGTAACTCCAAGTCAAATAGTTAGAACAACCCTAGCAGACTAGCAGTCTAATATAAACTCAGCCTGAAGCAATAACTCTAGCTCTGAGTATCGGATGTAACATAGACACTGTAAATATTGAGACAGAAGTTATGAAGACATCTTAAGGTTCCCCTAGTCGACGGCACGAACTGTTTTGTACGCGGGGTTAAAATGCATGCTATCTCATCCGACAACACGTGCGAAAGAGGAAGATGCTGTGATGAGCAGTAGGAAGCTAGTTCGTGTACGAATTAGGACTTTTGCAAGTTTGTAGCAAAATGGATGATGATTTAGGACGAAAATGAGCGCGCGAAATTTTATAAACAGACCTTTGGGAGTCTATATATATCATAATAAAACGCCTAAATGTATATTTTCAAAATAAAATTATTTGCTTTCTTGAACTACTTATCTATCCCTGTATGGAGGCCGTTTTGCGTAATAATTAGTGTTGTTGTGAACTATGGAACTTTTGACGCTCATAACTTTCAAATATTTTCTTTTTTACTTTTTTGTTTCCATACAGGGCTAGATAATGATGAGACAAAATTATATATTTTTTTATTTTGAACGTACATCGTCAAACAGTGGAGTAATCCCTAGACTACGTTTGTATGGAAGAATTATCGACTAGTGTAACCTTAACTAACAATATACTAGCTGTTTCTCTTTTAAAATCTTTACCTCTAGTTTTATATAGGATTTGGAGATTATACGGAACAAACAGACATACATTCTTAAAAATTGTGTATTTGTTATTAGTATCGTATATTATTTCACATCCATTCAATAAAACTTTGTCATTTTGATGTAACATACCAATACTTCAATTTTATTTGTGTAGATGAAAAACTCACGCCTTTTACCCGTGGGGGTAGGCAGAAACTACAGTACGCCTTCTGCTACACAATCTTTAAACTCCTTTTGTTATTTTATCCATGTATCAAATAATTGAAAAAGGTAATCTTTAAAATAACAAATCGTTAATTCTCTCGTCACATATTTCGTAGGATAAGCGAAGCAGGTGAAACCACGGGCAATAGTTATGAAAAAAAAGTTAATAAAATTAAAAACCCGACTGCTTAAAAAGCGAACTTAAAAGATGTAAACAAGAAGAAAGTCTTGCTGTGCAGTTGGAGCTGGCTGACCAAAACCAGATGTATCCTCCGACTGCACCACAAGATTTTCTTTTTTTTTCGAATGTTTTTAGCTTTACTTTTTTTCGAATGTCTTTAAACATGTAAGTGGTCTATATTTTTGTAATCACCTCTAAAAACCCTTTTATTTTGATACCCCACTCGATGGGTTTCGAAGAAAAAAAAATTGCAACGCCTACAATATGGCGCCCAAAATCCGCAATGTTTCTTTTTTTTTAACGGTACTTATCTAAGAACACTTGGGCGGCCAAGACCTATCTAACGATGTCTTAATTATAAAAATCTGTCAAGTGGTTTGAAAGATACGAGGTAATAAAGAATATTACATACATACAAGATACGCGCGAATAACATAACCCTTTCCTTTCAGCCGGGCAAACATACAATTCAAATTTTAGTACAAAAACAGTGAAGGCATAAAGCTCAAGGAACAAGATCAAGGATGCTTTTTAAAACTACAATCCAATAAGACCGGCTAGAAATAAAAGTTTGATGATTGATATAAAAATAGAGTTTTAGATTGAATTAACTGAAAGTTATAAAGCGTTTATTTTATAAGAGAAAATGCGGGCAGAGAAAACCTACTGAATTTCCTTAATCAACATCATCAGCCTTTTTATTTTCCCACTTCTGGGACACTGTCCCCTCCTCTCAGTGAGAGGAAATGGGCCGTAAATGCCAACATGCAGGCACAATGCAGGTTGGTGGATGTCACATGTCTTTGAGTTTTTGATTCTAGTACATACCGGTTTCCTTATGATGTTTTCCTTCACCGTTTTGAGAGCAGTGGTGATGAAATAATTCACACAAAGTAAAGCACCTGCCTGGGTTTGAACTCACGACCTACAACTTGTAAATCGTATTATATATGTTACAGTTAAAACCAGTTTTTACATAGAACGCGTTTTTCCTAGTTAAAACTAGTTTTTACTAAGTGCCTTTGTTAAAACTAGAAATACCTAGTCAAAACTTTAATTTACCACTGATATATTTGCTTTTCAGATAAAACTAGTTGTCACTCCAAGCTTTAATTAAAACTAGCACTAGTTATGGGCAATGAATTAGTCCAAGAGTGAGCGAAGCGAGCTCGGCAGCTTAGGGCACCCCGACACGGATAGGTTAGGTGCGAAAGAAATGACGGGAGCTGAAGTGAGCGGGCAAAGCAAGCGAACTCAGCTCCCGTCATCAAATTTGTACACAGTGCTTCTAAAGACAATGTATCATCAAAAAGGAAAACATAAGGGCACAGTACATATCTTTCTTGTTCAGTTTATGAAATATCTTTTAAATTGATCTAATATTGGAGGAGGAAATAGGCGAGAGCCAAACATCGAATTATGACTTTTTACTTAGGACATTGCGTCATTGCGCATTGTCTTTTAACGATCATCGGCTAAAAATTGATATTTATTAGTTTCAGACAAATTATGGGCGAATACTTTGAAACTAAAAGCTAAAATTTGTTGCTTTGTTGTTACTTTATGCTAAAAAATATATGGAGGTGGCCTTAATGTAATTGGTTTTCTACCTATCAACCTTTGGCTGAGTGATAGTAATTATATTACATCGAAACCTATCACGTCTGCTGTGATTAGCAAAATATTTAATTTTGATATTTAGACTTGTCTACTAACAGATAGGTTATTGAAATCGACCGTTAATTAATAAGACAAAAGGTCGCTAACCTCTTAACATTTCGAAACCTAAATGAATAAAAACTTGCAATGCATTTTTTCGATGAAAACAAAAGATAACGTCACTTATTTTGAGTTGACATAAACAAACATTAGTACCTGATGGGAACCCGACAGCTGATAATAATGACAGTGATATATTTATCGAAATATTTTTAATTATGCATGTAATGGTCTCGAGCTTATGTTGACGACCTCTAACGGGTCAGATAACGATATCACGTCAGTATACTTATGTCTGGAAGCCTTCACCTTCAGGTATATGTTATAATTATCTTTATTATAATTATACCATATCTAGTCTGTTAACGATCATCGGCTAAAAATTGATATTTATTAGTTTCAGACAAATTATGGGCGAATACTTTGAAACTAAAAGCTAAAATTTGTTGCTTTGTTGTTACTTTATGCTAAAAAATATATGGAGGTGGCCTTAATGTAATTGGTTTTCTACCTATCAACCTTTGGCTGAGTGATAGTAATTATATTACATCGAAACCTATCACGTCTGCTGTGATTAGCAAAATATTTAATTTTGATATTTAGACTTGTCTACTAACAGATAGGTTATTGAAATCGACCGTTAATTAATAAGACAAAAGGTCGCTAACCTCTTAACATTTCGAAACCTAAATGAATAAAAACTTGCAATGCATTTTTTCGATGAAAACAAAAGATAACGTCACTTATTTTGAGTTGACATAAACAAACATTAGTACCTGATGGGAACCCGACAGCTGATAATAATGACAGTGATATATTTATCGAAATATTTTTAATTATGCATGTAATGGTCTCGAGCTTATGTTGACGACCTCTAACGGGTCAGATAACGATATCACGTCAGTATACTTATGTCTGGAAGCCTTCACCTTCAGGTATATGTTATAATTATCTTTATTATAATTATACCATATCTAGTCTGATAACTTTTTGCTATTAACCAAGTAATCATTCAGATTTCGGGCAGTTACTTAGAAATTCCTGTAGCAGCATCAACGCCGCCACCTACGAACTAGTGACATGACGTCACACAAATCCTGCATCGCGCAATTCAACAGTCCGACAACAAACGTTGGGCAGTTGCCCGGACCAGACGCAAGTCCTTTCTGGTCGGAGGTTCCTCCCCTTTCAATGGAGGCTTGTGGCACTTTACACACGGTTCAGCATGCGCCCATATTCATAATAAACTATAGCTAAGATATAGCGAAAAACTAAATGACACAAATGTTTTCTTGTAGATATTAATGTCAACTGTGTCAGCAATAACACTGCCATTGTACACATGCATGGCAATAGCGGTATTGTAAAAGAATAGTGATATACTACTATCGATAAATCTAATATTCCAACACTATTCGACAAAGTAATTAAAAAAAAGCCTACGATCAGCAAATCCACTTGGAACCTCTAAAGGTGTGACAAGACTACCCATTCAGCAATTTAGGTAGTGGGGATGACAACGCAGAGCCTCAAGTATCTCTCTCTAGCAGGGTCGTTTAATACTCTCTCTTAACGGCATTAATATGTATTAATATGAACTCATAAATATATTTTATCTTTATTATGACTTAGTAAAAGTCTGTAGTAGGACAGAAGCGAAATGAAATGTATTTTTCTATGTGAACCTTGTTAGTCTTTTCAAAGCTAAATAGCCCCGATTTACTATCATTCAACGCAATCTGATTGTTAATCATAATAATTCACTTCTAGTGACAATCTATCTAAACGACGAAAAATATCTAAAGTGGGGAGTAGTTTGGGGAAACACGCGATAAACTCATTACCGAATATCTTAGTTTTATTGTTTTGGTATAACCGTAAAGTGAAATATTTGAAAGTAAAAAAATAATTTATTAGCACTTGTAGGCTATTTGTAACGACGATGTTTTTGTAACATTTCCAATTATAAAATAAAGACTCACACAGACAGGTGCGACACGACATTGCAACAGCACGTTTTTTTATAACTTGTTTAACTAAGAAAGTCTGTAGACCCTTTTAAAAGGGTCGTGATACCGCTGTTGTCACGTCGTGCTTATCTGCGGTCACCTTAAGGATTATATCCATTATAGATAAAACGCATTGTCCGTGCCTCGTTTTCAGTCCTACATTCTTGCATATACTTACTTTTTGTAAAAAAACGAATACGACATTGACACATGTTCCGATACAATCTACAACGATATATCGAATCTGTTAGTTAGCAAAAAAGTACAAGTATGATTTTTCAGACGGTGGAGCTCATAATTCAATGCCACGAAGTCCACTTTCAAACCTGTCCGGTTTTATAAACTTTTTAATTCTTTTCTCATCGAATTCAGTAGAGACGCAAGCTGAAAACCTCAGGGCTTATAAACTAATTGGTGCCCAGATCTAACTAGATTGAAGACTTTTGACAGATAAGCCCGGATTTATTTTCGAAAGCTGGCAATTATTTTTGTAGGAATAGTTTTTGGGAAGGTATTCCATAGCTAAGTAATAACAGCTACGTAGGTTGATTTTCACGGTTAGGCAATGCTTGCTGAAGTGGGTTCGTGGATGGTGTCATCCATAACATATCAAGATCCTCCGTGCTTCGGATATAACCTGACCGTACGCATTAACCGACCGTCAGTTTGTACCATTCAGTGCTCTCCTGGCCAACAAACTGACCGGACTAGTACACACAGCACCGATCGTTGCAGTTTTGAACGCGTTCATTTGTTTCCATAGTCAGTCGTCGACCTACGCACGCATGCGGACGCGATCGACCGATTGTCCTCGTACGCAGTGCGTAGCAATATACGCGTGCGTACAGTCAGTCCAGCACTATAACGATTTATGTATTTTCATATAAATGACAAGCGCGTCTGATGTACGCACAGATAGTCGGTCATTACGGTAGTCAGAAACAAGAAAATATGATAACAT
The DNA here is from genome assembly GCA_948252205.1 of Orthosia incerta. NCBI lineage: Eukaryota > Metazoa > Arthropoda > Insecta > Lepidoptera > Noctuidae > Orthosia > Orthosia incerta. The sequence continues at coordinate 23,762,824 of OX411762.1, read as the reverse complement.
TTGCCCTAGGGGTCGTACGTCCGTAGCCCCTCACACATCGAAACCCGAGGTGGCGGCGCGTAGTGTTCCACGAGCGCCCCTCTTACACGTCACGGGAGTAGTCTAATAGCTGAATTCCCCCTCCAACCCGAGATCGAGGCCCGCAGAGGCGGGCCGGCACTAGCCGGGGGTTGTTCCCGCGACCTCCAGCGTGGGTGTGAGATCGAACACCGGGGTGGTTTTTAGTCAGTACGAGTCTTACAGACCCCTCAACCCTCTCCAGGGTGGAGGACATCCAATGAGGATTTTCCAAGCCGGAACAAAAAAAAAGGGGTATCTATCCTGTAACCCAGTTTTGTGGTTGATTGTGTAAAAAAAGGGGGGCACATAAATTAATGCCTAAATATGAATGTACTGAAGCCCTAGACAAATGCCATTCTATCATCAAAAACGTAGCGATAGCGATTATCAAAAAGGCCAAATTGTAAGAGGTTGAACAGTGATATCGAAAGATCACGTGATCAATCCCTTACATTACGACTGTCGCCTTCGCTGACATCGAATGCCACTTGACCAGAGCCTCTGTTGGATTTGAAACTCTCAATACAGCCGAGCGTCGAATATTCAATAGCACACTTTTAGTAATTTCATTTTTTTTTATATGACCATAAAGTTTTCCAATCAGTTTGATTAAATTATTTTTTCTTTTATTTCAGCCCCAGAACAAGATGGATAATAATTCATTTGAGGCATGGGTCAGTACACTTTATATTTTTATAATCACGGTACTAATAGACTGCACATAACATAGACTAATAAAACGTGTAAATTACGCACTAATATTGCTTTTTTATAGAATGATTGTTACGGATATAAATTGTCCGTATAGCAATTTGTATGAGCGTTCTTGTCGCATTATAGCGTCGCGCATGTCTGTGGAAACCTTAACGAGATAACATTGTCCTCTAATTACACTAGTTGTATTTATTTTTAACCACTCCCCCAATTATTAATAAAGGTTGTGCTTTTTTACTAAGAATTCAGCTTATTAAGGATGGCTTTGCATCTGCCATGCAATTCATTGCCTCACTGTAGGCAGCACTGTAGGTATTTACGAAATGTACATGCAGCGTACACTGGACTTAATTGCAGCATATTCGCGATGAAGTTTTAGAAAAATTATTTTAGCGTCTACGCGCTCCCTTAGCGATTTTAACCTCTTCTCAGACTTTTATCAAGAGTTTAAAGTAAGGTAGCAAGGTAAAATTGCATAAGCTTTTTTAGTAGAAGTTTCTTTCTACGGGTATACTATTCGTAGAACAAATATTTCTATGAGTAACGCTTGGTCACATCGTCGCGTCGTATTTGTCTGTTGAGATCTCAATAGTTAGAAAGATACTTCAAATGCTACAGAATATTGAAAATAACAATAATTTTCATATACGATAACAAATGGTAGAGCCACTTATAAATTCCTACTCTATCTACCAAAGTGTTTAGAATATTTTCTTCAAGTGTTCGTAACATATGAGATACCATACGACCTCTCTTTTTTACAGGACAGACCTTTTTTTTAGTGTTGGGAAATCATTCAATGACTTCTCCCGTCGTGTCAGACTTTTAGTTACTAAAAACCATCCGTGTTACTTCAGTTGCTTGAGCCAGGGCCGCGGTAACTCTCTTTAAAAAAATATCCTCGACCCAGACAGGCATCGGCCCTAGCGGGCATCGTCAGTTTTGCTGAAAAATCTTTGAGGCGCGCGTGGAACACTACGGGCCGTCGACTCGGGCCTGGTCCTTATCGGACAGCGAGCTACCCATTACTTACCGTCCGTAAGCCCGCGTCTATGGTGGTCATACTCAAAAACGCCCCTCAACATTTATTTGCTAAAAGCCTTACTATTCATGAGAACCACTGGCTTACCATGGAACGGTAACAGTTCCTGTTGGACAGACTACAAGAGCATATTCTCAAGAACAAGCTAGTTCTAAGCATCATGTTTAAATTATTAATATTTGGGGATAAATATAATGACCACCTAAAATTACTTTGTGACCATAACCTCTATTACCTAAAATTGTACTATGAAACCCAAATTTAGTAAATTGATCACCAAATTTAGTAAATTGATCACCAAATTTTAATAGCAAATTATTGCGCTATTTAATTTTGTAAAATAGGTTAGGTTAGGTTAGAACTGTGACCAACCGCGCGCGAGCCGAGCGAGCAAAGCGAGCGGTGCCGCGGCAGCGGCCGGCGAGCGCTACTTCCAAGTTGCTCCCAGAAATTTTATAATCTTTTTGGTCATTGGTTTAATTTTGGTGATCATTTACTACTTTTGGTGATCATTTACTACTTTTGGGTTAACAATGATTTATTTGGAGTCATTTTGCCTAAACAGGATAGCGAGATGTTAAAACTTTGGTTATAATTTTACAATAAGATGCGGGTTTAATTTTGGTGATCATTTACTATTTTTGTCTGTTATATGTTACTATATCTGGTGGTAAGTTAAACATAAGCCTTAATATTTTACTCACTTTTTCAAAGAAACAACGCTAAAGTTAATTTCAGTATTTACTCATTCGTGTGCACTAATTGTTTTGCTAATAGGAACTCAGGTAACTCATTTAATGAATATAGGTATTGTGAAATAGCCCAGCTTTCATCTCTTTGCGTTAAGCTATAAAGGCTCACTTCTAAACACAGCGACTTCGGCGACACTGCCGCGCCCATATTGTAAATTGAAAGAAGATCTTAGGGCAAGTCTCTTTCGTTAATATATGGGCGCAGTCAATTATCACGTTTACGCTGTGGCTGCTTCCGGACCTATGTCGTCTCAACCGGGTCCATCTTACTACTGTGCGTCCACAGGCATTCACAGATGTCGAATCATGACTGTAGCCTTGCTGCAACGCCTCTGTATCAATGCTGCAGGCGACTGTTTTAATGCTGTATTGCGTAATCACGTCTGCATCGCTGCAAAAATTCGCTGTGGGCGACCGCCCTTAAGAATCGCATACATAAATATGCATACTATAATGAACACTTCAATAGCAGCGGTCACAGCAGTCAAAGGAGAACGCTTAGTACTCGTACACTCACTCCACGGATTTCAGAGTCACTGGAGCAGATCTGCTCGGAAGTGAAAGTTTGTGCCGTAATCCTCTTAGCTACAGAAAATGGAACGTTAAATGCTCTTACACGTGCTTTTGAATCCGTCATAATTGGCCTATTCACCTGTATGGCTTTCTTTACAAAACATAATTGCCTATGTTCTCTGTAGAGGTAATTAGGCAGGAGGACTTTTCGTCACATTTAACCATCTAAATGTATTATACCCACATCAAAGGTCTGACACTCTTTGCCAGCATCTGAACTTTAAAGCAAGAATGACCAGGCACAAAACGAGGGATCACAATATCTCCTAAGCTCCCTGGTTCCATAGATCTCATACATCGTAAAGTACGCTATCACGTACGCCTAAGCCGCTGGCATAAGACAGACAGAATAAAAAGAAAAATTTAAGTACATCCAGCACTCCAATTGCTTAACACTATACACTTGCAGATTGAATTTCCAATTTCTATAACTATTTGAAAGATTTGGAAAGAAATACTTGATCTATTTGCACATAAATGTGTGATACAAAATACGGGAGCTCGACAACGTCACAACGTAATGCGACGAATATTGTTCGAGTTGTCAAAATGAAAAGCACCCCGCTGATTACGCCAGTTATATGTTATGAGGCCTACACCCGAATAGGGGATCCTCGCACATGGCGGGTTTTCCCATGTTTTTAGTTGCCCAACTATGGGTCAATAAAGGTTGAATAAAAAAGATACAACATGACAATGTTTAGCACCGAATCACTGACTAAAATTATCCATATCTACAGGAAAATCGCTCATAACAGATTCTGGATTCTTATTTCATTTAGTTTTGGAGTGTTGAAAATTGTTCAACCAAATGAGGAATTCAAAGTTTTGAGCAACAGTAGTATGTTTTTTAACTGAAGCTGAATTCATACGAGTAGTGAAGTGACCTCTAAACTTCCTTGAAAGTGTTCATTCAACTGGAAGTGACAGCTCAAATTGTCTACCATATTTTTTACCGTCTGGAATATATGGCGTTTCAATCGTAAAACGCATTTCAAGTATGTATCGTCGTGGTAACTATCTCACCTCTGAAGCTTTAGGTCGTGGATTTAAATCTGGGCAATGTCACTTTTTCAATTCATATGTACTTTCTAAGTTTATCTTGGACATCGTTGACAACGGTGAACGAAAACATCGTGAGGAAACCTGCAGTCTAATTGCGTAAGTGAATTCTGCAAAGCAAGCAAGTTGATTCCTTCCCAAAAACGACTTAACGTATTGCATATTAAGGCGCCTCCCCGAGCAAAACGCCGCGTTTGTCGTTTTTGTGCAGTTTTTAAGAGCTATCTACTGTTTATTTAAAAAGAAATATCAATTAACAAAATACATTACATTTCTACATAATGTTGATTCTAAAATTGTAGTACACTTTTTTTTAAAGAGGTATATGTGTCACTAATATCCTTCCAACAAAACCATAAAAATGTGAAATAATTTTTGACAGCTTGCATCTCCTCGTAAAGTGTTCATTAATTATTTTTATTCTAACACTAATGGATAGACGATTTGATAACGAAAATTTACAAATAGAATACAGAACTGCAAGTGAAAGTTTTAATTTTCTGCCATATTTTGCCGTCTGGAAAGATATAGCATTTCAATCGTAAAGCCTGGCAGCCATATCTGCTAATCTTCGAATTCCGGCCATTCCACTCCAAATACATGATAGGTCCTTTTCGAATTATCTTCACTCATCTTTCCACGTAACTGAGTCTCCGAGGGTTATCTTGTAAATCCCTTGTCAGTACATAATACGTCTCGCATTGCTTTGATCTTTTTTATGACGGTCTACTGTTTCTTTGGTGTATTAGGTATCAAAAGAAAATGGACTTCATTCAAAGGGTTTGAATGACGGTGCGTGTGATGAGAATTTAAATTTATACTCAGATGCCTTAGTGCGAGTTTTTACTCACGCTCAATCGCGTTAACGTTAGCGCCAATTTTTGTTGAAAGTTGATAAGCACCGTCTGGTGATGGCAAGGCAAAACCTCTTTTTTTGTATACATTTTGACATAAGAGATCGTTTACGTTATCACGAGTGAGTACGTTAAAAACTCGCACTAAGCACACTGGTTACCGCAGACAGTAGTTACGTGACAAAGCGATAATATTATTATTTGATAAAGTTTTTTCATAACAATTCGGAGCAATTTCAAAACAATTTAAACGAAAACATGGTGTTGCATCATTGTCCAATTGTCGTGTCACGTCTGTCTGTCAGAATGTTTATGTTTATATGATTGGGACTAATTTTTTTCTAGTACGTCCTTTCTACACATTGAGGTAATAATGTACTACGCACTACCTACATAACTTTTTAAGTTATGTAAAACGCTGTCTACAAAAAAGAAATTAATATGTTGGCATCATTTTGATGTGACATTTCATTAAAAAGAGAAATCTTAGGAACCATCCTGATAACGCGATACAGGCGACATCGCGTACGTATTTTCAAAGCGAATTTCAAGTGCAAATCGGTCGAATTCCATCAGCTTAATCAAAATCGCTTCTCAGTGTGATTTAATTGAATCTATCAAGAAGGTACCTGATGGATTCTAACTACCTGCATCTGTGTTTCCGAACGCATTCAACTCGAATATCTTCAAAGTTAGAGTGAAAAGGCTCCTTCTGGGTAAGCTCACTCCTTCGTCGATTTTGTCTCTGTCACCTATGACCTAGACTAGAGTCAAGAGCAAATCCATATCAAATAAAATGGTCGTTTACTACGCGGACTCATAGTTCCTTAATTATTAAACGAGCCTACCATTAAAAGGTTATCCATTATTAACACCTACCCTCCGCATGGATGTTAGGGTTTATCTTCGATGTATTATTTACAAGAGGTTGGAACATTAATGTTATTGATATGCTGGGCACAGACCAAGCGAACGAACGTGGTTGAGTGTGGGTAGACGTTATCGGAGGCGAGCGTGATTCGTTGGCGTTCGGCCGTGCACGGCTACGATATTGTATATTCAAAGGACAATAGAGCAAATGGGTGCTACTAAAAAAGTTGACAGGGAATCATTTGTCCTCGTATGGGTATGTGCACATGCATGCATATGTCGCAGCCATATCGAGTAACACGCCGTATTACATATAGGCGAGCCCGATTGAAAAACGCGGCTGTTTTGAAATGCGGCTACCTTTCGTTCAGCCGGATTGTGGTGGCGATACGTTCTACAAAGCGGCGTTCAACGTTTAGCTTTATTGTCAGCAAGAAACAATGTAGGGTGACTATAAACTTATGAACAACGAATTAGTCCAAGAGCGAGCGAAGCGAGCTCGGGAACTTAGGGCACCCCGACACGGATAGGTTAGTTTCGAAGGGGATGATGGGAGCTGAAGTGAGCGAGCTAAGCGAACGAACTTAGTTCCTGTCATCTCCTTCATTCTAGGTTACTTTAGACTCTGCAGACAAAAAAAAAGAAGCTCTGCGCAGTGGGGCTCCGTCGACAAACTTTTATTTTCAAGTCGCTGTTATAAACATTTCTATTAGCCCACTGTTTGTCGCCCACTTAGTATTTTAGTAAGCCATATTCAGTATTCTTTACAACTTTAATTTGAATTTATTTTCGCTCGAAAACGTTTGCAGTTCTAAATTCAATATTATTTTCACTTTGTTGTGACACCGTTGTTGATTGCGACGCCATATTTGTTGTTATGATCATGCAGCACGTGTCAGATTTCAAAGCGGCGTATCGAAGATGCGCCCTTTTGTATGGGCGCCACGTTACCAAGCCGCTTTGACGAACAGCAGCGTACTTTATTTCAGCTGCATTGAAATCCGGCTGAACGAAAATAGCCGCGCCTTTTTGTAATACGGCGTGTTATACGATATGGCTGCGACACATACATAAACTCCGACGGTTTTCAATAGAAGAAGGAACAACAGAAAAAGAAAGTGAAAATAAAATGAAAGGAAGTCAATCTGTTGCACCGACTCCAGTTAACATACAGGGGTCTAGGACCGTATTACTTAGCGCTCGTGGTTTACACCGTCGAATGCTGTTCAATAGCGTTACTCTTTGTGGATACAATAGTGAAAGCGACCCAGCGTTCGTTCGCTTGGTCTGTACCCTGCACTGCAATAGCGAAACCGACCGAACATTCATTCGCTTGGTCTGAACCCCGCATTACGAAAACAACAAGAAATCGATTGTTTGTAGTCGAGTAAGGCTACTCTCATGAAGCTTACTCGTCCTATCATTATGAACGTGGATAATGACTGGGTCAAGTACCCTTCAGAAGCCAAAGTAGCTTTTGTTGTTAAGCGGTGTCTAGTTAAGGTTACACTAGTCGACGGCACGAACTATTTTGTGTTCGGGGTTAAAATGCATTTTATATCAACCGACAACACGTGCGGAAGAGATAGATGCTGTGATGAGTAGTAGGAAGCTAGTTCGCGTACGAATACACACTTTTTCAAATTTGTAGCGAAATGGATAATGATTTAGGACGAAACCGAGCGCTCGAAATTTTATAAACAGACCTTTGGTAGTCTAGATGAAAAACGACTAAATCTATCTGTTTAAAATAAAATTATATGCATTGTTGAACTACTAATCTATACCTGTATGGAGGCCGTTTTGCAATTTTCCGTCTTTTTATGGCGCCCAAAAATGCGTTAAAATTAGTGTCGAAATGTGGAACTTTCTAAATATTTTACTTTTTTTACTTTTTCGCTTCCATACAGGGTTAGATAATGATGAGAAAAATTGATAACACTTTTTATTTTGAATGTACATCGTCAAACAGTGGAATAATCCCTAGACTACGTTTGTATGGAAAAATTGTCGACTAGTGTAACCTTAAGGGCTCCCACACATAATTTCGATACGATGCGGTGCGATGCGATATCTATAATATATTTAGTACTTGCGAGCTCGCAGATATTTGCAATGCGTTGCGAATTCGCAGTTATGTGTGGGATCCCTAACTAATAAAGCATTTATTTACAGGTCTAACTGTTTTCAATTATCAATTCTTTGTGTGAGTGTGTGTATTCTCTTTTTTTGTTTTAGGTGAGAGTAGGTGCGTATTACTGAATTGTATTTCTTGTAAAGTTTTACTGTCTGGGTTTTAGGGTTCCATACCCAAAGGGTAAAAACGGGACCCAATTACTAAGACTCAGCGGTCCGTCGGTCTGTCTGTCTGTCTGTCCGTCTGTCACCAGGCTGTATCTCATGAATCGTGATAGCAAGACAGTTGAAATTTTCACAGATGATGTTTTTCTGTTGCTGCTATAACAACCAATACTAAAAACAGAATAAAATAAATATTTAAGTGGGGCTCCCATACATAAAACGTGATTTTTTGACGATTTTTTTGTTTCTATTTAGATAAGACTAGTTGATGTCCGCGGCGCCACCTGCGTGAATTAAGTACTTCACCCTAAATCTTTATAAATTTTAGCCTATGGGTTATTCTGATGTAAAAATTGTATTACTGTTAAGTTCATCAAAATTCATTCATTAGTTTTTGCTGGAAACAATAACAGACATCCATCCATGCATACATTAAACATTTAAAAGTAGCAGGATCACTCTTAATCTTTTGCCTATTAGCCTCACATCAATTACGGCTTACTTAATTCAGATTAAATTCATGACCAAAGGTGTTAAATATTTTAGATGCTGAACATTGTTTGGTACTAAATTCTTCACAGTAAATGTAGTAAGTAAAGATTTTTCAGTAACACAACAAACTTTTCTGCTGAAGTTACTTCAGTATCATCTCGGCGACCATCTATAAATGTTACGATTGTTACGATCGTCATAACAATACACGTTCATAATGTCTTAACATTCGAAATCTTGAACAACCTATTCCGTATTATGGCCACTACAGGAAGAAAATTATGGTATCGGTAAACAAACAAAGATATACTTTATGGTCTATAAAATAACGGCTGTAATTCAATAACGGCACACTTTAGGTGATAACTGAATGATAATGGAGATACGGGGGTATTGGTATGGGATGTAAAGTTAGCTATCAGCATTTATATTAGTCAAAGGAAGTTCTCAGACTGTTTCAAGCTGACGCGACGGCGGTGTCACAATGCGTGATGTGACAATGGAACTTGTAACGTGATACGAGTTAAATAAAAAAATATAAAAATACATTTTGCTTGATAATTTTTTTCGCATTATTGTCACATTATCGCATTGTTGCACTATTGTCACATTATCACATCATTGATGAATTATCAAGTAGCGACTATCTGCGTGAACCTTATGACTTTATTTAAAAAATTGATCTAAATAGTTTACATTTTGTTTCTAAGTAACTTTTTTTACTTTTAGATCTGAGAATATTTTAATTCATGGTCCATTCTTCAGAGATCTTGATAATTACTTATCATGTAGAGGTTTCACAAATATATGTATCATTATCAAAAGTTTCCTTTTCCTGATGACTTAAACACCTAAAAAAAAACTTATGGTTATAAATTCTCACAATCCGAAATCGTATTTGCATAAAGTGTTACAATTTATTGCTCGTTTCAGCGCCTGTCTTATCTAGCGTTCGCAATTACGCCTCTTTTAAATACTACCTTGTACAGAACAGACGATTCAGTAGTTCCACTTCAATTTACACAGAAATTAATAAAAAAAAATTTTTTACTCATTTGTACTCACGCTACAAAAAAGACAACGGAGAAGACCCTACTGATGCAATTTTATTTTAAAACTAGTATTTGCTTGGTGCGCGAGCTGCAAGCAGCTCGCGTGTTGTTGTCCCTACACCTACCCTACACCTACCCTACACCTACCCTACACCTACCCTACACCTACCCTACACCTACCCTACACCTACCCTACACCTACCCTACACCTACCCTACACCTACCCTACACCTACCCTACACCTACCCTACACCTACCCTACACCTACCCTACACCTACCCTACACCTACCCTACACCTACCCTACACCTACCCTACACCTACCCTACACCTACCCTACACCTACCCTACACCTACCCTACACCTACCCTACACCTACCCTACACCTACCCTACACCTACCCTACACCTACCCTACACCTACCCTACACCTACCCTACACCTACCCTACACCTACCCTACACCTACCCTACACCTATCCTACACCTACCCTACACTTTGTTCCAAAAAACATTACCCTAATGTTTGTTTTACGTCGCCAGGCACTGAGTTTCGCTTCACCCACTCAACCTTCGTTACGCTACGGAGGTCGCCGGCTCGCTTCGCTCGCCACCTCCCCCCTGCGCTGCACTCGGTCTCGTAGGTTCGCTCCATTCGGCGTCCCTACGCTGCCTGGTCCACTCCCACCGGACAGGTTTCGACGACCGATATTAGGTAGGGGAGGTTGGGGAGAGGAGGGATGAAGGGAGGGAGAGTGGGGAGTTTTGAAAAATGATTCCGACTCAAGTATTGCCCCTTTATATGAATCTGATAAAAGAAATGTTCCAAGTCTCTCAACTTCCGAGATCCGCTTAAAGGGGGGGAGAAGGGGGGCGAGGGGGTCAATTTTGAAAAATGGTTTTTACTTTTCCCAGCCTCCTCGAAACGATTCCGTAAAAAAAAACAAAAAAAAAGATTCGCCAAAACGGGGGGGGAGGGGGGCGAAGGGGGGCAAGGTGGTCAACTTTGAAAAATGGTTTGTTTGTGACTAAAGCATTGCCCCTTTATATGAATATGAAAAAAGAAATGTTCCAAATGTTCCAACTTTCGAGATCCGCTTAAAGGGGGGGAGAAGGGGGGCGAGGGGGTCATTTTTGAAAAATGGTTTTTACTGTTCCCAGCCTCCTCTAAACGAATCCGTAAAAAACAAAATATACGGGTACCTTAGTTTCCGAGATACGATAGAGGGGGGGAGGAGGGGGGAGGAAAAGGGGAGGTTTGGGACTTTTCCCATACTCGCGAGAGTTACTTGTTTACGAATCTGTCAAAAAATACCCACCTTCCCCTCCACCATCTGGGAGAACAATTATGTCAATGAGTCAGTGAGTCAGTGAGTCAGTGAGTGGTAATCCAGCTTTATATAATATAATAACTAGTATTTGCTTGGTGCGCGAGCTGCAAGCAGCTCGCGGCTTTGTCGTGTTTTTGAGAAGTATTCCTTAACCTACCCTACACCTACCCTACACCTACCCTACACCTACCCTACACCTACCCTACACCTACCCTACACCTACCCTACACCTACCCTACACCTACCCTACACCTACCCTACACCTACCCTACACCTACCCTACACCTACCCTACACCTACCCTACACCTACCCTACACCTACCCTACATCTACCCTACACCTACCCTACACCTACCCTACACCTACCCTACACCTACCCTACACCTACCCTACACCTACCCTACACCTACCCTACACCTACCCTACACCTACCCTACACCTACCCTACACCTACCCTACACCTACCCTACACCTACCCTACACCTACCCTACACCTACCCTACACCTACCCTACATCTACCCTACACCTACCCTAAACTTTGTTCCAAAAAACATAACCCTAATGTTTGCTTGTCGTCGCCAGGCACTGAGTTTCGCTTCACCCACTCAACCTTCGTTACGCTACGGAGGTCGCCGGCTCGCTTCGCTCGCCACCTCCCCCCTGCGCTGCACTCGGTCTCGTAGGTTCGCTCCACTCGGGATCCCTACGCTGAATCCTCAAAAAAAACAAAAAAAAAAGATTAGCCAAAACGGGCGGGGAGGGGGGAGATGGGGGCAAGGGGGTCAACTTTGAAAAATGGTTTGTTTGTGACTATAGCATTGCCCCTTTATATGAATCTGAAAAAAGAAATGTTCCAAGTCTCTCAACTTCCAAGATCCGCTTAAAGGGGGGGAGAAGGGGGGCGAGGGGTTCAACTTTGAAAAATTGTTTTTACTTTTCCGAGCCTCCTCTTAACGAATCCGTAAAAAAAACAAAAAAAAAAGATTCGCCAAATCGGGGGGGGAGGGGGGAGAAGGGGGGCAAGGGGGTCAACTTTGAAAACTGGTTCGTTTGTGACTATAGCATTGCCCCTTTATATGAATCTGAAAAAAGAAATGTTCCAAGTCTCTCAACTTTCGAGATCCGCTTAAAGGGGGGGAGAAGGGGGGCGAGGGGGTCAACTTTGAAAAATGGTTTTTTTTTTTGCGAGCCTCCTCTAAACGAATCCGTAAAAAACAAAAAATACGGGTACCTTAGTTTCCGAGATACGATAGAGGGGGGGAGGAGGGGGGAGGAAAAGGGGAGGTTTGGGACTTTTCCCATACTCACGGGAGTTACTTGTTTACGAATCTGTCAAAATATACCCACCTCCCCCTCCACCATCTGGGAGAACAATTATGTCAATGAGTCAGTGAGTGAGTCAGTCAGTGAGTCAGTGGTAATCCAGCTTTATATAATATAACTAGTATTTGCTTGGTGCGCGAGCTGCAAGCAGCTCGCGGCTTTGTCGTGATTTTGAGAAGTATTCCTTAACCTTCCTTACACCTACCCTACACCAACCCTACACCTACCCTACACCTACCCTACACCTACCCTACACTTACCCTACACCTACCCTACACCTACCCTACACCTATCCTACACCTACCCTACACCTATTCTACACCTACCCTACACCTACCCTACACCTACCCTACACCTACCCTACACCTACCCTACACCTACCCTACACCTACCCTACACCTACCCTACACCTACCCTACACCTACCCTACACCTACCCTACACCTACCCTACACCTACCCTACACCTACCCTACACCTACCCTACACCTACCCTACACATACCCTACACCTACCCTACACCTACCCTACACCTACCCTACACCTACCCTACACCTACCCTACACCTACCCTACACCTACCCTACACCTACCCTACACCTACCCTACACCTACCCTACACCTACCCTACACCTACCCTACACCTACCCTACACCTACCCTACACCTACCCTACACCTACCCTACACCTACCCTACACCTACCCAACACCTACCCTACACCTACCCTACACCTACCCTACACCTACCCTACACCTACCCTACACCTACCCTACACCTACCCTACACCTACCCTACACATACCCTACACCTACCCTACACCTACCCTACACCTACCCTACACCTACCCTACACCTACCCTAAACTTTGTTCCAAAAAACATAACCCTAATGTTTGTTTGTCGTCGCCAGGCACTGAGTTTCGCTTCACCCACTCAACCGTCGTTACGCTACGGAGGTCGCCGGCTCGCTTCGCTCGCCACCTCCCCCCTGCGCTGCACTCGGTCTCGTAGGTTCGCTCCACTCGGGATCCCTACGCGGAATCCGTAAAAAAAACTGGAAAAATCGGATTCGCCAAAACGGGGGGGGGGAGAAGGGGGGCAAGGGGGTCAACTTTGAAAAATAGTTTGTTTGTGACTACAGCATTGCCCCTTTATATGAATCTGAAAAAAGAAATGTTCCAAGTCTCTCAACTCCCGAGATCCACTTAAAGGGGGGGAGAAAGGGGGTGAGGGGGTCAACTTTGAAAAATGGTTTTTACTTTTCCGAGCCTCCTCTAAACGATTCCGTAAAAAAAAACAAAAAAAAAGATTCGCCAAAACGGGGAGGGGGGGGGAGAAGGGGGGCAAGGGGGTCAACTTTGAAAAATGGTCTGTTTGTGACTAAAGCATTGCCCCTTTATATGCATCTGAAAAAAGAAATGTTCCAAGTCTCTCAACTTCCGAGATCCACTTAAAGGGGGGGAGAAGGGGGGCGAGGGGGTCAACTTTGAAAAATGGTTTTTACTTTTCCGAACCTCCTCTAAACGAATCCGTAAAAAAAACAAAAAAAAAAGATTCGCCAAAACGGGGGGGGAGGGGGGAGAAGGGGGGCAAGGGGGTCAACTATGAAAAATGGTTTGTTTGTGACTAAAGCATTGCCCCTTTATATGAACCCGAAAAAAGAAATGTTCCAAATGTTCCAACTTTCGAGATCCGCTTAAAGGGGGGGAGAAGGGGTGCGAGGGGGTCAACTTTGAAAAATGGTTTTTACTTTTGCGAGCCTCCTCTAAACGAATCCGTAAAAAAAACATTCTACGGGTACCTTAGTTTCCGAGATACGATAGAGGGGGGGAGGAGGGGGGAGGAAAAGGGGAGGTTTGGGACTTTTCCCATACTCGCGAGAGTTACTTGTATACGAATCTGTCAAAATATACCCACCTTCCCCTCCACCATCTGGGAGAACAATTATGTCAATGAGTGAGTCAGTCAGTCAGTGGTAATGCAGTTTTATATAATATAATAACTAGTATTTGCTTGGTGCGCGAGCTGCAAGCAGCTCGCGGCTTTGTCGTGTTTTTGAGAAGTATTCCTTAACCTACCCTACACCTACCCTACACCTACCCTACACCTACCCTACACCTACCCTACACCTACCCTACACCTACCCTACACCTACCCTACACCTACCCTACACCTACCCTACACCTACCCTACACCTACCCTACACCTACCCTACACCTACCCTACACCTACCCTACACCTACCCTACACCTACCCTACACCTACCCTACACCTACCCTACACCTACCCTACACCTACCCTACACCTACCCTACACCTACCCTACACCTACCCTACACCTACCCTACACCTACCCTACACCTACCCTACACCTACCCTACACCTACCCTACACCTACCCTACACCTACCCTACACCTACCCTACACCTACCCTACACCTACCCTACACCTACCCTACACCTACCCTACACCTACCCTACACCTACCTTCCAAAAAACATAACCCTAATGTTTGCTTGTCGTCGCCAGGCACTGAGTTTCGCTTCACCCACTCAACCTTCGTTACGCTACGGAGGTCGCCGGCTCGCTTCGCTCGCCACCTCCCTCCTGCGCTGCACTCGGTCTCGTAGGTTCGCTCCACTCGGGATCCCTAAGCTGAATCCGTAAAAAAAACAAAAAAAAAAGATTCGCCAAAACGGGAGGGAAGGGGGGAGAAGGGGGGCAAGGGGGTCAACTTTGAAAAATGGTTTGTTTGTGACTAAAGCATTGCCCCTTTATATGAATCTGAAAAAAGAAATGTTCCAAGTCTCTCAACTTCCGAGATCCGCTTATAGGGGGGGAGAAGGGGGGCGAGGGGGTCAACTTTGAAAAATGGTTTTTACTTTTCCGAGCCTCCTCTAAACGAATCCGTAAAAAAAACACGAAAAAAAGATTCGCCAAAACGGGGGGGGGGAGGGGGAGAAGGGGGGCAAGGGGGTCAACTTTGAAAAATGGTTTGTTTGTGACTATAGCATTGCCCCTTTATATGAATCTGAAAAAAGAAATGTTCCAAGTCTCTCAACTTCCGAGATCCGCTTAAAGGGGGGGAGAAGGGGGCGAGGGGGTCAACTTTGAAAAATGGTCTTTACTTTTCCGAGCCTCCTCTACACGAATCCGTAAAAAACAAAAAATACGGGTACCTTAGTTTCCGAGATACGATAGAGGGGGGGAGGAGGGGGGGGAAAAGGGGAGGTTTGGGACTTTTTCCATACTCACGGGAGTTACTTGTTTACGAATCTGTCAAAATATACCCACCTCCCCATCCACCATCTGGGAGAACAATTATGTCAATGAGTCAGTCAGTGAGTCAGTGGTAATGCAGTTTTATATAATATAACTAGTATTTGCTTGGTGCGCGAGCTGCAAGCAGCTCGCGTGTTGTTGTCCCTACACCTACCCTACACCTACCCTACACCTACCCTACACCTACCCTACAACTACCCTACACCTACCCTACACCTACCCTACACCTACCCTACACCTACCCTACACCTACCTTACACCTACCCTACACTTTGTTCCAAAAAACATAACCCTAATGTTTGCTTGTCGTCGCCAGGCACTGAGTTTCGCTTCACCCACTCAACCTTCGTTACGCTACGGAGGTCGCCGGCTCGCTTCGCTCGCCACCTCCCCCCTGCGCTGCACTCGGTCTCGTAGGTTCGCTCCACTCGGGATCCCTACGCTGAATCCGTAAAAAAAACAAAAAAAAAAGATTCGCCAAAACGGGGGGGGAGGGGGGAGAAGGGGGGCAAGGTGGTCAACTTTGAAAACTGGTTCGTTTGTGACTATAGCATTGCCCCTTTATATGAATCTGAAAAAAGAAATGTTCCAAGTCTCTCAACTGCCGAGATCCGCTTAAAGGGGGGGAGAAGGGGGCGAGGGGGTCAACTTTGTAAAATGGTTTTTACTTTTCCGAGCCTCCTCTAAACGAATCCGTAAAAAAAAACAAAAAAAAAGATTCGCCAAAACGAGGGGGGTAGGGGGGAGAAGGGGGGCAAGTGGGTCAACTTTGAAAAATGGTTTGTTTGTGACTATAGCATTGCCCCTTCATATGAATCTGAAATAAGAAATGTTCCAAGTCTCTCAACTACCGAGATCCGCTTAAAGGGGGGGAGAAGGGGGCGAGGGGGTCATTTTTGAAAAATGATTTTTACTTTTCCGAGCCTCCTCTAAACGAATACGTAAAAAAAACATAAAAAAAGATTAGCCAAAACGGGGGGGGGAGGGGGTGAAGGGGGGCAATGGGGTCAACTTTGAAAACTGGTTCGTTTGTGACTAAAGCATTGCCCCTTTATATGAATCTGAAAAAAGAAATGTTCCAAATGTTCCAACTTTCGAGATCCGCTTAAAGGGGGGGAGAAGGGGGGCGAGGGGGTCAACTTTGAAAAATGGTTTTTACTTTTCCGAGCCTCCTCTAAACGAATCCGTAAAAAACAAAAAATACGGGTACCTTAGTTTCCGAGATACGATAGAGGGGGGGAGGAGGGGGGGGGAAAAGGGGAGGTTTGGCACTTTTCCCATACTCACGGGAGTTACTTGTTTACGAATCTGTCAAAATATACCCACCTCCCCCTCCACCATCTGGGAGAACAATTATGTCAATGAGTCAGTGAGTGAGTCAGTCAGTCAGTGGTAATGCAGTTTTATATATTATAATAATAACTAGTATTTGCTTGGTGCGCGAGCTGCAAGCAGCTCGCGGCTTTGTCGTGTTTTTGAGAAGTATTCCTTAACCTACCCTACACCTACCCTACACCTACCCTACACCTACCCTACACCTACCCTACACCTACCCTACACCTACCCTACACCTACCCTACACCTACCCTACACCTACCCTACACCTACCCTACACCTACCCTACACCTACCCTACACCTACCCTACACCTACCCTACACCTACCCTACACCTACCCTACACCTACCCTACACCTACCCTACACCTACCCTACACCTACCCTACACCTACCCTACACCTACCCTACACCTACCCTACACCTACCCTACACCTACCCTACACCTACCCTACACCTACCCTACACCTACCCTACACCTACCCTACACCTACCCTACACCTACCCTACACCTACCCTACACCTACCCTACACCTACCCTACACCTACCCTACACCTACCCTACACCTACCCTACACCTACCCTACACCTACCCTACACCTACCCTACACCTACCCTACACCTACCCTACACCTACCCTACACCTACCCTACACCTACCTTCCAAAAAACATAACCCTAATGTTTGCTTGTCGTCGCCAGGCACTGAGTTTCGCTTCACCCACTCAACCTTCGTTACGCTACGGAGGTCGCCGGCTCGCTTCGCTCGCCACCTCCCTCCTGCGCTGCACTCGGTCTCGTAGGTTCGCTCCACTCGGGATCCCTAAGCTGAATCCGTAAAAAAAACAAAAAAAAAAGATTCGCCAAAACGGGAGGGAAGGGGGGAGAAGGGGGGCAAGGGGGTCAACTTTGAAAAATGGTTTGTTTGTGACTAAAGCATTGCCCCTTTATATGAATCTGAAAAAAGAAATGTTCCAAGTCTCTCAACTTCCGAGATCCGCTTATAGGGGGGGAGAAGGGGGGCGAGGGGGTCAACTTTGAAAAATGGTTTTTACTTTTCCGAGCCTCCTCTAAACGAATCCGTAAAAAAAACACGAAAAAAAGATTCGCCAAAACGGGGGGGGGGAGGGGGAGAAGGGGGGCAAGGGGGTCAACTTTGAAAAATGGTTTGTTTGTGACTATAGCATTGCCCCTTTATATGAATCTGAAAAAAGAAATGTTCCAAGTCTCTCAACTTCCGAGATCCGCTTAAAGGGGGGGAGAAGGGGGCGAGGGGGTCAACTTTGAAAAATGGTCTTTACTTTTCCGAGCCTCCTCTAAACGAATCCGTAAAAAAAACTGAAAAAAAAAATTCGCCAAAACGGGGGGGGGGGGGGGAAAGGGGGCAAGGGGGTCAACTTTGAAAACTGGTTCGTTTGTGAAAAACCAGTAAAAAAATGTACATAAAACACGAGTGTAAATTTTTTTCCCAATATATTCAGCGTAGTCGGGGGATCTATAAAGAAATGTTCCAAGGAACCGTTCTCCGACTGCAATGAGAAGATTTCAGAGAGTTTTCAGTAATTTACCAATTTTTTATTTTTTTTAATTCATTTTTTGACAAGACAATTTTTAATAATTTTAATTATTTATTTCATATCTTTTAGTGATAAAACGATATTTTTGCAAAGGCACACATTTTTTTATAAGTTTTCCTATGGGATTTTGAATATTAGGTACCTAGTTTACTTCCCTACGTGTAGTCTTCTTCATCTATAAAACGTAAATAAGCTGCAATAACCGTCTCATTTTATTCTTCTTGCAATAAACCTTTGTATTTATCTTTATTGATACTGGCCACCTCTATCAAATAGGGCTTACTGGAGCTTTATTTATAAAAATACGAACGTCTTTGATTAGTGTGGCGTTTCGTCACCTCATTGGCTCCTAAGCCAAGCTTTCCAATGATAATAAGCCTCATTTAGAACCGAATTCGAAATACAAATATTCTAGAATGTGGATTTGAATTTTGACTTGGTTATATCAAATGGCTTATGTAGATACGATACTGTATGCGTTTTGCATGTTATTGAAATTCCATTCGTGACTTTTACATCGCGACGATTCAGTAACGTCACCGCATCGCTGCTTTCGGCCATTTTTCACATTTGCAACGCATGAGAGAAGTGATACAATCGAAAATGAAATGAAGAAAATCTTAAAATATTTTACAAGATCTTTAATAAACAAATTCTTGTCCTTTATACATATATTTAATATATGAATGGATTATTTTTGAACCAGTTCCGGGCAAAGTTATCTCCTAACGTATATCATATTTATTCATTATTTCAGCCAAGTACCAATAACAACAATATTACCAGGAAATACTAACGACGTATTTACTATTTTAATCTAATGGTCTTACCCGTAAAGAGACAAAAATAAACCATCCTTACGAAAATACAAAAGGTTTATTTCAGTAAAGAGGTTAAATCTCAGGGACCTTCCTAACGGTTGAACGCGATTCTATTTATATCACACAGATAAGCTATTTTATTCAGCGAAATCGCAAGTACACGAAAGCAATGCGACACGAAATTTTCCAAGAAAATACGTGCGCGATATTATCTTTTGACGCAATTTTAAATTGCTTTGCGGCATCGGGTACGTCTCTCAGATGTTTCATATTAGAGTGTATATCATTGGTTGCTATCATTGTTGTTACTACAAATTTTTACTTTTAGATAATATAAAAGTATTAGGGAAAATTCTGCCCATTTTTTTTTTTTATTTGTATTTTATTTTTATTTTTTTTTATTTTACCTTTGTATAGATTATTTTACCGATTGTGAATGTGTGAACATTGTAGGCTTTCTAGATTTCTAGATGATTGTTTACATTTGTTAACTTTTTATTTCGTTTAACATAATTTTTTTGTTTGTTTTTTTAATTTCGTCCGACTTATTGTCGGGCCTACGTTGTCCCCCCATATCCAAGTACTAATGCTGTAACATGGAAATATTGTAAACACAAAATTTTTAAAAGAGTAACCATGGAGTTTCTTGCCGGTTCTTCTCCATGGGAAACGACTAACCCGAACCGTGCACCTTTTGTCGAAGTTTTATAAGTGCCCATGTCTCTATGTAAAATAAATAAATAAATGATTTTGATTTTGATTCTGCCGGCTGATTCAAGATGAAGTAAGCTCAAAGTGAGTTACCTCTCCAAATTATGATAGATTTAGGTTCACTACGAGATTTTTACAAAAAAGCACTAAAGTAAAAAACAAAACGCTTTTGGTAACAATTTCATATGAATTTGTTACCAAAAGTATTTTGTTTGTTTTTGTATTCAGTCTATCATTCCAAACTATGCTATGGTTTGAAGCTCACTTTAAGTTTACATAGATGATGTCATCACCGTGAGATTTCTAGTTTTCTACAGTAAACACTTTTTGCTACAGTTTTAAATAAATTTGTTACCAAATGTATTTCTTTTTTAATGGATGCTCGATGTGGATTAAGTTTCAGTCAGGTTTTGTTTGTTTAAAGTGAATGCGAAAATATGACACATGTATTTACATTTTCAACGACAGAATTTTCTGTTATGTTTGTTTACCCAATGCAAACAGATGGAACGTTGACCACTCTCCTATATTTTGCAAAAGCACTTTTGTCTATATTTTGCAAAAGCACTTTTGTCTATTCATAACTGTGTTTATAAAATAAAACTAATATCTACTACTACTTTTTTAAGCTAAAACAATGCACCTGCCATGTCATCTTTTCTCCACCAACTGGCTTTATCCACATCTCATCAAATTTCTATGTCGTTTTTGTGGCGAATAAACACTTTTCTTTCTTTCTTTCTTTCATTCCTAAGGCATTGACTTCACCATTGTACCTTTTTATAAAAATTGAAACGGTTGTTTGTAATGTCAGAATTTAGCTTTTTAATAAATGCATAAATTATGAAAGTAAACAAATATTAAAAAAGTATAAAAATTGCCCGTCTGTTTCTCCTGTCCAATCAGTCAAGGCTACGGCTGGACCACGCTGATGGGACTGACAGATACCTAATGTTATGAGAGTAACTACAACTACAAAAAAACCGGCCAAGTGCCAGTCGGATTCGCGCACGAAGGGTTCCGTACTATTATCGCAAAAAACGGCAAAAAAAACACGTTTGTTGTATGGGAGCCCCACTTAAATATTTATTTTATTCTGTTTTTAGTATTTGTTATTATAGTGGCAACAGAAATACTTCATCTGTGAAATTTTCAACTGTCTAGCTATCACGGTTCATGAGATACAGCCTGGTGACAAACGGACAGACAGACAGACAGATAGACAGACGGATCGCGGAGTCTTAGTAATAGGATCCCGTTTTTACCCTTTGGGTACAAAAACCCTAAAAAACACGTTTGAAGTCGTGTAAAGCAGCTAGTAAACAACTCCAACTAATGAATAACCCTCGCTAATTTAGTGTTTACACTAAAACTCACTAAATACTGCTGTGTATTTATATAAAATTAATGATCGGTAGTAAAAAAGCCGCAAATTTATCTGCCACATAATGTTTAATGATCAAAATAATATAAACTTGAAAACCGCGGTAACGGTTTATTACTGTTCCTGTTTATTAACAGATTTGGTTACCAGTAGCTTGAGATAAAAGGGGCATTATAATAGCGATAAGGATTGTTGAAACTCCAAATTGTTTGAGGTTGACTACTTAATGTCACGTCATCGTTAGTACTCAGCTGCACCATTTATTTATTTAAACTCCATGTACAATGGTTATACATAGGCGGACTTAATGTAGCAAGGCATTCTCTACCAGTCAATCTTTGGTTTAAAAAGGACACAATACAACAAACACAATCATCTGCCTAGCCTTTTCCCAACTATATTGGGGTCGGCTTCCAGTCTTACCGGATTCATCTAAGTTCCAGTGTTTTACATGGAGCGACTGCCTATCTGACCTCCACAACCCAGTAACTGGGTAACACGGTACCCCTTGGCAAGACTGGATCCAGATCTCAAGCTTCTGACTACCCGTAACGACTGCCAAAGATCTTCAAATGACAGCCGAGACCAACGGCTTAACGTGCTTTCCGAGGCACAGAGGAAACTCGGGTATGTTGAAATGGTCACCCATCCACGGACCGACCTCGTCAAGCGTTGCTTAACCTTGATGATCGACCCGTGTGGCTGTTATTATTTAGCCACAAGCTGCAACAAACACAATAAAAAACAAAAATATGAACAATAATTATAGTCGGATATTAATAAACTACCTAACTAATAAAAACATAAATAATTTCTAAAACAATAGTCTAATAAATATTGTAATAAATACCAAATTCTACATAAGACTGAAATTTAAATGTAATAACTATGACGAAGACTGAGCTATGTATGAGAGGACATTATTAAAAAAAAACATTTGCGTGGGCATTCCCTAAAGTTATGGGAAAATTCATCTACAAAAAGCCTTTGAAACTATTCCTATCTAATGTCACGATTTACTTGCCTACATAGCGTATGTCATAACGACTGGATAGATTAAATATCTCCAAGCTATTTGATACAAACGCATCGGGTAATTAGGTGCTAGTGTGTCTAAGCAAATAATAATTACTCTCAGCATTTTTGATGTCAAGGGGAAGCACGTTGCAGAGTTTTGACAGAGAGACAGAGTTTGAGACAGTGTAAGAATTAGATAGAAATCCAGTGCGGTGAGAAGGAACATGTAGTAATAACATTTGGGAAGCTCGAAGGTTAAGATCGTGGGAACTGCCCAACACTTTACAATATTGTTTTAAATATTCGGGCGTACAAGTGCATTATTATGACCAGTGTGTGTTGCCAGTGATGACATATGGCTCTGAGACGTGGTCGCTTACAATGGGCCTCATCAGAAAGCATACAGTCACTCAAAGGGCAATGGAAAGGGCTATGCTCGGCGTTTCCTTGCGTGATCGAATCAGAAATGTTGAGATCCGTAAGAGAACCAGGGTTACCGACATAGCCTGAAGAATTGCCAAACTTAAGTGGCAGTGGGCAGGGCACATTGCTCGCAGAACGGATGGCCGATGGGGCAGAAAGGTTCTGGAGTGGCGACCGCGAACCGGAAGACGTTGCGTTGGAAGGCCTCCCACCAGGTGGACCGATGACCTGGTGAATGTTGCAGGAATCCGCTGGTTGCGGGACGCACGGGACCGGTCAATGTGACAATGTATTAATTAATTCGTATCTGGAAAAATGTTTGCAAAATCTAGCGGCTTTATGCCGCACAGTTTGTTCAGGATTGATTTCATTTGCTTAGCTTATAGATTTTTATTAAAAAGAAAACTTTGTTTAAAATTTGTAACGTTTTATTTTTGTCGATAAATATACAATTGAACTTATAAGACACTAGCATCTGTCCGCGGCCCGCGTAAAAAGTGTTTTATCATCCCAAGGGAATACAAACTATCCTATGTGCTTCCGAGGGTCTCATCTCCATGCCAAATTTCATCTAAATCGGTTCAGTAGATCCAGCGATTACCCCCTAAAATGTTACAAAATCACAAACTTTACCTTTTTATAATATTACTAGATGTTTCCCGCGGCTTTGGTCCCGTGGACCACCCCATAGGACCGTTTCGGGATTTAAAAATAGCTTATGTCACTCAGGAATAATGTAGCTTTCTTTTGGTGAAAGTATTTTTAAATCGGTTCAGTAGTTTCGGAGCCTATTCGGTACAAACAAAAAAATCTTTCCTCTTTATAATATTAGTATAGTTATTAGTATATTAGTATAAGTTTAAGACATTATACGTCACGTTACGCAATGGGACTTGGGAGCTATAAAAAGGGCTTTGATTGAGGATGCCCAGAAAATGGTGGGTGATAGTTTAGTGATGTTTACAGGAGATTGTCTGGTGAAGGCAACACACCGGGAAGACTGGAATGCTATAGCCTACTTTTGTCTAGCAATGGCGCAACGTAGTTTATAAAAAAACATTTCAAACTAAAACTTAGTATGATGTGCCAAATTATGGGGGTATTTTGTATAGGGCTATCTGGCTTTTACTAAACTATTACTTACTATCACGATAAAACTCCCTCTTGGGTGACTGGATATCTAATAAAATTTTTCGTACACAGATAGTTCAGTTGTCGTCTTGCTCAGGCTATACTGACTGAGTGCTCCCGACCTTACGCAGACAGAAACAATTTGTATGTGCACTACACACACGACTAAGACCAAGCCGTCGTCGTCGCCATGAAATAGAACAACTGTAATAAATAGTTATTTTTTTTATCTAATTTTCAGTCAGTCTTACTTTTAACTATAAATAAGTCTACCTTGATGCTTTGTTGTAAACACACTCAAACACTAATCCAGTATTCCTTCCACTTGACTTAAACCTTATTCTGAAAGACATTATTTTCTTGTACCAATAAGACAGTAAAGGCTCCCACAGACACGCGTTACGCTACAACTGATAATGATGCTACAACACAATATTTTTATTATATATTTTGCCAGTAAAGGCAAAATTTCAAAGTATTCATGAATGTGAATTACTTTCACACATAAGATTTCAGACAAAAGAAAAAAAAAGAAACCAATTGCTGCCTGCCTATTTTTGTCGGGTTATGCTACCACAAAAATGTACTGTACAGCTGATATTTCTGATTTTAAGTAGAAAAAAATATATTCATGGGTTCTTTTAATCCCTAAAACATTGCCAATTAGTTAAAATTCACTTTTTATTATCCGTAGAACAATTAGGGTTTTCTGGAATTATGTGTACCAAGTGGCAGCACATAGTCGTAAGTTCCTGGTATCCGATAGGGCATGCAAACCAGATACCCGGATAACCGAAAAAAACCGGATAACCGACTGATTTAAAATCCGGGTATTTTAGCTTTGCGAAAACGTGTTTTTCGGTTTTTCGGTTATGTTTCTCATATGTTATTGATTTAATAATACTTCAATTTTCCCAAACAAAATATTAAATTTAACACTGACAAATGTTGACAGGACGGCGAGTCGGCGTTAGTTCCTATTTCGGCAGCGTGGCTTTATGATCTAAATTAACATAATTTTTGCCGCTATTTTGTTTTTCGGTCAGTTTGGGTATAGTGAGACAAGTGCATGTGTTATGTTTGTCGGTGATTAAATTGCAGATATTATTTAATCAAGGCAAGTTTGATCACATTTTTTTATATCAATGCTAATATTACATGAAGTGTATGACCAAATACTGAAATATAATCACAGGGATGTTTTACATATTTAAGTAATAGCTTTAATTAATTAGTTTTTTTTTCGTAGCAAAATGGATAGTGGTGCTAAAAGAAAATATTAACATCTTGCGTCACTCTTGTCTGTGGGCGCCTTAATTCTTTAATACGCCAACACTTAGCTTATTCGAGTCACCAAAAGACATTATTTTCCTACTTTATTTGCGAAACACGAAAGTGATTTAATTTGTTTCCTGTTGGCTAAGCATCTGTGAGATCTACTTAGCAAAGTAAATTACAAAGGACTCTCGGAAATAATGAGAAAGGAATAAGTATTTACAAAGTGATGGTAGAATTATGTGAAGAAAGCTTAATGTACACAAATAAATACGTGTTTAACAAATTGTTTTGGTTTGTGTTAAGGTGCCTTTTGAACGTTACTTTCTTGATCTTATAATGAACGTGATAAATCATTAAAGTCCCTTATTCGATCTCAAATTGATACCGCTCTAAGAGCTTATGGTCACCCCCCTGTTCATATTTCCGGGAAAATGAAGCCCACTAAGTGATAATTTAGGTTCAGTGAAAGAACTTGCATAATCAGATCAGTATTTTCAGATAATATCTCAAAAACCCTTCTTCTCGCTTCGTGATCCTCATAACTGAGGGTCATGATTTTCTCGATAGGAGATCACTTGTTCCTCCATCTGTGTCTGTTCTTGTCGTCGTGGAGTGCATTGTGCAGCTTGGTGTTCAGCGTTGAATGAATTTGGGCAGAGATCTGATCGGGTCCCCTCGGCCTCTTGTCATCGACCTTACCAGTGATCATCAGTTGATCTTAAACACACAGACAAACAATTTTACCTGTTTATAACAATTAGGTCTCAACAAGAAGAGAATATCTTCTCTTCACATACATCGGAGTTTGCTAAGCTGTGTTAATTTGTTTTTTTTTTATATTTCTTGGGTACGCAAGTAAAATTTAAAATATCCTGAAACAGTTTTATTTCATGCTACATAATTTATCTATGCACTGGTCGCCTCAAAGCTCCAGAGCCTTGAACATCGACGCCAAGTGGTCAGTTTGTCGGTTTTTTATCGGTTACATTTCGGGGAGTGTGCGATGGAACTGCACAATTTGATTCCGCCTAGCCCTTTCCATCACCGGACAACAAGACGTACGGCAATGCGCCACCGGTACATGGTGGACATCCCACCCATACGTACAAAGCGTTTTGCGAATACTTTCATTGTACGCACAGCTAAGGAGTGGAATTCCCTGCCGGAGTCTTTGTTTTCTGATAGCTACAACCTTGGGGTCTTCAAGTCAAGAGTGAATAGGTTACTTCTAGGCAAGCGTGCTTCACCGTCGACCACATCATCGCTTACCATCAGGCGAGATAGTGGTCAAACGCGAGCCTATCGATTAATAAAAATAAAAAAAATCTAGTAGTAGACTCGCTTCGACCGACAACCTATAATATTGAACACGTAATTATAACACGATATCTTGCGTAAACATCTCGATTCAAACAGTAAAACACCCGTAACTTTAGAACGGCTGAACCGATTTTCATTAAACATAGCTAAAAAACACTCTCGATAAAGTCACCTTTCAAACAGAAGAAACTAAATCAAAATCGGTTCATTCATTTAGAAGCTTTGATGTCACAGACAGATACACAAACACATAGGTACATAGGTCAAACTCTTTTTCCGTCGGGAGATAAAAACAGTTTAAAAGTTATTGTGTAGGTATGCCTTTCATGTGACATACCTACATAAAACGACAATAATACTTTAACCAAACAGTCTTTTTACGAGCATTACGGAATAGACATCGCATCCTCGAATCGAAACCTCATTCCGTTGTTTGCATCAAATATTCAAAACATATTCACTAGGGTATTCGCGAACTACCGAGCGGTAGTAAAAGAGATAGAGACGTTAACTTTAATGCCGCAGACATAACCTGACGTCAAACCACCGTTAAAGTTGAAGTGAACTCGAGTTAACGTACGTAGTACTTAATGTGGCTTCGCATTTCCGTTATGATGTGAGTGAGACTGTTTTAAAGTCACTGTGTATTGGGCAATGAAATGGACTCATTTTTGCAAGAGGAAAAATGTGTTATCATCATCATTTCAGCCGAAGGACGTCCACTGTTGGATATAGACCTCCTCCAAGCGTATCCGCAGCCTTTTCCAGGTCCTCGGTGCAGCTAGACGAAGACCTTCCACCGATGCATGGTTTACGGTTGAAAAAAAAAACCGGCCAAGTGCGAGTCAGACTCGCGCACGACGGGTTCCGTACCATGATCGCAAAAAACGGGCAAAAATCACGTTTGTTGTATGGGAGCCCCTCTTAAATATTTATTTTATTATGTTTTTAGTATTTGTTGTTATAGTGGCAACAGAAATACATCATCTGTAAAAATTTCAACTGTCTAGCTATCACGGTTCATGAGATACAGCCTGGTGACAGACGGACAGACAGACAGACGGATCGCGGAGTCTCAGTAATAGGGTCCCGTTTTTACCCTTTGGGTACGGAACCCTAAAAACTGACATCAACTATTTGATCAATGTTATTATGCGATTTTAAACTGAGTTCTTTGTCGGTTAGTGAAGACTAAATTAGTCGATATTGCAAACAGAATAAGTATGCTGAAGCAGCTATGGGCCGGCCATATAAGTCGATAGCTTTGCTCTTCTATTGGATCAATTGTTCCGGATTTGATCTCATAGAGAGAATTCATGCATAGCCCGTTTCATCGTGAGTGTCCACATATTGGCTCCGTAATTCATAACAGTCTGATTAAAGACCTTACCTCTACTTGTCTGCCAACCCAACTTCAACTCGAATCATCAAATTGACAGCTAATCCTTGTTATTTATTGACATTAACCGAGGGCTTATCCGTTGTCGTGGCGACTGAATCAAGTGAACATCCTTCAAATTGACTTGGAATATGGAGTCTTTAGGCTCTGTAAAACAAGGGACGAGAACTACCCGAGAAGATTCGTTAAAGCTGTTCTGCCCAGCTGAATTCTTCAGCTAGCCTCCCTCTGAAAATTGTACCAAACCAAAAAGATTTGCCAAGGTAAACATATTCCCGAACGACCTTGATAGTCATCGCTATTTATTCCCATCTAATAATTCCTAAAACCGCCTCCTTTATTGGAACGTTTACTCGCACCATTTACCCAAATAGACATTTTTCTAAATTCTATCCACAGAAGCGGCATACATTTCCAACTTACCGAAAAAGGATTAGCTATTACCGAGTTACCTCCTATATTTGCTGACAAGCGTAACGTAGCGTATTTCGCGCTAAATATTTTATAAGACATGTAGCAACGCTTATCGACGTATGAGCCAAGTAGTCGTTATTTGAAAAGGTGATAATATATTCAAGCGTTTGCTGTTTATGAATAAAAAACCGGCCGAGTGCGGTAAATTGCGGTTTACGATTTATGACGTATTCAAAAAAACTACTTACTAGATCTCGTTGAAACCAATTTTCGGTGGAAGTCCACATGGTAATGTACATCATATATTGTTTTAGTTTTATTATTCTCTTATTTTAGAAGTTACAGGGGTGGGGGGCACACATTTTACCACTTTAAGTGAGAGAGTAATATTTTTTTTTCAAAAGTTTGCACGGGGGATGTCCCCCGTGCAAACTTTTGAAAAAAAAAATATTAGAAACCTCAATACCATTTTTGAAGACCTATCTATTAGTATGGGTTTGAAGAAAAAAAAAAATTGGAATTCAGTTCTATGTATGGGGAACCTCCAAAATTTATTGTATTTTTTTTTCTATTTTTGTGTGAAAATTTTAATGCGGTTCACAGAATACATCTTCTTACCAAGTTTCAACAGCATAGTTCTTATAGTTTAGGAAAAAAGTGGCTGTGACATACGGACGGACGGACAGACATGACGAATCCATATTTTGCCATTTGGCTACGGAACCCAAAAAATTGTTTGTAAAAATGGAAATGTCGTTCAGTTACTTTTTACGTTAGTGTTATGAAGTTTATATCTACTTAAACAATGTTAAAAAAAAACTGATGGCTATTACTGATTCACAATAGACATTGCAAAGACATTATTATTTATTCTTCCTACTCATCGCTTTGCTGTCGGATTGGTTCTTATTTAACCACACCGTAATCACTCAAGGATATACATATAAATCTTAGTATTTCAGTGTTTTTGATTAGGACAGATAAATTGTACCGATTTTTGATGAATATTTTTTTTATTTTTTTTTTTATTTATATATATAAAGCCCGGACAATAGCTAAACAGATTTGAGTGGACTTGTCCAGTCTGTGCACGCATTTTTCATGAATCTTGATAAGCTTAACTGATTTTTGTCTGCTAGAGTAGAAGAAGATTTTAAATAATTTCTGCCTCGAAATATCTTTAGCTGTACTGTGGAATTTATAGTCCGTTCTTTATGTCAATCTACCTTTGCGTATGGACAGCAGATTTTTTTTTATTTTATTTATATTTTTGACATTCAAAAGTACCGTTTAATGGCCTTATCATAAAAATGATTTGACTTTGACTTTGAATTTGTGCTCTCTAAGCCAGCCTCAATTCAATATCACACCCAGTTTAATATCACATCCTAAAACCAAAGAGAGATTACTCTGTCGATGCCACAATATGGACGGATTTGCAACATGTACCTAAGTCCACGTGAGTCTCGAATTGTTTTTTTTTATGATCTTTTTGCTCGCGCTTGACCACTATTTGTGCCCGGTTGATGGCAATAGGCTCGCCCCTATTACATGGAACTTATACATAAATCGAAATGTAGATATACTATTATTATAGAAGCAACTCTGCCTACCCTGCCGGAGAATACCGGCTTGATGTAATGTTATGTAAAATGTTCTACGGATTACGTGAACCGCGTTTTAGGGAATGCGATGTTTTCGTGTAACGTGTAAATACATAACGAAAAAGAATATATTTTTATTCAGGATTTGCACTGAAATGTGTGCTTTCTTTTGCCTTTTGTTTTCATTTAATTTGAATAAAGAAATGCGCTGTACTAAGTGAATATCATACGCATTCGAAATACTTATTCAGAAATATTTTGAGAGAATAGATACTTGAAAGCCACCGTGGTGAAAGCAGATAGGATTTGGCTCTCTCAAAATCCATCTCTTCTACGGTATTAATTCACCAGTAATATAATATTTTAATATAGGTAAGTATTGAACTACCGTTAAAGCTACTGTGGGCGCAGAAGAAAAAGGCAAATAGGTAGGTACTTACGGGTGCGGGAATGGAGCTTTGAATGATTATGTCCTTCGATGGTTTTAGCAGTGGATTCAGGCAGTCTTCACTATAGTCTGAATGCTGGTAAGCCACCCACAGAGTCTGTTTTTCACACACAACACTTTTACTTGAGTTTTCTTTGAGAGCGGGAGCACCGGGCGCGCATACCCGTTGCCGGAGTTGTGACTTTTTGACCACTGATGAGCGAAATGACCGGATGACCGGAACTAGGAAGTAGGAAGGGGTGTGCGCGGGAGTTAAGGATTGGTCCTCGCGTATTAGGTTGAATGATGTGAAATGAATGTTAGTGTTGCTATTGTAATAATTTGAGTGCGTGAGTAATGCTTATAATATTTAATTTATATTTATAATGTGGCGCAGACTGCTACTAACCAGTTAATCTGACACCAGTCTTGCCGAGTGGTATCATGTTACCACTTGCTGGGTTCAGTTGATCAGATACGCAGTTTTTTTCTCACACTACACTACAAATCGTAGATGCACCAACAAATAAAATCACTTGCACCGGTAGGCCATACAAATTACAAATACTTGTTCCGTGCAGGAATTGATTCCGCGACACCAATCGCTACAGTCAATCGCTCAGCCACTGTGACAATCTTTTCGTGATAATTAATAGTGTTAAAGGATATACAGATTTCTTTGTAGGTTTCGAAGCGACAGGACCCCAAACTCAGTACTTATCAACCACGAAACAGCTATAAAAATGTAGGTGGCATGCATCTATAACTAAGAATCAGAGTGACGCCGTCAGTTGGGATTGGTCATAACTGCTTCGGATGTTAATGTTTTTCTAGTATCTATTATTTTTTTTTATTTTTATTTTTTTCTATATAACTGCACGGTACATGTGTGAGTACTTTTATTACTTTATGCCTGCACGTAGTATAGTGTGTAGTGCTTTTCTGGGTGCATTGTCCTCACATATACGAATTTATTAATGTACGTACATATGTACCTAAATATTGTAAAAAAAAAACATTTTAAAAGAGTAAGTGTGGGGTTTCTTGGGCATTCATCTCAATAACAAGCTATTTTCCGAATGCACATCACACATCATATTAATGTTCCCACTGCTGGGACACAGGCCTCCTTTCTGTGAGAGGGAATGGGCCGTTATCCACCACGTGGGCCCGTGCGGGTTGGTGGATGTCACATGTCTTCGAATTATTGGTTCTAGGACATGCCGGTTTCCTCACGATGTTTTCCTTCACCGTTTTAAGAGCAGTGGTGATGAAATAATTTACACAAAGTAAAGCGCCTACCTGGGCTCGAACCCACGACCTACAACTTGTAAGTCGCGGCCGATACCACTGGGCCACCACTGCTCTACCGAATGCACGGTAGAATCAATTTTCATTCTTTGGTTATTTCAATGTAACGTTCAAAAGTGCCGCTTGAAATAAAATATCTTTATCTTTGTCTTTAAATAAGGTTCACTTGATTCGTGTCCAAAATCTGAACTAATGCCGCTATTTTGTATTGAAAACGATTTACACAGACAATTTCAACAGCTTTCCTCTGACAATGTCATTCAAGCGACAAAATAATCCTCGAAGCACTGTAAAATGAGTTGTGAAAATATTACAAAATAATTGGGACAATGTTTACAAAGGCTTACTATGAACGGCTTGAAAGTCTTAACTAGTTATTAAATAGCTGTCTAAACTTCATCCTTTAGACCACTTTATAAATCAGACCATTTTAATTACATTTGCGATCGATTTTCAACTTGAGACGGGCATTAAAAGGCGCCACTAAAGAGTGCTTTTACGTTGTTGAGTAGTAATAAATGTTATAATGTATTTATTAAATACGCTTCTCGATAATGCTTGGAAAATGATTGGTATTGAGTGAATGAACACCGTTCTCGGTAATAAAATTATATTTGACTAGGTATTTTTGCTAAGTAATTGGAATACATAAAAGCTTGTTGCGGTTGTAATTAACCTAGTAATCAAAAGAACGACTTACAAAGTTTGGGGTCCTATATTCGATACCTACATGAGACTTAAAGTATTATTAAATTAGTACCTACAGATGAATCTGCCTTTCTAGTTTTCCTATAGTGGATTTCACCTCCACCAACTCTTTCCATCCGTTCGCGTGCGGCTGGCCAGGACGTGGCTGGAGGTGGATCATTGTGTTGCCCAATTTCTCACAGGGCATGGTAACTTTAAAAGTAAATTATTTTCTTTCTTTATGTCAGTGTTCTATATCTGACTGCGAATATGTACAATCTGCTATCATATCTTATGGGAGAGTATTCTTTGGCAGAATAAACGCAATATTATGTTGAATAATGTACAGGCTGCATCAGGAGTGGTTTACTAAACGGACCTTGTGGAATCTAGAACAAATTTCCGTGCGTTCAAGCGTTTTTACCATACCTATTATTGGAATAAAATATAACAGCTCACAATGTTAGGACCCATTAATATTAATGCTAATTTTTATCCGTGGTGCTAGGCCACTGGGCTTATCCCAGTTGTAAACGACTCTTTGTGCCTATTGGCTTTGTTTGGTTTGTCTCCTGCTTGGTATGGAGGGAAGTGGACGTTTATATTTTTCCTACTCCTCCGTTATTCTATTCTGATTAATTTCGTTGCGGGATCCAAAACAGTTAAATTCATTCTCCGGGACTTCGTCGAGCTTCATTGCCTCGGTGCTTTTCTGGTGGTCGCCACTGTGGATTCTGGCTTTCAGGAGTTGCAATGGTTTGGGAATAGTGCGGTGGGATTGTCCCAATAAAGAAAAAAAATAGTGGGTTTCAATTTTACTTTCACAAAATATTTTACAATGCATGTCCTCGAAAAGAGCGTTTTCCAAGCAGCCAAACTGTGCGGAAAGTGTCACTTTTTTTTACTAGTGCTTTTTACTTTCCTGTACTTTTTTAATTTTTAACTCCAACGTCAGCCCGCCGCATAGAGTTTTTATTATTTGAGAAAAGTTTTAAAATTAGTTAAGTACAGATTATCATTTATATAAAAAGTAAAACAAAACTAATACGTCATTTAAGGCGTTTTTAATTACTCTAGATTTAGATTTTGATCAATAAATTAATTTTAATTATTCATTAAATATGTTTGGCAGAATTAATTTTTTGCTCGTGCCTTTTTGCGTTATGACGTGACAGCTATTGCACATGCGCAGTAGAACTATGAACTATTAGTTAATCTGTGGATATGCTGAGCGCCCTTGAATAAGCGCCATTTTATTAATTATTGCTTGGTTCAGATATATTTTTTTATTTCCTCGCACAATGCATAGTAAAATGTTGTATGATACACGTGCGTAAGATGATTTCCGACTCGTGTCGATTTATCCACTCACTCGCTTCGCTCGCTCGTGAATAAAAATGCCACTCATCGGAAATCACTTACTTCCCGCACTTGTAGCATAAATAACTATTTGAGCATTTCAAATGCATTGGTACACCCAAGCAAGTTAGTTCACGACTTATTCGGCCGATAATTCTTTTGATTTGATAAAAAAATAAAGTTGTTATACTACTGCTGATGTTGCAATTAGGACATTTATATAATATAAAAACTGTGTCAATGCGAGCATAGGGTCGTGCAATTTTGAGTATTGTGTTCATTGCAATAGATTTTAATTGAATTAAAAAGTAATTTTACTGATTAAGCAGAAAATATGCTTTTCTCAAACATGCATGGAAATATTGTCATTATTTAAGAAAAAAAAACACGCGAAATACCGAATTTACGGACAATGAAAATCAAATCCATTGCTGGAGCGTTTTTTGAATTTGGAACATTTCAACGCTCCAGCAATGTTGTATGAAACGGTGTGCTGGGGTTATTAGATACTCTTTGATTGGATCTCTTTTATCATTCTTGGCATACCAAAGTAAGTCTCTTTGCTTAGTACAAATTGCGTTCACGTGGCTGTATAGCCATAAATGCGTTTGCCTTTCGGCACAGATGGTGAATAGAAAATCGGTGGCAAAGCTGAAAATTCGTATTGATTTGTTATTTAAATATTTAATAAATATAAATTAATTAATTAAAATGAGTTCCAACGGTTCACGGTCCACCAGATTTAAGATCTAAAGCCAAATTGGCAATGGAAAACCTGTTTCCAGCGAAGTCAAAAGAAAAATACATGAAAGTATATGAACATTTTATGATTTGGAAAAACGATAAAAAAATTATCATTTTCTCTGAAACAGTATTTTTGGCGTATTTTAATGAGATTTCTAAAACTTAAAAGCCATCTACATTATGGACAATTTATTCCATGCTGAAATGTACAGTTAATGTTAAAAATGGCAATAACTGAAAAAAATTGGAAATTTAACTACTTTTTTATTTCCGTGCATTCTTTTGAGAAAAGTATTATATACCTCGGCGGAAATGACAATTACCTGTCTCGTATTAGTGAAACTCAAACTCATACTCGACCTGCAATTGTCTATTTCCCGGCCTTTGCAATAATGTACTATTGAATTTGGAATTAATTGTCGTATAGCATTGTTTATTTATAGATAGAAGTCCAGAACATTTTTTTTTTAAGAAATATTTTTTTATTAAAAGAAAAATGCCAAATAACAAAACGTCAAGTAGATATTAAAATCATAGATTTAGTTTTTTTTTTTGCTATGATTAAAATAGTGGCATGTCATTGAAATGACAGCAAGATAGATAAAGCAATATTCACTTTCATATTAAATCGATAACAAGTTTGTTGCTAAGGAAATATATATTTATGCAAAATTCGACCTAATTTCTTTAGTAAAATACGCTTAGGATGGGTTATGAATTAATCTTGTCGACTCTACATTCACTCCGTACCACGTGTTTCGTTATTCAAATTAAATGAAAACATAAAATACAAGACGAATAAAAAACCCATTGCTTTCGATATGTACTATTTACTACATGATAACATCGCGTTCCTAAAACACGTTTCACATAACCCGTACAGCATTTTACATACGTACATGTTTCAAAACCGTTTATATTGTGGTAGCAACAGTGGAATTATTCTCTTTGGTTTTAGCCCGTGGTATTAAACTGATCCCTTTGAGGCTAACACAGATAGCACAGTACGCCTAAATATATTTCTAGACTGAAATTATTTAAAAAAATTACGTCACACTCCGACGTCATCATCATATATATTGGGGTCGGCTTCCAGCCTTACCGGATTCAGCTAAGTACCAGTGTTTTACATGGAGCGACTGCCTATCTGACCTCCACAACCCAGTAACTGGGTAAACACGGTACCCCTTGGCAAGACTGGTGTCAGATCTCAAGCTTCTGACTACCCGTAACGACTGTCAAAGATCTTCAAATAACAGCCGGGACCTACGGCTTAGCGTGCTTTCCGAGGCACGGAGGAAACTCGGTATGTTGAAATGGTCACCCATCCACGGACCGACCTCGTCAAGCGTTGCTTAACCTTGATGATCGACCCTTGCGGCTGTTATTATTTAGCCATGAGCTCCTCTCTATCTTAATCACTCCGACGTATTAAGCGGTAAATTATAATAAAATCGGCACTATAGAGTGATTGCTTTATTTTGAAACGCTGTTTAAAAAATACACGACCATTGGATTTCACATAACAACACAGATCCTAAGCCAATCTTAGTTTATCTTGGACATCAATGACTTCGGTAATGGAAAACATCTTGAGGAAACCTGGACTTTATATAAATTAACTAGTATTTGCTTGGTGCGCGAGCTGCAAGCAGCTCGCGTGTTGTTGTCCCTACACCTACCCTACACCTACCCCACACCTACCCCACACCTACCCCACACCTACCCCACACCTACCCCACACCTACCCTACACCTACCCTACACCTACCCTACACCTACCCTACAACTACCCTACACCTACCCTACACCTACCCTACACCTACCCTACACCTACCCTACACCTACCCTACACCTACCCTACACCTACCCTACACCTACCCTACACCTACCCTACACCTACCCTACACCTACCCTACACCTACCCTACACCTACCCTACACCTACCCTACACCTACCCTACACCTACCCTACACCTACCCTACACCTACCCTACACCTACCCTACACCTACCCTACACCTACCCTACACCTACCCTACACCTACCCTACACCTACCCTACACCTACCCTACACCTACCCTACACCTACCCTACACCTACCCTACACCTACCCTACACCTACCCTACACCTACCCTACACCTACCCTACACCTACCCTACACCTACCCTACACCTACCCTACACCTACCCTACACCTACCCTACACCTACCCTACACCTACCCTACACCTACCCTACACCTACCCTACACCTACCCTACACCTACCCTACACCTACCCTACACCTACCCTACACCTACCCTACTCCTACCCTACACCTACCCTACACCTACCCTACACCTACCCTACACCTACCCTACACCTACCCTACACCTACCCTACACCTACCCTACACCTACCCTACACCTACCCTACACCTACCCTACACCTGCCCTAAACTTTGTTCCAAAAAACATAACCCTAATGTTTGCTTGTCGTCGCCAGGGACTGAGTTTCGCTTCACCCACTCAACCTTCGTTACGCTACGGAGGTCGCCGGCTCGCTTCGCTCGCCACCTCCCCCCTGCGCTGCACTCGGTCTCGTAGGTTCGCTCCACTCGGGATCCCTACGCTGAATCCGTAAAAAAAACGAAAAAAAAGATTCGCCAAAACGGGAGGGGGGGGAGGGGGGAGATGGGGGGCAAGGGGGTCAACTTTGAAAAATGGTTTGTTTGTGACTATAGCATTGCCCCTTTACATGAATCTGAAAAAAAAAATGTTCCAAGTCTCTCAACTTCCGAGATCCCCTTAAAGGGGGGGGAAAGGGGGGCGAGGGGGTCAACTTTGAAAAATGGTTTTTACTTTTCCGAGCCTCCTCTAAACGAATCCGTAAAAAAAACAAAGAAAAAAGATTCGCCAAAACGGGGGGGGGAGGGGGGAGAAGGGGGGCAAGGGGGTCAACTTTGAAAACTGGTTCGTTTGTGCCTATAGCATTGCCCCTTTATATGAATCTGAAAAAAGAAATGTTACAAGTCTCTCAACTTTCGAGATCCGCTTAAAGGGGGGGAGAAGGGGGGCGAGGGGGTCAACTTTGAAAAATGGTCTTTACTTTTCCGAGCCTCCTCTAAACGAATCCGTAAAAAACAAAAAATACGGGTACCTTAGTTTCCGAGATACGATAGAGGGGGGGAGGAGGGGGGAGGAAAAGGGGAGGTTTGGGACTTTTCCCATACTCGCGAGAGTTACTTGTTTACGAATCTGTCAAAATATACCCACCTCCCCCTTCACCATCTGGGAGAACAATTATGTCAATGAGTGAGTGAGTGAGTGGTAATGCAGTTTTATATAATATAACTAGTATTTGCTTGGTGCGCGAGCTGCAAGCAGCTCGCGGCTTTGTCGTGTTTTTGAGAAGTACTACCCTACACCTACCCTACACCTACCCTACACCTACCCTACACCTACCCTACACCTACCCTACACCTACCCTACACCTACCCTACACCTACCCTACACCTACCCTACACCTACCCTACACCTACCCTACACCTACCCTACACCTACCCTACACCTACCCTACACCTACCCTACACCTACCCTACACCTACCCTACACCTACCCTACACCTACCCTACACCTACCCTACACCTACCCTACACCTACCCTACACCTACCCTACACCTACCCTACACCTACCCTACACCTACCCTACACCTACCCTACACCTACCCTACACCTACCCTACACCTACCCTACACCTACCCTACACCTACCCTACACCTACCCTACACCTACCCTACACCTACCCTACACCTACCCTACACCTACCCTACACCTACCCTACACCTACCCTACACCTACCCTACACCTACCCTACACCTACCCTACACCTACCCTACACCTACCCTACACCTACCCTACACCTACCCTACACCTACCCTACACCTACCCTACACCTACCCTACACCTACCCTACACCTACCCTACACCTACCCTACACCTACCCTACACCTACCCTACACCTACCCTACACCTACCCTACACCTACCCTACACCTACCCTACACCTACCCTACACCTACCCTACACCTACCCTACACCTACCCTACACCTACCCTACACCTACCCTACACCTACCCTACACCTACCCTACACCTACCCTACACCTACCCTACACCTACCCTACACCTACCCTACACCTACCCTACACCTACCCTACACCTACCCTACACCTACCCTACACCTACCCTACACCTACCCTACACCTACCCTACACCTACCCTACACCTACCCTACACCTACCCTACACCTACCCTACACCTACCCTACACCTACCCTACACCTACCCTACACCTACCCTACACCTACCCTACACCTACCCTACACCTACCCTACACCTACCCTACACCTACCCTACACCTACCCTACACCTACCCTACACCTACCCTACACCTACCCTACACCTACCCTACACCTACCCTACACCTACCCTACACCTACCCTACACCTACCCTACACCTACCCTACACCTACCCTACACCTACCCTACACCTACCCTACACCTACCCTACACCTACCCTACACCTACCCTACACCTACCCTACACCTACCCTACACCTACCCTACACCTACCCTACACCTACCCTACACCTACCCTACACCTACCCTACACCTACCCTACACCTACCCTACACCTACCCTACACCTACCCTACACCTACCCTACACCTACCCTACACCTACCCTACACCTACCCTACACCTACCCTACACCTACCCTACACCTACCCTACACCTACCCTACACCTACCCTACACCTACCCTACACCTACCCTACACCTACCCTACACCTACCCTACACCTACCCTACACCTACCCTACACCTACCCTACACCTACCCTACACCTACCCTACACCTACCCTACACCTACCCTACACCTGCCCTAAACTTTGTTCCAAAAAACATAACCCTAATGTTTGCTTGTCGTCGCCAGGGACTGAGTTTCGCTTCACCCACTCAACCTTCGTTACGCTACGGAGGTCGCCGGCTCGCTTCGCTCGCCACCTCCCCCCTGCGCTGCACTCGGTCTCGTAGGTTCGCTCCACTCGGGATCCCTACGCTGAATCCGTAAAAAAAACGAAAAAAAAGATTCGC
This sequence comes from Orthosia incerta, assembly GCA_948252205.1. NCBI lineage: Eukaryota > Metazoa > Arthropoda > Insecta > Lepidoptera > Noctuidae > Orthosia > Orthosia incerta. The sequence goes on along the minus strand of OX411762.1, from coordinate 23,723,056 downwards.
CAAAACGGGAGGGGGGGGAGGGGGGAGATGGGGGGCAAGGGGGTCAACTTTGAAAAATGGTTTGTTTGTGACTATAGCATTGCCCCTTTACATGAATCTGAAAAAAAAAATGTTCCAAGTCTCTCAACTTCCGAGATCCCCTTAAAGGGGGGGGAAAGGGGGGCGAGGGGGTCAACTTTGAAAAATGGTTTTTACTTTTCCGAGCCTCCTCTAAACGAATCCGTAAAAAAAACAAAGAAAAAAGATTCGCCAAAACGGGGGGGGGAGGGGGGAGAAGGGGGGCAAGGGGGTCAACTTTGAAAACTGGTTCGTTTGTGCCTATAGCATTGCCCCTTTATATGAATCTGAAAAAAGAAATGTTACAAGTCTCTCAACTTTCGAGATCCGCTTAAAGGGGGGGAAAAGGGGGGCGAGGGGGTCAACTTTGAAAAATGGTCTTTACTTTTCCGAGCCTCCTCTAAACGAATCCGTAAAAAACAAAAAATACGGGTACCTTAGTTTCCGAGATACGATAGAGGGGGGGAGGAGGGGGGAGGAAAAGGGGAGGTTTGGGACTTTTCCCATACTCGCGAGAGTTACTTGTTTACGAATCTGTCAAAATATACCCACCTCCCCCTTCACCATCTGGGAGAACAATTACGTCAATGAGTGAGTGAGTGAGTGGTAATGCAGTTTTATATAATATACTAGTATTTGCTTGGTGCGCGAGCTGCAAGCAGCTCGCGTGTTGTTGTCCCTACACCTACCCTACACCTACCCTACACCTACCCTACACCTACCCTACACCTACCCTACACCTACCCTACACCTACCCTAAACTTTGTTCCAAAAAACATAACCCTAATGTTTGCATGTCGTCGCCAGGCACTGAGTTTCGCTTCACCCACTCAACCTTCGTTACGCTACGGAGGTCGCCGGCTCGCTTCGCTCGCCACCTCCCCCCTGCGCTGCACTCGGTCTCGTAGGTTCGCTCCACTCGGGATCCCTACGCTGAATCCGTAAAAAAAACTGAAAAAAAAAAGATTCGCCAAAACGGGGGGAGGGAGGGGGTGAAGGGGGGCAAGGGGGTCAACTTTGAAAACTGGTTCGTTTGTGACTATAGCATTGCCCCTTTATATGAATCTGAAAAATAAATGTTCCAAGTCTCTAAACTTCCGAGATCCGCTTAAAGGGGGGGAGAAGGGGGGCGAGGGGGTCAACTTTGAAAAATGGTTTTTACTTTTCCGAGCCTCCTCTAAACGAATCCGTAAAAAAAACAAAAAAAAAAGATTCGCCAAAACGGGGGGGGGGAGGGGGGAGAAGGGGGGCAAGGGGGTCAACTTTGAAAAATGGTTTGTTTGTGACTAAAGCATTGCCCCTTTATATGAATCTGAAAAAAGAAATGTTCCAAGTCTCTCAACTTCCGAGATCCGCTTAAAGGGGGGGAGAAGGGGGGCGAGGGGGTCATTTTTGAAAAATAGTTTTTACTTTTGCGAGCCTCCTCTAAACGAATCCGTAAAAAACAAAAAATACGGGTACCTTAGTTTCCGAGATACGATAGAGGGGGGGAGGAGGGGGGAGGAAAAGTGGAGGTTTGGGACTTTTCCCATACTCACGGGAGTTACTTGTTTACGAATCTGTCAAAATATACCCACCTCCCCCTTCACCATCTGGGAGAACAATTATGTCAATGAGTCAGTCAGTCAGTGAGTCAGTGAGTGGTAATGCAGTTTTATATAGTATAACTAGTATTTGCTTGGTGCGCGAGCTGCAAGCAGCTCGCGTGTTGTTGTCCCTACACCTACCCTACACCTACCCTACACCTACCCTACACCTACCCTACCCTACACCTACCCTACACCTACCCTACACCTACCCTACACCTACCCTACACCTACCCTACACCTACCCTACACCTACCCTACACCTACCCTACACCTACCCTACACCTACCCTACACCTACCCTACACCTACCCTACACCTACCCTACACCTACCCTACACCTACCCTACACCTACCCTACACCTACCCTACACCTACCCTACACCTACCCAACACCTACCCTACACCTACCCTACACCTACCCTACACCTACCCTACACCTACCCTACACCTACCCTACACCTACCCTACACCTACCCTACACCTACCCCAAACTTTGTTCCAAAAAACATAACCCTAATGTTTGCTTGTCGTCGCCGGGCACTGAGTTTCGATTCACCCACTCAACCTTCGTTACGCTACGGAGGTCGCCGGCTCGCTTCGCTCGCCACCTCCCCCCTGCGCTGCACTCGGTCTCGTAGGTTCGCTCCACTCGGGATCCCTACGCTGAATCCGTAAAAAAAAGATTCGCCAAAACGGGGGGTGGGAGGGGGGAGATGGGCGGCAAGGGGGTCAACTTTGATAAATGGTTTGTTTGTGACTATAGCATTGCCCCTTTATATGAAACTGAAAAAAGAAATGTTCCAAGTCTCTCAACTTCCGAGATCCGCTTAAAGGGAGGGAGAAGGGTGGCGAGGGGGTCAACTTTGAAAAATGGTTTTTACTTTACCGAGCTTCCTCTAAACGATTCCGTAAAAAAAACAAAAAAAAAAGATTAGCCAAAACGGGGGGGGAGGGGGGAGAAGGGGGGCAAGGGGGTCAACTTTGAAAAATGGTTTGTTTGTGACTATAGCATTGCCCCTTTATATGAATCTGAAAAAAGAAATGTTCCAAGTCTCTCAACTTCCGAGATCCGCTTAAAGGGGGGGAGAAGGGGGGCAAGGGGGTCAACTTTGAAAAATGGTCTTTACTTTTCCGAGCCTCCTCTAAACGAATCCGTAAAAAACAAAAAATACGGGTATCTTAGTTTCCGAGAAACGATAGAGGGGGGGAGGAGGGGGGGGAAAAAGGGGAGGTTTGGCACTTTTCCCATACTCACGGGAGTTACTTGTTTACGAATCTGTCAAAATATACCCACCTCCCCATCCACCATCTGGGAGAACAATTATGTCAATGAGTCAGTCAGTGAGTGGTAATGCAGTTTTATATAATATAACTAGTATTTGCTTGGTGCGCGAGCTGCAAGCAGCTCGCGTGTTGTTGTCCCTACACCTACCCTAAACCTACCCTACACCTACCCTACACCTACCCTACACCTACCCTACACCTACCCAACACCTACCCTACACCTACCCTACACCTACCCTACACCTACCCTACACCTACCCTACACCTACCCTACACCTACCCTACACCTACCCTACACCTACCCTACACCTACCCTACACCTACCCTACACCTACCCTACACCTACCCTACACCTACCCTACACCTACCCTACACCTACCCTACACCTACCCTACACCTACCCTACACCTACCCTACACCTACCCTACACCTACCCTACACCTACCCTACACCTACCCTACACCTACCCTACACCTACCCTACACCTACCCTACACCTACCCTACACCTACCCTACACCTACCCTACACCTACCCTACACCTACCCTACACCTACCCTACACCTACCCTACACCTACCCTACACCTACCCTACACCTACACTACACCTACCCTACACCTACCCTACACCTACCCTACACCTACCCTACACCTACCCTACACCTACCCTACACCTACCCTACACCTACCCTACACCTACCCTACACCTACCCTACACCTACCCTACACCTTCCCTACACCTACCCTACACTTTGTTCCAAAAAACATAACCCTAATGTTTGCTTGTCGTCGCCAGGCACTGAGTTTCACTTCACCCACTCAACCTTCGTTACGCTACGGAGGTCGCCGGCTCGCTTCGCTCGCCACCTCCCCCCTGCGCTGCACTCGGTCTCGTAGGTTCGCTCCACTCGGGATCCCTACGCTGAATCCGTAAAAAAAAAGATTCGCCAAAACGGGGGAGGTAGAGGGGAGAAGGGGGGCAAGGGGGTCAACTTTGAAAAATGGATTGTTTGTGACTATAGCATTGCCCCTTTATATGAATCTGAAAAAAGAAATGTTCCAAGTCTCTCAACTTCCGAGATCCGCTTAAAGGGGGGGAGAAGGGGGGGCGAGGGGGTCAACTTTGAATACTGGTTTTTACTTTGCCGAGCCTCCTCGAAACGAATCCGTAAAAAAAACTGAAAAAAAAAAATCGCCAAAACGGGAGGGGGGGGAGGGGGGAGATGGGGGGCAAGGGGGAAACTTTGAAAAATGGTTTGTTTGTGACTATAGCATTGCCCCTTTATATGAATCTTTAAAAAGAAATGTTCCAAGTCTCTCAACTTCCGAGATCCGCTAAAAGGGGGAGAGAAGGGGGGCGAGGGGGTCAACTTTGAAAAATGGTTTTTACTTTTCCGAGCCGTCTCTAAACGAATCCGTAAAAAAAACAAAAAAAAAAGATTTGCCAAAACGGGGGGGGAGGGGGGAGAAGGGGGGCAAGGGGGTCAACTTTGAAAACTGGTTCGTTTGTGACTATAGCATTGCCCCTTTATATGAATCTGAAAAAAGAAATGTTCCAAATGTTCCAACTTTCGAGATCCGCTTAAAGGGGGGGGAGAAGGGGGGCGAGGGGGTCAACTTTGAAAAATTATTTTTACTTTTCCGAGCCTCCTCTAAACGAATCCGTAAAAAACAAAAAATACGGGTACCTTAGTTTCCGAGAAACGATAGAGGGGGGGAGGAGGGGGGGGGAAAAGGGGAGGTTTGGTACTTTTCCCATACTCACGGGAGTTACTTGTTTACGAATCTGTCAAAATATACCCACCTCCCCCTCCACCATCTAGGAGAACAATTATGTCAATGAGTCAGTCAGTGAGTGGTAATGCAGTTTTATATAATATAATAACTAGTATTTGCTTGGTGCGCGAGCTGCAAGCAGCTCGCGTGTTGTTGTCCCTACACCTACCCTACACCTACCCTACTCCTACCCTACACCTACCCTACACCTACCCTACACCTACCCTACACCTACCCTACACCTACCCTACACCTACCCTACACCTACCCTACACCTACCCTACACCTACCCTACACCTACCCTACACCTACCCTACACCTACCCTACACCTACCCTACACCTACCCTACACCTACCCTACACCTACCCTACACCTACCCTACACCTACCCTACACTTTGTTCCAAAAAACATAACCCTAATGTTTGCTTGTCGTCGCCAGGCACTGAGTTTCGCTTCACCCACTCAACCTTCGTTACGCTACGGAGGTCGCCGGCTCGCTTCGCTCGCCACCTCCCCCCTGCGCTGCACTCGGTCTCGTAGGTTCGCTCCTCTCGGGATCCCTACGCTGAATCCGTAAAAAAAAAGATTCGCCAAAACGGGGGGGGGGGAGGGGGGAGATTGGGGGCAAGGGGGTCAACTATGAAAAATGGTTTGTTTGTGACTAAAGCATTGCCCCTTTATATGAATCTGAAAAAAGAAATGTTCCAAGTCTCTAAACTTCCGAGATCCGCTTAAAGGGGGGGAGAAGGGGGGCGAGGGGGCCAACTTTGAAAAATGGTTTTTACTTTTCCGAGCCTCCTCTAAACGAATCCGTAAAAAAAACGAAAAAAAAAGATTCGCCAAAACGGGGGGGGAGGGGGGAGAAGGGGGGCAAGGGGGTCAATTTTGAAAAATGGTTTGTTTGTGACTAAAGCATTGCCCCTTTATATGAATCTGAAAAAAGAAATGTTCCAAGTCTCTCAACTTCCGAGATCCGCTTAAAGGGGGGGAGAAGGGGGGCGAGGGGGTCAACTTTGAAAAATGGTTTTTACTTTTCCGAGCCTCCTCTAAACGAATCCGTAAAAAAAACATACTACAGGTACCTTAGTTTCCGAGATACGATAGAGGGGGGGAGGAGGGGGGAGGAAAAGGGGAGATTTGGGACTTTTCCCATACTCGCGAGAGTTACTTGTTTACGAATCTGTCAAAATATACCCACCTCCCCCTTCACCATCTGGGAGAACAATTATGTCAGTCAGTGAGTGGTAATGCAGTTTTATATAGTATAATAACTAGTATTTGCTTGGTGCGCGAGCTGCAAGCAGCTCGCGGCTTTGTCGTGTTTTTGAGAAGTACTACCCTACACCTACCCTACACCTACCCTACACCTACCCTACACCTACCCTACACCTACCCTACACCTACCCTACACCTACCCTACACCTACCCTACACCTACCCTACACCTACCCTACACCTACCCTACACCTACCCTACACCTACCCTACACCTACCCTACACCTACCCTACACCTACCCTACACCTACCCTACACCTACCCTACACCTACCCTACACCTACCCTACACCTACCCTACACCTACCCTACACCTACCCTACACCTACCCTACACCTACCCTACACCTACCCTACACCTACCCTACACCTACCCTACACCTACCCTACACCTACCCTACACCTACCCTACACCTACCCTACACCTACCCTACACCTACCCTACACCTACCCTACACCTACCCTACACCTACCCTACACCTACCCTACACCTACCCTACACCTACCCTACACCTACCCTACACCTACCCTACACCTACCCTACACCTACCCTACACCTACCCTACACCTACCCTACACCTACCCTACACCTACCCTACACCTACCCTACACCTACCCTACACCTACCCTACACCTACCCTACACCTACCCTACACCTACCCTACACCTACCCTACACCTACCCTACACCTACCCTACACCTACCCTACACCTACCCTACACCTACCCTACACCTACCCTACACCTACCCTACACCTACCCTACACCTACCCTACACCTACCCTACACCTACCCTACACCTACCCTACACCTACCCTACACCTACCCTACACCTACCCTACACCTACCCTACACCTACCCTACACCTACCCTACACCTACCCTACACCTACCCTACACCTACCCTACACCTACCCTACACCTACCCTACACCTACCCTACACCTACCCTACACCTACCCTACACCTACCCTACACCTACCCTACACCTACCCTACACCTACCCTACACCTACCCTACACCTACCCTACACCTACCCTACACCTACCCTACACCTACCCTACACCTACCCTACACCTACCCTACACCTACCCTACACCTACCCTACACCTACCCTACACCTACCCTACACCTACCCTACACCTACCCTACACCTACCCTACACCTACCCTACACCTACCCTACACCTACCCTACACCTACCCTACACCTACCCTACACCTAAACTACACCTACCCTACACCTAAACTACACCTACCCTACACCTACCCTACACCTACCCTACACCTACCCTAGACCTACCCTAGACCTACCCTAGACCTACCCTAGACCTACCCTACACCTACCCTACACCTACCCTACACCTACCCTACACCTACCCTACACCTACCCTACACCTACCCTACACCTACCCTACACCTACCCTACACTTTGTTCCAAAAAACATAACCCTAATGTTTGCTTGTCGTCGCTAGGCACTGAGTTTCGCTTCACCCACTCAACCTTCGTTACGCTACGGAGGTCGCCGGCTCGCATCGCTCGCCACCTCCCCCCTGCGCTGCACTCGGTCTCGTAGGTTCACTCCACTCGGGATCCCTACGCTGAATCCGTAAAAAAAACAAAAAAATGATTCGCCAAAACGGGGGGGGGGGGGGGGGTGAGAAGGGGGGCAAGGGGGTCAACTTTGAAAACTGGTTCGTTTGTGACTATAGCATTGCCCCTTTATATGAATCTGAAAAAAGAAATGTTCCAAGTCTCTCAACTTCCGAGATCCGCTTAAAGGGGGGGAGAAGGGGAGCGAGGGGGTCAACTTTGAAAAATGGATTTTACTTTTCCGAGCCTCCTCTAAACGAATCCGTAAAAAAAACTGAAAAAAAAAATTCGCCAAAACGGGGGGGGGGGGGGAGAAGGGGGGCAAGGGGGTCAACTTTGAAAACTGGTTCGTTTGTGACTATAGCATTGCCCCTTTATATGAATCTGAAAAAAGAAATGTTCCAAATGTTCCAACTTTCGAGATCCGCTTAAAGGGGGGGAGAAGGGGGGCGAGGGGGTCAACTTTGAAAAATGCTTTTTACTTTTCCGAGCCTCCTCTAAACGAATCCGTAAAAAAAACTGAAAAAAAAAGATTCGCCAAAACGGGGGGTGGGGGGGAGAAGGGGGGCAAGGGGGTCAACTTTGAAAACTGGTTCGTTTGTGACTATAGCATTGCCCCTTTATATGAATCTGAAAAAAGAAATGTTCCAAGTCTCTCAACTTCCGAGATCCGCTTAAAGGGGGGGAGAAGGGGGGCGAGGGGGTCAACTTTGAAAAATGGATTTTACTTTTCCGAGCCTCCTCTAAACGAATCCGTAAAAAAAACAGAAAAAAAAGATTAGCCAAAAGGGGGGGGGGAGGGGGGAGAAGGGGGGCAAGGGGGTCAACTTTGAAAACTGGTTCGTTTGTGACTAAAGCATTGCCCCTTTATATGAATCTGAAAAAAGAAATGTTCCAAGTCTCTCAACTTCCGAGATCCGCTTCAAAGGGGGGAGAAGGGGGGCGAGGGGGTAAACTTTGAAAAATGGTCTTTACTTTTCCGAGCCTCCTCTAAACGAATCCGTAGAAAACAAAAAATACGGGTATCTTAGTTTCCGAGAAACGATGGAGGGGGTGAGGAGGGGGGGGGAAAAGGGGAGGTTTGGCACTTTTCCCCACTTTTCCCATACTTAGGGGAGTTACTTGTTTACGAATCTGTCAAAATATACCCACCTCCCCATCCACCATCTGGGAGAACAATTATGTCAATGAGTGAGTGAGTCAGTGAGTCAGTGGTAATGCAGTTTTATATAATATAACTAGTATTTGCTTGGTGCGCGAGCTGCAAGCAGCTCTACACCTCCCTACACCTACCCTACACCTACCCTACACCTACCCTACACCTACCCTACACCTACCCTACACCTACCCTACACCTACCCTACACCTACCCTACACCTACCCTACACCTACCCTACACCTACCCTACACCTACCCTACACCTACCCTACACCTACCCTACACCTACCCTACACCTACCCTACACCTACCCTACACCTACCCTACACCTACCCTACACCTACCCTACACCTACCCTACACCTACCCTACACCTACCCTACACCTACCCTACACCTACCCTACACCTACCCTACACCTACCCTACACCTACCCTACACCTACCCTACACCTACCCTACACCTACCCTACACCTACCCTACACCTACCCTACACCTACCCTACACCTACCCTACACCTACCCTACACCTACCCTACACCTACCCTACACCTACCCTACACCTACCCTACACCTACCCTACACCTACCCTACACCTACCCTACACCTACCCTACACCTACCCTACACCTACCCTACACCTACCCTACACCTACCCTACCCCTACCCTACACCTACCCTACACCTACCCTACACCTACCCTACACCTACCCTACACCTACCCTACACCTACCCTACACCTACCCTACACCTACCCTACACCTACCCTACACCTACCCTACACCTACCCTACACCTACCCTACACCTACCCTACACCTACCCTACACCTACCCTACACCTACCCTACACCTACCCTACACCTACCCTACACCTACCCTACACCTACCCTACACCTACCCTACACCTACCCTACACCTACCCTACACCTACCCTACACCTACCCTACACCTACCCTACACCTACCCTACACCTACCCTACACCTACCCTACACCTACCCTACACCTACCCTACACCTACCCTACACCTACCCTACACCTACCCTACACCTACCCTACACCTACCCTACACCTACCCTACACCTACCCTACACCTACCCTACACCTACCCTACACCTACCCTACACCTACCCTACACCTACCCTACACCTACCCTACACCTACCCTACACCTACCCTACACCTACCCTACACCTACCCTACACCTACCCTACACCTACCCTACACCTACCCTACACCTACCCTACACCTACCCTACACCTACCCTACACCTACCCTACACCTACCCTACACCTACCCTACACCTACCCTACACCTACCCTACACCTACCCTACACCTACCCTACACCTACCCTACACCTACCCTACACCTACCCTACACCTACCCTACACCTACCCTACACCTACCCTACACCTACCCTACACCTACCCTACACCTACCCTACACCTACCCTACACCTACCCTACACCTACCCTACACCTACCCTACACCTACCCTACACCTACCCTACACCTACCCTACACCTACCCTACACCTACCCTACACCTACCCTACACCTACCCTACACCTACCCTACACCTACCCTACACCTACCCTACACCTACCCTACACCTACCCTACACCTACCCTACACCTACCCTACACCTACCCTACACCTACCCTACACCTACCCTACACCTACCCTACACCTACCCTACACCTACCCTACACCTACCCTACACCTACCCTACACCTACCCTACACCTACCCTACACCTACCCTACACCTACCCTACACCTACCCTACACCTACCCTACACCTACCCTACACCTACCCTACACCTACCCTACACCTACCCTACACCTACCCTACACCTACCCTACACCTACCCTACACCTACCCTACACCTACCCTACACCTACCCTACACCTACCCTACACCTACCCTACACCTACCCTACACCTACCCTACACCTACCCTACACCTACCCTACACCTACCCTACACCTACCCTACACCTACCCTACACCTACCCTACACCTACCCTACACCTACCCTACACCTACCCTACACCTACCCTACACCTACCCTACACCTACCCTACACCTACCCTACACCTACCCTACACCTACCCTACACCTACCCTACACCTACCCTACACCTACCCTACACCTACCCTACACTTTGCTCCAAAAAACATAACCCTAATGTTTGCTTGTCGTTGCCAGGCACTGAGTTTCGCTTCACCCACTCAACCTTCGTTACGCTACGGAGGTCGCCGGCTCGCTTCGCTCGCCACCTCCCCCCTGCGCTGCGCTCGGTCTCGTAGGTTCGCTCCACTCGGGATCCCTACGCTGAATCCGTAAAAAAAACAAAAAAAAAAGATTCGCCAAAACGGGGGGGGAAAGGGGGGCGAGGGGGTCAACTTTGAAAAATGGTTTGTTTGTGACTTTAGCATTGCCCCTTTATATGAATCTGAAAAAAGAAATGTTCCAAGTCTCTCAACTTCCGAGATCCGCTTAAAGGGGGGGAGAAGGGGGGCGAGGGGGTCAACTTTGAAAAATGTTTTTTACTTTTCCGAGCCTCCTCTAAATGATTCAGTAAAAAAAAACAAAAAAAAAAGATTTGCCAAATCGAGGGGGAGGGGGGAGAAGGGGAGCAAGGGGGTCAACTTTGAAAAATCGTATGTTTGTGACTATAGCATTGCCCCTTTATATGAATCTGAAAAAAGAAATGTTCCAAGTCTCTCAACTTCCGAGATCCGCTTAAAGGGGGGGAGAAGGGGGGCGAGGGGGTCAAATTTTATAAATGGTTTTTGCTTTTCCGAGCCTCCTCTAAACGAATCCGTAAAAAAAACATTCTACGGGTACCTTAGTTTCCGAGATACGATAGAGGGGGGGAGGAGGGGGGAGGAAAAGGGGAGGTTTGGCACTTTTCCCAAACTCGCGAGAGTCACTTGTTTACGAATCTGTCAAAATATACCCACCTCCCCATCCACCATCTGGGAGAACAATTATGTCAGTCAGTCAGTGGTAATGCAGTTTTATATAGTATAACTAGTATTCGCTTGGTGCGCGAGCTGCAAGCAGCTCGCGTGTTGTCCCTACACCTACCCTACACCTACCCTACACCTACCCTACACCTACCCTACACCTACCCTACACCTACCCTACACCTACCCTACACCTACCCTACACCTACCCTACACCTACCCTACACCTACCCTACACCTACCCTACACCTACCCTACACCTACCCTACACCTACCCTACACCTACCCTACACCTACCCTACACCTACCCTACACCTACCCTACACCTACCCTACACCTACCCTACACCTACCCTACACCTACCCTACACCTACCCTACACCTACCCTACACCTACCCTACACCTACCCTACACCTACCCTACACCTACCCTACACCTACCCTACACCTACCCTACACCTACCCTACACCTACCCTACACCTACCCTACACCTACCCTACACCTACCCTACACCTACACTACACCTACCCTACACCTACCCTACACCTACCCTACACCTACCCTACACCTACCCTACACCTACCCTACACCTACCCTACACCTACCCTACACCTACCCTACACCTACCCTACACCTACCCTACACCTACCCTACACCTACCCTACACCTACCCTACACCTACCCTACACCTACCCTACACCTACCCTACACCTACCCTACACCTACCCTACACCTACCCTACACCTACCCTACACCTACCCTACACCTACCCTACACCTACCCTACACCTACCCTACACCTACCCTACACCTACCCTACACCTACCCTACACCTACCCTACACCTACCCTAAACTTTGTTCCAAAAAACATAACCCTAATGTTTGCTTGTCGTCGCCAGGCACTGAGTTTCGCTCCACTCGGGATCCCTACGCTGAATCCGTAAAAAAAAAAGATTCGCCAAAACGGAGGGGGGAGGGGGGAGAAGGGGGGCAAGGGGGTCAACTTTGAAAACTGGTTCGTTTGTGAGTATAGCATTGCCCCTTTATATGAATCTGAAAAAAGAAATTTTCCAAGTCTCTCAACTTCAGAGATCCGCTTACAGGGGGGGAGAAGGGGGGCGAGGGGGTCAACTTTGAAAAATGGTTTTTACTTTTCCGAGCCACCTCTAAACGAATCCGTAAAAAAAACTGAAAAAAAAAGATTCGCCAAAACGGGGGGGGGGGGGGGAGAAGGGGGGCAAGGGGGTCAACTTTGAAAAATGGTTCGTTTGTGACTATAGCATTGCCCCTTTCTATGAATCTGAAAAAATAAATGTTCCAAATGTTCCAACTTTCGAGATCCGCTTAAAGGGGGGGAGAAGGGGGGCGAGGGGGTCAACTTTGAAAAATGCTTTTTACTTTTCCGAGCCTTCTCTAAACGAATCCGTAAAAAACAAAAAATACGGGTACCTTAGTTTCCGAGATACGATAGAGGGGGGGAGGAGGGGGGGGGGAAAGGGGAGGTTTGGCACTTTTCCCATACTCACGGGAGTTACTTGTTTACGAATCTGTCAAAATATACCCACCTCCCCCTCCACCATCTGGGAGAACAATTATGTCAATGAGTCAGTCAGTCAGTGAGTCAGTCAGTGGTAATGCAGTTTTATATAGTATAACTAGTATTTGCTTGGTGCGCGAGCTGCAAGCAGCTCGCGGTTTTGTCGTGTTTTTGAGAAGTATTCCTTAACCTACCCTACACCTACCCTACACCTACCCTACACCTACCCTACACCTACCCTACACCTACCCTACACCTACCCTACACCTACCCTACACCTACCCTACACCTACCCTACACCTACCCTACACCTACCCTACACCTACCCTACACCTACCCTACACCTACCCTACACCTACCCTACACCTACCCTACACCTACCCTACACCTACCCTACACCTACCCTACACCTACCCTACACCTACCCTACACCTACCCTACACCTACCCTACACCTACCCTACACCTACCCTACACCTACCCTACACCTACCCTACACCTACCCTACACCTACCCTACACCTACCCTACACCTACCCTACACCTACCCTACACCTACCCTACACCTACCCTACACCTACCCTACACCTACCCTACACCTACCCTACACCTACCCTACACCTACCCTACACCTACCCTACACCTACCCTACACCTACCCTACACCTACCCTACACCTACCCTACACCTACCCTACACCTACCCTACACCTACCCTACACCTACCCTACACCTACCCTACACCTACCCTACACCTACCCTACACCTACCCTACACCTACCCTACACCTACCCTACACCTACCCTACACCTACCCTACACCTACCCTACACCTACCCTACACCTACCCTACACCTACCCTACACCTACCCTACACCTACCGTACACCTACCCTACACCTACCCTACCCTACACCTACCCTACACCTACCCTACACCTACCCTACACCTACCCTACACCTACACTACACCTACCCTACACTTACCCTACACCTACCCTACACCTACCCTACACCTACCCTACATCTACCCTACACCTACCCTACACTTTGTTCCAAAAAACATAACCCTAACGTTTGCATTCGTCGCCAGGCACTGAGTTTCGCTTCACCCACTCAACCTTCGTTACGCTACGGAGGTCGCCGGCTCGCTTCGCTCGCCACCTCCCCCCTGCGCTGCACTCGGTCTCGTAAGTTCGCTCCATTCGGGGTCCCTACGCTGCCTAGTCTACTCCCACCGGACAGGTTTCGACGACCGATATTAGGTAGGGGAGGTTGGGGAGAGGAGGGATGAAGGAAGGGAGAGTGGGGAGTTTTGAATGAAAAAATGATTCCGACTCAAGCATTGCCCCTTTATATGAATCTGAAAAAATAAATGTTCCAAGTCTCTCAACTTCCGAGATCCGCTTAAAGGGGGGGAGAAGGGGGGCGAGGGTGTCAACTTTGAAAAATGGTTTTTACTTTTCCGAGCCTCCTCTAAACGAATCCGTAAAAAAAACTGAAAAACAAAAGATTCGCCAAAACGGGGGAGGGGGGGGAGAAAGGGGGCACGGGGGTCAACTTTGAAAAATGGTTTGTTTGTGACTAAAGCATTGCCCCTTTATATGAATCTGAAAAAAGAAATGTTCCAAGTCTCTCAACTTCCGAGATCCGCTTAAAGGGGGGGAGAATGGGGGCGAGGGGGTCATCTTTGAAAAATGGTTTTTACTTTTCCGAGCCTCCTCTAAACGAATCCGAAAAAAAAACAAAAAAAAAAGATTCGCCAAAACGGGGGTGGAGGGGGGAGAAGGGGGGCAAGGGGGTCAACTTTGAAAAATGGTTTGTTTTTGACTAAAGCATTGCCCCTTTATATGAATCTGAAAAAAGAAATGTTCCAAGTCTCTTAACTTTCGAGATCCGCTTAAAGGGGGTGAGAAGGGGGGCGAGGGAGTCAACTTTGAAAAATGGTCTTTACTTTTCCGAGCCTCCTCTAAACGAATCCGTAAAAAACAAAAAATACGGGTACCTTAGTTTCCGAGATACGATAGAGGGGGGGAGGAGGGGGGGGGAAAAGGGGAGGTTTGGCACTTTTCCCATACTTAGGGGAGTTACTTGTTTACGAATCTGTCAAAATATACCCACCTCCCCCTCCACCATCTAGGAGAACAATTATGTCAATGAGTGAGTGAGTGAGTGAGTGAGTGGTAATCCAGCTTTATATAATATAACTAGTATTTGCTTGGTGCGCGAGCTGCAAGCAGCTCGCGTGTTGTTTTCCCTACACCTACCCTACACCTACCCTACACCTTCCCTACACCTACCCTAAACTTTGTTCCAAAAAACATAACCCTAATGTTTGCTTGTCGTCGCCAGGCACTGAGTTTCGCTTCACCCACTCAACCATCGTTACGCTACGGAGGTCGCCGGCTCGCTTCGCTCGCCACCTCCCCCCTGCGCTGCACTCGGTCTCGTAGGTTCGCTCCACTCGGGATCCTTAAGCTGAATCCGTAAAAAAAACAAAAAAAAGATTCGCCAAAACGGGGGGGGGGGGGGAGGTGGGGGGCAAGGGGGTCAACTTTTAAAAATGGTTTGTTTGTGACTATAGCATTGGAGGGGGAGAAGGGGGGCAAGGGGGACAACTTTGAAAAATGGTTTGTTTGTGACTATAGCATTGCCCCTTTATATGAATCTGAAAAAAGAAATGTTCCAAGTCTCTCAACTTCCGAGATCCGCTTAAAGGGGGGGAGAAGGGGGGCGAGGGGGTCAACTTTGAAAAATGGTCTTTACTTTTCCGAGCCTCCTCTAAACGAATCCGTAAAAAACAAAAAATACGGGTGCCTTAGTTTCCGAGAAACGATAGAGGGGGGGAGGAGGGGGGGGGAAAAGGGGAGGTTTGGCACTTTTCCCATACTCACGGGAGTTACTTGTTTACGAATCTGTCAAAATATACCCACCTCCCCATCCACCATCTGGGAGAACAATTATGTCAATGAGTGAGTGAGTCAGTGAGTGGTAATGCAGTTTTATATAGTATAATAACTAGTATTTGCTTGGTGCGCGAGCTGCAAGCAGCTCGCGTTTTGTTGTCCCTACACCTACCCTACACCTACCCTACACCTACCCTACACCTACCCTACACCTACCCTACACCTACCCTACACCTACCCTACACCTACCCTACACCTACCCTACACCTACCCTACACCTACCCTACACCTACCCTACACCTACCCTACACCTACCCTACACCTACCCTACACCTACCCTACACCTACCCTACACCTACCCTACACCTACCCTACACCTACCCTACACCTACCCTACACCTACCCTACACCTACCCTACACCTACCCTACACCTACCCTACACCTACCCTACACCTACCCTACACCTACCCTACACCTACCCTACACCTACCCTACACCTACCCTACACAAGGGGGTCAACTTTGAAAACTGGTTCGTTTGTGACTATAGCATTGCCCCTTTATATGAATCTGAAAAAAGAAATGTTCCAAGTCTCTCAACTTTCGAGATGCGCTTAAAGGGGGGGAGAAGGGGGGCGAGGGGGTTAACTTTGAAAAATGGTTTTTACTTTTCCGAGCCTCCTCTAAACGATTCCGTAAAAAAAACAAAAAAAAAGATTCGCCAAAACGGGGGGAGGAGGGGGGAGAAGGGGGGCAAGGGGGTCAACTTTGAAAACTGGTTCGTTTGTGACTATAGCATTGCCCCTTTATATGAGTCTGAAAAAAGAAATGTTCCAAGTCTCTCAACTTTCGAGATCCGCTTAAAGGGGGGGAGAAGGGGGGCGAGGGGGTCAACTTTGAAAAATGGTTTTTACTTTTACGAGCCTCCTCTAAACGAATCCGTAAAAAAAACACGGAAAAAAGATTCGCCAAAACGGGGGGGGGAGGGGGAGAAGGGGGGCAAGGGGGTCAACTTTGAAAAATGGTTTGTTTGTGACTATTGCATTGCCCCTTTATATGAATCTGAAAAAAGAAATGTTCCAAGTCTCTCAACTTCCGAGGGGGGGGAGAAGGGGGGCGAGGGGGTCATTTTTGAAAAATGGTTTTTACTTTTGCGAGCCTCCTCTAAACGAATCCGTAAAAAACAAAAAATACGGGTACCTTAGTTTCCGAGATACGATAGAGGGGGGGAGGAGGGGTGAGGAAAAGGGGAGGTTTGGGACTTTTCCCATACTCACGGGAGTTACTTGTTTACGAATCTGTCAAAATATACCCACCTCCCCATCCACCATCTGGGAGAACAATTATGTCAATGAGTGAGTCAGTGAGTGAGTGAGTGGTAATGCAGTTTTATATAGTATAATAATACCTCGATGACACTTTGATGGGAGGAGACGAAACTAAAAATAAAATATCAAACTTTATAGATGCCATGATTGCCCCTTACGAAGATAGACAGAAGGCCAGACCAATCAAAATATCAGAATAGAAATAATAAATAACTGGGTTGATGAGCAAAAGAAACATGTTTATACTCTACAATTTAGAAAATATTTATACAATTTAGAGTCTAAATTGTATAAATATTATTCTCTAGATTTTGCTAATTGGTTTGCCCACGTCAAAGTAGAATGTCATTCCACGGGAACATATTGCTGAAATAAAAAATATCCCATGTCCAGGTCATAATGATTATATTATTATATTATATTATTCTACCTTTGATCCAAATTCCATGTATTCAGGCGTGATTGATCAACAACACATGTGATGTGATGTGATCAACAACAACAAATTATCACATTATATCTAAGACTACCTTCTACCATCAGCTTCGGTCTCGTGATAAGTATCCCAAGAGTACATACTCCCTGAATAACAAGTACCCAGGGAACGGTCTACTCGTGTGATAATCCCGTGTTTCATCGGAATCCGTTCAGCTGTTGAAATGATTTTTCTTTTTCATAATTTGCTTCTCACAGTTGAATCTTATGATTTACATTCAGCTTAACCAGCCTTCCCTGTGGAGACTAAACTATTGCCTCCAGCCAGGAACAAAAAGCTTAACCTAAGCGACCACGCTGAGCACTACCTCCTATGGGGTTGAATCTCGGCTCAGGGCGTCGCTGGGGTGACAACAAAGCCTGGATCGTGATTAAGTGATTCGACCATTTGTTCGGAAAATATCTACGTGGAGAAGAACGGACAAGAAATTCATTTTTCAGCTAGTATCTTAACTATAGCTCAGCATGTCACGGGCTGGCTTGATATTATTGACAGGGATAACGCAACGGGCCACGGCGGCGGCGTCGGAACGAATACGGTCGTTTTTGTGTGCTAATTGTATCGGGATTGGGCGGATGCAAAGTTAACAAACAAATAGACAGACAGAGTTACTTTCAGATTTATAATATTAGTATTGATTATATTTTTGCAACTGTATGACGTCAACTGACAGGTGATCGTTAGGTTTAAATGAGTCCACGTCAATTCACCCACATTGTAATCGTGGGTGGCTCAAGTGGATCATAAAATGAAAAATGTATCGAGTTGGAGTCAGAAATTGCCCTATTTTCAGGATATGATCAGATCGTAGATCAAGCACGTAAGATGTTGGGAGCTTGGTCGCGGATAAATTTGAAATAGAAATACCGCGGCCCTGGCTTAAGCAACTGAAGGAACACGGGTGGGTTTTAGTCAGTAAAAGTGTGACACGCCTTCCCACTTAACCCTGAGCGCGCGAAGTCATTGGATGATCTGAAATCCAAAGAAAAAAAAGTATGTTGGAAACTTTAAAACTAATAAACTATCGTATTTCTGGGCATTTTATGACTAGATAATAATTACTAGTTATTACCCATTAGGTTCTAGTAGAGAGGTGTGACGAGACAGTATGACAAGGCATTTGAAAAACAAAAACCCGTGCTTAAATGAAAAAATAATGTTTTATCACGTCGAGCTTGTTCGCGTCAGCCAACAAGTTCTAAATCTTCTCAAATTGTCTTTCGCCTAGTCTTGAGTAATACATTCAATTTTGATGTGGCATGACAGGTCTTGAGCTTCATAAAACAAATGTTTCAAAAGCTCTTTAACAGTTTTATTTAATAGCAAATTCAATTGGTACATTACACAGTAAAACTAAAATTTAAAATAAACACACACACGACTTACGTATCGTAGGTCATGAGTTCGAACCCGTTGTGCTCGTTGCGCTTTACTTTGTGCAAATTATTTGATCACCACTGCTCGGAAACCGGCATGTTCTAGAACAAAATTCGAAGACGTGTGACTTTATCCAACCCACACTGAGCCCACGTGGTGGATTAAGCCTTACAGGGAGTAAGGCTTAATCCACCACGCGGCACCTGTCTCCCAGCACATCATCAGCCTATTAATGTTCCCACTGCTGGGACACAGGCCTCCTCTCTGTGAGAGGGTATGGGCAGTAATCCACCACGCGGTTCTAGTGCGGGTTGGAGGATGTCACATGTCTTCGATTTTTTGGTTCTAGGATATGCCGGTTTCCACACGATGTTTTCCTTCACCGTTTTGAGAGCAGTGGTGATGAAATATTTTACACAAAGTCAAGCGCCTGCCTGGGCTCGAACCCACGACCTACAAATTGTAAGTCGCAGCCGATACTCCTGGGCCACCACTGCTCCTCAGTTTTGATACACCATCACTAAAAAGTAAGCAACGTCTATGCTCTACAGTAAGGTACCTAAAGGATTGACAAAATATAATTCAATTTACACATTCGTGCTGTTTGTCGCTAAGGAGTTCGGTTTACATGCCATATTTTGAAAACTGCTAAACCAATTTCGATGAACCTTAGCCCTAAGTTGAGAATGAAGAATGATCACGATCCGAGAAATGCGTGGACAAACATATATAACATATGGACGTACATAAACTTATGAAATTTGGAATACATGTTCTAGAAACCCACATAGAGTAACATATGCGAATATTGTGCAATTCCAAATTGTTAAATCTTGTATCGAAATGATAAACTCCTTTTTTTGAAGTCGGTTAAAAAAAGACTAAAACCAAAACGCTATAACAAAAAATACGTTACAGTAACTCGTTCGGTCCACTACAAAGTTTATACCGTAACAGCCATTCAATCAAGGCTTAACAACTGAAAATCACGAAAAATCCAAACATTCTCTATCACACCGATTTAGTACAGTCGTTTGAAATAAAAGCGCCGTAATTTCATACCGTTGCCTGTTGTAAATTTAAGAACAAACGTTGTAGAAAAAGTGACATTTTACCAGCGATAACGAACAAAACAAAAACAAAATCTGGGGCAAATGTCAATCCCATGCATGGATACATTTATGAAATTTTAGAACCTTTAATTTTACTTGCTTTGTGAAACTGTAAGTAAGTATCAGAGAAGGCGATTTTCAGTCTTCCCAGGGATGTGCTCTAACAGGCGTTGCACAGAGGGGGCTCCGGGTGGTCTTTTGAGAGGTCACGGGACCTCTTCTACGTGCTGATGGTGATCACCGGGGTGGTTTAAGTGAGGAAAAAAGCCCACACTCCCTGGTGTTTCCCCAAAAGTCCAGACGCCTTTTGAAGGTTGCCAAAGGTAAAAAAAAAAGTTATATGTAGGTCAAATCTTGCAACTGAAATTTAAACCAGTTATCCAAGACCGATTGAGGCCAAATTTTGCAGACAAGTTTAGTTTGGACCAATATGCACTATAGATACATTTAAAAGCTTATATGAAAAATGGAAGTAAAATATTTATAACTGTTATCGCTGATAGAATGTTTTTTTTTTCTAGAGACTGGTACAGCATCATCTTCCTGCCCTTGTCCCATTTTACTTGGGGTCGGCGTAACACATTTTCCTCTTCCATACCATCCTGTCCCCCGTCACGCTATCACTTACTCTCTTTTCTTTCATAACACTCCTCACACAGTCCATTCATTTTATTTTTGGGTGTCTCCTCCCTCTCCATCCAACCACATTTTTATTGGTAACTATTTTAGTAACATGCGTTTCATCCCTCCTCATCACGTGACCATACAGGGACAAACGGTTCCCTTTTAACTTTTCTGTCACTGGTTCCACTTTCAAACGGCCTCTAATATATACTAATTTCTCACTTTATCAAGTCTTGTCACTCTGCACATCCATCTCAACATTTTCATTTGTAGAATGGACTGGAAAAACACTGGCATTTTCCCTTAGTTGAATCTAATGAAAACAAAGTGCTTCAACCCTAACACAATCCCTAAACTTTTATCTCAGATGTTATTCATTTTAAAAATAACTTGTGCTATCGGCGTAATTTTAGTGTTGTTTTTTAACTTTAATCAAATCTCCGTTTAAAAAAGTAACTAGTTAAGGGCCTGTGCGTCTCTACCAGAGATGAACGGGAATGGCAAATGTGGCGACATTTGGAGGAGGCCTTTGTTCAGCAGTGGACGTCTTTCAGCTGAAATGATGATGATGAAATAAGAGATCACGTAGAATTTCCAATTCAGCTTATTTGCAAAGTCCACCTTGAAACCCATTTTCATTGCATTTCAATAACAACATTCCAAAGTTACAGGCTTCACAACCATAAGGTCGAACCCTATTCAATGAGAGCGTAGCGCACAGCGGGTGCAATTTACACCTCTTCCCAAATCCGTCGGGAATCACAGGCCTTACTGGCTATAAAATAGGCACAAAACAATTTTATGACCAATACATCTACAACCCGCTCGGTTGATGGCAATACGTTTGCTCCATAAATGGGCCTTCACCCTTCTTCCAAACGTAGTCTGGCGATAACTCCACTGTTTGACCCCACGTTCAAAATCAAAAATGATATCAATGTATCTCTTCATTATCTAATGGAAACAAAAAGTAATAAAAATATATAATATATTTTATCTACACTCACAACGTAATGTTCGAAATATGAATTCAAAAAATATTGTATAAACATGTACTATACATTCGTGGATAGATAAAATTTAAAAAAAAAAACCATTACAGTGCAACATTTTCCTTCGATTTTCAAACAACTGTATCATAATAGTACATTGTGATACAAGGGTGGAAAGTAGGTTATTGCAAATGAGCTGTCATTAACAAGCCCGAGCCGAAGGCGAGGGTTTTTAATGACACGAGTTTGCAATAACCTACACACCCGTGTATCACACGACGTTTTTCAATACAGTTGTGAGAAATAGTAAAAACAAATCAAAGAATTAGATTTGTTTATTTACATGAAATTAAATTTTCAATATGGCGCGTTTTTGCAACTGGACATATTTTGTTACAAAGAAAACAGCCTATACAGCCTATTCGATTTTTGACAAACGTTGATGTGAAAATAATTAACTTAAAACTGGTAATTAAATATATTAAACAACTATTTAAAAACTTTTGAGAATTCAATGCTAAAACGTACGGAATCATTCATTTTTCCTCGTATAAAATCTATCCCATTTTATTCTATGCATGAAAACTCCTTGCTACTAAACTTTTTAAATTGACTTATGGCGCGTTTTTGCAACTGGTCATTTTTTTTTTTCAACGAAAACAGCCTATACTGCCTATTCGATTATTGACAAATGTTG
This sequence comes from Orthosia incerta, assembly GCA_948252205.1. Classification (NCBI taxonomy): domain Eukaryota; kingdom Metazoa; phylum Arthropoda; class Insecta; order Lepidoptera; family Noctuidae; genus Orthosia; species Orthosia incerta. The sequence goes on along the minus strand of OX411762.1, from coordinate 23,700,306 downwards.
ATTTGAAAATAATTAAATTAAAACTGGTAATTAAATATATTAAACAACCATTTAAAAGACTTTTGAGAATTCAATGCTAAAACGTACGGAATCATTCATTTTTCTTCGTAGAAAATCTATATCATTTTATTCATGTATGAAAACTCCTTGCTACTAAACTTTTTTAATAAGTCATTATGAATTTAAAACTAAACTGCAAACATAATGATCGAGCTTGTAAACAAAAGTCACGACCGCGTAACAGAAAGATGCCTATGCGTAAGATTTAACTTTCGAATCATAACTATAGCCTCTGAAAGTACGCCATGTTTAACAACTGTATTGAAAAATAACTTTTTAATTTTTATAGCACACTTATACTTTTTAATTTATTGGCGTTTATGGGCTCCTTGACTTATTGTCACTTGTTGTCGAAAAGTAGTGTCATATCTATGGAGGCGCGGGGTGAACTGTCATGCGCAATGAGAATCTAAATTGCCCGCCATACCACATATTTTTCCGTTTCAACTTTTGTTTTATTTCAAATTTAAGAGTGAAGATAAAGTAGTGTATGCAACGGCATATAATTAGGTATTAAAACACTCGCGTGTTTATATTATCACATTCGGCTTCGCCTCATGTGATAAACCCACGCTCTTGTTTTAATAACCCCTATTATATGACCATTGCATAAACTACTATAAAAGTTATGAGCGTCGAAAGTTCCATATTTCAACACTAATTTAAAGCATCTTTAGGCGCAAATAAATACCATAAGAAGAAGGAAAATTGCAAAAAAGTAACCATACAGAGATAGATTTGTAGATCAAAAATGAAAATAATTTTATTTTGAACAGATACATTACATCGTTTTTTCTTGATATTCATTTTTCCAAAGGTCTGTTTATAAAATTTCGCGCGCTCGTTTACAAATTTGCAAAAGTGTATATTCGTACGCGAACTTACTGCTCATCACAGCATCTATCTCTTATGCTACGTGCATAAGAGATAGATGCTGATTGTTGGATGAGATAGCATGCATTTTAACCCCGCAACCTTAAATACAACTGGTGAAATGTGGGATGTACTATAGCTGTACCTCTGCCAAAACCTTCGAAAATACAGGCGTGATGTTATGTGTTACATCTACAACAAATAAATACAAAGTTCCGAATGTTCTTTTAACATAGAACGACCATACGGTGTTATAGCCAAATTTATGTGATGGTACAGTCGTTGGTTTTTATATGAGTTGATTTTAGAGTTCCGTTTTTCAAATGGAAACAAGCTTTTATATTTAAAAAAGTTTTTTTATTCAAGCTTTTACAAAAGGGAAATTATTAAATGGTTGAGAATTGTACCGAATGGGAGACTATTATACTAAGTAACTATTTATGCGGTTTCAGTAGGTAATATTTTTTAGGTAGTTTTTGTGAGCTGTGGTTATCATATTGTTACATACTTAAATTGTATTTGGAGTTCTATTTTTGCATTTATAATTCTTTTGATTTGAATTTGAAAATAGCAGAACAAGCAACGAGGCGACATCGCTGTGCAGCGCGGGAGTTCGGCTATATTCGTGTCTTAACGAATTATTATAAGAGCGAGCGAAGCGAGCTCGGGATTAGGGTACCCCTTTTCTTTAGACAGTGCAGACAGACCCTTAAGGACTGAGGCTTATTTTTAATTTTACAAATTTTTATTTTCAATTCGCTGTTTTATACATTTGTATTCGCCCACTGTTATTTGACTATTTCAATTCGCTGTTTTATACATTTGTATTCGCCCACTGTTATTCGCCTACTTTGTATTTCAATAAGGTATATTCAGTATTTTTGACACCTTAAATTTTTTTTTGCACTCGTTTAAATACTATCAAAAAAAAAAATGCTTTGCCACGAGAAACAAACATTTTCGCAAAATTTTAGCTCAATCGGATACTGGGAATTGGGTCAAATTTAACTTGCAAGATTTGGTTACAGACACCGAGACTGCTTGTAAAAAAGAAACCCTTTTAGGATCACTTCCTTGTATGTCACATTTTTCTCTGGAACGCGTGGAGCTATCAAGTTGAAATTTTTGTCAATCTGAATATCGCTACCTATGACGGTCGGTGAAGTAAATGTCCTTTAAACCATCTTTTCGTTACAGCAATGTTCGGTGCTTTCTTAGCTTCTGAACTTCAATAATCTCACCCAATTATTTTGGTGAACGTAGCTGATTGTACGAAAACTTCGGTGCGCGAGTACGATTTGGACTTGCTCGGGTTTTATATTTTGTTGGCGTGTGATCGGTGTGTATCAATAAAAAGTTATCAATATTTTTCCACAGGGAATAAACGTTGAATAGCGTAGTGGCAATAGTAAGAGACAATCAGTGTGGGCAAAACTTTTCTGTAGCTATACAATCGTTGTTTTTTTTTCGTAAAAATGACAACATTATGTTCGATTCAACATTCACGGCTATCTGAAAATGCTAGGTCATTTGTTTGTTTACAATATTGGAAAAGGTACTAGGCACCTATTTAGTAGCAGTCTGGAGTCTGAATTTGGTACCCGTGAGAGCAATAGGCTCGTCCCCTATTACATGGGACTTAAACATGACTGGCGAATTATGGGAGTTATAAGAAATATGGGTGTTATAAGAAATATGGGTGTTATAAGAAGTACACCTCTCCTTTTTTCATTGTTATGTTTATATTTGTAAAGTCTCATAATTTCGCATTGAAGCTTTGGTATTTCGCAGGTACTCATCTATTTCACAAGATTTCAACCAAAAATTGTAATCAAAATATTTTGATGCAAAACAGATGGCCAATGTTTCAGTAAAACATGCGTTAAATTTATAATTGGTGTGTTATTATAACAATTGATTAAGTGGACTCATCTGAAACTGTTTGTTGAATAAGCCGAGTGTTGAAAGCTGACATAATATTTTTGAAGATAATGTTCATGTTTTGATTCTAATTTGGACGTGAGTGAGTTTAGAACTAGAATAGCACGAAAGTTTTTTTTGTTTGATTATAATCCGTTAGGAAGTCTTATGGCAAATTTATGTTCGCAATTTTTTTTTATATTTTCGTTGGTAAGCAAACTATAATTATTAAATTGCCATTCTTAAGGCAATGGTTAGGCACATTGCTCAGAACGGATGCGTAATGGGGCTGAATAGTTTTGGAGTTGCAACCGTGCGTCGGAACTCGGAAGATGCAATATTGAAAGGCCTCCCACAATCGTCTCTGGAATCAATGCCTCTCTAATATAGTAATATAAAATACTGTTGCCCGCGGCTTCGCTCCCGTGGACCACCCCACAGGACCCAATTTCGGGATTAAAATTAGCTTATGTCACTCAGGAATAATGTAGCTTTCTATTGGTGAAAGAATTTTTCAAATTGGTCCAGTAATTGCGGAGCCTATTCGGTACAAACAAACAAAAAAATCTTTCCTCTTTATAATAGTAGTATAGATAGTAATATTAGAGGAGATAGGTCGATGTGGTGATGCTTGGGGGGGGCCTGAATGACCACCAGTGGACGTTCGTGGGGTGAAGTTGTACCTACATATTATTTATTATGTTGCCCCATGTTATAATCGCCGTGCTGTATTTTAAATAGATAGTTGATGTTTACTCAGTTATTTTATACGTAATGGTCCAATAATCATCGATTCCATTTTGATGTTGCGCACCAAACTCTTCGTAGAATGCAGGCGTGATTATAGTACATTATTATGGTACAAGTGTGCAATGTTGGTGATTACCGCTGAGGCGCCATTGAGACCCGAGCCGTAGGTGAGGGTCTTAAGAGAGCCGAGGACGGTAATCATCAATACACACGTGTATCATACGACGTTTTTCAACACACTTGTGAAGAAAATAATACAAAAAAATCATTTTCTGCAGTAAAAACGAGTTGTGAAATTTTTTCACAATGGCTGGCAAAATTAATCAGTTTTCCTATACGCGCGCATTTAACAATGGCAATCGGCCATAGACTAAAAGAATGAGGTATCTTTTTTTTTTTGGCTTTTCGTGGATACTGTTATAGCCACGTACAAAATAGGGAATTTAATTTTTCTTATTTACAGAGCAAATTAAATTTATATTTGAATGAAAGTTTTATTTATTAAGCACGTACAAGTTGAAATTATCTATTTAAATACGAAGTTGCATGAAATGAGCAAGCAATAGGTACATTAATTTATTTGTACTATTGAGCACGATCTTTTGGAGCAACTCAACCAATAAATAATAAAAAAACTCTATAACTCACTTGTGAATAATAGCAATGAAAAAGTCACAGTTTGATAACAGGTATCATTATGTGCCTAATTGCGGTGAAATTAGAGCCACTTTATGAGCAAGTGTGTTGAAAAAAATATTAACGAAGAAATTTAACAAATTTCGATAGATTTACCAATTTATACCACTGGTAAATCTATCGAAATTGGTTAATTTTTGCATATCAATCACCGTAAGAGACAAAAAATCATCTGCTGCACAATATTAATTAATTTTCACTATCTATACAGAACATCCTATTTGTAACTATAGAACTAATTCCATCCATATTACATCACAAACTACCCGAAAAAAACCCGTTGATCCCATTCCCGGGACGGGTCTCGATTAAAAGCGTTATCTCCCTCGCATCGGTTAAGGGTCGCATAGACGGGATTACCCGGACGGGCGGAACCCGTGTTAGTACAAATAACATCGCACTTGCGATCTTTTGGTAAAGCTGTTGTCACATTAGACTGAAGGCAGCTATGTATGTGGGTATGTGCGTGTGTGTGTGTTTGTTTGGGATGGTTTAAGCGATGGAAAATTTGGACTGGTGGTTCTGAGATGAGCTTTCATTTTGTAGGTGGAAAATGTGTCGATTTCTGTTGTTCAGTAAAGTTATTTTTTTTTGTAAACGTTTATACACACTAAGAATTTCTCCCATATCTTGGTTGCATTTACAAAAAGTTGAAACTCACATTCACATACAACAAAACCCGGCATAAGTATATCTAGGTCATACAAATTTATTTTATTTAAATATATTTTATTTGCCTGAATCGAAACCGCGACACACAGCGATACAGTCAATCACTCAGCTGGCAGCAGCACTGCTGGCGCAGTCACCCTGTCGTCAAAATTCTAGTTCTACAAAACGCTGCTTTTTATTTCTGGCATTTTTGTCTTCCTAATTATTTTTAACGTTCCTGTTGCCTACTTCTGCTTGGCATACATTAAACATCCTGCGTCCAGTTAATCCTGTTATTATTATAGATGTGAAAATCTTTGTACCTTATTGCATAAAGCGGTTTAAATAAAACCCAGGTTTAAACCTTGTTTACACCGTACATTATAGAGTTTTAAACCTGGGTTTTCAGTTAAACCGCTTTTTGTAATAAGGCACTTTATGTTTTTATCCTCAACGGCCGAACAGATTTTGCTGAAATTTGGCACACGGTAAAATCATTATCTGGATTAGGATTTATGTATCCTATATTCTTATCCATTTATTTATTAATTTTATACTTCTATCCATTATTTATTTATTATATTCTTTATTGTACACCATAAAATACATTAAGGCGCGTTCCCGAGCAAAAAGCCTCGCTAGTCGAATTTTGTGCAGTTTTTAAGAGCTATCTACTCTTTATTTAAAAAGAAATATCAATTAATAAAAATAAATAAAATTTCTACATAATGTTGATTCTAAAAATGTAGTACACTTTTTTTTTTAAAGATGTATATGTGTCACTAATCTCCTTCCAACAAAAACAAAAAAATGTGAAATAATTATTGATAACATGCATCTCCTCGTAAAGTATTTATTAATTATTTTTTATACTAACACTAATGGATAGACAATTTGATAACGAACATTTTGTAAGTTTTATTTTTTTTCAAAAGACCAATAATCGATTTTATAAAGATTTTATTCTAAAATCTGGGCGTATTCACTACCGTAATTCATGCGCCACCAGTGCCGCTAGGCCAATAGGAATGCTCATATCGCATGCTGATTTTTTGGTCAGGGTACGGCCTTAATAAAAAGAAACTTAAGTCTAAAACACATACAATGGGCGGCCTTATCGCTTGCCGCGATCTTTTCCAGGCATCTGGTATGGACAGTAATTGCTTGGACATGAAATGGGGCGGTCATTGGTGAAACAATAACATTACTAAAATTATATAATACAATAGATACATAGATAAATACATAAGCTATGAAATAGATACATAAATACCCACTTAATGTTTAGGCAAATAAAAAGAAATATAAAAAATGACGACAATCTATTGATAATCACAGTATCTATTTGAAATTGACAAGCTAAGAGGAAGACAGCGACAGATAATGTTCCTTTACAAGTTTTTTAAACACAGGTAATGATTGAGCACGTTTGATTGGATCTGGCAATGCATTCCATAGACGAGTAGCCTGTACAGTAAATGATTTATCCAAAAACGTAGTGCAAAGCGTTGGCATTTGAAGTCGTAAGTTTTCTGATGACCTAAGAAATCTCGTGTGGGAATTGCGGAGAAACTGGAAACGATTATTGAGGGTGTAAGGAGTAAAGAGTACATTATATAAAAGGGAAAGAATATGAGCATTCTGGCGAAGGCGAATGGGAAACCACTTGAGCTTCACTCGGAATACGGAAACATGGTCATATTTGCGCAAACCAAATACGAACCTTATACAACTTATCCATCTTCTTTTTAAACTGGCAGTATGTTCCCCGGGGATAATAGCCCAAATTCACTAGGGCTGAGATGCTGGCAAACGCTGGAAAGGGATAGTCGGATCCATAAAAAATCGTTATACTTACCAACCGCTACTTTTAACCCCATGAGTGCCTGAAACGTGGATCCACGTTTAATTGTATCGGGACTCAACCGGTTAAGAATCAGGTACAACCAAACTAAAATAAACACAAGTCCACATCGTCCTTCGTCATTCGACCCGGCAAAGCGTACCATAGACAGTTCAAAGATTTATCTATGACTCACGCTTTTCAAAGAAGTCTCAAGCGTTTTGGAACCGTAAAATATTTACTTTAAGTCTACATTTCACCGTTTTTTCCTAAAGAAACATTATAAGTTGAAATTGAATTTACTTGAAAAAAGGTTAAACGAGAGCCTGAGTTATAAATGGATTTAAGAACTAGGATTTCTAAACATTTATTTGGGACGAGTCTTCAGTCAATAAATTGACAAATTGCTTTGACGCCAATAAAAATGTACATTTAGGATGAATCCTTTTCACGAGACATATGTTGACGTAAACGGATTTTCAAATCAATTCGTTTAGAATTTGAATATGGTTGATAAATTGTTTTTATTAAATTTGCTAACATTTTATAGCTAAGTACATTGAAAATCATAAAGAGCTTCAAATTAATATTCTCACAGCTGGGAATTGCTCCCACTTTCGCTCATCCTGGTGAGTTTCCTCGTCCGGCCGATTCCTCGTCAACGCCTTCTGCGGCGGCGTCTCCCATCTTCTGGCACCCACTGCGTGACAACTCTGGCCAATCCGTTTCAATGCATTCTACGTTATGGCCCACCATATCACCCACGCATTCTGTAAAACACCTATTCCCCAGTTCGCCTACATTTTGACATATAGGACATTTACACTGATTGCCGTTGAGATGATATTTGGACTTGAATTTGAACTTTTTTATCTACGAGAATTTTAATTTTTCAAAAAAAAAAAAAACGTTTCCCCACACTAGGAATTTCTTCCTGTATCGTGGGTGCGTTTACAAACATACAAACTCACATACACAAACACCCAGAGCCGGAACAACTATCTGTAGGTCATGCAAATATTTGAACCGTGCGGGAATCGAACCCGCGACACGCAGCGCAGCAGTCAATCGCTCAACCACTGCGCCAACCGTGCGCCCGTTTCAATGCATTCTACGTTATGGCCCACCATATCACCCACGCATTCTGTAAAACACCTATTCCCCAGTTCGCCTACATTTTGACATATAGGACATTTACACTGATTGCCGTTGAGATGATATTTGGACTTGAATTTGAACTTTTTTATCTACGAGAATTGCCTTTAGCCTTGTTAAGTTTTTAAACATAACATACTTAACATCACGCTTATATCCGCCGAAGGGTTAGACAGAGTTGCACCTGTATAATAAGTACACCAAAAGTTTTATTATTACTTTTTATCTACGAGAATTGCCTTTAGCCTTGTTAAGTTTTTAAACATAACATACTTAACATCACGCTTGTATCCGCCGAAGGGTTAGACAGAGTTGCACCTGTATAATAAGTACACCAAAAGTTTTATTATTATTGGAAACAGATTGTGTAAAATTCTCGTTATTTTGTTTCATCGAAGTATTGGTAATTGGAAACAAAAACAAGAATTTGGCAGTCTCATGTTTTGCTGAAGTTTCAGAATAATAGTAGATTTTTAACAAGAAAAATAATGGTTATTGGGGGAGTTTCTGTGAAAACTGATATAGCAAGAATTGTTTCAGCATTCCCTGAAGGGGTAAGGAGAATAAAGTACACAAAAATTTCGCCTGCAATAAAAACTTATATAGTAAATCACATCATTGCTTACCATCAGATGAAATAGCGGTCACAAACGAGCCTGACAATTTATAAAATCAAAAATGTGAAAGTAACTTTATGTGTCTGTCCACCTGCCCGTCTGTCTGTTTATTTGAAACGTTTTCACGCCTAAACCGCTAAACAAATTTTGATTAATTCTGGTTAAAGACCATCGAGAATAGGAAATCGAATAATACATGGAATAGGACCTTGGGGAATAGCATAGGATACGTGAGAGTAGGTTCTCTTGAGATAATTTCCGACATTCATACGGGCGAAACCACCGGTATAAACTAGTTTTACAAACCATTATAAAAACATCGTCGCTTTCCTCTATAATGAAGGAAGACATTTTCCCCACAAACCATTAAGATGGTCGATACCAGCTTTTATTTACGGAAATAGAAAATAGAAAGGCCTTAAGTGACAGGATGCTTGTGTCGACTTTGACGCAAAACGGAAACTTATGTGGGTCACAGTAATGATCAATTTCCTTTGACTGACAGGTCAGGGGAATATATAAACATGTATTTATATTGAACTTTAGTTAAGGGATGGCAGTTTTTCACCCCTTTCATGGGCTTGTTAATGTCATATAAAAATCAATGTGTGTGGAATGAATGACAGGGTAAATATTTGTGGACAGAATGTCACCAGGTTTTAAGGGCTTACCTGGCGTGAAACTGGCATATTTTCTTGAATAATACACATGTTATTTTCGAAAGGATTAAGCTGCACTTCCACCAGAGATGTGCTAGGCTGCTGATCGGTGCGAGGATGCGTAGCGACGCTGTGAAACGGTGCGCAGTTGTGCGGTGCAAGGATGTGCAGCGGGCTCGTTTCAGGGGGTCTACTCCTTAAGCACGAAGTCCGTAATTTTGGCCTCCGTTACGGGCGTAACCTACGGACGGATGATTCGTCCGGGGCACGAACTAGTCATGAATGACAAAACAATTTGACACTTGTACAGTCACCGTCAGATATATTGTAGCAGGCAAGGTGACCAAATACTTCTGAACAACTTAAAATGTCAATAAGTTCCATACACTACAAGTTACCATTAATATCTGAACATTCATTACTTCATTAATATCTGAGCAGATGCTTGTCAATAATTTATATACACACAACTAACCAAAAATATCTGAACACTTACTGAATGAAGTGATTCTATTGGTCCTTAACAAACACATCCCTCGCTACGCAAGGCTAGTACAACGACATTTTACCAGTTGTTTTTGTTTTAATGTAATATTGACCGAGCCGAAGTACAGCGATGCGTCATTAGTACATGGCAGACATAACACGTATGCGATACGCACAAAATGTTTTGGAAAAACTTTATTTTACCAAAAAAGTGGCATCCTCTATCAAAAACTGTGTTGCCTAATAGCTACAACCTGAGAGTCTTTAAGTCAAGAGTGAATAAGTTACTACTGCTCAATTGTAGACGACATCATCACTTACCTTCAGGTGAGATAGTAGTCGAACGCGAGCATAGCAGTACTAAAAAGAATAACCTGCTAGGTGCTTGTTTAAGATCATGCAAACAAAAACAGCATTTTATCGTCAGACAGGTTGTCAAGCCATATTTAACTGTATTATATTTCTAACACCAATATATTTTATCTTAAACACGTAATATGTTTCGACCTGTAAATTATTTGGTATCGATATTGCGATGTCTGATAAGATACGGGCGATTTGAATGACACTTCCATTGAAGACGAGATAAGGGATCTCTGCCATTAGCGCCAATATTTGTGATGTTTGACAAGGAAGCAGACTGGACAAATATTTATATTTTAAACAATCACGCGTTTATTTGTTGAAAGATTGAGCAGAGGCACTAGACAAAGTGGCATTCGATGGCAGCAATGGCGATGGTAATGTAAGGGATTGATAACCTAACATTTTGATAGTGCTTCATAATCTCATACAATTAGGACATTTTTCTAATCAATTTCGTAAATTGAATGTCAATGTCAATTGTCTCAAAGTTCTCATTTTCTAGTTTTGTATTTACCCGAATGCAAGGAAAGGGTTACGTTATTCGCGCGTATCTTGTATGTTTGTATGTTTTTATGTATGTAATATTCTTTATTACCTCACATCTTTCAAACCATTAGACGGTTTTATATAATCAAGACATTGTTAGATGTGACTTGACTGCCAAATTGTTCTTATTTAGGTGACACTGAATAAAACCAACATGGCGGATTTAAATTGCGCCATATTGAATTTCTCAGAAACTATTTTGTTTTCTTACGAATCCGGGGGTAACAAAATGAAGAATTTTAAAAGGCAGTTACAAAATATATACCACATAAATGTTTAAAAGTAATTCGAAAAAAATAATGATAACTAAAAAGATACATAAAAAAGGTTAATTTCAAAATCAAAAGCCCGACTGCTTCAGTAGCAGATGCGAATAAGAAGAAAATCAAGCTGCGCAGTCGGGGGATCAGGTGGTGAGCCAGCTCCCGAAAAGGCTTAGGATTGAGCTGCTCTAATTAAAAATTAATTTTGTTTTTAGGGTTCCGTACCCAAAGGGTAAAAACGGGACCCTATTACTAAGACTCCGCGATCCGTCTGTCTTTCTGTCTGACCGTCTGTCACCAGGCTGTATCTCATAGCTAGGCAGTTGAAATTTTCACAGATGGTGTATATCTATTGCCGCTATAACAACAAATACTAAAAACAGAATAAAATAAATATTTAAGTGGGTCTCCCATACAACAAACGTGATTTTGTTGCCGTTTTTTGCGATAATGGTACGGAACCCTTCGTGTGCGATTCCGACTCGCACTTGGCCGGTATTTTTTTATATTTTCACCGTAAAATATTTTTAATGTCACGAATCGACAAAATCCTTTTACTTGCAAGTCGCTGCTAACACCATATATAGCCGTGGAACGGAACCGAACGCGATCCAAGTACTTATAAAAATAATCAACCGCTAGTTACGTTGGCACGGTTTCTTTGTATGGGATGATGCATCTGTATGATAGTATTATATTATTTTTGATCAATCAATCTGCCTAGCCTTTTCCCAATTGTTATTGGGGTCGGCTTCCAGTCTAACCAGATTCAGCTGAGTACCAGTGTTATACATGGAGCGACTACCTATCTGACCTCCACAATCCAGTAACTGGGTAACACGATACCTCTTGGCAAGACTGTTGTCAGATCTCAAGCTTCTGACTACCCGTAACGACTGTCAAAGATCTTCAAATGACAGCCGAGACCAAGGGCTTAACGTGCTTGCCGAGGCATGGAGGAATCTCGGTATGTTGAAATGGTCACCCATCCATGGACCGACCTCGTCAAGCGTTACTTAACCTTGAAGATCGACCCATGCGGCTGTTATTATTTAACCACGAGCTCCTCCATATTATCTTTGACCACAGATAATATAAATTTAATTTAATTTAATTTAATACGTAATGCGCACCTGGTGATTCTGAAGAACATCATCAATGAGATCCGTCCCGATCCCCTCCCGTCGCTCGATTCCACTCACGCCTGCCTTGTAAATATTTTATACCATTCCCCCTCTATAAAGCTTATTTTATTCACTGAAAACAGTGAATAAAAAGCAAGCTAGCTTTTTCTCACTGTTTTGGTGTTTGAATTTAGAACACACCAATATATATTCGACGTCCATCTTAATGCTATACAACCTCCTTGCGCTTCAAATACTCGATACAAACTCCTTGTGCAAAGAATATTCGACTTTCAAACTTCTTCATCGATTTAATTTTCAGTTTGTTAATATTTAGGATTTCAATAATGATTTTCATGATTTTGATTTTAGTCTGGGATGTTTAGTGAATACTTATTTGTATTGTAATTCTAATACTAATTGCATTGGTGTTTAATTTGGTAATTGTAAGTATGTAACGTAACGGAGGTGGTCACTGGCCCCTGAAACACATCTGTGTTGCTCAGCTTCAATTTACAAAAAATGTGAAACCCTGAGTTTTAAAATTTTTTGTAAATTTTGAAGGTAATAAAACATTTATTTATTATTATTCCTTGTGCTTTTCGCTGAAATCTTTCTTTTTCTCGTAGTCATGGTATAAAATATAGTATGCAACTCTTGAATAAAACGGATTTATATCGAGGGCCATGAATCACTCGCGTCGCTCAGGATTCTAACACTTGAATATAACATATATCTAACGCTATGCTCGTGATTCATCTATGGCCCTCGCTTTAAAACCGTCCTTTATTCACTAGTTGCATAATATACTATTAAGCCTTCATAAATACAGAAAGCAACAAACAAATATATCTCAAACACCTCATTGTACAAGCCTCAAAATATTTGCCCTCACACTTCAAAAAATATTCTGAACACACGAATTTTTTTGAATGAAGTGGTCTGAATAGGACTCGTAACGGGTAGCCTCTCATTTGGAGGGCCACTGACCCAGTTCTTGAGTACTGTAAGTAACGATAGGTACTTGTGTTATATTGTGTAAGTTACGCTTTTGGCCATTGGAGGGTAGGGATTGGTGGGCGATTTTCAATAAAGGAAAGATGCCTTACAAAGTGATTTTATTCTGCATTCGTGATCAAAGGTATGTCGATCAGACATAGGCCAATGCCTAGTGTCCATGCAGATAGTTTGACAGTTTTTTTTCTGACATTATGTTATAGTAGGTACTGTTACAGTTGTAATGAATCTGACGGCCATTTTTTTGTTTAAGAAATTGACTCGCACACTGTTCCGTTGTTGTTGAATCAGGTATTTTACCTAAGTTTGCAATATTTGTAAGTATGTGAGAACCATGTTCCTTTTTATCAAATTAATGAATTTATCTGTTAATGCTTTTAATACTTTATACCTATACGTAGTATAGTGTGAAGTGCTATTCTGTATGCATCGTACTCACATATATAAATGTATTAATGTACGGTATATACTTATGTAAATATTGTAAATCACTTTTTTTTAAAGTGTAAGTATGGAGTCTTTTGTCCGTTATTCTCCATAACAAGCAACTCTTCCGAATGGAATAGGTAGAATCAGTTATCATTACTTGTAAATTATAATTGTTGACGTTCAAAAGTGCTGCTTATGGCCTAGTTAAATAAATGTTTTCTTACTTTGACTAAACAACATCCTTATATTCCTATTTTTTTTTCAAACGTATTTGAAATATGTGCAATCCTTTAAAATCTGCCAGAAGCATTTTGTGCTAGCACGATGCAAACAATTAAAATCCACGCGACCATTGTCACCGTACAATTATGACATCGTCTGTGTCTAATTATGCATTACAACAATTATTTTAGAAAATAATGGAATGAGAAGTTTTGTGAAAACTTTTGGAGTAAGAAATAGCATAAATATTATTTATATAAAGTAAAAATCTAACTTTCAAAATGAGGTTATCCAATAAAAGGTATTATGTTATCTGTGATGAGGAGAGATGAAACGCATGTTACTAAAATAGTTATGAATATAAATGTGGATGGATGGAGAGGAAGAGGAAGGCCAAAGTAAAGATGGATGGACTGTGTAAGGAGTGATATGAATGAAAAGGGAGTCAGTTATAGCATAACAGGGGAAAGAACGGTATGGAAGAAGAAAACGTGTTGCGCTGACCCCCAGTAACATGGGATAAGGGCAGGAAGATTATGATGTTATCTTTATACTGCCAGCTGTTATATCTGCGGTTTCTAAGAAAATAAATTGATGCATCTGATAATGCAGAAACATAAAGGTAAATTAACACAGTGGATATATATTCTCGTAAAGGATAGAAACAATTTTTAAGTTTTTGTATCAATTTTTTTATATGCAATCATTTCTGAATGAATTTCACTCACTCAAACACTTTAACACGTTCAAGATCTGTGATTCTTTCCTCCGAGTGTAATTTGAAATTGCGACGGTAAGCACTTAGCTACTGCGCTGACCTTTAACTAATGTTCGGAAGCATGAGATACGTGGATTTAGTCCCAAGTCTCAACTTAGGTAAAGTCAAATAAACCAGACAGCATTTGAACTTCATGCAATGGTGCAATATTATGATTGGTAACTGTCGTACGGTCAACTTTACGATAGGAGTCAGACAATTAATCCAGCCAGCAGTATAATTATTTGAACGCCACAGCCCAGTAACTGGCTAAAACGAGATATCCCTAGGTGTCAGATTAGACGTGAATCCTTAGGCTCATCACGTAAGAAACAGCAATCAGCAATCATTGCGCGATCAAACGCTTCATGTTATAAAAATCGGCATTACCTACAGTGTAGGTATGGTAGATCCTTCACAACCGTTTGCTAATTGCTCGCTGTTTGTCAAATGCACTTATTTGTAAAATAAAATTATTCATTAGAAAATCTTTTTTAAAACAAGTTTTTTTCGTATCCTTCGCAGCAAACCTTTTCATTTGGTACCCATATCAAGGCAGTATATAAAAAATAACAAGTCCGCCATTTTAGATTTAGAATGATGTCACTTAACATACCATGCATTGTCATCCAAACTAAACGTGTATGCAAAATGTCATCTTAATCGGTAAAGGATAACTGCTTTAAAATTCAGTTGCAAGATTTGACCTGAACACAATTACATATACATTACAAGTTAAATAAAACCTTGTAAAACCGGCAAAATCCCAAAAAAATATGTATGAAAAGAGCAATTATTGCGCAAAAATCGTTATCATTTTGCTATTGTTTACAAGATACGTAATAAGCCTGCCGGTTAGACTGGAATCCGTTCCAAAAACAGTTGGAAAATTGCTAGATAGTTGGATGAACTTACTACGAGAGATGTTTTTTGGATATTTTTCTTTACCAATTTGAAACTCAGATTTTTGCAAAAGAAGGTTTTATTTTACTCTTTTTTTTCCAGTCAGAAGCGTTGACCGCTCTTCAAGTGAGGGTCGATCGACCTATTTCTTAAGTGTCCGCCCCTTAAGACTGATGTTGGAAAGATGTGGATGCCTACTTAAGCGGTTAAATTAAAAAGAGGGCTCGTGTGGAAGGCAGACAGATGTTTTGAAATTTGTTTTGTTCATGTTTTTGGGCAAATATTCTTATACACAGACCTTGTTTTCATCGTACTCATTATCTCTTGTAGACTTATTGATTTTGTACTCTTTGTTAAATATGTAGTATGAGGGTTATTGAAATTTGTATTTATTTATGTACATTCTCGTGCGTTTCGCATCCACCGGACTCCCACAGCCTTGACCAGGTCATTGCCCCATCTAGAGGGAGGCCTTCCAACGTTGGATGTGAAACACACGTTCCATAATTACGCCATAAACGTGCCTGGTACAGTTCTATAAATTAAATTACTTTTTCATTTGTCCATGCGCGTGACGATTTTGTGGCAGATGATGACATACTCACTCGACGTACGCACTCGATGCGTGTTGCAACAGAACAGGACTGAGCAAATCACCAATATGTAGACGGATTGGAATCGTACCAAGAACCTCATGCTCAGCGGTAGCGCTAGCGACCATTTTTTTTATACACTGACCACGAAAACCAGTTTTTCACAAATAAAATTTGTATGCAAGTCTTTATATTTTTTTTTAGAAATCCTGGAGCAAGTATTATTGCAAATACTTAGTTAAATTTAAGAAACAAAATAAGTTTAGATTTCCAAAATATTAAGCGAGCTAAAATTATCCAAATACAAGTTCTGCGTTACCTCGAACGAAAAACGAGATATTTTCGAACAAAACCCGTCTAACTTTGTTTTACCGACGGCGGGACGACCATGCTTGAATTCTCCCATCCTGAAAACTCAATTTTAAACTCCGGCCCAAACTACCCACACATAAAAAGTGGAACAAGCCTGAAACGCAACGGCTGACTAAAAGAGTTGAAGCGTTATAGCAAGTTGAATGCTTGTACCAAAGTTTTTATTAATAAATGAATCTAAAGGCACTAGGGAGATCCTAGTTTTTTAATTTTGGGAAGAAATTTTAATGAAAAATAACCGAGCATGAGAAAGAATTTAAAAAAATACAGTAACTGCATAACTTGTAAACTAATTACGTGATGCCGAAATAATGCAAAAAAACCGGCTAAGGGCGAGTCGAAATTGGGTACTAAGGGTTCCGTTCCAACGAAACACTGTTGAGGTAAGAATTAAGGTCGATTTACATCAAACGAACACAGACCTAGAGCCAGAACAAGACCATTCTTTCGTGATCTTTAAGTGTAAACGAAAACTCGTATTCAGCGTTTACATCAAACGAAGAAAGAGCTAGAGTTAGAACAAGAGCATTCGTTCGTAATCTTTTAGAGTTAAGTGTAAACGAAAGCTAGATCATCTGAACGAATGTTCTTTGCTCATTCGTGTCAATTCTGTGGTTGGTATTGGCAGTGCTTCGCTATGTCTGACTCTAACAGCGATATCATAATTGCAAGTGCTGCATTTATTATTCTGTCGCAAATACTCAAAAATAATAGTACAAGTTCTCTTCACGGGTTACAAATCTAATGCAACGAAGGACACTGGATAATGTAGGTGTAACAATGACGGATATGCAATCATTTTTGTCTTTAGACCAATCTATAATTTAATCGATGAGATTTATGTATACAATCGCTAGAACACAAGAACGCTTTGAAGAGACCGCTCAGGGGCGCGAGCACGTCCGAACGTTTACATCGAGTGAGCGAGCATTCTTAGAATATTCCATAGAATCTTTGCGAACGCACTAAGAAGAAAGAAAAAATGCTCTACGCCTGGTTAAACTAAAATAATTTGATATAGTGGGGATAGAATGAGCATTCGCTCGTCTGATGTAAATTGATCTTACATTACATTGGAATGCTGGCAAAAATGTTCTAGTGTATCACCTTAAAGTTATTTTAATCAAATCAAGGCGGCAACTGTTAGAGACAATATTGTCAAAACTATCCATATATATGCTTGTCATTTAGTGTCACTCATAGAAATAAGAAAGTTGTAATCAGCGCACTTTGCATGGTCACACTGCGAATATTATTACCTATAATCTGACCAAGATGAAGGAACAATATTTACTAACAAAGCTCTGACAGCTCAATCAGCTGAAAAAAGTAGTGAACATTTGAGGTTCGCTCTAATCTAATCTTGGATATTTTATGTTCTTAAACTATGTATCTTTCATCTGTACTAACTCAGTTAAATGGCAGAACAAGAGATACAACATTAAATATCGAATTCATTTTATTCTAGTTGTTGAGAAGAGGGTAGCCCTAAAAATGCTGTTACACTTTGTAAGTAAACATTTCCGGTTCTGTGGTTTTAACCGACTTTCCAAAAAAGAGAAGGTTATCAATTCGACTGTTTTTTATGTTTGTTACCTTATAACTTTTTACTAGGTGAACCGATTTTTATGATTATTTTTTTATTTGAAAAATATCCCATTTGAATTACATGAAGATCTGATGAAGAACTACAGAGATATACATCAGAACTCTTCAATAAATGACGGCATATCTCTCGGGATTGCTGCAATCGCGTGTGTATTTATTGTTTTTGTCATACAGCTTCGAAAGGTTGCTAGCAGTATACCCCATTTCACCAGATATGTTTAAGTCCCACGAACCTATTGCCATCAACTTGGCATAACTAGCGCTTCAGACCACGGCACCATCGATTTACATAATAATATCGTGACTTGCTGCAATTTTTTTTGGCTTATAGTAGATTACAGACGATTCCTCATCTTCTAATCTGATTTATCTGTCTTCAGCATCAGACATTGCTTTCACTCTTTCATGAAACGTTGTTTAGACGCCAAAATAGATTTATTATAGTAATCTGTCTTGCCGAGGTATAATGCAGGCTACTAATAAATCGCTAGCAGATTCATGTTTACAGGTAAACCTAGACAGTGTTATGACATTTCATTCTTTAGCCCACGCTACAGAAAATGGTCTAACAAAAAATCTGAAGCATTTTGCCGAATGATTGTTGGGTGGTGAATGAGGAATTCCTGACATTTGGAATGGGAAAGTGTGATCGTCTTTTGTTAACCAATCTGTCCATTTTGTGACGATTTGATTGGCATTGCCAAAATAACCTTTTTGTTTTTCGTGCTATGAACAGTCAAACCGATATCGCACAATTAAAATTAGTTTAGGATAATTCGTTAAATTATTAGATGACCTACATCGAATAGATTTCCGACTTTTCCTACATAAAATACAAATCTTTCAATATAATCTGCTCTAAATTGAATTCGTCGAAAGAAGTAGTTTTTATTTATCACAATTATGCAGTTCCGCTCCTAGGTAAAACGAGACATAGCAACGTCTATTGACATTAATATTCACGTTGATAATATTGTACTATCTGGTAAATGTCTTGGTGGCCCAGTGGCTAAAATCTTATCTCTCGTGCTTGAGGTCATGGGTACAAATCCAGGCAAGTGCCTTTGTGGCTTTTTCAAATTTATAATATGTACTTTCTAAGTTCACATCGCTTTCAAAGACATCGCTGAAAACGGCTAAGGAAAACATCGTGAGGAAATCTGAACGAAATCACCAATCGTCTTGAGCAAACGTGAGTCAATGCTCGTGCCTTCTCTGTATAAGAAGAGGACTCTGCTCTGCAGTGACATAGTAGCTGGCTGGTATTTTATTATTATTTATGCACCTCTGTGCCTAGCTAAAACGGGTCATGGGCTCATGGCGGCATTTACTATTCACGTCAATGACATTACACGTCCTAATACGTCCCCTGGGACTGCAGCGGCAGCGTGTCGACTTTTCAAGTAGGAAGCTAAACACGATTGAAAATTCCCACAAACAGGCTGTGACTTTAAGGCATCCATAGCCAAGTGCGACGTGATCGAGTTATAGTATAAATTGTTTTTGCTATTTGGGACGGTTCATGCAAAGTGGCCAGTAATTGGACAGTTATTTCAACGTCGCTATCCGATTGATTTTAATTTGAATATAGATTCTTATGAGAACTTTTAGAAGAAATGCGGTCGCAGACATGAAAAGAGACATTGAAAGTGGCGCCAGTGACAGAAAAGTTGAAAGGAAACCGTTTGTCCTGGTATGGTCATCTGATGAGGAGGGATGAAACGCATGTTACTAAAAGAGTTATGAAGATAAATGTAGAGGACGATGGAGAGGGATGGGACGGCCAAAGAAAAGATGGATGGACTGTGTGAGGAGTGATATGAAAGAAAAAGGAGTCGGTGATAGCGTGACGGCGGACAGGACGGTATGGAAGAAGAAAACGTGTTGCGCCGACCCCAAGTAAAATGGGACAAGGGCAGGAAGATGATGATGCGGTCGCAGACATCCAACTGTATTTCCTAAGCAAAAAGCTATAATTTGAGGTTTGGCTCTCGCCTATTTCCTCCTACAATATTCGACCAATTTAAAAGATATTAAATTAACTGAAAAATAAAGTTAGAGTTAAGATTTGCATTAAAGTTTCAAGTTTGCCTAAAAATTATAACTTACTTGAAAAATTATAACTATATAAAAACACGTCGTCGCATCGTTGTCGCATTGTCGCGTCGCATCTGTCTGTGTTAGTTTTAGATAGGTTGTGTATCACAGTTAACAAATCTAGTGAAAACAGAATTTATAATGATACATCTAAAAACGTAAAACACAAAGATGAATAAGTCAAGAGAGAATGTACTTGTTCAATTATTACATGAAGAGTAAATTATATGTATGGTCCGAAAACACCCGGTATATGTTCTAAATATGTTATCTAGAGCTGTGTATAATCGGCAATGTGTAAGCTGTGGTTGCCTGTAATTGGGTGTGCATTGCAGGAAAATTATATATTGTATTGTTGCACTCGTTGGTGATCCAAAATAAATAATAAAGAATGAGACATTTCTCGTTTTCAAAAACAATGCATAAATCTATTAATTAATGTTATTACTCAATTAGCAAATTTCTGACCGATAAAAATTTTAATTGATAACATGACAGTTTTTTTTTAATTTAACTGTATTGAAATCGAACTTGACGAATTTATAATTCCATTTTATTAAATTTTCCATTATATATTGTATTGCCTATTTCAAATTATTTACTGTTTTTTATCTTGACGTAGAAAACTTGTATTGATTATTTTAATTATATTATATTAAATTTCTGTCTTTATTATTATAGCTTAAACTGCATGCCTTAGTCACGGAGTCTCATTGCGAAGAAATAAAATTTGGTTCAAATAAATCTCACTAAATGGCACGATATGTACACACAATTCAATTGAATTGTGTGTAAAATTAACATTTTCTGGAATTGAACATAAAATTGTATGTTCTTGTTTAATCAACTCTCCTAAGTACAAAATTATGGAATAGAATTCATATATCAAAGATTATTTCAACGGATCATTTAAAATTGATGCCAATAGATGGCGCATTTTCAAATTTCTGAGGCATTCCACTCGATTGTTAAAATTTGCATTGTAACACATTTTGGTGCAAAAAGAACTGTAAAAACGTGCAAAAAAATACTATAAAACGAACCTTCACTGTATTTAAAGAAAAAAATATTCATGAACCTAGTAAACCCTTTTAATTGCAAGTCGCTGCTTACACCATTTATTGCCGTGAAACGCGATTGATGTACTTACAAAAATAACAAGATTAATCAGATCAAAAACGCTAGTTACGTCGGCACGGCTTCTTTGAGGAGATGAGGCATCTGTATGCAAGAATTATATTATTTGTGCTTTAAGGTAAGATCATTATTTTTAATGTTAATATCTGTAACTCGTATCTAATTTCTATTCAAATAAAGAAGTATTCTATTCTATTCTAAAATTCTAAATGTCGCATAGGTATCAAAATAACTTCAAAAACACAAATTTCCAAGTCAACTTTCAATGTATCATAAACTAGCTTATCCCTGCAGCTTCGCTCCCGTTGCCCGCCCCACAGCACTTTTTTTCGAGATGAAACAATGTAAAGGATCATTGCGGAGGTTTTGTGTCCAAAATGAAGCAACTTGACGATTTTCAGTTAGGTTTATATTGTTTTAAAAATATATATTCATTACAAAATTAGCCGTGGCTGTTTGATGGTTCGCAAAGGAAGAGTGAAGACATTATGAATGACGGAGGCGCGAGTGAGCGAATGACCGAGGTTGAGTGGTGAACGACCGAATAAACAATATCCTCTTCATCTCTTCAGTGATAGATGGCGTGGACAAACAATAATCTATGTTACTCCTGAATGGTTTAGCTTTCCATAGGTGCAAGATTTTTTTTCAATTGTTTGAGTAGTTTTTGAGTTTTTTTTATTAAAAACAATCGAATCTTTTCTCTTTATAATACAGTCTAGATAAAATTCAAAATAGCTACAACTAACAAGATACCCAAATAACCCCGCGGGGTTTCTCAAAATTTGGTTAACTCTGACGAAGTTACCATTCCCAAAGCTCATTTAAAAAGTTCGAGCAAAAAGTTGTCGCGAAAATATATATTTCATAATGTAGGTAATTTTTGCTTGTTTGTATTGAAACTTTTTAGTGTTGTCAGCAATTTGTTTAGTTAAGCTAACCTTACCTTTTGAGGGTTCCGTAAATATAGGAAATCGTAAGTCAGCTGTAAGGATAACCAACGGAACCTATTTGCGTCATTTTTGGAATTTATGTCTGTTTATTTGTGCACGCATCACGTGAAAACTTGGAGAATCACTTAGTTTTTGTTTCATCGCAATCGGTTCACTCTATCAAAAGTTAGATGAATTTAAAGTGTTCAAGAAGTAAAATTATAACAACACACGCAATTCAGATACTCGGACAGTTGAACTCGATATTCGATAGATGGCGTTGTGCATTTGAAGTCATTTTCTGAATGGCGATGTTAAAATTCTCCGCGAAAGAATGATGACAATAGAAAAAAAAATTGTAGGTAGGTAAGTAGCGTAGGCAGTCAGGTAAGTAGGGTAGGATTGGCAGACAGATGACAGGAGCGAAGCCGCGGGCACAGCTAGTTTATAATTAATTAATAATTTTGTGAACACTGTCAATTTTTTTGGACCATCATTGCTCAAAGTTGTATTTTTCGGTTTATTCAACCCATATTCCAAGTCTTGTTCTCCTTCTCTTATACATCAAACATTTATTTATCGCTATTTAAATAATTATTTAAATACTTCAAACTGACTTCAAATATAAACCTTAGCTTTGTTTGCACGAAAAAAAATACCAATTTCACCACTGTTATTTTCCACATAACATAATAAAGGGCTAACAAACCATTTCGCCTTCATAAATGAGAAATCACAAGCGTCACCAACTCCGCTCACAACAGTCACAACACATACTTACGAGTGAAGCCGTGTAATTTCTCATGCCCTTTGTACTTAGACCTTGGGACCCTTACGGTCTTTTGACGAGGCACGCAACTAAATTATTACAAACATGCCACAAATGTTGTGGACCCATTGTTGACATACTTGGTTACTATTTTGGGGTTACTATTTTGTATGTATTGTGGTATTTTGTATGGTACATGACGCCTATTACACCACAAAGCGGTGAGTAAATGCGGTTTTGTACACTGACATTTTGCTATAAAATTATATATTTAACTAGCTTCTTCGTGAATGTCGAAAATTCGCCCAAGGGATCATATTCTCGATGATAAAATGTGCTATTCCTGACAATAATCTATCTCTGTGCCAAATTTCGTTCAGATCCGTTTAGAAGTTTTTGCGTTAAAGAGTACCTAACAAACATACAAACACACTCACAAACTTTGTTCTTTATAATATTAGTAGGTCTAGCTTCTGCCAGTGGATTCGCCCGCGTGATAGTAGAAAATTATTCCGAGGGAACATATTCCTGGGATAAAAAGTATCCTATGTGCGATTCCTGACTATAATCTATCTGTGTGCCAAATTTTATCTAGATCCGTCCTTTTTATCCCGAAAGAATGTACTGTTCTCGTGGGACAACTTCCAAATGCGGGCGAAGCCGCTGGTAGTAGCTAATATACTCGCGAGCAATGAAAAAGTTCCAGTGACATAGCACCAAATTACTCCTAAACGGGAAAGGCTAGCTTAATGATTCCGTCTGCAATATTGGAGTACATTTAACAGCGCATCAGAATATTACCAACTAAAAACGTAAATATTATGTTCAAATTTTAAATTAAATGTTTTAAAATATTGGGCCATTTGGCAAAAAAAACCAAATCTCTAAGTAGGGGTTTTATTAGGTGTAAACGTAGGTTTTGATAACACAGTACTTAGTGTTTCCTCCATGTGCTCTCAATACAGCTTCTACGCGATTGGGCATGCTGAATACCAGATTCCTCAGCATATGCTGAGGAATGTTCTCCCATTCTTCGATGAGCTTGTAATTGAAGTCACGAAGAGTAATTGGAGGTGGAACTCGTTTTCTCACACGTTTGTCAAGCTCGTCCCAAGCATGCTCAATAGGATTCAAATCGGGGCTCCTTGCTGGCCACTCCATTTTGTGGATTCCTACGTCCTGAAGATACTCATTTACAACTTGAGCAGTGTGGGCCCGTGCATTATCGTGCATGAGCACTGCAATGTCGCCCATATTGGCCAAAAACGGACCAGCATGTTCATTGAGAATCTCATTGATGTATCTCATAGCAGTTAGGTTCCCGTTCTCGATTGGAACTAACGCTGTTCGACCCTCTGCAGAGATACCAGCCCACACGTGAACGGTACCTCCGCCGTGTGACACTTTTCCTTCAAAACATGATTGTGCAAAACGTTCTCCTGGTCGTCGGTATACTCTTTTCCTCCCATCATGATGGTACAGCATAAATCTTGACTCATCAGAGAACATTACTCTGCCCCATTCGTCCTCACCCCATTCTGTATGCTCACGGGCGTATCGCAATCGGGCAACTTTTTGATGCCGTTCCAGTTTTGGGCCATTTGCTGGCCTGTAAGGCTTCAATCTTCTTTCGGCAAGACGTTTCCTGACTGTCCACTCGCTTATTGGCTCCCTTCGAACTTGCAGAAGTTGTTGTTGAACCGCAACTCCCGTCTGCTGTCGATTTCTTAACATGGCTGCCGCAATGAAACGATCTTCTCGGACTGTTGTGCACCTTGGCTTGCCAGTACCTGGTCTTCTCAGTTTTAATCCAGTCTCCCTAAACCTTTGGATCACTCGTCGGACAGTTAGTATGTGTCACGCCCATTATTCTGGACGTATTTCTTTGGCTGGTCCCCAATTCCACCATAGTGATGATTCTCGTTCAATCCTCGGGTGTTAGAGGCATGATTTATGGGTACGAGAGCCGTAAGACTTTACAATTTAAGAATTCTTTCACAACAGCGAAAACAAGGATGAAATCAAAAGCAAAACAAAAAACGAAACAAATGTATTCCGAAATTTCAAACCCCAAAATTTTGTGTGTCTACTTTTTTTATCCATTGCTTCAAAAATACCAGTACTCGTATTTAAAAGAGTTTAAGTTTGCATAATAAAATGATTTCATAATACTTTTTAATTTATGAAGCTAGGTTCTATGTGTTAGGAGATATTAAGGTGTTTGTCGGCATTTTGTGGGTGGAACTTTTTCATTGCTCGGCAGTTTATTATAATACATACGTGTCGAATTGACAGCCTCATTTTTGCTGAAGTCGGTAAAACCCCAAGAACACTGTCTGACTCGAGGATTAAACCCCGATGATCTACCGCTTTGGCACCGTACGTAACTTGCAACTGCAAGAAAAGGCCGGTTTGCTCACGATGATAAAACAAAAGTAAAAATAAAAAATACGTTTTATTTAGTTACATAGACAAACTCGCGTTATCTCACCTAGTGCTAATCGATTATATGGTCGAATGTCGTGCTTTAACGCTTGCCTAGAAATAACTTATTTACTCAGGTTATAGCTAGCAGGAAATACAGACTCGGGCAGGGTATTCCATTCCTAAAATATGTAGTGCCAAAATGAAAGGAGTGATGTAACATTGCCGTACGTCTTGTAGTCCGTTGATGGGAATTGGAATGATGGAAACTAATTTCTTGATTTCAAGTTACTATCTACACTACCAGCGGTCAATGACCACGAGTTTGAGTCAGCCATTCTTACTTACTTTAAATTAATATTGTTTCCAGAAAACGATCATGATATTGATATGTAATTACAACTCTTCGGATCTAAAAGGTCGATTTTGAACGGGGCCACTTACGAAAATATCAATTTCCCTAAAAGGTTATTTTCGGGTAAAGTCTATTTCCAGAGAGGGTAAGCTCTTAAGGGTTACTTTATAAAATGGATTGATTACAATATTAGAAGCATTTAATCTTAGCAACGTTTAGACAGAGAGAGGGAGAGATTCATAAGTCTGGTATACATTTTACAGGAACAATAATTTCATAGATTTATCGATAGAATAGATTATTTTTTTAAACCGTAGATTTGTTAACAGCTTTGGTTATATCCACATCACATCATCAGCCTATTAATGTTCCCACTGCTGGGACACAGGCCCCCTCTCTGTGAGAGGGAATGGGCCATTATCCACCACGCAGGCCCAGTGCGGGTTGGTGGATGTCACATGTCTTCGAATTTTTGGTTCTAGGACATGTCGGTTTCCTCGCGATGTTTTCTTTCAACGTTTTGAGAGCAGTGGTGATGAAATAATTTACACAAAATAAAGCGCCTGCCTGAGCTCAAACCCACGACCTACAACTTGTAAGTCGCGGCCGATACCACTGGGCCACCACTGCTCTTCTGTGGTTATATTATTTAAACAATGTTGACTGTCGAAAAGCACAAAGAGTTTGCGAATGCCATGCCGATTTTGATCTTATTCCATCAGCTTCGCTGACCGCCTGTATTTTTGTCGGCCTAAGGGTTATGTTTTCTGTGAATAAAACATTCTTGTATCACAAATTTGATGGAAATTGACTATTGAAAATTCATCACAAAACTCTACAATGACCAAACCTGACTTGCCAACACTGTAGCATTATAACTTCATTAGACAGTTCTATTATATTGATGAAGGTACTTTACTGTTATTGCCAGTGACATTACCGCCACTGTCAGTCTATTCTCTCTACCTAGGCTTATAAGAGCTTGTGTGAAAGCCCGAATAACCTTAAATCTGTACGTAATCCTAAATGATATTTCCGGAATATTTCCCGCTCAGATCCCCTTTCTCTCTAAGCTAAACATCCGACCAGCGCGGCTCTATCGCAACGGGGCGGCCGCTGCGTCAGTCTCGCAGCTTGGACGCAGAAATAGTTCCCGAGCAACGCGAATCTGGCGTCAGTCACAGTTGTTCATTCACACCTAACGGTGGTGCTGCTGTGTTGCTGTATAAGAATAAACCAATCATTCAATTTATTAATTAAAAAAATACCAATTTATCCTAATACAGGCATTGTTTGCTTAAAGGGAGGATCCAAACACGTCTTAATGTAGAATATGCTAATTGTGACAATAAACGATTTTTTTTGTATTAGAAGAAGAGGATGATGATGATCTTTTTCTTCGTTACTATTACAGTATAGACCGAAGCCAGGGTCGATAATTTTTTAAAAGAAAATAAATTATAGTAGGATGAAACCCATTAGAAAAGGAAGAGAATATAACAAAAATTAAAGGAAAAATAATTTACTGGCGATCTGAGGTCGGGAAGTCGAAGGGGGTGAGTTTTTAAGGGTGAAAACGGTTTATCTCGATTTCCGGCAAAACTATTTAAAAAAGGAAAAAAGAAAAAGTCCTATAGAAAAAAGTATACTTGCAAAGTTGTAGATAATAAAAAGACCTACAATTTTTGTGTTTGCACTTTTTTCATATAACCTCAAAATATATGTGAAAAATTCAAATAACCAAGTTTTTGGTTTTTTATTTTTATCTTCGACATTTTTTTTTTCGCATAGTTTGGTAAAAATTTACCTTTTCATGTCCCAAATACACGGTATTTTTTTATTTGAAATATTTATTTTTTCACCTTATTTTTACTAAAAATATTGTGCCGAAGCACTGGTCTACCACCCAACACAATGTTCAAAAGTCGTAAGGATGAATGCACTTATACCGTCTTGATTCCGTCTTCCTCATCAGTAGACCACAAAAGAGCCCAATGGATCGAAGTGTCCGAGTTATTTCTCGGCCCCTCCATAAGATAAGATAATATAAATATGTTATAACGGTCCATTTTTTAGATATTCTAAATATTGACATAACCTAAAACCACCTGCGATCGCAGTGACCATGCGACAGTGCTTGCTCAAACATGGCACGGCCGCTATCGCCGAGAGACACTGTCGCGGCGCCACTGTCGCTGCGACTGTCGCTGCAACTTAAAAGAGTAACCATGGAGTTTCTTGCCGGTTCTTCTCCATAGTAAACGACTAACCCGAACCGTGTACCTTTTGTCGAAGTTTTATAAGTGCCCATGTAGGCCTATGTAAAATAAAATAAAATAATTTTGATTTTGACAGTGACGCCGGAGCTGTGTTTGTACGGAACCCTGTGTGCGAGTCCGTCTTGCACTTGGCCGGTTTTGTTAGTGTACAATCGCATTTACGAGAACCAATCAAAAAGATCTGGTTATAAGACCTTTTTGGCGCAGCCGCGCAGCACACTGTGTATGTACCTAAATGTTTTAAAATGCTCTGGTCGTTGTGTAGCTTAACTTACATCAATCAATTAGCCTAGCCTTTTCCCAACTATACCACCAGTATTTTACTTGGAGCGACCACCACTCTGACCTTCACAACCCAATAACTGGGTAACAGACCCCCCTTGTCAAGACTGGTGTCAGATTTTCAGGCTTCTGACTATCCGTAACAACTGTCGAAGATCTACAAATGAAAGACGGGATCAACTGCTGAACGGGCTTGCCGAGGCTTGGAGAACGACCTCAGCAAGCGTTGCTTAACCTAGAAGGTTAAGCAACGCTTGTTGCGTTGTTCGTGACATGAAAAGTTCGTGCGGGTGTTATTGTGTACGAGCATCTTCATTCATCATTTTTTGGTGTATGTTCACCGATATCTACGTTAATTGTGTACCGATTTCGAAAATTCTTTTTTTGTTTGAAAGAGTATGTTCCGACGTTGGTCCCATTTTAATTTGGTGAAGATCTAATGAAGATCTTCGGCGATAGACAACAGAACTCTTCAATAAATAACGGCAAATCTCTTGGGATTGCTGCAATCGCATGTATGTTTCTTGTTTATACCATTTCATAACATAATATCACGCCAGTACGCTCTAAAGGGGTACGCAGATGTGTACAGTTCACCTTGGTACACTCTCATTTCACCGTTTATGTTCAGTTTCAAGATATTCGGGTTATCTATTCTGGCATTATAGGTACCTTACTTAACTACTTGCCTATTAGGTAGGTACAACTAAAAAGTGATAAAATAAAAACTTTTATAAAAAAAAAACTACCTACTTCCAAATAAGAAAACTACAAAGTGAAAAATAACTTTAATTTTTCGAAGTCGGTGTCCAAAACGCAAAAAAATGGTACCTAACATAGACACCGACTTCCAAAAATTAAAGTAATTTTTTAATTTGTTGCTTTCTTATTTGGAAGTAGGTAGTAATTTTTTTTATAAAAGTATTTATTTTATCACTTTATAAAAGTTTTTTTATATTTTATCGCCTCAAAGAGATGTCAGCAAAATTGACGGGGTCCGCTATGGCCGACACCTGTCTGGGTCCGGAATGTGGGTGGGTTTGAGTCAGTAAAAGTCTGACACGCCCTGCCGCTTCACCCCGAGCGGGAGAAGTCATTGGACGAATTCAAAACCCAAAAATAAAATAAAATTAGATGGTCACCAAAATACGTGCTTAGACGTGGGATTGCGTACACCAGCCCGTCTTAACTTAACCTGTGACTTAACTCACGACATCGGCAAGCGTTACTTAACCATGAAAATCGGTCCGTACGGCTGTTATTTTGTAGCGACGCGCAACTTCATTTAATATTTTATTTTACTGTAAATATCAATACTCTCTACCCTTAGAGCCCGAGCGATAAATGTTCAAAGCAATGGCATTAACAGTTAATTAAATTAACGCGGTTCGTTGTTATTCCTAGACAGTATTTAATTCTTTACTCAGCTTAAAATAATATTTCACGACTGTAATGGATTCTACAGTCGGGCATGATGTTTATTTTTTGGTGATCTTTCAAAGCATATTTCTATTACTTTCTATTTATAAAACCTATCCCATAGGACCCTACAAAAGTCGATTCAAGTAATCCAACTATTTCCCTAGCAACAAGATTTAGTTGAAGTATGAAAGTATCTATTTAAGTTAAATTTTAAGCGATAAAGTGTGCATAGGGCTCAGTGTTGGACGTGACTTAATGTGAATCCTCAGCACTTAATACTGATGCCACTTAGACCTCTTTGAAGCTTTGAAGGGAGAAGTATCAAGTACGTGATCTCAGTACAATGGATGATTTCGGTGTCCTTTTGAAAGTGATTTTGGCTACCCTTTTAAAAGTAGCCTGTACCTTACCCAACTCAAAATTTGGGAATTTAAATTCCTCTGGCAGCCAGAAGCCGTAGTGAAGGCGATGATCTGTCTCCAAAATTGTTAATTTATATATTTATGCTTCAATTTGATTTTGTTCTGTAAATTATTGCTTATATAAAATAATAACAAATTCTTAATTAAAAAAAAGAGTTTTTTATACCCATAATCATAAGGTTGCATACAAAATAATTGGTCCGCCATCTTTGGGAGTCCACCATATTGGATTTAGAAAGATGTCACTTAATTAACCCTGAATAGTCATTGAAACCAAAATACTTGTGTAAGTAATATACTTCACATCACATCACATCATCAGCCTATTAATGTTCCCACTGCTGGGACACAGGCCTCCTCTCTATGAGAGGGAATGGGCCGTAATCCACCACGTGGGCCCAGTGCAGGTTGGTGTGTCACATGTCATCGAAGTTTTGGTTCTAGGACATGCCGGTTTCCTCACGATGTTTTCCTTCACCGTTTTAGTAATATAATTCAGCTCAATAAATTTGGGACAACTGTTTTTAAATTTAGTTGCAAGATTTAATTTATACATACTTACTAACTAGGAGAGTGAATAAAAACTTATAATAAGTGTCCTTTACGTGTTATGTTTGGAGACACATTTAATGAAGCATGGAGGTGGCACGTTTCTGTCGACAGTCGACTTCGCTCGACCACGGGTAACGTAACACCCTAATGGACTGTATACACTGGGCAAACTACTTCGGCGTGAAGACAGTTCGGTCGAAGTGTTGTTCATAAAGAAGTGATTGGTGCCTTCGGTTTTCAAACATCCGTGTTTATGCCGAAGTTGGTACACTTTGGCTGTGAAGTGAGTCGGCAAGCGACTAGGCGTTAACACTGGATCGTCCTGTCAACCTAGTCTAAGGGCGTTTGTGCACGAACTTGTATTCGATAACGTATTCGTGATTCAGCACCAGCTGTCGCTCAAAGGAACACCTCGCACACAGCATTATGCTGAGCGATGCCCGTATTATGCGAATGTGAAGCATATTTTCCCTATTTGTAGAAGTTTTTTTTTTATGGTAAGCGTCATACCAGGCAGATCTACCGCTTTCTTTGTTATTTTAAAAACAGATCCTAAATTATCCCTATAAATAATTCGAAAACGAGTATGTGCACTACGTAAGTTAGCCATAATGTACTCGTAAAGTATAAAACAAGACTTTTACGAAACGTTTTGCGTTTCATGAAACGCGAAAGTTTTAAAGTTAATAAGACTTTTACTGCTAAGTACTTTAATACTGCTCATGTAACGACAGTAAAAAAGTCACTAACATTAACATTCGAAACAGGATTTTTACCATGTTTACTGTTTGTTGCGAGTTGCCGTAATTTCGGTGCTGTTGCAACCACCATGATCACGGATAAATGACAGTTTATCCGTCATCATGGTGCTTGCAATTTTAATATTAGTGACAATGACAGTTTAAAAACTAATAAAAAAGTCCTTTAAAAGCCACTAGTGACATTGGAAAAAAAATAAGCGAAAGTAGCTCTTCAGTGGTAAAAATTGAAGTACTAAAGGTAACAGGATCCCACATTAAAAGGCAGGTGGCATTGCCCGATGGAGGTAATACTAACTTAAGTGGTGACCCAATTAAGGGCAAACACTTGAAACGCGATATTTTACGTGGTGTAACGGTGACATATTTAGGTTACATGTATTTTATTTTATAGGACCATGATTAGAAAAGTCCTATTACTATTAATAATGCGAAAGTTTGTGAGGATGGATTGATGGACGGATGTTTGTTACTCTTTCACGCAAAACCTACTGAACGGATTTTGATGAAACTTAACAGTAATATATCAGAATAACACATGCTTTAATTTATAAAGATATAAGTACTAATTCCACGTGGGTGGCACCACGAGCGTCAGCTAGAACTCTATATATTTTATGGAACTAAAGACCTCGTCAAATAGACAGCGAACCGATAGCGTCGTGAAGCGTTTTTATTTTGTAAATTGCTCCGCTTTCGCTTTTCTATGTGACTAGATTCAAACGATACCTTACATTACAAAATAAAACTGCTTCGCCACGATATCGGTTTACTGTCTATTAAACAAATATAACTAAAATTATACGGCAGCTTCGCTACTGTGGCCATACTGACCCTAGGATCCCAGCTAGAAGCCTATGGCACTCAGAGTTAGAACCTATCTAGCTTTCGAGTAGTGAAGGCTGATGGTGGATGGTAAAACTCAGAGAGGCTTGCTTTTGACCACTATCTCACCTCCTGATAGTAAGAGATGATGCTTACCTAGAAGTAAAGATTTTACCTGCTTATAACATTAGTTTTGCTTGACCATATAGAATAATTCCTATTAATTTGATGGAAAATTATTCCCAAGAAATCAAATTGCTCAAAAATCCATACAGTACGTAAGGTGTCTACAAATTTCATACATAAAATATTGATGTCAGATAAACAAATTTCAAAAATATTTACCTATTAAATGTGAAATATCAAATATGTTTATAGGTAAATAAAATCCAAAGATAATTTAAACATAAAAAATATGATGACTACTAGTTTCAGCGCCTTTGAGAGACACTAATATACCGTTTCAAGCTAGACATTTTCAGGGCTTCGAAGTAGACCTTGAAATTAAATGAAAGTCCAGATTAAAGAAGCAACCGAGGATATTAATAAAGTTCCTTAAGGCCTCCCCGAGCAAAACGCCGCGCCTAGGCGTTTTTGTGCAGTTTTTAAGAGCTATCTCGCTCTTTATTTAAAAAGAAATATCAATTATTAAAAATACATTAAATTTCTACATAATGTTGATTCTAAGTAAAAAAGATAAAGTGTACTACCAGTACACCTTTTTCTTTAAAGTGGTATGTGTTTCACTAATCTCCTTTCAACAAAACCATAAAAATGTGAAATAATTATTGATAGCATGCATCTCTTCGTAAAGTGTTCATTAATTATTTTTTATACTAACACTAATGTATAGACAATTTGATAACGAACATTTTGTAAGTTTGATTTTTTTCAAAAAACCAATATTCGATTTTATAAAGATTTTATTCTAAAATCTGGGCGTATTCACTACCGTAATTCATGCGCTAGCAGTGCCGCTAGGCCAATAGGAATGCTCATATCTCATGCTGATTTTTTGGTTAGGGTACGGCCTTAAATAAAACCATCCCCGGATTGAGAAAAATCTGAGTTAATAAAACATATTGTAAGTAAGAACCATCGACGAATTAAATAGCACAGGTTTACATGAACTTGTGAGAATTTTTCATTATCCCCTTTCGTTTGTTTTAGGTGTTTTTCCTTCTCAGTTTACGGGTTTGTTTTCATTGTGAGTGACCTTAATTACCGCTGTAAGTTAAAGTTTGTATATTTAGGTGCAATACGTTTTCTTTGTCCTACTTATGTCTGGTATTGTTTAGTGCATCATTTTTATTGCTGTTTGTTTCGGCTTTCTTGGGTTTGGCTATTTGCTTCTAGCTTTGTTTAATTGGTATTATTTCCGTGTTGGTCTTGGTCGAAGAGCTTTGGTATTTGTTGATTATCATCATCTAGCTGTCCTTGCTCTACGAGTATGTTGGTCCATTTAACACGTTTTTTTTCTTCCATACAGGAAATATGTGAGAGTGTTATTGTGTTTATCGTAATTTTGCCTTTAATAATTTCATTCAAGTACTTACTACTAATACTGTCGCTAAGGATATTAGTTTATGCATATTGATTTCTGTGGCAAATTTTTTTTGTCTATTTTTTTTTTCTTTTTTTTTTAACCATCACGCTATCACAGACCCTCTTTTTTAATATGATTCGTAATTCAGAACATCCATCTTTATTATTTAATATTACTCATATTATTTTGTTGATCCTATATAAACCTATGTATATTCGTTTTTCTTTCGTGAAAAGAAATAGTTTCAACATTAATGTTCCAAGTTACATACTCATTCCACTTTCATCATTTCTATTATTCTATGCAAATATACCGCACGCGTAAAATATCACAGTCGAATAGATATGTGATGAAAAAAAACAAAAATGTACTTTAAATATTGAAGCTCCATTTACAGTGGTGTGTGAACCTGGATGAAAGGAAAATAGTTATCTAGCTAGCTATTACTGAAAGTTCTATACAGGGTGTAACGAAAAGGTGCAATCATATTTTAAATACTGCTTCTGCGCATGTATCTGAACAACTTTCTCCAAGGAAGTCAAAGAAAAAACCAAAAACAAATCCATACAGAGTTGTTAAACGTGACCAAAATTTTAATCGTGACTATCTAAGAAGTTCGATGACGTTTCTCAATTAAGATGCCGCTAAAGTTGTAAAATCCGAACTCTTAGATTTTTTTAAAATTTAAGTAAAATCAGGGTAAAGTCAATGCTGCAGAGCCTTGAAAATCGTAGGCAATTTGTAAACCTATCTGTATTTTCGGGTTACATTTCAAAGCTACCTAGAAACAATGACTTCTGTCCGAAGTCAGTGTTTCCTGCACCCTAATTGCGTCGCTCCTAAGAATGGTGCTCGCATTAATTGACTCATTATGATCACTCCCACGATTCAGAAAAACCAGCCAAGTACGAGTCGGACTCGCGCACGAATCGTTCCGTACCATTATCGCAAAAAAACGGCAAAAAAATCACTTTTGTTGTATGGAAGCCCCACTTAAAGAATTATTTTATTCTATTTTCGTATTTGTTGTTGCGACAACAGAAATACATCATCTGTGAAAATTTCAACTGTCTAGCCATCACGGTTCATGAGATACAGCCTGGTGACAGACAGACAGACAGACAGACGGACAGTTGAGTCTTAGTAATTGTGTCCCGTTTTTACCCTTTGGGTACGGCACCCAAAAAAATGATAGTGCAGAGCATAATCTAAAAAAAAGTTGATAAAAAAATCCAATTGTGTAAAAGGGAATGAAGTAAAGCTGAAAACTCCAACGAAGTAAAGCTGAAAATATAGAGGTATATACGATACGATAATCATAACATGATTATGTTAATAATTTTACTTTACACGCTTACATAATTTTGGAGTGGTCGATTTGCACACCGATAAATTAATTTTGGGCGAATCGCCACAGAAAAAAATATGTTTTAAAAGTGGTCGATTCGCACTTTTTGGGCGAGTTGAATTCGTGCGAATTGTCCATCATCTTCCTGCCCTTACCTCATGTTACTTTGGGTCGACGCAACACGTTTGCTTCCTCCATACTGTCCTGTCCCCTGCCACGTTATTACTGACTCCCTTTTCTTTCATAACACTCCTCACACAGTCCATCCATCTTTTCCTTGGCCTTCCTCTCCCTCTCCATCCATCCACATTTATATTCATAACTCTTTTAGTAACATGAGTTTCATCCCTCCACATCACATGACCATAACAGGACAAACGGTTCGTGCGAATCGTCCAATAACCCAAAAATAACTATCGGGCAAAGTCGTTGGGTTTTTCAATCTAGAAATTCTCCACAGTAGCCTGGAGTATGGACATTGTGCATGGTTGATGGTAATATGCTCTTTTCACATGGAAGTTGGACATAACTGGCGAAATGTGACTACAGGTGCATTTCTACTCAAGTTTTTGTAGACTATCTGTCATCATTCGTTTATTGTATGTGATACTGTCATAAAGAAGCTAAAAAGTAAGCCTAGGCTAGTTGTGTATCGGCCTCTAAGGGATATATTGGAGGATTATTTTGCAGTGGATCTGAATTTAATGTCATGGTTTGAAATTGGTTCACTGCCTGATGTAAACAGCATGGTTGAACATTTTAATGCCATTATTACCCAATTATACGACTTACATGCCCCCATAAAAAGTAAAATATTTAGGGACCGACCCACGCCGTGGATAACGGATAATATTAAATTGATGTTTAAGCTGCGAGACGAGGCAAAAATTAATTATAATAAGGATAAGTCAGACACTACCAAGAAATATTATTTGGATTTAAAAAAACAGTCTGCTACAGCACTAATGCAGGAAAGAAAGGTATACTTTGACAGGCACATTAATAGTCAGATTAAACACCCCAAAAAGCTTTGGAAAAATCTAAAATCAGATGTTTTCACAGAACATAGTGAGGGTGCGCTTCCCGAACAATTTAATGACCCAGACGAGATAAACAAGGCATTTCTCAATGTACCAGGGCAGTGCATACTTCCCACATCGCAGTTATCTTATTTTGATGCGAATAGGTTTGGTGAAACTCAATTTGAAATACGAAATGTTACTGAGGAGGAAATTTTGAAAATTATCAAGAGCTTGGGGACAAACGCTAAAGGGATTGATGGAGTCAGTCTGGATATGATAATGTTAACATTACCGACCACCCTTCAGGCTATTACTACAATCATAAATAAGTCGATAGATACCCACACTTTCCCTGACTTGTGGAAGTGCGCTATTGTGCGACCTTTACCCAAAATTAGCAACCCTACTGCTTATAAAGATCTGCGTCCTGTTAGCATATTGCCTTGTTTATCGAAAGTTTTAGAGAGGGTAGTTTATAATCAAATGCTGGAATATTTAGAGTCAAACAATATGCTACCTGACCTTCAGTCTGGTTTTAGGAAGGGCCGTGGAACCGCCACAGCCCTTTCTGACGTGGTAGGGAATATCCTGGAGGCGCGTGACAGGGGGGAGGGAACAATCCTTGCACTCCTGGATTTTTCACGGGCCTTTGATGCAATAAACACCACCCTGTTACTTTCCAAGTTGGCCTATTATGGTTTTTCAACGGAAACAATACAGTGGTTCGCTAGCTACTTGCAAAATAGGTCACAGCTCGTGGAAGTCCAGAAGGAGGATGGATCTAAGATGTCATCCCCCCCTCGTTGGGTGCCACGTGGGGTACCCCAGGGATCAATTTTGGGGCCCCTTTTGTATATCCTTTACAGCGCAGACATTACTAAGTCATTCCGGCATTGCAGGTATCATATGTATGCGGATGACATCCAATTATATATAAATTTTAAACCAGCGGATACATTAGAGGCAGTGGGAAAAATCAATGACGATCTTGAAAGAGTTGTGGTATGGTCAGATAACAACTCACTGGTATTGAACCCGCTGAAATCGAAGTTTATGGTTTTAGGAAGTAGGAAAATGATCAGCGCAATACTGTCAGCCAAGCCAGAAGTTGTCATCAGAGGGGAAAAAATTGATAGGGTAGAAATAGCGTGCAACCTTGGGTTAACAATGGATCCTGAACTTCGATTTGAGAAACATATCAGTAACGCTATGAGGAATTGTTTTTATAGATTGAAACTGCTATATTCCATTAGAGACTACCTGAGTGTTGAGCTACGTAAACAGTTAGTGGATAGTCTAATTTTATCAAGACTGAATTACTGTGATACCGTGTATGGCCCGTGCCTGTTAGCAAGAACAGAAAAGCTGATACAACGCATACAAAACGCATGTACACGGTTCTGTGTAAAGATACCTAGTAGAAGTCATGTCACTCCTTATATAAACAAAAACAATATTTTAAAAATGGCTGCTAGAAGAAAGTTACATATGGCTAGTTTACTTTTTGGAGTGGTGACAACACAAAAGCCACACTATCTGTTTGAGAAGTTGAGTTGGAGGCAGAGCAAATACGAACCACGTTTTTCTACCGAACCTCTTTGTACTGAGACACATAGGACTGCAGCATTCAGGGGAAGTTTCAGATATGCTGCCACGCACTGTTGGAATAACCTTCCTCCACCAGTAAGAGTCCTGAGAACAAAAAGGCATTTTTTGAGCATTCTAAAGAATTATTTCATGCAGATACAGCAAACCACATGATTTGTGAACTGGAACCAGTGACAAAAGCTGCTCTTTTCGGTCTTACCTTGAGGGTCATGGCCTACAGGCAATGATTGGTGGTGGTTTTCCAGCAGTGTGAGTGGCCTGTCTGATTCCCTCCAGTTTGGGCCCAGTCTTGTTTCACTGACACAGGAATGGTATTCATCGGTCATCTGGGGCGTGTTAGCTATCGTTCTGAAGCTACAGTATCTGGGTGGGATAGATTCAATTTTATTATAATCACTTTTAAGCATAAGACATAATGATTATTAAATTAGATTTAGGAATACACACACCATAGTATTTTATTTTTATTTTCAGTGTAGGTAATTATTATACCTCTCAGTTTATGTATCTTTTATTTTATTATGTAACGCATAAATACAGACATAGGTATATAGTTTATAATGAGACTTTGATGTATATTTTTTATTTTGGTTCTTGTACTTACTTTCAACATGTTCAGTCGGTTCAGTCACACTCATTTTCGTACGAAATTTTGCTAACAAGTTATAGTATTTTCACATGTGGGGACGTCATTACGTCATTCGCGAGGTTTTTGCTGAAAATCAGCGCTGTTGACGATAGGTTCGTCTGAAGTCACGGCATTAAGCTGAGCAATGACCTATTCTTGCACGGATGCGACGCACAGCCTATTTGTTTTTGTTGTTTTCCACTCAGTAATCGGCATTTTGTTTAATGTTTTGTTTGTTTTTATTTGGTAATGTCGAAACATATTACGCAAGTAAATTGTCTTTGGCCTCTCACCCACAGATATAACGGTGTATTGCTCTCATCAAGCAAGAGACAAAAAAAAAAAATTTTTTTCTTTTTAAATACGAGGCTTTTGGCTAATTTGTACCTATAGTGAATGCCACCCTTTATTTTGTATTGTGCGTTTAGTTTGTGCAGAATAAACAATTTTTCTTTCTTTTCTTTTTCTTTTCTTCTATCTGCCGCACTCAGAGACATTTAACGGTTACTTAACGCGCTTCTTAGTATAGATTTTGTACTAAAAATCTCTACTAAGGAGAGCTTTAAGTAACCGTTAACGTCTCTGAGTGTGGCAGTATAAGCGTTATTTTAATTAGTAGTAAATAATTCTAACTAAAACCCTGCAAGGTAATTTATATCCCACCTCATTTTTCAACAGGAAATTAGTAACAACCAAGCGATCATCCCTATTCATGTTTCATTTTTTTTGAACTTCCTTGAAAATATTTTTATATTAAGGAAACAGACAGTGCTTGTTTGCAAAAGTTTGTTAACCTTCGTAAATCTCTTTGAAACCTTTGTAAAGTCATCCGTTTATAAATTCGTTAACTTTTTTACGGGTTCTTTTGAGTCTGTCTTTCTTTTCTTTGTATGTAAACTTCTTGACAAGTCTTTAATGTTTTAAATGAGCATCTAGTTACTTGTTGATATATTAGATTCGAAAAGAGGTAAAACCATTGTTTGTTTGAATTAACTTTTTATAGATGATCATTTTATAGTTTTTATTCAAAGTTTGTAAGAGGCCCAAAAATATTAACTTTACAAGTTTCGCGTTTCATAATAATTATGAAACGCGACAGTTTTAAAGTTGTCCCGGGTGGTGGTATTTTTCAATTATTGACCCGGTCCGCCCGGAACCACGGTCGTTGCAACATGGCCAAAACGTCGGGTGAAATAGGTAAATAATTAATCGAAATAATCGCGTTAAATTCCCGTGATATATTGTTTTGGGCCCAAAAATATATTTTTTATTGATTATAGAATAAAATAGAATAATCTTTATGCAAGTATTAAGACTCAAAACTAGTCAGTAAAACTTACAAATATGTTAGTAGGCACTGAAACTAAACAAAAATCAGCCAAGTGCGAGTCGCAAAACCTTACTTAAATATTTATTTTATTCTGTTATATCGGTAACAGAAATACATAATCTATGAAAATTTCAACTGTCTAGCTGTCAAGGTTGCCTGGCGACAGACAGACACACGTACAGACGGACATTTAAGTCTTAGTAATAGGGTCCCGTTTTTACCCTTTGGGTACGGAACCATAAAAAAAACAAAACAAAACATACTTGATCACCGTTGCGGCAACCCATGCGAGATGGCACAATAGCGACCCACGTACGGTCAACAGTCAACAGTCTAGGCGACTTGAAATCACGTTTAGGATACTGTTTGAGCTGTCCCACACCATGATAATGATTATTATTTCTTTCGAATTCAAAATAATAACAAATTCTAGAAGATTCGATTTTAATATTATCATTTACTAAGTCATCTCTATAAACAAAGGTATTTCTTTAACTGCGTCAGGGTGCCTTACCCAAGGTGAACCAATGACCTAGTAACGGTCGCGGGAGTCCACTATATGCAAGAAGCACAGGGTCGGTATAAGTGACGAGGTTTGGAGGAGGTCTATTTATGTATGTTCAGAAGTGGACGTCCTTCAGTTCACACGATTATGACGACCATATCTATAGTAATATTATAAAGAGGAAAGATTTTTTTGTTTCCGAATAGGCTCCGAAACTCCTGGACCGATTTAAAAAATTCTTTCACCAA
Organism: Orthosia incerta; assembly: GCA_948252205.1. NCBI lineage: Eukaryota > Metazoa > Arthropoda > Insecta > Lepidoptera > Noctuidae > Orthosia > Orthosia incerta. The sequence continues at coordinate 23,659,907 of OX411762.1, read as the reverse complement.
TAGAAAGCTACATTATTCCTGAGTGACATAGGCTATTTTTTTTATCCCGAAAACGGTTCCTGTGGGGTGGTCCACGGGAGCGAAGCCGCGGGCAACAGCTAGTTTATTATAAGATAAGTTATACAAATTTGAAAGTGTTGTGTGGATCTGGTTTTTTTTTTTGGATCCTTAAAAAACACTAAAGTCTAATATAATATTACGCCCTATTCACGGTCATCGTTTCTATTATCTTTTACCTTCACTTGACCTTTAATACCATTTAGGATACCAATCCAAATATTTTAATATCGAATATTCAAACATTGCGCAAAAAGGGTAAAAGCTATAAAAAGTTTATTTACATACCCCATTTTTAAAGAATATATAAAAAAATCCGAAAGCTGGCTAATAAAGATAAAAATACTACGATAAAAGTACGCATGAAGGGAACGCAGGTACGGATTTAAAAACAGCCTACAAAACAAAAAGAGGAAAGGTCGGCGTGAAAATAAAACCGTATTTAATATTGAACATGGCGAACATTGACGAACATGGTTTGTGGCTTTGAGCAGTATGATGTTTGGATTCTGAAGAAATAGCTCTGCGTTCTTTTACATCAAGACATTTGATTGCGTAAATAAGATAAATTTAAAATAAGTGGCTACTTAGACTTGTACTGAGATTTGTACTAAGTACATGGATTCATCCTTCTCTCTTGGAAGGTTATACTTGCGATGTCTCCCCTTCCTGGATCGAAAGGAGAAGGGAGAAGGCCAAGAGGTTTTGGGTCCATTATTGGTTGACTTGCATTTCCGTTGTCATCATCATCTTTCTGCCCTTTATGTATGTTACTTTGAGTTCGGTGCAACACGTTTTCTTCTTCAAATCTACCAACGTCCACCGTGGCGATAATTTTGCTCCCTTTTCTTTCCAGTTTTCATATTACCCAATATTTTTAATATCATCCTTATCCCAATTTATTTGACAAAAAAACTTATCAGTCACATTTATTTTTTAATTGTCTTTACTAAAATAATTTAGCTACTACTAATACTATCGGCAAGAGTTTATGAAGGCAAAATTTATGAAAATTTTCATGTCATTTTGTGGCAAATAATAACCTATCCCTTCATGCTGATTGAGATGAGTGGTGCCAATCCATGTGTCATGTTCGTGAACGGGCACCATCAGTTGGGATTGGTCATAACTTAGCTGCCTCGGCCTGTTTTAAATTACTTATTGATTTTACGTGCACGTCTTTTTACATCGTTCTCACATATATGTAATTTTACAAAAATAATGATGTAACAATTTACTTGTAATTAAAACTGACGGAAAAAAGTTTTCGTGGAGTTTCTTGCACGTTCTTCTCCATAGAGACCTGCTGACGCTTGCAAATGTGCAACTACATTCATCTTTTGTTTGAAAATATAAACGTACCTTTAAATGGTTTGGTTGAATGAAAGATTTGATTTTGGTTTTCTGTTAATTGTTAATCTCAGAAGTTATCCACTGTGTAGTCTGTCACAATCCTTCCATATTATCTTTGGTCTCTCATTTTTCTCTTTCCATATTATTTTTGCCATTCCATGTAACATAGGGTACGTTACATGGAATGACAAAAAAAACCCCATGTATTAAATTAAACAAAATAAACTAAATAACAAATACTATTACCCTTTCAACGCAATCTAGAAAAGTGTACCGAGTTTCCATACGATTGGCATCAGCTGTTTAGCCATTTGAATTTGTACTGCACTGTGGTCTCAGAATTTATTCCAGTTTTTGAAACGGAGAATACAAGGCACCTCATTACTTTGTAGTTGGAAAGCTTGTAGTTATTGAATTTATTTTATGGTTGAAGAAAAATGTATTTTGTTTGGAATTTTTCCGTAAAAATATATATTTTAATGTTGGTTATAATGGTCTGCGATAGGGATATTACGGAGGTTCCATACCGATTCCGATAAGTCGGAAGTTACGATTCTTTTTAAAACTCTGATTTCGATTTCGGAAGTCGATGCTCGTATATAATGAGTACAATAAAGAAAAACGTATTCCCATCAGCAACGACCACTTTATTATAGTGGAAAGTAAACACTAAATTGAAATCCCTGAACTTGATTGCCCGTCAATATTTATTGCTCATTAGCAAGCGAACAACTTGGTAGTGATTAACACATCTTTCTTCAGCCTCCGCCTATGATTCCGATTTCGGTTACGGTTCCGATAAACCAAATTTAAAACCGCCAATTCCGACTTCGGTTCCGATATCATGACTACCGTAACAGCCCTAGGCTGCAATCTGTAATATTAGTCAGCCTGGTGATTGTTTGTTTCATCTCGATAAAGAGATTATTCAATCTGCTTAGCCTTTTTTCCAGCTATGTTAGATTGACATCTAGTTTAACAGGATGCAATTGAATATCAGTTTTACCATTTCTACATTTCTTGTTTTTACCCGGCTGCAAGGAAAGGGTATGTAATATTCTTATTTTCTTATCTTTCAAACCACTAAACGGATTAATATTATTAGGACACCCTTGGATAGGTCTTGACCGTCCAAGTGTTTTTAGATAAGTGACGTAAAAAAAAACAAACGTGGCAGATGTTGGGCGCCATTTGTAGAGATGCCAATTTTTAACCTATCGAGTGGGGTATCAACATGAACGGTTTTTAGTAGTGATTACAACAATATGTACCACTTATAAGTTTAAAAGTAATTCGAAAAAAGATAACTAAAAGTTGTAATTAAAAAAAGTTAATAAAATCAACAAAAACGGAGAATACATATTCACGAGCTGGCTGACCAAAATCATATATATCCTCCGACTGCACAGTATGATTTTCTTCTAGTTTGCATCTTTTTATTTCGCTACTTAAGCAGTCGGGTTTTTTATTTTGTTTACTTTTTTTCTCATTGAAATCGTTCCTTCCAAATCTTAGTTTCAAATGATAACAGTGAACTTTAAATAAACCCAGCGGACGGAGATCTAAGTAAGACTAAACTTTAAATGAAAGTGAAGACGCCATAATTGTCTGAGTTTTAAGTGCTAGAGAGCGGGTCCAAGCAGTCAGTAACTGTTAACTGCTGAAAGTTAAAAGGATAATGTCTGTGTTACATGTTTACTTTGTAGTTTATCTTTGAAACGTTTTAGGAAGGGATGGGTAGAGTTGCAAGTGTGGAACTTTATAAAACTTTAAAATGTAGGTCTTCATAGATTTAGTTAATGCCTTGAGATGAGTTAAACGTTCACTGTAATTCATCATCATCAAATCACAAGTGCTCGAAACTGATTTGTGTGTATATTTGTAGCTAGTTCGTATTAAAACCTCAATATTCTGCAGCTGCTATTGTATTTGTCATCATCTACATAGTATATATCATCCCAAAGAGATTAATTACTAGACATAGGTCTGCCCTAATCATCGATATTATGACCAGTTACGATCCTCTCAATTGCATCGTTTTTCCGTGGGTAGGTCCTCAACTGTTCTCTTAAAATTTAAATCCATATTTAAAGATTCAGGCTGTTTTTTTTTTGGTCACATTATACTTTTTATAAACGTCTATATAAAAATACTTTTTTACAAAAAAATACTACCGACTTCCAAATAAGAAAACTACAAAGTGAAAAATAACTTTATTTTTGGAAGTCGGTGTCTTTCGTAGGTACCATTTTTTTTCGGTATGGACACCGACTTAAAGTTATTTTTCACTTTGTAGTTTTCTTATTTGGAAGTCGGTAGTATTTTTTTGTAAAAAAGTTTTTTTATTTTTCACTTTTTAGTTGTACCTACCTAATAGGCAAGTTGTTTAGTAAGTTTCCTATAACGCCAGAATAGATTACCCGAATATCATGAAACTTGAACAAAACCGATCAAATGAGAGATCTGCTTACCCCTTAAGAGCATACTGGCGTGATGTTATGTTATGAAATGGTATAAACAATAAACAGACATGCGATTTCAGCAGTCCCGAGAGATTTGCCGTTATTTATTGAAGAGTTCTGTTGTATATCTTCGAAGTTCTTCATCAGATCTTCACCAAATTAAAATGGGACCAATTTTGGAACATACTCTTTCAAACAAAAAAAGAATTTTCAAAATCGGTCCACAATTGACGGAGATATCGGTGAACATACACAAAAAAAAAAAAAAAAAAAAACATACAAGAAGTCGAACATAGAATCTCCTCCTTTTTCGAAAGTCGGTTAAACATTAAAACAGCTTACCATTATAATTATGTTGCTCGTATTTTAACTTTTTATTCTGCAATTATAAACATAAAAGTTTGTGTTTTTGTGCTCCAATGACGCAAAAAACAGTTGAACGGATTAAGAATGAAATTTTGCACAAAGCAAGTTTACAACCTGTACTAACGTTAACTTCATATCCCATTAAACTCGATACAATGATCCCTTGGGACAATAACAACCCATACTCTTTTCTAAAAGAGTTATAACTACTAAAAACTATATCTTTGGACATAAGCACGTGCTATAAGCAATCACGTAGCTCTCCGTATGAGCACGTGCGAAGTCACACAGCTCTTAGAGAGGACGATGTCCGTAACATGAAATTATCTGGTTAGTATCGCAAAGTGTGAAAATGTGGGTTATCTATTATTCTTTAAACGCAGCTAATGTAAGATTTATACTGTAGTAAGGTGAGTGATCTTAATTTAAATCAGACTAGATTTGTGGTGAGTTTGATATTGAAGGTTAAATTGAGGATTTTACTGACTATCGTCTAACCCGGAGTCATGGCGGTGGAATAACAGTACATGGACTTGGTACATGTTGGGTCGTTTTGACCCGAAACTTTAAGATTATGATATTTTAAAATTATGAAATACCTGAGCCGGTTTTGGTGTATCAAAAATCTTCGATATCATTATTGGTTCGATGGCATAAATGAGTTCTGTTAACTCAATCTACTTCGCAGAAGACTTTTAGTCAGATTAATTCGTGGTAAATACTGGTTTTCTTACCATTTAGCACTAATTTAATTCTAGTTTTCTTTTATAGTAATTTTTCTTTTTTTGATTTTTGAATTAATCATTGGGTTGACCCAACGTCTATGGTAACGATGGTTAAGATTATTATTATTGCTTTTATTAAGGGGGCTTAATGTGGCCATTAGAGTACATTTCTTAGTGCCTTCTTGCCGGTAACTTATTACAATAACATACAAATCACGCATGTTTTCCTCAAAGGGGTTAGGTACATCTATAATTTTATAGTTTAGTGTAGTGTTCTTTCTAACTTTATACTTATCTAGGTTATTATATTATTTCTACTACAATGCAACCTGTTGAGGTTCATAACAGTAGCATATAAATGCGATGAAACTGTGTTAGAAATTCTTGTCTGCAATTGTGTAGTCGCATTGTCACGTTTTTTGTTTTTATCTCACGTGTCTCCTGTGCGGTTCACAAAGAAATATAATTTCTTTCTTTTCTTTTCTTTTATTTCTATTCTATTCTATTCTTTTCTTTTCTTTTCTTTTCTTTTCTTTTCTTTTCTTTTCTTTTCTTTTCTTTTCTTTTCTTTTCTTTTCTTTTCTTTTCTTTTCTTTTCTTTTCTTTTCTTTTCTTTTCTTTTCTTTTCTTTTCTTTTCTTTTCTTTTCTTTTCTTTTCTTTTCTTTTCTTTTCTTTTCTTTTCTTTTCTTTTTTTTTCTTTTCTTTTCTTTTCTTTTCTTTTCTTTTCTTTTTATTTAATTTATTAAAACTTCATGCAACATAAAAATGCACACACTGGTCTTCAAACTCAGAAAAACTTGGCAAAATATCATCAACTTCCTTTGAAATTTTTGTTTATTATAAATTATATACTTTAAAAGCAATATTAAAAGTGTGGTACTAAGTTTTGAAGGTGGTGTAGATGTACTTAGTGCCATATGCATTCTGTACCAGTCCCAGTCCAGTGGTGATATAAGTAGCTGGTAAGTTGTAATTGCTGAAAATTAATAATAAAATTGGTGCGTTTTTTATGAGAATTAAAGCTTAGTACGACCCCCTTTTAAACTAAATAGATATTAACCTTAATTAGTGCAAATAAATTAATCCTAAATAGTGTTAACTATTTAAACAAAAATTAAATACTGCTATTCCCACACAAACTAACTTTGCAACACTTCCAACTTATGCAGATATTTAATAAATAAATAGCAGCGGGAGCGTCCATAATCCCGACTTGATGAATATGCATCATGTATAATAACCGCGCGATATTGGCAAAGTTTTATATAGAGCTCAGTGTCACGATATTGACGCTGGCAGCCATTTTGTTTTATAGCAACCTTTTATAAAGTGTAGTGATATTGATAGTACTTAATAGTAATGCTAATGAGATAAGAAGGTTAACATTGTATAAAAAAGTCACGCCTATATTCCTTGAAGAGTTTGGCAGAGGGGTATCAACAGTACACCAACATATCCCAATAGGGATGTTTCCAGGGTAGAAAAAGATAAATTTATTTAGTTCGTTAGTGAGATTATCAGATAATATTGGGCACGTATTGTTTGAGACGTTATTAAGACGACTCAAAATCAAAATCAATTTTTTTTATTTTACATAGGCCTACATGGGCACTTATAAAACGTCGACAAAAGGTGCACGGTTCGGGTTAGTCGTTTCCTATGGAGAAGAACCGGCAAGAAACTCCATGGTTACTCTTTTAAATTGTTTTGTTTACAATATTTCCATGTTACAGCATTAGTACTTGGATATGGGGGGATAACGTAGGCCCGACAATAAGTCGTACGAAATTGAAAAAAAAAATAATGCACGAAATAAAAAGTTAACAAATGTTAACAATCATCTAGAAAACTAGAAAGCCTACAATGTTCACACATTCACAATCGGTAAAAGAATCTATACAAAGGTAAAAAAAAAAAAAAAACACAACACTAAATTTAACATGTGGCACAAATACTGTAATCAGTGCTGTAACTATTATTAGCTAAGGGCTATAATGATGATTGAAAAATATTGTAAAAAGTCTAATTAAAAGAGAAAAAAAAATGAGATTGAGAATAGTTAGAGATATCCATATATTTGTGCCGTTTATGAGTTACCAGGGAAGCCGCATGCGCAGAGGGTGTCAAAGCCAAATTTTTTATACTAACGCCAACGACCTTGAGGAAACAAAACGCGCAATCATTTAACAACCGCGCGACATCAAAAAAACTTGTTTTTTGTACTTCCCTAATGATTCTAACTAAACTTTAAAAAAAAACTTCAGATCAAAATTTAGATAATTAAATTGTCTTTGAAATGGTGTCGATTTTATTAAAATACGCCCAGCGGTTTTGATAAGTTTGTCGTGATTTTGTCCGTTTTAGACATAACTTTACAAATTAATTACACTATGTTATACAGATAAAACTCAAAATTTTCATTAGATGAAATTATTAAGAAAATGGTCTAATGTAACATATATTTTTTCAAAAAAAATACGGCTAGCCGTTTAGATGTCATTTATTCTCATTTTAAAAGCTGCTACTCTAGGGAATCGGCGCATTAAATAAATAAAATAGACAAAGATAAAGCGCATCAAAGTTCAGAAGTGGATGCTTGTGACGTCACTTTGTCAGTAAAAGTGTAGCAAGGCGTGACGTCACACGATATTTCAACGCACTGTGTCGTCGTATTTTTTTGTTTACGCGACAAAAGAAAAATACGTGTCCAATTTTTTTAGGTAATCTAACTGACGGACTAAATAGTTATTTTTTATCATCTTCGCTATTATGTTAAAGACCCACCCAATTAATTAAGAGCGAGGATATTGCCACTAACCGAACACAAAATCCTTACGCCTCCAGACTGTTAATAAAAAACTAAAATTGAATAAACACCCGACAGATGTACCTCTTAAAACTACATAATTTATCTATTAGTAAACACGCTTCGATTGACAATCCATTGAAATGTTCGTTATCAAATTGTCTATCCATTAGTGTTAGTACAAAAAATAATGAATTAACACTTTACGAGGAGATGCATGCTATCAATAATTATTTCTCATTTTTATGGTTTTGTTGGAAGGGGATTAGTGAAACATATACCTCATTAAAAAAAAAAATACTACCATTTTAGAATCAATATTATGTAGAAATTTAATGTTTTTTTATTAATTGTCAATTATTTTTAAGCAAAGAGTAGATAGATCTTAAAACTGCACAAAAACGACTAGTGCGGCGTTTTGCTCGGGGAGGCGCCTTAAGGTTACACTAGTCGAAAAAATTTCCATACAAACGTAGTCTAGGGACTATTCCACTGTTTGACGATGTACGTTCAAAATAAAAAAGTGATATCAATTTGTCTCATCATTATCTAGCCCTGTATGGAAGCAAAAAAGAAAATATTTGAAAGTTATGAGCGTCGAAAGTTCCACATTTCGACACTAATTTTAACACATTTTTGGGCGCAAATAAATACCATAAGAAGACGGAAAATTGCAAAACGGCCTCCATACAGGGATAGATTAGTAGTTCAACAATGAAAATAATTTTATTTTGAACAGATATATTTAGTAGACAGCCAAAGGTCTGTTTATAAATTTTTGCGCGCTCGGTTTCGTCCTAAATCATTATCCATTTCGCTACAAATTTGCAAAAGTGTGTATTCGTACGCGAATTAGCTTCCTACTGCTCATCACAGCATCTAGCTCTTCCACACGTGTTGTCGGTTGATATTAAATGCATTTTAACCCCGTGCACAAAATAGTTCGTGCCGTCGACTAGTGTACCCTTAAGCTAAAACACTGTCGATAAAGTCGTCCAAACAAAAACAAACTAAATCAAAAATGTTTCATCCGTTTAGAAGCTATGATGCCACATGCAGACAGATACACAAAGACACCCCTCTTTTTCCGTCGGCGGTTATGAAGTCCAATACTACTTTGCCCAACTAAGCAATCGAACGCAAGGACCACATACTCATCAGTATCATTTGCGACTAGATCAACGTCCGCTACGTTTAAGTCATTTTTTTTATCAAATTACGAATCTCACCATTTGACGATGGGATTTCTCTATCCTCATAGCTATGACGTATTGACAATATATTTTATAATGTCAATTCGTCATAGCTATATCATCATATAGCAGCATAACATAATTTTTACCGGATATTTCCACTGTTTTTCAGTCGTGTAGAATTGTCCTTAGAGACCCATAATGATGACTCATGCACGTAAATATGTGCTTACTCCGTGTTATTTTATTTAGAATGCTGTTTTAAAATGCAAACATGACAAGTTTCCGGTATGTTATTGTCGTATTCTTATAATGAAGGGGGCCTTTTATACGAAACATCATCACAGAGAACATCAAGCATCATCTGCTGAGCCTTTTTCAAACGCTAATAAGATAGTGCTTTTGGGGTTCTGACTACATATAACTGCAGTCACAGGATCCCGACACTAAGAAAGAAAATTTGGTTTAAATAAATTTCACTAGATGGCGCGATATAAATAATTGTGTAAAATTATCAATTTCTAGAATTGATCATAACAAATTTATATTCTTGCTAAATCAACTCTCTTAAGCACAAAATTATGGAATCTGGAATAATTATCTTATTTCAAAGATTATTTGAACGGATAATTTAAAATTCAATCGAATAGATGGCGTGGTTTTAAATTTCTGAGGCATTCCATTTGATTTTGATTTTTAATTTGTATTGTAACACATTTTGGTACAAAGCAACTGTAAAAATGTGCAAAAAAATACTATAACAAATCGTCTCTGTTTTAATTAGTTTATTTATTTTATTTGTTTTTTTTTTTATATAAAACCGACCGAATTCGATGTACTTTTAGTAAAATAGTTTAGTCACAAGAAAAAACGCTAGTTATGTCGGCATGGTTTCTGTGTATGGGATGAGGCATCTGTAAGCTAGTATTATATTATTTGTTCTGCAGTCAAACATCTTCGACAAATAGGATCAACCTTACGAGGCACCGTGCCACGCCGAATGTAATGGACGGGCCGTCCTCAGCAAATGTTGCTTGAAGATCAACCCTATTATATAACAAGCTTCAAACTATGATAAATCCAGAAATAACTTTCTACTAGTTTTATTCCTTGACCGAAAGAAACCTAATCTAACCGAACCTTTTTCCCACTACAGCTGCCGGACCGCGGTTGGCGAAATTCTTGGGTCAGTATAAAAGCTTTCACATCTACCTACAAACATTATCCAGCTGGCTAGCTCATACATTTGACAACAAGTACTAGCACACGAAGCATGACCACATCCTTAGCTTCTATCTCTAGACTTGAGAAGAATAGACATTCTAGATAAAGTGACTTTGTCAGCGGTAACGAATGTCCAAAAGTCAAAATGCAGATAAGACCACTATTCATCATCATGATCATCAACAGACTTTTTAAATGTTCCCACTGCTGGGACTCAGGCATCCCCTCTGTGAGAGAGGGCATAGGCCTTTACCCACGCGGGCGCAGTACGGGTTGGTGGATGTCAAATGTCTTCGAATTTTTGGTTCTAGGACACGGCATGTCCTAGAACATAAGTAAAAAAACTAAAACCCGACTGCTAAAAAACCGCGCTTTGAAACAACTGTAGGTTGTTTACAAAACAATACATTATAACAGAAGTAACTTATGCAATCTTTATGGTAAGGTGGCACACGACCACGGCTATCCTCTAAGAATATTTTCTGGTTTCATAAAAAAACTTTTCAGAGCGCGGTTTTTCAGTATTTTTATATTCATGACTTCATGTCCTTTAGAGGGTGCCACATTGCACAAATAAAGATTAGGGATCGTCACATAGCGCGGACAATCAAGGCGTTTCTAACGATACCCCATTATCAAATTCTGAAAATTCTCCTTTTGGCTTTGCCGTAGTCGGGTAATAAAATTAGTATATTACCCTCTATCAGAATTGTCTTCCTAAATACGTAAAGAGACACTTCTTTTCCATTTTTAACCGACTACGGCGAAGTAACAGGGAGGGTTATGTTTTTGACCAGTATGTGGGTATGTGTGTTCATCTGTTCCCTCATAACTTCTAAACTTCTTATTATTATTTAACAAATGAGGTGTTGTTGGAAGCGTCTTGCTTGTCCGCTGGTTATAGGCAATGCGAAGTCGCATTTAATTAAATATGGCGCCCTCTTCGAAGTCAAGCATAAAAAAACGCCCCACCCCATCATGTGTGGTATCATTGAATAGGTATTTTAAAATGAAGGTAGGGTTTGGTACATCATATTTTTGTCAAGCGTACTGTTTGCGAGACTTAACGCGTCAGTCATGAAAATTATTTTTTACCCGAATACGGCGCGGCGTCGCCAAGTGTTTGTTGATCGGTATGTATGTATGTATGTATGCATGTATGCTTTTATGTTTTTGTTCCCTCAGGCTCTGCAAAAACCCGAAAATATTCTAAATAAAAAATAAGTTCTTAAACTAAAACCCGACTACTAAAAAATCACGCTCTAAAAAGTACTGTTACGAGCTGGGGCTCAGGGATAAATTATTTAAACAGCAGACTTCAATTAATCACACTTTATTACAAAAACACTTCTTAAACAATTCTATTACTTCGCACTATTTTCCTTTTCTGATCGCTCTGTGTCGCTTCCGAATCGAAACTGACCCACGACGAACCCGACCGCTCTTTATATAGCACCGAAGATGTTTCTGGAACGTTCCATACTGTTCTAGATAATTCGAGAAACTTCCAGAACAATCCACTTTCGAACTCACTGTCCCCGAAGCGACTAGAAACTTCCAGAATGTTCGGTTCGAACATTCTGGAAAATTCCATTCGACACGAGAAGATTAGTGCCGCTATTCGATACTAGATGGCGCCACTAGTAACTACTTAATTCTTCTACTCGTCACTAGATGGCGTTGCCCTATCTTGTAACATTGCCTCCCTCTTAGACATGCTCGTCCCGAGCATCGTTAGACCCATGATAGCGGGCCAACCGATCCACATGACTTTTGATGCACCTCGGGGTCCCTTCTGAATTCGGTAGGTGACGTCATTAATCTGGGTAACTATGCGATATGGTCCATCCCATTTTGCTTGCAATTTAGGCAATTTTCCTTTGCTGCGTACCGGGTTATGTAACCATACCAGTGATCCTTCATCGAAGCCCTTATTGTTCGCCTTCCGATCGTAGCGAGTCTTCATCCTCTCAGACACCTGTTGACCTGTCTCTCTGATGTGCTCATATACCTTTAATGCACCTCTACTACGAGTGTGTGGTCCTTTCACAGCCGCACAATTTGTGCATTTGCGGCACCATTCCTCAACGTCCTCTCTACAATGGATCCAGTAAAATCGTTCTCGGATCTTGATTAAAGTCCTCCTAACTCCCATGTGACCCCCTAAACTTTCATTGTGATAGAGCTGTAAGACCTCCGGCACCTTAACCTTAGGTACGACCATTTGTAGATGACACTGGTTACCGCGAGCATTCTCCCATTTCCTGCACAGAACTCCATCCTGGATAACCAAGCTTTCCCACTGTGCCCAATAACTTTTGGTGACAGAACTCATTGCTGCAACATCACTCCACCGAGGCCTCGGAGCTCCTGATTTCTTCCATTCGAGTATCGGTTTTATGTCTCTATCATCTTGCTGAGCACTCAGCAAGATTCCCTTCCAATCTTCGCTAAGATCCGTCCTCAACATCCTCACAAATGTTACCTGCTCAGCCTCTTGCCTGGCACAGGGCTTACATTGATTGGAACACGATCTACGCGAGAGAGCATCTGCATTTCCGTGTGGTGTTTTGTTCCCTTCACATGATTGTGACTCACACACAATTTGTGAAATCGAGTTCCTTGGGGCTCTTCCATCACCAGCCACCAACCGCCAATTAGTCCTGGCGTCTACTGGTTTTCCTGCTGCTGGTAACTGAATTCCACAATGGGGGCTCCTTCGCTTCGGGCAGCTCAACCGGATGTGGTCTCTCTCTCCACAGCTATAGCACCGGGGTGAAGACACATCCTCCCTTATGCGGTGAGCTCGATCGTCCCGTCGTACAGCTTCCACCTCCAAAGCGTAGGCTAGGGCGTTCTTAAGGTTCTTAAAATGGCCTAGCCTTACGGCAGCTCTAACCTCCAGGTCGCGTATCCCATCCGTGAACGCCTGTACGAGGTTCCCGTCGATAAGCACAGGTGACGACTGGTAAGCTTTCCGGACCAGCTTTTCCACCTCCAAAGCCCACTGCTGTAAGGTTTCACCAACACGTTGCGATCGAACCTTCAGCTGGGCGCGAAACACATGTTCCAGGTGCGCGTCGCCGTATCTAGCTTCCAATGCTTCCAGAAGCTTCTCGAAAGTAAAGTTCTGTCCAAGTGCCTCTAACACAGTCAAGGCCTGGTCGCGAAGACCCAAGGTTAGAGCAGTCAAGGCCTGTTCTTTGGTCCACCTATTCGATTTCATGACGGCCTCGAACTGTATCTTGTAGGCAGACCATGACGAAGACCCGTCGAATGGTGGCACTTTAAAACCACCCGGCGAGGGTGCAACTACTGCAGCTGCCACGTCTCCTCCCCCAGATGTGAGCCCACGAATAATCTTCTCCAACTCGGCTATGCGGATCTCCTGTTGCTGGACCTGGTCCTTTACTTCTTTCATCTCCTTCCCGATGGCTCCGCGGAGGTCCTTTATCACCAAGAACTGCTCCTCTTGACGGCGAGCCTGCTCCTCCTTGTCGCGCTGCAGCTGCTCCTCCAAGCGCCGCGCCTGCTCCTCCTGACGGCGAGCCTGTTCCTCTTGACGGCGAGCCTGCTCCTCCTTGTCGCGCTGCAGCTGCTCTTCTATACGGCGAGCCTGCTCCTCTTGACGGCGAGCCTGCTTCTCTTGACGGCGAGCCTGCTCCTCTTGACGGCGAGCCTGCTCCTCCTTGTCACGCTGCAGCTGCTCTTCCAAGCGGCGGGCCTGCTCCTGCATAAAAGCCATAAGGGCGGCGAGGTCAGGGGTCACCGGCGATTGAGCGGGAGCTGCTGCAGTCGCGGAGTCTCGTTGTCCACTTGATGATGGTGAGGGAGCGTCTCCAAAGCGCCTCTGGTCTACGTCTTGCTGGCGCTGACTTCTGGTGCGCATTCCCTCCGTTTCTTCCTTTGGTAGAACCGGCATAATTTATCCCGCACTTCTGACACCAATTTGTTACGAGCTGGGGCTCAGGGATAAATTATTTAAACAGCAGACTTCAATTAATCACACTTTATTACAAAAACACTTCTTAAACAATTCTATTACTTCGCACTATTTTCCTTTTCTGATCGCTCTGTGTCGCTTCCGAATCGAAACTGACCCACGACGAACCCGACCGCTCTTTATATAGCACCGAAGATGTTTCTGGAACGTTCCATACTGTTCTAGATAATTCGAGAAACTTCCAGAACAATCCACTTTCGAACTCACTGTCCCCGAAGCGACTAGAAACTTCCAGAATGTTCGGTTCGAACATTCTGGAAAATTCCATTCGACACGAGAAGATTAGTGCCGCTATTCGATACTAGATGGCGCCACTAGTAACTACTTAATTCTTCTACTCGTCACTAGATGGCGTTGCCCTATCTTGTAACAGTACGAAACAAGAAAATATGCCTGTAAATTTACCGTGGTCGTCTTTTTTCGTATTATTTTTTGCTTTGTAGTTTTTTTTGTTTTGGATGTCGGTTTGATTTTATTGTTAAAAAAGATATTTAATTTGCTCTACTTAAAGAACACTCTTTATAAAAACGCTTTGTCGCATTGCCACCTGTCTGCGAAAGCCGAGACGATGTTTGTATGGCATGTTGAACCCATACAAACCACATCTAGCCATTCTGACTCCTGAGAAGCAAAACTCAAAACTTCTACTTACCTTGGCTCAAATATAAATCAATGGCTTTTAAAATTTACTTCACTTTATTTTCACTTTTACCCTTGACTTGTCAAAGTTCCAAACTGCAAAATATATCGGTTTACCGATAGTCTTAAAAGAAATATTGGAAAGTTTGTCTGCGTTTTATCGAAGTATTTTTAGCTTACTGAGTACACATTGTTTTTCTAGACGATTTTGTTCTTTACGTAAACATTTCATGTACCTAGTTTTGTAGATATAAGTTAAGGTTTTTGAAAGACTGAAGGGACAATTGGGAGTAACTACAAAATGTTATACAGAATAGAAGACAAATTTTGTAGATTTTCAAAGATTTATGAGTCTATAAGAAACGATTTGTTTAGAGTCCTGAGGTTGAACCGACTTGATGTAGGCACGTTCCGTAGACTTATGTCGCTCAACCGAATGGTGATGAAGCGAAGAGTCTGTTCAAGTTCATGACCCAAATCTGATGAATAGTAAGTGCATAGTGTGTATTTAGGGTATGATGGGACTGTCATACGCATGGCGTTTATAAAAGTCCCTAATTAAATTACGAAAGAAAAAAAAAACAAAAGACTTATTTTTGTACCCAGAGCGTAAAAACTTGGGAGTAACTACAAAATGTTATACAGACAAGAAGACACATTTTGTAGATTTTCAAAGACTTCTTTTTAGGGTTCCGTACCCAGAGGGCAAAAACCCTATTACTAAGACTCCGCGGTCCGACTGTCTAACTGTATGTTTGTCCGTCTGTCACCAGGCTGTATCTCATGAACCGTGATAGCTAGCTGAAATTTTCACAGATGATGTATTTCTGTTTCCGCTATAACAATAAATACTAAAAACACAATAAAATAAATATTTAAGTGGGGCTCCCATACAACAAACGTGTTTTTTTGCGATAATGGTACGGAACCCTTCGTGCGCGAGTCCGACTCTCACTTGGCCGGTTTTTTTAAAGATTATTTTAGTAAAAGGTTAAAATGTTGGCTTTTAAACCCGCATTTTCAGCAGGTCTTTAAACCTGTAGGTCAGTCTGCTCTCTTATATAATCCTAGTAAAACTGTAGGTATTAAACGTCTGATACTCAATATTCTGCTGCCTCATCAGTTTCTGATGGAACCTGATAAGTAGGTCAACCGGTCTCGTCTTGAGTAGGTACTTTATTAAGTTTAAGTTGTGATACCAAAACCTTATAAATTAAACATACTGTAATGTAGGTAGTTATATATAATATTTATATATGTAGGTAGGTTAAGATCTGCATGTAATGTCAGTTCAAATATAGTCGTGTCGCAGAACGCCTGGTTTTATTCTATCTCCCTAAATAAAATACACATACATTTGTTTGATTTCTTGCTTTTTAGGGTTCCGTACCCAAAGTGTCCAAACGGCAGCCTTTATTCATAGGCTCGCGTTTAACCACATATTTCGCGTGATGGCAAGCGATGCTGCAAGCGGAGGACACATCTGGTTTTGGCCAGCCAGCTCGCAAATATGTATCCTCCGACTGCACAGCATTATTTTCTTCTTTTTTACGTCTTTTTATTTTAGTTTTTTCTCGGGTTTTTAGTCGGGTTTTTTGATTTTTACTAATTAACTATTTTTATTTTTAACTTTTTTTTTTTTTTTTTTTTGAATTAGGTACTTTTAAACATAGAAGTGTATTACAATTTTGAAATCACCTCTTGAAAACCTTTATTTTGATACCCCACATGATGGGGTTGGATGAAAAAAGAAAATTGGTCCCCCACAATATGGCACCCAAAAGCCGCCATTTTCTATTTTCCAATTTTAATGTAGTGCCAGTAATACTCGCAAGGTTAAGACAAAGCGATTGACGTATGAATCATCAAAATCGGCCAACGCGTTTGGTCTCTGGATGGACGCCACATAGGAACAAACATACATACATACATAGACTGATAAACACATTACCCTCCTTCGACAGTCGGGTATAAAGAAAGAAAGGAAGCATGTTTATTTGTCACAAGCCACTAGAGCACACAACATAAAAAAAACTTAAAACTAAACAAAATAAAAAAGAGAGAAAACAGTATAAATATATTGGAGGAATGTAGATGATTAATAATCAGGAACAAAGAAGTATCGCTTGTTATGAATTTAGTTTTGATGCATTGACAACATTTTGATACTGATTCAAATTTCAATTCGATTTTATTAATTTGGCAACATTAAATTTGTCCAATGTCCAATGCAGGCGAAGGAAAAAAAAAAAAAGATAAAATAGATGTGATATTTGGTATTTCGTCAATCACTATTACTGCCAGTATGACGCTTTGTTTAGTAACCCAGGTAGTGGTTGCGCATCACTTGTACGTCTAGTTGTCCGATGACATAACGGGCTTGTCCACAGTATTGTATTTATAGCAAGTAAACCAACTAAAAGCTTCTAAAAGCTCTAAAACAACAACATCTTCGCCACAGTATTTTATTATTCAGGTCCTCGTTTCCTACCTAAATAATTGTTTTTTTAATGTAATTACTTAGGGCAAAGTTGTAAGAAAACATTGTTAATCTCCATTAGACACTGTGGTTCTTAATTAGCCCCATTTCAGAGTACTTGTCACTATCTCTTTGTGGTTGTGGCTGTATTATCTACTTGTACAAGGTTCTGTATATAATTTAGATGTAAAAGATGTTACTATTTTTTAGGAATTTTATTTCTTTTAGGGGGTTAATTAAGTGAAAAATGAGTATAGGTTCTATAAGAAGAGGTTGGAAATTAACCCTAAGTCATAATATTTAAATGAGAATCCTTTGTCTGGGTATGGGAATGACATGAGGAGAGATGAAACGCATGTGACTTTAAGAGTTATGAATATGAATTTGAGTGTAGAGTGGTGAACTGAGCGAGGCTGCCGAAGATAAGATGGATAGGAAAGAAAAGTAGATAAGGAAGATGATGATTCCGTTCGCGTTAAGTGTAACCTTATCGGCAACTTACTACCAGCCCGTTACACCAAATTCAATTATCTATGTGTCATGTGCGCTATGTGTATATTTTTATTTAATTTAATAATTACCATTTAAATTATTATTAATTTGTAAGTTTTTACTAGTAGACATTTTAATTCTTATTTTTTATTCTGTTTTTAGGGTTCCGTACCCAAAGGGTAAAAACGGGACCCTATTACTAAGACTTCTCGACCCGTCTGTCTGTCTGTCTGTCCGTCTGTCACCAGGCTGTATCTCAGGAACCGTGATAGCTAGACAGTTTAAATTTTCACAGATGATGTATTTCTATTGCCGCTATAACAATAAATACTAAAAACAGAATAAAATTAATATTTAAGGGGGTTCCCATACAACAAACGTGATTTTTTTGCCGGCAACAGGTAGACGCTTGAAATATTCACAGAATATTTAGTTGTATATAAACTTCAAAAAATAATAATTATTAAATTAAAATATAATAAATTAAGGGGCGGCTCCCATACAACAAACGTGTTTTTTTTGCCGTTTTTTGCGATAATGGTGCGGAAACCTTCGTGCGCGAGTCCGACTCGCACTTGGCCAGTATTTTTTCTTTTATATTGGCAATTGTATTATTATTTTATTTTTTTATTTTAAGCTAATTCATTTTTAATTATTTGTTGATTTGTATTGTCATGTGTTACTAACTATAGTTATTGTGAACATAGAACCTCCTCTTTTTTGGTTAGTCGGTTCAAAAAAAAGTACAAATACATAGTTCAACTCACCTGTGCGCGCAGCGCTATGTTTACGTGCGCTGTGCGTGCGCTTGTAATTATACATTATGCATTTTTGTGGCAGTGACGCGGTAGTCGTCGTCCGAGCAAACAACCACCCACACATGCTTACCCACACATAGCGCCTCGCGCAAAGATGAGTTAAACTATCTATAACACACAACGACTATCTTAATGGCAACTGGTTAATCCCAAAAATTTCGACTGTCGCTATCGCCAATAGAATGTCACTTTTACATCAACCAATGAATAAAATTACTGACCTAAAAATGAATATATAACGACCCATTAAACCCTTGACAGGTCGATCAAGTTATCGAACAGAATTTTGTCAATTAAGCGTCGATAAGTGTCAAAGTAGGAATAATAATCAAATTATGTCCGGGGCCATTATTAAAACCTTTTATTATTAAATGAATGACATTTTCCTTTTCAGTAACAATCTTTCAATTAATATTAAGACAATAAAAAATCATTTGGACTTGGTGGAATGTTCAATGAAATATTTTATGGTTATAAAAGGGATTTTTTGAAGTGTTAATAATTGGATGCTCTTTTCATGAAGGCAGCGACCATGAAGGTTTCCGGTTAAAATAAAATGAGTTTATAATCAACGATATTCTAATAAACAGATACGTTATACACTCACAAAACAACCGAAAAAAGTGTTTCGCAAAGCAGCGGCAGCACAGATACCTTCACACTTTTGGTATGAGATACCTTCTGTTTTATGTACTTTGGTATCATAATTGGCGCACTTTCTAAATACACACGATGTAATTTTGAAATTTTGTTTTTGTTTCAACGAAGCCTCGCTCTTCGCCATGGGTAACATAGACTAAAGACCCCAATTAGGACCTATTCGAGTTTTCACAATACACGCGCTCATAACATATCTGTATACTAGAATATCATTGGTTTATAATACTCTCTTTGCTTTCCGCTAGGTTAAAGAGCTCACTTTAAATATACGTACTGAATATACCCATCGTCCTTGCAAAAGGCTATAAGGCACTGTCAACAGACGACTTTATAGCCCCCTAGAGCTTTTTTAAAGGGGAAACAGTTCAATTGTAAATAAATAAAGAGGAAGGTAACGCAGCAGACCATATACAACGCGAAATTGTAAGGAATGAAAACCCGCTAGAGACCAAACCTTTGGAATAGGATATGTACTTTGAAAAGTACGTTTTAAGCGAAAAGAAATACATTGGATTTTGATTGAGGTTTTTGTAGTGTTATCATCATCAATACATATAATAAATCCGTAGAAAAATATTTTTGTACATCGAAAAAATCAATCATCAATACATACTCGTATAATAAATCTGTAGAAAAAAATGTTTTGTACATCGAAAAAAAATCCAAAAAAAATAGCCAGGGTGTTAAAGGATAACCAACAGAACACATTTCCAGCTTTTTTTGATTTTTTGTCTGCTTATTTGTGCACGCATCACGTGAAATGTACGAAACCAATGTAGATAACTTTTATACATAAAAATTTGTGCGTAACTTGAAAAATTACTTAGTTTTTGTTTCATCGCAATCGGTTCACGCTATCAAAAGTTAAATGAATTTAAAGTGATCAAGAAGTAAAATTATCACAGCTCACGCAATTCAGTTACTCGGACAGTTGAACTCGCTATTCGATAGATGGCGTTGTGCATTTAAAGTCATTTTCTGAATGGCGGTGTTAAGATTCTACGCGACAGAATGACACTAGAAAAAATAATTGGTATGTAGTATGTATATATTTGTGTATGTAGGGTAGGCAAGAAGGTAAGTAGGGTTGGGTTGGCAGACAGATGACGGGAGCGAAGCCGCGGGCAACAGCTAGTTATAACTAAATATACTTTAAAATGATCAAGGGATTTTCGTGCTTGTTATCAGTCGTAATTTTGTATCAGTCATGTACGCACTGAGTAAGACTGCGTAAAATAACATTTTTATTCTGCAAAGTAGACCAATTTTACTTGTTGAATGGTATTTAATTACCTTCTTAATAATATAAGATGTGATGTGTTACGTATTCGGGAATAAATAACGAAGGATTTCCTACTTCTAACAAACATATTGAGGCATTCAATAATATGTACTTGCCGTCTCTGAATGGATAATACACAACGAACCCTTCGTGCTTGGGAAACTACGTCATATCCCGGCTGTCATTTGTAGATGTTTAGATAGTTTCTTTTACCCGACTAAAAAGAAAAGAAAGAAAGAAAGAAAAATATTGAATTGCCACAAAACATTACATTTCAAGAACATTAACAGTTGTTACAGATTTTGAAAACTAAACCCTTACAATAGTGCTAGTAGTTCTTAAATTATGTTAGAAAAGTAAGAAAAGACAAAAAAAATGCGAGTATAAATAAAAGCATGTCGTGGTTGTGGCAAGAAGGCTCAGCATAATGCTGTGCCGTGGGGGACCCACTGCACGGCGCTGATTTTTAGTGGCCGCGAAGCCAAAAGGAAGGGTTATGATTTTAGCAGTTATGTATGTATGTTTGTATTTACGTATGTTCCTCCGGAACGCCTAAAGATCCATCCGATTTTGATGAATAAGCGCAGTCTATTTGTTATTATGGCCCAGCTAACATAAAAAAACCGTAGTCGGGTGACAGTTTTTAAACATTTTTTACTTTGTCTCTTCGTTTTTCACACATAATTAGATTTGTAAAACAAGTGGCGTCGCTTGGTCTACATAACATCTCTTTTTAATACACTTTTAGTAGTATCATCAAAACTTTTATATTGTATCTTAAGTCAAATATGTATAAAAGAACAGGAACACATAATAAAAAGTACATAAAACAGTATATTGTAACCTGGGATTTTATTGTCTAGAAAAATACAGGTTTTCCGAAAAGATACAGGTTCATCCTATCGTAACCAACGTACAATAGCAGTAAACAGTAAAAATAAAACATTTTATTAGTCTGCGACTAGGAAGTAATACTTTTATACTGTTCTTGAATATTTTGTAGATTGTCTTAACTTTCTATGCATACTCAAATTTTCTAGGAAATATTTTTGAACGGAGTTGCCTCGTTGCAAACAGTATACGCTTTTATAACAAGTTGCCTAAGCCAATTATAGAACTGACCGATGGAAAGTTCAAAAACTACATCAAACATGTCCTTAGTAAAAAAGCATATTATAAAATCAAGGACTACGTTGAAGATAAAAATTTTGGCTTTGGCACCCTCTGCGCATGCGGTTTCCCTAGTAACTCATAAACGACACAAATAATAATATATGGATATCTCTAACTATTCTCAATCTCATTTTTTTTCTCTTTTACTTAGACTTTTTACAATATTTTTCAATCATCATTATAGCCCTTTGCTAAGAATATTTACAGCACTGTTAACAGTATTTGTGCCACATGTTAAATTTAGTGTTGTGTTTTTATTTTTTTATTTGTTGTTTTTTGTTTTACCTTTGTATAGATTCTTTTACCGTTTGTGAATGTGTGAACATTGTAGGCTTTCTAGATTTCTAGATGATTGTTAACATTTGTTAACTTTTTATTTCGTTTTATATAGTTTTTTGGTTGGTTTTTTTTTTAATTTCGTACGACCTATTGTCGGGCCTACGTTGTCCCCCCATATCCAAGTACTAATGCTGTAACATGGAAATATTGTAAAAACAAAAAAAAAAAAAAGAGTAACCATGGAGTTTCTTGCCGGTTCTTCTCCATAGGAAACGACTAACCCGAACCGTACACCTATTGTCGACGTTATATAAGTGCCCATGTAGGCCTATGTAAAATAAAATGTTTTTAGTTTTTTTTTTTTGTAGGACTAAAGCGCTAAAACTGCTGATTTGTCATGTAATAATCTTTTGTAATAATAGTTTTTCAATATAATGTTGGTCTGCCTTCTCTTTAGTCATGCCTGCTAAAAGTAGAGCCTTCCGCTGACATGTAACACAAGATAGTGCGACATGACGGCCATTTTTCATAGCAATTGTTCAACAGATCACATGAAACACTTTCTGTGAAAAATGGTCATGGAATTTATACCCCACTATCGTATCACGCCTGAACGTGGACGTTTTCATTATTCTATTCTCTATTTTTTATCTTTTACATACAACATAATATCTATTTTTTCATGTATTATACAGTAAATAAAGGATGAAAAGAAAAACCAAAACACGTAGTGGAAGAGTCCCTCATGAAGGTTCTTTTTCCGCAAAGTAAAACACCCTAAACTTGTAACCAACGGGATGTCCCTTGCGACAGCTGTGACAAACGTGACCAGACCAAAAAGGTTTTGTGTTATTTTTGATGTAAGATACATAATTAATTGGGCACCATTTTATTTATGAACTTTTTTCCCCGCAAGGTAATGTGTTTGGCTTAAAATCGTTTGAAGAGTTCAACGAGAGCCCAGAAAAAGTGACAAGGATTGTGACAGCGATTCCGAAATACAATGTGTTCAGTTCCAAACAATTTAAAATTAGGACAATCGCATGTGCTGGTAGTATGGCACGTGCGTTTTGTTTTTCGTGAAAAACACAGTAAAAGAAAATCCGTTTTAACAAAATATTTAACAGACGAAATAACGAATTGAAAAGCTAAAAAAAAATGAAAATTGAATAAATAAAGCGTAGAATGATTGTAGCTAGGTTGATCTTCATTAATAGTTTGAATGGCGCTGCCTCAAAATGTTAGATCAAAAATATATTTTATTTTTTGCTTTTCAGTTCGTTATTTCATCTGTTAAATTTTTTGTTAAAAAGATTTTTTTCGCTTTTTAGATTACTTGATTTCAAAAGAATTGGTTCACAATTGTAAATTCAGTGGCCAAATTATCAATAAATCCTTTTTTTCTACCTTTTAAAATTGAAATGGGACCAACTTTGAGATATGCTCTTTCCAAAGAAAAATATTTTTTGAAATTGGACCACTCTATAAAAAGTTATGGTGGATTCATTTAATAAAAATATAATAATTATATACATATCGAATTGAGAACCTCCTTTTTTTTCGTCGTTTAAAAATGTGTTTATTGGTCTTAGAAAACGACATACTCAAACAAATTATGCTGAAACTAAACCCTAAAGGTTCCCTTAGTCGACGGCTCGAACTATTTTGCGCGTGGGGTTAAAATGCATACTATCTCGTCCGGCAACACGTGTGAAAGAGATAGATGGTGTGATGAGCAGTAAGAAACTAGTCACGTAGGAATTAGCACTTTCGCAAGTTTGTAGCGAAATGGATGATGATTTAGGACGAAAACGCGCGCGCGAAATTTTATAAACAGACCTTTGAGATTCTAAATATCATGAAAAAACTATTAAATGTACATTTTAAAAAAAATGCATTGTTGAATTAAAAGTCTATCCCTGTATGGAGGCTGTTTTCCAATTTTCCTTATTCTTATGTTATTTATTTCCGCCCAAAGATGCGTTAAATTGAGTGTTGAAATATGTAACTAACTATAATAACTATTACTAACTATACTTTCGACGCTCATAACTTTCAAATATATTTTTTTATTACTTTTTTGTTTCCATACAGGGCTAGACAATGATGAGACGAATTGATATCATTTTTTATTTTGAACGTACATCGTAAAACAGTGTGAGTAATCGCCAGACTACGTTTGTATGGAAGAATGATCGACTAGTGTACCCTTAACGATAGTATTATATTGTCTTACTGTTATTTTTCAAGGACATTAAATAATATGTGTATTGACTTTGAGTGTCCTTCATATGCGAATTCCTTTAAGTTAATGGCTTTTCATAATAAAATATCCTCCTCTTTCATCCCCTATCTTTGTAATTTTCTGCGTGTTATGTGTCTCATTTAAATTACTGTAATTTTCGAAGTGCGAAGAGAAATTACATTTTCGTTTTCTATATGAACTGTTTATAAAAATATTTGATGTAGTTATATTACGTTTAAATTTGATTGCCTGATATTGTTTCCAGAAAATATACTGCTTTGACAGTTACCTAACCTGACTTTGTAAGTATTTAGACCTTTTAAACGATTTTTATATAAATGTCTTCAAAGTTCCGTTTGTAAATTTCATTGTAGATATTGATAGGTTCGCGTTTGACCACAAACTGACTTGATGTTTGGCGATGGAGCACGCTTGCCTAGAAGAAACCTATTCACTCTTGACTTAAAAAAAAAAAACCCTCAAGGTTGTAGGTATCAAGAAACACTGGAAATGCATATAGGTGCGATAGTAAAAGATGTACAAACGAGACAAAGAGGAGTCTTGTTTGTAAAGATTGGTCACCCATCCTCTAACCGACCTCGGCAAGTGCTGCTTACTTTCGAAGATCGAACCGTACGGCTGTTATTATTTAGCCACAAACTCCTCTCTTAAACTCTTCTAGAACGTTATATTTACTATTCACACGTTTCAAGCCTACGATCAAATTGCTATACAATATGAACCAATAAAACGGCGGTACTATAAAACGACAATGTTCCACATAGCGGCCAAGTGCGTTGAGTGGAGCTTTATCATCAAAGTTATGGCGTCGACCACGTCAAATATTGCGCAATAAACTTTATGTGGTAGGCGCTTTAATTAATTAATGTGTCTGGTTGTTGGCGTTAACGTAATGGATGAACGATTCATGGATATTCATGATGAATGTATAATTTTTGGTGATCAAAAACGAGCACATGGTTCACCCACACGATTCATTAAGCCGTTAAGAGCAGTCGCTTCTGTCAGCGGCTTCTCCCGCATGAAAGTCGTAAATTATTCCGAGGGAACATATTCCCGTGATAATAAGTATTATATCTGCTATTCCTGACTATAATCTATCTCTGTGCTAAATTGCATCTAAATCCGTTCAGAAGTTTTTGCGTGAAAGAGTAACAAGCATACAAACACTGTTACGAACAAAACGTTTCGTTCCTTTTGTTGCTATTTTGTTGGAACACTGTGTCAGCTCGCTGTCATCGAATTGACAGCTTTTGATTGAGCTTGACGTTGACAGATGACTCGTAAAAATTTGATCGATGACGCGAGACGTAAAAAGATGGTACTCATTTAATTTTGTTCAAATGGGTTTATAGCTGATCAATCTTTGTTCGAAATTACGTTCGTGACTCGCGAGTTGTACTAGGAATCGCCCGTGCATTTGTTTGTGTATATTCGCGCACAGCGAAGTATTTTTAAGTCGGAAACGTGCCTGGTGGCTGCCGGAGCTTTGGTCCAGAAAACGTCGGTTGTCCCTAATATTATATATATATATATATCTTCCCACCATAACCCCCAATCTGAATGGAATCAAGGTGAGTACTAGTTGTATTTTGTGTACTACTGTATCACTTTCCCCCTGTCAGACAGGAGTCGGTAGCTCAAAGAACAAATCCCTAGTTTACCGCTGTTGCGTATCGCAGTTTCGCGGTTATTAAACTTGTAGGATCCAAGAGTTTTTGGCTTGTGATCCGAAGGCCTGTATTCAACAAACAATCGCACAAATTTTCGCCTTTTTAATATTAGTAGGAATAGGATATGTATTTGCAATGCAACCTTGTGTTCACAGGTTTAATTTTTAATTACCTATCTATTTCTATATATTTTTTTTATTTACATACACTTTACTGTACAAAAGATTATAAAAAAAAATATACGTAAACTAGAAACGTAATCCATATGGCAATCTGCGATCTCTTCCAGGCAGCCTGGAGTGGACTCAGGGACTTTTTTGATAAAGAGAACGTAAAATGATCTAGGATTTAATCAATGTCTCCGTGTATTTTAGGAAAACTATACGATAAAAGGAAAACTGTAGGTACTTCCGGATAACTGTCACTTTTAAATAATGCCTTCTGTTGTTCAATCACAGCTAAGCACGAAAATAAAAACTGTATATTTGGAATACAATTTAGATCTTCAGTGTGTGTGTTCAGTGCCATCTGCAAATGGAGATAAACCAAAAACCATACTCAGACGTTTGATCTGTTGATTTTACTTTGCCAAGCACTTTTCTAGAATTTTCGTCGCAGCAAAATCTATTTTAAAAAATCCAGGCCTAATCAACTTATCAACAAAAATCATCGTTTACCGAACCCTGACCCCAAAAATGTAACAAAATTTAAAAAATATCTCGTTCAATAACAGTAATTCCATTCAACAGAGAACATTAAGACAGTTTGCATACAAATGTAAACATTTAACTAGAGAGGATACCGCACAATGAAGATAAAAGATACGATATTAAAAGAAAAAGGAAGCTTTCTTTTCTTTTTGTTTTTTTAGCGAATTACTGGTCACTGGTTTTATTTATGAAGGAGTTTTTTTTTACAAAGGTTTTTGAGATAAAATCTGTCAGAAATTGTTTAACTTTACATTTCGTTTCGGTTTATCCCCAGTTCTACGTCCTTTAATATGAATAACCATACATTCCAAAAGGCTCATGCAGTGGTGTTACTATTACATCCACGTTGTCCCCTCTGATATCATCATCATAATCATCATCATCATCATTTCAGCCGATAGACCTTCACTGCTGGACATTTCCAGGCCTCCCTCAAGCGTCACCACACTGATCCATCCTGTGCGTTTCGCATCCACCGGACTCCTGCAGCCTTGACCAGGTCGTCGCTCCACCTAGAGGGAAGCCTGCCAACGCTGCGTCTTCCAGTACGCGGTCGCCAATCTAAATCTTTTCAGCCCCAACGGCCATCCATTCTGCGAGCAACATGCCCTTCCCACTGCCACTTAAATTAGGCAATTCTTCGGGCTATATCGGTAACCTTGGTTCTCTTGCAGATGCCTTCATTTCTGATTCGATCACGCAAGGAAACGCCGTGCATAGCCCTCTCCATTGCCCTTTGGGTGATATTGGTTTACCATCTGATATAGGACGAGCCTATTGTCGTCAACTTTGTCAACAAATCCAGACTCTGGACTTCAACTGAAAAAGCCCAAAAAACACTGCCGACCAGGGAATCAAACGTGACCTGAGGCCATGCCTGAGGCCATAGACAAGTGATATTCTATCATCGAAAATTGTCGTTTAGCGTTAACGATTTGGAAAATCTCAAAATTGTATGGGTATGTCAAACGTTATTGAAATGTCACGCGATGCATTTTGAAATTTTGACCATCGCCATCGCTGACATCGAATGATACTTTATCTTGAATTATGAGCCTCTTATTACCATTACACCTACGAGGTTAACAGAAAGTTGGATAATATAAATATTAAAAAAAAAAAATTAATACAAAAAATTTAAAAAACCCGACTGCATAAGAAGCAAACTATAAAGTCGTAAACAAGAATAAAATCATGCTGTGCAGTCGGAGGATACATACTCGAGAGCTGCCTAACCAAATCCAGATGTATCCTCCGACTGCATTTTTTGTTAAAGTTTTTTATTCATAACTTTTAAAGATTTTGGGTTACCCCATTTTTTTTTTTTTTATTTGTTTTAGGCTCGCGTTTGACCACTACTTATCTCGCCTGATGTTAAGTGATGATGTGGTCAAAGGTGAAGCACACATGACAAGCCATCATTTTTCTATTTTTAACCGACTTTCGAAAAAGGAGGAGGTTCTATGTTCGACTTCTTGTATGTTTTTTTTTTTTTTTTTTTTTTTTTGTGTATGTTCACCGATATCTCCGTCAATTGTGGACCGATTTAAAAAAATCTTTTTTTGTTTGAAAGAGTTTGTTCCGAAATTGGTCCCATTTTAATTTGGTGAATATCTGATGAAGAACTTCGAAGATATACAACAGAACTCTTCAATAAATAGCGGCAAAACTCTCGGGACTGCTGCAATCGCATGTCTGTTTATTGTTTAGACCATTTCATAGCATAACATCACGCCAGTACGCTCTTAAGGGGTAAGCAGATCTCTCATTTGATCGGTTTTGTTCAAGTTACATGATATTTGGGTAATCTATTCTGGCGTTATAGGAAACTAACTAAACAACTTGCCTATTAGGTAGGTACAACTAAAAAGTGAAAAATAAAAAAACTTTTTTACAAAAAAATACTACCGACTTCCAAATAAGAAAACTACAAAGTGAAAAATAACTTTATTTTTGGAAGTCGGTGTCCATAACGCAAAAAAATGGTACCTACGAAAGACACCGACTTCCAAAAATAAAGTTATTTTTCACTTTGTAGTTTTCTTATTTGGAAGTCGGTAGTATTTTTTTGTAAAAAAGTTTTTTTATGTAATTTAAATGTAGCCAGTGACACTCGAAAGGTTAAGATAAATCGATTGACATAAGAATAATCAAAATTGGGCAATGCGTTTGGTCGTATGTCGTGTATGTTTACATACATAGACTGAACACATTTCCCTCCTTCGTCAGTCGGGTAAAAAAGATTTATCGAAATCCTTGCAGGGAGTTTATAAAACCTGCAGTTTGCTGCAATTATAAATCTTTTATAGTGCAATTTATAGGTTTTATTGAATCTTAACACTTACCATCGTCAAAAGAAACCCTCGTAACGAATAGTATAAGAAAATTACAAAATAGACGAAGACTAAAAAATCTTCTCTAGAAATCTTTTCTATAACAACCCTCCCCTTCAAGGAATAAATAAAACACTGGAACGACTTAACGTAGATAATCCAGACAGCAGTCTTCTAAGTCGACAAAAGCAAGGAGTTACTTAGCTACTTATACCTTTTTCTGCTTCTTGCAAACTGACAACTCGTCGTAAAGAGGATCTTAGCAGTTTAGCTTGGCACGCGCAAGGATTTTCTGATTTTTCATAGGATAAAACTTTAAGGGTGCTTTTTCACCAAAAATGCTATGTATCGAGGATGCTTGAGGATGCGTAATCCTCAAGCAATTGTGTAAGTTTGATTAAAATCGGTTCAGCAGTTTTCAAGATCGAACAATCGATCAAGATTTTATTTATCTTGCCTTGCTAGTCTATTAGTATGTGTGTCTTAAATCTTGCAAATTAATTTGAAAACAGATATCCCCTATTAATTGAGTTGAATTTTTGCATACTTAACACGTTTGCTTTGGTTGACAAGGTACGGTAAGCGGTGTAGCTTGTTTTAAAAAGTTTATTTATTTATTATATATTTTATTGTACATTTTATTGTGTTTTAAAATATATTAAAAAGGTTAGGAGAGCTTCTTAGCCGTTATTCGCCAGACCTGCGCTAATACTGGCTAAAAAATGAAGTCATCCCATTAGTGTATTAAAGCACTTACAACCAACAAATTTTGCCTACCAGATGAATCTAATGAGTTTTGAAAGTACTATTCAGATCTAAGACTAACAAGATTATCCCAATATGCCGTGGAACTTAATAGGCTTTATAATCAATATGACCAAGAAACAAAACTTAGAAGATACATCAGACCCATCTGCTTTGGGTTCTTGGTACTCCTAATCACAGATAGGAGGGTCTTCTAGCAGTGGGAACAATATGAGGATACAGCATTAAATCAAATTGGCTATCGAAACTAAGCTGATGACTTAATTAATGATAATTAAAAGAAAATCTGTATCAGTTTCAAGTCATTACACAAACAGTGGCGATTATTCCCGTCGTCAATTGTAGTTAAATTAAATGAAAAAAATTGGTAATTTTATAGATTTTTAAAACGATATTCGAGGAAAATATTACCATTACGCAACCCTGCATCAACTTTTCTTTTAAGTATCATTCATGAAAATTTTAATTTATCAAAAACATACTTACCAGCAGATTTTTCTCTTAGGCTATCCATCCTCAAAAACTTTCGCGTTTGTAAAATTAGAAGGATTATACTGTAGTTTGTCAACGCAGTTTTTATATAAGTTTGATTAAGAACCTGAACATCACCTTGACTAAATTATAAAGAATAAGAGACCATGATAGAGACGTATAGATTTATTACCAAAACGTGCTCGAATTTTATAAAAGAATCTATCTTTTTCTCCTTTCAAGCTTACACCTGCGTTCAATATGAACAAAAGACCTTGGGGTGTCTTTTCAGGATTTATAGACTTTATATTTCGAAACCAATTGACACTTATTGTAGCATAAAGCCTTTCTGAATATATATCGTATTGCTTTTTATTTGACAAGAATTTTTGATCATTGTATAGCGTAAGATCCCACAGCTAAAATCTGCAAGTAGACGTTCTTGATAAAACTTCATTTTCATTAATGATACTTAATAGTAGAATAGATTGATGCAGGGTTGCCTGGCTTAATTGAATAAATTGTAATTTATTTGATAGATGATATATTATACTTAAGTTACTTAAGTTTTTCAAGTGAATCGAACGTCATTTGAAAGAACGTGATATTAAAAATAGGAAAAAGAAGGTTGCCAGCTCTCAACTAACCGCAATCTATGGGTTATCAGTTTACCTGTTTGCACCTGGCAATCCATAAATTGCTGTTTAATAAAAGCTGGCTGATGTTACGTACGTACCCGCGATACAGGGGAAATTGCTAGTGTAAATTAGTTAGTATTGCCAGGCATCTCTGCTGTAATCTATTGTTCTATTAAGTATCATCAATCAAAAACCACTAGAACTGCAGATTTTTGCGGTTGGATCTCGTACGAATGTTCTTTTTTGAAATAGCTTTTTATAGTGTGTCTTTTTTATAAGAAGGTTTAGCAAAGTCAACGAAGGAGTTTGAGGATCTCGTGGCTGAGTAATAACACCTGCATGGGTCGATGTCCAAGGTTAAGCAAGGTTTGGCAAGTTCATTCCGCAATAATAGTGACCATTTGGAACATACCGAGAGCCCTCCGTGCCTCAAACGGCACGTTTTATCGTTGCCTAAAATCTTTGAACAAAAGTAACTTATTGATTGAAGTAAGCAACCGATTTCAGAGTAATTTATTTTTGAGATGAGAGACCTAAAATGACTTAGCGGCATGCAAATTAATGTTATTCTTCAAATTCAATGGCTGGATCAATCTTTTACCACAGAATAAATTAAAATACAAATACTAACCTAGATAAATGAGAAAATCGCGTCGAATTACGCAGCATCTATTTATAACGTTGAAAGATGAGTTCGATTTGTTACCGAAATGTTTATAAAAACCGGCCAAGTGCGAGTCGGACTCGCGCACGAAGGGTTCCGTACCATTATCGCAAAAAAATCACGTTTGTTGTATGGGAGCCCCCCTCAATTTATTTTATTTTAATTTAATAATTATTATTTTTTGAAGTGAATATACAACTAAATATTCCGTGAATATTTCAAGCGTCTACCTGTTGCAATTATTAATATCGAGCAAAAAAATCACGTTTTTGTATGGGAGCCCCCCTTAAATATTTATTTTCTTCTGTTTTTAGTATTTGTTATTATAGTGGCAACAGAAATACATCATCTCTGAAAATTTCAACTGTCTAGCAGGCACGGTTCACGAGATACCGCCTGGTGACAGACGGACAGACAGACAGACAGACAGACGGAACGCGGAGTCTTACTAATAGGGTCCCGTTTTTTACCCTTTGGGTACGGAACTATAAAAACCAGATTTGGTTAGATTTGTTATATCAGTCATTATACTCGTATTTATGCCTGTGTCTCGGAATTATAACATTGGTCCTGGCTGCCATCTGTAGATCAGAAAATAAAAAAAAATAGGTATAACATTAGTCCTGGCTGCCATCCATAGTTCAGAAAAAAAGATTTAACATTAGTCCTCTCTGCCATCTGTATTTCAGAAAATAAAGTTATAACATTAGTCCTAGCTACCATCTGTAGATCAGAAAACCTGACACCAGTCATACCAAGGGGTGTCCTGTTACCCAGTTACTGTGGAGGTCACAGATAGTCAGTTGTTCCTTGAAAAAAAACTGGTACTTATCTGCATCTGGTTAGTATTTTTTCCTCGATCCTGGGATTGATTTATATATCAAAGACAAACTGACCCATATAATGCTTTTCCAATATCGGAAAATTGAATTAATAAAAAGCCGAAACCTCCTCCCGATTTAGTTTCAGTTTTACTTTTTTTTTTGGTATAAAACATAGACAATAATGTTATTGGTGATCTTCTTCAGAAAGGCCAGGCTGCAGTTTGCGTTATGCAATTTCTGCCTACCCTCATGGGAATAAAAAAGCGTTAGTTTACGTATGTATGTAAACGAGAAAATCATACTGCACCGACTGCAAGATAACATGAAAGGTTTTGGAATTAGCAATTATTTTTTTTCTGTAATTCGCGACTTTCAGAAGACAGACCGTTTGCTTGAACGCTAACCAAAATTTTATATTTCTGTGTTGATATTACAGTAAATTTTGCAATAATTGATTTGACTTCTTTGACTATGACCTGGACCTGGATGGTCGACGGGGCCGAAAAGTTCAGGAGTGGCGACCGCTTACCGGAACACGCAGCGTTAGAAGGGTTCCCAAAAGGTGGACGGATGACCTTTTAAGGCTACGGGAATCCGCTGGACGCGAGACCCATAGGACCAGACACGTGGGGGAGGCCTTTGTTCAGCAGTGGACATCTTTCGACTAAAAACAAGGCATAACTACACCGTAAAATGTTTAAGTACGAGGTTATTTTGTATTATTTTTGTAACTTTGAAAGTTGAAGGTATCAACCTTCAAAATTGTCGTCAACCAGTCATTTACCTACCTCATACACATTCTTAAACCAAACCATATTATTGAATCCTGATTGTCATTCCAAGTCTGTTATCACTTACTTTCAAGACCTAACTCACTTACTTACAAATTCTGCCAGTCAATCCAACCAAATTGATTGATTTAGTGAGCCTCTTCATTCGAGCTTTACGAGTATTTCTCGATATAAGCAAATTGTTACTTAGTTTAAATCGGTTTTTATAAGATGATAAAACTTTTTGACACTGTTTTGAGAATAAATTATCTTAGGTAACTTGGTGGAATTTGTTTTTTCGATGGTAAAGAGTATAGGAATAAAAAAAACCATAATCGATTTCTGCATTGGTCTAGTATCAAATGTATGACAGTATTGGTATCTATAAAATAGTTATCCTAATCGAATATAGGTCACGGCAGTCAATCTCGGCCACCTATTGCTAATCCAAACATAGGATGGGCGATATTATAGAGCACAAGTGTGTGCGCAAACACAGGTAAACTCCCTCTTTTCTTTCCTCCCTCCCTCCATTACTTTCATTATCCGATGGTACCGCAATCTGACATGACCAGAACGAGTTTCCAAGGCACGGGGGTTTTACACCGCCAACTGCCGAACTCCGGAAAAACCCATCAAAACTTTGCCCAAACTGAGAATCGAACCTGGGACCTCTCCCTCAACAGTCGCACTTGCTATAGATAGAACAACGAGGCAATTTATAAATATATTGAAGGGAGTCAAACTTATTCCGCATGTGCGGAGCAGCAAGCGGTAGCTAGTCTTAAATAAAAATATTAAGAAAAGTCGAAATTATTGCTGGTAATCTTTGGATGCAAAGCCTTAAGACCGTCTTTTCTCTCTTTAGAAGATTCTAAAACCTTCTGAAGATCCACAACAAGAAAAACCACGTACATTTTAGTTCTTATTCTTCTTTGTTTTAAATTAAGCATTTAGATTTAGAAGTTGCATTCCTTCTCTCACAGAGAGAAGGCCTGTATCCCAACAGTGGGAACATTAAAAAGGCCGATGATGATGATGTTCTTGAGATGTTTTTCCAGTCAGCTTATTTGGTATGCGTACTAACTCCAAATATTCAGTTATTGTAGTTGTATTTACCTTAAAACAAGCTGACTGAAAATGGATGAGAGAGTCCCTATGTAGGTTTAAATGATGCTGTCTATATCTTGAATTATCTACTTAATTTTATAGTTCACCAGTTATTTTCCGGCAACTTTAAAAATAAAAATTTGCCCATCCTTTGAACCCTTATTACAGAAACTGGGGTTTCTGAATTAAGGATTCAAAGTTGAGCACTTAACAAACACAATAAAAAATCTTCTATCATATCAGAGTTACACAAGTTCATTAACTTTAAATTCTCAATTCACAAACCGGGGGTTAGACACTGTGCAATGTATAGATTAATATCAACGAAAGAATTTCAGGATCGTTATCAGACCAGAACTCACTAGATTACCCTTTACAAACATGTACAACTAATGATTTCAAGTAATGCACTGTACTATTTATTGCAAGCTCTAGCAAATGCGTTCACATTAAATACACTTTTCACTGAGCTGATACTCACTTCATTGCATGACCTAAATACTGCACCTGAGATATTGACAGTAAATTGATCGAGCGAGCGCGAAACGCGAACGTAGTTTCTCTGTTTCAGCTTGGACAAAAATGCTTTTGTATATCCGGATGCCCGGCTATTCTCTTCTACAAGTCAAATTTCTCAAAAGATTTTCGTAAATTTTTGCGAGCATGTTCGATTATATGGAAAAATCAAAAAGACAGACATAATATGCGACGTCTACAGCTCAGAGAGCCACTCGTTAAGAAATGCTTTCAGCATTAACGCACTGTCGGTTACCCAGTAACTAAGCTGTTCAGGTGCGAAGCAATCGCTATATGAATAATACTGAGGTTCTGAGACAAATGGCATTCGATGTCAGCGAAGGCGATAGTTAAAATTTTAAAAAGTAAGGAATTGACAACGTGACTTTTCGATAGAGTTAGACATTCCCATAAATTTTTGACATCTTTTCAATTTTTTTTTTTATTTGTTATAGGCTCGAATTGATATCGTCTTCGATAACTTTTCTAGGACCTCTGATATTCAGATGAAACCGTTGAAACCGAGGCCGACAAATGAAATTCTATAAACGAAAGCGTCGCAATAGCGATTGTTAAAATGCCAAAAAAATATGGTTTGCTAAGCGTATTTCGAAAGTCGCCATCGTCTTGAGCCTAAAGTACGATATTACTTATCTGCTGGTGTCCGAGTTTAATCTTCTATCACTATAATATATATTTTAATAATTAAATATTTTATTTGGCAAAAAGTACACAAATTACAGATGATATTCAACAAGGTTATAACTGGTGAAGTGCAAAATATATGATCAATGAACTCCATGCTTTTATTATATAAAATTTGAATTAGAAGTTTTAGTCAAACGTGCTTCTTTGTCGACCACATGATCACTAACCCTTAGGCGAGATTCAAACACAAGCCTATGAACAATTATAAAAAACAACACATTAGGGATAAAATATAGGTATATATGGGATCCTTTTAAATAAAGCAGGTAATTAATGAAGAGGCGGTTTGCTCCGCAGAGAGTTCGAACCTCACTCAAAAAACACAACCCATTTGCTAATGGCCTAGAAAGCCGATAGCATGTTAAACCAAATAGCATGTTAAAACATGTGAGTCAAAGATAAGCAGGGGATGATAAAGTTCGCTCTCTCTCTAAATTTGTGCTCGTAATGTATTAAAAATAAATGAATAAAATCCACATTGCCACAGAGTAACATATATCAGTGTTAACTGCTCAACTAACTCGGACCAATTTCCGAGTAAACCCAATGCTTAAAATCCCTCATGATTATTCGCCAAAAGACCTCCATTTATGGTTTCCGACAATCTCAATTACCAAATATTTCCACCTCACGCTTTAATAATTACAAGATCAGCAGCACTCGGCAATTTTTCATACGGATCGTTTTGCTGGGTACCCGTAACTCAACGTAAGTTAGGTCGTCAAGGGACGTATTAAATATAATGGTGGCCTTATTTTTTCTCAGGAGTCGACGTGATTATGTTTTTTGTTGCTAGTAAGTTCTAGATTTTGGTTTTGTTGAATGAATCATTTTGATTGATAGAGCTTAACATTGATGATGAGTTTAGAATTGATGATAATGTAGAGTTTTTAGTTGTGGACTATGTTAGGAGATACCATATTGTAAAATTATCTTTAACATGTCAGCCTTCAGAGCAATCTATTGGGTATTTACCATAAAATTTGGTTACGAAATAGTTTAGATTCTGGTAATGAAGTCAATCATCCCTCAATTTTAAACATCATGTTATGTAGACAAAGCTTCAGAGAATAACCTGCTATGCTTACTGATATTTTCAGAGTCCCTTCTAGAACAAAAATATACAATATAAGAGAAACGAATCCAAACTACGTGGGTCATAACTAACAAGTATGACAAATCAAATATCAAAGTAAACACAGCAATGGAATCCGACAGTAAAGAATAAACAGAAAATAAATTGAAATTCCATTTTTTTCCTATTCCATAGGAAACTTTTCTACAATCCACTGCGCAAAGAAATGTCGGCTTACAGTATTACGTTTTTCTCCCGCAAGTAGTGGGTGGGGAAGAAGTTAAATATAAACCGAAGACGTATTACTTGTCGTTCTTAAGTGACACTAAGGTCTGGGCAAGTAATAAACAGCTCTTTGAAACTTGGAAGGAATACTCGATTAAGATGTGCAGGATATTAATTGCTTTTTCTTACTAGGAAAAGTGGTGCAGGCAGGCACTTCTTTTATAGAAGGAGAGTTTTTTATACGAGAGTATTTTCTTGTAGGTAATGATTACTGACTCAGCATTATTCCCTTGTGCTTATCTCAAATTATTTGGGTCGGCACAACATGCGTTCTTTTTGCATATTTCTCTTTTAATTATCATTTCTGTCCCCGTTATCTATGCCATCTTTTACAGTCTACCTATCGTTTCTTTTGTATTAATTACGTACTAACTTTTTTAACGACGTTTTCCTCATACCAGATTAGCATAAAGAGTGGTTCTATTTATTGGAATTGAATATTTTTTGCAAAAATAATCGTTTTACTTACAGGCCAACCAAAATGTAATGGATAGCCGAATGCTGGTTTTTATCTTCGCATGTACTTATCATATTCATTAGTGTATCTTTCAATTATCCCAGTTTAGCTTTTTTGAAGCTTACTGCTGAAATTGCTAAGTAAACTCCGCCAGGCACTGTTGAATTTGCATTTCCTAGGATACTTCGCCCGTATCATATCCATTTATTTAGATTAGGGACACACACGATGTGTATCCTTATAAAAAAATGCCTTCAATGCAATATTCAAACAAACTTTGGGATACAAAATGACTCCAAATAATCTTGTGTTTGGAGTCATTTTGTGTCTCATAGAGCGGTACCATAATATTTTTATTGTCGGACGTGTCTTCGATCCGCTTATGTGAATAGCTATTCAAATGATATCCTTTATTTGCAAATACTTATTATGGAATGCAATT
This sequence comes from Orthosia incerta, assembly GCA_948252205.1. Classification (NCBI taxonomy): domain Eukaryota; kingdom Metazoa; phylum Arthropoda; class Insecta; order Lepidoptera; family Noctuidae; genus Orthosia; species Orthosia incerta. The sequence continues at coordinate 23,622,188 of OX411762.1, read as the reverse complement.
TGAGAATCTATTGGTATACTAAGCTCCCTTTTACTTAATAGCAGAACATTGTGAAGCGAAATAATATTATCAATATCCATTATTGAAGTCATGAGCCGTAATCCACCACGCGGGCCCAGTGCGGTTTGTTAGAAGTTACATGTGTTCGAATTCTTGGTTCTTGGACATGCTGGCACCATTATGGTATGAAAATAATGATTAAATATATTGGTAATGCAAAAGTTAACAAACCACAGATGGCCTGAAATAATTATTATTAATTTGTCTGTCTACCTTCACGCTGTCGTTCATGCCCTTTATTTCATGGTCATTATTCACACAATCCATCCAACTTTTCTTTTCAATTGCATAAGAGGTACCGCAGCATATCTTGAAACATTTTAACGGAACCGCTAATACTGAATTAGGCATATTTCATCAGAAAATAACACCAAATTTTCTTTTGTTTCAGGGGCTGGAGCCCAACCAGAACCTCACTCTAAACGCATCAGCAAGATGGCTGATAGAAGCTTCCAGAGGCATTCAGGACCCCAACATTCTCCTAGAAAAGTTTGCGCAGAACAAGAAAGTGGATGATCCAACGAGGGCTTTACTCCTTACGTTCTATGGAATCCTGGTCGTTATTGGCGGTGTTGGCAATGCACTTGTTGTTATTTCTGTAAGTTATTCCAAGTTCTTTTTCTTTTGAATAATATCTATGAACCAAAGAACAGGGTGAAAATTTCTACATCCTCTATTTAAAAGTATCCTCCAACCAGACGGGTGTTTTTGGTGGGAATCTGACCGATGTTTATTGTAGGGCATTATACATTGTGTATTTGAACTTTGATTGCGCGATGTAGGATTTGTGAGACGTGTCTTTTTTTAGTTCGTATGCGGCAGTATAGATGCTGCTTCATCTTGTTTTTATAATACTGTCATGCTAATGAATATAACCGTGTTTATTTAATATTTTTTGTAAGAGAGAAAAATAGGCAACAGCATTCACACTATCTCTGGTTGTTATGAACTATCCCAATGTGAATGGAGATCTGATGACAGTCTATCAATAGATTGATATATTTTTACAAGAGCATTGACAAATTATAATTTATAGGTTGTGTTTGTTTGTACTATCGAAAAAATTCTTATCCAAAACCATATTTTTGGTTATAGGCCAAGAATCATGCTAATGGTAGAAAACATCAAAGTTATAATCTAGTCTTTCATAACTTTGCCAATATCAACCATTACTCAATACTTTTCTCCATTACCTTTGATAGATTAGCAGACATAATTCTGCCATTATGTCTATCAATTTCTCACTATGACAAACCGACTGTTTTTGCTGACCCAGAACGTAAATAACACAAACATAGCAAATGCCGTTTGGGATTTCGCAATACCGCATTTATTATTATTTTTGCTACCAATATGATCAGGGAAAGGAAAGCTACATAAATATCGAAGTGCTTATTGAGACGAAACGGTTTCAAGCTCAGTGAAAGGACGTAATGCTATTAGAGTATTAGTAAAACATTGTTTTATTGGAAGGATAGCTTTTGGATTAATGGAATAACTGATTAATTTGGGGTTTGTTAGAGCAAATACGATCCATTATGAAACAAAACGATTCTAATATAATTTTATGTAAATCTTTACTTAAATTTACATAAACTATGTTTGAATTGTGTTAGGATTATTCAAACAGATTTGAAAAACAAAGTATCATAGAGCCTAACATAAAACGTTTGGAAAACAAAAGCAAATTTTTGTAGACGTATATATCAAGTTTGGTCAGGAATTTAATAAAAGAGTTCGAAAAAGCCTTCAAACAATTGTGTTAATTCCTGAACAAGTAGTCCCAAACGACGTTGAAAAACGCAATTAAAATCGTAATGAGGAGAAAATTATTCGGCAGTGAAGCTTTATTGCTCCAGCTGCCGATAAATTTTAAATCTCTAGACTCGGAGCGTTTGTGCTTACTCGATAATGCAGGCGATTTAAGTATTCCAGAGCCGAACGGGTATTGCAAATATTGATATTTTATTATAATATATATTACTACCTTTTGCCGCGGTTTTGCTATCGTGGTCTATTCTGGTGGAATTGTGCATTTTATGGGATTGTAAGTTACATGGCACTCATCGATATTATGTCTTTCTATCATTGATTTTTTTTGCATTCGTATCTATATTTCCGGCGATTATCTTTCAGAAACATAAATCAACCAACAAGCATACAAACTAATGATTTTTTCTGGGTTCGATTCAAAGTGTTATTGGCTTGTTTCCATTATGAATTTATTAGTAGCAGCCCGTAGTCTGGATTTGTGCCCAGTTGATGGCAAAGGGCTCGCCCCCTATTACATGGAACTTAAACATAACGAAATTTGGGTATACTTATAGGTGTACCTCTGCCAAACCCTTTTGCGAATACAGGCGTGATGATGTTAAAATATTAATTTCGAAAAACAATTCTACAAATATTTATATTGCCGTTCTTTGGAAGAATTTCAAGTATTTCCATTCGTTTTGAAATTATAATTTCAATTCAGCCTGCCAGAATATATAAACAGGCTGTCTTGTTACGAAAAATTCTAGACACAACGGAATTCTCTTTTCATATTTTGATAACCAAGCATGTATAGAGGAGGAGCTAGCAGGTTTTTTAAGCACGCATATTTAGGGTGAAAAGTTTATAGCTCAGGTGCGACTTGCTGAGAGAACACCGAGAATATATCTGAAAGAAATCAGGAGAACTCTGGTTGACAAAGAAATGTTGGTCTTTCGTTTAATTAAGCGACTTTGAAAATTCGATTTGTAGAATTTACAATCATCTTTTTGCCCTAATTCCGCTTGCTCGAAAACCGTGTTAGCTCCCCTTTTAGTACCTAAGCAACCCCAATATTTCACAATATTTTTACTGTGAGAGATAACGAGAAGTATTCAAATATACATGCCATTACGATATCAGTAGATGTAACAATATCTAATGGAGTTTCCAAAGCGGCTGATAGAATAAGACATATCTTTACAAAGCTTGATTGACAAAAACAGATTGCTAACAACATTAATAGGGATTATACTACATCAACTGTTGTAAGTGTCACTGATAAAACTGCTGTCTGTTTTATTATCTATGGTTTTCTATTGCCAAAACATGAATATACGAGTAATACTGATAACATTGAAATGTTTTACGATACCTGCGTATTGATTTTGGTGTGGTCCAGATAATTTTCATGAAAATGCCAGACCACTGATGATTCCATCAATGCTGAAAGAATACGACGGACCTTTGTCGAAAAATTAATGAAAGCGTGTATAATATTTTGGTTGTTTTGGAGTTTTTTGAGAAGCAGTTTCTATTTAACTCGAAGTTTTGGTAATTCTGGCTTGTTTGTTTGTAGCTTATTTCATGGGGAAAACCTGATATTAATTTCCCATGAGGGATAACTGAACTGATACTTATTAGCAACCAATTCTAATCACGTCCGCATTGACTCGTGTTAGAACTACATACCAATTGTATGGCAATTGTTTAGCAGTATGCAGTTATGTTTGTAGCTGGCATACGGTGCATATGCAGCCAGTCTAATTGGAGCCCTAGCAACCTTTCTGATGGCTCGATAAGAAATTTTTACTAAGCGACATTGCATATACATTCATATGGACGCAATACGATGCAATTTGACCGATTTGCACTTTAAATTTTCTTAGAAAATACGTACGCCAAATTGGCATAGACGCAATTAAAATGCCACGCACCATCAGAAAGGCGGATTAATGTTACTGTTGACTAATCTCTATATTATTGCACACTAAACTTGAATTTCAACACACTAATAAGACCAATAAATCCCTTATTTGATAGTAATATCCTACTAACTAACACTTATATTTCATTTTCCAGGTAGTTAGAAAACCAGTGATGAGGACAGCCAGAAACATGTTCATTGTAAACCTGGCTGTATCCGATGCCTTAGTCTGCTGCGTCGGGACACCGCTGACCTTGATGGAACTTTTGACCAAACATTGGCCATTACCAGATTGGCCGAGTCTGTGCAAAGCATGTGGCGCGATACAGGCCATATCAATATTTGTGTCGACTATATCCATCACGGCGATTGCATTGGACAGATATCAGGTTGGTACTGATTTGATAGTGTCTGTGTGTGTTTGTTATTTTGGGTTAGTGTTTTATTATGTCTCCCTCTTCACTGAACCTTATAGGTCATCAAACAAATCGCCTTCTTCTTTGATCCCTCCCAAATCAATAACTACTTCACTTCTATCTTCGAAAGTGGCGTCATAATGAACCCATAAAGCTATTTCCATCGAATCCGATTTGCGTAAACCGTTTATATCATTATTTCAACAGATTTTAGATCCGGGATGCTTCAGAATTATAGTCAATTGAGGTAGAACAAAAATATAAATATAATACGCGGTCTCAGTTATTGCTTTACTATAAGGAAAAGGCGTCACCGTGGTAACATCTGTTTGTCTTAGAAAAGCTACATATATTGTATAAAAGATATTATAATAAAGGTATATATAACAATTTTGTATTGGTATTAACTATTTTATATATATTTATTTTAAAGGATATAGGTAAGACACACGGTGTTCCCCATATTATTTCTTAAAAATATTCCATAAACAACATTTTGCTTCAAAATTCTTCATTTTCTTATTCTTATGCTATTGTACTTCACACACAATAGAGAATCTATTGTACTGCCTGCCTCACTGTTAGTGCATAGATTGCTCGACGGGAACTACCAATTTTGAATATTCGCCTGCAGTAATTGCTATGAAACTTGACGCTCGGAAAATCTATCGTTGCATATCAAATTCGGTAGAAACCCAAACCCTTAATATATAATAATATAGAAAAATAAAATGTTCTGATTCAAGGAACATAAGAAACAATAGATGTAATAAGTGAAAAATTATTATCGCGAGAATGTTACTAAGGCTATGGTTAATAAAGAAGATGTACTAATCGAAGTCAAATAAATTAGATAGAAGACCAGAAAAATAAAAGACTAGATTTAATAAAGATGTATGAAAGAATATGAGCCAATCGTAGTTGTAGAAGAGATATTTGTCATATCAAGGGTGACCGAGAGATGCATACCATGGAAAGTCAGGAAGTATTCCTTTAGGTTGAGACATAGTGTGTGAGCGATAGGTGGGTAAAATTGTGAAAATGAACACACACAAATAATAATTCAATACATTGGGTTTATTCAAATAGTCACATTTACGAACATTGCTTACAAGTATTACGTATCAACAGTGGTTCTACGATGTCCTAACTTGGGGGCGGTCAGTACTATTCTCCATCCCGATTACCGCGAGCCACCATAACGACTTTCATAAAGCGCGTCAAAACGTAGTTGTTCTTGATTCGCCACCAGGCAGCGTACTTGCTATTTGTTTGGACGTCCATGCTATTGACTAAACCCGACATTTTCAATGGAAGATAAGAGGTATAGTGACTTTAAGAGGACTTACGTAAAATTATGATTACATGATCAAAACGAAACGTAACCATGACGTAACCTCTATATTCTGTTATGGATTGTAATAAGAAATTAAATGGATAGGTAAAATAAATTGATCCGTTCTATTTAATTAATAAACGTTTTGATTGCAAGAGCGTTAATAGAATTATATAGTAGGTTGCAAAATCCATTAAAACCGTTTGTAATCTGCGATATATTAACTGTTCAAAGGTTGTTCGGAAAAGTAAACGTCTATATAATTGAATCCAAGCACACTTCAAAGAGGCATATGTTTAGCATGTATTCAAATCTGTAATCTATTACAAATATTATCAGTTCCTGATTTCAGGGAACTAAAATTACGTACTCATAATGGGGATCAAACAGTGTTTCACAGTTCACATCTGGACTTAGGCCTCTTTCCCTGCCATTGAATTCTGTTCCGAGAACTCACATACTATTACTTTGTCAAATTATGTTTTCCCATTTCAGAATTTATTTGGAGTTAGTGTAATATTATCTTCTTCTTCTATTTTTCTTTATTAGTCCTCGTTTTATTTGCCATCCCCTTTCTTTGCCATATGATCTTACAAATGGTCCATTCATAATATCTTAGGATTCCTCTCTTTTCATAGGACATCCACATTCAAACTAAAAATATTCCTCAAATTTACCTCATTTTTTAGTATCCCTTTCCTTTACTACACCCGATAATAAGTTTTTGTAAATTCGGTTTGTATGTAATAAAAATTGTTTATTAGGTTTGTTTTTCTCCATCTGGTTAGACACGAAACCGGACTAAATATAGCTGGGAAAAGGCTAGGAAGATTGAATGATTAAGTTTATATTTCTGTGTGCTTCCAAAATGTTATTGTAGTCAGTTTTTTTTTTGTAATTATACATAAAACTGCTAAATGTTTCTACAGAAGGTACTTTTAAACGTTATGCATGTTTTATTATCAATCCATTTATTTATTATATTTACATATTTTTACATTTTTAAATATTATTCTATAAATGATAAAATATAAAGAACATTTAAAATACAAAAATAGTAGCCCATCGGTATCGGGAACAGGTGCCAAGCTACCGATGGTCAGAGCTCCTGAGAGAGGAACCTCCTAACGATACGCGCCGTGTCCAGGAGTACCGCTTTATTGATCAAGCCCTTGGACCAGCTGACCAGTTGGCAACGAGAGCCTCCTCAGATGTTCGTCGAGGCTCTTGGCTATTATGCCATTGGCCGTCATGACTATCGGCACAATGACTTCTGTATTCACATCGCACATGTCGATAACCTCACAAGCTAGATCAAGATACTTACTTTTCTTATCTCTGTCCGCCTTCACGAGGTTCTGGTCATGGGGGACCGCTATATCAACAATCATTCCGCGACGCTCTAGTCGGTCTATCACCACTATGTCAGGCTTATTAGCAACAACAGTCCTGTCAGTGATGATATACCGATCCCAATACAACGTGCCATTTTCGAGAACTGGGTCGGGCACATACCTATAGTAAGGCACTTCCGATTCCACAAGATTGTGTTTAACAGCAAGTAGCTGGTGGATAATCCTGGCTACAAGGTTGTGTCTATGCAAATAGTCTCCGTTAGCCAGACTAGAACAACCGGAGATAATGTGTCGGATTGATTCCCCCGACCGGTGACATACCCGACAGATGTCAAACGTGGCGTCCTTCACAATATATTTCCGGTAGTTGTTTGTCATCATAACTTCGTCCATAATCGCAAAGACAAAACCTTCGGTTTCCCCGAAAAGGTCACCAAATCGCAGCCAGGCCATGGACGCTAAAAGATCTACATTGGGCCCATGTAGGACCCGGTAGAAGCTTCCGTGAAGCTCCTTGCTCTGCCATACCTCCCTGCGGTCATTAGTATCTAATACTATAGGTTTGCGCCAGTTCTTGTAAGCCAAGGAGAGCGGGGTGAGGCCCTTGTCCACCGCTACCACATATCGATGCTTAATCACGTCGGCGGCCTGGAAGTATTCCCTATGACTGCATCCCTCGCGGTTACGCAGGGTTTTAGCATTTAAAAAGCCACAACCTCTGCACTTCCGCGGAATATACAGTCTCATAATCGATGACCGTGTCAAGTTCTGTCTGATTCCATTTGAGTATGCCGAAAGAGTACATCAAGCCGTTGAAGGTGTGCACCTTGATTCCGCCTGATAAAAGACTATTTAGTACTTTATTCAGGCGGCCAAAGATGCGTCCTTTAAACGACTGTTTCACATCACTAGCATTGATGCCTAATGCTTCCCACATACCCAAATACTTGTAAGTTTCATTTGAGTAATGGGATCGAAGATATATGGAAGAAGAGTTGTATTCCCACGGATTCCAGATTTTCCCCTCGCTTTACATGCATGACTGCACATTTGACCACACCAAATTCCATCCTGATGGCGTAACTGAAGGTTTTTGTCACCTTCAGTAGCTTCATCAGTTGCAAGTTGTTGGGGGCAAAGAGCTTCAGATAATCCATGTAAAGGAGGTGTGATATGACCTGACCACCTCTTCTCAACCGATAGCCTAGGCCCGAACCCTCCAGCATTGTACTGAGAGGGTTCAGGTCTAAACAAAACCACAGAGGACTCAGACTGTGACCCTGAAATATACCGCGCTCAATCCTTATAGGTTCACTGTTGAATTCTTAAAGGTGTAAAGGACCGTCCTCCACTGCCCCATACATGACGTCAGGAAGGCGCGCAGTTTCGCATCAATTTTATACAACTCCAGCACCCTCATGAGCCATTTATCTATCCAACATGTTGCCAGATCCTAGCAGGAACGGAGAACCTGTTGGCTAATGGCAATGTCTATAAGGAGCAGCTCCTTAGTAACGCGAGACCCGTTATTATTAATATTATTAACATTTGTCTTGAAATCTCGATCTAAGATAAAAACCCTTAGTGCCAATTTATAATCAAACTGTCTTTATTTAAATAAGATAGAGATGTTTTACGTCCTTGTGTTTTGCGTTACAAAAAACGTCTTAGCTGACACTTTTCTTATTTAAACATCCTAACGCATCTGTTTGATTATATTGATTTCTCGTGGACCAGCATTATCAATAATCTTTATCTGTGGAAGTAGTAATGAACCCAGCCTGCACACTCCATAGATAACATCCAATACACTTGATATCCAAACGTCTATAAAATAGATACAACATGTAATATGACATGTTCAAGAATTGTTAGGTAATGTTGTCAATATAGAACAATTTAATCCTGCTATCAATCTTTTAATATATTGGTGGAGATACGATGAGACGTATTGCATGTTAATCTGACAATTTGAATTTAATCAATTTCCGTTTCTATTTTAAACTCTTCATGATCATTTTTCTAATCTAATTCCATGTTCTCTTCATATTGTGCATCGTGTTGTTGCTTTTTAACAAATTTAATTGGCATTTGGCTATGTTATGTTAAATTTAATCATAAATAAATAATGTTACTTAGGTTTGGTGCAACACTTTTCTTTTTCCATGCACCCCTGTCAGCAATGATCAGCTTTAAAATCGGTGGTTAAATTACCATCATTGGTGAATGCCTTAACAAATTCAAAATTCTCTGATATCTTTAACAAAGTATTCTGAAAATCTTCGATTCGATTGATTTCTTGTTTTGTCCACAGCTCATCGTGTACCCTACTCGACCTGGTCTCCAAACGATGGGTGCTCTCATCACAATGCTCTGCATTTGGATCACAGCCTTCACCCTCGCATCACCTCTCTTCGTCTTCAGAAGCCTCAAGACTCACTACCTTGGCCTTATCGGCATGGACTCTCTAAGTTTCTGCATAGAAGACTGGCCCATCAAGGATGGGCGAGCAATCTACTCCGTATTTAGTTTAATATTTCAATACTTACTCCCTGTTTTAGTTGTAGTTCTTGCGCATGTCCAAATACATAGGAGGTTAAGAGGGAGACGACGGACGACGAGGAAAACTCCAGCAATTCTCATAGCCATAGCTGTTACTTACGTTATAAGTTGGCTGCCACTGAACGTGTTCAATCTGGTCGCAGACTTCAGTGCTCAGCCATTTATGGAAGAGAAGACGATGACAATAACGTACGCGGTCTGCCATATGTTTGGGATGTCAAGCGCAGTTTCAAATCCTCTACTCTACGGGTGGTTGAACGACAATTTCCGAAAGGAGTTTGAAGAGATACTGTGTTGCTGTAAAAAGAGACCATTGAAAAAGAACACGAGGATAAAGAGTCGGAAAATGGACACAGAGTTGACGGCACTGGCGCAGTTGGAACATACGGTTACCGCCAACACCAAGACGTCACAGTGCTCCCAAATTTTCTGACTAAAGGCCTGTTGCAAATAGCATGAACCTATCAGTGTTGAGATGCAAAGCATTTGAACTTTCATAGTGTAATTTTTTTTATCGTAACGGTGTAAAAAGTTCCTTTATTTTCGAGTTGTTAGACGATAATTTCTATTGTAAATACTTGTAGATATATTGTATTATTATACTTATTGGTAATATTGTACTATACGTTTTCTTGAGCCCAAAACGTACAGTGCTAATATTTGATATGAAGCCTTATTTCGATTACATAGTTGTAAGAATCTTTTTTTTAATTAAATAAACACGTTGAGATATAATACTTGGTGGTTTTTTATTTCAAATAAATTTATGCTGGGTAGTCTTCGGAAAATTAACGTCAGCGACGTGTCTTTAACAAATAGTCATAAAAAATGTACGAACATTACTTGTACTTATAGGTTGGTAGTTAATTTAAAATATCATCTATTCTGAAATATCTATTAAATATAGAATAGCTATAGACCACACGAAAATAATTCTTATAATGCAAAATAAAAAGTAGCTACCCAGAAAAACAAAGTGTCAAAATATAGTAAACAAAACCAAGCACTCTTTTATTTAGGCAGTTGTGTAGTGATAATTCTGAAAAACAATGGTCTATAAAAATAAAGTGTATTTCCTTCTAATCTGCCTCCATTACTATTAAACCCAAAGCCATTAAAGTCACTACTTAATGTCTCATTAGTTCTCTCTTAATTGCACCAAGATTAGGAATAGTCTCTCTGCAACTGTATAGTGAAATACCTACAATGAAGTTAAGTCATTTTTTGGATTTGAAAATGAAAATATTCACTGGGACCATTTTACTGATAGGTAAGGACTACAGTCGAATTTCTTTTGAAGTAAATTTCCTCCAGTCTAAACAACTCAGGTGATTAGACAAAGGAAAAAAAAACTCCTCCTTTTTGAGGTTGGTTGAAAATGGTTGAAATTTTGCAGGAAGTTTTCTTAACTCGAATCGACTCAATCGTTTGACTTGCGTTTGGCCTTGAGAAGACTTGAAGACTATTAATAAAAAACAATTTTTCAGCCGCCACACGTATAGCAGGACAAATGTCGGACTTAGATATGATGTTACTAAATAGAGGACAAAACAATCACTTGATACCTGATGATCTTCATCTTCTGTTTAACAAGACAGATGAAGAGTTCGCTTACGAGGAATGCATGAAAAAATACAGTTTGTGTATGACTTTTCAAAGACAACGGTAAGGAGAATTTTTTGTTGACCAGTGCCTCTAGACAAAGTATGACTTTCAGACTGTGTGACTTCAGTTTTGGTGACTGCTGGTCACCCTCTCGGAAATAGAGCTGGTTACCGGATTTGAGGATTATCGATTCTTCCCCCTCTCTTCGGACTTCAGATAACCCTATAATACTCCATCGCAACCTGCTCAATTCTTCCTTGAGTTCGGCTATCTTCTCGTCGGTCCAGAGTGTTCGCATGTTGTATGTTGCCAGGTACAGTCGTCGGTTTTTATTGGGGTCCACTCCGGGGATTCTCTGCACCCCTTGCCACGCCATCGCCTCGACCAATACCGTAGTCGAGGGTAGACGGGCTGCCGAGCACTCGGGGCCGTTTTTTTGTTGTGCTATTAATTTTGGTTTGGGCGGGTTTGCTGTAATCGCCACGCTTAGCAGGCGGGTTGGCGGCGATCGCAGTTTGTTTTTAAAGTGCACAGAGAACGCTACTGCCCATTCTCTGGTGTGTCCCTCAGTCACCGCTTACGACACCCACGGGAAGATATAGAATGGTGAAAATCAAACAGAAAAGAACAGTGAAGGAGTAAGAACAAACATGACTACCATTTTACCCTTTGGGTACGGAACCCTAAAATTAAAATTAAATAAACCCGTGCGAGACCAAAAAGAAAATAACGCTGCGCTGATATTCTGATAGATTTCTATCACTTGCCCTTGGCACTTGGTGCAGACCGGACCGCTGTCCATCAAATAAAGTCAAATAGAAAAAGTCTGATAGAAATCCGACGACTGACGAAACACGAAGTTTGCCGAGGGACATTAAGAAAATAATTTTACTGTACTTTCAATCGCCTATCGGTATGATATAAATCGAATTGCGTCGAGGTGTTTGGATGTTTGAGAACGCATGGCAAAGCTTGGAGGAGGTGTTTTTCCAGCAGTGTCTTTCACCTGCCATTTGGAAACATTCAGTCTGCCTAGCCTTTTCCCAACTATATTGGGGTCGGCTTCAAGTCTTACCAGATTCAGCTAAGCACCAGCGTTATACATGGACCCACTGCCTACATGACCTCCACAACCCAGTAACTAGGTAACAAGATACCCGTTGGCAAGACTGGTGTCATATCATAAGCTTCTGACTACCCGTAACGACTGTCAAAGATCTTCAAATGACAGCCGGGACCAACGGTTTGACGTGCTTTCCGAGGCACGGAGGAATCTCGGTATGTTGAAATGGTCACCCATCCACGGACTGACCTCGTCAAGCTTTGCTTAACCGTGAAGTTCAACCCGTGCGGCTGTTATTATTAAGCCAAAAGCTCCTCCATCATCATCATCTTCCTGCCCTTGTCCCGTGTTACATGGGGTCGGCGCAACACGTTTTCTTCTTCCATACCGTCCTGTCCCACGTCACGCTATCACTGACTCCCTTTTCTTTCATATCACTCCTCAAACAGTCCATCCATCTTTTCTTTGGCCGTCCCCTCTCTCTCCATCCATCCACGTTTATATTCATAACTCTTTTAGTAACATTCGTTTCATCCCTCCTCATCAGATGACCATACCAGGACAAACGGTTACCTTTCGACTTTTCTGTCACTGGCGCCACTTTCAAACTTCCTCTTATATACTCATTTCTAACTTTATCCATTCTCGTCTATCCAAACATCAATCTCAACATTCTCATCTCTGCTACATGCAATCTCTTTTCATCCGTCTTTTTCACAGCCCAACATTCTGATCCATACAGTACGACAGGTCTTATCACGGACTTGTAAATTTTACCCTTTAACTTGAGTACAATTTACAAGCAACAAGCTCCTCCATTATTAGGAAATTATGCATAGGAAACATTATGCAAAAATAAAACATTTTATTTCAGAACCGATCATGATTTTCGAATATGTGCAGTTAATAAAAATACTACACAAAAAGAAACGTTCAAGACACTTTGTGAAATGATTTATGAAAATTGCAAAAATGATGACGGTAAATACTATACAAACTTATGTACCTACTATTATTTTCTTCATTCTTATCCTTATTCTTTCTTCCTCATAAGTGTCTTAAGGCGTATATTTTCCCTAATGTTAACGCGGTACTGACCGTGCGCTCGATGCCAGAATATCAACATTGGATCTCCTTTTGGACAGGCTTGTTTGCAAAGTATTTTATGATTTACAGCCTTTAAGGGTACACTAGTCGACGGCACGAACTATTTTGTGCGCGGGGTTAAAATGCATTTTATATCATCCGACAACTCGTGCGGAAGAGATAGATGCTGTGATGATTAGTAGGAAACTAGTTCGCGTACGAATACACACTTTTGCAAATTTGTAGCGAAATGGATAATGATTTAGGACGAACCCGAGCGCGCGAAATTTTATAAACAGACCTTAGCAGTCTAGATATCATGAAAAAACGACTAAATCTATCTGTTCAAAATAAAATTATTTGCATTGTTTAACTACTAATCTATCCCTGTATAGAGGCCGGTTTGCAATTTTCCGTCTTCTTATGGTATTTATTCGCGCCCAAAAATGCGTTAAAATTAGTGTCGAAATGTGGAACTTGCAACGCTCATAACTTTCAAAAATTTATTTTTTTCACTATTTTGCTTCCATACAGGGCTAGATAATGATGAGACAAATTGATATCACTTTTTATTTTGAACTTACATCGTCAAACAGTGGAATAATCCTTAGACTACGTTTGTATGGAAGAATTTTAGACTAGTGTAACCTTAAGGAGTATGCTTGAGAAAGTAACGGCTTTACGGCTCTAAAGCGGAATAAGGCCCTTAACAAAGAAAAAGAAAGAAAGAACACATTAATCATTCATCACAACATCAATTATTTCGGGCTTTTAGCAGCAATAGAACGCTAGACTTTAGAATTTACCTCGGATATGTAAATGTTTAAAAATTTTAATGTACATGATACTCTATCATACGAAATGATGAGAACAGTTTTTTTTTAACGAAGTCGACTATTTGAATTACAATCTATTTGTTGCATTTTTTTCTCAGATACAATATCTACATAAAACTGAATATAATGTCTCGAATTCATACACGGCCCCAAAATAGACTGTTATCATCATGATACGACAGGTTACCTAACTATTACAGCCGCTGCAGGAAGTTTCACATTCTTCCACTAATTGAGCGGAGAAGAATTGCCGACATGGCTTTCCTGTTCAGTTCGGCTAATGTTTCAACTGACTGTTCTGAACTGATGAGCAAAATTGGGCTGCGTGTTCCATCCTTCACCTAAAGGAATCATCAACCTCTGTATGATCCCTCTGCGCGGTGCACATATCGTTAAAACTCAAACATAATAAGAGCTAGCAGGGCATACAACTCGATGTCTCAGAGTATTGATGACCTTGATTTGGTCTCCACCTGTGTTCCGAAACTAAAAACAATGTTATGTAAAAACTTCTTTGAAGTTCACTGAAACTTGTTCTGTCTCTTCTTTCATTCTCTACGAACTCTTGCATGTCTATTGTTTCTTGTGCTACCCTAATATTGTCTGTGAAATTATTTAATTGGTCTTCCATTACTAACTGTTTACTATCTGTATCCTAGCTGTAAGTTTTCTTAAGTATTAAAATAAAATAATAAAATACCGTGTGATTGCTGGTGACAGCCCCAAATTACCGAAGAGCTTAGATCTTTTCGGACCAGAAAGACTTAAATCCTAGGTTTTACCGTAGTTCGGGCTTTTACTGTAACACATAACGTACGAGAACACAGTTTGTGTACAATCATGTTGCAACTAATTTAACGGTACGATTGGCGCAGTGGCTAACCGATTGGCTGCATCACTGCATGTCGCGGATTCGATTCCCGCACGGAACCAAAATTTGTACGGCCTACAAATAGTTGTTATTGTTGTGTAAGTTTGGAGTTGTTTAGCTATATGTTTATGCGATTATATATGTTTGTGAACAACGTATGGGTGCATACAGAAAAAAATTGTAGCGTGGGAAACCTTTAAAAAAATAGTACATGTGAGTGAAACCGCGGGTACAGCTAGTGTCTACATTAAACATAGGCAAATAGACCAACATCCACCCCAAGGGATAAAAATCTACTTATCTAGTAAATTACTAACTCTCATTAACGCTTAGAATTGGCAATTAAGATTACCTTGACTCGGTGGAACGCAGAGCTAAGAGACTAATTGGCGACGTCAAACTGGTGGATGCCAAGCTTCACAGCTTAGCTCATCGCCGTAAGGTTGCCTGCTTGTCAGTATTCTACAGACTGTGTTTTGGCGAGTGTGCTCATGAACTCCACGACCTCATCCCACCGGCCCCCTTCTACCATCGGACATCTAGACGCACTGCAAGTTACCATCCTCACCTAGTTGCTATTCCACCAATTCGCACCAAGCGCTTCCAAACATCCTTCATAATGCGCACAGCAAAAGAGTGGAACTCACTGGCTGCGTCTGTGTTTCCGAACGCATACAACCCGAATCTCTTCAAAGTTAGAGTGAACAGGCTACTTCTGGGTAAGCTCACTCCATCGTCGACTTTGTCTCTGTCACCTCTGACCTAGACTAGAGTCAAGAGCAAACCCATCTCAAATAAAAAAAAAAACCTGGATAAGTTCAACATTCCAGAGATTAGAACCACATTATTAACAGAAATAGGAAGCTTATTGTTGTTTAATAGTTGTGCCCTCGCCGCAGTAGCAGCCTGGAGTCTAAATTTGTGCCCGGTTGACGACAAGAGGCTCGCCACCTAATACATGTGACTTATTACTTATTTACTTGATTAATTACTCACGACATGTAGGTGTAATATCAGTACAACTCTGAAGTACTCTTTGGAGAATACTTGCGTAATGATGGTATGTGGAAGTATTTGTGTCAAGCGCAAGTTCGCTCATGCATGGAGTACTAGTACTGTTCTCATCTCTGAAACGGATCTACCAAATATAGAAGTCACAGCGGATCTTTGAGTCTCTGAAGTTGGCTTTGCCAACCATTGCGCAAGAAATAGTTTGTCATCGAGTATACTGCATAGAGTAAGCGAGATAGTATGATGCGACAAACGTTAGCGAATGAAAGAGACAGCTATCTTCACCTTCAACATAGACACAAAAATAGCTACTGCATAGGGTCTTGTAGCTAATTCAGAGACACAATAATCCGTTGTGAGTTTTATACCAGCTTGAGGCACAAGAGTCGATCGAAAAGCGGGCCAAGAGCTTCATCGGCGATGAGGCGCTGGTTGATTCAAAGCTCCAGAGTCTTGAATATCGTCGCCTAGTTGCCAGCTTGTCAGTTTTATCGGTTGCATTTCGGGGAGTGTGCGATGGAATTGCACGATCTAATTCCACCTAGCCGTTTCATCAACGGACTATCAGACGTACGGCAATTTGCCATCGATACATGGTGGACATCACACCCATACGCACAAAACGTTTGGGGAACACTTTTATTATGCACACAGCTAAGGAGTGGAATTCCCTGCGGGAGTCTGTGTTTCCCTACAGCTACAATCTGGGGGTCTTTAAGTCAAGTGTGAATAGATTATTTATAGGCAAGCATGTTTCACCGTCGACCACATCATCGCTTACCATCAGGTGAGATAGTGGTCAAGCGTGAGCCTATAGAAAACAAAAAAAATATATGAAACATAACGGTCAGCACATTTATTTTCGCGAATTAATTTAACGGTGTATGGCGAAATTCTCATATTCATGAATGTAATAGTACTTTCAAACCCAGAAATAATGCTAGGGTATTAAAATTGCTTTAGCTACAGCCCAAAAACTTGTTTTTTTTTTTTTTTTTTTTTTTTATTTGTGATGGGTTTGCTCTTGACTCTAGTCAAGGTCAAAGGTGACAGAGACAGAGTCGACGATGGAGCGAGCTTACCCAGAAGAAGCCTGTTCACTCTAACTTTGAAGAGATTCGGGTTGAATGCGTTCGGAAACACAGACGCAGGTAGTGAGTTCCACTCATTCGCTGTGCGCATTATGAAGGATGTTTGGAAGCGCTTGGTGCGTATTGGTGGAATGGCAACAAGGTAAGGATGGTAACTTGCAGTGCGTCTAGATGTCCGATGGTAGAAGGGGGCTGGTGGGATGAGGTCATGGAGTTCTTGAGCACACTCACCGAAGTACAGTCTGTAAAAGACCGACAAGCAGGCAACCTTGCGGCGATGAGCCAAGCTGTGTAGCTTGGCATCCGCCAGCTCAACGTCACCAATGAGCCTCTTGGCTCTGCGTTCCACCGAGTCAAGCGCGGCAAGCTGATACTTAGCTGAGCCATCCCAAAGGTGGCTGCAATACTCCATGCAGGATCGGACTTGCGCTTTGTAAAGGGTTAAAAGCTGTCCAGGCGTAAAGTATCGCTTCACTCTATTTAGGATGCCCAGCTTTTTGGCCGCAATTTGAGCTTTGTACTCAATGGAGGCGCCGAAGTTGAGGCTGGATGTCAACTCCATGCCCAGGAGCTCGAGCCGATCAGTCACAGGAACAGACGCACCCCGAAAAGTAGGATTTTGATCGAAGATACTCCTTTTTGCGGTAAAAAGACACGCCTGTGTTTTGGTGGCGTTAAAGGAGACCAGATTGTCATCACCCCACTGGGAGACAAGGCTTAAGGTCAAATCTGTCCTTTCCACCATAGCCTCTCTCAAGGAACGAACTTCATCCACGCTGGTTCTTGCGCTGGACAAGTATCTCTCTGCAACAGTTCTGTCATCTGCGTACCCAATAATACCAGGCTGAAGTAGGTCATTGATGTGTAGCAGGAAAAGAGTTGCAGAGAGAACAGACCCCTGAGGTACTCCGGCATCAATAGCCATGAAGTCAGAGGAGCAGCCGTCAATGACCACTCGGATCGACCGTTCATTGAGAAAGTCTGATATCCAGCTACAAAAACCAGCGGGGATGCCATAAGCAGGAAGCTTACTGAGTAGACTCGCGTGCCAGACCCTATCAAAGGCCTTCGAGATATCAAGCGAAACAGCAAGTGCTTCGCCGTGTCTCTCGATGGCTTCGCCCCAGCAGTGCGTGACATACACAAGAAGATCGCCAGTTGACCGTCCCCGGCGAAAGCCATATTGACGGTCACTGAGGAGATTGTTGTCTTCAAGGTAGGTCAGCAACTTACTGTTCAGTACCCTTTCCATTACTTTGGACAAAATGGAGGTAATGGCGATCGGACGGTAATTGGCAGGGTCTGCACGGTTGCCTTTTTTGGGCACTGGTTGCACATTTGCAAGCTTCCAGGATTTCGGTACCGTTCTTTTTACAAGAGAGAGGCGGAACAAACGAGTCAACACAGGAGACAGTTCTGGCGCACACTGCCTCAGCACTCTCGCTGGGATGCCGTCAGGCCCGCTGGCTTTGTTCACGTCTAGACTGCACAATACTCTCCGTACCTCTTTAGCGTGCACAGCGATCTCCGGCATGGAAGAGTCACAGTGAGGTACAGTAAGTGGTTGCTTGGAGCCAGCGTCCAGACGTGAATTGCCAGCAAAAAGAGATGCAAATAAATTTGCTTTGTCTCTCGCAGAGTGAGCCAGCGACCCATCAGGTTTCAGCATCGGAGGTAAAGTGGGCCGACAGAAATTCGTTTCGACCGCTTTAGACAGGGACCAAAACTGTTTACTACCCGGAGGGTGCGATGCCAGCTTGGCCCCAATACGTCCAATATGGTCAAAACGTGCCCGACGCAGAACCCGCTTGCAGAACTTGGCGGCAGAATTAAAGGCTCTTTTTTTCGCGCGAACCCTACGCGCTCTAACTTTGCGGTCGCGGGCCCCGACCCAGGCTTGGTAGGCAAACTCTTTTCGGGCCTCAGCGAGGGCGCATTCAGCATTATACCAAGGTCGGGATTTGGGACCGAGCGGAATGTCGGAGAATGGAATGAAATATTCCATTCCCTGCCGAATCACATCCGCAACCGCGTCCGCACAGCTCGAGGGGTCACCCGAGGAGAAACACACATGCCGCCAAGGATAAGACGCAAAAAAGTGCCGCATCTCGTCCCAGTCTGCTGACTCGTATCGCCATACTCGCCTCGTGCCTCTAGGGCTCTCATCTGGAGGAGAGCAAGTCGAAACGGATTTCACTAGACAGTGGTCAGACGTTCCCAGCGGGGCTGAGACCGACACCGAATGACTGTCCGGATCAGTTGTCAGGAGAAGATCTAGGCAATTGGGTGTATGGCCGTCAACGTCCGGTACCCGCGTTGCCACATTCACCAGCTGGGTTAGATCTAGCGAAAGAGAAAACTTGCGGGCCTCCAACCCGGCATGGTCAGTTTTCCGGTATGGGTACAACCACTCTTTATGATGGGCGTTAAAGTCCCCCAGAAAATTAAGCTTCGCTGTTGGGTACCGTTGCTGGGCTATGTCAGCCGATTCTACGAGGCAATTAAAAAGCGCTGTCGTCTCCTGGTCACCGGAGTGCGATCGGTAGACGCCGATGTAGAGAGACTTCTCCACGCCAGTGTCCACAAGTAGCCATATGGCAGAAAAGCCCGATCTCTCAAAGCAACGGAGACGACGACAACAAATGTCATCGCGGACGTACACACAGACCCCAGCTTGCTTCTTGAACTTGTGTTCAAGAGAGTAACCCGGGTAGTTGAGGTACGCCACGTCCGACGGGGTTGTTATCTTCGTCTCCGTTAGGAAAAACAGGTGCGGCTTCTCGGTCTCGAGGTGGTGGTGGACCGGATCGAGATTAGAGTGCAGCCCCCTGATGTTAGTGAGGTGCACTTTTAGTGGGAGGAAGTGCAGCCGTTGTTTCACCTTATTCTTCTTTTTGTTGCTCATTTTGTGTTAGAGTTTTTTAGGGAAGAAGTCGAACTGTCGAGGCGCTGCTCAGTGAACCAAGTGGAACACTGTTAATTTCACATTACTATTTTATTTTCAGGTTCCTGGGGATATTTTCACGATGGTGAATGTAAGGTAGAATATGTCACCGCCTGATAAAATCGTCAACACTATAGCCGTTACAATACTTTTAACCATCTACTGTTGAACATAGGCCTCAAGCGTAGTCACAACGATCGGCCCCGGAGAGTTCTTTTTCTTATTTAGGATGTATCGATTAAATATTTCACTTCTAATTTTCAATGTTTTTTTTTTTCTGGTTCTTTTTTTTATTTTGAATCGTAGTAAAAAAGCTAACTATTTATTTTTACTTACTTTATTAAGGGCGTAAACAATGATTGTTCCTTATAAAATAATTTCCTAAATAGGACAAGTTCCTCAATATTCCACTTAACAGGTTAACTGGTAAAAAATGCCTAAAACATGAAGTCTCATCATCATCATATCAGCCGAAAGACGTCCACTGCTGGACAAAGGCCTCCCCTAGGCGTCGCCACTTTGATCGGTTTCCGTGCGTCTCGTATCCAGCGGATCCCCTCCACCAGGTTATCGGTCCATCTGGTAGGAGGCCTTCCAACGCAACGTCTTCCGGTTTGTGGTCGCCACTCCAGAACCTTTCAGCTCCATCGGCCATCAGTTCTGTGCCCTGCCCACTGCCACTTGAGTTTGGCAATTCTTCGAACTATGTCGGTAACCCTGGTTCTCTTGCCAGTGATGACATATGGCCCTGAAACGTAGTCGCTCACAATGGGCCTTATCAGAAAGCTTACAGTCACCCAAAGGGCAATGGAGAGGGCTATGCTCGGAGTTTCCTTGCGTGATCGAAACATGAAGTCTGCCTCTGTGCAATTATGAGCGTTTTTGAATTCTTAAGTACACAAAAACAAGAGCAAACTAACAGAAAACTATTCGCCAACTCATTCTCATACTGATTACTTCTATGAGAAATATTTGTAAGTGAAAATTCCACAGAAGGACCCTTGTCTAATCCCTGAATATTTTTTTATTTGTTTATTGGCTGAACTCTCTCCAACTCATTCTCAAAATTAAAATCTATACTCATAATTATAAAGATGTAAAATTTGTACCTAATAAAGCCGGTATTCCATATGCTCATGCCCATGCTCAACTCAAACTGGAAATGGACAGTTGTGATTGGTTGGTTCCTTTTTTGACATTAATGTGCTCAAATTCATGATCCATGATCAAGATTTTGTGTTAAAAGAGTTCGGTAACGTTTGGGGCATATAGTATCTTGGACTTGAGCACATTAATGTCAAAAAAGGAACCAACCAATCACAACTGTCCATTTCCAGTTTAAGTTGAGTTGAGCATGAGCATCTTGGAATACTGGCCATGGTTTTAGGAGGTAATCTTCGAATCTCCTCATCCGATTTAAACAATTCTTTCACTAATAGCGAGCTACACAATCGCTGAGTGTCGTAGGCTACTTTTAATCCCGAAAAGTAAAAATCTTTTTAAAACAAGCTTCTAATGTACTAAAAAGTACGAAATGTAATATGAATACATATTCAATGAGTTCAAACACAGCGGTGATACCTTGTCTGGTTGAGAAGTTGCTATGGTCACCTTCCGGCTTTATCATGAGCCAAGATCCATTGTACCATATTACTTCAATGTTTTCGAAGTTACATCAGAACATCAAGCAAGCATCAAGAGCATCAAGTTTCAGCTTATTCGGATGCCAGGAAGTACTTGAAAAATCGATCACTAGTTGCCGGACATAAATACGAAAGCAAGATAATATGAATCTAATAAAAATAACGGGTCTTAAAGCAAGAAAGAAAAAACTATTTATTTGTGGCCCGCACAAGAGATACGAGATAAGCAAAACACAAACAATAATAAAAAAAATACAACCGACTTCCAAATAAAAACACTACAAAGTGAAAAATAACTTCAATTTCGGCAGTCGGTGTTCCTGTTTTCGTTTCTTCGTTTTGACACCGACTTCCGAAATTGAAGTTATTTTTCACTTTGTAGTGTTTTTATTTGGAGGTCGGTTGTAATTTATTGTAAATATGATTTTTATTTTCACTCTTTAGTTGTGGTACATAATGGACCAGTTCTAAAGGTCCACCAAAGTTATGCCAGAATAGATTAACCCAATAACATGAAACTTAAACAAAACCGGTGAAATGAGAGTATACCAGGGTGAACTGTTCACACCTGCGTACCCCTTTAGAGCGTACCAGTGTGATGTTATGTTATGAAATGGTGTAAACAATAAACAGACATGCGATTGCAGCTATCCCGAGTGATTTGCCATATTTTATTGAAGAGTACTGATGTATATCTCCGAAGTTCTTCATTAGATCTTAATGAAAATAAATGGAACCACATGATAAGCTTACAAATAAAAAAATAATCATCAAAATCAGTTTACCAAGTAAAAAGTTCTGAGGTAACAAACATAAAAAAAATACAGTCGAATTGATCATCTCCTCCTTTTTGGGAATTCGGTTAAAATAAAAATAGATAACCCTGTGCGAGACCAAAAAGGCTCCTATCTCAGCATATACACGATATTAAAAACTCCTACGGGTACTACTAATCTACTTATTTGAAAATCCCACGCAGGCACCCTCGTCCAATCCTTGAATATTTGACCGGATTATTGGCTAAATAGCTGAAAGTATTCTCTTTGAAGCTAACAAGAACAAAGGAAAAATTCCACATCAACCCTTTCTAGTTTTAAGTCAAGTTTCGAACTATTTCTTGAGTTTGTAATTACTTTTGACATTGGTAGTTTTAATTGCTTTCTCGTTGGTTGGCAAGGGGTACTGTTGAGCATGAGATCCTTAATAAAAAAATTTGGGACGGGAAATCATCCAATGACTTCTCCCGCTCCTGGTGAAGCGGGATGGCGTGTCAGACTTTTACTGACTAAACCCACCCATGTTCCTTCAGTTGCTTGAGCCAGGGCCGCGGTAACTCTTTTTCAAACTTATCCGCGACCCAGACAGGCATCGGCTCTAGCGGACCCCGTCAGTTTTGCTGACATCTCTCTCAGGCGACTCGGGCCTGGTCATTATCGGACGGCGAGCTACCCGCTACTCGCAGTCCGCAAGCCCACGACTACGGTTGCCGGGAATCGTCTTGCGACTCCCGTCGCCCGGGACGTCTCCTGCGGTGGCTAAGTGTGTGTGTCTCCATTGCGTCACCCTCACCCGCGCCGCCTCCTCCTTCGCGAGCATTACTGCTTCGCAGAAGGAGGTTACAGATTCCTATGCCCTCTCGCTCCGTACCATGGCCTGAACTAGGGACGGACCCGAGAGGTCGCTTCCGCCGATCACTTCCATGAGGACACGGCGTTGCTCCGCCCAAGTGGAGCAGATCTCCATCGTAAGCTCCACCGTGTCCTCCGGGTGATCCACAAAATGGTGACACCCAAGTCTTTCCTCTGCTTATCCTGAATAGGAACCACCCAAAACAGCCGTGTCCCGAGAGGACCTGCGTCAGGCAGAAGGAGAGGACGCCACGGCGCCTCTCAAGCCACTCCTCAAAGAGGGCCCCTCTATCGCCTCAATTGTGGCGTGCCCATGAGCATGAGGTCCTGGGTTGGATTCCAAGGTCGGGCAAAGTGTTAAAAGGTTATCTATCTGCAATTTCTCAGGAGCAGAGTCCAGAGTTTGGATTTGTGCCCGGTTGATGACAATTTTTATTTTTAAACTTTGCCCCAAAATAGGAATTGGCTGGATCCCTGTTACATGGAACTTAAACATAACTGGAATAAAGTCTGTACCACAGTTGCATCTTTGTCCAACCCTTAGAGTAAACATGCGTGATATAATGTTCAAAATTACTTGGCCAATTGGTAGTTTTATATACAAGTAAATATTAAAAATTGCTAAAACTCCCGGCAATTTTTTTTTCTATTATTTTTTATCTACTTAATTTATCTGTATCAGTAGTAGACGCGCTTCGATCAACAATCAATCGAACACGTAATTATGACCCGATATCTTGCGAAAATACCCCGATACAAACAGTAAATAGCCCATAACTTTTGAACGGCTGAATCGATTTTCATCAAACATAGCTAAGAGCACTTTCGATAATGTCACCTTTCAAACAAAATCAAAGTCGTTTCATCCATTTAGGAGCTATAATGCCACAGACTGATACACAAATACACAGGTACACACGTCAAACTTATATAACACTCCTCTTTTTCCATCGGGAGTTAAAAACAGTCTCATCATCTGCCTGCCTTTTCCAAACTATATTTAAAAACAGTCTCATCATCTGCCTGCCTTTTCCAAATCATATTTGGTTTGACGATTCCAACGGCATGAATAATAGAATTTTTATCCCCCGATGGAAAACTTATAACACCCCTCGTGTTATAAGTTTGAAGTGTATATCTGTGTATTTTTGTATCTGTCTGTGGCATCATAGCACCTAAACGGATGAACCGTTTTTGATTTAGTTTTTTTTGTTTGAAAGATGACTTTATCGAGAGTGTTGTTAGCTATGTTTGATGAAAATCAGTGCAGCTTATTCAAAGTTTTGTGCATTTTACTGTTTGAATCCGGGTATTTTTGCAAGATATCGTGTCACATTTACCTCTTAGATAGATATTAATTATGTTGTTTAAAAAGCATGAAATAAAAATAGAGGTTTTTTTTAAATATTTAAATTTTACTTGTACATGGAGTGACTACAGCAGTGGAGGCCCAGTGATAACTACCCCGATTTACTTAGGTTCGAACTCAGGCAAGCACCTTACTTTGTGTAAACTATTTCATTATCATCACAATTTAAAGAAATTCGACAAAACGCAATGGGTGCGCGTGGAGGATTGATGCCCATTCCCTCCATAGAGAGGAAGCATGTATACCCGCAGTGGGACCGTTAAAAGGATGATTATGCTCTGTTATGCTGTGACTAATTATTTGAGCGCCACAACGCAATTATTTGATAACATTAATGAAAATCTTTCAATAGTAAAATAATTTAATTTAGAACGCCTTATAATTAATTTATAGCAATGTTGTATTTCTTTAACATCTAGATTGCTTGAATAGACTCCATTCTGAAAATAAATTAGGATTAAATTAGTTCGTTGTTAAATAGTACAATAAGGTTATCACCAACCTAAGGCCTGTGGCATTCTATCAATGATAGCAAGGTTAGCGATTGGTAAAATGTCAAAAATGTATAGGAATGTTAAACGCTATCAAATTGTCACGTGATCAATCCGTCACATTTTGGCATTTCAAACATCACCAAGGCTGACATCAAATGACACTTATAGAGCCTCTGCATTACTGTCAACTGCTGGAGATAGACTACCTTCTCAAATTTAATAGGTCATTTAACTTCTCAAACTTTGGTTATTCTTAAGCTACTGTCTCTCGAATATAGTCTTTATGATGCTTAATCGGCATGTCCTAGAACCAAAAATTCGAAGTGTGAAATGTGACATTTACCAAACCGCACTGGGCCCGCGTGGTGGATTACGGCCCATCCCCTCTCATAGAGAGGAGGCCTGTGTCCCAGCAGTGTGAACATTAATAGGCTGATGATGTGATGTGATGCTTAATCGTCGTCTCAAGAACATGTTTATCAAAATCTAATCATCAGTTCGACAGCTTGCCACTTCAGCCAGCTTCTTCTGTGAGCTAGAGAACTTTAATTCACACTGTTTCCTTATCAAACAAGAAATGTTCACTTACGTCGCCAACTGTTACAGTTTTCATATTCCATTTCACAGTAGTTATCAAAAGTTTTATAGTATCCATCGTAGTGTCGAGCGCAAATCACATTACGCCTGAAAAAAATCGGTTTCTTTAACCGGCATTTTATCATTCGCATCATTTTTGGGTCAAAATAAAAAAAAAGTCTGCGGCTGCTGAACGCAACGACAAAATTTTCAAAAATAGGTCGATTGTTATGAAAAGAGCCGTAATCGCTGGACTAGTAAATAGAATCGCCCGATTAGCCCAAAACCGTTCTATTCATTATGGAGCCCACAAATTTGTCCTGAAATTATAATAATTATTAATTCTTTTATTTCAAGCGACAGGGCTCATATAAAATAAAAAATGAACTAGGTTGGGTAATTTATAGTTTTACATTTCCTGAAAGAGCAGTGGTGGAGCTCGTCGCTAAATAATAACAGCCGCACGGGTCGATCATAAAGGTTAAGCAACGCTTAACGAGGTCGGTCCGTGGATGGGTGACCATTTCAACATACCGAGTTTCCTCCGTGCCTCGGCAAGCACGCTAAGCCGTTGGTCCCGGTTGTCATTTGAAGATCTTTGACAGTCGTTACGGGTAGTCAGAAACTTGAGATCTGACACCAGTCTTGCCAAGGGGTACCGTGTTACCCAGTTACTGGGTTGTGGAGGTCAGATAAGCAGTCGCTCCATGTAAAACACTGGTACTTAGCTGAATCCGGTGAGAATGGAAGCCGACCCCAATATAGTTGGGAAAAAGGCTAGGCAGATGATGATGAAAGAGCAGTGGTGGCCCAGTGGTATCGGCCGCGACTTACAAGTTGTAGGTCGTGGGTTCGAACCCAGGTAAGCGCTTTACTTTGTGTAAATTATTTCATCACCACTGCTCTCAAAACGGTGAAGGAAAACATCGTGAGGAAACCGGCATGTCCTAAAACCAAAAATTCGAAGACATGTGACATCCACCAACCCGCACTGGGCCCGCGTGGTGGATTACGGCCCATTCCCTCTCACAAAGAGGAGGCCTGTGTCCCAGCAGTGGGAACATAATAGGCTGATGATGTGATTATGTGATTTCCTGGCTTTGCTTCCGTGGTCTATGTAGGTCAAAAAATATTGCTGTATATAAATTGTTAATTATATACAGCAATATTGTAGTTTTCTATCAATCAAAAAATATTTGCGAGTGGTTCAGAATTTCCAGAGATGGCCTTTTTCAAACATTGATTAACAATGTTTAACTGTTTATGTAGGCTCAGCTTTATTTGTCTTAACTATTAGTTCACGACGACGCAACGCAACGCAATAATGAGGCATTGGCCTTAAACGTTACTTACTTGTAATACCTAGGACACTTGTCAAGGAAAGTTATACATCCATGGTCGATCAGATCCGCCTTTTGAAATATGGTTTTCTTGGGATAGTATATAATTCTCCAAGGTCTTGGGTAGCTTGCATTCGCGTAACTGGTCCTGCTCTCGCCATGTGTTACCATCAGTACTAGAATTCAAACCAGATAGGAAAATAAAGAGATTATCAAACAGACAGAGGTCCAAACAATCTGCCTAGCATTTTCCTAACTATATTGGGGCCGACTTCAAGTCTAACTGGATGTAGTTAAGTACCAGTATTATATATGGAGTGACTGCCTATCTGACAACCCAGTAACTGGGTAACGAGTTACAGTATTTGTCATAGTGCTCACACTTTCTGTTGGTTTCACAATCACATTTAAAAATATTAAAATCTTTACCTAGCTTATCAATACAATATTTTTGGTACACATTTATTTGGGCTGTGGTGCGTTTGCCCCATTTGATATTATTAAGGTGGTCACGGCAGACGGCTAAGGCCGTGTCAGTAGTCATGCACGTAATATCACAAACAATACGCAAGGGATAATGATCAGACCACGTGACGTCATATATGACGTCCGCCGCTATCACAGTGTCCCATGCCGCCCTTTGGCAAAACAAGTGTCAGATTGCCTGGCTTTTGACTATACGTAAGAACTGTAAAATTTGTATAAATGACAGCCGGGACCTCAACAGCTTAATGAGTCGTCTGGCGTAACAGACACAATAGAAAAACAATTAACCAGATTCCTTATGGTCTTGCGCCGGCTGAAAGGTATGTGCTTTCCGAGACATGAAACTAATGCCATGACAATAAAATAACCTTATGTTACTCTACAACAGCTTTTTTTATTGGTTATAATTAAAAACGTCTGTAAAGATGGAAGCACGAGAGTGAAACGCCAAGAACGGGTGATTTTAAAATGTTTTGGTTTCTAGAAAACACTAAATTCTAAATTTAATAAAATCTTTAGTAAAAGTATTGTACTACTCTAATCTTTAACACACTTTTTATAAATATTTATAAACGCTATCATATTTTATATACAAAAGCGAGCTGTACTCCAAATTGGGTTATAGCTCGATTGTTCGGCAAATATCGTGTTACATAGTCGTTAGGTAAGGCCAATGGTCTCATAGCCAAGAGCCTCGATGGGCATCTCAGGACGTTTGTATCTATACATAGGTATCGGTAATGGTAAATCGATACGTCTTGATCTTGATATGGATCGTATTGAAAGGAGGTTTCCCTTTTATGACTCTTTGGAGCCTTATCCTGCTGATGTTAAAGATTAAAATCTGTTTTTTTTGGCAAGAGAATAGAAAACGATGAGAATGAAAAATAAAACTTCGTTTTTTTCTTTCACAACTACGCCATTCTTGACCTCAATAAAAAAACAATGGCACGAGCATGTCCGGGGGATGAAGTTGCTCGCGTCCGTAGGACTTACCATCTTTCCTGACTACACGTGTCCCCCGGGTGGTGCCAAACGAGCAACAACACCGAGTATCGAGCGGCGGTCAACTAATTCGAATACTCGACCAATCAAAGGCAGGAAATGGCCTCTGAATTTCGGAACACCTACGAGGCTTGGCTTAATTGTCTGGCCTCTGAGGAAGAAAACCTCGCTACAAAGAGAAATAAATAAATAACCCCAAATCCTAAGGTGGGCAACATGCCGAGAGGATGTATGACTGGTGGGTAATCAGTCTCTAACGCCAACCTCAGTGGAACGGGCAACCACTGTTGTATTTGCCTTCTCCTGGGAAAAGGCGTCACCCCAGGTAGCGACCTTAATTCGTCCTCACTCGTGGGAACAAAATGAACAATTTAAATACCTTTGAAAATATGCTAAAATTAGATAAGAACAACTCAAAAACTTTGACTCAACAACTCTTCCACAAAGGAATGTTTATAAATCGGCCAAGATCAAGTTCCTTTAGCGGAACAACTAATCAAGACAAAGTGACCATTGATCTATCAGATGAAACAGATAGAGAATCCGAAGAACCACAGTTCACAGAAGTGCACTATGGCAAAAGGGAAAGATCCAGCCCAGACGCAATAATGCGTAGCCAAAAACAAACAAAATTGTGTTACTGGATAGCAGCACCAGCAGTACCAACATCCAATAGTTTCACAGGGCTCGAGGATATAGAGCAAGCAGATAAACCTGAAATACAAGCACCAAAATCTATAAGACCCCCATCACTGTTTATTGACGGCGTCAAAAATATCCAACATTTACTAAAATTACTAGAAGAAGTTGCAAAAGGAGAGTATGAAACTAAAGTAATAAGAAGCGACAGAGTTAAAATACAATGGAAAACAGCCGAATCATACTCCACTATTTACAAAGAACTGAAGGCTAAAGACAGACACAGAATTCTTCAGTTACCAGCCTAAACAAGATCGCAGCTTTAGAGTGGTGCTAAAAAAATTACACGCATCGACAGATAAAGAAGAAATAAAAAAAAGCTATTGAGGAGCTTGGCCATAAAGTAAAAAAAGTCTGGAACATCCAAAACTCAAGAACAAAACAGGCGTTACCAATGTGGAACATCGAACTAGAATCCCGTGAAAATAATAAGGACATATATAGCGTAAAATCTCTATTACACTGTCGCATATTGTTTGAAGCACCCAGACCTAAGCGAGTAATCCCTCAATGCACTAATTGCCAAGATTATAATCACACACAGAAGTTCTGTAATAGAAAGCCCAGATGTGTTAAGTGTGCAGGTTCGCATCACACTTCACAGTGCCCACGGAAAGAAAGATCAAACCAGGTTAAATGCTTCCTCTGTGAGGGAAACCACCCAGTCAACTACAAAGGCTGTACGGTCTACAAGGAGCTGTTGAAAGTCCGATATCCTCCCCCAATCACCCAACACAAAAGTAGACCTACGAGCGTTGAACAAGCACCTACAAATAAAACAACAAATAACGGAAAATCGTATGCATCAGCCACAAAAGAACTCCCCAAACAACCTACGACGCAAACCATTAACGTCGGAAATGACAACCAAAAAACCAACGAATTCAAAGTCATTACAGAGACACTTGTTGCCCTGATGAACCAAATGCTAATTATGACCCAAACGTTAACCGATCTAATCTCAAAAATGTCATTACATTCACAGCACTAAAATTAGGTGTATGGAATGCTAATGGCTTGTCAAATCACTCGGAAGAGTTAAAAATATTCCTTAAAATTCACCACTTAGATGTTTTACTAATCTCAGAAAGTCATTTCACATCCAAAAGCTACTTCAAGATTCCTTGATACAATATGTACCACACTAACCACCCTGACAACAAAGCACATGGAGGATCTGCTGTACTCATCTGGTCTAACATCAAGCATCATGTACTACAAGACTACTGTAAAAACTACATACAAGCAACAAACGTCGTAATAACGGACTGGATCAGTTACAGTATCGGCCCTCTACTGTCCGCCGAGATTTACTATCAAGGAAACGGAATTTAATGACTTTTTTCAATCCCTTGGAGACAGATTTATTGCGGGAGGTGACTATAATGCCAAGCACACGTTTTGGGGTTCTAGGCTTGTTCTACCCAGAGGGTGAGAACTCTTTAAATGCATCCAAACAAGAAATATGAACGTGATATCGTCTGGTCAACCCACTTACTGGCCAATAGACAAAAGAAAAATCCCAGATGTTATCGATTTTTGTGTCAGCAAAGGAATCGTAAATAACAATATATTGTGTCGGAGTTGCTGGGACCTAACCTCAGACTACTCTCCAATCATAGTAGAACTACACAATACCGCCCAAGAATGCGCCAAAAAATGCGTTCTGCATAACAAAAAAACTAACTGGCCCCTATTTCGAGAGCTCATCGACAAAGCATTCCAGGAACCAGTTAGTCTAAAAACTGAAGACGAAATAACAGAAGCTGTTCTGTACTTCAACAACAGTGTGCAGGATGCAGCCTGGTCTTCAACCCCACCACTACCACAAAGAAGCACGGACAACTATGTAGCGCAACATATATTGGATAAAATTATCCAAAAAAGAAGAATGAGGAAGCACTGGCAGCAAAGCAGAGACCCTGGTGTGAAAAAACAACTCAATCACATCAACAGACAGCTGAAACACATTTTAGACAAGGATCGTAATGACGGATTTCATCATTATCTCACTGGCCTGGGTGCTACTGCTTCCTCAGATTATTCATTATGGAGAGCCACTAGAAGACTGAAACGGCCTGTTAGTGTTTCTCCTCCTATAAGAAAATCTGACGGAAATCCTGTGCACGGACGGACCAAGTGAAAGCCGAAACCTTCTCAGAACATCTCTTAAAAGTCTTTATTCCTCATCCATATGAAGGCTCTCCAGTAGATGCCGCAGAAATTACTGACTATTTGAATACTCCTAAAACTACGGAGGAAATGCCCTTAAAATTTACAAAGACAGAAGTGGCCCGAATCATAAAAAAATGGACCCAAAAAAGTCACCAGGATACGGCCTTATTACAAACCGCATATTACAAGAACTACCAGAATCTGGCATAGCTTTTGACAAGACTGCAGTTCTTTCCCCTGGAGTGGAAGGTTGCGCAAATTATAATGCTACTGAAACCAGACAAACAACCAGAAGAAGCAAAATCATATAGACCCATAAGACTGCTACCTATCCCATCCAAAATATTTGAATCTCTACTGCTGCAACGAATTCTACCTATACTCAAAGAAAAAGGATTAATTCCTGACCATCAGTTTGGGTTCCGCAGTAAACATGCCACTGTCGACCAAGTGCACAGACTAGCAAATAAGATCATGGAATCACTGGAGGCAAAGTCTTACTGTACCAGTGCATTTTTGGACATATCTCAAGCGTTTGACCGCTTTAGGCATGCAGGTCTGCTTTTTGAATTAAAAAACGCACTACCAGATCACCTGTACGGAATACTAAAATCATTCCTACAACAGCGCCACATCATAGTACAAAGTGGGGAAGCACTGTCTGATCTTTGTCCCATACAGGCAGGAGTGCCCCAGGGTAGCGTACTGGGTCCCATACTCTACTTACTGTTCACTGCAGACATGCCGACATCCGAATCACTAACTACTGGAACCTTTGCTGACGATACCGCCATACGAGCTGCATATAGTGACCCAAAAATTGCCTCACAAATACTCCAAGAAGGACTAAATGACATATCAGATTGGCTTAAAAAGTAGCGGATAAAAACGAAACCAAATCAGTGAATGTTACGTTTACTTTAAGAAGAGGATCCTGTCCTCCAGTCACACTAAACAACATTGAAGTCCCACAAGCAGATCATGTGAGATATCTTGGATTGCATTTAGACAAAAGACTAACCTGGCAAAAACATATTTTCACTAAGAGGAAGCAACTTGGTATCCAAACACGAAAACTTTAACGGCTCATGGGGCGAAAGTCTCAGCTATCTCTTGAAAACAAAATACTCTTGTACAAGGCAATACTGAAGCCCATCTGGACGTACGGAATCCAATTATGGGGCACCGCATCTCACTCAAACATAGAAATCATACAGAGGTTTCAAAATAAAGTTCTACGTATGATAACCAACGCGCCCTGGTTTGTACCCAACAAACTACTACACCGTGACCTACGAATGCCCACTGTGGAGCAGGAAATCGTACGCCATACCAATTCATATAAAGAACGAATCCAACAACACCCAAATACTCTGGCTCGGCCACTAATGGAGAATCACAACAAAACGCGTCGATTAAAGCGCAAAATACCTAAAGACCTAATCCAATCACAGTAAATATATCTACTATCTAAACAATGAGGATGTTACACAGGTCACATACTGAGCGAGCCAGCGATAGCACCAACAAACATACTGCTGAATGTCCCATGAAGGAGACAGTTTGTAGTAAATAAAAAAACAAAAACAAAAAAAAACTAGCATGCCCAGATGATGCCTTTTGCAAGCTGTTGGGATCTTTCTACAAACGATTTCTCGAGACGGTGCATGGGTGTATGTTATAGGGAAACGTCTCATTATATAGAATACAAGTAATAGAGATCTTACTGTGCAAGCTGTTAACCACTGTCTAAACTATACAAGGTGATACCTTCAAGACCGTCAAACTATTTTCAAGCAAAACAACTCTGGAAATGCGAGTAAACAGTGGTTAAGTGACATTCTAAGATCAAAAGCGTCGTGATAGCGAATAACGTCAAATGTGTATGTAATGCCAAGCACTACCGACATGTCATGAAATTAAACCCTGGTATTCCGACCATTGCTATCTCTTAAGGAATTAAACTTTCTTTAGAGACTCACGAGAAACAGTTTTGATATTATTAAATTTATCATCCTTACATAACCAAGCTGAGTAAAAACATCTATGAATGCACTTTTGGCACATAATAATTACGTCCACGATCCAAATAGATCGGTTAATTGATTCTCCTGCCAGTATAAACTAGTTACAATGTAAGTATACTCGTACACTAAAAAGGCTTTATCAGCAAAGAAATCCACGATTACTTACGCAGTAAAAACAACACTGAAATATAGTGTAGCATGATTTGCACACGTCTTGTTCGACCAATAATTTTTATGTAGGTTCTACTATTTTTACTGTCAAGAACTCAAAACATACAATGTTATGTAAGTACAATTTCTAATCTTAACAACGTTACGTTACAATTATTATTATTTTGAGATAAAATACTCCGTGAAATTACTTTTCGAGATTATTAAATTCCTATTTACACGTTTACCTTTGAAACAATAATTTACCTTTGTATATGGAATGATCTCTAAAGTACTACCACGTTGGTCTCGTGATTGACATCGCTCCTGCATGAGATTATTGCTATGTTCGATACCCGGGTGACAGTGTATAGCGGAGTTTTCCCATCAGAAAATTCTCATTACCAACCTTTTCTTTTTAGCGACAAATGCTTAAGCATACTGCAATACCACGGGGAGATAGCGCAGTTATGTGGGACTCCAACCCACTAAAACTCCACGGTGTCCTCCTGGGTCGCTTATAGCAGGACCGCGAACCCGCCGCAGCTGTCCGTTACCGGACCTTCCTCTGGGGAGTACCCCCCATCACCGGCACACCAGAATACACTGTGTGCCGTGACCACTCCAGGGACCAAACGAGTACATGGGTGCCAGACGACCCCGTGTAAGGCACCCATGGTCCCTTTGTGACGGTTCAAGGTCAATAGCCCCGCCACTATTTTTTGGCCGCAAGAGACCCATCTCTCCCAAGAACAGCCAACGATATACCGACACTCCTCCTCCCCTGCGGGCCACCACGTCCGCCATCAGACGGTGGTGACCCCGTCCAGACCGCGGAAAATAGGTGGAGCGGCGCACCGCAATAATGGCAGTCCTCTCCTGCCGCGGCTACCCTCAGCTGTGATATAGTATGGGTTTGGGAGGCCCCATACGACATCGTGGCCCGCCTCAGTTGTGATGTCGCCCAGGCAGCACCGCAACCTGCATGTTTGCCGCTACGTCGTTGGCTTATCGGCAAAAGCCCTGACGAGCGGCCCCTCCTTGGGTTCCTGTTCGCTTTACCGTGGGCGAACAAGCCACGGTTACTGACCCCCCCCTTCCCCCCTCCGCCTCGACAATGTGGGAATCCACCGGGGTTGGAGTAGGGGAGTCTGGCTCACCACAAATTAAATGAGAATTAAACGTAACTAGTGAAATGCGAGTGCATACAAATTACTCGACTAACAAAGCCTTCTTCTTCTAAATCCATGATGATTTTTATTATAAAAAGAAAAACTTTGAATTAATTTAATTTTATTAAACATAGGCTATTTTAAAATGTAACTTATTTTTATTAAACACATGTTATTTTAATAAGCCATTTTATAATACTAAACTTCAGAATATTTTTCCAAAATTTTGTCAGAACTTGCTAATGTTAAAATGAACGAATAAAACTTGATGAAACTGAACAAATGCATGAAACTTATTGACAGATATAAGAATGTCCATCTATCTTATAAGATCGCTCTTCATCTAATCTTCTTCACTCGAGCTATGAACCAATCCCTTGGCTTTGGTAAGGACGTCTACTGCTGGTCCAGCACTGATGACGGCGTCGCGAACTCTCTGGCCAACTCCCTCCTGAAAAGAACAAAAATAAATGTTAGTAACAATGAAAACATTATATCTATAAACAATTAGTCATAAAAGGGTTGGGAATAGTTGTTCCCATTTCCTCAGATGTGTAAGACCCATTTGAAAGGAGCGTGGCTTTTACCACAAATCGTTCACAAACTCAGAGCCTGCAAAGTACTACGGCCTATCTGGATTTTAAACCCATAACCATACGTACTATCACACAAAACAGGTTGTCTAAAAAAGATACAATTTAATCAAAATATTAGAATTTAAAAGATTCTTTGGCAAAACCTTTAAAGGGAGGGGATGGAACTTTTAAAGTTTTCTCAAAGGAAAAATCTTATTCGTTAAAATCAAGTCTATCGTTTTTTTATTTGTTTCAACAAAAGTTATATGAGTGGGTATTAGGTATTATACAAATCTTCTGCCAAACTGCAGGACAGTTTTTCGGCAGTGTGCCCGTGAATACAGCTGTTAGTTAAAACAAAATTATTAGGTACATCTCAAAGTTAAGGGAACACATAGTTTTATTATGATACATCTAAGTCTAGTCTCTAGGTCCCTCTAAAAGAGAGGAGGCATGTGTCCCAGCAGTGGGAACGTAAAGGCTGATTATGCTATAGCTTGTGGGCCCATACAAGACAACTCGTGGTCGTAGTGACGTAGCGATACTTGGTCGAGAACTGTGTCCAGCTGTGGACATCGTTCGGCTGAAATGGTGATGATGCTTGGAAAATAAAAAAAAAACTTACAATTTCTTTGAAAAAATCCCATGCTGATGCTGTAGACATGATGACGAAGCAAACGCACAAGAAGATAACAATTTTAGAATTCATTTTAATTTAATTTATTTTTTAAACTTGGCTTGAAAAACTACTGTGCACCTTTTGTAGTGTCTTGGTTGAAAAGCGTATGTGGAATGATGTATCTGGAGTAAACTTTTGCTTAAATACTAACTTTAATGAAGTCCTCGATGTTAAATCATTATTACCAAGAAAGAAAATAACTCTGCCATTCAAAAATGACTCTTACTTACTAACGATAAGCCAGATTTTCCTGTTTCTTACATTCCTCACCCCATGGTAAAGGAAAAATGATCTTAAAGTTTACACGCGTAAGAGTTATTTTAGAATGTAACTTGTAAAATGCACGAGATAATAAGTGCATAAGGTGAGTAACCATTACAGGCCTTAGAAATGGGAAAACCACTGTATTGTGAAGTACCTATGAAATTATATTGAGCATTAATATTATCAAAATATTTAAATAGGACTTTTTTTTAACGACGATTAATTTACTAAATAAAGCTTGGGTGCTCAGTAATAAGGTAATAAATGTGATAAGTAGAGTCCAACAGCCTAATTGCGTAATTGCGTAAACTCATACTATCATACTTGAACAGGCTTTAGTATGAATTCGGGCGCACGGTTGGCGCAGTGGTTGAGTGATTGACTGCTGCGCTGCTTGTCGCGGGTTCGATTCCCGCACGGTACAAATATTTGTATGATCTACAGATAGTTGTTCCGGCTCTGAGTGTTGTGTATGTGAGATTATATGTTTGTAAAACGCACCCACGATACAGGAAGAAATTCCTAGTGTGGGGCAACGTTTAAAAAAAAAAAAGCAAAAAAAATCCCTAGTCCCTTCCTTTCCTTTATCTTAAAATTTCGAATTCGCCGCCAAAACGCACTCCTACATCTGCGAGTGCAGCAAAGACTATACCTCAACTGCGCCATCTGACGGCCGGCGGTAAAAACATTCAGTAAGAACTCGATTTCAACGCCAGCCGGCTCAAATGACGCGAATGAAAACTATCGTGAAATGAGACTAAGTGGACAATTGTATTGATCACCCGACTCCAAGAATTGTTACAAGTATCCTGTAAGTACCTTAATACCTCATTATGTCCTTCAGCGTGTTTTTGTAGGAATAATTTCCTCAAGCCACGTCCTTGGTTAGACGTTAGCACATTCAATACTCATTCATGAGATCAAACCCTTTGGTTTGACCTCATGAAAAAGTATTCAACACAAATTCTCAAAACACAACAAATTCACTTTTAATAAACTTTACCTCTTTTATTGGTGAATATACTCCTTACGAAACCAATAATTTTTGGCAACACCTAGTTATTTAAAGAGTATTTTGAATACTTTTGCATGGGGTTAAATTCTTTGCTTTGCCAAATTCACTTACGCATTTAGGTTGCAGATTAGATGCAACTTAAAAATCTCGAAATACGCTTCAAAAATAGTTGTTTTAGTTAAAATACGCAATAACCGGTTCGCCTCCTTGCATCGTGTTCCTCATTACTGAGGGTCGTGATTCCCCAGTCTTCGTGGAAACAACTTCTCCTTCACCAATTTGCGCCATCTGCTTCTGTTTTTGTCTTTGTCAATAACCGGTTAAGAGGGGCTAAATATTCAAATGCGTAAAAATGGTCGAAAGCATTTAAAGTTTATCAACAGTCTTACTATACTAAAAGCAATCGACGGACGGTCGATCAATTTCATCGATCAATGATCAATGGAGGATCGATCGATTAGTGTAGTAACACCTTATCACTGCTAGAGGCAGTAGGGCCAATCCATCTGCTTAGCCATCTTTCAACTATAGCTTCCAATCTGACCGGCCGCAGCTGATGCTAATTAGGGTACAGGCATACAGCCCTGATGTATTCATCAAATTTATGAAAATGAAAAATGTGTTACCTGTACCTATATATGTACCTTTAAATGTCTTTTTTTCCTAAGTGCCAACACCGGGATCCGGATGCTGTCTAAGATTTATATCACAAGACTAGAGCTCTGATACAGTTAGACAAGGTTCCAGCAGACCGAGAAGAGAGAATAGCGGGACTCCTTGGATAGCTTCCTCGAGAATTGGCGTGGATTGAAGCACAATATTGCGTGATCTTTTTCTCTTTTTAGGGTTCCATACCCCAAGGGTTCAAACGGGAGCTCCGTTTTTATTGCTGTCACTCACGTGTCCGTCTGTCTGTCGTCTGTGACACAGGTTTACAGCCATGCGGTTGGAGCTACAGTCTTCAAATTTTCGCAGTTGCGTCTTGTTGACTCAAAGCCATACAAGTTGTATTTTTTAAAATGTTTTAATGAGGATTGGGAGCTCCATACAGAAAAAGGGGGCGACACGCAGAGCAGCAGCTATTCACTTAGACAGTGTGCCAAACATGCTGAATTGTGAGAACCTTTTCCCAGGAGTAGAAAATTTCAAACTAAAAAAGCTAAGTCAATATAGTTTAGGATTCCTTTAGACAAAGAATATACCACATGAGAAACACTTCAAATGTACATCACACTACTACAACTACATGTACATCTAATGCTCATTTTTTCTCTGTATAAGTAGAGACTTTATCCTCCATTAGAACAATAACAAGTAAGTATTATTTATTAGGCCAGCTTTTATCCGTAGACACTATCTGTGATGCTATAAATTCTTTGCCGGGAATACCCACACGATAATATTGTATTATACAATTATCAGGAACAGGCTATCGGCAACCACCTCGCTGATAAAATTTATATTTATACCAAAACCAAATAGATAGAATAATAATAATAATAGGTTACTTCTAGGCAAGCGTGCTTCACCGTCGACCATATCATCGCTTACCATCAGGCGAGATAGTGGTCAAACGCGAGCCTATCGATAAATAATAAAAAAAAAAAGATTGTTATGACAACGTTACGATCTTAAAAAACGTTAATTTAAAAATCGAAAACCCGACTGCACTAAAAAGATATGAACAAGAAGAAAATCATGCTGTGCAGTCATTCATTTATTTATTCACAAACAATTAACATTGTGTCGAATGAGTAGTCGGAGGATCATGTCAGGCAGCTCACGAATATGTATCCTTTTTTAATTTGCAATTTCTGTATCATATATTTTTTCGAATTACTTTTAAACATATAAGTGGTATATATTTTTGTAAACACCTCTCAAAATCTATCATTTTGATACCACACTTAACGGATTTGGCAGAAAAAATAATTAGGTTCTCCACAGTATGGCGCCCAAAATGCGCCATTTTTGTTTCTTTTGAACGTCACCTATTTAAGAATACTTGGGCGGTCAAGACGCATCTAACGAAGTTCTTATTATAATTATAAATCCGTCTAGCGGTTTGAAAGATATGAGGTCAAAACTTATCAAATTGGGTTCAGGCGTATGTGTGAAAACGTAACAAAGAAACTGACAGACAATAACTTTCACATTTAAAATACAAAGGTTTACTTATCAAAGAAATTACGTCATCAAACCGTAAAATATGCTTCTGTCCATAAAACTAACATGCAACAAGTTGCACCTAAAAACAATGGCAGGAAAAACATGTCAATGTCTTTGTTCCTTTGCAGAGTTAAAGTTTCTTCGTTATGTACGGGGATTTCTCCTATCCAAACCATTATGATGTTCTTTTTATCAGTAAGTAATATTATGCGCAAGCAGTTTGATGTATTTAACGTTTTCCTTTACGATTCATCAGCAGTTTTATTACTCAGTTTTATTGATGACAACACCAGTTAATGAGTTAGGTAATTAATATTACAATGTTTATTAATTTTCATTGTTACGTCACTATCCTGACATGATCCCATCTATCTTTGGAAGTTATTGTAAAAGTCCCCTCCGATTCGTGGAAAGCACGTGATGACTGACTTATGACTTTGAGAGTGATGACGGGTAGTGAGAAGTTAAGATCTCCGCGAGATAACACAAAATAAAAGTCATTGATCCAATTTATAGCTTACGTAACTATATAACATTTTTTGTTATTTAGATATTTTGATAATTTTTTGTCACAAATGAAAGCGTAGAACCATTTTACCCGTTTAAATCATTTAAACTGGTCCACGCGTTTATGAGATATTTACCCATTACTGAATGCCATGTGAAAGGGTCACGGACGCCCCTTACCGCGATACATTTGTTTTGATCGTGTTAGCGACATTGCTGTTACATTTATTTCGTATCGTTTTGAAATATTGGAATACATTAGTAGACAGGTGTTAACGACTTATATTTATTTGTTATCTGGCGGTGACTTTAGAATATCTGACACATTGTTAGAAGGGTATGGCATTACCTGTAACTGGGTTGTGGAGGCCAGATAGGCCGTCGATCCATGTAAAACACTGGTACTCAGCTACATAAGTTTCTCGTTCCGAATGGAAACTGACCCCAATATAGTTGGGATAAGAATAGGTAGACACACTTTACGATTCATCAGCAGTAATAGTGTTGCTTATACCTACATAAGTACACAAATAAAATGGTTTAGTGACTCAAGGCTACATTTTTACGTCATCATAATGATGATGTCAGGAGAAGTTAGGTAAACTGCTGAATATTGGCTGTTCGCAACCAACGTACCCAAAGGACTTCACGATTTTCACCTGCCCCATATTAAGAAGGCTTAAAGTTACCCAAAGGACAATGGAGAGGGCTATGCTCGATGTTTTCTTGCGTGATCGAATCCGAAATGACATATCTATACGAGTTAAAAAAAAAAACACTTGAGAACCAGGGATACCGACATATCTCGAGGAATTGCCAAAGTTAAGTGGCAGTGGGCAGGGCTCATTGCTCGCAAAACGGATGGTCGTTGGGGCCGGAAAGTTATGGAGTGGTGACAGCGTACCGGTAAACGCAGCGTTGGAAGGCCTACCTCTTGGTGGAGTGACGACCTGGTCAAGGCTGTGGGAATCCGGAGGATGCAACATGCACAGGACCGATCAATGTGGCGACGCTTGGGGGAGGCCGAGGTCCAGTCGTGGACGTCTTTTGGCTGAAATGATTATGATGGTATTCACCCATGTCGTCAGATCAACAAAAAACAACAGCTAAAGGCACCAGTTTGTCTACTAAAGTAAACATAATTATATTTATTCTTTGACTGACCTCTTGAGCATCGGGAAGCCTAAGTTTATTGGTGAATATTTTTGGAGACATGCGGATTATCTGCCAGACCCAAAACAAGTGACACTCTATCAAAATTATAACTTACCAATTAATTATCCTTTAATGCAATATTCAGAAATAATGGTAGAAAGTCTCAGAATAAAAATTAATTTAAAACTTTTTAAAGTTCAAAGTTTAAAAAGTTCAAAGTTCCTCTTTTTACAAAGGCAACCCTTTTGGCCTGGCCGGCTCGTTCGTTGTTGCGAATTCATTAGAACTTAATGCTTGATAAATGAATGAAATAGGTACGTACTTCATCAGTAGGTACTTTTTGTTTTATTCTTAAAAAAACCGGCCAAGTGCGGGTTGAACGCGCGCACGAAGGGTTCCGTACCATTATCGCAAAAAACGGCAAGAAAATCATGTTTGTTGTATGGGAGCCTCACTTAAATATTTATTATATTCTGTTTTTAGTATTTGTTGTTATAGTGTCAACAGAAATACATCATCAATCACGGTCCATGAGATACAGCCTGGTGACAGACAGAGAGACAGACGGACAGTGGAGTATTAGTAATAGGATCCCGTTTTTACCCTTTGGGTACGGAACCCTAAAAAATGAAACGCACACACGTTCCTGTATCGTGAGTGCGTTTATGAACATTTTAACTCACTTAAGCAAACAGCCAGACTCGAAACAACTATTTGTAGGCCATTCAAAATAAATCGAAACCGCTACACTCAGTACAACAGCCAATCGCTAAGCCACTGTGCCAACCGTGTTAAAAAATAAAATTGATAAAATTATTTTTTGACAATATTAATTTTATTATTACAGACCATCTTTTTGTTTTAGCAGTGGTGGCCCAGTTGTATTGGCCGCGATTTACAAGTTGTAGGTCGTGGGTTCGAGCCCTGGCAGGCGCTTTACTTTGTGCAAATTATTTCATCACCACTGCTCTCAAAACGGTGAAGGAAAACATCGTGAGGAAACCGGCATGTCCTAGAATCAATAATTCGAAGACATGTTTTTTTTTTCTATATTAGTAAAAACTAAGGTTCTTCTAAGGACTTCAGCAACTTTCCATGGCCCAGGTACATGTTTTAGCATAAATGCAGCGTTTATAAGTCTGGTCTGCTTAACTATGGCTTTGCGCGGGAGGTGTTTTAGAATTTCTCATGTCATGAGGTCATAACCCGGGGATTTCTTCGAGCTTATGTTGTTTTTAATTTCTCTCAGCCGAACTCTTTGGTTTTGTGATACAATTTCACTCTCAGATATTCCATATATTATATATATTTCTATGGAACTTTCATTGGGTTGAAAAGTATCTTCTAAATATTGGGCAAACCTTACCGCTTTTTGTTAATTGCTTATGGCCCATTTTCCATCGCTGTTTCTGATGGGAGTTATTTGCATAATCGGCCTTTTTAGTTTTCTTGTAGCTTTCCAAAGAGAGTAATCCGTTGATTGGTCGTTGGTTAGCTGCACAAGGTCGTAGTTCAGAGTTTAATCCTCAAATTGTATAATTTTCCTCTTTAATTGTTTAGTTAGGTTGTTTAATAGTGTTTTATCCCGCGGGCACCTTGTTTGCTGCCAGCGCTTTCTTTGTTTTCTTTTCTCTGATAGTAAATTCACAATATCCTTGGGATAGATATGCTCCTTATATTTCCGTTTTAATTGTGGAGTGTTGTTCCAAGCACATTGTTGAATGTTAACAACATATTTGTTTACTTCTGAGTCAAGCTGATACCGATTTTGTAATGGAGTTTTTAGGTCGATTATTTTATCTAGATCAAGGGCAAAGCTGTCCCAGTCTGTAGACTTGTTAACCAAAGTTAGATGGTATTCTCTTAATATATTTTTTTGACAAAGTCTTAGTATGATCGAAGACATGTGACATCTACCAACCCGCACTGGGCCCGTGTGGTGGATTACGGCCCATTCCCTCTCACAGAGAGGAGGCCTGTGTACCAGCAATGGGAATATTAGGCTGATGATGTGATAAGACCATCATTCTCTGTATTTCTAAAATAATAAAACAGAGGCCTTTAGGTAGTACACTCACATTTCACCAATTATGTTTAAATCACATGGTATTGGAACTAATCCAGACCTCAGAGAAATATCGGATAGAAAAATAAAATAATACTTCTCGTCCTGATCTGAAAATTATTCAAGGGCATTATGCTCAGCAAAAGAGCCACAGAACACACCTGAAAATTGCACCTCCTGGGTTCTTTATTTTGAGTCTGTGGACGACCTCTCATATAAAGCTATTCAGGAATATGTAGTATTCTAAAAATATCCCGATTTCACCAACCAAAGAAAAAGCGTAATTCGAACTGTCAAATGCAAAGTAGCCGTCGATCAAAAAGGTATATTTTTCCACAAGACCTTTCACCAAACTTAAAACTGAAACTTCAGAGAAATTTTTTTTTCTGAAAAAATACGAATATAGGCGAGTTTTTCTGACAGAAGCTGCGTCACATCTGAAACTTTGGATAGAATGTTCAAAGAGAATGTTGTCCGATTTTCTGAAAAAAACCTTTGTGTATTGGGTTCCCCTTTTTTGTATTTTCAGTTGTTATAACCGGTAACACTGTACTGCCTACTAACAAAAGGATTCAGTTGATTAAATCTAATCCAAACTATTATTAGGTAATACAGTTTTGTCACTGCCCTCAAAACGGTGAAGGAAAACATCGTGAGGAAACCGGCATGTCCTAGAACCTAAAATTCGAAGACATGTGACATCCACCAACCCGCACTGGGCCCGCATGGTGGATTACGGCCCATTCCCTCTCACAGAGAGGAGGCCTGTGTCCCAGCAGTGGGGACATTAATAGGCTGATGATGTGTGTGATGTGACAGGTTTGTCTGTAAAATTGTTTGTCTGTAAAATTGTTTGTCTGTTTGATTACATGTTCAAAATGGTAAGGCACTTGACCCACCGGCGACGATCAGCGAGTAGTGAGTAAAACTAGAAACTAAAAAAACCGGCCAAGTGCGAGTCGGACTCGCGCACGAGGGTTTCCGTACCATTATCGCAAAAAGCGGCAAAAAAAACACGTTTGTTGTATGTAAACCCTACTTAAATATTTTTTTTATTCTGTTTTTAGTATTTGTTGTTATAGCGGCAAAAGAAATACATCATCTGTGAAAATTTCAACTGTCTTTCTATCACGGTTCATGAGAAACAGCCTGGTGACAGACGGACAGACAGACTATCTGTCTGTCTGTCCGTCTGTCACCAGACCGTGGAATCTTAGTAATAGGGTCCAGTTTTAACCCGACTGCCGAAGGAGGGTAATGTGTATATCAGTCTATGTATGCATGTATGTTTGTTCCCATGTGGCGTTCTAGAGACCAAATGCTTTGCCTGATTTTAATGATTCTTACATCAATCGATTCGTCTTAAGCCTGCGTGTGTCACTACATTGAAATTGGAAAATAGAAAAATGGCGGTGTTTGGACGCCATATGGTGGAGGACTAAATTTTATTTTCTTCCAAACCCATTGTGTAGGGTAACAAAATAAAGAGTTTAAGGGGTGATTCACTTATGTATAATATAAAATAAACTAAAAAGTTAATTAAAAAAAATCAAAAAACCCGACTGCTTCATAGGAAACTAAAAAGACGTAAACAAGAAAAATCATGCTCTGCAGTCGGAGGATATATCTGGTTTCGGTCAACCAGCTCGCGAATACATATCCTCCGACTGCACGGCATGATTTTTTTCTTGTTTACGTCTTTTTAGTTCGCTTTTTAAGCAGTCGGGTTTTTTGCTACCCTTTGGGTACGGAACCCTAAAAACGAATTGGAGCAAGTAGCGAATGTGTAGATCCGATAGTTT
The DNA here is from genome assembly GCA_948252205.1 of Orthosia incerta. Taxonomy (NCBI): domain Eukaryota; kingdom Metazoa; phylum Arthropoda; class Insecta; order Lepidoptera; family Noctuidae; genus Orthosia; species Orthosia incerta. The sequence goes on along the minus strand of OX411762.1, from coordinate 23,577,278 downwards.
TGGCTATGAGCGAGTGATTATGTGTGAAGAGCGATTCCTCGCACCACTCGCTCGGGGTGGCCGCACGGTAGGTAGAAATGTCAGCTGATTGGTCTCTCGGTGTGAGTTCCCGACCGCCAAGCGAGCAAGCAAGCATCGCTGAGCAAGTATCGCTGAGTGAGTATAACTTTGACAGCTCTTTCAAAACTTGTGGTCAGAGAGTACTCACCGGCAGTTTGAACAGCCAGCGATCAACTATAACTATGTGTGTCTCTTGTTGATACGGGATCATAAAGTATCGTGAACGCTTTTCCTACTCCCGTTCTTCCGATGCACTTTGCAGGTCGCATCTTAAAAATCTCCTTAATATCCCTTCCCACACTACCGACTTCTACACCTACTCTTTTACTGTGTACACCGTGCGATTGTGGAACTCTCTACCGCATGACATTAGGGACTGCCAAACTCTTGCAGTTTTTAAGAGAAGAGTGAAAGAACACTACCTTTCCATTCCGTCACAGTTGCATAATTATGTATTATTTCTTATTTTATTTTTATATATATAGATAGGTATTTATTACGTATTTATTGTATTAATGTTTTTTTTAGAAATATGTTCGTATATAATTATTATAACAGTAGGTATATACAATTTGTTATAAGTATTTTTTATTAGTTATTACTTAGTTTTGAATCGTTTTGTGTTAATTATTTTTCAACTCTACACACTATGTCTACATCTCTTGTTTTCATCTTTCCTTTCGCAGGTATGCTGGAAGAGATTTCTATAGAAATAAGCATTACGTATGTACCTATTTTTCTGTTTCTTCTTCTTATATGTATATTATGTGTGTGTGCATAAAAGGTTAAATAAATAAATATCTTTTGTTCGTTTCTTTAGCGAGAAAATAGTCGAAAGCTAATCGCTTCGTCGCCCACGGTGGGACAAGTGCCTAAAGGTCAGGTAGATCATTCCCCGGAAGACCATTGGTACTCTATACCATAGAATAAATAATAGTACATACTACGTTATAATTTCTTATTCTGTGCCAGTTTTTATGTTGTAATAATGTGTATTATAAATGAGACTCATAAGAAGTAAAGTAAACACTTTTTATTTTAATATTTTTTTTTTAAATATTATGGCACAAGAGGTTACATGATAAATAGGTTAATCAAATGCAGGTCTTATACTGGTAATAAGATCTATTTTCCTTTGGACAGGAGTGCTGCCTTTCCGACAACGTCAACTGCTGGTCCTGCGCTTATGACTGCATCGCGGACTCGTTGTCCCATCTTTTCCTGAAAAAAAAAAACAGAACATTAGGCCACATTACATCACAACTGTATTCTTTAAAGATGGTGAGCAGAGATGTCCCTAAAATACAGCCACATTTTGCCAGTTATGTTTAATTTCCAAGTACTATTGCCATCAATCCGGTACAACCCCTGACTTCGAGCAGCGACTGAAACATTTCATATGGAGAAACCCAATAAAAATTTGCCTAATCTGGGAGTCGAACCCTGGACGTTATGGTCAGCAGTAACGCTTGCGAGCTCTACACCAACGAGGCAGAACATAAGGTCGTGGTTCTAAAGTTCGCAGGTTGAAGAAAATTGTAGAAAAGTGCTGCACCGTCGACCATACCATCGCTTACCATCAGGTGAGATAGTGGTCAAGCGCGAGCCAATCTTTAATAAAAAAAAAGTCTGTCACGCCTCAACAGCTGAACAGATTTGTATTTCACCCAGGGCAAGTAACTGAAAAAAGTAAGTGTTTGTTATAAAATTCAAATCTAAGGGATTTTCAATATTTTTTTTAAACACTCTTGCCTTGTTAAAAAGTGATTTATAAAATTGAATAAAAAAAATAAAAACAAGCTAAATGACTGAAAACCAATCTTTTCAGCGAAATCGGGGCAGCTCTAAAGAACTGACCGGGGGACGGTTCCTTAGCTTGTTTTAATTTTTTTTTATCACTTTTTGACAAAGCAAACGTGGTTTTTTTTCTTATCTTTTATTGATAAACTTTATTTTTGCAAACGCACCTTTTTTAATACGTTTTTCTATGGGATATTGAATACGAGTAGGTTTCTATTGTTATATTTATTTAATATCTTTTGTTATGTTCTTTTCTTTTGTAAGTGATCGAATACATATTGAATACTATTGTTAATATGTTTTTATGTACTAAGCTAGCTCTAGACGATGATAGTATACGTAGTCAAATATTTTATGATAAAATATTTCCGCATTTTTTCATTAACCATGGTTAAGCATTATATATTTTAAATATTAACCATCCTTATTAACCCGGGATAACGCAACGCTTCTAACGATATCACTAACATTGAGATTGGTTAAGTAGTTTAGAAGTTATGGTGGAATAAAGAAACTCTCAAGCATACATGACCCCTGAAAGCATAATTCTCCTTTTTTGGGCAGTCGTGTAAAAAGAACATTATTTATACCATAAGAAAATAAAACAAAAATTAAAATGAATGGAAGATTTAACTCAATCATGGTATAATAATATACTCCGTACTCAATAACATGAAATTTAAAAAAAACCGGTGGAATGAGAGTATACCAGGGTGAACTGTTCAAACCTGCGTACCCCTTTAGAGCGTACCAGTGTGATATTATTATAATATGAAATGGTGTAAACAATAAACAGACATGCGATTGCAGCTATCCCGAGTGATTTGCCGTCATTTATTGAAGAGTTCTGATTTATATCTCCGAAGTTCTTCATCAGATCTTGATGAAATTAAAATGGAACCACATAACGAGCACCAGCTTTCAAATAAAAAAGAATCATCAAAATCGGTTCTCATAGTAAAAAGTTCTGAATTAACACACATACAAATAAAAATGCAGTCAAATTGATAACCTCCTCCTTTTTGAGAAGTCGGTTGAAAATATAAAGATTCTCATGCAGGAAAGTTTTGTGAAATTCTTAAGAATAACTTACCAAATCCTTAAAGAAATTCCCGGGTGCTGCCGACACGGTAGCCAACGCCATGAAGCAGGCACACACAAAGAACAGGACCTTGGCGAAATTCATTATGATAAATATCGAGTATTTTCCTCTGTTTGAAGTTACTTGAAGTAAGAACAGTCCTACGACTTCTTTGAGAATGCTTTATTGAGTTACATGCGGAGTATTTATAGGTAAACGCTGAGGTTTAGGGTTGGCACTCACTTGTTTTATTGAAGTGAAAACTTTTTTAGCCCCGTTGACTGTTTTTTTTGGTAGCCCAGGGTAAAACTTATGGGTGTGTTTCATCAACATGCTAATGTGACTACGTCAACGACATACTAACGTGACGTGTTGCGCCACAATAGATAAACTTAAAACTTTAGAATCACTGGCCGCTACGGCCCATAACTGCTTAATTTTTTTTCAATCATATTTTAATACATATTGTAAATTACTTTGGTCACAGAATATGGTACTGATGAACTTGGAAAGACAAATTAAAGCCGAACATTATATCAAAATTCTATGCTGACAGATTGGATATAAAATAAACAGTAACTTCAATGATAAATGATATATTTCTGTTAGTTGGTTTGTGCAAACAAACACTTTTACATGTCGATATTTTTAATACTAGATGAGGCCGACGTTTCCTATCTAAGTACTCTGAGAATAAAGGCCGAAACAAACTCAGAGGTCACAGTCTCTTTTAAAGTCCAAACGAAATCTTGGTTAGATCATGTGAAGATTGATGTCTGAAATGGTCTTTTGAGGAAAGAACCAGCCTTATTGAGTGGACCTGTCCAGTCAGTGCATGCATTTGTCAATAACCGTGCAGCTCAACTTAGAATTTAAGGAGTTCAACGATTCGACGAACAATACCAAAGAAGGACATTCGGGTAAGCCGCATAAACTACTCAAACTGCTAGACCATGATTGAAAACTAACTGAGATAAATTCAAATTAAAAAAAGAATGATCCAGTCTTCACTTTCACAATAATTAAAATAAAATTATATAATACTTTAAAAAGCAGATTCCCGATTAACAGCCTCGTTTTTCTAGTGCAGAGGTCACTGGCGGACTGCGGTCCAAATCCGGACCGCTGAACTATTTTGTGTTGACCTAAAATAAACAATACAATAATAATTTACTTCAGTTATTTAAACACGTAATTTAATAATTTGTCTTTACTGCCGTTGATTTAATAACAGCACTTGTAGCCAATTTGACAAACTACTATCGATAAGGCTAGTAGAACACGAATCAATGTATGAAAATGACACATCTGAACGTTAAGGTTCCCTTAGTCGACGACACGAACTATTTTGTGCGCGAAGTTAAAACGCCTGCTATCTCATCCGACAACACGTAGTATATGTTTATATACTTTCGACGCTCAAAACTTTCAAATTATTATTTTTTTACTTTTTTGCTTCCATACAGGGCTAGATAATGATGAGACAAATTGATATAATTTTTTATTTTAAATGTACATCGTCAAACAGTGGAGTATTCCCTAGACTACGTTTGTATGGAAACATTATCGACTAGTTTAAGGTTCTCCTAGTCGACGGCACGAACTATTTTGTGCGCGGAGTTAAAACGCCTGCTACCTTATCCGACTATGTTTGTGTTTGAAAGGTATTTCAAGGTCCAAATCCCTACAATAGAGGATTGGACGAAGGGACTCGATCCACCAGAACAAGATAGTCTGGTGTGGTACACTGATCGATCCAAAATGGAATCAGGTACAGGAGCAGGCATATACGCAAAAGGCTACAAATGTAGCAAAAGCTTAGGAAAGATGGCAACTGTATTCCAAGCAGAAACATATGCCATAATAACCTGTGCTCAAGACAATATAGATAGAGGAACCAGAGGTAAATCCATATATATTCTTAGTGACAGTCAGGCTGCAATCAAAGCCATGGCATCCTACAAAGTGGACTCCGTCCTTATTCTGGATGCTATCCAAACCCTAAACAGGCTTGGGAAGCACAACAGGGTAAGACTAATGTGGGTCCCTGGACACAAAGGATTTCATGGTAACGAAGTGGCTGATGAACTGGCAAGAGAGGGCTCAGCAAATGACTTTGTGGGTCCAGAACCATGTATCTCGACGTGTTTCGTAAAAGCCGCATTCAGGGAGTTTGCAGACCACAGACAACAAACTTGTTGGCTGTCTAATACCGGTCTACAACACTCCAAGAAATTCCTGAAGCCTGGGAATGTATTTGGAATATGACAGGCGGCAAATCCACTACCTGCTTGGGGCCTTTACTGGGCACTTTGGAACCAACGATATGCTCATGAAGATGGGTCTAACCGCGACACCCATGTGCAGGTTGTGTGGGGAACATACGGAACGCATGGAACACCTTCTGTGCACATGCGACGCACTGGCTGGTAAGCGAATGAGTCTCCTAGGCTAGGGGTTGGATATCCAAAACCAGAAGACTATAGGCTCATATCACCTAGTCTCGTTGTAAAACTCATAAAAACAGTTTTCAACGAGATTGAGGAGGAGTAAGTTATCTAGGGGACCACAATAGATCCCAATGGGTCGAAGTGTCCGAGTTATTTCTCGGCCCCTCCATAAGATAAGATAAGAGATAAGATCTCATCCGACAACACGTGCGAAAGAAATAGATGTTGTGATGAGCAGTAAAAAGCTAGTTCGCGTACGAATGAGCACTTTTGCAAGTTTGTAGCGAAATGGATGATGATTTAGGACGAAAACGAGCGCTCGAAATTTTATAAACAGACCTTTGAGAATCTAGATATCATAAAAAAACTACTAAATGTATATTTTTAAAATAAAAATTATTGGCATTGTTGAACTACTATCTATCTATCCCTATATGGTGGCCGTTTTGCAATTTTCCTTCTTCTTATGGTATTTATTTCCGCCCAAAGATGCATTAAAATTAGTGTTGAAATATGGAACTTTCGACGCTCATAACTTTCAAATATCTGTCTTTTTAACTTTTTTGTTTTCATACAGGGCTAGATAATGATGAGACAAATTCATATTTTTTTTTATTTCGAACGTACATTGTCAAACAGTGGAGTAATCACCAGACTACGTTTGTATGGAAGAATGATCGACTAGTGTAACCTTAAGCCACGTGGTCAGACTATACAAATAGAAGGTGTTAACGACTGTAGAAAGAGATTCGATACGAAACGTTTGTAACTTGGCTAGGGACAGAAGTCAGTAGTAGCGGTGGATAAGCGTCATGGACCGCGACGGTCATATTTTAAACTAGCTGTGGCTGCGGCTTCACTCAAGTTAACTGACTGCCTACCTTACCCTACCTACCTTCCTGCCTATCCTTCTTACCTACCTACCAAATCTTTTTCTAGGGTCATGATTCTTTCGCGGAGAATCCATTCAGAAAATGACTTCAAATGCACAACGACATCTATCAATATGGAGTTCAATGTCCGAGTATCTGAATTGCGTGTCTTGTAATAATTTAACTTCTTGAACATTTGAAATTCATCTAACTTTTGATAGTGTGAACCGATTGCTATGAAACAAAAACTAAGTAATACTTCAAGTTACGCACAATTTTTATGTATAAAAGTTATCTACATTGGTTTCGTACACTTTATGTGATGCGTGCACAAATAAACAGACAAACAGGCAAAAGTTCCAAAAATGCTGGCAATGGGTTCTGTTGGTTATCCTTGAACGCCTTCGCTATTTTTTTTGGACATATCTTCGATGCACAAAAACGATTTTTCTACAGATTTATTATATAAAGAAAGAAAAGAAAAGAAAGAAAAATTGTTTATTTGCGCCAGGCACGACGCATACCATAAAAAAAATTACATAAATACAAAATAAATATATATAAAAAAAATATATATATATGTATTGATTGATGATAACGGAACCCAAATGAAAGAAATTGGTGACCCCTGTTCTATTAGTTGAAAGCGCTTTTGCTGAGCGTAAGGTCTTAATTTCAATTCCCAGGTTGGTCAGTCGAGTTTTGCCATCTGTATTAACACGGAGTCTGGATTTTTGTCCGGCCAACGGTATAACTGCCAATACGAATGTACTGATAAAAGGTCTATCAATCTTTCCAACCCTTGCGGAAATACAATAGGCAAGATTTTAAGTAGGTATTTGTCTAAAGAGGAAAAAATTACCCAATATTTCATAAATTTTAAACACTTAATAAAAGCATACTTATATCGAACAATAAACTATAAATTTGGATGTGCTCCAAACCTACTAATCATATTTTATTCAATTCCCCAATAGAAACTTTTTGAGAATTCGGTTACCATAAATATCTTCTCGGACAACGGCTAAAACAAAATGGATGGCTCTCGGTTACTAATACGGTCCAAAACGCCGAAGTATTAATTGTTGGAATGTCCGACATTGAACATTAATCTTGGTGGCAAAACGTATTGGAGGAGTGACCTGGGTCTCTTGAAGTTTTCGGGTACGGGGCAGCTATGTTTTGGGAGGGAATTCGATTATTGGTCGGGTTTTTTTCTTCAGAAATGTAATTTTAAAATATGCATTATTGAGATTGACAGAAAAACCAAATTAATTACTTATACAATTAGGGAAAATATGCATCACATCCATCTAAAACAGGGTATCACTCAGGATAAAGCTGGCAGTTGTGTGTGAGACGAAGCCAAAGAAGAAGTTTTATGAGACGTCAACATCATCATCATCATTTGAGCCGAAAGACGTCTACTGCTGGACATAGGCCTCCCCCAGGACACATTTGCGGATCCCGTGCATCTCGTATCCAGCGCCTTCCCGCAACCTTAACGAGGTCAGCAGTCCAACTAGTGGAAGACCTGCCAACGTATCGTCTTCCTGTTCGCGGTCGCCATTCCAAAACTTTTATTATTTATTTATTTAAAACTTCATGCACAAAGGTACAATGGCGGACTTAATGCCTTAGGCATTCTCTACCAGTCAACCAAGGGTGGTGAAGAGATAACATGGCAGGTGCATTATTTAAATTGTGTCAAGCAAAAAAGTAAAACAAAGAAATACTAATAATAAGTTGCTTAAAATACACATACATATATATTTTGTATAAAACATACCTACATAAATATATATTTAAATAAAATAATGAATTAAGTAAAAGAAAGAAATTATCGAGATGTCCCTTCTCCCCGTTAAAAATAAAACCGCAATTTACGCTTGAAAGCATATTGACTGGTGGCCGTCCTGATTTCGAGAGGAAGCGCGTTCCAGAGAAGAATAGGGATAGGGATAAAGGAAGAGTGAACAAAATCAGTAGTATGAGAAGGACACAGTAATAGAAGATTATTGGAGGAACGCAGATTCTTACCGTGTGAAGAACTTAAATATTGAGAATGAGACATAAGGTAAGAAGGTGGGATGGGAGAGTTGAGTAGGGAGAAAAGCGTAGTTAGAGCGCGCAAACTTCTTCTCTGGCGATTGGGCATCCATTTCAGCTCAGACCTGTAGCTTGAAACATGGTCATATTTCCTTAACTTTTCGGCCCCATCATCCATCCGTTCTGTGAGCAATGTGCCCTGCCCCATGTCACTTAAGTTTGGCAATTCTTCGGGCTATGTCGGTAACGGTAACTTTGGTTCTCCTGCGGACGCCAACTATTCGGTGAAATCACTTGTCACAGAGGCTTTAGGTTTTTTAACTTAACTTGATTTCATTGATTTTTTAGTTTATCCTCGTATTGGAATGCCTTGCAGCAATTACATTAATGGAGCACAAACATAAAATAAACTTAGTCATTAGTCATTTATTCATAAACAAGTAACTTGTATCTGAATTTACACACAAAATTAGACAATTACACTATACATACTAAAATAGGTTACATTTGAATTTCATATTATTCATTAACAATTTTAAAACGATAAATTTCCATTTTTTCGATATTACCTTTCAACATGTAAACTAACTGTAACTTGACTATCTCAATAAAACAAAATTACAGTTCTTCTACAGCATATAGACACTTATTCAATAGGAAATGTTTTAGTTTTATTTTGAAACTGCTACTGTAGACAGCACTTTTTATGTCTATAGGCAACTTGTTGAACAATTTTACAGACTGGTATCGTGGTAACTGACTATAAGTCCAGGTTTCCTCAAGTTGTTTTCCTTCACCGTTCTCAGCTATGTCCAAGATAAACTTAGAAAGTACATATGAATTGAAAAAGTCACATTGGTACTTGCTTTGATTCGAATCAACGACCTCAAGCACGAGAGGTGAGCATGACCGTTGCCAGCGATTACTTACGGAACAGAGACATGATCGCTCACAAAGGTCTAGGATAAGTGTGGAATATTATTATAATGATGATTAAAAAATTAATGTTATAAACAAGTACAACACACGTAGGGCTAGAGAGAACAAACTGGTTCAACCACAGATAACAAATTATTATGGTAAGAGAACATCTAAGTATTTGGTACCTAAAGTGTTTAACAAAATAGATTTATTAAGAGAAAATTTAAAAATTAGTAAAGTAGCAATTAAGAAAATATTAAAAAACATTATGCAGGATAGCAAACAGAACTTATATGTACGTAACATTAAACCATAACAGTATAATATTATTTAAGTAGTAGATTTGTAAGTATGGTGATGCATTGTGATGTCAAAGAGCGCCTCTCGCCATCAAACGTAAAAGTTTGGCGAGTTTAGAATTCAGTAACACCTCTGTATTAAAATATATTTAAATAAATAAAAAAAGGGCCTCACCAGAAGGCTTAAAGTCACCCAAAGGGCAATGGAGAGAGCTATGCTCGCAGTTTCCTTGCGTGAACGAATCAGGAATAAAGACATCCGCAAGATAACCAAGATTACCGATATAGCCCGAAGAATTGTTAAACTTAAATGGCAGTGGGCAGGGCACATTGCACGCAAAACGGATGGCCGGAAGACGCAGCGTTAGAAGGCCTCCGTCTAGTTGGAGTGACGACCTGGTCAAGACCGCGGGCGTCTGGTGGATGCGAAACGCACAGGACCGATCAGTGTGGTGACGCTTGGGGGAGGCCTAAGTCCAGCAGTGGACGTCTTTTGGCTTAAATGATGATGATAAAGAGTTGGATTGATCTTCAAATCACATCCAGGACTAATGTTTTAATGTCCTTTGGTAATAAAATTAATACAATTCTATCCAAATCTGATTCTATACAAATCGGACTTATCTTTGAAAGATATAAATAGATGTGGCCCTTTTCATTTCGATTTTCTTATCTATTTAGGTAATAGATTGATTCAGTCATTGGATTTGAAGAATAAGATTAATTTATTTGCTACTGGACCATTTGTATCAAGATTTCTCACTAGGTTTATCCGAAAATCTCTGGTTAAAATAAATTACTTGAATACCAATGGATGTTATAAAAAGAACTTAGAATTTAATCACTGAAAAGGTTCACCTCAAAAATATAATATTGCCTCAAGTCTCTCGCTGAAAGGCGCAACGTGATAAAGTGACAAAAAAACCGGCCATGTGCGGACTCACGCAGGAAGGGTTCCGTACCATTGTCGCAAAAAAAGGCAAATAATCACGTTTGTTGTACGGGAGCCCCCCTTGAATATTTATTTTATTCTGTTTTTATATGTATGTATTTGTTGTTATAGCGGCAACAGAAATACATCATCTGTGAAAATTTCAACTGTCTAGCTATCACGGTTCATGAGATACAGCCTGGTGACAGATGGACAGACAGACGGATCGCGGAGTCTTAGTAATAGAGTCCCGTTTTTACCCTTTGGGTACGGAACCCTAAACAACACACTATTATTCTGCGGATATTTCTGTAAAAAATCACTAGTGCATAGAGGTCGCACTGTCGCCCCGTCGGTCGGTCTGCGAAAGCCTCTAGCAGCCCTTGAACCTTAGGAAATTTATCACAGGTAAGACACAAAGAAAAAGGTGAGAAGGTCTCAGTTATAAATATAAGGGCTTCAGTAAGTCAGTGACAACCCTAACAATTTATTATATCACGTGAAAAGGGACTTTCCTTTGCATTTGCCACACCGACAACGTCATTGGTAGGTACCTACCTAAGTTCATTGATATTAGGTATAGCTACGTATTTTCTTAAAGCTTAAATTATACTACTTGTTTGAGCCTTGTTTAAGTTTATCAGGAAAATCCAGTCGAATAAGTATGATGGTGGCAGGAACGAAATACCTACTCGTAACATAAATAGTATAGTTTATTAATCATCATCATCATTTCAGCCGAAAGACGTTCACTGCTGGACATAATAATTATTAATCCCAGTTTATTAATATTCTACTTTAATTATTGTTCATTATGTTTTTTTTTTGTATTCTGAGGAGTACCGGAGGAGGTCGTGGCTATCTAATAAAAGTCGCACTGGTCGATCATTAAGGTTAAGCAACGCTTGATGAGGCTGGTCCGAGAATGGATGACCATTTCAACATACCGAGTTTCCTCCGTGCCTCGGAAAGCACGTTAAGCCGTTGGTCAGATGGGCAGTCTCTCCATGTAAAACACTGGTACTCAGCTGAATCCGGTAAGACTGGAAGCCGACCCCAATATAGTTGGGAAAAGGCTACACAGATTGATTGATTATTTTGTGTACTCTTACCACTGTTGTGTCCTTTTTAACCCAAAATTTGACTGGTAGAGAATGCCTTGCTGCATTATGTCCGCCTATGTATCACCATTGTACATGACGTTTAAATAAATAATCAAAATACCTTGTATAACATACAAATACATTGTTAATAATATATTATCCAGATAGGTCATTTGCATAGTTCCTATTAACAAACAGCGCGCGTGTACCTATGAACGCAAATTAACCAGAAGGTGAAGATATTATTTACCTACATGAACATCATAGCAGGTGTTATGTAGTTTCTGCCTACTACCATGGAAAAAAGGATTCAGTTTAATGGGGGGCTAACGTTTTATTCCCCACGAGTTGGTGCAACTGTTGACTAAGGTCCATAAATATTGATTATTGCTGTTAAATGTTGTCATAACGCGCACGCAAGCAAAGTTTGGATTAAAATTCATTTCTAATGCCGTAGAAGTGTGACTAAATATTAAATCGAGTACTTATACCGCAGTATTGCGCAGCCCCTTTTTTCTTATGATTAAGAAAAAAGGGGCTGCGCATCTGCCATTTTTGAAAAAACTTTGGCATTTTGATATTTTGAAGACCTCAATATCCACCAGCGGATTATATACTGATTATTATTGTAAGTACATCGATCGCGTTCGGTTCCGTTCCACGGCTATAGATGGTGTTAGCAGTGACTTACAAGTAAAAGGTTTTTCTCGGTTCGTTACTATTTTTTTCTTTAAATCTAGTGACGATTTGCGTTATAGTATTGTTTGCAAATTTTATAGTTTCATGGTACCAAAATGTGTTTACAACACAAATATAAAAAAACGGTGTAGCATGCCTCAGAAAATTAAAACTTGATAATCTTTAAAATGTGAATTAAGATATATATAGATATATAATATACAACATTATGGAATAGAGATTATTCCTTACTGTTGTCCATAATGTTGATTAATTCAATTTGAAGTTATAGTGGTTTTAAGTAGGTGAAATGATGGGGGCGCTAAAAAATAATTTATTCTCAAAGTGGGCAGTAGACAAAATAAGTTTGGGAACCCCTGAACTAGACAGTAACGTGAGCATATATCATAAGTATAGAAACATCATAGTCATTTTTGTTTTTTTTTGTTTTTGGCGTCTCGCAGTTCAATCAGAGTGATTAACCGAGCGATCCTGTGCAGAATAAACTAGAGCCTAAACAAAAAGCTTTACCTAAGCGACCATACTGTGAGCTACGGCGCTATGGGGGCTATGGGGTCAAACATCGGCCCAGGGCATCGCTGGGGGACAACTATAGCTAGATCACTTTTATGTGAATCTACCATCCGTTCGGAAACCTACGTGGAGAATAACGCATACTTGAAACTAACATAGCACTCAGTGCCTACGCAATAACAATACTGTCTGACTTCTAAGCACAATATTGCTATAAGTTCGAGCGTAGGTGGCATACAACACAGTATTGTATCATTCTTTGAAGTGTGAGCTATTCTCGTCGTACCTATTCTTTGTTTAGGTATTTCAGTTTAGTGCTACCATAATATTATTATGTTTATTCAATTTTGTACACATTTTCTATTTACATTTTATTTATTTATTTATTTATTTTTAAATGTATCTTTATAAAAGCAAATCATACAACATTTAAAATATTAAAATATAATGGTTGTCCGCCGGTGTCGGGAGCAGGGTCCAAGTTACCGGTGGTAAGGACTCCAGAGACAGGAAACTCCTAACAATGCGAGCCGTGTCGGGGAGTACTGCCTTCTGTATTAGGCCCTTGTTCCAACCGGGCAATGACAGCCTCGCCAGATGGTCGTCGAGGCTCTTAGCCATCAGGCTGTTGGCCGTAACGACAATCGGCATAATGATCGCCGAGTCCACAACCTCATCGACATGTGGAGTCGAGATACTTGATTTGTTTCTCTTTCTCAGCTTTCACGAGGTTCTCGTGATGCGGGATGGTGACATCGATTATCATTGTGCGGCGCGCTAATCGGTCTATCACCACTATATCCAGCTTATTGACAACAATAGTCCTATCAGTGATGATAGACTGATCCCAGTACAACGTGACATGGTCATTTTCGAGAACTGGGTCGAACACAACATACTTGTAATACGGTACCTCAGAATCCACTAGATTGTACTTCAAAGCAAGTTGCTAAGTACTCGCAGTTAGCCAGACGAGAACAAACAGAGATAATATGTCTGATGGATTCACCCGGACGGTGACATGCCCGACATATTTATGTCAACCATCCCATTCTTCATTATATATGTCTCCGGTAGTTATTCGTTAGGATAACTTCGTACATAATTGCACAGACAAAACCTTCAGTTTCTACTAAAAGGTCGCCGAAACTAAGCCAGGATACGGACGCTGGAAAATCTGCATTGGGCCCATGAAGAGCCCGATAGAAGCAACCGTGTAGCTGCTTGCCTTGCCATACCTTTACCATATTATTATATACTAGTACTAATAAAAGTTTATGATGGATTAAAGAGTTTTAGAAATAAATTGTCACGCAGGAGAATGATCAGAGGCCCTAAACTCACCAGCCACCACCAGATACCAAAAAAATCTTAAAAAAAAAGCTAAACCGACTTCCAAAACAAAACTCTACAAAGCGAAAAATTACTTTCTTTTCAGAAGTCAGTTTTTTCGTTTTTGTTTTGAACGTCGGTTTAGTTGTTTTGTCAAAAAGATTATTATTCAAAAAATTCTTATTGATCTTATCTAATCACTCTTTCTTTTCTTTTAAAGCGACAAAGCGAATGTCTAAATTAATATAGTTTCAGCAGGTTTCAGCATAAATTGCCATAATACATATAATTAGATAGGTACTGAATTAATATCAAAAAGATTCCATATATTAATCTGACGGCTCATAATCTATTTATAATGTAATATTTTGATAAAAGGGAATGAGTAATTAAACTAAACGAAGCGAAGGAGGCGCCATATTGCGAAATTAAGGGAGATAGCGTACAGCTGTACGCCTGTACCTATATTTATGGCAGGCAGATAACTACGGTTATAATTTGTTACTTTGACATAGTCTTTGTTTTTACGTTGTGCACTAGAACTTGATGCTGGGGTGAGTGCGATTACAAACATTTAAACTTACATACACAAACACTCAGACCCGGAACAACTATTTATAGGCCATGCCAATATTTGTCCCGTTTGGGAATACTACTCGCAACACGAAGCTTAGCAGTCAATCGCTGAGCCACTGCACCAACTACTCACTTGATGATCTGTTCTGTGACGATTTAGTTGGCGATGGAGGCCTTGAATTATATTACTCGATTTAAATACCCATAAGTTCTAGCTATCAGGAAGCGAACATCGAATAAATTTCCTAGCACACTAATAGGAAAATGAGAGCATCGATTGCAAATAAATAATAAATGTGAAAAATATATCTCATGGAACAGAGACCCTGGAGCATTCGCTGTGAATGCTTTTACTTTGAATTGGAAAGATATAATTTTACGTATTCCCTCCTTTTGCGATTATTTTAAAAGTATTAAGAAAAATATTGTAGTTTTAAAAACTAAAAAACACGCTTTAATGGTAAATTGAACTAAAAAGTCACTAATCCTGAAGATCTTGGTAAGGCTAATTGTTTGTCCAACTATTTAAACGCGCACGAGAGAATCAACTTTTATTACTTGTAAATATTAATTTTTGTTTGACGTTCAAAAGTGCTGCTTAATGCAAATAGTTGAATAAATATATTTGACTTTGACTGAATTATTGCATTGTCATCGGTCCTTGATAAATGTGCAAAATTTCAAATCAATCCCACGTTTTGAAGGGGGTGAAAATCACGTTCAAAGATTCCGTTACATAGATACATATATACCAGGCTAATAAAAGCGTGTTAAAAATCAAGATAATGATCTTCGTTTTGCTTCTTTTCGTGTGAGGATGTGGCCACCTCTGGTGTTAATTAAGGGTACACTAGTCGACGGCACGAACTATTTTGTGCGAGGGGTTGAAATGCATTTTATATCAATCGACAACACGTGCGGAAGAGATAGATGCTGTGATGACCAGTAGGAAGCTATTTCGCGTACGAATACACACTTTTGGCAAATTTGTATAGCGGAATGGATTTAGGACGAAACCGAGAGCGCGAAATTTTATAAACAGACCTTTGGCAATCTAGATATCATGAAAAAAACGACTAAACGTATCTGTTCAAAATAAAATGATTGCATTGTTGAACTACTAATCTATCCCTGTATGGTGGCCGTTTTGCAATTTTCCGTCTTCTTATGGTATTTATTCGCGCCCATAAATGCGTTAAAATTAGTGTCGAAATGTGGAACTTTCGACGCTCATAACTTTCAAATATTTTCTTTTGTTACTTTTTTGCTTCCATACAGGGCTAGATAATGATGAGACAAATTGATATCACTTTTAATTTTGAACGTACATCGTCAAACAGTGGTATAATCCCTAGACTACGTTTGTATGGAAGAATTTTCCACTAGTGTAACCTTAATTAAGCCTCCTCTGGGAATCCCACAGGCCTCTACCCTGTTTCAGACTTACATTAACTATAAATATACGTTCATGTTTCCTCACTATGTTATCCTTCACCGTTGCCTGTTTCGTCCAAGATAAACTTAGAATTTACATATGAATTTGAAAAAGTCACGAGAGGCGAAGTCTTATGCCACTGGGCCACCACGACATATAAAAAGAAAGTTAATCATAATGCATAATGATGATGGTTGTCACACTATTAGACGAAGTTTAGCTTTGTCAGTGTAATGATCAAATGGCGAGGTAACGGATTTTGTATAAACCGACTTCGAAAACAAAACAATACAAAGCGAAAGCGTCTTTGGTACCCATTTTTTTTTTCAATATTGGCACCGACTTCCGAAAAGAAAGTTATTTTTCGCTTTGTTTTGTTTTGGAAGTCGGTTTTGTTTTTTTGTTAAAAAGTTTTTTATTTTTATCTTTTTAGTTTTGGTACCTTATATTACCATAAAAAAACATCTATAGACAGAGGGCTTATCATAACAATTCCAACAAGCCTAAACACAATTGGGATATATTGTTATAGAACGGAGTTCCGGTGTCCACCTTCCGGCTGCATCACCAGAGCAGTTCGATGGTACCATTTTCATTAGAACCATTTATTTATATTTCCTTCATCACAGTTATTTAACTATTCGAAATATCTTATACTCAAAACATAATTAACACTGAGAGGTTCCAGTGGCCACCTGTGGTCTTATTTATCAGTTCCACTTCACCAAATGATACATTTTGAATGCAAATGCTTGCCATGTTGATGAAAATACCAAAATCGCTATATGTATGCCTATTAAATTTAAGCAGTTTCTATGAGATCCCCTCATCAGATCCTGGCTTAGTGACAACGGAACTATCTCGAAAGTATACTCTTTCGAACAAAAAAATAATTTTCAAAATCGGTTCATAATTGTTGTAGTAATCGGTGAAAAAAAAACATACAGCTGAACATAGAACCTCCTATTTTTTTGAAAGTCGTTTTAAAATTAGTACCGCACAGGTTTACTATACAAGAATAAAGCAATGCTACTTAGATACACAAGTAACACTTTGGCATATAAAGGTTCACACACTGCTGTTAAAAATGCTTACAAACATTAGTAGTTTACAAACACAGTTTCTGCGAATAATTCCCTGTCGCAGGAACCAGGAACTGGACCAAGGTATACGTACGCATAGTAGATAGAAACGGAATAACCTATTTATCTAATGAATTAGCTGCAAATAACATAATTAACCTGATACCATCTGACACGTGCAACCTTAATTAAAGTTATTCCTCAGGGAATACTGAATGGCTTCGGGAAAGTGTACAACGAATGTAGGTAAGTTGTACACAACAGGGGAATAAAAGTTGCATTGAAATAGCGTCCACGAATGGCGATTACTGGCATACGTCATTATAACCTGGGGTCTAAGAAAAGTGACTTTATTTATTTACAAGCTGTTGCCCGCGACTTCTTCCGCGTCAATGTCATAAAATTTCTTTTTTTTTTATTTGCCCACAGGCACTGTGAATTTGTCCGGGATAAAAAACCTATGTTACTCCTTATAACATCAGATATCTACCAGTGAAAGTCGCGTCAAAATTGGTCTAGCCGTTTCTGTGGTTGAAGTCATTGCAAGAATTCCAAGAAGAAGAATGGGGACAACAGTTTTCGAAGGAATGCCTTTCGAAAACTGTTGTCCCCATACAATTTTTTTACTGTTCTAAGTAGATATATTTTATAAGTTGGTCGACTATTACTCGTAATCTTGTAAAGCATACTTAGATGTGATAGTTTTCCTTTTAATTTCGTTACATATATGATAACCGTTATTTTTTTCACAAATCCAAAAGCAACCATTTAGTTAGCAAATTTTTGTTAGACTCAAGTTTTAACAAAAATTAGCCATTTAAAGCTTAATTTTACGAAAAAAGATCCCTGAATCAAAAAATAGTGTTCACAGACCCTTAATATTTTTGAATGGCCTATCCAACTAAACCCCACGCCATGGGACAGACGAGAAAAAAAAGCATCCCCACTAAACTAATGTCCTGTACATAAGTTTAGTGGGGATGCTTTTTTTTTATTAGTTACACCAAAAAAATACTTTTTTCTATGTTTTTTTACCACTTAGTCGGTGTAATTAATATTTATATCCATGCCAAATTATAGCTTTCTAGTACTAAGTGTATCTGAGCAAAGCTGCGGACGGACAGACGGACGTGTTGACTACGGAACCCTAAAAAGGCAGAGGTGGCACCTATAGTACACCCACATGATATGTTTAATTCATAATTTTTATCAATAGGGCTGCTACTGGAAAAATTCCAGATGGAAAACCGAATAACACTTTGCCCGACCTGGGTAACAAACCCAGGCCATGGTAGGAATTCCGCGGCCTGGAAGGGGTCGCCACCGTCTGATGGCGGACGCGGTGGGGCCGCAGGGAAGGAGTGTTGGTATAGCGTTGGCTATCCCTTGCGGCCGAAAAATGGTGGGTGGCGCGGCCATTGACCTTGACCCATCACAAGGGGACCAAGGGTGCCATATACGAGGTCGTCTGGCACCCATACGATGGCTTGGTCCCTGGGTTGGTCACGGCGCACAGTGTGTTCTGGTGCGCCGGTGATGGGGGGTACTCCCCAAAGGAGGGTCCGGTGTCGGACAGCCGCGGCGGGTTCGCGGTGAGTGCTAACGCGTGCCCGTGTTTCCGCCATAAGCGGCACACCAGGACACCGTGGAGTTTAAGTGGGTTAGAGTCCCACATAACTGCGCTATCTCCCCGTGGTAGCGCAGTATGCATGAGCATTTCTGCACGCTAAAAAAAAATAGGCCATGGTAGGTGCATTTTTCATTTAATCTATAGGAAGTAAAAAAAAACAATCAGCGATAGAGATGTATTTTAATAAGCTTAGTAACATACAGTTAAATAATAAATGCATTGATATTCAGAACTGCTCATAGATAGCGCTAGCAGTATTCATAAACACTAGAATATAGCAAATTTTTTTACGTAGCTAGGTTATTTTTTTTTCAATATTGTTTATATCTGACTTTTTCCTATTTCATTTGATAACCCACTCGATACAATAACAGAAACAGTTTTTTTTTTAAGAAATGGCATCCGCCAAATAGCTTTATTTTTAACCGACGAAAAAAAAAGGAGGAGGTTCTTAATTTGACATGTATATTTTTATGTATGCCACGCATGACTTTTTATAGAGTGAGCCGATTTCAAAAAATATTTTTTCATTGGAAAGAGTTGAGTTGAAACTTTGAGTTTTTTACTCAAAGTTGGTCCCATTTAAATTTTAAAATATATCCACACAGGTACAAAAAGGATTTATTGATAATTTTCCCACATCATTTTTAGGGTTCCGTACCCAAAGGGTAAAAACGGGACCCTATTACTAAGACTCCACGGTCCGTCTGTCTGTCTGTCCGTCCGAAATACAACATCTGTGAAATTTCCACAGATGATGTATTCTGTTGCCGCTATAACAACAAATACTAAAAACAGAATGAAATAAATATTTAAGTTTATACAGCAAACGTGATTCTTTTGCCGTTTTTTGCAATAACGTTACGGAACCCTTCATACACGAGTCCGACTCGCCCTTGGCCGGTTTTTTTATTGGGCACCGATTCTGACGCAATTAAGTAAACGAAACGCGAAAAAAACCTTTATTAAAAAATTTAACCGACGAAATAAGCAAAAATAAAAAAATAAAAACTTTTAGTCTTGCATTTTGGGGCGGCGCCAAACAAACCATCAACGAAGATCAACCTGGCTACAGTCATTATACGGTTTAGGTAATTATTGTTCATGTTTTTTTTTGTGTGGCGCCAACTCAAAATGTTAGACTAAAAGAGTTTTTTATTTTTTGCTTTTCAGTTCCTTAATTCGTCGGAAATTTTTTTATGGTAAAAATGTTTTCGAAAGATTTATTAAAAAATTTTTTTATTAAAATGTTTTGGCTACACTAGACTCCCCTCAGTTTTATCAGAAGTCTCGGCGTAGAAATTCATAACATTCTACACTTACATCATGCGGGCTTAAAATTATCTCAAACGAATTAACCCAAAACGAACTCTATCAGTACAGACATAAGACATTTCACCACTACAACTTCGTCATATTCAGATTAATGCAATATAATAATTAAAAACATATTAAAATGATTCAGGTCAGAATTCTGATAAGAGTACTTTCCCGTGTACCAAACGATATTAAGATTTGACCTCTCAACTATATGATTGCAATTAACCTTATCAAAACTTTAATTATAACAATATCATAAATATTGCGACGTTTTATTTATAATTATTGATAACAATGTTTATATTATTAATACTGAAGTTATTATAACAGGGAATAGGGGAAGAACATTTGTTTGTGTTATCAGTGTTTATGTTTTATGCAAAAGAAGAAAAATATGGATGTGAAATTGCTTGTATAGTTAATTAATTGATAGCTTTAAATAGATGAATGGTGGTGATGATGGTGGTTTTAAAGTGTTTTTAGGTTTTTGTTGTGCACTTTTATTAATTGTCTTTATTTTGTAAATCTCTCTATAACACTGCTGTCAATGAACCCAAATAAGGGGTTGAACTCGCCGTTGTACGAGTACATTTTCTTTTTGTATTTGTGTATGTTTGTTTTGGAGGAGCTCGTGGCTAAATAATAACAGCCGCACTGGTCGATCTTCAAGGTTAAGCAACGCGCGACGAGGGCGGTCCGTGGATGGGTGACCATTTCAACATACCGAGTTTCCTCGGAAAGCACGTTAAGCCGTTGGTCCCAGCTGTCTTTTGCCCGGAAGATTTTTGACAGTCATTACGGGTAGTTAGAAGCTTGAGATCAGACACCAGTCTAGCCAAGGGATACCGTGTTACCCAGTTACTGGGTTATGGAGGTCAGATAGGCAGTCGCTCCATGTAAAAACACTGGTACTCAGCTGAATCCGGTAAGACTGGACGCCGACCCTAATGTAGTTAGGAAAAGGCTAGGCAGATATATATTTGATTATCTGAATGGTTTATTTATTTAACCATTTGTAGGTACATGGAATTCATGGAGTATTATTAAATTTTACTATAGCTAGCTTGTACACTGCGTTCGCGAAGACTTCCCTCCATTTTTCCATTGTGCCCGGTTCGTCGTTAATTCTTTTTAATACAGGATTTACTCATTTTGTCCCTCCAAATTATTCGGTCTTTGGAATTTGGTCTGAAAGACCTGATTGCGTCTTGCAGTTTCAGAGCACGAATTTGGAGTTCTTCAGGCTCAGACTCCTATCATCATGATCAACATCATTTAAACCGAAAGCTCTCCAGTGCTGAAAATTAACCAAGTGGACGGTCACGTCCGTCTCGCATCCAGCAGATGCCTGCAACCTCAACACAGTCATCGGTTCATCTAGTGGAGCCTTCCAACGCAGCGTCTTCCTGTTCGCGGTTTCCACTCCGGAACTTTATGGTCTCGTCGACCATCCTGCAAGAAATGTGCCCTGCCCACTGCTATACCTACCATCTTTATTTTTTAAATCTTTTATAGGCTCGCGCTTGACCACCATCTCAACTGATGGTAAGTGATGATTTGATCGATGATGGAGTACGCTTGCCTAGAAGTAACCTATTCATTCTTGACTTAAAGACCCCTAGGTTGTAGGGGGCCATATTGAACCCCTACGTGACAATATGGCCCGAAATATTATCTGTTTGGCAATTCTTCGGGCTATGTCGGTAACTTTGTAGCTTCTACTAAGGACTTTAGAAAAGCCTTTTTAAGGGAAAACATACATCAATGAAACAATAAATTATCAGTAACCAATATAATTTAATTTCCAAACATAATAAATAATACAGATGTAGCCTTCTTCAATTTCAGTCGTAATTCAGTGAATAGTAGTCGTTATTTCTCGTGTCATAATGTTTACTTTCCCGCGATGGATGCAGCTTGGCCTACCACGGCGACCGCTGGTCCAGCCTTGATGATGCCATCACGGACATGTTGACCAAGCCTTTCCTGTAAAGCAAGAAATAACATTATTTATCATGGTATTGTTATTTGATGTACTTTGGAGCATGTAAAAACTGCCTGCATGCAAAGTGTTATTGAGTTTTAAATCCTCAGTAGCAGCTTGAGGTCAAAATTTATGCCCGTTTGATGGCAATAAGCTCACCACAACTGGACTATTGGTAGACCTTTTTGACTATTGGTAGAAGATATGATGTTATGTTAATTTAACTTAGTATTGGACCACCACCTATGGACATCTGCTACACCTGAGGCATCGCGCGGGCGTTGATATTTCGGAATCATTATCAACAATCACGAAATCTAACATGAGTTTTTACACTTGAGTACATTGGCAGAGCTTTTGAAGGTTTTAGATCAAAATAAAAATTTGCTACAAGATGACTTTCAGGTTTATAATGTAGCTTGCAGGTAAGTTTGCCTTTGGTCGTTGAACTCCCTCCATTGCTAAAGCCCGAAGTTGATGACGCTTCTGATTAGGAAATCCTTATTTTTTTTATTTGTGATGGGTTTGCTCTTGACTCTAGTCTAGGTCAGAGGTGACAGAGACAAAGTCGACGATGGAGTGAGCTTACCCAGAAGAAGCCTGTTCACTCTAACTTTGAAGAGATCTAGTCACTTTTTATTTATATATTTTTGCTTGCAAGATTAATTAATCTCTGACGCTTTGTGCAAAAACTGTGATGGTACAGAAATACATTCTAAAATTATCTTTTAATCTAGGTAAACTTGCTTTTCCTTATTGCTTTTGACTTGTTTTTAGGAATCGTTATCTTACTGTGTCTTTATAGTTATTTATGCTACAAGTGCGGAAGGTAGGTGATTTCCGATGAGTGGTATTATTCACGAGCGAGCGAAGCGAGTGAGTGGATAAATCGACACGAGTCGGAAATCATCTTACGCAAGTGTATCATACAACATTTTACTATGCATTGTGCGAGGAAATAAAAAAATATATCTGAACCAAGCAAGAAATTAATAAAATGGCGGGCTTATTCAAGGGCGCTCAGCATATCCACAGAGTAACTTTTACTGCGCATGTGCAAATAGTTGTCACGTCGTAAAGCAAAAAAGCACGAGCAAAATATTCATTCTGCCCAACATATTTAATGAATATTTAAAATTAATTTATTGATCAAAATCTAAATCTAGTGTAATTAAAAACGTCTTAAATGAAGTATTAGTTTTGTTTTACCTTTTATATGAATGATAATCTGTACTAAACAAATTTTTTAAACTTTTCTCAAATAATAAAAACTCTATGCGGCGGGCTGACGTTGGAGTTAAAAATGAAAAATGTTCAGGAAAGTAAAAAGCACTAGTTAAAAAAGTGACACTTTCCGCACAGTTTGGCTGCTTGGAAAACGCTCTTTTCGAGGACATGCATTGTAAAATATTTTGCGTATATACTATAGTATAAACTTACTAAAGAAACATTTCCATAGGCAACAAACAAGGCTCACCCAGAATCACGCGAAAGTATGTGAGTGTGAGTGTGTGTGTGTGTTTGTATTTTTGTTACTTCTTCACGCTCAGGCGGATAGATTATAGTCAGGAATAACAGTACATAGGATACTTTTTATCCCGGGAATATTCGCACCCTTAGTATTAAAGTGACCTAATTGAAATTCCTGTAAATTCTGATTTTGCTATAAACTGACCTTAAAAAGTATACTAAAACCCTGTGGTGAAAAAAGACCGAATTAGAATAAGAAAGGAACACAGCTTATACATCGATCACTATAGTATTCTTTTTTTAAAGACTTTTTTGGTCATTGCCTAAAAATTGCATTTTTACTAAGGGTAAGGCTAATTTCTGACTTTCACGCGGGCGAAGCCGCTGGCAGAAGCTAGTCAATATGTATTTTAACGAAGTTTAAAGTTATCTATTGAATTACTTCGATTTTAGAAATGCGGCTAACAATAGTACATTGTGATACAAGTGTGCAAAGTAGGTTATTACAAACGAGCTGTTATTAACAAGCCCAATTGCAATAACCTGCACACCCGTGTATCACACGACGTTTTTCAATACAGTTGTGAGAAACAGTAAAAACAAATCAAAGAATTAGATTTGTTTATTCTCAAAAAATAAAATTTTCAACATGGCGCGTTTTTGCAACTGGACATATTTTTTTACAAAGAAAACAGCCTATACGGCCTATTCGATTTTTGACAAACGTTGATGTGAAAATAATTAACTTAAAACTGGTAATTAAATATATTAAACAATATTTTTTTTTTTAAATATGAGAATTCAATGCTAAAACGTACGGAATCATTAATTTTTCTTCGTATAAAATCGTATCCCATTTTACTCTATGTATGAAAACTCCTTGCTACTAAACTTTTTTAAATTGACTCATGGCGCGTTTTTGCAACTGGACATTTTTTTTTTCAACGAAAACAGCCTATACAGCCTATTCGATTTTTGACAAATGATGATGTGAAAATATTTAAATAAAAACTGGTAATTAGATATATTAAACAACCATTTAAAAGACTTTTGAGAATTCAATGCTAAAACGTACGGAATCATTCATTTTTCCTCGTAGAAAATCTATCATATTTTATTATATGTTTGAAAACTCCTTGCTACTAAACTTTTTTAAATTGACTTATAAATGTAAAACTAAACTGAAAACATAATGATCGAGCTCGTAAACAAAAGTCACGACCGCGTAACAGAAAGATGCCTATGCGTAAGATTTAACTTTCGAATCATAATTATAGCCTCTGAAAGTACGCCATGTTTAACAACTGTATAGAAAAAGGTATTTACAAGGCAGACGAGGGTGGGAACGCCAGGAGAAACGCCCTAGAAAGACATACCTGTGTATTTCCTTCTAGGGCGACCTCTTCACGGAAGCATGCTTGTTTGTTTGATCTGATCAAACAAACAAGCATGAACGTATGAACCTAAACGAGTCAAAAGGACTATGTAAGGATCGTAGTTTCTGCCTGGCCCCATGAGGAAAAGACGCGAGTGTTTCTATATCTGTGTATGTGAATGTAGTTATAGACAAGTAAACAACGAAACAGAGAGGGAATATTTTTCTAGAAAAAAGGGATTCCCCATTAGCTAGCGAAAATAGGGTAAAGCAACATATTTGCGGTATTTATTTTTAGATAATGTAAATTATATTTTTTTGGTGATGTTTCTAAAAGGTCTTTAGAAGTTCTGTTTCATTGACAAAATTTTTCACTAGAGGATAACTTTTATCTGAGGGATAAAAATAGCGGTTTGTATATAAATAGCCATTGCATAGAAAAGTATGCCAAACTGCCTTAATTATTCAACGGTAAAAAATATCTGATTATTGAAAAATCAGCCTTAATAAAAAGCTGCACTGCCTGCACTATGGACGAGTGTCATAGGCTATTTTCAATTTGATAAAGTTCCCGTTTCCTGTAGAAGCAGCTTTAGTGGGAGCAGGTTTAAAATCTCATTAAAACAAATACTCAGTTAAATAAACTGGTAGCAAAATAATAATAAAAGTTTCGTTATTGCACAGTTTGGTACTTTAAAGTTTTATAAGTTTTTTTTTTTGAATCTACGAGATCTGAGAGAAGTCATCATCATCATCATCATCAGCCTTTTAATGTTCCCACTGCTGGGACACAGGCCTCCTCTCTGTAAGAGAGGGTGTGGGCCATGAACCACCACGCGGGCCCAGTGCGGGTTGGTGGATGTCACATGTCTTCGAATTTTGGTTCTAGGACATGCCGGTTTCCTCACGATGTTTTCCTTCACCGTTTTTAGAGCAGTGGTGATGAAATAATTGACACAAAGTAATGAGCCTGTCTGGGCTCGAACCTACGACCTACGACACATAAGTCGGTGCCGTTACTACTGGGCCACCACTGCTCAACGAGATTGAGAGAAGTGCTGTATTAAATTAAATATTTTTTTCAACACAGACGATAACTCTGTTCTCTACCCTATAGGTACCAATCAGGCATAAGTTCCATTTCTAAAGATGCAACAGTTACTTTTCATACATTGAGCCAATGGGTTGTCTTGGTGACAAGCCAATGTCTAATATCTTCAATTTCAATTGACTAAATGACTGACTTCTTAACAATTTAAAAGTCCTTGTTTAATTGGTTCAGTTTAAATATATGCTTTTAGTTCGATTTTGACAACAATGAAGAAAAACGTGTCCTGGTTAGACATCAACTATAAATATGAAAACAGTTCTTTTCCTATTGTAAAATAAATCGTTACCCTATACTAAGAGTAACTCATTGTCTTAGGTGCGTTTACAAACATTTTAACGCACAAATAACTATACCTGGCATAACTATGTGTAGGAGATTCAAATGCCCATCCACTGCGCCTGCTGTGTTGAAGATTTTTATAGACTTCACGCTTGATACACAAACTTCAAAGGAACTAGTTTAATGATCGTAAGTAGAACTTTCAAAAAGAACTTACAACTTTCTTGAAGAACTTCCACCTTGGTTCGGGCGCCGCCGAAACGGTTGACAGGGCTACTAAGCAAGCGAACACGAACAAAAAAATCTTTGTGAAATTCATTTTTCAAAATAAAAAATATTTTTTCAAAATGATTTTTAAACTTATTTCAAACTCAGGTGATACGGCTCGAATGATGCTCTACCTGGATAAATGTGCGTTTAAATACTTTCTTTCTTTCTAAAGTGGGTTAGCTATCTCCTCGCCTTGTTAAGTGTTTTGAACTTTATTTTGATACAGTAGTGAGTCATATTGGAATGTTTACTCGTTCTAACAGTAAAGTGCGGGCCCGGTACATACCGCGGCATGGGGAGTCCCTCGGTCCCGGCTAACTGGCGATACCATGAACTCAGAATAATTATTCTTATTTTTTGGATTTGTGGTTTCACATGCTATTGATTAATTTTATTAACTGATTTATTTTCCTGTTAAGAAACCATAAAAGGTTCGTAATTATTAACATAACAATATTGATGATAGTGTAGTTATTTCTATACCTAGTTTATCCTATACAATGAGTAATGTTGTAAAAACGGAGTGTAAGAACTGGTTTTTGAACCCGTTAAAATGCCAATTCAATGCTCGCATAGGCAATTATGTACTTATGTAAAAAATGTCTGACAAGCCTGTACCTTCGTCTCGCACTTTTTTTTTATATTTTTTGTGCCATCATTGACGTATCATGCAGTTACAGCCGCACGGGTATATTGATAATCGAGGTTAAGCAACGTTTGCCAAGGTGAGTCCATGGATGGGTAATAATAATAATAATAATATCTTTATTGATCATTTTTAAGTATTGCAGTACATGGGTATAAAATGTATACATGTATACATGGATGGGTAAACATTTACTCACTGAGACTTCTCCGTGCGTTGGAAAGCATGTTTTGACAGTCATTGGTAGGTCTTTGAAAGTCATTACAAATAGCTACAAGAACTCTGACACGTTGTCTTGCCCAGTTACGGGGTATATGCCATTATTGTCATATTCAGTTATACTGAAAACTGACCCCAACATAATTGTGAAAAGGCTAGACAGATTCATTGACATGAAAATTTATGAACCTTGGTTCAGGGTTCAGTAAACGCTCAGAGTCTAAATTTGTGCATGCTTGATTGCAATAGACTAACCTGGGTGGAGAAATGCTTATGCATACTGTGCTTCCACGGGGAAATAGCACAGTTATGTGGGACTACAACCCACTAAAATGCCACGGTGTCCACCTGTGCTGCTTATGGCGGGAACACAGGCACGCGTTAGCACTCAACGCGAACCCGCCGCGGCTGTCCGTCACCGGACCCTTCTTCGGGGTGTATCCGCCATCACCGGCGCACCAGATCACATTGCACCCCAGCGACCTAACCAGCACATGGGTGCCAGACGACCTCATGTATGGCACCCTTGGTGCCGCTGTGACGTGTCAGGTCAGTGGCCCCGCCACCTCAACTAAGAGCCGCAGGAGATAGGGACCTCCCCTGTGGCCCTATCGTGTCCCCCATCAGACGTTGGCGGCCGCAAAAGAGAGGGAGAGCGGCGCACTGCAATATCTCCATATGACATCGCGGCCCGCTTCTAGAGGCGACATCGCCATTACCATCGCCATCATTAGTTGGGTTGGGTTACCAAGCGGCATCGCAACCTAAATGTTGTCCGCTAATTCGTCGGCTTAATTGGAAAAATCCTGACGAGCGGGCCCTTTGTCGGGTTACTCTTCGCTTCGCCGTAGGTGACCAAGCCACGGCTACTGAGACACCCCGCCTCTACAATGCGGGAACCCACTGGGGGTGAGGTTCACTCCCTAAAACAAAATATGTGTACTTCTCGTAAGTGTACTTACTATATGTGTACCTCTGCCTAACAATTCGGACTTGCGTGATGTTACTACTCATGTAATGTAACATATTCATTAACGATGTATGTAAGTACATAAATAGCGGCACAGTAGTCTATGTTCATCGATAATTCACGTTACGTTCAAAACGGACAGAAAAATATGATTTAGTAGGTAAATAAGCGCTGTAGATATATCTCTTTTTAAATAATCAGACTACTGACAATGAAACTATCAAAGCAAGAAATGCTGCTTCAATCGTTAAGTTAACTGTTTCGTTGGTCTAATGGTCGCAAGCACTTCTACTGGGCATGAGGTTCTGGGTTCGATCCCCGAGTTAAGCAAAGTGGGATTTTCCATCTAGAATTTCTCAGTAGCAGTGTATAGTCTAGATTTGTACACTGTTATTGGGAATATACTCCACGATCTGCTACCAAAGAGTCCTAAATTACTTTGGTCACATCGCCCGGAGACAGCCAGAAAACCTGGAAAACTGGTTGTTGTAGGCAAAGTGGAAGGGAAAAGGCCTCGCGGACGCTCACCAACTCGGTATGTGTGTATTTTGTGTATTGATCTTTTAGAATGACCAAACTGAAAACAAAAATTGCCTAACATTTGTTTATCAGGACGAAAAGAGGCCAAATCATTGACACTGTTATTGAACAATTTACAATAATGCAACAATAAAAACCTAGATATAAAAAGCTTAAAGATTAAACTGAGTGGAAACTGAAGAATCTGTAGTCTTAGCATAGTTTTACAAGTGTTTAGGTAAATAACACTTGAAAAAATAAATAGAAATACAAAGATAAAAATGATTTCGCAAGGGCCTAGTTCTTGTTAAGTACTCTATAGATTAAGATAAGACCATCTTATAAACGAGGTATTCAGTAGCTCAGACGTCACTTTTGTTAACTTTTTTACGTTTACGTGAGCTCAAGAGGGAAATAAGATAAGGGTTTACAATTAATATTTATACGTTTTTCGTTGTGGTAGTGAAAATTTTTAGATTCTGAAAACCGTTTTTCGATCGAAAAAATGTTTTTTCATACGTAACCAACGTACAAAGAGCTTCTGTTTGAATCAAATCAAAATAATTTGTTGACATTTAACATGTGAAACCATACGATCTCATACGATAGCTCATTATATACTTGGTTTAAATGTTTAGTGCAAATGATTGCATTGTTGATGAAAATACCAAAATCTTTACAGGTAAGCTTGTAATATTTGAGGAGTTCCCTCGATTTCTCCAAGTGCCCATCATCAGATCCTGACCTGATGACCATGGGACCTCCTCAAAAGTATACCCTTTCAAACAAAATAAGAATTTTCTAAATCGGTTCTGGCGTCTAATAGTAAAAGGGGGATATTATACATTTTTTTAAAAATCCGGCGAATTGAGAATATCCTTCTTTTTTTGAAGTCGTTTAAAATACGAACTAACACTCGTACTCAACACTTCCAATAGTACGCAAATTATGTTATTTTCAGACATTGGGTGTAATCGTGCCTTTTTTTAAAAACAAGATGCCTTTGCCATGCAATGGGACCGTAACAGGCTGGTAGACTAGAATAGAATTATCTTTGTTCAAGTATCATAATAATAACTCAAAATTTATTAGTAAGACAACTATTAAGAACTGACCATTCACAAAAACAAACAAAAAAAGATACATAAATAGAAAGATGCATATAATTATTATTAAAAAAAATGCTAAATGTTTCCTATAGTTTTCCTTTTTTTTAGGTTTCCATAAAAACGGGATCCTATTACTAAGACTCCACTGGCCGTATTTCTATCTGTCTGTCACCAGCCTGTATCTCATGAACCGTGATAGCTAGAAAGTTGAAATTTTTACAGATGATGTGTTTCTGTTGCCGTTAGAACGAAAAAAATCAAAAACAGAATAAAATTAATATTTAAGTGGGGCTCCCATACAAAAAACGTGATTTTTATGCCTTTTTTTGCGATAATGGTATGGAACCCTTCGTGCGCGAGTCCGATTCGCACGTGGCCGTTATTTTTTAAATGGTTTTCTATTAATATCTGCACAACTCATGAGATTTAATTGCCATAATTAAAACAAACGAAAGTATATGATATGATCTGACGGTAAACAAGTTTTTATTTAGAAATGGTAAATTGTACTTGTACTCAGTTAAATTACCTAAATCGACAATGTTCAAACAACTAATAAAATGTTACATAGTTAATCATTATTAAAATACAAATAATGAGACTATAATAATTGCACACGATAAAACAGCTGTTGGATAAGGGAATTCACACCGAACATCCCGGAGTCTCGTCACCACTAATTAACTGAGAAACTTCTTATCACTAACATTTTGCCGTCGATAAAAACTTTTTAGACTCTTATTTGCAATACCTAAAGTCCAAAATACAACGAGATCAATATAAACAACGGTAAGTATAAAATTGTTTGGTTTTGAAAACTCGGTATAAATATGTCATCCATGCTTGATAAAGCATCATTCGCAGCGTTTGCACTACAGTGTGATTTTGAATTTGATTTTGTTCAAATAAAATCATTTTAATAAAATAACTAAACATGAACTTCTCAAGGATATTCTTGTTCGCGTTCGCTTGTCTGGTTGCTCTGTGTGCTGTTTCGGCGGCGCCCGAGCCAAGATGGAAGGTCTTCAAGAAAATTGTAAGTATTTTTCTCATAAAAGCTTCTAATTTTAAGCTTGTGTACTAAGGTGGATCTTCTGTAGCAGTGGCTCAGAGATAAACTTCTGCTATTTTAGTTGCAAATTCAGTTTCTAAGTGCAAGCTTTGCCCTCATTATTCATTTCAACGCAGTTTAGCGACTACATTTTAGCAGCTTATCAATTCTAATTTTCTTAAATTTGAATTTAGAACACAACAATATGGCCTATTATATTCCAAATATTGTTTGATTAAAATAAAATAACATCACTTCGGTAATTCCCAGAGGCTTAGACAGAGTTTTACTTAAAGTACACAAAATCCGTCTGTTTTGCTTATGTCCCTCATAAGAGGAAGCAAGTCTATTTACATTAAACGGGCATAAAGTTATAGAAAAATCTTAAAATTAAAAAAAAAACTCTTCCAGTGCAATATTTTCCTTCGATTTTCAAACACCTGCATCATAAAATAACTTTTTACTTTTTATAGCACACCTTTATTTTTGTGATTATTGGCGCTAAAGGGCTCATTGACATAATTTAGAAAAAAAAATGTCATTCTCAATGGATGTGGGCGCTGCGCATTCATACGCAATGAGATAAGCCAAGTGCCAAGCACTTAATAGCCAAGTGAGATAAAAGTATCACACTCGGCTTCACCTCATGTGATAAACCCATACTCGTGTTTTAATAACCCCTATTATATGACCGTTGATTAAACTAATATTACGTGATAGTTAATCTTACTGAACTTTTCATCAGCTTCAGCTGTAAAAGGCAATAAAAATCAATCGAGTGCAATAGACTCACATGTGTGAAAGATAAACAGAATTGAAGACTAGTAGCCCATTGATTTAATGAACTGCGCAGACGTGACCGGCAAGCTTTATAGAGTATCTTTTAGCACCCCGTATTATAAAAATATCTAAGGCACTATCTTGCACCAAAAACTTAACTCAAAGTTAGTAACTAAAACAAGGTTTAATAACAAATATGTCGTATGTGATTCTACTAACTCGGAGTTAGGCGATTCGCATACTGCACCGCATTACGCAGCGTAGCGCGATAGTGCGTGTTCTTATGTTGCTTGAAAGTGTCTCTCTTTGCATTGAAAAAACGCGTAGTGCAACACACGAAAAGTAACACATCATACATGCGTAGTGTTGTGGCTTCGTCGCCACGCACCCCGCAGCGTATAGCGGGACAGTGTGTGAATCGCCTTAGGGCCGATTTCAATTAAACAAACCGCGATTAGTTTAACTAAACTCAGTTTAAGCAAATACAGCGATCTGTTTGCTAGTTTCTCAGCGATTTCAACGGATGATGATGATGAATATAAAAAGATATAAATAATAATAATTATACTTATTTTAACTGTTCTTAACACAAGAAAACAAGAGTTATTTCAAAGAATCTAACCATTTCTTTTTCTTTATTTTTCTAGGAGAAGGTGGGCCGCAACATCAGAGATGGCATCATTAAGGCTGGTCCAGCGATAGCCGTGTTGGGAGACGCGAAAGCCTTAGGATAAACCTCAGTCATAGAATAGTTAATTAAGAATAATTTTTAAGTTCCCTCAATACTCAAGTTAGTCATAAAATAAATGTTTTAAGTACTTACTGCTGTGTTTGTGTTTACCTACATAAAACCCTTTAATTCACTGAACATCTAACAAACAGTCTTGCCAAGGACTAATTGTTTGTTTTTAGGGTTCCGTACCCAAAGAGTAAAAACGGGACCCTATTACTAAGACTCCGCGGTCCGTCTATCTGTCTGTCTGTCTTACTGTCACCACGCTGTATCTCATGAACCGTGACAGCTAGGCAGTTGAAATTTTGCCGCTATTACAAAAAATACTAAAAATTGAATCAAGTAAATATTTGAGTGGGGCTCCCATACAACAAATGTGATTTTTTTGCCGTTTTTCGCGATCAAGGTACGGAACCCTTCGTGCGCGAGTCCGACTTGCACTTGGCCGGTTTATTTTTTTTAATCCAGTTCCTACCTAATATTTTGCCTGGATAACTACATACCAGGCATCTTAGTTGCTTCTAAATTTACACGATACTGAAACAAACCCTCTGATGAAGGAAAATTAAAGCCACAGCAAAAACAAGAGCTAAGCAAAGTTTATCATCATCATCATTTCAGCCGAAAGACTTCCACTGCTAGACATAGGCCTCCCCCAAGCGTCGCCACACTGATCGGTCCTGTGCGTCTCGCATCCACCGGACTTCCACAGCCTTGACCAGGTCGTCGATCCACCTAGAGGGAGGCCTTCCTACGCTAGCTAAG
Organism: Orthosia incerta; assembly: GCA_948252205.1. Taxonomy (NCBI): domain Eukaryota; kingdom Metazoa; phylum Arthropoda; class Insecta; order Lepidoptera; family Noctuidae; genus Orthosia; species Orthosia incerta. The sequence goes on along the minus strand of OX411762.1, from coordinate 23,543,844 downwards.
TTAACTGAGGCTAATTAGCCAATGCTAATTTTGCTCAGGTAACTTACAACTACATGAGAGTGAGGGAATCGAAAATTTACTTTAAATTTAAAATTACTCAAGCAATCTTCAATCTCTTCGATTGGTCGGCAGTCTGACACGATCGGGGATGGATCAGGCGCAAGACAAAAGGCTGTACATGTTTATTTTATTTTGTTTGTTATTTATATATTCTATTTTATTGTATTAGTTAAGTATTTTCCGTTTCCGTAAGCGTGTCCGTGGCATCAACAGTTGGTCTTATCAGAATTTCAGCGCAGCGTTATTGCCTTTTTTGGATATGGCTGCACATGCCGAGATAGGAGCCTTTTTGGTCTCGCACGGGGTTTTTATTTTTGTTTAATTTCAAGCTGATTTCTCGTGTCTCCTGTTCGGGTCACAAATAAAGAATTTTTCTTTCTTTTTATTTCTTTCTACCCGAGACACGGGAGAATTAAACCACCACCTTCTTAATAGAAAAACCGGCCAAGTGCGAGTCTGACTCACGCACAGTAGGTTTCGTATTAACAGCTACATTCACCAAACTAAATAGGTAACATTACCGAACATTGATCTAACGAAGGGACAAAATCAACAGTGCCGTTCGAAAACTCTTGTCCCCATACATCAATATACAATATTTTTTACTTTTCCAAGTACATTTTATGAGTTGGTCGACTATTACTCGTAAACTTGTTAATCTGGTCGGTGTAACAAAACGACAATAAGAATAAAAAGTACCTACTAAAGACACCGACTGCCGAAACGAAAGTTATTTTTGCTCTTTTTAGTGTTTTGCTTTCAAAATCGGTTTATCCGTTTAGGAATCTGTGTGTAGTGTATTGGTGTATCTATCTGTGGCACTATGATGCCACAGATACACCAATACACTATACTTCATAAAAGATAGCTTGATATCTGCGACATAATTATGTCAAACTGACGTATATGTTATTGTTAGCCTGTCACTGTAGCGCTATTGTTACTGTATTGATACTGACAGCTGTCGCAGAGATCAAGCTATCTTTTATGACACAATCACACAATTACATATATACACTAACTAGCTGTTGCCGTTTAGCTGTTTTTCCGTCGTGGGTTAAAATCACACTATGAAATCTAAGGTGAACCGAGCTTGAAGTGGGCTATAATTTTACATTAAATATTAGGGACTGGCTATCCCACCACACTATTCCTAAACCACTGCAACTCCTTAAAGCCAGAATCAACAGTGGCGACCACCAGAAAAGCGCCGAGGCAATGAAGCTCGACGAAGTCCCGGAGAATGAATTTAACTGTCTTGGATCCCGCAACGAAATTAATCAGAAAAGAATAATGGAAAAGTAGGAAAAATATAAATTTCTACTTCCCTCCATACCAAGCAGGAGACAGAACAAACAAGGCCAATAGGCACAATGGGTCGTTTATAACTGGGATAAGCCCAGTTGCCTAGCACCACGGATAAAAATTAGGATTAATATGAATGGGTCCTAGCATTGTGAGCTGTTATATTTGATTCCAATAATAGGTATGGCAAAAAAGCTTGAACGCACGAAAATTTGTTCTAGTTTCCACAAGATCCGTATAGTAAACAACTCCTGATGCAGCCTGTACATTATTCAACATAATATTGAGTTCAGTCTGCCAAAGAATGCACTTCCATAAGATATGATTGGCAGCTCGCTTCACCTTACACGTTAAGAATTTTACAGAATAGCACTACCGGTACTTGACCTGCGTGTTACAATTATAATGATTGCTACCTACATCATCTGCCTAGCCTTTTCCCAACTATGTTGGGGTCGGCTTCCAGTCTTACCGGATTCAGCTAAGTACCAGTGTTTTACATGGAGCGACTGCCTATCTGACCTCCACAACCCAGTAACTGGGTAACACTAACACGGTACCCCTTGACAAGACTGGTGTCAGATCGCAAGCTTCTGACTACCCGTAACGGCTGTCAAAGATCTTCAAATAACAGCCGGGACCAACGGCTTAACGTGCTTTCCGAGGCACGGAGGAAACTTGGTATGTTGAAATGGTCACCCATCCACGGACCGACCTCGTCAAGCGTTGCTTAACCTTGATGATCGACCCGTGCGGCTGTTATTATTTAGCCACGAGCTCCTCTAATGATTGCTACATACATTCGGTACAAATAGAAAAACATTAATTAAGGAAGTCGGTGTTCCTGTTTTCATTTCTTCGTTGTGTGACACCGCTTTCCGAAATTGAAGTTATTTTTCACTATGTAGTGTTTTTATTTGGAAGTGAATTTTATTATTTTGTATTTTTTTTTTTCACTTTTTTGTGGTCCATAATTGACAAGATCTATAGTAAGGTACCTATAATGCCCTCTGTGATGCCAGAATAGATTACCCGAATAAAATTAAACTAGAACATAACCAGTCGAATGATAGTGTACCAGGCTGAACTGTACACATCTGCGTACCCGTTTAGTCGCCTTTCATTAATCCTCTCAACACGGCCAAACCATCTAATCATACTCTTTTTTTATAACCGACTTCCCAAAAAGGAGGAGTATGTATACGGTGTGTCACTAACACCGCAGCCTGCAGCTAACTCGGACGTGGTTTGCGATAGATCCACTTCCACAATAGCCTTCAATTCATCATTATCAACTTTGGTCTCCGGCCTTCCATGGGGCTTGTTCTACAGGTCTAAATTTCCAGAACGAAAACGTTGGTAACAAAAACGCACTGTGTTTTCTTTTGCGATACCGTCACCATACACATTAATCCTTCGCGCCGTTTCTGCAGCACTGGTTCCACGATGGAACTCGTACTCGTAAATAATGCGATATTTCAAGATTTCCATTTTGTAAACTGACTGGCGCAAACAAAAAACCAAAAGAGTAAAAAACAAATGACTTACGGTTTTCCAAACACAAAAGCATGAGTAAATAGCTATATAAATTTAAAATTGGAATTCCAAACCAAAGAGGAGATATTTGAGATCAAAGTGGCTAGTACGACAAAACGCCAATTTCATAGGTAAGGACCTAATATTTTAGTACTTGCAAACCATTAAAAACAATCTATAGTTATTACACGTTTAACTTAAATCACACTATTCTACCTGAAAACAAAGAAACGACATTTAAAGTACATTATTTAAATAATCAATTCCTTTTTAGACTTTTTACAATAACATTTTAGATAAAAATATTAAATCACGGTGACTTTTGTCAACGCCAAACATAAGCTGCTTTTCCAACCGCCTTGTTAGCGCCATCTATTGAGTACCTACATAAGTACATGGCCACTGCTTGACCTGCAGATAGGCGTTGTATTATTGTATAATTTGTACACATTAAAGAAACATACTAGTTTCTTTACATGTTCATAAACTTCTGAATTGAGAATCTCCTCATTTTTGGGAGGTCGGTTAAAAAGAGTATGATTAGATGGTTTGGCCGTGTTAAGAGGATTAATGAAAGGCGACTCATCATCAGCCTTTTAATATTTCCACTGCTGGGACACAAGCCTCATCTCTGTGAAAGAGGGAATGGGCCGGAATCCACCACGCGGGCCCAGTGCGGGTTGATGGATGTCACATGTCTTTGAATTTTTGGTTCTAGGACATGCCGGTTTCCTCACGATGTTATCCTTCACCGTTTTGAGAGCAGTGGTGGAAATAATTTACAAAAAGTAAAGCGCCTTCCTGGGTTCGAACCTACGACCTACAAATTGTAAGTTGCGGCCGTTACCACTGGGCCACCACTGCCCCAGGCGACTAACAAAATATATTTACAAGGCGACTAACAAAAGATATTTACAAGGCAGACGTGAGTGGAGTGGACATCCTAGGAGGATATACACGGATCTTATTGTTGAATAGGTGTGCCCGCGGCATCGCTCCCGTTATTTGACTGCCTACCCTACCCTACTTACCTTCCTGCCTACCCTACTTACGTTTCTACCAATTTTATTTCTAGGGTCAATATTCATTCGCAGAGAATCTTAACACCGCCATTCAGAAAATGACTTCAAATGCACAACGTCATCTATCGAATATCGAGTTCAACTGTCCGGGTATCTGATTTGCGCGTGTTTTGATAATTTTACTTCTTGAACACTTTAAATTCATCCAACTTTTGATAGAGTGAACCGATTGCTATGAAACAAAAACTAGGTAATACTTCACGTTACGCACAATTTTTATGTATAAAAGTTCATTAAAGTTTGTTTTTATGCATATAAAAGTTGTGTCGTACATTTTACGTGATGCGTGCACAATGCAATGCAAAAAAAAAACAAAACCCAGGCAATTTTTTTTTGAAATATTTTCTATGTACAAAATCGACTTTTCTACAGATTTATTATATGTATTGATATTCTTCAGAAAGGCCAGGAATGCAGTACTCATAACCGGCATACGTGTATGACTAGATGTATGAACGTTAATTAAGCAAAAGAAGTATGTAAAGATGCGTAGCAGGTGGTGTTCTGTAGTTTCTGCATACGACCATAGGAACAAGGCGTGACTAAATGTCTGTATGTGTATGTACATTCGGTACAGTTAATTTCGTGGATGATAGGAATACATTTATAGCATTTCATTGATAGATTACATTGTAATTTCAATGACGTTTCAATTCAGCGTTCGCTCAATTCGCCGACGCAGTTGTCAGGTACAGAACATGACAGCTCCATCAAGTGGTAATTGTAGATTTATTGGGATATAATCAAATATTAATCAACCTGTTATATCAACATGACATGACGTTACCACACGTTACATGTCGCCTATGTACAATGTCAACGTCAATTATCCAACAGATTAAGGCGTATATGCCCCAATGCTAACTCGTGACTGGCCCTGCGGCCGCTTAGAACCAGATTTTCTATAATAGACCTTCTTTTGGACAGTTTGGCCTGCAAAATACTTATTGATTTACAATATAGGCTATGTTGGTTAAGAAGAAATTCTAACCATAAATTTTTCTTTGTAAAAATAATTCAAGCACCCCAGTCGTTTTGAAGGAGTTGGCAAAATAAGCGAAGAAATTTCGTGTTGTTAATTATTTTTTTAAAGTTAATATATTAATTGTAAGAAAAAAAACACAAATGATGTGAATTAAGTTGTAACAAGTTCCTTGTGAACAACATGGTGAATATCGAGAGTGTCTCGACCAGTGTGGCGTACCTTAAACATAGAATATCCGCAAGATATTCGCTGAAGGTCATACAGGTATACGCCCCGACCTCGGCACACCCCGACGACGAGGTAGAGGCCATGTATGAGGATATCTCTAGAGCCATGCATGGTTTCAAAACTCACTTCACCGTTGTCATGGGGGACTTCAACGGGCAAACAAGACGAGGATGAGCTGCAAGTCGGGCAATTTGGAGTTGGGCGTCGGAACCACCAGGGTCACCTAATGGCCAGTTTTATGGAGAAGGACGGCCTCACCATGATGAACTCCTTCTTCAGAAAGCGTGAGCACAGGCAGTGGACATGGCTAAGCCACGATGGTGCAATAAAAACGAGATCGACTTCATCATGTCAACCAAGAAGCAAATGTTCAATGATGTCTTCGGTGAAAACCGGGAGCGATCACCGCATGGTAAGAGGCACATTGAACATTAATGTTAAGCTTGAAAGGTCTCGACTGATGAAGTCCACGCTCCGTCCAGCACAGATCCAAGTCCAAAACCTCGAGAGCTTTCAGCTCAAACTCCAGAATCGTTTCGAGTGCCTAAGGAGCTTCGTGAACGAATACAGCGATGGGTTCGTGGAAGCTGTCCATACGGTCGGGTCTAAGTTTTTCAAGACTCGCCGTACAGATAAAAAAAAAAGCTCTCTGATCCTACTCTCAAGCTCATGAAGGAGAGGCTTGGGATGACCCTGCAGTCTTCAGATGATGCGTTGAAATACCGGCAGCTAAATAGACGGATCTCATAGTCCTTGAAATGCGACTTCCACCGCTTTAATACCGAAAATATTAAACACGCGATTAAGCGGAATAAGGGCTTCAAGGTTTTTGCAAGAGATCTGTCTATTGGGCAGAGCCATCTCACGAAACTGAAGACCGATGATGGCAGGATCGTGTCCGCGAAACCAGAGCTTCTGAGGGAGATCGAGAGATTCTATGGGTAGTTATACACGTCAACCAGTAAACCCGTCGCGAATCTAGCGAATGACCCTATAGCTAGATTGACTCGACACAACATCGAAGACATTCCGCCTGTATGAGATTAGGATGGCTCTGAAACAGCTTAAGAACAACAAGGCACCGAGTGATGACGGAATTACGGCCGAACTCCACTGAAGGCGGGTGGAAAATCAGTACTTAAGGCTTTCGAAGCTGTTTGATTCCGTTATACTCGAGGGAAAAACGCCACAGGCATGGTGAGGTGGTTTGGTGGTACTCTTCTTCAAGAAAACGAAGAACTATAGGCCCATCTCACTTCTTATCTATGTCTACAAGCTGTTTTAAAGAGTCATCACGAATCGTCTCGCGCGCAGGTTTGACGATTTCCAGCCTCCCGAACAAGCTGGATTCCGTAAAGGCTTCAGCACCGTAGACCACATACATACGCTGCGGCAGGTTATACAGAAGACCGAATAGTACAACCTGCCTCTCTGTTAAGCGTTTGTGGACTACGAGAAAGCCTTCGATTCGATCGAAACTTGGGCTGTACTGCAGTCTCTCCAACGGTGCCAAATTGACTACCGGTACATCGAGGTGTTGAAGTGTTTATATAAATACGCCACCATGTCGGTTCGACTTCAAGATCAGACCTCATAACACGTCCTTCTGCAGCAAGGTGTGAGACTGGGAGACGTCATATCTCCGAAACTGTTCACCATTGCACTGGAGGATGTCTTCAAGGTTCTGGACTGGAGAGGGCTAGGTATCAAGGTCAATGGCGAGTAGAACACTCACCTCCGGTTTGCCGACAATATAGTGGTTAAGGCTGAGACCATGGAGGACATCAGAACAATGCTCGATGATCTCAGTAGATCTTCCGAAAGAGTGGGTCTTAGGATAATCATGGACAAAGCCAAGGTGATGTTGAATGCCCAAAGTCGGAGACTCTACACTCGAAGTTGTGGGCGACTATGTCTACCTGGGACAAATGATCCAATTGGTTAGGAAATCCGACTCGGCTGGGCAGCGTTCGGGAAGTTGCGCGGGATCTTCTCATCCTACTTACCACAGTGTCTCAAGAAGAAAGTCTATGACCAGTGTGTGTTGCCAGTGATGACACGTGGTAGCGACCACGTGTCATCACTGGGCCTTATCAGAAAACTTACAGTCACTCAAAGGGCAGCTATAAGATATGATGTGCAGATTGTACATATTGGCTGGATAGAACATTGACATGAAGGCACCAAACGCACTAAACGTTTTGAAAATACTTTTATTATGCGTACAGCTAAGGAGTGGAATTCCCTGCCGGAGTCTGTGTTTCCCGATAGCTACAACCTAGGGGTCTTTAAGTCAAGAGTGAATAGGTTACTTCCAGGCAAGCGTGCTCCATCATCGGCCACATCATCGCTTACCATCAGGTGAGATGGTGGTCAAGCGCGAGCCTATATAAGATAAAAAAAAATGCGAGGCAACAAGCTTTTCAATTTACCATGTCCTGTGAGGAAATGGCCACACAATGATCCACCTCCAGCCACCTCCTGGCCAGCCACTCACGAACGGATGGAAATAATTGGTGGCGGTGTTAGTCCTTGATGGAATTATCCCACCTAGATAGCCATTCGGATAAAAGTTCCTCCCAGACGTCAGTCTATATTTTAAATAATTTAGACGTTTTTACACAGTCACACCGCATTAAAAAGTCCGCTCCCATGGTATCTCATGCGGAATAGTACATTGCAGCACGTCGCTGCACTTCAAGATCGACCAGAAGTACGCCAGCAAGTACCGGTAAGGCCTCAGTACTATCCGTCCTGTACGCTTTGCATAAGAATATCAAAGCTAAACGCTGACTTTGAAGTAATTTACGTCACATCGTCCCGTCTTCTAACCCGAAGATTAAGGCAGAGGTTTACCTATAGTACTTCTACTGTTTTTGTTGTTGGAATCTGCTAATGTTGTATGTAGTTTTGTGGCACTTGAGTACATTTTCTTTCTTTCTTTCTTTTTCTTTCTTACTGTCTTTCTTTCTGTATTTCTTTCTATCTTTTTTTATTTTTTTCTTTTGTAAAGGACGAGCCTATTATCACCAACCAGACAACGCCAAACTCTGGACTGCTACTGAGATAGTACAGATGGAAAAACCCAATAATACTTTGCCCGACTCGAGAATCGAACCCAGGCCTCATGATTAGCAGTAGCGCTTGCGACCACTAGACCTACGAGGTGGTTTGAAAATTATTGGCAAATAACTTCGTTAAATATCTAGACTCATTATTCTGAGATGGTGCGTTAAATTCGTGACAATCTAGGAAGTGGATTTGACAGTTATAAAAATACGTTATATGAGTTAAATTTTATGTTATATAAGTTATACTCGTCGTTATAGTGTATGGTTAACAGAGTAATTAATTAGGATTATAAATTTGATTTTTCGTAGACGTTCATACAAAGTTATCGCGGCATCTAACATGAGAAACGTCATTGGACTTCTTAGATTATCACGATTATAGATACAAATGTTTACAGGATGTCGGCGATGCTTCCGAAGTCTAAATTGTCCAATTTATTCATCTTTCACATTCATATTTTTCCGAATTCTTATTTTTACATATTCCGAATTTTTCATATTCATTTATTTACAATTTCTCATTATTAAATGTTCCATTTTATTCCACATTCTGTATTTTCCACATTTAAGTAAAATCACAATAAAAACTTTATAATAGATTTTGTTCCACACACAATTCAACTAGTATAATCATCATCATCATCATCATCTTCCTGCCCTTGTCCCATGTTACTTGGGGTCGGCGGTGGGGTCTTCTTCCATAGCGTCCTGTTCCCCGTCACGCTATCACTGACTCCCTTTTCTTTCATATCACTCCTCACACAGTCCATCCATCTTTTCTTTGGCCGTCCCCTCCCACTCCATCCATCCACATTTATATTCATAACTCTTTAAGTAACATGCGTTTCATCCCTCCTCATCAGATGACCATACCAGGATACACGGTTTCCTATCAACTTTTCTGTTTTTTTTTACAGTATAAATATAATTCAACTAGTATAATAATATGACCAAAATCTGCTTTGATTTGTGGAGTTGTTTTAGTGAACGAGTGAACGCTATAGGACAACCAACGCTTTAGTTAGTGGATAAAAAGATGGAAAAAAGTAATTTATTTTATATTATAACAAACATTTTCTGAACTGAACAAACATTTCCCGTTTTTACCCTTTGGGTACGGAACCCTAAAAAAGCGCAATATCACTGAAGTTCACACAATGAAGAATGTTTAAAGAAATTATAACATGTTGGTTCAATTAACAGTAACGAATGATACGGGAACCACAAAACTTCTTTAAAAAAAAAAGGTCTTTTTTATTTCAGAAAATGTTTGAATGGGATTTAATTGTTTAAACCCATCTTTTTATACATGTACCAAAAACCGTTTTGTGCACCCATACGCACCACCGGATGACCACCATGTAACGATGACGCATCGCCGTAAGTCTGGTAGTCCGATAATGGACGCTGATGGATGGGGCTGGGCGGAATTAAATCATGCAATTCCATCGCTAATTGCAAGTACGTTCACAAAGACGCAACGCGATGCATTTGACCGATTTGATCTTGATTTTTTCTTAAAAAAACACGTGCGCAATATTGCATATCACCGCTTGATCGTCATCTGTAAGGTAAGGTGCATAAGTTTTAAGGTGCTTACAAAAGACGTTGGAAGTCGCCGAAAGAAACAAAAGATTGTCTAAAAATCTAAACAAAAGAAGTACGTTGTGATCGTAATAGCTGGCGTTCTATACTGTCTGCCTACGCCCACGAGAAAAAGGCGTGATTTGTCTGTGTAATAAAGACTACAAAAATATGACGTCAAATATTGATAAGGGGGATTACATTTATCATCTCAAAAAAGGGGCTTGCCTGGCGTTCATCTGAATGAGAAGCGTTATCAGTACAAAACATAGTCATAATAAACGCTAACAAAACAAAATGATATTTATGCGGAGCACATAGAGTCGAAACTCAGTTTATTTACAAATTTCTTTGTAAATAATATTTTCGTAGATTGAGTAGTATATAAAACAATATTTATGGAAGTAGAGCATCATTCAATTCGAAGGAGTCTTCCTGAAATCAATACAATAATAATTTTAATTAAAATAAAATTGTTAACATGAATTTCTCTCGCATCTTCTTGTTCGCATTCGCTTGTCTGGTTGCTCTGTGCGCTGTTTCGGCGGCGCCCGAGCCACGGTGGAAGGTCTTCAAGAAAATTGTAAGTGTTTTGTTTTTATAACTTCAATTATTCATAGACTGCCTTGTTGGTCTAGCTGTCGCAAACGCTACTGGTGAGCATGAGGTCCTGACTTCGAATCTCGGGCCAGGCAAAGTTTTTTGCCATCTGGAATTTCTCAGCTTCAATCAGTCATCGGTGATCAGGCATCACTGTGACATCCACCAACCGACACTGGGCCCGCGAGATGTAATAAGACCTATTACCGCTCTCACAGAGAGGAAACCGTGTTATATGTCGTGGTGGCCCAGTGGCTAAGTCCTCGCCTGTCGTGCTAGAGGTCGTGGGTTCAAATCCGGGCAAGTACCAAATTCATATGTACTTTCTAAGTTTACCTCGGACATCACAGGCAACGGTGAAGGAAAACATCGTGATGAAACCTGGACTTATATAGTTAATGTAAGTCTGAAATAGCCAAGTCAGAGGCCTGTGGGGTTTCCCAGAGGCGGCTTAATTAACTCTGACACCAGAGGTGGCCACACCTCACACGAAAAAAATCAGTCGTGTCAGTTGATGGCAATAAGCATGGCCGACTATTTCATGGGACTTAAGTATCATAACTGGGTAAAATGTAAGTGTAACATACATGCACCTCAGCATAACCCTTTGGGGAATGCATGCATCCTAAACCTACTCTCAGTTATAATCATCAGCGTTTTAAAGTTGCCAATGCTGGGACACAGGCATCCTCTCTGTGATATTGGTAATTGGCCGTAATCCACCACGCGGGCTCAGTGCGGGTTGGTGAATGTCACATGTGTTCGATTTTTTTTGTTCTAGTACATGCCTCACGATGCGGTAGTTCCTCACGATGTTTTCCTTCACCGTTTTGAGAGCAGTAGGGATGAAAGAATTTACACAAAGTCTCTGTCACCTCTGACCTAGACTAGAGTCAAGAGCAAACCCATCTCAAATAAAAAAATTAAAAAAATGCCTGCCTGGGTTCGAACCCACGATCTAAGTATCCACTCGTAAGTCGCGGCCGTTACCACTGGGCGACCACTGAGCACTATCAGTTATTTGTTAACTTAATTACCACTCTGAAGAGTTCACTCACCCTTGCTTAATCTTGCATAAACAATACGTAAGCTATTTTTGAAGTTTATGTTTCAAGTCCCATTATTAGGGGTTGAGGTTATGTAGCCATTTACTGGGTACAAATCTGAACTACTATTCAGTACTTCCTAATAAATTATAACTTTGCCTGACCCAGGTGTTGACTCCGGGACCCCTAGGTCAGTAGCCGCTTTAGCTAGAGCATCGTGTCACTTTGAATAATCATCATCCTATTTGCGAGATAGCCTTCGGTGCGTTTGAGCGTAAGAGTCAGCCAGGGAGTAGAGGGCCTTGGGTCATGATAAGGCGCCTTAGGAATGATAGATGTTTATTGCTCATTCATGCAAAACCTACAAAACAGATTTCGATTAAATTTGGCGAATATTTCGTTTATAACCAGGATTAACAAAAAAGAAATACTTTCATGTTACTTTGCGATAATTTTCGACATTCACGCAGACGAAGCTGCTGACTCAAGCTAGTATATGATAAAAAGTAGATGCTAATGTGTATGTTTTTTAATTTTCCAGGAGAAAATGGGTCGCAATATCAGAGATGGCATCGTCAAAGCTGGACCAGCCATTGGAGTCTTGGGTGACGCTAAAGCCATAGGAAAATAGTCTTAATTGGTTTTTGAATTGTCAAATTATTTTAATTTGTACAAACTTTTTTGTCTGAAAAATAATACCAAATTATTTATTTTACTTATGTTAAGTACCTACTTTATTTAATACCCAAAGTGACACAAAATAAAAATATTATTTAAGTTACTTTTATTGTTTTTGTTTTCTATTCATCCAAATATTATTTAGGATAGCTAGGATGGACACTTACTGTTCTGCAACATACAAATAAGATATATAAACTCACGCCTTTTCTAATGGGCTTTGGAAACTACGAAGAACGCCACCTGCTACGATCCTTACAAACCCCTTTTGGTTCACTCACGTTCATACACCACGTTCACGTTCACACGCCGGTTATGAGTACTGCGCATCTGTCCTTATTGAAGAACATCACCATCCAAGTAGATAAGTGTATTTTCTTCTTCCTAACGATTAACAATATAATGTCTTGATATTCTTCTTAGGATAACATTATAATTTAGATGCCGTTTACATTTAGATATCTTTTTTATTTTGGTTGATTTTACCTGACCTAAAAAAAGGAGGCGGTTCTCAATCAGTCGACATCTTTTAGTTTTTTTTTGCCCCATTAAACAAAGAGACCGATTTAAAAAAAAAATATTTTGTTTGAAAAGGTAACTAGGTGGTTGTGGTAGGGAACTCAAATATTATAGCAATTTTAATATTTTCATCAAAAATTCAATCATTAGCACTCAGAAAGTATCATTTGGTAAAGTGGAACTAATGAAGAAGACTACAGATGGTCACTGGCTTGATGCTAAGTATGTCACGACTATAAAATATCTTGAATAGTTAACCAACTACGATGAAGCAAATATTTATAAATAAATGGTATCTACTGATGAAAATGGTACCATCGAACTAATCTGATGATGAAGCTGGAAGGTAGGCACTGGACCTCCTAAATAAAACAATGTAATAACATTATTTGCCGAAGTCGGAGTCGAAAAACGGAAAACAATAGGTGCCAAAGATACCGACTTCGGAAAAGAAAGTTATTTTGCGCTTTGTATTGTTTTGTTTTGGCTATCCGTTTGTTTTATTTTTCGTATTTTTTTTTTTAAATTTTCTTATTATTGTCACTACTGTTTCTGTAGGCTTCACACTCAACACACAGCCAATGAGATACAGTTGTGACTACCAACCGAAATAATAATAATCATAACTACTATCACTATAAAACTACTATGTTTATAAGTTGCCTAAGTCAGTTATAGAACTGACCGATGGAAAGTTCAAAAACTACATCAAACGTGTCCTTATTAAAAAAGCATATTATAAAATCAAGGACTAAGTTGAAGATAAAAAATTTGGCTTTAGCTCCTTCTGCGCATGCGGCTTCCCTGGTAACTCATAAACGGCACAAATATGTGGATGTCTCTAAATTAGACGAATTTTTACAATGGTTTTCAATCATCTTTATAGCCCTTTGCTAAGAATAGTTACAGCACTGATAACAACATTTGTGCCACGTTAAATTTTGTGTTGTTAGACATTATTTTTTACCTTCTTGATTTCTAGATGCGTGTTTGATTGTCGGGCCTACGTTGTCTCCCCATATCCAAGTACTAATGCTGTAACATGGAAATATTGTAAAACCAAACCATTTTTTTTTAATAGAGTAACGATGGAAGTTCTTGCCGGTTCTTCTCCATAGGAAACGACTCACCCGAACCGTGCACCTTTTGTCGGCGTTTTATAAGTGCCCATGTAGGCCTATGAAAAATAAAAATAAATATTTTGATTTTATATATAACTAGCTGTTGCCCGCGGCTTCGCTTCCGTGGACCACCCCGCAGGACCCAATTTTGGGATAAAAAAATAGCCTATGTCACTCAGGAATACTGTAGCTTTCTATTGGTGAAAGAATTTTTCAAATCAGTCCAGTAGTTTCGGAGCCTATTCGGTACAAACAAAAAAATCTTTCCTCTTTATAATATTAGTATAGAAGTATAGATATGTCGCAGCTATCTGGTTAAAGCTAGCTAATTCGATGCCTAGGCCGTTCATTAAACACCAGCATCCAACTAAATGACTTAAACACAACTATCAACATGAGCGCAACGTTTTAACTTTTGAGCGAAGCGCAAAAAACTGAACTAAAGGAGAAGGGCAAGACTCCAAAGTATCCTGGGCCCAGGTGTTAACTCAATCAAACTTTATTTGTAAGAGTATCGCCTCACTGAAAATTTGGTGAAATTTGACTATCCAGGAATCAAGTTCTATGAAGTGTAGTTAAAGTTAGTCAGTAGTTAGTCAGAAAGGTTAGACAATACACTGACGTTGATACAGCAAGGTTGGTCTACTTTAGTTATTTTCACAGTATCATGTCCTACGGTATTCTACTGTGGGGCAGAGCCGCTGATATTCAAAATATATTTGTGCTTCAAAAACGAGCTGTTCGTGCCATTTACAAATTAGGTGCGCGTGTTTCTCTAAGAGATTTTTTTAAAGAGATTGGTATTCTCACAGCGGCTTCACAGTACATATTCGCCAACATTTTATATATTAGGCAGAACATTCATTTGTACAGTAACAATAGTGATATTCACAACTTTAACACCAGAAATAAGGACAAATTACGAGCTCCCTTTCATCGACTTCATAAGGTGCATAGTTCATTCGTTGGGGTTGGTATAACTTTTTACAACAAGTTACCGTCTTCTTTTCTAGATTTGCCATTTAACGCATTTAAAGCAAAGGTAAAAGCTAATCTCTGTTCTAAGGCATACTATTCTATTAATGATTATTTAGATGATAAGCATAGTTGGTCGCTGTGTTGAACTCAAGACAATGTTTATGTTCTTTAACCAAAATTAGCTTGCTGTCAGGTTAAATATTATTATTTTTTAATTTCGTTTTTATGTGTATTTTTTAAATTTTATTTTTTGGTAAGACTGTCGTAGGTATCGTTTACTGTTATTGTCGGAGCTGATGAAGATTGCTACTATCTTTGCATTATATAGAGTTAATCTTTCTAGTATTATATAGCAGCATAGCCAGAATTGTGAGAGTACCATGTACGTCAGAGCTATCATTGTCTAGATACCTACGTCTTCTATTGACTTGAATGACTCCGGTGGTTGAGAGTATGTCATGCCCACTCAAATGTCTCGCCGATGGTGGCGCGTGTGTCGGATCATTTAGCTCCCTTCAAAATGGTTGAGCTGAATGGTGCTGATACATGTGTCATGTTCGTGAACGGGCGCTGTCGGTTGGGACTGGTCATCTCTTAGCTGCCATGGTTTATTTTAATTGATTCTAATTTTATTTCTGAATTGTCTTTTTATATTTACTATGGACACTTTTAACTTTCTACATCGTTCTCACATAATGTGTAATCTCAACATGAATGATGTAACAAATGATTTGTAATAATTACCTAATTGAAAAAGAGTGTCCATGGAGTTTCTTGCCCGTTCTTCTCCATTGAGATCTACGCCTTGGAATGGGCATCTACGGTACTTTCACAGTTATTATGTCTTGTGACTGGGACTGTAGCACCATAATTTTGTAATATTTTATTTTGTCTTTTGACAATTCAAAAGTGCCTGTAACTGGCCTACTTGAAATAAAGTGCTTTGACTTTTGACTTTGACTTTGAGTGAGGTTACAATATTTAAGCGAACTACACTTCGAGCTCTCTGTTGCACTGCGAGAGGTCGCGCGGTGTGTGAGAGAGAGCGCCCGAAGTTAAGTTCTCATTATCGCGATAGTATGGCCGCGGCATTAGACAGTTAGAGACAGGTAATTAATAAAAAACTATAAAGAAGAAAAATTATAAAGGAACTCGATTCGCTATAAATAGATTCCACCAAACGATTGATAAGCTTCTAACGATTCTACTCCACGTAGGCTTATTCCGAACGGATGTTAGAATCACTTTACTAAGATCCAGCCCTAGTTGCCCAGCGACGCCCTGAGCCGAGGTTCGACCCCACAGGGGGGTAGCCCTCGGCGTTGTCGCTAAGGTTTAGAAATTTGTGCATGGCTGGAGGCTATATAGCTTAGTCTACACAGCGAAGTCCGTTTCCGTTCTTCTCCACGTAGGCTTATTCCGAACGGATGGTAGAATCACTTTATTAAGATCCAGCCATAGTTTTCCCACCAGCGACGCCCTGAGCCGAGGTTCGACCCACAGGTGGTAGCCCTCAGCGTTGTCGCTTAGGATTAGAAATTTGTGCCTGGCTGGAGGCTATATAGCTTTGTCTCCACAGGGAAGCCCGGTTAAGTAGTCGTCAGTCACTTTGACAGAACTACGAGACGCCACATAGAAAAAAAAAAACGCATGTCCGATTAAGTAGTTGTCATTCACTTTGACCGAACTACGAGACGCCACTTAGATTTTTTTTTTTATCAATTACTAAGAATTCAGGCATGTATTTAATCTATTAGTTTTATAACATAATTTAAACTATTCTCGCTTCCTAGATAGAAACATGGTACTATATTTTGTGATTTCCTTTAGAAAAATATAACGGCATTTCTAATACACATTTCAAATAGTTAACTGCTGGGCCCAGCATTTCCCGTCTCCTTTGAATTACTTGGCTGAGTCTTGGACAGTCATCTTCAAAGGGCTGACTTTCAATACGCCAGGTTGTTAAACGTTGAATGATTCTCGGTTTAAATATCATTTATTTCTCAAAAGATTAACATATAATCGCTTAACGAAAAACAAAGTTTGGATTTAATAACAATTGTAATTATTAGAAAAAGATTCTAGTTCAATTAACTATAATATTGGCCGGCGTTTGATGAACGGCCTAGGCGTCCAATTAGCTGGCTAATTTAACCAGATGGTTGCAACATAAATTTATTGTTCGTTAGCGTTACTAAAATTATTTGAGAGAATGTGTGAGAGAGAACTGTGAGAACTTGTAATTGGCTTAATGTAACGTACTCAACTTGTTTTATTAATTTTATGTATAATAGCTGTTTTTTTCCATCTAATAATAATTAATTTTACAAAGAGGAAAATTTTGTTTGTTTGTTTGTACCAAATAGGCTCCGGAACTTCTGGACCGATTTAAAAAATTCTTTCACCAATAGAAAGCTACATTATTCGTGAGTGACATAGGCTATTTTTTAATCCCGAAAATGGGTCCTGTGGGGTGGTCCATGGGAGCAAAGCCGCGGGCAACAGCTAGTAATATTATAAAGAGGAAAAAAAAAAAGTTTTTTTGTTTGTACCAAATAGGCTCCGAAACTACTGGACCGATTTCAAAAATTATTTCACCAATAGAAAGCTACATTATTCCTGAGTTACATAAATAAAATAAAAATAAAAATAAAAAAGCCTTTTATTTCTTACAGCTTATAAAACAAGAAGTTAGATTAGATTAAGTTAGTTTACTTACATACAATTATTAGTTTTGTTAGTAAAAGTTTGGTTCCTAAATTTACTTGTGTTCGTTTTTTCTTTAATCTTATACTATTATTCTTCATTCTGTAAGAACTCCTCTGTAGGTGAAGGCCTCCTCCAAAGATAGCCAGTCCTCTCTAGATTGGGCTACTTGAATCCAGTTGGGGCCAGCTGTTTTTTTGATGTCGTCTTCCCAACTAGCTACAGGTCTACCTCTCTTTCTTTTTCCCTGTGGACCCGCCCATGTGGTCACCGTTTTCGTCCATCTCTTGTCACGTAGACGCGCCACATGACCGGCCCACCTCCATTTTAGTGACTGAGCGTGTTCTAATCCATCTCTTGCCTTGGTTATGTTTCTAATTTTGGTGTGCCTTATTTTTTGCATCTTTCTAATATTCAGCATACTGCGTTCTATACCCCGCTGACATGAAATTATTTTATCCTTTGTTTTTTTGTTGAATTTCCACGTTTGGCAAGCATACGTGAGGCACGGTATTAGGCACGAGTTTAGTACTTTAGTTTTAGTTTTGATCGGCATGCTGCTTTTGAATATGTCCTTCAGTGCCCAGTATTTGTTCCAGGTAAGCTGTGTCCTGCGTTCTACTTCTTGATCGTTACTATTGTGGTGAAAGCTAATTTGTTTACCCAGGTATATGTAGCTGTCTGTATATTTGAGAGGCTCGCTACCAACGTATATTGTTCTCTTTTCGCTGTTAGTCATCAACATTGTTTACCCAGGTATATGTAGCTGTCTGTATATTTGAGAGGCTCGCTACCAACGTATATTGTTCTCTTTTCGCTGTTAGTCATCAACATTGTTTTGGACAGGTTCATTTCCAAACCCACTAGTTTACTGGCATCATTAAGTGATTCTATCATATGTTGTATTTCTTTTCCTGTTTCAGATAAGAGAACCAGGTCGTCTGCAAACCTTAGGTGGCTCAGGTAGGCATCTTTAATCTTAATACCCTGACCTTTCCAATTGAGTTGACTAATGATTGATTCCAGTGTTGCTAGAAACAGCAAAGGTGAAAGAGGGTCGCCCTGTCTTACTCCTCTTTTTATCGGAAACCAAGGCCCAGCTGTCTCTAGTTTGATTCTGCTCCTGCTGTTATTGTACAAACTCTTGATAACAGAAATGTATTCTTTTTCCACCCCTTGTATTTTTATCCTGAGTTACATAGGCAATTTTTAATCCCGCAAATGGGTCATGTGGGGTGGTCCACGGGAGCGAAGCCGCGGGCAACAGCTAGTTATAAATAATTAACCTATCCTTCATCACGTTCACAAGGCTGACAGACAATTTTCAGTCTCAGAAATTAATTTCTCAAGACGTTCTTTTATAGCTAAAAGATACATAAATTTATTTTAATGGACTCACTGTCTTATGCACATCTCGTGTGTCACAGTTTTGACAAGCGGAGTAATGCTCCGAGTGGTAGATCTTTGCAAGGTCCTTGTCCTTTTTGCAATGTATGTGTATTACATTTAAGTATTAAAATATTTATTATAGTTAACAAACTTAAAGACGACTATGATAATAATATTAGGCACATACATGTCTTAAAAATATTAACACTGATTTTAAAATGAAGAAAATCGCTATCATCGCTTATTTTCAGACATCAATTTGAAATAACACCACAATATCCTGAAGAATGAGCTACAACATTTTCCACTAAAATCAGTCTGAAAAAATAATGAAATAACCCATTAATTTGTTTAATTATTTGGCATTTATGTACTACTAGCTTCTGCCAGCGGCTTCGCCCGCGTGAATGTAAATAATTATCCCGAGGGAACAATATATTCTCGGTAAAAAAAGTATCCTGTGTGCCTAAAGTATTCCTGACCATAATCTATCTCTGTAGCAAATTTCATCCAGATCCGTTCAGCCGTTTTAGAAAGAAAGAAAGAAAGGAAGAAAAATATTTATTTGTGACCCGCACAGGAGACACGAGATAAGCAAAACACAAACAATAATAAAATATAAAAAACCCCGTGTGAGACCAAAAAGGCTCCTATCTCAGCATGTGCAACGATATTAAAAAGAGAATATCACTGCGCTGATATTCTGATAGGGCCCACTGTTGATGCCACGGACACACTCACGGAACGAAACATACAATATATTAGGAATAAAATAGAATAAAACAAATAACAAAATAGTACAAACACAGAAGGTGAGTTACAGTATGTTTGTGTATAATTTATAAAACAAATAAGTAAATAAAACACAATAAATATACGACCAAAAACCCGACGGCTCAATAGTCATTTGTCGAAACCGTAGACAAACGAGAGAGCGCGCCAATCTGTGGTTGACGTCGGCTGTCAAAATGAGAAAAAAAAAGATAAATAATGGTGATTGGTGAATTATGTAAGAAATTTCTGTAAATAAACAAAGTGAAAATATAGCTGGTATTGGATAAAACAGAGTGGTGTGAATATAACTGTGTGTAGTAAAGTCTTCAGTGTAGTGTTCGCCAGAAAACATAAACTAAGAACAAGGAACATGACAGTAATTAAGTTTATACGCTGGCTTCTTTTTGCTTGAGTAATAAGTACTGCTTGAAATTAGTACTAAATGTTCCAATGGTCTTCATAGCACGAAACGGCGGAGGAAGATCGTTTTAGCGTGTTGGAGTAACGAACATACATACACACAAACATTTATCCAAGATTTCGTATTTATAATATTAGTAAGATAAGACTAGCTGCCGCCCGCGGCTCCACCCACGAAGCATAAGTATTTCTCCAACTATTTTTATAAATTATAGCCTATGCGTTTTTCTTATGTATAAGCTATATTTCTGTAAAGTTTCATCAAAATCTGTTAAGTCGTTTTTGCGTGAAAGAGTAACAAACATCCATCCATCCGTCCTCACAAACTTTCACGTTTATAATAGTTGTAGGATAGGATAGAATTATAGAACAATAAAAAAATGAAAAAAAAAAGTTGTCCACGACTTATGAGTTGGTAGGTCGCGGGTGCAAACAAAGAAAGGCACATTACCTGCTTCGTGAAAAATATTGTGAGGAAACCGGCATGTCCTAGATCCTGAAATTTGATATTATTGTATCCATCAACCTGCTCTTAGCCCGCGTGGTGGATTACAGCCCACTCCCACTCATAAAGAATGATTGTCCCAGTGGGAACATACATACCTCTGGAACTCTCTCCCACACTCCCTACGCGATAGCCCTACTCTCGATATCATCATGAGGAAAATTAAAGAGCATTTCCTTTTAACGCAATGTTATTAGATATATATATTTGTATTTATGTATGTATGTATTATGATTTATTTTTATGATTATTATTATGTTATTTTAACTCTCTAGGGTTTGCTGTAAGAGAACTCAACATTGAGTTAAGCTCGCCTTTGTACATGTACTTTATTAACACATTGTATTGAATATTTTTTTTGGTGTACAATAAAGAATTATGAATACATAAGATAACGTCTGTTTGCCTCGAAGGATTAAGCAGAGACGTTTAGTACACTCACTTTTGTAAGTCCAGTTATATTTAATTACCATGTAACAGGCACTCGATCCATACTATTGCCATCAATAGGGAACTATCCGCAAAGCTGAGCTCAGATAGCGCCACAGGAATCAGAGTAAACAAACCAAACTGTCAAAGTCGAGCGACAAAATTTCGCAGTATATGCATACAAAATATAAAACTAATAATGAAAGAAAAATTGAGCTAACTAAGAATTGAGGAAATCAAACCAGCGGCTATAAACCCGGCTTCGAGAGCGCAGTGCATCAAGTAAAGGGGAAAAAACGGATTTAGTTGAAAGGTACGAATACGAATGTGAACATTGAAAGTCTAGTGTAACTTGCAGATATTATGTTAATCAACAAAATCCTTCATTTTTTAATATTCTGCTTTAAAACGGTCAGGACACAGCCTTGATTTTTTGTAAAATTCCGGCGACGATCAGTAGTTTCTCATTGCTTGCGAGTATTGGCGTTTTCTAGGATCATATGGCCAGTTTTATTTCTGCATCAAAAAACACAACCCTGATGCATTGTTGACCAACAGCTAGCAATATTATTATTTGGTTTTTGAACGCTAATTATTCTTAATAACAGGAAATACCGTTCGGTAACCATAAACTCACACAGAGAGGAGGCCTGTGTCCCAGCAGTGGGAACATTAATAGGCTGATGATGTGTGGTGTGTGTGAACCATAAACAGTAATAGTCGCCAAGTTGTTATGTTTACTCCACTCCGTCAAGCGCCATCTGGCGGGAGCAATGGGCAGTAATTTATTTATTTATTATTTATTATATGCTTTATTGTACACCATAAAATACAATTATAAAGAGAAACTTAAAATAATACATATACAATGGGCGGCCTTATCGCATTCCACGATATCTTCCAGGCAACCTGGTATGGACAGTAATTGTCTGGACATGAAGTGGGGTTGTCATAGGTGTAACAATAACATTTTTAAAATACTTTATTACAATAGATACACGGATAAATACATATGCTATGTAATATATACATAAATACATACATACTAAATATAATGGCAATAAAAATTAATTATGAATGACTATTGATAATCGCAATCACAATGTCTGTTTGAAATCAACACGCTAAGACGAAGACAGCGACAAGTAATGTTCCTTTACGAGTCTTTTGAACACAGGCAATGATTGAGCACGTTTGATGGGATCTGGCAATGCATTCCTCAGACAAGTAGCTTGGACAGTAAAGGATTTATCCAAAAAAGTCGTGCAATGTGTTGGAATTTGAAGTCGTAAGTTCTCTGATAATGTAAGTTCAGTAATGTTCCCTATTGGGCACGAATCCAAACTTAGGACTGCTATAGAGATATTTCAGATGCATGGATGGATGGATTCATGTTCGTTTCTTTGCATAAGATATTGTTATATGCCTTTTGTTTCAAATAAGTTAAATTTCTTTCTATAAACAATCTTTTTTACAAAAAAATACAACCGACTTCTAAATAATAAAAAACACTAGATTTTTATTTTCACTTTTTAATGGTACAAAATTTACAAGTTCAAAATGTTTAAGTTATATGTTATCATCAACATGTGCAATATGTGCATCTCTGATGCCAGAATAGATTACCCGAATAACATGTAACTTAAGCATAACCGGTGGAATGAGAGTGTACCAGGGTGAACTGTACACGTCTGCGTAGCCTTTTAGAGCGTACTGGCGTAACGGTATGTTATGAAATGGTGAACAAAGAATAAACAGACATGCGATTGCAGTAATCCCGAGCGATATGCCTTCATTTATTGAAAAGTTCTGTTGTATATCGCCGAAGTTCTTCCTCAGATCTTTACCAAATTTACATGGGACCATTTCGAAATAAACTTATTTCGAACAAAAGAAGAATTTTGCAAATCTGTTTATATATGACGGAGTTATGCCCGAACAAACATAAAAAAAATGAATTGAGAACCTCTTCCTTTGTGGGAATTTGGTTAAAAACCCAATAGCACTGCTCGACCCGGGAATGGAACCCGGAATATCAGCAGTTGCCCATGCGACCACTAGACTCTGTGACGAAACAAACGAGGCAATGAAAACATTTTTGCCTAACTTTTCTTTAAAAATCTATCTAGTTGTATTATTTTGAGGTAGTACATTAGATATCACAAATGGTTTGGTCCAGGACCAGGTTTGGTCTGAATTTATCAACAAACAAAATACTATTATTCGTAGATCGTACTATGAATAAACGCTACTGGACCCAAATTCTCGGACAAACCTGAACAAGTTGGACCCTTTGTCATTTGTCATTTGTATTTGCAGCCTGTTGAAGTTCAAAGCAATAGCACTGCAGTGCATAGAAAATAATTATATTACAAATTCTAGTTTTCACAATGTTACATACGCATATAAATTATATCTATGAGTGGGAGCATCGCATTCACATCACATCACATCATCAGCCTATTAATGTTCCCACTGCTGGGACACAGGCCTCCTCTCTCTGAGAGGGAATGGGCCGTAATCCACCACGCGGGCCCAGTGCGGGTTGGTGGATGTCACATGTCTTCGAATTTATGGTTCTAGGACATGCTGGTTTCCTCACGATGTTTTCCTTCACCGTTTTGAGAGCAGCGGTGATGAAATAATTTACACAAAGTAAAGCGCCTACCTGGGTTCTAACCCACGACCTACAACTTGTAAGTCGCGGCCGATACCACTGGGCCACCACTGTTCCGCGGGTTGGAGCATCGTATTGGTGCAAGCTATTTAATTAAGGTGCTACTACAATCAAATTAAACCGACTTCCAAAAAAAACACTGGGTGCAAAGCGAAAAGTAAATTTATTTTCTGAAGTCGGTGTCTTTGGTACCATCTATTGTTTTTTGACACAAAATTCGGAAAAGAAAGTTATTTTTCGCTTTGTTGTGTTTTTTTTGGAAGTCGGTTTAATTTCGTGCTGAAAAGTGTTTCATTTTCTCTTTTTATTTTTGGTACCTCAAATTTCCGTTTATAAGCAAAGTACATCTCATGACGATTCAAATAAGCCCAAACACGACTAGGATACATTGTTTAATTTCGGAGTTCCAGTGTGTACCTTCCGGCTTCATCATCAGATCAGTTCTATGGTGCCATTTTCATCAGTCCCATTTATTTATATGTATATGCTTCATCATAGTCGGTTAACTATTAGAGATATCTTATACCCGTGACATACTTATCTTTAAGAAGTTCGTGGTCTTCTTCATCAGTTCCACTTCACCAAATGATACTTTCTGAGTGCAAATAATTGCATTGTTGATGGAAATACCAAAATCGCTTTATGAAATATTTGAGGAGTTCTCTCAATTTCCATGGGATCCCATCATCAGATTCTGACTTGGTGACAATTGGACCACCTCGGGAGTATACCCTTTCAAATACAAAAATAATTTTGAAATTCGGTCCACAATTTTACTGACGGAGAAATCGGTGAACATAGGTACAAAAAAAACATAGTCGGACATAGAACCTCCTTCTTTTTGGTAGTCGGTGAATAGAGATAGAAGTCAGCCACTAATTATCCGCATGCGCATCCTGTTTATTTTTTCACTGGCGCAACACGTCAAATTAGCATAGCATTTCGGTGACGCGGTCACATTAAATAGTCTAATAATAATTAAATAGAGGAGCTCGTGGCTAAATAACAACAGTAACAACAACAATAACAACACGGGTCGATCATCAAGGTTAAGCAACGCTTGACGAGATTGGTCCGTGGATGGGTGACCATTTCAACATATCGAGTTTCCTCCGTGCCTCGGAAAGCACGTTAAGCCGTTGGTCCCGGCTGTCATTTAAAGATCTTTGACAGTCGTTACGGGTAGTCAGAAGCTTGAGATCTGACACCAGTCTTGCCACCGTGTTACTGGGTTGTGGAGGTCAGATAGGCAGTCGCTCCATGTAAAACACTGGTACTTAGCTGAATCCGGTAAGACTGGAAGCCGACCCCAATATAGTTGGGAAAAGGCTAGGCAGATAAGTTTTGCCCTGCCAAAAATCGAGCACCGCGGCTAAAGAAATTTTCACTACGTAAATAAATCTTTTGGGAGTTGGCGAAAAGATCAAAAGATTATGTAGAAAACTAGACAAAATTAGTTGTAAGTATCATAACAGCTGGCATTAATTTCTGCATATGCCCACGAGAAAAAGGCTTGAACTATCTGTGTAATAAAGACTACAAAAATATGACCTCAGAGATTGATAAGGGGAATAACATTTATCATCTCAGAAAAGGGGCCTTCCTGGAGTTCATCTGAATGAGACGCGTTATCAGTACAAAACATAGTCGTAATAAACGCTAACAAAACAAAGTGATCTTTATGCGCAGAACATAGAGTCTAAAACAGTTTGTTTACAAGTTTTCCTGTAACAAATCATTTTTCGTTGATTGAGTAGTATAAAACAAGATGTATGCTAGTAGAGCATCATTCAACTCGAAGGAGTCTTCGTGAATTCAATACAATAATAATTTAAATTAAAAATAATAATAGCAACAATGAATTTTTCTCGCATCTTCTTGTTCGCGTTCGCTTGTCTGGTTGCTCTGTGCGCTGTGTCGGCGGCGCCCGAGCCACGGTGGAAGGTCTTCAAGAAAATTGTAAGTGTTTAGTTTTTCTAACTCAATTTTTTCATAGACTGCCTTGCTCGTCGACTAGCTGTCGCAAACACTACTGCTGATCTTGGTTCGATTCCCGGGTCGAACACAGTGATTTTATTTGTTTTTTTTTCATTTGGAATGTAGCAGCCCAGAGTTTGGACTTGTGCATTGTAGTGTATTACATGGGACTAAAACATAACTGACGAAATATGGGAAAAACTATAATTCTGTATATATATATATACACTATTTTGTTTGTTATTTATATACGAGTATTCTATTTAATTTTGTAAGTAAGTAAGTTTCGTTTCCGTAAGTGAGTCCGTGGCATCAACAGTTGGCCTTATCAGAATGACGGTACAGCGTTATTTCATTTTTGGATATCGCTGCACATGGCCGATATATGAGCCTTTTTGGTCTCGCACGGGGATTATTTCTCGTGTCTCCTGTGCTTGTCACTAATAAATACTTTTCTTTCTTTCTCTGTCTAACCCTTCGGGGAAAGCAAGCGTGATGTAACGTATGTTTGCGATTTTAATATATTTTAAATGTTAACTACATTATAGTCCTGAAGAGATCTCACACTCTTGCATAAATATATCTTACTGAAGTTTATACATAAGTCCCATTTAATAGGGGTTGAGGTTAAGCACCTCTTGCCCGGGTACAAATCTAAACTGCTACTGCAGTACTTCATTATAGATTATAACTTTGCCTAACCCAGGTGTTGACTCCGGGACCTCTAGTTTAGTAGATGTAGTAGCTAGAGCAACGAACCAGTTTGAATAATCGTCGACCACTTTAACATTTGTTTCCTTCTAAATTTTGACAGGCTTTCTAGAGCGAGCTTGATCCTCTAGATCGAGCCAATAGTTGTTGCGGTCGCAGATATCCGACTGAATATCGTAATTAAATATAAATTGGTCCATTTTTAAATTAATCCAATATTGGAGGAGGATATAGGCGAGAGCCTAACCTCAAATTATGACTTTTTACTTAGGAAATTCAGTCGGAGCTCTCTGCCTGCATTTCCTCTTAACCATTAGTTTAATTGTAAATTGAGCGAACTTGTTTCGCTGTATAATGATGAGAGTTATTCTATCTATCTTTCAAAACCATACTAAATGCGAAAATAACTCAAGACAAGACAAGACAAAGATATTTTATTTCAAGTAGGCCACCAAGCGGCACTTTTGAACGTTAGGTACATTAAAATTTACAAGTTATAAAAGTTGATTCTACCGTGCATTCGGAAAGTAGCTTGTTATGGAGAAGAATGCACAAGAAACTCTGTCTGCCTGTCTGTTGACATCTTGACGTATGAATGGATATAGATTAAACTTGGCACACGTGTAGACCATAATCTCATTTAAAACATACAATAATTTTATCCAGGAAACCTAGAACAAGCTAGAAGTGATAATTAGAATATACTTATGTGTATACTTATTTCGTTTTCCAGGAAAAGATGGGTCGCAACATCAGAGATGGTATCATCAAGGCTGGACCAGCCATTGGAGTCTTGGGCGACGCTAAGGCCTTAGGATAATAGTCTTAATTATTTTACAAAGTATTTTAATTTGTACAGCGTCATTTTCGCCTAAAAAGTAATGCCAAAGTATTTATTTTACCTTAGTTAAGGAACACCCATCTTATGTAATGCTCAAAGTGCCATAAAATAAAAATATTGTTTTAAGTTAATTTTCTTGTTTTTCTTTTCTCTTCTTTCAAATATTATTTATGGTGGCTAATACATGACTGTACTGCAACACACAAAATAACATACATACAATAAACTCGCTCCTTTTACCCATGGAGGTTGGCAAAATCTGCAGAACACCAACTTCTAATATTCATACATATTTACTCTTTTTGTTAAGTTTAAGTTCATACTTCTGAGACTCTATACAAGAGACATTAGGTAAACGAAAGAGTTGCCATGGTTATTTGATAAAAGTTAAATATGTATGGGAATTTCAAGCGCTATCAAACTATCCCATGATTAATAACATACATTACAAAAAATGTTTATTTCAAAAAATACAAACCCACCAAATTGCGTGGCAGTTTGTCGGTGGAATTAGCGCTCGTATATAACAATAAATTGGTTTATAACTTACACCTAGTAATATAATAGTTCAACAGCAGATGGTGCTGAACTATTTATTTATTATTTATTATATGCTTTATTGTACACCTTAAAATACAATTACAAAGAGAAACTTAAAATTAATACATACACAATGGGCGGTCTTATCGCATTCCGCGATCTCTTCCAGGCAACCTGGTATGGACAGTAATTGTCTGGACATGAAGTGGGGTTGTCATTGGTGTGACAATAACATTGTTCAAATACTATATTACAATAGATACACAGATAAATACATATGCTATGTAATATATACATAAATACATACATACTAAATATAATGGTAATAAAAATAAATGATGAATGACTATTGATAATCGAAATCACAATGTCTGTTTGAAATCAACACAAACACACAACACAATAACTATCATACTGCGCCAGCCTCCGCGCCGCCATCTAAATACTTAATTATAGGCTTAAATAGACAAGACAAACTCACAAGTCACAACACGCGTGTGTGCAACGTTTACATGTGTATTGTCGCGCGAATATAAAACTCACTCACGGCTGTACAACAAAATTGACTAGGCATATTAATTAGCACTATCACAGGTAGTGGCTACTTCATCAAGCAACACATTCACAAGTTTCCTTTTTTTCCTTAGCAATTCCACCACTTATCCCTCTTAACCAATCCATACAATTAAACACTGTTGAGGTCGAATACTTATTGGTTCTCCTGCCGCAGTAGTTGTCTTGTTTTTTTTTAAAGGTATTGTGACCATCGCCATTACTGATAGATTTAAATTTTGTCTTGAGCCCTGGTCATTCACAAGCCGCACTGCCGTTTGAAATGCCTGTAATTTCCCGAAATTTCTGAAACCCGTCGATGTAGAATTTGGGATATGAGACGCACAGACGCTCTTGACAAGTGTCGTTCGATGTAAGCGATGGCCATGGTCTAAATGCCAAAATGGATTGATACATGACATCCTTTACCAACGCAAATTAATTTTGTAAATTTTAAGGAACTTAACTGATCAACATCATCAGCCTGTTTAATGTTCCCACTGCTGGGACATTATGTTCACCGATTTCTCCGTCAGTAAAATTAAGCAACGAATTTGAAAATTATTTTTGTGTTTGAAAGGGTATATACTCCCGAGGTGGTCCAATTGTCACCAAGTCAGAATCTGATGATAGGATCCCATGGAAATGGAGGGAACTCTTCAAATATTACAAGCATTCATAAAGCGATTTTGGTATTTTCATCAACAATGCAATTATTTACACTCAGAAAGTACTATTTGGTGAAGTGGAACTGATGAAGAAGACCACGAACTCCTTAAAGATAAGTATGACATCACATCACATCATCAGCCTATTAATGTTCCCACTGCTGGTACACAGGCCTCCTCTGTGTGAGAGGGAATGGGCCTTTATCCATCCACGCGGGCCCAGTGCGGGTTGGTGGATGTCACAAGTCTTCGAATTTTTGGTTATAAGACATGCCGGTTTCCTCACGATGTTTTCCTTCACCGTTTTGAGAGCAGTGGTGATGAAATAATTTACACAAAGTAAAGCGCCTGCCTGGGCTCGAACCCACGACCTACAACTTGTAAGTCGCGGCCGATACCGCTAGGCCACCACTGCTCTCTCAGTATGACATGGGTATAAGATATCTCGAATAGTTAACTGACTATGATGAAGCAAATACTTATAAATAAATGGTACTCATGAAAATGGAACCATCGATCTGGCCTGATGACGAAGCCGGAAGGTGACTCTGAAATTAAACAATGTATCCTAGTCGTGTTTGGGCTTATTGGAATCGTCATGAGATGTACTTTGCTTATAAATGGAAATTTGACGTACCAAAAAAATAAAAAGAGAAAATGATAAAGAGAAAATGAATCCTAGTAAAAGAAGTCCATATCTCTAGTTTCGACGTAAACTTTTATTTAAGTTGCGTCTCACACACGCGTTCCACCTCCTCCTTCGCGAGCATTACTGCTTGGCAGAAGGAGGTGACAGCTTCCCATGCCCTCTTACCCCGTACCATGGCCTGAACCAGGGCCGGACTCGAGAGGTCGCCATCACCGATCGTCTCCACGAATCTTTGAGGTCCTAGGTTCGATGCCAAAGTCGGGCAGTCTTATTGGGTATATCCATCTGGAATTTCTCATTACCAGTCCGCAATCTACATTTGTGTCTGGTTGATGGCAATAAGCTCGATAGTTGCTGGTAATAACAGAGGACTTAAACATAACTGGTGAAATGTGGGTAAAGTACAGGTGCTCCTATGCGACAGATAATGTAATACTAGCATACAGATGCCTCATCCGATACAAAGAAACCGTGCTGACGTAACTAAAGTTTTTGCCCGACTGCTGAAGGAGTCTAATGTGTTTATCAGTCTATGTATGTATGTTTGTTCTTTTGTGGCGTTCTAGGGACTAATCGCGTTGGCCGATTTTGACGATTCTTACGTCAATCGCCATTTTAATCTTGCGAGTGTCAGTGGCTACATTATAATTGCAAAAAAATTGGAGGTCGGTTTATTTTTATTGTAGTAGCACCTTAATAGCTTGCGCCAATGCTATGCTCCTACTCATAGATATAATTTATATGCTCGTACGTATGTAACATTCTGAAAACCAGAATTTGTAATATAATTATTTTCTATGCACTGCAGTACTATTGCTTTGAATAAAAATAAGATTAACTATCCTAGAGAAAATATACCTGAATACGTAATAATAAATGACAATAAAATACATAAACCTCGACTAATTGCACAAGGTTTTAATGAATATTTTATAGACGAAATTCAACCGAGTAATTATAAACTCCTTCCTATGCGAATATTGATACTAATTGTTACTCCATATTTATTCGTCTGGCCTCAGTACAATGTTCGATGACCTCAGTAGAGCTTCCGAAAGAGTGGGTCTGAAAATGAACATGGACAAAACCAAGGTGATGTTGAATGCCCATGTTACACCCACTTCTATCAAGATTGGAGACTCTACACTCGAAGTTGTGGACAACTATATCTACCTGGGACAAACGATCCAGTTGGGTAGGGTCAACCGTCGAATCCGACTCGGCTGGGCAGCGTTAGAGAATTTGCGCGGAGTCTTCTCGTCCAACTTACCACAGTGTCTCAAGACAAAAGTCTATGATCAGTGTGTGTTGGCAGTGATGACATATGGCTCTGAGACGTGGCAAAGGGCAATGGCAAAGGGCAATGGAGAGGGCTATGCTCGGCGTTTCCTTGCGTGATCGAATCAGAAATGTTGAAATCCGTAAAAGAACCAGGGTTACCGACATAGCCCGAAGAATTGCCAAACTTAAGTGGCAGTGGGCAGGGCACATTGCTCGCAGAACGGATTGCCGATGGGGCAGAAAGTTTCCGGAGTGGCGACCGCAAACCGGAAGACGTTGCGTTGGAAGGCCTCCCACCAGGTGAACTGATGACCTGGTGAAGGTTGCAGGGATCCGCTGGTTGCAGGACGCACGGGACCGGTCAATGTGGCGACGCTTGGGGGAGACCTATGTCCAGCAGTGGACGTCTTTCGGCTGAGATGATGATGATTTATTCCTCCTACTGTACCAGCAGACATAGTTTCTTCACCAAATGGTACTGTAGGAGGAAATTGCGCTGCGCGGCTCGATATGCCGATTGATTCACGGTTTTTAGACCAGTGGTGATGAAATAATTTACACAAAGTAAAGCGCCTGCATGGGTTCGAACTTACGACATGCAAGTCGGGGCCGTTACCACTGGACAACCATTGCTCCTAAGGAAATGCGATCGATTTACAAAAAATAATCGGTATAATCAGATAAAAAACGCTAGTTACGTCAGCACAGTTTTTGTATGGCATGAGGCATCTGTTGCTAGTATTATATTAACTGTGGTATACGTATGAAATCACTAACCCACCTAAGCTTGATGATTGATGCTCATGCTATTTCTGAAGATGACTTCATGGCAAAGGCAATCACTTTTTTATGACTAATGAGCATATTTCATCTTTGCAGATAGCACTTCACTTGTAGTGTTAACTTCATTTTAAACTCTATCCATTGGACTGTAGAGTTGAACCCAGTAATTATTTTTAACGCATGCATTTTACCGTGATAAGCCTAGTGTTGAATTAGTCATTTTAGATATATTTTTTCTTTATATATTATTATATGTAGGACGTCAATTCGGATTGCATCTAAATTTTCAGGAATAAGAAATATGAATGCAGCAATGAGGGAATGAGAGAGTATGTGTGTGAGGGGGAGGAAATAAAATAATGGTTAGTAAGTTACAGAATGATGAAGGAGTTTGTTTAAAAGTTTAAAAATAATTATAGAATTCAAGAAGTGAAAAATTTATTTCGGTCATCCACATGAAAACCCATACATATGTTTATTTTTGTTTTTTTTTTTTTTATTATGAATACGCGAAAAACCTTATAGACAAGCAAAATTCAAAAACTTGAATAGTGCAATTTTAAATACAAAGAAAAAAAATATATACCTAGAATCTAAACGAAATGCACCAACGTAAAAAGCTTATATTAAGAAAGCAGTTTCATTGTTTTGGCGGAGAACAAGCAGCATTATAGTCTGGACTTTTCTCACAAATGAACGCGGCTAACTGATCACATTTCAGGTCAACCAGCTTTCCAGAGCGGAACATTGCACCACAGTATTGACCACCTAAGTTATCAGGATTTCCTGGACCAAATTTATCATACCCTGCTTCAGTCAGCGTTTGTCCTGGAAAGGAAAAGATTTGATGTAATGTTCAGAGGCTGACAGTGACTTTGTTTAATAATATTTTGAGTATACGAATGAATGTGGATAGTATAGGAGTATAAAAAGACCAAAGACAACATGGACAGTCTTTGTGAAAGGTGGCAAAAAAGGGGAATATTGAGGTGATGACAAGTATAAATCTATGGAAGAGGAAAGGACGCTGGACCAACCCATAATAAATTTGGATACGAGCAAGAGTGTCATCACTGTAATTTTTTCTCTATGCAAGGTTTTACAATTGGTAATACCGGTAATCTGATATTCAAATTTCTGAAAGATTTAAAGGTTTACCACTGATGGCCAAGACCGACGGTTTATTATACAAGGGGGTTTAATATGAAGTATAAAAACTGTAAACTATACTTATCGTTTCGAAGATAAAAAGAGAATTTAAATCACCATGAATAGTCCTCCAGTCCGCATGATTAACCCAATCGGTAAAACCGATGAAAGCAATATAGGAAACGAATCCCACCAGAGATTTATCAGGATATTTAGCGAAGAGTTCTGGGAGTACTGTGGCTTCAATGTCACTGTTTATTATAGCTAGATGGCCGCCTTCTGCTGAGCATGTGAGAAAGGCTCCCAAGAAATACTTTGGAACTTTGTGGAACTTGTAGCATTTGTTAGTTCTTTTATCCAAGCGGTATTCTGAAAAATATCATTCGAATTGTCACCCTATGCATTCTCTTCACGAATTTATTTAGCAATTATCGCTTCGCAGGCTTGTGCTTCAAGACGAACATTCAATCGTATGACTTTTGTGTTTTTCATTGATAGGAACACAAACAAAAAGAGTAAATTTTGGGTCTTTGTAAAAGGTTTCTACAGTTATAAAAAGAAGCTCTAAAAATTGTATCGAAAAATTCTCTATTAAAAAATGTATCGAATTGATCCGACATTTCAAAATATTACGTAGTCAATACCAAGCATTTTGGAATTTCAACAATCAGCATCGCTGATAAAATGTCAGCTTTGTCTAGAAGAGAGCTCTGGGTATAAGACCTTACCTTCCTGTGTTTTATTTTTTTATTTATTGGCCTATCTACAATTGTTACATTTACTATCATTCTAGTATTGATTTATAAACAGGGGGGTGACCATAAGCTCTTAGAGCGGTATCAATTTGATATCGAGTAAGTGACAGATAAATACAAGTCATATACATCTGTTCCTTATTCGATCTCAAATTGATGCCGCTCTAAGAGCTTATGGTCACCCCCCTGTAGTTACTGTTAAAATGTGTTAATCTGCTCTCTCCCGTGTGGGAATAAGATGTTAATTTAACCTATTTTAACAATTTCTGAGCTTTATCATAATTTACCTGGATCTATAGTTCCACACTCATTGAAGCGTAAGTCAGTACTTTGAGCGCGGTAACAGACATAGGGTCGAGTTTGATCACAAGAAATGTCAGCTAATTCTCCAATACTGTTCAAAGTGAGA
Organism: Orthosia incerta; assembly: GCA_948252205.1. Taxonomy (NCBI): domain Eukaryota; kingdom Metazoa; phylum Arthropoda; class Insecta; order Lepidoptera; family Noctuidae; genus Orthosia; species Orthosia incerta. Next base: position 23,509,833 of record OX411762.1, on the reverse strand, counting down.
CAATTTTCTTTATTGCCCTTATTATCTGGCTCATCTGGTGCCCAAGTATGAGGAATTTCCGAAAATGGGGTACCTGTAATTTAGAAACTGTTTTATTTTTTATTTTCCCACTGAAATAATAAATGATAAGAGTGTTGAGCAAGGGAATAAGATAGTAGCTTGTGGTTTTATAAAAACAGCCGCACGGGTCGATCTTTATCGTTAAACTTCACCTGCCGAGGTTGGTTTATGGACGGGTTATCATCTTTACATAGCGCAAGCATGATAAGCCATGACCCGGCTGTTATTTCAAGCTCTTTGAAAGTCGGTACGGTTAGTCAGAAGCGTGAAATCCGACACCAGTCTGGCCATGGGGTATCGTGTTACCCATTTACTGGATTGTGGACGTCAGATAGGCAGTCGCTCCATGTAAAATACTGGTACTAAACCAAGTAACGGTAACAAACCAAGTTTTTTAAATATTCGTTTAAGAGTCGTCGGGCTTAAGTCCACAAATTGCTCTCATGCACTTTTTTGAGCGATGAATACTCTTTGGAAGTCAGTGCTGTTACCCCACATTATTAGTCCATAACGTAACAACGATTCGACGTATGCGTGGTATGACATTACAGCAGTTTTTATATAAGTTATATTTTTTACTTTTTTTAATGCATAAACAAATTTATTAATTTTAGTGCTAACATAGTCTATGTGCTCTTTCCAGTTTATGTCTTTATCTATTTTTACACCAAAAAATCTGGTACGCGTTACTTCATTGATTTTATTAATATTGAGTTTAATGTCATTTTTGGAATTATTTGATCGATTAAATTGGATGTAAACGGATTTATCTAAATTTATCATCAAATGGTTAATGTCAAGCCAATGCAATAATTTGTCAATTGTATTATTAATGTCAAGTTCATGTTCTGAAATGGTATTTAGTTTTTTATTAGATGTCACTATAATAGAAATATCGTCAGCAAATAATACGCATTTATGGTTAGTTATTTTTATGATGTCATTTATATAAATGAGGAATAATATTGGGCCTAGCACACTTCCCTGTGGAACGCCATATTTATTATGTTTATATCCCGAAAACCGAGGGAAGATGAAACCGAGGGTTACCGCGTTTGAATTTGCCGCTAGGGTAAAGTGAGGTCTTCAAAATGTCAAATATCATAGCTTTTTGGCTTTTAGCGCGAGTTATTTATTTGTTTTTTATTGTTGTGAATGTTGGGACTGTGCGAAACTGCAACACACTCGATTTTGGAGACTGGAATTATAAATATTCTGGACACTGGAATTCAATTAGACTAGAAGCTGACAAGAACATAATTGGCTAAACAGGATGATGAGTGATGAGCAAACGATGAGTTTCTACATTTGGGAAGAATGTTCACAAGATAAATATAAAGATATATTTATTGCATAACTGTGTACATTAAAAAATAAAATAAATTAAAATAAACCTTCATTACAGAGTTTACAATTATTCTTAAGTATTTTATTATGGATCGGTACTTTTTTTCCCAGCTTGTCCTTCTACATAGGCCTCCTCCAAAGATTTCCACTTATTTCTTTCCCTCGCAATTCTCATCCACTCTGGTCTAGCAGTTGAAATTATTTCGTTATTTCGCGGAAAATCAGATGCACAACGCCATCTATCGAATATCGAGTTCAACTGTCCGAGTATCTGAATTGCGAGTGTTGTGATAATTTTACTTCTTGAACACTTTAAATTCATCTAATTTTTGATACAGTGAACCGATTGGGATTAAACCAAAACTAAGTAATTTTTCAAGTTACGCACATTTTTTATGTATAAAAGCTATTTACATTGGTTTCGTAAATGTCACGTGATGCGTGCACAAATAAACAGACAAACAGATAAACGGACAAAAAATCCAAAAATGACGGCAATAGGTTCTGTTTATTACCCTGGCTATATTTTTTGGAAATATTTTCGATGTAAAAAAAATACTTTTCTACAGATGTATTATATGTATTGATGATCATATTGCTAAAAACCGGTAAATTAATGTCATATTTATATTGCTTCCTAAAGTTTATTTTTGAATTAGCTTTGAAATTAAAATATTGACTATAATTTTTAACAAATAAACATAATTCTAGTTTATAAATACCAGTCAGTATTATAACCCTCCGTTCTGAAGACAGAGATGGAAATATTAAAGCAGATTTCGAAAGGAGAGTAAATGCAGGCAATAAAGTGAAAGGTGCTATACATGCAACGGTGACCAGCCATTCAACGTCTAAAAAGACTCGATTTGCTGTTCGCAATAGTGTGCATCCTTACACTAACATAAGGAAGTGAATGTTGGGGAGTGGCAAGAAAATAGGCAAGAATAATAAATTCCGTAGAAATTCTTTGAACGAAAGACCAATGAATGTCATAAGACAACGTTGTGGTTTAAAAAAAGATATAGTGACAAAAAATTAAAATGCTTAGATGGTTTGGACATATTGAGAGGACCAATGAAAGGTGAATAACAAATTGTGCAAGGTAGGTGGTATTTACAGGGCATGTTACACTGGTCTTATTGACGTAGTACTCATATGGACTATTTTATACTCGCAAGACTTGACTAACCTTCAACCGTGTGGTAATCTCCTGGGGCAATAGTGGCATGAATCCCGGTAAATATTTCATATATTGTATCCTCACGTTCAGTGAAGTTTAAGAAACGAATAATTTCAGCTTTTATTTTTGGTGTAGTTGGAGAGGCAAGAACAGCACCTGATGACAAAATAAAATTACATAAGATTTAAAACTAGCTGACATAATGAAGATATTTTTACAACATCTAGGGTCTGGGCTCTCGCCCGGTTTATGGTAACTTTCTAAATCAAACGGAACACTCAGCAAGGTTGCTGTTAAGAAATTATAATCTTACTCTTTGGCCAACTTAAGAATCGGATTGAAGAGGGCTTTTTATGACGACAAATAATAACAAGTCTGACCACACACAGACACAATAGAGGCCCTAGACAAATGCATTTCTATAAAGGTAAGCGTGGTGATAGCGATTGGAAAAATATAAAATATTTATTTATTCATTTACTCATATAGTTATTTTTTAGGTAGAACCCAAAGTAACAAAAGAAGTCATACAATGCGACACTCAGAGACGCCCCGTAAAAACTGATCACACACCTACTCGCGTCCATGACTGAACAGTCCTAAGTAACGGCTCCGGGCGTCCGCACTAGTTAACTAGAGGACAACACAGTAATTGTCACCCTCTGGAATTCCGCCAAAGAGCAGGAAAAAATGTCCAAACGCTGAGAGACGCTATTAAGAATCGTAACAGCCTGACACACTGGTGCAATCTTTAACAGGTTTGTACGGGCTACCGCAGTTTCGAACAGACTCTCTCAGCCCCAATCTTTGCCTGCTGTTTGGAACAAGTACGAATAATCCCAACGATTCTAAGATTTGTGGATTTTTTTGCATCCCGCAAAAAACCGTAAAGACGTATTTTACCAGAGCAAGATTGCGCCTCACCTCCAACCTATAGTACCCAACCATCCTTATTACAAAGAGAGTTGGGTACATAAGTGGTTACAACGGATAGACGCCAAATTGCCTCATGTATAAGTACGAATAATTCATTTCATAAGGATTCCAGATGATAGCACTAGTTTCCAAGTTGCTTCGCACCAACGCGTTATGAAGCGATTTCACTGCTGCCATGTTAGTGAATTCACGGGTTTCACGCATGACAAACCCAAGATTAATATGATTAATATGTATAGGATCGTTAAGCTCTACCAAAATATGACGTGATCAATCCCTTTCATCTTTGCTTTTAGACCTTCACCGTCACTGGTATAAAATTACACTTGGTTAGAGCCTCAAGGCTCAAGTCTTTCTTCGTATAAATCTATAAAAACGAATAAATTTCAAGTTGTTCCAAGCTCACTTCCTCCAAATAAATTCACTTCTAAACCAAGTAACATTAAATGAGTAACAACGATTGTCGCGACGTAAGAAGAATATTATAGGATTGAAAAGCGCTATCACGTGGTAAATCTCAAAAAAAAACTTTTACTCATAGAATGACAGTTTGTCTACAGCCGCTAGATATAATAGCTTACCTTCTAATTATAAATTTTACTTAAAGACCCTTTTTTTTTTTTTTTTTTTTTTTTTTTTGCGTGTAGAAATGCTCATGCATACTGCACTACCACGGGGAGATAGTGCAGTTATGTGGGACTCTAACCCACTAAAACTCCACGGTGTCCTCCAGTGCCGCTTATGGCGGGAACATGGGTACGCGTTAGCACTCACCGCGAACCCGCCGCGGCCGTCCGTCACCGGACCCTCCTCGGGGGAGTACCCCCATCACCAGCGCACCAGAACACACTGTACGCCGTGACCACCCCAGGGACCAATTCAGCACATGGGTGCCAGACGACCCCGTGTATGGCACCCTTGGTCCCACTGTGACGGGTCGAGGTCAATGGCCCCGCCACCTACCATTTTGCGGCCGCAGGGGATAGGGAGAGCGGCTAACGCTATACCGACACTCCTCCTCCCCTGCGGCCCCACCGCGTCCGCCATCAGACGGTGGCGACCCCGTCTAGGCCGCGGAAGGTAGGGAAAGCGGCGCACCGCAATACCGGCACTCCTCTCCCGCCGCGGCCTCCAACCCTCAGCCGCGATATCGTATGGGACCTCGGAATCTCCATAAGACATCGCGGCCCGCCTCAGTTGCGATGTCGCCTGTTACCAAGCGGCACCGCAACCTACTAGTTGGCCGCTACGTCGTCGGCTTAATCGGCAAAAGCCCTGACGAGCGGCCCCTCCTCGGGTTCCTCTTCGCTTCACCGTGGGTGACCAAGCCACGGTTACTGAGCCCCCCCGCCTCGACAAAGCGGGAACCCACCGGGGGGGTACTTAAAGACCCTAAAATTGTAATTTGTAAATCTGTAAAATTTGGTACAAATAAATTTTATCATTATCCCCTTTATTCAATTTCTTTTCTTATTGTTTACATTTTTTAATATTTTATAAATTAAATTAAAAATATAAAAATAGAGGCCCACCGGTATCGGGAACAGGGTCCAAGCTACCGGCGGTCAGGGCTCCAGAGAGAGGAACCTTCTAACAATGCGAGCCGTGTCCAGCAATACTGCTTTCTGGATCAGGCCCTTGATCCAGCCGCCTAACGAGAGCCTCCTAAGGTGTCGGTCGAGGCTCGTGGCTATTAAGCCATTGGCTGACACGACTATCGGTACAATGATCGCTGTGTCCACATCCCACATGTCGACAACCTCGCGAGCCAAGTCAAGATACTTGATTTGCTTATCTTTCTCGGCTTTCACGAAATTCCCGTCATGCGGAAAAGTTATGTCAACAATCATTGCACGCCTCTCGATTCGGTCCACCACCAATATATCAGGCTTATTAGTGATAACAGTCCTGTCAGTGATGATGGACCGATCCCAGTACAATGTGATATTGCCATTTTCGAGAACTGGGTCGGGCACATACCTGTAGTACGGTACCTCCGATGCCACAAGAGTGTATTTCAGAGCAAGTTGCTGGTGGATGATCCTGGCTACAAGATGCTAATGCAAAAACTCTTCGTTAGCTAGACGAGAACATCCAGTGATAATTTGGCGGATCGATTCACACAGGCGGTGACATGCCCGACAGATATCAACCGTGCCATCCATCACAATAAATCGCCGGTAGTTATTCGTCATGATAACTTCGTCCATAATTGCACAGATAAAAACTTCGAATTCCCCAAAGTGGTAACCGAAACGTAGCCAGGCTACGGACGCTGCATGGTCTACATCAGACCCATGTAGGGCCCGGAAAAAGCGCCCGTGAAGCTCCTTACTCTGCCATACTTCCCTGCGGTCGTTAGTTTCAAGCACTACAGGCTTGCGCCAGTTCTCTTCGCCATGGAGAGCGGGGTGAGTCCCTTGTCCACTGCTACTACACCTTGATGCATACCTACGTCGGTGTTTAGAAAATATTCCTTGAGATTGCATATCTCGCGGCTGTGGAGGTTTTTGGCATTTAAAAAGCCTCGGCCTCCACACTTCCGTGGGATATACAATCTCATGACCGACGATCGTGGGTGATGCATTCGATTTGCAGTCAGCAGTGTACGGACCCGCCTATATAGGGCGTCGAGTTCCGTTTGAGTCCATTTGAGTATGCCGAAAAAGTACATCAATATCGGCATGACCCAACCGTTGAAGGCGCGCACCTTGTTTCCGCCCGAAAGAAGGCTATTGAATACCTTCTTCAGGCGGCCAAAGAAGCGTTCCCTCAACGATTGCTTCATGTCAGTAGTGCTGATACCTAACGCTTCCGACATATCCAAATACTTATAGGTTTCGTTTGGAGAGAGGGATCTCAGGTTTATGGAATCTGCGAGTTGAATCAGAATCAGAATCATCATTTATTGCCAATAATGTAGGTATACATATGAGATGGTAATTTTTGTGTAGACAGTCCCGGTAAATTTTACCTTACGGCATGCAAAATTGTACAGTTGAATATAATTTAAAACACTCGGAAGTAAATATCACTATGTCAACAAAATAATTAATTAAATGCAATCATAGTCAAAAAATATATAAAAAGTTAGGAATAAATGATAAACATGTCAAACAAAATAATAAATTAAATACAATCATAGTCAATCATCAGGAATAAAATATAATCATGTCAGCAAACTAATAAATTAAAGACTATGATTGTTTCGTGTAAAAAACTTTAGGAATACAAAATAATCGTGTCAACAAAATAATTAATTGAATGCAAACATAGTCAAAATCATGAGGAATTAGAAATAATCATGTCAACAAAATAATTAATTAAATACAATCATGGTCATGATAGTGCCATGTCAACAAATTGTATTAATAAAATTAAGTACAGTCGAAGTCAAAAACATCAGAAATTAAAAATAATCATGTCATCAAAATAATTACAACAAATAAGTGGGTACATTTCAACTGATAGCTTTGTCATTTAAAAATTATTTAATTGTGTAGTAACACTTGTCTAGTAACAGCCTTGTTAGCTGTTTTTTAAACATTTGAATGGTTAATTCTTTGAGATTCTTAGGTAATTTATTATAAATAAGCGGACCCATGGATAAAATATTTTTCTTTAATAAAGCTGTCTTATGACCACCTGTATAAAGTTGGTTTTATATAAAGACCTAATCGGCCCTGTGCGTTGTCGTATATCAACCATTGACGTAAACAAGTGTTTATTCGTTCTGACGAAAAGAGTTACTTCTAGTACATACATGGACGGAAATGTAAGAATTTTCAAGGATTTAAAAAGTGGCACACAGCTTTCTGTAGTTTTATGACCTGTCATTAACCTCAGGCAACGGTTTTGGGCCTTAAAGATTCTTTCCCTCTCACTACAGTTACCCAAAATATGACACCGAATCTTAATAATGAAGCAACTAAACCATGATATGCTGTCACTAATGTGTCAGTATCTACTTTTTTTGAAAGGTTGTAGAGTAGGTAAGCAGTCTTGCTTAGTTTATGGCATACGCTTTCAGCATGTGGTTTCCATGTCAGTTTTTCGTCAATATACAATCCCAGGAATTTTGCCTCTGATGTTGTATCTACGATTTGGTCTTTATATTTAGTGTTTACATTTTCCGGCTGTAGTCGTTGATAATAATGCATGATTTTGGTTTTTTGAAGATTGATAACTAAGTTATTTTTATTAAGCCAATCTATTATAGTTTTAAGTGTGTCATTTATGTCATTTTCGTATTAATTTTTATCTACGCATGCATTTATGGCTGTGCTGTCGTCCGCAAATAATGTCATTGGATGCTGAATATGTCTAGGGAGGTCGTTGATGTACAATAAAAATAACAGTGGCCCAAGTACACTACCTTGCGGCAAACCAAATTTGGGTGTTCTACAAGTAGATAAATATTTAAATTCGTGTTTAGTTTAGTACATACTGTCGAGATTTCTGTGTATTGTTTACGATCCATGAGGTATGACTTTATTAAATGAATTCCTACGGATGCCACAATCTCCCCTCGCTTTACATGCATGACCGCACATTTGTCCACACCAAACTCCATCCTGATGGCGTTACTAAAAGTTTCAGTTACTTTCAGTATGCTCCATCAGCTGAAGATTGCTGGGGGCAAAGAGCTTCAGATCATCCATGTAAAGGAGGTGAGATATAACCTGACCACCTCTATTCAACCGATAGCCTAGCCTTGAATTCTCCTGCAGCATGCTTAGAGGATTCAGGGTAAAACCAAAGTGGACTCAAACTATCGCCCTGGAATACACCTCGCTCGATCCTTACAGGTTCGCTATTCCTCTAGATATTTCGACATCCTGGATAGCGAAGGACTGTGCTCCATTGCCCATCACATCATACACGACATCAGGAAGATGCGTAGAGTTGTATCTATTTAATACAATTCCAGCACCCTCATGAGCCATGTATGAGGCACCGAGTCACAGGCCTTCTTATAATCTATCCAACATGTCGACAGATCCTTTCGGGAACACCGAACCTGTTGGTTAATGGCCATATCTATAAGGAGTAGCTCCTTAGTACCACGGGACCCGTTCCTACATCCATTTTGAGAGACCGACATGATCGAGTTATCGTTATTATTATTATTCTAGTGCGCATCTTAGCCGAGCATCGAACCAAGTCACTGACACATCGAAGTGTTTCAACCATCCCTTGGCTGCTGTATTGTATTTATAGTCACATCTAAATGATGGCGATCCCTCTGAAAATAAACCAATAAAATTCAGGCAGAATAATAACACAAAACAATTTAGCCATGACTACATTTTATGAGGACTGAGGATCATGACAATTATGCGTCGGTTTCAGTCACTGCATTAACATTTACAATGAAATAATATTTCTAATAATATTAGTGTTTAATTATGTGAGTGGGAGTTAATCGTAATGGTGTTTTGATTAGATAACGGTGTTGAATATAAACTATTGCGGAATTTATTCAAAATTTTAGTTAAAACATTTTGATCATTGCATGTACCTATTTAAAATACATGAGAATGATTTAGCTAAATAATAGATCAAGCGGTTTAATCAAAAACAATGGCTTCAGATTATTGCTGTGGGGTCTCGTAGGTACTATTATTTCAATATAATGCTAAAAGAGAGAGAATTAAAAAAAATCTTCTTTTCGTGTCGATTGACACAAATTCTTGAGTTGAGTCATTCGTCATTCAGATCCTAAAACATACAGATGGTTGAAGATGAAAGGTACACAAAGAGGAGGGAATTATCCTGCGAAGTGGCTCCACGCTGGCACCAAGTTTTAGATGGGTTTATAAAACTACAGGAACTGCCTTGTTGGTCTCACAGTTGCAAGACCGACTGATGAGCGTGAGGTCCTGAGTTCGATTTCCAGCTCAGGAAAAGTGTTTTTGGTGTTTTCATTAAGAATTTCTCAGAGGCCGCCGGGAGTTTGGAAGTTGGCGGTGTGAAACCTTTACCTTTGCGCACACACTTGTGCACTATAATTATCGCCCGCACCGATGGTTGGCCACCCTATACCTACATTGGCGGTACATAAATATAACTGTTAATATGTCGGTGTTCTATAATACGCTTATTTGGTAATTTTGTTTTTAATGTTATATTTATAAGTCTATTGTTTTAGTAATTATTTATGTATTTTAGTTAATCTATGAATATACGATTGTAATTATTGTCCATATTTTCATTTTGTACACCTACCACGGTTGTGTCCTTTTTAACCCAAAGGTTGACTGGTGAAGAATGCCTTGCTGTATTATGTATCACCAAAAATAAATAAATACACATCTGCTCATGATGTCTGGGAATTCAGGCATTATATCATTTTAGGTACTTTCCCTCCCAAAATGCCAGCATTCCTACACTCAGTTTTCCTTAACAGTAAGTTAATTTTAGTTAATAAATAAATAATACCGACTAGTAGACCTCGCATTAGCTGATTAAAAACAAGACAGTATCATACAATAAATAAACAACTTTTACTATGAAACAACTCCAAAATGGTTAAAAAACACCAATCATAAAAAAAAAAAATTTGAAGCGAACTAAAATGAGGTAACATGCAGTCGGAGGATACATATTCGCGAGCTGGCTAAACAAAACCAAATCTTGCATCTTCCTACTGAACAGCATGATTTTCTTCTTGTTTACGACTTTTAGTTCGCTTCTTAAGCAGTCTGATTTTTTTTTCATTGACTTTTTTTTTTGGAATTTGTTACATTTAAACATATTATTGTTGTATATTTTTGAAATGATCTCTTAAACCCTATATTTTGATAACCCACACGATGGATGTGGAAGAAAAAAGAAATGGGCTCCCCCAATATGGCGCCCAATATCCACCATTTTCTAATTTACAATTTTAATGTAGCCATTAACACTCGCAAGTTTAAGACGAATCGTTTGACGTAAGAATGATCAAAATCGGCCAACGCGTTTGGTCTCTGGAACGCCATAGGAACAAATATATACTTCCTTCGGCAGTCGGAGAAAAACAACTTTTAAATATTTCTAATTTGTAAGTATTGCGTTCTGAGATGAAACTGCAGTATTTTAACTAATTTGATTACTATAGACTGCCTATCATCATCATTACAGCCGAAAGACTTCCACTGCTGGACATAGGCCTCCCCCAAACGTCGCCACACTGATCGGTCCTGTGCGTTTCGCATCCACCGGACCCCCACAGTCTTGACCAGGTCGTCGCTCCAGCTACCTATATTAGGTAGGCATTCTATCCTACTATATATATATAAATATCATCATCATCAGTCGCGACCTTATCCTATTTACTTGGGGTCGGCCCTCCTTATCCTTTTTCTCCATTGTGCACGGTCTTGGGCAGTGCTGTTGTCCAAATTTACTTCTTTCAGGTCTTTTTCAACCGTCGCGTCGTCAACCAAGTGGCAGGTGGACTACCGCGACCGCGTTTCGTCGTTGGCAAGTAAGGGCAAGCTTCACCATATGGTCATCTGACCTTCGTTGGATGTGGCCATACCATCGGAGTCGATTTTCCTTTACTTTGTCAGTGATAGATATATACATAATATATAATATTATAAATGCGAAAGTTTGTGAGGATGGATGGATGTATGTATGTTTGTTACTCTTTCACGCAAAAACTGCTTAACGGATTAGGATGAAACTTTACAGTAATATAGGTATAACACATAGGCTACCATTTATAATGATTCTTTGTAATTTGGTGATTATGGCGATAAATATCAAGTAAGTTGGAAAAAAATCTGCCCCCTGAGAGCTATCTACGCGTGCACTGCCTAAACCGTTGGAGATAAACAAATATAATTTACGATAGAATTGTTTGTCTTAAATAGTTCTAAATAAAAGTCCGCGACGGCATATATCTACCTTTTATGTGGAAGCCACTATGACCAAAATAGTGAACCTTAAATACGATGTGATCCAAGCAATGACGCGTCATGGCTAAGTGCGGAACCCGAACGTGGGCAGACGCGTGAGGGTAGACGTCGTTGACGGTTGTGTTCTTTATGCGTAAATATTAAAATTCGAATTTGCTGTAGAGAAAATTCTCTACAGCAAATTCGATTTTCTAAGCGATTTCTTAATTCATACAATAGACATAATTATTTAATTGAATTAGTGTATTTTTAGTAGTAACATTCATTACATTCTATTTTAATTTCAGTCGTATTAGAATTGTTTTTTTTATCCCGGGGGAAACCTTCAAAAGGTGACTGGACTTTTGGGAAAAATCCAGGAAGTGTGGGATTTTTAACTCATTAAAATCACCCACCCAACCACCCGTGACCTCTTAAAAAACCACCCCGGAACCCCTTCAGTGGAACGCCTGTTAAGGCTCATCTCTAGCGAGACAAAAAAGCGACTCCTTCAGCCTCACTGTACACGGCAGCACGTGATATCTGTGCCACCGTCTTACCTGGATTCAATTGGTGGGCGGACAATCTTCAGTCTAAGCGCCCGTGACCGTCTGCCAAGTCTTTTAATGACCTAATTAGAAAAACATGTTTGACTTAGAACAGGAAATATTATTTTATCATAAGTACTTGAGCTAATTTAATTTATTTTAAAATTCAGACAATTACAGTCCATACCTATCTTGTTAGTAACAAATCCTTGTAAAACTAGTGTTAGTAAGGGAACATTCCAAATCGAATAATGACAACAATTATTCTGGTAATAACGACAAACAGAACATAATTATATCGATATTCTCTCATAATGGTGAATCTTTGAGCGTCCATGTTTATAAATATCTTTATGGTAATGAAAGTTATTGTCTTCACAAGAATACCGACTAGCACAATAATGTCGTGATGGCCCTGAATTGATAAATAAATCGTCAAGGTAAAATATCTGGGGGAACTACGCAGATGCGCAATTCCTTTATTTTTAGCAACATAACACACAAACACACACACCACACACCACGAAGAAAAACATCGTGCGGAATAAAGAGCTACACTCAATAAATAAAAGAATAAACATTATTAATCAGGTTGTTGAATTGACCAGTGTAAACACTCCTCCTTGTTAGAGAAGAGGTTTTGTCCACAATAAATGTTACACACATTACAGTGGAGTTAAAAACCTGATTTACGCCTGAGTCAGAATTATTTTGCGAAGTGGCTTGAGTTATACTATGCCAATTATCGATACGAAAGTTTGAGGGGCTTTATGAAGCTCACTGAATCGGGAGTTCCCTGGAGTCATCACACCGCGCAAATTAACATTTGCGGTCAGGCAAACCTCTGACACAGTAACATGATCTTTATATCAACACAATAAAGTGTATGTTTGTTTAATTTTCAGCTTGTTGACACTTAACAATAAGTTGGTCAGTTTACCAGTAAATAAAACGAGGATTTTAAATCTGGAACATCATTCAGCTCGAAGGAGTCTTCGTGTATTCAGTACAATAATTTGAAGTAAGAACAAAATAAAAATGAACTTCTCTCGCATCTTTTTGTTCGTGTTCGCTTGCCTGGTTGCTCTGTGCGCAGTGTCGGCGGCGCCCGAGCCACGGTGGAAGGTCCTCAAGAAAATTGTAAGTATTTCAAATATTCTTGAATATGTACATAGGTAAAACTTCCAAACTTCTGTTTTTTCATTATTCCAAATTGTACATAGTAAATTGATTATTATATACTAGTCAAATTAATTTTACTTTATTTCCAAAGTGTGGTTGTCTACTACCAAACAACTCCAATTAACCAATTATGCAATAAAAACTGAAATCTACTATTTTTTTTACCGTATACCTATGTTATGGAGAATATCAAGGCTGTGGCTCCGCAATGGACTACCACCTTTTCCAGCAGTTGAAAAGTTGAGACCTATCCTTAGTCTTCCCATTTCCAATATATAATTAATGCAGGTAATATATTGAAATGTTAGATACTAAGTTGGTATTTTTTTACAGGAGAAAATTGGCCGTAACGTGAGAGATGGCATCATCAAGGCTGGACCAGCCATCGGCGTCCTAGGACAAGCCAAAGCTTTAGGATAAACTTTTTTTACAACAGTGTTTTTATTTAGGATTATTTAATAATGTAAAGACTGCCGCATAAATAAATATTTTTAAGTAACCTATGTCAGTTTTTCCTTACTTTTACGCAGCAAAACCAATGCAATTAATATTAGTACATAACTGCAGAATCCAGTAAGTAAGCCTTCCTGGCCAAGTATGAATTAAATGGACCGAACCGCAGGTGAGGTCCGGTTATATACGAGGCCAGGAAGGCTTTCTTACTGGTTGAGGCTTGTAAATGCTTTTCTCAAAAATGAAAGAAAGTTTAACAACAAATTCGTTTAATTAATATTGAAGGTTACATTCATATTAGGGCAACTTACTGATAGATATTGTGATCGATTTACCAGGTTGCGTTTAGTTTTGAACATTGTTCTATTTTTACATTACATGTATGTTTTAGTAAAAAAAAAAAAAAAATTGTTTTTAAAACTCCATGTTAATTTTAGAATGGAAAGTTTTAATCCAACATGATTTATAAACTAAAATTACTAAATACAAACATAAAATCCCTCACTATACTTCTACAACATTACTAAGTACAAAACGCAACGTGCATACGTTTTTCTGCGTCGCGTTAAGTGTCACAGGCTATAAAATGGCTGTTTAAGGCTCCAAAAATGTATCTATCATACAAAAAAAAAGATTGATATATATTTGGAGCCTCCCTCCTATAACCATGTTATAATGGCTAAACTCTTATCTGTGTCTGGTATTATGTTTTTTTTCTAAGCAGATCTGAATAGGATGACCTACTGTCCAGTAAGTAAATTACATACTTACTTACTGGACAGTAGGAGATTCCAAATTTAAAATCTCGCTTCTTACTGGACAGTTGTGAATAAGTCTCCGGTAGAGTTCACTTTCTGAATACTTTTTAGAGATGTTGTGTCAACATTACATACCATTTTTGACAAAATGTAGTTTTCTGTGCAAATAGCCTGCGAGTCCAATTTATTTTTTTGCCATTTCAAAATCAATCGTTGCTTAATTGTGGCACCAACCTTAATTATTTCATACTTTTCAAAACACTGTGGTTGCTTGATCAAAGTTCTGCTATTTATGTTTCTAATACAAAACGCTGCAATACATTACTATTGATTATGTTATTGCCAACATAACTGCAGACACTTTTAAATAATTATTATACCTTAGTACGTCTACGTAAGTATTATACCTACAAATATGATATACGATGATTATTTTTAAAAGTATATAATTTTATGTTTTTGAAATAGTGGCATACAGCTGTCTAAAAAGTGAGCTCCACAAATTGCTCGGATACATTTTTTTTTGAGCTTTAAATACTCTGTCGAAAACTACTGAGTTACCCTATATTATAATGCCGTACCTAAGTACGGATGATACATATCCATGATAACCCAACATTGACGTATGAGGAGTGATATGAAAGAAAAGGAAGTCAGTGATGGCGTGACGGAAGACAGGACGGTATGGAAGAAGAAAGCTTGTTGCGCCGATCCCAAGAAACATGGGCAAAAGGCAGGAAGATGATGATGATGACGGCAGGTAAAAGCTTAGCCAGCTACAAATCCATACATCCAAGTGCCAACCATCGGTGCGGGCGCGCAAAGATAAAGGTTTCACACCGCCAACTTCAAAACAACAAGCAGCCTCTGAGAAATTCCTAATGAAAACACCAAAAACACTTTTCCCGAGCTTGAAATCGAACTCAGGACCTGACGCTCATCAGTCGGTCTTGCAACTGTGAGACCAACGAGGCAGTTCCTGTAGTAACATAGACCCATCCAAAACATAGTGCCAGCGTGGAGCCATTTCGCAGGAAAAGTTCCTCCTCTTTGTGTACCTTTCATGCTCAACCATCTGTAGGTTTTAGGATCTGAATCACGAATGACTCAACTCATGAATTTGTATCAATCGACACGAAAAGAATATTTTTTTATAAATCTCTCTTTTAGCATTATATTGAAATATTAGTACCGACGAGATCCGACAGCAAAAATCTGTAGCCAATGTTTTTGATTAAACTGCTTGATCTATTCTTTAGCTCAATCATTCTCATGTATTTTAAATAGGTACATGAAATCAGGTTTTAACTAAAATTTTGAATAAATACCGTTATTTCACAATAGTTTATAATCAACACCGTTATCTAATCAAAACACCATTCCGACTAACTCCCACTCACTAAGATAAACACAACATTATTAGAAATATTATTTCATTATTAATATTACTGCAGTGACTGAAATCGACGTATAATTGTCATGTTTCTCAGTCCTCATAAAATGAAGTCGTGGCTAAATTGTTTTGTGTTATTATTTTGTCTGAATTTTATTAGTTTATTTTCAGAGGGATCGCCATCATTTAGATGTGACTATAAATACAATACAGCAGCCAAGGGATGGTTCAAACACTTCGATGTGCCAGTGACTTGGTTCGATGCTCGGCTAAGATGCGCACTAGAAGGTAAGGTATATCTAGCGGCTGTAGACAAACTGACATTCTATGAGTAAAAGTTTATTTTGAGATTTACAACGTGATATCGCATTTCAATCCTATAATATTTTTCTTAATTCTCAACAATCGTTTTTACTCATTTAATGTTAGTTGGTTTAGAAATGAATGTATTTGGAGGAAGTGAGCTTGAAATCCGAGACTTTTTTCGTTTTTATAGGTTTATTGTCAGTGATGGCGATGGTCTAAAAGCCTCACGTCATATTTTGATAGAGCTTAACGATCCTATACATTTTTTATATTTTTCCAATTGCTATCACCACGCTTACGTTGATAGAAATGCATTTGTCCAGGGCCTATATTGTGTCTGTGTGTGGTCAGTCTTGTTATTATTGGTCTTCATAAAAAGCTCCCTTTAGTCCGATTCTTAGGTTGGCCAAAGAGTAAGATTAGAATTTCCTAATAGCAACCTTGCTGAATGTTCTGTTTGATTTAGAAATTTACCATAAACCGGGCGAGAGCCCAGACCCGGGGTGATGTAAAAACATCTGCATTATGCCAGCTAGTTTTGAATCTCATGTCATTTTATTTTGTCATCAGGTGCTGTTCTAGCGTCTCCAACTACACCAAAAATAAAAGCTGAAATTATTCGTTTCTTAAACTTCACTGAACGTGAGGATACAATATATGAAATATTTACCGGCATACATGCCACTATCGCTCCAGGAGATTACCACACGGTTGAAGGTTAGTGAAGTCTTGCAAGTATAAAATAGTCCATGGCCACCTGGAATATTATACCATTCAAATGGCGAAATAAAAATTTCTTTCTCTGATTGTCACGAGGGCCATATTTCATAAAGAGCGCCACCTGCTACGATACTAACAAAATATACTCCATTTGCTTTATTTACATCTAGTAATACAAGCACGCTGGTTGTGAGTACTACGTCAATAAGACCCGTATAACATGTCCTGTAAATACCACCTACCTTATACCTTCAGTTATTCGCCTTTCATTGGTCCTCTCAATATGTCCAAACAAAATCAAAATCAATCAAAATCAAATATTTTACATAGGCCTACATGGGCACTTATAAACGTCGACAAAAGGTGCACGGTTCGGGTTAGTCGTTTCCTATAGAGAAGAACCGGCAAGAAACTCCATGGTTACTCTTTTAATTTTTTTTGTGTTTACAATATTTCCATGTTACAGCATTAGTACTTGGATATGGGGGGACAATGTAGGCCCGACGTACGAAATTGAAAAAAAATAAAAAAAAAAAAACAAACAAACAAAAAAAAATTATGTCCGAAATAAAAAGTTAACAAATGTTATCAATCACCTAGAAATCTAGAAAGCCTACAATGTTCACACATTCACAATCGGTAAAATAATCTATACAAAGTTAAAAAAAAAACAACACTAAATTTAACATGTGGCACAAATACTGTAATCAGTGCTGTAACTATTCTTAAAAAAGGGCAAAGGCAAAGGGCTATAATGATGATTGAAAAATACTGTAAAAAGTCTAATTAAAAGAGAAAAAAAAATGAGATTGAGAATAGTTAGAGATATCCATAAGTTTTAATTTTTAAACCATCTAAGCATTTAATTTTTTTCGCACTATATCTTTTTTAAACCACAACGTTGTCTTCTTACATTCATTGGTATTTCGTTTAAAGCATTTTTACGGCATTTATTTTACTTGCCTGTTTTTTGCCACTCCCCAACATTCACTTCCATATGTTAGTGTAAGTACCAGCACACTATTGCGAACAGCAAATCGAGTCTTTTTAGACGTTGACTCCCATCGCATGTATAGCACAATTCACTTTATTGCCTGCATCTACTCTCCTTTCAAAATCTGCTTTAATCTTTCCATCTCTGTCTTCAGAACAGAGGGTTTCCTGACACTGACTGGTATTTAAATACTAGAATTATGTTTATTTGTTAAAAATAATATGCAATATTTTAATTTCATATCAAATTCAAAAAGAAACATTAGGAAACAATATAAATATGACAATAATTTATTTTTTATGTATTATAAAAGTACCTATGTTACTGCTATTCATTTGTACAATAAGTTACCGCCAGCAATTAAGCAATAAAATGGAAATGTGTTTAGTAAGTACCTCATTTCTAAATACTATTACATATCCGACTTGGGTAGACTTTTGAAACTAAAAATTTAATGTTTATTGGTAAGAACTTAATGTACACATTGCAGTTATGCAATAAATATATCTATATCTTTATCTTGTGAACATTCTTCCCAAATGAAGAAACTCATCATTTGCTCATCACTCAGTTTAGCCAATTATGTTCTTGTCAGCTTCCAGTCTAATCGAATTCAGCTGAGTACCAGTATTTTACATGGAGCGACTGCCTGTCTTACCCCCACGATCTAGTAAATGAGTAACACGATACCCCATGGCCAGACTGGTGCCGGCTTTCAAGCTTCTGACTAACCGTAACGACTTTCAAAGATCATGAAATAACAGCCGGGTCTAATGGCTTATCATGCTTACGCTATGTAAAGATGATAACCCGTCCAAAAACCAACCTCGGCAAGTGTAGTTTAACGATGAAGATCGCCCCGCGCGGCTGTTTTTATATAACCACAAGCTACTATCTTATATCCTTGCTCAACACTCTTATAATTTATTATTTCAGTGGGCAAATAAAACAGTTTCTAAATTACAGGTACCCCACTTTCGGTAATTCCTCATACTTGGGCACCAGATGAGCCAGATAATAAGGACAATAAAGAAAATTGTCTCACTTTGAACAGTATTGGAGAATTAGCTGACATTTCTTGTGATCAAACTCGACCCTATGTCTGTTACCGTGCTCAAAGTACTGACTTACGTATCAATGAGTGTGGAACTATAGATCCAGGTAAATTATGACAGAGCTCAGAAATTGTTAAAATAGTTCATTTACATTTTATTCTCACACGGGAGAGATTAACACTTTTTAACAGTAACTACAGTTTATAAATCAATCCTAGAATGATAGTAAATGTAACAATTATAGACAGACCAATAAATAAATAAAACACAGGAAGGTAAGTTCTTATATCCAGAGCTCCCTTTAGACATAGCCCACATATTATCAGCGATGCTGATTGTTGAAATTCCAAAATGTTTGGTATTGACTACGTGATATTTTGAAATCTCAGATCAATTCGACACATTTCTAAATTTTCGAAAATCCTTATTCATCATTTATTTATAGAGCTTCTGTTTACAACTGTAGAAACCTTTTACAAAAACCCAAAATGTAGATAGGAACACAAACATAAAGCCTCTTTTTGTTTGTGTTCCTATCAGTGACAACCACAAAGGCATACGATTGAATGTTCTTCTTGAAGCACTAGCCTGCGATTAGAATATTGCTAAATAAATTCATGAAGAGAATGCTTAGGGTGACAATTCAAATGATCTGTTTCAGAATACCGCTTGGATAAAAGAACTAACAAATGCTACAAGTTCCACAAAATTCCAAAGTATTTCTCTGGAGCCGTTCTCACATGCTCAGCAGAAGGTGGCCATCTTGCTATAATAAACAGTGACATTGAAGCCACAGTACTCACAGAACTCTTCGCTAAATATCCTGATAAATCTCTGGTGGGATTCGTTTCCTATGTTGCTTTCATCGGTTTTACCGATTGGGCTAATCATGCGGACTGGAGGACCATTCAAGGTAATTTAAATTCTCTTTTTCTTTTTTTAAACGATATATACAGTTTAAAGTTTTTTATACTTACCGGCATACACCCCCTTGTATTGTGATACAAGGGGGTTTAATATCAAGTATAAAAAACGATACGAAGTATAAGCCGTCGGTCTTGTCCATCAGTGGTAAACATTTCAATCTTTCAGAAATTTGATAATCAGGTTACTGGTATTAAGAGGTTTAAAGATATTTATTGCCCATAAGAACTTATAATAACAGTTCACATATAATGAGATACAGAGTTACTTAATCTAAATAATAATATCATTTTTGGCCCTGGGTCGTTGGCGACATTATAGGGTACCGGTACATACATGTTCTTTTAATTTACTCTTAAATGTGTTAATATTATCACACCTCGTTATAAACTCCGGTAAATCATTAAACAGCTGTGCTCCCTCCACTAATACTGTTTTTTGCCCTAATTAGTCCATGCAGATGCAGATGCTAGTTGGAATTTGTTTTTACTTCTTGTGTTGTATGTTATTGTTCTTTTATGTAATTGTGTTTTTGATTGTACGGAATTCGTGGTGATGAAAAGGCAGGTGTAATATGTGTAAAGTTGTGTGAGATTTAGCAGGTTATTTTTTTTTGGTATATCCAATAAAAAAAAATACAAAAAAAAACATTTAAATAGTGGTAGTGAAATAATACTTTAATAATTTTGTTTTGTGTTCTTTGTAGTGGGTTTAGATTAGTTTTAGCGGCTGATCCTCATACTTCGATTAAGTATTCGAGGTTTGATTTTACTAGATAGTTATATATAATTAGGCATTTCGTAACGCTCCCAATAGTGATATTAACTTTGTTTTGACATGATCGATGTGTAGATTCCAAGTAAGTTTATCATCTACCCTCAGTCCGAGATATTTTTCGTGACTAGATCGTTTGATTGTTTCTCAGTTGATCGTCAGAGGTGGGAACTCCGGTAATGGCTTATTTTTCGCGGCAAAAATCATAAATACCAATTGTAAAAGCTTGCATCGACAAAAAAATACATTGATCACACTCTTGCTCGTATCCAAATTTATTATGGGTTGGTCCAGAGCCCTTTCCTCTTTCATAGATTTCTATTTGTCATCACCTTATTACTCTTTTTTGCCACGTTTCACACAAATTGTCCATCTTGTCTTTGGTCTTATTATACTCCAATACTATCCACATTCATTCGTCTACTCTAAATATTATAAAACAAGGTTACTGTCTGCCTCTGAACATTACATCAAATCTTTTCCTTTCCAGGACAAACGCTCACGGAAGCAGGGTATGATAAATTTGGTCCAGGAAATCCTGATAATAATGGTGGTCAATACTGTGGTGCAATGTTCCGCTCTGGAAAGCTAGATGACATGAAATGTGACCAGTTAGCCGCTTTTATATGTGAGAAGAGTCCAGACTATAATGCTGCTTGTTCGCCGCCAAATCAATAAAACTTTTGTCTTAACTTTACTCATAACCTACTAAGTTTGAACCTATATTACTGTTTATATTGTAAATTTTAAGTGAGTAAAATTGCACAAGGCTTTAAATTTTGCTTATCACACTAATATTATAAAGGTGAACGTTTGGGAGTGTGTTCGTATGTTTGTTACTACTTCACGCTTAATCGGCATTATGGATCTGGATGAAATTTGGCCCAGAGATAGATTATAGTCTGGAATAGCATATAACATTTTTATCCCGGAAATATGTGTTCCCTTTGGATAAATTTTGACAATCACGCGGGCGAAGCCGCTGACAGAAGCTGTTTGGTATATAAAGTTTTTTACGTACTTGTAAATGACTAAAAATGATATAAAATAAAAATATGGAAAATATATATATATGTCTATTAATATTACTTTAATTCTCTAAATACTGGGTAAACCACTACAGTTCAAAGGTGTGGTCCCATCCACAGGCTGAAATGTGCTCATTAAGGATCAAAAAATTTTACGAATCGTTGTCAGTGGAAAAGTACCCAAAAATATGGCAGCATTGCCACGTTGAACGGCAATGCTATTTCGTTGAACGAAACAAAGGCAAATTGTCAGAAACGATCGTTTGGGTTCTAAAGAAAGAATAAGTACATACATTTATAAACTCATGCCATAGCCAAGAAATCTTTTACAGTAAAGGCACGAGAATTAATCACTAAGCTTAGGTGGGTTAGCGATTTCAAACTTATATTGACAAGGTTGCCTTATGGAGCAGTGGTGATCCAGTGGTAATGACCCCGACTTGCGACAGGCAGGCGCTTTACTTTATGCAAATTCTTTCGTCACCACTGCTCTCAAAACGGTGATATCCTAGAACCAAAAATTTGAAGACATGTGACATCCACCAACCTTCACCCGCATGGTGGATTAAGGTCCATTTCCTCTCTCACAGAGAGGCGGCCTGTATCTCAGCATTGAGAACATTTAAAGGCTGATGATGGTGGAGGTTTACTTACGATATTTTCCTTCACTGATGTTAGGATAATCCTAGATAATCTTAGAAAGTATATAAGCACATTGGATAAACATTAAGCCTATCCTTCTAAATATCCTATCCAATGTGTTTCCCTTCCTAATTTAAAATTGGCGCCATACCACTGGTGCCACGCTAGCGCCTCACTGCGGTGAGAGTGCGAACCATGACTTGAAAAAATGGCGAAAAGCAGATAACTGCTCCCGCGTTGTGTCCGTTTAAAAAACAGGGTTAAAAAATACCCAAAAGGCTTCGCTAGAAATTGATTGACTGATTGGTTCTCGTAACCCTCCTTGTGAAGTGAAATCAAGCAAAACGTGAACTTGTAGTGCATATTGAATCTCTGCCACGCCGGCCGGCTCCGTAGTCCCGAGTGTAGCTGATACCTTCAATCCCTGCCTATCCAGGTGAGTGTTTATACTTTTTCTCAACGCAAGGAATCTCAGAGTTGCGAAATACTAGCATCAGGGAAATGCAATTGTTTCTGCGGACGAAGTCCCATCATTCTTTTTGGTGCCTCCTGTGAGGTGTCTACTTACCCTCACATTCTCTTATTAATCATAAAATCTCATTTAATGAGTACATATTGCGTTGTAATAGCATGTATTCTTATTAATTTAAGAAGTAACAAGTTAGAATCACGACTTAAATAAATACATTTCATAATTTCTATATACAACGCAAAAGGTAGGTATTCAAGTCGGGTTCCCGTGCAACGTGCCAAGCTGGCCAGCGGACCACGATTGTACCTAACCCTACCCTCATTGATCATTATTATTTATTCAAAAATATAATCGTATTTAAGGTTTGAATAGAAACCTTGAATTGAATAGGTATTTCTTGTATGACTATTTCCTGCAATCACTGATGTTGGTATAAAACTAATGGGAATGTGTCATGGTCAAATAGTTGTGCTCGAGAAATTACCTACCTGCCTACATTTTATTACGAATAAAAGTGATAACTTATAAGTGTCTAAATCGTAATAGGTATTTATACCTACACATTTAAATTCATAACTTGTATTACTTGCCAAACTGGGTACGCATAATAGTGCCTAAAGTATATTCCGCTTGCAGTTCGGATAGGTATTTATCTGCCTACCTTCTTATTTCATTTCTTCTTATTTTAAATCGTGAATACGTAAGTTAACAAATATGTCTGATGAAGTTGAATTACAGGCGTCCCTTAAAAGACGCGAATATGATTTCAAGTGTATGCAGATTATCTACGATTTGTCTAAAGATGTTCTGCAAGATAGTTCTAAGCTATCCACTTTCAAGGCTAGATACAGGAAGATTGATCAGATTAGGGCTGCTTTTATGGAGTCTAGCGAAAATGTTAATAAATTACAGTTAAAGTTGAAGCCCAAGTCAGAAATAGATTGGAGTGCGATGTTGTCATTTGATGATTTGTATTATGCGTCTATCGAGGCTGCCGAATCTTTGCTCGCGACTTCACCGCCTGCGCCACCCGCGCCCGCGGCCTCCGATCCGTCCGCACATTGTCGTCGAGATGGTTCTATTGTTCAAGTAAAGTTACCTAAGTTGCAAATTCCGCGTTTCGATGGTAGAATAGAAAACTGGCAGACCTTCAAGGATAGTTACATTCCGCTTATTCATGACAATAGTTCACTTTCGGACACGAAAAGGTTTCATTATTTGTTGTCGTGTTTATCTGGGTGTGCACTGACCTTGGCCAGGGGCGTACCTATAACCGCGTCGAATTATTCCGTGATTTTTAATCTTCTATTGGATCGATATGACAACAAGCGCAAATTAGCAAATACTTATCTAGAAAAAATATTTAAATTAACTTCTATTAACAAACCGTCACTTGAAAGTTTATCTGAACTGACTAATGCATTATATGAAAGCGTAAATGCGTTACGTGCTTTGCAAATTGATGAGCTAAGTGAATTTATTTTATTTCACATTGCATCGCGATCACTTGACCTTGAAACTAGGAAACGGTTCGAGTTACAAAACACTCACGAGATTCCTAAGTTCAATGACTTAATTGTTTATTTACAAAATTATATTAAGATTCTGGAAGTTAGTCAACCTGTCTTGGTTTCGACTAATCCATCGAACTCTTCTAATAATAATAAACAGTTTCGTAATAAAGGTCAGCAAAGGTCATCATCATTTGTAGCATCTACAAACCAAGGTAATAATAATAACGCGTCGGGCTCATTAGCTTATTTATGTTGTAATGAAAACCATTCTATTTACCGATGCGGCAAGTTACATTCTATGACACTTGAACAGCGTCAACATTTCGTTAAGAAATTGAACTTGTGTGCCAATTGCTTAAGGCCCGTTCACTATAGTAATAATTGTAAATCTAAAACCACATGTTTTGTTTGTAACGCGAAACATAACACGTTATTACATGTGGCAAATAAAAGTTTATTAACGTCTTCTGTTAATTCAAACGAAAGTAACGAAGGTTCCGCTAAAGTTACTAGCACACTTACTTATATTACGTCACAAACTTCGAGTCCAAGTACGAAGATTCTTGGCTCAGCGGTATGGATTCATTCATCACCAGCGCATGCGTGCGCCGCCTAGGTTTACGTATAAGAAAATGTAACTTGAACGTTACCGGTCTCGGACAGAGTAATGTTTGTGACATAAAGGGCTATACTTTCGCTTCAATAATACCACATTCTTGTGAGTCGCCTAAGTTCGACTTACCTTTAGTAGTTTTACCTAAAATTACTTCCCTGCTGCCTTCGTCAACGTTACCGTTGCACGTTAAGGATCATTTCAAACATCTTGATCTCGCCGACCGCGACTTCGATAGATCCGGTCCGATCGATCTATTGTTAGGTGTCGAGTGTTTTGATCAAATATACACTGGCTCACGTTTCACTCCCGGTCCCGGATTACCTAGCGCCTTGTCTAGTGTATTCGGCTGGGTGATAAGTGGTCAATATTTTCATAACACACCACCTAACAATATTCACAGTGAATCCGTTACGTCACTCCTCGCGTCCTCTTGCACGCTCGAAGATATCGTTCAACGGTTCTGGGATTCTGAAGAACCGCCGAAATGTAAAATTTCCGGTCCTGAAGATGATCTCTGTGAACAAATTTATAAACAGGATACTTACCGTACACCTGAAGGTCGTTACGTGGTACCTATAATGTTAAAGAAGGATGCGCCTTCTTTAGGCGATTCGTTTCGCCAAGCTTTTAATCGCTTTCTCAGCTTAGAAAAGCGTCTTATTAATCAGACCGAGCTGAAAGCTGATTATAAGGAATTTATGCACCAGTACGAAGAACTAGGACATGTGAAGCCTGCAGATTCTTCGACTGCTGATCGTTATATAATTCCATATCATTGCGTCGTGCGTCCAGATAGCTCTACAACACGACTCCGGGTAGTCTTCGACGCTAGCAGTCGGACTACAAATAATCTTTCTCTTAATGACGTAGTTCACGTTGGACCGAAACTTCAAATTGACATTGTCGATTTAGTTACGAAATTCCGACTTCATAAGATTGTCTTTACTGCGGACATCTGTAAAATGTACCGCCAGATATTGATACGTCCTGAGGACAGGTGTTATCAACACGTTTTGTGGCGTGACGAGCCTAACAAGGCTTTGAATGAGTATGAGCTTAATACCGTGACTTATGGAGTCAGCAGCTCCCCATACTTAGCTATTCGCACTCTGCGTCAACTTGCTGAGGATCACGGTTCTGAATACTCAAGCTGCGCCGCTCAAGTTCTATGTGAAGATACTTTCATGGACGACATCACTACGGGATGCTCATCTCTTGATGAAGCGAAACAATTAAAAGAGGATGTTACCTCGTTATTGTCAAAGGGTCATTTTGAACTTCGTAAGTGGAGTACGAATACTCCAAGTCTTTTGTCTGATGTTCCTCCTGACCATCTTCAGACTTCTAAATCCTTCGATGATGCTGGAAATGAGTTTGTCAAGATATTAGGGATACGGTGGAATCCATCGTACGACAATTTCTCCTACAAGTTTTCAGACTCGTTTGACGTTAAATTTACTAAGAGATCTATCCTCTCTATAGTGGCCCGCATTTTCGACCCGCTCGGTTCGATCAGCCCGGTAGTGTTTTCTGCAAAATCGCTTTTACAAGAAATGTGGCGCTTAAACTTAGGTTGGGACGAAGCTATCCCACCATATTTGGCTAAGGTGTGGCATTTAATAGCAGCCAACTTATCTGATTTACAGACTATTTCACTACCGAGACTGATTATGCCCGCTAGTCCTGCCGAAGTGCATTTGGTAGGGTTTTGTGATGGTTCACTTAAAGGGTATGGCTGTTGTGTGTATCTTTGTGTTGTTGTGGATGAAGTTACCACGGTCACTAACCTGTTAATAGGTAAATCTCGAGTGGCTCCGTTAAAACCGACAACGATAAATAGGCTTGAACTAAGCGCAGCTGTGCTTCTAGCGCAAGTTATGTCACACATGCACAACTTACTTAAAGATAAAATTCACATAAATTCTATAAAGGCCTACTCGGACAGTACCACCACCCTTTCTTGGCTCAACACGGCACCTCATTTGCTAAAAATGTATGTAGCAAATCGTGTCGTGCAAACAACTGATTCAATTGGTCCCGAATATTGGTTTCACGTGTCCACTGAGGATAACCCGGCCGACTGTTGTAGTCGCGGTGTTCTCTGTTCAGAATTAATAGGTCACCCACTCTGGTGGAGTGGGCCTTCTTGGTTGCAAATGTCGCCTAATAAATGGCCTTGCAAACGAACGTTGCTCGTAAATGCAGAACTGCCGGAATTAAAACCTTCTGTTCCAAGCAGCCTACACGCTACTGAATCTGATAATTCGCTTCTGACGTTAACTTCTAAGCTTTCTTCTCTGACAAAGATTCAACGTACTTTAGCATGGTGTTTCCGTTTCATTTCAAATGCAAAGGTTGTTTCTTCAAATAGAAATTTCTGCGCCCTTAGCATTTCGGAACTCGATAAATCAATGAAGATGCTAGTCAAGTTTACTCAAGACCATTATATGTCGTCTCACGTCAGTCAAGTGAAAAATCATGAACAATGCGACAAATCGATTCAAAAATTGTCTCCTTTCTTGGATGAAGATGGTTTATTGCGAGTGGGGGGACGCATCGATGAGGCAAATCTATCGCCATCTGCGTTACATCCTCTTCTCTTACCGAAATTGAGTCCTTTGTCGAGGCTGATTGTCGAACATTTCCATCTAAAATATCTGCATTGCGGCCCTCGGACTTTACAGTCCCTAATTCATAGAAGGTTCTGGATAATTGGGTTGAGACTACTTATTCGTACCGCACTCTCAAAGTGTGTGCGTTGCTTCAAAGTAAAACCAGTGTCCAGTCAACCCATGATGGGCAAGCTCCCTGCCGCTCGTCTTCAGCCCTCTCGATGCTTCCAAACCACGGGAATTGACTTCGGTGGTCCATTTATTATAAAGGAAAGTCGTCGACGTGGAGCTAAAACCTATAAAGCATACATATCTCTTTTTGTGTGCTTGAGTTCGAAAGCCGTCCATTTGGAGGCCGTCAATGAGTTGAGTTCAGAAGCATTCCTCGCGGCTCTGGATAGATTCGTTTCCCGTCGCGGAATGTGTGATACAATCATTACAGATTGTGGCACCAACTTTGTAGGTGCAAACAAATATCTTAACGAAATAACCGGCGAGCTTCGCAAACATGAAGCTGACATATCAGATGGATTGGCTATCCGTCAAATAAAATGGAAATTTAACCCGCCAGGTGCACCCCATTTCGGTGGCATATTTGAAAGTGGCATAAAATCCACAAAATATCACCTTAAGCGTGTAGTTGGTGCCCAAGTTTTAACTCTGGAAGAGTTTATTACGATTCTCGCTAAAGTGGAAGCTGTGTTGAATTCACGCCCGCTATGTACTTTGTCTTCAGACCCGCAAGAATCGAACGTTTTGACTCCAGGACACTTCTTGTCGGGAGGTCCTTTAGTTTCACTACCTGAAGAACCTGTTAGCGAATGCTTATGTCCACGTTCTCGTTGGCAAATGCTCAAGAAAATAACTCAATGTTTTTGGTTTGCTTGGCAACGTGATTATCTGCATACGCTTCAACAAAAAATTAAATGGTTCAAAGATACACCCAACCTAAACTTAAACGGCTTAGTCCTTGTTAATGAGCCTAATCTTCCTCCTTTACTATGGAAATTAGCTCGTATAGAACAGATCCATCCGGGATCAGATAACATAGTCAGGGTTGTGACTCTTCGAACTGCAAACGGTAAAACTATGCGCAGACCAGTAGTTAAGGTCTGTCCGCTACCAATTAATTAACTATTATCCTATCTTATATCTCGAACAATATTGTATACTGATCAGTATTGTTCAATTAAAATAGTTTAGATACTTAGGTAATTATGCTGATATAATTTGAATTTTATATTTCTCGAGCACTGCTAGTTGTACTCTGGCAGTCCTTTGGCTTACGAAATCCTGGTTGATTTCGAGTGGGGGGAAATGGATAAACATTAAGCCTATCCTTCTAAATATCCTATCCAATGTGTTTCCCTTCCTAATTTAAAATTGGCGCCATACCACTGGTGCCACGCTAGCGCCTCACTGCGGTGAGAGTGCGAACCATGACTTGAAAAAATGGCGAAAAGCAGATAACTGCTCCCGCGTTGTGTCCGTTTAAAAAACAGGGTTAAAAAATACCCAAAAGGCTTCGCTAGAAATTGATTGACTGATTGGTTCTCGTAACCCTCCTTGTGAAGTGAAATCAAGCAAAACGTGAACTTGTAGTGCATATTGAATCTCTGCCACGCCGGCCGGCTCCGTAGTCCCGAGTGTAGCTGATACCTTCAATCCCTGCCTATCCAGGTGAGTGTTTATACTTTTTCTCAACGCAAGGAATCTCAGAGTTGCGAAATACTAGCATCAGGGAAATGCAATTGTTTCTGCGGACGAAGTCCCATCACACATTACTATTAGCCCGTGTATAAACCTGAAGTATATTCTATTCCTACCACCTTAACAGGGGACGCAATGTCTTGGCCACTGGACAACCACAATTAATACATTATGAAATAAAATTTAACTAATAAAGGCATGTTTCAGCACAAGATACCCGCTCCTTTATGAAACGAGTAGGAAAACTAGTTTTATAAAGGTGATTCTTGCTGAGAAAGAAGCAAAATGTTTATGGGTCCATTGACTTGATAGAAGCCATTGGTGAAGACGTGCTGAGTTTAGCGCTGCCACCTTTAAGCTAAACAGCCGATACGTGACTATTAGCTGTTTCTATTTTTTAGATGCCATCGTAATCAGCAAAAATGTATCTATAGATTTAGTATGTATTTGTCGACTACCAATACATGTCTAACATTAAACCGTTTAAATGCCGTAATTATCGGTACAATTAAAAAGCATTGTGTCTCGCGTGGATCCACGTTACGGGTACTCATAATTTAAAGCGTCATCATCAACGTTTCATTTTTAATTTATTTCTAATTTTTATTTTTTTATAGAGGGAGCTAAAGTTCATGACGTTAAATGTTTCTAACCGACTTTCGAAAAAGAAGGAGGTTCTATGTTCGACTTCTTGTATGTTTTTTTTTATGTATGTTCACCGATATCTCCGTCAATTGTGGACCGATTTTAAAAATTCCTTTTTTGGTTGAAAGAGCATGTGCCGAAATTGGTTCCATTTTAATATGGTGAAGATCTGATAAAGAACTTCGAAGATATACAACAGAACTCTTCAATAAATAACGGCAAATCTTTAGGGACTGCTGCAATTGCATGTCTGTTTCTTGTTTATACCATTTCATAACATAACATCACGCCAGTACGCTCTTAAGGGGTAAGTCGATATCTCATTTGATCGGTTTTGTTCAAGTTTTATGATATTCGGGTAATCTATTCCGGCGTTATAAGAAACTTGCCTATTAGGTAGGTACAACTAAAAAGTGAAAAATAAAAAAGCTTTTTTACAAAAAAATACTACCGACTTCCAAATAAGAAAACTACAAAGTGAAAAATAACATTATTTTTGAAAGTCGGTGTCCATAACGCAAAAAAATGGTACCTACGAAAGACACCGACTTCCAAAAATAAAGTTATTTTTCACTTTGTAGTTTTCTTATTTGGAAGTCGGTAGTATTTTTGATAAAAAAGCTTTTTTCATATTAAGATTTCATAAATAATAACGTCACTAATTTAAAGTAAGTCTATACTTCACTACATAACTGCTAAGCCAAAGTCCTAGGTCCGATTCGGTTCTAGTCAGGCCAAAGTGTTACATTGTTTTTTCATCAGGAATTCAAATACGAAATGAAAATATGAAATATAATAATTAAATTTGGTATTGACATTTTTACCGAAGTAAGTTATTACTTCAAATCGAAAAAAGGTCGGGTCGATCTTGCTATGGTTTAATAAAAATTTACTTTAACGGTAAATCTTAAAATTCACATTCTATCTTGCTAATCCCTATCAGCAAAAACTAAATTGGATTAGACTTTAATTTAGCCTTAACTAGCTCTGCCCCTAAATTCTCATTTGGTACGTATTAGATCCATCAGAATTAATTTGACTTCTAGACCTAATATTTATATTTCTGCCAACCTCATTTGTATCAACCTTCAAAATCTGCAGACGCTAGATATCCCTTTTATTAAACTGATGAATGTTATCCTAAAACAATTTCGCTTGGTCCAAATCTTGGCAGGATAAGGGTGCATTTATACCAAAGATGTGAGAGGTTGCGTAGCGAGGGATGTGGTGCGGTATCCATCAGTAGGACTACTTCTTTTTTCTAGCCTCATACAGCGACGCTCTGGAATTCTGGACATACTAACATTCTATCGGTGTTGATGATTTATTCGAAATGTCAGGGACTATGTGATATTTAGTTAGCACAGTCGTTCACCTGCATTTGTTGTGGCAAATGCTATCGATGATAAAATTTCATAATATTGTCTAGGGTCTCTGGTAGAAAAGGGGTTGTTAGTGAGAGCGGATTCTTGTACATACAAAACAAGTAATTCAAGATATGCTTGCTAGGGACTCGTACGAGAAACGTAGCTGCTGCAGCTTATGCACGGCATACGTGCATTTTATGCACGGTGCAACGAATGTCTGTTTTTGTGGCGTTTTCCGAAATTTGAGGAACTAAGCCTTTCGCGCTTCCTTTTACCTTGCTCCAGCTAAACCCGGACTCCGCTGCGCCTCTTCGTATTGCTCAGCTTGCTCGTGGATACGCACACTAATACGGCATAAATTTTATTTCGGTTGTAAACAAAAGACATCTGACGTTCCGACCGATAGAAGATATCAGAGGAAATTCGGCTTTTTATAGTTTTACATAGCAAGGCTTTGTTTTTCAGAATCTTGGAAATGAAGATAACAAAATAAGACGTATTTTTCTGGCTTTGCAATGCACAATTCCCTCTTTTGTTGGTTTTACAGTGGCTTGGATCTCGTGATCACAAGAACCTTGGATATTTTTAGAATAAAAAGCCTAAGAGATTCAGCGCTTTTATAAGAATTTTCTTAATGACATTAGTATTGCCAAAGGTTATTTACGTTTTCCAAACATACTAAGCATACAAACCACTAACGATCAACCTCTTCATCATTCGTTTAGATTACACAGTCCTAAGTTGGAATAAAAAGTCGGGAAAAAGTAAAACTAATTTGTATTGCCACCTGGAATTTCTCATTAACAACCCGAAGTCTGGACTTTTACCCGATTGATGGCACTAAGTTTGCCCCTTTTACACGGGACTTAAATATAACTAGCGAGATGTGGGCGTATTATGGTATAGGCAGGTGTATCTCTGTCCATACCCTCGGGGAATACAGGTACCTAGACTCAAAAAAAAAAACTGGTTTTATAAACCTTTTTTTTTAATTCTTGATATCCACTCAGATGTTAAGCTGGAATCCCAAACTCCGCCCGTCTGGGCCATACCTCGGCGCCATTTTGCGCCTATCGGCCCGGTCTCACCAAAACGCCGAGATTTTTAAAGTTTTGTATGGGAACCATGTATGAAATTTATTTTGTTAGAATCGCTATGAAATATTCTGTCATATTTCCAAGGGATTTATCCAGTTTTACCATGTAATTTATTTGTAAATATTGTGTAAAGTCAGTGTAAGGGAAATTTTCCCAACGTATTACTGTCACAAGTTTATTGAACACTTTAAGCAACTTGTACTTACTCTTTTTCATGAAAGTTAAAGCTATAGTGAGGATGTGGAAATGAGAGGGAATGCAGACATTAAAGTGAATGGTGCTATACATGCGATTGTGACCAGGCAGTCAATGTCTCAGGAGGCTCGACTCGCTCTTCACAACAGCGTGCTGGTGCCTACACTTATGTACGGAAGTGAAACCTTCACTGTTCACTCACACGGTTATGGCAAAAAAGACATGAAAGCTGGATTAATGCAGTAGAAATGCTTTCCTTGCGAAGTATGTGTGATGTTACTTTAACAAATATTAATTCCGTGCGGGAATCGAACCCGCGACACGCAGCGCAGCAGTCAATCGCCGAACCACTGCGCTAACCGTGCGCCCTATTTAACTTTAAGTTAGTTTGATTACAATGAGGAATTTAGGAGAGCAGTGGTGGCCCAGTGGTATCGACCGCGAATTTTGAGTTGTAGGTCGTGGGTTCGGGTCCAGGTAGGCGCTTTACTTTGTGTAAATTATTTCATCACCACTGCTCTCAAAACGGTGAAGGAAAACTTCGTGAGGGAACCGGCATGTCCTAGAACCAAAAATTCGACGACATGTGACATCCACCAATCCGCACTGGGCCCGCGTGGTGGATTACGGCCTATTACCTCTTACAGAGAGGAGGCCTGTGTCCCAGCAGTGGGAATATTAATAGGCTGGTGATGTGATGTGAGGAATTTAATTTCATTGCCAAACATAAGTGTTAGTATAAGCGGTTAACACTGCTAGATAAACCACGATAAGCGTGGTTCAAATCCCGTAACACATAAAAATAATAATCTTCTATTTTTCTTCATTTATTTTTATATACAATTTTTTTACATTTTTTAATATTTTGTTTAACTTAAAAAATAATATAATTATTATAATGACAATTTAATAGAATTTCTCTTTATTCGAGTATCCATGACTCAAAAGATGGTTCGTAAAACTTACTACTACTGTTAGTAACACAGATATTAACAAACTGACACTACAAAAACAAAACAACAAATAACAGCGGATCACTGTTGCGACAACCCATGTGAGATTACACAACATTACAGCGACCCACGAAAACACAGTCTAGGCGACACGGAATCATGCTTAGGATACTGTTGGAGCTGCCCCACACCCTGCGCACCATGGATGCGCACCTTTTGCGCATGGTTGTGTAGAAATAATCTACATGCGAAACTACAAACATCCCCGACGCACTACAGAAGCAATGCAGCCCCACCAACATCCTAAACGCATTATTGTATTGAACGCGGAGAGCGTTGTACGACCTTTTCGTTTATCTAGACCATAGACTGCTCGTGTAAATGGAGGAACAGTAGGCTCGAAAAAGCGTTATTTTGACCGAAAGTTGCAAACCTGCTAGCCAGCATGTTCGCTCTAACCGACAACGCTCTCCGCTCCCGTTTAATGTCGTCATCATCTTTCAGATTGGAGGTTAATATATGACCTAGATATTTAAACTTATGGACTCTTTTAAAGGCGTGCCATACAGTAAAACATTTGGCACCTTATTTGGGCTATTATTTCCAGCCTCAAAGACCATGATCTCCGACTTTTTGATGTTATATGCAAGGCCATGTAACCCTGCATACGCCTCACACTGGGCAACCAGTTTTCTCAACCCACAGATTGACGCACTTAGCAGCACCATGTCGTCCGCGTAACAGCTTAACAGCTGCTACGCGTTACGTAGACGGTATCTGCTGTAATAACACAGCAGATACCGTCTACGTAACATTCAACTCTGGAACTGCTCTGGTTACAGGTTGAAGAGCGTAGGTGAGCTCAACCCACCCTGCCTTACCCCACACTTCAACCCGTACGGATGAGACAACACCCCAGCCCATTGTACAGTGTTGTCCTGGTTTCCATACCAATACTTAAAAATGTTTATTAGTTCTGGTGGTTATTTAATACACTTGATTTATGAATATGAATATCTATTTCTTCATTTAAATTGAAAGCATAAATATTTATAAAGATTTAAATCTTTTTTAATGTATTCATGATAAATAAATAATAATATATTTTATAAATGATAGAAAAATATTGTGAAATTGCGCTTTTCTTTTAGGGCACAATCATAACTATTTGCTAGGATTGCTTTTTGCTTCAGGCATTGGTATAGGACTGCCATCTGTGAGGTACCAGATCCTATTTTACGATACAAGTTGGAAATTTTCAATTTCTGTTCCGAGTTTGCCATTGCTCTATTGAGCAAACCTCATTTAAGTGCTGCTCAAGGGTTGACATCCATCTTTGTACTTGTTGGATGAATGGACTGGGATTTGCATCGTCGTCTTCGCAGGCGAGGTGGAGGCTTGCACTCGGCCGCTTGGATTATAGGGATAATTATCCATTTCATTTGATAGTCACTTCACTGTTTCATAATTTTCATTATCTTTACAAAACTACACAATAGGTAAACATTTATACACTAAAGAAGGTCATTATTATAATTGTGTTAGTTAAATATTGCTAACGAGCTCGTCTGTATGCTACTAACGAGCGCGAACTAAGCCGGAGCCAAGAAGTGTGATTGAATTGTGAAGAACAGGCTACCCTGTTGGATACACTTTTAGTTTTTAAATAAACGCAAAGCATCGAACCCTAAGTGACATTTCAAGATACCCGGTTTCCCTGCCTACATCCGAAATTCCATTCTAAGTATTCTAAGTATTCCGACTTCACTGATGGTAGGACGTAATTTAAATTGCGTCAATAACCGATATCACACACGTATTTTCTTAGAAAATTTCAAGTTCAATTCGGTCGAATTGCATCGCATAATTGCAATTTCGCTTAGTAAAAATCACTTAACGGTTTAATAGATATCAATCGAATCGCGACCCGTTCACATGAAGAGAACTAAGGGAATAAATATTAAAAACTACGTGTTTTTCACCAATATTTATTTCTTAACTTCAATTTGTCCACTCTTTTTCTCTCTTTCTTTTGGTTTTCTTTACTCAGACGTTTACCCTTTTGGAGCTTCATTTCATAGTCTCTATTACAGTTGGTAAGAGATCTAGGGTGCTTTTCACAGATAAACCGTTGAATACGGCTACACGCCGTGTCCATTAGTAAACCGTTGCTATTATGCATCGCACCGCAGTATTCGCCTGGGTGCTTATTGTTTGGCTCCCCGTCAGACCATACATTAAATCCTGCATCGATAAGCGTTTGGCCTAAAATTTTAAATATTACAATAACATATCATTGTATTATTCTTTCTCCAATAGTAATTTGATATCTTTTGCATACACATAGTTATGTATATAACTATGACTTTGATAGTTTTTAGGGAAGTTAAAAGCCAACAAATACCTTTTGCCCAGTTAGTGGGTTGTGAAGATCAGATAGACAGTCACGTAAAATATTGGTATTCAGCAACTGGGCTCAAAATATCCAACAAGATACAAGACTTACCAAAGCGAATGAATTAATTTTAATTCAAAAACATTCAAAACCTACATCTTTTTAGCTTTACATAATTAAAAAACTGCAAGATGAATATTATTACCATGAATCGTCCGCCACTCAAATTTTTCGTCCCAATTGTGAAAACCGATGAAAGTATTGTGTTCGTAGTAATCTGCGTCCACCCTAACGCCTTTGTATTCATTGTAGAGTTCTTTGAGAATGTTGTTTTCGGCGACACTGTTTATTATAGCAAGATGGCCGCCTTCAGCTGAACAAACAAGGAAGGCGCGGGAAAAGTTTCGTGGGACTGTATGAAACTTGTAGCATTTGTTTGTCCTCCTATCTAAACGGTATTCTGAAAGAGTATATTAAATTTTAGCTGTGATAAGAGAAGCACAAACCAATTATTTATTTATTTTATAATTAACTAGCTGACCCCCGCGGCTTCGCTCCCGTCAATTGGCTACCTACTTACCTACCTCGTACCTACCTACCCTATTTTTTTTATTTCCCATAACTACCCTACCCACCTACCCTACCTACTCTACTCCACCTACCCTACCCTACCTTACCTACCCTACACCTACCCTACCTACCCTACCTACCCTACCTACCCTACCTACCCTACCTACCCTACCTACCCTACCTACCCTACCTACCCTACCTACCCTACCTACCCTACCTAGCCTACCTACCCTACCTACCCTACCCTACCCTACTCTACATACCCTACCTACCCTTACTACTATACGAATATAACCTGAAAACTTTAGTTTTTACCGGCGGCGGCGATCTAATTAAAATTTAGAACATAAAATCTGCTATTGTGAGTCAATCTTAAAAGATAGACATATGCTGTCGCGGACTTTTTTTAAGAACATTTAAAGAAGAACAATTCCATAACACATTATATTTACGTAACTTAAACCGTTTACGCAGCGCACGCAACAAAAGCTCTCAAAAAGGAATATTTTTGCAACATTTTTCATTTATGCTCGGCTCCTATTGGTTGTAGCGTAATGTTATATAGCCTATAACCTTTCTCGATAAATGGACTATCCAACACAAAAATAATTTTTCAATTCCAACCAGTAGTTCCTGAGATTAGCGCGTTCAAACAAACAAACAAACTCTTTAGCTTTATATATAGTATAATATAGATATAGAAGATATAGAGTATAGATATAGATAAGTATAGATATAATTAATGTACACAGTGTAATGCGTACTAAAAACATATCTAGCCAAAAGAGTAAAAAGATACTGCTTATTTATTATGAAATTTGTACCAGCAGACCCGCGAAAAGGAAAAATTAAAAAGAAAAGTAAAATGAACGACTAACCTAAGATATATAAACATACGTTATTTGTTAATTGTAAGAAGAACACACGACAAGAAGTTGGAAGATATTGACATATTTGTGAGATCAGGGCCCTACGTGTCAACATTATCATGGATCCACAGACAGAGGGATGGAGCTGAAAAGGACAAATATCTCTGTCCCTTTTTCACAGTCGCACTATAATAGTTTTAACAAGACATGGTAATGGCCCCTGTAAACTTGATTTTTCTAAGAAATAACTCCAGCAATATCTAATAACCTTATAGGTGCCACAGATACCAGCCATAATTTATATTTTACAATATCTTCTAAGCAAATAAATAACATTGAAGTGTCTGTTTGTAATATAATAATAAAAGCCTCTAAGAAAATGTATGAATGAAAGTATAAGTTCCTGTAAAAGGCTTTTACCATCAAACAAACGGTAAATCTTAGGATTTACCTCATCATCATCATCATCATCATTTCAGCTGAAAGACGTCCACTGCTGAGCATAGGCCTCCCCCAAGCGTCGCCACACTGACCGGTCCTGTGCGTTTCGCATCCATCGGATGCCCGCAGCCTTGACCAGGTCATCGCTCCACCTAAAAGGAGGCCTTCCAACACTACGTTTACCGGTACGTGGTCGCCACTCCAGAACTTTTCGACCCCAACGAACATCCTTTCTGCGAGCAATGTGCCCTGCCCACTGCCACTTAAGTTTAGCAATTCTTCGGGTTATATCGGTAACCTTGGTTCTCTTGCGGATGTCTTCATTTCTGATTCGATCACGCAAGGAAACGCCGAGCATAGCCCTCTCTATTGCCTTTTGGGTGACTTTAAGCTTTCTGATGAGGCCCGTTGTAGCGACCACGTCTCAGAGCCATTTGTCATCACTGGAAACACACACAGGCCATAGACTTTCGTCTTGAGACACTGTGGTAAGATGGACGAGAAGATACCGCGCAACTTCCCAAACGCTGCCCAGCCTTGTCGGATTCGAAGGTTGACCTCTTCTTCGAAGTTGGACCTACCTAACTGGACCGTTTGTCCCAGGTAGACATAATCGTCCACAAATTCGAGTGTAGAATCTCCGACTTTGATAGGAGTGGGTGCAACATGGGCATTCAACATCACCTTGGTTTTGTCCATGTTCATTTTTAGACCCACTCTTTCGGAAGCTCTACTGAGGTCATCGAGCATTGTACTGAGCTCCTCCATGGTCTCAGCCATGACCACTATATCGTCGGCAAACCGAAGGTGAGTGATGTACTCGCAATTGACGTTGATGCCTAGCCCTCTCCAGTCCAGAACCTTGAAGACATCCTCCAGTGCAGCAGAGAACAGTTTCGGAGATATGACGTCTCCCTGTCTTATACCTCGCTGCAGAAGGATAGGTTCCGAAGTCTGATCCTGAAGTCGGACTGACATGGTGGCGTTTTTGAACAAACACTTCAGCACCTCGATGTACCGGTAGTCGATTTGGCACCGTTGGAGAGACTGCAGGACAGCCCAAGTCTCGATCGAATTCAATGCTTTCTCGTAGTCCACACTCGCTAAACAAAGAGTTAGGTTATACTCTTTGGTCGTATGTTTAACCTGCCCTAGCATATGTATGTGGTCTACGGTGCTAAAGCCTTTTCGGAAAACGGCTTGTTCGGGAGGCTGCAAATCGTCAAACCTGCGCGCGAGGCGATTCGTGATGACCCTTGAAAACAACTTGTAAACATCTCTAAGAAGTGAGATGGGACTATAATTCTTCAATCGGGCATTGTCACCCTTTTTGAAAAAGAGTACCACCACACCCCCGCACCATGCCTGTGGCGTTTTCCCTTCGAGTATAACGGAATCAAATAGCTTCTGAATAGCTTTAAGTACCGGTTTTCCACCCGCCTTCAGGAATTCGGCCGTAATTCCGTCATCGCCCGGCGCCTTGTTGTTCTTAAGTTGTTTTAGAGCCATCCTAATCTCGTAGAGGTTGACATCCGGTATGTCTTCGGTGTAGTGTCGGGTCAATCTAGCTCTTGGGTCGTTTGCTAGATTCGCAACGGGTTTGCTGATTGACTTGTACAGCTGCCCATATAATCCCTCGATCTCCCTCAGAAGTTCCTGTTTGGCGGATACGATCCTGCCATTGTCAGTCTTCAGTTTTGTGAGCTGGCTTTGCCCAATAGACGGATCTTTTGCAAACACCTTGAAGCCCTTATTCCACTCAATCGCATCTAAAATACGCTCAGTATGAAAGCAGCGGAGATCGTTTTTCAAGGACATCGAGATCTGTCTATTGAGCCGCTGATAGTTCCACGCATCGTCTGAAGACTGCAGGATCATTTCACGCCTCTCCTTCATGAGCATGAGAGTTGGATCGGATAGTTTCTTGTTCTTATTTGCCCGACGAGTCTTAAAAAACTTAGACACGACCGTGTGCACAGTTTCAACGAAACCAACGTTGTAATCGTCCACGGAGCTACCTAGGCACTCGAAACGATTCTGGAGTTTGAGCTGAAAGCTTTCAAGGTTTTGAATCTGAATCTGTGCTGGACGGAGCTTTGACTTCATCAGTCGAGATCTTTCTAGCTTAATATTTAAGTTCAATGTGCCTCTTACCATGCGGTGATCACTTCCGGTTTTTACCTTGTTGATCACAGAGACATCATTGAACATTTGCTTC
Source organism: Orthosia incerta (assembly GCA_948252205.1). NCBI lineage: Eukaryota > Metazoa > Arthropoda > Insecta > Lepidoptera > Noctuidae > Orthosia > Orthosia incerta. The sequence continues at coordinate 23,469,973 of OX411762.1, read as the reverse complement.
TTCTTCCACATGATGAAGTCTATCTCATATTTCGTTGCACCATCGGGGCACTGCCAGGTCCACTTCCTGTGGTCATGCTTTCTGAAGAAGCAGTTCATCATATAGAGGCCCTCCTTCGCCATAAAACTGGCCAGTAGGTGACCCCGGTGGTTCCGTCGTCCAAATCCAAATTGCCCCACTCGCAGCACATTTTCGTCTCGTAATCCTGTTTCGCGTTGTAGTCCCCCACGACCACGGTGAAGTGAGTTTTATTACCATGCATGGCTCTGGAAATGTCCTCATACATAGTCTCTACTTCGTCGACGGGGTGTGCCGAGGTCGGGGCGTTGACTTTTTTTGTCTCTTTATGACCTTCAGCGAATACCTTGCGAATATTCTGAGTATAAGGTACGCCACCCTGGTCGACACACTCTCGATCCTCACTACGTTGGTCACAAGGGACTTGTGGACGATAAACGACACCAACCTGGGTCTGTCGGTCGCCCTCTCGGAAGTAGAGCAGGATTTAAGGATTATCGAGTTCTTCCCCTCTCTTCGGACTTATGATAACCCGATGATACTCCATCGTACCCCCACTCAACTCTTCCTCGAGTTCAGTTATCTTTTCGTCGGTCCGGAGTGTTCACGTGTTGTATGTTGCCAGGTACAGTCGTGGGTTTTAATTGGGGTAGCCGGGTCTACTCTGGGGATTCTTCGCACCCCTTGCCACGCCATCGCCTCGACCGCTACCGTAGTCGAGGGTAGACGGGCTGCCGGGCACTAGGGGCCATTTCATGGTTTCGCTTTTCATCGGTTTAGGGGGGTTTATCATAATAATAATGAAATGCAAAGATAACGCTGCTGCCCATTCTCTGTTGTGTCCCTTAGTCGCCTCTTACGGCACCCACGGGCAGATATGGGATGGTGAGATTCTTAACGTCCGACACCATACGGAACAGGATTTACCTCAGAAACTAGTAAATTTTGAAAGATTGTTATGTCTATGGCACACTTTGATACGAAATGATGAGGACAATTTATGACTAATTGATAAGCTGGCTGGTAAAAGCTAGTTTTTAGGGTTCCGAACTCAAGAAGGAACCCTTATAGTTTCGCTCTGTCCGTCTGTCCGTCCGCAGCTTAGCTCAGAGAATCTAAGTACTAGAAAGCTATAATTTGGCATGGATGAACATATTAATAATTCCGACAAAGTGGTAGAATAAAATCATGAAAAATAATTTTTTTTCGGGTACCTCCCATAGACGTAAAGTGGGGATGTATTTTTTTTTTCTCATCTGTCCCATCGTGTGGGGTATCGTTGGATAGGTTATTTAAAAATATTATGAGTTTGTTCAAACCATTTTTTGGTCCAGAGATCCCTTTGCGTAAAATTAAGCTTTAAATTGTAAATTTATGTTAGAGTCAAGTGTCCCCCCCCACTGCCAGCAAAATGGTTGCTCTTGGTTATCTGAAAAAAATCACGGCTTTAGTAAATATAACGAAATTAAAAGGAAAACTATCACGGATAAGTAGGCTCTACATGTTTACGAGTAATAGTCGACCAACTTATAAAATGTACTTGGAACAATTTTGTATAAATGCCATTGAAAAATGACTTATATAACGATGTTAGCTGTGTAAAACAGAGTAAATATATGCTTATGAACCACGTAAAAATAAACAAAAATTAAATCATAGCAGGCTTTACAAGTTTACGAGTAATAGTCGACCAACTTACAAAATGTACTTGGCACAGTAAAATTTTTGTACAAATGCCATTGAAAAATTACTTAAATAACGTTGTAAGCTGTGTAAAACAGATAGTTAATATATGCTTATGAACCATGTAAAAATACACAAAAATAAAATCATAACATCCTTAATAATAATAATTTCTAAATTAATAATGTTTAAGCTCGAATAACGCGTTGGAGTGGCCGCAGTCGTTGGCAGTACCGGTCCGTAACCATACGGCGCATGCGCGCGGGGGAGTCTATTTTATGTTAGTGCAGAAGTATTTTCGACGTTTTGTAATCGAAAGTCAAATTAGATTCGATTGCCAAGTAAATTACTTATTTTCTTTTTTTTCGATATCCCACTAATTGAGTAGCGTAAAACTTTCCAGAACGAAGTAGTGAATACCGCAGATTAAAGGTGAATACATACGAAATTTTTCAAATTCCGGAAGATAAATAAACAATGAGCGTACGCGCAAGGATTTAGGAACGAATCATACCACTCCCCGTGGCTCTAACACGCGCTCGTATCGGCTGCTTTCGCAATTCACACCCGCGGTGGTACTCAAATAGATAATATTTTCTAACTTCAGTTGCGAAGTTGGATTTTATAACTCCTTCTTCAGTTACCAGTTAGACCTTCTTTAGTTTAAGTTAAGAGTGAATAGGTTACTTCTAGGCAAGAGTGCTTCACCGTAGACCACATCATCGCTTACCATCAGGCGAGATAGTGGTGAAACGGGAACATATAGATAAAAAGAAATATCATCCTATATGGGCCCGTTTTTGGACGTTGTGTGCCGCTGAAACCTCTTTAATGTTCATGTAACAACAACAAAACCTCCTTCTTAGTCCGCATTATTAGGTATGCAACTTCGGAACCCTATTACAGCGCGTGGCCCGACACGCACTTGGCCGGTTTTTTTTTTCAGCTTTGCCCCACACTAGGAATTTCTTCCTGTATCGTGGGTGCGTTTACAAACATTTGAACTCACATACGCAAGACACCCAGATCCTGAACAAATATCTGTAGGCCATAAAAATATTTCCGCCGCCGACCGTTCAACCACTGCGTCAACCGTGTCGTCACATGGCGTCAATTGGCGATCATCATATATCATTTTGGACTTTTACCAGTAAGGTTTGGTAACTCTTAGGTTTTACGGGTTAATCCAAGGTTTTACCGTAGTTCGGACTTTTACAGTAACGTGTACGGCACTTATAAACACAAAAAAAATATTTCAACTTTTGTCTGACCGGCTAATCCGGGTAATCACCGGAATGGCTGAACCGATTTTGACGAGACTTTCTTTGGCGTATAGCTCATGTTATAAAAAGTATTTCAGGCTACTTTTATTTAAAAAATCGGCCAAGTGCGTGTCGGGCCACGCGCAGTAATAGGGTTCCGAAGTTGTAAAATAATGCGGACTAAGAAGGAGGTTTTGTTGTTGTTACATGATCATCAAAGCGGTTTCAGCGGCACACACCGTCCAAAAACGGGCCCACGTAGGAAGATATTTTTTTTTTAACTATATGCTCCCGTTTCACCACTATCTCGCCTGATGGTAAGCGATGATGTGGTCTACGGTGAAGCACTCTTGCCTAGAAGTAACCTATTCACTCTTAACTTAAACTAAAGAAGGTCTAACTGGTAACTGAAGAAGGAGTTATAAAATCCAACTTCGCAACTGAAGTTAGTAAAATATTATCTATTTGAGTACCACCGCGGGTGTGAATTGCGAAAGCAGCCGATACGAGCGCGTGTTAGAGCCACGGGGAATGGTATGATTCGTTCCTGAATCCTTGCGCGCACGCTCCTTGTTTATTTACCTTTCGGAATTTAAAAATTTCGTATGTATTCACTTTTAATCTGCGGTATTCACTACTTCGTTCTGGAAAGTTTTACGCTACTCAATTAGTGGGATATCGAGAAAAGAAAATAAGTAATTTGTTTGGCAATCGAAACTAATTTGACTTTCGATAACAAAACGTCGAAAATACTTCTGAACTAACACAAAATAGACTCCCCCGCGCGCATGCGCCATATGGACTACGGACCGGTACTGCCAACGACTCCGGCCACTCCAATGCGTTATTCGAGCATAAACATTATTAATTTAGAAATCATTATTATTAAGGATGTTATGATTTTATTTTTGTGTATTTTTACATGGTTCATAAGCATATATTTACCATCTATTTTGCACAGCTAACAACGTTATTTAAGTAATTTATCAATAGCATTTGTACAAAAAATTTACTGTGCCAAGTAAATTTTATATGTTGGTCGACTATTACTCGTAAACTTGTAAAGCCTGTTATGATTTTTTATTTTTTTATTTTTACATGGTTTATAAGCATAAATTTACTCTGTTTTACACAGCTAACAACGTTTTGTAAGTAATTTTTCAATACCATTTATACAAAATTTTTACTGTTCCAAGTACATTTTATAAGTTGGTCGACTATTACTCGTAAACTTGTAGAGCCTACTTATCTGTGATAGTTTTCCTTTTAATTTCGTTACTGCCGTGAATTTTTGCAGATAACCAAGAGCAACCATTTTGCTAGCAGTGGGGGGGGGGGGCCACTTCACTCTAATATAAATTTGCAATTTAAAGCTTAATTTTACGCAAACGGATCTCTGGACCGAAAAATGGTTATAACAAACCCATTATATTTTTAAATGGCCTATCCAACGATACCCTACACGATGGGACAGATGAGAAAAAAAAATACATCCCCACTTTACGTCTATGGGAGGTACACGAAAAAAAAATTTTTTCTTGATTTAATTTTACCACTTTGTCGGAATTATTAATATGTATATCCATGCCAAATTATAGCTTTCTTGTACTTAGGTTCTCTGATCTATGCTGCGGACGGACAGACGGACAGAGCGAAACTATAAGAGTTCCTTCTTGAGTTCGGAACCCTAAAAACGATAAGGGTTTCGCGTAAAATAAAAAACACATTGTTTTTTTTAGTTTTATGAGTTAGGCGCGGACGCAGTCGCGGGCAACGGCTATGATTTAATATTATACATGCAAAAGAAACTCTGTCTTCTACCTTTTCACGTCTTACCGGCAAAATAGATGAAATTTGACTCACGGGTAGATCAAGTCCTTAATTTATGTACTTTTATTTTTATTTTTATAGTATGCGTCGTGCCTGGCGCAAATAAACTCTTTTACTTTCTTTCTTACTAAATTAGGAAATAAGATGCTTGTTATTGAAAAAGTAAGTAATAAAACACTGCCTATGAGATCAAAGCCGCGGGCAGAAGCTAGCTCTCAATAAAGTAAAAATAACACAAATATTAATTGTTCTTGAATAAGACCTAACTACAGTAACAGGATCACATTGATAACCGTAATTAAAACTTACAGATACTCTCATGAATAGCAACACGTGTGAATGACCTTGAAACAAAGATTAATTGTTCTTGAATAAGACCTAACTACAGTAACAGGATCACATTGATAACCGTAATTAAAACTTACAGATACTCTCATGAAAAGCAACACGTGTGAATGACCTTGAAACAAAGATTAATTGTTCTTGAATAAGACCTAACTACAGTAACAGGATCACATTGATAACCGTAATTAAAACTTACAGATACTCTCATGAATAGCAACACGTGTGAATAACCTTGAAACATGGCGGCGGCAATTTAATCAGTTACCTATTGAAAACTATCTGCAATAAATTCAGAAAACTTTGCTAACAAGCTTTGTTAGCGAAGCAGTATTAATGCTTACGAAGGAGGAGGCAGAATGCGTGGGGGAGAGGCAACGGAGTCGCCCGGCCCTAGCCACTGCAGGAAACGACCTGAAGCCTTATTGCGTAATGAATTTGGCAAGGCAAAGGGCAAAGAGTATGAACAATCGACCAATTACATAGCGAGATGAAAGACGCGAAGTGGATTTCCGTCTATGTGATTGGTCGATTGTTCATAGTTTTTGCTCTTTGCCTTGCCGAATTCATTCCGCATTATGACTGTTGAGCGTCGGGAGTTGCATGCCGGTTTGCTGACGGCAAGTAATATGCTAATGGGCAGCTCGCCGACCGATAAGGAAAGCGCGTAATGTTCCACGCGCGCCTTAAAGAGATGTCAGCAAAACTGAAGGGTCTGCTAGGGCCGATGCTTGTCGTGGATAAGTTTGTTGAGTTACAGCGGCCTTGGCTCTAGGAACGTGGGTGGGTTTTATTCAATAAAAGTCTGACATGCTCTTTCGTTTCACCAAGGAGCAGGAGAAGTCATTGGATGAATTACCAACCAAAAAAAAATGTTGATCTATATATATATTCACCTTTATCCACAGTGCCGCATACGTTATGTTCCGTTGTAAGGCTTCCACGACGGTGACAGATATAGGGCAGAACAGCATTGCAATCTTTATCTCCTATTAGTCCTTCTTTACTCATAAAGATGCAACCCTCCTTATTTCCCTTATTCAATGGTTGATTTACATCCCATTTTAGTTTTAATAAAGTTATAAGTTTCGTAAGCGGTATGCCTGTTAATTGTGAACGCATTCGTTACAGTAGTAGTCAAATAAAAGTTAATTAAACAAATCAAAATACCCGACTGCTCAAGAAGCGTACTAAAAAGACGTAAACAAGAAGAAAATCATGCTGTGCAGTCAGAAGATACATCTGGTTGTGGTCAGCCAGCTCACGAATATGTATATTCTGTTTTTTAGTTCGCTTCTTAAGCAGTCGGGTTTTCTTATTTTTTTTATATACTTTTTTTTATTTATAATTTTAATGTAGCGAGTAACACTCGCAAGGTTAAATCGAATAGATTGACGTAAGAATCGTCAAAACCGGTCAACGCGTTTGGTATCTAGAACGCCACATAGGATCAAACATACATACATAGACTGACATACACATTACCCTTCTTCAGCAGTCGGGTAAGAAGGATATACTTAATCGCATCATCACATCATCAGCCTATTAATGTTTCCACTGCTGGGACACAGGCCTTTTCACTGTGAGAGGGAATGGGCCGTAATCCACCACGCGGGCCAAGTGCGGGTTGGTGGTTGTCACCAGGACATGCCGATTCCTCACGATGTTTTCCTTTACCGTTTTGAGAGCAGTGGTGATTAAATAATTTACACAAAGTAAAGCGCCTGCCTGGGCTCGAACCCACGACCTACAACTTGTAAGTCACGGCCGATACCACTGGGCCACCACTGCTCTTCAATATATACTTAATCGTTCGCGCGGGTTATAATACCTCCAACCTTCTGAAAGAGACCTTCGACACGAAATCATTGGGCTTCAGTCTGCTAAAGTCAGGCACAAAGTCTTGAAATAAAAGGCCGAGCATATTTTTGTCAATTGCAGCACTTCCAATTGATAAAAATATGCTCGGCCTTTCGTGTTTTGGGAATTCTAAATTTTAACAGTCGAATACTGCGCGACTGGTGTAGGGTTAAGAACATAAGTTTGGAATTTCTTTGAAAGACGTCACGGTCTGTTGTTTGAGTCAATGTGGTACCTGTCTTGTTTGATAACAATCGTTGTACTTTTTATTTACTACACCAACTCTGGGATTATTTGAAACTTTAATATTGCTCGACTAGTAGTGACTGCAATCTTGACTGCAAAAATTCTAAGAAACATGTTGAAACAAAATCAAAATAATTTATATTTATTTTACATAGGCCTACATGGGCACTTATAAAACGTCGACAAAAGGTACGGTTCGGGTTAGTCGTTTCCTATGGAGAAGAACCGGCCAGAAACTCCACACATCACATCACATCATCAGCCTATTAATGTTCCCACTGCTGGGACACAGGCCTCTTCTCTGTGAGAGGGAATGGGCCGTTATCCACCACGCGGGCCCAGTGCGGGTTGGTGGATGTCACATGTCTTCGAATTATTGGTTCTAGGACATGCCGGTTTCATCTCGATGTTTTCCTTCACCGTTTTGAGAGCAGTGATGATGAAATAATTTACACAAAGTAAAGCGCCTGCCTGGGCTCGAACCCACGACCTAGCTCGAACCTACGACCTAACTCGAACCCACGACCTAACTCGAACCCACGACCTAACTCGAACCCACGACCTATCTCGAACCCACGACCTAGCTCGAACCCACGACCTAAGAAACTCCATGGTTACTCTTTTAAAAATTTGTTTGTGTTTACAATATTTCCATGTTACAGCATTAGTACTTGGATATGGGGGGACAACGTAGGCCCGACAATATATCGTATGAAATTAAAAAAAAGAAAAAAACAATAAAAAAAATATACCGAAATAAAAAGTTAACAAATGTTAACAATCATCTAGAAATCTAGAAGGCCTACAATGTTCACACATTCACAAAACAATCGGTAAAAGAATCTATACAAAGGTAAAAAAAACAAATTAATGAAAAAATCTAAATAATGTCTAACAACACTAAATTTAACATGTGGCACAAATGTTGTTATCAGAGCTGTAGCTATTCTTAGCAAAGGGCTATAAAGATGTTTGAAAAACATTGTAAAAGTCTTATTAAAAAAGAAAAAAATGAGATTGAGAATAGTTACAGACATCCACATATTTGTGCCGTTTATGAGTTACCAGGGAAGCCGCATGCGCAGAAGAAGCTTAAGCCAAAATTATAACTTCAACGTAGTCCTTGATTTTATAATATGCTTTTTTAATAAGGACACGTTTGATGTAGTTTTTGAACTTTCCATCGGTCAGTTCTATAACTGACTTTGGCAACTTGTTATAAAACCTTATAACATTTATAAGAAAAGACTTGCTAGTTTTCGTTAATCTGAATTTGGGTATTACAATTTCGTGCTTACTGCGTGTATTGAAATCATGGAAGTCACTTCTAGTTTTGAACAACCCTCGATTTTCGCGGACATACAAAATACATTCCAAAATATAAAGTGAAGGTAGAGTCAGTATATCGATCTCTTAAAAATTTTCTCTGAGGGACTTGCGAGGACCCATTTTATAGACAGCGCGGATTGGGCAATCCGCGCGATGTATAAAATGGGTCGTTTGTAAGATAAAAATTGAGTCAACGTCTGCTGCTGATCCCCACAGCAGAATGCCATAAGACATAAATACATAAATAATACTGTGGAAATAAGCATAGTATACTAGTCTAGCTACATCGGTTAACTTATCTTATCTTATCTTCCTTACTGCATAGGCAGCCGAACTTAACCTACCCGAAAGAGTTCTAATGTGCGCGCCCCATTGCAATTTTGAATCGATAGTAATCCCCAAGAATACAGTTTCCGTTATAATTTCAAGATTTTTGCCGTCAAGATTTAGATTTAGGTCACGTTGAGGGTACATTTGGTAAAGAGAACTTTAGACATTTTGTTTTTTTTTCCCATTCAGTAAAAGAATGTTAGCTGCGAGCCATTCTGAGAGAACAATTAGACGTTCGTTGACATGTAAGACATCCGTATCTTTCCTATTTATTTTAAAAATTAGCGAAGTATCATCAGCAAATATAATTATATCCGATAATTTGGCCATCACGCCCATTTTGACTAGAGACTCGGAGGACGTCGCCCCATTAACATTTACTTTTTTCTGTCTGTTTGATAAGTAGGAAAGCATAAGTTGAGCAGCTTGTCCTTGAATTCCGTAGTGTTGTAATTTACAGATCAGTGTGTTGTGGTCAACGCAGTCGAACGCGTTTGACAGATCATAGAAAATGCCAATGGCATCCTGGGACTTCTCCCAAGATTCCAAGATGTGGCTGATGAGTTTTACTCCCGCGTCCGTTGTCGACCTACCTTTCGTGAAACCAAACTGCTGACTAGTTAAACTTATTTTAAAGTAGATGGACGGTATATCGTGCGGCTATACGGCCAAGTGCTCGATTTGTGTTCGATTGCTCTATATAATTAAACCATATGCTAACTGACCAACCTTGAAATGTATTAAAATCGCCTGGCGAGAAAGTGGCTTGTATCCCAGTAAAAGTTAAGTTTAGTTTTGATTCTTTGATTAATTCCATCATTGCAGTTTTGGTTGCATTTGTAGTCGGAGCGGCAAGTTCGGCACCTAATTGTAAAAGGAAGTCATTAAGTTACTATTTATAAGAGTAGAACAAAATTAAAAAATATACTAAATGCAATAATTGAAATAAGAAAAAATATTTTATTTGTGACTCGCACAGGCCTTACAGACACAAAAATCCATCTATTTTTGCCCATTTTCAAAAGCCATACCATAAACAAACATAGACATCGATAATAATCAATTAAACGATTATGTACTCAGAAAAAATATCTCTCTGAAACATAATAACAATGAATCAATATTACGTCTTAAATTATTACTGGATGTAATACATGACTACCGTATGGTGACGGACGTAAAGAATTTCACCATCCCATATCTTCCCGTGGGTGTCGTAAGAGGCGACTAAGGGATTCACCAGAGAATGGGCAGCAGCGTTCTCTGGGCACTTTAAACACAAACTGCGATCGCCAACCCACCTGCCAAGCGTGGCGATTATGGCAAACCCCCCCAAGCCTAATGAATAGCAAACAAATAAAACGGCCCCGAGTACCCAGCAGCCCGTCTACCCTCGGCTACGGTAGCGGTCGAGGCGATGGCGTGGCAAGGGGTGCGAAGAATCCCCGGAGTGGACCCGGCTACCCCAATAAAAACCGACGACTGGACCTGGGAACATATGACACGCGAACACTCCGGACCGACGAGAAGATAGCGGAGCTCGAGGAAGAATTGAGCAGGTTGCGATGGAGTATTATAGGGTTATCTGAAGTCCGAAGAGAGGGGGAGGACTCGATAATCCTCAAATCCGGTAACCTGCTCTATTTCCTAGAGGGTGACCGACAGTCCCAGGGTGGTGTCGGGTTTATCGTCCACAAGTCCCTTGTGAACAACGTGGTGAAGATCGAGAGTGTGTCGACCAGGGTGGCGCACCTTATATTTATTTATTTATTTATTTATAAAACTTTATGCACAAGTACAAAGGCGGACTTAATGCCTTAGGCATTTTCTACCAGTCGACCTTAGGGTGGTGCAGAGATAAAATATGGCAGGTGCAACTAATGAAAGAAAACAAATAGAAAAAGTAATATAAATAAAACAATTTAATATAAATATATACTTAGATACATACATACATATAAATAATGTTATGGAGAAACTGAATCCATCAAATTAACTCAGTGATGATTCTGCAAACCTCTTGCGAATGTGCTCGCGTGCCTTCAATTTGAAAGACAACCGACTGGTAGCCATCCTGATGTTCTGAGGGAGCGCATTCCAAAGGGAAATCGCCTGGACAAAGAAGGAGGCATGGATAAACCCAGAGCGGTGAGAGGGACATAGTAGTAGACGATTATTGTTTGAGCGAAGATTTTTACTGTGGGCAGAACAAAGGAATTGGACATGTGAAGTCAGATAAGAAGGAGAAGTGGTTTTATCAATAAAAGAAAACAGGGTAGTCAAGGCCCTCAGCATTCTTCGCTGCCGAATCGGTAACCATTTTAAAAGTGATCGATGTGCGGATACATGGTCATACTTACGGAGGTTGAAGACAAATCGAATGCAGTTATTTAGAAGGCGGTCAAGTTTATTGAGTAGATCTGCATTCAGGTCATAGTAGCACACATCACCATAGTCAATTATGGGAAAGATAAGGGACTGTACAAGCATGGCCTTTATGTGAGCTGGGAGAAGATTCTTCAGTCGATAAAGCGAACGTAACGTTCCGGTGACCTTTTTGCTGACACTCGTTACCTGCTTGCGCCAGTCAAGGCAAGTGTCGACGAGCAGACCAAGATCCTTAACCTCGGAGCTAAACGGGATTGCTACGTTGTTAAATGTTATGGGCGGCACAGTTAAACCATCGAGCTTTCTCAGGCTATACGGGCTCCCAACTATGATTGCTTGACACTTTGCAGGGTTAACCGCCACTCCGAATCGGTCTGACCAACTCTTAATCGCAATTAAATCCCGGTTAAGCCCCTCAATCGCATCCGATAAGCTGTCAACACCTGCCTGACAGTAGAGCTGTAGATCGTCAGCGTAAAGATGATACGCACACTGAAGTTCGGTGGTTATAAGATTTATGAAAATGGAGAACAGAAGAGGAGATAAAATACCGCCTTGTGGGACGCCAGCTTCAAGGTCGCACCACCCCGAAGAAGAGTCTCCCGCACAAACTGACTGCTGACGCCCCCGAAGATAAGAAGAAAACCATTCCCGTACCTCGTGAGAGATCATAAGATAGGATAGGATAGATAAAAGGACATCGTGACTGACGGTATTGAAAGCGTTGGAGAAGTCGATTAACACCAAAGCAGTAACTTTAGTGTCTTCCATTCCCTGCCTTATATCGTCAGTCACTTTAAGGAGAGCTGACATGGTACTGTGCCCGGGCCTGAAACCGGATTGAAACGGGCTAATAAGGGAGTTGTGGTAAATGAAGTAGGAGAGCTGTTTATGAACACAGGCCTCGAGCACTTTGGACAGAAAGGGAAGGATGGATATTGGGCGAAAGTGACTGGAAAGTGTGGGATTGGGAATCTTAGGCAGGGCTCGGACATGGGCTTTACGCCACAAGGAAGGGAAAGCACCGGAGAAGAGAGAAAAGTTAACTATGTGGGCGATAGCAAGAAGAAGCTGATCCAGAGCGGACACGATCATATGACGACTGATGTTATCGCAGCCCACAGCTTTGGATTTAATAGATAGGATAATCTTTTTGATCTCTTCCGGGTCGACTGGTGTGAAGACAAAGGGGGCAATATTGGGACGCGTCAGACCAGCAAGGTAGTCGATAGTTTGTCGTTTGGTTAAACTATCTAGCATAGGGACAGTGGAGAAGAAGCAGTTTAGATCGTCCAAGTCAATTGTGTTAGGAAGGTCTGAATGTCGCGATTTGCCGATACCTAGGGTTCCAAGGAACTTCCAGATATCGGCAGAAGAGGAAGAAGAAATGTTATTAAGAATGTGGCGGCGTTTAGCGTTACGTATCATCTGGTTACAGCGATTCCTAGCAGTCTTGAACAAGGTCCATTTGTCCTCTGAGCGATCCTTTTTAAATACCCGAAACGCGCGGTCCCTCCGTCGCATTGCCATCCGGATTCCCCTATTCATCCAGGGGGCAGGTGGACGTTTCAGCTTTACTCTCCTGACAGGAGCGTGAGTGTCATACAGTTTGGTCACAGTGTTGTTGAAAACTAAAACTTTCTCATCAACTGTAGCAGCCTCCTGTAGGAGTGTCCAGTCAATATTCGATGCATCTTTTTGAAGTAGCTCACTATCCATACGTGCAAAGGCACGCCTGTACTGGAACTTAGGTTTGGGTTTAGGAGGTTTAAGCACATAGGTTAGGTAAATAAGGTCGTGGTGGGAAAAACCAGGGGCATCATGTTGGCCATGCGAGGAAACTAGGGAAGGATTAGAGGTGAGGATCAGGTCAAGCCAGGTATCATCACCGACTTTATTATGATGAGTGGGTTGGAGAGGCAATACGTGAAGACTAGCTGACTCGACAATATGCAGGAGTTTACGGGACCGAGGGGAGTTGTGGGAAAGGAGGTTGGTATTAAAATCGCCCATGATGATGTGATGCGCATACTCAGAACCCAAAGATTCAATTACCGATTCGATTTCGGTGAAATAATCAAGAGAAGGGGGACAATAAACAACACCTAAAACGGTTTTAGCTCCTTTGACACAAATCTCTAGAAAAAGAAATTCGGCGGACACATTAGAAGCAGAAGTACCGATAATTTTATAAGGGAGATCTCCGCGAAGGTATATTGCTACACCACCCCTCTCCCCCCAATCCGATCATTCCGAAGAAGAACGAAACCAGGAAGAGAGTAGGTGGTAGATGGAAGTTCAGGTTTGAGCCAGGTCTCAGAAATCAGGACGGCATGGACGTTATTGTTGGCAAATGTGTCGTATAGTTCGCTATGGTGACTTGGAATACTTTGAGCGTTAATGTGGCAAACGTTAAACAGCCGGCCAGGATTTGGGCTGAACCTTTGACGCAATAGATCGCCAAGGGTGTCCGTAACAGAGCAAAAACTAACATCGCAAGAAGAAGCAGTTGATTCGTTTGCAGAATAAAAGGATTCGCTGTCTGACAACATCATAAAAAAGTAAATAATTAAATAAAATATATATCAAAATATAATAGAAATCACACAAACAAAAATACTATACGAAAGGCTAGCGCTTGTATCTCTGCACCTCCCGCCAGCTAACATCATCATTTAAAATAAATTTATCCGAAAACAAAACTTAAAAAAACATAGTTTATGCTTTGATTTGACGGTAAACAAACAACAAATTATGGTTTGACGTTTTGCGGTATTGAGAAAAGGAAAATGTTGAGGGTAAACGGTAAACACAACAAAGTATACTCGAGTTACAGATAGATAAACAAAACAAACTATGCAGCAAAGTTATAAGAGGAAAAGTGATAGATTAGTACACAAAATAGCAACAAGATTGCTACGGTAAGTGAAATTTTACTTTCTTTTGCGTATTACACAATATTAATAAATAAGTAGCTAAATACCATCATTAACGCGTCTTGTTTCGCAGGTTATCGCCTCCCTGGACCTTCGGAAACTTGTGTTTACTCCCGTCGGGGGCCTTAACCACAATAACACCGTCCTGAGTCCAACAAGATCGCATCCCGAAGTGGAGCCGCGCCTTCCCAAAGATGGTATGCCGGGTCCTTGTCAAGAACTCCTTGACTGAGATGGAGGAACCCTTTAAGCGGGACTTAGCTTTCCAGACCGCTGATTTATCGTCATAGTCTGAAAATCTCACCAGGATTGGCCGATGATGGTCTATATTGGCTACACCGAGTCTATGACAGGACTTAATGGAAGATGCAGCCAATGGCTTAGGTGCCAGCTTCTTATTTATAATGTCCAGGATGACTGTACTGCTAACCTCACCGTCAACCTCTGCAATGCCCTGGAAAATCAGCGCCTTCCGCCGATGTCTGGTCTCCAACCCATCAACTTGTCTGGCACACTCGCTGATCTGCCTTCGGAGCAGGCTTAGCATGCTGAAGATTAGCTCTCTGAAGGTGCGAAACTCGTCAGCAACCCTCGCCACAGTATCCTTGGTTGGGCCCGCGCACTGGATTTGAGCTTCCAATTCTCCCATCTTCCTGATAAAGCTATCCTCAAGGCTTTTCTGCGCTGATGCAATCTCGTCAAGTTGAGACATTGTGATCCTCTTACAAAGTTCTCAGTGAAAGTGCAGATGATGTGCTGGCAGGTGGTGCAAAACTATTTCTAGGAGTCACGTAAATGTGCAACAAACGTGAGTACCCGTACAGTGCACGTAAAGCAGTGATTATTTGAATAAATCAGGCACTTTAACTATGTGTTTCTATTTCTTATATAAAATTTAAAAAATTTCTTTGAAAATACGTCTATTGTTATTTTACACCTCAATATCCCAAATATCCCAAAGATATTCGCCGCCTTATACTCAGAATATCCCAAAGATATTCGCTGAAGATCATACAGGTCTACGCCCCGACCTCGGCACACCCCGACGACGAGGTAGAGACTATGTATCAGGATATCTCTAGAGCCATGCATGTTTTCAAAACTCATTTCACCGTTGTCATGGGGGACTTCAACGCAAAACTGGGCAAACGAGACGTGGATGAGCTGCAAGTGGGGCAATTTGGAGTTGGACGTCGGAACCACCGGGGTCACCTACTGGCCAGTTTTATGGAGAAGGAGGGCCTCTACATGATAAACTCCTTCTTCAGAAAGCGTGAGCACAGGAAGTGGACCAACTGCAACTAAAAACGAGATCGACTTCATCATGTCAACCAAGAAGCAAATGTTCAATGATGTCTCTGTGATCAATTCTGTGAAAACCGGGAGCGATCACCGCATGGTAAGAGGCACATTAAACATTCATTTTAAGCTTGAAAGGTCTCGACTGATGAAGTCCACGCTCCGTCCAGCACAGATCCAGGTCCAAAAACCCGAGAACTTTCAGCTCGAACTCCAGAATCGTTTCAATTGCCTAGGGAGCTCCGTGGACGATTACAGCGATGGGTTCATGGAAGCTGTCCATACGGTCGGATCTAAGTTTTTCAAGACCCGCCGTACAGATAGGAACAAAAAACTCTCTGATCCTACTCTCAAGCTCATGGAGGAGAGACGTGAGATGATCCTGCAGTCTTCAGACGATGCGTTTAAATACCGGCAGCTTAATAGACGGATCTCAAAGTCCTTGAAAAGCGACATCCGCCGTTTTAATACTGAGAGTATTAAAAACGCGATTGAGCGGAATAAGGGCTCCAAGGTCTTTGCAAGAGATCTGTCTATTGAGCAGAGCCAGCTCACGAAACTGAAGACCGATGATGGCAGGATCGTTTCCGCCAAACCAGAGCTTCTGAGGGAGATCGAGAGATTCTATGGGCAGTTGTATACGTCAACCAGTAAACCCGTCGCGAATCTAGCGAATGACCCAAGAGCTAGATTGACCCGACACTATACTGAAGACATTCCCGAAGTCAGCCTGTATGAGATTAGGATGGCTCTGAAACAGCTTAAGAACAACAAGGCACCGGGTGACGACGGAATCTCGGCCGAGCTCCTGAAGGCGGGTGGAAAACCAATACTTAAGGCCCTTCAGAAGCTGTTTGATTCCGTCATACTCGAAGGGAAAACGCCACAGGCATGGTGCAGGGGTGTGGTGGTACTCTTCTTCAAGAAGGGTGACAATGCCCTACTGAAGAAATATAGGCCCATCACACTTCTTAGCCATGTCTACAAGCTGTTCTCAAGAGTCATCACGAATCGTCTCGCGCGCAGGTTTGACGATTTCCAGCCTACCGAACAAGCCGGATTTCGTAAAGGCTTCAGCACCGTAGACCACATACATACGCTGCGGCAGGTTGTACAGAAGACTGAAGAGTACAACCTGCCACTCTGTTTAGCGTTTGTGGACTACGAGAAAGCCTTCGATTCGATCGAGACTTGGGCTGTACTACAGTCTCTACAACGGTGCCAAATTGACTACCGGTACATCGAAGTGTTGAAGTGTTTGGACAAAAACGCCACCATGTCAGTTCGACTTCAGGATCAGACCTCAGAACCAGTCCTTCTGCAGCGAGGTGTGAGACAGGGAGACGTCATTTCTCCGAAACTGTTTACCGCTGCACTGGAGGATGTCTTCAAGGTTCTGGACTGGAAAGGGCTAGGCATCAAAGTCAATGGCGAGTACATCACTCACCTTCGGTTTGGCGACGATATAGTGGTTATGGCTGAGACCATGGAGGACCACAGTACAATGCTCGATGACCTCAGTAGAGCTTCCGAAAGAGTGGGTCTTAAAATGAACATGGACAAAACCAAGGTGATGTTAAATGTCCATGTTACACCCACTCCTATCAATGTCGGAGACTCTACACTCTAAGTTGTAGACAACTATGTCTACCTGGGACAAACAATCCAGTTGGATAGGGCCAACTTCGAGAAAGAGGTCAACTGTCGAATCCGACTCGGCTGGGCAGCGTTCGGGAAGTTGCGCGGTATCTTCTCGTCCAACTTACCACAGTGTCTCAAGACGAAAGTCTATGACCAGTGTGTGTTGCCAGTGATGACATATGGCTCTGAGACGTGGTCGCTTACAATGGGCCTCATCAGAAAGCTTAAAGTCACCCAAAGGGCAATGGAGAGGGCTATGCTCGGAGTGTCCTTGCGTGATCGAATCAGAAATTTAGAGATCCGCAAGAGAACCAGGGTTACTGACATAGCCCGAAGAATTACCAAACTTAAGTGGCAGTGGGCAGAGCACATTGCTCGCAGAACGGATGGCCGATGGGGCAGAAAGGTTCTCGAGTGGCGACCGCGAACCGGAAGACGTTGCGTTGGAAGGCCTCCCACCAGGTGGACCGATGACCTGGTGAAGGTTGCGGGGATCCGCTGGTTGCGGGACGCACGAGACCGGTCAATGTGGCGACGCTTGGGGGAGGCCTTTGTCCAGCAGTGGACGTCTTTCGGCTGATATGATGATACATGACTTAATCCGAGACCTAATTCATTCCTGAAATATCTATTTCATGCGATGGTCAGACTGTGTAAAATACTTTGTAATCTTACAAACTATTTTACACAGTCATTTAATAATGACAAATCTTGTGGAGGTCAAATCTTTGGAACATCTGCAATGTGACACACAAGGTGATCAGCGCCGTCCCAAGACTCTGCATTGCCGACCATTGAACGAACCGCGGTTGGTAGTGACAGAGAACTTCTCACCTCCGAAACAAGGGAGAGGATACATCTCTGCCTTAACCATTGGTGAATACAGTCGTGATGATATGTTATGTTTATTGTTTTCTTTTACCAGGTCTCATTTTATAGGTAACTTTTTAATAGGAGCTTACCTTCCATCGCACATCGCAGTCGAGCATCTGCCCAAATTGCTGGTAAGACATGAGTTTTAAACCACCCTCTGGCAATATCACTGTAACTGTAGTCATACCTGTACTTGTGTTCATATGATTCTACCTCTAAAACGAAATAAAAAAAACAATAATTAAATGTTGAAACCTAATTATAGAAATACTCAACAAATTGTTTCAAGTTAACATTTTTTCTTTATGTCATCATGTGTGTCTTTTTCATGATTTTTGGCAAATGAAAATGGGAAAAAAGTTTTAATCCAAGCTGATGCAAGAAATTTTCACATATTTAGTTTTCACTGAAAATGGTTCCGGGTGCCCATTATCGAAAATAGCATCAAAATTAAACCCGGAAATTGTGCCCAAAAATATTTGCCCTAAAGAGGATTTTTTCGGGGCTCGCAGTCTATTACAAAAAAAAAATAAGACAGTGAATCATTTAAAATAGTATTTTTTTATTTATCTAAAGGAAGCGAATTGCTTCAAGATAACAATTGTTGTTCGAGCTGTTGGATAACAATTGTTTTCCAACAGCTCGAAGCAATTCGAAAAAAAAACAGCGGTAAGTGATTTTTACAAAGCGAAATTGCAAATACGTTCACATGGACGCAATGCGATTCAATTTGTTCGATTTGCACTTATTTTTCTTACAAAAAAGGTGCGCGGTATGCCTATCGGCGATATTTCATCATGTGTCACAAACAGCATTCATGAAAGCTTATTAAAAGGTTAAGTTTTACTTGTGGATCACTTCCAGGGGGTGACCATAAGCTCTTAGAGTAAACTTATTTGGAGTGTGTGTAAGAGACAGATTCTCCTAACTATCTAGTCACGTAATTGGAATGGCAACTCGGACCATAAATGAAATCGAGCCAATATTTTATATTTACTCGAGATCTGAGTAGGGCAGTGCAAATAAAAATGAGATCTATAGGCATTTAAATTAAATAGGGTACAGGAGTTATTATGATCTGGCGTGGTAAATTGACGGTTTGGAGGTATGCGGAACAGGGTGTAAAGTCCCGCTAACCACCAATGAAAAGGGATCCTCCTTTTTCCTTCCCTCCAACCAGACGGGTGTTGTGTGTGGTCCGGGCAACTGCCCAATGGTTAATGTCGGACTGTTGTATGTATTCAAATCGCACCGAAAACTTTGCTAGCGCGATGCAGGATTTTTGTGACGTCATGTCATTAGTTAGTAAGTGGCGCTGTTGATGACGCTACATCACTCGCCTCCGGAGACCGGAGATTGCTTGCCAGGCCAGTGGAAGGTTGGTTCCCGTGAGTCGGAACCGGAAGTAGTAGAGTTTGCGGTGAGTCGGAACTGTATGAGGTTGTGCCCCATTGAGTCGGGGTGATAATATTCCGGTGAATGGAGATAATGCTGCTGGCTCCAGTGGGTCGGCACGCCGCTGAGCGGCGTAGTGACATGACTGCTGGCGTCGACCAGAAAAGCATCTTTAAGGGTCTGCTTGTTGATCGGCTAAAGTGCAGTATGCTATGCCAGGGTCGCTGATGATTTTGAGGGTGATGACCAGAAATGCTGGAGAAAGCTTGGACTTGGCTTAATGACGACTGCATGATGAAGTAGCTTTGCATTTGAGGGTCACCAATTTGGAGGGATGAAGAACAGGGTTATTAAAAACGCAAACTTCCATTGGTAAAAGAGGATTCTCCGATCATACGGGTGTTGCGTCTGGTCCAGGCAACTGCCCGACGTGCGAACTGCTGTAAACTTGGCTTGCGCGATGCAGGCTTTAGGTCACGCCATATTGTCATTATTTCGTAAGAGGGGGCGTTGATGTTGATGATGATCACGCCCGACGTATCCTAGCTCCCCTGACCATCGCATGACCATGGCATTTTGCGTAAGTACACGCGAGCACTGAGGTCACCGGGCACTTGGGGCCTGTGCATCTTCTGCATATTGCGGCGAGTTGCACCATTACTTACCACGCTGGCACAGAGTGTGCAGGTGGATTGGTATAGCCAGGTTTGTTTGTCAGTAGGATTTGGTCGGTTGAGTCCCGAAATATGCTTACTAGAACTTCTTATACCCCAAACGATTTACTTTATAAAAAATAATAAAAAATCTTACCTTTTAAACTCAAACTGAGCAGAAACAAAAAATATTTATAATAGTACCTCATTGCGAGAAGTTTAAAATAAGTATAAAAAATTTACAATCCTTAAATCAATATGCCAGTACAATCTTTATTACAATTACATTTATAACATCGACGGAAATATAAAACTACAAAATCAGTGCTTCCCAACAATGTATATAACCAAGATAAGAAAAACACATATTTTCCGTATTGTTTTTTTTTAAAGAAGACAAATTAGAAAGGGTATCGTGTTACCCAGTACTGGTTTGTCCAGGTCTTGGCAGTCACGGCAGGTGAAATACTAATATTTAGAACTTTTTAATCGACTTTATTTTGCTATCAGCTAAACTACTGTTTGACTGGAATTTTAATCCAGCATGAACTAGTAATGCCATTCATAAATTAAAATTTTACAGTTGTAAATTTGTATTACTATTAATATCAACTACAGTAAAATACTTACTTTTTATATCTTTTATTTTTTTGTACTTCAACATACTATTTATGTCTGAGTTTAAAGATGTAGTAAATAGCCTCCCTATTTGATTTAATTTGAATAGGCAGATACACTTTATTACCCGTCAACTTTAATTTATATATATACATACATACATACATAAACTCACGCCTTTTTCCCATGGGGGTAGGCAGAAACTACAGAACGCCACCTGCTCTGATCCTATAATATGTCAAAAAACTAATTTGTCACTGTAATGACTGACAAGAAATTGAACATGCTCATTAAGTATGAGAATACCTATAATTATTAAGTCTTCTAGACAATTTTTCCCATATATTAGAAAGCACACAATATTATTTTATAACCTACAATTCAACTTTAGCATCTCAGTGATACACACTCAATGATGTCATCTTTTTACATTTAAGCTGTTTGTTACCTTTAAACATTGTTATATGAGTATCTGATTTATATACATTCTTTGTCACATACTCCATTCCATGCTTGTAAGATGAACCAGGCATACAATAATTCAAAGTGGAATGACTGATTGTCATTCTTTAATTTACTCATCTTTCCTTCGTAGGAACGATGGATGAAGAAAGGTCCATCATTGTTTCTAAAACATACTATTTGAGAGCCCCTGACGTTAATAAAAATAGTTGCTCTTAAAATATTGATAGGTTCACAAATTTAATAACAATCGATAACAACGTTATAAAAAAATGCAATGCATATTTTACATTATTAGTTATATTAAAGACAAGGCTAGTGAAATTGTAACATTAAAAAAGATTAACATAAAGTCACATAGAAAGTATAAAGCGTACGAACTATATGTTTCTAGACACAAGGTAGACTTGTTTTTAAACAACGTGTTATAGCCTTTTGTGTTTAGGCGTTTTGTACATTTTCTGTACCGAACGAAACCGCAGGCGTCTAAAGTTAAAGTCAATACAATGCCATAATTTATGGTTAGAAAAATTATTAATAAGTATCTTAAATTAACTAGTTTCAATTGTAAGTTGGCTAAAGGATATGGTAAGTGTGTTAATTAAATTAAATTAAAAAACTTACCACTAAACTTTAGGTTGAACAACAACACTAAATATTTTACATTTGGTTATACAAGTATTTAAAAAAAAATATAGGAGGCTTATCATATTATGCGAGTAATTCCAACCAAATGTTAGACATATGCCTCTTTGAGTCAGATCCACTCACTTAAAGAGGCATATGTCTAAGATAAAAGGTTTAAAAATAATATTTTAAATATAATTTTTGGTACAGCCTTTACAATTTTATTGGAATTGCCTAAACTTGAGAAGGAATAGAGGAAGGTATGTACAGTTCAGTGTACACATTTGAATTGTTTATAGTAGAATTGGTTCTTCATCATAGTTCATATGTGGCGGCATCTATGCCGGGGAAGGACAAAATTATCTTTGCCGTTGGAAAAATGGAGAACCCGACACATCGACATATACTGTCAATTTACCAGCTGCAAATAAGTTAATAATATTTTTTTTATGTACGTAGGTACTACGATTTTTGGATTTTTTCCTTTACTGGTGCGAAATTTCTACTTGCCAAATTTAATGATTCTTTGTCAACGTGAAATATAGGGTTTGATTCCCTTGCGACTCGTAAAATATGTGGCATACACGGTCATATCTTTTGGTTGCGTTGATTTAGAAGTAAGATTTTTTTACTTCGCCTTTAATGACGCTATTTGCTGTATGTTGACCGAAAATGAAAACATTGTCATAACACTATACTAAATTAATTAATTTGAACCTTATCAGCAAAAATAATTTTCAATCTTCAGTAATTTTACTTTTTTTTAATGTTAGATGTTTTAATTTAGACTACCAGTTACGTAGATTTGATTATAATAACCAAACAGGTTCCTGAAATAGGGCTTCAATTGGAGGAGTTTTTCATTTGCTCTATTGTGGGTTTACAAAGTTATAATAGGCATATTATGGGGTTTTATAGATCCATCTGATACATAAAGCAAGTGCGGTGCATCCTGTTATGTACAGCATACGACACACATGCTGAAGTACCCCATTCGCCTGCATTTTAGGGGATCTAATGAATGCCATTGACGCTGCGATTGGCGGGGCTACCTAACCTACTGGTCCAAAAATATGTCTACCATTGAATCGAAAAGAAGAACAGGAACATTTAAGAAAAAAATCAAATTTTTAGTATTCATCCCAAAAATTTCGCCTCAATGGAATTATTTCAATTAAAACACACATTATTCAAAAATATTAATTGTTTAATACAATTTAATATGACATGATTAAAACTATCCTGTCCATTTTAAGGTAAAGCACGACAAACGACAGGATATCCTGGGCTCTTCTCACAGAAAAATGCAGCTGGTCTGTCACACCACAGGTCAATCATAAGACCCGAGCGAAATATTCCACCACAGGATTCAGCCGGTGGGTTGTTCGGCTCCCCTCCAGAAAATTTAATGTAACCTGCCTCCATTAGCGTTTGACCTGAAATGGAAAGTACTAACATTATATAAACAAGCATTGTACAATACCATACATTATGAAAAAGTATCTCTAAGTAACTCTATAAAAAATCAGTTAATTTATCCTGCTTTGAGTTGGTAATTATTGTAAATACGGAAAATTGTTTGTAAAATGTGCGATGATTATTCTAGACCGAGAATTTTAGTGGTAAAAGAAGTAGTTTTGAGGATCAGAGATCTGGATTACCATGAATTGTTCTCCAATCCCAACCTTCGTCCCAGTTATGAAAACCGATGAAAGCAACATCTTTCCAGAAAGTTCCCTGCATAAGTACTCCAGGATTCTTAGCAAAGAGTTCTCTCAGGACTGTGGCTTCGATGTCACTATTTATAATAGCAAGATGGCCGCCTTCAGCTGAACAAGTGAGGAAGGCTCGGGAGAAGTTTCTTGGTACTGTATGAAACTTGTAGCATTTGTTAGTTCTTTTATCCAATTGGTATTCTGAAATGGAAATGTTTTTATGTTATTTACATAACCACACGAGGCAAAGTTGTAATAATGGAAAGCTAGGCGTAAGAAGTTATGATCGTGGTCTGAAACTGGTTATTCAATGTGCCTAGCCTTTTCCCAACTATTTCGGGGTCGGCTTCCAGTCTAACCAGATTCAGCTGAGTAGGTACCGATATTTTACATGGAGCTACTGCCTGTCTAACCTTTACAAAACAGTGACTTGGTAGCCGGTACTCCTTGGCAAGACTAGTGACAGATTTTCTAACTTCTGACTACTGTGAAGACTGTCAAAGATTTTCAAATGACAACCGGGACCAACGGCTTGGCGTGCTTTCACGTATGCACAGACCGAACTTGGCAAAAGTAGCTTAACCTTGAACATCAACCCGTGTGGCTGTGCACCTAAAAACTAGTTATTATTCGCTTCAAAACTTAATACTTCAATAAAACTCTTCACTTCATTTTTGTTCTTTTGAGTATATTTACCTGAATCGACAGTGCCGCACTCACTGGCTTCTACGTGCATGTTTTCGGAACGGTAACAGATGTAAGGCCGAGTTTCTTCACAGGGACGATCTGCGAAGTCTCCATTACCATTAAGAGTAATACACCTTTCTGTATTGTCTTTATTGTCAGGCTCATTTTCAGCCCAAGTAGCTGGAATTTTCGACAGCGGTATGCCTGTAATTTGTAAAATTATGATTGAGATTTAATTAAGCGTTTGCCGGTTCGCGGTCGCCACTCCAGAACTTTTCTGTCCCGTCGGCCATCCGTTATGTGCGTAATATGCTCTGCCCACTGCTACTTAAGTTTGGCAATTTTTGAGCTATTTCGGTATCCCTGGTTCTCTTTTTATCAAGCAAGGAAACTGCAAGCATAGCCCTCTCCATTGCCGTTTGGGTGACTGTAAGCTTTCTGAGGAGACCCATTGTGAGTGACCACGTCTCAGAACCATAATAGGTCAATACTAGCAACACACAATGATCATCGACTTTCGTCTTGAGACACTGTGGTCAGTTGGACGAGAAGATACCGCGCAACTTCCCGAACGCTGCCAGCCGAGTCGGATTAGACGGTTGACCTCTATCTCAATGTTGGCCCTACCCAACTGGATCGTTTGGCCCATAATAGTCGTCCACAACTTCGAGCGTAATAAAAGTGAGGAATCTAACAGCTTCTGAACACAAGTACTCGCACTTGAATTGGCATAATTTTTATTAATATGATAAAATATATTTCGAAATTATTAAAACTAACAAGGATGCTACAAAAAATCCGCGAGCTGCACTATATTTTAAGGAAACAAACAGATGGTTTACCACATACTGTTGATTTTAACCTTTGTTTACGGAATCTTAGAAACGTCAGTTTAAGCGCGATTATTTTTATTGTTCTTTGAGATACATATTCCCTGATTTTTCAATCTTAGTAATATAATATTTAATACTAGTTGACTTACCTTCAATCGTATAATAATCTCCCTGAGAAACAGTGGCATGAATACCAGTAAAGATTTCATATTCCGGATTGGAGAGATTTATGATGTTTCTCATTTCAGCTTGTATTTCTGGTGTTGTGGGGGAAGCTAGAACAGCTCCTGAGAACAAAATAGTTTCATATTTAGACTAAGTCTGAAACGGGTAAGTAATATTATTAAGCCATTTTTTTTACACGTACTCGCAAGTGGCTCACTGGTAGCGGGTACATGATCCAGTCTATCTGTGATTAGGACTCCTCTAGGGCTAGGAACCTCCTAACAATACGAGCCGTATACAGTAGTACAGCTTTTTGGATCAAGCCCTTGTTCCAGCTGCCCAAAGAGTGTCTCGTTAGGTGTTCATCGAGGTTCTTGTCTATTATGACATTGGCCGTCATGTCTATCGGCACAATTACGGCAATATTAACATCTTACATGTCAACAACCTTCCAAACCAGATCAAGATACAGTTATATACAGTTTGCTTATCTTTCAGCTTTCACGAGGTTCTTGTCATGAGGAATCGCTATATCAACTATCATTGCGCGACAATAGTTGTGTTTTCACCAATATTTTATGATTATTGGCAATAATTGTCAGGTCAATGATAATAAACCGATCCCAACACGACATGGTATTGCATTTCGATATCTGGGTCAGGGATAACATACCTTTACTGAAGTTATTCCGATTCCGCAAGATTGCATTATTCATCATCTTCATCAGCCTATTAATGTTCCCACTGCTGGGACACAGGCCTCTTCTCTGTGTGAGGGATTGCATTATTATTATTGTAATATTACATGCTAAGTAGCTTACCTTCCAGTGTGCATCGCAGCCGGGCATCAAACCAGGTCGCTGGCACAACAACAGGTTTGAACCATGCTTGAGCTTTTGAACTGTATTTGTAGTCACATCTGAATGTTCCTTCTAAAATATACGAAATATAATTTTATAAAATTAACCAGAAGAAACGAAAATCAGATCAAA
This sequence comes from Orthosia incerta, assembly GCA_948252205.1. Lineage (NCBI taxonomy): Eukaryota > Metazoa > Arthropoda > Insecta > Lepidoptera > Noctuidae > Orthosia > Orthosia incerta. The sequence continues at coordinate 23,443,789 of OX411762.1, read as the reverse complement.
GAATACTTTAAATACCTTTCTTTTATTTTGCGTGTAGAAATGTTCATGCATACTGCACTACCACAGGAAGATAGTGCAGTTATGTATGGCCCAGATCAAATAGATTGTTGAAAGTATTCTAGATATTAATTTTATTATAATTTCGTTAGTTCATCTTTCTTCTTATAAAATTACTTTTTTAAATATTTCTTAAATATATAAAATAATAAAACATTTAAAAATATACAATTTAGAGGCCCACCGGTATCGGGAACAGGATCTAAGCTACCTGTGGTCAGGGCTCCAGAGAGAGCAACCTCCTAAGACTACGAGCCGTGTCCGGCAGTACTGCTTTCTGGATCAAGTCCTTGACCCAGCTGCCTAATGAGAACCTCCTAAGGTATTGGTCGAGGCTCGTGGCTATTAAGCCATTGACACGACTATCGGTACAATGATCGCTGTGTCCACATCCCATATGTCGACATTCTCGCGAGCCAAATCAAAATTCTTGATTTGCTTTTCTTCCTCGGCTTTCATGAGGTTCCCGTCATGCAGGACGGTAATGTCAACAACCATTGCATGCCTCTCGATTCTGTCTACCATCATATCAGGCTTATTGGCTACAATAGTCCTGTCAGTGATGATGGACCGATCCCAGTACAATGTGACATTGCCATTTCCGAGGAACTGGGTCGGGCAGATACCTGTAGTACCTCCAGGTATCTGCCCGATCCTCCGATGCCACAAGAGTGTATTTCAGAGCAAGTTGCTGATGGCAAATAAAAAATCTAAACGTTTTTTCTTTTTTGTATGTTTTATAAAAATATTTAAAAATGTTAAAAATAAGAAAAAAAACAAAGGACATTATAATATTTACATTGTTTTAAGGCATGAGAAACCATAATGCTAGATTTTTTTTAATATCACTATATACATTAAAAACAACTTACCAATTAACTTCAGGCTGAACAGCAATACAAAATATTTTAAACAAGACTTCATGTTATCAGGACTGAAATTTAAATGTGGCTTTTACAAGTATTTTTGTAAATATTTATAGGAGACTCTTGGAATCATATACGAGATTTCCCAAACATATGGCAGACATATGGCTCTTTGAGACAGTGGATGCCAAAGGTAAAAGGATAAAAAAAATTAAAAAGGAAAAACATAATCTTCAATAAAATATTTTTAGTAAAGCCTTTAAAATTTTGTTTCTATATAATTCTAGCTGTGTACAGTTCAAGGAACAAATAAACTATTATTTTTGTAACTATTATTGTTTCACTATCAATTTTCTGTGTTGCTGAGTATTGAGACCAAATATTTGAGTAGTTTGAAGAAGAATTGATTCATATAAAAAAGGAACAAATACAAAAAACAACGAACGACAAAGCGAAACGAACAAAGGACAAAATTAACTTTGCCTTTGGAAATATGGTGGACCCGATGCATCGACATAATATATCACGGTCACTTTGTCAACGGGATGTACGCTATAGGTTATGATTTCCTTGTTATTTGTAAAATATTCGACATAAACGGCCATATCTTTTGATTGCGTTGATTTAGAAGTTTGATTTTTCACAACTCCGAGATATTGGAAACCTAAATATATTATGTACATTTTAAATTGATACCTCCAGGCATTCCAGAAAAAAATGTCTTGACACACGGACAGACAGACAACGAAGTGATCCTTTATAAAGGTACCAACCTTCTTTTCCTTTTGAGAACAGAACCCTAAAATCGATGATGTACCCATGCCTTTAATAACGCTAATTGCTGTTAGTTGATCACAAAACATTTTCATGATTTAACTCAATAGTAAATAAATTTATTTGAAATTTATCAGCCAGAACAAGATTTTATTGTAACGTAATTTGAACGTTTTTAACGTTCAACAGCTGTAAATTGTGTAAATGTAAGTTTCTAAAGTTACGACTTGTTAAAGAGGAGTTTTCCATTTGCGCTATTGTAGGGCTATGGGCTATGTTATAACAGGCACATAAAAGAAAATACAAGCTGTTTGATTTTACATATTCAGCCCAAAACATTCACCTCAAAGGAATCATTTTAAACACACATTATTCTGAAATATTTATTTTTTACATAATTATTACATGGTTTTAATTCTCTTATCCATTTTAAGGTGAAACACGACACACGGCAGGAAACCCTGGACTCTTCTCACAGAAAAATCCAGCTGGTTTGTCACACCACACGTCAATGAGAAGACCTGAGCGAAACATTCCACCACAGGATTCACCTGGTGTATAGTTGTTCGGCTCCCCTCCAGAAAATTTGATGTATCCTGCCTCCGTTAGATTTTGACCTGAAAAAGCAAACAATTACATTATATAACGTGAAACTGATTGAACGTAAAACCTGAACAGGCATACAACCTTTACTATGGGACCAACCGTAAAATCATGAAAAAAAATCGACTGCTCCATAAATTCATGATTGCACTGCAAAATGTACGGAACAGCTGATCGCGCAGGGCTCTGGGCCCCCTGACATTACTTACTAACTCATTCACAAAATTTTTGATATAGAATAGTGTTACTTTGAACTCACGCATGATTGCTAGCTAGATTTCGACCGCACATTAACAGCCGTTCGAGGAGCTAAGGTACGTACAAATATTACCTACTTATTTTTATTAAAGTCTAATTGCTGATTTTTAGGATTCCGTAAACAAAGGGTAAAAACGGGACCCTATTACTAAGACTCCACTGTCCGTCAGTCTGTCTGTCACCAGGCTGTATCTCATGAACCGTGATAGTTAGACAGTTGAAATTTTCACAGATGATGTATTTTTGTTATAGAATATAGTGGCGACTATAACAACAAATACTAAAAACAGAATAAAATAAATATTTAAGTGGGGCTCCCATACAACAAACCTGATATTTTTGCCGTTTTTTGCGATAATGGTACGGAACCCTTCGTCCGCGAGTCCGACTCGCACTTGGTCGGTTTTTTATGTAAGTATGCTGTTCAGAATATTGTTAAATAACAGTTAATTTTTAAATAATATTCCAAAGCCTTATAAGTAATTGTAATAGCCAGAGCTGTTATATTTATACAAAACTGTAATTTGTTTGTAGTTTATTTAATAGTTATAAATAAGGAAAATATAAATCGGTTTCTGAATAATTGTTTTTGTTATTTTATAAATCAATCAATCTGCCTAGTCTTTTCCCAACTACATTGGGGTTGGCTTCCAGTCTTACCGGATTCAACTGAGTACCAGGGTTTTACATGGAGCGACTGCCTATCTGACCTCCACAACCCTGTAACTGGGTAACACGGTACCCCTTGGCAAGACTGGTGTCAGATCTCAGGCTTCTGACTACCCGTAACGAATGTCAAAGATCTTCAAATGACAGCCGGGACCAACGCCTTAACGTGCTTTCCGAGGCATGGAGGAAACTCGGCATGTTGAAATGGTCATCCATCCACGGAACGGCCTCGTCAAGCGTTGCTTAACCTTGATGATCAACCAGTGCGGCTGTTATTAGATAGCCACGAGCTTATATATTATATTATCAATAATATATTATAATGACTATGCATAGAACATAATAATATAAAAAAAAATCAAGGAGGATGTTTTGCACCCTCTCATATAGACTTGATTCGGGTTAGCAACGAGCTCTCAGACTGTTGTAATTTCTTATAAAGATTAGTTTAAAAAATAATATTTTTTTATCAATATTCTGTACAGTGTACATAAAATCAATCATACTTTGAGAAAAGTAAGTATCAGCCTTATTTAATGTTCCCAATGCTGGGACACCAGGCATCGTCTCTGTGAGAGGGAATGGGCCGTAATCCACCACGCGGGCCCAGGTCGGGTTGGTGGGTGTCTCATATCTTCGATTTACTTAACTATTATATAATTAGCTATTATACCAATCTAACTGTCAACATATACTATGTTAATTTTGTTGTCCTGTAAGTACGCTCAACATATCTTAAATTGTTTAGATATCTAAGTTTCTCATTTAAATTAATACAATTGTAATTATTTTGAGAAATTAAGATTATTAACCGTATTTAAAGAGTAATCGAGGCTTCGAGTAATTTTTTGACATAACTTAAATAAATAAGCACTTAGTACCTGTGAAGTGGTTCTTGGCCCAAGCAAGTAAGTATGCGTACGTTTAAGGTATATTCTAACTCACTACTATCCCATGAGATTTGTGACTATATCATGAGAAAATAAATAAAGTTTGGCCGGGATCTTGCTCTATATTCTAACTATATTATATTACCTTCAATTGTCCTCCAATCCCAATTTTCGCCCCAATCATGAAAACCGAGGAACGCTAAATCTTTCCGGAATCCGTTGCCCAACATCTTGGCGTCTGGATATTTAGCGAAGAGTTCTCTCAGCACTGTCGCTTCGATGTCACTATTTATAATAGCAAGATGGCCGCCTTCAGCGGAACATGCGAGGAAGGCGCGGGTAAAGTTTCTTGGTACTGTATGAAACTTGTAGCATTTGTTAGTTCTTTTGTCCAATTGATATTCTGAAATGGAAATGTGTTTATGTTATTTGCGTCACTACCCGAGGCAAAGTTGTGTTATTGGAAAGATAGACGGAAGAAGTTGTGATTACCTGGATCGATGGTGCCACACTCACTGGGTACTACCTGAAAGCTCTCGGGGCGGTAACAGATGTAAGGACGAGTTTCCTCACAGAGACGATCTGCTAACTCTCCATTACCATTAAGAGTAATACACCTTTCGATATTGTCTTTATTGTCTGGCTCATTTTTAGCCCAAGTCACTGGAATGTTTGAGAGCGGTGTGCCTGTAATTTGTAAACATGTTTGAGACTCAATATAGTTATTTTTTATTTTTGCATTGGCATATTTTTTTATTAATAAAATATAATAAAAAAATATTATATTGACACTGGTGCTGCAAAAAATCAACTAACCTTCAATAGTATAATAATCTCCCTGAGAAATAGTGGCATGAATACCAGTAAAGATTTCATATTCCGGATTGGAGCGATTTATGAGGTTTCTCATTTCATCTTGTATTTCTGGTGTTGTGGGAGAAGCTAGAACAGCACCTGAGAACAAAAAAAAAACTTGAGTAGTTAGGAGACCTCCGTCAGGAACAAAGTGCTTCACGCATTTAAAGACACACTGGAAACATAATGAAAAAAGAGCGCGCGGTGTGCGAATTTAGCTTTCTTATAGTAAAAAACACTAAGAGAAACAGAAAGGCTTAAGGAGGGGGTCATCATCATCATCATTTCAGCCAAAAGACGTCCACTGCTGAACATGGGCCTCCCTCAAGTGACACCACAATGACTGGTCCCGTGCATCTCACATCCAGCGGAAGTATTGGTTGGCGGGGTACAACGCAAAAATTTTACGTGACGCTACATTTTCACCCCGATCACACCTTCCGCAAGCCGCGTTAAGTAACTTCGGTTCCAAATGATATTATGACAATATTATTTATTATTATGCCTGTAAGCAGTTATGGGCTGGTAACATCACTGTTATAATAATGTTAAAAATAAGTAGCTTACCTTCCAGTGAGCATCGCAGCCGGGCATCAAACCAATTCGCTGGCACAACAACGGGTTTGAACCAAGCTTGAACTTTTGAACTGTATTTGTAGTCACATCTGAATGATCCTTCTAAAATACAAGAAAAATAATTTAATCAAATTAACCAGAGAAACGGCTATCATTGGCATCAGATCTAAGAACACTTTAAACAAAACTTATATGTATTAGATTTTGGCTCTATGCTCGTTAAATTATGAAAGTAACTAGTCTGTTTAAAGGGTATTAAGAAAACTTAATGCAACTTAGCAAACAAAATTGTTTGTAGCTAACTATTCTCTAAAAATCACTTTTCCTCTTCTCTTCTCATTCGTTGTTTTCATTGCTGAAGCATATCTGTCTTAGAAAGCTTTGACGGAGTCTCTGACGAGCTGCTTCCAAGACACTCTTCTTGTGTACGGTTCTTCTTAGGATCGTAGCCACCGTGAGTCATGTGATCGCCCTGATCTCATCTAACTAACGAGTAGATGAATGTCCGCGTTGTTTTTTTCCATCCACGTTTCCCACTGCAACCAGTTATTCTAAGTTGTCTCCGGGCGATATCATTAAAGTAACTTAGGTCTTAGAAAATCTTGGAAAATAATTACTAAATTAATTAAAAACAACTTACCAATAAAGTTCACGCTGAACATCAAAACAAAATATTTTAAACAAGACTTCATTTTGAAAGGTCTAGATTGCAACTGTGGCGATTCAATTATTATTGCAATATTTATAGAATTCTCTAGTAGTTATGTTCAGCCATGTGGCAGACATATGACTCCTAGAAACAGTGGTTTCCAAAATTATAGCTACAACAATATTATAAAGAACAAAGATCCTCTTCCAAATCTTCTCGTTCCTAAAATTGTTTGTAATGGATAAACTCAAAAACTACTAAACAGATTTTGAAAATTCTTTCACCAGTAAACATTATTCCTGAGTGAATATACATTTTATCACGAATAAAATAACGGGTTCTGTGGGTTTGGCTACGGGAGCAAAGCCGCGGGAAAATGCTTGTTTTAAATAATTACATTTTATTCTACTTACTTAAAAAAAGTATTCCAGAATTGGGAAGGAATTAATGATGGCTTAGCTGTGGGACAGATCGGGCCAGTAAGGTTATTATACCATTGGAGTAACATCACTGCCAATTATATCATCATTGCTAATTATTAAGGACAAACATTTGAATTTGTTTTTTTTTATTATCGGTAATGTTCCAGTTTAAATGGATATTTGAATGTTATGTTCCAACATCAAAGCTTTCTGACTCGTCTGACTTAGGGAAAGCCCACAATATCCATCGGATTTGCTTAGTTATGTCATTTCGTGTCAAAATACGGCCGATTGAATATAAATGAACGGTCCTGCATATTAAGCGTGTTATTCTAAGCGTGCTTTATGGAATTGTGGAAGTAAACGTCTGACCTTTTCAGATCTTTCACCATTCCGCACCTACTCAGCTATCAATTTTTTACCATAAGTATGCTTGCAAAAAACTCTGCCAACTTCACCTTTAATGGACATAAAGCATTGAAATGAGCAATACGCTTACAATAGAGACCACTTTGTAGAAAGAGACAGAGCGATACTGAGGCCTGTCCAAAACCTATATCTGGCCTCAATCCCTATCTACGAGTATATGCAGAACTCATTCGCTTCTGCAAACCTGTGAGGGTGTGAGCCAATCAGAATTCTAAAACAAAAAACCCTAAAAAAGACTACTAATAAATTATTACTGCAGCAACTAATAATATGTATTGTAATAATTTGGAAGAGCAGTGGTAGCCCAGTGGTATCGGCCGCGACTTAGAAGTTGTAGGTCGTGGGTTTGAGCTCAGGCAGGCCCTTTACTTTGTGTAAATTATTTCATCACCACTGCTCTCAAAACGGTGAAGGAAAACATCGTGAGGAAACCGACATGTCCTAGAACCATTAATTCGAAGTCATGTGACATCCACCAACCCGCACTGGGCCCACGTGGTGGATAACGGCCCATTCCCTCTCACAGAGAGGAGGCCTGTGTCCCAGCAGTGGGAACATTAATAGGCTGATGATGTGTGATGTGATGTGATGTGAATAAATTATACAAAGTACTTGTTTTTCTCTACTACTTAATTATTGTTTAGCTGTTGGGTTTTTGTTTTTATAATAACTTGTTTATTTTCAGAATTTTAGTTTTATTAATGAACGAGTTCTCTTTGAATTTGTGCCAACATACTAACAACCCTACTAACGTTATATCTGTAAAAATGTATGGACTTTCGTCTGAAATAAAGATTAATTATTATTATTATTATATCAACATAAAAGTGTTACGATATGTTTTTTTTTTGGAATGGTCAATTTAGTAGCTTTCATTTGAAATACAAAATGTTAAAAAAAGAAAAAAAACTCACCCCCATATTTTTCTATAAAAAAATACACAGCTTATGTCACTCCCAAAAGTGAAACGAATCCAACGTCGCCCCATAATTATGTCATAATCCGTCAATCCGTTTGTGCTGTAGAGCGTGCCATAGAAATGGATATAAAGTTAAAACGTTGTCACTTTTTGGGTAAAAAGTGACAACTACTGTATGCACTATCTCTTTTACACTTTTCTGAACGTTTTTACTTCTGTATAGCGGCCCGTTTAGGCTTCGCTCGGGTAGAAGCAGATCGCTACCAAACATTACAAGATCGCCCGCTGGGCTAATTTTAAGATTTCCTGAACATTTTATCAAAATCGGTCCTTCAAATCAGTTTTGAAGTCGATATGGAATATACATAAATACACACATTGACTTTTATATAGTATATATACAAAGATTGGACTGAAGAAAGATTAGATGCACAATGACTACCCTTTTAAACATTTCTTTCCTTTCATAAGGATTTGATCTTGAATATTTAAGAACCACTGACCCGAGAATTCGAGATTAGGTATTGAAGTAGGTGATCTAATGTTTTGAACAAAACAAAGGATTTTTTGTGTTTTTGTTCACATAAAAGATTAACGACCACATGCTGTATGGCTAATCGTAATAACCCGGTGCGCGCACAGTTGGGTTATTTGGACCGCATCTTAATAATATTATAAATGCAAAAATTTGGATGGATGGTTTGTATGTTTGTTACACCATCACGCCAGAACGGATGAATGAATCTGAATGAAATTTGGCACAGATATAGATTATAGTCTGGAATAGCAAATAGGCTATAATAACATTACATCACACCTGTAATTCCCGAGGATTTTTAATTTCGTAGACTAAACTGACAGCTCCCAATGACCTTATTTTTTAATGTTTCAAGCACGGAGCCACATGAGTATATAAACGGAACAGAGGCAAAGCTTCCTAAGAACGTGCAAAATTCTTACCTATTTTGGTAGGGTTGTCACAATAGGTGAAAACAAAAACAAAACCTTTGTTAAATAGTTTTATTATGTATGATAGAATACTTTACAAATTACTTACTCTAATAATTTTCTTTTTCTAATTTTAATTTTTAATAATTTATTGTTTCTTTTAGTTGTGTGATATATTCTGAATCTAACATAAAGTTTTTTCAAGTAATCTAACGGGAAACACTCACATGGTATATCAAATTTACAATCTTTAATACGTTTAAGTATTTCGTTGCCAAAATTTACAATATTTATTTCAAGATCGAAATAATAAAAAAAACACACCGTGTAGTACCCTCTAATCAAAAAAGGATCATACAGTAAAATAAATTTACTTAATTGAAAAAGTAATAATCCAATATTACTTAACTATTGTACTCCTTGGCATAATTAAAGTATGATATATTTTTATTTTTCCTAGTATTATTCATACACACAGTACAATAAACAACCATTATTAATAAAAAAATAAAACGTTTTTATATTAAAATATTCTAACTAGCAACTAACAAAACAAACAACGTGCGTTGCACAGACCCTGAGATTGTACACTGGCTGTGCCAACGTAAACCGGTTTTATCCAGTCTTGCCGCGTACGCGACAAGCGGCCAGTGGCACGCACTCATGCGTCCGCGTGCTTGTAGTAGTGCAACCAATTCGCGCGGTTTTATGAAGCTTTATCTCTGTTCCGTTTATCTACTCATGTAACGGAGCATAGTGTTGTAGGTAAGGCTCAATCATAAGTGATTCATTGAATCGATGTGACGTGACGCCTCAATTTAATTTTACTAATTGGTGTAAATATTTTTTTTATGAATGTAAGCGTAATATATTTAAATATAACAGTATTCATACACATAGTACATAAACTTTTACTGCGTTAAATATGAAATCAACAATAAAATAAATGCGGTCAATAAAATGAATGAGTAGAAACTAAATAAGGGCTGATTTAGAGTTGGCTAATTTTCTTAACAAATGTTATTTTTTCCGTAAAATAGGTCCATTTTCGATCCACTTCAATTTTCGATCAACTTTCTATCACTCAGGATCACTATTTTTATGTAACGATAAAGTGACAACCCCCCAAATGTCAGTTTAGTCTACAAAATTAAAAATCAGAGTATACATATAAAAGCACTCCCATTTTGCCAGTTATGTTTAACATCCTAACTACCAGAAAACGAGACATAATAGAAAATTTATTACTTGTCGCTCACCTGGCAGTTAAGATGTTTAGTCCCATGAAATTAATTAAAGGATAAAATCTTAAAACCGTAGTCGCTGCATTACTAATTACGAGTGCTAATACCGCCGATAAACTCGCAGTTTGGTGGGTTTGTAATTTTAAGAACAAATGTAGGTATTTTTCAAAATTAACGATTTATTTTATTTATTTATAGTTAGCTTATTTGCAGTTTGTATACTGATCGCCACCTATGTTGATGTATATATGTCGCAGCCATATCGTATAACACGCCGTATTACATATAGGCGCGCCCGATTGAAAAATGTAGCTGTTTTGAAATGCAGCTAACTTTCATTCAGCCGGATTGTGGTGGCGATATGTTCTACAAAGCGCCGTTCAACGTTTAGTTTTACTGTCAGCAAGAAGCAATGTAGGGTGACTATAAATTTATGAACAACGAATTAGTCCAAGAGCGAGCAAAGCGAGCTCGGGAACTTAGGGCACCCCGACACGGATAGGTTAAGTTCGAAGGGGATGACGGGAGCTGAAGTAAGCGAGCGAAGTCAAGTACAATTTCGAATCAACGTTTGTACTTCTAAATTCAATATTATTTTCTCTTTGTTGTGACACCGTTGTCGATTGCGACGCCATTTTTGTTGTTATGATCATGCAGCGCGTGTCAGATTTCAAAGCGGCATATCGAAGATGCGCCCGTTACTAAGCCGCTTTGACGAACGCGAAGTGGTCTTACAATGCGGCGTTCTTTATTTCAGCTGAATTGAAATCCGACTGAACGATAATAGCCGCATTTCAATACAGCGACGTTTGGCCGCGCCTTTTTGTAATACGGCGTGTTATACGATATGGCTGCTACATATAGACATCGTCAAAGTAAGTTTTGTCCCTTAATCCAGTTTTTTTTTTTCGTTATAGCAAGTTTCGGTGCTTTTATTGTTTATAGACTTCTGTTACCTAATTATTTTGGTGAGTATAGCTGTTTTTACGGAACTCTCGACGTGCGAGTCTGACACGCATTTAGCCAGTATTTACATCTCACTATGATAACATTACAAATCTTATTACATGTATCAGACTCGATAAGATTTTTCAGAAAAACTATAACACGTTTTGTGTTGCCATAGGTAAAACAGAAGAGTCTATCTTTTAAATTTCTCGTACCATTTAATTTATTTTAACTCAAAACAACTTATTTACAACCTATAAATAAATATTTATACTTTTACTGATTCGAGTCACGGCTGGGTTAGATAAAACTAATTGCTTCAAGATGTCCGTTGGTTTAACACGTGTTTATTTATGAATTTATTTTCAGGGTATCAGCGAGAATAACACTACAATTTTGAGAACATTTTGTAACATCTGCACCATGAAATTTTAATGCATTTAGTATAATATTTATTTTTGTGTTTTAGCATAAAAACTTATGAGTATTTTATTTAAAACAAATTTATTTCATAAAAAAATTAACATTAAATATTTTACAGTGGATTTTCAGGCATAGCTTTACAAACAATAGGAAAACCTGGAGGCTTCTCGCAAATAAATGCGATAGTGTGGTCACACCACCAGTTGTCTAGTAGACCAGAGCGGTCCATCGCACCACAGGATTGCTCTTAAGCTGGTTGCCCAATAAATTTGCTGTAACCCGCCTCCGTTAGCGTTTGGCCCGAAAAACGAAAAGCTAACACACATCATCAGCCTATTAATGTTCCCACTGTTGGGACACAGGCCTCCTCACTGTGAGAGGGAATGGGCCGTAATCCACCACGCGGGCCCAGTGCGGGTTGGTGGATGTCACATGTCTTCGAATTTTGGGTTCTAGGACATGCCGGTTTCCTCACGATGTTTTCCTTCACCGTTTTGAGAGCAGTGGTGATCAAATAATTTACACAAAGTAAAGCGCCTACCTGGGCTCGAACCCGCGACCTACAACTTGTAAGTCGCGGTCGATACCACTGGGCCACCACTGCTCTCAAAGAAAAAAAGCTAACAATATATAAACATAATACAAGATTTTTACCCACAAAATATTGGCTCGAGACGGCGCGGGAAAAGGATGTCTGAAAGGACTTGAAGACCTTTACCCAGCAGCGGGGCAGCTATGGCTAGACGAAAACAAATCGCTTTACAGCAGCAGTACACGTACAACGTCCCTGCTGCTGTAAAGCTTTCTCACGTCACTAGGGTGGGAAGCTGGACTATTGTCAAGGAACTCATTAACGTAATTAAAGTAATGTAGTACTCAATGCAAGCGTAGCGCTCCTATCACTGTCCTTCCATTAGGTAAATAATGTACTTTGCAACCTTTTTTAACCGATTTCTCAAAAAGGAGGAGTTTTCTCAATTCAACCGTATATATATATTTTTTTTATGTGTGTTCGCTAATTACTTCGTCGTTTATGAACCGATTTTGATGATTACTTTTTTGTTGGAAAGTAAATATCCTAAGGGTGGTACCATGATAAGGAAACCAGGATCTAATGATGGAATCCTAGAGAAATCGAGGAAACTCCTCAAATATTATAGGCATACATATAGCGATTTTGGTATTTTCATCGATAATGCAATCATTTGCACTCAGAAAGTAACATTTGGTGAAGTGGAACTGATGAAGAAGACCACAATGGCCACTGGAACTCCGAAATAAAACAATGTATCCTAGTCGTGTTTAGGCTTATTGGAATCGTCATGAGATGTACTTTGGCTATAAATTATTTAAATGTTAATTGGAGGTACCTACTAAAAAGAGGAAAAAAAAAACATCCCGACTTCCAAAACAAAAAAAACACTTCAAAGCAATATAACTTTCTTTTCCGAACTCGGTGTCGAATAACGGAAAAAAATGGGTGAAGTGTTTTGTTTTGGAAGTCGGGATGTTTTTTTATAGTTTTTTCTCTAATTAAATTCTTACATTATTATTGTTTGACTTATAGTCCTTATGTCTAACAAGCAGAAATGTGTGCTGGAAAGTTTGTTTCATCATTTCTTCTTAACAGTTGAAACACTAAGAAACGATGAAGGGCTTGGCGTTTTTGGGGTTGTCTGAAGGATAACAAAAGAGTTGATTTAATCAACTCCTGTTACTTCTTGAGCTAAGACTCTCTGTCATATTAGCTACTTGTATTTGTATTAATTGATGAATTTATATTCACTATCTGCAACCACTATTTGGTGAGATACAAGTACTATGTCTTGAAGATGTACTTTTTGTATGAAAGGTGCACTTCCTTGGGGTTGGTTGGGTGACCATATCTAACTCACTTCATACAGTCTTATGAACATGATGTCGACGCAATGCCGCTGGAACTAGCTGTGCCGTTGCTAGACAAGGACGGCCGCACGCTTGCCGTAAGGAAAGCGCTTTGTCACATTTTAAAGTTCGAGAGAACTGTTAGGGAACATAAATCCTATGAGCATGGTGCCGACGTATTGCCCCAGAACAGCTGCTGGCGTCACTTGAAGCATAACAGTGATCACTTTGGCTGCATGTTTTGGAAAACAGAGAAAAAGGAGGTGGAGCATGGTTTGTGACTCAGCTCCACATGCTCACTCTGCTGCTGTTGCATGAATGTAGCCCTATTTTGCGAGGTTGGAGTTACACCTTCCTACTTGGGTTCTGAGATGGTTTAGGGATTTCCAAGTAGACCTGGGAAGGTTAGACCCAGTGGGAAGAAGCTTGTTTGGTGATAAATATGAGTGGGTGGAGGATAAGTGTTCTGCCACAGTTTAGTGCGGGTGTCGGCTGGTTTTCCTGAATTTAAGGATTCATGGATTTCCGGACTGCCTCAATGGCAATAAATTTTTCGTTATCGTTTTAAAGTTTTCGGCATTTCTAGTAATATTATGGTATCCGTGATAATCAATGGTACTTTATAAGTTTGTTTTGCGTATCACTGATATTGGTTAAGAAAAACATCGGTTATTTCAGACTTATTATAAAACATATAAATCCAGGTGATTTAGATCACACTAATATTATAAAGGCGAAAGTTTGTGAGTGTGTGTGTGTGTTTGTGTGTGTTTGTATGTTTGTTATTTTCACGCTCAAACGGCTGGACGGATCTGGACACCATCTAAGGTTTTAACTCTGGAGAGTCCAACGTAAGTCTGCCCTTTACTAAATAGAGCGGTGCCTGTGTCGAGAAGACCACTGTCAAGGCTAACGCCTTGTGATTTGTGGATAGTAATAGCATAAGCTAAGCAAATAGGGAATTGTTCACTGTTAATTAACATATACATTACTAGCTGTCCCACGCGGCTTCGCTCCCGTCAACTGGCTATGTACCTACCCTATCCTACCTACCCTACCCTACACCTCCCCTACACCTACCCTACCTACCCTACATACATGATTGCATAACTGAAACCGTTTACGCAGCGCACGCAACGGAAGCCCTCAAAAAGTAATATTCTTGCCCGTTTTTGCAACATTTTTCATTTATGCTCCGCTCCTATTGGTCGTACCGTGATGGTATATAGCCTATAACCTTCCTCGATAAATGGACTATCTAACACAAAAAGAATTTTTCAACCAGTAGTTCCTGAGATTACCCCCTACATACAAACTTACAAATTTTACCTCTTTATAATATTATTATAATATTATAATAATATATATAGTATATATAGTATAGACTTAATATCTGAAACTTTGTCTTGAATTGTTCTAGAATTAAGGGTTGTATTCCACTCTCTCAATATTAACGTGAAGACCTTAAAATCCACATAAAGACCGGCTGTTATCAACTTTGATTGCTGATTCTAACATTACAGGCACTTTAGGTAAGTGTGCCTAATAGAATCAATTTATTGAAAAATGATAAAAAATTACTAGTTTCAGATTTATTCCTTTGTATTCACCCAACTACCTATCTGGATGCACAAATTTGAACTTTCTAGGTCATCTGGAACTGGGTTAGATTTTTGATCTATAGGTCAGTCAGTGATAAAAATGAAGATTTTTGGACGTTAATATCTAAATAACCGTTAGAGTTATATTTATGAAATTTTGTTTTATAGTTCATTTTATTAATTTTAATACAGAACCCAAATTTCATGTGTTTATATTAAATAGATTTTGAGTTATTAAGATTACGAAAGTGGCTCCAAATGGTTCGTCTAATATTACACATAGCTGCTGCGTCGCCAGTTCCTTTTTGCTTGAACTTGGCTTGACACGCTGCCGCGTGTCTAGATAAGCTCGGCAGCGACGAGGAGCTCGCGTGCGAGGAGCATTTTATTCAAACAACTAAACGAGTTGCAAACGGAAGCTTCAGCGTTCGAATCCCGTTGAAGCATGTACTGGAATTTAGGTGAAACTCGTACACAAGCGGAACGTCGGTTTTTTGCTTTAGAGAAAAACTTCAACGTAACCAAGATTTATAGTGATTTCATTCAAGAAAATATTGAGTTAGAGCATATGAGTCTCATAAACAATTACAACTCACCGCATTATTTCTTACCATACCATGGGGTGTTTCGCAAACACGCCACAACCACCAAATTACGTGTGGTCTTCGATGCTGGAATGGTTTGCAGTTCTGGTGTATCATTGAATGACCTGCAGATGGTCGGTCTAGCTATTGTTACGTTTATTTTTTGATTATAACACTTGCCTGGAAACATACGGCTGTTAAATAAGGTTGTTTTCAAGGGAAATGTATATGGTTATTCTTGCCATTGACCTCGGTCGGTGAAGCGTATTTGCTGTCATCCCTTCATCAGAATTTCGTCACTAGACTCTTTAGAAACGCTTTCTGACGATTAATCACTTTTCAAAACACTACTATCACAGGTTTTTACAATAAATTGGTCACATAAAAAATACTTGTTTACACTCGAAATCTCATAACGTCAAATGTCACTGTCAGTTGGAGGCGCCCTCTGGCTCATAGTTATGATTCCTAATCGATTATCGATTTTATTAGGTTCCTTCGTAATTATTAAATTAATATCGTATAGACCGATTCTTAATAATTTTCGGCTTTTGGTAAATAGAAGTCAAATATTTTATTTATTACAGATTTTGTTCCAGAAGATTCGGCGATTATGACGGCATAGACGACCCAGTTTTTAATCTGTGGTCGGAGGAATGTCAGTGTGTTAACACTATAAACATCGTTTCGCTTTAGTATTTTTCTAATAATAAATTCCCAACTCATGGCAGATTTGGGTGTTATAACTAATAAATCGGGAGTTGCCGGTATGGATTGTGTGGGTTTTTATGGTTGCCAAGTGTAAGCGCCTTGTGGGACCAGTGTCAGTGATTTACAAGAATTGAATATGTTAGTGTAAATGATTTTGTCGCCCGTGCAGTCATAAGTTTTACCTGGAGCTAGGGAGACTTTCTGCGAGTGTCACCCCCCCCAACGGCGTCGAGATGAGGGGATTGTCTGTGACCATGGCGGGCATCCGTTCACTTTGCGTCCTGCTCGGGTCAGCAGTAAGTCTTCTCCCACATATTAAAAGGTAAGGGTTTAAGTGAATCAGGGTTGGAAACTACTCTTTGTGCTGCTCCCCGGTCGTTAAATAAGTGCTTATAGTGATCCCCGCTTATTCGTTACAGGATTCAATGTTTTGAGGAACTCGCGGACGCCATTTAGCGGACTGCGTGCCGAAGCCAGTCGAATCTTGCAAGCAAGCGTTCTTTCTATAGACCAACCGTGAGTATTACACGCCCCGTAAGGGATCCTCCGTTTTGTTGTCCCGGCCAAGGGTTAGACCCCGAAGGGAGTGACGTTGCACACGCCACGTGCGTGTTCGCGAAAATCTATATTGGTCGGCTGTTAGATCAGTCCTCTCCGGCACAAGCATTGTTCCCTGCTTTTCCCTTATATAATAGGGATCTCGTATTGTCGATTCCAGAAAGAGGCAGCTTGAGAGATTCGTCCCGCCGCCAGGATCGAGAGGTCCCTGGAGCCTGGACGCGAGACCCGTCCCTCAGCTCAATTAAGGCCTACTGCGGAGACGACTGTGCGGTGTCCAGATCCGCCTAGCTTTTATAGCAGGCGGGACGGTTTTTTTTCTTTATTTATTTCTACCTACATAACTACGGGAATTAATTTACTACGGGTTCTTATAAGAACCACTTAAATACTGGTCCGGTTTTCAATATAAGAAGCCGGTCTGCAACTATAATCTATCAATGAACCCAGAGTTTGACGCCTACCTTTAACTGGAACGATATTGAACTTCTCTGTCGACTCCGGGATCTGGGACACTTCATGTCCCTGGCGCCCATTTAATAATAATTTACTTTTAAATATAACTGGAAGGTTGTACCTAGATATTTTATTAATATTATCTTACCCTCATTTAATTAACAATAATTAATTTAAACTTTAAAAATAAAATCAGGAATCAGTGCTCGGCTTATCTTCCACCCCCCACCACCTTAGTTTTACCGACTGAATTTATCGCTGGCTGGCTTTATAAAGGTGATACCTTTAAGTTACATTCTAAGGTTATAGACTTAAGCGGTTCAGGACTATTTGTCCTAGTCCAAAAGCTTAGGGTGTTTGAACCTGTGGGATTTTGTTTCATTACCCCGAGAGGGACAAAATCACACAGGTGCTTTATTTGTAAGTTAATAAACCTAATGGTTGTTGAAACCATCTCATCTTGCATCTGGGACTCGGTTCCATTACCCCGAGAGGAACCGAATCTCAGAGGTAACGGAAATTGTTTTAAATTAATAAACTTATTTAGTTTTGAACAGATTGTTGTTTCCTTCTATTGAAATATTCACCCACCCTACATCTGGGATTTTGTGTAGGTACCCCGACAAAATCTCATAATTATGTAACACTATACAAGGCGATTTAATTTCAATTTTACTTAAATTTCGCGAAAACAGATATGTAGCTTGCGCTGATATCGAAAAAATGTATCGTCAAGTATTAATAGATAAAGATCAACGGGAGCTTCAGCCGACTTGTGGCGGGATAATCCTGTCTGAGACACTGAACTTTTTTTTACAATAAACGTTGCCCCACACTAGAAATTTCTTCCTGTATCGTGGGTGCGTTTACAAACATATAAATTCACATACACAAACACCCAGAGCCGGCACAACAGCTATCTGTAGGTCATACAAATATTTGTTCCATGCGGGAATCGAACCCGCGACACACAGCGCAGCAGTCAATCGCTCAACCACTGCGCCAACCGTGCGCCCTAAAAAGCTGTTTGGTATATAAAGTTTATCACGTACTTGTAAATGACTAAAAATTATAGAAAATAAAAATATGGAAAAAAAGGTTTATGTCTATTACAGCAGTCAATCGCTCAACCACTGCGCCAACCCTGCGCCCAAATACAGTCACGTATGGCACCGTTTCAGCACCGTTTCTAAGTTGCCGGTGTTAAAAACAAATGGCTGAAGAATGTGAGGTTCCGTACATGAAGGAAACTATTAAGAATAATTTTTATGTTGACGATCTTATTGTGGGGCAAACAGTGTCTCAGAATTAAATGAAATTTGCGAAGGTACTGGTCAAGTTTTACGATCGGCGTGTTTAGTTTTGCGTAAATGGGTTTCTAATTCCGACCGTGCGAACCCTAACGACTCACAAGACGTTACGGATGTCGGTCCGTGGATGGGTGACCATCAATTATATACCAACACTGCCACGGATAGCACGTTAAGCTGTTGGTCCCGGCTGTCATTTGAAAATCTTTGACAGTCGTTACGGGTAGTCTGAAGCCTGAAATCTGACACCAGTCTTGCCAAGGGATATCGTGTTACCCATTTACTGGGTTGTGGAGGTCAGATAGGCAGTCTCTCCATGTAAAATTCTGGTAGAGCTACATCCGGTTAGATTGGTATCCGAACCCTATAAGAGCTGCGCTGGGAGATGACATTCAAAACAACATTTTAGGTATGGATGGTACAATAAGTCGGATGAATTAAAGTATTATTCGCAGATTAAAACCGATGTAAGTGTACTTACAAAACGTATTAATTTATCGAATGCATCTCAGATTTACGACCCTAATAGGATTAGTTAGTCCAGTTATCACAATTGCTAAAACATTGTTACAAAAATGTTGGTTATTAAAACTAGAATGGGACAAACCAGTTCCGAGTGACGTCGTGCAAGTCTGGAACCGATTTATTAGTTGTTTATACGCATACCTCGCTATATGTTATGTGCTTCGATCCTACTTACGTAGAACTACATAAATATTTATTGATGCCTCGCAGACGGCGTACGGCGCTTGCGCTTATGTATGCACAAATAACTATAGTCAATCTGCTGTGCCGATGCGCTTGTTATGTTCCAAGGGCAAGGTCGCGCCTACAAAACCCACAACTATACCTAGATTAGAGTTGTGTGGTGCAGTATTAGGCGCGCGATTGTATTCAAAGGTGATAGAATCTCTCCGTTCTAAAGTCAATAAGGTCGTGTTCTGGACAATTGCCACTATTGTTTTGGGTTGGCTAGGTAGCCGACTAATTTACTCAAAACGTATGTTCAGAATAGAACCGCAGAGATTCATGACATAACTAAGGAACATTCATGGCGGCATGTTTCTGCCAAAGATAATCCAGCTGATTTAGTGTCGTGAGGTGTAAGCCTAGATATACTTAGACCCTCATCTTTATGGTGGGAAGGTCTGCAATATTTATACGATATTAAATTTGAGGTGTCTAAGTTATCAAATAGTAAAAACTTAATCGATAACGACTTGCCTGAGTTAAAGTCAAATATTCTGTGTCACGTAATGAACCAGTCAATTGAGAGTAGTCTTTTTCCATTTTCTAAATATTCACAGTGTTTAAGGATGAAGCGTTCCGCATCTTATGTATTTATTAACAGTAGATGAGCTTGAATATTCGGAATTAACGTAAGCAAGATTAAGTCAGCAGGAATCATGATGTTTATTCTTCACTTATTAATAAGAAAAGCATAAAGAAAAATGCTCAATTATTGAAATTAAACTTATTTATAGATGCAAATCATTTAATACGAGTCGGTGGGCGCATACAGAATTCCCATAATTTTAGTTTCGATAAAAAACATAAAATTTTGTTATCTGCCAAACATTGTTTTACAGTTTTGCTTTTTCGTTATGACCTGCTAAGAGAGGCGTGGTGGCCGGTCGGTGCGCGGTGGTCGGAATCTTGCGAAAAAGGTTGTGCATGCATGCGTAAAGTGTGCACAACTGCGTGCAACCACATTGGTTCCCATAATGGGTAATCTGCCGCAAGATCGTCTGGATCCCGGGTATCCTTTTCTGCGCTGTGGTGTGGACTACGCAGATCCAGTATTCACCTTGAACCGAAAGGGTAGAGGAGCGGAATTGCAAAAATCATACATAATTATGTATGATGTTTTGTTACGCGCGCTGTTCATTTAGAACTTGTTGGAGATCTCTCATCAGATGCTTATCTATTAGCTCTCAAACGTTTTGTTTCACGACGCGATAAGTCAATTGAAATATTCTCTGGTAATGGAAAAAACTTTTAATGAATGAATTCGCAATTTTTTTTTAAATGTTGTTCTAATGTCATAAAGGAATATGTAACTTCACAAAATATAAAATTGAAAATGATTCCATCTTATGCTAGCCATTTTGGGGGCTTGTGGGAGGCCGGGGTGAAGATCCGTAAGCATCACCTTCGGCGTGTAGTGGGCAATGCGCATTTAACTTTGAGGAATTCACAACAGTATTAACACAGGTTGAAGCAATCCGGAACTCCCGACCCTTGACTCCTATGTCCACAGATCCTTTAGACTTCCTCCCTCTTAGTCCAGCTCATTTTTTGATTGGTCGTCCACTGACTGCACCTGTATCTGCTGACATCCACGATGTTCCTGAGCACCGTCTCACTCGATACCAGAGCCAGAAGTAGTGTCGTATCTGTTCCACCACAGATACGACAACACTTCTGGCGTCGCTGGGCCAAGGAGATCAAGTGGCAAACCAGGAACAAGTGGCAAGAGCATAAAACTGACCTCAAAGAGAAAATGCTCGTTCTCCTAAAAGACGACAACTTGCCGCCATTGAAGTGGAGCCTAGGAAGAGTTCTCAAAACCTACCCGGGGAAAGATGGCATATCAAGAGTAGCTAATATACGCAAAGCGGACGGCATAGTCAGACGGGCATTTTCCAAAATTTGTCCGCTTCCTCTGACGCAGGATTAAACAATTGCACTGAAGCAACGATGATGCGACGATTTGACTGATGTGTATTGCGTTGAAGCTGCCGGGCGTCCTTATTCTCATCACCTGATGCATCCAAGGCCGGGAGCATGTTCCTGAACGGAACCGCTGGCTGTGATTGATCGGGCGCCGCAACTCGACTTGCTGCGTGGCGCAGTTCACCACTGCGATTGGCCGAGGGCCATGTTGCATCTTGCTGCCCACCTGGCTCGCCAATGTGATTCGTTAACGCTGTGATGGTGCGACGGTCAGCGGACCAATTAAAGGACGATGCGAAGCAGTTGACAATCAGTGCGTAATGACAGTGCAAAATTGCAAAAAAAACATTCCAAAAAATTGTAGCAAGAAACGACACGTCTCACTATAATTAATTTCCAAAAGTTAATGTTAAAATTCATCGTCTATTTTGTCGCCTCAATCCCCGTAGCAGATACGCGCAGCTACAGGCTTAGATAATACCAACATAGAAAAGTGACCATAAATAAATAGATTTATAGCATGACTTATTTACTTGAACATAGTCAATGGGACCAACTAATGTCCTCAATTGCAACACAGTTTAAAATCAATCCTAGGTTGCTTTTTAGGGTTCCTTAGAAATATATAATCGAAAGCGGGGCGATAGCGATTGAAAAAATCACAAAAATGTATATATATTTCATCTACCAGGAGATCAATTAACCTGTACAGATGTAATCCAACACGAGATAAAAACTAACTCCTCACAGCCAATCAATGTAAAGTCGTACCGGTTTCCAGAAATACATAAAGAAGAGGTTAAGTCCCAAATAACTAAAATGTTAGACCAACAAATAATTAAACTATCTAAATCCCCCTGGTCATCCCCTATTTGGATAGTGCCTAAAAAAGATGACTCCACTGGGCAAAAGAGGTGGAGAATAGTGATAGATTATAGAAAACTTAACGATATTACTATTGGCGAAAATTACCCGATTCCTCAAATCAAACAAATCCTAGATCAATTAGGTCAAAGTAAATACTTTACAACTTTAGACCTAGCTTCCGGTTTTCATCAAATCCAAATGTCTCCGGAAGATGCCCCAAAAACCGCGTTCAGCGTACCCCAAGGCCACTTTGAATTCAAACGGATGCCGTTTGGTTTAAAAAATGCACCCGCTACATTTCAGAGAACAATGACCACTGTCCTGTCTGGACTACAAGGTTTGCTTCGTCTACTTAGATGACATCGTTATATACTCATATGATTTACCTTCACATATCGAAAAACTTATTCTAATCTTTGAAAACTTGAGAAAATTCCGCCTTAAACTTCAGCCGGATAAATGTGAGTTCCTGCGAAAAGAAGTTGCCTACTTAGGTCATGTAATAAGCGGTGAAGGTGTTAGACCCAACCCTGATAAAATTAAAGCTGTTGTTAATTTTCCTGTACCAAAATGCGCTAAAGATATTAAATCGTTCTTAGGTCTAGCGTCATATTATCGAAGATTTATACCAGAATTCTCAAAATACGCTAAGTCCCTTACTATCCTTCTAAAAAAGGATATTCCTTTTAACTGGACCCATAATCAACAGTTATCATTTGAAAAATTGAAACAAAAATTGGTAACTGCACCAGTCCTTATTTACCCTGATTTTACTAAACCTTTTATTCTAACTTGCGACGCGTCCAATTATGCCATTTCAGCTATATTATCTCAAGGTATAGTTGGTAAGGATCAACCAATTGCCTTCGCGTCAAGGACACTTAATAAAGCTGAATGTAATTACATTCAGCTTTATTAAGTGTCCTACGCTATAATTATAGTGTCACTGAAAAAGAATGTCTTGCTATTGTGTTTGGAACAAAAACATTTCGTCCTAACCTTTTTGGCCGTCAATTTAAAATATTGACAGACCACAAACCCTTAAATTGGCTTTTTAACTGCAAAGATCCTGGATCCCGACTAATACGTTGGCGCCTTAAATTAGAAGAGTATAATTATGAAATACAATATAGAAAAGGTAAAACAAACACTAACGCGGATGCTCTTTCACGATATCCAATTAATCCTTTACAGGACGTAGAGGAGACTCGATCAAATAATACACTATCTAATAACAATCCAATGCCTAGTCAAGAAAATGTATCCGCTAACCCTGAAAGAATACTTCCAGACGAAGTTCCTCCTTCGCAGTCCTTGCCACAATCAAGTCCTGAAAGTTTAGACTTACCTGATGACTTTGTCCTTCCTGAAAATCTGGAACTCCCTGATGATTTTAATATACCTACTCCACAATCTAGTGAAGTCACTGATGATGACGATACTTATTCTAAATGCCTGAAAACTATAAATAACAGATTAGTAACGTTAAATACTAAAATTCTCGAATATAACGAGAACCTCCTAAAAACAAAATCAAAACATATTGTTATACTGTTATGTATGTGTGCGTAGGAGTGCTGCGCCACACCCCCCGCCCGCCAGCGGGCTAGGATTTACCGAAGAATAAAACAGTGTGTAACCCACTAGCGAGTTTGATTGACGTGTGTCCTCCCGATCTTTCCCGTATCCAACACGTGGCGACGAGCGAACTCATTTTACGGTGCAAAATGTCTGCAGGAACGATTTATGGCGTTCTTTCCACTTTTGATCACCAGTCACAAGAGTGGAATAGTTACAAGTTGCGATTAAATCAGTGGTTTATTGCTAACGACATAACCTCTGAAACGGACAAAGCAACAATCAAACGGAGGGCGATATTATTAACGTCATTATGTGAATCGACGTTCAAACTTGCAAGTGACCTGGCGTTACCCAACAAGGTGGAAGAATTGGGATACGAAGCGATAGTGAAACTTCTCGATGATCACTTCACACCAAAAAGGTTTGGGTTTGCAGAAAAATCAATTTTCTATTCGGCAACACAACGACCAGGAGAAAGCCACACTCAATGGGCGGCCAGGATCAGGGGATTAGCAACTCACTGTGCATTCAAGAACCTGGAGGAGGCCTTGCTGGATAAATTTATCATGGGCATGGCGGCAGGGCGTGAACGGGACAAACTCTTCGCGCAGGACCAGCGGGAGCTGACCCTCGCGAAGGCCATCGACTTGGCAGAGAGCGTGCGCTGCGCGCGCCAGGCTTCGTCGCTGGCAGCGTCAGGTACAGGGCCTGGCGCAGCGGGCCCGGATGGCGTCTTCAACATTTCCAAGGAAAAGTGCAGTGTGTGTGGTTATACAAATCACAAGTCAAATCAGTGTCGTTTTAAAAACTATAAATGTAAAAAGTGCGGTAATAAAGGTCATTTGCGTAAGATGTGTCCGAACGAGGGCAAGGTCAAATACGTAGATGAAGGTACTGTGGACGCAGGCGACGACGGTGAGTGTTTTTATAATATTAGGTGTATAAAAGGGAAACCTATGACGGAACGGGTAATGGTCAGTGGTCTAAGTTTGGAGTTCGAGATCGATAGTGGGTCAGCGGTAAGCGTAATATCAGAAAATACATATAGTTCGTATTTCAAGCGATTGCCGTTGTCAGTCACCAACAAAAAGTTATTTAGTTATACAGGCGAAAATATCGAAACCATCGGGGTTGTTTTATTACCCATATCATATCTCGGCCGTACACATACTCTAAATGTTTACATAGTGCGCGCAGCCGGACCGCCGCTGCTAGGCCGCGATTTCATTCGCGAGTTCGATTTAGAGCTAGCGCCGGCGACGGCGCCAGTACACGCCGTATACGATAAAGCAATGGCGGTATGCGAGTCTAAACCCAATGTTGATAAACAACTCTCAAACATGTTTCCAAAAGTTTTCTCAGGTAATCTCGGATCGTTCAACAAATATAAAATCGAATTACATTTAAAAGCCGACGCTAAGCCAATATTTTTCAAAGCAAGACCAGTGCCTTATGCGTTAAAAGAAAAAATAGACAAAGAGCTCGATCGATTATTATCATTAGGCATTTTAAAACCAGTTGGACACTCCGATTACGCATCGCCTGTTGTGCCCGTTTTAAAAAAGGACGGAAGTATCAGACTATGCGCGGATTACTCGGTTACAATAAACAAACAGTTAATAATCGATCAGTATCCCTTGCCGACGGTAAATGATTTATTAGCCAAATTACACGGTGGCGTGCATTTCAGTAAAATAGACTTATCTATGGCGTACAATCAATTTAAATTAAAGGAAAAATCACAAAGGTTAACTTGCATCAATACTCACCGGGGACTTTTTAATTTCACTAGATTGGTCTTTGGATTATCCAGCGCACCCGCCATTTTTCAACGCGCGATGGAATGCTTACTCTCGGGAATTGACGGGATCATCTTTCTATTGGATGACATACTCATAACAGGTGTAACTAAAGACCAACACATGCAGAGACTCATTACGGTCTTACAACGTTTAGACGATGCCGAATTAACTGTACAGATGAGTAAATGTGAATTCTTTAAAGATGAGATTTCGTATCTAGGTCACGTCATAGATAAAAATGGAATTAGGAAGTCACCCGATAAGGTCAAGGCCATAGTACAGGCACCCAAACCGTCAAACGTGTCACAGCTACAATCGTTCCTGGGCTTAACGAATTACTATCGGAATTACGTGCCGGACGCGTCAACCGTGTTAAGTCCACTGTATAACTTATTAAATAAAAATATAAAGTGGCAATGGACTCGAGAACACGATAACGCGTTCGTCCGAATAAAAAACATCTTAGCATCCGATGAGACATTAGCACATTTCGATCCCAACGCTAAGTTAATATTAACAGTAGATGCATCACCAACAGGATTAGGAGCAGTCTTATCACAAATAGGGGATGAGGGGCAAGAAAGGCCGATATCATACGCTTCGCGGACGCTGTCGCCCGCGGAAAAAAATTACGCGCAAATTCAGAAGGAAGCAACCGCGATAATTTTTGGGGTACGGCGGTTCCACCAATACCTATATGGTCGGTCCGAGGCCTTCGTGCTGCGAACGGATCATAAACCCCTGTTGGCAATATTCGGGCCACACAAAGGCATCCCCGAAGTATCTGCTAACCGTTTACAAAGAGATGCTATATTTCTAGCGGCGTATAATTACACCATTGAGTACATCGGTAGTAAACAAAACAGCGCGGACTATTTATCACGGGCGTGTGTCGATACGAATACGACCGCAACAAAGGCGCAGAACGAGTTAGCGGAGTGCTTGGATCGCGCGGCCTACGTCAACTTCGTAGTTGACGGAGACCTACCGGTGACGTTAAGCGACCTTCGTAGCGAGACGGCTCTCGACCCGCATCTAGCTATCATCAAAAGCTACGTACTAAACGGATGGCCTAGGAAAGTTAAAGACGACGCAGGCTTAAAACCTTTTTTCAATTGTCGAGCACAACTGTCTTACGAAAATGGCATCTTAATGCGCGGTCATAAAGTCGTTATTCCTTCGTCCTTAAAAGACAGTGTGTGTAGGGAACTGCATAGTTCACATTTCGGTGTGGTGAAGATGAAGGCAGAGGCTCGTAAGCGGCTGTGGTTCCCGGGTATAGACGCAGCGCTGGAGCAAGTAGCGGGGGCTTGCGGCGTGTGCTGTACGCTGCGCCCCGCGCCGCCGCACTCCCCTCTCGCGCCTTGGCCGTTGCCGCCACACCCGTTTTATCGAATACACATAGATTTTTTAGGGCCTTTTCACGATTATATGTTTTTAATTATTGTGGATGCATATAGTAAATGGGTGGAATGTTATGATATGTCCTCTACTTATAATTCAAAGGCGGTTATAGGTAGATTATACGATTTCATGTCGCGATTTGGAGTGCCACACACGTTGGTGAGTGACAACGGTACGTCGTTTACATCTTTTGAATTTAAGGATTTTTGTAATAAAAATGGTATTAAGCATGTTTTATCTCCTGTTTATCATCCGGCTAGTAATGGGCAAGCCGAGAGTTTTGTGAAAATCGTCAAAAAGGGGCTTAAGACTGTAATTTTAGAGGGGTGTAATAAGAAAACCATACATGGGAAAATAGCAAAATTTTTATTCGACTACAGGAACTCTAAAAACAGTACCACTGACAAGTCACCCGCAGAGATAGTATTTGGGCGCACTTTGCGTTCACGGCTAGATCTATTGAACCCGACCGCGCCGTCACCTTCGTCCACAGACCTAATTCGAACCGTCGAACATAAACAGTCCTTACAGGCTAAAAACTATCGAGGTATACACAGAACTGACTTTAAAGTAAACGGAAAAGTGTGGATAACTAAAAATGAAAATAATAAAAAATTCAGTTGGATAAAAGGGATTATAAGAAGAAAAGTCGGCAATATTATGTATGTGGTATATGTACCACATTTAAGATGTGAAGTCACCAGACATTTAGACCAAATAAGGACTAGACTGAACACAACATCTGATGACGACCAGGTTTGGGACCCGGACGTGGTGCCCGATGTGGCGCCGCTCGCAACCACTAACCCCGAACCGGTCACATTGGCCAGAGGGGGAGGAGAAACGGTAACGGCCCCCGAACAAGGAACTCCAGGTACCTCAGTGGCTCTGTCACGCGCCGCCGCTACAACTCTCAGACGACGGGAAATCAGTCCGATTTTCTCGACCCCAACGTCGAGCCGGTACGTCAGTGATGATGATGACGGACCATCAGATACAACCACTGAATAAATTTGTAGTAGGTAATAACATGACTGTTGTAACTCTACTGTAATTAGGTTATTGTACTATTGTAATTAGGTTAAGGGTAACTCATAGCTTAAGGGGAAGGAGTGTTATGTATGTGTGCGTAGGAGTGCTGCGCCACACCCCCCGCCCGCCAGCGGGCTAGGATTTACCGAAGAATAAAACAGTGTGTAACCCACTAGCGAGTTTGATTGACGTGTGTCCTCCCGATCTTTCCCGTATCCAACATATACCTACCTCAATTGACTTAGACGAGTCAAATCGTTATGTACCTGAAATTATCGGTAACATGACCGAAAGTAAAGAATTCCTTGCGTTAGAAAGAACTCTATATTCATTCCTAATATCTGAAAAAGAGAATATTACCTATTATTTTCTATTCATTAAAGTATATTATTATGACTCTACCACCTATGAAGATATTTTTAAGAGCCTGAAAAATCTAAAGAATTACTTTTTATCAAAAAATATAAATGAGTTTAGTATCACGGACTTTAGAAATCCATTTGACAGCCACAGTCTCATAAAGATATATAATATAACTAGTATTTGCTTGGTGCGCGAGCTGCAAGCAGCTCGCGTGTTGTTGTCCCTACACCTACCCTACACCTACCCTACACCTACCCTACACCTACCCTACACCTACCCTACACCTACCCTACACCTACCCTACACCTACCCTACACCTACCCTACACCTACCCTACACCTACCCTACACCTACCCTACACCTACCCTACACCTACCCTACACCTACCCTACACCTACCCTACACCTACCCTACACCTACCCTACACCTACCCTACACGTACCCTACACCTACCCTACACCTACCCTACACCTACCCTACACCTACCCTACACCTACCCTACACCTACCCTACACCTACCCTACACCTACCCTACACCTACCCTACACCGACCCTACACCTACCCTACACCTACCCTACCCTACACCTACCCTACACCGACCCTACACCTACCCTACACCTACCCTACACTTTGTTCCAAAAAACATAACCCTAATGTTTGCTTGTCGTCGCCAGGCACTGAGTTTTGCTTCACCCACTCAACCTTCGTTACGCTACGGAGGTCGCCGGCTCGCTTCGCTCGCCACCTCCCCCCTGCGCTGCACTCGGTCTCGTAGGTTCGCTCCACTCGGGATCCCTACGCTGAATCCGTAAAAAAAACAAAAAAAAAATTCGCCAAAACGGGGGGGGGGGAGGGGGGAGAAGGGGGGCAAGGGGGTCAACTTTGAAAACTGGTTCGTTTGTGACTAAAGCATTGCCCCTTTATATGAATCTGAAAAAAGAAATGTTCCAAGTCTCTCAACTTCCGAGATACGCTTAAAGGGGGGGAGAAGGGGGCGAGGGGGTCAACTTTGAAAAATGGTTTTTACTTTGCCGAGCCTCCTCTAAACGATTCCGTAAAAAAAAACAAAAAAAAAAGATTTGCCAAAACGGGGGGGGAGGGGGGAGAAGGGGGGCAAGGGGGTCAACTTTGAAAAATGGTTTGTTTGTGACTATAGCATTGCCCCTTTATATGAATCTGAAAAAAGAAATGTTCCAAGTCTCTCAACTTTCGAGATCCGCTTAAAGGGGGGGAGAAGGGGGGCGAGGGGGTCAACTTTGAAAAATGGTTTTTACTTTTGCGAGCCTCCTCTAAACGAATCCGTAAAAAACTAAAAATACGGGTACCTTAGTTTCCGAGATACGATAGAGGGGGGGAAGAGGGGGGAGGAAAAGGGGAGGTTTGGGACTTTTCCCATACTCACGGGAGTTACTTGTTTACGAATCTGTCAAAATATACCCACCTCCCCCTCCACCATCTGGGAGAACAATTATGTCAATGAGTGAGTCAGTGAGTGGTAATGCAGTTTTATATAATATAACTAGTATTTGCTTGGTGCGCGAGCTGCAAGCAGCTCGCGGCTTTGTCGTGTTTTTTAGAAGTATTCCTTAACCTACCCTACACCTACCCTACACCAACCCTGCACCAACCCTACACCTACCCTACACCTACCCTACACCTACCCTACACCTATCCTACACCTACCCTACACCTACCCTACACCTACCCTACGCCTACCCTACACCTACCTTACGCCTACCCTACACCTACCCTACACCTACCCTACACCTACCCTACACCTACCCTACACCTACCCTACACCTACCCTAAACCTACCCTACACCTACCCTACACCTACCCTACACCTACCCTACACCTACCCTACACCTACCCTACACCTACCCTACACCTACCCTACACCTACCCTACACCTACCCTAAACTTTGTTCCAAAAAACCTAACCCTAATGTTTGCTTGTCGTCGCCAGGCACTGAGTTTCGCTTCACCCACTCAACCTTCGTTACGCTACGGAGGTCGCCGGCTCGCTTCGCTCGCCACCTCCCCCCTGCGCTGCACTCGGTCTCGTAGGTTCGCTCCACTCGGGATCCCTACGCTGACTCCGTAAAAAAAACAAAAAAAAGATTCGCCAAAACGGGGGGGGGGAGGGGGGAGATGGGGGGCAAGGGGGTCAACTTTGAAAAATGGTTTGTTTGTGACTATAGCATTGCCCCTTTATATGAATCTGAAAAAAGAAATGTTCCAAGTCTCTCAACTTCCGAGATCCGCTTAAAGGGGGGGAGAAGGGGGGCGAGGGGGTCAACTTTGAAAAATGGTTTTTACTTTACCGAGCCTCCTCTAAACGATTCCGTAAAAAAAACAAAAAAAAAAGATTAGCCAAAACGGGGGGGGGAGGGGGGAGAAGGGGGGCAAGGGGGTCAACTTTGAAAAATGGTTCGTTTGTGACTATAGCATTGCCCCTTTCTATGAATCTGAAAAAATAAATGTTCCAAATGTTCCAACTTTCGAGATCCGCTTAAAGGGGGGGAGAAGGGGGGCGAGGGGGTCAACTTTGAAAAATGCTTTTTACTTTTCCGAGCCTCCTCTAAACGAATCCGTAAAAAACAAAAAATACGGGTACCTTAGTTTCCGAGATACGATAGAGGGGGGGAGGAGGGGGGAGGAAAAGGGGAGGTTTGGGACTTTTCCCATACTCGCGAGAGTGACTTGTTTACGAATCTGTCAAAATATACCCACCTCCCCCTTCACCATCTGCGAGAACAATTATGTCAATCAGTCAGTGAGTGGTAATCCAGCTTTATATAATATAATAACTAGTATTTGCTTGGTGCGCGAGCTGCAAGCAGCTCGCGTGTTGTTGTCCCTACACCTACCCTACACCTACCTTACACCTACCCTACACCTACTCTACACCTACCCTACACCTACCCTACACCTACTCTACACCTACCCTACACCTACCCTACATCTACCCTACACCTACCCTACACCTACCCTACACCTACCCTACACCTACCCTACACCTACCCTACACCTACCCTACACCTACCCTACACTTTGTTCCAAAAAACATAACCCTAATGTTTGCATTCGTCGCCAGGCACTGAGTTTCGCTTCACCCACTCAACCTTCGTTACGCTACGGAGGTCGCCGGCTCGCTTCGCTCGCCACCTCCCCCCTGCGCTGCACTCGGTCTCGTAGGTTCGCTCCATTCGGGGTCCCTACGCTGCCTGGTCCACTCCCACCGGACAGGTTTCGACGAGCGATATTAGGTAGGGGAGGTTGGGGAGAGGAGGGATGAAGGGAGGGAGAGTGGGGAGTTTTGAAAAATGATTCCGACTCAAGCATTGCCCCTTTATATGAATCTGAAAAAAGAAATGTTCCAAGTCTCTCCACTTCCGAGATCCGCTTAAAGGGGTGGAGAAGGGGGGCGAGGGGGTTAACGTTGAAAAATGATTTTTACTTTGCCGAGCCTCCTCTAAACGAATCCGTAAAAAAAAACAAAAAAAAAAGATTCGCCAAAACGGGGGGGGAGGGGGGAGAAGGGGGGCAAGGGGATCAACATTGAATAATGGTTTATTTGTGAATATAGCATTGCCCCTTTATATGAATCTGAAAAAAGAAATGTTCCAAGTCTCTCAAGTTCCGAGATCCGCTTAGTGGGGGGGAGAAGGGGGGCGAGGGGGTCAACTTTGAAAAATGGTTTTTACTTTTCCGAGCCTCCTCTAAACGAATCCGTAAAAAAAACACGAAAAATAGATTCGCCAAAACGGGGGGGGGGAGGGGGAGAAGGGGGGCAAGGGGGTCAACTTTAAAAAATGGTTTGTTTGTGACTATAGCATTGCCCCTTTATATGAATCTGAAAAAAAAAATGTTCCAAATGTTCCAACTTTAGAGATCCGCTTAAAGGGGGGAAGAAGGGGGGCGAGGGGGTCAACTTTGAAAAATGGTTTTTACTTTTCCAAGCCTCCTCTAAACGAATCCGTAAAATAACAGAATACCGGTACCTTAGTTTCCGAGATACGATAGAGGGGGGGAGGAGGGGGGAGGAAAAGGGGAGGTTTGGGACTTTTCCCATACTCGCGAGAGTGACTTGTTTACGAATCTGTCAAAATATACCCACCTCCCCCTTCACCATCTGCGAGAACAATTATGTCAATCAGTCAGTGAGTGGTAATCCAGCTTTATATAATATAATAACTAGTATTTGCTTGGTGCGCGAGCTGCAAGCAGCTCGCGGGTACACCTACCCTACACCTACCCTACACCTACCCTACACCTACCCTACACCTACCCTACACCTACCCTACACCTACCCTACACCTACCCTACACCTACCCTACACCTACCCTACACCTACCCTACACCTACCCTACACCTACCCTACACCTACCCTACACCTACCCTACACCTACCCTACACCTACCCTACACTTACCCTACACCTACCCTATACCTACCCTACACCTACCCTACACCTACCCTACACCTACCCTACACCTACCCTACACCTACCCTACACCTACCCTACACCTACCCTACACCTACCCTACACCTACCCTTCACCAACCCTTCACCTACCCTACACCTACCCTACACCTACCCTACACTTTGTTCCAAAAAACATAACCCTAATGTTTGCTTGTCGTCGCCAGGCACTGAGTTTCGCTTCACCCACTCAACCTTCGTTACGCTACGGAGGTCGCCGGCTCGCTTCGCTCGCCACCTAGCCCCTGCGCTGCACTCGGTCTCGTAGGTTCGCTCCACTCGGGGTCCCTACGCTGAATCCGTAAAAAAACAAAAAAAAAAGATTAGCCAAAACGGGGGGGGAGGGGGGAGAAGGGGGGCAAGGGGGTCAACTTTGAAAAATGGTTCGTTTGTGACTATAGCATTGCCCCTTTATATGAATCTGAAAAAAGAAATGTTCCAATTGTTCCAACTTTCGAGATCCGCTTAAAGGGGGGGAGAAGGATGGGCGAGGGAGTCAACTTTGAAAAATGGTTTGTTTGTGACTATAGCATTGCCCCTTTATATGAATCTGAAAAAAGAAATGTTCCAAGTCTCTCAACTTCCGAGATCCGCTTAAAGGGGGGGAGAAGGGGGGCGAAGGGGTCAAATTTGAAAAATGGTTTTTGCTTTTCCGAGCCTCCTCTAAACGAATCCGTAAAAAAAACACGAAAAAAAGATTCGCCGAAAGGGGGGGGGGAGGGGGAGAAGGGGGGCAAGGGGGTCAACTATGAAAAATGGTTTGTTTGTGACTATAGCATTGCCCCTTTATATGAATCTGAAAAAAGAAATGTTCCAAGTCTCTCAACTTCCGAGATCCGCTTAAAGGGGGAGAGAAGGGGGGCGAAGGGGTCAAATTTGAAAAATGGTTTTTGCTTTTCCGAGCCTCCTCTAAACGAATCCGTAAAAAAAACATTCTACGGGTACCTTAGTTTCCGAGATACGATAGAGGGGGGGAGGAGGGGGGAGGAAAAGGGGAGGTTTGGGACTTTTCCCAAACTCGCGAGAGTCACTTGTTTACGAATCTGTCAAAATATACCCACCTCCCCATGCACCATCTGGGAGAACAATTATGTCAGTCAGTCAGTGGTAATGCAGTTTTATATAGTATAACTAGTATTTGCTTGGTGCGCGAGCTGCAAGCAGCTCGCGGCTTTGTCGTGTTTTTGAGAAGTATTCCTTAACCTACCCTACACCTACCCTACACCTACCCTACACCTACCCTACACCTACCCTACACCTACCCTACACCTACCCTACACCTACCCTACACCTGCCCTACACCTGCCCTACACCTACCCTACACCTACCCTACACCTACCCTACACCTACCCTACACCTACCCTACACCTACCCTACACCTACCCTACACCTACCCTACACCTACCCTACACCTACCCTACACCTACCCTACACCTACCCTACACCTACCCTACACCTACCCTACACCTACCCTACACCTACCCTACACCTACCCTACACCTACCCTACACCTACCCTACACCTACCCTACAATTTGTTCCAAAAAACATAACCCTAATGTTTGCTTGTCGTCGCCAGGCACTGAGTTCGCTCCACTCGGGATCCCTACGCTGAATCCGTAAAAAAAACAAAAAAAAAAGATTCGCCAAAACGGGGGGGGGAAGGGGGGCAAGGGGGTCAACTTTGAAAAATGGTTTGTTTGTGACTATAGCATTGCCCCTTTATATGAATCTGAAAAAAGAAATGTTCCAAGTCTCTCAACTTCCGAGATCCGCTTAAAGGGGGGGAGAAGGGGGGCGAGGGGGTCAACTTTGTTCGCGTGTTGTTGTCCCTACACCTACCATACACCTACCCTACACCTACCCTACACCTACCCTACACCTACCCTACACCTACCCTACACCTACCCTACACCTACCCTACACCTACCCTACACCTACCCTACACCTACCCTACACCTACCCTACACCTACCCTACACCTACCCTACACCTACCCTACACCTACCCTACACCTACCCTACACCTACCATACACCTACCCTACACCTACCCTACACCTACCCTAAACTTTGTTCCAAAAAACAAAACCCTAATGTTTGCTTGTCGTCGCCAGGCACTGAGTTTCGCTTCACCCACTCAACCTTCGTTACGCTACGGAGGTCGCCGGCTCGCTTCGCTCGCCACCTCCCCCCTGCGCTGCACTCGGTCTCGTAGGTTCGCTCCACTCGGGATCCCTACGCTGAATCCGTAAAAAAAACAGAAAAAAAAGGGGGAGGGGGGGAGAAGGGGGGCAAGGGGGTCAACTTTGAAAAATGGTTTGTTTGTGACTATAGCATTGCCCCTTTATATGAATCTGAAAAAAGAAATGTTCCAAGTCTCTCAACTTCCGAGATCCGCTTAAAGGGGGGGAGAAGGGGGGCGAGGGAGCCAACTTTGAAAAATGGTTCTTACTTTTCCGAGCCTCCTCTAAACGAATCCGTAAAAAAAACGAAAAAAAAAGATTCGCCAAAACGGGGGGGGAGGGGGGAGAAGGGGGGCAAGGGGGTCAACTATGAAAAATGGTTTGTTTGTGACTATAGCATTGCCCCTTTATATGAACCTGAAAAAAGAAATGTTCCAAATGTTCCAACTTTCGAGATCCGCTTAAAGGGGGGGAGAAGGGGGGCGAGGGGGTCAACTTTGAAAAATGGTTTTTACTTTTGCGAGCCTCCTCTAAACGAATCCGTAAAAAAAACATTCTACGGGTACCTTAGTTTCCGAGATACGATAGAGGGGGGGAGGAGGGGGGAGGAAAAGGGGAGGTTTGGGACTTTTCCCATACTCGCGAGAGTGACTTGTTTACGAATCTGTCAAAATATACCCACCTCCCCCTTCACCATCTGGGAGAACAATTATGTCAATCAGTCAGTGAGTGGTAATGCAGTTTTATATAATATAATAACTAGTATTTGCTTGGTGCGCGAGCTGCAAGCAGCTCGCGTGTTGTTGTCCCTACACCTACCCTGCACCTACCCTACACCTACCCTACACCTACCCTACACCTACCCTACACCTACCCTACACCTACCCTACACCTACCCTACACCTACCCTACACCTACCCTACACCTACCCTACACCTACCCTACACCTACCCTACACCTACCCTACACCTACCCTACACCTACCCTACACCTACCCTACACCTACCCTACACCTACCCTACACCTACCCTACACCTACCCTACACCTACCCTACACCTACCCTACACCTACCCTACACCTACCCTACACCTACCCTACACCTACCCTACACCTACCCTACACCTACCCTACACCTACCCTACACCTACCCTACACCTACCCTACACCTACCCTACACCTACCCTACACCTACCCTACACCTACCCTACACCTACCCTACACCTACCCTACACCTACCCTACACCTACCCTACACCTACCCTACACCTACCCTACACCTACCCTACACCTACCCTACACCTACCCTACACCTACCCTACACCTACCCTACACCTACCCTACACCTACCCTACACCTACCCTACACCTACCCTACACCTACCTAACCCTAACCCTAATGTTTGCATTCGTCGCCAGGCACTGAGTTTCGCTTCACCCACTCAACCTTCGTTACGCTACGGAGGTCGCCGGCTCGCTTCGCTCGCCACCTCCCCCCTGCGCTGCACTCGGTCTCGTAGGTTCGCTCCTTTCGGGGTCCCTACGCTGCCTGGTCCACTCCCACCGGACAGGTTTCGACGACCGATATTAGGTAGGGGAGGTTGGGGAGAGGAGGGATGAAGGGAGGGAGAGTGGGGAGTTTTGAAAAATGATTCCGACTCAAGCATTGCCCCTTCGTATGAATCTGAAAAAAGAAATGTTCCAAGTTTCTCAACTGCCGAGATCCGCTTAAAGGGGGGGAGAAGGGGGGCGAGGGGTCAACTTTGAAAATGGTTTTTACTTTTCCGAGCCTCCTCTAAACGAATCCGTAAAAAAAACAAAAAAAATAGATTCGCCAAAACGGGGGGGGAAAGGGGGGCGAGGGGGTCAACTTTGAAAAATGGTTTGTTTGTGACTTTAGCATTGCCCCTTTATATGAATCTGAAAAAAGAAATGTTCCAAGTCTCTCAACTGCCGAGATCCGCTTAAAGGGGGGGGAAAGGGGGGCGAGGGGGTCAAATTTGAAAAATGGTTTTTGCTTTGCCGAGCCTCCTCTAAACGAATCCGTAAAAAAAACATTCTACGGGTACCTTAGTTTCCGAGATACGATAGAGGGGGGGAGGAGGGGGGAGGAAAAGGGGAGGTTTGGGACTTTTCCCATACTCGCGAGAGTGACTTGTTTACGAATCTGTCAAAATATACCCACCTCCCCATCCACCATCTGGGAGAACAATTATGTCAGTCAGTGAGTGGTAATGCAGTTTTATA
Organism: Orthosia incerta; assembly: GCA_948252205.1. Lineage (NCBI taxonomy): Eukaryota > Metazoa > Arthropoda > Insecta > Lepidoptera > Noctuidae > Orthosia > Orthosia incerta. The sequence goes on along the minus strand of OX411762.1, from coordinate 23,406,520 downwards.
TAGTATAAATATAATCATGTACCTATTTCACCATTTTTTAACACAAGTATGACCTTTAATATTTATAAAAATATTATAATGTATCCGAGTATGAGCGAAATCGCTAAAATCATGCGTTAAATCATGATCTCCCTATTTCGGGACACTTAGGCTCTAATAGAATATTGAAAAGAATCCAAGAAAAATATTACTGGCGTAATATGCGTAGTGATATTGAAAATTTTGTCCGTAAATGTGTAGCCTGCCAATCTAATAAAGCGCTACGTCAAATTAACCGTGCACCGATGCAGATCACTTCAACGTCAACGCAACCGTTTGAACGCGTTGCATTAGATATCGTCGGCCCTCTCCCTGAAGTTGGTAATGCAAAATTAAAATTTATTTTAACATTGCAAGATGATTTGACTAAATACTCAGCTGTTTATCCTATTCCTAATGCTACCGCAGAAGAAACCTGTGAATGTCTAATTCATTTTATTGCCCAATTCGGTATTCCAAAAACAATTTTAACTGACCAAGGCACGAACTTCACGGCCGAACTATACAAGCAAACTTGTAGTTTTTTAAAAATTAAACAGCTCTGGTCTACCCCTTATCATCCCCAAACACAGGGAGCCCTTGAAAGAAGTCATTCAACTTTAAAAGAATATCTTAAATCTTTTATTGACGAAAATCAAACTAATTGGTCTAGATATGTTTATACAGCTATGTTAACTTACAATACGACGGTTCATAGTACTACAAATTTTACCCCTTATGAGCTAGTATTCGGTCATAAAGCACTTATCCCCTCATCTATGTATGATTCCGCATTAGAATCTACCTACAATAATTACGTTAGGATCTTACAACAACGTCTACGGATTTCCAGGGAGAAAGCTGTAGAAAATATATTAAAATCAAAAATAACTTCCAAAGCTTACTATGATAAGCATACCAAACCAGCAAAGTATAAAGTAGGTGATATGGTATATCTCAAAAATCACTTACGACTCCGCAAAGCTTTATCACCCATTTGGAAAGGTCCCTATAAAGTAATTAAAATAAATGGGAATAACACACTTACCTTATTGATAAACCGTCGGCATGTAAAACATCACTATGATGAAGTTAAACTTGCCGAAATGAATGATTAGTCTAGTTTTGTTATTATACTTAGCTATGTAGATTAGTTTTATAACCTAGTATATTATTGCAGGTACGCCTTGGTATGTACCTCCGTTTTCTCAGCCGACGTTATAGAACCCATTAAGGAAAGTACTGGAATATATTTTGATCCTGTCGGAACTTTGAAGATCTCTAATAATTACCTTCACATAGTAGTCCCTATCGATATTGCGTATATAAAACCTCACATAGATAATATTAAGACTGCTTTAGGGACTGCTAGATTCCTTTGCCAACAGAATGAATTAAGCGTCTCAAAATGCCATAACCTCCTACAACCTTTAACATCTCGCCTTGACGGTATTGTAAAAGATTATAGTGCTATATCTCATCTTATTCCCGATAGAGATAAGAGATCTGCGTGGTTTGCTGGTATCGGTTCCTTTTTCAAACAAGTTATTGGCACCATGGATGAAGACGACTCAATTAAGTATAATTCTGCAATTCAACACTTAGAAAATAATGATAAGAAACTTTCATCTCTTTTAAAAGATAATATTTTGATGACTAATACAGCATTAAAAAATTATAATGGAACACTTAAAACAATTAAAACCAATGAAGCACGATTAGGCAATGCTATTGAAAACTTATCAATCATATTAAACAATGTAACCCATATACCTAAAGATTTGTATATAGAATCCAAAATTAATGAAATCTATAACGAATTGTTTTCTAGTTTATTAACCTTATCATTTAGACTTGATGATATTATTAATGCTGTAATGTTTACTAAAAGTCATTCTATACACCCTTCTGTCCTAACCCCTAAACAAATGTATGAAGAATTGACACATAGCGTTAAAGATTTAAATAAGAATAGTGAACTACCTATTAGCTTGAGTTTAGATAGTATCCACACGCTAATTGACTTAGCCCAATTATCGTGTTATTTTATAAATAGTAAAGTAGTATTTGTTATTAAGATCCCCTTAGTATGTTAGTCAGAAAACGTATTACATAAGCCTATATCTGTACCTATCCCACATGATGTGGACAAGCCTCACTCCTATGCAAGGATTGTACCTCATTGTAATCATGTAGCTATAAGTAAAGATAAATTAACATATGTATGCCTTCAGGAATTAAGTAACTGTGTTAAAACCATTAACCAGATTTATGTATGTAATAAACTCGATATATACTCAGTTCAAGATATGCCTATTTGTTAAACAGAAATGTTATGTAAAATTTTTAACAAATTACCTCAACAATGCGAAACTAAATTGGTTTATGGAAACATAGACATTTGGCAAGAATTAAAAATTATAAATGGCTATTTGTCAAGTCAGAACCAACAAAACTTACCCTTGAATGTAACTCTCAGATAACAGAGTATAAATTATTAGGTACTGGTGTAATCAATTTAGAACCAGAATGTAAAGCCTTTTGTAAAGACAAAGAATTTTCATCTAAACCTTATTATAGTACAGTTATTAAACCTATAATCTCCGATTTCAATCTTATTAGTGATTCTTGTTGTAACAAAGATAAGTTTATTTTAATCAAACCAAAATTGAAACCTTTAAGGTTAAATGATGTACACCTAGAAAAACTTGTAACTGTTTCAAATCACCAATTAATGTCAGATATTGACAAAATTATTAATGAACCTAACCCATTCATAAAATATGAATCTCAGTATCCAATTATTACTTATTGTATAATTATTCTTCTTTTAATTTTTATATCATACAAACTTTGTAAAAAATTCGGTAAATGTCCAACTCCTAAAACTGAAGTAGATCCTGATAATTTAGAAGATGAGGTTCAGGAATTAGAACAAAGCCCAGCCCCAAGACTTCGCATATCTCCCTGAAACTTATGTTAAAAAAAAATAAAAATAAGTTTCATCTTGTTGGGGGGGTTGTTACATCCCTAGTCTGTATAGATAAATGCTGACACTGATGCCTAGTCAGCATCACGCCATGTAGAACTTTGGTTTGCTAACTAGCTGCTAACCAGTCCGGGTTTGGCATCCAAAGAGTTGGGACGTGTACCGAATGTTCCCCAATTATTATCCTATATTCTAGATATCAAAATAAATCTTTTTTAAAAAGATTCCGGGAGTTTCCGTTCTAACAGCACGCTTAGCGATGACAGCCGACTAGCACAAGCAGAAGCAGTAATGCTTAGCTACAACCTGCAGATACTCGGTCTAAGCGAAGTGAGGAGAAACGGTTTTGGTGAGCTGAGAACGTCCGAGGGCTTGACTTTGCTGTATTCAGGTAAAGAAAGTGAGGAAGATGTGCGTGAATATGGCGTGGGGCTCCTCCTTTTTAATGCAGCTAAGAATAGCCTTTTGGACTGAAAACCGATCTCAGATCGGATCATGTGTGCCCGTTTCAACTCAAGAGCTCGGAAGATCGCCATTATCCAGTGCTACGCCCCAACCAATGCATCGACAGAGGATACCAAGGATGACTTCTACAATGCCCTCAACGGAGCATAAAAAAGCAAGACATCACATCGTCATGGGAGACCTGAATGCAAAGGTTGGGCGTGTTAACACTAACCACGAGTGGCATATGGGTACACAGGGACTTGGAGTGTGCAACGAGAATGGGAAGGGATTTATCGAGTTTTGTCAGAACCACGACCTTACCATCGGAGGAACATTATTCATTCATGACGACCACCATAAGTACACGTGAAACTCACCCGATGGGGTCACCAAGAACCAAATTGACCATCTCGCCATTAGTTCCGAATGGCGGTCTTCACTACTCGGTGTCCGCAACCACAGGGGCGCCGATATTGATAGCGACCACCATCTGGTAAAGCCGGATTCCGAAAAGGCTTTAGCACCGTAGACCACATACATACGCTGCGGCAGGTTATACAGAAGACCGAAGAGTATAACCTGCCTCTCTGTTTAGCGTTTGTGGACTACGAGAAAGCCTTCGATTCGATCGAGACTTGGTCTGTACTGCAGTCTCTCTAACGGTGCCAGATCGACTACCGGTACATTGAAGTGTTGAAGTGTTTGTACAAGAACGCCACTATGTCAGTCCGTCTTCAGGATCAGATCTCGAAACTAATTCTTCTCCAGCGCGGCGTGAGACAGGAAGACGTCATTTCTCCGAAACTGTTCACTGCTGCGCTGGAGGATGTCTTCAAGGTTCTGGATTGGAGAGGGCTTGGCATCAACGTTAATGGCGAGTACATCACTCACCTTCGGTTAGCCGACGATATAGTGGTCATGGCTGAGACCATGGACGATGCTCAGTGCAATGCTCGATGACCTCAGTAGAGCTTCCGAAAGAGTAGGTCTTAAGATGAACATGGAAAAAACCAAGGTGATGTTGAATGGCCATGTTGCACCCACTCCTATCAAGGTCGTGGACTTTACACTCGAAGTTGTGGACGATTATGTCTACCTGGGCCAAACGATCCAATTGGGTAGGGCCAATTTCGAGAAAGAGGTCAACCATCGAATCCGACTCGGATAGGCAGCGTTCGGGAAGTTGCGCGGTATCTTCTCGTCCAACATACCACAGTGTCTCAAGACGAAAGTTTATGACCAGTGTGTGTTGCCAGTGATGACATATGGCTCTGAGACGTGGTCGCTTACAATGGGCCTTATCAGGAAGCTTGCAGTCACTCAAAGGGCAATGGAGAGGGCTATGCTTGGAGTTTCCTTGCGTGATCGAATCAAAAATGTGGAGATCCGCAAGAGAACCAGGGTTACCGACATAGCCCGAAGAATTGCCAAACTAAAGTGGCAGTGGGCAGGGCACATTGCTCGCAGAACGGATGGCCGATGGGGCAGAAAAGTTCTGGAATGGCGACCGCGAACCGGAAGACGATACGTTGGAAGGCCTCCCACTAGGTGGACCGATGACCTGGTTAAGGTTGCGGGAAGGCGCTGGATGCGAGACGCACGGGATCGGTCAATGTGGCGACGCCTGGGGGAGGCCTATGTCCTGCAGTGGACGTCTTTCGGCTGAAATGATTATGATGATGATGACCATCTGGTAGTTGCTGAAGTCCGGCTCAAGGTTGCAGTAGCCTGTGCGGCTGGAGGACCTAGCAGGATTGGAAGAAGGTTCGAGGTGAGCAAACTGCAAGACTCAGACACGCGTAAAACTTTTCAGTTAGAATTGCGCAATAGCTTTTCTGTATTCGATGCTGCTATGGACTCATTAGACGAGGAGTGGAACCACATCAAAGTGGCCTATACAGAGACCAGCTCCGTCGTTTTAGGGCACAAATCGACTCATTCTCGGGAGGACTGGATGTCACAACGCACGTGGAGCCTGATCGAAGATAGAAGGAATCTACATCTGAGACTGCTTGAGACCCATAACGACGCCATACGAGCAGAACTTAACACGCAATACCGTCAGAAACGCAAGGAAATCTATCGCTGATCGTGCTCAACAAGCTGCAAACGCCAGCAACTTGAAAGAGTTGTACAATGCTACCAAAACCTTGGCAGGCAACAGCAAGTCGAAGAAGAAACCGCTGAAGTCCAAAGACGGTCAGATCATTGTGACGTCAGAAGGGCAGCTACTTCGCTGGCGTGAACACTTTGAAGAGGTCTTCTGTTTGTCAGCTACATCGACGCCTGACGCGCTGCAAGTCAGTTCCTCACCATCCCAGCTCCTCCGCATTAACATGAAACCACCGTCAGCCTCTGAAGTTGCGAAGGCAATCCGCTCTTTGAAGAAAGGCAAAGCACCAGGACTCGACCTGATAACTGTAGAAATGCTACAAGCTGACTTACCCACCGCAGTCGACGTCCTGACACCGCTCATTGAAAAGATCTGGATCGCCGAAGAATGATTGATGATTTTATGAAGACTAATTATTTTATGGGCTTTATCTTGTTGATTTTATGAATACTTATTATTATTTCTAAGTTCTTGTTTAGTTTTAATGAAAATGAATAAGAGACTGATCAAGAAATGATCATTATTGATGATTTTTACTAGATCAAAGTTACCCCATTTGACAAAAATTAGAATATTTATTTTTCCCACTGGCAAATTATGATTTTATTAATTTTATTGGTATTATAATTGGGGTGACTTTGTAGTTACGCAATAAAATAGGGGGGTATAAGAGTAACCCCATCTCACGTATAACTTTGATCAGACAGGTTTTATATTTATTCTTGCTTCTATTCCCTTCCCCCCGGACCGCGAAAGCGAACAGACGTGTAACCCGTGCATTTTTAATTATAAATAGTTAAATAAATAAAGTATTTTCGTCAAAAATATCAAAAATAAATCACGCGAAGTACTAGGCTCGCATAACCCAGTGATGAACGCAGAGTACCTGTGGAAGCAAGACAGTAACAGCTGAGAGGGCAATAGCTACGCAGCTACGGAACGCATAGTACGTTAGTGACTCACGTCGCACGACACTCTCGCCGCTTGCCATAATATACGAGCGACAGCGATTAGCGGGCAATTTTTGTGTTTGGTCTAAGTACATTTTATCAAGATCGTTTGGGATAATACATCACCTGTACTACTCGTATTAAGTTATAAAAAATGACAAAAACACCGTCTAAATCTTCTCAAACTGAAGCAGTATCAAGCAACTCAATGAGGACACCACCAAACCAAGGTATACCTTCACGTTCCGAGTCCGACCTTCGGCGACTTTATGCGGATGAAGCCCTGCAGTTAAATATTGCTCAGTGAAACAAACGAAAACACTCATCAAGTGAGGTCACCGGCGACGAATTGCAGAGCTTTAAAAGTGAGATTAAAGAAATGATGAGAGAAATGATGTCCGCCCATAACTCTCGACTCGACAAGTTAGAAGGACTGATGATGGAAATAAAGAAACACTATACTGATATAAAGGTTTCTACTAGCGAACTAGAAAAGTCTATGGCCTTTGTCTCCGACCAAATATCGTCACTGGAGAACAAAATCACATCGCTAGAAAAGGACCGAAATAGCATGGTGCTCAAGTTGTCAGCATTTGAAGAAAAGCTTGAAACCTACGACCGTAATAGTATAAAAACATCTATTGAAATTAGAAATGTTAGGTACATTAGCAGGAGAGGGAATCTAAAACAATGTTGTATGACATGATACAGTGCTTGTCAAAGCAAATAGACATCTCTACAGAGCACACTTGCATTCGCGATATTATACGACAACCGTCGAAAAAAGAAAATAAGACATCAAGTGTTACGGTTGAATTCTCGAATACACTAATGAAAACAAATTTTCTAGTGGCTGTTAAAGAGCACAATAAAAAAAACCCAAGCAATAAATTGAGTTCAACTCATCTAGGCATATTAGTTACACCCCAAACGCCTGTATACGTTGCCAAACAACTGACAACCCTCACCAAGAGGCTGTTTTATCTTGTAAGAAGTTATGCAAAGTCCAATCTATATAACTATTGTTGGACATCAGCTGGTCGAGTTTTTCTGAAAAAGGATTCGGATAGCCAGTCGATCCTGGTGAAGAACGAACATCAGCTGAAACAACTGGCTCAAGCCATCTCTGCATGACTGCGCATGTATAACTTTTTGACATTTTGTTATTTTATTTTAAAGTATAACTTATATAATAATATGCCCGTTCGATACTACTACTCTAATCAAATGTCTATCATAAACACAAATACATCACACACAAACTATTACTATCACCACACAACACAAAAATGTAATTCCTACTCGTACAATGTTAACTACAAACCAAAAACGCAAGACAACTTACGTACACACATTTTACTACTGTCACCACATACATGTCTAGCAAACTTTACACACTTTCATAATCAAGAAAATAAATCCTGTAAACTTTCCTACCATCTAACAATATACACTTATCCTAATAACTATGAACAGTTACCAGTTACCCAAACTTCAAACGTAAGCCTGTCTCCCAATTGTAAATTCTCTTTCTACCGACCGCCATGCCCCTCCCCTATTAAGTTACCTTCATTGGAAAAATGAATAAAAATTGAACGCGGAGTTACCGGCTACATGTGAGGAACCTGACCTACATCAATCAGCTTCTGGACTCATTATTAAAATAAAATCTGAGGTGGCTATAATTTGCATCTATCGTTCTCCATCTACTAATAACATTCATAACTTTATATCAGCTCTCAATATTATACTTCCATCTCTCAAAAATTTTAAAACGGTAATTTTAACGGGTGACATAAACCTAGACATAAAACCTACTACCATAGATATCCGCTCCCACGAATATCTTAATTGCTTGGCTTTTCACGGCCTTCTCGCAGCACATACCATTCCAACTAGAGGCGATAACTGCTTGGACCATCTTATTTTAAGATCAAACTCTCCTTCATATTCCTTTGTCTATGACTCTGTGGTCACTGACCACTATCCTTCACTACTCTGCTTGGATAATAGACGTATACGAAACAGTTCAACTCCTACCGTCACCAATATTGACCTTGAGAAACTGGATGAAACAATATCTCAATTAGATTTTAACCCAGTTCTCTCCATAACTAACGCTGATGTCGCTACAAATAAACTTTTGGAATTATTGACCACAGCCATTTAACCACCTCACCATCACCAATAGAATGCTGTGGCAAAGTAAACTCCTTTTTCGTTAACGTCGGCAAAAACCGTGCTGATAATATCAGAACAGCTCCCCTACAACGAATAGCAACTCCTAATACAGTACATAAAATTACACCCACCTCATCTTTCGTCCTAGAACATACCGACAATGACGAAATCATTTCTACTATATACGCCCTGCGGACCAATGCTGCTACTGGATGGGATGGTTTATCACCCTATATACTAAAAAGATACTCAACCCTACTGGCACCCATCCTATGCCATATATTCAATCTCTGTTTCGACACTGCTGTCTTCCCTACATCATTTAAAAAGGCAATTATACATCCAATTTTCAAGGGAGGGGATGGGACCTTACCCAATAATTACCGACCCATAGCAGTCCTAAGTGCGTTATCTAAGGTGCTCGAACGTCTCATCAATAAGAGATTAGTTAATTACTTGGAACACTACAAGCTAATATCATCTCATCAATTCGGCTTTCGCAGAAACTTATCAACGTGTGACGCAGTCCACGAATTAACTGATCACGTGGTACAAAGTATGAATAATAATAAAAAAGTCCTAACCATATTCTTGGACCTCGCAAAAGCGTTCGACACGGTTCCCGTCTCTACTCTCTTATTAAAACTTGAAGGAGTGGGTGTCAGAGGTGTTCAATTAGATTTGTTTAGGAGCTACCTAACAAATCGATCGCAATTTGTCAGTATAAATAATAACAATAGTAGTGAACTTCCTATTCAGTACGGTGTTCCCCAGGGAAGTATACTAGGGCCAACCCTTTTTCTTGTTTTCATCAATGAGCTATGTGACCTCAATATCAAGAATGGTAATATAATATCATTCGCGGATGATACCGCGATAACTGTTGTAGCTGAAACATGGTCACAACTAGAAACCAGAGCGCAACTTGCATTCAACACAGCACTAAACTGGCTCAATGAACACACCCTTACACTCAATACTTCCAAAACCAACTTCGTTATATTTTCAATCAGTGCAGCCTCCCAACCACGCATCCCAATAACATTAATAGCTCACTCTTGCAATAATCAACCCCACACTCCTTGTAACTGCCCATCATTAACTTCTGTAGACCAAATAAAATATCTAGGTGTCACATTAGACAAATTTCTAAACTTTAAGTCCCATATAAACATTCTCACAGGCAGAGTCCGGCAACTTATATTCATATTTAAAACACTTCGGAAAATTGCTAAACAAACTGTCATACGCAATGTCTATTTTGCCTTATGCCAGTCTATTGTCACATATTGCATTTCATGTTGGGGTGGTGCTGCTAAAACGATTTTAAAACCATTGGAGATAGCACATAGAGCAGTATTAAAAGTTGCTACCTTTCGCCCTTTAATTTTCCCTACTAATGAATTATATAGTAAGTGGAATATTCTAAACGTCAGACAACAGTTTATCATGCAAGCAGTTCTCTTACAACACCAAAATACGCCATACAAGCCAATCAATAAGCTTAGGAAAGATTTAATTTGTGATGTCCCCCGTACACGTTTTACTTTCATAAAAAGATTCTTTTATTTTCTTGGCCCTTCCCTTTATAATAAAATAAATAAACATTGCCCAGTATACAGCTTGACACATTACAAATGTAAAAAAATGGTCTACTCATTTCTTCTAGACTATACATATGAAGAAACAAAAAAGATGCTAATTTAGGGTAAGTAAAATGGAACATAATACACGTAACACGATATTATGTTACACAACGCACACACTTACACACATCATAACACACACTCACACCCACATACACACACTCGCACACACACATACGTGTTTTTTGTTACATTATTATTATAATTTTTTTAAATTGATCTCACTTAAAGATTTTTTTGTTTGTTTTTGATTTTTTCCTTGTTTACTTTTAGTTTACCAAATCCTTATAGCAGTAAAATACATATGTACGTAAACTGTAAAATATATTTTCTTGTAATCCATGGGGGATTGGAACTGTTACTCCTTCATACAGGTTATACAGTAACCTAGTTAGGAGAATAGAACTGCACCCACTATAATTGTAGCAAACCTGTAATTTTACCATGTATACATTTTATACCAATGTACTGCAATACTTAAAAATGATCAATAAAGATATATTATTATTACTGAGCAATGCCAAGAAATGTTATTTAACTCAGCCAATAATTTGGCATCAGAAATTGATATTGATAATAATTTAAATTAGAGATTAGGACAATAGGGACAACCTCTTGCAAAAGTATACAGAACGAAAATTGCAAAATAAAATCAAATAAAAGCTTAAAATGAGTAAATAATAAGTAATAATAGCTGCTCCTCATAGACATTGCCATTAGCCAACAGGTTCGCCGTTCCCGCAAGGATCTGGCGACATGTTGGATAGATTACAAGAAGGCCTATGACTCGGTGCCACATACGTGGCTCATGAGGGTGCTGGAGTTGTATAAAATTGATACAACTCTGCGCGCCTTCTTGACGTCATGTATGGGGCAGTGGAGGACGGTCCTTCACTATCCAGGATGTCGACAGATTCAGGAAAACAGCGAACCTATAAGGATCGAGCGCGGAATATTTCAGGGCGACAGTCTGAGTCCTCTGTGGTTTTGTTTAGCCCTGAACCCTCTCAGTACACTGCTGGAGGGTTCAGGCCTGGGCTATCGGTTGAGGAGAGGTGGTCAGGTCATATCACACCTCCTTTACATGGATGACCTGAAGCTCTTTGCCCCCAACAACTTGCAACTGATGAAGCTACTGAAGGTAACGGAAACCTTCAGTGACGCCATCAGGATGGAATTTGGTGTGGACAAATGTGCAGTCATGCATGTAAAGCGAGGGGAGATTATGGAGTCTGTGGGAATACAACTCTCGGACTCCATACACCTTAGATCCCTTTCCTCAACTGAGACTTACAAGTATTTGGGTATGTCGGAAGCACTAGGCATCAATGTTACTGACGTGAAACAGTCGTTGAAGGAACGCTTCTTTGGCCGCCTGAAAAAAGTACTAAATAGTCTTTTATCAGGCGGGAACAAGGTGCGCGCCTTCAACGGCTGGGTCATGCCGGTCTTGATGTACTCTTTCGGCATACTCAAATGGACTCAGACAGAACTTGACGCCCTGGATAGGAGAGTCCGCACATTGCTTACCGCAAATCGTATGCATCACCCACGGTCATCGGTTATGAGACTGTATATCCCTCGGAAGAGCGGGGGTCGTGGCTTTTTAAATGCTAAGACCCTGCACAACCGCGAGGTATGCAGTCTTAGGGAATACTTCCAGGCCGCTGACGTGGGTATGCATCGAGATGTGGTAGCAGTGGACAAGGGCCTTACCCCGCTCTCCTTGGCTAACGAGAACTGGCGCAAACCTATAGTATTAGATACTAATGACCGCATGGAGGTATGGCAGAGCAAGGAGCTTCACGGACGCTTCTACCGGGTCCTACATGGGCCCGATGTAGATTTTTTGGCGTCCGTGGCCTGGTTGCGTTTTGGTGACCTTTTTGGGGAAACCGAAGGTTTTGTCTTTGCGATTATGGACGAAGTTATGATGACGAACAACTACCGGAAATATATTGTGAAGGACGGCACGGTTGACATTTGTCGGGCATGTCACCGGCCGGGGGAATCAATCAGACACATTATTTCCGGTTGTTCTAGTCTGGCTAACGGAGACTATTTGCATAGACACAACCTTGTAGCCAGGATTATCCACCAGCAACTTGCTCTCAAATACAATCTTGTGGAATCAGAAGTGCCTTACTATAAGTATGTGCCCGACCCAGTTCTCGAAAATGGCAATGTCACGTTGTATTGGGATCGGTCTATCATCACTGACAGGACTGTTGTTGCTAATAAGCCTGACATAGTGGTGATAGACCGACTAGAGCGTCGCGCAATGATTGTTGATATTGCGGTCCCCCATGACGAGAACCTCGTGAAGGCGGAGAGAGATAAGAAAAGTAAGTATCTTGATCTGGCTCGCGAGGTTGTTGACATGTGGGATGTGAATAAAGCAGTCATTGTGCCGATAGTCGTGACGGCCAATGGTATAATAGCCAAGAGCCTCGACGAACATCTGAGGAGGCTCTCGTTGGGCAGCTGGATCAAGGGCTTGATCCAGAAAGCGGTACTCCTGGACACGGCTCGTATTGTTAGGAGGTTCCTCTCTCAGGAGCCCTGACCACCGGTAGCTTGGACCCTGTTCCCGATACCGGTGGGCTACTATTTTTGTATTTTTAAATGTTTTTTTATTTTATTTTTTATAGAATGATATTTAAAAATGTAAAAATATGTAAATATAATAAATAAAAGTAATAATGTTAACCTTTTTTTTTTTTTTTTGTTTTTGCGTGGAGAAATGCTCATGCATACTGCACTACCACGGGGAGATAGTGCAGTTATGTGGGACTCTAACCCACTAAAACTCCACGGTGTCCTCCAGTGCCGCTTATGGCGGGAACACGGGCACGCGTTAGCACTCTCCGCGAACCCGCCGCGGCTGTCCGTCACCGGACCCTCCTCGGGGGAGTACCCCCCATCGACGGCGCACCAGAACACACTGTACGCCGTGACCACCCCAGGGACCAATTCAGCACATGGGTGCCAGACGACCCCGTGTATGGCACCCTTGGTCCCACTGTGACGGGTCGAGGTCAATGGCCCCGCCACCTACCATTTTGCGGCCGCAGGGGATAGGGAGCGCGGCTAACGCTATACCGACACTCCTCTTCCCCTGCGGCCCCACCGCGTCCGCCATCAGACGGTGGCGACCCCGTCTAGGCCGCGGAAGGTAGGGAGAGCGGCGCACCGCAATACCGGCACTCCTCTCCCGCCGCGGCCTCCAACCCTCAGCCGCGATATCGTATGGGACCTGGGAATCTCCATAAGACATCGCGGCCCGCCTCAGTTGCGATGTCGCCTGTTACCAAGCGGCACCGCAACCTACTAGTTGGCCGCTACGTCGTCGGCTTAATCGGCAAAAGCCCTGACGAGCGGCCCCTCCTCGGGTTCCTCTTCGCTTCACCGTGGGTGACCAAGCCACGGTTACTGAGCCCCCCCGCCTCGACAAAGCGGGAACCCACCGGGGGGGAATAATGTTAACCTGGTGCATCAAAATATTCAAGGATTTATGAACAAAGATTTAGAAGTAGAATTATTTATGAATTTTAACAATATTGATATTCTTTGTATAACTGAACATTGGCTTAAAAGCCACCAGTTATTGTTCAATTTTAATAATCACCAGGTTAGTAGTTCGTTCAGCAGAGTTAATGCTATACATGGTGGCTCATTGATTTTAGTAAGTAACCAGCTTAAATTCAAGGACCGTAAGGACATTGTGAGCCTATCTGTTGAGCGGACCGTTGAAATAGCTTGTATAGAATTGGAGCAGTTTATTGTATTAAGTGTGTACAGGCCCTCTTCAGGATTGTATGACTGCTTTGAAAAGGTAATGGATGAAGTGTTACACAAGATTTGTGACTCGAGTAAATCCATTATCATTTGAGGTGATTTTAACGTTAATTTATTAGAAAACTCGGGTTCTTGTAGTAAAATAATAAGTCTGTTTCAGTCCTACAATCTTGTAAACCTATTTTTGGAGCCCACAAGAATAACCCCTACTAGTGCCACATGCTTAGATAATATTTATACTAGTGTTATACCAGTCCACAGAGAAATTATAAATTTGCTAGATTCTGATCATAGCGGGCAGAGGATTACTATACCTAACCAAATCAACAAAGTGGCTAAAAAGGATATCACTGTTAACACCAAAACTGCAAGTCGCTTGGCAGCTTTTAAAGGTAAACTCATTAATAAATTACCAATTTGTCAATTCATGCTGATCCTAATCATCTATATGATGAGTTTTTTAGTATATACTGTAAACAATTTAATTCCACATTTATTCCCAAAACTATCTCCGTTAATAGTAACGCATCATTCAGTGATTGGGCTATTCATAAAAGTAGAACACGGCTTTATGAGCTGTACGATGAAAGGACTCATGTAAACACTGCTGAATTTAATTTGTATGTTAGAAATTATTCAAAATTATTTAAAAAAGTTTGTTGGTTGGCCAAGTCGCGTTATTTGAGTTCTAAGATTAAAAATAGTAGTAATGTTATTAAAACTACTTGGAATATTATTAATAGTGAAACGGGGAGATCTGGTAACCGAAATGTTGACTACAGCCTGTCTATTAATGACAGCATCATAAAATTAGACTCACAAGTCGCAGTGGCCTTTGAAAATTTCTTTTCAGATGTTCCCATTTCAACTACTAAATCCCTAAACTCATCACCTTCTGTTGCTGAGACTTTGCTAAAAGAAAATGTTAATGTTTGCGATTCGGAATTTATTTTTGAACATATTACTTGTAGAGACATAATTAAAACCTTTCACACTTTAAATGTTAAAAAGACTGCAGATCTATGGGGTCATTCTGTAGAAGTTGCTAGGTCTATTATTGACATTGTTGCACCTAGTTTAGCTATTATCTTTAATAATTGTATCGACTGTGGGGAGTTTCCTGACCTAATGAAAAATAGTAAAATAATACCTTTGTTTAAATCAGGTAGTACATCAGACCCTACAAATTACAGACCTATTTCAGTACTACCTACGTTTAGTAAAATATTTGAGAAATTAATGTTAGAGCAATTGCAAAGATTTTTTAATAAACATAAATTACATAGCAAACAGTTTGGTTTTACAAGGGGTCGTTCAACTACTGATGCCGGTGTTGAGCTGCTAGGACATATTTATAATGCATGGAAAGATAGGTGCGATGCCTTGGGAATCTTTTGTGATTTGTCCAAGGCATTTGATTGTGTTCTTCATGAAACGCTAATCAGGAAACTCCGCCACTACGGGATCCGGGACAGCGCTCTGGATCTTCTTACTTCATACTTGAGTAATAGGATTCAGAGCGTTGACGTTAATGGAAAAAGATCTCCCGGATCCATAGTAACAATGGGAGTCCCGCAAGGCTCAATTCTTGGTCCTTTCTTGTTTTTTATTTATATTAATGACTTGCCTTACCTCATAAAGGATAACCATGATATAGTGTTGTTTGCAGATGATACTTCACTTTTGTTTAAACTTAAACGTCAGCAGCTGGTTACTGACGATGTAAATAGCGCGATCTCAAAAGTAGTTCACTGGTTCAATGTTAACAATTTACTTCTTAATGAAAAAAAAACCAAATGCATTAAGTTTACCCTGCCTCATGTCAGGCAGGTAAAAACTGATGTGTTGATAAAGGGCGAAGAATTGAATCCTGAAAATAGCACAGTATTCTTAGGCTTAACCTTGGATGCTAAGCTTCAGTGGGCCCACATATAGATAAATTGTCAAAAAAACTAAGCTCCGCAGCATATGCTGTTAGAAAAATCGTAATTTAACTGATATAAAGACAGCCCGTTTAGTGTACTTTAGCTATATTCATAGTGTAATGTCGTACGGTATTCTGTTGTGGAGAAACGCCGCCGATATCCAGACTATCTTTGTATTGCAGAAAAGAGCTGTTCGTTCAATTTATAAATTAACCCCGAGACACACTCTCAGAGAGAAATTTAAGGAGATTAATGTAATAACTGTGCCTTCTCAGTATATTTATGAAAATCTTTTGTATGCCCATAAAAATATAAAATTGTTTAAAAAAATACAGTGATATCCATAACATAAATACTAGGAACAAACACAAATTTGTAGTACCAACTTCTTGAGCCTTGTTGGCTCAAGAAAATAGGTGGCTCGTTTAGATGTCAATGTGTGCGCTTTTATAATAAGCTTCCAAGCCACGTAAAAGTTCTAAGTCTTAATAAATTCAAATCATTCATAAAACGTAAGTTGTGCCAGAAAGTGTTTTATACCATCAAAGATTACGTTGAGGACAAAAAGGCTAGGGATTGAGCTGCTCCAATTAAAAATAAATTTTGATTTTTTATATTTTCCACCGTGAATTTTGTTTTATTGTTTTTTTTTTGGTTTTCTTGCAATGACAAGAATATTTACTTTTTAAAGTTTACCGAGGGTAGGTAAATAAAATAGCGTTGGTATGGTTCTTAACACAATGATTTATTAACTGAATGTCTTAGCTTATATATACATTTTGGGTATCACTGGAGGTACCTACATTTTCATGTGTGCCAAAATATCGCTCAACCAATTACGAGCAAGCTCACTCGCCTGCTGATCCCTAGAACCTCGGTAGCGCGATACGTAAATACCGCGCGACTGGCACGGGCGCCTCAGTGTCCGATGCGCGCTTCGCGTGCGGTGGTGTCGTCGATGCTTGTAGGTTAGCTGGTACAGTGCTCCCCTCCAGCGAAGCGTACTGGATGATTTGAGAATCTTCCTGACCTCGTAATGTAGGGTGCATCATGAATGACGTCGGCGGCAGGCTCGGAGTCCAACAGGAATGCAGGTTTTAGTCGATCCATGGAGATAGTCTTTGGTTTTGCATTAACAAGTATTGTGTATGCCTTGTCGTTGCGTTCGATCACTCGATGCGGGCCGTTGTATGTGGGTGTGAGCGGCTTGCGTACTGCGTCATCACGCACAAACACATGGGTGCACGTTCGTAGGTGTCGAGGAACGTATGTTGTCCGTCGGTCTATGTTGATGTGTGCGGCGTATAGTTTTTTCATTGCACTTGCTATGATGTCTTCATAATGCGACTTTGTTTCGTCCGTTATCTTCACGCCTATCATCTCACCGGGTAGTCGCAGTGTTTGGCCATACAATGCTTCCGCTGCAGAGACATCTGTGTCGTTTTTTATTGTTGCACGTAAACCCAGCATGACGGTAGGTAACTCGTATGTCCAGTTTGAATTTTGTAAACGAGCCGTTAGTGCAGTTTTCATTGAGCGATGCCAACGTTCTATCATTCCGTTTGCTTGAGGATGGTAGGCAGTGGTACGTGTGCGCTCGATGCCTAATCGCTTCATGAGACTTTTGAATAACTCAGATTCGAATTGACGTCCTTGGTCGCTGGTCAATTTTTCTGGGCATCCAAATCGAGCTATCCAACCCTCGTACAGAGCACGGGCGACTGTTTCGGCAGTGATGTCAGCCACTGGGTATGCTTCGGGCCATCTGGTTGCTCTGTCGATGACTGTTACACAGTATCGTTTCCCATCTGATATTGGTAGTGGTCCAACGATGTCAATGTGGATGTGAGACAGACGGTCGGTGCGTGGAAAAGTTTCGAGTGGCGAAACAGTGTGGCGCTGTGTCTTACTTTGTTGACATGCGATGCAACTTCGTGTCCAATTGCTGACGTCGGTATTCATACTCGGCCAAAAGAATCGTTTTGTTATCAGGTGGCGGGTGGCGCGTATGCCGGGATGACTCATCGCATGGATTGTTGAAAACACGATTCGTCGCAGTTGTGGCGGTATGTAGGGTCGGTTGCTGCCTGTTGACGTTTCGCACAGTATTTTGTGTTTTGAGTTGCTTGGTTTGATGCGGTGAAATTGCAAGTTGTTGTTTCGCATTACATTTTTGATTTCATCGTCATCTTGTTGTTGACGCGCTAACTCGTCGTAGTCGATCGGTGATGGTGTCGTTATTGTTTCGATTCTAGACAGGGCGTCAGCGACGACGTTTTCTTTGCCTTCAATATGTAGTATCTTCGTCGTAAATTGGCTAATGTAGTGAAGATATCTTGTCCGCAGTTGTGTTTCCGTCTTGCTGTTATCTCTCGTGTGCGCAAACGTCAGAGGTTTGTGGTCGGTATATACAGTTATTTCTTTACCCTCGAACATTTTTCGGAAATGACGAATCGCTAGGTAGATGGCTAACAATTCCCGATCAAAGGTACTGTATTTTCTTTGAGCGTCGGTTAGTTTTTTTGAATAAAAACCGAGAGGCTGCCATCTTCCGTGAATGTACTGCTGAAGGGCTGCGCCGACGCACGTGTTGGATGCATCACACATGAGTGAGATGGATGCATGTGTAGACGGATGTGTAAGCATAACAGCGTTTCGTATACTGGCTTTGCTTGCTTCGAAGGCTTCTTTTTCATCGGGCGTTAGCTGGATTGGTGTCTTGTCGTTTTTTTTCGAAGTGCGTAGGTACTTGAATAATTTTTCTTGTGTGTGCGCTGCGCGTGGAATACTTTCTTTGTAGAAATTAATGATGCCTAGGAAGCGACGTAGTTCTTGTACTGTTGTCGGCTCTGGAAATGTTGTTATAGTTTTGACACGTTCTTCAATTGGTTTTATTCCGGCCGATGATACGTCGTAGCCTAGGAACTCGAGCGTTTCTTTTCCAAAAACGCACTTGGACACGTTTATTCGCATTCCATGCATATGTAGCCTTTTGAAAACTTCTTCTAAGTGTAGTCGGTGCTGAGTTGGATCGGCAGACGCCAGAAGGATATCGTCGACGAACGGGAACACGAAGTCTAGGTCACCCGGTATATTATTCATGTGTCGTTGAAATGTTTGCGTTACGTAATCCGAAGCACATTCGTGGGAATTCGAACAGCCCGAATGGAGTGATTACTGCAGTCTTCTCAATATCTTCTTGTCGAATACGCAGTTGGTTATAAGCTTTGCGTAGATCGATTTTTGTGAATACCGTCATTCCTTGTAATCTATAAGTGAAGTCACGCAGGCGAGGTATCGGGTAGCGGTCGGGCTTCGTCACGGCGTTTAGTTTTCTATAATCACCGCATGGTCTCAGTTCACCATTCTTCTTCTGGACTAGGTGTAGAGGACTGGCCCATGGTGATTTGCTGGGTCGACATATACCTTGCTCAAGCATTAACTGGAACGTGTCTTTTGCGGCTTGATACTTGTGTGGCGGTAACGGGCGAGCTCTGCAGTACACGGGCGGTCCACGTGTCACGATGTAATGCTCCACGTCGCTAGCATCTGTGTTACTGAAGTTGGCGGATGTGATGTCGTTGTATTTCTTTAGCAGGTCGTAGTACGGATCGTTCACGTTGAGTGTGAGTACCGTTGGGGTTGATGTGCTGCTTGACAGACAACCGTTGATTGATAAGCCTGTCTTCTTGTCAATAAGTTTCTGGGCTCGTAGGTCAACTAAAAGGTTGTGGTATTGCAGGAAGTCGGCACCGATGATTGGCCTCTTCACGTCCGCAACGGTGAATTTCCATTTAAATGGTCGACGTAAACCAAGGTTGAGGTCCAAGTTGCGCTCGCCGTACGTACGTATGGGTGTTCCGTTCGCTGCGTACAGTAGTATATCACATGACGGCGATGCTGTTTTGCAGGGCGGTACAACCGACACGTTTGCTCCCGTGTCGATCAGGAAGCGCAGCTTGTTGGCGGAGTCGTAGATGTATAGACGGTAGGTGGTTATGCTGTCGATCTCGGCTCCCGTCGCTGCCAAGACCTCCGTTAGTTTTCCTGTTGCTTGCCATAATTACACGGTGATCTGCAGTTACGTGCGCGCTCGCCGAATCGTTTGTGAAAATAACAAGCGCTGTCTGTTGTGCGGTCGTATTTATGCCCGCCGCGGCTGTTCGAACGAGTGCGTGAGTGCGACCGTGAGCGAATGAAACGGCGGGAACGGTGAGATGCGTGCGCCGCTGTCTTCGACTGTTGTACTTTTAGCTCGGCGATCTCCCTTGTTAGCTGCATAACGACGTCTCGCAGATCTTGTTGTCCGTGCGTTGACCGTTCTCGATCGTGTGTCGCCGATCTTGATGCCCTGGAATGATCTAGACAGGTGCAGGAACATACAGAGCGTGACTCGGTTGTTTGGTCGTGCATTTTATCGGCCATTGCAGCGAGAACGTCGAGGGACGTCTGTTCACTAACCGCCAGCACTGCACGCGTAGATGCGGGTAGGTGACGCATCCACAACACCTGGAGCGTTTTATCTGGCATTTTTTCGCGCGCAGGTTCTCTCATACGCCTGAGGAGCTGTGATGGCTTTTGATCCCCAAGTTCCATCTCGTTGAGGAGCTTTTGCAGCTGCTGGGTTTCCGATTCTTCGTACACGGAAAGTAACCTTTTCTTGGCTTCCTCGTACCTGCCTGTGCGAGATTTGGACATGACAATGTCACTGATTTGTTCAACATCCGCTTTTTCGAGATGGGCCACCAACAAGCTGAATTTTGCCTCCTCGCTGGGCTTCTGTGGGTTGACGACAGTTTCAAATTGACCAAACCATAATGTTGGTTGGTCACGCCAAAACGTAGGAATACGGGCTTTGACGGAGATGGTTTCGATCTCTTCGGAATCCATGATAATGGCTTGAGAACGTTGGTCGGAATCACGTCGGGGTCACCAATTTACCGAGGGTAGGTAAATAAAATAGCGTTGGTATGGTTCTTAACACAATGATTTATTAACTGAATGTCTTAGCCTATATATACATTTTGGGTATCACTGGAGGTACCTACATTTTCATGTGTGCCAAAATATCGCTCAACCAATTACGAGCAAGCTCACTCGCCTGCTGATCCCTAGAACCTCGGTAGCGCGATACGTAAATACCGCGCGACTGGCACGGGCGCCTCAGTGTCCGATGCGCGCTTCGCGTGCGGTGGTGTCGTCGATGCTTGTAGGTTAGCTGGTACAAAAGTATTATATTATTTTATTTTAATTATTGTGAATGTGAAGACTATGTGAACATTTTTTTTTTGTTTTTATTTTAATTTATCTTAGTTTTTAATCGTGGTCTGGCAGTTTGAGTAGTTTTGCGGCCTACCCTTCCTTTCTTTGGTATTGTTCGTCGAATCGTTGAGCTCCTTAAATTCTGTGTTGAGCTGCTCGGTTATTGACAAATGCGTGCACTGATTGGACAGGTCCACTCAATCTGGCTGGTTCTTTCCTCAAAAGACCATTTCAGACATCAATCTACATGGTCTTCACATGATCTAACCAAGATTTTTGTCTGGATTTTAAAAGAGACTGTGACCTCTTAGTTTGTTTCGGCCTTTCTTCTCAGAGTAGTCAGATAGGAAACGCCGACCTCATCTAGTTTTAAAAATATGATCTACATGTAAAAGTGTTTGTACAAACCAACTTACAGAAATAAAATCATTTATAATTTATAAATTTTTTTCACTTATTATTACAAGCATCGAGAGTAATAAAAAAAACGGATTATAAGACTTTTTTTGTATTTTTTTACACCTAAAAGATATGGAATTCAAAGTTCAATATTGATCAAAGTAACCCGGTCTACTGTGCTCAATTTGTATCAAGCGCAAGTTAGATCATGCATGGAGTACTGCTCTCATCTCTGGGACGGATCTGCCAAATACCAGCCGGATACACTTGAGACGATCGAAAAACGGGCCAAGAGGCTTATCGGCAATAAGATACTGGTCGAGTCTAGGCTCCAGAGCCTTTAAAATCGGCGCCGAGTTGCCAGCCTGTCGGTTTTTTATCGGTTACATTTCGGGGAGTCTGCGTTGGAATTGCATGAACTGATTCCTCCTAGCCCGTTCCATCATCGGACGACAAGACGTTCGGCGATGCGTCATGGGTACATGGTGGACATCCCACCCATAACGTTTTGGGAATACTTTTATTATGCGCACAGGAAAAGAGTGGAATTCCCTGCCAGATTCTGAATTTTCTGATAGCTACAACCTGGGAGTCTTTAAGTGAAGAGTGAATAGGTTTCTTCTAGGCAAGCGTGCTTCATCGTCGACCACGTCATCGCTCACCATCAGGTGAGATAGTGGTCAAGCGCAAGCTTATCATAAGTAAAAAAAAGGCTTATGTCCAGCAGTGGACGTCTTTCGGCTGATATGATGATGATGATGATGACCATCGCCTTCTATGATATCGAATCACACTTGTCTAAAGCCTCTTGTCTGTTTCTACTTTATTAGCTGATGTATCAGTGTAAAAGCAGATATGTAGTTACACATGGTATAGGTTTGGTTTTTATTAGCTCCAAAATTAAAAAAATATTAAAACACAATTTTACACTTTAATTGTAAAACAAAATAATCATAAATCCCCTCCTTATTATTCTTCAGTTTCTGTACGACATACGTCAGGATAATCTGGATCCTTCTCACAGATAAATGGGGCTGGTCTGTCACACCACAAGTCATATAGTTGAGCCGTGCGATATATCGCACCGCAGTTTTCACCAGGTGGCGAATTGTTTGGTTCTCCTGCCACAAATTTACTGTACCCTGCTTCTGCAAGCGATTGGCCTGGAATGGGAAACATTGTGATGAGAGAGAATGTTATATACATACAAAAAGAATTGCCATCACTGAACAATTGATAGTCATCATCATTATAGCCGAAAGACGTCCACTACTGCACATAGGGCTCTCACAAGTGTCGCCACAATCCGCCACATAGACCGGTCCCATGCGACTCGCATCCAGCGGATTCCAGCAACCTATATGATAGTAATTATCAAGCAATTTACTATTAGCGTTATTCATAAAATTTTTCGTTCTTCTTTCGTGTCATGACTCAAACTATAGTCTCTAAGTTTTCGTTGATGGCAGTGATTAATCTATACTATTTTCATATAATCTATACTAATATTATAAAGCTTAAGACAAACAAACAAACTCTTAAGCTCAGGAACTACTAGTTGGAATTGAAAAATTATTTTTGTGTTGGATAGTCCATTTATCGAGGAAGGTTATAGGCTATATAAAATCACGCTATGGTCAATAGGAATAGAGCATAAATTAAAAATGTTGCAAAAACGGGCAACCACTGCGGAAGCGGTTAATGTTACGCAACATTCATGTTTGTAGGGTAGGGTAGGTTGGTAGCCAGTTGACGGGAGCGAAGACGCGTGGGACAGCTATTCATTATTATGAAACCGATTTTATTATTTCCTATATTAAAAGCATGAAACTTTACAGTGTTGTTATTCTATTCTTCCCTAGTAGCCGTCACTTCATTGTCATTTTCATCTTCCCAACTAGTTAGATAATATAATCTTTTTGCTTTTTTGTGTGTCTGTGTCTCCTTCAGTCTTCAAAATATGTTTTGTTACTATACCTCATGATCATCATCAGCCTTTTAACGTTTCCCTTACCAGGATACAGGCCTCTCTCCTCCTCTCTTTGAGAGAGGGAACGAGCTTAATCGACCACGCGGGCCCAGTGCGGTTTGGTGGCAGTCACTGTCTTCAAATTTCTGGTTTTAGAACCTTCCTTTTCCGATTTCCTCACGATGGTTTCCTTCACCGATTTTAGAGTAGTGGTGATGAATTGATTTACACAAAACCACTAACTGTAGCTAGTATTGAAGAAAGCAATAAATTATTACCATGAACCGTCCTAAAGTCCCAAAGCTCGCCCCAATTATGAAACCCGATGAAAGCAACATCTTTCCAGAAAGTTCCCTGCATAAGTACTCCAGGATTCTTAGCAAAGAGTTCTCTTAGTACTGTGGCTTCAGTTTCACTGTTTATAATAGCAAGATGGCCGCCTTCAGCGGAACAAGTGAAGAAGGCTCGGGAAAAGTTTCGTGCTATTGTGTGGAATTTGTAGCAACTGTTAGTTCTTGTATCCAAGCGGTATCCTGTAAAGAAAATTTAGATTATGCTTCAGTATAATGATGAAAAATCCTGCTCCGAAATTCAAATGACTCTTTTGGTTAACAAACTTTCTTAAGCATGACGCAGTCAAACAATCATTAGTTTGTAAGAATTTTGAATGTACGTATAGCTGATGACCTACGGGCGAGATTTAAATTTGTGCGTACAGCTAAGAAGTGAAATTCCCTGGTGAAGTTTCCTGATAGCTACAACCTTGGCGTATTTAAGACAAGAGTGAATAGGTTACTTCAAGGCAAGCATGCTTCATCGTCGACCACATCATCGCTTACCACCAGGTGAGATAGTGGTCAAACGAGAGCCTTTCGATAATAAAATCTTACTACTATTATAAACTTGAAAGTTAGTGAGGATGGATGGATGTTTGTTAAACTTTTACGCAAAAGCTACTGAACGGATTTTGATGAAACTACAGAAATATAGCATAAGCATCAATATAACACATCACAACACATCATCACATCATCAGCCTATTAATGTTCCCACTGCTGGGACACAGGCCTCCTCTCTGTGAGAGGGAATGGGGCCTTATACACCACGCGGGCCCAGTGCGGGTTGGTGGATGTCACACGTCTTCGTTTTTTTTTTTTTTTTTTGTTTTCTAGGACATGCCGGTTTCCTCACGATGTTTTCCTTCACCGTTTTGAGAGCAGTGGTATTGAAATAATTTACACAAAGTAAAGCGCCTGCCCGGGCTCGAACCCACGACCTACAACTTGTAAGTCACGGCCGATACCACAATATAACACATAGGCTAAATTAATAAAAATATTGGGAAAATTACAAAGGCAACGTGGGCGGCGCCGAGGGCGGCAGCAAGTCGTTAATAAATTAAATAAATAATAAATCTGAAGGTTAACCTGTTAGCCCAAAACTACCCGCATATTTACCTGGATCAACAGTGCCGCACTCGTTGACTCTACTTTTAGAGGCCCCGGAGCGGTAACAAATATAAGGAAAAGTTTCTTCACAGGAAACATCGGCCAAGTCTCCATTGTTGTTCAAAGTCAGACAACTTTCTTTGTTTTCCTTATTATTTGGTTCATTTGGTGCCCAAGTTTGAGGAATTTTGGAAAGCGGAACACCTGCAATTTTTTATCTGCATTATTATTCAAAAAATATTATTGTAATTCAGGCCATAAATTAGGATGCCTAATAAACGCAGAAACGCACATTGCACCACTTCCATAAATTAACTTTAAGACAATTAAGGGCTGAGAAAATCTAATTCAGCCTTAGGTCAATGTTTGTTCCAACAAGACCCATGCTCAACTCCAACTTGAAAACTCAGATCGACAGTTTAAAGATTGTTATAAATTGATATTAACGTGCTCTATTTGAGAACATATATTATTATGTAAAGCTGAAAAATCATGTAACTACTCAGCCTAGTACGTAAAAGTAAAAAAATATCAAGCCGTAACTGTTAATTTCGAGTTCGAGTTGATACCTTGCGTTTGTTGTTGCAGTGCACACACGCTAACACAAACAGTACTGCAATTAAACTCATTTTAGTACTGACAAATCTTCGGTAATACCTACGTTTGACAAAAAACACAAAAACAAATAAAAGAAAAAGAACGGGATAGAAAGCAGATGCTCGTCGTAACTCCGACAAGAACGCTCCTATTCAGAATGATGTTGTGCCATAACCACAGCACGGCGCTGATTTTCAGTGGTATGTTGTTTTATTTTTACTTTTTATTATTATTGTTTAGTCGTTTTGTTTTATGTTTGTACTGTGTGCTCTGGCTTGTGTCTTTCTTTCTTTTCTTAAGCCTCTTATATACTAGCACTACACTAGGCAAAATTTAAAGCGCAACAGGACGATTCAAAAGTTCGGCAACATTGCACAAAAACGCACGATTACGTTGCCAGGAAAGGGAACCCCAATAAACAGTAAATGTATGCGAGGACATTTTTTAATAATATAATATATCTGGCCGTTTCATCTCAAAATTTCAGTCTGACTTATGAACTAACCTTCAACAGTTTGATAAGCTCCTTGTGCAAAAGTGGCATGAATCCCAGTAAAGACTTCATAATATGTCGACTCTTCATTTCCTGTTGCACTACAATTTATCATGTTAGTCATTTCAGTCTTCATACTGAGTGTTGTTGGGGAAGCGAGAACAGCACCTGATGACAAAATAAAAGCACATTAGTTAAAACTGGCTTGTAGGGGATAATACCTAGATAAATGGGGATTAGAGATGGACTCTCATTATCCTCATCATCATTTCAGTCGAAAGACGTCGACTGCTATAATAGCTCACGCACACTCAAAAACTCGTATACCTACACTTGTGTATGTGGGTAGATTTGAGGGTTAGCGGATAGGAATCAGCAGCCATTCAGTGTTTATTTTTTAATCAATATAGTAAGTATAAAGGTCTGCCTGACTGTTAATAATTCCCAGCACTTAAATAGATCAGAGGTTCGAAAACGAAAAGGCAGTCCAGCTCCAACCTTGAGAATGGCTCTGTGTGCCCTCAACACCTCCATAAGGTACCCTCTTCCTGACCCAAAAGGTTATGCAGTAGTTGACATGTGACTGACAGAGAGCAAAGTACGCCATTTTTGTAGTTTTAAGATTCGCTACATGCCTTAATATGTTGAATATATATATTAGTCTACGAATCCTAGTAACGCGAATGTCGATGTGTGGTTTAAAAGTTATTGTCTTTTCCATATATACTCCAAGATATCTAATGGTATACGTTCTCTATAGGGGTGGGCAGAGGCAAGGTGAAGTGTCCAGGTCGGTACAGGTATGAGGTCGGTACATTGAGAGTTGCTGGTGGAAGAAGATTTCTCCTAGTCGCAAAGGCAATATATTTAGTTTTTGGTAGGTTTAATGTCAACACATTATTTTTCAATTTCAAGATTAATGTCAAAGGCCTTGGCCAAGTCTAGGAACACCGTAAGACACTTATTTTTATTGTCAAGATTAGTGACAATCTGGTTAGTGAGTTCATGTACAGCGTCATCGGTCGACCTGCCAGAACGAAAGCCAAACTGGACTGGTAAAAGGAGGCTGTTAGTCACAAGGAAGTTCATGAGGCGTTTATTGATCAGTCTTTCCAAGATCTTGGACAAAGTAGGAAGGATCGATATTGGCCTATAAATATTAATGGAGTCCTTATACCAACAATTTTTCTACCAGTGTCTGTCCAACACCAGTGAAGTATTTTTTGGCGTCATCAACACTGTTTTTGGGATTATCAGTTTTGATCAGGGCCGAGGAATAGTCTGCTTTTTGTTTGAGCTACATACATTTCTTACAACTCTCCACAACTTTTTAGTGTTACTTTTTAATTTTAAATTTCCTGTCTCTCATACAATCTTTTCTGCTTCTTTAGCAAAGCATTGCAGAAGGTCCTATATCTTTTGTATGTTAACTCAATTGCTTCATCAGTGAGATTTTGATATGATTGAGTTTTTTTTACGTTTTTTGTACAGGTTGTCTCTATTACGCATGTATCGCAATAAACCAGTCGTAATCCACGGTTTGTTTATTATTTTCCTATTAGACACTCTGACTACATGATAATTATTCTGTATGGCCTTGCCTAGGGAAAAAATGAGCTGATCGGTGGCAGCGTTGGCATCACTACACTCAAGTATCGGTACAAAATTAATTTCATTAATCATCAGCCTTTTTTAATGTTCCCACTGCTGGGACACAGGCCTCTTCTCTGAGAGGAAAGATTTCATTAATAGCATCATCTAATTCTGGATAGTTATTTCGTTTCAACGTGTGGTAAAGTTATGTATCCCGGTTGAAAGTAATGCCACCACTTTCATGATCAGTGATAGATGATTCCGCGATGAATCAGGTGGCTTCCAATCAGAGTTAAGTTTTAAAAGACAATTAGCATCGATGAAAGGTGGTTACTCAACTATTACTTTGTAGCTGTTTTTGTGATAGGTGACAACACCTTCATTATGAGTTTTAAGAGAAGCAGGAATTAATTGGGTAGACTGAAGCCTGCACTCTTTAAAGATAAGGATATCACAATCGACACTCGTTCGTGCCAGTAATGTATTAAAATTAGGCATGTTACATTTTATGCTCCTAATGTTTTGTGATAGAATTTTAAGTGTATTATAACTTGTTGGTATAACGGTTTTTACGAGTATATCATCAATATCGCATGTCATAGATTTGGCCACCACAACTCTGTCGAATGGAATCAATCCCTGTATTATCGAATTTTAATAAAATATGTCTGTAAGGATGTCTTGAGCGAATTGGGGTATACAAAAGATGCATCGGACTGTGCACAAGAGATTAGAGAGAGACGGTAACAGTGTATAATATTGACAGTGTTATAATATGTAGATCTGAAAGTTAGGTGAATATTTGTAATGAAGGTGAGTGTACATCCAATAAAGATAAATTAAATATGATAGCATGCACATAACTATTTTATATAACGATTGAAAGGTAAAAAAATACAACAACAAGGGAAATAGTACAAGAGAAAATCTATAACCAGTTTAGAGAAAATTTTCACGAAAGCAATCAGTCATACGACGCTTTCGTTGATAGAATGTCACCTATCTAGAGCCTCAAGTAAATATGACAGTCGACCAATCTCTGAAGTTCTTACCTTCCAGGGCACATCGCAACCGAGCATCAAACCAATTCGCCGGTACTTCGATGTGTTTCAACCATCCCTTGGCTGCTAAATTGTATTTGTAGTCACATCTGAATGATTGAGCTCCCTCTAAAAACACAAGAAAGAAAGATGTAAAATATAAAACAAATCGAACGTAAGATTCAAAGATAGTAGAGTACCTCGATGGATATAAAAGTGATGGGAAACGAACCGTCGTGTTATTAATATTCCCACTCCTGAGACACAGGCCTCTTCTCTGTTAGAGGGAATGGGCCGTACACCACGCGGGCCCAGTGCGAGTTGGTGGATGTCACATGTTTTCGAATTTTTGGTTCTAGGACATGCCGATTTCCTCACGATGTTTTTCTTCACCGTTTTGATGAAATATTTTTACACAAAGTAAAGCTCCTGCCTGGGCTCGAACCCACGACCTACAACTTGTTAGTCATGGCCGATACCACTGGGCCACCACTGCTCTCGCTGCAGAAATTAACGCTTATGATTTATATTGATAAATAGCATCGATTTTTATTATTATGTAGTTTTAATTTTTCTTGTATAACTCAAAA
Source organism: Orthosia incerta (assembly GCA_948252205.1). Lineage (NCBI taxonomy): Eukaryota > Metazoa > Arthropoda > Insecta > Lepidoptera > Noctuidae > Orthosia > Orthosia incerta. The sequence goes on along the minus strand of OX411762.1, from coordinate 23,377,062 downwards.
TATGATTTTGTCAGACTAAGTATAGGATTGCAGCGCTGCAATAAACCCGGTTAATTAACTTGAAAATCTCTTACCATTAAATTTCACGCAGAAAATTAACACAAAATATTTTAACCAAGACTTCATTTTGAGGCAGATGTGCGAGTTCTACGTTACAAATGATTAAACGATCGTTATTTATAGTAAACTCCAATGATTTATCGGGCGTGACCCGCTTAGTAAGTGGTTTCCAACTATAGTACAACACCTTTTTTAGGGTTCCGTACCCAAAGGGTAAAAATGGGACCCTAATTACTAAGACTCCGCGATCCGTCTGTCTGCCTGTCTGTCTGTATGTCTGTCTATCCGTCTGGCACCAAGCTGTATCTCATGAACCGTGATAGCTAGACAGTTGAAATTTTCAAAGATGATGTATTTCTGTTGCCGCTATAACAACAAAAAACAGAATAAAGTAAACATTTAAGAGGGGCACCGATACAACAAACGTGATTTTTTTCCAGTTTTTTGCTATAATGGTACGGAACCCTTCGGGCGCGAGTCCGACTCGAACTTGGCCGGTTTTTAATATTTTTCGTCATGTCACAAAGCATCGGAACAATAACAATAAGAAGAAAAACTATAATAATCCTTATGTCGTGGTAGTCTAGTGACTTAACCTCTTGTATGCCGGAACGCAGATCTAAGCCAGACACAATGGCTTTTTCATTGTGTCTCGCATACAAGAGGTTAAACCTCGCCAAATCCGGGCAGCACCAATGTGACTTTTTCAATTCATATGTACTCTAAGTTTATCGTGGACATAGCTGACAGTAGTGAAGGGAAACGTCGTGAGGAAACCTGGACTTACATTTAATATAACTGAAATCACCAACCCGCCTTGAGCAAACGTGGTGTTAATTTTCCTTCATTCCCTGTATGAGAAGAGGCGTTGCCTTGCAGTGCATTATAACTCACCTTGGCTGAGACCGTGCACCTGGTAGGTAATTCGTACTTAATATGCTATTGAGTAATGGCATTTTATATTTTTCAACACACTTGCTCATTAAGTGGCTCTAATTTCACCGCTATTAGGCACATAATGATACCTGTTATCAAACTGTGACTTTTTCATTGCTATTATTCACAAGTGAGTTATAGAGTTTTTATTTTAATTTCATTTGTTGAGTTGCTTTGTTCTTAAAAAAGTTTCGATACAAAAAAGATCGTGCTTAATAGTACAAATAAATTAATGTACCTATTGCTTGCTCATTTCATGCAACTTCGTAGTTAAATAGATAATTTCAACGTGTACGTGCTTAATAAATAAAACTTTCACTCAAATATAAATTTTATTTGCTCTGTAATAAAGAAAAATTGAAATTCTCTATTTTGTACGTGGCTGAAAAACTATCCACGAAAAGCCAAAAAAAAAATGAAACGTCATTCTTTTAGTCTATGGCCGATCGCCATTGTTAAATGCGCGCGCATAGGAAAACTGATTAATTTTGCCCGCCATTGAGGAAATTTTTAAAAATTCACAGCTCGTTTTTACTGTTGTAAATGATTTTTTTGTATTATTTTCTTCACAAGTGTGTTGAAAAACGTCGTATGATACACGTGTGTATTGATGATTACCGTCCTCGGCTCTCTTAAGACCCTCACCTAACGGCTCGGGTCTCAATGGCGCCTCAGCCGTAATCACCAACATTGCACACTTGTACCATAATGTACTATAATACAATCACTATCTAGGTAATCTTAAGCTACGGTGAATAATGGTTTGGTGAAAAGTAGATAGGAGGTCTTGCACAGAAGTATCTATGCAAGTAGCAGTATCGTTGAATCCGGACTACTTGGTAAGAAGTACCTGTACCACCAACGACTCGAAAACTTTGATGGAATTTCCTGATGGCGCAATGCAATTAAAATTGCATCGATATTAGTTCGTTGCATTTTCTAAGAAAATTTCAAGTGCAATTCTGTCGAATTGCATCGTGTTGAACCATGTGACCGTGCTTGCATTTTCGCTGAGTAAAACATGCTTATCGGTGTGATATACATCTAATTGCGTCGAGTCATTGGGAAACTAGCTTAGGCATAGCTTGTCAATGAAAAATATATAAATTTTATGGATGCCATCCATAGTAATACTTGTAACATCAGACTTCGCAAATTTTGAAAACCACTGACTGAGGAACATTATTTATTAGGTACATATCTACTGTTGGAAACAAATCTTATAGTGGAAAACATTGTAGTTATCGTTTATTCAAATGTAAATATTATTGATTGCAGCTAATGAGAGCTAGCTACGATAAAATGTGAACGCCGATTATCAAAACATCCTTAACATGGTGATTAATTAGTTTAATTAACAATTCCTTATCACATCTACATTGTAGACTTATTAGTAACAATGTAATAACGCTGATTCAAAGAGTAAAACGCGCATGTTAGAATAGGAAGTACGTGTGATGTCATTAAATCATGAATTTTCACTTTATAAGCACAATGGTTTGCTACAAAATACAACTAGTGATGGGCGATTACTACTAAAACTAATCGAATCAGTCGATTGTTCAGTTCAGTCGATAAAAGTCGATAACAATTGATGTCAGTCGATTGTTAACGACTAACGGCGTGTGGCGAGCGACAATGACTGACTTGGTTAATTTGTACCGCAGATCACCGATTACTATACACGTGCGTAGTGCGTAGTGTGCGTACTACGCACTATAAATAAGTAGTTACAAAAGATGGTGCGGCGGGCGTGCGCTGCGCTACGAATTAATAGATAATAGTCCGTGTGCTACTACTTACGATCGACTGCAGCTATTATGCGATTGTATCTAGTACTAGTAAGACTAAAATAAGGATTAAGTAAAAAAGTTATATTTATTAAAATTGGTTTTCCACAAGACCAACTAAAGTAAACGAATTGAAGTACTAATTAATACTTATAAACATAAATAATTGATGCAACACGGTGCAGCCGCGGCCTTACGCAGTTCACAGCAAGTTAGTAGTTTGTCGATTGTTATTCGAATAATATTGGTGAGGAACTACTAAATCGGCAATCGGATGAGCAATAGCACAATTTTCGATTCAGTCGATTGTTTTCTTTGCAACAATCGACCATCGCTTACAAACTGTCATATTTACTAAGCATCTACCGACAAATGTCGAAGTACCTACCTAAATTATTATTGTGTTGTCAAATACCTATAATTGTTTTAGTACCCACTTGAGTTCATATTGTTGTGTGTACAGGAATTAACTCAAAATTTACATTTAAGCCATAGAGTAATATATAAAAGATGATTTAAGCCACAGTGATGATATTACTTTAAAATATTACGTAATTTGGGATAAACTTTACTTAATGGACCGCTGAAGTAGATATCTGTAATTTTATGGCAGAAAGGTAGACTTTCTGCAAAGTTTTAGGTTGTGAAAACTCGAAGTTTTTTCAAAAAAAAATCCTGAAAAATCGATGTCTGTTGCGTTTTGTTTCAACCTTGCCAGCCGACAAAAGTTTTTTTTTTCATTTCTTTTGATCTTAATTCATTATTTAATAATAAATATTCTACAAATATTCTAATAGTTTAGGTTCAAAAGTCTGTCACAGATCCGAATCTGCTGAGACTAGACTGCTTGGAGTCGGGGACTCCAAGCAGTCTAGTCTGTTCGTATTTTTGCAAATTCGGTGGCGCGGAGGGAGGGCAGCCCCCGCTCGCTGTGACGTTGGGGCGTAGGGGCTGCACATCCCGCAGCGCCGGAGCTATTACGATTCGAAATAGTGCCTGTAAATGTATCTAAAAAAAAAAGGATTTGCAAGTATGTGATTTGATCAAATCCCTTAACAAAATCAAAATCCTTTTTTTTATTTTACATAGGCCTACATGGTCACTTATAAAACGTCGACAAAAGGTGCACGGTTCGGGTTAATTGTTTCCTATGGAGAAGAACCGGCAAGAAACTCCATGGTTACTCTTTTAAAAAAACTGGTTTGGTATTACAATATTTCCATGTTACAGCATTGGTACTTGGATATGGAGGGACAACGTAGGCCCGACAATAAGTCGTAAGAAATAAAATAAAAAAAGTAAAACGAGATAAAAATTTAACAAATGTTAATAAGCATCTAGAAATCTAGAAGGCCTACAATGTTCACAGATTCACAAAACAATCGGTCAAAGAATCTATACAAAGGTAAAAAAAACAAAATAAAGAAAAATATATATAGCAACAATAAATTTAACATGTGGCACAAATGTTGGTATCAGTGCTGTAACTATTCTTAGCAAAGGGCTATAAAGATGATTGAAAACCTTTGTAAAAAGTCTGATTTAAAGAGAAAAATTAGTTTGAGAATAGTAAGAGACATCCACATATTTGTGCCGTTTATGAGAGACGAGGGAAGCCGCATGCGCAGAAGGAGCTAAAGCCAAAATTTCTTCAACGTAGTCTTTGATTTTATAATATGCTTTTTTAATAAGGAAACGTTTGATGTAGTTTATGAACTCTTCATCGTTCAGTTCTATAACTGACTTTGGCAACTTGTTATAAAAGCGTATACTGTTTATAAGAAAAGACTTGCTAGTTTTCGTTAACTGTTTTAATAAAAAGATGAAATAAACAAACACAAACACATACATTTTGTTAAAAATATTCTCTAAGACCCGCTTGCACCACCTTGGGTTATCTTATCAACTCTTAGTTAGTAGTTAACATGGGCACATTATGTATACTATGACATATTTAAGTTTAACCTCGTGTTAGCAACTTACTCAAGAGTTAACTTTTTGGTGCAAGTGGGCCTAACTGATTTAGACATGTTTAGCTGGTTCTTTGGATAGATTCTGCTGGTAAATTTATTCGTTGATTGTGCTTCGTATGTAACGTATACGAAATAATTATGCGATTATTATAAGGCATGAGGCCACGCTTCTTAGTTGCCTATTGTAACATTATAATCGGCAAGCTTAAGTCATCAGGTGAAGATAAAATATCTAATCGGATGATTATAGAAGCGTGTAAAACAGCCGGTGATGCGATTTTAACCGTGTACAACCGTTGTATTGCGGAGGGCGTATTTCCTCGTATATGGCGACGCGGGTTTAAACGAATCATCCCGAAAAGTGACGACAAACCCCCGGACGACCCAAAGTCGTATTGGCCCATAACACTACTTCCATCTTTGGGAAAACTCCTGGAGCGCCTTATCGTTCCACGTTTGCTACCGGACGGACCAAAATTTCATAACAATCAATTCGGTTTCACTACTGTGTGCAAATCTACATAATATTTTATATATCTAGAAAAATCCCAATTACGTAATTGGGATTTTTCTAGATATTCTGGGGCTTTTGATAACGCATGGTGGCCAATTCTATTACTTCAAATGAAAACTCGGGGCTGCTATAGAAATATATATAATCCAGTTTACTCTTACTTTTTAAATGGTTCCGTGAAACTCAAACTCGGCCATTATTCCATGTCGAATTCTCTCACCATGGGATGTCCTCAGGGTTCGGTTAGTGGTCCGCCTTTATGGAATTTAGGCTTTGATGATTTCCTCGCGATTCCGCTTCCAAGCGGCTGTTTATTAACCGGCTACGCGGACGACGGTCTTCTGCTCATTCAATCAACTACTCGAGCTGGACTCGAGAACTTGGCTGACACTTGCCTACGATTAATATCTCAGTGGGGCGATCGAAACTGCCTGACCTTTGCTCCGCACAAAACTTTCAACTCATTTTGAAGGGTAATCTTAAATCGTGTCCTACTATTAAATTTTGTAACTTTCCCGTCAGTGCAGTCCGTGTGCTATCTTCTTTGTCTAGTGTTAGAGAGTAATTTTGCATTTATAGATCATATTAAAATAGTCGGTGAAAAAGCAAAAAAAAAACTTCTATGCCTTAACGAGAGTATCTAAATCTACGTGGGGTCTGTCTTTTTTAACATTAAAGACTATTTATGGGGCTACTTACTTGGGCTGTATGTGCTATGGGGCGCCTGTTTAGGCTGATAAGGCCACCATATATGGGGCGGGGTGGTACGATGAAAATTACTTCAAAGCCAGCGTTTAGCTTTAATATTCTTATGCAAAACATACAGCATGCTGCAATGTACTATTCCGCACGAGAGACCATGGACGCGAACTTTTTAACGCGGAGTGACCGTGAGAAAATCTCTAGATTATTTAAACCACCTATTGACGTCTGGGAGTAACTTTTATCCGAATGGCAATGTAGGTGGGATAATTCCATCAAGGGCCGACACCTCCACCAATTCTTTCCATCCGTTCGCGTGTGGCTGGCCAGGACGTGGCTGGAGGTGGATAACTGTGTTGCCCAATTTCTCACAGGGCATGGTAACTTTTAAAGTAAATTATTTTCCTTCAAGCTCGTTGCCTCGCCTTTATGTCAGTGTTCTACGTCTGACTGCGAATATGTACAATCTGCACATCACATCTTATGGGAGTGTATTCTTTGGCAGAATGAACGCAATATTATGTTGAATAATGTACAGGCTGCATCAGGAGTTGTTTACTATACGGAACTTGTGGAAATTAGAACAAATTTCCGTGCGTTCAGGCGTTTTTGCCATAGCTATTATTGGAATCAAATATAACAGCTCACAATGTTAGGACCCATTAATATTTATGCTAAATTTTATCCGTGGTGCTAGGCAACTGGGCTTATCCCTGTTGTAAACGACACTTTGTGCCTATTGGCCTTGTTTGTTCTGTCTCCTGCTTGATATGGAGGGAAGTCGACATTTATATTATTTTTTCGCCGTTATTCTTTTCTGATTAATTTCGTTGCGGGATCCAAGACAGTTAAATTCTTTCTCCGGGACTTCGTCGAGCTTCATTGCCTCGGCGCTTTTTTGGTGGTCGCCACTGTTGATTCTGGCTTTCAGGAGTTGCAGTGGTTTGGGAATAGTGCGGTGGGAATGTCCCAAAAAAAAAAAACTTGAGTCAGCTTTGGACATTTAGGCCCCTACTAGCCGCCATCAAGATTGCAAATTGTTGAATTTTGTTTATCAATCACCTATGTTCCCCGAAAGGTTAGGCCAGGTAGCTAGAACATCCACCTAGACTCCCCCCCATTCTAGGCAACCACTGAAAATCAGCGATGTGCTGTGGGTTCCTCACGGGACAGCATTATGCTGTGTGCAAGCTTTCTTGCCACAATCACGACATGCATCCGCCTGGAATCTTTTTCACCATATTTCTTTTCTGGTTTATACAAATTTTAGGTAGTAGTAAATTATTATTGTTTTATTTATTTCCCGTCTTAACTAACTTAATTTAAGTACTACTAATACTATTGGTAAGGGTTTAGCATAAGCATGTACTTATGTTGTATGTCGTTTTGTGACGATTAAACACTTTTTCTGTCTTTTAAATTCACCTTTCGCCAGAGATCCGCAAGAGAACTAGGTTAACCGACATAGCCCGAAGAATTGCCAAACCTAAATGGCAGTGGGCAGGGCACATTTCTCGTAGAACAGTTGGCCGATGGGGCAAAAAAGTACTGGAGTGGCGACCGCGAACCAAAAGACGTTGCGTCGGAAGGCCTCCCACCAGGTGGACCGATGCCCTGGTGAAGGTTGCGTGGATCCGCTGGAAGTGGGACGCACGGGACCGGTTAATGTGGCGACGCTTGAGGGAGGCCTATGTCCAGCAGTGGACGTCGGCGATATGATGATGATGATAAATAGGGGACGAGCCTATTGCCATCAACCGGCCACAAATCCAGAATCCGGGCTGCTATTAAGAAATTCGGGATGGAAAAATCTAATAACACTTTGCCCGATCCAGGATTTGAACCGACGACCTCTTGCTCAGCAGTAGCGCTTGCGAACTCTCAACCAACGAGGCAGTAAGATTTTCACGTACCATAAATTATTGTCCTCCAGTCCCCATGTTCACCCCAATCACTGAAGCTAAGGAATGCGGCATCTTTCGGGAAGTTTCCGAACATACTGTTAGCTGGATACTTTGCAAACATTTCCTTGATGACTTCAGCTTCAGTGTCATTGTTGATGATAGCAAGATGGCCGCCCTCTGCTGAACATGCGAAGAATGCGCGCGAAAACGTTCGAGGTACCGTGTGGAACTTGTAACAGCTGTTCGTTCGGTTATCGATTTTGTACTCTGGAATGAAAAACGATAAGTTAGGTTATTTATAAGTTATTACTCGTATATTATGATACTTAATCAATAAAATTTTCAGCAAAATTATCCTTGTATGTACTGAAATGTATACCGTTATGCAATTTATATTTATTTACAAGAGTAAAATATAAATATTTTTAGAAGAATTAATAATATTAATGTAACTCGATGGTTACTCTGTTGCAACATCACCTGTATCGTCCCGAAGGGCTATACAACAGTGTTTAATAAATACCCAGAAATTTTGCATATTATTTTAAAGTCACATAATTATTAGAGAAATCCTAGGAACTCTTTATTCGACTTTGGAAGCGGCCTCTTGACGCTTTGAAATCATATTGGATATTTTCTCGTCAAGCTTTTCTTGTTGATGTTGAGTGAGTGGTTGGGATTTAAATGTGTTTTAGCCGAATCCATCACATCACATCACATCACCAGCCTATTAATGTTCCCACTGCTGGGACACAGGCCTCCTCTCTGTGAGAGGGAATCCATTAGCCCAATCCATTTCTATATTATTAACATCACGTTCATCCAATCAGATTTTTTTTTTGTTAATCTTGATTTAAATTTAATCTGAATTATATTGACATTATCTGGATTTTAATTGAATTTTAATTTAATTGACATATCCTGTGTTTTGATTTGATTTAACATTTTCTATATTTTAATTTTAATTGACATAAATTGTATTTTGTTTTGTCATTTTTTTATAAATTATATTTTAATATTAATAATGATGATAACGTTGATTAACATATATCAAAGAATCTTTACTTTAATTTAACCTAACATAACCTTTATTTTAATTTAATTGAACATGTATTTTAAGGTTGATTTAAATTAAATCATTATAATGTTATGTATAAACTCAGTTTTTCCTGTTATTACAATTTTATTTTCATATGAAAGCTGTGGTTTCCTATAAATGAGTATGTATAACAAGATAGGAGTATCCACTTTTTTATTGTCTGTATAAGTTAATATTGTGTAACTCGTTGGTGATCCTTAAATAAATATATCACGTTTGCGTTACCATTAATTAAAGCAGAGGTGCCATGTTATAGGGGGCAACTCTATTGCCATCAACAGGGCACAAATCACAGAGAGGAGGTCTGTGTCCCAGCAGTGGGAACATTAATAGGCTGATGATGTGTGATGTGGGCAAAAATCCAAATTCCGGGCTGCGAGAAATCACAGATAGAACAACTCCAACAGCCCGACCCGGCTATCGAAGCCAAGACCTCATGCTCAGCAGTAGTCTATTGCCTGCTTTTCTAGCCAAACCCTTATCGATATTTGAACTAATTACCTGGTTCTGCAGTCCCATAATCGCCCATTTCTTCGGTGGAGTTCTCCGGCTTGTAGCAATAGTATGGCAATGTTCTGTTACAGCTGACGTCAGCTAAAACTCCTTTATTGTTCAATGTGAGGCAGTTCTCGTCATTGTTGATGTTGTTCGGCTCTAAGGCTGCCCATTGGTGTGGTATTTCGGAGAGAGCGGGACTCCTGGTGGATAAATTATTAGTATGCTTTTATTTAATTTCACACAAACGTAAAAAAGATCGTGTAAAAAATTACAAATTGGGAGCAGTAACCAGAATCGATCAAATGAAAAGCAGAAATCAGGCCACATGAAGAGATCAGTCATCATCATCAGCTTTTTAACGTTCCCACTTCTAGGCCAGCCTCCTTCTTTGAGATAGAATGGGCTTTAATCCACCACAAGATCCAGTGCGGGTTGGTGGATATCACATGTCTTCGAATTGTTGGTTCTAGGACACGCCAGTTTCCACACGATATTTAACTTCACCCCTAACAAAGCATTGGTGATGAAATAATTTAACTAATATTGCCTGCCTGGATTCGAACCATCGAATTAGGATACGTAAGTCGGGGCCATTACCACTGGGCCACCACTTTTCTCATGATGAGAGCAAATATAGAGAAATGGACAGATTGGTATTCAAAAGAGACAGTAAACACAGCAAGGCATACACAAAAATTAATTCAGACAAAAATTCACTATTATTATTAATTTTATTATAATTATATAAGGAAAATAAACAGCAGCAATTTTATAACCTTAACATAAAGAACAATGGGTTGAAGAGTTGACAATATGTTTTTGTTTAAGTGTATTTTAAATAAAATAATGGCAAGGTATACTATTAATAAACCACATGACTTGCCACGTGACACTGTCCACTGCAATGTGACCGTAAACAAGATTTTTTAATGAGTTTCCTTAAACATACGCTTTTAAAACCAGCAGTTTCAGGATAAATAGTCTTTGATAAGCTACTATCGAATTATGAGACTAACTGGTATCGAGCTATGTGTCAAGGTTTTATTACCGTTGTTGCACAAGTTGGTACTTCTGTGGTGTTATCGCTTGAGTACCAATTTATTTATAATGAGGGTAGTGGGGGTTCCCCAGGTCTCTTTCAATAATACCACTATCCCTTTAAATCACATTGTGAAGAACTTGGGGATTTACATCGACAGCACTCTATCCTGGACCAAACAACTGCAGGAAGTCAGTCGAAAACTGTTTGCGTCTGCGGGCTCCCTGAGACGGCTTCGTAATTTTCTTCCCATAACCACTAAAGTTGCGATAGCACAATCTCTTCTTCTCCCTATCTTAGACTATCCTGATGCCAGCTATCTTGATCTGACCCAAGACCAATTGGATAAGCTTGAGCGACTTCAAAATCTCTGTATCAGGTTCATATTTGGCTTGCGCAAGTATGACCACGTTTCTGAATTTCGTACTAAGCTCAAATGGCTTCCTATTCGCCTTCGCCGGAATGCCCACATACTTTCTATGCTTTATAATGTACTTTTTAATCCTTTTACTCCTTTTTATCTCAAAGAACGCTTTCAGTTCCTCTGTGACACCCATTCTAGGTCCTTGAGATCATCGGAAAATCTAAAATTATGTATTCGTATGCATTCCACTTCCTTCTTTGACAAATCTTTCACGATTCAATCAGCTCGGTTGTGGAATGCACTACCTATTGAAATTAGACGTGCTCAAACGCTACCAACGTTTAAGAAAATGGTGAAGGAGCATTACCTTTCACTATAATTTTTACTCTTCTCCTTTCTATGTTATATTTTATATGTATTAGTATATTTTTTGTTATATTGTATGTCTGTATTTTATGTTATTAAATCTAAATAGTATATAATTTATGATAATTTGTACACTGACAGCCCTAAATTCTGTTCCTATCGTTCTGTCCATCCAAAGGTTGTCTGTAAGAGATTGCCTAGTGCGATAAGACCACCCATTGTACACTTGTTATTGTGAATGTTTGTCCTGTATGTTTTTTGTGGTGTACAATAAAGTATATAATAAATAAATAAATAAAAAACAGCCTTTGTTACTCAGGAAGAATTTAGCTTTCTACCTACTGGTGACAGAATTTTCAAAATCGGTCAAGTCGTTATTGAGTTTATCCATTACAAACAAACTAACAAACAAGTCTATCTTCTTTATAATATTATAATATATTACCAGCGATCCGCCCCGGCTTCGCTTGTGATAAAGAACCTTCCACGTTTCTCACTCTTTCTATTGGTGAAAACCGCATGAAAACCCGTTCAGTAGTTCTTGAGTTTTTTTTTTCTATTTATTTAAGGATTTTTTATACATTAAGTACATGTCAATTCCATCGTACCCTAACTGAACCTAAAATACATCTTCTTACAAAATTATGGCTTACGGCTAAATAACATAAACATTGCTTTAGCGGCTTCAGACAAAGGAGAAGACAATATCTCGTGGAACATACCCACATTATTTCTTCTCAAGAAAAAAGTTCTTATAAAGAGCTCTCGATCCGTCTCGTAACGGGAACATTCCATCAACAGGTGATGAACGTCTTCAATTACACCGCACACGTCACAGTTTGAAGAATCTGATTTCCTCATCATGTATGCGAACTTGTTCAGTGGAACGTGACCAGATCTTAACCTGAACGCTGTTGCCATCAAAGATCTACTCAAACTCACATTACTGAGTCATGGTATTCGAGGACGCTCACATTGAATTGTTTTGCACCAAATACCTTTTTCCAAAGAATTCTCATTATTATATTAAAAGTATTCCGTCCAGTTATTGTGACAGTGCTTTTTGTGTTTAGGCAACAACTCAGTGTAATTTGGCAAAAGCAGTACCTTCTGATTTTCTCGCCAACATGTCAGCCTCCTCGTTACCTCTGATGCCAATATGTGATGGAATCCACTGCATATTTTCATAACTGAATGTCTTTTAAGTTATTCTCATAAATTTCAGAGAGTATGTCATAAGCTATCGATGTGCCTCTGACACCAGGCGCATCGAGCTATATGATATAAACCGCTTCTACTATCGGAAAAAATTATTCTGTTGAATTGATCGAGAATACAAAAGTGCTTCTAAAATTGCTATGAGTTCCATCGACTTAACTGAAAATTCGTAGGTTGATTTAAAACAGTTATTGTTAGTAGATTGATTTGCAACATTAGCATCATAAAAATCAGCACCCCGACCACTTGCGCTTCTTGAGCTGTTAGTGAATATTACATACCAACCGTCATAACTTTCTCTTAACTCGAAAATAACTATGCTGTCTAAGTGAATTCTGATTACATTATTAACATTGATGTTAGTCACCCATGTTTTTAGTGAAAACATTTTTAACGGTGATGACGATGACATGATCTCGTTTTTCATCAAATTATAAATGTCTACAAGTTGAGGTGTTTTTTTTCTGCTCCAATAGCTATTATTACAAAGGGAACTTAGTTTGGATAGTAAATCAATAGTAACATTATCAGACTGAGAGAAAGCGTTCAAACAAAATTTGCATGCTTAATATTTCCTACGTAAATGCAGAGGAGGAACGCAAAGCTCCAACTCTATGAAACCACCTATAATCTGTAATGCTTGGTTTTGAACTTTGCCCAACTTATAAGTATTGATCTTACAACTATTCTCAAATAGAAAGGAACAATAATCTACCCTAATTAAATATATTAAAAGTTTACACAAATGTTTTGGATGTACCCCCATGTCGACCCCGACATGACGTAGCAAATTAAGATGCTTTTGTGTCTTTTGGTAACATTCATTATGTTTACCCCATCTTAAACAACTATCAAGCCAGAAACCTAAATACTTTTACGATATGACTAAATCTAGAGGATTTTTATTAATTAAGATCGTTAACTGGAGATTTTTCCGTCCTCTGCTAAATAAACATAACTTGGTTTTAGTAGTCGACAATGTCAACCCCAATTGATTTAATAATAATAATAATAACTATAGTGTTGAGTGCATTTTGAATAAATATTTACACTTTGTTATGTTTTTATTACAAGTATACAAAACAAAAGCGTCAGCGTACTGGCATATATAGATATTGTTTATTTCTTTACTGACTTTAATTGTTGCTATATTAAAAAGGATGGGATACAAAGGATCACCTAGTGCGAGGCCCCTGCTGGCATATTGCATACTAAATTTACTCTCTTCAAGATAATCCTTAATTTTTAAATGACTGTCCGTCAACAAGTTCCATATATATAAACGTAAGTTTTTACCCACCCCTATTTCATCCAGATTTACAATTAGTTCATAAAACAACTTCATACGGCGTCGGGCAGGGAAGTGTCCTTGGTCCGACATTGTTCCTTATTTATATAAATAGCCTATGCAACATGAGTATTGACGGGGGTCACATTTTCTCTTACGCGGATAATACCGCCATAGTCTTTGCCGATAAGACTTGGGCTAAAGTTAGAAGGTCAGCCGAATCCGGTCTGTCAAAGATTTTAGATTGGCTCAAACGTAACCTCCTCACACTAAACGCCTCTAAGTCCAACTACATATGCTTCACCAAGTATGCACACACTCAACCACCTCTCGAATCCCAAATAAAGATACACTGCTGTGCCAACCCCCCAATTCCTAACTCCTCATGTGAAAATATTGACAGGTTACAGTATACTAAATATCTGGACATCATGATTGACCAGCACCTGTTCTGGCACATGCATACTGAACTGATCATGAAAAGGGTTAGAAAATTAATATGGACATTTAAAACATTGCGACACATTGCTTCAAATAATCTTTTGCAGAAAGTCTACTTATCGCTGTTCCAATCGATTCTAACGTACTGTTTGCCATGCTGGGGTGGGACAACAAAAATTATTTTTTTAGAGCTTGAGAGGGCGCAGCGATCTCTGCTTAAGGTTATGCTCTTTAAAACCTATAGGTTCCAGACATATAGCCTTTACCTAACCTCTGACCTTCTTTCTGTAAGGAAACTTTACATACTCCATCTTATCCTGAGAAAACACAAATCTCTTCCGTATGATCCCATAAAGCCGAGTATGAGTAGCAGACGGCGCTACTTAGCCGCGCCAACTGTCCCAATTAGATCAGTTTTTGCTAAGAGGCAGTATGCAAGGCAATCTTCCCACTTATGCAATCTTTTAAATAAGGAACTACACGTCTATCCTCTGAAACTCCGTGACTGTAACTTGGTTGTGACTGAATGGCTTAAGACTAAAACCTATGACGACATTGAGGCCATGGTAACTTCTCTTCCTTAATCTGTCCAATAACAAATAAGTCCTCAATAACGAAATCGTTAGAGGAGGAGGATGTTTCTGGTTTCCTCCGATCTCAAGACACCACAGATTACAAGACACTGTCGCAGGGCTAACCTAAGCCTAGGACTTAACCTAACTGAAACCTAAACTTATATCTATATGCAGGCAATCGAATTTAACATAAATTCAATCTACACTCACACTACTATACCCACTCATGCACGCATACACTCACACTTTTACACACACACTCAAAACCTACTCGCACAAATCGCACAAGCGGGCTCCTTTTTGTATTTTCTCTTATTGTTTTATTATTTATTTTTTGTTATTCTGTTTACAATTGCTTACACTGTATGATGTTAAGAGGAAGAGCGGAGTCACCTATCACAAGCATCGTCTTGCTTAAAAGGTGATCTCCATATCACGTATGTTAATGCTTTATGTAATTGTAATAAACAATTTTATTTTATTTGTTTTTATTTTACTATCAATATATTATTATAGGTATATGCATTCTCAATATCCAAAAAACACGCTAGTGTAGGGGAGTTATTCGAAAACCCTATTTGGATTTGTGTGACAAGGCGAACTAAATTATCATAACATGACTGTCTCTTCCTAAACCCAGTCGTAAAAGGTGTTAGTAGTTTATGCTTTTCTTCATACCACTCCAAACGCGTCTTTATCATACTGTGTAAAATTTTGCAAACACAAGAAATCAAAGATTTGGACATAGCTTAAGATCATTGTTTGAATGGTTTTCTCTCTTTGGTACTATCTATTGGCACAACTCAGATGTCACGCCATTGGACAGGGATCTCTCCAGTCACAAAAATTGTGTTATATAATTTTAACAAATGTAGTTTAGCACAATGCGGTAGGTAGTAAATCATTGAGTATGTGATCCCATCGTCACTTGTAGCGGTATCTTATTTTTTAACAATTATACATTTCTTGAATAGTAAAGGGGTATTCTAATATATCATTAACTGATCGTATCTCTGGTGAGCATGGATTCACATAATCGGGAGCCAGACTATTTAAAATAGCTTCTTTTTTATCGTCATAAATATACGTCAGAGGTGACCGATGTCCTTTTAACTATCCTAGTCGCTTCCACATTTCTGATATAGATGTTGTTTCATTAATGTCGTCACAGTATGTTTGCCAGTTTAATAGCTAATTTAGTGTTAAAACTAGTGTATTTAGATAAGATGGAGTAGGGTTACTCCTAAATTGGCTAAGAGCTAACCTACGTTGAGCAATAAGTTTAGAGAGTGATTGATTCCAAAATGGCTTGGGCCGAAAATTACTAGTATTATTAAATTCTTTGGCCATCGGAATGTAAAGATCCGCTGTACTATTTTTTTTTAATAAATTTATTATACTCCATTTGAACGTTATTAACTTCCATTGAAGTTGTAGAGTAATAATTTTATAAGTATTTATTATAATAATTCCAGTTTGCAATTTTATAATTAAGTTTTTTATGTACTCGTTGTATATCTTCAAAATTGAATTTAATTTTAATAATCAGACGATCACTTCCAAGAATATCATTCTTCACTTGCCAATCACAACACATAGCTATGTCACTCGACATAAATGAAACATCTGGAGAGGTTTGTTGAACAACATTGTTAACCAATTTCACTCTAGTTGATGAGTCCCCCTCTAGAGTCATTTCTATTCGACCTATTGGTATGGTGAGCATTAAAGTCACCGGCTATTAGATAATGAAAAAAAAATTATAAGTTGAAAAACAGGATATCCCAATCGGATTGGATAGTGTGTACTGACGGGGAAAAATACACTAGCATTGAAAACTTAGTTTGACTACAGTTCAATAATCTAATACATACCACTTCTATGCCACGGTTAACAAAATTTAAACTACACTCTTGAACTTAAATACGAGTTATGTATTATGATAACGACACTTCCGTATCCATCATCTTGGTATTTGCGATGTAGATGGTAACCACTAACGTGTAAACTAGAATCAGGTTCCAACCAAGTCTCGCATATCAGAGCTATGTGAATTTTATTGTGAGACAACAAAAGTTTTAAGTCCATAAGTTTTGGTCTTAAGCTTTGCGCATTCTACTGCATTATATTTAAGCCACCGCATTATATTTATTAAGCCGCTTTTTTAATTAAGATTGTGGGCAGTCTGTGCGCTTTTCTTCGTATTCTGAAGTATCAGATTCATGTGCTTCATCATCCAATACAAATGCTTCAAATGCGCATCCCTGTACGATTAAGACTTCCTATCCGTGAGTTCGCTGGTGTGTAAGTTGAAAATTATATCTTACAACAGGTGAATAACAATGAATTGATCCGAGAAGATGAAGCCGATCCGAGCCAAACTACCCAGGAATTAGTGGCATGTTTTAACGTTACCTTACCAACAATATTGACTCATTTGCATCAAATCAATAAAATACAAAAATATGTGCCTGATCTGCAGAAAGAAACGCGTGTTGAAACGTGTGTTGCCTTGTTGAATCGATACAGAAATGAAGAAATATTGGATCGAATTGTGACATGTGATGAAAAGTGGATTCTTCACGATAACCGTAAGCGAAAAATGCAATATCTGACCCCAGGTTAAACTACGCAACAGTGTCCTAAATAAAAGCTTACCAATAAAAAGGTAATGGTAATTGTATGGTGGTCTCAGTATGGTATTATTCACTATAGCTTTCTCCGATCTGGTCAAGCAATAACGGCAGATGTCTACTGTGCCGAACTCCCAACAATTATAGCAAAACTAGCAGTGAAATAGCCCCGACTCATGAATCGATCATCACCATTATTGCTCCATGATAACGCGAGACCTCATACAGCACGAGAAACCGTTTAAACTCTACAGGAACTGCAATTAGAAACCATTCGTCAGCCGCCGTATTCGCCAGACATTGCTCCAACGGACTACCATTTTTTTCGTGATTTGGGCAATTTTCTACGTGTTAAAATGTTTTCTTCTCAGGAGGCAGTATGAAATGCATTCACACAGTTTGTCGAATCTTGATTACCAGAGTTCTATCGCAAAGGCATAAATGACCTTCCTAATAGATGGCAGCAATGTATAGATAAAAATTGTAATTATTTTGATTAAATAAATATGTAAAATTTACAATAAAAACAATTTTAATTTTTTCAGTACAAATCGGCAATTCTTTACTACTATATTTGATTTACTATATTATACTTTAAAACTTAATATTTGATTTACTTACTTATTTATCGAGCTAAAAAGTACCAATAGAGTTAATAATATCAACGAAACAAACTTAACTAAGCTAAACCTACCATAGTTCTCTACAACAATTGCGATGCTATACTACAGGTACCTCAGTAGATAGGTAGATACCTAAACGCTCACTTAGCAGTTGGTAAAATAAGTGTGGTCTTAACGTACGAGTTTATATTATAACATACTTATGTACCTAATACATTTCAATTCTTTAGTGTAAAACATATAAAACACAGTAAAAATCATCGTCATCGTCATTTAAATTAGACTTAATAACGTTTTAATGGAAAAAATATTACTAATTATTGCGCAATGAAAAATAAAAATTTAAGGATTAAAAGACATTCGCCCGCAATGACAATTAATTATTATTATTGTCGTTTTCTGAATTTCTGGAGTAATAACTATGCAGAAATAATATTTTATTTACATGAACAAAGTCTAATTGATTTCTACGTTCATAAAAATTTGGAACAACTTTCTTCCAAAGGAACTGTCCAGAGATCGACTCAGCAGGTATTACTGTGGCGGGAATACACAAATATTTCTGAGAAATTCTAAACAATTTATACTCAAATGAACTTGCATATGTTTCCCAAAATTTAAAGGGGTCATCTATTGAACGTATTTTGGGTATTTTAATTTGCTTTACAACTATCATAGGAATGCCGTTATTTGACATTTCAGATTTAACACTTGCATCCAAAAAGCCGTACGGGCTTTCAGTTTTAGCTTTATTTGCATGCACAGGTTCTCCTGGTGGATTGCTGGAACTTGAAGTTATGACATCCGTTTGACCGTTAGCATAAGATAAAGTTGAAGGCTTGGCTTCTGGTTGATCGTCAGGATTTGAAGAAGTTGTAGGATTGTCTGGATCTTGTCCGTTTAATTCTTTTATAACTATTTCTTCCACTAAACTTGCTTTTTGTCTACTTGGCAACGCAGCTTTTGTAAATCTGGGGTCCATAAATGTTGCTTTTGTAGCAAGTGGTTCGTCTTCGTAAGGCCCGAAATGTGAATCAATTGCCCCCACAAGTACATTCTTTAAACCTTTGGCCCGATAACTGGAAGGAGAGATCTTGGCTATTCTGAATTTCAAACCGACAATTAATGGAAGAATGCTAGACAAGGTTGTGTATTGCATCTTGGACAACTCGTCAGCTAAATCTACAAATGGTTTTAAAATTTGCACGCATTCTGTAAGTTCTGCTCCTTCTTCGCCAGTGGCATTTTCGCTTATATTCTGTAAGTCGGCATACTGATTATGCCAACAAAATGGTTCATCTTTTTTTTTCTTCGATGACTCTGGAATCACTTGCTGCTTCTTCTTAAATTCCTCATCAGTTAATAAATAATCGAAACATTGTTTAAAAGTCAAGCTTAAGGTAGCAGCTGCACAAAATAAGTGTGGTATTTTCAAATTGTTTAGTGATTGCAGAAGGGTATCATTCTTTTCATAACCAGTTACAAAGCACACTATCTTCGATAAAAGGCCCCATTTGATTAATAATTTCTTAATAATTTCTTCTTTCGATTTTGGTTGTACCTCTATTGTAAATAAAATCTGAGAGACGAATTTACCTTTATGAACATAGTGTACTGTACCAGTCCACATGTTACGACGTCTGCGACTATCTAGTGCATATTTCCAGGTGTCAATTGTGATCGCTACATGCCCGACAGACTGCAACGTTTTCTTCAATTGTAATGATACTATCTTGTATTGTTCAGGGATTAGTTCTTCTAAGAATTTCTTCTTGGATGGCAAGGTATAATTTGGAATTGTTTCTTTAAAATAATTTCGGAAACCATTGTAGTCGAGTATGCAGTAAGGTCCCAAATCCTCACAAAACCATTTTACCAACCTTGCGTCTTCATTTCGTTCTTCTTGTGTTACATTATTTGGCCTCTTGGGCGGAGTTGGACCTTCACCGTCTTGTTCCATTATATATTTAGTAAATTATATTATTTCGAAGATGGTTAATTTATGTTGTGTAAATTTTTAATAACCGCACTAAATATGTCACTTTTCACAACTTTACTCACTCGTACGAGTAGGTGCGGCACGTTATAAATATTATATTAGAATGCCGACTAGTGTTGTAGCAACAATAACTTGTAGTGACTTTTAGGGGCGTGAAATATTCGCTCAATTTTTTATTCGTTTTGACATGCTTTACCGAAATGTCACGTAGTCCTCACATTCTGTCACCACCGACGATCGCTATCGATGATAGAATTTTAATTTGTCTAGAGCCCCAGATGATGTTACAGTAAGCTGGCCATGTTTTTCATAGGACCGATACCTGGTAGAACAGAAGAGTCCTGTATGGAGTAGAAACCGTGCTAAGGCAAGCGAAGCCTGAGACTGTGGCTGGGAAAAACGGGTTGCAGAAACAGATCCAGCATTGCAGCAATGGACATTTTAGAGAGTGTAACAAAACTGAGTTATATTTTAAAAACTACTTCTGCCTATGGAAATTAACAACTTTCTTTAAGGAAGTCAGACTGAATTCTCAAAAAAAAATTGTACCGCCCACACTAATTTGTATGGAATTACTTTGTACGGAAAGGCCATTTTTTTTGGGAAATGACTATGACTTCCTTGACGAAAGTCATGTTCAAATCTGGTTGTTGAACTTTCAAAAGATGTTTGAATTGGCATCTACTAGTATATTTACTTTTAAAACTATCTTTAGATTACACCATCCCTTCAGTCATCAAACCAGTTCATCTTTTTGCCGTACCGCACCACCAGATGTTTGGATACGCAAGTGGTCTCGCGTTCGGATATTTTATTATAGTCCATTTCAGTTCCTTTGTTATTTTTAGGATTCCGTACCCGAAAGATCCAAAAGGAGCCCTATTGCTGTTACTCACGTGTCCGTCTGTCTATCTGTCTGTCGCCTGTCACACAATTTTGTGCCGAAGAATTTTATAACTTCCCCAATGGGAAATTTCAAGGTTCTTGCATGTTTTAAAACTTGAAATTTGATTATAATGTTTATTATCTATACTTCGATACTAATATTATAAACAGGTAAGATTTTTTTGTTTGTTTGTACCGAATAGGCTAAAAAACGACTGGACCGATTTGAAAAATTCTTTCACCAGTAGAAAGCTACATTATTTCTGAGGCTGACATAGGCTATTTTTTATTCCGAAAATGGGTCCTGTGGAGTGGTCCACGATAGCGAAGCCGCGGGCAACAGCTAGTTACGTATATTTTACTAACAAACACCAATAGGTATATTAATAAATCAGACTATTTATTTGATACGGAACCCTAAATGTGCGAAGTACGATGCACTTAGCCGATATTATATGACTGTTATACCAGAGAAGTACATAAATAAAAATTTGGCAATATAAAACATCGAATAAGTACTTGGAGTTGCTATTCGAATAATTGAAAATTCGATTAATATAAATGATTCAATTGCAAGCCCTAACTAGCCATTATCGGTATCCTGTGTAGCCAGTGTATCCTTTACCATATTTATTATTGAATTTATTGCATAATATTCTGCAGTAAAGTTGAACGTCTGACTCACTTTTGTATCGAGTGATTAGCGGCAAACTGCAAAATTAACTTTTTCCTGATAAAATGGCAATGGTCGCGCCTAAATTCCACTAAAATAAATGTAGGGCAAAGTCCTGAAGTTTTATATAACATTAATATTATTAACTAGCTTTTGCCCGCGGCTTTGCCCGCCTGGAAAGTGTCTTAGGGACGGACACATTATACCGAGATGAAAAATCATGTTTCTGAATTTCGAACCAAGCTCAAATGGCATCCTTTTCGCCTTCGCCGGAACGCCCACAAACTTTCTTTGCTATAAAGTGTGCTCTTTAATTTATCTAGTCCTTATTATCATCATGCATACAGGCATGAGTCGTCGCTCGAACGCGTAAGGCAAATGACGTGAGTCAGAAGAAGAGAGCCTTCAACACGGCTGCCAAGTCCTGCAAAAAGGTGATGCGAAGAGCACGGTTTGACCACATTAGCAGAATCGGGAACAAACTTGCTTCATACCCAGCGTTTTGGTCCCTGGCTAAGTCGGTCGAATCAAATTTCTGTCGCCCCTAACTACCACCACTGCTGAAATCTGACGGGTACTCCGCTGAGGAGAAGGCAAAATTGTTTGCCTCCCTTTTTGCGGAATCTTCGCATCTGAATTCTGATGGCGCGCAGCCTATTCCCTCTCCTGATGGATGTGTGACGAGAATGTCAGACATACACATCCATCAAAAGGTCATCCGTTGGGTTCTGCGTAGCCTCGACGTGAACAAAGCGAGTGGCCCCGACGGGATACCAGCAATTGTACTTAAAACCTGTGCGCCTGAATTGTCTCCGATCTTGACACGCCTATATCGCCTTTCGATAGAGACTGGAAAATTGACGAAGGCTTGGAAGCAAGCCAACGTACAGCCCTTGCCCAAGAAGGGCAGTCGAGCTGACCCGGCCAACTACAGACCAATATCTGTAACGTCCATCCTCTGTAAGAGTATTGAACGTGTACTCAACGGTAAGCTCCTGGCATACCTAGAAGCGAACGACATCCTCAGTGACCGCCAATACGGCTTCCGCCGCAATCGGTCCACTGGGGATCTTCTAGCGTATGCCATTCACATCTGGAGTGAGGCCATCGAAAGACACGGGGAAGCGCTAGTCGTCTCCCTCGACATCTCGAAGGCTTTCGAAAGGGTCTAGCACGAAAGCCTCGTTGGTAAGCTTCCTTCCTTCGGTCTGCCTAGTGGTCTGTGTGATTGGATTGGGTACTTCCTGAGGGATCGCTCCATCCGAGTGATTATCGACGGCTGATCGTCTGGTCAATTAGATATCAACGCCGGAGTCCCTCAGGGGTCAGTGCTCTCGGCAACATTATTCTTGCTGCACATTAATGATTTGCTAAAACCCCTTTGGGTACGCAGACTACAACACTGTTGCTGAGAGATACGTGTCCAGCGCACGGGCTACTGGGCCTCAGATTCGGTCTCTCCGGGAGGCCATGGTTGAACGCTTGAACCTGTCCTTGAAGGCGGTCTCCGAATGGGGTGATGCCAATTTGGTCAGATTCAATGCTGCTAAGACCCAGGCGTATCTTTTTTCCGCTAAAAAGAGCCAATTCCACCCGGCTCCTTCTTTCCGTGGTGTAACCGTGCCGTTAACGCACCATCTCGAGCTTCTCGGTGTTACGTTGACATCGACCCTCAACTACGGTCCATTCGTTGAGGCGAAAGCTCATTTAGCTGCAAAAACGTTGGGAATTCTTGCTAAGGTGAGACGGTACTTCACGCCTGAACAGCTGCTCAACTTGTATAAAGCGCAAGTTCGGTCATGCATGGAGTACTGCTCTCACCTCTGGGATGGATCTGCCAAATACCAGCTTGATGCACTTGAGTCGATTGACAGACGGGCCAAAAGGCTTATTGGCAACGATGCACTGGTTGCCTCAAAGCTCCAAAGACTAGAAAAAAAAAAATAAGGCTAGATATGTAGCGGCACCGACACCGCCACTTACGAACTAATGACATGACGTCACACAAAAACGTGCATCGCGAAAGAAAAGTTTTCGACGCGATTTGAATACATACAACAGTCCGACAATAACCGTCGGGCAGTTGCCTGGACCAGACACAACACCCGTCTGGTCTGAGGATCCTCCCTTTTCAACTGAGGTTTGTGGGACTTTCCACCCTGTTCCGCATACTTCCAAAGATATAATCAGTATCTAGGTAATCTTACCCTACGGTGGATGATGGTTTGGTGATGGAGATCTTGCATAGAGGTATCTGTGCAAGTAGCAGTATCGTTGAATCCGGACCACTTGGTACGAAGTACCTATACCACCAACGACTGGAAATCTTATAAGGAATTTCCTGATGGCGCAATGCAATTTAAATTGCGACGATATTCGTTCGTCGTATTTTTAAAAAAAAAATATGTGACCGTACTTGCAATTACGCTTACAAAAATTCGTTTATCGCTGTGATATTAATCGAATTGCGACTAGGCATGGCGCTAAAGCATAGATAATGAATATAATATTGATATAACTTATGGATGCCATCCATGATATTTTTAGCAAAATGAGTAATTCAAACAACGTACATTTTGAAAACCACTGACTGAGGCACATTATGATTTTAAGTAACGCTACATGGTGAAAAATATTGTAGTTATCACTTTGTTTAAATAATTAATGATTCAATTCAATTAAATTTTTATTCATAAACAATTTACATTGTGTTTGAACTCTTAATCTAAATAACTAAATAAAATCACCTTCATTAAAATTATAAAACTAACACATTCATAATACAAATAATCTTCATAATATAATTTAAACATACAATATAGTTAAAATTCGATAATACTACAAGCTAATACATAATTAGCTTATAGTATTATCGAATTTTAACTAATATATAATAAATTAATAATACACATAATTATTATTACTCAGTCTCACATTAACCAATACCAAATTTAAAACGTGGATATTGTCATCGTCTAGCGATTACAGACATTTCTCCAATAGGAACGCCTTGAGTGTCGACTTAAATGAGTTCTTGTAAATTATGTTTTTTATGTCCAATGGCAACCTGTTAAAAATCCGAACAGCTTTATATTGAGGACTATGTTGAATAATATTAAGCTGGGGTACTATTTTGTTTTTAAAATCTTTCCAGTGCGTACTTTCCCTCAACTGTCTCTCCTCATCCGTTTCATATGTATGCAGGCATTTCTTAAAATTCACCAAGAGTACCAAAACATAGAGGCTGGGCATGGTTTGTATGGCTCTCTTTTGGAGTACAAAGGCTCTCTGGCAGTTATATTTAAAACTATTCCCCCAGAACTGAACGCTATATCTCAACCTTGATTCTATTAGAGCATAGTATACCATTTTAAGGTGTTTTATGTCTATTTCATCCCTAAGACTGCGTAAAACATAACACGCTGAGGAAATATACGAATCAATAGCTTGCAATTCCATTTTCCAATTTAAATATTTATCAATGTATACCCCTAGAAACTTTACCTCATTAACTATTTCAGTTTTAAATGCAATAAGTGCGATCGACATATTTTCTTTATTACGAGCTGTTGTACTAAATAATATTATTTTGGTTTTATCTGTGTTATTTATGACCTTGTTACTTTCGAACCAAGAATTAAAAACTTTTAACACTGCAATCGCAGGTACTAATGACAGCTAGCTACGATTAAACGTGAACGCCAAACACCAAAACATCCTTAATTAGTTTGAATAACAATTCTTTATCACATCTGTCTACAATGTGGGCTTAGGTTAGGTTAGTTTAAAACGGGCTGTTTTCCGCAATTTCACGACTAAGCGCGTATTTTACGTATGGACTTATTAGTAACAAGAAAATAACCCTGATTCAAAGAGTAAAATGCGCATAACTTTTGAAGAGCTGATTTCCATCAAACATATAGCTTATAACACTCTCAATAAAGTCACCTATCAAACGAAAAAAAACTTAATGAAAATCGATTCATCCATTCAGGAATACACAAATACACAGATACACACGTTAAACTTATAAAACCCCTATTTTTCCGTCGGGAAAAAAAAGGCTTGTGGCAAAATAATAACAGCCGCACCATTAAAAATCGCTTGCCAAGGTCGGTCCGTGGATGGGTGACCATGCTTGACATACAGAGACTCCTTCGTTCTTCAGAGCCGTTGATCAAGCTGTTGGTCCCCGGCTGTTATAGATCGTTTCGTTACGGATATTTTGAAGCGTGAAAGAACAATGGCGAAATCATAGCTGACTTAAATTTGTGCGCCTGAAAGTGAATTATATACAAAAGTAATTGCGTTAATTGTCTACGGTATTTGGGAGTATAACTTTAACCAGAACATATCAGAACCAGAGATATAAAAATACATTATAAATTAAAGTTATAAATTTTTTTCGTTAACTTTCTGTTTGCGCCACCTCTAGGCGCGCTTATTGTTTAGTTACCCACATTTCTCGTAATATTGTATCTACCCTTTCTTGTCAATTTTCACTGCATTAAACTACGTGTTCGGTTCTCGAACAGTCTACGTTCGGCCCTCGTCAAGGGTAGCCTCATAGCTCGTGGTAGACAACCGCCTGGCTATTCACCCTGGATTCCTCACCCGCTGTGAGATCCCACCGCTGTATCACCGCTTTATTAAACCGAATCGTCTGCGATTAACTCTCGTCGTCGTCGGATTCGTGGTGGTCACCTCTGATCATCACCTTGCGCCAACGTCACGTGGCCCGCCGTTCTACCGCGCCGCATACAGTCCACTCTCGCGTCAGCAAATTGTACCAGTACCCAGTGTAAGCACCAGTCCAGAAATAAAGAAAGGTTCGCAATAGAAATCCAAACATATCATTGAAACATAAACATTATTTATTTCCTTTTCCACAATGATTCAAAAACACACCAGAGTAAATTCATAATATTCCGAAAAATATACCAGATGAAATCATTAAATTATAATAGTTTTACTTACATGCTAAGAAACACGAAATAATATTCCTTTTTATCGCACAGACTTGTAAACCTGTTCGCTGCTCGGCGTCTCGATCAAGATGGCCGACCGTTAATTATTTAACAACTAAATTGACAGCAAACGTCATGACTGATGGACAAACTTATCTAGCTGTCTAGTGTTAGTCGATTAAGTGTATCTAGTAATGCATTACTATGCATTACCAGATATAAGCTTACACTAGGGAACTTCAAATCAAGACATCCAGTGGAACGGAGAAGGAGCGCTGCCAGGATTAATCAGAACGAGCACGAGGAAACCCGCCTCTGAGGTTAGTCGCAGCTTTGTTTAATGCAGCATCTCTCTCAGCATACCGACCCGTCTGTTTTCCCTAGGTCTAGCCTATCTTATTCCTAAACCTAGCGCACTGCTATTACTGCACTGCCGCGCCGATACATTTATTTCTGGTCCTTCGAGCCGGATATTAGTTCTGGTTCCTAATCCTACACCTAGTCACTTTGACCTGGGCATATCTAAAATTCCGCTTCACTCTAATATTGAGTTATATTGCCTATTTCACATCGTACACTCGTACGTCTGCTTATCCTATAAGTGTATACTTACGCTTTGTAACATTATATAAGATTCTATTCCATTTCGTATGAGATAACTACGTAGTTAAATAACTTAACTAGTAAAATTATAAAACTTGTTAATATTTTCTTAGTGAGGGTGTTAGTAAAATTCATCGTCCTGTGAACATTCTCGAACCGGTCACTTTATTGTTTGGGCCGTGTATGTCACAGGTATTATTGTGAATTCAGTCTTTTATAATTTTTCGCGCTTGAGTTGATTGCCGCTCGTTTTGCAAAATGTCTTTGTCTCGTACAAAGGCTAAAGAACATTTTGAAGATGCAACATCTCTAGATGTTTTACAAATTAAGCGTTTTAAATTAACTGATAAACGTGATGTAATATTTGCCCGATTACAAATAGTTTACGATCAATCTTTAAAGGCGTTCGATAACGATATTTCTAAAGATTTGTTTTTATGTAGTATGACATCTTTAGAAAGTTTACGTTCTGAATATAAAGAAATTATTGACGATTTAGTTGATGTTGAATTAAATATTGACGCATCTTATAAAGTAAATTATCAATCTATTAACGACTTTGAAGACTTGTATTGTCGTTGTAAGTTTAGTTTTGATAAATTTTTCAACTCGAAGAATGTCCAACACTCTCATGTTTTACCGCAACATAAGTCTATTCGTCTACCAGAACTCGACATAATGAGTTTCTGTGGCGATCCTATTAAGTGGCCAATATTTTTTGAGTCGTATAAGCGGACTATTCACGAAAATCCTGATCTAACGGATCACGATCGCGTTCAATATTTGATAAGTAAACTGTCGGATAGGGCAATGTCAGTATGTTCGGGTATCGTGCCCAACGGTGACAATTACCGTGTTATATGGCAGTCACTTCTCGATAATTACGATTATAAGCGTAGTTTAGCTTCTGCTTATTTAGATCAAATGTTAGAATTTAAGCCATTTAATATCGCATCGTACTACTTAGACTACTACTACTACTTAGACACATTCATAGATACATTTGGTTCCGCAGTGTCAAGTTTAAACCAATTAAAATAGATAATCTTTTGGATTTCGTTCTTCTGCATCTTGCATTAAAAAATATCGATCCTTGTACCGCACGATCTTTCGAATTATATAAGCGTGTAAGTTTTTAAACTGTCATGGTCACTAACACTAACATTAACATTAAAAGCGGGATATTTACCATGTTTACTGTTTTTTGCGAGTTCCCGATATTTCAACCGGGAGGATGGGTTTCAACTGTCGAGAGCTTGGAATCCAGTCGTTCAGCTGTGTAAAACCGAAAAAGTGCCGAAAAAAGTTCGCAATCGGACACAGTGAGTTTCGTGTGTCGGGAACAGAATCGAGTTGTGAGTGACAATGGTAGCGGTACTGAGTGCAAAAAACGAACAAGAAAGAGGGTAGACCGTTTTGTCTCCTCATAAACACCCACCCGCAATGACTTTGTTTATCCATGATCATGGTGCTTGCAACAGCACTGAAATATCGGGAACTCGCAACAAACAGTAAACATTGTAAATATCCCGCTTTTAATGTGAATGTTAGTATATAGGCGTGGCACATCTATGCCTACCTATGATCAATTAATTAAGTTCTTACGTGAGCAAACTTAAATATTAGAACGTACTGCCTCTCCTGCGAATAGACGAAGTGTTATCGATTCCGCACATAGTTATAACAACAATAAGTTAACTAAAGCCACTCATTCATTTGTAACCTCATCTAACGTGAATAAACACTGTACGCTTTGTAAACAAAACAATCACTTAGTTTTTTAGAAATGTTCTCAGTTTCACAAGTTATCGGTTGATGAACGGTTTAATTTAATTAAACAGCATAACGCATGCACTAATTGTAAACAATTAGTGCATGCGTTATGCTGTTTAGTATCACTCATAATCATCGAGAATGTAAATCTAACTCGAAATGTAGATTTTGTCAATTGTGTCATCATTCATTATTATGTCGTAAACAAACGACTGTCAACAGGTATCACTCCCGGGAGCCTCAGTCTTCGAGTGACGGTACGCCTGCTCCTGTGCAGCAGTCGCCGCCGCACTTCCCCACTTCTATGATTGCTACATCACATAACCAGCTGTCCGGTTGCACTACTACGCACATTGATGATGTATCGTTACGTAATATTCAATCTATGCAATCTATGTTACCGCGTAATAATACTTGTCTATTAGGGACCGTGCAAGTTTATGCGACTGATTGTAATGGTCATAAACAATGCGTTCGTGTACTAATAGATCCGGCTTCTCAAAATAACTTCATAACTTCAGCGTGTTGTCAAAAATTAGATTTACATTTTAATAAACTATCTCACTGTGTAGTTAAGGGCATAAGTTCTGCGCCTAACCCTATTACGGGGGATACTTCTCTCAAGTTATCTTCGCGGCTAAATAATTCTTCTGTAACACTTAATGCTTACGTCATCGATCGTATTACTGATAACTTGCCTACGGTAGAAGTTGATGTTTCCGCTCTTTCGTATTTAAATAAGCTGCCCCTTGCAGACAAAAAATTCTTTTCGCCATCAGAAAAAGATATTCTGATTGGTGCCCAGCTATTCTCTGAAATCTTGTTGTCAGGTCGTATTACTGGATCGCCTGATACACCTACAGCATTTGAAACAATTTTTGGTTACTTGATAATCGGTAATGCTCCGATTAATATCTTTGAATACGCATGTATTTCTTTATGTTCCCGCACTTAGACTTAGTCAAAATAAAGATTAGCAAAGATAAAATTAAAGATATATACTATGTCCCTTTGTTTTCCTTTTAAATTTTTATTTTTTTCTGTCACACAGATTTAATTCTGAAGATTGGGTTATAGGAATCGGTAGGGTCGCACTCAACCGTAACTATGTCATATTCTTGTCCACCTCTTGCTTTACGCATGCGGTGGACAGCTAAGACTGGGACTTTTTGTGCGATAAGATCCGCACTAATGTCATCAATAGGAATTTCCTTTGGGATGCGCCGGATCACCACACGGGTGGGCGCCTCCGAAGGGAGGGAATAGGTGTGGAACGGAATCCTCATGGTTTTTAAGAGCATAGAAAAGTTCCTGAAATCAGTAGGGGTCGGGAGTAGAATTTTAATGCCAATCTGACAAGAGATGGCCTTGAGGTACTTGATTTTGCGTTCCACGCAAATTTTTGAGATACCTGTCCACTTGGTCTTGTCGTGGAGGAAGATTGGCGGGACTTTCTGCTTTTTAATAATAGCAGGACTGGGGGCGCGGCTCGACTTTGGGAAAGTGTCGGCCAATGTCAAGGGGCTACGGGAGCGACTCCTGGGGGTTGGTGAGCGATCTCGGCGCCTTGACTGCTGAGAAGCGGTGGCGGAGATGGGGGTGGCTTGCATGTCGTAGGAGGTAGATGGCAGAGTTGGGGGGTTGTTCGATGCGACCTTTTTGCCTTAGTGGCCTTGGAGTGGGTTTTCTCCTTTTTCCTCTTCCTCTTACCCTCAGTGGGAGCTTGTAAGCTTTCTTAGGAGGAGGCGTCATCGGTGGTAACATAATTATCGGAATTATTATCATCGGCCATAGGATCGTCGATGACTGGAATATCGACTTGTGGGGAGGCGGGATTTGCCGCGAAATTAGTAAAAGATGGGTAACAATCTACTATTGGGAATTGGCATTTATTTCCGTGAGAAACGAATGGGGGTTAACTTTAGTCAGAAGCAGGCGCCGGGGCGCCGATGGAGGTGGCCAGGGAACCAAGAATTATTTGGAACCGCCGCTTGTTTTCACTGCACGGACTGGGATCGTCCGACGGCACATCCTCGACGAGTGTTATCAACAACTCAACAGGATGCATTGTTTTCAATAGGACCAGTACAAAGAGAAGATAACAATCAAGATAAGATAAGGTATTGTAAACAATACCCTATCTTATCTATCTATTAGGGACTGAACCAAACATTCGAATACATGTGAAATTTACAAACCCGCACTGGGCCCGCGTGATGGATTACGGCACATTCCCTCTCACAGAGAGGAGGCCTGTGTCCCAGCAGTGGGCACATTCATAGGCTGATGATGTGATGTGATTAGGGACTGATAAGATAGTCCCCGGGTAGGTGGGCCCGGGGTGTGTGGTCCTACCCTCCCAGCCCGGTTCAGGCTGGGAGGTGAGTACTTAGTTGAGCCCTAAGCTGTGCTATACCTGTCACCAATCTTATTGGGGCCCTAAGGTGCCGGTAAACCCACCGAAGGTGTGCCACCCAACACTGTGTACCGAAAGTCTGGCACGCAAAAGGTTCCTTTTGAGGAACTGAACCCTAAAATTGATATTGTTCCCATGCCTTTAATAACGCTAATTGCTGTTAGTTTATCACAAAACATTGTCATAACTTGTTAGTAAATAAATTTATTTGATATTTATCAGCGAGAATAAGATTTTATTGTAACGTAATTTGACCGTTTTCCAAGTTCAACAGCTGTAAATTTCATTATAATAACCAAAAAGTGCCTAAAGTTACGACTTGTAAAAGAGGAGTTTTCCATTTGCGCTATTGTAGGGTTATGGGCTATGTTATAACAGAAGAAAAATACAAGCAGTTAGATTTTAAATATTCAGCCCAAAACATTCGCCTCAAAGGAATCATTTTAAACACACATTATTCTGAAATATTTATTTTTTACATAATGATTACATGGTTTTATTTTTTTTATCCATTTTAAAGTAAAACACGACAAGCGGCAGGAAACCCTGGACTCTTCTCACAGAAAAATCCGGCTGGTCTGTCACACCATACGTCAATGAGAAGACCCGTGCGGTATATTCCACCACAGGATTCACCTGGTGTATAGTTGTTCGGCTCCCCTGAAGCAAATTGGACGTATCCTGCCTCCCTTAGAGTTTGACCTGAAAAAGCAAATAATTACATTATATAACGTGAAACTGATTGAATGTAAAAACCTGAATATGCATAATTGTGGACACCTTTATACATTATGAACCGGGCAACTGACTGCTCCATAAATTCATGATTGCACTGCAAAATGTACAGAACAGCTGATCGCGCAGGGCCTTGCCCCCCTCCTGACATTACTTACTAACTTATTCACAAAATTGTTGATGTAGAATAGTGTTACTTTCAACTTTGAACTCACACATAATTGCTGGCTAGATTGCGACCGCACAATAACAGCTATACGAGGAGCTAAAGGTACGTATAAACATAACCTACTTATTTTATCTCTACACACACCCACACACACCTCACACTAACGCAGCACACACTTTGCGCACGCGCTAACCCACATATTATTGCTAATGTTACACGTTTTTGCTTACAAAGTTTCTAATATAACCATTACGCGCGAATGGTTGGCCCCTATAACACAGGATTTTCCTAGCATCGGGGCCAATATTCACAAGATTGAGCAGAAATATGCCAAAATATTCTAGTAATGTAACATTAAACTATGTATTTCTTCATTTTTTGCGAAACAAATTATTCTAATATTCTTATTCTTCTTATTTTTATTAAAGTCTGATTGCTGCTTTTTAGGGTTCTGTACACAAAGGTTAAAAACGGGACCCTATTACTAAGACTCCACTGTCCGTCAGTCTGTCTGTCACCAGGCTGTATCTCATGAACCGTGATAGTTAGACGATTGTAATTTTCACAGATGTATTTCTGTTGCCGCTATAACAACAAATAATAAAAACAGAATAAAATAAATATTAAAGTTGGGCTTCCAACAAAAAACATGAATTTTGTGCCGTTTTTTTGCGATAATGGTACGGAACCCTTCGTGCGCGAGTCTGACTCGCACTTGGCCTGTTTTTTTGCCGTTTTTGCGATAATGGCACGGAACCGTTCGTGCGCGAGTCCAACTTGTACTTGGCCGGTTTTTTATGTAGGTATGCTGTTCAGAATATTGTCAAATAACAATTAATTTTTAAATAATGTTCCAAAGCCTTATAAGTAATTGTAATAGCCAGAGCTGTTACATTTTTACAAGGCTGTAATTTGTTTTTAGTTTATTTAATAGTTATAAATATTGAAAATATAAATCCGTTTCTGAATAATTGATTTTATTATTCTTTTATAATTTATAATTGATCATCAAGGTTAAGCAACGCTTGACGAGGTCGGTCCGTGGATGGGCGACCATTTCAACATACCGAGTTTCCTCCGTGCCTCGGAAAGCACGTTAAGCCGTTGGTCCCGGCTGTCATTTGAAGATCTTTGACAGTCGTTACAAGTAGTCAGAAGCTTGAGATCTGACACCAGTCTTGCCAAGGGGTACCGTGTTACCCAGTTACTCGGTTGTGGAGGTCAGATAGGCAGTCGCTCCATGTAAAACACTGGTACTTAGCTGAATCCGGTAAGACTGGAAGCCGACCCCAATATAGTTGGGAAAAGGCTAGGCAGATGATGATATTATAAAATATCAACTATGCATAGAACATAAGAATATTTAAAAAATTAAGAAGGATGTTTTGCACCCTCTCATATTTATACATACTTGATTCGGGGTAGCAACGAGCTCTCAGGCTTTTGTAATTACTTGTAAAAATTAGATGATTATTTAAAAATTATATATTTTTTTAAATATTCTGTACAGTATACATAAAAAACATTCATAATTTAAGAAAAGTAAGTACTTTTTTTCATCATCATCAGCCTTATTTAATGTTCCCACTGCTGGGATACAGGCCTCTTCTCTGTGAGAGGGAATGGACCGTAATCCACCACGTGGGCCCAGATCGGGTTGGTGGGTGTCTCATATCTTCGATTTACTTAATTATTATATAATGATTAACTATTATACCAATATAACTGTAAACATATACTATGTTTACTTTTGTTGTCCTGTAAGTACGCTCAACATTACTTCAATTGTTTAGATATGTAAGTTTCTCATGTGAGTGGATCCCATCGTCATTCTTTTGAGAAATAAAGGTTCTTAGCCGTATTTAAAGAGTAATCAAGGCTTCAAGTAATTTATAGACATACCTTAAAAAAATATGCACTTGGTACCTGTGAAGTGGTTCTTGGCCCAAGCAAGTGAGTATGCGTACGTTTGAGGTATATTCTAACTCACTACTATCCCATGAGATTTGTGACTATAACATGAGAAAATAAATAAAGTCTGGTGGGACTGGGATCTTGCTCTATATTATAACTATATTATATAGAGCAAGATCCCAGTCCCATATAACTATATTACCTTCAATTGTCCTCCAATCCCAATTTTCGCCCCAATCATGAAAACCGAGGAACGCTAAATCTTTCCGGAATCCGTTGCCCAACATCTTGGCGTCTGGATATTTAGCGAAGAGTTCTCTCAGCACTGTCGCTTCTATGTCACTATTTACAATAGCAAGATGGCCGCCTTCAGCTGAACATGTGAGGAAGGCGCGGGTGAAGTTTCTTGGTACTGTATGAAACTTGTAGCATTTGTTAGTTCTTTTGTCCAATTGGTATTCTGAAATGGAAATGTTTTATGTTATTTGCGTCACTACCCGAGGCAAAGTTGTGTTGTTGGAAAGATAGACGGAAGAAATTGTGATTACCTGGATCGATGGTGCCACACTCACTGGGTTCTACGTGAAGGTTCTCGGGGCGGTAACAGATGTAAGGACGAGTTTCCTCACAGGGACGATCTGCTAACTCTCCATTACCATTAAGAGTAATACACCTTTCGATATTGTCTTTATTGTCTGGCTCATTTTTAGCCCAAGCCACTGGAATGTTTGAGAGCGGTGTGCCTGTAATTTGTAAATATGTTTGAGACTCAATCTATAACAATATTATAAAGAGGAATGATTTTTTTGTTTGTTTGTACCGAATAGGCTCCGAAACTACTGGAACGATATAAAAAAATATTTCACCAATCGAAAGCTACTTTATTCCTGAGTGACATAGGCTATTTTTAATCCCGTAAACGGGTCCTGTGGTGTGGTCCACGGGAGCGAAGTCGCAGTGAACAGCTAGTTTAGTATATTTTTGCATTGGCATATTTTTTTATTAATGTAGTAAAAAATATATTAAAAAAATATTATGACTGACATGTTTGGCGCTACAAAAAATCAACTAACCTTCAATCGTATAATAATCTCCCTGAGAAACAGTGGCATGAATACCAATATAGATTTCATATTCCGGATTGGAGCGATTTATGAGGTTTCTCATTTCATCTTGTATTTCTGGTGTTGTGGGAGAAGCTAGAACAGCACCTGAGAACAGCAGCATTTAAAGACACACTGGAAACAGAATGAAAAAAGAAAGCGCGCGGTGTGCGAATTTAGCTTGCTCATAGTAAAAAAACACGAAGAGAAACAGAAAAGCTTAAGGAGGGGGTCATCATCATCATCATTTCAGCCAAAAGACGTCCACTGCTGAACATGGGCCTCCCTGAAGTGACACCACAGTGACTGGTCCCGTGCATCTCACATCCATCGGAAGTAGTGGATGGTGGTGACACTACATTTTCTCCCGAATCACAGCTTCCACAAGCCGCGTTAAGGAACTTCGGTTCCAAATGATATTATGACAGCATTGCCTGTAAGCAGTTATGGGCTGGTAACATCACTGTTATAATTATGTTACAAAATAAGTAGCTTACCTTCCAGTGAGCATCGCAGCCGGGCATCAAACCAATTTGCTGGCACAACAACGGATTTGAACCAAGCTTGAGCTTTTGAACTGTATTTGTAGTCACATCTGAATGAACCTTCTAAAATACAAGAAAAATAATTTAATAAAATTAATCAGAAACAAGGCAATCAGATCTAAAAATACTTAAAACAAAAGTAACTAGTCTGTTTAAAGGTATTAAGAAAACCTAATGCAACTTAGCAAACAAAATTGTTAGTAGCTAATTATCTAAAAATTACACTTTCTCTTCTCTACGCATTCGTTGTCTTCATTGCTGAAGTCTATCTGTCATGAAAAGCTTGGACGGAGACACTGACGAGCTGCTTCCGAGAAAGTTTTCTTGTCTACAGTTCTTCTCAGGACCGTGGCCACTGTGAGTCGTGTGATCTCATCTGACCAACGAGTAGATGAACGTCCGGGGTTTTTTTCCATCCACGTTTCCTACTGCAACCAGTTTTTCTAGGTTGTCTGGTTGTCTCCGGGCGATATCATTAAAGTAACTTAGGTCTTGGAAAATTTTGGAAAATAATTACTAAATTAATTAAAAGCAACTTACCAATAAAGTTCACGCTGAACAGCAACACAAAATATTTTAAACAAGACTTCATTTTAAAAGGTCTAGATGGCAACTGTGGCGATTCAATTATTTTTGCAAATATTTATAGAATTCTCTAGTAGTCATGTTCAGCCATGTGGCAGACATATTTTATGACTCCTAGAAACAGTGGTTTCCAAAGTTCTAGCTACACTAATATTATAAAGATGAAACAACGTCTTCCAAATATTATCGTTCCTAAAATTGTTTGTAATGGATGAACTCAAAAACTACTTAACAGATTTTGAAAATTCTTTCACCAGTTGACATTGCTCCTGAGTGACTATACTTTTTATCCCGAAAAAAATAACGGGTTCTGTGGGTTTGGCTACGTGAGCGAAACCACAGGAAAAAACTTGTTTTAAATAATTATATTTTATTCTAGTTCCTTAAAAAAAGTATGCCAGAATTGGGCAGGAATCACTGATGACTTAGCAAGGGGACAAATCGAGCTAGTAAGGTTATTATACCATTGGAGTAACAACACTGTCAATAATTTCATCGTTGCTAATGATTGTGACCAAACATTTGAATTGTGCCTATTATTGTCGGTAATGGTGCAGTTTCAATGGATATTTGAATGTTATGTTTAAAAATCGACTGACTTAGAGAAAGCCCACAATATACATCAGATTTGCTTATTTATGTCATATCGTGTCAAAACACGGCCGATTTAATAGAAATGAACGGTCCTGCATATTAAACGTGCTTTATGGAATTGTGGAAGTAGAAGTCTGACCTTTTTTACCATGAGTATGCTTGCTAAAAACCCTGCCAGCTTCCCTTTTAATAGAGAGAAGCCTTTTTGGTCTCGCACGGGATTATTTATTTTTGTTTTTTCATATTGTTTGTGTTTTGCTTATCTCGTGTCTCCTGTGCTGTTCACAAATAAATATTTTTTCTTTCTTTCTTTATTTTTTCTTTCTTTTTTTGATTTCTGCGCACTCGTTGCATACAGACGTGCTCATCAATGCATTAAAAATAATATAAATTAACGTTTTAGCATAAATAGTGACCTAGTTTTAGTATATTGACGTGTAATACAAACAATCTTTGGAAGTGCTAATAGGTGGAATAATGGACTGACTGGATTATATATTATTATAATCTGAAAGATGGAAGGCAGCCCCTTTAATCGGAGTGGGTTGATGCGGCGCAGCCCTCCTTCAACACCTACACCGACCCAGCCCCAACAACCGAGACGTCTTCAAGCCAAGGAAGAAATGGAGGTAGTCTCAACTGCGGAAATACAGAACTGGATGGGTTCCATTGAACAACACTTGGGTGAGGTATGTGCTATTGCTTCTGAAGGAAAGCTAAACTCAGACCAGAAGCTAAAAATAACCAATTTGTGCCGAAAGGTTGGATATGGAGTCTCGCAACTGGCTGTTCAATACAGGTCGCTTAAACAAAATGCCCTTAGGACCCATAACTCCCTAAAAATAATGACCGAAGAAAGAGACTGCGTAACGGACCTAAAGGAGTGTGTAATGGAGATGAACCGGACTTTTAAGGAATCCTGTGCAAAGCGGCAGGAAACAGCTGCATCATCTTTTGCAGACATGGTGAAGAAGGGGTCTAACAACTTCGTTCGTCCTAATACTTTTAGCTCCGTGGCGATTTATCCCACTGACAGTTCAAAGACCAGCGATGAAACCAAGAACATAGTCCAGAAAATTATATGCCCAGCTGAAATGAAGCTGAAAGTGAGAGGCGTACGCAAGATAGGGAAAGGAGGACTAATAATTAGCACGGAGACGAAAGAGGACCTAGATAAGCTGAGGCAATCAGTACAAACTGCTTCGTCAGGGCTTACCGTCGATGAACCGAAAAAGCGCAAACCCCGCATAATAGTGATTGGAGTTCCAGCATCAATGGCCGAAAATGAGGTATATAAATCCATTTACGATCAAAACTTAGCCGAAAAACTGCCAACTATATCCAGAGATACCTTTTTGTCCTTAATCAAACTGAGCCACAAATCTGGTAGAAAAGATGTTGAGAACTGCAACTACATCTTAGAAGTCCCTGCGATCATTCGCAAGGCTCTAATCTCACAAGAGAGATTGTTCATAAATTGGACTTCCTGCCCGGTAAGAGACTTCACACTGGTAACGAGATGTTACAAGTGCCAGCAGTACGGTCATGCGGCTAAGACATGCAAAGTAGCTGCCCCCACATGTGGACATTGCGGTGAAGAAGGACACACTATCTCCGACTGCACAAAGAAATCCGAAGCGCCAAAATGTGCAACATGTCTGCGCTTCAAAAAACCAGCCAGCCATAAAACGGGAGAACAAGAGTGTCCTGCAAAAAAATCTGCCGAAAACAGGTACATTAACTCGATTGATTATGAAGGCGCCTAAGAGCGCCACATATTCGAATATTTTTAAGACTTAATTTTATTGTTTATATTTTTCTTATACTATGGATAATACCTTATTGACCGATATAGATAATACATTTCGTACCGATGCAAAGTCATGTGAGGTTGAGGACTGCAGGCAATATCTTTCTGAATATCAAAACTCACTAACCATACTGACTCAAAACATTCGCAGTATTTATAAGAACATAGATAGCTTTAACGTTTTTCTTCACAGACTTAACTTTGATTGTGACATAATGGTACTAACCGAGTGCTGGCTATCCAACCGACAGGAACACCTTCCAGTAATTCCGGGATACAACTTATTGTATACTACAGTGAACAACAATCAAAACGATGGTGTGGTTGTTTATTGTAAGGAATCATTAATGGTCACAATCGAAGAACCAATACTTCAAGACTGTGTGAGTAATTGTTTGGTTATCAAAATTGATACAAGTACAGCAATAATCACTGTTTATAGGTCCCCTTCTGCAAGAAATTTAGACTCTTTTCACGCATCCTTAAACCAGATCTTTGAAGCACTAAGTTCATTTAAGAATGTTATATTAACAGGTGATATAAATATAAACATTAACTCGGAAAACTGCGACCCTGGGGCCCAAGATTACCTTAATATCTGCTCATACCATGGTTTTCTCCCCGCACATACTTTGCCTACTCATCAGAGTGGTTCCTGTCTGGATCATATGATGATCAAATCTAACTTTTCATATGTTACGCTTGTTACTAACTCAACTATTACATACCATCACGCTGTTCTACTAACCCTAAACTTAACGCTGCCTAAGCTAAACCGTCCCCAGACGAAAACGCAATTAAACATAAACAAACTCGAATGTGATTTATGCAATCTTGACTATAACCCAGTTTACAATACTGCTGACGCTAATTTTGCTTTATCGTACTTAATAAAACATGTTCAATTAGCAATATTACGTAATACGACTTCTATTATAGTAAACAAAAAACTTCGTAACATCAAGCCTTGGATGACTCCTGGCCTAATTCGGTGTATAAGACACAGAGATAAACTTCATCAGAGATCTAGGAGTAACCCTGATAATCTAATCATTAAAATAACCTATAAGAGATACAGAAATTTTTGCAACAACCTCCTAAAGAACTTAAAAATTAATTACGATAAAAATGAATTAAATAGAGCAGGAAACAATAGCAAGCAACTTTGGAAACATATTAAGAACGTCACCTATAGGACGAAACAGCGTGAATCAAATTCGAGCTTGCTGCTTTCTAATCCATCACCTCTCTTGTCAGCCAACCACGTTAATAACTTTTTTGCAAATGTTGGGAAGACTCTTGCCGAACAGATTCCAAAACATTACTGTGTTCTACCATCTTCCCAAAATAATAGATGTCCTTTAAAATCTTTTGGATTGCTGGATACTGACGAAGATGAAATAACCCGAATCATATCTGGACTAAAGGATGACTGTGCAGTTGGATGGGATAATATAAGCAATAAGATCCTTAAAACCTTTAAGCATATCCTAGTACCTCCCTTAACGCATATATTTCGTATTTGTTTATCTGAAGGTATTTTCCCTAGATGTCTGAAAAAAGCAGTTGTAATCCCTATCTTTAAATCTGGAAACAAAAACTTAGTAAATAATTATAGACCAATATCTTTACTCCCTTCAATATCTAAAATACTAGAGAAAATTGTTAACAGTAGACTAGTTAATTATCTATAAAAAAACAAACTATTATCATCTGCGCAATTTGGGTTCAGAGCCAAACTATCCACAGCCGATGCGGTGCATAGTCTGACAGATTATATCGCAGAAGAACTTGGCAAAGGAAACCAGACCCTGGGGGTTTTCCTTGATCTAGCCAAAGCCTTTGATACGGTGTCCGTTCCTATGCTTTTAAAAAAAATAGAGGCTTTAGGAATAAGGGGAACACCGCTGAAACTTTTTGCTGACTACTTAGATGAACGATCTCAATGTGTTAAAATAGACGACATTATTAGCGATGAGCAAAAAAATACTGGTTATGGTGTTCCTCAGGGAAGCATTCTGGGCCCAACCCTATTCCTGATTTACATTAACGATCTGTGTAATTTAGATATTAAACAAGGCAAACTCATATCATATGCCGACGACACGGCGTTAATCTTTACCGCGAAAACCAGTAATGAATTGTACGAATATGCTCAACAAGGTTTCAATACTGTGACAAATTGGCTACAAAACAATTTACTAACACTAAATGCTGACAAGACAAAATATATTCACTTCTCCATGCGCAAGCCTCAATTTAACATAGCTAACTCTCATCTGTATGCCCATAAATGTGGATCCCACCCAGTCAGCATGTGTAATTGTCCATTTATCCTCAAAACAGGCAACATAAAATATCTCGGGGTTATTATAGATGAAACACTCTCATTTAGACCTCATATTGATAGCTTAGTTAATAGAGTGCGCAAATTAATTTATGTTTTTAAAAAGTTGAGAACGATTGCAGATTCAAAATTGATCAAACAAGTCTATTTGGCCCTAGGTCAATCTGTAATCAATTACTGTATCACCTCATGGGGTGGGGCACCAAAAACGAATCTACTGCCTCTTGAAAGGGCTCAGAGAGCAATTTTAAAAGTAGCCTATTTCCACCCTTTTCTCTACCCTACTGATCTTCTTTACAAATCCTGCAACGTGCTGACTGTTCGCCAGCTTTTCATTATGCATTTAGTATTAAAACAACACACCATGCTTTCCTATAACGCCGAATACATAAATAATAAGAGACGAAATGATATTGTCTGCGATACTAATCCATCCTCAAAATATGTATTTGTAAATAGATTCTTTACATTCTTAGGACCATTTCTGTACAATAGATTAAATAGAAAATTAAGTATCTGTAACTTAAATTATTTTAGCTGTAAAAAGACTATTATTGAACATCTGCTTCGCATCTCTTACGGAGAGACAGAAGATCTCCTGGCTGTAACAAAATAATAATTTTGCTTTGTCTTTAATTTAAGTATTCATATACAAGCTATGTCATTGTTAATTTATTATTATTATTAGTTTTAAGCACTTTATAGTCTGAAACACAGGTTCAACCTAGTTCAGGCAAATAAGCAACTGTCTTCTTTTATATTTTTAAGATATTTTTATTGCAAAATGTGCCTTATGTTATAAATAAACGATATTATTATATTATTATTATTATTAAGCATTGAAATGAGCAGTACGCTTACAAAATAGACAACTTTGTAGAAAGAGACAGAGCGAAATGATGCCTGTCCGAAACCTGTCTCTTGTCTTAATCCCTATCTACGAGTATATATATATATTCGTCAACCTGTAAGGGTGAGACCCAATCAGAATTCTAAACCAAAAAACCCGACTACTAAAAAATTATTACTGCAGCAACTAATTATTATTTATTGTATAAATTATACCTATTACTTGTTTTTCACCTTTAGTTAATTATTTTTTAACTGTTGGGTTTTTAGTTTTTATGATTATTTGCTTTATTCCAGAATTTTAGTTTAATTAATGAACGAGTTCTCCAAATATGTGTGGTAAAAGATTATTTATTGTGTTTAACAAAGTTACGCTTATCTTGAATTTGTGCCAAAGTAGTTAGGTACATAAAAGTGTTACAATATATATATTTTTGGAATGGTATATTTAGTAGCTTTCATTTTATACACATAAATGTTAAAAAAATAAAAAATAAACTCACCCCCATTTTGGGTGGGGCTATTAAAAAAATACATAGTCTATGTCACTCCTACAACTGAGACGAATCCAACATCGCCCCATAATTATGTCATAATCCGTCAATCCGATTGGACTGTAGAAGCTGCCATAGAAATAAATAAATATATACATACATACACACCCTGCCGCAGTCGGGTAAAAAGTGATTACTACTGTATGCACTATCTCTTTTACACTTTTCTGAACGTTTTCACGATATTGAATATTTAAGAACCACTGACCCAAGAATTCAACATTAGGTACTGAAGTAGGTGATCTAATATTTTAAATAAAACAAAGGATTTTTTTGGGTTTTTGTTCACATCTAAAAATAACGTACACATGCTGTATGTCTAATCATAATAACCCGGGAGCGCGCAGTTGGATCATTTGGACCGCATCTTACTAATATTATAAATGCGAAAATTTGGATGGATGGTGTGTATGTTTGTTACACCATCACGCCAGAGTGGATGAACGGATCTGAATGAAAGGAGATGTTTGATTTTGGGCCACCACTATGTACACTACATAGATTTGTTTTGTGGAATGCTATAAAAATACTAACAAATTAATTGAAGAAGGATACAGGCGTACAAAAATGATCATTTGAAAAGTGTTTTTTAATAAGATTAAAAAACATAAAATTTATAAAAAAACACTTATATTTTTAATAATATAAGTGTTTTTTTATAAATTTTAAAAATATTTTTAGGGCAGCCATGATCGTTGTGTTTGACAAGACGTGTGACGACTATGGCATGAATATCGGCATCTCGGAATATCGGAATATCACGAGGCGT
This sequence comes from Orthosia incerta, assembly GCA_948252205.1. Taxonomy (NCBI): domain Eukaryota; kingdom Metazoa; phylum Arthropoda; class Insecta; order Lepidoptera; family Noctuidae; genus Orthosia; species Orthosia incerta. Next base: position 23,333,749 of record OX411762.1, on the reverse strand, counting down.
CAACGCGCTTTGAGCAGGAGCCTTACAACCTCCGGAATCCCTATCTACCTCAAGCGATCACGTCCGCCCCGTACACCGTTGTCACATTTATATTTTCATTGAATAACACTAAGATTTTGGGAATCCGCTAGATTGTCGGTCAATGTGGCGACACTTGGGGAAGCCCTATGTACAGCAGTAAACGTCTTTCAGCCGAAATGATCATCATGACCATGATGAAAGCATAGATACTTTTGAGAAGGCTGTTTCGGAATAAATACCAATCCTTGTTAAATTTTATCTCAAATTTCTATCGAGTTACTTGCTTAGAAACCTCAATAAATTAAAGCTTAATATTTTTTAGTTTTCAGCTTGTATTAAATACAACAAATTTGTCTATCTGATTGTAACATATATTTTGTTCACACTATGTATGTTAGCGACATCTGCCTCTTTTTTGCCAAACAAGTTCGATTAGGTGTGTCACTACTCGATTGTTTGATCATTTGGGTACTAGATGGCGCTGACATATGTATGACATAGATGAACGTTTAAATAAAATATATTATATTTGTGTGAAATCATTTAATTCAATAAACACACAAATTCAACATACAAAATAATAAGTTATTAAATTCTTTTCAAATTAGTAACATAAAGGATACTTTAGTAAATGCGTCTATGGTTTAAAATAGAACGTTCAGGGTCTATGGTTGACGTGACTGACAATTCTTTTACAAGGGTGCACTTGAGGTCACTAACTCCTGTGAACTTAATATCCAGAAATAAAACCGAATAATCTTTGATGTCGGGAAGGACAAGGCTGGCTAGCGTCAAAATGAAAGGAACATTCGTTAAGTAGGCGCTGTGAGTATTAGCTTGAATTTGTCTGAATTTTCATATTCGTGACACGTGCGTTTGATTTTATCATGCAATTTTCTTTTCCTTGGCAGGGCACCAAATGTCTCCTTAGGAGTATTTTACCCATAAGTACATAATAATAATATAAATATATAATGGTCAACTAACTACAGCTACAGCAAGGTTTCGAACACTCCTGATGATATAATTTATCAAAGTTTGAAGACAGCTACACAGGATAGCGGTACTGTTTGAGAAATCATATCTCCAGTACTGTGAATTGATGGTAAAACGTGTTCCTTCTGAAAGTGAGTGGTTTATTCCTATTTTTAGAACATCTACAAGTGGTGATAACGGACTGTATGCTCGATGAATAAAATTAGTTGACCAAACTGTGTGCCTTTTACTTCAATCAACTTCATGTTAAATAAACCCTGCTATAGTCTCATGCAGAAACTACCTCTGTGCGCGCTGGTGGGTAAGGGAGAAAATTCTACCTTACATGATCACTAATCTGTTGGATTGGTCTACTACTTGACTATAATATCAATTATTTTATTGATATTACATTCATTTTTTGAATGTAATAAAGATGGGATAGTTATGTTTTACCGTTGCTTTATTTTATTAAGTTTATTGTAGTTGTTTTACGAAATAAGTTTATCTCGGCAATGCAGGATTCATTTAACTTAAATAATAATGCTGAAGTTGTACTGACAAAAATTAATACGGTAATCGTCGATAACTCTATGCCTATTCCAATCAATGTATAATAATAATTCTCCTGATTAGAAAGCATCAAATGAAGAAGACTTTGCTGAGAATTTATTCTAATCTATTAAAAAATAATAAACTTAATAGGAATAAGAAGAAATATATTTTCACATTTTGTTAGACATCTCCTTTATCCCACGGATTTGGCTAGTGATACTTATACTGAATTTATACATCATTATCAGTCACAAATTGGGACTACTTTGAGATTGATTGACAAATACTTATTTTAAGTTTTTTTTAGAATTGTTTTTTTTAGAAAGGCATGACATTAGTAGTTGTTCTATCTTTGAAACAAATGTGAAGTTTAGTTAAATAAGCACCCGATTATCCAGTCATTGCTGATTAGAGAGAGACACAATAGAAAACCTTATTATGTCTCGTCATAAACGTGTTCATTTATTGTACTTAATCCAATCTCATACCGAATATGTACAATTAACAAAAAAAAATGCGCGACGTCTAACATTAATATCGGAAATCCGATATTGAGATCCAATATCGGTAATCAATATCGGTGTTAAATAAGATGTACAATGTTCATACATTAGTTCTCCTAAGTTGGCAGCACTGCTTTTGTTTCTGTCGCTACCAATTGTTATGATTGGTGTGGTATTAATTTTTTTTTGTTACTTACCTACTTGTAATGGTGTACTGTTCGGTGTTTAAGTAAAATACAGCTTGATTAGTAAAACCTCTGCAAATTTCATTTAAACTAACTTCAGGTTATGGGCCCAGGCACATAATCCTGTATCGTAAGTTAGTAGGTATCAATAAAAGTTCGGCGTTAGCAGTTACTCATCGGCGGAAAGAAAGTGAAGCTAAAGATGCCAAGGCGCAAACGGAGTTGGTCACACGGATGACGGAAGAGGCCATGTTACACATCATCACATGCACAAGTTCTACTGAAATGTGGCGAAAACTTCAAAGCGTGTATGAACAGAAGACTGAGACTAGTATACACATTGTACAACAACGTTTTTTCCAGTACAGATACGAAAAAGGCATTGATATGTCAGTTTTCTTGTCCAAAATTCAAGAGATGAGAAATGTGTTAAAACAGATGGGCGAGGAGATATCAGATAAGTTCACTATCACAAAGGTGCTGATGTCGTTGCCTGACGAATATAAGCATTTTGTGTCAGCGTGGGAGTCGGCACCCGACGATAAGCAGACCATTGATAACTTGGTGGCCAGGTTCATCCTCTTCGTTCGTTGTGAAAAATTCAAGAAAAATAAAGTGCTTTAAGTGTGGCAAAATTGGACATTTTCAAAGTGATTGCAAACTAATTAAAAATGGCAGTGAAGAAAACGTAAATAATAAAAACTGTTTCTATTGTGGAAAGTTCGGACATTTCAAGGCGCAATGTAAATTTCGTAAACAAAAACTTAGTAAAACTGAAAACAAAACAAAAAGTAATGCGTTTGTAGTGTCTAGTTCGTCATATGAACTGCATAAATCAAAGTGGTTAGTGGACTCCGGTGCTAGTGAACATATGTGTCGAAATCGCGCATTGTTTACAACATTCACTAGTACCACAGAACAATCAGTGGTTGTCGGTAATGGCGCGACAATTAGTGTCCTCGGCCGCGGACAGGTAGCGGTGCAAGTATCGAACGGGACCGAATGGATTAATACGGTCATAGACAACGTTTTGTACGTTCCAGAACTAAATAACAACCTGTTTTCAGTCATTCGCGCCACAGATAAAGGTTACGCCATGATGACAGATGACAGGTCATGCAAACTTTACAAAGATAACCAAGTTGGTGCGGTGGCGAAAAGATTTGGCAATTCTTATTACTTGGAATTGCGGTATAAGTATAATAACGAGATTGCAAGCACTGCAACACTGTTGGCGAATGATTTAAATGAGTGGCACAGAAAACTCGCGCATCAAAACTTTGCTTACGTAAAAGATATTCTGCAAAAACATAATGTTGTTGTTAAACAAACTACTAAACCTGAGTGTGAGAGTTGTTTAGCTGGGAAGATACATCGATTACCGTTCAGCAAAAGTGAGAACGTGAGTACAAGGACTTGTGAGCTGATTCATGCGGATACATGCGGCCCAATGGAAGAAGCATCTGTTGGAGGAGCGAGATACTTTGTCATACTGAAGGACGACCATTCCAATTACAGAAGTGTGTACTTTGTTAAAACAAAATATGAGATCAAATACTGCATTGAGAACTTCATTAATAAGGCCGAAAACACAACAGGAAACAGAGTGAAAATGTTTAGAAGTGACAGTGGTCTAGAATTTATAAACAAAGAAGTGAAAGAACTGTTTTCAAAACGTGGGATAACACACCAAACAACTGTACCCTATACGCCGGAACAGAACGGAAAGGCTGAGAGAGAAAATAGAACATTGGTGGAAGCAGCACGGACAATGTTACATGAAGAAAACTTTCCAAAGAAACTGTGGGCGGAAGCAATCAATACAAATAAGATGTACAATGTTCATACATTAGTTCTCCTAAGTTGGCAGCACTGCTTTTGTTTCTGTCGCTACCAATTGTTATGATTGGTGTGGTATTAATTTTTTTTTGTTACTTACCTACTTGTAATGGTGTACTGTTCGGTGTTTAAGTAAAATACAGCTTGATTAGTAAAACCTCTGCAAATTTCATTTAAACTAACTTCAATCGGAATTGCAAAAGTTCCGATATCATATGCCCTTTTGACGGCTTTGACAGTTTAAGAAGTGACATCTTGTTTTTCTTTGCTTTGACTTTGAATTGAAAATATTTCGGCGTTTTTAGTGATTGTTTTATTTTTACAACCCACTACGGACATTGATTGATTGATTCTCTGTTGCAATTGAATTCGTCTTGTTTTGTTTTAACGCAGATATTACGATGACACGTCAATCAAACGTCATTGCCATAATGTAATTTTTTGCATACTGTTGATCTGATCCACCATGTATAACTTCATGTTGTGTTACTCTACTTGACAAAGTTAATTATGAGTTAACATTGAAACGAAGTGAAATTAAAGGTAAATAACAATAAAAAACGGTTACTATTTATAAAAGTGATTTACACATAGTGCTGGACCAGGCTCCATACATTTCTGGAACATCTCCTTTGGCACAGTGATAAATTATAGTCTGGAATAGCACATATATGGAATAGGCTAAAATAACATTACATCATACCTGTATTTCCCCAGGGTTTAGGCAAGGGTGCAACTATATATAACAGCACACCCATTTTGTCAGTTATGTTTAACACCTTTAGTACCAGACAACGAGACACAATAGAAAATGGTCCGTCGGTCACCTGGCAGTTAAAGTGTTAAGTCCCATGTAATAGGAGGCAGGCCTATTGCCATCAACAGGGAACAAACCCAGACTCAGGGCTACTATTGAGAAATTCCAGATGAAAAACTTTGTCCGACCCGAATCGAACCACACAAAATCATTTCTGTCGACGAATAACGAAGAAATATCTTATATCACAATTAAAGGAAAAAATCAGAAAACCGTAGTAGCTACATTACTCGTACTACTTACGAGCGCTGATCCCGTCGATATCATCGTCGGGTTTGTAATTTTAAGAACAAATGTATTTTCTAAATAAACGATTTCTTTTATTTTTTATTGAATAAAAGGTTATTAACTTATTTGCAGTTGGTAAACTGATCGCCACCTATGTCGATATATATAGACAATGGTTTTCCATCGTCAAAGTAAGTTTTCTCCCTTAATCCAAGTTTTTTTTCTTTAGAGCAAGTTTCGGTGCATTTTTTGTTTATAAACTTCTGTGGTACCTAATTATTTTAGTGAGTATAGCTGTTTTTACGGAACCCTCGGTGTGCGAGTCCGACACGCATTTAGCCAGTATTTACATCTCACTAAGATTACATTACAAAAAAAAACCAACACGTTTTGTGTAGCCATAGGTAAAATGAAGAGTCTTAGTCTCTTTTAAATTTCTCGTACCATGTAATTTATTTTAACTCAAATCACTTATTTCCACCGTATAAATCATCATCTGCCTAGCCTTTTTTCCCAACTATATTGGGGTCGGCTTCCAGTCTTACCGAATTCAGCTAAGTACCAGTGTTTTACATGGAGCGACTGCCTATCTGACCTCCACAACCCAGTAACTGTGTAACACGGTACCCCTTGGCAAGACTGGCGTCAGATCTCAAGCTTCTGACTACCTGTAACGACTGTCAAAGATCATCAAATGACAGCCGGGACCAACGGCTTAACGTGCTTTCCGAGGCACGGAGGAAACTCGGTATGTTGAAGTGGTCACCCATCCACTGACCGACTTCGTCAAGCGTTGCTTAACCTTGATGATCGACCCGTGCGGCTGTTATTATTTAGCCACGAGCTCCTCCGTATAAATAAATATTTAAAAATATTACTTAGACTTTTACTGACTCGAGTCACGGCTCATGCCGGGTTAGATAAAACTAATTGCTTCAAGATGTCCGTTAGTGTAACACGTTTTTGTTTATGAATTTATTTTAAGGGTATCAGTAAGAACACTACAATTTTGAGGCCCGGCTTTGTTTGATTATATTTATTATTGTATAAATGTTAGCCATATGAACAATACACCTTAAGATAGGTAATTACATGCAGAATATGACAACATAAATTTACATAATATTGCTTAAAATCTTGTGGATCTCGTTACGGTAACATGAGTTGGTTTAATCGTATTTTGGGGCATGCCATGAAACCTCCGCTGGGCCAACAGCAAGTTCAAAGGCCAAAATGTTAGGTCATACGACATCCTAATTAAATAATAACGTTATTATTGAGTAAAGTACTTTACATATCTTATTTGTTGGCGTTTAACACTTGGTTTCCGTGACTAATATGGCATTAAAATCAAAATTCAAGACGGTGCTTGCAATTTTCGTCAAAGGTGTCAATTTCATAGTTTTTTTTTATCATCTTCAACATGTAATGTATTAAAAAAATAAAACATCTGCAAATAACACAATTTTTTGTTTGTTTTACAATAAACGGTCTCAATATTACATCGATCTTTTCACATTCATCCGCGATGAATTGACTCCATTTATTTGAACTAATGGCTGCCTATCATTCAAATAAGATTGTACTAAACTTAACGCTGATTAGCCTAGCCCGTAATGCTCAAGTTTCAAAACTAATGTTTCACGATTAACATTTAAGTAAACAATGTCCAAAAATCTATGACATTACAATATTAATGTAATAAATTAATTAATTAATTAAAGTATAGATAGTATTTTTTTTAGGTGCCGTATTTTATGTCTAAATCGGGTTTGTTCTAATTTCTAAGGCTCGATTTCTGATTATCGCTTATTTATATTCATATTTAAATTAACAGAGTCGATCGAAATGAACAATAATCCTTTGATGTACTTAATCGTTAGGATGAATGGATTACTTTTTAATAGATTAAGAGGCATGGGTGAACACAGAGCACAAAAAAAATCAACAACAATGAAATGTTATGTTGCAAAATAATTAATCTATAACATAACATGAGAAATGAGAGTGATCCAGGATGAACTCTACACATCTGCGTACCTCTTTAGAGAGTACCGGCGTGATTTTATTTTATGAAACGGTGTAAACAATAAACACGCGAGACATGCGAATGCAGTAATCCCGAGAGATTTGCCGTGATTTATTGAAGAGTTCTGTTGCATATCTCCGAAGTTCTTCATGGGAATATATTAATTTAATGAAAAACAATATGGTTTTAAATCGCGCCACATTCGACGAAGAAATCGGTCAACATACACAAAACAAACATACAGCCAAACATAGACCGTTCTCCTTTTTGGAAAGTCGGTTGAAAAAGAACGCTCTGTCTCAGTAAGTCGTCTCCGTTGCCCCTTACTATGTGAGAAACAACATAATTGCTCAAGATCGGAAACCTGGGCGACTTCTGCGCCCGCCTCGCATCCACCATGTTCGCGCGTGGGTACTAGTACTTGGTAACGCAGAGTCTAGCTGATTAATCTTTTCATCACTATGGTACATTCTAACGATTCTTCTCAATTCATAGCTGCTGCTGTAAATAAAATTCAAGCAACGAAATATATTATACATTTTTGTTATTTTATTTTTAATATAAATTGTGATTTGCTGACTGAAATAATTAGTTATGAAATAATCTTTTTTTTCATAAATATTGGTCATAATATTGATCCAAACATTGTGTTTTTAGGGTTCCGTACCCAAAGGGTAAAAACGGGACCCTATTACTAAGACTTCACGATCCGTCTGTCTGTCTGTCCGTCTGTCACCAGGCTGTATTTCATGAACCGTGATAGCTAGACTGTTGAAATTTTCACAGATGATGTATTTCCATTGCCGCTGTAACAACAAATACTAAAAACAGAATAAAATTAATATTTAAGGTGGGCATACAACAAACGTGATTTTTTTGGCGTTTTTTGCCCGATATTAATAACCGCAACAGGTAGACACTTGAAATATTCACAGAATATTTAGTTATATACTCACTTCAAAAAATAATAATTATTAAATTAAAATAAAATAAATTAAGGGGGGCTCCCATACAACAAACGTGATTTTTTTGCCGTTTTTTGCGATAATGGTACGACACCCGTTGTGCGCGAGTCCGACTCGCACTTGGTCAGTTTTTTTATCTAAATTCGCTCCTGCTTAATATAAATATTTTGCTTATGCGAGCAGAATTTCAAATTGATTATTTTAAAACCACACAGAAAAGAATATGAGGCATCATCATCATCATCTCATCATCATCTTCCTGCCCTTGTCCCATGTTACTTGGGGTCGGCGCAACACGTTTTCTTCTTCCATACCGTCCTGTCCCCCGTCACGCAATCACCGACTCCCTTTTCTTTCATATCACTCCTCACACAGTCCATCCACCTTTTCTTTGGCCGTCCCCTCCCTCTCCATCCATCTACATTTATATTCATAACTCAATACAATAACATATACAATGAGGCAATTATGTGATATTCATTCTTATTAAAACAAAGGTTTTTTTTTCTTTGTTATTGCTTGTATATTAAATGAATGACTTAATGCGGTTAGGCTTTGATAATACCCCCCCCGGTGGGTTCCCGCTTTGTCGAGGCGGGGGGGCTCAGTAACCGTGGCTTGGTCACCCACGGTGAAGCGAAGAGGAACCCGAGGAGGGGCCGCTCGTCAGGGGAAGAGGAGTGTCGGTATAGCGTTAGCCGCTCTCCCTATCCCCTGCGGCCGCAAAATGGTAGGTGGCGGGGCCATTGACCTCGACCCGTCACAGTGGGACCAAGGGTGCCATACACGGGGTCGTCTGGCACCCATGTGCTGATTTGGTCCCTGGGGTGGTCACGGCGTGCAGTGTGTTCTTGCGCGCCGGTGATGGGGGTACTCCCCCGAGGAGGGTCCGGTGACGGACAGCCGCGGCGGGTTCGCGGTGAGTGCTAACGCGTGCCCGTGTTCCCGCCATAAGCGGCACTGGAGGACACCGTGGAGTTTTAGTGGGTTAGAGTCCCACATAACTGCACTATCTCCCCGTGGTAGTGCAGTATGCATGAGCATTTCTCCACGCAAAAAAAAAAAAAAAAAAAGGCTTTGATAATACCAAAATAGCGGTGACCGTAAATAAATATATTTATAGCATGACTTATTTACTTAAATATAGTCAATGGGACCAACTTAAACGTAATGTCCTCGATTGCAACATACTTGAAAGGCTACAATCCTAGGTAGCCTTATTAGGTGAACTCTGGGGTACCAGACAAGTTTTTAGGGCTCCTTAGAAATATACCATCGAAAGCGTGGCGATAGCGATTGGAAAAATGTCAAAAATGTGTGGGCATGTCAAACGCCAAGGAACTTTCACGTGAGCATTTTTTTGGCATTTCGACCATCGCCATCGCTGACATTAAATGGCACTGGTCCAAAGCCGAAGGAACCTTTATAGTTTTAGCGATTGGAAAAATGACAAAAATATATGGGATTATCAAATGCTATCGAAATATTACGTGATCAATGCCATACATTTTGACATATCGATCATCGCCTTATCATCATGCGAGACGCACAGGACCGGTCGGTGTGACGACGATTGGGGGAGGCCTATGTCCAGCAGTGGACGTCATTCGGCTCATATCATGATGATGATCATCGCCTTCTCTGATATCGAATCACACTTGTCCAGAGCCTCTTTTCTGTTTGTCTGAGGTATTGTGAGATGAACGTATGACTGTTGTATAGTTATAGGTATTTCATTATTGTTTGTTCCACCTGAACAACAAGAAACTAACCTCTTCTTTTAAATAAATGTTACTATTCCGTGTCGGATTTTCTAGCTGATAAATTTTAGTTGTGTTGTATATCAATGTTTGTATGTTTGATGATAAAATGGCATCAATGTTTGCATGCCAAAATGGTAGAATGTACAAGGATTCTTAATATTATTGTAACTACCTTATTGTAAATACCTACATTCTGAGCAAATAAATAATATTTTTTTCTATTATATTCAACTTATTTGCCAGAGAATGAGACACAATAGAACAAATATTGTTTTTCAGTAACCTGGCAGTTAAAGTTTTAACTTTGTTCAAAACGTGACTTTAACAAATGTAATTGGCCTTTGGCCACGTTATGTTAAAGTAAATATGTAAATAAAAATGCCTGTAAATGGTTTAGTTATCATAAACGTTTTGAGTTTACTCGTCTACTTTATTAGCTGTGGTATCAGTGTAAAAGCAGATATGATTAATAATGTAATTAGCCCCAAAAATTAAAAGAATATTTAAGCACACTTTTATTGTAAACAAAAAAATCATAAATGGAAAAAGAGAAAAAGGGAGGGGTCCCTATTCTTCTTCAGTTTCTGCACGACATACGGTAGGATAATCTGGATCCTTCTCACAGATAAATGGGGCTGGTCTGTCACACCACAAGTCATCTAGTAGACCCGAGCGATATATCGCACCGCAGTTTTCACCAGGTGTCCAATTGTTTGGTTCTCCTCCAGAAAATTTACTGTACCCTGCTTCTGCAAGTGGTTGGCCTGAAATGGGAAACATTGTCATGAGAAAGAATCTTATAAACATACAAAATGAATTGCCATCCAGTGATGGCAATTCTCTAGTCATTATAATTTTAACAATAAAATCTAATACTACAGTAGGTAATTTAGAAGTTATATAATATTACAACAATATTTATTTTTGAGTGCATGTGTGTGTATGTTTATAAAAGTGTGTGTGTGCGTGTGTGTATTATGTGCGAGTGTTTGTGTATTGTGTTTGTAAATGTGTGTGATTGTATGTATTTGTGTGTATGTGTGTGTTCATATTTAGTTTGATTGTTAAACGTTACGACGTTAAGTATTCGTTAAACAGTTTGATATCGCTACGATTTTATTATATGTATTAGATGAGTTTTCGTTGAGCAATGCCTATAGAAATAGTAAATAAATCAAAACTCAGAGATAGTAAATATGTCAATTTTTGTGAAGAAATATGCAATGAATGGAGAGGAAGGGAGAGGCAAACGAAAGGTGAGTGGATTGCGTCAGGAATGATATGAATGAAAAAGAATAGACTCTTAGGGAGTTTGTGACAGAGGAACAAATAGAGAATTAAAACGTATTACGCCAACCCCCAGTATCATAGGATAAGAGTAGGAAGACAACGTTGCGAGAAAGTGTGATATTGATGGAACTTTTTGGTGCCATCAAAATCCTTTGAAGAGTGAATAGGATCCTTCTTGGCCAAGCTGCTCGCCAACCACAACGTTCATCTGGTGAAATAGTAATGAAATGCTAGCCTAAACAAATGGTATTAAAATTTTGAAAACCACTGTCACATAATGATAATAAAATACAAACGAGAATAGATAAAACGTTACTGCTTGACCTAATTTAGGTACATCAAAACATCCTCAACATGATACATATTTTATTATTTATAACAACTATACCTACTCTATCATGCAATATTTATTGTGGACTAATAATGATATAAGCGACTGGAGTAATACTTACTCACGGAGTTATGGTGAATCCTCTAAAGATGTAAGTTTTAGTAGAAGGCAGTTCAAGGACGGTCTCAAGTCAATGAAAGTCTGCACGTCTCTTCTCCAAGCAAATATGAACTTTTTTCTGAATGCCGCGTGAAACAAAAGTGGTTGCCAATTCTCCGTCGCTGGAATGCTCATAAGTCATGTCAAAAAAGACATTCAAGGTTAAATTAATTCGCATAGAGCTGAAATATTAGTTTAAATATTGAGAAAACCATTTAGAATGAAATGTGAAAAGTCCTCATCGATTGCACATTGCAAAAAAATACATTGACAAAGTTCGCAAAAATGGGTATTTTTCATTTTTCTCCTAAACAGTTAGTGTTATCGTAAAAATTGATCCAACAAAATTGAAGATCATGCAATTAGCTACAAAACTGCTTTCATACTTTTTTCCCACAACTCATTATTCTTGAAAAATCACATTTTAAATCACACAAAATAATTCGCTTACAATTTACAACCAAAACTGCCAATTGTAAGAACTCTACTAAACTTCGGTTAACAAAATGATAATTTCTGATCTCATGAAATAATCAATCACTCGAACAACAATTTATCAAAACAGCCTTTGCAATTAAGAATCGTAATGTTTAAAGTATGAACATTTCTTGAATCTTCTCTTGTTTGTCGAGGCAGTTGACAAAAAATAAAAGGTACAAATTACAGGCGACACTTTCTTTATTATTATGCTTTTTAAAAAGGTATAAAAATCTCAAGTCTTAGGACGTGTTCGTAAAACAAACTCAGTTGTTCCTGACAAGGTAGTATTTTGATACTGCTGGGTACACTGGGTACACATATCCCATCAAAAACATAAATGTGAAAAAGGTAGCCAAGATCAATACTAAGAATACAACTAACAGGTGCGTTTGATGGCAAAAGAATTGATATCTAAATGGGTGCTAAGTACTGTATCCTGAAATTTATTCACAAGAACATAAAACATTCTAAAATAAATTTAAAAACACAATTTTACGCTTTTTCTGCTACAACAATATTTGCTGTTTTAAAATATAACTTCATAAATTTGAATAGTCGAATTATTTACATAAAGCAGATAACTTAGGATAAATTGTAGCTCAAGATTTGACTTAGCTGGTTTTCACAGACAAATTATCTTATATTTGGCTAATAAACTTACCTTCTTTATGTTACACGCAATGTACGCTTTATGGTAAAGACTATATGACACTACACCCCTGAAACGCAAAGGGCCACCTGGCTTGCGACCACCATCCCACCGGAGTCCTGCGCCAAGCAGCTTGCTGTGTTTCGTCGGTGTGTGGGACTTCCAGTGCCTTTGGGGGAGAAGGAGGATGTCAGTTGCGCTGTTCAGAACCGGTCTTGGTGTTTGGGCAAAACTTGCCGGGTAACTCATTTTGGAGGGTAGCAGGATCCTAAGCACAGTGCCAGCCGTTGGCCGACCGCAGTCAGTAAGGGGCCCAAGTAGCACGCCAGCCACGCGCCAAAGGCTGCCTCGCCAACTTGCGAAAAATCCCGGTATGCTCCACCGTGCCAGCTGGCGACTGGATGGGAGGACCCGGTGGCCATATCGGGGGGGTTTGGGAGTCCCCGCAGTCTCCCAATGAGTTCCCCATAGGTTGGGTAAGCTCCAGTTTTCCACTTGGTTCGTTGAGCAGCGCCTCGACAGTTCGACTTCTTCCCCAGCAAACTCTAACACAAAAAATTACCAATGAAAAGAAGAATAAGGTGAAAAAACGGCTGCACTTCCTCCCACTAAAAGTGCACATCACTAACATCAGGGGGTTGCACTCTAATCTCGATCCGGTCCTCAACCACCTTGAGACCGAGAAGAAGCACCTGTTTTTCTTAACTGAGACGAAGATAACAACCCCGTCGGTCGTGGCGTACCTCAACTACCCGGGCTACTCTCTTGAACACAAGTTCAAGAAGCAAGCTGGGGTCTGTGTGTACGTCCGCGTTGACATTTTGTTGTCGTGTTCTCCGTTGCTTTGAGAAATCGGGTTTTTCTGCCATATGGCTACTTGTGGACACTGGCGTGGAGAAGTCTCTGTACATCGGCGTCTACCGATCGCACGCCGGTGACAAGGAGACGACAGCGCTCTTTAATTGCCTCGTAGACTCGGCTGACATGGCCCAGCAACGGTACCCAACAGCGAAGCTTAATTTTCTAGGGGACTTTAACGCCCATCATAAGGAGTGGTTGTACCTGTACCGGAAAACTGACAATGCCGGGTTAGAGGCGCGCAAGTTTTCTCTATCGCTAGATATAACCCAGCTGGTGAATGTGGCAACGCGGGTACTGGATGTTGACGGCCATATACCCAATTGCTTAGACCTTCTGCTGACAACTGATCCGGACAGTCTCAGCCCCGCTGGGAACGTCTGACCACTGTCTGGTGAAATCCGTGTCGACTTGCTCTCCTCCAGATGAGAGTCCTAGAGGCACGAGGCGAGTATGGCCATACGAGTCAGCAGACTGGGACGAGATGTGGCACTTTTTTGCGTCTTATCCTTGGCGGCATGTGTGCTTCTCCTCGGGTAACCCCTCGAGCTGTGCGGATGTGATTCGGCAGGGAATGGAGTATTTCATTCCATTCTCCAATATTCTGCTCGGTCACAAATCCTGACCTTGGTATAATGTAGAATGCGCCCACGCTGAGGCCCGAAAAGAGTCTGCCTACCAAACCTAGGTTGGGGCCCGCGACCGCAAAGTTAGAGCACGTAGGGTTCGCGCGAGGAAAAGAGCTTTTAATTCTGCCGCCAAGTTCTGCAAGCGGTTTTGCGTCGGGCACTTTTTGACCATATTGGACGTATTGGGGCCAAGCTGGCATCGCACCCTCCGGGTACTAAACAGTTTTGGTCCCTGTCTAAAGCGGTTGAATCGAGTTTTTGTCGTCCCACTTTACCTCCAATGCTGAAACCTGATGGGTCGCTGGCTCACTCTGCGAGTGATAAAGCAAATTTATTTGCATCCCTCTTTGCTAGCAATTCACGTCTAGACGCTGGCTCCAAGCAACCAACTACTGTACCTCTTTGCGACTCTTCGATGCTGGAGATCGCTGTGCACACTAATGAGGTCCGGAGAGTACTGTGCAGTCTAGACGTGAAAAAAGCCAGGGAGCAGCCCCTCTGGCCGTTTTCACGGCATTCCAGCGAGAGTGCTGAGGCTGCGTGCGCCTGAACTGTCTCCTGTGTTGACACGCTTGTTCCGCCTCTCTCTTGTTAAATGAACGGTGCCGCTTGCAAATGGGCAACCAAATTGCGGCCAAAAAACTGGGCATCCTAAATAAAGTGAAGCGATACTTTACGTCTGGACAGCTTTTAACCCTATAAAAAGCGCAAGTCCGATCCTGCATGGAGTATTGTAGCCACCTTTGAGATGGCTCAGATAAATATCAGCTTGCCGCGCTTGACTCGGTGGAACGCAGAGCCAAGAGGCTCATCGGTGACGTTGAACTGGTGGACGCCAGTCTTCAAAGCTTGGCTCATCACCGCAAAGTTGCCTGCTTGTCGTTCTTCTACAGACTGCACTTCGGTGAGTGTGCTCAAGAACTCCACGACCTCATCCCACCAGCCCCCTTCTACCATCGGACATCTAGACGCACTGCAAGTTATCATCCTTACCTTGTTGCCATTCCACCAATTCAAACCAAGTGCTTCCAAACATCCCTTATAATGCGCACAGCGAATGAATGGAACTCACTACCTGCATCTGTGTTTCCGAAAACATTCAATCCAAATCTCTTCAAAATTAGAACGAAGAGGCTTCTTCTGAGTAAGCTCACTCCATCGTCGACTAGAGTCAAGAGCAAACCCATGACAAATATACCAAATAGTTTTTGTTAATCTACTGTATTTTCCTACGTTTACGGGGTATAATTGTCTTTTTCTATATTTTCTTGTACCTTTGAAATGTTCGAGTGAATTGCTTATTCAGTACCCAGATCTTTTTTTACGCGGTTTCTGTTTATTCTTAATTTGGCCATTATTTGCTTAATTTGGGGCGGTATACCGTGCGCAGGTGGTTGTACTCTACAATTAAAGTGTATAATTTTCCATTGTACACTTTTATATGTGAAAGTTTGTCCTGTATGTTTTTTTGTGGTGTACAATAAAGTATATAATAATAATAGAGCTCTCTTGTGCCTTGAGTTGACTTGGATCTAAATTGATAAGATGTACACCATCTAAGCTTTTATTTCTGGAGAGTCCAACGTAATTCTGCCCTTTACTAAATAGCATGTGTCGAGAAGAGCACTGTCAAGGCTAAGATCTTGCAATTTATGGATAGTAATAGCATATGCTAAGCAAATAGGTAATTGTTCCCTGGTAATTAACATATACATTACTTAATATATGAAACTATCTCTTGATTCGTTCTAGAATTAAGGGTGGTATTCCACTCTTAATATATTCACGTGAAGACCTTAAAATCCACATAAAAACTGGCTGTCATCAATTTTGATTGCTGATTCTTACATTACAGGCACTTTAGGTAAGTGTTATTAATAGAATTAATTTATTGAAAAATGATAAAAAAAATATTAAAAATTACTAGTTTCAGATTTATTCCTGTGTATTCACCCAATTACATATCTGGAAGCCAAATTTGAACTTTCTAGGTCATCAGGAACTGGGTTAAAGTTTTGATCTATAGGTCAGAAATTGTTAAAAATGTCGATTTTAGAGACGTTAATATCTAAATAACAGTTAGAGCTATATTTATGAAATTTTGGTTTATAGTTTATCTTAGCGATTTTAATACATAAACCAAATTTCATGTGTTTATGTTAAATAGATTTTGAGTTATTAAGATGACAAAAGTGGCTCCAAATGGTTCGTGTAATATTTTACACGAACCATTTGGCCCCTTCTATGTGCTGATGGTGATCACCGGGGTGGTTTTAGTGAGGTAAAAATCCCACACTCCCTGGTCTTTTCCCCAAAATTCTAGGTGCCTTTTTAAAGGTGGGAAACCTTTCATCGTAAACAACAAAATAAAATAAAGGTAAGTGAAGTTATTGATAATGCGAGCGCGCGATAGTTACGAAATGCCACGCGCAATACGCCGCTCGTAAAAATTATTTTACCAAATAAAATCGCCATTTTTATCGTTTTGCTTATCCATAGTGAGAAATTCTTATATTTTATTTTTAACACCTTGTATAGTAAAGAAAGGAGAAGAAAATGATAAAGGTAGGAAAGGAAAGGCTTCATTCATAAATCCTTCACACAGTGCCCACGTCTGATGTTCTATTCTAAGGGACTTTACTGATGTCGGGACGCAATTTAAATTGAATCGATAAGCGATATCGTACACGTATTTTATTAGAAAATTTCAAATTCCATCGCATAATCGCAATTTCGTTTAGTAAAATCGCTTATCGGTTTGATATAAATCGAATTGCGGCTTCACCTGTTCGTATGAAGAGAACTAAGGTAATAAATAATGAAAACTCTACGTGTATTTTACCAATATTTATTTTTTAACTTCAATTTACTCATTCTTTTTCTCTCTTTCCTTTGTTTTTCTTTCTTTTGCTTTTCTTTAATCAAAAGTTTACCCTTTAGGAGATTCGTTTCACATTCATTTAGACATTTGGTAAGAGATCTACGGTCCTTTTCACAGATAAACTGGTGAGTATCTTCACACTTCACGTTCTTTAGTTTACCGTTTGAATTAAGTATCGCACCGCATTGTTCGGCTGGGACGTTATTGTTTGGCTGCAATAAATCCCATAAACTGTATCCTGCGTCGTCAAGCGTTTGGCCTGAAATATAATAATATCATATCATTGCATTCTTCTTTCTCCAAAACGAGTAAAATCGACGAGTCTTTGTGGGCAACACCTGTCACGGTCTGGCCTCCAAACACACGCCCCGAGACCGCGACGCTCGATCGCCCAGCCCAACGTACACAATAATTTAAATTCGCAATTAAAATGAGAAACTACAATAGATTGATTCATTCAGAATAAATTCCTGTTTTAAGCCGGTTATCACTGGGCTTCTGACTACCCTAACAACTATTAAAGACATAATAGTTGTTAGGGTAGTCAGAACCCCAGTAAGTGGTTTGTGAAGATATAAAATATTGGTATTCAACAAATGGCCTCAAAATATCATCTACAAAGATTACCAAAGCCAATTAATTAATAGTAATTCAAAACACAAGCCTACATCGTTTTAGCTTTTCACAATTAAAAAACTGCAAGATGAAGATCATTACCATGAATCGTCCTCCAATCATGTTTTTCGTCCCAGTTGTGAAAACCGATGAGAGTAGATAATTTTACGTATTTTGCATTCACCGGAATATCTTTGTATTTAGTGCAGAGGTCTTTGAGCACCTGGCTTTCGTCAACACTGTTTATTATAGCAAGATGGCCGCCTTCAGCTGAACAAGTGAAGAAGGCGCGGGAAAAGTTTCGTGGAAGTAAATGAAACTTGTAGCATTTGCCAGTTCTTCTATCTAAACGGTATTCTGAAAGAATATATTAAATTTTAACTGTGAATAAAGAAGCAAAGCTGATTATTTATTTATTTTAAAATTAACAAGCTGGCCCGGTGAACTTTGTACCACCTGAAACAAATGCATGGGAAAATTGTGTAACTAATCCGACTTTGTTATGATTTTCAGAATAATCGACAATGCCATCTATTGGCATTACCGGAACCAGTATACAACGCTATTTCATTTTGGTCCGTGTTCGCAAAAGGTTTGGGAAAATGGATTTATTTCCTTCATCATTTTGTTTTTCATTCATATTTCCGATATGTTAATACTTATTTTGTTATTCGAGGCGGAGAAATAGATCCAGCCGTTCTCGAGTTATAAATGGAGTAACTAACACGACTTTGTTTTATATATAAAGTTGTACACAGCTGTATGTATTATATACATACAGCAAACACATCAGGATAAAAGAGTACAAAAGTACTGCTTATTTATGAAGAAATCTCTGCCAGCAGACCCGCGAAAAGGAAAAATTTAAAAGAAAAGAAAATTGAACGACTTACCTAAGATATAAAAACATATGTTACTGGTTAATTGTAATAAAGCATTAATATATGACATAGGTGTGAGATCAGAGGCCCTACCATGACGTTTATAAACTATCATAGATCCACTGTATGAGAGGGACGGAGCTATACAAGACAAATAGCTCTGTCCCTTTTTTACAGTCGCACTATAATAGATTTTACAATGCATGTCCTCGAAAAGAGCGTTTTCCAAGCAGCCAAACTGTGCGGAAAGTGTCACTTTTTTTTACTAGTGCTTTTTACTTTCCTGTACTTTTTTATTTTTTAACTCCAACGTCAGCCCGCCGCATAGAGTTTTTATTATTTCAGAAAAGTTTTAAAAATTAGTTAAGTACATATTATCATTCATATAAAAGGTAAAACAAAACTAATACTTCATTTAAGGCGTTTTTATTACTCTAGATTTAGATTTTGATCAATAAATTAATTTTAAATAAGTATTCATTAAATATGTTTGGCAGAATGAATATTTTGCTCGTGCCTTTTTGCGTTACGACGTGACAGCTTTTATTAGTTAATCTGTGGATATGCTGAGCGCCTTTGAATGAGCGCCGTTTTATTAATTTCTTGCTTGGTTCAGATATAGTTTTTTATTTCCTCGCACAATGCATAGTAAAATGTTGTATGATACACGTGCGTAAGATGATTTCCGACTCGTCTCGTTTTATCCACTCACTCGCTTCGCTCGCTCGTGAATAAAAATAGCACTCATCGGAAATCACATACTTCCCGCACTTGTAGCATAAATAACTATTTCAACACACTTGCTCATAAAGTGGCTCTAATTTCACCGCAATTAGGCAAATAATGATACCTGTTATCACACTGTGACTTTTTGATTGCTATTATTCACAAGAGAGTTATAGAGTTTTTTTTTTTAATTTATTGGTTAAGTTGCTTTGTTCTTTAAAAAGTTTCGATACAAAAAAGATCGTGCTCAATAGTACAATAGTTATTTATGCTACAAGTGCGGGAAGTAGGTGATTTCCGATGAGTGGCATTTTTATTCACGAGCGAGCAAAGCGAGTGAGTGGATAAATCGACACGAGTCGGAAATCATCTTACGCACGTGTATCATACAACATTTTACTATGCACTGTGCGAGGAAATAAAAAAATATATCTGAACCAAGCAAGAAATTAATAAAATGGCGCTTATTCAAGGGCGCTCAGCATATCCACAGATTAACTAATAGTTCATAGTTCTACTGCGCATGTGCAATAGCTGTCACGTCGTAACGCAAAAAGGCACGAGCAAAATATTAATTCTGCCAAACATATTTAATGAATAATTAAAATTAATTTATTGATCAAAATCTAAATCTAGAGTAATTAAAAACGCCTTAAATGACGTATTAGTTTTGTTTTACTTTTTATATGAATGATAATCTGTACTTAACTAATTTTAAAACTTTTCTCAAATAATAAAAACTCTATGCGGCGGGCTGACGTTGGAGTTAAAAATTAAAAAAGTACAGGAAAGTAAAAAGCACTAGTAAAAAAAAGTGACACTTTCCGCACAGTTTGGCTGCTTGGAAAACGCTCTTTTCGAGGACATGCATTGTAAATAAATTAATGTACCTATTGCTTGCTCATTTCATGCAACTTCGTATTTAAAGAGATAATTTCAACTTGTATGAGCTTAATAAATAAAAGATTCACTCAAATATAAATTTTATTTGCCTTGTAATAAAGAAAACTTGAAATTCCCTAGTTTGTACGTGGCTAAAACACTATCCACGAAAAGCCAAAAAAATACAAACCTCATTCTCAGTCTATGGCCGGTTGTTAGCAGCGCGCGCATAGGAAAACTGATTAATTTTGCCCGCCATCGCGAAAAAAATTTCACAACTCGTTTTTACGTTGAAAATGATTTTACAATGCATGTCCTCGAAATGAGCGTTTTCCAAGCAGCCAAACTGTGCGGAAAGTGTCACTTTTTTTTACTAGAGCTTTTTACTTTCCTGTACCTTTTTAATTTTTAAATCCAACGTCAGCCCGCCGCATAGAGTTTGTATTATTTGAGAAAAGTTTAAAAAATTAGTTAAGTACAGATTATCATTCATATAAAAGGTAAAACAAAACTAATACTTCATTTAAGGCGTTTTTAATTACTCCAGATCTAGATTTCGATCAATAAATTAATTTAAAAAATTCATTAAATGTGTTTGGCAGAATGAATATTTTGATCGTGCCTTTTTGCGTTACGACGTGACAGCTATTTGCACATGCGCAGTAAAAGTTAATCTGTGGATATGTTGAGCGCCCTTGAATAAGCCCGCCATTTTACTAATTTCTTGCTTGATTCAGATATATTTTTTTATTTCCTCGCACAATGCATAGTAAAATGTTGTAAGATACACGTGCGTAAGATGATTTCCGACTCGTGTCGATTTATCCACTCATCGGAAATCACCTCGGCAAGAGTATTTTTGGTTGTGCCGAATTTATCATAAGACCTTTTTTAATTTGTTACAAACTCAGACTTGGAACCTTTTTGATGTACTTTTTTTAATTTGCTTTGCGCGCGCCATGATTTTCTTTTCACGTCATATTGTTAAAACCTAGGTTGAAAACAAGTGAAAACCAATAATGACTGATTCTAGCGACGAGGAAATTTATTTGACGCCAAAATTATTGACTGAAACTGTTAATAATTCGCAAATGAGCTTTCTCTCTCAAAAATCACGCGAGAAGTATTTGAAACAGTACGATATGTTTAACACGTGGCGACTAGCTAAAGGAGCCAAAACTTTCTCAGAAAACGTTTTGGTGGCGTTATGTTTTATTGAATTATCCGAGACTAAGAAATCAAGCACTCTATGGAGTACAACAATAAAGATGAAAACCCGGCCAAGTGCGAGTCGGACTCGCGCACGAAGAATTCAGTACCATTATCGCAAAAAACGGCTGCTAATAAAATTAGCAGTATCCCACGAGAAATAGCAACATTTCATGAACTTCCAGAACCCCTGTTGTACACGGGTCATTGTTTACGACGAACTTCAGCCACACTTTTGGCCGATTCAGGAGCTGATCTCCAGTCCCTTAAGCGCCATGAAGGCTGGAAGTCCAATGCGGTTGTAGAGAATAGAGGATTCCATCAAAAATAAGTCTAAAATATGTAAAGGCGTCGTAGGAGCCATTACACTGAAAGATCCTCAGTCAGATCCTGAGACGGGACCCTTCATTTTGATACCCCACTCGAAGGGTATTGAAGAAAAAAAACACCGTTACAATAACATAAATTTTTAAAACTTTTGTCTGGCCGGCTGTCTGTCTTTCTATTCCTGGTTACGGCTTGGCACACGAGTAGATCAAGTCCTAAATTTATGTTTTTTTTGTTATTTTTATATCATATAAACTCTTTTTCTTTCTTTCTTACTAAATTAGGAAATAGGATGCTTTTTATCCAGGTAGTGTGTTTCCTTGGGTTAATAAAACACTGCCTACGCGATCTAAGCCGCGGGAAGAAGCTAGTTCTCAATAAAGTAAAAAATTACATGAAAGTTAATTGTTCTTGAATAAGATCCAACGTTTTTTTTTTTTTTTTAAATTATCATAACGGAAATCACATTAATAACCGTAATTAACACTGTCAGATTCTCTCATAAATGGCAAAGAGTGTGAATGAGCTTGAAACATGGTGGTGGCAATTTAATCAGTTACCACTATCAGCAATAAATTCAGAAGACAAGCAACCGCAGAAGACAACCTGAAGTCTTATTGCGTAATGAATTCGGCAATGACATGTCGAGCTGAAAGACGCGATGTAATATTCCGTCAATGTGATTCGTCGATTGTTCATACTCTTCGCCCTTTGCCTTGCCAATTTCATTACGCAATAAGGCTGCTGGGCATTAGGCGTCGCAAGCTGATGCCCGGCCACCGTAGGTGCGGGCTTACGGACGGCGAGTAATGGGTAGTTCGCCGTCCGATAAGGACCAGGCCCGAGTCTATAGCGCGTAGTGTTTCACGCGCGCCTCAAAGAGATGTCAGCAAAACGACGGGGTCCCCTAGGGCCGATGCTTGTTGTGGATAATTTAAAAGAGAGTTACCGCGGCCCTGGCTCTAGGAACACGGGTGGGCTTAAGTCAGTAAAAGTCTGACACGCTCTCCCGCTACACCCACAGCGGGAGCAGTCATTGGATGATTTCCCAAGCCAAAAAATTAAAAAAAGACTATTTAATCTATATATATTTACCTTTATCAACAGTGCCGCATTCATTATGTTCCGTTGAAAGGCTTCCATGACGGTAACAAATATAGGGATGAACATTATTGCAACTTGTATCTTCTATTAGTCCTTCTTTACTCATAGTGATGCAATCCTCCTTATTTCCTTTATTCGATGGCTTGTTTTTAGCCCATTCTAGTTTTACTTTAGTTATAAGGTTCGCAAGCGAAACGCCTGTAAATTTTGAACGCATGAATTGCAGTGGTAGTGGTCGGAACTCAAAAAGGATATACTTAATCGTTCGCGTGGATTACAATAGCTTCGGACTCCACAAACCTTCTGAAAGAGACCTTCGACACGAAATCATTGGGCTCTCACTCTACTAAAGTCACGCACAAACTCTTCAAATTGAACTATTGTTAAAAAAATTAACTGCCTGACGTGATTTGGGAATTCTGTATTTTTAACAGTCGAATACTGCGCGGCAGTGCAGGGTTAAGAACATAAGTTTAGAATTTATTTGAAAGACGTCACTGTATCTGGTTTGATTCAATGTGGTATCTTGTTTGGTACCAATCGTCGTAGTTTTAATTTTGATAAATTTACAACACCAAATCTGGGCTTATTTCAAACTTCAAAATTGCTTGACTAGTCATGACTACAATCTTGACTGTGAAAATTCTAAGTACAACGTTTACGTTCATTTTAAAGTAGATGGACGGTATATCATGCGGATATACGGCCGAGTGCTCGATTGGTGTTCGATTGCTTTAAATAATTAAACCTTATGCTAATTTACAAACCTTTCAATGAATAAAAATCTCCTGTCGAGAAAGCGGCATGTATCCCAGTAAAGAAATTAAGTGAATTTGTTGATGCTCTTATTAATTCCAGCAGTGCAGTTTTGGTTTCATTTTTAGTCGGAGTTGCAAGTTCGGCACCTTATTTTCAAAGGAAGTCAATAAGTTATTTTTTATAAGAGTAGAAAAAAAAAAAAAAAACTAAATGCGATAATTGAAACAAGAATAATATTTTATTTGTGACTCACACAGGATTTGCAGACTAAAAAATCCATCTATCTTAGCCCATTTTCAATGGCTGCTTACCATAAAAAACGATAATACTGATTTTACAAAACGATTCTTAGAAAATCAAAAAGGCAAATTTCTTTATTTCAATAAGGCCATTAGCGGCACTTTTAAACGTCAAAAAATTTAATTTAACTAGCTTCTGCCAGCTTCACCCGCGTGATTATCGAAAATTATCCCGAGCGAACATATTCCTAGGATAAAAAATACCTTATGTGCTATTCCAGACTATAATCTAAAATCTGTGCCATATTTCATCCAGATCCTTGTAGCCCTTTGAGAGTGAAGAAGTAACAAACATACAAACTCACTCAAAAACTTTCGCCTTTATAATATTAGTGTGATAATAATTGATTCTACCGTTTATTCGGAAAAGTAGTTTGTCGTGGAGAAGAATGGACAAGAAACTCCAGACGAAAAAAAAAAGCTACCGAAACATAATAATAATGAATCAATTTTACGACTTAAATGATTAATTGAGAGCAGAGCAGTGGTGGCCCAGTGGTATCAGCCGCGACTTACAAGTTGTAGGTCGTAGGTTCGAGCCCAGGCAGGCGCTTTACTTTGTGTAAATTATTTCATCACCACTGCTCTCAAAACGGTGAACGAAAACATCGTGAGGAAACCGGCATGTCCTAGAACCAAAAATTCGAAGACATGTGACATCCACCAACCCGCACTGGGCCCGCGTGGTGGATTACGGCCCATTCCCTCTCACAGAGAGGAGGCCTGTGTCCCAGCAGTGGGAACATTAATAGGCTGATGATGTGTGATGTGATGTGAAATGATTAATAGCTGAATGTTGTAAATGACTTATTACGAGAGCTAAACAATTTCAGAAATAGATTATAAATTATACACTATTTTACACGGCCATTTAATTATGAAAAATTTTGGGATGGTCAAATCTTTGGAACATCTGCAATGTGGCACAGAAGGAAATCCCCGCGTTCCAAGACTGGATTGCCGACCATTGAACGAACCACGGTCAGCAGTGACAGGGCACTTCTCACCTCCGAAACGATGGAGAGGATACATCTCTGCCTTAACTATTGGTGAATACAGTCCTGATGATTATGTTATGTTTCTTTTGTTTGATTAATCAGGTCTCATTTTACAGGTAAAAAGGAATAGGAGCTTACCTTCCATCGCACATCGCAGTCGAGCATCTGCCCAAACTGCTGGCATGCTATGAGTTTTATACCACCCTCTGGCAACATCACTGTACTTGTAGTCACACCTGTACATGTGTTCTTCTGATTCTACCTCTAAAACGAAAAAAAAACAATAATTGAATGTTGGAACCTAATTATTGAAATACTCAACAAATTTACTCCTCCGGGCCCAAGGTTACTCCGCGCCAGTCCACGCCAGCACTGAAGTCACCGGGCACTTGGGACCTGTGTATCTTCTGCCTCGCTGGCACAGAGCGTGCAGGTGGATCGTTATAGCCTAGTTTGTTTGTCAGTAGGATGTGGTCGGCAGAGGCTCGAAAGATGCTAACTAGTAATTCTTACACCCCAAACGATTTACTTAATGAAATAAATGGTTAAAATCTTACCTTTTAAACTCAAACTGACCAGAAACAAAAAATATTTATAATAGTACCTCATTGCGAGAAGTTTGAAATAAGTATGAAAAAATGTGCCAGTACAATCTTTATTACAATTACATTTACAACATCGACGGAAATATAAAACGACAAACTCAGTGCTTCCTAAATGTATATAACAAAGATAAGAAAAACATATATTATCCGTATTGCTTTATTTTTAAAGAAGACAAATTAGAAATGGTATCGTGTTACCCAGTACTGGGTTATCCAGGTCAGATTGGCAGTCACGCCAGGTGAAATACTGATATTCAGAACTTTTTAACTGACTTCATTTTGCTATCAGCTAAATACTGTTTGACTAGAATTTTAATCTAGCATAAACTGGTAATGCCAATCAGAAATTAAAATTTGTGCAGTTGTAAATTAGTATTACTACTAATATCAACTACAGTACAAGACTTCGACATACTATTTTTGTCTGAGTTCAAGGTAAAAGATTATAGCCTCGCTATTTGATTTTGATTTTATTTGCAAAGGCAGTACTGTTATACTGTATTTCCCGTCGACTTTAATTTATCAACAAAAATGTTGATGTCAAAAAACTAATTTGTCACTGTAATGACTGACAAGGAGTTGAACATGCTTATTAAGTATGAGAATACCTATAATTATTATGTCTACCAGACAATTTTTCCAAATCTGAAAAAGCACACAATATTATTTTATTAAACTACAATTCAACTTTAGTATGTCAGTGATACACACTCAGTGATGTTTTTTTTTCTTTTAAGCTTTTACCTATAAACACAGTTATACTGGTATCTGATTTATATACATTCTTATTCTTAATCTTTTTTCTTCTGATTTTAAATAGATGTGTAATTGTTATGGTGTACAATAAAGTATATTCTATTCTATTCTTTGTCACATACTCCATTTCATTTTTTGTCACATACTCATTTCCATTTGTAAGATGACCCAGGCATGCATTAATTCAAATTGGAATGACTCTGAGTGCCATTCATTAATTTACTCATATTTCCTTTGTATGAGCAATGGATGAAGATTATTGTTTCTAAAACACAATAATTGAGAATCCCTGACGATAATAAAATCGCTGCTTTTGAAATATCGATTGGTTCACAAATTCAATAACAATCGATAACAAAGTTATAAAAGAAAATTGCAATACATATTTATTTGCATGTAATAACTTTGCGGAGAACGACATAATTAATTATTCTACATAATTTATAGCGTAACGATACATAATGAATGCGTCTCAATAAAGAACGATATCTATGTATATATGATAGTATTTGTATTATTATTAATAGTCCACTAATCACCACGTTCTTGTTGTCATCCCAATCACTGAACCCTACAATAGCAAAAGTACATAATCAACTAACTTCCGCCCGCGGCTTTGCCCGCGTGAATAGTGTTTTATTATCCCGAGGAATCATCATACGTAGTTTGTTGGGATAAAAATTTGCCTATGTACTTCCTATTCCAGACTATAATCTATATCTGTGCCAAATATCACCCAGATCCGTTAAGCCGTTCTGGCGTGATTAACTAACATTCATCCCAACCTCGAATTTATAATATTAGTAGGAAGTAGGATAATTTAATAAGAAAACCAATAGGTCATTCGTATTCGAGGCAGGGGGGCTCAGTAGCCGTGGCTTGGACCCCTTGGGTGAAGCGAAGAGGAACCCGGGGAGGGGGCGCTCGTCAGAGCTTTTGCCGATGAGCAGACGATATAGCGGCCAACAAGTAGGTTGCGGAGCCGCTTGGGCGACATTGCA
The DNA here is from genome assembly GCA_948252205.1 of Orthosia incerta. Lineage (NCBI taxonomy): Eukaryota > Metazoa > Arthropoda > Insecta > Lepidoptera > Noctuidae > Orthosia > Orthosia incerta. Next base: position 23,306,430 of record OX411762.1, on the reverse strand, counting down.
ACTGAGGCGGGCCGGGATGTCGTATGGAAGGCATCGCGGCTGAGGGTTGGTGGCCGCGGCGGGAGAGGAGTGCTGGTATTACGGTGCGACGCTCTCCTCCGCGACCTGGACAGGGTCGCCTGATGTCGGACGCGTCATAGTACTCGTATTTGTTTAACCCACTTGAGGTCTAAACACGGGCAAAAAGCAAAAAATAAAAATACAAGTTTAATTATTTATTTATTTATAAGCATTCATTTGCTTTCATTTTTATATTTGAAGACTTTAGTTTCGTCTTCAATCCTGTAAAGCCTTACAAACCTCAGGATATTTTGGATCCTTCTCACAGATAAATGCGGCTGGTCTGTCACACCACAAGTCATTCAGTTGAGCGTCGCGGTATATCGCGCCGCAGTTTTCACCAGGTGATGCATTGTTTGGTTCCCCTCCTCTAAATTTGCTATATCCTGCTTCCGAAAGCGTTTGTCCTGAAATAGGATACTTTGTTAGGGATTGTTCATCATTATCAGCCTTTTAACGATCCCACTGCTGGAACACAGGCTTCCTGTCTATGAAATTGAGTGGGCCTCAGAGGAAATATGGGCAGAGAGCGCCGACTGAATTTCCGTAGTAAAAATTCATAATTCGAGGTTTGGCTCTCGTCTCTTTTCTCCTCCAATATTCGACCAATTTAAAAGATATTCCATAAACTGGTATAGTAAGATATTTACTATGTCCCTATGTTTTCCATTTTACATTAATATTTGTCAAATTTGTACACTAAGCCTCTGTTGACAGCGCAATTTTGAGCACTTTTTGAGGGCTCTAGTGCTTCTAAAGATAATGTATCATCAAAAAGGAAGACGTGGGGACATAGTATATATCTATAATTTTCTGTTTACAGAATATCTTTTAAATTGGCGCAATATTGGAGGAGGAAAGAGACGAGAGCCAAACCTCGAATTATGACTTTTTACTAAGGAAATTCAGTCGGCGCTCTCTCACCTAGGAGGTCCAGTGCTGGTTGGTGGTCACATGTTCGAATTTATGCTAGACAAGTGGCATTCCATAATCGAAAGCGTGGTGAAAACGATTGAAAAAATTACTAAAATGTATGGGAATGTCAAATGCAATCGAAATGTCACGAGATCAACCCCTTACATTTTAGCATTTCGACCCACCTTCGCTGACATCGCTGACATCGAATGTCTTTTTTCTCGAGCCTCAGGACATTTCGGTTTCCTCACGATGTTTTCGTTTTCCTTAACCGTTTTTAGAGCAGTGGTGATAAAATAATAGATTTATTTTGAGGGGATTGTGAGTGAGCATTAATTAGTCCTGACTATCATTTGTAGATCTTTTACAGTCGTTAGTTATATAGTCAGAACCCCGATAATCTGACTACTAGTCTTGCCCGATGTATCGTTTCACCCCGTCTCTAGGTATTCGCGATAAGTAAGATAGCCGCTTTATATAAACAACTGGAACTCAGATGCATCAAGTTAGACAGGAAGCCGACGCAACACTGTACCTTATATAATATGATAAAGTTTAAGACAAGACAAGGCGGAAAAAGTCATTTGAAAACGAAATATAAGAATTAGACTAGTTTCACTCCGAAAGTATTTAACCTTTTTTAGTATAGATAGGCTCGCGCTTGACCACTCTCTCACTTGATGGTAAGCGATGATGTGGTCGATGTTGAAGCACGCTTGCCTAGTAACCTATTCACTCTTGACTTAAAGAGCTGGGTTGCAGCTATCGGGAAACAGACTCCGGCAGTGAATTACACTCCTTAGCTGCTCGTATATAATTTTACCAACGATTGAAAAACTGCAAGCCAATGTTAATTACCATGAATTGTCCTCCATTCCATTTTTTCGCCCCAATCGTGAAAACCGATAAAAGCAACATCTTTCCAGAAATTTCCCACCATTTTTCCTGCTGGATATTTGGCGAAGAGTTCTTTGAGTGCTTTGGCTTCGGTATCATTGTTTATAATAGCAAGATGGCCGCCTTCAGCTGAACATGCGAGGAAGGCTCGGGTGAAATTTCGTGGTACTGTGTGGAACTTGTAGCAACTTTTCGTTCTTGGATCCAATCGGTATTCTGAAAAAAGATTATTATTTTAAATTTATTACTGTTATTTCTGTTTTTGTGTTGTTTTTTTGCTGATATTTGTAAGAGAAAGGCCGTGTGTGTGATGATTTCTGTTCTCAGCAGAAAATTTAAATCTTTTTCTTAAATACGAGTACCTCCCCGGTAATGAAACCCGAAACATTTTTTATAAAAATAAACTCCTTTCTTAGCATCTATATTTCGTGCTAAATTGATATGCCGAGATACAAGACTCGTTTTGGTAGGTTTCTGAGATAATATACTATACTTCTAAGTAGGTACAAGCTTTTCATTGTATTATGTTTGGTGTTTCTATTGTATTTCTTTTTTTTGTTTTCTAGGCTTTTAATTTGGCCTAGCTACAGGCATCATATAACTTTTTAACAATAATAATAACATACTGATTGAATCTCTTATGAATGACATTAATTAAGTGTCATAAAAATCGGTGTGAATGAACTTAAAACTTGGCAACGGATTCATTAGTTCAGTTTCCGAAAACCAACTTATTATTTATTTATTTATATACAAGTATTTAATTGTGAACCAAGTAAATATATTTCATAAGGAGAGCCACCAACCCATCAGAGATTCAAGAAATAATAAAGACAAGCTCATTAATTTGTATCCTAGCTAGGTCGATATCCATTAAAAATTAAAAACATTGTTCTCTACACTTTTTACATACGATATCAAATCAAATACTCTTGCGTGCGGAGAACATACTTATAAAAGAGATATAAAGTTTTCTCTTTGCGATAATGATATAATCAATCTTCCAGCTAGTTTAGATTTACCTGGATCAAAAGTTCCGCACTCATTGATTTCCTTTTCAACATCTTCAGGACGGTAACAGATGTAAGGCCGAGTTTCTTCACATGAAATGTCTGCCATTTCAGCCTTACCATTAATAGTGATACAACTTTCATAGTTGTTTTTATTATCTGGTTCCTTCTCAGCCCAAGCTAGCCCAATCTGCGGGAGCGGCACTCCTGTAATTTGTGAATCTGCATTAGTCTGCGGCCTGCAGTGGTTAGTGGTACACAAGTAATCCACGTATTTCATAAAGCCCCTGTGGCTCTGGACTAGTGTTTCTATCAAAGAAACCGTTGTGTTAGCAATTTATGTAATGTCATAATTATGGGATTGCCAAGCACTATCGACATGTCACTCACACTGGAGCTTGCTCTGATTCCCTCACAAACCATACAACTTTAATTTCTAAAATCAAAATATTCGCATGAGTAGTTTTTCAGAATTCCTTCATTTTGCAACAGCCGATTACTGCTCCACCAATACTTACAGTCAAAGCACATTAATTTCTTTTTTTTTTGTAACTTTTCTCCATACTAGGAATATCTCCGGTATCGTGATTGCGTTTACAAACATTTAAACTAAGATATACAAACAGCCCGAACCAAACCCGAATCAAACCGGCAACACGGAGCAACAGCCTATTACCCAGCCATTGCTCCAACCGTGCCGTCGTTTTTAACTCGCTTTTATTAGCTTGGTATATATGTATCTATGTATTAATGTAACGGAATCTTTGAACGTGATTTTCACCCCCTTCAAAACGTCGGCATAATTTGAAACTTTGCACACTTGTCAATGACCGATGATAATGCAATAATTTAAATAATGTTTTTTTATTGTTTTTTTTACACGGTATTGTCTTGCGCCAAGTACACATATTAAATAAATGTTCCGGACACAGTAGACATGCTAATTACCAACTCCCATCACAGTGAGGTAGTTGCATTAATAAATTGTCTTTAAAAAAACTAACAAACATTTAATGGTAAATTGACCTAAAAAATAAATAGTAAAAAAAAACAAAAAAAAACACGCTTTAACGGAAACCAAACTAAAAGTAAAAATTAATTTTCATTATATTTTCATTAGGAATAGTGTAATGTAAATGTAAAAAAGCGTGGCGTGCTTGATGTTAGTTGTTATAGTATTTTATTGACAAATTTTAGTATTAGTATTCATTTTGAAATTGTTTTAAAAGCACCCCAAGCTTTTTAACATTACACTATTCTTAATTAAAATTTAATGAGAATTATTTTTTTACTTTTTAGTTTGGTTTCCGTTAAAGCGTGTTTTTTTATTTTTTTAAACTATTATTTTTTAAAGAACGTCGCGTCGAGACTTTTTTTAAACTTTGCAGTTGTACTACTGTCCGTGATAACAATCATGGTTGAAAAAGCTGCAGGAATCAGCGTTTTTGATTAAACTGAATTTTCATGAATGTTACTTAATAGCAGAATAGATTTCCTGGAAACATCTATCCACAATTACCTTAATCGAATATTGAAATATATGTTTGTTAGGTAACCCCAAATTTATAAGTTTTCAAGTGAATCCAACGACATTTGAAAGAAAGTGGTGTAGAAAATTGGAAAAAAAAAGGTTGCCAGCTCCCAGATAGCCGCAACCTGTTGGTTGCCCGTTTACCTGCTAAACCTGGTGCCACATGAATGGCGGCTAACTAAGAGCTAGATGATGTTCCATACGCACCTACGATACAGGAAAAAGTCCTAGTGTAAGCAAAGTAAAAAAAACTAAAATCTGTTAGCAGTCAGGTGCGGTCAGGTAACCCTGCAGTACAGCTACTACCAAGAACCATTCATAATAATAAAGTTTCATTAAAAAAAGACAGTAGGATCTCATACTATTCTTCTTTACGCTGGCAGACTTTATTGGCCCAAAACTTTGCCACTTCCACGGCATCGCCGGTTGCAAGCGCAGGTCACTTTGGCTGCAAGTTTTGGGGCACAGACGGCAGGATAAAAGGTGGAGCATCAGATGCTAAAGTAGATGGGCAGCATATCGTGCAGCTATATTGTGAAGTGCTCGATACGTTGAGTGACCAACCTTCAACTGTAAAATAATCGCCTTGAGAGACACTCGCATGAATCCCAGTAAAGATTTCGGTTTCAGTTTTTGAAAAGTTCTTCATAATTTGTTTCATTTCTTCTTTTATTTCTGTTGTGATTGGAGAAGCAAGAGTAGCACCTGATGGCAAAAAAGTTATTAAGTTATTTGTAGGTTTGCAATCATTACGATCAAATATAGTATCAGGTATTTTATTTATTAGAACTAAGTTCCTTGTCGCATGTTTGGCCGATGGGAGCTGCTCGAAAAAAAAATCGACACATTTGATATAGTACGTTACAGGTGGCATTAGTGTAGTGCGGTTATATATATGTCGTGTTTAGTCAATAGTACGGACGTCAAAACAAATCACAAGCACGCCCCTAGCGGCAATCAATAGCAACTACTCATTGGCGCGCTTTTATAAGCACTTGCGAGGTGCGGAATAGGACAGTTGAGTACAGACAGCCGTAGAGCTAAGACGTCGTAGAGCTAAGACGTCGTAGAATCAGTGTCGATCCGTAAAAATTAGTAAGCAATAATGTAACTTGTGTCTATTTGAATAAACCCAGTGTATCGAATAACTTATGTGATTTTATTTGCACGATTGTACCCACCGACCTGCCCACACACGATGTCTTAACCTAAGGGAATACATCCTGACTTCCCGATGGTTTACATCTATCGGCCAGCCTTGATGCGACATCAGAATTGGGATTCGGTCGTGCTAATGAGATCACACGTAAAAACAATGCTGTTGAAAATGGCGGTTACATTCTTGCAAAAAAAATACGGTGTCAGTTGCGACTACCCTCGAAAACAAAATAATGAAAAACCAGTCCGGAGCGGAGCAGCAAGGAAGCTAGCAACAACCAAGGAGCAGCGTGTGGAAAGATCCATACACACTGATCTTTATGCCAATCTGGTGAGTCGTTTTCATTTTGTTTATTACTTTGGCCAAGAGTGTTCATTATTCAAAATTCTGATTTTGTGTACAGTATGGCGGTCAATGGATTGTCGGGGCGGCCCGTGTCAGGTCATAGTTTCACTTTAGTTACAATCGATAGTAAAGTTTTGGTGTTATTGAAAAGTTATTATTCTACTATCACTGGCAATAACCCTTGACTGGCCTTGGCGGACTATCATTGTTTGGAAGTTGGAAAGATATGGTGACAGTGACTTACCTACCTTACATTTCAGTCTGGAAATTATGACAATTCTAAATGAAATATTTTGTTTAGTTTTGTAGTGTGATATAGTTTCATGTAGTAAGAGTTAACTAAGTTTGAGAAGAAGCAAGTATTCTTCTTTTGTGGTCGGAAACTATTTAAAAGGTGGTAAACCCTACCAGACCTCGTTAATTGCGACTTAAAATGCTATGGGATTCATTGGATTCTCTAAAGCCCAGGCATTCATTGGATTCTCTAAAGCCCATATACCTACCTGGACACTTAGGACCCTGTAATGTGTGGTTCATGTCCACAATAACCCATTTTGCTGTGCCGGTTTAGTTTACTACACCGCTGCACTGGTTAATTTCCATCAAAGCTGAGTATGGTTAAGATAACTGTGTGAACATATACTCTCGTAATGTTTTTCACGTTTCAGATACCATATTGCGTCGCAGTGGAGTCTGCTGCAGGCTAGTGGTTCAAATGCTGAATGCGAAGGTTGACGTGCCAACGTCTGAGAGGTTGAGACCGACGGCAGGCTAGCAGTTCGCAGGTGGTAGCCAAACATCACGACCACAACTATGAAGTCGGGAGCTCGCAAGTTTCGAATGGAATACTCGGTGAGTCGCTTCCATGTTATTTCGATAGTGAGATCGAATGTTCTCTAGTGAAGAGAGGCTAGTTCGAGCTTTAAGAGTGTTCATGTTTGACCACTGAGTTGGTCATGGTTATATCTAGCTCTATCACTAGGTAATTAAGACACACTTAGTAAAAAGCAAGTAGTTAATTAGGTTCCTATTGGCTAGTTAGCACTTTCCTAGTTTCAACATTTGGTTCAGTACGAACTTTAGGATTTAATATCCCATAAGAAGATGAGCTCGTGGCTAAATAATAACAGCCGCACGGGTCGATCATCAAGGTTAAGCAATGCTTGACGAGGTCGGTCCGTGGATGGGTGACTATTTCAACATACCGAGTTCCCTCCGTGCCTCGGAAAGCACGTTAAGCCGTTGTTCCCGGCTGTCATTTGAAGATCTTTGACAGTCGTTACGGGTAGTCAGAAGCTTGAGATCTGACACCAGTCTTGCCAAGGGGTACCGTGTTACCCAGTTACTGGGTTGTGGAGGTCAGATAGGCAGTCGCTCCATGTAAAACACTGGCACTTAGCTGAATCCGGTAGGACTGGCATCCGACCCCAATATAGTTGGGAAAAGGCTAGGCAGATGATGAAGATGAGCTATCTAAAGTGACTTAACAACTAGTCATTTTCAGTGGCAAAGCGAGTTAGTAAAGTCGTTGGGCGATGGCAATTGTATCGAGTTGGTAACGGTACTGGTCATTTAAGTGTATTCGGAACAGATCCTATGTTGCGTAACGATTTACAACCACCGTCTTTAGATCTGAATTCACTTGCTTGCTTTCAAAGTAATATCATGATAGCAGTTATCTCGCAATCGTTTTCCTTGCGTGAAAACTGAGTAAGCGTGCGATAGTAAAGGGTTACTGTTGATAATTTGATTTTAACGATATTGATCTGAGTTAATTCGTGAAGCTCCTTCACACGAGTTATTAACACGCAAATATTATCAGGCTTAATTGTAACCCTCATATTAACAGTCGGTATGCTCCAATATCTTTGAGTGAAAAGAGCGAATCTAGTAAGAAGGATCCTCGATCACCAAGTTCCTTGAGAATTAGACGTCATAGTTGATGACAGTGGTAATGAAACTAAATCTGATTAAGAATGGCTTGTACACTCATACTCGAAACTTTAGACCGCACCTCATGAGTAACATGTGGCGATGGGTCTACCAGGAATCGTTGGTGCGATTTCTGTCTGTGTTGGTGCACAGAGCGATTCATGTGTTGTAGCACATATTCGCTAGATTTTTGAGAATCGTTGGTGCGATTCCTGTCTGTGTTGGTGCACAGAGCGCTTATGTGTTGTAGCACATTTGCGCTAGATTTTTGAGAATCGTTTATACGATTTCTGTCTGTGTTGGTGCACAGAGCGCTTCATGTGTTGTAGCACATATTGCGCTAGATTTTTGAGAATCGTTGGTGCGATTCTTGTCTGTGTTGGTGCACAGAGCCCCTCATGTGTTGTAGCATATGTGGCGGCAGATATGTAAAGAATCGTTGGTAGATACGATTCTGATTTGTGTTGGTGCACAAATCACAATGAAAGTTTCATGAGTTGAGTATGCATTGCCTATGAATCATAACAAACCGTAACAGCATTATTAAAAGTACTTTGTTTAGTTGTTGAACTTGTTGATCGTCGGACCTTTATCTAATGGAGTGTTTTGTGGGAAACTCTAGTACGAAAACTAAATAGGCCCTGTATTAAGTCCGCGATAGGTGATTATGACAGGACAGTGATTGTTATACATACACTGAAAGCTTTAAATAGGTATGCTTAGAACCTACAAGTATGCACAAGGTAGGTTAGGGCAGATGCCAGCGGGTCATTTACCAGTCGATGTTGATGTCAAAAGGATTTTGATGATAATGAGCAAGCTTAAGGTGTCGAGTAATTCAGTCTATCGAGCGTATTGCGTTTGAGTTTGCCAGTGGATTCTGGTGGAGGTCGGGGTCTAGAGAGAGACCGAGAGACCGTTGTGCGAGCAATATAATTGCTGGTCGGCTAGAGAGCCATGGCGTTGGAGGTTTTACTCGAGGGTTTCTATAAGCTTGGCAGTTTTTGCTGCAGAATAAGTTTTAAACTTTGTTTGGAGCGACTAGTGGTACATGGCCCAGGGTAATGATTTAGTTAAAGAGTAGGGTTCTAAAATTTCCCTATTTTAACGAACCCAATAATCTAGTTCGGTCAGGACTAGCCGAGCGCTGTGTGGCAACTGTTGGCCTGTGTGGCAACTGATGGCCTGTGTGGCAACTGATGGCCTGTGTGGCAACTGTTGGCCTATATGGCAACGGTACGCCTGTATGGCAGCTGTCAAGTCTGTGTGACACTATGGCTGGTGTGAAAATTCATGTTTGTGTTAGGAACCTTACAGAAAGTTCCCATTGAGTCATGAGGTTAAAAGAAAGTAAACTCGTAGTCACGCGTGTGGAGAGATCATGTTAATGTTGATGACGTTCGAATCGTCAAGCCCTCATTACGAAAATTAAAATTATTTTGGTTTTCTAATTTTGATTACTATGCGTAGATCGTGTTGGTAAGACACACAGGGCTCAAGTACCAATTGAGATTGTAGGTAAAGTAGTAAGTACGAAATCTCTGTGTGAACAACTTCTGAGTTCAGAGAGTTGAGTTGACTCGAAATCGTGGGGATGTGCGAGTAGAGCAATTGTGATTGCTAAGAGAGCTATGTTAAGATAGCTAGGAGAGTTGTAAGATAGCTAGGAGAGTTATGAGATAGCTAGGAGAGCTATGAGATAGCTAAATATCGTGAATAAGATACCTGTTGGTTTCTTTATCTTGATTTGATTTGAGATTAATGACTATCAGTGGTACTTGAACTTTGTAATCGCGTAGATTAGGTACTTTTAGGTACCAAATCGATGATTAAATTGCTATTTTCTTTAAATTGGAAATAGAGAGATTTAGATGATCATGTTTGATTGTTTAAAAATGTTTCCTCACTCTAGAGTATGAGTCAGGATTGGACGAGCGAATACTGTTTGGAAATTTTGTATGTTTCAGAAAAACATCCCTTTTATGATGGGCGATTGCCAGGATGGAGTGGACTAAGACGACGTGTGGTGCAACACGAGGTGACCATGAGATGGCATGGAGCGAGGACAAGAAGATGCCTGCGGGTGATAGATTTGGGGATCTGTCACCTGAGAGAGGCCCGAGAAGGTGACGTGTGTGTTCCACGTTCGCCTCTCAAGAGGAATTACGGCCTAGAGAACACCATGTGGTTTTAGTCAGTAGGAGTCTGACAGACCCCTCAGCTTTCCCCAAGGGCTGAGGACATCCATTGAGGATTTCCACATGATTCGATACACTGTTAAAACCTGACAATGAGGAACAGACGAGGACGCCTGTCTCGCAGGATGGCCGTGTCGTGTTTAGTCAATAGTACGGACGTCAAAACAAATCACAAGCACGCCCCTAGCGGCAATCAATAGCAACTACTCATTGGCGCGCTTTTATAAGCACTTGCGAGGTGCGGAATAGGACAGTTGAGTACAGACAGCCGTAGAGCTAAGACGTCGTAGAGCTAAGACGTCGTAGAATCAGTGTCGATCCGTAAAAATTAGTAAGCAATAATGTAACTTGTGTCTATTTGAATAAACCCAGTGTATCGAATAACTTATGTGATTTTATTTGCACGATTGTACCCACCGACCTGCCCACACACGATGTCTTAACCTAAGGGAATACATCCTGACTTCCCGATGGTTTACATCTATCGGCCAGCCTTGATGCGACATATATATTCAAAGATGTTTTTACCTTTCCTTCATTACACTTGTTATTTAATGATATATAACAGATATATGGTGAAAGGAACTTCGTCCCTACCGGGTGTCTCACAACACCTCTCGTTTATTTTTATTTTTAGCTGTACTTGCGTTGCAATAAATGTAAAGTTCATTTAAACTTATAATACAAAGCCTAAACGAAGCTCTCACTCACAGTTCAAAATGACCCGTTTCATAAAATGCCAATTTCATAGGTAAAGAAAGACACAATTAAATGATTTTGATATTGTTTAAGGAAAAAAGAAATATGAGGAATAGGAGCTTACCTTCCAGTTCACATCGCAGTCTAGCATCGACCCACTTCGCTGGAATAACGTTGTTTTTAAACCACGCTTTGGCCGCAATGCTATATTTATAGTCACATCTGAATGATCCCCCCTCTAAAAATGAGAGTGAAAACAAGAATTAAAAAATTAAACAAGTTTTTTTTATTAAAAAGTTGCATTGTAACGAGAAATAAATGTGTATACAAAATTTCTGCTCAAACAGATCTACTGAAAAGTGGGTCATATTTAACTTGTAAGATTTGATTACGAAAGTAGTAAATAGTTAATACGAAAAAAAAGTCGTAATTAGAAGTAACAAAATAAAAAGGACATTTTCTTTATTTTGATGTGGCGATATAAAATTTAAAAATGCACTTAGCACGAAGAAGATCCCTTCCTTTTTGAACCTAAACTGTCCGCGTCATTGTGCCTTAAGTTCTCTCAAAAATAAAATAAACTATTAAATATACTACTTACCTATATAATTCAAGCTGAGCAGTACCACAAAATATTTATAAAAATACTTCATCGTGTGAAGTTTGAAATGATCAGATGTAAATGCGCTAACATAATCGTTTAAAAATTCTTTTATATCAGCTGCAAAGATATTAAACTGCAGTCAGTGGTTTCCAAATGTAGTTTGAAAGTTTTGTACAGCACTAACGATATTTCACAATTCGTAGTTATAATAGTGACAGAAGGAAAATATGTTAATTTGGCACATGATATGCAACACACAATGCTGAAAAAAATTGCCTAAATGGAGAAGATGAATTAAATTTTTATTTATTTCCAAAAAATATTGCACACAAAATTTTCTTTTGTAACGTAAACAAAAAAATATGCAGATACAGTGCGTTAAAATATCGCATGACGTCATGCCTTGGTACACTTTTTACTTATTTACATTACTAGCCCCCACTCCCCAATCATGATGCGCTTTATCTTGGTGATTTTTTATTGATTTGATAGGCAAAAAATACGTGTCCAATATTTAGTGTCGTAAAACGGTTACTTTCTAAAGCATACTCCTTAGTAACGGCTAAGTAAAAAGGTTACAATTAAATAATATTTATAATTGATTCATGTACATTATTTGTGAAATATGGTTTTATCGAGTAACTAATATATTTACTTTAAAAAAAATTACAACACGATATTATTTCGCTACTTTTGTGACTCGGATGTTTAAAAATAAATACAAAATACACAGAAAAATTTATGGCTAGAATTTCTTCATAACTGAAATAGCATATGTAAATCAAAGAATTTTTTGCAAACAAAACTGTCCAAAAGGAGGTTCAATATTGATATTCTGGCTCAAACCAAACCAGCGCACGGCCGGTACTGTTTTTTTTTATTGCTCTTGACCCTAGGTCAGAGGTGACAGAGACAGAGTCAACGATGGAATAAGCTGACCCAGAAGAAGCCTGTTCACTCTAACTTTGAAGAGATTCGGGTTGAATGTGTTCGGAAACACAGACGCAGGTAGTGAGTTCCATTCATTCGCTTTGCGCTTTATACACACAGGTTACAGGTTGTTTGGAAGCACTTGGTGCGAATTGGTGGAATGGCAACAAGGTAAGGATGGTAACTTGCAGTGTGTCTAGATGTCCGATGGTAGAAGAAGGCTAGTGGGATGAGGTCGTGGAGTTCTTGAGCACACAAAGTACGAAGTACAGTCTGTAAAAGACGGACAAGCAGGCAACCTTGCAGCGATGAGCCAAGCTGTGAAGCTTGGCATCCATCAGTACAACGTCACCGATGAGCCTCTTGGCTCTGCGTTTCACCGAGTCAAGTGCGGTTAGCTGATACTTAGCTGGGCCATCCCAAAGGTGGCAGCAATACTCCATGCAGGATCCTATAAACATTGGGGAATATATACACCATAATAAAATGCTGTACTGATCGTGGCTAGATAAAAACAGCCAACACCTGTTGATATTCAAGGTTAAGAAACGCATACATAGCGAGACTCCTCCGTGCCTAAGAATGCACGTTATGCCGTTGATCCACCCGCCATTTCTAAAACACACATAAAAAGTGCCCGAAATACGTTTTTTTTGCAATATATTTATATTTAATGTTTCTCAATCTCAATAATTATCAATGAAACCCGAGAAAGATACATCTAAATTGACTCAACACTATACTTTTTTGAAAACTTTCTGCTCATTTCTCATAAGTTGCAATTTTTGAAACCAAAACCAAACTCAAACCTAACTCAAAAATTGCAACTTGTGACTCAACACTATACTTTTTTGAAAACTTCTGCATTCATTTTTCACAAGTTGCAAATTGCAACTTGTGAGAAATGAGCAGAAAGTTTTAGATGGTAATTTAGATGTATCTTTCTCGGGTTTCATTGATAATTATTGAGATTGAGAAACATTAAATATAAATATATTGTAAAAAAACTGTATTTTTGGCACTTTTTATGTGTTTTAGAATTTTATTACTAAAGAGACTTAATCTAAAAACGGATTATAAAATCTAATGAATATTTTGTTATAAAAAGACTTAGTTAAAAAAGGATTCAGTTTAGCAATAAACTGGTACAATCCATCGATTTTATGCAAGACCCCTTGAGAGCATCTCTGACGCAATATAAATTCGCTCTCTGTCACATAATATGCAAAGGTAAAAAGTGCGACCAACTAAAAATCACGTTTGTTGTATGGAAGCCCCACTTAAATATTGATTTTATTTTGCAACAGAAATACATAATTTGTGAAATTTCAACTGTCTAGCTATCATGGTTCATGAGATACAGCCTGGTGACAGACGGACAGACAGAAAGACGGACAGACGGATCGTGGATTCTTAGTAATAGGGTCCCGTTTTTACCCTTTGCTTACGGCACCCTAAAAATTAAGGAATTTCTTGAAAAAAACTGATTTATCCATAAATTGGTATGTGTTAGTAAAATATACGTAATCTTCTTCGTCGTATCAATGATTCCAAAATTAAATATATTTTGACGAGAATTCAGCCACGCCAACAGCGTTGTCATTTACCGCACAAAGGTCTTTTAAGGTGCAGGTGTTATTGCACAGAGTGCACGACAAAAGGAGAGGCATTGTTTGGAACGTGGCTCCGCAATCGCACCGTGGGTCATTGGAGTACCCCCATCTACCTAGATTGTGCCTGCAGCCACCCACCTGGATTCGTAGTCGGTTTAAAGATTTCTAGGTTTGCCAAGGCAGTTAGTGGCCCGCAGGGAGCTTTTCTGCAGCCTCAATATAGTCAGCTGGAAGGGGGTGTCTGAGGAGACATAGATTTTTCTTTGTTTCGCTTAACTCGTTACCGTTAATTGATTTAGTGAACGACAGGAAGCTATTTCGACTATTTAATCTACCCCTTGGCTTCTCCACGTTATATAAAGGATGTCGTTTGTCTGTCTCTTGTGCTTCTCTGAATAACATGCCACTTCTCTTCGGACATCCGGAGGGGCTATTCCTGCAAGCGGATATAGTGCAGCAAATGGTGTTAGTTTTAAGCACCCTGTAATAATCCTGCAAATCTCATTGAGAGCTTTACGTACTAATAAACATTACTACCAAATTTCAAGTTGATAATTCAATGAGAAGTTAAAAAATAATTCAGTTTTTTTTAAAGCTGTCTTTGGTGGCTTCTCATTCCTTTTTATTCCAATATTTTTTTTAAATTGCCCTACTCCATCGAGTCAAATATAGTTGTTTAGAACTCGTTGAGTATATAAATAGTGTAAATTTTGTTTTAAAAAATATTGGAAATAAATTGTAGTTCTAAAAACTAAAAAACACGATTTAATGGTAAGGATAATGGGACAAACTGTTTAAATTATTGCATTGTCATCGGTCCTTGATAAGTGTGCAAAGTTTCAAATCAATCCAACGTTTTGAAGTGGGTGAAAATCACGTTCAAAGATTCCGTTACATTGATACATTGTTACATTGATACATAGATACATACATACCAAGCTAATAAAAGCGTGTTAAAAAAAGGAATGAGCAGCCACTAAGGCTTCTACAAAACTACTACTAAAACATTTAAAAATATTTTTCTATAATGTGTATAGCTTCGGGTCAACAAGATGCTTATACTGTCTAAAGGACAATGGCAGAAGCCCATACATTATTTTAGCTGAGATTAAATTCCTACGACTCTAGATGAAAAATATCTTGTTTAATTTAGGGTAATGTTCTGAATAAGTTTGTGCATGAATTTTTGTTCAAGATTGCCGAGAATAATATATATTCAGTCAAGAACTTTTGTAGGTTATGTCTGGGTAACTATAAATAATGTGATTAATAGGTAATATTTTTCAAATTCATGGAAGTAAAAGGGCCAATATCGCATTAGTATTTCCCTTTCCTAGTTATTTCAGCATGAAATGTAAAATATACTCTTTGGAAAGAGTATATTTATTTATTTAAGCTACTTTGACGTGTAAAAGGTGAGAGGTCGTCGTCAACAAACAAGCTATACTTTTTTAGACTTGGATACTAGTCTTTTTGCCTCTCATTAATAAAAGTAAGTAATTCATTTGGGACACCTACACTTAGACAAACTGTATTGACATTCATTTGCTCCGTTTTATTATAATAACAAATACAATAATGATATACTTTCTACAGTCACTACTTGTCACTTTGCAGAATAAGTGTAAAATGGCAACACTAAGCTCATCAGCTTGCCGCGCTTGACTCGGTGGAACGCAGAGCTAAGAGACTAATTGGCGACGTCAAACTGGTGGATGCCAAGCTTCACAGCTTGGCTCATCGCCGTAAGGTTGCCTGCTTGTCGGTATTCTACAGACTGTATTTTGGCGAGTGTTCTCATGAACTCCACGACCTCATCCCACCGGCCCCCTTCTACCATCGGACATCTAGACGCACTGCAAGTTACCATCCTCACCTAGTTGCTATTCCACCAATTCGCACCAAGCGCTTCCAAACATCCTTCATAATGCGCACTGCAAAAGAGTGGAACTCACTGCCTGCGTCTGTGTTTCCGAACGCATACAACCCGAATCTCTTCAAAGTTAGAGTGAACAGGCTACTTCTGGGTAAGCTCACTCCATCGTCGACTTTGTCTCTGTCACCTCTGACCTAGACTAGAGTCAAGAGCAAACCCATCTCAAATAAAAAAAAAAAAAAAAAAATGAGAGTGAACGTAAAAATCAAATAACTTACATTTATAATGTTTTTTTTTTTTATATCCGTAATGAACCAGTTAATGTTATACTTTCAAAAAACGTAATAAATTATTGGAATTTCTTTCGTATTTAACTCACTTTCAGACGCTCAAATTTAAGTCAGCTAAGAATTCGCCATAGTTCTTTGAAGACTGTAGCTCTCACCGATTGGCTGTAGAACGCGTGTGACAGATGACGGACAGACGGACAGACAGACGGACACGTGAGTGACAGCAATAGGGTTCCGTTTGCACCCTTCGGGCACGGAACCCCAAAAACAAAGGGAATGAAACCGAGTCCAAAAAACTACCAGAAGCTGTAGACAAGTGACATTCTATCGCAAAACGAAAGAGTAAAATGTGGAAAACGTATAGGATCAAGCGCTATTGAAATGTCAAAAGAAAGAAAGGTTTTCTTATTTATTTGTCAAGTTATCAATCACTCACATTTTGGTATTTCGACAATCGACCTACACTGTGTCTAGGGCCTCTGGTGCTCCATTATAACGTTTTTTTTTCCTCATGATTTTAGTCATTATCATCAGCCTATTTAATGTTCCCACTCCTGGGACACAGACCTCCTCTCTATGAGAGAGAATGGGGCGCGGGCCCAATGCGGTTTGGTTGGATTCGAATGATTTAAGTGCGAGAGAGAAACTGAACTGTACTTAACCAATAGTACTATTTAATTCTCGACATGAATCCTAATGGCAGTAATCTACATGTATTATAAACATAGAAATCTTTATTAACGATAAATATTTCTAAAACATGCTATCTCTTGTTCAAAGCAAAAAATAAAATACCTCCACATAATCCATTAGTAATCAACAATGTGCCCTTACAGCAAAAAACTTGTGAGAAATACCTTGGATTGAGAATGGATAGTTCTCTATCATAGACAGTTTAATTGGATCATATAAAAACAAAGCTTACGTCTCTACTTGGATCCCTCCGAAACATAGTTCGATGTATTCCTCATAGACTACGTCACACTATCTATAACGCCTTAGTAAAACCACACCTAATATATCTGATTGAAGTTTGCGGCAGTGCGGCCAAGACAAAGCTAGCAAGTCTCCAAGTTGCACAAAACAAATTAATAAAAATGATTTTTAACTTCCCATATTTAACATCAACGCGCAAAATCTACGAAGAAACCAAAATAATGAACGTTAGACAGTTATATATTTACAATACATGTATTTTTATCCATAAGGCACTCAACAAAAGTATTCAGACTAACTTATCGTTTATTAAAGTAAAACAAGTAACCCAACGTAGCAGTCGCCGATCTAGTTTTCTGATTTTACCAAAGATGAGAACTAAGTTTGGCAAAAAAATGTTATCTTTTGAAGGAGCACAATTATATAACAAAATACCCTCATGTATAAAAAGGTTGCACTCATTCAATGCATTCAAAACTCAATTAGCTCCATATTTAATCACAAATAACACCGTTTCTTAAAGCTGAATGCATTGGATGGGTGCATCATAATCGCCGTGACGTCTGTGACGAATTTTATATATTTTACTTTAAGCATTGTTCTCATGTAAGTGACTTGGTGTCTTTTTGAAAATAAATATCTTTAAACCTATATAAAAAATCGATGTGTGTTCGTATTTTCCTTATAGGCTCCAAAACGGCTAGAGCGATTATGATGAAGCTTTGGTGGGTTTTCCTGCGCAAAGGTTGCTGGTGCATTATTTTTAGTTGTTCTGTCAACGTTTATTATATTATTATAATTTGAGAACCGCTGACACCAATAATTGAAATGCATTCAAGATAACAAATGAAGCAAAAATTCAATAAATACTTATTTCGAAGAATGTAGTTAAACAAGTTAATAAAAAACTACATAATACACGTTTGTTTGCTTACAATAATTTGAAAGGAAAATATAGCTACATTATTGTTACAAGATAGGGCAACGCCATCTAGTGGCGAGTAGAAGAACTAAGTAGTTACTAGTGGCGCCATCTAGTATCGAATAGTGGAACTAAACTTCTCGTGTCGAATGGAAGTTTCTAGTCGCTTCGGGAACAGTGAGTTCGCAAGTCGATTGTTCTGGAAGTTTCTCGAATTATCTAGAACAGTATGGAACGTTCTAGAAACATCTTCGGTGCTATATAAAGAGCGGTCGGGTTCGTCGTGAGTGAGTTTCGATTCGGAAGCGACACAGAGCGATCAGAAAAGGAAAATAGTGCGAAGTAATAGAATTATTTAAGAAGTGTTTTTGTAATAAAGTGTGATTAATTGAAGTCTGCTGTTTAAATAATTTATCCCTGAGCCCCAGCTCGTAACAAATTGGTGTCAGAAGTGGGATAAATTATGCCGGTTCTACCAAAGGAAGAAACGGAAGGGATGCGCACCAGGAGTCAGCGCCGGCAAGATGTAGACCAGAGGCGCTTTGGAGACGCTCCCTCACCGTCATCAGGTGGACATCGAGACTCCACGGCTGCAGCGGAACCAGCTCAATCGTCGGCGTCGCCTGACCTAGCCACCCTTATGGCATTCATGCAGGAGCAGGCTCGCCGTCAGGAGGAGCAAGCTCGCCGCTTGGAGGAGCAGCTGCAGCGCGACAAGGAGGAACAGGCTCGCCGTCAAGAGGAGCAGGCGCGGCGCTTGGAGGAGCAGCTGCAGCGCGACAAGGAGGAGCAGGCTCGCCGTCAGGAGGAGCAGGCTCGCCGTCAGGAGGAGCAGGCTCGCCGTCATGAGGAGCAGGCGCGGCGCTTGGAGGAGCAGCTGCAGCGCGACAAGGAGGAGCAGGCTCGCCGTCAGGAGGAGCAGCTCTTGGTGATAAAGGACCTCCGCGGAGCCATCGGGAAGAAGATGAAAGAGGTAAAGGACCAGGTGCAGCAGCAGGAAATCCGCATCGCCGAGTTAGAGAAGATTGTTCGTGGGCTCACATCTGGGGGAGGAGCCGTGGCAGCTGCAGTAGTTGCGCCCTCGCCGGGTGATTTTAAAGTGCCACTATTCGACGGGTCTTCGTCATGGTCTGCCTACAAGATACAGTTCGAGGCCGTCATGAAATCGAATAGGTGGACCAAAGAACAGGCCTTGACTGCTCTAACCTTGGGTCTTCGCGACCAGGCCTTGACTGTGTTAGAGGCACTTGGACAGAACTTTACTTTCGAGAAGCTTCTGGAAGCATTGGAAGCTAGATACGGCGACGCGCACCTGGAACATGTGTTTCGCGCCCAGCTGAAGGTTCGATCGCAACGTGTTGGTGAAACCTTACAGCAGTGGGCTTTGGAGGTGGAAAAGCTGGTCCAGAAAGCTTACCAGTCGTCACCTGTGCTTATCGACGGGAATCTCGTACAGGCGTTCACGGATGGGATACGCGACCTGGAGGTTAGGGCTGCCGTAAGGCTAGGCCATTTTAAGAACCTTAAGAACGCTCTAGCCTACGCTTTGGAGGTGGAAGCTGTACGACGGGACCATCGAGCTCACCGCATAAGGGAGGATGTATCTTCACCCCGGTGCTATAGCTGTGGAGAGAGAGGCCACATCCGTTTGAGCTGCCCGAAGCGAAGGAGTCCCCATTGTGGAATTCAGTTACCAGCAGCAGGAAAACCGGACGCCAGGACTAAGTGGCGGTTGGTGGCTGGTGATGGAAGAGCCCCAAGGAACTCGATTTCACAAATTGTGTGTGAGTCACAATCATGTGAAGGGAACAAAACACCACACGGAAATGCAGATGCTCTCTCGCGTAGTCCGTGTTCCAATCAATGTAAGCCCTGTGCCAGGCAAGAGGCTGAGCAGGTAACATTTGTGAGGATGTTAAGGACGGATCTTAGCGAAGATTGGAAGGGAATCTTACAGAGTGCTCAGCAAGATGACAGAGACATAAAACCGATCCTCGAATGGAAGAAATCAGGAGCTCTGAAGCCTCGATGGAGTGATGTTGCAGCAATGAGTTCTGTCACCAAAAGTTATTGGGCACAGTGGGAAATCTTGATTATCCAAGATGGAGTTCTGTGCCGGAAATGGGCGAGTACTTGCGGTGACCAGTGTCATCTACAAATGGTCGTACCTAAGGTTAAGGTGCCGGAGGTCCTACAGCTCTATCACAATGGAAGTTCAGGAAGTCACATGGGAGTTAAGAGGACTCTAATCAAGATCCGAGAACGCTTTTACTGGATCCATTGTCGAGAGGACGTTAAGGAATGGTGCCGCAAATGCACAAGTTGTGCGGGTGCGCTTGTGAAAGGACCACACACTCGTAGTAGAGGTGCATTAAAGGCTTATGAGCACATTAGAGAGACCGGTCAACAGATGTCTGCGAGGATGAAGACTCGCTACGATCGGAAGGCGAACAATAAGGGCTTCGATGAAGGATCACTGGTATGGTTACATAACCCGGTACGCAGCCAAGGAAAATCGCCTAAATTGCAAGCAAAATGGGATGGACCATATCGCGTATAGTTACCCAGATTAATGACGTCACCTACCGAATTCAAAAGGGACCCCGAGGTGCATCAAAGGTCGTTCCTGTGGATCGGTTGGCCCGTTATCACGGGTCTAACGATGCTCGGGACGAGCATGTCTAAGAGGGAGGCAATGTTACAAGATAGGGCAACGCCATCTAGTGGCGAGTAGAAGAACTAAGTAGTTACTAGTGGCGCCATCTAGTATCGAATAGTGGAACTAAACTTCTCGTGTCGAATGGAAGTTTCTAGTCGCTTCGGGAACAGTGAGTTCGAAAGTCGATTGTTCTGGAAGTTTCTCGAATTATCTAGAACAGTATGGAACGTTCTAGAAACATCTTCGGTGCTATATAAAGAGCGGTCGGGTTCGTCGTGAGTGAGTTTCGATTCGGAAGCGACACAGAGCGATCAGAAAAGGAAAATAGTGCGAAGTAATAGAATTATTTAAGAAGTGTTTTTGTAATAAAGTGTGATTAATTGAAGTCTGCTGTTTAAATAATTTATCCCTGAGCCCCAGCTCGTAACATTATTATTCTACACTATTTTTTTCCGACGGCTTCAAACCTATCTCGCAGAATCCGCGAATATTTTTCGGGATAAACCATTTAGTATTATCTTCTTTTTCCTATTCTTCATTGCCTTCATTGTAAGTCGGGGCAGTTACCACTGGGCCACCACTGCTTCAAAAACACACGTGGTCATATAGGATTTTTTTGAGGATGGATGAAAGAAACAGACAAGACAATGTAATCATATTTTATGTCATCTGATACAATTTATTAAAATTTGTAGAGCTTGTTTCATCTAGGTACATAAGTGTACGTTTGGGTTGGTTTGGCAACCCAGAGTGGGTTGGCATTGAAAAGGTTGTAGAACCTGGAGCGAATGCGTGTGTGACCTTAACAAGTTAGTTACTGGGAACAAATAATAGGTACTATGAATTTAACACTGAAAAGAAAATACATACTGATTTATTTGTCTTTTATCTAACCAGTTGTTATTACTTAATAGGCATGAAATAAAGGCGCATTTTATGTTTTTATCAACTTCGATTTTTACGACATTGACGATTTTCTTTACTGCACAAAAGGCAGTAAATGGCGTACAATATAATGATATAACCACCGATAAAATTGCCTTCATGCTTTTCTCACAATCGGTACTTCTTATTGTTTTTTGAAAACAATGTTTTTATAGTTTACGATTGTAGTTAGGCGAATTAAAGGGTTAAATTATTGTTTTGATTGCTTGTTTGAAGCTGATTGAAGTCTGTGATTCCTGATAGTTACAACCCGGGGGTTTCTAAGTTAAGAGTGAATAGGTAACTTCCATAAGCAAGCGTGCTCCACTGTCGATCACATCATCGCTTACAATCAGATGAGCTAGTGGCCAAACACGACTATAAATAATATTAAAAATTATACAATGTAAACGTCCCCAAATAGTATTTACTAGTGATAAAGATGGCCTCTTATTCACGGTAATTCAGTGACGGTTTTACTTACGTCTAGGAATTGACTTCTCTTCTTTGAAATAATGATCATTAATGATGACCGCAAAACATTAAACATCATTAACACCATTCAACCATGGTACATGGACTGTTAAATATAAATGTGTTTTGCAACAGCTATTGGGGAACAAAGCAAAAACTTCTGGGATACAGTTAAACCAAAAAAATCTCTAGTAGAAATTAATTATTATTTTGAAAGCAAGCATGCAGTCATCAAGACTAATGAATATAAATGTGGATGAATGGAAGGGAGAAGGAAGCTGCAGAAAGATGGATTGACTATGTGAGAAATTATGTAAAGGGAGTCAGTGACAGCGCGACAGTTGACAAGACGGAATGGAGGAAGAAAACGTGTTATCCCATCAACAAGTTCCATGGGACGAGGGCAGGAAGATGATGATGATAGAATAGAATAGAATAGAAGAGGGACTCCCTTTTCCGCACTTAGACTCCCATTTGGTCCGTTGTGCGTGGGGTTACCGGCTAAAGTAGCCAGCCTAGCTCCGTCCAAAAGCACAGAAGCTTCCTGGGGGCTTCACAGGCTTCGCGGAGCGACCTCACCGTTCCGAGAATTTCTTCACGTTGGGAAACTACGGCCTCTGAGGTCCATTCCTCGGCGTTAAAACAGCCCCTGCAAAGCGGGCTGTCTGTGGCGCCTATGTTAGAAAGATGTTTGTTAAGAGGGCTATGACCCGTAATTGTGCCTATGATTATTCTGAAGTTATTTCTACTTAGGCTAAAAAACTTTTTAGTTAATTGCGGGGATGATGATGATTTAGTAGGCTTAGACAGGCCATCAAGACCCGATAACCTTCAGTTTGTGTATAACGTATCTTGACCTATTGCTTGACCTACCTTTGCATCCTTGTAAAGCTAGTCAAAGTTGGCACTAATGATGGTTGAGAGCTCGAGGTCGGTTGCCATCACGATGGTCTGACCACGTTAAGCCACCGATGGAGGCAGATTGTCCGCTATAAGGTGTCCAATGACCACGATCCTCAGTAATGAGGGACCGATTGTAGAAGAAGAAAATACGTGTTGTGTAATGAAAAATACTTTTATAAAGATAAAGACACATCAATTTAGATATAATACATCATCAGCATTTGAACAAATAGCTGGGTATTCAGGGGCCTTTTCACATATAAAGACGTGGGGCTCATCACAGCTTCGGTAGCGTATCCAGCTTCTTCAAGAGTTTGACCTGAAACCAAAGTTATTTTTTTTTCTGTACATATAAGCACATAACTCTTTTTATTGATTTCTTTCTTTATCAATCTGCCGAGCCACTTGCTAACTATATATATTATGTTGTCGAAAAATTTGACTCGCACACTGTTCCGTTGTTGTTGAATTAGGTTATTTACCTATGTATGCAATATTTGTAAGTATGTGAGAACCTGTTCCTATTTATCAAGTGAAGGAATTTACCTGTTAGTGCTAGTAATACTTTATATCTATATGTAGTACAGTAGTGCTGGGTGCATCGTCCTCACATGTATAAACTTATTAATGTATGTACTTTAATATTGTAAAATACTTATTTTTTAAAAAGAGTTAGTATGGCGTTTCTTGTGCGTTCTTCTCCATAACAAGCTACTTTTCCGAATGCTCGGTAGAAGCAATTTTTATTACTTGTAAATTTTAATTGTTAACGTTCAAAAGTGTCGCTTAATGGCCTAATTGAATAAATACAACTGACTTTTGACTTTTATATACCACTTAACTAAAAAAAATAACTAAAATGTTGTGAATGAAAAAGGTAAATATAAAAAATTAAAAAACCCGACTACTTAAGAAGCGAACTAAATAATTGTAAACAAGAGAAAACATGCTGTGCAGTCGGAGCATCAGGTGGTCAGCCAGTTCGCGAATATGTATCGTCCGACTGCACACCCTATTTCTTTTCTGTTTTATACAAAATGTAGGTAATATATGTTATTATTGTTTTATTTATATCTCGTCTTTACTTACTTAATTTAAGTACTACTAATACTATTGTTAAACATAAGCATGTACTTATATTATGTTTCGTTTTGTGACAATTAACAGTTATTTATGCTACAAGTGCGGAAGGCAGGTGATTTCTGATGAGTGGTATTTTTATTCACTAGCGAGCGAAGCGAGTGTGTGGATAAATCGACACGAGTCGGAAATCATCTTACGTACGTGTATCATACATCATTTTACTATGCATTGTGCGAAGAAATAAAAATATATATCTGCTCAGCATATCCATAGAGTAACTAATAGTTCCTCGGGCATATCTACTGCGCATGTGCAAATAGCTGTCACGTCGTAACGCAAAAAGGCACGAACAAAATATTCATTCTGGCAAACATATTTAATGAATATTTAAAATTAATTAATTGATCAAAATCTAAATCTAGAGTAATTAAAAACGCCTTTAATTAAGTATTAGTTTTATTTTACCTTTTATCCTCCTTTTATTTTTTGATCTGTACTTAACTATTTTTTTAAACTTTTCTCTAATGATAAAAACTCTATGCGGTGGGATGACGTTGGAGTTAAAAATTAAAAAAGTACAGGAAACTAAAAAGCACTAGTGAAAAAAAGTGACACTTCCGCACAGTTTGGCTGCTTGGAAAGCGCTCTTTTCAAAGACACTTTTTCATTCTTTTTTTTCATTCATCTTTCGGCAGTTATGTTTAAGTCCCATCTAATAGGGGACGAGCTTATTGTTATCAACCGGGCAAAAAATTATAAATTCCAGATGGAAAAACCCAATAACACTTTGCCCGACCCGGGCTTCAAAACCCAGGACCTCTTGCTCAGCAATAGCACTTGCGAACACTCGACCAACGAGGCAGTTAGATTTTCACTTACCATGAATTGTCCTCCAGTCCCCATGTTCACCCGAATCACTGAAGCCAACAAACGCGGCATCTTTCGGGAAGTTTCCGAACATACTGGTAGCTGGATACTTTGAAAACATTTCCTTGATGATGCAGCTTCAGTGTCATTGTTGATGATAGCAAGATGGCCCCCTTCTGCTGAACACGCGAAGAATGCGCGCGAAAACGTTCGAGGTACGGTGTGGAACTTGTAACAGCTATTCGTTCGGTTATCGATTTTGTACTCTGGAATGAAAAAGCGATAAATTAGGCTATTTATTAATACTTTATCAATACAATTTTTTGCAAAATTATCCTTGTAAGTTCGAAATTTGAACCATTTATCTTGTTCTGCAGTCCCACAATCGCCCATTTCTTCGGTGGAGTTCTCCGGCTTGTAGCAATAGTATGGCAATGTTCTGTTACAGCTGACGTCAGATAAAAGTCCTTTTTTGTTCAATGTTAGGCAGTTCTCGTCATTGCTGATGTTGTTCGGCTCTAAGGCTGCCCATTCATGTGGTATTTCGGAGAGAGGAACTCCTGATGGACAAATTTTTAGTATGTTTTTAATTAATTACACACATACGTAAAATAGATCGTGTAAGAAATGACAAATTGGCAGCAGAATAAGACTACCAGAAATCTTAATCAGAATCGATCAACAGAAAAGCAGAAATCAGGCCACATGAAGAGATCAGTCATCATCATCATTTTTTTAACGTTCTCACTTCTAGGCCAGCATCCTTGAGAGGGAATGTGCTTTAATCCTCCACAAGAGTCCAGTGCGGGTTGGTGGATATCACATGTAATCGAATTGTTGGTTATAAGACACGCCAGTTTCCACACGATTTTTAACTTCACCGTTAACAAAGCAGTGGTGATGAAATCATTTACACAATCTAATATTGCCTGCCTGGGTTCGAACCCGGGGCCATTACCACTGGGCCACCACTTTTCTAATGATGAGAGCAAATATGGAGAAATGGACAGATTGGTATTCATAAGAGACAGTAAACACAGCAAGGGCACATACGCAAAAATCAATTCAGACTAAATAATAAATAATTTTTATGATTTATTTTATTTTAATTATATAAGGGAAATAAAAAACGGTAATATTATAATCTTAACATAAAGAACAATGGCTTGAAGAGTTAACAATATGTTTTTATTTAATTGTATTGTGAATAAAATAATGGCAAGGTATACTATTAATAAACCACATGACTTGCCACGTGACACTGTTCACCTGCAATGTGACCGTAACCAAGATTTTTTTATGAGTTTCCTTAAACATACGCTTTTAAAACCAGCAGTTTCGGGATAAATTATATTTGTTGAGCTACAATCGATTTATCGAATTAGAAGGTATCGATCTATGGGTCAAGGTTTTATAACCGTTGTTGTACATGTTGGTATTTCTGTGGTGTTATCGCTTGAGTATTTATTTATTATTTATTAGCCTATCCCCGCGGCTTCGCTCCCGTGGCGTTCCCCACAAGAGCCGTTTTTGGGAGAAAAAATAGCCTGTGTTACTCAGAAAGAATGTAGCTTTCTACCTACTGGTGACAGAATTTTCAAAATCGGTTTAGTCGTTTTTGAGTTTATCCATTAGAAACAAATTAACAAACAAATCTTTCCTCTTTATAATTTTATAATATATTACCAGCAATCCACCCGGCTTCGCCTTTGTTCAAAAACCTTCCTCGTTTCTGACTCTTTCTATTGGTGAAAACCGCATGAAAATCCGTTCAGTAGTTCTTTAGTTTGTCGCGTACAAGTGGCAGAGGAGTTTCTTTCATACTATGTAGTGATAATATATAGTGTAGATTTACACTTCATGCACAAAGGTACAAAGGCGAAGTTAATGCCTTAGGCATTCTCAACTAGTCAATCAATGATCTTAAGCACGGTAAGCCGTTGGTTTTAAGCTTGATCTCTCTCCAATCACGTCAGATTGTTGTCCTATCGGACGATGAGATTGTGGGCACAGAAATTGCACCTTTTTTTCTGTTTTAAGAACGAAACCTTCGAAAGGCGCCTGGATTTTTAGGCAAAAGATTTTGGGATGATTAACGTAATATTTTGGTACAGCTTTCAAATATGCATGTAAATGTTTCATCCGTTCGTGCTAATTTTCCATTGTTCAAATCCGCGGCCTCAAATTGTTAAAGTCAATCGGTGTTCATTGTAAGTAGGTACACTTATTTATTTGTTTTATCCTCGCACTGGAACGCCTTGCAGCAATTACACCAATGGAGCATAAACTTACATATACTGACTATAAAGTCCTGGTTTCCTCACGATGTTTCCTTCACCGTTGTCAGCCATGTCAAACCGAATATATAGTTAGATATCTATCATGTTTTGGAATTGACAAACCTAACAATACCTAAATCATTACACATTTGCTATTCAAATATGTTGAATTATTACAGGTATATAACTTGTACATACTTAGTGAAATAGCTCGTACCAAGGTGAACTGAATTCATTTGCGTACCCCTTCAGAGCGTACCGTCATGATGTTATGTTAATAAATGGCATACAC
This sequence comes from Orthosia incerta, assembly GCA_948252205.1. Classification (NCBI taxonomy): domain Eukaryota; kingdom Metazoa; phylum Arthropoda; class Insecta; order Lepidoptera; family Noctuidae; genus Orthosia; species Orthosia incerta. The sequence continues at coordinate 23,279,032 of OX411762.1, read as the reverse complement.
AATAAACACGACTTGAAACATTATAAACTTAAAACCCCTTTATGATAGGTATATTAAATTAATCTTAGCAGTTAAGTTGCAATAATGAAATACAAATTACTATTAAAGTAACCTAGCGTGTTTATGAATCAGCAGACAGATTAAGATCTGTAGAATTTTGATAGGCTTTATATTATATATTTTAATGTTGTTTTACCCAACTGCTCCATACGAACACTAGATTCGTATATTTCTGTCTTCTTCGGTTTCTTTCTGCAACAGGGTTTGTTCTACAATTCTCTCTCATGTTTTTGTCAGTCGTTTCAGGCGGAGGAAATTCTTTTTCTTTCTTCCTTTTATTCAGTCCCGTCAACCGTCCCGCTATCTCTGAATCCTTTTTCATTCTTTAAATTACGCCTCACGCTGTCAACTATCCCGCTATCTCTGATTTTGTGAGTCATTTTCGGCGGAATTAATTATTTTCTTTCTTCTTTTTATTCAGTCCCGTCAACCGTCCCGCTATCTCTGAATCCTTTTTCATTCATAAAGATACTCCTCACATTATTCACCCGTCTTTTACTTTACATCTCTATCCTTTTACATTCATTCACATATTTTATAGTAGGTAATATGCGATTATATGAGGCAAATTCATGTAAATGAATACTTGCTCGAAAACCATGTTGTTACAGCAAAATACATATATTTGTTAAGTTTTTAATTAAAATAACCAAGAACATATAAAAAAACAAATGTCTGAAGCGGAAGGGGCGTTTCTAGTTCGAGCAAATCGTTAACGGGCCATTCCTAGAAACGAAAATCGTATAAAAAAATTGTGCGAGGGCAATCAGACCAATAACTTGTACGAAATCTGGCCAAACAGCCTTGTGCGTGAGTTTTCTTCAAAATTATAATATCAGTATCATAAATTAGGTTTATACCCTTACCTCTAAATGTTAAGCTTAAGGCTTTAATGAGTTCATTATTTAAATTAGAATAAACCGAACGATTTTAACAAAACGGCCAGCTTATTTATAAGTCGGATGTCGGAGTCGGAACGGTTGGCCGATGGGGCAGAAAGGTTCTGGAGTGGCGACCGCGAACCGGAAGATGTTGCGTTGGAAGGCCTCCCACCAGGTGGACCGATGACCTGGTGAAGGTTGCGGGGATCCGCTGGTTGCGTGACGCAAGTGACCGGTCAATATGGCAACGCTTGGGGGAGGCCTATGTCCAGCAGTGGACGTCTTTCGGCTGGTATGATGATGATGATTTATGTCACTGTTTAACGCGGCGTTGTTCGATGGTTTTTTTCACAAAGACCATGTATTTTTCGGGATAAAAAGTAGACTCAGCGATGGCGTATCAAATAAAATAATTATTTTGAAAATCAGATTACTAGACTTCCGGAAAATTGCTTTTTCAAATCGAAATTTAAAAGAGCCACAAATTCTTTTTAAAATTAAAAAACATTAACATGTTTGTTTATATTTTAATATTGGAAAACTACACCCAATATTTACGCATTTCAAACCTTACGGCGGCAGGACCTACGTATGTATACCCAAAAGCCAAATGGGACCATTAAGAAAATTATATTGGAATAAATCAGGAATATTTTATTTCAAATGCACCAAATATAGATAAATTCTCTAATACCACAATACATACTTAAGTAAAGTTTCTAGCTTAACAGTCGAATTTGGCTATCATGCTGTTGGTAGTCTTCCAAAACGATGCAATGTATACAAAATATTGTAGTTTCTGCAAAACAAATTTGGATACAACTCAACTCGTGTTTTTGTTTAAGTTTACCTTCTCAATGTATGGTAATCCAGTATAATGCAAGGTCAGTTTACACTGGAAACTTAAAGCTTGACATAAGAATTATACTTACATAACGTACAATATTGTTATTGGTTTTGTACTGGTTTTATTTTTTAATACAACTCTTAACTAAATCGTGTTAATGAATTCAATCAGATTTCAGTATTTCGCATCGCTGCCGCTGGCTTAGACACCACAAAGATGGGCGGTCCTAGTTTTGATTCGGGTCAGCCAAAGTGTTGTTGGTTTTTTTCTCCTGAAATATCTCAGTAACATCCCCCTAAAACTATACCCCTTAGCAATACTGTGTTAAAGATTGTTGGGACCAACGACGACTTAACGTACATTCTGAGGCACGGATGAGAATCGGGATGAAATGCATGGTCACCCATCAAAGGACCGACCTCAGCAAGCGTATCCCGCTATCTCTGATTTTGTGAGTCATTTTCGGCGGAATTAATTATTTTCTTTCTTCTTTTTATTCAGTCCCGTCAACCGTCCCGCTATCTCTGAATCCTTTTTCATTCATAAAGATACTCCTCACATTATTCACCCGTCTTTTACTTTACATCTCTATCCTTTTACATTCATTCACATATTTTATAGTAGGTAATATGCGATTATATGAGGCAAATTCATGTAAATGAATACTTGCTCGAAAACCATGTTGTTACAGCAAAATACATATATTTGTTAAGTTTTTAATTAAAATAACCAAGAACATATAAAAAAACAAATGTCTGAAGCGGAAGGGGCGTTTCTAGTTCGAGCAAATCGTTAACGGGCCATTCCTAGAAACGAAAATCGTATAAAAAAATTGTGCGAGGGCAATCAGACCAATAACTTGTACGAAATCTGGCCAAACAGCCTTGTGCGTGAGTTTTCTTCAAAATTATAATATCAGTATCATAAATTAGGTTTATACCCTTACCTCTAAATGTTAAGCTTAAGGCTTTAATGAGTTCATTATTTAAATTAGAATAAACCGAACGATTTTAACAAAACGGCCAGCTTATTTATAAGTCGGATGTCGGAGTCGGAACGGTTGGCCGATGGGGCAGAAAGGTTCTGGAGTGGCGACCGCGAACCGGAAGATGTTGCGTTGGAAGGCCTCCCACCAGGTGGACCGATGACCTGGTGAAGGTTGCGGGGATCCGCTGGTTGCGTGACGCAAGTGACCGGTCAATATGGCAACGCTTGGGGGAGGCCTATGTCCAGCAGTGGACGTCTTTCGGCTGGTATGATGATGATGATTTATGTCACTGTTTAACGCGGCGTTGTTCGATGGTTTTTTTCACAAAGACCATGTATTTTTCGGGATAAAAAGTAGACTCAGCGATGGCGTATCAAATAAAATAATTATTTTGAAAATCAGATTACTAGACTTCCGGAAAATTGCTTTTTCAAATCGAAATTTAAAAGAGCCACAAATTCTTTTTAAAATTAAAAAACATTAACATGTTTGTTTATATTTTAATATTGGAAAACTACACCCAATATTTACGCATTTCAAACCTTACGGCGGCAGGACCTACGTATGTATACCCAAAAGCCAAATGGGACCATTAAGAAAATTATATTGGAATAAATCAGGAATATTTTATTTCAAATGCACCAAATATAGATAAATTCTCTAATACCACAATACATACTTAAGTAAAGTTTCTAGCTTAACAGTCGAATTTGGCTATCATGCTGTTGGTAGTCTTCCAAAACGATGCAATGTATACAAAATATTGTAGTTTCTGCAAAACAAATTTGGATACAACTCAACTCGTGTTTTTGTTTAAGTTTACCTTCTCAATGTATGGTAATCCAGTATAATGCAAGGTCAGTTTACACTGGAAACTTAAAGCTTGACATAAGAATTATACTTACATAACGTACAATATTGTTATTGGTTTTGTACTGGTTTTATTTTTTAATACAACTCTTAACTAAATCGTGTTAATGAATTCAATCAGATTTCAGTATTTCGCATCGCTGCCGCTGGCTTAGACACCACAAAGATGGGCGGTCCTAGTTTTGATTCGGGTCAGCCAAAGTGTTGTTGGTTTTTTTCTCCTGAAATATCTCAGTAACATCCCCCTAAAACTATACCCCTTAGCAATACTGTGTTAAAGATTGTTGGGACCAACGACGACTTAACGTACATTCTGAGGCACGGATGAGAATCGGGATGAAATGCATGGCCACCCATCAAAGGACCGACCTCAGCAAGCGTTGCTTAACCTTGAAATCGAAGCAGCTGTTATTATTAAACAGAACTACGAGCTCTTCAACAGCAAGCGCTATCGAAATAACATCCATCCATAATAATATTATTAGTGCAAAAGTAACTCTATCTGTCTGTCTATTACCTTTTCACGCTTCAACCACTGAACTGGTTAAGATGAAATGCAGTATGGAGAAGGTGTGAGATCCTTATCATCTTTATTTATTTATTTTTCAACATAATTCTTCCAAACCCGAAGGGTAGAGGAAGTTTGAATGGTGAAACAATAAATTCTTAAGTAACGCGGGCCAAACACCTACAAAACTATAGCGCAATATTGAAGATATATGCTATTCGAAGGATCAATATGCAGATAAAAGTCGCGAGCAAAAGTTAGTATCTAATAACAAAAGTGCTGGTTTTATCCAACATTAGACAATAATTTATGTTATTCACACGACACTAATGCAATTAGTTCGTATGTATGAATGTAATCAGATTAGATTTCAACGTAATTAGCGATCCAATATCGCCAAACGAACATTCACTGAATTGCATTGCAAACTGTACGCATCGTAATAATACTAATTTGATTAATTTTGTAATGTCATCAGACTAACGTTTCACCAACAATGTAAGACAAATGATATAATTATTTGTTTCTGTAAATCAGTTTAAAACAACGATCCATACTTAATGGAAAAGTAACTCTGCCTGATTTTTACCCTTATTTTCATCCCCAACCTGACTTCGCCCTCTATTGGGCATAGACCTCTCGTTTCTTGTGCCAATCCCTACGCTACTGTGCCTCCTTTATCCACGGTTCCACTCGTGATCGCAACAATGCCGTCTGCCCAACTGCGTTAAAGACATGTAAAAGTAACAAGTAGATACAGATCACAGAATTACTTTTGCATTTATAATATTATTAGTATGGACTAGCTGTGCCCGCGGCTTCGCTCCCGTCATCTGTCTGCCAACCCTATCCCATACCCTACTTACCTTCCTGCCTACCCTACATTCACATAGTCACACATACATACATACTACATACCATTTTTTTCTAATGTCATTATGTCGCGTAGAATCTTAACACCGCGATTCAGAAAATGACTTTAAATGCACAACGCCATCTATCGAATAGCGAGTTCAACTGTCCGAGTAACTGAATTGCGTGAGCTGTGATAATTTTACTTCTTGAACAATTTAAATTCATCTAACTTTTGATAGAGTGAACCGATTGCTATGAAACAAAAACTAAGTAATTCTTCAAGTTACGCACCATTTTTATATATAAAAGTTATCTACATTGGTTTCGTACATTTCACGTGATGCGTGCACAAATAAACAGACAAAAATTCCAAAAATGCTGGAAATGTTGGTTATCCTTTAATACCCTGGCTATTTTTTTTGGATTTTTTTTTGATGTACAAAAAATATTTTTCTACAGATTTATTATATGTATTGATATTGATAGTAAGGTAGAGCAGGACGTGTATTAGAAACAGAACGCACCTATCAGTGTGACAAATGTCAATGTCATCTAGCTGGCTAAAATAAATTAACAAGGGACACACTGTTAATTTATTTTAATTGCTAATACTAAATATGAATAAGTAAGAATAACCTGACACAATTAATACAATGAAATCAATGAAGACTGAAAACATCTTTAAATTAATAATATACAGGGAGAGAGCTGTGGTGGCCCATCAGTGGTAACGGCACTGACTTTCGTGTCGTAGATGGTGGGTTCGAACCCAGGCAGGCAGATTGCTTTGTAATCATTTCATCACTACGGCTCTAAAAACGGTGAAGGAAAACATTGTGAGGATAAGGGCATGTCGTAGAACCAAAAATTCGGACACATATGTTGAACATAGGCCTCTTCCTGTGCTTCTCACATCCAGTGGGCTCCCGTGGCCTTCACCAGGGCATCGGTCCACCTTGTGAGACCTTCCAACAGTAAATGATTACTTCTCACGAACCAGACGGCCACACAATTTTTTGTCAAGGGCAGCATTGCTATTAAGGTGTTTTATAATAAAATAAGTTATTAGCTTCATAATGTCAAAATAACGATTGCTGTTCGCGTGAACTTAGTGTTTTTTTTAAATTATTTGTGTTTATATTTAATTTCTTTTACGTAAAAATTATGTCATGTATATATATTTTTTTTTTTAATAATCTATAGGCTCGCGTTTGACCACTATCTCGCCTGATGTTAAGCGATGACGTGGTCTACGGTGAAGCACACTAGTATATATTAATTATTTTTATATAATTATTAAACAATTCACAATAAAGAATAATACTGTATTATTCTTTATTGTGAATTGTTTATTAATTATATTTTCTTTTTAATTCCCCTCTACACATAGTGTCTACATATTTTTTTTATAAAGTATCTGAATGGCTTCAACTATTGGATTATCCGAAGACAGAAGACCTACTGACATATATTGAGTAACATATATCATGCAATGCATTCAAACAAACTCTCACATACACACACTCACACCCACACATTTACACCATACACCCACTCACACACTGATCACACACATCTGTTAAACTTAAATAAAACTAAAAATTATAGAATAAGAACTAAGGAAAGTTATCCTAAAAATATTGTAAGCCTACTGCAGCGACATTCAAACTAAATTATTCGTATTTAATCATGTGATACTTCTTGCGGCTGAACACTGATTCCCATAATACAAGCTCAGGCTTAGCTTGGGCATCAGTAGCAGTACCTTTTGTGTAATACACTAATACGAAGCATATGTTAGTTTAAGATAAGGTAGATAAGTGCGAGGATGCTGTTCCTGCCTTTGTTGATAATACAGTAAGGGTGCTGGACGAAAGGTCTAAGTGTTTGGGTGTTTTCTTGGACTTATCTAAGGCATTTGATACTGTCTTTGTCCCCATTTTGCTAACTAAATTAGAGAGGATAAGAGTGAGGGGTCCTGCACTTGAAATTTTTGTAAGCTACCTCTCTGAGCGGACACAATGCGACAAAATTGGATCAAACATAGTAATGAACACTTACTGACATATGGAGTTCCGCAGGGCTAAGTTTTGGGACCTACCCTATTCTTGTTATTGTTAACGGCCTATGTAATCTGGATAGATTACTTAGGCCGGACTGATTATTTTCATGTATACTTACAGACGCAGACGAGATATATACAGGCTATACGGCTTTACTCGTGCATGGCCCTGACTGGGGGTCCGAGAGTGCGCCTTGTTTGCGCTTGGTATTGTAATGTCTTGGTTAGGTTGCAATATTCAAACTGGCGACAATAAAGAATTTTTATTTTTATTATTATTTCTTTGCAACTCTCCTCTCGCAGGTATGCTGAAAGAGATTTCGATTTCAACCTTTGTACCTATTTTCTGTTTAATCTTCTTGTCTATTTATATTGTGTCTGTAGATAAATGGATAAATAAATAAATTTAAAAAAATAGTTTGTTGGGTATTCTCAGGTAACTTGCAAGCATAAATTACAGAACGCCAACTATTACGATGATACTCCTTTTTAACCACCGAAGGAAAAAGAGAAAAAAGGGTGTTATAAGTTTGACGTGTGTATTTGTTGTTTATTTTGTTTGAAAGATGACTTTATCGAGAGTGTTTATAACTATGTTTGATGAAAATCAGTTCTGCAGTTCAAAATTGTGGACGTTTTACTGTTTGCAAGATATCCTGTCATGATTACGTGTTCAATAGATAGTTGATCGCAGCGCGTCTACTACTAGATAAATTATGAAGCATGCATTAAAAATGTGTTGGGGCTTTTTTTATTTTATTTGTGTCTCATTTACATTCATACATCTAGTCGTAATTATACGCACGTCTGATAAAATTCTTACTGCAGTAAATATTTATAATAATAATTAAGTAGGTATGTAAAAAATAAAATGTAAATAAAATCTAAAATGTTTATGTTTTCAATAAACATTATAATTATTTATTAGCAGCAAGCACCAATACTTTGAAAATTTACTAAACATTCATTTCGATTTATTTTGAGCAAGAGTAACACATTGCTAACACAAAAGTCTTAGGCGCTATAGGCTGGTTTTCTAGCAAAGCTGTGTGAGGTAGCGAGACAGGGCAAGGATGCGTAGGGAATCTGTGAAACGATGCGTTTGCGTTGTAGGTATGCATCGTATTATCCCTCGCACGCGTATCTCGAACGGATCTCACATATTTTTGTTTCTAAAAATACGTGGCTAGCTGCAAGCTCTTTTGTGGACAAGCATATTATAAGATGGGTTGGTACGTTCTACTAGCGATAATAATTGTCAAAAAGTTCATAACCACAAAAGCTACCGAAATGTCACGCATTGATTCACCCGTAAATTTTTACTAATATTTGTATGCCACGAGGAGGATACGAGTATGTCATGGAGGAGCTCGTGGCTAAATAATAGTGAAACTTTTTTCACATGGTACTTATGACGTTTTTCTTTTAAAAAATGTGCAACATTCGATTATCCACTCTCTGTTGTTTTTTTTATTCAGCTTAGACAAGAAAGATAGATACTTCGAAAATTCGAGTAATTTTTGAATACGAGTTCCTTCGCGGAACTGACGTGGCAGAAACAGCTCGCAACATTGTGTAAACCAAAATCGTAGCGTTTAAACCAAAATCATTTTTTTGATATGAGGTTTTGGTTTAAACGCTTTCGTGATGGAAACTTTGATTTGAAGAACGAAACACGTGGAAGACCGCCCACACAGGTGAATTGAAAGAGATGGTGGAAGCCGATCCGAGTCAAACTACCCAGCAATTAGAAGTATGGTTTAACGTTAAATTACCAACATTATTGACTCATTTGCGTCAAATCAATAAAATAAAAAATATGAAAAATAGGTGCCTCATGATTTGACTGATCTGCAGAAAAAAACGCGTGTTGAAACTTGTGTTGCCTTGTTGAATCGATACTGAAATGAAGGAATATTGGATCGAATTGTGACATGTGATGAAAAGTGGATTCTTTACGATTATTCTTCTTCTTCTGCTTCCTCTTCTTCCGTGTAAGGTGTGGCCACCTCTGGTGTAAGAGTTAATTAAGCCGTCTCTGTAAACCCCACAGGCCTCTGACTTGGCTATTTCAGACATACATTAACTATGTAGGTCCAGGTTTCCTCACGATGTTTTCCTTCACCGTTGCCTGTGATGTCCAAGATAAACTACCTAACTTTCTAAGTACATATGAATTTGAAAAAAGTCATATTGGTACTTGCCCGGATTTGAACCCACGACCTCAAGCACGATAGGCGAGGTCTTAGCCACTCGGCCACCACGACATTTACGATGACCGTAAGCGAAAAATGCAATGGTTGACCCCTGGTCAAAGGCCGCAACAGTGTCCTAAAGCAAAGCTTACCAATAAAAAGGTAATGGTAACTGTTTGGTGGCCTCAGCATGGTGTTATTCACTATAGCTTTCTCCGATCTGGTCAAGCAATAACGGCAGATGTCTACTGTGCCAAACTCCAAACAATGATAGCGAAACTAGCAGTGAAACAGCCCCGACTCATGAATCGAGTTTCACTATTATTGCTCCATGATAACGCGAGACGTCATACAGCACGAGAAACCGTATTAACTACATGAACTGCAACTAGAAACCATTCGTCACCCTTCGTATTTGCCAGACCTTGCTCCAACGGACTACCATTTTTTTGTGATTTGGACAATTTTCTACGTGATAAAAAGTTTTCTTCTCAGGAGGCAGTACAAAATGCTTTCACACAGTTTGTCGAATCTAGATCACCAGAGTTCTATCGCAAAGGCATAAATGACCTTCCTATTAGAAGTCAGCAATGTTTAGATAATAATGGTAATTATATTGAACTAGCTGTGCCCGCGGCTTCGCTCCCGTCATCTGCCTGCCAACCCTACCATACTTACCAGCCTGCCTGCCTACTCCACATACTCAAAAATATACATACTACATACCAATTTTTTTTTCTAGTGTCATTCTTTCGCGTAAAATCTTAACACCGCGATTCAGAAAATGACTTTAAATGCACAACGCCATTTATCGAATAGCGAGTTCAACTGTCCGAGTAACTGAATTGCGTGAGCTGTGATAATTTTACTTCTTGAACACTTTAAATTCATCTTACTTTTGATAGAGTGAACCGATTGCGATGAAACAAAAATTAAGTAATTCTTCAAGATACGCACAATTTTTATGTATAAAAGTTATCTACATTGGTTTCGTACATTTCACGTGATGCGTGCACAAATAAACAGACAAACAGACAAAAATTCCAAAAATGCTAGAAATGGGTTCTGTTGGTTATCCTTTAACACCCTGGCAATTTTTTTTTGAATTTTTTTCGATGTACAAAAAACATTTTGCTACAGATTTATTATATGTATTGATGATTGATTGATGATGATATATTGATGATGATAAATAAATATGTTAAATTAAAAAAAACTAATCATTACAAATCTTCAATTTCATACTTTAACCCCTAATAATGTTAACGGCTGTTATTATTTAGCATCAAGGTTAAGCAACGCTTGACGAGGTCGGTCCGTGGATGGGTGACCATCTCAACATACCGAGTTTCCTCCGTGCCTCGGCAAGCACGCTAAGCCGTTGGTCCCGGCTGTCATTTAAAGATCTTTGACAGTCGTTACGGGTAGTCAGAAGCTTGAGATCAGACACCAGTTTGCCAAGAGGTACCGTGTTACCCAGTTACTGGGTTGTGAAGGTCAGATAGGCAGTCGCTCCAACACTGGTACTCAGCTGAATCCGGTTAGACTGGAAGCAGACCCCAATATAGTTGGGAAAAGGCTTGGCAGATTTATTGATTTTTGTTGCCACGAAATTGATATGAGTGAGAGCACATAGAGGCATCTGCACTATTTTGTAACACCTAATTTTTTAACAACTACAGTGTATTCAAATTAAAATATTTGATATTATTGATTTGAGAGAATTTCCCTTTTTCGGGATAGTACGTATTTATTTATTTCTTTTCAGCATGTTGGTGGTATTACAACTCTATTATACTCCATTTGAAATAACATTAGACACGTTTCCAAATCTTTTTACTGTCCGTTCAACCGATTTTGAGTTCTATTCCGTAAACATAAGGATGACATAAAAAGCATATACCTGTTACCAAAACCAACTGTTTACTACAGCTATTATTTGTCGTATCACCAAGGCTATTATTTGTCGTATCAAAATCGGTTGAACGGGCTGTAAAATGGGCTAATTTAAACATCTAATGTTGTCGCAAATGGAGTTTAGATGACTTTAAAATACAGTGGATTTTTCGATCCAATTGTAAGCTTACCTTTCCGGTGTAGGTGTGTACTATTATATAAATTTAAACAAAGGGAATGAATAAGTCTATTGTAACATCAAAATTGTGTTTCAATTCCTAATAGGTGCTATTTTCCCGTGTCACTGGTTTTCAACATCCAACGCATTTAGTGAGTCCGATATTTTTCAAACAAACAATCGTTTATAAACTATATTCAAAATTCTTCTATTTAGGGTTCAGTACCCCAAGGGTCCAAGTTTGCTCCCATCAACTGCCAGCCTACCCTACCTTACTTCGGTAAGGTTACCTACCTACCAATTTATTTTCTAATGTCATTCTTTCGCGCAAAATCTATAATGAAACGCAGGTATGGTTTTAAACAGACTAATAACTAAAAATATTTAAAAATTGCAGCTAGAAAAAACGACAATTACTGTGGCAGTTCTGAATAAAACCTAATTAACATAGGAAAATGCGGTTTAAAAATGATACAAAACGATTTAAAAAGATTATCAATTTAACTCAACGGGCTCAAAACAATCATAAAATAAAAACATCAAATAATAAATCCAAAACTACATGGCAAATCATAAATCAATTAAAATTAAATATAAAAATAACATTAATAAAATTAGAATTAATAATAATGACTTTATCTCGAATCCAAATGTTTTTAAAATCTATTCAATAATTATTTTATTGATAAAAATCAGCCCATTACTAATTCGGGCGACAGTCACTATTTTAAACAGGAAGGAGTCTATGTTTACGGCTCCATGTTTGCCAAACGACGTTTTAAAAATATATCTTTAACCCTAAAAATACAAACAGTGTCGGTTATGATGGCATCTGTACCAAAATAATCAAAGCGGTAGCCGAAGAAATTTCTGGCCCTTTAAGTTATATTATAAATTTATGTATAAGCAAAGGTGCTTTTCCAGATGCCCTAAAAATATCGGTAATAAAGCCATTGTTCAAAAAAGAAGATAAAGAATTAATGGAATACTTCAGGCCAATATCACAGGTACCAATATTCTCGAAAATTATTGAAAAATACATTTATAAAAAACTCAATCTTTATTTAAACGCAAATAATATTCTTTGTGACGAACAAAAGGGACTAAGGAAAAATAAAACAATTAACCTGGCCATTTATGACTTTTTGCATACTTTCATGACAAAAGTGGACACAAATACTCCAGTGTGTGTGATCTTCTGTGACATGACCCAAGCATTTGATTACGTTCAACATAATATTTTACTTAAAAACTTGATGCTTATGGTGTAAGAGGTAATGTCATTGAGCTTTTAAAATCGTACCTAAGTGGCAGAAAACAAATAACAGAAATAGGCAAAATAAATAAAGGCATTAAAGGGAAAAAAATATTTCAATTGGAGGAACGTAATGTGGTGTACGGAGTTCCACAAGGAAGCATTCTTAGACCACCGGTACATTAACGACATTCTAATGGCAACCAAACATCCGATGGCACTGTTCGCGGATAACAGTACAATTACAATACCGTGTAATCAAAAATATTTTCATAAAGGAGACATGAAAAAAACATTAAATGGCACTATATGATGGTTAGACAATAACAATTTAAATAAGACTATGATAATGCATTTTAGCCAACGCGCACTGACTCTTCCCAATTTTGACATAACATACAATATTAAAACAATTGACGCAGTAAATACAACTAAGTTTTGGGATTGACTATAGATAGGAATTTAAACTGGAAGGCGCACATAGAGGCCCTGACTAAAAGAATAAGCAGTAGAGTGTACGCTTTTTAAATTCTTTCACGGACGGTTAACATAGATGCGCGAATAACCGCATACTACGGACTAACAGAATCAATTCTTAGGTATGTGGTTACCTTTTGGGGCAATTCTCGGCAAACCATCGAATACAAAATATTACTTAAATCACCTAACAGCACATATATTTTAACATATTACGTAATATGATACAGGATGATTCCTTAAAACATTGCTTTGACGCAATTTTAATGGAGGACTATCCAATCACCAGGAGAACCAGGGTTGCCGACATAGCCCGCTACCTCGCAGAACGGATGGTCGATGGAGCGAAAAGTTTTGGAGTGGCGATCGCGAAACAAAAGACGCAGCGTTGAAAGGCTTCCTAATAGGTAGACCAAAGAACCAGTTCAGATTGCAGGTATGCACTGGATGTGAGACGCACGAGGCTGGCTAAAATGGTAACCAATGTTCAGCAGTGGACGTCTTTCGGCTAAAATAATGATAATGATCATAACCGAAATCGGGCAGGAAGACTTAATATTTTATCCCAACTCAAAATTCTGTAGCCGATATGATCAAAGTCTCGGTAGTTTTTGTAAAGAAGACAAAAATAAGATTTAAATAATAATTTATTTTCACAGCATTTTAGTATATACAGATATTTAAATTTACTTATAAGTAATCCTATGTTAACATTACTGTAACAGAAGTTTAACCTAAAGCTTTGGCTTGTCCCAGGACGCCGATGGCTGGTCCAGCCTTGATGATGCCATTTCTGACGTTGCGGCCAATTTTTTCCTGTAAAATGAAAAAAAGCTATTAGGAGAAGTCTGGTAACTGTTACAGAGGCTCTAGAATAGTTATTTATGCTACAAGTGCGGGAGGTAGGTGATTTCCGATGAGTGGTATTTTATTCACGAGCGAGCGAAGCGAGTGAGTGGATAAATCGACACGAGTCGGAAATCATCTTACGCACGTGTATCATACAACATTTTACTATGCACTGTGCGAGGAAATAAAAAAATATATCTGAACCAAGCAAGAAATTAATAAAATGGCGGGCTTATTCAAGGGCGCTCAGCATATCCACAGATTGACTTTTACTGCGCATGTGCAAATAGTTGTCACGTCGTAACGCAAAAAGGCACGAGCAAAATATTAATTCTGCCCAACATATTTAATGAATATTTAAAATTAATTTATTGATCAAAATCTAAATCTAGAGTAATAAAAACGTCTTAAATGAAGTATTAGTTTTGTTTTACCTTTTATATGAATGATAATCTGTACTAAACAAATGTTTTAAACTTTTCTCAAATAATAAAAACTCTATGCGGCGGGCTGACGTTGGAGTTAAAAATTAAAAAGTTCAGGAAAGTAAAAAGCACTAGTTAAAAAAAGTGACACTTTCCGCACAGTTTGGATGCTTGAAAAACGCTCTTTTCGAGGACATGCATTGTAAAATATTTTAATGAAAGCGTCACGATAGCGATTGGAAAAACGTCAAAATTGCATGGAATTGTCAAGTGCTATCAAAATGTGACGTGATCAATCCCTTTTGCATTTTGAAGTCTTCCAATAGCCGATAATTGATTCTAATATTATTATCTTCATGATAGTCTTAATATATCTTAATAATAAAAATTAGAGAGCGCACGATTGGTGCAGTTGTGGTTGGTGTTGACTGCTGCAAATTCAAATTCAAATGCAGCGCTGCGTGTCGCGGAACATGTATTTGTATGACCTACAGATAGTTATTCCGGCGCTGGGTGTTTGTGTATGTTGAGTTTTTATGTTTTTTAAACGCACCCAGAATACAGTCAAAATTCCTAGTGTGGGGCAAAGATGTATAAAAAAATAAAGGTTATTAAGATAAATTATACTGAGAGTGGAATATAAAGTCACAAGATACGGTTTTTTTTTCTAAATCAAGCGACACTTGTCACAATTTTGGCTGACTTGGGAAACGAACCCCCATTACTTCATGTCGATAGCCACATTTGCATTTAATAGACCTTGATGCTAACACCTTATTTATCATCAAAGTAGAAAAATTGTCTTGACTTGAGCTGCCATCATAAGGCGTTTCAATTTAATGCGGGGCCAACGTATACTGTTTTTTTTTTTAGTTACTGACATGCCTATTCTACTGGTTGGAACTTTGAGAAATAACATTAATAGATATTTGAAACACTTACAATTTTCTTAAAGACCTTCCACCGTGGCTCGGGCGCCGCCGACACAGCACACAGAACAACCAGACATGCGAACGCGAACAAGAAGATGCGAGAGAAATTCATTTTTACTATTATTATTCTTAATTCAAATTATTATTGAATTCACGAAGATTCCTTCGAGTTGAATGATGTTTCATTTTCAAAACTCTCGTTTTATATACTACTGAACTGACCAAGATATTGTTAGCTATCAACAAACTCGAAGTTACACAAACATAGACTTTATTGTGTTGACATAATGATCATGTAATTGTGTCAGATGTTTTCCTGTATGAAAATTTTAGTTTGCATTGATAACGGTTCATGGTGTGTTGACTTCAGGGAACTCCCGATTCTGGGTGCTCTAATGAAGTCCCGCGCATATCGTCGACACTTTATAGTAAATTAAAATTACTAATTAATTGCCTAGCCGTTATTTAACGTGTCTGGACTTATATATAAAAAAAAATAACCACCTATGATTTATTATTAAGTATATTATAATAAGTAGTAGTAGTGAAGTATATAATATTAGTAGTACATTACGTATTAATTAACAAATAATTCAAAGTCCAAGCCATTTATTTGCATTAAATGCAGTACAAAAGATGGTATAATAGTAGATTATTGCATCGAGCACAAAGTAATTTATTATTGCACCGAGTGCCTGATTTAATACGTCAGACGTCTCTAATCTAACAGGCACGAGGGCTATATAAATTACTTAAAGCGAGGTGCATAATCTGCTTTTCTTTCAACTATTACCTATAGGAATAGTAGATAAAAGAAACTCATATCTAACAGTTAAAATAGAAGTTTAATTATTGAAATTAAAAGTTATACTTGAGCAATTATTAAACGTAAGGTTAAGAGTTTTATTGGGCAAATTTATATTTGTTTGTTTAACTTGGGACTGAATAATATTATCAGACGAGGTAGATGGGCCTGGCTGATTTGTTACAATGAAGTCGTTATCACGGGAAGTAGATAGGCGCGGCGATGTCGAAAATCACTTTTTTAAATTTCTTTCATTTTTAAATCAGAGTTAGCAGCAATCATTTTTTAAATTTGGAACAAGTAGGATAGAAACGAATAATACGTACGTAAAAAAAAAGTATTGATATCGGCTGGCTGAATAGAGCTAATCAACTGAGGTTGGCACCTTTTGGTGCGATTAAAAAAAAACTGTGCAATAATGAAATTTCATACATTTTTATTGCTCTAGAGCATTAAAGATTCGCTTTGTACTGAGTTTTTAGTGTGATTGTGATGAAATTAAAGCAGAGTTGGAAGAAAATAAATTATTAGCACAATGACACATTTCGCCATATATTAAGATATGAGTTAAGGTAACAATAAGCAGATCTCTATTAATATCTAGGTATGCAATAATAACACGTAATTTTTATTAGGTATTGAACTTATAAATGTATAGTGTCTGCCTACCCCTATGGGTGTATGTATTGAACCTATTATTCAATACATTATTTATTACTATGTATTTATAACCTGTTAAGTTTAAAAAACTCATGATAAAAATAAATTTACTTACTAAAATAGCCTATGAAATTATGGTTAACTAGCTGTTGCCCGCGGCTTCGCTCCCGTGGACCACCCCACAGGATCCATTTTCGGGATTAAAAAATAGCGTATGTCACTCAGGAACAATGTAGCTTTCTATTGGTGAAACAATTTTTCAAATCGGTCCAGTAGTTTCAGAGCCTATTCGGTACAAACAAACAAACAAAAAAATATTTCCTCTTTATAATATTTGTATGATCTACAGATAGTTGTTCCGGCTCTGGGTGTTGTTTATGTGAGTTTATATGTTTGTAAACGCACCCACGATACAGGAAAATAAAAATCCTAGTGTGGGGCAACGGTTTTATTAAAAAAAAAAATAGTATAGACAACACAATAAAATATAAAACAAATAATAACATAAAAAGCAGGCATCACAACAACTAATAACAAGATAATCTACAATTGCATTCCTCTCTGATATGACTGACATGGAGTTTATTTTAGAATTTCAGTTTATTAATGCCAAATGTGAATCATCTAGTGGAACTGTCAATTCATTTCATATGCAGACCTGCCTTTTCCTTCGGGAAAAAACAGGCATCATATTATATTTTATTTTTAATTCAACATCTATAGGGAGAGTTTGAATTTAGAATCTGCTATTCAGTGTTTAAGGTAGGGATGTTACGGACGTGACGATATTGAAACCGAAGTTGGAATTTGGTTTATCGGAATCGAAACCGGCACTGAAATCTGAATCGGAGGCGGAGGCTGAAGGAAGATGTGTGAAGAGAAATCAGGTTCAATAAAATATAGGAATACATATGTATGTATTCCTATATTTTATTGAACCTGATTTCTTAACAATGTTGTTAATCAGCCTTTTTAATTTCAGCTCAAAAACAATACACCTAACTAGCCGTTGAAAAAAAAAATTAAGAAAATCTAAAAACCGACTGCTTAACAAGCGAACTAAAAAGACGTCAACAAAAAGAAAATCATGCTTTGCAGTCGGAGGATACATCTGGTTTTGGTCAGCCAGCTCGAGAATATGTTGCTTTGCGGGTAGGTGATATTTACGAGCTGACATATCTGTCTACCCTCTTCCTCACTCGTTTTTCACGCACGATGCCGCTACTAACAGAACCTTTCTCACTAGTTACTCGACACTTTTCACGACAGACGATGCTCACTGTATCCACTTTTGACACTCGTTCAGTAGTTTTACGACCTTTACTTGACTTTAGTTCTCGTGATCATGGCGCTTGTAACGGTGCCGAAATATCTAACTCTCAACAAAAAACAAAATATACATGGTAAATATCCCGAAACAAATATTAATTCTAATCCCTAGTATAAACTAATCATATGGTTAGTTTTTTATAAATAATTCTGACTATATTTTAGACTTAGGAGGTCTTTGCCCAGCTGTGGGACTGTAAAGGCTGGATAGTGGTACAATAGGCTAAACGTTAGTTGCAGCACTTTGACCTTCAGCTGGCCTAGCGTGCATAATTATGTACCAGAATCAGGGGAAATAATATTCCCTTGGGATAATAATATATACGCGAGCGAGGCCGCGTAAAGAAGCGAATGCTAAAATATTTTCTCCAGGACTCAAGAAAACCATCACTTTGAATTTCAACTTGGCTCTATTAATATTTATTTCAGAAGTTAACAGTTCTAGATCAATCAATCAATAATACAATGATGATTGATTTGTATGAGGATAAAGATTTCTTAGACAGTATAAAATACTTGATCGTCAACTGATAAAATGTAGCATTGAAGTTCTATGAATTCTAACTTATTTGATTGTTATTATGACTTCATGAGTAAGCTTTACTAATGGCTTCCTAGGAATAAACTGCAGAGTATGTGTGGCTTGGTGGCGGTTCTTCCCGTGGTACCTGATGGATTTAAAAAAATAATAGGTCCTATGACCGTTCTCACCTCTCGTGCTTGAGGTCGTGAGTGCGTGCCTGTCACACACTTGAGGTCGCTAACAAAGTAAACATAAAATTTAAAACGTAGCCTACCATCAGGCAAGATCGTTAAATGAATAATAAATACAAATATCAATAATTTTTTAGTAGTTTTAAGGCTTCTTCGCCTTTCATTCAAAAGGTTCAAATCTAGGCAATTACCAATGTGACTTTTGCAATTCATGGGTATTTTCTAAGTTTATCTTGGACTTCGCTGACATCGGTACCTGGCTTAACGAACATTTTGAGGAACGGAGAAGACTTTGACGTATATAATTCATGCCCACTGTCAAAATTCTATAATTTATATCCGTAACCAACACGGACCGATACCGGCACCGTTGCTTAACTTGGCAGTTCTACCGTGCGTAGTTATACCATGTGAAGCCAAAATGACAATGTGAAAAGTAGCAATAATTATGTAGCATCACATATTATACAATACTAACTGTTCCCCGCAGCTTCGCTCCCGTGTACCACCCCACAGGACTCGTTTTCGGGATTGAAAATAGCCTATGTCTCTCAGGAATAATGTAGCTTTCTATTGGTTAAAGAATTTTTTAAATTGGTCCAGTAGTTTCGGAGCCTATTCGGTACAAACAAACTAACAAAAAAACAAAAAAATCTTTCCGTTTATAATATTGGTATAGACTAGCATTGTAGCTTGTAGTATTTCATAAGAACGAAGTTAGGTAGTTTTCTCTTCTAGGGTATTAGACATGAACATGAGTTGGGTATGGTAAAAACGCCATGGAAAATTGCATATTTTAACAAAATTAAGACGACAGACAGGCGCCACCCGATAATGTAACAACGATATGACAACATCTTTGTGTAGAAATATTACCGACCTTAACATAATAGGCAATTTACCTAACCATAATTATATTTTCGGTGTGAAAGAGAGTCTGAGTCATATAAGACGAATATCGCTATCCCTGTTTTATAAAGGAATCATGATGGCAATGGCACTTCGTAGTACGGCCCCAGTTGTCACAATGTCGCTTAGTAACTTCATTTAAACATCATTCAATGGTTTTAAATGTTTTCCTCAACATAAATATCAATCATTTATCTACCAAACGATGTTTTTTCCTGTTTCCCACCGTCAACTAGGAAGTTCACAGACTGAGTCATTTCAGGTCATTCCCCCACGCATAGTATCACAAGAAAACGTAACTAAGTAATTAAACATCAGTTCCATTCATTCTTAAAGAATTTACTACGGTTTGTGGCATCGTAGTATTAATATTTATATTGTTAGTAGTATGAATAACACGGGTCAGTCCCGTCATTGATTTGCATGTGTGTGTAAGTGTTACAAATATGGCATGTAATTTTATTGTTCAGTCAGGGAATAATAGCTAACTAGCTGCTGCCCGCGGTTTCGCCCGGGACTTTTTTTGTGCCACATGGCTGCTCAAAACAGGTCCTTGCAATAAGCCAGATAACAACAATATATTTATTGAACCAGTAATGGTATGGGCCAATGTGTCCCAATGTACCTTGTTAGGAGGCGAAGTAAGTTCCTCAACGATACAAGGACATCTCTGGGACGGATCTGCCAAATACCAGCTTGATGCACTAGAGTCGATCGAAAAGCGGGTCAAGAGGCTCATCGGCGATGAGGCTCTGGTTATGTCAAAGCTCCAGAGCCTTGAACATCGTCGCCGAGTTGCCAGCTTGTTAGTTTTTTATCGATTACATTTCGGGGAATTGTCGCCCAGCCCGTTTCATCATCGGACTACCAGACGTACGGCAATGCGCCACCGGTAAATGGTGGACATCCCACCCATACGCACTAAACGTTTTGAGAATACTTTTATTAAGCGTACAGCTAAGGAGTGGAATTCCCTGCCAGAGTCTGTGTCTCCCGAAAGCTACAATCTAGGAGTCTTTAAGTCAAGAGTGAATAAGTTACTTCTAGGCAAGCGTACTCCATCATCGACCACATCATCACTTACCATCAGGAGAGATAGTGGTCAAGCGCGAGACTATACCAAATAAAAAAAATAAAAAAGGATTAACGTGATATCTAATAAAGTAAGGACTGTAGTACAAAAGCCGGTTATTTTAAATAACTACCTGCAAGTGGTGACGGGGTCAAAGCCTGTTGACTAATTATACTATAATTAAGAGTTTAAAAGATCTCTATGTTATCATTGGTTTTTTTATTAGGGGTTTCGTCCGCTTGGGCTTTGGATGTTGTCAATTATACCAAAGGAACGTTCTCCCAGGACAAAAAGTATCCCCCCCGGTGGGTTCCCGCTTTGTCGAGGCGGGGGGGCTCAGTAACCGTGGCTTGGTCACCCACGGTGAAGCGAAGAGGAACCCGAGGAGGGGCCGCTCGTCAGGGCGCCTGCCGATTAAGCCGACGACGTAGCGGCCAACTAGTAGGTTGCGGTGCCGCTTGGTAACAGGCGACATCGCAACTGAGGCGGGACTCGATGTCTTATGGAGATTACCAGGTCCCATACGATATCGCGGCTGAGGGTCGGAGGCCGCGGCGGGAGAGGAGTGACGGTATTGCGGTGCGCCGCTCTCCCTACCTTCCGCGGCCTAGACGGGGTCGCCACCGTCTGATGGCGGACGCGGTGGGGCCGCAGGGGAAGAGGAGTGTCGGTATAGCGTTAGCCGCTCTCCCTATCCCCTGCGGCCGCAAAATGGTAGGTGGCGGGGCCATTGACCTCGACCCGTCACAGTGGGACCAAGGGTGCCATACACGGGGTCGTCTGGCACCCATGTGCTGAATTGGTCCCTGGGGTGGTCACGGCGTACAGTATGTTCTGGTGCGCCAGTGATGGGGGGTAATCCCCCGAGGAGGGTCCGGTGACGGACAGCCGCGGCGGGTTCGCGGTGAGTGCTAACGCGTGCCCGTGTTCCCGCCATAAGCGGCACTGGAGGACACCGTGGAGTTTTAGTGGGTTAGAGTCCCACATAACTGCACTATCTCCCCGTGGTAGTGCAGTATGCATGAGCATTTCTCCACGCAAAAAAAAAAAAAAAAAAAAAGTATTCTATGAACTTGGAGTTCCTATTTATCATTATTGGTTTAGCGTTTAGGCTTGAACTCAGCCGTTGTTCAACACTAGGAAATTCGCCTGTATCATAGGTCCGTCAACAAGCTAATCAGTAATAGCAAAGATTTAATTTCTTTCTATGTTAAAACAACACCGAAAGATACTCGTTAAAGGCCATAGTGTTATCTACATACAAACAAAAAAACAACCTTTCTTTGCTATATAATGTACTCTTTAATCAGTTCCTCTGTGACACACATTCTCGGTCCTTGAGATCATCGGAAAACCTAAAATTAAGCATTCGTATGCATTCCACATCGTTCTTCGACAAATCTTTCACGGTTCAAGCAGCTCGTTTGTGGAATGCATTACCTATTGAGGTAAGACGTGCGCAAACATTACCTATATTAAAAAAAATGGTGAAGGTGCATTTCCTTTCTCTGTAACTATTCTTCTCCTTTCTCTGCTCTATATTTGATATTTATTAGTATATTATTTTATTTGTATGTATGTGTTTTATGTAATATCTAAGTAATATTATTTAAGATAGTTTTTTGTACACTGACAGCCCTATGTCTATCTCCTCTCGTTCAGTCCATCCAAAGGTTTTCTGTAAGAGATTGCCCTGTGCGATAAGACCGCCCATTGTACACTTATCTTTATAAATGTTTTTTTGTCCTGTAATTATTTAAGTGGTGTACAATAAAGTATAAAATAAATAAATAAATCTTGTCAAACAATGCGCACTTCGAACTCCGAGGTGCTTTACCAAAACTGAACGTTGAATCACATCACATCATCAGCCTATTAATTTTACCACTGCTGGGACACAGGCCTCCTCTCTGTGATAGGGAATGGGCCATAATCCACCACACAGCCCCAGTGCGGGTTGGTGGATGTCACATGTCTTCGAATTTTTTGTTCTAGGACATGCCGGTTTCCTCACGATGTTTTCCTTCACCGTTTTGATAGCAGTGGTGATGAAATAATTTACACAAAGTAAAGCGCCTGCCTGGGCTCGAACCCACGACCTACAACTTGTAAGTCGCGGCCGATACCACTGAGCCACCACTGCTGTAATAAAAAAAACGTTGAATCATCTTGCAGAAAACTATGTTTGAAAACTAAAGATAACTATTTCGGTTATTAAACAAAATGTGTCAATTGTTTTGTTTTGTTTTGTAGATAAGGAGTTAATCTCATTAGCGGCGCCAAGAGGTTATTTCCCTAGAAAAATATAGATACCAGTAATGCCGTCAATTTCAAATGAACACAACATGTTTATAGGTTTCGCTCAATTTCAAGGTCAGTCTTGTTACTATTTATTAACTGCCTCGATGTTCTCGAGGCCGCATGTGCGACTACTGAACGTGAGGTTTCGGGTTCAATTCAATTCAATTCTTTATTAATCAGATCAAGATCCATAAAAAATGTTAGTTATTCAACATAGAGACAATCCCTTGGTTTCTCAACACTCGATTATGCGTGCTTGACAATTTGTCACATTAATTCTGCTATAATTTAGCAGTGAGAAACCCAGCCTATGTTAGTAAATCAGTCACATAATTTAATCATTTCAAAATTTAAATAATCAATAAATAAAATCCAAACGCATAAAACAAAAATAAAATACTCTATTCAACATCTAAAAACTAGTTCATGTATTTGTTAAGCCAATTTCCCGCTGCACTGGAGCCGCTGCTGTGCAAACGAGTCCAGTACCTCGGAAAAACCGCACTCAGGCTAATCTGCAATAACCTTTAGGATACCGTTTGCGCTCTTACTGTGCATCAGGGATGCTGTCCTCTTCCGCATTATCGCCTGAAATCTATCTGGTATCTATCAGTCTGGTATCTGGTTCGATTTTTAGGTTGGCAAAAGTGATATTGTGGTTTTTCATTAAAAATTCACAGCAGCTCGGCGTTTGGAAGTCGCGTGACAGTCTAAAATCATCCTAAGGAAAAATACGCCCGGAATAAAAGTGTACGATTTATTTACCCGTGCCAAGTTTCATAAGGGGACTAGCGCCGACTGAATTTCCTAAGTAATAATTCATAATTCGAGGTTTGGCTCTCGCAGTGGTGTCTCATCCCATACAAAGAAACCTTGCCGAAGTTCTATACTGATTAGTCTGATTATTTTTTGTACATCGATCGCGTTCGGTTCCCTTCCCTTCTGTTCCACCGACATATATGGTGATCTATCTATCGCCGTGGAACGGAACCGAAGGCGATCGATTTACAAAAAAATATCGGTATAACCAGATGAAAAACGCTAGTTACGTCGGCACGGTTTCTTTGTATGCTTTGTCGGCTCTCGTCTATTTCCTCCTCCAATATTGGGCAAATTGGAAAAATAAGATATGTTCTATGCCTCTATGCTTTCCTTTTTTCATTTATATTTGTCATATTTATACACCAAGCCTCTGTTGGCAGCGCAATTTTGGAGATATCCGATCCCGATATCCAAGATAAAAGTCTCATTGGTACTTGCCGAGATTTAAACTCACGCACTCAAGAACAAGAAGTGAGTTCTTAGCCACTCGGTTACCACGACACATTTGTTTAGAAGTTCAGATAAGATCATCATGCTGGGTTTACTGTGCCACTATACTGCAGCATACTTTAAACTAGTCAACACAAAACATCACGCCTAGGTTCCCTAAAGGGAATATGCAGACCTATGTTTGTTCTATGTAACAGGGAGCGAGTTCTATTGCCATCAGCTGGGCTTAAATCCAGACACAGGGCTGTTATTGAGGATTTCTAGACCGAAAAACCCAATAAAACTTTGCTCGGTCCGGGAATCGAACCCAAGACCTCATCAGTAACGCTTGCGACCACTAGACCTACGAGGCACAATTCTAGCTAGCTGAGTAAGTTCCGAATTAATTGTTTAGCAGACATAACACGGTTTTATCGGAATGCACTGAGAGATCATGTATAATGTTTGTTATTACATATGACGTTTTCAAGATAATGGATAAAAGTCGCGCAGTTAGGTCATATTGACAAGTCTTTCTGTTGATTAAAAAACATCTTTCGTATTTGATGTTGGATTAAATAACGATGAGTATCATTGCAGATAATTATGATCTGGAGAAACGAGACGCCCGTTGGCCAAATTAGCTTTTATTATTAATAAACTACCTAATCTTATTTTACTTTTTCATGTTACAAAGACGAAAGTATGGATGGATGGATGTATGTTTGTTACTAAATCACGCGAGAACGGCTGAACGGTCTGGATGAAATTTGTAACAGAGATAGAATAAAGTCTGGAATAATGCACATAGGGTACAGTTCCCTTGGGATAAGAAAACACTAAACGCGGGTGAAGCTGCGGTCTGCAGATCTTATAGTATAACATATTTTCAAAACTATTAAAAGTAATCTAATTACTTTCAGCTAATTAAAAGTTGTAGAATAATTAAAGTTGTAGGTCGTGAGTTCGAACCCAGGCACGCGCTTTGCTTTTTAGGGTTCCGTACCCAAAGGGTAAAACCGGGACCAACGGGACGGGACATTGGTTCTCGCACGGAATTACATGACCTTGAGGCTGAAAGCGTGGCCTTAAAATCACGACATTTCATTTTTTTTTTTACATAATTATAAAAAAATCAATGAAGTACTGTGTTGTTTGGTACCATCGTGTACATTACCAAACTGATTGGATCGTAATGAATATTATTATACTATCAATCATCTATTTTTGAGGGGTTTCTTTCAGCTCATCAAAACGGGAGTTCCCTGGACTCAATGCAATTACCGTGCGTTATGAATGCAAAATTACATTTTACACTCGGAAAACCATCTGAAACAACAACATGATCTTTATGTCAACACAATAAATTCTATCTTTGTGTGACTTTAAGTTTGTTGACAGCAAACAATATCTTGGTCAGTTCAGTAGTATTTATAACGAGAGAATTGAAAATGGTACATCATTCAACTCGAAGGAGCCTTCGTGAATTCAATACAATAATAATTTGAATTAAGAACAATAATAGTAAAAATGAATTTCTCTCGCATCTTGTTGTTTGCGTTCGCTTGTCTGGTTGCTCTATGCGCTGTGTCGGCGGCACCCGAGCCACGGTGGAAGGTCTTCAAGAAAATTGTAAGTTTATTTTTAATTATTAGCGTGTAATAAACCCGGTATACGCTGGCTCCCAATCTATTAAAACTCAGTATCTACTATGCTAGGCTGGCTCAAGGTCAAAATTTTACCAATAAAAAGGGGTCAACTGTATTAGTGCAACAACCCTATATAAAGTGTATACTAGTGACTTTGTGGTGTAAGTAGATCCCGCGAGTCTATCTTTTCAAACCAGTTTTTGGAAATTTTCAAGAAATTCCATATGGTTGTCGGACATACTCACAAAGGGGTATGCCCATATGTAAGGGAACTTGGGCCCCTTTGAAAAAATGGTTGTATCTTGATGAATTTTGTTGTATATTGTAGAAAAAACATGTTATATTCATAATTAGAAAACATTTTTTATTTATTTTGCGGGGTTCACGAGAAATAACGATGTGTCTGTTCTTGAAATGAACCCTTATTACAATGCAATAAGGTGCATACAAATGTCCAAGTGAAGAAACCTGATCTGTTGTTGTATGTACATAAAAAGTAAAGGACACGGATGGAAAAAAACACAAAATATAAATCCTATTATTGGATAATATTGAAATCTCAGACACGATACCTCATAAGGGGTCTGTGTATGGGCAATCTCCTTTCACGAGAATCGGTTCAGAAATGCGACTTGTAGAGGAAAACAGCCAGACATCCGGACATATCATAGTATACTATGCAACTAGTGAATAAAGGACGGTTTTAAAGCGAGGGCCATAGATAAATCACGAGCATAGCGAGTGATTCAAGTGTTATGTTAGAATCCTGAGCGACGCGAGTGATTCATGGCCCTCGATATGAATCCGTTTTATTCATGAGTTGCATACTATATTTTATACCATGACTACGAGAAAAAGTAAGATTTAAGCGAAAAGCACAAGGAATAATAATAAATAAATGTTTTATTAGCTTCAAAATTTACAAAAATTTTGAAAACTCACGGTTTCACATTTTTTGTAAATTGAAGCTGGTAAGGCTAGGTAACAGCAACTGTGTTTCAGGGGCCAGTGACCACGTCCGTTACGTTATATAGCTATAATTAATTAAACACCAATGCAATTAATATTAGAATTAAAATCCAAATAAGTATTCAATAAACATCCCAGACTAAAATCAAAATCATGAAAATCATTATTGAAATCCTAAATATTAACAAACTGAAAATTAAATCGATGAAGAAGTTTGAAAGTCGAATATTCTTTGCACAAGGAGTTTGTATCGAGAATTTTATGCGCAAGGAGGTTGTATAGCATTGAGATGGACGTCGAATATATATTGGTGTGTTCTAAATTCAAACACCAAAACAGTGAGTAAAAGTACTTTTTATTCACTGTTTTCAGTGAATAAAATAAGCGTTTTAGAGGGGGAATGGTATAAAAACATTATTGTGCAAGCTGAAACGGAGACGCTTCGCGCTCGTTCAGTCAACTAGTAAAGATATACCCCTTTGATCTAGTGAATTTAAGTGTGGGACTGTTATACAGGGTATAATGGAAATGGGTAGTCATATGTTAAAAACTGCTTCTGCCCCTGGTAAAATTTTTGTCAAGGAAGTCATACACAATGTACAAAAAAGAATTGCACTTTCCATTTCCATTGACATACAAATATATCTTATGATTTTGAAAATTCAACAGACTCTCTGTTCAGTGCAGTTTTTGTGTAAAAAAGTACAGACATCAAGTCTATCTTCACTAATTTTCACATTTATAAAATGAGTAGAATAAGAAAGCCCATTTTCAGAACAAAACTATTACCTGCAAGAGTTTCCAGTCTTTTACCAATATATTCTTTCCTTTTTTAGGAGAAGGTCGGCCGCAACGTGAGAGATGGCATCATCAAGGCTGGACCTGCCATCGGCGTCCTGGGACAAGCCAAAGCTTTAGGATAAACTTCTGTAACAGTATTGTTAATAAGGATTAATTGTGTAAATATTAATGTAAAGACTGCTGTGATAATAAATTATGTAAAAGTTATGTCAGTTTTTCGTTTCTACCTTTAGAATATGATTTATCAACATACGCAGAAGGATATAGGATACCCCGAAATTACGTTCCTATGGAAGAATTTCCGACATTCACGCGAACGAAGTCGCTGGAAATCCATGTAAATGACTGCCTCTTTAGTGTCATCGCAAAGGCTACTACTGAGCTGCTATTCCTGGGATGGGCAAAGTGTTATTGAGTTTTCCATCTGGAATCTCTCGGTGGCAGTCCAGAGTCTGGCATTGTGCCCTACAGGCTCGCCTTCTATAACGTGAGACTTAAACATAACTGATGAAATATGGTTGTACTATGATGCTCCTCTGCCCAACCCTTCTGTGATTACAGGCGTGATTTATGTTTATGTAAATCCATATAAATCTGACCGAAACCGCTAATTGTTCGAAATTAATGACAATACGATCCAATAATATATCAAACACAATATCATACATGATGTTATAAAATCCCCAGTAGAATTTTATAGCCCCAATGAGATCTCACTCGCATGTAATTTAAATGGATCGTCATAATAGAGGTTGGATAGATTATGAATAAAATTCTAGAACTCAAAATATACGGTAGAAATTGCAATTCTTCGGGCTATGTTCCCTGGTTCCCTTGCGGATGTCCTCGTTTCTGATTCGATCTCGCAAGAAAACGCCGAGCATAGCTCTTTCCATTGTCCTTTGGGTGACTTAAAGCCTTCTGATGAGGCCCATTGTGAGCGACCACGTCTCTGTCCCGTAAGTGTGGAGTTACGTTATGTTTTAGCCCGATAGTTGTAGTAGCCCAGTGGCTATGACTTCGCTTCTCGTAAAAACTCAAGCGAGTTCGTGAGTTTAAGCCGAGCAAGTACTAATGTGAGTTTATCAATGAATGTGCACTTTGTATGTTTTCTAGGATATTGCTAACATCGGTGGACCAAAAATTGAGAGGAAACCACGATGTTTTTCCAAACCGACTGTTGTCGAATTGACCAGCGCGGTTTCTACCGTATATTTTAAGTTCTAGAATGCTCTGCAATTTTATTTATTTATTTATACACATACAAAACACTTAACCAAAAAAAAATGTATGCAGACAGAAGACCACAAAGGTACTGCTTCAATAGAAGTGTCTTCCAGCAGACCTGTGACAGGAAAGTTGAGTTATAGACGAAGACACTGTGTGTAGAAAGCAATAAGGAAACCTTAAATACACTATTACAACTTAAATAATTATATATAAATAAAAAATACACGTATACCTTAAATAAATATAATAAACCACATATCTATACTAATATTATAAAGAGGAAATATTTTTTTGTTTGTTTGTTTGTTTGTAACAAATAGGCTCCGAAACTACTGGACCGATTTAAAAATTCTTTCACCAATAGAAAGCTACATTATTCCTGAGTAACATAAGCTATTTTTTAATCCCGAAAACGGGTCCTGTGGAGTGGTCCACAGGAGCGAAGCCGCGGGCAACAGCTATAATGTACAAAATTACAATATGGTGGAGAAGTAATGATTTTTGACTTGTTTTATGAACAGAGATACATTTTGAGAGTCACAGCTTGTAGGTAAAAGTGAGTTCCACAACCGTACTGCATGGACAGAGAAGGAGTGGGAATAGAAATGAATTCTAAGGGATGGGAAATTGAGATGAAGTTTAAGGCGGGATCTATACAGGGCATCGGCAGGGCGAGTAAACGAAAAACGATCGCGCAGGTAGCCAGGGTATGCAGGGTTAAAAAGGATGTTGAAAAGGACACATCATTTGCAAGTGTTCCTGCGAAGATGGATAGGGAGCCACTTGAGATCCTTAACTTTATCATAATCGATCCAATCTCTATTATGACCATCCACATAAATAACATGACATTGTGACCTCATTGGGCCTACGTGGCAAGCTCATTCCACTGGGAATTTTATAATATCATGTATAATATTGTGTTTCATAAGTTATTGGATTTTGTCATTAATTTCGACCATTTAGTGGTTTCGGTCAGATTTATATGGATTTCAATAACATAACATCACGCCTGTATTCGCAGAAGGTTTGGGCAGAGGAGCATCATAGTACAACCAAATTTCATCAGTTATGTTTAAATCCCACGTAATAGAGGGCGAGCCTGTAGGGCACAATGCCAGACTCTGGACTGCCACTGAGAAATTCCAGATGGAAAACTTTGCCCATCCCAGGAATCGATCCCAGTGCTCCATGCTCAGCAGTAACCTTTGCGACCACACCGAAGAGGCAGTAATTTACATGGACGTTTTGAATTTCATCCCTTAAAGGGGGAAAAAAGGGATGATAAAGTTTGTCATCATCATCATCATAATTTCAGCCGAAAGACGTCACCATTGCTGGACATAGGCCTCCCCCAGGCTCCGCCACATTGACCGATCCCGCGCGTCTCGCATCCCATTGTTTATCATCAAGATTACTTGAAACTTAGTATTTCTGCTCTTCAATACGTTTAAAGAAAAACTTATTTCAGGATTTTTTGAGTTTTATCCCTTAAAGAAGTAATAAGGTGCGTGAAAGTATGTAAGAAAAATAAATTGTTAAACATCAAAATTACTTGAAACTTTGTATTTCTGCTCTCCAATACAAATGAAACACTTGTTTAAGGCTTTTTATAATTTCATCCCTTAAACGGGTAAAAAGGGGGTTTAAAGTTTATAAGAATGATTACCTACTGGATGTGCTCGGGGGAATCCGTTTTCATACCTCGAATACCACCCTGTCTATACCTTTAAGTTTAAACGATTACAACCCCCCATATGGTCTGCTTTGTAATGACTATAAATAAATCTCAGGGTCAGTCATTAAATCGGAGGCGGAAAGCTATGTTTGGATAATAATTTGCAATATCCCGCCAGAACTGCAAAAAAACCGGCCAAGTGCGAGTCGGACTCGTGCACTAAGGGTTCCGTACCATTATCGCAAAAAACAGCATTAAAATCACCTTTGTTGTATGGGAGCCCCACTTAAATATTGATTTTATACTGTTTTTAGTATTTGTTGTTATATCAGCAACAGATATACATCATCTGTGAACATTTCAACTGTCTAGCTATCACGGTTCATGAGATACAGCCTGGTGGCAGACAGACAGACGGATCGCGTAGTCTTAGTAATAGGGACCCGTTTTTATCCTTTGGGAACTGAACCCTAAAAACGAAACAGCCAAAATCGTGTAGTCCACGCAGGCGAAGCTGCGGGCGGAAAGCTAGTCATTTTATAAAGTTAGAAACAAAAAACTGACATAACTTATACATAATTTATTTTCACAGCAGTCTTTACATTAATATTTACAAAATTAATACTATTTAACAATATTGTAAGATAAATTTATCCTAAAGCTTTGGCTTGTCCCAGGACGCCGATGGCTGGTCCAGCCTTGATGATGCCATCTCTCACGTTGCGGCCGACCTTCTCCTAAAAAAGGAAAGATTATATTAGTAAAAGACTGAAACTGTTCTTGTCCTGTTCTTGTTCTGAAAATGGAATTTTTATTCCTATTCTACTTTCAAATATTATAAATATGAAAGTTTGTGAAGATATAATTTATGATTAATTACTCTTTCGCCAAAGTTCAATTTGTTTTGTGAATTGACTATGATTATAGCTTATAGAAAGTTGCTCATTTCCACGGGCATAAGTAGTTTATTAAATATGATTACCTATTTCCTCTGACTTGGCTATTTTAGACTAATATTAACTACTCGTATATAAGTCCAGGTTTTCTCAAGATCTGTTCCTTCACCGTTGCCTGTGATGTCAAAAGTCAAGGTACTTGCCCGAATTTGAACCCTCGACCTCACAAAAGGCGAGGTCTTAGCCACTGGGCCACCACAACACACCCTATATAATCGCCACACTTACACTCACGTGACAAAGTGGGTCATTTCTAGTTTACAAGGTGTCTAAGACTTACACTGTGTAGTTAGCCATTTTTAGGTGGTTACACTTTGACCTTGAACTGGCTTAGTGTTGTACCGAGTTTCAATAGAATGCAAGGTCAGCGTATACTGGTTATTTTACGCACCTATGGGCTATTGTACAAGAAAGAGAAATTAATATTTAAAAAACACTTACAATTTTCTTGAAGACCTTCCACCGTGGCTCGGGCGCCGCCGACACAGCGCACAGAGCAACCAGACAAGCGAACGCGAAAAAGAAGATGCGAGAGAAATTCATTTTACTATTATTGTTCTTAATTCAAATTATTATTGTATTGAATTCACGAAGACTCCTTCGAGTTGAATGATGTTCCATTTTCAAAACTCTCGTTTTATATACTACTGAACTGACCAAGATATTGTTTGCTTTCAACAAAATTGAAGCCATACAATCATAGACTTTATTGTGTTGACTTAAAGATCATGTTGTTGTTTCAGATGGTTTGTCGAGTGTAAATGGCAGTTTACATTGATAGCAGTTCACATTGACGTGTTGACTCCAGGGAACTCCCGTTTTGATGAGCTGAATGAAGCCCCAACATAGCTGATATTGATACGAGTAGTATAGTAAGTAAGTACCTATAGTCCAATCAATTTGGTAAAGTAGATGATGGTAGCAGTAACTACTTGTTTTTTTAATGCAATTTTTTTATGTTTATTTGACACATATTAGGCATATTGATTTTATAAGACATTTGGTTAATATTTTGACATTATTAATATTATTCATATTTCTTCCATTCATAACTATTGTGTTTAAATTTCATTGTTATATTTGATTATTGTAATATGAATATTTTTTATTATTATTTACTATAAAACTTTCGCGTTTCATAATTGTAAAACATTTTTTTAATTTTTATTATAGTATTTAAATATCGATTTCTGTAATGATAACCTTGATGTTGTTTACTGTATTATGTAAGACAGACCTAAGCGTTAGTTTCTGTGACAATACACAATTTATCTTTATTATTTTTATATTTATAGGCTCGCGCTTGACCACTATCTCAGCTGATGTTAAGCTAAGATTTGGCCGACGATGAGGCACGCTTGCCTAAAAGTAACCTATTTCACTCTTGACATAAGATGACGACCTAACGATCTTGAGGCAACAAAAAGCTCAACCGTTTCACACCGGCGCGACCCAAAATTCAATGGCTTTTTGTACTCTTCTTATTTTTTTTTATTTTTTTTTTGTGATAGGTTTGCTCTCGACTCTAGTCTAGGTCAGAGGTGACAGAGACAAAGTCGACGATGGAGTGAGCTTACCCAGAAGAAGCCTGTTCACTCTAACTTTGAAGAGATTCGGGTTGTACGCGTTCGGAAACACAGACGCGATCAGTGAGTTCCACTCTTTTGCTGTGCGCATTATGAAGGATGTTTGGAAACGCTTGGTGCGAATTGGTGGAATGGCAACAAGGTAAGGATGGTAATTTGCAGTGTTAAAAGCTGTCCAGGCGTAAAGTATCGCTACACTCTATTTAGGATGCCCAGTTTTTTGGCCGCAATTTGGGCTTTGTACTCAATGGAGGCACCGAAGTTGAGATGCCTAAGAGCGTGAGCCGATCAGTCACAGGAACAGACATACACCGAAAAGTAGGAGTTTGAACGAAAAGACTCCTTTCGAATTTCGGGTATTTCGGGATAACCTATATTTATGTGTGTATGTGGTAAATCATTTTCTAAAGTTAGAAACGAAAAACTGACATAACTTATACTGGTGCAACTAGGTGAGGATGGTAACTTGAAGTGCATCAAGATGTCCGATAGTAGAAGGGGGCTGGTGGTGGGTGTCGTGGAGTTCACGAGCACACTCGCCAAAATACAGTTTGTAGAAGACCGAAAAGCAGGCAACCTTACGGTGATGAGCCAAGCTGTGAAGCTTGGCATCCACCAGTTTGACGTCGCCAATTAGTATTATCATTTCCTTTATTCAAATCTTTTCTTATTAATAACATTTTTAAATATTTTGACAAAACACATTTAATAAAGAAAATCATTTAAAAATATAAAAAATAGAGGCCCACCGGTATCGGGAACAGGGTCCAAGTTACCGGCGGTCAGGGCTCCAGAGAGAGGAACCTCCTAACAATGCGAGCCGTGTCCAGTAATACTGCTTTCTGGATCAGGCCCTTGATCCAGCCGCCTAACGAGAGCCTCCTAAGGTGTTGGTCGAGGCTCGTGGCTATTAAGCCATTGGCTGACACGACTATCGGTACAATGATCGCTGTGTCCACATCCCACATGTCGACAACCTCGCGATCCAAGTCAAGATACTTGATTTGCTTATATTTATCGGCTTTCACGATGTTCCCGTCATGCGGAACAGATATGTCAACAATCATTGCACGCCTCTTGATTCGGTCCACCACCACTATATCAGGCTTATTAGCGATAATAGTCCTGTCAGTGATGATGGACCGATCCCAGTACAATGTGATATTGCCATTCTCGAGAACTGGGTCGGGCACATACCTGTAGTACGGCACCTCCGATTCCATAAGAGTGTATTTCAGAGCAAGTTGCTGATGGATAATCCTGGCTACAAGGTTGTGCCTATGCAAGTACTCTTCGTTAGCAAGCCGAGAACAAACAGAGATAATGTGGCGGATCGATTCACCCGGGCGGTGACATGCCCGGCAAATGTCAACCGTGCCGTCCTTCACAATAAATCTCCAGTAGTTAACTGAGATAACTTCGTCCATAATTGCACAGACAAAACCTACGGTTTCTCCAAACAGGTCACCGAAACGCAGCCAGGCTACGGACGCTGATTGGTCTACATCGGACCCATGTAGGGCCCGGAAAAAGCGTCCGTGAAGCTCCTTACTTTGCCATACCTCCCTGCGGTCGTTAGTGTCAAGCACTACAGGCCTGCGCCAGTTCTCATTCGCCAAGGAGAGCGGGGTGAGTCCCTTGTCTACTGCTACTACATCTCGATGCATGCCGACGTCTGTGTTTAGAAAATATTCCCTGAGATTGCATATCTCGCGGTTGTGGAGGTTTTTGGCATTTATAAAGCCTGGGCCTCCACACTTCCGCGGGATATACAATCTCATGACCGACGATCGTGGGTGATGCATTCGATATGCAGTCAGCAGTGTACGGACCCGCCAATCCAGGGCGTCAAGTTCCGTTTGAGTCCATTTGAGTATGCCGAAAGAGTACATCAATACCGGCATGACCCAACCGTTGAAGGCACGCATCTTGTTTCCACCCGAAAGAAGGCTATTGAATACCTTCTTCAAGCGGCCAAAGAAGCGTTCTCTCAACGATTGCTTCATGTCAGTAGTGCTGATACCTTACGCTTCCAAAATACCCAAATATTTATAGGTTTCGTTTGGAGAGAGGGATCTCAGGTTAATGGAATCCGCGAGTTGAATTCCCACGGATTCCACAATCTCCCCTCGCTTTACATGCTTGACCGCACATTTTTCCACACCAAACTCCATCCTGATGGCGCTACAAAAAGTTTCAGTTACCTTCAGTAGCTCCATCAGCTGAAGATTGCTGGGGGCAAAGAGCTTCAGGTCATCCATGTAAAGGAGGTGAGATATAACCTGACCACCTCTCTTCAACCGATAGCCTAGCCCTGAATTCTCCATCGCTCGATCCTTACAGGTTCGCTATTCCTCTGGATATTTCGACATCCTGGATAGCGAAGGACTGTGCTCCATTGCCCCATACACGACATCAGGAAGGTGCGTAGAGTTGTATCTATTTTATACAATTCTAGCACCCTCATGAGCCATGTATTAGGCTCCGAGTCATAGGCCTTTTTATAATCTATCCAAAATGTCGATAGATCCTTTCGGGAACGCCGAACCTGTTGGCTAATGGCCATATCAATAAGGAGTAGCTCCTTAGTACCGCGGGACCCTTTCCTACACCAATTCTGAGAGACCGACATGATCGAGTTATCGTCGACGTGTTTATTAATTTTAACTCTCAAAATGGATGTCAGTACCTTATAGACCGTTGGTAAACATGTAGTAGGTCTATAATTTTTGGGTTCCGCGGTGCTACCAGACTTGTGGAGCAGGTGGGTTATTCCTGTTGTAAGGAACTTGGGTAGCGAACCAGACTCCAAGGCTGCCTGGTACTGAGATTCCAAACGAGTGTGCGACCTTTGTAGCCACTTGATCCAGAAGTTGTGCAGCCCGTCCGGCCGATTTCCAGTTCGGCAATGGATGGACTGCACGGGCTACATCTTGAGAGCTGGTCGTGATAGCCCCCATTGTATTATTATTATGTCCTTTATTTAATTTTCTTACTTATTTCTTACATTTTTAAATATTTTTACAAAATACATACAAAAAAGAAAAACATTTAAAAATATAAAAAATAGTAGCCCACCGGTATCGGGAACAGGGTCCAAGCTACCGGTGGTCAGGGCTCCTGAGAGAGGAACCTTCTAACGATACGCGCCGTGTCCATTATAATTATTATTATTATTATATGACTTAAAAAAAGCCTTAGATCATAATGAAGGTGGTAAAATAGTCTTTGAGATGGTGAAAATTTTTCGGTCGATTTCGGTTCGGTGCGATTGTCGTTATTTGGTCCGTGTTAGCAAACTTTACAAACTAATTACACTATGTTATACGAATAAAACTCAAAACTTTCATAGATCAAATTATTAAGGAAATAGTCTAGTGTAACATATAATTTTGCCGAGCACATATAATTTTGAATTTTTGACGAGCCGTTTAGACATGATTTTCATTTTAAAATCAGCAACTGAGAGGTATTTGCATCTCCAGGTTGTTCTTTCTTTCTTCTGGTTCTTCTTCTTCTGATATCTCTAAATCATAATTAACTCAGTGATAAATAGTCATCGTCATTTTATCCAACATCAAATACGAAAAACTTTTTTATTCAACAAAAAAAACTTGTCAATATAACTGCGTGGCTTATATCCATTATCTTAAAAAAATATCATATTTAAGAACAAACATTAACATTATCTCTATGTGCATTCGGATAAAACCGTGTTATTCTTGCTGAACAATTAATTCGGAAATTGGCTAGTTAAAATTATACTGCAGTTTAGAGACACATTAAACCCAGCATGATGACAATTGATCTTATCTGAATTCTAAACTTATGTGGTTTCGTTTTTCGGTACTCCACTCCAGAATCTTTCGGGCTTATGTACCATAACCAATATCTTACTCATAACAGGCAAATAGTATAGCAGTAGCGAAAATAACACTTTGCCTGACCTGGGCATCGAATCTGAGACTTCACGGTCAGCAGTCGCACGTGCGAACGCGATACCATGTCCTTCAAATCAAGACAAGCAAAATCAATAACTATTTCATTTAACATTGACATTGACGACATTATCTACATGTTTCTAGGGTAAGAACCTCTTAACTCGCTAATTAAACTAGTTCCTTATCTACAGACGACAAAGCTATTGACACAGTTGTTTTAACAGAAATAGTTTTCCTTATTTTTAAAACTTCTTTGTTTATATTCTGAAAGAAGATTCATCGTTCAGTTTCGGTAAAGTACCTCGGAATTCGCATTGTTTAACATCTTGTATTTTTAACCGACTTCCCAGAAAGGAGAAGGTTCTGTGTTCGACATTATGTATGTTTTTTATTTTATATATGTTCACCGATATCTCCGGCAATTGTGGCCCGATTTCGAAAATTCTTTTTTTGTTTGAAAAAATATGTTTCGAAATTGGTATTGATAAATTCATTTGGTGAAGATCTGATGAAGACATTCGAAGATATACAACATAACTCTTCAATTAATAACGGCAAATCTCTCGGGATTGCGCAATTGGATGTCTGTTTGTTGTTAATCCCATTTCATAACATAACATCACGCCAGTACGCTCTTAAGGGGTACGCAGATCTCTCATTTCACCGGAAATGATCAAGTTTTATGAAATTCGGGTAATATATTCTGGCGTTATAGGTAACTTAACGCGAAAAGCTGCAAAAAGACCTAAATGACTTAAAAAGTCACATAGAAAACCTCCAGCAACAGCTGAAACATCAAGAGCAGAACCCACCGAAATCATTAACTACAACCGCCCCTGAGACTTCTTCCCCGCCTGTTGAATATACAACGGATGAAGAAGAACTCGCTCAAGAAACAGGATGGATACGGCAAAAAAGCAGGAAGAAAAGAAAATTGAACACCTCTCCCGCCCAACCCACTTTGAATGAACAAGAAAGTGAAAATAATAAGGGTAAGGAAAAACCCATTAAAATTCCTTTGCCACCACCAATTGTAGTAGATGGTATCCAGGATTACCAGAAATTCTACGATTTTCTGTCTGAGAGCCAACCAGCTGACGCGTTCAGCATCAAAATGATGAACGGCGATACAATCAAAGTAAATGCCAAAAACGATGATTCGTACAGAGCAATTACAAAGGCCCTCTCACTCAACAATTGCCTCTGGCACTCGTATGAGAACAAGCAAGAGAGACCAATTAGAGTAATGGCAAAAAAATTGCATTTCACATGCCTTCCGAAGAGAATTGTTGAAGACTTGCGTGGCAAAGGCTACAAAATTCTAGAAGCAGTCAACAAATTGAGTTGGAAAACCAAAGAGCCACTCAATATGTTCATGCTAACATTCTCAAACGATGAAGAAACTAGCAAAATTTATAACATCAAAACTGTATTGGGGTGTAATGTGGAAATACAACCAGTAAAATCCACAAAACTGGTACCTCAGTGCAAAAGATGCCAGGCTTACGGCCATACGCAAAAGTACTGCTCCAAGGAGCCGAGGTGCGTAAAGTGCACAGGCAAACATCTCACGAAGGATTGCAGAAAATCAAAAGAGGAGAAGCCAAAGTGTGTCCACTGTGGAGCGCCACATCCAGCTAACTATAGGGGATGTATCGTAGCGAAAGAAATCACGAAACAAAAAATCGAAAGGCAATAATACTGCCCCTCAAGAAAATACACGTACGGGAAGAGTCGAAGTCCCCATCCAGCACAATCGAAGTCAAAGCACAATGAAAACTACGACAAAAAACGTATCCTATGCCCAGGTAGCGACAAGAGGCATAGCCAAGGCGCCTTTGGTTGATATGAACAGTGACAAAAAGTTGGATGAAATCTTAAAGTTAATGACATCATTCGACGAGAGATTGAAAAAAATTGAAAATAGCAACAAAGCTGCTACTTCTAAGCCACAAAAATGAATACTGCACTAAAAATTATGGCGTGGAACTCAAATGGGTTACAAAAACATCAGAACGAGTTACAAGTAGTATTAGACATAAAAAATATTGATGTGTGCCTGATATCAGAAAGTCATTTCACAAAGCAATCTCACATTAAGTTTAAAGGGTACAAAGTATACCATGCACTCCACCCAGACAATTCTGCAAGAGGTGGTAGTGCCATTATTGTAAAAGAAAACCTACAGCACTATGAAGAGTTCAAACACGAAGAGGACATCCAAGCTGTGGCGATTTGTCTACAAACCAAAAAATATCCTGTAACAGTATCTGCCATCTACTGTCCACCACGGTATGTGATAAAAAAAGACCACTATATGAACTTTCTAACTCGCTTTAGAAGTCGATTTATATTAGGAGGTGACTTCAATGCTAAAAATACGTATTGGGGCTCCAGATTAACAACTACTAAAGGCAAAGAACTACTAAGTGCCATAAAAGAGTTGAAATGTGATGTCATATCAACTGGCAAGCCGACCTATTGGCCAACAGATCAAAATAAAATACCGGACTTAATAGATTTTTTTATAACCAAGGACCTATCAACTAGTTATATAAAATCGGAACAAAGCTATGACATGAATTCAGATCACTCTGCAATATATCTAGAAATTAGCGAAACCATTCTTTATAAAGAAAACAGGCCCACTCTTGTTAATAAATGTACAGACTGGGAGAGCTTTAAGTCCAGATTGAATGATCAGATAGACCTTAAAGTTCCATTAAAAACACCCGAACATCTAAACATAGAAGTCGAAAAGTTCATAATGCATATCCAGCAAGCAGCGTGGGAAAATACACCTGACTTCAACAAGAGGACGAAGGGAAATACTTACCCGCTCAGTATCAAGCAGCTCATTATGGAGAAAAGAAAACAGAGAAAAACGTGGCATCAATCTAGGTGCCCTGAAGACAAACGAAAATTGAATAATCTAACAAAAAAAATAAGAAGACTAATCCAAGACTTTAAAGACGAGTCAACCAAAACCTATATTCAGAGTCTAAGTAACGATCAAAGGACAGACTACTCTCTTTGGAAGGCTACTAAGCACTTAAAAAGGCCGATTACCCAAATCCCACCTATCAAATGTGAAAATGGACAGTGGGCAATAACTAACGAACAAAAAGCGAAGAGGTTTGCAGAACACCTAAAAATATCTTCCAACCAAACGACGGGGAAATCATTGAAGATCACACTTTGCCTAATATGGTGACATCGGAAAATGAAGTTACCATAAAACTAGTAACACCGAGAGAAGTCGCGCGAGAAATAAAATACAATATAAGCACACGAAAATCACCAGGGTACGATTTAATAACAGGAGAAGTTCTTCATAACCTACCAAGAAAGGGTCTGGTTAAATTAACGACCCTTATCAATGCCGCACTAAGGCTTAAATATGTACCAGACTTGTGGAAGGTGGCTGAAGTAATAATGATAGCTAAGCCAGGTAAACCGGCTCACGAAACATCATCATATAGGCCTATTTCCTTGCTACCAATAATGTCCAAGCTATTTGAAAAGCTGTTACTCAGACGACTAAAACCTATAATAGATTGCAAAAACATAATACCAGAGCACCAATTTGGTTTTCGAGAAAAACATTCTACTATTGATCAAGTGCATAGGATTACAAATGTAATAGAAAACGCCCTAGAAGACAAGAAAGTATGTTCTACCGTATTCCTAGACGTGGCGCAAGCGTTTGACAAAGTATGGCATGAAGGCCTTATACATAAATTGAAGAACTTGTTACCGAAGCAGTTTGCAGATATATTGGAGTCCTACATTCTAAACAGATTCTTTAGAATAAGACAAGAAGATGCTTACTCAGACCTGAAACAAATAAATGCTGGCGTACCGCAAGGAAGTGTGTTAGGTCCGGTCCTGTACCTACTATACACTTGTGATATTCCTGAATTAGAGCAAAACACGATTGGGACCTTTGCTGATGATACAGCTATAATGGCTGTAGGAAACAACCACGCCGAAGCAGTAGAAAAGGTTCAAATGGCTGTTAATAAAGTTTATGACTGGACCAAAAAATGGAGGATTAAACTAAATGAATCCAAATCTGTTCACATAGATTTTACCAACAAAAAACACCAGTATTCTCCAGTTTATATTAATAATAAACAAGTTCCATACGAGAATACAGCCAAATATCTCGGTATGACCCTTGACGCAAAGTTACGCTGGAAAGCCCACGTCAAGAAGAAAAAAGAAGAACTCGACTTCCGATTTAAAAGAATGTATTGGCTGCTTGGAAGAAACTCCATGCTGTCTGTGCAAAACAAATTATTGCTATACAAACAAGTCCTGATGCCAGTTTGGACTTATGGTATTCAGCTATGGGGCTGCACCAAACAGAGCAATATATTAATTATACAACGATTCCAGAACAAAGTGCTAAGGGCAATTGTAAATGCACCTTGGTACATACGAAATGATGACCTCCATCGGGACCTAAAAGTTGAGTTCATCGAAAAAGTGATCAAAAAATTTGCAGAAGCTCACGAAAAGAGACTTCATCAGCATGTGAACGTCGAGGCAATCCAGCTTCTCGACCACACAAACATAGTGAGAAGACTAAAAAGAACAAAACCGTTCGAGTTAGTGTTTAGTGAATGTGAATAGTGTAACGTACGAAAGTGCTACCAAATAAACACAAGAACGAAGTGTATTCCCCTTAATAGAGACAATAAGAAAAGTGCTACTGGACACATTCTTACTAAAGACAATTTAATAGTTTATGTTATAATTAAATTACTTATTAGTCTATTTATAAGGCTAGATTGTAATAAGATTAGGGTCCATCCTATTGATGAACCCTAGAAAAGGAAAAAAAAAAAAAAAAAAAATAGGTAACTTAATAAACAAATTGTCTATAAGGTAAACAACAACAACAACTAAAAACAAAAAGGTAAAGGTAAGGTACAACTAAAAAGCGTAAAATAAAATAAAAACTTTTCACAAAAAATACTACCGACTTCCAAATTAAACTACGAAGTGAAAAATTACTTTATTTTTGGCAGTCGGTGTCCACACATCACATCACACACATCATCAGCCTATTAATGTTCCCACTGCTGGGACACAGGCCTCCTCTCTGTGAGAGGGAATGGGCCGTTGTCCACCACGCGGGCCCAGTGCGGGTTGGTGGATGTCACATGTCTTCGAATTATTGGTTCTAGGACATGCCGGTTTCCTCACGATGTTTCCTTCACCGTTTTGAGAGCAGTGGTGATGAAATAATTTACACAAAGTAAAGCGCCTGCCTGGGCTCGAACCCACGACCTATAACTTGTAAGTCGCGGCCGATACCACTGGGCCACCACTGCTCTCTCTGTCGGTGTCCATAACGCAATAAATTGGTATCTACGAAAGACACCGACTTCCAAAAATAAAGTAATTTTTCGCTTTGTAGTTTAATTTGAAAGTCAGTAGTATTTTCTTGAAAAAAGTTTTTTTGTTGGTATGTAGATTTAGGACGGTTACGCACATCACGAACACCGTGATCCGTGTCCGTGATTTGAGTTCCGAATTAAAAATGTTGTGAACTATGAGAGATTATGACGGATGTTGTGCGCTAGCTTCTCTACACGAAGTAACTTCGGAACCGAAATTTCAAGCAGACGGATCGGATGTAGTGCGTAACCGCCTTTACATTAATGGCCTTTTGTCTTTATGTGTTGTTTTCTACCTTTATCGTTTTAACTTGGATCAACCTGCCTAGCATTGTCCCAAGCTTAAGTATGGGGTAGAGCTACCAGTCCAATCCGATGAAGCTGAGTACCAGTGAAATGGAGCGTCTGCCTATCTGACGTTCACAACCCAGTAACTGGAGAACATGACACCACTTGGCAAGACTGGTGTCGGATTTTCAAGCTTCTGGCTCTCCGTAGGAACTGTCAAAGATCTAAT
Organism: Orthosia incerta; assembly: GCA_948252205.1. Taxonomy (NCBI): domain Eukaryota; kingdom Metazoa; phylum Arthropoda; class Insecta; order Lepidoptera; family Noctuidae; genus Orthosia; species Orthosia incerta. The sequence continues at coordinate 23,235,978 of OX411762.1, read as the reverse complement.
CATTTCTCGCCATATAAAAATGGTTACCCATCCACGGACTGACCTCGGCAAGCGTTGCTTAACATTGAAGATAGACTTTTGTTGTTTCAACATTAAAATAAATTACATATTTGTTATTATGCTATTTAGAGTTTATCGTAATAACAAAGATTAAATTTCTGAAAAGACAGGATTTTTATTTTTTTATTTTTTTATTTTATTGCGGGATCAAATAAAAAAACCGGTCAAGTGCGAGTCGGACTCGCGCACGAAGGGTTCCGTACCATTATCGCAAAAAAATCACGTTTGTTATATGGGAACCTCACTTAAATATTTATTTTATTCTGTTTTTAATATTTTTTGTTATAGCGGCAACAGAAATACATCATCTGTGAAAATTTCACTGTCAAGCTATCACGGTTCATGAGATACAGCCTGGTGACATACAGACAGACAGACAGACAGACGGACCGCGGAGTCTAAGTTATAGGATCCCGTTTTTACCCTTCGGGTACGGAACTCTAATTATTCATCGAAACTTCTTGGTTTAATCTATATTAATATTACAAATCCCAATGCGAGGCTGTCTGTCTGTTTGTTACATTTTAACGCCAAAACCACTGAACCGATAACGATCAATTGGAACTTGGACATAGGAGAATTTTTTTTTAATCAGCTGCCTACACTTGAAATTACAGGTTTTGTACTCCAGTCTTTAAATACCACGTAAATCATCCTTAATCTTCATTCATATCGTAGAGGAACTCAGGATCGCATCCTTCATGAAAGTATGGGACACATTGGCCCTTCCCATAAATGTTTTAATACAACTAGGTACTATACTGTTAAATTTGAAAAAGAGTAACCGTGGCCCTGGCTCAAGCAACTGAAGGAACACGGGTGGGTTTTAGTCAGTAAAAATCTGACACGCCCTTCCGCTTCACCCAGAGCGGGAGAAGTCATTGGATGATTCCCACCCAAAACATAAAAAAAGCTACTATACTGTCTGGCATTTTGCTGCACTGGACCTGTTTGGAGCAGCCATGAGGCACAAAAATGTCCACGTGGTCGAAGCCGCGGGTGGCAGTTAGTCTGCTATAATTATGTAACAGAATAATAACATTACATGCTTAAATTGTAACACTTACACTCACATGCAAATCAGTGACGGGACTGACCCGTATTACTCATACTACTAACAATATAAACATTACTACCACGATTCCACAAATCGTAGTAAATTCTTTAAGAATGAATATAACTGATGTTTCATTACTAGGTACGTTTCCTTGTAATACTAAGCGTGGGGGAATGACCTGGACTTCCTAGTTCACGGTGGACTGCAGGAAAAAACTGTATTAATAGATAGTGTAACGAAAAGGCGTGTTCATATGTTAAAAACTTCATAAAAATAATTGTACGTATCACCCATACAAACTTTGGTCAGTTGACGACAATACATTTAACATTATAACTTTTCAATACAGTTGTTAAACATGGCGTACTTTCAGAGGCCATAATTATGATTCGAAAATTAAATCTTTCGCATAGGCATCTTTCTGTTACGCGGTCGTGACTTTTGTTTACGAGCTCGATCATTAGTTTTGCAGTTTAGTTTTTAATTTATAAGTCAATTTAAAAAAAGTTTAGTAGCAAGGAGTTATCATACATAGAATAAAATGGGATAGATTTTATACGAGAAAAATGAAGGAAATATTTTGGGAGGAAATATACCAAACATAATATTACGCCTAAATTCCTCGAAAGTTTGAGCAGAGGTGTATATAGACTACAAACATCAATTCGATTTAGACCGACATTTTATCATTTACGTTTACGTCCCACCAAAATAGATATAGGCAAGGCAACAAACGGTGCGGGAGATATTATAGTGAACAAGTGTGTGCGCAAAGATAGGCACACTCTATGTTCCTTCACTCTCATAAATCTCATGGTCTGGGACGGCAATCCGACCACTGATGATCTTAATCATCAGTGGTCGGATTGCCGATCGATTGCTCTTAAACTTATTTAAGAGCATAGGCTTAATTAAGTTTAGAACAGGGGGGCAACCATAAGCTCTTAGAGCAGATGTATACAAGTCATAGAGGCCTCCAAGATCGTGCGATTTAACGCCACTAGACTATTTTCTGTGGGGATATGTGAATTCGCTAGTCTACGCCGATAAGCCCGAAATGATCGACCACTTGGAGGACAACATTCACCGCGTTATTGCCGATATACGGTCACAAATGTTGGAAAAAGTGATTGAAAATTGGACCTCCAGATAAGATTACGTCCGAGGCTGCCGTGGCGGTCTTATGCCAGAAATCATATTTAATTTATAATGCCATAAGAGATTATCTTTTGAATGAAAAATTCATCCTTGTTTTATTCCATTTCAAAGTTCTATACCTCTAATAATAACACCCTATACAAGAATTATTCCTGTAAAGTAACTCACGACGGCCTCATCTCGGATGATATAGCAGTACACGCAGGTGTCCGCCAAGGCTGCCTTCTTTCACCGCTCCTCTTTCTAGTCGTTCTTAGCGGTATTTTGCTTCGTATTTTAGACAACAAGCGCCGCGGGGTAGAGTGCGGATTATCCAACGTCTTAGAGGACTTGGATTACGCCGATGACCTATGCCTGCTGAGTAATGAATCTTTCAATTTAAAATTAAAAAAAAAAAAAAAAAATTGAAAGATTTAAGTCAGGAAGCGGCAGAAACGGGACTAAATATAAACACCCGGAAGACCCAAGAGATAAGATCTGGTGTGAAGAATAATTCACCGTTGCTGAACCTTTGCCCCATCCAAGGGACATAGGACATTAAATCATAGGCTTAAAGTGCTTTCCAAGGCACGGGGGTTTCACGCCACCAACTTCCAAATTCCGGGCATCCATTGAGTGATTCCCAATGGAACAACCCAAAGTTTACTAGATCTAGAAATGGAACTCAAGAACTCACGGTCAGGTCACTTGTGACCACGAGACCAACGTGCAACGAGGCCGTCATCGTTCATGTAGTATCATAGAACCATCTCAAACACAGTGCCAATGTGGAGCCAATTCACATGATATGTCCAACCTTCTTGTCTGCTCTTCATGCCCAACCAACTGTATCTTTCAGGATCTGCACATGGTGAATGACAGAGATGTAAAAGTCTTAAACTGGTCAAACAAAAAAAAATGTATTGGAATTCATCGACATGAAAAAAAAAAGAAAACATACAAATCATTTAAAAAAAACTTTGTCAGCATTAATATGTAGAAATAACATGACGTAATAGTTAACTTATTTCTGACTAAAACTACAGTTTATGTATTTAGCATGAATTCTGTTACTTCACAATAGTTTCTTTCTATTCAACAGTGTTTATCTAATCATAAAAAAAATCCGACTGACGCCCACTTACTTAGATAAATATTATTAGTAGAGAAGGGATCATATGCAGTATAAAAAGCTCTATTTTTGCATGCGAATCTGCATGAAAAATGATTAAAATTTGCGTCAAGGGTGCCAAAATATACAACATCAAATTAAAAAATACCTAGTAATTATAGTCATTGTCTTATAAAATCTACGTTTTTAATATTAATTGTTTTATTACTTACCTAAGTATCGTTAAAAAGTTCGCCTTTAAAAAAATATTTCAAGTTGTAAACATAAACGACCAGAGACTATATTCCAAATGCGATTATATCTTACAACAAACTTTCTACCGCTAAAGACATTTTTTCAAGCAGAAAAATACCATTCAATCTCGATATACGCACGAAAATATGCATCAACACAATGTTTTTGCTAAAATATAGAATAATTGTGCTAGGGCTAAATATGCAAATGCATATGCAACATAAAAATGCATATAATACCGACTCTAACTATTAGAGTGACTGTAATCGACACATAATTGTACTTCATTATGTACTTTAGTCCTAACAAAATGAAGTCGTGTTTAAACTGTTTTGTGTTACTATTCTGCCTGAATTTTATTGGTTCATTTTTAGAGGGATCGCCATCATTTAGATGTGACTACACCTACAATTCAGCAGTGAAGGGATGGTTCAAACACTTTGATGTTCCAGTAACTTGGTTCGATGCTCGGCTTCGATGCGCACTGGAAGGTAAGCTATTATATCCATTGGTTCTAGACAAACTGGCATTCTATCGGTCACCGAAAAAGGCCCCTTCAGTCCGATTCTCAGGTCAGCCAAAGAGTTCGATTAGAATTTAAAAAAGTTACATAAGCCGGGTGAAAGTCAGGGTCTGGACCTTGGGAGACGAAGAAAAATCTGCAATATGCCAGCTATTTTTGAATCTCATTTTATTTATTTTTGTTATCAGGTGCAGTTCTAGCTTCTCCAACTACACCAGAAATGAAAGCTGAAATTGTTCGTTTCTTAAACATCACTGAACGTAAGGATGCAGTATATGTTTACGATTTGATATTTACTGGACTTCATGCCACTATTGCCCAAGGAGATTATCATACAGTTGAAGGTTAGTCAAGTTCCACTAGTATAAAATAGTGACCATCTGGAATGATTTACCTATCAAACAAGTCTTCTTATTTTCTCTGCTTGTCACAAGTTTCATATTTCATACATAAACCCACGCATTCTTCCATGGGTTGAAGAATGCGTGGATAGTAGAATTCTTCCAGGTGGCGTTCGGTGTGTTCTGCCGAACCTACCGAACGCCACCTGCTACGATACATACATACGTTCATACATCTAATCATATACGCACGCTGGTTATATGTTACTAGTACTTCTTACCTGGCATCTGAATATGACCAAACTATCTTACCATATTCTTTTCATGTTTCGTCACTACATCTTTTTTTAGGCCACAACATTGTCTCAATATGACATCTTTCCTCAGTCTATAATTCAAAGTTAAACTACACCTACTTCGCAAGGAACGCATTTCTACAGTATTCATTATACTGACCTTATTTTATGCAACACCCAACATTAAATTTCATCCGGAAGTGTAGGCTACAGCACACTATTGTGAACAGCAAGTCGAGCCTTTTTGGACATTGACTGGCTGGTCCGCACACAATTCCACAGTCGCATGACCGCATCCTACATTCACTCTCCTCTCAAGATCAGCAGTAATCTTTTCATATTTTGTGAATACACTTTCCAAATCGCGCTCTCAGGATAAATGTGACCTAACTCAAAAAATGCAATGTCCACACTCTTATCTATTCTTATACTTTAATAAACTATACTACTTACTAATATAATTACAATTATAATATTATATCTAATATATAAAATTCTCGTGTCACAGTTTTCGTTGCCATACTCCTCCGAAACGGCTTGACCGATTTTGATGAAATTTTTTGTGCTTATCCGGTATCTATGAGAATCGGCCAACATCTAGTTTTCATCCCAAAAAAAAAAAAAATGGTAGGGTAGGTGTAGGGTAGGTGTAGGGTAGGTTTAGGGTAGGTGTAGGGTAGGTGTAGGGTAGGTGTAGGGTAGGTGTAGGGTAGGTGTAGGGTAGGTGTAGGGTAGGTGTAGGGTAGGTGTAGGGTAGGTGTAGGGTAGGTGTAGGGTAGGTGTAGGGTAGGTGTAGGGTAGGTGTAGGGTAGGTGTAGGGTAGGTGTAGGTTAGGTGTAGGGTAGGTGTAGGGTAGGTGTAGGGTAGGTGTAGGGTAGGTGTAGGGTAGGTGTAGGGTAGGTGTAGGGTAGGTGTAGGGTAGGTGTAGGGTAGGTGTAGGGTAGGTGTAGGGTAGGTGTAGGGTAGGTGTAGGGTAGGTGTAGGGTAGGTGTAGGGTAGGTGTAGGGTAGGTGTAGGGTAGGTGTAGGGTAGGTGTAGGGTAGGTGTAGGGTAGGTGTAGGGTAGGTGTAGGGTAGGTGTAGGGTAGGTGTAGGGTAGGTGTAGGGTAGGTGTAGGGTAGGTGTAGGGTAGGTGTAGGGTAGGTGTAGGGTAGGTGTAGGGTAGGTGTAGGGTAGGTGTAGGGTAGGTGTAGGGTAGGTGTAGGGTAGGTGTAGGGTAGGTGTAGGGTAGGTGTAGGGTAGGTGTAGGGTAGGTGTAGGGTAGGTGTAGGGTAGGTGTAGGGTAGGTGTAGGGTAGGTGTAGGGTAGGTGTAGGGTAGGTGAATGTTTGGAGTTTTTATGGCAAAACAAAGTTTGCCGGGTCAGCTAGTTAGTTATAATAATATTTGTTTGTTTGAACCGATTTGAAAAATTCTTTCACCAATAGAAAGCTACATTATTCTTGAGTGACATAGGCTATATTTTAATCCCGAAAATGGGTCCTGTGGTGTGGTCCACAGGAGTGTAGCCGCGGGCAACAGCTAGTTATTTACATTTTTCAATTTGGCAATAAACAGTTTTTAAATTACAGGTACCCCGCTTTCAGTAATTCCTCATACTTGGGCACCAGGTGAGCCAGATAATAAGGACAATAAAGAACAGTGTCTCACTATGAACAGTATTGGAGACTTAGCTGACGTTTCTTGTGATCAAACTCGACCCTATGTCTGTTACCGTGCTCAAAGTACTGAGTTACGTATCAACGAGTGTGGAACTATAGATCCAGGTAAATTATGGCAGAACTCAGACATCTTAATCCCTCACACAGGAGGGATTAAGACTTTTTAGCAATAAAGACAGTTTATAAATCAATTTTAGAATGATAGTATGTAACTTTGTCTATAAGACTGGACGGTAAGGTCTTATGTCCAAAGGCTCCTATCTAGGCAAATGTGACAATATCCGCGATGTTGATTGTTGAATTTTTAAAATGTTTGGTATTGACTACGTGACAATTCAATTTTTTTTTCAGAATACCGCTTGGATAAAAAAACTCACAATTGCTACAAGTTTCACAAAATTCCAAAAATATTCTCCGGAGCCTTTATCACATGCTCTGCAGAAGGCGGCCATCTTGCTATAATAAACAGTGACATCGAAGCCGCAGTACTCACAGAAGTCTTCGCTAAATATCCTGAAAAATCTCTGGTGGGATTCGTTTCTTGGGTTGCTTTACTCGGTTTTACCGATTGGGCTAATCATGCTGACTGGCGGACCATTCATGGTAAATTAAATTAATTTTCTTTACGTCATCATCATTTCACTTCATCGTCATTATCATTTTTGTCCACTGCTGGACAGCCTTCCCCAAGCGTCGTAATACTGATAGGTCCTGTGCGTCTCACATCCACCTGATTGCCGCAATCTTAATCAACTAAAATTTTCTTTTATTTCTCTATCTATCTTTATTTATATTTCTATCTTCTATCTATATATATAAAAATCAATGCCACTTTTTGTTGCAATTTTATAACTCAAGAAAAATGGATTGGTGAGCCCGCTCACCAGTCCATTTTTTTTTACGTATGTTAGGTTAGGTAGGGTAGGGTAGGTAGGGTAGGAAGTGTAGGTAGGGTAGGGTAGGGTAGGGTAGGTAGGTTAGGGAAGGTAGGGTAGGGTAGGTTAGGTAGGTAGGGTAGGGTAGGTAGGGTAGATAGGTAGGGTAGGGTAGGTAGGGTAAGGTAGATAGGGTAGGGTAGGTAGTATAGGGTAGGTAGGGTAGGGTAGATAGGGTAGGTAGGGTAGGGTAGATAGGGTAGGTAGAGTAGGGTAGATGAATGTTTGGTGTTTTTATGGTAAAACAAAGTTTGCCGGGTCAGCTAGTACTATTTTTTTATTTGTGATGGGTTTGCTCTTGACTCTAGTCTAGATCAGAGGTGACAGAGAAAAAGTCGACGATAGAGTGAGCTTACCCAGAAGAAGCCTGTTCACTCTAACTTTGAAGAGATTCGGATTGTATGCGTTCGGAAACACAGACGTAGGCAGTGAGTTCCACTCTTTTGCTGTGCGCATTATGAAGGATGTTTGGAAGCGTTTGGTGCGAATTGGTGGAATAGCAACTAGGTGAGGATGATAACTTGCAGTGCGTCTAGATGTCCGATGGAAGAAGGGGGCCGGTTGGATGAGGTCGTGGAGTTCATGAGCACACTCGCCAAAATACAGTCTGTAGAAGACCGACAAGCAGGCAACCTTACGGCGATGAGCTAAGCTGTGAAGCTTGGCATCCACCAGTTTGACGTCGCCAATTAGTCTCTTAGCTCTGCGTTCCACCGAGTCGAGCGCGGCAAGCTGATATTTAGCTGAGCCATCCCAGAGGTGGCTGCAATACTCCATGCAGGATTGGACTTGCGCTTTGTAAAGAGTTAAAAGCTGTCCAGGCATAAAGTATCGCTTCAATCTGTTTAGGACGCCCAGTTTCTTTGCCGCAATTTGGGCTTTGTACTCGATGGAAGCGCCGAAGTTGAGACTGGATGTCAACTCCATGCCGAGGAGCTCGAGCCGATCAGTTACAGGAACAGATGCACCCCGAAAAGTAGGCGTTTGAATGAAATGAGTCCTTTTTGCTGTAAAAAGACATGCCTGTGTTTTGGTGGCGTTAAAAGAGACCAAATTGTCGTCACCCCAACGGGAGACAAGACTTAAGGTCAAATCAGTACGCTCCACCATAGCCTCTCTCAAGGAACGAACTTCATCCCCGCCAGTTTTTGCGCTGGACAAGTATCTCTCTGAAACAGTACTGTCATCTGCGTACCCAACAATACCAGGCAGAAGTAGGTCATTGATGTGCAGCAGGAAAAGAGTTGCAGAGAGAACAGACCCCTGAGGAACACCGGCATTAATAGCCATAAGGTCAGAGGAGCAGCCGTCAACGACTACTCGGATCGACCGTTCAATGAGGAAGTCTGATATCCAGCTACAAAAACCGACTGGGATGCCATAAGCAGGAAGCTTGCTGAGTAGACTAGCGTGCCAGACCCTGTCAAAGGCCTTCGAGATAACGAGCGATACGGCAAGTGCATCGCCGTGTTTCTCGATGGCTTCGCCCCAGCAGTGCGTGTCAAACACAAGAAGATCGCCAGTTGACCGTCCCCGGCGAAAGCCATATTGACGGTCATTGAGGAGCTCATTCTCTTCAAAGTAGGTCAGCAACTTACTGTTCAGTACCCTTTCCATAACCTTACATAGTATGGAGGTAATGGCTATCGGACGGTAGTGGGCAGGGTCTGCACGGTCGCCCTTCTTGGGTACTGGCTGTACATTTGCAAGCTTCCAGGATTTCGGAACCGTTCTTTTTTTAAGTGAGAGGCGGAACAAGCGTGTCAATACAGGAGACAGTTCAGGCGCACACTGCCTCAATACTCTCGCTGGAATGCCGTCAGGCCCGCTGGCCTTGTTCACGTCTAGGCTGCACAGTACTCTCCGAACCTCTTTAATGTGAACTGCGATCGCCAGCATCGAAGAGTCACAATGAGGTATATTAGGTGGTTGCTTAGAGCCAGCATCCAGACGTGAATTGCTTGCAAAGAGAGATGCAAATAAATTTGCTTTCTCAATTGCAGAGTGAGCCAGCGACCCATCAGGTTTCAGCATTGGAGGTAAAGTGGGACGACAGAAATTAGTTTCAACCGCTTTAGACAGGGACCAAAACTTTTTACTACCCGGAGGCTGCGATGCCAGCTTGGGCCCGATACGTCCAATATGGTCAAAACGTGCCCGACGCAGAACCCGCTTGCAGAGCTTGGCGGCAGAATTAAAGGCTCTTGTCCTCGCGGATATTAAAAAGCGCTGTTGACTCCTGGTCACCGCTTTGTGATCGGTATACGCCGACGTAGATAGATTTCTCCACGCCTGTGTCCACAAGTTGCCATATGGCTGAAAAACCTGATTTCTCAAAGCAACGGAGACGACGACAACAGATGTCATCGCGGACGTACACACAGACCCCAGCTTGCTTCTTGAACTTGTGTTCAAGAGAGTAACCCGGGTAGTTGAGGTACGCCACGTCCGACGGGGTTGTCTTCGTCTCCGTTAGGAAAAACAGGTGCGGCTTCTCGGTCTCTAGGTGGTGGTGGACCGGATCAAGGTTGGAGTGCAACCCCCTGATGTTAATGAGGTGCACTTTACGAGGTGAACTATAGTATATTACAAAGAGAGATTGAGAGGTTGATTGAAGAGGAAAGATTTTTTTTGTTTGTTTGTTCGTACCGAATAGGCTCCAAAACTACTGGACTAAATTTAAAAATTTTTCACCAATATAAATAATTTGAAAAAAAAATAGAGATATATCTCGATCTTAAGAAAATTGCAATAATGTAAACCAAAGTCGCATTTTTTTTCCAATAAAACATTATTTGACGTGCGCTGAGAAAACTATTGATGATTCAGAAAAAAAATGTACTACAAGATTCAAGTACTCATTATTACCTACAAAAATGTCCGCGAGAGAAAATAAAACAGAAACTAACTATTAAAGTTAAGTCACAATTGTAGCGTTTGTGTTCTAAAATTTATTTTAGTTTGCCGGTAGAAAAAAAAATTGGTTACATTCGTCCGTATCATAGAGTATTCATTCTTATTCATATAAATAGTTTAACAAATTGGTAGCTAGTTAGTGTTACTGGCAATGGTAAACCCTGGCAATGGCATGTTATCAGTTACCACTGATAACATGCCATTGCCAGGCTGAACTTTTAAGTCTTTCAAAAACTTTTATTTTGCGAATGACAAATACTGCCGCGTTGAGCGATCTTTGTAGGATCAAAACATCTGGGTCGCCGTCTGTCACACAAAAACACAGTCTGTTATTCCAAAGTTTTACTAATAATCTTAAATTTTCCAGGTCAAACGCTGGCAGAAGCAGGGTATGATAAATTTGGTCCAGGAAATCCTGATAACAATGGAGGTCAATACTGTGGTGCAATGTTCCGTTCCGGAATGTTGGATGACATCAAGTGTGACCAGTTAGCCGCTTTTATATGTGAGAAGAGTCCATACTATAATGCTACTTGTTCTCCGCCAAAACAATAAAACTTTTGTCTTAAGTTAACAAACCCTACTATGTTGGTATCTAGGTATATTACTTTCTTTATTGTAAATTTTTGTATGTAAAATTGTCCTAAACAATGCTTTGAATTGTGGTTATTTGTATCTAATGTAATTCACTTACTCGTAAAGAAAAATACAAATTTGGAAAAATATATGTCTTTCTTCTTCTATTATTCATTTAATAATCTAACGTTATCACTGTGTTCAAAATCAATACTGGGTTCACCTTTACAGTTCAATGGATGGAGTTTAAAATGACGACACCACTACAAGTGACGTGCTATCCACAAGCTGAAATGTGCTCATTAGGCATCAAAAAAAGTTGTTACGTATCGTTGTCAATAGAAAAGTACTCAAATATGTGGCAGCATTGCCACGTTGAATGGGAACTCTGTTTCGTTGGCCGAAACAAAGGCGAGTTATGTACAGAGCCGATCGTTTGGGTTCTAGAGAAGGAATAAGTAGATACATACATGCACTCATGTCTATGTTAAAAAGTCTTCTACAGATAAAGCACGAGCACTAATCACCAAGATTAGGCGGGTTAGCGATTTCAAATTTATATTAACTGAGTGCAACCCCCTTACCATTACGTGTCAAAACTATCATGGTTCGACTGTGAAAAAGGGACATGTATACAAGTCATTTACATCTGCCCCTTACGCACACTCAAAGGCTCTAACAGTCTTATTAATAAAAATGACGTATTACTAGCTTACTCCGAAGTTACTCTTGGACTAGCTAATCCCGGAGTAAGTAAGGATTAACATAGGCTTAGCAATGTTATTAATAAACATGGAATAACCTCGGACTAACTATTCATTTGTTACTCTTGGATTTACGCGTAAGCTATGGCAACCCATTTCAATTTAAAAGTAAAAAGAGGGAACCAGTGAATGAAACCAAGAAATTTGATGACATAAAGTAGAAAAAGAAAGAAAAATAGCTGACAAAGTGACATCTGTCATACTTAAATCGCATATAATAAAATATTATGAATGCGAAAGGAACTCTGTCTGTCTGTCTATTACCATTTCATGCTTAAACCGCTGAACTGATTTTGGATGGAGTTAGTCATTGAGATATTATGTATTACATAATTACCTCAATGGAGTTAGTTTGGGACCCTGGGAAGGACATACGATAGTTTTTATCCAATGTAATGGTGGCAAGGAAGGTAGAAATTTGTATTGTGAACTAATAATTTCTCAAAGGCGGCCTTCACAATATAATTAGTGCGACATTAAAAATAGGCTATTAGGAGTACTAATGCTACGCAGACGAAGTCACAGGCAACAGCTAGTATTTAATGTTCGTAGTGGTTTGATACATCTGATGACGAGTGTATCTCTCATACTAATGTTAGTAAAATACCTAAGTATTAAACACATCTTCATGCCAATTCCTGAAATAGTGTTTCCTGTCTAGTACAATATATTTATATTAAACTAAAAATTTTCATCATCAAATCACAACGAACAAAATGTCAATCAAAAATAATAAATGTAGTCGCCATGGATACACTCTTAATCCAACCTTACTCCGACCTTAAACTAGCTAGCACCATGGAATAACTTTTAGTCAAAGACTAGAGTCAGATTAATATAATCTCTCCTTATTCCGTGTTTATTAATACGGAAATTTGTTAGTACCAACCTAATATACCTATGATCCACAATAAATTATTTGAATTATGGTTATCCAAGATAGTATAGTCTGATCGTTAGTAATTGTAGCCCATTGATGATAGAATTTAGATAAGCGGCCTGCGGACTTAACTGTCTCTAGAAGCGGCGACGGGGATACGTCGACTGATGGCCCGATGAATGTCGTCGTCTTCGATGAATGCGCGTGCGGTATGTACTGCGTCTGCGGCGGGGGATATTGCGCGCGCGGCGAATTTGAATTTGAATTTAATGCTTGGAATAAAGTTAATCTTACCTTAGTCCACGTTTATTAATAAGACGGTAAGAGTTTATGGTCACCCCCCTGGTTTCCTCACGACGTTTTACTTCACCGATGTCACCATAATCTTGGATAAACTTAGAAAGTAAATACGAATTAAAAAAAGCACACTAGTACAAGCCCGGGTTTGAACCTACGACCTTAACACAATGAAACTTTATATATAATAATTTTCTCAAACATGCTTGGAAATTAGAGGATTATTTTGACAACCTTCTTCTTCGTAATTTAAAAATGGAACGATCTTTTACTCCGAAACATGGCAACCAAGGAGGTAACTTATCAAAGGTTTATTTAAATTTCGAACTGGCTTGCATATAGAAAGCTGTTTATAGAAAAAAAAATGAACACTAACACGGGAATAATTATTTTTGTTCGTCATTGATTTCAAAAAGTAATTGTATTTTGACAAAATGAGTTCTAGGTGCTACTTAGTTTTAAATTCCGCGCAAAAGCACTATACAAGCCTTGGCCACAACTAGGCTTTGATGGACTTACGTATGTGTACCTCGGCTTCGCCTCGGCCCACATTTACACGTTCATCCATCAATGCCTGTTTTGCTGGCCGCTGCAGTAATGTACTTTATTATTACAAGTTTTAAATTACCTGTCTTTAATACTGAAGCAGTCTGACAACTATAAATCTATTTTTGAAGCACTTCTTTACCACAGAGCTGATCTCATGATGGTGCCTAAAGGTGGCGACTAGCAACTCCTCAACAGACAAGATAGCACCATCGTGTTTGGAATCATTGGATGCGGTACAAGTGATATTACATTTAATACCTTTCAGTTTCAAAAACAATTTAAAAAAAATATAATTAAGGTTACACTAATCGATAATTCTTCCATACAAACGTAGTCTAGGGATTACTCCACTGTTTCACGATGTACGTCCTAAATAAAAAATGATATCAATTTGTCTCATCATTACCTAGCCCTGTATGGAAACAAAAAAGAAAAATATTTGAAAGTTATGAGCGTCGAAAGATCCATATTTCAACACTAATTATAACGCACCTTTGTGCGGCAATAAATACCATAAGAAGAAGGAAAATTGCAAACGGCCACATTACAGGAATAGAATAGTAGTTCAATAATGCAAATAATTTTATTTTGAAAATATACATTTAGTAGTTTTTTCATGATATCTAGACTCCCAAAGGTCTGTTTATAAAATTTCGCGCGCTCGTTTTCGTCCTAAATCATCACATATTTCGCTACAAACTTGAAAAAGTGCTAATTCGAACGCGAACTAGCTTCTTACTGCTCATCACAGCATCTAACTCTTTCGCACGAGTTGTCGGATGAGATAGCAGGCATTTTAACCTCGCGCACAAAATAGATCGTGCCGTCGACTAATGTAATCGTAATACTTATTTCTTCAGCGTTTAGAGCGACCTTTTATACCATTCCGTGCCTGAATTTCTAAGTAATTCCTATCAAAAATCAAGTACCAGTAACCGCTAGACTTAGGTCGTAAACATGCAAAACGTCAGAAAAGATTTAAACTTTCTAGACATATTGATTCGGTAGGATTTGATATGAAGTGAAATATTACAGTTCTTAGAAACTGTTTTCTTGTGTAAGTTGTTGAAATTTTCTTCATCCACAATTATTTTATAAATATTTTATAATATCACTTTTTTTACTGGTGCTTTTTACTTTCCTGTACTTTTTTAATTTTTAACTCCAACGTCAGCCGCATAGAGTTTTTATTATTTGAGAAAAGTTTTAAAAATTTGTTAATTACAGATTATCATTCATATAAAAGGTAAAACAAAACTAATACTTCATTTAAGGCGTTTTTAATTACTCTAGATTTATATTTTGTTCAATTTTTTTTTTTTTTTTTATAATCTGTAGGCTCGCGTTTGACCACTGTCTCGCCTGTTGTTAAGCGATGACGTGGTCTACGGTGAAGCACGCTTGCCTAGAAGAAACCCAAAAAAAATAATTTTAAATATTCATTAAATATGTTTCGCAGAATGAATATTTTGCCCGTGCCTTTTTGCGTTACGACGTGACAGCTATTTGCACATGCACAGTAGATATGCCCGAGGAACTATGAACTATTAGTTAATCTGTGGATATGCTGAGCACCCTTGAATAAGCGCCATTTTATTAATTTCTTGCTTGGTTCAGATATTTTTTTTATTTCCTCGCAAAATGAATAGTAAAATGTTTATGATACACGTGCGTAAGATGATTGCCGACTCGTGTCGATTTATCCACTCATCGGAAATCACCTACTTTCCGCACTTGTAGCATAAATAACTATTGCCTTGTCAAAGTTCTATGTCAGTGACAACGGTGAGGATGACAGAATTCATAACATATCATCACGGCTATATTTACCAAAGGGTTCAGCAAAGGAGCACCTGTACACCCAAATTACGCCATTGATGTTTTTAAGTAACAGCACGGAGTCCCAGCGCTAACCAAGAAAATTTGGTTCAAATAAATGTCACTAGATGGCGCGATATGCATCGATTTGTTATTGCATTATGTGTAAAATTAATATTTTCTAGAAATTATCATAAGAATTATATGTTCTTGATTAATCAACTCTCCTAAGCACACATTTAATTCACATTTCAAAGATTATTTGAACGGATCTTTTAAAATTGATTCCAATAGATGGCGCGGTTTTAAATTTCTGAGACATGGCACTCGATTTTTAAATTTGTATTGTAACTGTTTAAAGAAACTGTAAAAACGTGCAAAAAAAAACACTATAAAACGAATCGTCACCAAATTTAAAGAAAAAAAATAGTCTTTTAGTTGAAGTCGCTGCTAACACCATCTATAGCCGTGAAACGGCTCCGAATGCGATCAAATACTTAAAAAAAAACTCAGTTTAATCAGACGAAAATCGCTAGTTACGTCGGCACGGATTCTTTGTATGGGATGAGGACACCACAGATAATATAATAGTAGCATACAGATGTATGCTAGTATTATATTATCTGTGGTGTTAGGGGGCAGGTATTACGGGGCAAGCCTATTGCCGTCAACTTGACCCAAATTCAGACTCTATTTAACTGCTGAGAAATAAGATGGAAAAGAAGGTAGGTGGTCAAAATTTGATTCGTTATTTACCTTTAATTGCGAATTCAGGATCGCTAGGTACTTCGCAGTAAATGTGGGTGCCTCCTTAAATGTATCTTATAACACTAAAATGAGAATGCCCATGGATGTATGTAATCCCGTACCATGCTACATCTAAATCAATTTTTGTTTTTTTTGTAGCCTACACTGATCATATTATCTCCTACAAAAGTTCTTTTTGAAAACAAAACTCGGGTTTCAGAGTTCTTTTATATAATCGAAAATAACCAAAAAACTAAGTCTATTCTGTTCGGTGGTACCAACGACCTACGGATTTTATATATACACGTTGTAGGACGTTAAAATTATTTATTACACAAAAGAAACGCTTGCTGGTTAGTCGATTCATCATAAATTGATTCTATTGCATTCCACATCTTTATGACCGGCAATGAACGGCCAACTAGCTATAGATCAAATAATGATAATCTTTTAAATAATGATTCTCTTTCTTTATATATATTTATGACCGGCAGTGAACGGCCAACTAGCTATAGATAAAATAATGATAATCTTTTAAATAATGATTCTCTTTCTTTATTATATTTATGACCGGCAGTGAACGGCCAACTAGCTATAGATAAAATAATGATAATCTTTTAAATAATGATTCTCTTTCTTTATATATATTTATGACCGGCAGTGAACGGCCAACTAACTATAGATAAAATAATGATAATCTTTTAAATAATGATTCTCTTTCTTTATTATATTTATGACCGGCAGTGAACGTCCAACTAACTATAGATAAAATAATGATAATCTTTTAAATAATGATTCTATTTTATTCCAGTTTTTTTTGATTAATGTAGAATCGGCAAAGTATTTTTTCTAAACAAAACGTCATTTAATAAAACAGGAATAAAACAATAACTATATTTTTAAACTCAAAAGTAAATTCCCTATTCAAAAATCAAATCCCCGACGCGTAAAGTCGTAAACAATTAATAAAAAATTTTGGTCTTGAAGTCTGAAACTTTTTGGCACTACTTTTGGTCATTCTCCTTTCTTCTTCAAAAACCTCTAAGGAAAACAATGTTATTTCACTAATATAGTGTTAAGAAAAATTTCACACCAAAGATAACACTTTGATGTTCCTCTTAAAATACGATGAGAACTTTCATCGGCGATCAAGATACTGGGGATAGAACCGTAGCGCTCCCTAGCTTGAGATGTAAAATGAGTTAGTGTTTTGTGATAAAAGAATATGTGCTGGTGTCAAAGAGTTTTTGCTCGCGTGTTATAATATAGGACTTAAACATAACTCGTGAACTGTAGCTGTACTGTAGCTGCATCTCTACACGTCCTTCGAGCTGTACAGGTGTGGTGTTAATCATCATCATCATCATTTCAGCCGAAAGACGTCCACTGCTGGACATAGGTCTCCCCCAAGCGTCACCACACTGATCGGTCCTGTGCGTTTCGCATCTACCGGACTTCCGCAGACTTGACCAGGTCGTCGCTCACCTAGAGTGAGGGCTTCCAACGCTGCGTCTGCTGGTACGCAGTTGCCACTCTAGAACTTTTCGGCTCCAACGGCCATCCGTTCTACGAGCAATGTGCGTTGCCCACTGCCACCTAAATTTGGCAATTCTTCGGGCTATGTCGGTAACCTTGGCTCTCATGCGGATGTCTTCATTTGTGATTCGATCACGCAAGGAAACTCGGAGCAGAGCTCTCTCCATTGTCCTTGGAATGAATGTAAGCCTTCTGATGAGGCCCATTGTGAGCGAACACGTCCCGTAAGTGTGGTGTTATGTTAAGTTTTTGCCGATAGTCGTAGTGTCATAGTGGCTAAGACCTCGCTTCTCGTAAGAACTGAAGTGAGTTCGAGGGTTTGATCTGGCAAGTAAAAATTTATCAATTAATGTGCACTTTCTAAGTTTTCTATGACATCGCTTACGGTGAAGCAAAAAATTGAGAGGAAACCACGATGCTTTTTCAAACCGACTTACATTGAATTGACCAGCGCGGTATCTACTGGAATAGAAACTGAATTCTCTGCAATTTTATCATAATCGATCCAATCTCTTTTATGACCATCCATTTAAATTACATGCCATTGTGACCTCATTGGAGCTAAGTGGCAAGCTCATTCCATTGGGGATCATTTTATAATATCATGTTTGATATCTTATTGGATATACATTTGAAATTAATTTCGAACATTTAGCGGTTTCGTTCTGATTTATATGGATTTACATAAACACAACATCACGCCTGTAATCACCGAAGGGTTGGGCAGAGGAATATCATAGTAAAACCATATTTCATCAGTTATGTTTAAGTCTCACGTAAGAGAGGGTGAGCCTGTAGGGCACAATGCCAGACTCTGGACTGCCACTGAGAAATTCCAGATGGAAAACTTTGCCCATCCCTGGAATCGATCCCAGCGCTCCATGCTCAGCAGTAACCTTTGCGACCACACCAAAGAGGCAGCGACCAGCGACTTCGCTCGCGTGAGTGTCGGAAACTCTTCCATGGAAACGAAATTTCGGGATATGCTATCCTATCGTAAGTTAGAATCGAAAAACTGACATAACTTATACATAATTTATTATCACAGCAGTCTTTACATTAATATTTACACAATTAATCCTTATTAACAATACTGTAACAGAAGTTTATCCTAAAGCTTTGGCTTGTCCCAGGACGCCGATGGCAGGTCCAGCCTTGATGATGCCATCTCTCACGTTGCGTCCAACCTTCTCCTAAAAAAGGAAAGAATATATGAGTAAAAGGCAGGAAACTGTTGCAGGTAGTCTTGTTCTGAAAATGGGCTTTCTTATTCTACTCATTTTATAAATGTGAAAATTAGTGAGGATAGACTGACGTCTGTACTTTTTGACACAAAAACTGTACTAAACAGAAAGTCTGTTGAATTTTCAAAATTAAAATGGTTCCTCGCAATACTAATTTTGATCAGCTAATGATGTTTGTATGTCAATGGAACTGAAAAAGTACAATTTTTTTTTGTGAATTGTGTTTGACTTTCATGACTAAAGTTTTTTCCAGGGGCAGAAGCAGTTTTTAACATATTAAGACCTCCCAATTCCATTACACTCTGTATTACAGCCACACTTGCACTCACTAGATCAAAGGCTAGTTTCATTATTAGTTGACAAAGCGAGCGCGAAACGCAAGCGAAGCGTCTCCGTTTCAGCTTGCACAAAAATGCTTTCATACGTCCGGATGTCCGGCTTTTCTGCTCTGCAGGTCGCAATTCTGAACCGACTCTCGTAAAATTTTGTGAGCAGGTTCGGCAAACAAATAGAATTTCTTGGAAATTTCCAAAAACTGAATTGAAAAGATAGACTCGCGGAATCTACTTACACCACAGAGCCACTAGTTTACACTTTATATAGGGCTGTTGCACTATACCTACAGTTGACCCCTTTTTAGTGGTTACACTTTGACCTTGAGCTAGCCTAGCGTAGTAGATAATGAGTTTCAATAGATTGGGGGCCAGCGTATACCGGGTTTATTACGCGCTAATAATTAATATTTAAAAATAAACTTACAATTTTCTTGAAGACCTTCCACCGTGGCTCGGGCGCCGCCGACACAGCGCACAGAGCAACCAGACAAGCGAACACAAACAACAAGATGCGAGAGAAATTCATTTTTATTTACTGTTATTGTTCTTAATTCAAATTATTATTGTATTGAATTCACGAAGGCTCCTTCGAGTTGAATGATGTTCCATTTTCAAATCTCTCGTTATAAATACTACTGAACTGACCAAGATATTGTTTGCTGTCAACAAACTTAAAGTCACACAAACATAGAATTTATTGTGTTGACATAAAGATCATGTTGTTGTTTCAGATGGTTTTCCGAGTGTAAAATGTAATTTTGCATTTATAACGCACGGTAATTGCATTGACTCCAGGGAACTCCCGTTTTGATGAGCTGAAAGAAGCCCCTCAAAAATAGATGATTGATAGATATTCATTACGATCCAATCAGTTTGGTAATGTACACGATGGTACCAAACAACACAGTACTTCATTGATTTTTTTATAATTATGTTAAAAAAAATGGAATGTCGTGATTTTAAGGCCACGCCTTCAGCCTCAAGGTCATGTAATTTCGTGCAAGAACCAATGTCCCGTTCCGTTGGTCCCATTTTTACCCTTTGGGTACGGAACCCTAGAAAGTAAAGCGCGTGCCTGGGTTCGAACTCACGACCTACAACTTTAATTAGTCTACAACTTTTAATTAGCTGAAAGTAATTAGATTACTTTTAATAGTTTTGAAAATATGTTATACTATAAGATCTGCAGACCGCAGCCTCAACCGCGTGTAGTGTTTTCTTATCCTAAGGGAACTATACCCTATGTGCATTATTCCAGACTATAATCTATCTCTGTGACAAATTTCATCCAGACCGTTCAGCCGTTCTCGCGTGATTTAGTAACAAACATACGTCCATCCATCCATACTTTCGTCTGTGTAACATAAAAAAGTAAGATAAGATTGGGTAGTTTATTAATAATACAAGCTAATTTCGGTTGGCGCAGTGGTTGAGCGATTGACTGCTGCGTTGCGTGTCGCGGGTTCGATTCCCGCACGGAACAATTATTTGAATGATCTACTAATAGTTGTTCCGGCTCTGGGTGTTTGTGTATGTGAGTTTATATGTTTGTAAACGCACCCACGATACAGGAGAAATTCCTAGTGTGGGGCAACGTTTTTATTTAAAGGAAAAAAAAGGAAAGGAAAGGAATTTGGCCAACGGGAGTCCCGTTTCTCCAGATCATAATTATCTGCAATGATACTCATCGTCATTTAATCTTACATCAAATACGGAAGATGTTTTTTATTCAACAGAAAGACATGTAACCTAACTGCGCGACTTTTATCCATTATCTTGAAAACGTCATATGTAATAACAAACATTATACATGATCTCTCAGTGCATGCCGATAAAACCGTGTCATGTCAGATAAACAATTAATTCGGAACTTACTTAGCTAGCTAGAATTGTGCCTCGTAGGTCTAGTGGTCGCAAGCGTTACTGCTGAGGTCTTGGGTTCGATTCCCGGACCGAGCAAAGATTTATTGGGTTTTTCGGTCTAGAATTCCTCAATAACAGCCCGGTGTCTGGATTTATGCCCGGCTGATGACAATAGAGCTCGCTCCCTGTTACATAGAACAAACATAACTCTGCATATTCCCTTTTGGGAACCTAGGCGTGATGTTTTGTGTTGACTAGTTTAAAGTATGCTGCAGTATAGTGGCACAGTAAACCCAGCATGATGATCTTATCTGAACTTCTAAACTAATGTGTCGTGGTAACCGAGTGGCTAAGAACTCACTTCTTGTTCTTGAGTGCGTGAGTTTAAATCTCGGCAAGTACCAATGAGACTTTTATCTTGGATATCGGGATCGTATATCTCCAAAATTGCGCTGCCAACAGAGGCTTGTTGTATAAATTTGACAAATATAAATGAAAAAAGGAAAGCATAGGGTCATAGATCATATCATATAATTATAAATAGGAACTTCAAGTTCATAGGATACTTTTAAGGAAGAACGTTCCTTGGGTATAATTGACAACATCCAAGCGGACGAAACGCCTAATAAAAAAGCTAATGATAACATAGCAATCTTTTAAACTCTTTATTATATTATAATTAGTCAACGGGCTTTGACCCGAGTTACTTAAAATAACCGGATTTTGTACTACAGTCCTTACTTCATTAGATATCACGTTAATCTTTGTATCGTTGAGTAACTTACTTCGCCTCCTAACAAGGTCGATTGGGACATATTGGCCCATCCCATTACTGGTTCAAAACATATATTGTAGTTATCTGGCTTATTGCAAGGACCTGTTTTGAGCAGCCATGTGGCACAAAAAAAGCCCCGGGCGAAACCGCGGGCAGCAGCTAGTTAGCTATTATTCTGTAACTGAACAATAAAATTACATGCTATATTTGTAGCACTTACAAACACATGCAAATCAATGACGGGACTGACCCGTGTTATTCATACTACTAACAATATAAATATTAATACTACGATGCCACAAACCGTAGTAAATTCTTTAAGAATGAATGGAACTGATGTTCAATTACTTAGGTACGTTTTCTTGTGATACTAAGCGTGGGGGAATGACCTGAGATGACTCAGTCTGTGAACTTCCTAGTTGACGGTGGGAAACAGGAAAAAACATCGTTTGGTAGATAAATGATTGAAATTTATGTTGAGGAAAACATTTAAAAACATTGAATGATGTTTAAATGAAGTTACTAAGCGACATTGTGACAACTGGGGCCGTACTACGAAGTGCCATTGCCAACATGATTCCTTTATAAAACAGGGATAGCGATATTCGTCTTATATGACTCAGACTCTCTTTCACACCGAAAATATAATTATGGTTAGGTAAATTGCCTATTACCTTAAGGTCGGTAATATTTCTACACAAAGGTGTTGTCATATCGTTGTTACATTATCGGGTGGCGCCTGTCTGTCGTCTTAATTTTGTTAAAATATGCAATTTTCCATGGCGTTTTTACCATACCCAACTCATTTTCATGTCTAATACCCTAGAAGAAAACTACCTAATTTGGTTCTTATGAAATACTACAAGCTACAATGCTAGTCTATACCAATATTATAAACGGAAATATTTTTTTGTTTTTTTGTTAGTTTGTTTGTACCAAATAGGCTCCGAAACTACTGGACCAATTTAAAAAAATCTTTCACCAATAGAAAGCTACATTATTCCTGAGAGACATAGGCTATTTTTAATCCCGAAAACGAGTCCTGTTGGGTGGTACACGGGAGCGAAGCCGCGGGGAACAGCTAGTATTGTATAATATGTGATGCTACATAATTATTGCTACTTTTCACATTGTCATTTTGGCTTCACATGGTATAACTACGCACGGTAGAACTGCCAAGTTAAGCAACGGTGCCGGTATCGGTCCGTGTTGGTCACGGATATAAATTATAGAATTTTGACAGTGGGCATGAATTATATACGTCAAAGTCTTCTCCGTTCCTCAAAATGTTCGTTAAGCCAGGTACCGATGTCAGCGAAGTCCAAGATAAACTTAGAAAATACCCATGAATTGCAAAAGTCACATTGGTAATTGCCTAGATTTGAACCTTTTGAATGAAAGGCGAAGAAGCCTTAAAACTACAAAATATTATTGATATTTGTATTTATTATTTATTTAACGATCTTGCCTGATGGTAGGCTACGTTTTAAATTTTATGTTTACTTTATTAGCGACCTCAAGTGTGTGACAGGCACGCACTCACGACCTCAAGCACGAGAGGTGAGAACGGTCATAGGACCTAGTATATCTTTTAATCCATCAGGTACCACGGGAAGAACCGCCACCAAGCCACACATACTCTGCAGTTTATTCCTAGGAAGCCATTAGTAAAGCTTACTCATGAAGTCATAATAACAACAACAATCAACTAAATTAGAATTCATAGAACTTCAATTCCACATTTTATTAGTTGACGATCAAGTATTTTATATTGTCTAAGAAATCTTTATCCTCATTCAAATCAATCACCATTGTATTATTGATTGATTGATCTAGAATTGTTAACTTCTGAACGAAATATTAATAGAGCCAAATTGAAAATCAAAGTGATGGTTTTCTTGAGTCCTGAAGAAAATATTTTGGCATTCGCTTCTTCACGCGGTCTCGCCCGCGTATATATTATTATCCCAAGGAAATATTAATTCCCCTGACTCTGGTACATAATTATGCACGCTAGGCCAGCTGAAGGTCAAAGTGCTGCAACTAACGTTTGGCCTATCGTACCACTATCCAGCCTTTACAGTCCCACAGCTGGGCACAGACCTCCTAAGTCTAAAACATAGTCGGACTAAGGCCCCATTTTTCAATAGTCTGTTAACTTTTAACTGAGGAATAAAAATGGCGGTTTGACAGTTTTTGTATAGAAAATATGTCAAACGGCCATTTTTATTCCTCAGTTAAAAGTTATCAAACTATTTAAAAATCGGCCCTTATTTATAAAAAACTAACCATATGATAAGTTTATACTAGAGATTAGAATTAATTAGGATCGTAGCAGGTGGCGTTCTGTAGTTTCTGCCTACCCCCATGGGAAAAAGGCGTGAGTTTATGTATGTATGTATTAGAATTAATATTTGTTCCGGGGTATTTACCATGTATATTTTGTTTTTTGTTGATCACGAGAACTAAAATCTTTGCCATTATCACCCACCCGGTGATATTTATGAGCTGACATATCTGTCTACCCTCTTCCTCTCTCGTTTTTCAAGCACGATGCCACTACTACCAGAACCTTTCTCACTAGTTACTCGACACTGTTCACGACAGACGATGCTCACTGTATCTACTTTTGGCACTCGTTCAGTAGTTTTACGACCATAACACAGTTGAATCCAGTGGATTCCAGGCTCTCGACAATTGAGACCCGTCGTCCCAATTGAAATTTTTAAACTTGGTTATTTAAATTGCTTCCCGAACCATTCTAGGTATGTAATGTCGTTCAGTCGAGATAACCTGTGGGTCATGTAAATCGATCCAGTGGTTTGGCCCTGTTTCGAGAAGATGTTCTGCTATGGCCGATTTTTGGGGATCGTTGTTTTTCACTGCCCTAATTTGTTCCTTGATTCGGCAAGCAACTTCGTCTGTCCAATATATGCTTGTCCACAGCTACAGATAATCTTATAAACTCCAGGCTTTTCCAAGGGAAAGTTATCTTTAGGCGAACGCAGCATTTGGGTTACTTTCGTGAACAGTGTCGAGTAACTAGTGAGAAAGGGCATTAGGGCGCACGGTTGGCGCAGTGGTTGAGCGATTGACTGCTGCGCTGCGTGTCGCGGGTTCGATTCCCATACGGAACAAATATTTGTGTTAGCGATCTTTATATTTAATTGAGCACACTAAGTGATTTTTCTATGTTGGCAATAATTTGTTTGATATTTTTATGCTTGCAACAAAGATGGACTGTTTTTTGTCAGGTTGGTAAACGACAAGCTTGCACTTCTCGTTTCCCGCCCATTTCGAGAATATAAATGTTGTAGCTCTTGCCATCAAAGGCAGTCTATTTTTGATCGAGGCTACATTAATAAGTATTAGGGTAAGTGCTTTATAAACTGTATTCTATAAACTGTGTTCTATAAACTATGTTCCATAAACCATGTTCTATAAATTATTTTCCATAAACTGTGTTCTGTGTGACTGTGTATTTGATATGAGAATACACTGGGTGAGTAAACCCTTTCTAAGCATTTTTATTTACATCGCCATCCCCGCCAATATACCCACACAAGATTTTAGTCTTTTAAGTAAAAGCTGACATTTCAGAAGTTGGATGAGCCCAATTATTATTTTTTGTGTGTTTTGTACATAACACGGTTGCTAAACGCTCACTTTCAAGGTTTTATAATGAAGAATATGAGTACGAATAGAGATAATTTGTTTGATATTGTTATGTTCGCTGCATGACATTGCACATTGGTTCAGGATACTCCCTGATAGTGTGTAGTTTTGTGTAGATAGTGTGTAATTCTGTGTGGGTAGTACTATAACGCAGATCATTGCACATTCTAGGCGAATATATTCTGTGCTTTATTGGGGCTACCCTCCAATATCGCAGAATTTTTAGTCTGGCCAAGCTCAGCCGATAAATATGATTTCTCGGTACTGATGTGGGTGCCGCATATTAAGTCAGGGTAACTCCCTGAAGATGTGCGGTAAAATACACAGGTGTATAGCCTTTTGTGAGTGCTTGGCTGAGGCTACTCTTTGGCAGTACCATAGCGCGAAACGATGTACACTGCGACTGGATTTATCGTGTGCTTGATCGGGGCTGCCCTCTAATGGCGCGGGATGTCTTGGTCGTATTGTATCTTTGAAATCATATCTAAATTTTTTAATTTTTGCTACAAGTATGGTTACGTACTCATAAGCTTCTATAAGGTATTTGAAGGTGCAAAACTTTGACTATCTAGTAAATTAAAAAGTAAGAATCTGTGCGGGTATGGTGATGACATGTACTCATCTTTACTATTAGGCTCATGTTAGAATATACTTATTGAAGTAGGGTACCTCAATAAAATTAGAGAATAAAACTTGTTGGTAGGTACCGTCTACTGCTAAATATTCGTGTGAAATAAGGTATTCGTTTTTTTTAAGTTTATATTTTAACAAGCCAAGTATTTTAGTTTTTATGTTTCGTATACAATAAAAAAAGAGCTTTGCCCTGTTAGTTTCGTAAACGAAATAGCGATTTGTATTTACTAAAAAAAAAAAAAAAAAAAAAAAATTAGAGAATTAATTATTTTTATGGCCGGGCTTTACGCTTCGCAGTTGTAAGCTGCACCAGCAGCCATAGTAAGTATGATGAGATACTAAGCTAGTTGGAATTTGTTTTTACTTCTTATTGATTTTTTTTTAATGAGAATGCAGATTAATGCAGCAGAATGTGTGAGATTTAGCAGGTTCGTTTTTTCGTATAGTTTTTTTTGTTGGATATAGATAGTGGTAGTGAAATAATACTTTAATAATTTTGTTTTGTGTTCTTCGTAGTGGGTTTAGATTAGATTTAGCGGCTGATCCCCACACTTCGATTAGGTATTCGATTTTAAGAATGTGGGTGATGCTACATTTTAAGAACACCTTAGAAATATAAATGTTTATCATAAATCAAAAATTAGAGTTCATTTTACAAGAAATGAAGATTCAAATTAACTGTCGTTCAACGTTGTATAGTTATGGAAGGAAGTACAGAACCTAATGTCGGTTACAGAAGCTTATTATTAAGTAATTAGATATTGAAAACATTAAAATAAAAAAGATATTTATTATATCGATTTTTTTTGCTAAAGGAATGTCTGTAGGAAAAATTTGCTTATGGTGGGTCATAAATTAATCAAACCGTACCTATCGATCCTTGACATTTCGTTCGTAGAGGTTTATAGCCCTACTTTCGAGGATGTGTATAGATTATGTCGATTTGCTAAGGTTCTCATCTTGGTTATTAGTTTAAAATATCAATTAACATAAACTTTATAACCTTGCCATTTCTTGGATACTGTTGGAATTATTTCAATATTTAGTTACGGGGTGTTTAAATAAATAAGGCCAAAAAGTAGGTACCTTTTAGATGGTCAGATTGGAATGGATTATTGCGTTTGGATTTGGATTCGGATTCGTATTTGAATTCTTATGTTGAATTTGATGTTGAGTTTGATGTTGAGTTTGATGTTGAGTTTGATGTTGAGTTTGATGTTGAGTTTGATGTTAAGTTTGATGTTGAGTTTGATGTTGAGTTTGATGTTGAGTTTGATGTTGAGTTTGATGTTGAGTTTGATGTTTAGTTTGATGTTTAGTTTGATGTTTAGATTGATGTTTAGTTTGATGTTTAGTTTGATGTTTAGTTTGATGTTGAGTTTGATGTTGAGTTTGATGTTGAGTTTGATGTTGAGTTTGATGTTGAGTTTGATGTTGAGTTTGATGTTGAGTTTGATGTTGAGTTTGATGTTGAGTTTGATGTTGAGTTTGATGTTGAGTTTGATGTTTAGTTTGATGTTTAGTTTGATGATGAGTTTGATGATGAGTTTGATGATGAGTTTGATGATGAGTTTGATGATGAGTTTGATGATGAGTTTGATGATGAGTTTGATGATGAGTTTGATAATGAGTTAGAAGAGTTCGAAACAGAGTTGAAAGAGTTTGATGATGAGTTTGATGATGAGTTAGAAGAGTTCGAAACAGAGTTGAAAGAGTTTGATGATGAGTTTGATGATGAGTTAGAAGAGTTCGAAACAGAGTTGAAAGAGTATGATATTTGAGGTTGAGTTAGAAGAGTTGGAAACAGACTTGAAAGAGTATGATATTTGAGGTTGAGTTAGAAGAGTTGGAAACAGACTTGAAAGAGTTTGATATTTGAGGTTGAGTTAGAAGAGTTGGAAACAGACTTGAAAGAGTTTGATTTTTGATGTTGAGTTAGAAGAGTTGGAAACAGCATTAGAGTTAGAAGAGATAGAACAAGTATAAAAAAAAAAATGTTTGTTAGATATATATAGTGAGTTTGATATTATATAGATAGCGAGTTTGATAATTGATGTATATATAGATAGTGAGTTTGATATATATAGATAGTGAATTTGATATATATAGATGGTGAGTTCGATAAATATAGATTGAGTTCGATAAATACAGATTGTGTTTGTTAAATACAGATTGAGTTTGATAAACACAGATTGAGTTTGATAAATATAGATTGAGTTTGATAAATATAGATTGAGTTTGATAAATATAGATTGAGTTTGATAAATATAGATTGAGTTTGATAAATATAGATTGAGTTTGATAAATATAGATTGAGTTTGATAAATATAGATCGAGTTTGATAAATATAGATTGAGTTTGATAAATATAGATTGAGTTTGATAAATATAGATTGAGTTTGATAAATATAGATCGAGTTTGATAAATATAGATCGAGTTTGATAAATATAGATCGAGTTTGATAAATATAGATCGAGTTTGATAAATATAGATCGAGTTTGATAAATATAGATCGAGTTTGATAAATATAGATCGAGTTTGATAAATATAGATCGAGTTTGATAAATATAGATCGAGTTTGATAAATATAGATCGAGTTTGATAAATATAGATCGAGTTTGATAAATATAGATCGAGTTTGATAAATATAGATCGAGATTGATAAATATAGATCGAGTTTGATAAATATAGATCGAGTTTGATAAATATAGATCGAGTTTGATAAATATAGATTGAGTTTGATAAATATAGATTGAGTTTGATAAATATAGATTGAGTTTGATAAATATAGATTGAGTTTGATAAATATAGATTGAGTTTGATAAATATAGATTGAGTTTGATAAATACAGATTGAGTTTGATAAATATAGATTGAGTTTGATAAATATAGATTAAGTTTGATAAATATAGATTGAGTTTGATAAATATAGATTGAGTTTGATAAATACAGATTGAGTTTGATAAATATAGATTGAGTTTGATAAATATAGATTGAGTTTGATAAATATAGATTGAGTTTGATAAATATAGATTGAGTTTGATAAATATAGATTGAGTTTGATAAATATAGATTGAGTTTGATAAATACAGATTGAGTTTGATAAATATAGATTGAGTTTGATAAATATAGATTGAGTTTGATAAATATAGATTGAGTTTGATAAATATAGATTGAGTTTGATAAATATAGATTGAGTTTGATAAATATAGTTTGTGTTTGATAAATACAGATTGAGTTTGATATTGATTGATTTTGATATTGATTGAGTTTGATATTGATTGAGTTTGATATTGATTGAGTTTGATATATAGAGATAGAGAGATTGATAGATAGAGGTAGAGAGATTGATAGATAGAGGTAGAGAGATTGATAGATATAGGTAGAGAGATTGATAGATAGAGGTAGAGAGATTGATAGATAGAGGTAGAGAGATTGATAGATAGAGGTAGAGAGATTGATAGAGGTAGAGAGATTGATTGATAGAGGTAGAGAGATTGATTGATAGAGGTAGAGAGATTGATTGATAGAGGTAGAGAGATTGATAGATAGACTGATAGAGAGATTGATAGATAGACTGATAGATAGATTGATAGATAGACTGATAGATAGATTGATAGAGAGATTGATAGCTAGAGATAGAGAGATTGATAGATAGAGATGTATAGAGATAGTTTGATACATAGAGATGGTTTGATACATAGAGATGGTTTGATACATAGAGATGGTTTGATACATAGAGATGGTTTGATACATAGAGATGGTTTGATACATAGAGATGGTTTGATATATAGGGATGGTTTGATACATAGGGATGGTTTGATACATAGGGATGGTTTGATACATAGGGATGGTTTGGTACATAGAGATGGATTGGTACATAGAGATGGATTGGTACATAGAGATGGATTGGTACATAGAGATGGATTGCAACATAGAGATAGATTGATACATAGAGATAGATTGATACATAGAGATAGATTGATACATAGAGATAGATTGATACATAGAGATAGATTGATACATAGAGATAGATTGATACATAGAGATAGATTGATACACAGAGATAGATTGATACACAGAGATAGATTGATACACAGAGATAGATTGATACACAGAGATAGATTGATACACAGAGATAGATTGATACACAGAGATAGATTGATACACAGAGATAGATTGATACACAGAGATAGATTGATACACAGAGATAGATTGATACATAGAGATAGGGTTTGATTTATTTATATAGATAATATGTAGAGAGTTTATTATACCTACCTATACATAGTTTCATACAGATTATGATATACAGAGTTAGATTTTAGGGATAAAGAGAATGAAAAATGTAAAATAAAGCATATAATAAATAAATGTGTGTATGTTAGAATCAATTAGAATTATGACCAGGTTTCAGATGTTAGGGTTTTAATGACCAGCTACTAGATATTGGTTTAAGTCTCAAGACTGTTTTTACACAGCAGTTTAATAGATACCACTTTGGTGTTTATGTTTTGTTGTGTGTTTAATGTCAGTTACTATCAGAATAGTATACAAGAAATGATTTTACCTTTGGTCATAGCGTTGAGATTATTTTAGTTTATTAGAGAAAAGTTAATTTGATTAAAAAAAAAACCAGCACTCTGTATGAGACTTGTCATTACAATGCAATAGTTGATAACGATGCAACTTGAAATTCTAGTGATCCTGAATTTGAGGCTTAGAATTGTCTATTTAAAAGTAGCACTATTGTCTTAGCAGGTGTAAAGATGCCTATCGAATTATATAAAATTGATTATTCTGTAACTTGCCGTGTGTGATTAGTTTTATCTTACCGCAATGAAATTAGCATGCGCAGCTAGATTTTATTTGGTGTCCGATATCTCACCAGCAGTTGATGAATTTGACTGAAATTGTAAAGAATCTGGTGGACAATTTTGATAATGACTGATGGTGACCACGATGTCTTGCAAGTCGCATTGTATATATACCTGATTATAATTGGATGCTACATTTTATAAACATTAAATTTTAATAAGTGACAGAAGTAGTCTTGAGACACTGCTGAGCTGGGATCTAAGCTCTTAAGTAAATTTTAGAATGGGAGACCGTTATCCACAGTTGTGGCAAATGCAAAATGAAACCTTGAAAATCCTCACAAAGAGGACAGTCTAATTCTAGTCAATATATTGATCGAAACTGGATATTAACGCTTGACATTTTGTATTGGTAGAATTTGAATTGGAATTGACATTGTATTATTACCTTTGACATTTGTATTACCTAGTGGAATATGAATTGAATTATATGTTTAATCTTGACATTTGTATTAATGAAATCTAAATTGAATTTGTATTGGTAGAATCTGAATTGAATTGAATTAGTATTGGATGATCTGCATTGAATTGAATTATATTTTTACTCTTGACATTTGTGTTGGTGGAATCCAAATTGAATTGATTTGATTTTGTACTTCTCTTTCTTCACATTTTAATTGAGATAATTGAATATTATAAAAGTAATAAATAGTTGAGATAGTAATTTCGTTGATTAATCAATATATTTTGATTGTTTTGTTATACATAATATTTTTTGGAAATATATAAATGAAATGAATAGTCAGGCCAAAAAAAGGTTTCAGGCCTTTAAAGTACAATCTATAAAGATTTGTTAAATGTGTTCTATGTGTGTATATTTTAATGTTGTTTACATGTTATTACTAATAAGCTTATATTTAGTTTTTCTTTCTTGTTGTTATTTGTCACGTACGAGGTCGTACTTAATAAACGGATGGCCGACTGTTAGCGATCTTTATATTTAATTGAGCACACTAAGTGATTTTTCTATGTTGGCAATAATTTGTTTGATATTTTTATGCTTGCAACAAAGATGGACTGTTTTTTGTCAGGTTGGTAAACGACAAGCTTGCACTTCTCGTTTCCCGCCCATTTCGAGAATATAAATGTTGTAGCTCTTGCCATCAAAGGCAGTCTATTTTTGATCGAGGCTACATTAATAAGTATTAGGGTAAGTGCTTTATAAACTGTATTCTATAAACTGTGTTCTATAAACTATGTTCCATAAACCATGTTCTATAAATTATTTTCCATAAACTGTGTTCTGTGTGACTGTGTATTTGATATGAGAATACACTGGGTGAGTAAACCCTTTCTAAGCATTTTTATTTACATCGCCATCCCCGCCAAAATACCCACACAAGATTTTAGTCTTTTAAGTAAAAGCTGACATTTGTATGATCTACAGATAGTTGTTCCGGCTCTGGGTGTTGTGTACGTGAGTTTATATGTTTGTTAACGCACCCACGATACAGGAAGAAATTCCTAGTGTGGGGCAACGTTTTTATCTTTAAAAAAATAGGGTTCTGTTAGTAGCGGCATCGCGCGTGAAAAACGAGTGAGAAAGAGGGTAGACAGATATGTCAGCTCGTAAATATCACCCACCCGCAAAGACTTTAGTTCTCGTGATCATGGCGCTTGTAACGGTGCCGAAATATCGAGCTCTCAAAAAAATCTAAATATACATGGTAAATATCCCGAAACAAATATTATTTCTAATGATTGTGACCATGTCAGCTTAAAAACTTATATACTAGGGATGTTGCGAAGGTTCGATTCTGGTTCCGAAAAGTCGGAACTGCCGATAGTTTTTAAACCTGCCATTTCGATTTCGGTTCCGAAAATTTTAAATCGGAGGTTATCGGAGGTCGATGCGCAACGATGCTGGAGGCACGCGGCGGCAGTCAACGCGTAAAAACTTGTTTACAATTTTAGAAAACTTGTTTGTTTTTTACCAGACTCCCGAAGGAGGGTAATGTGTTCATCTCAGTCTATGCAAACGCGTTGGCCGATTTTAATGATTCTTACGTCAATCGCGCGTGTCCAATGGCTACAATAAAATTGGCAAATAGAGAAATGATGGATTTTGGGTGCCATATTATAAGGGCCCAATTTTTTTTTCTTCTGAACCGTTTTAGGTTTTAAAATAATGTTTTAAGAGGTGATTTCAAAAAAAATATTTTAGGGTGAATCGGGGGGTATTGGTATTTTTCCCCCACGGGGACCAGCCGGCTTGGGGGAGATTTTTCTAAGGAAAACATTTTTATATTTTTAATTGTTGTGGTTTTGTGTATGAAGTACATTTGTCTTGCTTGTTGCTATTCCGATTCGTCTGAAGAGAGCTGTGGTGTATCTCGGTGTGTCCTGATTGCTTGTACCTTGTAAGAAGGAAGTCATTGAACTTTGTCCTTTGGGTTTACTTTTATACACTTTGGTTCGTTTGTAGCTTGACCTTTAGTTGAACGAGGTTTGCTTGATGAATTTGTGGTATGGTTTCGTAGAGTAATTTCTAGCTCTCTCTTTTGAGTTGGGTTATTCTGGTTTTCAAATAAATATTCCTTACTGATAATTGGTTTCGTATTGGATCCGGTTTCTTTGACAAAATGCGATCATAACGTAGAAATGCAATTTTTCCCTCATTTATCTCTATTTGTACTTGTTTTTGTAATTCTCGGCGCTTTTCCAGATTTTTCTGGTTTTTTAGACAGACAGTTTTTTACCATAAGTAGTGAAGGTTACAGTAATGGGTCTAATTTTGTTTTCAGTCTTTTTCGCCATTCTTCTGACCATTTCTAGTTCTTTGGCAGAGCAATAAATTTTTAAATCTTCTGAAATAATTTTTAAAATGGTTCTTTCCTGTTCCTCATGACTTTTCTTCTTCCTTTACACCAAAGAAAATTATATTCTTGAATCTTAGGTGTTTTTCTATGTCGAGAATTCTAATAGAATTCTCGACATAGAAAAACACCTTTTTACATTTATGTTAATATTGCGGCTTAACAGGCAAATGTATTGCTGCGAACCTGAAAAAAAATCATTTGGTTGGGAGGTAATAACAGTGGTCATCAAATGCAATATAAATCGTTCGATAGAATATTTTTTAGATAGAATATTAGAATATTTTTCCCAAAAAATTTAACAGGTAAAAAGTATCAAGACATAATCATCATAGTATACTCACCGTTGTTCTTTAGCACGATTCTTTTTCCAGCTTGCAGCGTTTACTCATCGTTTTCGTGCCTGTTTATTGTCAACAACTTCAGGGTAACACTCCATGTTATATATTTTAATAAAATTATATCCAATTAATAACTTTTAACATGAAAAAACTTATATAAGCCGAGAGCAAACTTAGGCTGCAAACAATAATCCACCATATAGAAAGGCGTGACGTGATTGGTCGCGATGGACTATGCGTAATTTGATACAAACAGGAACGGACAATGCTGTTTTTGTAGCGAACTAAAAAATGTCACATCCATTTTCTAGTGGACTAAGCGGACTCAGGTTCATATGATTAATATAAAAATGATTTATTTTGTCTGTGGATTTTTGTACAATAGCTAAGTCATTTTTACTTTTTTGTGGACATTGCGGGTTTTGTAACTAGTAGACTCCTATGGTTTTGTTCTGCTTCATTTTTTTTATATCATCAATTTGTTCTTGAATTATACTAAATTTTGGTATAATTTTTTCGTTTATGCTGTGTGTAATTCTGCTTTCCAATTGACTCGAGACCTGTTCGGAGTCCTTTTTGATGTCAACTCTTAACTCTTTAATTAATTTTTCAAATGTTGACATGTTGCATGACGCCGTCTTCCGACATTACCACAGAACAGAGAAGACAGGAGAAATCGCATATAGCTTTATTAGTATTGGAACCAGCGTACCCAAACTCACACATATACAGTTTATTTGTATTTCATAACACTAAGAAATCTTTGGTGTGATTGGTAGTTTAATTTTTAGATGAAAGTAGAAAATATGTCAGTCGTCGCTTATTTGAAAATAAACCACAGCTTTATGACAATAGAGTTGGTTTATTGTCTACTCTTTTTGAGTATTTATTACTTTTTTCGTTTAAAGTGCACACGGAATAGTTTAATGAGCAAGTTACGCTACCCGCCGCTAGATGTCACTATAGTAAATTCACTTAATTTAAAGCCGTATTTCGTTACCGATAAGATTTATATTTGCGTAATGAGGTCATAACTACTCGTCCTCCTGTAGTGATGTACCACGGTCGTTGACTTATTTATCGACATTCCGTTTTATTTTCAAACAAAATACAGTTAAGTTTATAAAAAAACGTTGCCCCACACTAGGAATTTCTCCTGTATTGTGGGTGCGTTTACAAACATATAATTTCACAAACACAAACACCCAGAGCCGGAACAACTATTTGTAGATCATACAAATATTTGTTCCGTGCGGGAATCGAACCCGCGACACGCAGCGCAGCAGTCAATCGCTCAACCACTGCGCCAACCGTGCGCCCAATAACTAGAGTCGATAAATATCCTCCGTTATTATTTTCTGATTAATTTCGTTGCGGGATCCAAGACAGTTAAATTCATTCTCCGGGACTTCGTCGAGCTTCATTGCCTCGGCGCTTTTCTGGTGGTCGCCACTGTTGATTCTGTCTTTCAGGAGTTGCAGTGGTTTGGGAATAGTGCGGTGGAATTGTCCCAAAAAAAAGTATAGACGAAAAGAAAACATTACACTGGGTGGTACAATGGGCGGCCTTATCGCTAAAAGCGATCTTTTCAAGACCACCTTTCCATGCATTTAAAAAATGAAAGGAAAGACAGTACTACAGCACGTAGTCTTTGGTGTACTATTATTAATTACAAGCTGTGACAGCAGCTTCATCTGTTTGCCAACCCTACCCTACTTACCTTCCTGCCTACCCTACTTACCTACCGACCATATTTAAAAAATAAATAAAATAAGTTTGTTTTTTTTTTTTGCGTGTGTTGTGATAATTTTACTTCTTGAACACTTTAAATTCATCTAATTTTTGATAGAGTGAACCGATTGCGATGACACAAAAACTAAGTAATTCTTCAAGTTACGCACAATGTTTATGTATAAAAGTTATTTACATTGGTTTCGTACATGTCACGTGATGCGTGCACAAATAAACAGACAAACAGACAAAAATTCCAAAAATACCGGAAATAGGTTCTGTTGGTTATCCTTTAACACACTGGCTATTTTTTTTGGAAATATTTTCGATGTACAAAAAATACTTTTCTACATATTTATTATATGTATTGATGATTGATGATGATGCGATAGACTATACTACAAATGCAATACGTCCTACTGATATGGGAAGCTTACGCTTACGCCTGCGGCTACCTTAATGAACTGATGAAATTTAGGTCTATACACCAGTAGATCTTAAATTTCAGACTAACACATAAGCCAGTTTTTAACTGACTTAAAAAAAGAAGGAGGTTCTATGTTCATGTGTTATTATTATTACACTTTGTTGATTTTGAAGGCTGTTGTCTTTTTAACCGACTTCAAAAAATGGAGGAGGTTCTCAATTCGTCGTAATCTTTATTTTTACACGGCTGCAAGGAAAGGGTTATGTTTTTCGCGCGTAAGAAGTTTTTTTCGAATATTGTAAGTTTAAAGTATCGATAACTCATTATCGATATTGGTAATCTCTAATTGAGTAGCTGAATGTGACATGTGCATAGTTGGAATCTTCGAGAACAATGTTTGAGTTTTAAAGAAAGTAGACCTTAAATTTAACATCATAAAATCAACTTTTACTTGTCTTGTTTAATAAAATATTGTTTTTACATTTTTATCGAAATAAAATAAATTAAGACTTGCCGATGGTAAGATTTACCTACATTTAATACATGGTTCAATTATCGTGTTTACATTCTAAAACAGCTCAATAAGGCATTTTTGTATTTTTTTTTCAAGTTTTTGTCCCCGTGACGGTTGAACCAAGACCCTATGTGCGTAGTATGTGCGCGGAAGGAAACATATGCAGAACTGTGCAAAACTCGGGGTACGCGGGCTTCGCCCACTTGCGACTTCTATTGTAGTAGGCGTTTTTTTTGTTCTGTGGACATTACTATGCACTACTTCGAAACAGTGCGACATCAAATCAATGACGTACGAAGTTTTGCTACTCGATAACAGATGTCACTTGTGTCGATTTTGTTAGGGCAGTATTACAATTTTCGATTTTGGATGAGAAAAATTAGTTAATGATTCCTATTGTGTACATTTTTGAGGTCACCCCTTAAAGTTAATTACTTGTTGCGAAAAAGGTAATCACTAAAACGTTCTTTTTTTGAGTTTTTATCCACTATTTTGGTAGTTCACTGTCAACTTGTGAGCCAGTATTTATGAGTCTAATTTGCACTGTTAACAGTAATGTACAATTGTTCACTTTACTTATAAAATGAATAGTCGCAATAATCTACTTATGGAATCAATTTTCACTCGATTAACATTCGTATTATTCATCAATTAGATTTGAATTAAAACCCGAGAGCAATACTGTAGGTCAATACGTGTAGCAATACGAGAGTGTAGGGTAGGTGTAGGGTAGGTGTAGGGTAGGTGTAGGGTAGGTGTAGGGTAGGTGTAGGGTAGGTGTAGGGTAGGTGTAGGGTAGGTGTAGGGTAGGTGTAGGGTAGGTGTAGGGTAGGTGTAGGGTAGGTGTAGGGTAGGTGTAGGGTAGGTGTAGGGTAGGTGTAGGGTAGGTGTAGGGTAGGTGTAGGGTAGGTGTAGGGTAGGTGTAGGGTAGGTGTAGGGTAGGTGTAGGGTAGGTGTAGGGTAGGTGTAGGGTAGGTGTAGGGTAGGTGTAGGGTAGGTGTAGGGTAGGTGTAGGGTAGGTGTAGGGTAGGTGTAGGGTAGGTGTAGGGTAGGTGTAGGGTAGGTGTAGGGTAGGTGTAGGGTAGGTGTAGGGTAGGTGTAGGGTAGGTGTAGGGTAGGTGTAGGGTAGGTGTAGGGTAGGTGTAGGGTAGGTGTAGGGTAGGTGTAGGGTAGGTGTAGGGTAGGTGTAGGGTAGGTGTAGGGTAGGTGTAGGGTAGGTGTAGGGTAGGTGTAGGGTAGGTGTAGGGTAGGTGTAGGGTAGGTGTAGGGTAGGTGTAGGGTAGGTGTAGGGTAGGTGTAGGGTAGGTGTAGGGTAGGTGTAGGGTAGGTGTAGGGTAGGTGTAGGGTAGGTGTAGGGTAGGTGTAGGGTAGGTGTAGGGTAGGTGTATCTTGGTGTTTTTATGGCAAAACAAAGTTTGCCGGGTCAGCTAGTAATAAATATATGTTAATCTAAATTTGGTTATAATATTAATTAATACCATAAGAATAATAAATAATGCTGTTTTGTTCCCGATACCGGTGGGCTACTATTTTTTTATATTTTAAAATGATTTTCTTATTTGTTTTTTTTTGTGTTTTATATAATTATTTCAAATTGTAACAAATAAGAAAGAAATTAAATAAAGGACATAATTAATAATACTGCGTATATAAGTGAATCTTTTTTATTTCGAAAGACCGCCTTTTAAGCACCTGATTTTTTTTTATTAATTTCAGTATAAACCTAATAATTTTTAGTTTTATTATAACTACTTCCCCTCAACCCGCAACACCCCTCTATAGCCATACAGTGCTGCCTAAATATGCTGATGTTGGTTAGTGCATGACAATTTTTTACCAGTAACATAAACAATTATTGTTAAATGGGTATCTTGCACGCTTACTTGTGGAATCAATGTCAATAACTACAGAAAACTAACTTCATTGTGGAAACAGAGATGGTGCGCAAGTGGCGAACGTAAAAGTCGTAGTATCCTGCCCATAGATGTCGCTTTTTATACAGTCTAAGGGGTGAAGTTTCTCAAATTCAAATATATTTATTGCTCAACACAGTACATATTCAAACATTTCCAGATGTCAAGTGAATGCGCAGTCCAATGTGTTGCACCAATTTAGGCATGCAAAATTATCATTTAAATTACACAATGTCATAAATTCCAATTAATACCCTATGCAATGTTATATAATCAAAATCATTACCCTATACAATATCATACAGTCAAATTAATACCTCATAAAAACTCATAAATTAATACCCTATAAAATGTCATAAATTCAAATTATTATTATTAGGTTGTCTTGAAAAGATCGCTTTTAGTGATAAGGCCGCCCATTGTGTCACCCAGTGTAATGTTTTCTTCGTCTATACATTCTGTAACTTATATGGTGTACATAATAAAGAGTATTCTATTCTATTCTATTAATAATATCTTATATCCTATTAAATGTCATTTTAAGTTAATACGTTATACAATGTCATCAATTCAGACATTCATAATTATGTTATGTCAGAGTTTAAAATGTCATAATAATTAGATATCCTGTCAAGTTATGACTAATGAACAATACAGAAATAAAAAAATGAATAACATAATTTAATAAATTAAATCGGACCCAAGTATCCACCATAACAATATGTATTATTATACACACAAATTTCTATCTGACAGGTACTCATTCATTGTGTAGTATGTCTTTTTCATCAGAAAATTATTGAGTTGCTTTTTAAATTTATTTATATCATTAATATTTAATAAAGAATTAGGTAGTTTGTTATAAATCTGTGGTGCCATTCCGAGAAAGTTTTTATGGAATACTGCTTTTTTGTGCTGTCTACCGCTTATTTTATTTTTATGTCGCATGCTGTGTAGTTTTTGAAATAAGTGAATGTTTGTTTTTACAAATAGAGCCACCTCGTATATGTACAGACAGAGGGTACTGTTAATATACGTAAAAATGGAAAGAACGGTTTACAACTTTCCGTGCTCTGAATACCGCATATTGCCCTAACACACCTTTTTTGCGCTCTAAACACCGACTCCATGTTCGTGGAGTTACCCCAATATATAATAACATAGCGCAGCGTGGACGTAACATAAGCATGATACGCCGTAACCAAAACTTTTTGATGTACCTTCTTTGCGAGATTCCGTAAAGCATATGAATGCTGACTCAGGCGTTGACACATACTGTCAGTGTGGGTTTTCCATGACATGTCCCTATCCAGTTCCAGACCTAAAAATTTTGTCGTTGTCGTTTCTGAAATTACTTTGTCATCATATTTTACGTCAGGTTTTTTATGATTTGTCCTTTGCTCAAAAGTAATTATTTTAGTTTTGTCAATATTTATTTTTAAATTATTCCCGGCCATCCATTCTATTAAAACACGTCGCATCATTACTGTCACTAAAAAGGACCGTGCTATCATCAGCAAACAAAACCATCGGGTGAGGCGTTTCTTTGGGCATGTCATTAATGTATATGATAAATAATAAAGAGCCTACAATACTGCCTTGGGGTACACCGTAATTATTAGGCCTCTAACTAGAAATATAAGTAAGTTTGGTTTTTGAAGGAATACAGATCTCATCTATTTTCGTAACTTGTTTTCTGCCGGACAAGTACGATTTCAAAAGCATCAAAGCATTTCCCCTAACTCCATACCTTTCCAACTTCTTTAAGAGTAATGTTCGATCCACAAAATCAAATGCCTTGCTCATGTCCATGAACAAAGCAGCTATCGGACTTCTATTATCGATGTTATTTATAATTTTATCAAAGAGATTGAAAATTGCCATGTTTATATTCTTTTTTCGTCTAAAACCGTATTGTTCATCAGCAAAAAGATGGTTCCGTTCAAAAAATAAGTATAATGAATTATAAATAACTTTTTCTATAATTTTGAAGAATATGGGTAGTAAGGCAATAGGTCGGTAATTGGCTGGATCAAGTTTGCTACCTTTCTTATGAAGTGGTTTTATAACTGCAAATTTTAGTCTGTCTGGAAACACACCTGATTCTAAGCACAGATTTATTATATGGCTCAGTACTGGCGCTATAATTGTTGAAACAGACTTAATAACATTTGTTGTAATGTCATCATAACCAGAGCTATTAGTATTATTTAATGAATTTATTAATTTTATAATGTCAGGGGGAACTGTGGGTAATAAAAGTAATGAGTCAGGATGCATGTCAAATTTAAAATTTTGAATAATTATATTAATGACAGATACTGATTCAATTTCGTCAATATAATAGTCATTAAAAGTGTTGGCAATACTTTTTGGGTCAGTTATATCTACGTCATTTATTGTAAGTCTTGATATTCCTTCGACCGGCTTATTATACTTGCACTTATTTATTAGTTGCCATGTAGCTTTACACTTATTAGACGCATTATTAATGTGGTTATTATTTTGAGATTTCTTAGTCAGACGAATTATGTTTTTTAAGCGTTTTGTATATGTTTTGAAAATTGTTTTAGTTGTATGGTTGGGGTCTTTTCGAAATTGCCACAACATTTCGCGCTTGCGTTTACAGCATAATTTTATACCTTTACTTATCCACTTAGGTGATTTTACTGCATATCGCTTTAATTTTTTAAGCGGGAAGCACATATCATAAAATAGTTTAAATGTGTCGTGGAACTTGTTAAACTACTTTACAGAAACTTCGTCCAAATATGTACCAATATGGAAGTACGCATGTTTTTTTAACAGGACATTGCAGTAGTTGCGCAGTATAATCCGACAACGCCAATTCGACCGTTACGCATCTACTTCCCCTTATATTGTCAATAATGTTGTCAATACAAGTTCCGCTACAAAGACGTGTTGGAGTTAGTACACCTTCTTTCAAATTAAAACTTTGCAATAGGTTTATAAAACTGCGAGAGGCGTAGTTATCCTTCAAAATATCTATATTAAAATCACCACATAAAATTATTTTTTTCTTACTTTCAAAACAG
Source organism: Orthosia incerta (assembly GCA_948252205.1). NCBI lineage: Eukaryota > Metazoa > Arthropoda > Insecta > Lepidoptera > Noctuidae > Orthosia > Orthosia incerta. The sequence goes on along the minus strand of OX411762.1, from coordinate 23,194,322 downwards.
ATGTCATTGAGAATCTTATCTAAACCAAAGAGGAACGTATTCACTGAGGCCTTATCCAAATTAGGAGGTCTGTAAACACACACAACTACTATGGGGTGATTCTGCAACTCAACCGCGCAAACTTCAATAAGGTTTGGTTTACACCATTTCCCTGCATCAAATTTTTGACCCATTAAAGTATTCCGCATCAGTATACACGATCCCCCGTTCCTATTTTCTCGTGAATAATATGCGTGGAGTGTATAATTTGGTACGTGAAGATGCATATGATCGTCCTTTTTCATATTAGTTTCTGTTATGCATATTATGCCCACTGATTTACCCTCATCTTTAAAATTATTAAGGTGCACACCTAGTAAGTCCGATTTATTTACAAGTCCATTAATATTTTGATGCAGTATAAAAATATGTTCATACACGAAAAAGATTATCACAGGCTGAATCAGAAACCGGTCTGGATTCAAATTTTGCTTTGGAATTAAATGCTTCATTGCTGTCACATAAAATTGGTTTAAAATAATCCAAAATGTTCTTCTGACTGGAGCATGATATGTTAGTTAATTCACTACGTTTTTCCAGATTATTTGCAGTGTACAAAAAAGGCTTTTTCATGAGAAATTCTTTTGTGTATTTAAGATAGTCAATTTCAATATTTAATTTAGAGCTAAGTTCACTCAGATAGGTGCGATTATTTTGCTTTATATAAAAATATCGTTTATAATATGAGAATTCGTTTAGATTAATAAATTTACAGTTTTCGAAATGTTGCGTCAAAAGTTGTAAATTTTGGTTTAACATATTCTTATTTAAATTATTAAGGTGCACACCTAGTAAGTCCGATTTATTTACAAGTCCATTAATATTTTGATGCAGTATAAAAATATGTTCATACACGAAAAAGATTATCACAGGCTGTTAAATAAAAATAATAATTAATAATTAAATTAATCATTATTTAAATAATTATTACACTGCACGCCTAGTAAGAAAATTTGTTGACATGTTTTTAAGTTATTAAGTGCTTTAAATAGGTACTTCTTTCTGGAGATGACATGGATTACTATCATTTGTCCCTACAGATAGTATAACAATATCTTGTTCGGTTAACGAGTTAAATATAAGTTATTACACAAAATTTCGGAACATGTTGCACCTGGTTTGACAAAGGCCGAGACCGTGTAACCATCATTCCATTTAGCCATCCTTCTGTTTATTAATACTTGTGAGAGTCCTCGAACTTGTTCATCGCCTAGAATTATTATTCTAGGTTTATCAAATGTCTGTCTATTGGTTCGTTTCTGTAAAAGTTCTTGATTTTGTTCTTGTGATGTTTTTAATCTAATTATTTCACTTGTATCATAGTCCTTGAGTGCAGTATCACTATCTTCTCTCGCGAAATCAAGTGTTTTTCTACACTGCTTTTTGTTTCTTCTCTTACGGGCCTGGTTAGTACTCTCGGGGGTGCTTGTACATATCATTTTTAAATACGCAAGTTGTTTTTGTTGTTCCTGTGTTACTTTAGTAAGTGAGCCATTCTCAAGTAACAGTTCGTCAATTTGTTCGTGTGCGCTATTAAGTTGGTCAGTCAGTGATTTTATTTGTTCTTTTAAATTTTTGGTGTTGTCATCGTCATAACTTGAGGTTTTTTCGGGTAGACTGTCTGCTATTAATTTCTCAGACGACGATGGGCTAGTTAAACACATTCGTTCTAATGATATAGATGCTTTTTTTTTGTTGTCTATTACGCATCGTTATATTATTTCTATTATCAGAATCCATTTCCAAATGTCGCTAAGCTTCCAAAAAGTAAACTGCTTGACTGCGGCTCGAACACACGATCACTCCAACAGAGGCACACAGTTTCGCTTCACGGCTATCGAGTCCTTACGTAGATAGGCCAAATACGTTGATTGCTTTGTCCTTCCAGTAATTTCATAAGAGTGTTCTGTTTTATCGATAATACTTTAAGTCCAAGTTAATATGGTCGTTACGATCTAGATGGCGTTGTCCCAAGTTTCTAAAATAATGACTGTGCAAAAAGTAGAAGTATTCAAAATAATTTTCTTAACGATTTGTTCGTAATGAGAAGTTTAAAATTGTATTCCTATTATCACTTTCACTGTTTATATTTTCACTTGAAATGGTATTTTCTCACTTCTTCACTGATATGACTGGGTATTACATCGTTTATGAACAGTTTTTTATATATTAATATGCAATCACTGTCACTTCCACGGTGCTAGCCTTTGTTTGTTTGTTGTGGCCTTTCTTGGTGCCAGATAACACTCTCACTGATGTATCTCGTATATTCACGTCACTTTAGCTTAAATTTATTGTGATATTACAGCTTTTGGAATATTAGGAAATTAAAAATACGGAGCGATATGTTATCGTGACAGCAGCGCCATCTTTTTTTCTCTACAGTTTCCTGTACAAACTATCAAAAACCGTTAACCGCATTACAGTACAAATAGCTTATAATGCTTATGTGGCTTCTGGCATTAGGTACGGAATCATTTTCTTGGGAGGAACTCCACTGACAGAGTCATTTCTTTTAAAGCTCAAAAGAAATGCTTGCGATCGTTTACCAATTTACAAACGACTCTACCGTCTATGTACATATATGAAATGGGAGTGTTTGTTCACTGTAACCTGCATTTATTTAGAAAACTGCGCTCTCGCCGTTATCAGAATACCATACATGTTACCTCCCATAAAACCGCATTTTTCGGCAAAAGTGTGCTAGGTATAAAAATATATAACAGTATACCAGTAGCTATTAGAAATAAAGAGTGTCTGGGATCATTTAAGGGGTCTTTTTTTGGATTCCTTGTAGCTGGATGTTAGGTACTACTCCATCACTGAGTTAACTAATGATAAACGGAGGTATGACGATTCCGACTTGTCAATTAAACACTTATGATTTTATTTATTGATTAAGTATGAATGTGTTTATTTATCTAAAATTTTAATGACCTGTTTACTTAATTGACATATGTTAAATTGTTTTTATTTTTTTATCTATTCTATTGACATGCCACCTTAATTGTAATTGCTTGTTTTGTTAATTTTGTACGCCAGATATTGGCAAAACATAGTGCACATATTTTAAGAATGTACCTACTATCTGTAACCATACATATGTTTTACAAAATAAATGATTGATTAATAACCTTGTCTGTTAAATGCAAATAATCATAAATCGAAAGAACAGCTACGAGAACAAGAAAACATTTACGAGACAAGATAAAAGGAAATGTGCAAACCATTCGAAACTTTCAAAGACAGTTCCCAAAAAAATGGATTTTCCATACAAAATTGTCGTCAGCTTACTAAAATTTATATGGGTGATAAAACTTTTTTTAGAAACAGTTTTTGAATTATGACCACAACTTTCCTTTACACCCTATATAGGAGTTAATAAATAAAATAGGTGGTTTATTTTTAAAATATATTTTTCAATTAATTATTAATTTGAATGTCACACATTCACAAATATATAATTTATAATAATAAAGTAATACAAGAAAATCTTACAAAGTAAATATTTTATAGTGGATAAAAAAAATGTAATTAATGAAGAAGATCAATCCCAAGCCTCAAGTCCTAACTTCTTAATCCTGGAAGTAGTAATATCTATCTGTCGTAGAAATAGTAGGATAATAATCAATCATTGTTGAATATACTTCACCAGCAGCAAGGCAAACGGCAGGATAATATGGATTCTTTTCACAAATAAACGTGAAAGCCTTGTCACACCATAAATCATTCAACAACCCATTTCGATAAATAGAACCACAGAATTCAGCAACATCGGCTCCGTTTGGCTCACCTGGGGCAAATTTGCTGAACCCTGCTTCCGTTAGAGTTTGACCTGCAAGGTAAAAAGTGAAACCGTTATGTATTTTACGTTTTTAAAGATTAAATACAAGGGATTCTACAGTAAAATATTTGCTCGAGTGAGAGAAATATTTTTGGAGTGATCACGTGACATTTCGTTGGGGCAAGTGAATCCTATATATACTGTTGACTTTTTGATAATCCTAACAGCCGATACAATATAACTTTGTGTAAAGTACTAAGTTAGCTTATTCAAAAGATCACAGTAAATCGAAATAAAAATATCACCTATATTCCGAAGAACCAATATTCTGCCGTTGGGACCCGAAAAGAATTAGTGTAATTACATAACCGGAGACAAAACTTAAATATAAGAAAATGTAAATTACCATGTATTGTCCTCCACTCTCCACGTTCACCCCAATCGTAAAAACCGATGAAAGCAACTTCTTTCCAAGTTGCTGGCCTTCCCACCAAAATTTCGTCTTTAGGTATTTTAGAGAACATTTCACTGAGGACTTTAGCTTCCACGTCACTGTTAACAATAGCAAGATGGCCGCCTTCAGCTGAACATGCGAAAGCAGCTCGGGAGAAGTTTCTTGCTACTCTGTGAAACTTGTAGCATTTGTTGGTTCTTGTGTCCAAGTAATACTCTGAAAAGAACATGGTCATCTAACGTGGAATGTCACTTGCACGTCATAAAATGATAAAAGCTATAGACAAAATATCATTCTCGATGGCAATCGATCCATCGATCGATGGAAAAAAAAAAAAAAAAAAAAAAATGATCGAAATGCCAAAATGAAAGGGATTGATCACGTGACATTTTATATAGCTCTTAGCATTCCCATGTATGATACTTTTACATTCGCTCTCACGACGCTTTCATTGATAATGTCACTTGTCTAGAGCTTAACAACTATATTTATATTTAAAAGACTTAACGGATACTGATGTCATTTTTGTTTAAATTTTAAATTTTCGTAAAATATTAATTTTATGGAAATACTAGCTTCTATCCTTGCGAGATAAAACATATTTTTCTTAGTCGTATCATTAATTCCTATAAACTATATTTGTTTTGACCAAAATTCAGACAAGGTGACAGTGTAAGGAATAACCTCGTAAAGCTCTCTCAGATTGCAGGTGTTTTTGCACAGAGAGCACGACAGGAGGTGAGGCATTCTTTGGTGGACTCCTAATCTGACTAAGTTGTGGCTGCAACGGCCCACCTGGCATCGTAGTCGGTTAACATGATTAAAATTATTTACCTGGATCTATAGTGCCACATTCATAGACTCCTACTTGATAGTTCTCCGGGCGGTAACAGATGTAAGGACGAGTATCTCCACAGGGACGATCTGCTAGTTCTCCATTACCATTGAAAGTGATGCAACTTTCTTTGTTATCCTTATTGTTCGGCTCATTTGAAGCCCAAGTAAATGGAATGTTCGAGAGCGGTGTACCTAAAATTTTGTCAAATGTTTATAAAAAAACAAAAAACTTTATTCTATAATTATTAAATGATTAATTACTAACCTTCGATTGTATTATAATCTCCTTGAGTGAGACTGGCATGAATCCCGGTAAAGATTTCATGCTTCAATGTGGAGTCCATTATCATGCTTTTCATTTCAGATTGTATTTCAAGAGTAGTCGGAGAAGCTAGACCAGCACCTGTGAGCAGAATATTTATGTTTAACGATACCAACGAATTCCAGCCTCACAAGATGCAGTTTATTCCTTTTAATGTTCGCACTGCTGGTAGGCCTCCTCTCTGTGGGAGTGGGAATGGGCCTTAATCTACCACGCAGGCCCAGTGCAGTTTGGTTCATGTCACATGTCTTCGAATGTTTGTTTCTTGGATATACCTGGACATGTTTTCTTCACCGTTTTTAAATCAGTTGATGATCAGTGGTGATGAACTAATTAACACAAAGTAAAGTGCCTGCCTGGGTTGGAACCCACGACTTACGATACATAAGTCGAGGCCGTTACCACTAGGCTACCACATGCCGTTGAATATCAGTATTTTAGGTTAAATGCTTATCTGTCCTTCAAGACCCACTTGCCAAGGGATAACACGATACTGCTTGGAAAGAATGTGTATCAGGCTCTCGGGCTTCTACTATCCGTCATGACTGTCATAGATCCACGCATGAAAGCCAACGCGTATTCTGAAGCAAGGAGGGGTCTCGGTTGCATCCATTTCAACTATTCATGAACCAACCTCAGATGTCGTAGTCGGCTGTAGCCTTTTATTCTAGCACATGGTTCTTGAATAAAATAACTTACCTTCTAGAGTGCATCGCAGTCGTGCATCGAACCAAGTCGCTGGTATATCAAAGTATTTGAACCATCCATTGGCCGCAATACTGTATTTATAATCACATCTAAACGCTCCATCTAAAATAAAAATAAATTATTTTCTAACTCGTGGTTATGATAGAATAATAACTCAAACCAAACCTAATGTAACATGAAGAATAGTTTCTGACAAAAAGGCAGTGAAGTAAATAAATAAATGGATTATGTTATAAGATTGCATACGGCTATTCTGTGCAATAATAATATTATACACCCAAAAGTAAATTAGACAAAGTTACTTTCGAATGTACGAACTAACGAAATAACGTATAAACCACTATGTCCATAGTGATGAATTTTGATATAAAGATAGATTTGGCTATGTAGAAAGATTTTGTCTTTGTGTCTATTTTATGCCGGAAGACTCCCCCTACACTTAATTTAAAACTTAACTTAGACGGTGAGATGTTAATGATTTTTCTTCTCGTAATGACTAAAATAAAAAATCTTTGTATAAGTTAAGTTTGTCTAAGTTTAAAGCGGTCGTTTGCAATAATCCCCGCCACAAGTCCACAATAGTGTAAGTGTTGCAAAGATTTCAAGACTAAAAGTGTAAAATATAAGCAACGATTTCGGTAAAAATTTGAAAAAAAAAAAAAAAAAAAAAAAAGTTTATTTCCTTATTACACGTTATACAATGGTATACAGTTGGTGGCGTCCCCTTTTAAGCATATAGATGCCTGTACCAGGAGGCGCCGCTCTTTTATATCTTACGAGTGTAATAAATTACAAAACAAAAGTGCAATGAAAGTTAATAGTCTATTTTTTTGTTTTTCTATCCATAGTCTGTTGGTGTGTGTCTGCATGTGTGTGTGTGTGTGCGAGCATGTGTGTGTGTGCGTGTGATAGTGTGTGTGTATGAGTAAGTGTGCATGCATGGCTTTTTTATACGGAAGTGGTTTGTGTAAATAGACAGTTTATAGAAGATTCTCTGTTTCATCGTAGCATAACTTATTTATCCACTCAATATGACATGGTTCCAACTTTCGAAATAAACGTGTTAGATTTTTTGTAAATGATGAAAATAATCTCGTGCCAATTGATAAAATGATTTCAAAGTTTAACAAATCTGCTTAGCCTTTTTGCAACTTTATAGAGTTCGGCTTCCAGTTAAGCGCAATGCAGCTAAGTGCAATTTTATATGGAGCGCAGAGCCACAACGCAGTTACTGTGTAACTCGTTGCCCCTTGGTAAAAATGGCGTTAGAGACGTCCTGGCTTCTGAATATACGTAACGACTATCAAAGATATACAAATGCCAACCGGGACGCGTTTTAATGTTATTTCTCGGTATGTCAAAAATGGGAAATTATTTCAAAATTATTTTATTAATTATAAGTCACTTACCAATAAAACTCAGGGAGGACAGCAACACAAAATATTTGAAAGACTTCATTTCGTGGCGACTGAGTTACTTAGTAATACAATAATTTTTATGACGAATATTTATACTCGATTTCAATACCTACGTATTATTTTATCAAAGGATATAATTATAATTATCATCCTGTTAACACTGTTTCAGTATATGTTGAGGAAACTAAAAAAATATATTGTTTTTCAAAATTTTTTGTTTGGCTAGAATCCGTCAAATTTTTTCAGCGTAACGACTTCCACAGCTGAATCCAGGCCTCCCCAAGCGTGAACACATCGACTTATCTTGTGCGTCTCCTAAACATTAGAACACTTTGCTAAATACATTGGGGTCTTTAAAGTCGAGAGTGAATAGGTTACTTCTAGGCAAGCGTGCTTCACCGTTGACCACATCACCGCTTACCATCAGGCGAGATAGTGGTCAAACGCGAGCCTACCGATAAAAAAAAAATATATACAGTCGTTACGACTTGTCAGAAGCCTGGAAGTCTTACCCAGCTGCTGAGTTATGGAGGTCATCTCGGTATAAAATACTGGTTTTCAAATGCCTCTGGTTAAATTGCACGCCCATCATAACATACGTGGTAAAGGCTTGCAAATAAATTGATAATTAAACTTTTTATTTTGAATCACACTTCACACTAATATTATTAGGGCGAAAGTTTGTCAGTGTTTGTTCTGTGTGTGTGTGTGTGTTTATGTTTGTTACTTCTTCACGCTTAAACGGCTGGACGGATCTGGATGAAATTTGGCACAGCGATAGATTATAGTCAGGCATAGCACATTATTATCATTATGAGCCTGTTATGTCCTACTGCAGGGCAAAGGCCTCCCTTCCGTCTTTCCATTTTTTCCTGTCTCTTGCTACATCTGAATAGCACATACTTTTTTTTATCCCGGGAATTTGTTCTCTCGGGATAATTTACAACATTCACGCGAGCGAAGCCGCTGGCAGAAGCTAGTAACTTATTATTTCATCAGTTAAGGCCGTATCCTGACCAAAAAATCAGCTTCAGATATGAGCATTCCTACCGGCCTAGCGGCACTGGTGGTACATGAATGACAGTAGTGAATACGCCCAGATTTTAGAATAAAATCTTTATTAAATCGAATATTGGTCTTTTGAAAAAAATAAAACTTACAAAATGTTCGTTATCAAAATGTCTATCCATTAGTGTTAGTACAAAAAATAATTAATGAACACTTACACAATAATTATTTCTAATTTTATGGTGTTGCTGGAAGGAGATTAGTGAAACTTACACCTCTTTAAAAACAAAAAGTATACTACAATTTTAGAATCGATATTATGCAATGTATTTTTATTAAATGATATTTCTTTTTAAATAAAGAGTAGATAGCTCTTAAAAACTGCACAAAAACGACTAGCGTGGCGTTTTGCTCGGGGAGGCGCCTTAACCTTGGGATCCGTGGTAACCGAGCCCGACTCGCTATAGAGTATTTTTTATTTATTTTCCTTGAAATATGATTTACACTGCAGGGAAAAGGCCTCTTCTCATTCAGAGAAGGCACGAGCATTAATCACCACGCTTGATCAATGTGGGCTGGTGATTTCAGACTTATATTTACTGTAAGTACAGGTTTTCACGATATTTTTGCTTCGCCGTTGTCAGCGACGCCCAAGATAAACTTAGAAAGTAATTATTGAATTAAAAAAGTCTCATGGTACTTGCCCGAATTTGAACCCGTCGTTGGCTCGAAAATGTGAGTTGAGGTCTTAGCCACTGCGCCACTACGAAAATTTAGTGAAGCTTGTGAAATCAAAACTAAGAAATCTTTAAAATACAATAATATTTCAGCTTTAGAAACGGTGGAGTTAACTCAACCTTTTCCCAACTGTGGGTTGACTTTCAGTCTAACTGAATGCAGTAGTATACACGTTTTTTATATGAAGCTACTGTCTATCTAATTTCCACAACCAAGATACGGGGCAATGCAATACTTCTTGGCTAAAGTGGTTGTCAGACCTTCGGTTTCTGACTACCCTGATTGACCGTGAAAGATCTTTTTCTCAGAGGATACAATATTAGCAGGGGAAGTACTTTTGTCACTAGTTGGTAATAATAGCAAACAAAAATGGATTACAACAGTTACCAATACCAACATGATCCATAACAGCAAGAAATCCTGGTCAACAATCCGCAAACTAACTGGAGACCCACCGGAGCCCGTTAATCAAGGTTACGCCACAGCAAACCAAATAGCTCATCAGCTGCTCCTCAACGGCAAATCTTCAAACAGGCTTCCAAAAACACTGAAAACGATGGTTCTGTTTTTGTTATTTGGCCCTAAGAAGGGCCGTTGTTGGTCATGGCTCTCAGGGGAGCCGTTTGAGTTTACCATCGTGGTGAAAGGATTAGTCAGCTAGACTGCGTTACCGAGTGCTAGCTGTCCAGGGTGCGCCGGGCGTTTGGAATCGCGATGCGATTGAGATTAACGCCACTCGGGGAGGCTCCTTTCATGCACCCCCTTTTTTCGCTAAAAGGAGCCAATGCCATCCGGCTCCTACTTTCCGTGGTGTGACCGTGCCGATAACGGACCATCTCGAGCTTCTTGGCGTTACGTTGGCATCGGCCCTCAATTTTGGTCCATTTATTGAGGCAAAAGCTCAACTGGCTGCCAAAAAGTTAGGGATCCTTGCAAAGGTGAGACGGTACTTCACGCGAGAACAGCTGCTTAACTTGTATCAAGCTCAAGTTCGGTCATGCATGGAGTACTGCTCTCACCTCTGGGGCGGATCTGCCAAGTACCAGCTGGATGCACTAGAGTTGATCGAAAAGTCGGGCCAAGAGGCTCATCGGCAATGAGATATTGGTCGAGTCTAGGAATTGGTGCCAAAATGTTAGTGTAGAAACTATAATGTTTTGTACACATTTCATCCTTTTTAACCGCCTTCAAAAATAGGAGGAGGTTCTCAATTCGTCGGAAACTTTTTTTTTTTTATGAATGTTCCCCGATTAATCAAAGATGCCTGGACCGATTTCAAAAATTCTTCTTTTGTTTTAAAGGGTATTCTTCCTAGTTGGTTCCATAGTCATCAGATCAGGATCTAATGATGGGATTCTAGAGAAATCGAGGGAACTCCTCAAATATTATAGGCATACATATAGTGATTTTGGTATTTTCATCAACAATGCAATCATTTGCACTCAGAAAGTATCATTTGGTGAAGTGGAACTGATGAAAAAGACCACAGATGGACACTGGAACTCCTAAGAATGTCACGGGTAAAATATATCTCGAATAGAACCGACTGTGATGAAGCAAATACTTGTAAATAAATGGTACTGATGAAAATGGCACCCTCGAACTGATCTGATAAAAAAGTAAAGTTATTTTTTGCTTTGTAGTTTTTTTTTAAGACTACTAATGCATGTTAGCCAAATTCGATTGGTAAACTAGAAACTTTACTTAAGTATTTAGTATTAGAGTATTAATCTATATTTTGTGCATGTGAAATAAAATATTCCCGAGTTATTCCAATAGATTTTTCTTAATAGTCCCACTTGGGTTTTGGGTGTAAGTAGGTCCTGCCGCCTCAGTCTACCGTTTCTAGTAAAGTACAAGTAATACCATTTGAAATGCATACAAAGTGGGTGTAGTTTTCCAATATAAAAATATAAAAAAACAAATTAAGAAGGATTTTCAATTTTTAAAAGGGAAATTATTAACGGGCGAAAAATATACTGAATGAGAAAGAAAGAAAGAGAAGATAGAAAATAAAGAAACGAAAGAAAAAGAAAAGGAATAAAAGAAAGAAAGGAAAGAAAAGAAAGACAAGAAAGAAAAGAAAGAAAAGAAAGAAAAGAAAGAAAAGAAAGAAAAAAAAAAAAAGCAAAAATATTTATTTGTGACTCGCACAGGAGACACGAGTTATGAAAAACACAAACAATAATAAAAAATAAATAACCCCGTGCGAGACCAAAAAGGCTCCTATCTCAGCATGTGCAACGATATTAAAAAGAAAATAACAACTGAGTGACTATTATACTAAGTAAGTAACTATTTGTCCGGTTTTTGGAGGTTTTTGTGACCTGCGGTAAAAATATTGTTACAAAATTCTATTGTATTTGGGGTTCTATTTATCTATTTTAGCATAATTCTTTTGAAAATTGCTGAACAACCGACGAAGCGTTGTTACTGTACAGCGCAGGAGTTCGGGTGTATTCGTGTTTTCAACGAATAAGTCCAAGAGCGAGCTAAGCGAGCTCGGGAGCTTAGATAACCGCGACAGGGATAGGTCATCTCCTTCATGTTAGGTTACTTTAGATCCTTTAGACAGAAAAAGGAGCCCTTCCTCCGTCCGAAAAAGGGCTCTGTCGACAAACTTTTATTTTCCTTTACCTTTTATTTGAATTTATTTTCGCTCGTTTAAATACTATCCTTTTAAAAAGGATTTGTGGCTCTTTTAAATTTAAGCCTCGATATGAAATAGCTGTTTTCTGATGATCCAAATTCTTTCTTTCATACGCCATCACTGAGTCTACGTTTTATCTCGAAAAATACATGATCTCTGTGGAATAAAACATCGAGTAAAACCACGTTAAGCAGTGACTTATAAATAAGTTGGCTGTTTCGTTTAAATCGTTCGGTTTACCCTGATTTAAATAATGAACTCATTAAAACCTTAATCAGTTAGAGGTCAGGGTATAAACCTAATTTATGATACTGATATCATAATTTTGAAGAAAATTTACGAACAGGGCTGTTTGGTCAGATTTCGTACAAGTTATTGGTCTGGTTGACCTCGCAGGAAGTTGTTTCATATTTTTTTTAGGATTTGATATTTTATTCAAGGTATAGCCCGTTAATGATTTGCTCGACCTAGAAACACTCCACCCGCTCCAGACATTTGTTTTATATGGGTTCTTGGTTATTTTAATGAAAACATAGCAAATAAAAAAAGCGTATTTTGCTGCAACGTGGTTTTCGGGCAGGTATTCATTTACAAGAATTTGTCTCATTTAAACGCATATTTCTTACTATAAAATATGTGGATGAATGTAAAAGGTTAGAGATATCAAATAAAAGATGGGTTGATAGTGCTAGGAGTAACTTTATGAATGAAAAAGGAGTCAGAGATAGCGGCAAAGTTGACAGGACTTAATAAAAGAAAGAAAGAAAAATAATTTATGCCGCCAGAAACGGCTCACAAAAACAAATAAGAATTGATGAAGAAACCCTGTTGTACCAACCCTAACTAATATCAGACAGACAAGAAGATGATGATGACAGAAATAGACGAATCTAGTATTCGTATGGAGCAGTTGGGTAAAACAACATTAAAATATCTAATATAAAGCCTACTAAAATTCTACAGATCTTAATCAGTCTGCTGGTTCATAAACACGCTAGGTTACTTTAATAATAATTTGTATTTCATTATTGCAATTAAACTTTTAAGATTAATGAATTTACCTATCATAAAGGGGTTTTAAGTTTATCATGCTTCATTTCGTGTTTATTGTGTATGCCATTTAATAACAAAGCATCATGCCGGTACACTCTGAAGGGGTACGCAAATGTATTCAGTTCACCTTGGTACGCTCTTATTTCACTAGGTATGTTCAAGTTTCATGGAATAATTCAATAAATTCGAATAAAAAATATGTAATGATTTAGGTATTGTTAGGTTTGTAAATTCCAAAACATGATAGATATCTATCTATATATTCGGTTTGACACGTAAATTTCTTAGTTTATCTTGGACATGGCTGACAACGGTGAAGGAAACATCGTGAGGAAACCAGGACTTTATAGTCAGTATATGTAAGTTTATACTCCATTGGTGTAATTGCTGCAAGGCGTTCCAGTGCGAGGGTAAAACAAATAAATAAATGTACCTACTTACAATGAACACCGATCGACTTTAACAATTTGAGGCCGCGGATTTGAACAATGGTAAATTAGCACGAACGGTTGAAACGTTTACATGCTTCGATTACAGTAATACAAATACCTTTATAGAAATATCAATTGACTAACTAAGAGGGTTCCGTATTTTTTTTTGTTTTTCTTAAGGCTATTGAACAACCACTTGCTCTCAAAACTTTAAAGGCAAGTAGTAGTAGTGAATCTATTATCTGCACATAGACTCCCATTTAGTACGTTGTGCGTGGGATTACTGGCTAAATTAGCTAGCCCAGCTCCGGTCTAAAGCACAAAGGCTTCCTTCTCAGGCTTTGCGGGGCGACCTCACTGTTCCGAGGATTTCACCACTATACTGAATTTAAAAAGCACAATCAAAGTTGCAAAGTGGGCTGTTTGTGGCACATCGTGGAAGGTTCAGTTGACTATTCATGAAAGTGTTGGGCAGGAAAGGATTGCGGATAGGGGCTATAGATACAATCTGGTTAAATGGAGTATCCTTGATCCATCCTAAACATGGTGTCAGTGTGCGGCCCCTTTACAGGGTATATGCCTTTTCGTTCTTAAGATGCTACGAGTAAAAAACAAACGTTCTAACGGTTAGTAAAATACACAAAATTCCACTGAATTCTAAACTATTTCATGTTTGTTACGCGCTTGGTCTTTACTGGGTGATTGATTATCTAAAACAAGTTACGGTACTTTATTTTATATACGTAAATACGCACGCATTAGATTTTCCTTTGAAATGGAGTTACCGTTAACTACGTCAACTCTTTTCAAGTATTTAGTGTTAGTTATATTATTTTGTGATGCAGGTAAGATTAAAACAATGATCGACAATCATTGATGAGCAAATTATAACAAAAATAATCTTTTTTTTTTTTTTAAATAGATAGAAATTGTAGTTTATTCAACGGACATATAATAGGGGTTATCAAAACACGATTGTGGGTTTATCACACGAGTGTTTTAATACCTCATTATATGCCGTTGCATACACTATGTATCTTCAATCATACAGTTAAAATAAAACAAAATTGGGAATGAAAAATGTATGTGCGAAATTTGCAATGCTCGATGACCTCAGTAGAGCTTCCGAAACAGTGAGGTGATGTTGAATACCCATGTTACAGCCACTCCTATCAATAGTGGCATAGAGTCTGTGCGTATATTAGGAAAAATGGAAGAATAGATCTACAGTTGCAGCTTCATGAATTTATGAATTTATTGAACATTACATTCAGGCGGCGAAAAATTCAGATGTGACTACAAGTACAGTGCTGTCGCGCAAGGCTGGCTGAAGTTCCAAGAAATACCTGCTACCTGGTTCGATGCTCGACTTAGATGTTCACTTGAAGGTAAGGCTTCTAATCTTTTTTCTTTGGTAATACTATCCTAACATTACTGCCCGGTCTTAATATAAAAACAGATTTCTTCCTGGCCGGGAAAACTGTTGTTGGGTCTTTTATCTTGAATTTCTTATTAGCAACACGGAAGCTGGACTTGTTCCCGGTTAATGGCAGTTGGATGGTACCCTATTACATGGCACTTGACAACTGGCAAAATGTGGCTGTATCATAGGAATCTGTTCAACCTTACGCAGAAAATAGGCGTGATGTTCTTGTGCTTGTTATCCTTCTTTTTTCCTCAGTCCATATAATGTAACCGTTCTCTGACGATATAGAAAAAAAATAAGACATAAGTTTTCTTTTTCAGCTGGAATATTAGCCTCTCCGACCACGCCAGGGTTAAATACATACTTAGTCAAACAGCTGAACGAAGATGGAAATAAAGAAATCAAGAAGGAAATCTTCACCGGGATTCATGCTACCTTCTCTAAAGGCGACTACTACTCGGTGGATGGTAAGTTTTGGACCTTTTTTTATTATATTAGCCTGCACTACTACTGCTGGAAAAAGAACGCGCCCAAATCCTTCTAAGTACCTGAGCCACCTCAAACCAGCCCATGCAGTGTAGGCGTCTAGATCGTCTCACGACCACTTCTTAGGCCGGCCTCGACAGTGCCGTCCATCTTCAGGTAACGATCGATTTGGCTTTTGTCGATCATTATTGCCGATTGGACGTTACTTTGTCTAGAGCCCAAGACTATTGTTAATAAGAATTAATCCTCCAGACTGAATCTCAATCACGGTGACTTATCTCATTGAAGACTAGCCATCGGCGCAGGAGATATTCTTGCAAAAGTTGTGAGCGCAAACACAGGTACACTCTCTGTTGCGCGTCAGAGGATATATTTTGAGAAGTAGCGGGGTCCCGTCCCCTTTTACGTGCGTGAAGTTGATCACCGGGGTGGTTTAAGTGATTAAAAAATCGCACATTCCCTGATCTTTTGCACAAATATCCAGGCGCCTTTTGAAGGTTTTCTCCGTTAACAAGAAAAAAAATCGGAAACCCGACTGCTTCAGAAGCGAACTAAAAAGACGTAAACAAGAAAAAAATCATCCTGTGCGGTCGGAGGATACATATTCGCGAGAAGCCACGGGGAAAAGCTAGTACATAATAAATAAATTGATACTCAAGCGATAACACCACAGAAATACCAACTTGTGCAACAACGGTAATAAAACCTTGACTCATAGCTCGATACTTGTTAGTCTCATAATTCGATAGTAGCTTATCAAAGACTATTTATCCTGAAACTGCTGGTTTTAAAAGCGTATGTTTAAGGAAACTCATTAAGCAATCTTGGTTACGGTCACATTGCAGGTGAACAGTGTCACGTGGCAAGTCATGTGGTTTATTAATAGTATACCTTGCCATTATTGTATTCACAATGCAATTAAACAAAAACTGTTAACTGTTCAAACCATTGTTCTTTATGTTTTAGATTATAATATTACTGCTGTTTATTTTCCTTATATAATTAAAATAAAATATATAATAATGATGACCTTTAGTCTGTATTGATTTTTGTGTATATGCCCTTGCTGTGTTTACATCACATCATCAGCCAATAATGTTCCCACTGCTGGGACACAGGCCTCCTCTCTGTGAGAGGGAATGGGCCGTAATCCACCACGCGGGCCCAGTGCGGGTTGGTAGATGTCACATGTCTTCGAATTTATGGTTCTAGGACATGCCGGTTTCCTCACGATGTTTTCCTTCACCGTATTGAGAGCAGTGGTGATGAAATAATTTACACAAAGTAAAGCGCCTGCCTGGGCTCGAACCCACGACCTACAACTTGTAAGTCACGGCCGATACCACTGGGCACTGTGTTTACTGTCTCTTTTAAATACCAATCTGCCAATTTCTCTATATTTGCTCTCATCATGAGAAAACTGGTGGCCTAGTGGTAATGGCCCCGACTTACGTGTCCTTATTCGATGGTTCGAACCCAGGCAGGTAATATTAGTAAAATTATTTCATCACCACTGCTTTGTTAGAGGTGAAATTAAAAATCGTGTGGAAACTGGTGTGCCCTAGAACCAACAATTCGAAGACATGTGATATCCACCAACCCGCACTGATTCTTGTGGCGGATTAAAGCCCATTCCCTCTCAAAGAAGGAGGCTAACCTAGAAGTGGGAACGTTAAAAAGCTGATGATGATGTCTGATCTCCTCATGTGGCCTGATTTCTGTTTTTTTGTTGAAAGATTCTGGTTAAGATTTCTAATAGTCTTATTCTGCTGCCAATTTGTCATTTCTTACACGATCTATTTTACGTATGTGTGAAATTAATTAAAAGCATACTAATAATTTCTCCACCAGGAGTCCCTCTCTCCGAAATACCACACCAATGGGCAGCCTTAGAGCCGAACAAAATCAACAATGACGAGAACTGCCTCACATTGAACAATAAAGGACTTTTATCTGACGTCAGCTGTAACAGAACATTGCCATACTATTGCTACAAGCCTGAGAACTCCACCGAAGAAATGGGCGATTGTGGTACTGCAGAACCAGGTAAATGGTTCAAATTTCGATTAGGGTTTGGCTAGAAAACCAAGTATTTCAGTACTTACAAGGATAATTTTGCTGCAAATTGTATTGATAAAGTATCATAATATACGATTATTGATTTATAAATAACCTAATTCATCGCTTTTTCATTCCAGAGTACAAAATCGATAACCGAACCAACAGCTGTTACAAGTTCCACACGGTACCTCGAACGTTTTCACGCGCATTCTTTGCGTGTTCAGCAGAGGGCGGCCATCTTGCTATCATCAACAATGACACTGAAGCTGAAGTCATCAAGGAAATGTTTGCTATGTATCCAGCTACCAGTATGTTTGGAAACTTCCCGAAAGATGCCGCGTTTGTTGGCTTCAGTGATTGGGGTGAACATGGAGACTGGAGGACAATTCATGGTAAGTGAAAATCTTACTGCCTCGTTGGTCTAGTGTGCGCAAGTGCCTCTGCTGAGCAAGAGGCCCTGAATTGGAATCCCTGGTCGGGCAAAGTGTTATTGGGTTTTCCATCAGAATTTATAATTTTTTGCCCGGTTGATGGCAAATAGCTCGCCCCCTATTAGATGGGACTTAAAAATAAGTGACGAATGGTTAAAGAAAAACAGAAAGAAAAAGTGTTTAATTGTCACAAAACGACATACGATATAAATACATGCTTATGCTAAACCCTTAACAATAGTATTAGTAGTACTTAAATTAAGTTAGTAAAGACAAGAAATAAATAAAACAATAATAACATATATTTCCTGCATTTTGTATAAAACAGAAAAGAAATAGGGTGTGCAGTTGGAGGATACATATTCGCGGACTGGCTGACCACCTGATCCTCCGACTGCACGGCATGTTTTTTCCTTGTTTACAGCTTTTTAGTTCGCTTCTTAAGCAGTCAGGGTTTTTTTATTTATTTACTTTTTCATTTACGACTTTGTAGTAAACTTTTTTTTAATTAAGTGGTATATATTCTTGTAATCAAATCTTTAAACCTTTCATTTTGATACCCCGCTTGATGGGCTTGGAAGAAAAATAAAATTAGGACTCGCACAGTATGGCGCCCAAAAACCGCCATGTTTGTTTTTTTTTGAACTTCACTTATCTAAGAACATTTGGGTGGTAAAGACGTATCTAACGATGTCTTAATTATATAAGTCGGTCTAGTGGTTTGATAGATATGAGATAATACAGAATATTATATACATACAAACAAACAAACATACAAGATACGCGCGAAAAACATAACCCTTTTCTTGCAGTCGGGTAAAAAGATGCCAGGTAGATGCATGTCCTGATTGTGGCAAAAAGGCTTCCACTCAACATAATGCTGTGCCGTGGGGGACCCGCAGCACGGCGCTGATTTTCAGTGTTCGCCTAGGACGGGGGATGGGGGGGGGGTCTAGGTGGGTGTTCTATAGGTATCTATGTCTAACCCTTTGAGGAACGCCCGTTGTTGATAAACTAAATTGTCGTTGGAATTTTGATGGTGGCTAGAGGGGCCTATAAGTCCTAAGGTGACTTGCGCTTGCCGACTGTTATGTTGTTGTAGGTAACTAATAAACGTGGCCTCATGCCTTATAATAATCGCATAATTATTGGTTATACGTTACATACGAAGCACGATCAACAGATAAATTTATCAGCAGAATCTGTCCAATGAACCTGCTATTTATATCTTATGTAGTAAGGATGATATTTTTTTTTGTTAATTTCACTTTAACTAACGCAGTTAAGGGATTTGATCAAATCACTAACTTTCATAAGGAAGTTAAAGTCACCCCACAAAGTTGTTTGTGCAACATCTTCCATGAATTGATCAAATCTCCATTTTTAAATCCACCTGCGACATATTAAAATAAATAGATTTAGTTCATCTGTTACTATAATTCTCTATTGCGTATCAGTAATAACGTCTTATTGAGCTATAGGCTCAGATCAAATAAAAAGTCAAGATGAAACGTTGCAAACAACAAGGTGAAGCCAGTTCAAACTATGCCTTGCCGTACAAATACACAATTATACGCACTCACACTATTTGATCTGAGCAAGTAGGTAAATAAAAACCGCGTATGTCGTGTTACCCAGTTACTGGGTTGTGAAGGTCATGGAGTGACTGCCTCAGTCACTCCATGTAAAACACTGGTCACACAGGACAGCTAAATAGCTGTATCCGTTAATACAGGAAGCCGACAACATAAAGTTGGCAAGAGGCTAGGCAGATTGATAAAGAAAAAAAATCAATAAAAAGAGTCATGTGCTTATAAGTACAGAAAAAATAATTTTGTTTTCAGGTCAAACTCTTGAAGAAGCTGGGTACGCTACGTTCGCATACGGGCAACCCAACAATAGTCCAATAGGTGGAGAATACTGCGGTTCCGTATACCGAAGCGCTGAACTAAACGATGCAAACTGTGATGAGCCCCACGTCTTTATATGTGAAAAGGCTCCTGAATACCCAGCTATTTGTTCAAATGCTGATGATGTATTATATCTAAATTGATGTGTCTTTATCTTTATAAAAGTATTTTTCATTACACAACAAGTATTATCTTCTTCTACAATCGGTCCCTCATTACTGAGAATCGTGGTCATTGGAGCCCTTGTAGCGGATAATCTGCATCCATCGGTGGCTTTATGTGGTCAGACCATCGTGATGGCGACCGGCCTCGAGCTCTCAACCGTCATTATTGCCAACAGTGACGAGCTTTTCAAGGATGCAAGGGCAGGTCAAGCAATAGGTCAAGATACGTTATACACAAACTGAAGATTATCGGGTCTTGATGGCCTGTCTAAGCCTACTGAATCATTATCATCCCCGTCATTAACCAAAACACTTCTAAGCCTAAGTAGAAATAGTCTCAGAATAATTATAGGTACAATTACTGGTCATAGCCCTCTTAACAAACATATTTCTAACATAGGCGCCACAGACAGCTCGCTTTGCAGGGGCTGTTTTAACGCCGAGGATTGGACCTCAGGGGCCGTGGTTTCCCAACGTGAAGAAATCCTCGGAACGGTGAGGTCGCTCCGCGAAGCCTGTGAAGCCCCCAGGAATAATGAATTTTCTAATAGAGATTTTTTTGGTTTAATTGTATCCTAGACATTTTTGCTTTGGTTTGCCAATAGCTGTTGCAAAAAACATTTGTATTTAACAATGGGTCCTACCATGGTTGGATGTTGTTAATGATGTTTAATGTTTTTCAGTTATCATTATTATTCCGTGATAAGCCGTGTTGCGCCATCATGGCGCACTGTGTACATGTACACGTGCATGTACCCGATGCGTCAGGTAAGTGCAACAGGTACATGCATTGATTGTTTTGTTTTGTTACTAACATAGCTGATAAGTGATAGACATAGAGCAGTGGTGGCCCAGTGGTATTGGCTGCGACTTACAAGTTGTAGGTCGTGGGTTCGAACCCAGGCACTAGGCAGGCGCTTTACTTTGTGTAAATTATTTCATCACCACTGCTCTCAAAAACGGTGAAGGAAAACATCGTGAGTAAACCGGCATGACCTAGAACCAAAATTCGAAGACATGTGACATCCACCAATCCGCACTGGGCCCACGTGGTGGATTACGGCCCATTCCCTCTCACAGAGAGGAGGCCTGTGTCCCAGCAGTGGGAACATTAATAGGCTGATGATGTGATAGCTGATAAGTAGGATGTACTAACAACATAAATAAGTTTGTGACTATCATAGTTTGTAAGTATTGTGTATACTAACAATATAAATAAAATGTCTTGTCTAAGTGTCTTACTAACATTGTTTTTAAGTAATATGTAATAGTAACAAAACTATGGAACTTAGAGTAAAATATTTTTCTTATTTTTTTTTATTTATGAATGATCATTATTTCAGCCAAGAGAAGTCAATTCCTAGAAGTAAGTTAACCGTCACCACATCAACCGGACCTGTGCTTCTCGCATCCAGCGAATTACCTTGAATTTCATCCGTTAATGCTTCATTTTCTGGGAGGCCATCTTTATCACTAGTGAATTCTATTTGGGAACGTTTATATTGTATATTTTTTTAAATATTATTGATAGTAGCGTTTGACCACTATCTCACCTGATTGTAAGCGATGATGTGGTCAACAGTGGAGCACGCTTGCCTGTGGAAGTTACCTATTCACTCTTATATTAGAAACCCCCGGGTTGTAACTATCAGGAATCACAGACTTCAATCAATTTCAAACAGGCAAGCAAAACAATAATTTAACCCTTTGATTCGCCTAACTACAATCGTAAACTATAAAAACATTGTTTTCAAAAAACAATAAGAAGTACTGATTGTAAAAAAGGCATGAAGGCAATTTTATCGGTGGTTATATCATTATATTGTACGCCATTTACAGCCTATTGTGCAGTAAAGAATATCGTCAATGTCGTAAAAATTGAAGTTGATAAAAACATAAAATGCGCCTTTATTTCATGCCTATTAAGTAATAACAACTGGTTAGATAAAAGACAAATAAATCAGTATGTATTTTCTTTTCAGTGTTAAATTCATAATACATATTATTAGTACCTATTGTTTGTTCCCAGTAACTAACTTGTTAAGGTCACACACGCATTCGCTCCAGGTTAGAACCTGTTCCTTAAGGTGTTCGTTTGGGTTGGTTTCTATGCCAACCCAAACGTACACTTATGTACCTAGTTGAAACAAGCTCTATAAATCTTAATAAATTGTATCAGATGACATAAAATATGATAGCATTATCTTGTGTGTTTATTTCATCCATCCAACCATCTTCAAAAAATTCTAAATGACCACGTGTGTTTTTGAAGCAGTGGTGGCCCAGTGGTAACTGCCCCGACTTACAATGAAGGCAATGAAGAATAGGAAAGAGAAGATAATACTAAATGGTTTATCCCAAAAAATATTCACGGATTCTGCGAGATAGGTTTGAAGCCGTCGGAAAAATTTAGTGTACTATTGTAAAATTATTATAAGCAAACAAACGTGTATTACGTAGTTTTTTTATTAACTTGTTTAACTACATTCTTCGAAATAAGTGTTTATTGAATTTTTGCTTCATTTGTTATCTTGAATGCAACTCAATTATTGGTGTCAGCGGTTCTCAAATTATATTAATAATATAATAAACGTTGACATAACAAGTAAAAAAAAATGCACCAGGAACCTTTGCGCAGGAAAACCCACCAAAGCTTCATCATAATCGCTCCAGCCATTTTGGAGCCTATAGGGAAAATACGAATACACATCAATTTTTATATTTATATTATACATGTAGATTGCTGCCTTTAGGATTCATGCCGAGAATTAAATAGTACTGTTGGCTAAGTATAGTTCAGTTTCTCTCTTGCACTAAAATCATTTGAATCCAACTAACCCACATTGGGCCCGCGTGGTGGATTACGGCTCATTTCCTCTCATAGTGAGGAGGCCTGTGTCCCAGGAGTGAGGACATTGATAGGCTGATGATGATGACTTAACTCATGAGAAAAAAAACGTTATAATGGAGCACCAGCGGCCCTAGACACAGTGTAGGTCGATCGTCGAAATAGTAAAATGTGAGTGATTGATAACGTAACAAATAAATAAGAAAACTTTTCTTTCTTTTGACATGTCAATAGCGCGTGGTAAAGCTATTCGTCACTTGAACTTCTGCTAGTTTTTAGGACACGGTTTCAGTCCCCTTGTATTAGGGTTCCGTACCCGAAGGGTGCAAACGGAACCCTATTGCTGTCACTCACGTGTCCGTCTGTCTGTCCGTCTGTCCGTCATCTGTCACACGCGTTCTCCAGCCAAACGGTGAGAGCTACAGTCTTCAAATTTTCACAGTATATGCATCTTGTTGACCCAAAGCCATACAAATTATAAAAAAAATATATGTTTTAAGGGGGTCCCATACATCTAAAGGAGGGTGTGAAAAAAAAATTG
Organism: Orthosia incerta; assembly: GCA_948252205.1. Classification (NCBI taxonomy): domain Eukaryota; kingdom Metazoa; phylum Arthropoda; class Insecta; order Lepidoptera; family Noctuidae; genus Orthosia; species Orthosia incerta. Next base: position 23,171,013 of record OX411762.1, on the reverse strand, counting down.
TTCTATCCCATCGAGTCAAATATAGTTGTTTGGAACTCGTTGAGTATAGAAGTACTGTATTTTTTGTTTTAAAAAATATTGGAAAAAAAAGGAATGAGAAGACACCAAAGAGAGCTTTTTAAAAAAAAACGATAAGTCAATGGGAAGTTAAAAGAATTTTTCTTCCAACTATGCTTTAATTTCATCACAATCACACTAAAAACTCAGTACAAAGCGAGTCTTTAATGCTCTAGAGCAATAAAAATGTATGAAATTTCATTATTGCACAGTTTTTTTTTTAATCGCACCATAAGGTGCCAATCTCAGTGGATTAGCTCTATTCAGCCAGCCGATATCAATACTTTTTTTTACGTACGTATTATTCGTTTCTATCCTCCTTGTTCCAAATCTAAAAAATGATTTCTGCTAACTCTGATTTAAAAATGAAAGAAATTTAAAAAGCGATTTTCGACATCGCCGCGCCCATCTACTTCCCGTGATAACGACTTCATTGTAACAAATCAGCCAGGCCCATCTACCTCGTCTGATAATATTATTCAGTCCCAAGTTAAACAAACAAATATAAATTTGTCCAATAAAACTCTTAACCTTACGTTTAATAATTGCTCAAGTATAACTTTTAATTTCAATAATTAAACTTCTATTTTAACTGTTTGATATGAGTTTCTTTTATCTACTATTCCTATAGGTAATAGTTGAAAGAAAAGCAGATTATGCACCTCGCTATAAGTAATTTATATAGCCCTCGTGCCTGTTAGATTAGAGCCCTCACTAACGCTCGGGCTCTAAATCAGGCACTCGGTGCAATAATAAATTACTTTGTGCTCGATGCAATAATCTACTATTTTAACTTCCCATTGACTTATGAACTAGAAATTCGGTGGTAATGTTTATTATTACGTATAGCTCTCAATGAGATTTGCAGGATTATTACAGGGTGATTAAAACTAACCCCATTTGCTGCACTATATCCGCTTGCAAGAATGGCCCCTCCGGATGTCCGAAGAGAAGTGACATGTTATTCAGAGAAGCACAAGAGACAAACAACATCCTTTTTATAACGTGGAGAAGCCAAGTGGCAGATTAAATAGTCGAAATAGCTTCCTGTCGTTCAATAAATCAATTAACGACAGAAAAATCTATGGCTCCTCAGTCACGCCAGCTGACTATATCGAGCCTGCAGAAAAGCTCCCTGCGGGCCACCAAATGCCTTGGCCCACCTAGAAATCTTTAAACTGACTACGAAGCCAGGTGGTTGGCTGCAGGCACAACCTAGGTAGATGGGGGTACACCAGTGATCCACGGTGCGATTGCGGAGCCACGTCCCAAACAATGCCTCACCTTTTGTCGTGCTCTCTGTACAATAACACCTGCACCTTAAAAGACCTTTGTGCGGTAAATGACAACGCTGTTGGCGTGGCTGAATTCTGGTCAAAATATATTTAATTTTGGAATAATTGATACGACGAAGAAGATTACGTATATTTTACTAACAAATACCAATATATTGATAAATCTGATTTTTTCAAGAAATTCCTTAATTTTTAGGGTGCCGTAAGCAAAGGGTAAAAACGGGACCCTATTACTAAGAATCCACGATCCGTCTGTCCGTCTTTCTGTCTGTCCGTCTGTCACCAGGCTGTATCTCATGAACCATGATAGATAGACAGTTGAAATTTCACTTATGATGTATTTCTGTTGCAAAATAAAATCAATATTTAAGTGGGGCTTCCATACGACAAACGTGATTCTTTTGGCGTTTTTTTGCGATAGTGGTACGGAACACTTCGTGCGCGAATCCGACTCGCACTTGACCAGTTTTTCGTATTACAACCAACATAATTTTGCGGTTTGGTACGAAACCCTAAATATGCAATTGGCCGGTATTTAACATTGTCTTCCTTGCTTTGTATATAAGTTACCATCCTCACCTAGTTGCTGTTCCAAAAATTCGCGCCAAGCGCTTCCAAACATCCTTCATAATGCGCACAGCAAAAGAATCCGAACCGATTTGTTTCCGAACGCATACAACCCGAATCTCTTCAAAGTTAGAGTGAACAGGCTTCTTCTGGGTAAGCTCACTCCATCGTCGACTTTGTCTCTGTCACCTCTGACCTAGACTAGTTTCAAGAGCAAAACCATCACGAATAAAAAAAAAAAATATAATTGTAATATCGAATACCATGAGGATGTTTTTAACTCGGTCTAAGGTAAGCTCCTTCCTTAATTGGAGCTAGAGCTCATTAGTAACATTAATACAAAGCGATAAGATTAAAAGTTGCATTATTACAATAATGTACCTAGTATTTACTTCGGGGGGTACCTAATAACGATACAGGAAAAAATAATCATAACATACATAGTATTATGTATAAGCTTGTGCCCGTGGCTTCGCCCTCGTAAAAAATATTTTTATGATCCCAGAGAATAACTGCTATGTCCCTTCTAGGGTCTCAAACTATCTCCTTACCAAATTTAATCTTAATTGCTTCAGCGGCTTAACCCCTTGACACAATGGATTTTTAATTGTTTCGGTAATTAAGGAAAACGTGAACAGCTTACAGACAGACAGACAGAGTTATTTTCACATTTATAATATTACTAGCTTCTGCCAGCGGCTTCGCCCGCGTGGATGTAAATTATTCCGAGGGAACATATTCCCGGGATAAAAAGTATCCTATCTGCTATTTCAGGTATCTCTGTGCCAAATTTCATCCAGATCCGTCCAGCCGTTTGAGCGTGAAGAAGTAACAAACATACACACTCACAGCCTTTATAATATAAGTGTGATTATCGTAAAGATTACTTTCTTAACTTTAAAACTTTCGCGTTTCATAATTGAAAAACAATATATGACGGGAATTTACCGCGATTGTTTCGATAACTTTGTCTGTAAAATTTTTCTACAGATAGTTCCATTTAATATTACTTAGGTGACGCGTCCGTTGAAATGAAACATACAGCTATTTTAGCTATTCTATAAACCCATTCAATCGTGATGGAGTGACAATTAACGTCAAACTCACTGCTCTTAAGTTTCACTGTGACAATTTTACAGAATAGACCGATAAGTTTTGTCCATATTTTTCATATGCTGGAGGAGCCATGGGCTGAAATAAACGTACAGTTGGTCCTAAACAGCAACAAATAGCAACGCGGCAGGTGCAAAAGCAAATGGATTTTTATAGATCATAGATAGGCTCGCACTTGGCCACTATATCACGATGCTTCTTGGCAAGACTGGTGACAGATATATTATTACAAAATATTCATTAGATTTTATTGTCCGTTTTTAGATTTTGTCTATTTAGTAATAAAATTCTAAAAGACACATAAAAAGTGCCACAAATACAGTTTTTTTGCAATATATTTATGTTTAATTTCTCTCAATCTCAATCATTATCAATGAAACCCGAGAAAGATACATCTAAATTGACTCAACACTATACTTTTTTGAAAACTTTCTGCTCATTTCTCACAAGTTGCAATTTTTGAGTTAAGTCACTTTCATTCTGAGGTTGCGAAATGGTGGCTGGATCAACGGCATAACGTGAATTCTGGGGCACGAAGGAGTCTCGCTAATGATGCGTTGCTTAACCTAGAATATTAACCGGTGTTGGCTGTTTTTATCTAGCCACGATCAGTATAGCATTTTTTTAAGGCGTATATATTCCCAAATGTTAATAGGATCCTGCATGGAGTATTGTTGCCACCTTTGGGATGGCCCAGCTAAGTATCAGCTTGCCGCACTTGACTCGGTGGAACGCAGAGCCCAGAGGCTCATCGGTGACGTTGAACTGGTGGATGCCAAGCTTCATAGCTTGGCTCATCGCCGCAAGGTTTCCTACTTGTCTGTCTTCTACAGACTGTACTTCGGTGAGTGTGCTCTAGAACTTCACGACCTTATCCCACCAGCCCCCTTCTACCATCGGACATCTAGACGCACTGCAAGTTACCATCCTTACCTTCTGCCATTCCACCAATTCGCACCAAGCGCTTCCAAACATCATTCATAATGCGCACAGCGAATGAATGGAACTCAATACCTGCGTCTCCGTTTCCGAACGCATTCAACCCGAATCTCTTCAAAGTTAGAGTGAACAGGCTTCTTCTGGGTAAGCTTATTCCATCGTCGACTCTGTCTCTTTCACCTCTGACCTAGACTAGGATCAAGAGCAAACCCATAAGATAAAAAATAAAAAAAATACAGTGCCAGCCTTGCGCCGGTTTGGTTTGAGCCAGAATATTAATATTAAACCTCCTTTTGGACAGTTTTGTTTGCAAAATATTCATTGATTTACGTATGCTATTTCAGTTATGAAGAAATTCTAGCCATCATTTTTTTTGTGTATAAATATTTATAAACATCAAGATTGCGCTTGCTCAATCTCTTCTTCTACCCATCCTTGATTATGCTGATGCCAGCTATCTTGACCTCACTGAACTACAACTTGATAAACTTGAGCGTCTTCAAAATCTTTGTATAAGGTTCATATTTGGTTTGCGCAATATGACCATGTTTCAGAATTCCGCGAGAAACTCAAGTGGTTGCCAATTCGCCTTCGCCGGAATGCTCATATACTTTCCCTCCTGTATAATATACTATTTATCCCATCTACCACTCTTAACCTCAAAAATCGATTTTAGTTTTTATGTGACTCGCACACTAAAGTTCTTAGGTCATCGGATAACATGAAACTTAAAATGCCAATGCATTCCACTATCTTCCTGGAAAAATCTTTTACTGTCCAGGCCGCTCGTCTATGGAATGCATTGCCTGTAACAATAAAACGCGCGCAATCGTTGCCGATCTTCAAAAGACTGCTGAAGGAACACTACCTGTCACAGTGATCTTCTTCTTGTTGCAGCTGTATTGTTTTCTTGAATGTATATTTATATGTATGTATGTATTTATGTATCTATTTTAGTATTTTATATTTAGTGCTTTTTATGTTTGTGACTTATTTTTTTATTCAAACTTGCACCAAGTGCAACCCCATGTCGTGTCCAGGCTATCTCTATCCATTCTGGGTTGCCTGGAAGAGATCGCAGAACGCGATAAGGCCGCCTGTTGTATGTTTGTTTTAATTTTAAGGTTTCCGTATGTAATATTGTTTTTGTCTTGGTGTACAATAAAGTGTATATAAATAAATATAAATAAAATTAATAAACATCCGAGTCACAAAAGTAGCGAAATAATATCGTGTTGTAATTTTTTTTTTAAAGTATACATATTAGTTACTCGAAAAAACCATATTTCACAAATAATGTACATGAATCAATAATAAATATTATTTAATTCTAACTTTTTTACTTAGCCGTTACTAAGGAGTATGCTTTAGAAAGTAACCGTTTTACAACACTAAATATTGGAAACGTATTTTTTGCCTATCAAATCAATAAAAAATCACCAAGATAAAGCGCATCATGGTTGCGGAGTGGGGACTAGTAATGGAACTAAGTAAAAAGTGTACCAAGGCATGACGTCATGCGATATTTTAACCGACTGTATCTGCATACTTTTTTGTTAATGTGAAAAAAGAAAATTTTGAGACCAATATTTTTTGGAAATAAATAAAAATTTCATTCATCATCTCCATTTAGGCTATTTTTTTCTTCATTGTGTGTTGCTATTCATGTGCCAAATTAACATTTTTTCCTTCTGTCACTATTATTACTACGAATTGTGAAATATCGTTAGTTCTTTACAAAACTTTCAAACTACATTTGGAAACCACTGACTGCAGTTTAATATCTTTGCCGCTGATATAAAAGAATTTTTAAACGATTATGCTAGCACATTTTCTTCTGATCATTTCAAACTTCATACGATGAAGTATTTCTATAAATATTTTGTGGTACTGCTCAGCTTGAATTATATAGGTAAGTAGTATATTTTATTTTTGAGGGAACTTAAGGCACAATGACGCGGACAGTTTAGGTTCAAAAGGATGGGATCTCCTTCGTGTTAAGAGCCCCTACAAGTTTCAAGAGCTAAAAACAGAAAAAAGCTACTTTTTCAGGGCAAATTTTTCAATAACTACAAGATATATGATAAATCTTTTAAAACAACTTTTTGCGTCACAAAGTTATCTAGGCAATAGACATTACACATTTTTGATAACTGCTCAATTAAAATTAGAAAAAAAATCCTAACACACGTTTTTACGTAATCCCGAAATACCAGGTTTTTTCAATTGCTTTTTCAGCTTACTGATGGCGAATAACAATCTGCAAAAAATGGTGTAGACTGAGCATATAGTATACTAGGGAGCCACCAATTTACTTTTTTAAAGTTTATTGTATTTGTACTTAAAAAAAAAAATTGTCCTCGCGGAAAAAAGGCAATTTTATCATGTGCGAAAGCGTCGGCTACGTGTAAGAATATGATGAATATAAAAATAACTGATAAATAATTTGAAATTTGAGGTGTTTATCAATCGAATCCAATTTTTATATATTATTTTTGAGTACTTATTTTATTTTAATAAATTGTCTGAATATTGCCTTACGTTTGCTCATGGGCTTGTAGACGACGGACTTGCGCCGTTTTTTTTTTTGTCATTATATTTTTTATCATATCACATCATCACATCACATCATCAGCCTATTAATGTTCCCACTGCTGGCACACAGGCCTCCTCTCTGTGAGAGGGAATGGGCCGTTATCCACCATGCGGGCCCAGTGCGGGTTGGTGGATGTCACATGTTTTCGAATTATTGGTTCTAGGACATGCCGGTTTCCTCACGATGTTTTCCTTCACCGTTTTGAGAGCAGTGGTGATGAAATAATTTACACAAAGTAAAGCGCCTGCCTGGGCTCGAACCCACGACCTACAACTTGTAAGTCGCGGCCGATACCACTGGGCCACCACTGCTCTCATATATCTCATATTTCTTTTATCATATATCTTGTAGTTATTGAGAAATTTTCGCTGAAAAAGTAGCTGTTTTCTGTTTTTGGCTCGTGAAACTTGTAGGGACTCTTAAGTGCATTTTTAAATTCTATATAGCCTCATCAAGATAAAAAAAATGTCACACGTTTTTATTTTGTTAGTTCTAATAACCTTTTTTCTTTTCGTATTTACTGTGGGAGTCATAAATAATGTAATTTTCTTCTTTTCCTTAAGTAACTTTGTAATCACATATATTGGATGACTATTTATATAGAATTACAAAGTTACTTATGCAGATTGTTTTTTAGGAAATTGCGAGATGTTTTAGTGTTTCCTTGCTTTATAGGCTACCACTAATAAAATTGCTTTCAAATTTGATCGTTCTGAGTCTACTAGAAGTACCTTAGTATTGATGATCGGTGAGTCAGTGAGTGACTAAGTTAAGGTACTTTGACTTTGAGTTGGAATTCAATGTAATTCGGAATTATGCCTAGTTATATTTTGTTCTCTTAGTCACTGAAAATTTAGGCATCTAGCTTAATCCACAACGAAGTTACAGGGGAGTTGAAAATGTCCTGAATGGCTTCGCGAAAAGGAGGTACGGCTGTGCCTTTGTTTGCTCGACTTACGACAGGCGGGTGACCATAAAGCTCTTAGAGCGATATCAATTTGAGATCGAGTAAGTGACAGATGTATACAAGTCAAATACATCTGTCCCTTATTCGATATCAAATTGATACCGCTCTAAGAGCTTATGGTCACCCCCCTGGTACGATATAAGCGGATCTGTAAAACGGACCTCTGTGTGAACGAGCACTTAGATTGTTGCCGCATTTCATTTGTTACTTTTTACAAGCTTTAATTAACTTGCAATTTATGTATGTAGTATGTATGTGTGTTCGGGTCATATCTTGCAACTGAATTTTAAAGTAGTTATCCTCTACCGATTAAGATGACATTTTGCGTACTTGTTTAGTTTGAATGGCAATGCATGGTTAGATAAGTGACGTCATTATAAATTCAATATGGCGGACGGCCCAAGATAGCGGACTAGTTATTTTTTACGCACTGTCATGATATAGGTATCAAATGAAAAGGTTTGCTGAGAAAAATACGGAAAAAACTTATCAAAAAAAAAATAGGATGAATAATTTTTTCTTTTAGTTTCACCTGTCCCGGTATCTGTAATCAAATCTTACTAGTTAAATTTGACCCAATTTTCAGTAGATCTGATTGAGCAGAAATTTTTTATACACATTTATTTCTCGTGATAATGCAACTTTTTAATAAAAAAAGTTGTTTAATTTTTTTAATATCTTGTTTTCACTCTCATTTTTAGAGGGGGGATCATTCAGATGTGACTATAAATATAGCATTGCGGCCAAAGCGTGGTTTAAACACTACGTTATTCCAGCGAAGTGGGTCGATGCTAGACTGCGATGTGAACTCGAAGGTAAGCTCCTATTCCTCATATTTCTTTTTTCCTAAAACAATATCAAAATCATTTAATTGTGTCTTTCTTTACCTATGAAATTGGCATTTTATGAAACGGGTCATTTTGAACTGTGAGTGAGAGCTTCGGTCAGGCTTTGTATTATAAGTTTAAATAAACTTTATATATATTGCAATGCAAGTATAGTTGGGAAAAGGCTAGACAGGTTATGAATCATCAAGCATCAGCAAGTACAGCTAAAAATAAAAATAAACGAGAGGTGTTGTGAGACACCCGGTAGGGACGAAGTTCCTTTCGCCATATATCTGTTATATATCATTAAATAACAAGTGTAATGAAGGAAAGGTAAAAACATCTTTGAATATATATATAACCGCACTACACTAATGCCACCTGTAACGTACTATATCAAATGTGTCGATTTTTTTTTCGAGCAGCTCCCATCGGCCAAACAAGCGACAAGGAACTTAGTTCTAATAAATAAAATACCTGATACTATATTTGATTCTAATTATTGCAAACCTACAAATAACTTAATAACTTTTTTGCCATCAGGTGCTACTCTTGCTTCTCCAATCACAACAGAAATAAAAGAAGAAATGGAACAAATTATGAAGAACTTTACAGAAAATGAAACCGAAATCTTTACTGGGATTCATGCGAGTGTCTCTCAAGGCGATTATTTTACAGTTGAAGGTTGGTCACTCAACGTATTGAGCACTTCACAATATAGCTGCACGATATGCTGTCCATCTACTTTAGCATCTGATGCTCCACATTTTATCCTGCCGTCTGTGCCCCAAAACTTGCAGCCAAAGTGACCTGCGCTTGCAACCGGCGATGCCGTGGAAGTGGCTATGTTTTGGGCTTATAAAGTCCACCAGCGTAAACAAGAATAGTATGAGATCTCACTGTCATTTGTTATGAAACTTTATTTTTATGAATGATTCTTGGTAGCTGTACTGCAGGGTTACCTGACCGCACCTGACTGCTAACAGATTTTAGTTTTTTTTACTTTGCTTACACTAGGAATTTTTCCTGTATCGTAGGTGCGTATGAAACATCATCTAGCTCTTAGTTAGCCGCCATTCATGTGGCACCAGGTTTAGCAGGTAAACGGGCAACCAACAGGTTGCGGCTATCTGAGAGCTGGCAACCTTTTTTTTCCAATTTTCTACACCACTTTCTTTCAAATGTCGTTGGATTCACTTGAAAACTTATAAATTTGGGGTTACCTAACAAACATATATTTCAATATTCGATTAAGGTAATTGTGGATAGATGTTTCCAGGAAATCTATTCTACTATTATGTAACATTCATGAAAATTCAGTTTAATCAAAAACGCTGATTCCTGCAGCTTTTTCAACCATGATTGTAATCACGAACAGTAGTACAACTGCAAAGTTTGAAAAAAGTCTCGACGCGACGTTCTTTAAAAAATAATAGTTTAAAAAAATAAAAAAACACGCTTTAACGGAAACCAAACCAAAAAGTAAAAAAAAAAATTTCATTAAATTTTAATTAAGAATAGTGTAATGTAAAAAAGCTTGGGGTGCTTTTAAAACAATTTCAAAATGAATACTAATACTAAAATTTGTCAATAAAATACTATAACAATTAACATCAAGCACGCCACGCTTTTTTACATTTACATTACACTATTCCTAATGAAAATATAATGAAAATTAATTTTTACTTTTTAGTTTGGTTTCCGTTAAAGCGTGTTTATTTTGTTTTTTTTTACTATTTTTTTTTAGAGACAATTTATTAATTTAACTACCTCACTGTGATGGGAGTTGGTAATTAGCATGTCTACTGTGTCCGGAACATTTATTTAATATGTGTACTTGGCGCAAGACAATACCGTGTAAAAAAAAACAATAAAAAAACATTATTTAAATTATTGCATTGTCATCGATCATTGACAAGTGTGCGAAGTTTCAAATTATGCCGACGTTTTGAAGGGGGTGAAAATCACGTTCAAAGATTCCGTTACATTAATACATAGATACATATACCAAGCTAATAAAAGCGAGTTAAAAACGACGGCACGGTTGGAGCAATGGCTGGGTAATAGGCTGTTGCTCCGTGTTGCCGGTTTGATTCGGGTTTGGTTCGGGCTGTTTGTATATCTTAGTTTAAATGTTTGTAAACGCAATCACGATACCGGAGATATTCCTAGTATGGAGAAAAGTTACAAAAAAAAAACGAAATTAATGTGCTTTGACTGTAAGTATTGGTGGAGCAGTAGTCGGCTGTTGCAAAATGAAGGAATTCTGAAAAACTACTCATGCGAATATTTTGATTTTAGAAATTAAAGTTGTATGGTTTGTGAGGGAATCAGAGCAAGCTCCAGTGTGAGTGACATGTCGATAGTGCTTGGCAATCCCATAATTATGACATTACATAAATTGCTAACACAACGCTTTCCTTGATAGAAACACTAGTCCAGAGCCACAGGGGCTTTATGAAATACGTGGATTACTTGTCTACCACTAACCACTGCAGGCCGCAGACTAATGCAGATTCACAAATTACAGGAGTGCCGCTCCCGCAGATTGGGCTAGCTTGGGCTGAGAAGGAACCAGATAATAAAAACAACAATGAAAATTGTATCACTATTAATGGAGGGGCTGAAATGGCAGACATTTCATGTGAAGAAACTCGGCCTTACATCTGTTACCGTCCTGAAGATGTTGAAAAGGAAATCAATGAGTGCGGAACTTTTGATCCAGGTAAATCTAAACTAGCTGGAAGATTGATTATATCATTATCGCAAAGAGAAAACTTTATATCTCTTTTATAAGTATGTTCTCCGCACGCAAGAGTAATAATAATAATAATTGATTTGATATCGTATGCAAAAAGTGTAGAGAACAATGTTTTTTAATTTTTAATGGATATCGACTTAGCTAGGATACAAATTAATGAGCTTGTCTTTATTATTTCTTGATGGTTCTCTGATGGGTTGGTGGCTCTCCTTATGAAATATATTTACTTGGTTCACAATTAAATACTTGTATATAAATAAATAAATAATAAGTTGGTTTTCGGAAACTGAACTAATGAATCCGTTGCCAAGTTTTAAGTTCATTCCCACCGATTTTTATGACACTTAATTAATGTCATTCATAAGAGATTCAATCAGTATGTTATTATTATTGTTAAAAAGTTATATGATGCCTGTAGCCAGGCCAAATTAAAAGCCTAGAAAACAAAAAAAAGGAATACAATAGAAACACCAAACATAATACAATGAAAAGCTTGTACCTACTTAGAAGTATAGTATATTATCTCAGAAACCTACCAAAATGAGTCTTGTATCTCGGCATATCGATTTAGCACGAAATACAGATGCTAAGAAAGGAGTTTATTTTTATAAAAAATGTTTCGGGTTTCATTACCGGGGAGGTACTCGTATTTAAGAAAAAGATTTAAATTTTCTGCTGAGAACAGAAATTATCACACACACGGCCTTTCTCTTACAAATATCAGCAAAAAACAACACAATAACAGAAATAACAGTAATAAATTTAAAATAATAATCTTTTTTCAGAATACCGATTGGATCCAAGAACGAAAAGTTGCTACAAGTTCCACACAGTACCACGAAATTTCACCCGAGCCTTCCTCGCATGTTCAGCTGAAGGCGGCCATCTTGCTATTATAAACAATGATACCGAAGCCAAAGCACTCAAAGAACTCTTCGCCAAATATCCAGCAGGAAAAATGGTGGGAAATTTCTGGAAAGATGTTGCTTTTATCGGTTTTCACGATTGGGGCGAAAAAATGGAATGGAGGACGATTCATGGTAATTAACATTGGCTTGCAGTTTTTCAATCGTTGGTAAAATTATATACGAACAGCTAAGGAGTGTTTTCCCTGTCGGAGTCTATTTCCCGATAGCTGCAACCCAGCTCTTTAAGTCAAGAGTGCATAGGTTACTAGGCAAGCGTGCTTCAACGTCGACCACATCATCGCTTACCATCAAGTGAGAGAGTGATCAAGCGCGAGCCTATCTATAATAAAAAAAGGTTTTGTTTTATCACCAGTGCTCTAAAAACGGTGATGGAAAACATCGTGAGGAAATCAAAATGTCCTGAGGCTCGAGAAAAGTGTTTTTTTTTTTTTTTTTTTTCTTTATATCGGCTTGCGCTTGACCACCATCTCACCTGATGGTAAGCGATGATGTGGTCGATGATGGAGCACGCTTGCCTAGAAGTAACCTATTCACTCTTGACTTAAAGACCCCTAGGTTGTAGCTATCGGGAAACACAGACTCCGACAGGGAATTCCACTCCTTAGCTGTACGCATAATAAAAGTATTCTCAAAACGTTTAGTGCGTATGGGTGGGATGTCCACCATGTACCGATGGCGCATCGCCGTACGTCTGGTAGTCCGATGATGAAACGGGCTGGGTGGAATTAGATTATGCAATTCCATCGCATATTCCCCGAAATGTGATCGATAAAAAACCGACAAGCTCGCAACTCGGCGACGATGTTCAAGGCTCTGGAGCTTTGAATTAACCAATGCCTCATCGTCAATGAGCCTCTTGGCCCGCTTTTCGATCGACTCTAGTGCATCAAGTTGGTATTTGGCAGAGCCGTCCCAGAGATGAGAACAATACTCCATGCATGATCGAACTTGCGCTTGATACAAGCCAAGCAGCTGTTCTGGCGTGAAGTACCTTCTCACCTTTGCAAGGATCCCCAGCTTTTTGGCAGCTAGCTGAGCCATTGCCTCAATGTATGGGCCAAAATTGAGAGTCGATGTCAACGAAACGCCAAGCAGCTCAAGATGGTCAGTTATTGGCACGGTCACACTTCGGAAAGTTGGAGCCGGGTGAAATTGACTCTTCTTAGCGGAAAAAAGACACGCCTGGGTTTTAGCAGCATTAAACCTGACCAGATTGGCATCGCCCCATTCGAAGACTGCCTGCAAGGACAGGTTCAAGCGCTCCACCATGGCCTCCCGGAGAGACTGGACCTGAGGCCCGGTAGTACGAGCGTTCAAAATCAAAATCAAAATCAAATATTTTTATTTTACATAGGCCTACATGGGCACTTATAAAACGTCGACAAAAGGTGCACGGTTCGGGTTAGTCGTTTCCTATGGAGAAGAACCGGCAAGAAACTCCATGGTTACTCTTTTAAACGTTTGGACAAGTATCTCTCAGCAACAGTGCTGTCGTCTGCATACCCAAAGGTGGTTTTAGCAGATCGTTAATGTGCAGCAAGAATAAAGTTGCTGAGAGTACTGACCCCTGAGGGACACCGGCATTAATATCCAAGTGGTCCGACGAGCAGCCATCGATAACCACTCGAATGGACCGATCTCTCAGGAAGTCTGCAATCCAATCACACAGACCACAGGGCAAACCGAATGAACGAAGCTTACCAATAAGGCTTTCGTGCCAGACCCTATCAAAAGCCTTCGAGATGTCGAGGGAGACGGCAAGCGCTTCCCCATGCCTCTCGATGGCCTCACTCCAGATGTGAATGGCATACGCTAGAAGATCCCCAGTAGACCGATTTCGGCGGAAGCCGTATTGGCGGTCACTTAGGATATCGTTAGTTTCTAGGTATGCCAGGAGCTTAATATTGAGTACGCGTTCCATACTCTTACAGAGTATGGAGGTTACAGATATGGGTCTGTAGTTGGCCGGGTCAGCTCGGCTGCCCTTCTTGGGCACGGGCTGTACGTTAGCCTGCTTCCAAGCATTCGGCACTTTTCCAGCCTTATACGAAAGGCGGAATAGGCGTGTCAAGATCGGAGACAGTTCAGGCGCACAGGTTCTAAGAACAATTGCTGGTATTCCATCAGGGCCGCTAGCCTTGTTCACGTCGAGGTTGCGCAGCACCCTACGGACGTCCTTTTGATGGATACGAATGTCCGACATACTCGTCTCGCATCCATCAGGAGAAGGAGGGGGCCGCGCGTCACCAGGATTCAGACGTGAAGATTCCGCAAAAAGAGAGGCAAATAAATTTGCCTTATCCTCAGCGGAGTGGGCCAGTGACCCGTCGGGTTTTAGCAGTGGTGGTAGTGAGGGACGGCAGAAGTTCGACTCGACCGACTTAGCCAGAGACCAAAACGCTTTACTACCTGCTGGGTAAGAAGCAAGTTTGGTCCCTATTCGGCCAATGTGGTCGAACCGAGCCCTTCGCAACACTAACTTGCAGGATTTGGCAGCCCTGTTGAAGGCCCTCTTCTTCAGACCCACGTCACTCGCCTTACGCGATCGAGCGTCGACCCAAGCCAGGTACGCCCCATGTTTAAGCGCGTCGGTGCGCTTACATTCGGCGCCAAACCATGGCCGGTCTTCGCTAGACATTGATACGTCAGAGAACGGAATGTAGTACTCCATTCCCTGACGCAACACATCCGTCACGGCGTCCGCGCACGACGATGGATCAGTCGAAGAAAAGCAAGTAGGCTGCCAAGGATAGCATGCGAAGAAAGATCGCATACCATCCCAATCTGCTGACTTGTAACGCAAAACCCGCCGAGTGCCTCTTGGGCTGGGATCGGGCGGGGAATAGACGGATACAGACTTCACCAGACAGTGGTCGGAACTACCCAAGGGTGAATCTATCGACACAGAGTATCTGTCTGGATCTGTTGTCAGCAGAAGGTCCAAGCAATTTGCTGTGTGCGAAACAACATCCGGTACCCTCGTTGCCCCCTGGACCAGCTGGGTGAGGTTTAGCGCTAGCGAAAGCTTACGCATCTCCCGTCCAGCATGGTCAGTGCACTGGTATGGGAAGAGCCACTCCTGATGGTGGGCATTAAAGTAACACTAATTGGGCGAAAGGGTACCGCTGCTGTGCCGCATCAGCCGCCTCACTGAGGTACTCTGTGAGCCTGGTTGTCTCCTGATCTCCGCTGTGCGAACGGTAGACACAGGGGTAGATAATTTTATCCAGACCTGTGTCCACCAGAACCCAGAGCGTTGTGAATAAGGAGTCCTCAAGGTTACGGAGACGCCGATAGCAAGTGTCGTCACGGGCGTACATACACACACCCGCGCGCGGTTTAAAATTGTGCTCCAGGGTAAACCCTGGGTAAGATAAGTACGACACGTCTGACGGACTCGCTATCTGCGTCTCCGTAAGGAAAAGCAGCGCTGGTTTCTCAGTCTCCAGGTGGTAGTGGACTGCAGAGAGATTTGAGTGCAGACGTCGAATGTTGGTGAGGTGCACTTTGTGGGGGAGGGAGTGCAGCCGCTGTTTAAATTTAGTTTTATTCCTTAACCTTGGCATTATATTTTTAAAGAAAGAATGGAGGAGAGGAGTTGGAAGTGAGACGAGGTTCCACGCTGCTAACCTTCAGACACGCACTGAAAGGACAGCATCATTGGGGCACTGGTCCGGAGACTGCGGGGACGCCCGAGCCCCCCCGGAATGTCCATCGGGCCCTCCCCATCTGGTCGCCAACCAGCACGATGGCGCATCCCGGGATTTTTCGACAGTTGGCGGGGCAGCCTTTCATGTGTGGCTGGCACACTACTTGGGCCCCCAACTACCTGCGGTCGGCCAGCGGCGCACCGTGCCTCGGATCCCGCTACCCTCTTAGACCAGTCTCCCGATACGCCCATACCAGCGCGCGTCAGGCTGGTCAGCCTGCAGTGGAACAGCTATCTCGACCCAACTCCTCTTGTGGCTACACCGAGCATCGTACCGGAACACGGCTAAGCCACTTGGCGGTACGTCTTTGCCCGGTGGGTGGTCGCAAGCCTTCGGCAGAAGCCTACTACCAGTTTTTTTTTGTCACCTGATTTGCACCACCCGGGGACCACGTGTAGGGTATCGGAATAGGGCACACTCCTACGGACGTGGGTGACTCAGCCCCCTAAGTGTAATTCGGTGTTAGCGATGTCAGCGATGTCAGCAATGGCGGGTCGAAATGCCAAAATGTAAGGGATTGATCTCATGACATTCCGGTAGCGTTTGACATTCCCATACATTTTTGTCATTTTTCCAATCACTTTCATCACGTTTTCGATTATGGAATGCCACTTGTCTAGGGCCACTGTAAGCAACAATTCGAACATGTGACCACCAACCCGCACTGGACCTCTGCGGTGGATTAAGGCCCACTCAATCTCATAGAGAGGAAGCCTGTGTCCCAGCAGTGGGAACATTAAAAGGCTGATGATGATGAACAATCCCTAACAAAGTTCCCTATTTCAGGACAAACTCTTTCGGAAGCAGGATATAGCAAATTTAAAGGAGGGGAACCAAACAATGCATCACCTGGTGAAAACTGCGGCGCGATATACCGCGACGCTCAACTGAATGACTTGTGGTGTGACAGACCAGCCGCATTTATCTGTGAGAAGGATCCAAAATATCCTGAGGTTTGTAAGGCTTTACAGGATTGAAGACGAAACAATATAAAAATCAAAGTAAATAAATGCTTATAAATAAATAAATAATGAAACTTCTATTTTTATTTTTTGTGTTTGCCCGTGTTTAGACCTCAAGTGAGTTAAACAAATACGAGTACTATGACGCGCCCGCCATCAGGCGACCCTGTCTAAGTCACGGAGGATAGGGAGAGCGGCGCACCGTAATACCAGCACTCCTCTCCCGACGCGGCCACCAACCCTCAGCCGCGATGCCTCCCATACGACATCCCGGCCCGCCTCAGTTGCGATGTCGCCCAAGCGGCACCGCAACCTACTTGTTGGCCGCTATATCGTCTGCTTATCGGCAAAAGCTCTGACGAGCGCCCCCTCCCAGGGTTCCTCTTCGCTTTACCCATGGGGTCCAAGCCACGGCTACTGAGCCCCCTTGCCTTGAATACGAATGACCTATTGGTTTTCCTATTAAATTATCATACTTCCTACTAATATTATAAATTCGAGGTTTGGATGGATGTTAGTTACTCAATCACGCCAGAACGGCTGAACGGATCTGGGTGATATTTGGCACATATATAGATTATAGTCTGGAATAGGAAGTACATAGGCTAATTTTTATCCCAACAAACTACGTATTATAATCGCTTGGGATAATAGATAGATTGTAGATAGAAATATAAATAAATCATTCATTTAGTGCACACAAAAGACACAGCACAACACACAAAATCTTATTAAATTATTACAATTTTCATGTAGGTAGGTTTCAAAACAAAGTGCCAACATAAAAAGAAAAAAGAAACCATACTTACGAAATAAAAGTAAAAGTGACACCAGTAACATTAATTTTGACATTCAAAACACAGTGCGGTGTGGGTGTCAAGGTTGCACCAAATGGGAGTCCAGCTCAGCACGTGTCAGGCAAATATACCTGACACTGATATTCTGCTGGATCCCTGCAGTGACAAATAGTCGCCTAGCAGACGTGATAAGTTGGTGTTGTTACAGTGTTATGCGTGTACTTACTGCCTTACTTCCGGTTGACCTTGAAGTGCAGTGATGTACTGTAATGTACTATTCCGCACGAAAGACCATGGACGCGGACTTTTTAACTCGGTGTGACCGTGAGAAAATCTCTAGAATATTTAAACCACATGTTGCCGTCTGGGAGGAACTTTTATCGAACTTTTACCTCCACCAATTCTTTCCATCCGTTCGCGTGCGGCTAGCCAGGACGTGGCTGGAGATGGATCACTGTGTTGCCCAATTTCTCACAGGACATGGTAACTTTAAAGGTTAAAATTTACATTATGGACCGCTGATTTATGGCGCGGGGAGTGGTGGGGGGAGGGAGGGGGAGGTGGAGCTACCCCCCTGTACCATCCCCACCACGCGGAGCCCCATGGTTATGGAGATATCCATGGTTAAATTTTTTAGGTTAAAATATAAATTTTCATCAATGTCAATCGGTTTTAGGGGTGGGAAAGTGGGTAGGGAAGTGGGGGGGTAGTGGAGCCACCCCACAGTACCATCCCCACCCCGCGGAACCCAATGGTTAAGGAGATATCCATGATTAAAGATTTTACAATTACTATTTAACAACAAAGTCGACGGAGCCCCGCTGCGGGTCTCCTATTTCTGTCTTAAGGGTCTAAAGTAACCTAACACGAAGAAGATGACGGGAGCTGAGTTCGCTCGCTTTGCTCGCTCACTTCAGCGCCCGTCATCTCTTCGAACCTAGCCTATCCGTGTCGGGGTGCCCTAAGCTCCCGAGCTCGCTTCCCTCACTCTTGGACTAATTTTAATTTTCTTACCTCACGAAAAACAGAAAATTTCCCCATATTGAAACTTTGTAAAAAGCTTCCTATTTATGAGTACAATCTACAAAAAAAATGAACTTTCAAATCAACGGTCCACAAAGGAAATTTTAGCCACTTTAAAAGTAAATTATTTAGCCTTATATATAGTATTTTATTTCAATTTATATAGTAAATTATTTATACCTTTATGTCAGTGTTCTATGTCTGACTGCGAATATGTTTAATGTGCACATCATATCTTATGGGAGTGTATTCTTTGGCAGAATGAACGCAATTTTATGTTGTATAATGTACAGGCTGCATCAGGAGTTGTTTACTATATGGACCTTGTGGAAACTAGAACAAATTTCCGTGCGTTCAAGCGTTTTTGCAATAGCTATTATTGGACACAAATATAGCAGCTAACAATGTAGGACCCATTAATATTAATTCTAATTTTTATCGGTGGTGTTAGGCAATTGGGCTTATCCCAGTTGTAAACGACTTTTTGCGCCTATTGGCCTTGTTTGTTCTGTCTCCTGCTTGATATGGAGGGAAGTGGAAATTTGTACATTTTCCTACTCCTCCGTTATTCTTTTCTGATAAATTTTATTGCGGGATCCAAGACAGTGAAATTCATTTTCCGGGACTACGTCGAGCTTCATTGCCTCAGTGCTTTTCTGGTTATCGCTGTTGATTCTGGCTTTCAGGAGTTGCAGTTGTTTGGGAATAGTGCGGTGGGATTGTCCCATCCCTGAGGAGACTGTGAAGCATCTCCCCTGCGCCTCGCTGTGCACGGCAGCACGCGACCACTGTGCCACCGTCTTACCTGGAGTAAAATTCTGGGTGGACAGAGTCCCCAATCTGGCCGCCCGTGACCCCGGGGTTACGGCATTTTAGGCGTCGAGGAGATTGCCTCCACGACGCCTTCTTCTTCGAGCGGGATCAGCCCTCTCACGATCCCGCTAGGCGGCCTCCTTTTGGGCCATCACAGTCTCACAGAACGAGGCCATTTACATCCAGTTTTCTGTGTCTGCCAGCATAGCCCTCACTACTGCTGGCAGAGACAGGTCTCGCCTGATCCTGTCGAACAGGACCTGCCGCTAAGAGGCACTCCTTGAACATGTGATGTGCAGAATCCAGGTCACCACTACAATAGTGGCAATTTGCCATGGCAATCCTGTTCAGGTACTCACCGAATCAACCACGCCCGGTACCTGAGTGAGCTTGTAGGCCAGAGTACCAAATAAAATATAGGTACTCAAATAGATATACTTTTGAGTTAAGAATACAGCTAAAACAAAGAATAAGACCTCAGTGACAAATTGTGTTCTTATAAAAGTGGGCGCACGATTGGTGCAGTGGTTGAGCGATTGACTGCTGCGCTGCGTGTCGCGGGTTCGATTATCGCACGGAACTAATATTTGTATGGCCTACAGATAGTTGTTCCGGCTCTGGGTGTTTGTGTATAATAATAATAATAATTTATTTGCATAACAAGTTTACATTTTATATTAAACACTTGGTAGTACTTAACAACAGGCAAATTGCACAATAGTGTGGCGTCACCAGCACCCTTACTAAGTTGACAAGACAACTTGTGTTAAAGATGTGTATGTATGTGAGTTAATATGTTTGTAAACGCACTCACGATACAGGAAGAAATTCTTAGTGTGGGGCATAGTTTAAAAAAAAAGTCTTTTAAAAACCAATAGTGATGCCGCGCATTTTAAACAAGCAGCCCGAAGCAAATGGTATGTCATTAACCGTCGTGATCGTGATTGGTAAAATGTCAAAAATGTGTAGGATAGTCAAGTGCTATAGATATGTCACGTCATCTGTTCGAAACCAATAAAGGTTTCGTCCTTTTTTTTGCTCACTGTGTCAACTCGCTGTCACCGATATTGACAGTTTTTGATTGGGTTGAAGTTGGCAACACTGGTAAAATTGTCATTGATATCGCTAGACGTAAAACGTTGGTCTTGATTTAATTTTGTTGAAATTGAAAAGAAATTGGTTTATAACAAACAAATCGTTATTCGAAATTACGTTCGCGATCCGCGAGTGGTACTGTGAATCACCCGTGCATTTATTTGTGTATATATTTCGCGCGCACCGAAGTATTTTTGTCAGGAACGTGTCTAGCTGTCTACCGGGAATCCCGGTCTAGACTACATCGGTTGTCCCTTATATATATTTTCCCCCTATAACCAGATATATAGAGAGCAGGAGATCACCACGAGGACAAATGTAAGTTGTGTATGCTTGTAGAATTGTAGGACTATCACTTTCCAACTATACGGGAATCGGTATCCCAAAAAATAAACCCCTAGTTACCGCTGCCGCGTATCGCGGTTTCGCGGACATAGACCTTGGAGGATCCAAGATTCGCAACATTGCTCATAGGCCCCAGTTTTGCCTCTTGGCTTGTGATCCGCAGGCCTGTATTCGACATCATCAATTCCTTACATTTGGCATTTTGACAAACGCTGTCGCTGATAGCTGATAGAATAAAACTTTGCCTCCACCTTTCATTACCTCAGGAAACCTATGCGACTGGTACACAAATGTCTATATTAAAAGATTTACATGAGTAAATAGTGGAATTCATTGGCATTTTAAGTTTCAAGTTGTTCAATGTCATAACTTTTGTGTACAAGTCACTTAGGTTTCCTGAGATAAAAAAGGTGGAAGGAGAAAATAGAACAAAAAATAGTGAAAGAATATAGTCCAGTTCAAAATATGGGGAAAAGGTTACATTAATTTGCATATAGCTAACAATGGTACGAATGTTGGGGACACCATTAGAAATTAAATGTGCAAACTCCCCACGGATACCACATCTGCAAAAAGAAACCAATCAAAGCAAAACTGGATCTTTTGATTGAACATTATTCTTGTAAACGATAAAAAGTGTTATCGTAGATTACTGATATATTTATTAGGCAAAATTTTTAAATTAGTTAATTACTACAAAACTGTTTTTATACTTTTTCCTACACATCATCATTTTGAACTACGAAAATAATAATATTACAAGAAGCTTACGCCTACGTACTAAGGTCATTCTTTGCAGGCATTCCTTGAAATGAGGTGTACTAGAGGTAATTTGCAACGTTTTCACCCCCGATATCTCGCCTTAGCCGCAGTCAAATAGACAAATAGGTTAGGCAAAAGAAAACCTGAAAATGATAAATCTTGCACTGTCTGATTGATCAGAACCCATCACAGTAAGACATAAAGTTAACATCACATACCAGTATTAAGAAAATTCTTAACACGAAAAGCGTGAATGGAATAATACGAGTATATACTACCCAGTGTACCCAGTACTATTAAAATACTACCTTGTCGAGAACAACTGATTTTTTTTTACCAACACCTGCTATGAATTGGGTTTCTTATACCTTTTTAAAAAGTTTAATAATCAAGAAAGTGTCTCCTGCAATTTGTACCTCAAGTACCATACTTTTATTTTTTGTCAACTGCCTCGAAAAACAAGAGAAGATTCAAGAAATGTTCATACATTGAACTTTACGATTCTTAATTGCAAATGCTTTTTTGATAAATTGTCGTTCGAGTGATTGATTATTTCATGAGATATCAGAAAGTATTAGTTTGTTAACAGAAGTTTAGTAGATTTCTTACAATTAGTAGTTTTGGTTGTAAATTGTAAGCGAATTATTTTCTATGTTTTAAAATATGATATTTCAAAAATAGTAATTTGTGGGCAAAAAGTATAAAAGCAGTTTTATAGCTAATTGCATGATCTTAAATTTTTGTTCGACCTATTTTTACGATAACTCTAATCGTTTAAGAGAAAAATGAAAAAGACCTATTTTTGCGAATTTTGTCTATTTTTTTTTTTGCGATTTCCAATCGATGAGGACTTTCCACATTTAATTTTAAATGGTGTTCTCAACATTTAAACTAATTTTCAGCTCTATGCGAACCAATGTAACTTTGAATGTCTATTTTGACATGACTTAGGAGCATTCCAGCGACGGCGAATTGGCAACTACTTTTGTTTCACGTGGCATTCAGAAAAATGTTCATATTTGTTTGGAGACTAGACCAGACTATCATTGAGTTGAGACCGTCCTTGAACTGCCTACTACTAAAACTTACATCTTTAGGGGATTCACCATAAGTCAGTGAGTAATTCTTGCTCCAGTCGCATAGTATATCATTATAAGTCCACAATAACAATAGTTATTGTGGACTATATATGCAATAGCATGATAGAGTAGGTATAGTTGTTATAAATAATAAAATATGTATCATGTTGAGGTTGTTTTGATGTACCTAAATTAGGTCAAGCAGTAACGTTTTATCTATTCTTGTTTGTAGGTACTTATTATCATTATGTGTCAGTGGTTTTCAACTTTTTTTTTTTTTAATACCATTTTTGTTAGGCTAGCATTTTATTACTATTTAACCTGATGAGCATTGTGGTCGGCGAGCACCCTTGCCTAGAAGGTGCCTATTCACTCTTCAAATTTGAATAGCACCAAAAAGCTCCATCAATATCAAACTTTCTCGCAACGTTGTCTTCCTACAATTATCCAATGATACTGGGGGTTGGCGTAATACGTTTTTATTCTCTAATTGTGTCTCTGTCACAAACTCCCTAACAATCTGTTGTTTTTCATTCATATCATTCCTGACGAAATCCACTCACCTTTCGTTTGCCTCTCTCTTCCTCTCCATTCATTCAATATTTCTTCACAAAAATTTACATATTTACCATCTCTGAGTTTTGACTTATTTACTATTTCTATAGGCATTGCTCGACGAATACTTATCTAATACATCTAATACCTTTAAACGAGCAATTCTTGTATATATATATATCCAAAGATTTTCATGGAATTTAGTATGCATTACGGGGGCGATAAATCGATCTAGCTGGGTTTCATTATTAGAAAACGTCGTTTTCTGTATTTTAAACCGAACAGAGCTCGGTTGCCCAGATACTATAAGAAAATCGTAGCGATATCAAACTGTTCATTGAATACTTTTGAAAAAAAATATAGCTATGGATGGGGTATATGAAGGGTAGTGAAGTTTATTTTTTAATTTTTGTCTGTTTCTCTGCGCAATGTATTGAATTGGCGCTAAAACTACTGTACGGATTCTCATTAAATTTTGCACGAACAATCCGTCAGAGCAATATCTGGGCTATAAATTATTACGCAATCTATTTCTGATGCAGAACTAGCAACATCGAAATTTTATGCGTGTATTTTCTACACATTCCACGGGATTTCGAGAGCAAAATACAAAATTCATTGCAGACTTTGAGTTCGATTCTCAGTTATATTTGTATTTTCGTGGTTATTTTACCTTGTTTTGTTCGTGATATTAATTTCAAAATAATATTAAAAATAGTTAATGTGGCGACGTTTGGGGGAGGCTTATGTCCAGTAGTGGAGGTTGTTCGGCCTATAATATGATGATGATTAAAAACAGTTTATGCATACTTTTAATATAACATCGACATAATTTTTTCGACTTTTCCAAATATTTCTGTAGAAAGTGATCAATGCATGTAATAAAATCGTAGTGAAGTAAAAGCTCTTTATAAAATTTTCCCCGTGAGCCTATGCTTCGTAATTACAATACACAAGTCGCAGAGATTGACCCTGAAGACTGTGGATGTCGACCTCGGGTCCAGCTGCTTCTCACAGGGAGAGCTGTACGTCCCTTGTTCCTGCGCCACCAGTCCTGATTCTCTATACATTTTGGCTGCAGAAAGCAAGACATCAAACATAGCGTATAAAGAAGTTTTATAAATTATGGAATCTACTTTTCAAGCTCAAATCGTTTTTAAATCATGCATTGCTTCCACATTCACAAATTTTGACCACGGGGGTAGGTATTCAGAGCGTTGACTGCAATGATCCATAAGTACTCCTTTTATTTTGTTTAAGTTCATACATTGGTCATCATATATATTTATTCTTTTATCAAGCGAGTTTTTGAAGATTTTAGTTACATGCTAAATAATTTTCAGGAAGTGGAGAGTGAGCATTTACAAACTATTGATTTTCATAAAAAAAATAAAAACTGATCTTCAATCTATTAGTAAATAAAACCAGTTTGAACTAATTCTAGTGTACTTAAACACACCGTAAGTTTAAAATTATTAATTATTATATTTTTCCTTTATCTGTGCTATAAGACGTTGCTTCGTAACAAATTTCAAGATTCACAGGGTACTTCACCCTGTAGGTTTTGATTCCCTTGCGAGTGTCGAAAATTTACGGCATAAACGGCTATATCTTTTGATTGTGTTGGCTTAGAAGTTTGATATATTATATACATAATTTTTCACATCTTCAAGGGACAGTAGACTTGAGTATTTGATATAATCTTCAGCTTGATACCTCCCCGCGTTCCTAAAAAAAGGGTCTTGATAGACAGACGGACGGACGGACAAAAAAGTGATCCTATAAGTGTTCGGCTTTTTCCTTTCGAGGTACGGAACCCTAAAAAGGACCAACAACAAAAATAATTCTGCGACACCCTATATATTTGGAAACCACTGACTTTATAGCATAGAACTTACATATAAATAATAACTTAGACAGTTGTAGCGCCATATTATATCTCAACCTCAACAAAATGAAGGACTTTTTACAATTTCTTGTGTTATTATTCTGCCTGAAGTGTATAGGTAAGTGTCATAAAACTTGCGAAGTTATGGTTCCTAGATTTTTTTTTGTAATCAAATATTAGTCTCGAGTTTTATTTTTTTAGAAAGTTCGACCCTGTTATAAAAAATAAAATATTATTATATAACTTGTTTTTTAGAGGGATCACAATCATTTAGATGTGACTACAAATACAGTTCAGCAGCTAAGGGATGGTTCAAACACATTGTGATACCTGCAAATTGGTTTGATGCGCGGTTGCGATGCAGACTGGAAGGTAAGATCTTATACATTTAATTATAACGTACCTATTAATAAAATTAAAGTAGGATAACAAAATCACATTTGTTCATAACGTAGTTTTGGAAAGGCTGAATCATAGATTAGACATTTAAGAAGAAATATTGAATGAAATAGTCCAAGAGCCTGTCATTCAAAGGCCTAACTTAAATATTACCTGAAAAATACATTGGTCTGCCGAGTCCCAACCTCGACCGAACCTCAACCAAATCCTATTTTTAATAATAATTACTACCAATTTTTTCATCATCATCAATTCAGCCGAAACACGTCCACTGCTGGATATAGGCCTCCCCCAAGCATCACCACATTGACCGGCCCCGTGTGTCCCGCAACCAGCGGATCCCCGCAACCTTCACCAGGTCATCGGACTACCTAGTGGGAGCCCTTCCAACGCAATATCTTCCGGTTCGCGGTCGCCATTTCAGAACTTTTCTGCTCCATCGGCCATCCGTTCTGCGAGCAATGTGCCCTGCCCACTGCCACTTAAGTTTGAAAATTCTTCGGGCTATGCCGGTAACCCTGGTTCTCTTGCGGATCGCTACATTTCTGATTCGATCACGCTAGGAAACTGCGAGCATAGCCCTCTCCATTGCCCTTTTAATTTGTATAAATTAATACAAAATATTGTTTCAAAAGCTTTTGTATTTTCTTAATCAAGTTTTTATATAAAAATCTGCAATGTCACGAGAAACAGACGTGCAAATATTCAACTCAATCGGATACTGGGAAGTGACTCAAATTTATCTTTCAACATTTGATTACAGACACCGGAACAGATAATACCAAATAAAAGCTTGTAAAATTTACTGTCATTCGTTTATTACTCCGAAGTTATTGAATGACTAGCTTCAGCCAGCGGCTTCGCCCGCGTACAAAGTGTTTTCTTATCTCAAGGAAACATTATACTGGGATGAAAAGTAGCCTATGTGCTATTTCAGACTATAATCTAGCTCTTTGCCAAATTACATCCAGATCTGTTCAGCCGTTCGGGCGTGATTGAGTCACTAACATAAATCCACACTTCCACACGTACGTTCCGTACGTACGCACTGGTAAGAAGATAATAAAAAAACACGGACAAAACCAAGTAAATTTTGTTAATGACGTCCATAAAACATAGTTGGTCATACACAAATAACTGGCTTGATGTAAACTTGCAGAACAGAACGTTGGTGAACAGTTTGGTCTGACTTACAAATCATAAGAAGTTGGTTTCATTCAGTAACTTAATCAGATAATAGAATGTCTGTCTCACGCCCCTAAATTTGGTCTGCCTACGGGACGCATCACTTTTGAACAGTTGACAAATTTTCATCAAACTTAGCTAAGAACGCTCTCCAAAAAGTCATCTTTAAAAAGAAAACCCAAATTATGATCGGTTCGAGGCCCAAATTATGAGGCGCTTTAGTAGCTACGATGCCACAGACAGACAAACAGATTCAAGAACACCCAGATACACAGACACACGTCAAACTTATGTGTCCAGATTATAAAATATCAGTGATGTCGTGTAACAAAATGCAGGAAAACTAAAAAGTGGCAAAAAATCCCAATCTGATATTATTCTATTCAGAAGCAAAATATAATATGTGATAGTAGGCGTTATGTTGTTTTATTTTGTCAACAGGTGCTGTTCTTGCTTCCCCAACCACGCTCAAAATAAAAGCCGAAATGACTAGCATCATCAACTCTACAGAAACAGGAAACGAGGAGTCATATGAAATCTTTACCGGGATTCATGCTACTTTCTCTCAAGGAGATTATCATACTCTTGAAGGTTAGTCAATCAGTACTAAGAATAAAATTACACGTAAGTTATCGTTTATTGATTGATTGTTACGGTTCCATAAGATTCAATTGGAATAAAAAAGAATATACGAGTACTTTGTTTTATGGGTACAATGGCGGCCTTGTTGTCCAATTATATAAGTTTGACCAACTTACCACAGTGTCTCAAGACGAAAGTCTATGACCGGTGTGTTTTATGTGTTAAACTATTACTTTCGGGACAGAGATGTGGTCACTCACAACGGGCCTCACCAGAAGGCTTAAAGTCACCCAAAGTGCAATGGAGTGAGCTATGCTTGGAGTTTCCTCGATCGAATGAGAAATGAAGACATCGCAAGAGAACTGAAAGAATTGCCGAACTTAAGTGGTAGTGGGCAGGGCATTGCTCGCAGAACGGATGGCCATAGGGGCCGAACAGTTCTGGAGTGGCAACCGCGTACCGGAAGACGCAGCGTTGGAAGGCCTCCCTTTAGGTGGAGCGACGACCTGGTCAAGGCTGCAGGAGTGCAGTGGATGCGAAACTCACAGGACCGATCAATGTGGCGACGCTTGGGGAAGGCAATGGCTAGCAAATCAAATCAAATCATCAAATCATTTATTGGTTTGCAATCATGGGTATTAAGTACATGGATGTTATATTATATAAGAGTCCTCCATGCTCTACCGTCACATGGGCATGCAAAACACATTATTTAATTTATACAAATTAAAATATTTAATTATCATTTTAAAAATCAATGAGAATCAAATAATACAAATTAATGTCATTTGAATTGCAGTAAAAATGTCACTATAATACATTAATGTCATCAAGGTTACAATATAAAAATAAAATAAAAAAGTCAAATGGTATAAATAGCATGTCAATCAATCAGTGATTCATCATTAAGGAAGTCGTCAATTGTGTAATAACTTTTTTTAATCAATATTTCCATTAGTGCCCTTTTAAATTTCAATACACTCTATACATACTTTGTTATAAATGCGTGGGGCATTGCCAAAAAAACTTTTTTGCATTAGTGCGGTTTTACATTTAACTTGACACAATTGATTCACATATTGAGTTCGTATTGGATTGCTTCTGACTGCCGACAATTTTTGAAAAAGATGTGGATTATTTTTCACAAATAAAGCCGTTTCCAATATATATAAAGACGGGAATGTTAATATTTTCAAAGATTTAAAGTAAGGAAGACAGCTATCTGTGGTTGTAAGACCGCACATTGATCTTGTGCATCGCTTTTGCATCCTAAATACAAGCGCCCTATCAGTAGGCTGCCCCCAAAAAATAATACCATGCCGCAAAACGGAAGCAACTAGTCCGTGGTATGCCGTTAAAAGAGCCTGATTATTGACTTTCTTTGAAAGTTGAAAGAGGGCGTATGCTGATTTACTCAGTTTTTTACACACTTCTTCAACATGAGGTTTCCATGTCAGTTTGTTGTCGATCACTATACCTAAGAATTTAGCTTTATTTCCTTCGTCAATGTCAGAGATTTGGTAGGTAACACTAACGTTCGGGTTTTCGCAGCGTTGATTAAAGTGCATAACTTTTGTCTTACCTAGATTTATTAATAAACTTGGCTACATAATAATTTATGTAGCCAATTTATAATGTCACTTAAACATGTATTAATGTCATTCCCATAGTTATTTCTATTTGTACACTTTACTATTGCTGTACTATCATCTGCAAAGAGAACCATTTTGTTTGATGTTACTTTTGGGAGATCGTTAATATAAATTTAAAAAAGTGGTGACCCTAGTACGCTACCTTGTGGGACACCATATCTTACGTGTCTCGGTTTTGATACATAAATCGTTTCTAATTTAGTCTTTGGACATATTCTAGCAATTTCTGTACATTGAAGCCTGTTACATAAGTACGATTCTATTAGCTGTAGGACGTTTCCCCTTACACCGTAACTATGTAATTTTTGTAGTAGAATCTTATGGTCCACAAAATCAAAGGCCTTTGTCATGTCAGTATAAATTGCACAGACAGGATTTCTCTTATCTACAGATGACATGACATTAGCTAATAGATCAAATAGTGCCATATTTATCGTGGTATTCTTACGAAAGCCCTTTTGTTCATTACAAAATAATTCATATTTTTCAAAATAGGCATATAAATAATGAAAAATAAACTATTCGAAATTTTTTGAAAATATTGAAATTTTTGCGATTGGTCTGTAATTTTTTAAATCGGTTTTGTCATCTCTTTTATATAAAGGTTTTATTACAACCTTTTTAAGATTGTTTGGAAATATGCCATCAGCAATACATAGGTTAATTATATGAGCTAATGGTGGTGCTATTACTTCTTTTGTAAATTTTATTACTTTTGTAGAAACGCCATCATATCCAACAGTACTTGTGTTTTTTAGGCTGTCAATGATTTTTATTATGTCGTCAATGGTTACAGGTTGCATGAATATTGAATTTAATGTCTGATTATTTAATTTAATATTATTCATCTTGATGTCAGTTTTAACGTTATTTTCAATTGTATCAATAAATTAATTGTTAAATTCGTTTGCAATGTCCATTGGCTGTGTAAACGACAAATCATCTCTTTTTACGCACATAATAGGCTCCTGTGGTAAACACACCTTGGATGTATTTATTATTTGCCAATATATGTAACACAACAGTCTGATTGCGTAAAGTTTAGCACTTTCCTTTCAATTTTGTCAAGAATTTGGCGTAATCCGCATTTTGGTTTACGATAATGACAAATTTCATAATTACATAAATGAGTTCTTTCAGCAATGGTATATAATCTATTCGAAGTTTCACTGCTTATTAGGCATATTTTGTGTTTTGTGGACGTTTTTTCTACAGCTGTTTTGCCTTGTGTGTATTGAGTTGTGTTTGATGAAATGACATTGATGACTTTGCTTCCAGTTTTATTTGTAGGTGAAGATTGATTTTTTTCTATTATTTGAGTTGTCTGTGTTTGTTTTGATATTTTATTGTTTTTGGGTGACATTATTGGTGTCTTTGCTTTAATTTTTGCTGGACTGTTTACAATTTTTTTGTAAAGATCATTTTTCTTATTAAATTCTTCATTTCTTGCCTTTAAGGTACTGTTTTCTAATGATAACAATTCAATTTCTTTATGAGCGCTGTTTAATTGAGATGTTAACTTGGCGATCTCATCTTTTAATAGTTTTATTTGAGAGACGTCTTCGTCCTCAGATATATCAGGCAGACTACTCGTCGTACAGTTCAAAGTTTGTAAAATAATATCGCTTTCATCATTATTTGGTTCCGATCGTGTGCGCGTTCGCCGGAATGTTATATTCTCCAAGAAATTCATCTTTATGTTTAATACTAAACTCAAAAATAATTACAAGCGCTGAGATTTGAACTCGAGTCACGGCGTTTCTTGGCACAGGTAGGTGGTTGCGCCGCTACGCCAGACGGTATATTTTTAATCAGGTGAATTTAGTGATCGTATTGTGACCGTAGGACGTGGGTGATAATTACTGCTTATTGGTTCTTGAGTTTGACTTAAGATGGCGTTGTCGTCGCACTGTCGTACAGTTTCAAATAAAAAACCAATCCTTTCTTGTGAAATTTAGTTCATCACTAAGTCCGTGTACATGAAAGTTATTGAAGTCTATGTCTGTTACTATTGAGTCAGCAAGACATGTTATATTATAGTACGTTCACAATTAACTTACGAAAATCCAGTTACATAAACATGAAGTTCACTGTTTGGGTAAACTAATATCACAATATTTTTTGTTATTAGTGCACAATAAACATCGCTAACACTGTCACGTTTAGTTTATATGTTTAGTTTCACTTTAATATGCATTATACAGTCCGTTGATTAATTAAATATTTATTTTAATAGGAGCACAATTCAAAGTAATGTTTTCGTGACTACTACCCTCCGTTTTTTAGCAGTGGTCGTCTTTCGGCAGAAATGATGATGATGATGATGAATGGCGGTCTTATCATCTAAAAGTTGCCTGGTAGATGGACTGAATGAACTTAAAATAAAAATGCAGGTGTAATTGTGCTAACACTAACAGATACGTTAATTACAGGTACTCCGCTTGCTCAAATTCCTCACACTTGGGCACCAAATGAACCAGATAATAAGGGCAATAAAGAAAGCTGTCTCACTTTGAATGTTATTGGAGACTTAGCTGATGTTCCGTGTGAAGATACTCGTTCTTATGTCTGTTACCGCTCCGGAAATTCGTTTCGGCGAATCAACGAGTGCGGCACTGTTGATCCAGGTAAATAATTAGTTCATAGGGTTGAGCTTCATGCTTATTCAGAATTTTTTGTTGGTATGTCAGCGGCAACAAAGAAAAAGATACTAAATTTAATCTTATTTTGTGACGACGCTTAGGGGAGGCCTATGTCCAGCAGTGGACGTCTTTCGGCTGATATGATGATGATGATGATGATGTCAGCTATAGTAAGTGTACTTACAAGCATTATAATAAATGAATTAATGGCATAGCAGTCTAGTTAGATACATTATGTACCTAAATCATAGCCGTCGTTTGAACCTTGGAGCAGGGCATTTTAATTATACTAGCTGACTCAAAAGACTTGGTACGAGTTCATAAGTCAGTGATGACCTTCCTTGTTAAGACTCATGTCTTATAGATATTCAGATTTCTGCCGACACGTTACGACTGCCAATGACCTACAAAAAATAGCTTTTTCAACATAATCATGAAATAAATATTTAAAATATCCTTTTCAGAATACCGCTTGGATACAAGAACTAACAGTTGCTACAAGTTCCACACAGTACCAAGAAATTTCTCCCGGGCCTTCTTGACATGTTCTGCTGAAGGCGGTCATCTTGCTGTTATAAACAGTGAAACTGAAGCAACACTACTAAAAGAACTCTTTGCTAGATATCCTGCCGGAAGGATGATAGGAAACTTTTTAAAAGAAGCAGCTTTCATCGGTTTCCACGATTGGGGTGAACGTTGGGACTTCGGGACGATTCATGGTAATTCAAATAAATATTTCCTCTGAATATACTATTGGTGAGAGCACAGAGTTCAGAGGCTCTAGAAAAATGTCATTATATGGTCGGAATGCCAAAAGGGATTGATAACGTCACATTTTGAAAACGTTTGGCATTCTAATTCATTTTTGAATGCCAATCACTATTCAAATCAAATCAAAACTTGTATATTTCAATTAGACCACTAAGCGGCAGTATTTAACGACATTTATTTTAATTTTAAAGTAATAACAATTGAATCTAACGTCCATTCGCAAAAGTAGCTTGTAATGGAGAATAAATAATGCATCACTTTCGTTTACATATTTAAGGCTTTTAGTGAGTAAAAAATATACCCGTAGCCATGTTATATTAAACAATCTTTTTTATGCCCTCAAAAGAGAAATGAATAGTAAATTGAGTAAAATACTGCATTATTTACCGAATCGTTTTACTTTACAGGCCAAACGCTTGCTGAAGCAGGATACAGTAGGTTTTCTGCAGGGGAGCCAAACAATTATACACCAGGAGAGTCTTGTGGTGCGATATATCGCTCGGGTCTCATAAACGATTTATGGTGTGACCGACCAGTCGCTTTTATCTGTGAGAAGAGCCTACAATATCCTGAAGTGTGCCGTGCAGAAGATTAGGGACAGTGAAATTATTTTTTTTTACATAAATACATAAACTGTAGCCGCCTGCTACGATACTTACATACTCCTTTTGCTTCATTTCCGTTCATACATCTAAGGATACACGCACGCCGGTTTTGTCTTCTGCGCACCTGGCTTTACTGAAGGACAGATTAGGTCCGTGTATGTCCCGACGTCATTATGTATTTCTGTTTTTAAATAAAGGGCAATTTTTTTTATTTTATTTTGTGTATTAATATTTCTGTTTATGTAACTTCTAAGCGTTCTTCATTTTTTTTTTATTTGTAATGGGTTTGCTCTTGACTCTAGTCTAGGTCATAGGTGATAGAGACAGAGTCTACGATGGAGTGAGCTTACCCAGAAGAAGCCTGTTCACTCTAACTTTGAAGAGATTCGGGTTGAATGCGTTCGGAAACACAGACGCAGGTATTGAGTTCCATTCATTCGCTGTGCGCATTATAAAGGATGTTTGGAAGCGCTTGGTTCGAATTGGTGGAATGGCAACAAGGTCAGGATGATAACTTGCAGTGCGTCTAGATGTCTGATGGTAGGAGGGGGCTGGTGGGATGAGGTCGTGGAGTTCTTGAGCACACTCACCGAAGTACAGTCTGTAGAAGACCGACAAGCAGGCAACTTTGCAACAAAAACAATATGATGAGGATGTATTTATTTATGAACTTGGTATTTAGGTGTTATGTTAGCCTAACCACAGAAAAAACGTATTTTAACAAAATTTAAAACCATTGGTTACAATATTTAACCAATTTTAAAATGAGAATCACGTCTAAATGGCTAGTCGATTTTTTTTGAAAAATATAATTATGTTATATAAGACTATTTTCTTAATCATTTGATCTAAGAAAATTTTGAGTTTTATTCGTATAACATAGTGTAATTAATTTGTAAAGTTATGACTAAAACGGACAAAAACACGACAGTCACACCAAAACCGCTAGGCGTATTTTAATGAAATCAACATCATCTCAAAGACAATTTAATTATCTATATTTTTATCTGAGGTTTTTTTTTTAAAGTCATAGAATAATAAGGAAAATAAAAACTACTAAATTTTGGGTCGCACGGGTGTGAAACGAGTGCACGTTTTGTTCCCTCAAGGTCGTTGGCGATAGTCTTCGTCTTAATAATACCAACCTGTTATTATGTATTTATTTAAAACTTCATGCAGCATACAGATACATAGGCGGACTTAATGCCTGAGGCATTCTCTACCAGTCAACCAAGGATGGTGGAGAGATAACATGGCAGGAGCATAAAAAATTAAAAATTGTGACACCTTTGTCCCACTACAGGGCAAAGGTGTCCCTTCTCGTACAGAGAAGGCACGATCATTACTAATGAGATTTCAAACATAACTTACTTATATAAATGCGAAAGTTTGGATGGGTGGATGTTTGTATGGATGTATGTTTGTTACTCAATCACGTCAGAATGGCTGAACGGATCAGGATAAAATTTGGTACAGAGATAGATTATAGTCTGGAATAGCATAAAGGCAATTTTTTCGCCCGGTATAATGTTCCATTGAAATGATAAAGACTCTTTTCACGCAAGCGAAGCCGCTGCTGAAGCTCGTATAGGCAAGGTTTCTTCATGATGTTTTTTTTCATCGGTGTCAGCGATGTCTAACATAAACTTAGAAAGCACATCAATTGCAAAATCACAATCGTACGTAGCCGGATTTCAACCCACGACCTGAATCATGAGAGACGAGGTTTAGCCACCACGACTTAAGGCGCCTCCCGAGCAAAGCGCCGCGCTAGTCGAATTTTGTGCAGTTTTTAAGAGCTATCAACTCTTTATTTAAAAAGAAATATCAATTTATAAAAATACATTAAATTTCTACATAATGTTGATTCTAAAATGTTAGTACACTTTTTTTTAAAGAGGTATATGTGTCACTAATCTCTTTCCAAAAAAACCATAAAAAACCATGCAATAATTATTGATAGCATGCATCTCCTCATAAAGTGTTCATTGCTATTTTTATACTAACACTAATGGATAGACAAATTGATAACGAACATTTTGTAAGTTTTATTTTTTTCAAAAGACCAATATTCGATTTTATAAAGATTTTATTGTAAAATCTGGGCGTATTCACTACCGTAATTCATGCGCCACCAGTGCCGCTAGGCCAATAGGAATGCTCATATCTCATGCTGATTTTTTGGTCAAGATACGGCCTTAATAATAAAATATATATTTTTTCCTCATTAAATCCCAAATAAATTGTAGCAATCAACTAAGTGCTTGTTTACTAAAGTCGACAGAGTTTAATTATTGCAATTGTGTGGAATTGAACTGTTCATCATCATCTGAAAGGCATTACATTTTCTTCCTGCCCTTGTCCCTTGTTACTTGGGGTCGGCGCAACACGTTTTCTTCTTCCATACCGTCCTGTCCTCCGGCACAACATCACTGACTCCCTTTTCTTTCATATTACACCTCACACAGTCCATCCATCTTTTCTTTGGCTGTCCCCTCTCCCTCCATCCATCCTCATTTATATAACTGAGGCCTTATAATCGGATTTGATAACTTAACTACCAACGAAGAGTAACTGTTTTAAAAAAGATTTTCAAGTTCTCAATCAATGAATTTGCCTAGTCTTTTGCCTAGTCGCAACTTTATTGGGGATACTAGAATTTAACATGAAGCGAATGCCTATCGGACTTCCACAAGCCATCAACTGGGTAAGTAACACGGTATCTCGTGGCAAGACCAGTGTCAAAAGACAATGGTAGAAGCCCTTACATTGTTTTAGCTGAGATTAAATTCCTACGTCATTAAATGAAAAATATCTGGTTTAACTCAGGGTCAAGTTCTGAATTAGTTTGTGCAAGATTATTTGGTCGAGAACGCCGAGAATAATAATATATTGAGTCATGAACTTTTGTAGGTTATGTCTGGGTAAGTTATGTTTAATAGGTAATATTTTCAATTTCGAGGAAGTGAAAGGGCAATATCGCATTAGTATTTCCCTTGTCTAGTTATTTCAGCATAAAATGTAAAATATACTCTTCAACCTCTAAAACCAAGTTGATTATTTGTTTGCCTAGATACTAGTATTTTTGCCTAACATTAATTGAAAGTAAGTAATGTATTTATTTCTACTACACTATAGTATTCTTACCTACCTGCAAGGAACACCTATACTTAGAAAATAAAGTGTATTGTTGATTAATTTACTCCCTTTTATTTTAAAAACAAATAAAATAATGGTAAATTTACTACAGTCACTACATGTCACTTGGCAGAATAAGTGTAAAATGGCAACACTAAGCTAATGAAAGTTAACGAAAAAATTTAATAACTTTAATTTATAATGTTTTTATATCCCTGGTTAACTAGTTAATGTTATACTCCCAAATACCGTAGACAATTAATGCAATTTCTTTTGTTTATAATTCACTTTCTAACGCACAAATTTAAGTCAGCTATGATTTCGGCATTGTTCTTTCACGCTTAAAAATATCCGTAACAAAACGATCTATAAATGACAGCCGGGGACCAACAGCTTCGTCAACGGCTCTGAAGAATGGAGGAGTCTCTGTATGTCAAGCATGGTCACCCATCCACGGACCGACCTTGGCAAGCGATTTTTAATGGTGCGGCTGATATTATTTTGCCACAAGTCTTTTTAACTCTCAACGGAAAAATAGGGGTTAAAGTTATAAGTTTAACGTTTGTATCTGTGTATTTGTTTATCTGTGTGTCTATCTGTGGCATCATAGTTCCTGAATGGATGAATCGATTTTCATTAAGTTTTTTTTCTTTTGATAGGTGACTTTATTGAAAGTGTTCTAAGCTATGTTTGACGGAAATCAGCCGTTCAAAAGTTATGCGCATTTTATTCTTTGAATCAGGGTTATTTTGTTGTTACTAATTAGTCCACATTGTAGATGTGATAAAGAATTGTTATTCAAACTAATTAACCACCATGTTAAGGATGTTTTGAAGTTTGGTGTTCACGTTTAATCGTAGCCAGCTCTCATTAGTACCTGCAACCATTAATTATTTAAACAAAACGATACCTATAATATTTTTCATCCTTAAGATTATGTTGTGTTACCTAATATTATAATGTTCCTCAGTCAGTGGTTTTCAAAATTTACGGTGTTTGAATGACTGATTTTACAAAAAATATCATGTATGGCATTCATAAGTTATATCAATATTATATTCAATTCGATTAATATCACAGCGATAACCGATTTTAAGTAAGCGAAATTGCAAGTACGGTCCAACGCGATGCAATTCGACCGATTAGCTCTTGAAAATTTCTTAGAAAATACGACTAACAAATATCGTCGCAATTTAAATTGCATTGTGCCATCAGGAAATTTCATAAAAGTTTACGAGTCGTTGGTGGTACAGGTACTTCTTACCAAGTGGTCCGGATTCAACGATACTACTACTTGCACATAGATACCTCTGTGCAAGACCGAAGAAGAGAGAAAAGTAGATAGAAATCTACTTTTCACCAAACCATTATTCACCGTAGGGTAAGATTACCTAGATAGTGATAATTAAATATAAAATGCCATTACTCAATAGCATAAGTACGAATTACCTACCAGGTGCACGGTCTCAGCCAAGGTGAGTAATAACGCACTGCAGGGCAACGCCTCTTCTCATACAGGGAAGGAACGAACATTAATCACCACGCTTGCTCAAGGCGGGTTGGTGATTCCAGAGTTATATTAACCATAAGTCCAGGTTTCCTCACGACGTTTTCATTCACCGCTGTCAGCTATGTCCAAGACAAACTTAGAAAGTATATATGAATTGAAAAAATCGCATTGTTATTGCCTGGATTTGGCGAGGTTTAAGCCTCTGGGCTACCACGACATAAGGTGTGTTATAGTTTTTCTTCTTATTGTTCCGATGATTTGTGGCATGACGAAAAATATTATAAAAGGTGTTGTATTTGGGAACCACTTACTCAGCGGGTCACTCCCGATAAAATATTGGCATTTACTATAAATAACGATCGGTTAATCATTTGTAACGTATAACTCGCACTTCAGCCTGAAAATGAAGTCTTGGTTAAAGTATTTTGTGTTAATTTTCTGCGTGAAGTTTAATGGTAAGAGATTTTCAAGTTGATTAACCGGATTCAGTCCTATAGCTGAGTCTGACAAAATAATATTTTGAGTTATAGACGAATAATATTATTAATAAAAATCATAAGCGTGAGTTTCTGATAACAACAAATAGATCTAATTGCGCACTTTCGCATAGACACATTGCTAGTTTTAATCAATTTCTTAATCTTGTCAATAAAATTTTATAATCATAGTAATTTGGGGCGTTTTTAGTCGGACTTTATTGATATTATAAAAATACTGCTTAGAGAGATCGATAGAGAATTTTTGCTGATATATCTACGGAGGTATTAAAAACTCAAAATCGACCAGTGTCATATAGTGACACTCTAGTTATATGACGGCAGAGCGAGTATTTTTCTTCCGTACATAATTTTAAGGTGTCATCACAGAATTAACTTCCTTTTAGACATTTCATACAATCCATTTTTGAGCAAATTCGGCCATATCACATTGACTTAATATGTTTGATGACACGGTTGGTGCAGTGGTAGAGCGATCGACTGCTTCCTTGACATGCCCGTCAAGGATTTGATTAACGCACGGCACAAATATTTGTATGGCCTGTAGATAGTTTTTCTTATCTAGTTGTTTGTTTATGTGAGTTGATATATTGCTTAATGCAGCCACGATATAGGAAGAATTCCTACTGTGGGGAAACGTCCTTAAAAAAAATTATAATAACACGACGGTTCGTTTCCCATCACCTTTAAATCCATCGAAGTACTCTACTTCTACTATCTTTGAGTCTTACGTTTGGTTTGTTTTATATTTTAACATATTTCTTTTTTGTATTTTTAGAGGGATCTCAATTATTCAGATGTGACTACCAATATAATAAAGCAGCCAAGGGATGGTTCAAACACATTAATGAACCAGCGAATTGGTTTGATGCTCGGTTGCGATGTGCCCTGGAAGGTAAGAACTTTAGAGATTGGTCGACTGTCATATGTCCCTGAGGCCCTAGACAACAGACATTCTATCAACGAAAGCGTCGCCATAGCGATTGGAAAAGTCAAAAATGTTATCGAAATGCCACGTGGTCAATTCCATACATTTTAGTCTTTAGATAGCATCACTGTTACGTTGAAACTTTGTCTCTCGTCTGACCGACCAAACTACTAAACTACCGATTTAATATTGTTAACCGTTACCATTCCTTTATTCCGGACAGCCTATGATATGTATTCCCTGCACAATAATTTCATAATGCTAGTCGATAACTCACATGAGGAAAGATATCCTTTGATTATGTTATAGTAATACACTTATTCTACTCTTGCAACCGATAGCCACACACGACATGGTTCATGCAGATAATTAAACAACAAAATTCTTCGTGATATAAACGAAACAAGCGCGTAAAAACAGCGAAAAACATTAATTAGGGCTGCTAACCGATAGGTTACAACAGTGACTAAAAAGTTATCTCTTTGACGTTCAGGATGGTAGCGTTTGTCTATGTTTGTCTCTTTTTTTTCATAGAGTTTTTCTATAAGCATGAACGAAAGAATTGTCAGTTTCTTTTTCGTCGTAAAAACTTTCCCTCTAGGTAGTAATACAAACTCTCTGCTCGGGGTTTCCTTGCGCGATCGTACAGAAATGAAGACATCCACAGGTGAATGACGGGTTACCGAAGAATTGGGCAACTAAAGTCGCAGTGAGCAGGCACATTGCTCACAGAACGGATGGTCGATGGGGCCGAAAAGTTCTGGAGTGGTGACCGCGAACCGGAAGACGCAACGTTGGAAGGCCCCTCTATGTGGACTGATGATCTGATTAAGACTGCGGGAATTCGGTGGATGCGAGAAGCACAGGACCGATCAGTGTCGCGACGCTTGGGGGAGGCTTATTATAACAGTGGACGTCTTTCGACTGAAATGATGATGAGGATGATGAGTTGGTCCATCTCTTATCCCCATTTATCTGGGTATTGTACCCTTCAAGCCAGCGTTAACTAATTTTCTTTTATTTTGTCATCAGGTGCTGTTCTCGCTTCCCCAACCACAATCAGAATGAAGGCTGAAATGACTACCATAATAAATTCTAGTGCAACAGGAAATGAAGAGTCGACTTATGAAGTCTTTACTGGGATTCATGCCACTTTCTCACAAGGAGCTTATCACACTGTTGAAGGTTAGTTAATTAGTAAGACTGAAATTTTGAGATTAAACAGCCAGATATTTTATGAAAAAATATTTTGTCATCACATATGCATAATTTTACTGTTTATTGGGGTTCCCTTTCCTGGCAATCGCCCCCTGATGCGCTTAAAATTTAAATGCAAACACAGGGCTCAATGACACTGACGACCCAACATTGAAAATTCACCGGAAAAAGGCCTTAAGAGCCGTGTAACACGCGTCACTTACGAATTTGGGTTAAACCATTCGGCGACTGGCGATCTGGCGACCACTGAAGAACAGCGCCGTGCTGTGGTTATGGCACAGCCTCATGCTGATTGGGAGCGTTCTTGTCGGAGTTAAACGTGCATCTGCTTTCTGTTCCACCCATTTTCTCTCATTTGTTTTGTGTCATTACCAAAACAAATGAGAGAAAATGAAGATTTGTCAGAACTAACATGAGTTTAATTGCAGTACTGTTTGTATTTGCGTGCACTGGAACAACAAACGCCAAAGCAACGCAAAGCCTTAGGTCCATGTTTGTTCCAGCACGACTCATGCTCAACTTGAGCTCGAAATTGACAGTAACGGTTTGATATTTTTTTACTTTTACGTATTAGGCTGAGCAGTTACATGAATTTTCAGCTTGATTTATATTTTCTCAAGTAGAGCACGTTAATGTCAATTTATAACAATCTTTAAACTGTCAATATGTATTTTCGAGTTGGAGTTGAGCATCAGACATGATGCAGAATAAGGACCTTAGAGCTATATTAGGCATCTTAATTTACAATATTTTTTGAATAATAACGCAGATAAAAAATTGCAGGTGTGCCGCTTTCCAAAATTCCTCAAACTTGGGCACCAAATGAACCAAATAATAAGGAAAATAAAGAAAAATGTCTGACTATGAATAACAATGGAGACTTGGCCGATGTTTCCTGTGAAGAAACTCTACCTTATATTTGTTACCGCTCCGGGGCCTCTCAAAATAGAATCAACGAGTGCGGCACTGTTGATCCAGGTAATATGCGCGTAGTTTTGAGCTAAAATTTATTTATTTTATTAACGACTAGCTGCCTAGTACTACTAGTGCCTAAAGGGAAACAAACATCTATCCAGCCTCACAAACTTTCACATTTATAATAGTAAGTAGTACGATTTTATTATCGAAAGGCTCTCGTTTGACCAAAATCTCACCTGGTGGTAAGCGATGATGTGGTAGACGACGAAGCACGCTTACCTAAAGTAACCTATTCACTCTTGTCTTAAATACCCCTAGGTTGTAGCTATCAGGAAACACAAATTCCACTAGGGAATTTCACTCCT
The DNA here is from genome assembly GCA_948252205.1 of Orthosia incerta. Classification (NCBI taxonomy): domain Eukaryota; kingdom Metazoa; phylum Arthropoda; class Insecta; order Lepidoptera; family Noctuidae; genus Orthosia; species Orthosia incerta. The sequence goes on along the minus strand of OX411762.1, from coordinate 23,129,523 downwards.
AAGCAGTACGCACAATTTTAAATCACGGCCGTAGGTCATCAGCTATACGCACATTCAAAATTCTTACAAACTATTGTTTTTATGACTGCGTCATGCTTAAGAAAGTCTGTAAAACAAAAGAGTTATTTGAATTTCAGGGCAGGCTTATTCATCATTGTACTGAAGCATAATATAACTTTTCTTTCCAGAATACCGCTTGGATACAAGAACTAACAGTTGCTACAAGTTCCACACAATACCACGAAATTTCTCCCGAGCCTTCTTTACATGTTCCGCTGAAGGCGGCCATCTTGCTATTATAAACAGTGAAACTGAAGCCACAGTGCTAAAAGAACTCTTTGCTAAGTATCCTGGAGGACATATGCAGGGAAATTTCTGGAAAGATGTAGCTTTCATCGGGTTTCACGATTGGGGCGAGCTGTGGGACTTTAGGACGGTTCATGGTAATAATTTATTGCTTTATTCAATACAGTTAGTAGTTTTATGTAAATTTTTTCATCACCACTGCTCTAAAATCGGTGAAGGAAAACATCGTGAGAAAACCGGCATGTCCTAGAACCAGAAATTTGAAGACATTTGACTTCCACTCTACGGTGCCGAGACGTGGACACTCACTATACGGCTGGTTCATCAGTTCAAAGTTGCTCAGCGTGCTATGGAAAGGGCTATGCTTGGAGTCTCTCTAAGGGTTCGAATCAGAAACGATGTGATTCGGCAGAGAACCAAAGTAGTCGACATAGCTCACAGAATTAGTAAGCTGAAGTGGCAATGGGCCGGCCATATAAGTCGTAGAACCAATGACCGTTGGGATAAACATGTTCTTGAGTGGAGGCCGCGAACTGGTAAACGTAAGGTAGGACGCCCTCAGGCTAGGTGGAGCGATGACCTTCGCAGGGTGGCTGGTAGCAGCTGGATGACAGTTGCCGAAAATCGAACCAAATGACGTGCAATTGGAGAGGCCTATGTCCAGCAGTGGACTGCTATAGGCTGATGATAATGATGATGATGACTTCCACCAAACCGCACTGGGCCCGCGTGGTCGATTAAGCTCATTGCCTCTCTCACAGAGAGGAGGCCTGTATCCTGGTAAAGGAAACGTTAAAAGGCTGTTGATGACCATGAGCATAGAGATAGTAACAAAATATATTTTTAAGACAGAAGGAGACACAGACACACAAAAAAGCATAAAGATTATTATCTGACTAGTTGGGAAGATGAAGATGACAATAAAGTGACGGCTACTAGGGAAGAATAGAATATCAACACTGTAAAGTTTCGTGCTTTTAATATTGTAAATAATAAAATCTGTTTTATAAAACTGATTTATCACTGCCGACAACGAAAACTTAGAGACTATAGTTTGAGTCAACTGACATGAAAAAAGAAGCACGAAAAATTGTATAAATTAAGCTAATAGTAAATTGCTTGATAATGACTATCATACAGGTTGCTGGAATCCGCTGGATGCGAGTCGCATGGGACCGGTCTATGTGGCGGATTGTGGCGACACTTGTGACAGTCCTATGTGCACTAGTGGATGTCTGTCGGCTAAAATGATGATGACTATCAAATGATCAGTGATGGCAATTCTTTCTGTATGTGTATAAGATTCTTTCTCATCACAATGTTTCCCATTTCAGGCCAACCACTTGCAGAAGCAGGGTATAGTAAATTTTCGGGAGGAGAACCAAACAATTGGACACCTGGTGAAAACTGCGGTGCGGTATATCGCTCGGGTCTACTAGATGACTTGTGGTGTGACAGACCAGCCCCATTTATCTGTGAGAAGGATCCAGATTATCCTGTCGTATGTCGTGTAGAAACTGAAGAAGAATAGGGGCCCCTCCCTTTTTCTCTTTCTCCATTTATGATTCTTTTGTTTTACAATAAAAGTGTTAAATTGTGTTTCAATATTATTTTAATAAACTTTTAATATTCTTTTAAATATTCTTTTAATTTATTTATCTATATGTAACTACATATCTGCGTTTACACTGATATCACAGCTAATAAATTAGACGAGTAAACTAAAAGCATTTATTTTAACTAGAACATTAACAGGCAAATTTATTTACTTTAACATAACGCGAATTACATTTGTTATAGACACGTTTTGAACAAATTTAACACTTTGACTGTCAAGTTACTGACAAATAATATTTTTTTTTTTATCGTGTTTAATTGTCTGGCAGCTAAGGTGGAACAAACAATAATTAAATACATATTACTATACGTCAGTCATACGTTCGTCTCACAATACCTCAGACAAACAGACAAGAGGCTCTAGACAATCGTGATTCGATATCAGTGAAAGCGATGATCATCATATCAGCCGAATGACGTCCACTGCTGGACATAGGCCTCCCCCAAGCGTCGCCACTTCGACCGGTCCTGTGCGTCTCGCATGATAATAAGGCAATGATTTATATGTCAAAATGTATGGCATTGATCACGTAATATTTCGATAGCACTTGACATTCCCATATATTTGTGTAATTTTTCTAATAGCTAAATCTAAAAAGGTTCCTTCGGCTTTAGACCAGTGCCAATCAATGTCAGCGATGGCGATGGTCCTAATGCCAAAAAGTTGGTCACGTGAAAGTTCGTTAGCGTTTGACAATACCACACATTTTTGACAGTTTTTCCAATCGCCACGCTTTCGATGATATATTTCTAAGGAACCCTAAAAATTACTCTGGTACCCCAGAGTTCACCTAATAAATCCTAGGTAGAGATTGTATTGTTGCCTTACAAATATGTTGCAAACGAGGACATTATGTTTAAGTTGGTCCCATTGACTATATTCAAGTAAATAAGTAATGCTATAAATATATTTACTTACGGTCACTGCTATTTTGGTATTATCAAAGCCTAACCGCACTATTTTTATTTTATTTGAGAAAACAAACAATTGTACATTAAGTCTTACATCTAAGTATACAACAAAATAAGTAAACGTACAATCCACAACGTTTCCACATATTACTAATAGTATTATTATAATTGCGTACAGCATGATACAAGTTAAATTGGGCTAATATGAAGTACATACTAAATTATTAGTATGTTCTTCATATTAGCCCATTAAGTCATTCATTTAATATATAAGCAATAACAAAGAAAAACCTTTGTTTAAAAAATTTAATTTAGCCTGATATTCGCAAAATACGCGCTTAGTCGTGGAGTTGCGGAAAACAGCCCGTTTTAACCTTTAACCTTAGCCTGATATTGTTTTCTGTGTGGTCTTAAAATAATCAATTTGAAATTCTGCTCGTAAAAGCAAAATATTTATATTAATTAGGAGCGGATTGAGATAAAAGTACAAAGTTTGGCTCAATATTATGACCTTACATTATTTTTAGTAAATATTTATGAAAAAAAAAAAAATATGTCATTATTAATTAATTCAGTCGACAACAATTTATAAAAAAAAATAAAAGAACAGAAAAGTATAATAAATATAGTTTTTTGAATTTTATTTATAGCAGCAGCTATGCATTTAGAAGAATGGTTTGAATGTACCATCGTGACGAAAAGATTAATCAGCTAGAATCTGCGTTACCAAGTACTAGTACCCACGCATGAACATGGTGGACGCGAGGCGAGCGCAGAAGTCACCCAGGTTCTCGATCTTGAGATCCCGAGCGATAATGTTGTTTCTCACATAGCTATTATACTGAGACAGAGCATTCTCTTTTTAACCGACTTTCCAAAACGGAGGAGGGTCTATGTTTGACTGTATGTTTGTTTTGTGTATGTTGACCGATTTCTTCGTCAAATGTGGCCCGATTTTAAAAAAAATTGTTTTTGTTTGAAATAATATATTCTCAAATTAGTCTCATTACATTTGGTGAAGATTTGATGAAGAACTTCTGAGATATGCAACAGAACTCTTCAATAAACAACGGCAAATCTCTCGGGATTACTGCATTCGCATGTCTCGCGTGTTTATTGTTTACACCGTTTCATAAAATAAAATCACGCCGTTACTCTCTAATGAGATACGCAGATGTGTAGAGTTCATCCTGGTACACTCTCATTTCTCCGGTTATGTTATACTATAAATTATTTTGCAACACATTTCATTGTTGTTGATTTTTTTTGAGCTCTTGTTCACCCATGTCTCTTAATCGATTTAAAAGCAATCCATTCATCCTAAGCGATTAAGTATATCAAAAGATTATTGTTCATTCCGATCGACTCTGTTAATTTAAATATGAATGAATATGTCGGGTTTAGTCAATAGTATGGACTTTAAAACAAATCACAAGCACGCCCCTAGTGGCAATCATGAGCAACTACGCATTGGCGCGCTTTTATTAGCACTTGCGCGGTTCGGAATAGGACAGTTGAGTACTGACAGCCGTAGAGCTAAGACGTTGTAGAATCAGTGTCGATCCGTAATATTACTAAGCAGGAATGTAACGTGTGTCTATTTGAATAAACCCAGTGTATCGAATAACTTATGTGATTTCATTTGCACGATTGTACCCACCGACCTGCCCACACACGATGTCTTAACCTAAGGGAATATATCCTGACTTTCCGATGGTTTACATCTATCGGCCAGCCTTGATGCGACAAATATAAATAAGCGATTATCAGATATCGAGTCTTAGAAATTAGAACAAACCCGTTTTAGACATAAAATACGACACCTAAAAAAATTACTATAACGCATACATACATAAACTCACGCCTTTTATCCTTTTTCATGGTGGTAGGCAGAAACTACAGAACGCCACCTGCTACGACCCTTACGTACTTCTTTTGCTTCACTCACATTCATACATCTAGTCATACACACTCGCCGGTTATGAGTACTGCGCACCTGGCCTTTCTGAAGAACATCACCTACAAGGTCTATGTATATATACTTTCATTTATTTATTTCTTTGATAAATATTGTAATACTAATAGATTTTTGGACATTGTTGACTAAAATGTTAATCGTGAAACATTGCTTTTGAAACTTGAGCATTACGGGCTAGGCTAATCAGCGTTAAGTTTAGTACAATCTTATTTGAATGATAGGCAGTGTTACCGTCCTCCGACCTTGGATATACCAGCTTGACTTAATTCTACAATACGTATATATTCATAATTAAGTATTCCGAATGATTAAAACCTCTTAGGACAACATCCGCTTGTCATATTTCTGTGTATCAAACAAATAATAAACTTAATTATTACGCATGATTCTTTGATAAATATTACTGATAATAATTGTTATTTAATATTAGTTATTTTATTAAGTAATACAATTTGATTATTACATGAATAGAAGTTTATTGGAAAAATATAAAAAGCGGATGTGTTAGGCAGTTTGAATTGTTGGCGGTGACCGCCATTGTTGACACTACGATTTGTAAGACAAACGCTAGTCAGATTGTATTTTTGAAAATAACTGAGAATAAACACTTTGTAAATTGTACGAGTGCCGTTTCTGTTTTGTGACCAGCCTATCCTGACCACTGGTTCACAGCAGCCATTAGTTCAAATAAATGGTGTCAATTCATCGCGGTTGAATGTGAAAAAAGGGGTCCCCAGGGCTCATTTTTAGGTCCTTTCTTATTTTTAGTATACATTAAAGATTTACTATCAAGATCGATGCAATATTGAGACCGTTTATTGTAAAACAAACTAAAAATTATGTTATTTACTGATGATTTATTTTTTTAATACATAATATGTTGAAGATAATAAAAAAAACTATGATATTGCTACCTTTGACGAAAATTTAACTAATTTCGGTCAGCACCGTCTTGAATTTTGATTTTAATGCCATATTCGTTATTAGCAGTCACGGAAACCAAGTGTTAAACGCCCACAAATAAGATATGTAAAGTATTTTACTCAATAATAATGTTATTAATTAGGATGTCGTATGACCTAAAAGTTTGGCCTTTGAACTCACTGTTGACCCAGCGGAGGTTTTCATGACATGCCCCAAAGTTAACAGGCTCCGAACTATACGATTAAACCAACTCATGTTACCGTAACGAGATCCACAAGATTTTAACGAATACTATGTAAATTTATGTTGTCATATTCTGCATGTAATTACCTATCTTAAGGTGTATTGTTCATATGGCTAACATTTATACAATAATAAATATAAGCAAACAGAGCCGGGCCTCAAAATTGTAGTGTTCTTACTGATACCCTGAAAATAAATTCATAAACAAAAACGTGTTATACTAACGGACATCTTGAAGCAATTAGTTTTATCTAACCGTGACTCGAGTCAGATAAAGTCTAAGTAATATTTATAAATATTTATTTATGAATATTTAAAAATATTACTTAGGAATTAAGTGATTTGAGTTAAAATAAATTACATGGTACGAGACATTTAAAAGATATAGACTCTTCATTTTACCTATGGCTACACAAAACGTGATGTTTTTTTTTATAATGTAATCTTAGTGAGATGTAAATACTGGCTAAATGCGTGTCGGACTCGCACACCGAGGGTTCCGTAAAAACAGCTATACTCACCAAAATAATTAGGTGACAGAAGTTCATAAACAAAAAAAGCACCGAAAATTGCTCTAAAGAAGAAAAACTTGGATTAAGGGACGAAAGTTACTTTGACGATGGAAAACCATTGTCTATATATATCGACATAGGTGGCGATCAGTTTACCAACTGCAAATAAGTTAATAACCTTTTTTTCAATAATTAAATAAAATAAATCGTTTATTTAGAAAATACATTTGTTCTTAAAATTACAAACCCACCAAACTGCGAGGCAGTTTATCGGCGGGATCAGCGCTCGTAAGTAACTTACGAGCGCTGATCCGATAGATCCGAAGAAAACTACATTACTAGTAATGTAGCTACTACGGTTTTCTGATTTTTTCCTTTAATTGTGCTATAAGATATTTCTTCGTTGTTCGTCGACAGAAATGATTTTGTGTGGTTCGATTCGGGTCGGACAAAGATTTTCATCTGGAATTTCTCAATAGTAGCCCTGAGTCTGGGTTTGTTGCCGGTTGATGGCAATAGGACTGCCTCCTATTACTTGGGACTTAACTGCCAGGTGACCGACGGACAATACATTTTCTATTGTGTCTCGTTGTCTGGTAGTTAAGGTGTTAAACATAACTGGCAAAATGGGTGTGCTGTTATATGTAGTTGCACCCTTACCTAAACCCTCGGGAAATACAGGTGTGATGTAATGTTATTTTAGCCTATACCATATATGTACTATTCCAGACTATAATCTATCACTGTGCCAAAGGTGATGTTCCAGAAATGTATGGAGCCTGGGCCAGCACTATGTACACTATGTGTAAAAATCGCTTTTACATATAGTAACCGTTTTTTTATTGTTAATTACCTTTAATTTCACTTCGTTTCAATGTAAAATCAAATTAACATTTTTTTTTTAATTTGTAATGGGTTTGCTCTTGACTCTAATCTAGGTCATAGGTGACAGAGACAGAGTCTACGATGGAGTGAGCTTACCCAGAAGAAGCCTGTTCACTCTAACTTTGAAGAGATTCGGGTTGAATGCGTTCGGAAACACAGACGCAGGTAGTGAGTTCCATTCATTCGCTGTGCGCATTATAAAGGATGTTTGGAAGCGCTTGGTTCGAATTGGTGGAATGGCAACAAGGTAAGGATGATAACTTGCAGTGCGTCTAGATGTCCGATGCTAGAAGGGGACTGGTGGGATGAGGTCGTGGAGTTTTTGAGCACACTCACCGAAGTACAGTCTGTAGAAGACCGACAAGCAGGCAACTTTGCGGCGATGAGCCAAGCTGTGAAGCTTGGCGTCCACCAGTTCAACGTCGCCAATGAGCCTCTTGGCTCTGCGTTCCACTGAGTCAAGCGCGGCAAGCTGATACTTAGCTGAACCATACCAAAGGTGGCTGCAATACTCCATGCAGGATCGGACTTGTGCTTTGTATAGGGTTAAAAGCTGTCCAGGCGTAAAGTATCGCTTCACTTTATTTAGGATGCCCAGTTTTTTGGCCGCGATTTGGGCTTTGTTCTCAATGGAGGAGCTGAATTTGAGACTGGATGTCAACTCCATGCCTAGGAGCTCGAGCCGATCAGTCACAGGAACAGACGCACCCCGAAAAGTAGGCGTTTGATCGAACAGACTCCTTTAAGCGGTAAAAAGACACGCCTGTGTTTTGGTGGCGTTAAAAGAGACCAGATTGTCATCACCCCACTGGGAGACAAGGCTTAAGGTCAAATCTGTCCGCTCAACCATAGCCTCCCTCAAGGAACGAACTTCTTTGTCAAGTAGAGAAACACAATATGAAGTTAAACATGGTTGATTAATTCAACGGTATGCGGAAAATGACATTTTGGCAATGACATTTGATTGAGGTGTCATCGTAATGTATGCGTTAAAACAAAAAAAGACGAATTCCATTGCAACAGAGAAGCAATCAATCAATGTCCGTAGTAGTAAAGTGGGTTGCAAAACTAAAACAATCACTAAAAAATCCGAAACATTTCCAATTCAAAGTCATAGCAAAGAAAGACTCAAAGACGTCACTTCTTAAAACTGTCAAAGTAGTCAAATGTCATGTAAAACACAACTGTCATGGCTGTCCTAAAAATAGGGTTATCTTAATCAAAAACTTTTCAAATTATCATTTTTGTACGCCTGTAACCTTCTTCAATTAATTTTCAAGTATTTTATGGCATTCCACAAAAAAAATATCTATGTAGTGTACATATTGGTGGCCCAAAATCAAACATATCCTTTCATTCAGATCCGTTCATCCACTCTGGTGTGATGGTGTCCTCGCAGCATCTTTAAAGTGGATAGTGCAACTTTGCCACCTGTTCTGTTTGACGGTACGATTGTTCCTTTTAGCACTGACATAAAGGACCTAGGCTTGCGCATAGATAGCACCCTTAACTGGCGTTCTCAAGTTGCTAGTGTCAGTCAGAAGGTCACTGGAACGTTGCGGGCTCTATATCGTTTAAAATGTTTTATCCTCGAGCACGAAGGCAATGCTTGTGCAGACACAATTTTTTCCTATTATCGATTATGGTGACGTGTGCTATTATGACCTGAATGCAGATCTCCTCAACAAACTTGACCGTCTTCTAAATTACTGCATTCGATTTTTTTTTTATTTGCGTAAATATGATCATGTCTCTGCGCATCACTCAATTTTAAAGTGGTTGCCCATACGCCAGCCAGAGAGCAAAGAGCATTAACTACCTTGTTTTCATTTCTTGCATCCTCCAATGCCCCTAGTTATCTTGCTCTTCACTTTCAATATATTTGCGCTAACCACAATAAAAATCTTCGCTCATCACATAACCGTCTTCTTCAATGTCCCACTCACTGGACAGATTTCATTCACTGTTCTTTCTTCGTTCAGTCTATTTCTCTGTGGAATGCGCTCCCTCAAGAAATCGGTATGTCATCCAATCGATTAGCGTTCAAAGTGAACGTTCGCGAGCACATTCGTATGAAGTTGGCAGCGTTAATGTTCGCCATTTATCTGTTTATGTCTATTCGTGTATTTAGTTTATTTACTTTTTGTGTATATAGTGCATGTGTATGTATGTATTTATAATTTGTATGTATTTCTTTGTATTTGAATAAATATTACCTATCGTGATTTATTCTCAATATTGCACCTACCACTATTTGTCTCTGCATCACCCAAAGGTCGCCTGGTAGAAAATGCCTAAGGCATTAAGTCCGCCTCTGTACGTTTTTGTGCATGAAGTATTAAATAAATAAATAATAAATAAATCTATCCATCCAAATTGTCGCATTTATAATATGAGTAAGATGCGGTCCAAATGATCCAACTGTGCGCTCACCGGGTTAATACGATTAGCCATACAGCATGTGTTCGTTATTTTTTTATGTGAACAAAAACCCAAAAAAATCCTTTGTTTTGTTTCAAATATTAGATCACCTACTTCAGTACCTAATGTTGAATTCTTGGGTCAGTGGTTCTTAAATATTCAAGATCAAATCCTTTTGGATGGAACGAAATGTTTTTAAAAGGGTAGTCATTGTGAATCTTGCTCAGCCCAATATATGTATGTCGGGTTTAGTCAATAGTACGGACGGTTAAGTCAAATCACAAGCGCGCCCCTAGCGGCAATCAAGAGCAACTACGCATTGGCGCGCTTTTATAAGCGCTTGCGTAGTGGGGACAGCAGTATAGAGCAGTCGAGTACTGACAGCCGTAGAGCTAAGACGTCGTAGAATCAGTGTCGATCCGTAATATTAGTAAGCAATAATGTAACTTGAGTCTTATTTGAAAATACACAGTGTATCGAATAACTTATGTGATTTCATTTGCACGATTATATCCACCGACCTGCCCACACACGATGTCTTAACCTAAGGGAATACATCCTGACTTCCCGATGGTTTACATCTATCGGCCAGCCTTGATGCGACATCAGAATTGGGATTCGATCGTGCTAATGAGATCACACGTAAAAACAATGCTAGTAAAAATGGCAGTTACATTCTTGCAAAAAAATTACGGTGTCAGTTGCGACTACCCTCGAAAACAAAATAATGAAAAACCAGTCCAGAGCGGAGCAGCAAGGAAGCTAGCAACAACCAAGGAGCTGGACAGGTCAAGGAGGAGCGTGTGGACGTGTGGAAAGCTCCATACACACGGATCTTTATGCGAATCTGGTGAGTCGTTTTCATTTTGTTGTGACTATGGCAAAGAGTGTTCATTATTCAAGATTCTGGTTTTGTGTACGGTATGGCGGTCAGTGGATCGTCGGGGTGGCCCGTGTCAGTTCATGATTTCACATAAGTTACTATCGATGGTCAAGTTTTAGTGTTGCTGAAGAGTTATTATTCTACTATCACTGGTAATGGTCCTTAGCTGAATATTCGGACTTTAGAGCCATATAGTAGCTTGGGATACTGTATTACATTGTACCATGTACATTATGGATACTTGGGATACTGTAGTGAGTGGTTCATGTTTTGGACAGGGACACTGCACTCACATTTGGTGTCCATAATAACCCATTTTGCTGTGCCGGTTTAGTTTACTACACCGCTGCACTGGTTAATTTCCATCAAAGCTGTGTATAGTTAAAATAACTGTGTGAACATATACTCTGGTATTATTTTTACGTTTCAGATACCATATTGCGTCAAAGTGGAGCCTCTGCTGCAGGCTAGCGGTTCAAATGCTGAATGCGAAGGTCGACTGTCAACAACTGAGAGGTTAAGAGGAACGGCAGGCTAGCAGTTCGCATGTGGTAGCAAAACATCACGACCACAGCTATGAAGTCGGGAGCTCGCAAGTTTCGAATGGAATACTCGGTGAGTCACTTCTATTTTATTTCGATAGTAAGGTCGAATGTTATCTAGTGAAGAGATGCTAGTTAGAGCTTTAAGAGTGTTCATGTTTGACCACTGAGTTGGTCGTGGTTATATCTGGCTCTATCACTAGGTAATTAAGACACACTTGTAAGCAAGTAGTTAATGAGTTTCCTATTGGCGGTAGTTTCAACATTTGGTTCAGTACGAACTTTAGGATTTAATATCCCATAAGAAGATGAGCTCGTGGCTAAATAATAACAGCCGCACGGGTCGATCATCAAGGTTGAGCAACGCTTGACGAGGTCGGTCCGTGGATGGGTGACCATTTCAACATACCGAGTTTTCTCCGTGCCTCGGAAAGCACGTTAAGCCGTTGGTCCCGGCTGTCATTTAAAGATCTTTGACAGTCGTTACGGGTAGTCAGAAGCTTGAGATCTGACAGCAGTCTTGCCAAGGGGTACCGTGTTACCCAGTTACTGGGTTGTGGAGGTCAGATAAGCAGTCGCTCCATGTAAAACACTGGCACTTAGCTGAATCCAGTAGGACTGGAAGCCGACCCCAATATAGTTGGGAAAAGGCTAGGCAGATGATGAAGAAGATGATCTATCCAAAGTGACTTAACAATTAGTCATCTTCAGTGGCAAAGCGAGTTAGTAAAGTCGTTGGGCGAAGGCAATTGTATCGAGTTAGTAACGATACTGGTCATTTGCGTGTATTCGGAACAGATCTTATGTTGCGTAACGATTTACAACCGCCGTCTTTAGATCTGAATGCACTTGCTTACTTTCAAAGTAATATTATGATAGTGGTAGATATCGCGATCGTTTTCATTACATAAAGAGAGTTAGAGAACGATAGTAAAGGGTTACTGTTAATGATGAGATTTTAAGAATATTGATCCGAATTAATTCGTAAAGCTCCTTCACACGAGCTATTAAGACGCAAATAATATCGGGCTTAATTGTTCCCCTGATATGAACAGTCGGTATGCTCCAATATCTTTGAGTAAAAAGCGCGAATCTTGTGAGAAGGATCCCCGATCAACAAGTTCCTTGAGAATTAGACGTCATAGTCGATGACAGTGGTAGTGAGACAAAATATGATGGCTTGTAGACTCGTACTCAGAACTTTGGACTGCACCTCATGAGTAACATGTGGCGATGGGTCAACGAAGAAGTTTCATGAGTTGAGTATGCATTGCCTATGAATTGTAACAAACCGTAACAGCATTGTTACAATTACTTTGTTTAGTTGTTGAGCTTGTTGATCGTCGGACCTTTTTCTAATGAATAGTGTTGTGTGGGAAACTCTAATACGAAAACTAAATAGGCCCTGTATTAGGTACACGATAGGTGATTATGACAGGACGGTGATCGTTATAAACCGAAAGCTTTAAATAAGTACGCTTAGAACCTACAAGTATGCACAAGGTAGGTTAGGGCAGATGCCAGCGGGTTATGTACCAGTCGATGTTAATGTCAAAAGGAATTTGATGATAATGAGCAAGCTTAAGGTGTCGAGTAATTCAGTCTATCGAACGTATTATGTTTGACCGTACCAGTGGATTCTGGTGGAGGTCGGGGTCTAGAGAGAGACCGAGAGACCGTTGTGAGAGCAGTATAATTGCTGGTCGGCTAGAGAGCCATGGCGTTGGAGGTTTTACTCGAGGGTTTCTATAAGCTTGGCAGTTGTTGCTGCAGTAGAGTTTTAAAGATTGTTTGGAACGACAGTGGTACATGGCCCAGGGTAATGATTTGGTTAAAGAGTAGAGTTCTCAAATTTCCCTATTTTCACGAATCCAATAATCTAGTTAGGTCAGGAGTAGCCGAGCGTTGTTTGTCAGCTGTGAGCCTAGGTGGCAACTGTTGGCCTGTGTGGCAACTGTTGGCCTGTGTGGCAACTGTTGGCCTGTGTGGCAACTGTTGGCCTGAGTGGCAACTGTTGGCCTGAGTGGCAACTGTTGGCCTGAGTGGCAGCTATTAGCCTGAGTGGCAACTGTTGGCCTGTGTGGTAACTGTTGGCCTTTATGGCAACGGTAGGCCTGTATGGCACCTGTGTGACACTATGGCTGGTGTGAAAATTCATGTTTGTGTTAGGAACCTTACAGAAAGTTTCTATTGAGTCATGAGGTTAAAGGAAAGTAAACTCGCAGTCACGCGTGTGGAGAGATCATGTTAATGTTGATGACGTTCGAATCGTCAAGCCCTCATTACGAAAATTAAAATTATTTTGGTTTTCTAATTTTGATTAATATGCGTAGATCGTGTTGGTAAGACACAAAGCTCAAGTACCAATTGACATTGTAGATAAAGTAGTAAGTACTAAATCTCTGTGTGAATAAGTTCTGAGTTCAGAGAGTCGAGTTGACTCGACATCATAGAGATGTGCGAGTAGAGCAATTGAGATAGCTAAGAGAGCTATGAGATAGCTACTAAAGCTATCTGATGGCTAAAGATCGTGAATAAGAAACCTGGTTTATTGTTTCTTTTGTTTGATTTAATGTGAGAGTAATGACTATCAGTGGTACTTGAACTTTGTAATCACGAAGATTGGGTGCTTTTAGGTACCAAATCGATGATTAAGTTGCTATTTTCCTTTAAATTGGAAATAGAGAGATTTAAATGATCATGTTTGATTGTTTCAAATGTTTCCTCACTCTAGGGTATGAGTCAGGATTGGACGAGCAGATACTGTTTGGAAATTTTGTATGTTTCAGAAAATCATCCCCTGTATGATGGGAGAATGCCAGGATGGAGTGGACTATGACGACGTGTGGTGCCACACGAGGTGACCATGAGATGGCATGGAGCGAGGACAAGATGATGCCTGCGGGTGATAGATTTGGGGATCTGTCACCTGAGAGAGGCCCGAGAAGGCGACGTGTGTGTTCCACGCTCGCCTCTCAAGAAGAATTACGGCCTAGAGAACACCATGTGGTTTTAGTCAGTAGGAGTCTGACAGACCCCTCGGCTTTCCCCAAGGGCTGAGGACATCCATTGAGGATTTCCACATGATTCGATACACTGTTAGAACCTGACAATGAGAAACAGACGAGGACGCCTGTCTCGCAGGATGGCCGTGTCGGGTTTAGTCAATAGTACGGACGGTTAAGTCAAATCACAAGCGCGCCCCTAGCGGCAATCAAGAGCAACTACGCATTGGCGCGCTTTTATAAGCGCTTGCGTAGTGGGGACAGCAGTATAGAGCAGTCGAGTACTGACAGCCGTAGAGCTAAGACGTCGTAGAATCAGTGTCGATCCGTAATATTAGTAAGCAATAATGTAACTTGAGTCTTATTTGAAAATACACAGTGTATCGAATAACTTATGTGATTTCATTTGCACGATTATATCCACCGACCTGCCCACACACGATGTCTTAACCTAAGGGAATACATCCTGACTTCCCGATGGTTTACATCTATCGGCCAGCCTTGATGCGACATGTATATATACTATATTAAAGTCGATGTGTGTATTTATGTATGTTCCTTATCGACTCCAAAACCACTGAACCGATTTTGATAAAATGTTCAGGCAATCTTCAAATTAGCCCAGCGGGCGATCTTGTAAAGTTTGGTAGCGATCTGCTTCTACCCGAGCGAAGCCGAAACGGGTCGCTACACAGAAGTAGTAGCGAAGCTTAAACGGGTCGCTTCAGAAAAGTGTAAAAGAGATAGTGCATACAGTATTTGTTTTACCCGACTGCGGCAGGGTGTATATATATTTATTTCTATGGCAGCTTCTACAGTCCAATCGGATTGACGGATTATGACATAATTATGGGGCGACGTTGAATTCGTCTCAGTTGTGGGAGTGACATAGGCTATGTATTTTTTTTTAGTTTAATTTATTATTTTTTTAACATTATGTGTATCAAATGAAAGCTACTAAATATACCATTCCAAAAATATTTATATTGTAACACTTTTATGTTACGACTTTGGCACAAATTCAAGATAAGCGTAACTTTGTTAAACAAAATAAATAATCTTTTACCACACTTATTTGGAGAACTCGTTACATTAATAAATTAAACTAAAATTCTGAAATAAAACAAATTATTACAAAAACAAAATACACAAAAGCTAAAAAATAATTAACTACAAGTGAAAAACAAGTACTAGGTATAATTTATACAATAAATATAATTAGTTGCTGTAGTAATAATTTTTTAGTAGTCGAGTTTTTTGTTTTAGTATTCTGATTGGCTCTCACCCTCACAGGTTTGCAGAAGTGAATGAGTCCTGCACATACTCGTTGACGTATATATATTTATATATACTCGTACTCTGAAAAAGAAAGATGAAAAGAGATTGCATGTAGCAGAGATGAGAATGTTGAGATGGATGTGCGGAGTGACGAGAATGGATAAAGTGAGAAATGAGTATATGAGAGGAAGTTTGAAAGTGGCGCCAGTGACAGAAAAGTTGAAAGGAAACCGTTTGTCCTGGTATGTTCATCTGATGAGGAGGGATGAAACGCATGTTACTAAAAGAGTTATGAATATAAATGTGGATGGATGGAGAGGGAGGGGACGGCCAAAGAAAAGATGGATGGACTGTGTGAGGAGTGATATGATAGAAAAGGGAGACAGGACGGTATGGAAGAAGAATACGTGTTGCACCGACCCCTAGTAACATGGGACAAGGGCATGAAGATGATGATATACTCGTACTCGTAGGGATAGGGATTGAGATAAGAGTCATGTTTTGGACAGGCATCATGTCGCTCTGTCTCTTTCTACAAAGTGGTCTATTTCATAAGCGTACTTACTGCTCATTTCAATGCTTAATAAAGAAAGAAAGAAAAATCTGTTATTTGTGAGACACAAGATAAGCAAAACACAAACAATATTAAAAAAATAAAATAAATAACCAAGTGCGAGACCAAAAAGGCTCCTGTCTATTAAAGGGAAAGCTGGCAGGGTTTTTAGCAAGCATACTCATGGTACAAAATTGATAGCTGAGTATGTGCGGAGTGGTGAAAGAACACCGAGAAAACGCTGAAAAGGTAAGACATCTACTTCCACAATTCCATAAAGCACGCTTAATATGCAGGACCGTTCATTTCTAATCAATCGGCCGTGTTTTGACACGAAATGATATAAATAAGCAAATCTGATGGATATTGTGGGCTTTCCCTAAGTCAGACGAGTTTGAAAGCTTCGATTTTTAAACATAACGTTCAAATATCCATTGAAACTGCACCATTACCGATAATAATAGGCAAAATTCAAATGTTTGGCCACAATCATTAGCAACGATGAAATGATTGACAGTGATGTTACTCCAATGGTATAATAACCTTACTAGCTCGATTTGTCCCCCAGCTAAGTCATCATTGATTCCTGCCTAATTCTGGAATTCTTTTTTTGATAAAGTAGAATAAAATATAATTAATTTAAACATGTTTTTCCCGCGGTTTGGCTCCCGTAGCCAAACCCACAGAACCCGTTATTTTTTTCGGTATTAAAAGTATAGTCACTCAGGAATAATGTCTACTGGTGAAAAAATTTTCAAAATATGTTAAGTAGTTTTTGAGTTTATCCATTACAAACAATTTTAGGAAGGATAATATTTGGAAGAGGATTTTTCGTCTTTATAATATAAGTGTAGCTATAATTTTGGAAACCACTGTTTCTAGGAGTCATATGTCTGCCACATGGCTGAACATAACTACTAGAGAATTCTATAAATATTTGCAAAAATAATTGAATCGCCACAGTTGCAATCTAGACCTTACAAAATGAAGTCTTGTTTAAAATATTTTGTGTTGCTGTTCAGCGTGAACTTTATTGGTAAGTTGTTCTTAATTAATTTAGTAATTATTTTCCAAGATTTTCTAAGACCCAAGTTACTTGATATTGCCCGGAGACAACCAGACAACCTAGAAAAACTGGTTGCAGTGGCAAACGTGGATGAAAAAAAAAACAACGCGGACGTTCATCTACTTGTTAAAAAAAAAACAAAATCAAATATTTTTATTTTACATAGGCCTACATGGGCACTTATAAAACGTCGACAAAAGGTGCACGGTTCGGGTTAGTCGTTTCCTATGGAGAAGAACCGGCAAGAAACTCCATGGTTACTCTTTTATTTTTTTTTGTGTTTACAATATTTCCCTGTTACAGCGTTAGTACTTGGATATGGGGGGACAACGTAGGCCCGACAATAAGTCGTACGAAATTGAAAAAAAAAACAAACAAAAAAAATTATGTACGAAATAAAAAGTTAACAAATGTTAACAATCATCTAGAAATCTAGAAAGCCTACAATGTTCACACATTCACAATCGGTAAACGAATCTATACAAAGGTAAAACAAAAACAAAAAAAAAAAAACACAACACTAAATTTAACATGTGGCACAAATACTGTAATCAGTGCTGTAACTATTCTTAGCAAAGGGCTATAATGATGATTGAAAAATATTGTAAAAAGTCTAATTAAAAGAGAAAAAAAATGAGATTGAGAATAGTTAGAGATATCCATATATTTGTGCCGTTTATGAGTTACCAGGGAAGCCGCATGCGCAGAGGGTGTCAAAGCCAAAATTTTTATCTTCAACGTAGTCCTTGATTTTATAATATGCTTTTTTAATAAGGACACGTTTGATGTACTTAGTTTTTGAACTTTCCATCGGTCAGTTCTATAACTGACTTAGGCAACTTGTTATAAAAGTTGTTGGTCAGATGAGATCAGGGCGATCACACAACTCACGTTGGCCACGGTCCTGAGAAGAACTGTAGACAAGAAGAGTATCTTGAAAACTGCTCGTCAGTGTATCCGTCAAAGCTTTTCAAGACAGATAGACTTCAGCAATGAAGACAAGGAATGAGAAGAGAATAGAAAGAGTGATTTTTAGATAATAGTTAGCTTCTACCAATTTTGTTTGCTATGTTGCATTAGGTTTTCTTAATACCCTTTAAACAGACTAGTTACTTTGTTTAAATTATTCTTAGATCTGATTGCCGTGTTTCTGATTAATTTTATTCTATTTTTTTTTTGTATTTTAGAAGGATCATTCCGATGTGACTACAAATACAGTTCAAAAGTTCAAGCTTGGTTCAAACCCGTCGTTGTGCCAGCGAATTGGTTTGATGCCCGGCTGCGATGCTCACTGGAAGGTAAGTTACTTATTTTGTAATATAATTATAACAGTGATGTTACCAGCCCATAACAGCTTACAGGCAATATTGTCATCATTTCATTTGGGACCGAAGTTACTTAACGCGGCTTGCGGAAGCTGTGATTCGGGCGAAAATGTAGTGTCACCACCATCCACTACTTCAGCTGGATGTGAGATGCACGGGACCAGTCATTGTGGTGTCACTTGAGGGATGCCCATGTTCAGCAGTGGACGTCTTTTGGCTGAAATGATGATGATGATGACCCCCTCCTTAAACATTTCTGTTTCTCTTCGTGTTTTTTTACTATGAGCAAGCTAAATTCGCACACCGCGCGCTCTCTTTTTCATCCTGTTTCCAGTGTGTCTTTAAATGCATGAATAAATTTGTCTCCTTACCGCTCACGTCTTTTTTTTGTTCTCAGGTGCTGTTCTCGCTTCTCCCACAACACCAGAAATACAAGATGAAATGAGAAACATCATAAATATCTCCAATCCGGAATATGAAATCTTTACTGGTATTCATGCCACTGTTTCTCAGGGAGAGTATTATACGATTGAAGGTTAGTTGATTTTTCGTAGCACCAAACATAATAATAATAATAATATAGTCTTTTATCGGGCGGAAACAAGGTGCCCGCCTTCAACGGCTGGGTCATGCCGGTGTTGATGTACTCTTTCGGCATAATCAAATGGACTCAGACAGAACTTGACGCCCTGGATAGGAGAGTCCGCACGCTGCTTACCACAAATCGTATGCATCACCCACGTTCATCGGTTATGAGACTGTATATCCCGCGGAAGTGCGGCGGTCGTGGCTTTTTAAATGCTAAGACCCTGCACAACCGCGAGGTATGCAGTCTTAGGGAATACTTCCAGGCCACCTACGTGGGTATGTATCGAGATGTGGTAGCGGTGGACAAGGGCCTCACCCCGCTCTCCTTGGCTAACGAGAACTGGCGCAAACCTATAGTATTGGATACTAATGACCGCAGGGAGGTATGGAAGAGCAAGGAGCTTCACGGACGCTTCTACCGGGTCCTAAATGGGCCCGATGTAGATCATTTAGCGTCCGTGGCCTGGCTGCAATTTGGTGACCTTTTCGGGGAAACTGAAGGTTTTTTCTTTGCCATTATGGACGAAGTTATGATGACAAACAACTACCGGAAATATATTGTGAAGGACGGCACGGTTGACATTTGTCGGGCATGTCACCGGCCGGGGGAATCAATCCGACACATTATCTCCGGTTGTTCTAGTCTAGCTAACAGCGACTATTTGCATAGACACAACCTTGTAGCCAGGATTATCCACCAGCAACTTGCTCTTAAATACAATCTTGTGGAATCGGAAGTGCCTTACTATAAGTATGTGCCCGACCCAGTTCTCGAAAATGGCAATGTCACGTTGTATTGGGATCGGTCTATCATCACTGACAGGACTATTGTTGTCAATAAGCCTGACATAGTGGTGATAGACCGACTAGAGCGTCGCGCAATGATTGTTGATATAGCGGTCCCCCATGACGAGAACCTCGTGAAGGCTGAGAGAGATAAGAAAAGCAAGTATCTTGATCTGGCTCGCGAGGTTGTCGACATGTGGGATGTGAATACAGCAGTCATTGTGCCGATAGTCGTGACGGCTAATGGCATAATAGCCAAGAGCCTCGACGAACATCTGAGGAGGCTCTCGTTGGGCAGCTGGATCAAGGGCTTGATCCAGAAAGCAGTACTCCTGGACACGGCGCGTATCGTTAGGAGGTTTCTCTCTCAGGAGCCCTGACCACCGGTAGCTTGGACCCTGTTCCCGATACCGGTGGGCTACTATTTTTGTATTTTTAAATGTTTTTTTATTTTATTTTTTATAGAATGATATTTAAAAATGTAAAAATATGTAAATATAATAAATAAATGGAATAATAATATTCTTTTTATGTATTTTTTACTATATTAATAAAAAAATATGCCAATGCAAAACTATACTAAACTAGCTGTTCCCCGCGGCTTCACTCCCGTGGACCACCCCACACGACCCGTTTTCGGGATAAAAAATAGCCTAGGCATAAAGAAGCTTTCTATTGGTGAAAGAATTTTTTAAATCGGTCCAGTAGTTTCGGAGCCTATTCGGTACAAACAAACAAAAAAATCTTTCCTCTTTATAATATTGGTATAGATTGAGTCTCAAACATGTTTACAAATTACAGGCACACCGCTCTCAAACTTTCCAGTGGCTTGGGCTAAAAATGAGCCAGACAATAAAAACAATACAGAAAGGTGCATTACTCATAATGGTAATGGAGAGTTAGCAGATCGTCTCTGTGAGGAAACTCGTCCTTACATCTGTTACCGCCCCGAGAACTTACACGTAGAACCCAGTGAGTGTGGCACCATCGATCCAGGTAATCACAACTTCTTCCGTCTATCTTGCCAATAACACAACTTTGCCGCGGGTAGTGACGCAAATAACATAAAAACATATCCATTGCAGAATACCAATTGGACAAAAGAACTAACAAATGCTACAAGTTTCATACAGTACCAAGAAACTTCTCCCGCGCCTTCCTCACATGTTCAGCTGAAGGCGGCCATCTTGCTATTGTAAATAGTGACCTCGAAGCGACAGTGCTGAGAGAACTCTTCGCTAAATATCCAGATGCCAAGATGTTGGGCAACGGCTTCCGGAAAGATTATGCGTTCATCGGTTTTCATGATTGGGGCGAAAATTGGGATTGGAGGACAATTGAAGGTAATATAATATAGTTTTAATATAGAGCAAGATCTCAGACCCACCAGACTTTATTTATTTTCTCATGTTATAGTCACAAATCTCATGGGATAGTAGTGAGTTAGAATATACCTTAAACGTACGCATACTTACTTGCTTGGGCCAAGAACCACTTCACAGGTACTAAGTGCATATTTTTTTAAGGTATGTCAAAAAAATACTCAAAGTTTCGATTAATCTTTAAATACGGTTATGAATCTTCATTTCTCAAAAGAATGACGATGGGATCCACTCACATGATAAACTTACATAATTATCTAAACAATTTCAGTTATGTTGAGCGTACTTACTTACAGTTAGATTGGTATAATAGTTAATCATTATATAATAGTTAAGTCATTATATATAGAAGGTATGAGACACCCACCAACCAGACCTGGGCCCACGGGTTGGATTACGGTTCATTCCCTCTCACAGAGAAGAGGCCTGTGTCCCAGCAGTGGGAACATTAAATAAGGCTGATGATGATAAAAAAATAACTTACTTTTCTTAAAGTATGATTGATTTTTATGTATACTGTACAGAATATTGTTAAAAAAACATTAATTTTTGCGGTATACTCGTAGGAGCTCCACTTAATTATTTGTTGTTAAAGCGGCAACAGAAATACATCATCTGTTAAAATTTCAACTGGCTAAGTTAAGAGTTCAAAGTAACACTATTGTATATCAACAATTTTGTGAATGAGTTAGTAAGTAATGTCAGGGGGGGCTAGGCCCTGCGCGATCAGCTGTTCCGTTCATTTTGCAGTGCAATCATGAATTTATGGAGCAGTGTATTTTTTCACGATTTTACGGTTGCCCGGTTCATAATGTATAAAGATGTCTACAATTACTCCTGTTCAGGTTTTACATTCAATCAGTTTCACGTTATATAATGTAATTATTTGCTTTTTCAGGTCAAACTCTAAGGGAGGCAGGATACATCCAATTTGCTTCAGGGGAGCCGAACAACTATACACCAGGTGAATCCTGTGGTGGAATATATCGCACGGGTCTTCTCATTGACGTGTGGTGTGACAGACCAGCCGGATTTTTCTGTGAGAAGAGTCCAGGGTTTCCTGCCGCGTGTCGTGTTTTACTTTAAAATGGATAGGAAAGATAAAACCATGTAATAATTATGTAAAAAATAAATATTTTAGAATAATGTGTTTAAAATGATTCCTTTGAGGCGAATGTTTTGGGCTGAATATGTTAAATCTAAGAGCATGTATTTTTCTTTTATAACATAGCCCATAACCCTACAAAAGCGCAAATGGAAAACTCCTCTTTTACAAGTCGTAACTTTAGGAACTTTTTGGTTATATAATCAAATTTACAGCTGTTGAACGTTATAAACCGGCCAAGTGCGAGTCGGACTCGCGCACGAAGGGTTCCGCACCATTATCGCAAAAAACGGCAAAACAATCACGTTTGTTGTATGGGAGCCCCACTCAAATATTAATTTTATTCTATTTTTAGTATTTGTTGTCATAGCGGCAACAGAAATACATCATCTGTGAAAATTTCAGCTGTCTCGCTATCACGGTTCATGAGATACAGCCTGGTGACAGATGGACAGACAGACAGACATACAGACAGACGGATCGCGAATTCTTAGTAAAAGTGTCCCATTTTTACCCTATGGGTACAGAACCCTAAAAACGGTCAAATTACGTTACAATATAATCTTATTCTCGCTGATAAAATTCAAATAAATTTAGTAACTAACGAGTCATGACAATGTTTTGTGATAAACTAACAGCAATTAGCGTTATTAAAGGCATGGGTACATTATCGATTTTAGGGTTCAGTTCCTCAAAAGGAAAAAAAGGTTGGTACCCTTATAAAGGATCACTTCGTTGTCTGTCTGTCTGTCCGTGTGTCAAGACATTTTTTCTGGAATGCCTGGAGGTATCAAGTAAAAATGAATATAATATATTTAGGTTTCCAATATCTCGGAGTTGTGAAAAAATCAAACTTCTGAATCAACGCAATTTTAAAAACTTTTTTGCAAAAAAATACTACCGACTTCCAAATAAAAAACTACAAAGTGAAAAATAACTTTATTTTTGAAAGTCGGTGTCTTTCGTAGGTACCAATTCATTGTCAAAATAAAGTTATTTTTCACTTTGTAGTTTTTTATTTGGAAGTCGGTAGTATTTTTTTGCAAAAAAAGTTTTTTTTTATTTTACCCTATTTAGTTGTACGTATAGTCAAGTTGTTTAGTAAGTCCCTATAACGCCAGAATAGATTACCCGAATAACATGAAACTCAAAACATAATCGGTGAAATGAGAGTTCTGCGTACCACTTTTGAGCGTACTGGCGTGATGTTATGTTATGAAATGGTGTAAACACTAAACAGACATGCGATTGCAGCAATCCCGAGAGTTTTTCCGTTATTTATTGAAGAGTTCTGTTGTATATCTCCGAAGTTCTTCATCAGATCTTCACTAAATTAAAATGGGACCAATTTCGGAATATGTCCATTCAAACAAAAAAAGAATTTTCAAAATCGGTCCACAATTGACGGATATATCGGTGGACATAAACAAAAAAAAAAAAAAACATACATAAAGTTGAACATAGAACCTCCTCCTTTTTGGTAAGTCGGTTAAAAAGATATGGCCGTTTATGTCGAATATTTTACGATAATCAATGGAATCATAACCTATAGGGTACATCCCGTTGACAATGTGACCGATATATTATGATGTCAATGTATGGGGTCCACCATATTTCCATAGGCAAAGATAATTTTGTCCTTCGTTCGTTTCGTATTGTCGTTCGTTGTTTTTTGTTTTTGTGAATCAATTCTTCTTTAAACTACTCAAATATTTGGTCTCAATACTCAGCAACACTGAAAATAATTATAGTTACAATAGCACTAATATTTAGATATGAATCAATTCTTCTTTATAAAAATCAAATATGCTGTATCTGCTTATTGCTGTCTCAATACTCAGCAACACTGAGAAAATTGATGATGAAACAATAATAATTACAAAAATAATAGTGTCGCAAATAATACAAGCCCACGCACTTCCGGACGCCGCCGCGCATGCGTTCCCTCTCGCTTTAAAGACTATGCACTCGAGGCATAAGAGAGGGAGAGCGATAACGCAACCGAAACGCTCGCGCGCCGATCGACGTTCGTCGCGAGAGTAGTACACGCAGGGACTCGTTTCGAACCGGCACGCGCGCCCGAGCTCCAAAACCGTCGCGCGTTTTCTGAATCGGTTGTTGTATAGAAATAGTTCCGTACCAATGTAATAATCTACAATCTAAGTGCACCTTTACCGTGATTATACGAAAACTACTACTAAAGTGTTTTATTCCTCAATTCCACGTGAACCAATATGAACACAGTTACGAAATATGGCGTCCCAACTGTAGGCCGAATGCCACAGTTCCTGTGAAGAAAAAAACTATAGTGAAAATATTTAGTGTGTGTACAACTGTGCTGTGAACATAATTGTGATCGTGTAACAATGCCGAAGACACGGAGTAGGCAATCCCTCAGTGGTTCGCATGACGATGAACTCAACGATAGCGTCACACTTTCCCGCGATAACTTTAGCGCTCTGTTAGCAACGATTCAGCAATCGAATGCGGATATCTGTGAGCGTATGTTAGAGCGCCTGTCGACATTAACGTCCTCTCTGACCGCTCAGTCACCGGCGCCAGTGCCGAGTGCGGCAGAGAGCACCGGCAATTTCTCACGATGCTCGTCCAGATTCTCCGGAGCGGCGAAGGAAAACGTTGAAGCGTTCATCGATGCCATTGAAGCTTTCAAAGAGTGCACGAACATCTGCGATGCTGTCGCTATTCGTGGCATGTCTATGCTACTTATCAGCGAAGCAGCAACCTGGTGGCAGAGTATCCGCGCGGAGGTCACATCCTGGAAAGATGCAATACAATACCTACGTGACGCGTACGGCGACCGCCGTCCTGAGTACAAAATATATCGGGAGTTATTCAGAGATGAGCAGGGTGAAGACGAACGGACAGATATCTTCGTAGCGAAGAGTCGAGCCCTCCTAACACGCCTACCAGCAAACGACCTGTCTACCAAGGTGCAAATTGATATGATTTACGGCCTATTACACCGAAAAATCCGTAAAAGATTACGACGCGAAGAGGTCAGTAATTTTTCCGAGTTGCTATCGAAATCTAGAATTATCGAAGATTCCATAAACGAATCGCTAAAGCGAGAATCGCAAAACGCTGCATCCATTGCTTCGCGAACGAATCGTAACGCAACCGAAACGCCTTATCAGCCCGCAATGAACAACGCGCGAACCTCAAACTCCACTGCAAGCGTGAGACCGGCGAATGGGGCAGCTATTACGCCACGCGGCGGCGGCGGCGCTCCGCCTTACCGCGCGCGCGCGCAGGAATCGCACGCGCGTGCCTCCGCCGATACACCGCGTGATGAACACGCACCCGCTGCAGCAACATCGAGACAGCAACGACCGTTTTGTGCGTATTGTAAACACTACGGACACCATAAGGACCAGTGCCGTAAGTTGGCGGACAAAGGTGAGTCAGCAATTGATTCTCATAATTCGGTTTCGTGTTACAAGTGCGGATCTAAAAATGTTACTCGTGAAACTTGCAAAAAGTGTAACAACGAATCAAGTTTTTATAGTGTTGATACTACTGTGCAAATTTCGGAATCAAAGCACATTCAAATTCTAAAGACTAAAAATCGTGATCTTAGTGCGTGTTCCGAAAAGTTGTATAATCCCGTAGATTTGAACGATACTACTTTTCCGTCTTCTTGTTTGAAGAATGTTGATGCAAATGTTAGTTGTGTCGTTCCAGAAGGTACTAACTGGTCTCGTGATAGTTCGAGTGAATCTGCGTACAATCAAGCTGAAATTTTATACAATAATAATTGTTATTCTGTACAAAGTAATTTTTCGGAGAACGATTTGTCGAACGATCACATGACCAGCTGCGAGGTCGATTATAATAACGACCGTTTTTATAATTTTCCATTTAATGATTATTTTGATTATGATGACGCCCTTAATGTAAAGGAGCGTAAGGACGATTTTTGCATATTATCTGAAAATAATAATCTTTGTTATAATGACGTCGGTTTTGCAAAGGGACGTAAGGACCATTTTTGTGAAATTTCAGAAAATAAATGTTTTTGTCACGATAACGTTCCCGATGTAAAGTGGCGTAACGACGATTTTTGTACTTTGGGGGAAAATCGTAAATTTTATTGTAGTGACGACCGTAATGCATTAGAGCGTAACAACCATTTTTGTAAAATTTTGCAAAATGATTTATTTAGTTGTAATGATGTTTCTAAGAAGGTGTTAAATGATAATATGGTGTGTAGTAGTTACACATGTGTAGAGAATGCGCGCGCCGGTAGGAGCTCCGACAAGAAAGTTTTGCGTCCGATTTTTGATATCGAAATTTTAGGCGCGTCGGGGACCGCGTTAGTTGATACCGGTGCCAAACATTGCATTGCGGGCCATACACTGCACACCCTCCTCTGTCGAAAGGGACACCCTCTTGAACCGGCGCGAAGACGTATTAAGCTTGCCGATGGACACGTTCGCGACATAGACGTTCTCATAACTACTCTTGACGTGCACTTAAAGGAGAAGGTCATTAGGACTCCTTTTCTTATCCTCCCTGAGGCGCGTAATAATGAAACGTTGCTCGGCATGGATTTCTTGTTTGCAGCCGAAGTAGTCATGGACTTTTCTCGGAAAAGCTGGTACTTTTCTAATAACAGCCGCGTTCAGTTCTTGATGCGTTTTGAACCCTCCTTATCACTAGAGCTGTCCTGTTCCTCTGCTGACGTACTCCGGGACGACGAAGGCACATCGCTGAACCCACCTGACCGGAACCTGCTGGCGCAGATCTTGGTAACCAATACGGACATTTTCCAGCTAGGGGGAGAGCCTACCCCGTTTGCTGAGCACCGTATTGATACAGGTGAGCATCCTCCTACCTATGTACCTCCGTACCGATTGACCCCGGCCAAAAAGGAACTTATGCGTCAAGAGATTGAGAAGATGCTGAAGGACAACATCATTGAAGAATGTGAGTCTGCATGGTGCTCACCAGCTCTCCTGATTCCGAAGGCTAACGGCAGCACGCGTTTCTGCGTAGATTACCGACGCCTAAATGCCGTGACCAAAACCGACCATTACCCGATGCCTTTGATCGATGAATTGTTACAGTCAACAAAGAGGGATTGTTATATGAGTACATTGGACCTGCGATCCGGTTACTGGCAGGTCAGTGTAAATGAGCAGGATAGAGATAAAACCGCATTCATTAGCCCATTGGGCACTTTTCGCTTCAAGCGCATGCCCTTTGGTCTCAAAAACGCTCCGGCGACCTTTCAGCGACTGATCGACCGGTTGCGCTCCTGTTCATCCCTGGCCAATGTGACAATCCTTGCTTATTTGGATGACCTGCTGATCATTTCTGAAGGTTTCCAGCAGCATCTCCAAGATCTTCAGGCTGTATTCAGTCGGCTTCGCGAATTCAAGCTGCGAGTCAACCGGGAAAAGTGCGTTTTTGCCAGGGGAAGTGTCAAGTATCTGGGGCACGTAATTACCCAACAGGGCGTCTTACCCGATGCTGAAAAGGTTCAAGCTATACTAGAGATGAAAGAACCAAGCAACTTGAAACATCTGCGGACATTTTTACAAACCTGCTCCTGGTACAGGAAATTTATTCCAAATTTTTCCTCCGTAGCAGAACCACTTACAAGGCTAACAAGGAAGCAACAGACCTGGACTTGGGGTTCAGCTCAGATCACGTCTTTTAACGAGTTGAAAGAACTACTTACCTCAGCGCCAATCTTAATCCAGGCTGATTTTAATCGCCCTTTTGTCCTCCGCACCGATGCGAGCAATTATGCCCTCGGAGCCGTTTTACTCCAGGGGGAGGGCAAGGAAGAAAGACCTATTGAGTACGCCAGTCGTCTCTTAAACGCCGCTGAGCGTAACTATTCTACAACCGAAAGAGAGGCCTTAGCGGTAGTGTGGGCGGTGGAGCGATTTAGATGTTACCTGGACGGACATCCGGTGATCATTGGTAGTGACCATCAACCGCTTCGTTGGCTGATGACCCTAAAGTCTCCCACAGGTCGTTTGGTGAGGTGGGCTCTCAAGCTACAATCATTCGACATTCAATATCAGTACACCCCGGGAAAAGCAAATGTAGTGGCAGATACGCTAAGTAGGCCGATATGCTCCCAAGATACTCGCGACAGTTGCGGTATTTGCTCAGTGATAATTGACTTACCCACTAAGAGCCCTGCAGAGTTAAGGCAGGAACAGCTGGCCGACCCGGAGGTTGATAAAATCCTAAAAGAGATAGAAAGTGCAGACGAAGTGGCATCTCGTAGATGGACGGAGCGCGGGTATCTGTTATCACAAGGCGTACTATACCGGTATAATTCCGACTCAGATAGCGAGAATCCTCAACTTGTTATTCCAATTTCACTCCGTCCCGAGATCTTGAAAGAGTGCCATGATTCACCTCTGGCGGGCCATTCTGGAATCGATCGTACTTACCACAAGATCGCCCAGGCCTATTATTTTCCCGGGATGCGAAGAATCATTACCGAGTATGTGAGAGCCTGTGTCGATTGTCAACGATATAAGGCTACCAATGACAAACCCTCTGGACTACTACAGACGCCCGTGATGCAGCAGCGGAATGAGGTCCTAGCTATAGACCTTTTCGGTCCCTTACCTGAAGGAGAGAACGGTGAGAGGTGGATACTTCTAGTTGAAGACACCGCCACCCGTTGGGTTGAGCTCTACGCCCTTCAGGAAGCAACTGCTGAAGCCTGCGCCCGTACTCTTACCGAGGAATACTTTCTCCGATACGGCTTACCGCGCAGGGTCACATCTGATAATGGCGTACAATTTGTCGGGGCTGTCATGCAACAATGTATGTTCATCTTAGGGGTCAAACAAAACTTCGTGCCACTTTATCATCCGGAGGCAAACCCTGCCGAGCGTAAGAATCGGGACCTTAAGGCGCAGCTCGCACAACTCGTGGAGAATGACCATTGCTCTTGGCCTTCGAAACTCCCAGTGATTCGTTTTGCTATGAATAGTGCGGTATGTAGAACCACGGGTGTCACTCCCGCATATCTCATGTTTGCCAGAGAAATGAGGTCTCCCACAGAAGCTCGTCATGATTTGAGGGCGATTCTCGATAAAGAGAATTTTCTTCCCCAAATTACTCCATACCTAAGATCTTTTATCAACTCACTATCTGCAGTTCGTGAACGAGTCGAATTACAGCAAGATCAGTCTAAGAAGATTGCTGATCGATCCCGTCGACCAAGTACCACGTACAAGGTTGGAGATAAAGTTCTGGTCCGGTCACATGTACTGAGCCAAGGTAGCAAAGGTCTTACTGCTAAATTCGTGCCTAAACGGGATGGACCTTATGTTATAACGGTGAAGGTTAGTCCTACCACTTATCTTATCTCGCCCATAGGAAACCCTGAGGAATCTTTAGGAAAATATCATGCACAGGATTTGACGCCCTTTGTAGACAGTGGTACTGGAAACGACGTACCACCTAATCCTGTCATTCCCAAGCGACGACGCGGACGTCCGAAGCACAAGGGCAATGAGCCAGTCCAGGAACGAGGGCGTTCTCCTAGACTAGAGGGGGAGTCTGTCGCAAATAATACAAGCCCACGCACTTCCGGACGCCGCCGCGCATGCGTTCCCTCTCGCTTTAAAGACTATGCACTCGAGGCATAAGAGAGGGAGAGCGATAACGCAACCGAAACGCTCGCGCGCCGATCGACGTTCGTCGCGAGAGTAGTACACGCAGGGACTCGTTTCGAACCGGCACGCGCGCCCGAGCTCCAAAACCGTCGCGCGTTTTCTGAATCGGTTGTTGTATAGAAATAGTTCCGTACCAATGTAATAATCTACAATCTAAGTGCACCTTTACCGTGATTATACGAAAACTACTACTAAAGTGTTTTATTCCTCAATTCCACGTGAACCAATATGAACACAGTTACGAAAATAGTTTATTTGTTCCCTGAACTGTACACAGCTAGAAATACAAACAAAATTTTAAAGGATAGTTTTTTTTTTATCCTTTTACCTTTGGCATCCACTGTCTTAAAGAGTCATATGTCTGCCATATGGTTGGGTATTCTCGCATATGATTCCAAGAGTCTCCTATAAATATTTGCAAAAATACTTGTAAAAGGTACATTTGAATTTCAGTCCTCATAACATGAAATCTTATATAAAATATTTTGTATTGCTGTTCAGCCTGAAGTTTATTGGTAAGTTGTTTTTAATTAATTTAGTGATATAAAAAAAATAGCATTATGGTTTCTAATGCCTTAAAACAATATAATTATTATTATATCCTTTATTATTTTTTTCTTATTTGTTACATTTATAAAACATACAACAAAGAAAAAACTTAAAATTATTCATTAGCCATCATCAACTTGCTCTGAAATATACTCTTGTGGCATCGGAGGTACTGTACTAAAGGTATGTGCCCGCACCCCGTTTTCGAAAATGGCAATATCACATTGTACAAGTATCGGTCCATCATCACTGACAGGACTATTGTAGCCTATAAGCCTGATATTGTGGCGGTGGACCGAATCGAGAGGCGTGCAATGATTGATAACATTACCGTCCCGCATGACGGGAACCTCGTGAAAGCCGAGAAAGTTAAGCAAATCAAGTATTTTGACTTGGCTCGCGAGAATGTCGACATATGGGATGTGGACACAGCGATCATTGTACCGATAGTCGTGTCAATGGCTTAATAGCCACGAGCCTCAACCAATACCTTAGGAGGCTCTCGTTAGGCGGCTGGGTCAAGGGCTTGATCCAGAAAGAAGTACTGCTGGACACGGCTCGTATTGTTAGAAGGTTGCTTTCTCTGGAGCCCTGACCAGCTCAGGCCAATGTAGCGTGTATGTGTTATGGAATTAAGAAATATAAATTAAACACTATTCGCTTACAATAATTTATTGGTCGTGGATCAAAGGCCCGTCATAAAAGTTTTATGATAATGTGGAGGTAGGCGCGCCAAGTACTGTCCTGGCTTAGCAGCGTAGTTGAAGCCGCTGGAGCCGAGGAGTTGACGCTGGGCAGATGGGGACCCGCCGTGCAGATCGATCAGCTGTTGACCCTGGTGCTGACCTCCAGACGATGCGGCGGCAGGGGTTCTCAACCCCAACTTGAAGACCTGAGGTAGCTTGGACCCTATTCCCGATAACGGTGGGTCTCTAAATTTTATATTTTTATTTTTTTTATTATTTTATTTGTTTAAGAAATATTTAAAAATGTTATTTAATAAGAAGAAAGATGAATAAACGAAATAATAATATTACTTAAATTAAACTATTTGATCTGGGCTCTAACCCAAATCAGTTTGTTTAAGTATTTAAAGTATTCTAAGATCTGATTTCCGTTTTTTATGGTTAATTTTGTATAATTATGTATTGTATATTTTAGAAGGATCATTCAGATGTGACTACAAATACAGTTCAAAAGCTCAAGCATGGTTCAAACCTGTTGTAGTGTCAGCGACCTGGTTTGATGCCCAGCTGCGATGCACACTGGAAGGTAAGCTACTTAGCATGTAATATTACAATAATAATAATGCAATCCCTCTCAAAGAGAGGAGGCCTGTGTCCCAGCAGTGGTAACATTAATCTTGAGAAATCGGAAGTACTTCAGTAAAGGTATATCGCAAACGTGTTGGGATCAGTTTATTATCATTGACATGACAATTATTGGCAATAATCATAAAATATTGGTGAAAACACAACTAGTGTCACGCAATGATAGTTGATATAGCGATTCCTCATGACAAGAACCTCGTGAAAGCTGAAACATAAGCAAACTATATATAACTGTATCTTGATCTGGCTGGAAAGGTTGTTGATTTGTAGGATTTTAATATAGCAGTAATTGTGCCGTTAGACATGACGGCCACTGTCATAATAGACAAGAACCTCAATGAACACCTAACGAAACTCTCTTTGGGCAGCTGGAACAAGGGCTTGATCAAACACAAGCAGAAATGAGAAACATCATAAATCACTCCAATCCAGAATATGGAATATTGACTGGTATTCGTGCCACAGTTTCTCAGGGATTATATGATTGAAGGTAAGTTAACTTGTATATTACTAACATTGAAACGATCGGGAAAAATGTATCCCAGTGAATAATTAATGACCGCGGTTATACGGATACAAAAGATGCTATTCTTTTGTCTCGAACTTTAAACGAACTCCACGTTAAAGTGAGCAAACCTGATGCTAAAAATGTTTCTAAAATGCCGTAAACAAAGGATAAAATCAATTGCAAGAGCTGATGAAGCTACACTTTTTCTTTTAAATACGGTGCTCTTGGTATTTCTTCCTGTGTCGCGGGTATGTTTACATACATTTAAACTCACATAAACAAGACACCCAGATCCGAGTATGGTCGACCCGAATTGAGACTTACACATATTTACAAATTACAGGCATACCACTCTCAAAAATTCTAGCTACTTGGGCTGAAAATGAGCCAGACAATAAAGACAATACAGAAATGTGTATTACTATAAATGTTAATGGAGAATTAGCAGATCGTCGCTGTGAAGATACTCGGCCTTACATCTGTTACTGCTCCGAGAACTTTCACGTAGAAGCCAGTGAGTTCGGCACTGTCGATCCAGGTAATCACAACTTCTTCCGTCTATCATTCTACTAATACAACTTTGTCTCGTGTAATGACCCAAGTAACACAGAAATACATTTTCAATTCAGAATACCAATTGGACAAAAGAACTAACAAATGCTACAAGTTACATACAGCATGTTCAGCTGAAGGCGGCTTGCTATTATAAATAGTGACATCGAAGCGACAGTGCTGAGAGAACTCTTCGCTAAATATCCAGACGCCAAGATGTTGGGAGCTTTCCGGAAAGATTTAGCGTTCATCAGGTTTTATGATTGGACCAGTTGGGACTGGAGGACTGTTCATGGTAATTTTATGTGATAGTAAAATAATATTTTTTTAATAGCTTAACCAAAATACCCCATCAAAAATCATGAGATGGTTCTTCAGATTATTTTGAAGTTAAATTGTTAGTTGCGTTGAAGATATTTAGCTAGGAAAACGCTAATTATGAGCTCAAAATAAAATAGCTCAAAATAGCTTTAATATCAGTACTCGAATCTAGAACATAAGTAAAATCACTAAACAACAACACCAGAATACCACGATACAACATAGAACATGCCAACAAGGTAGGCAAAACACAATATCCCAATTTCTTATTTAGGAGAGTGTTCACTAACATTAATATGTATTGTCTATTATGTTGGTAATGCCAGTAAATTTGCCTCTTCAGGTCAAACGCTGCAGGATGCAGGTTTCACCAAATTTTCTGTAGGGGAGCCAGATAATGGATCGCCAATTCAATCCTTTGGTGGAATATTTCGCACGGGTCTTCTAAAAGACTTATGGTGGGATAGACCAGCCGCATTTATCTGTGAGAAGAGTCCAGACTATCCTGTCGTTTGTCGTGCTTTACCATAACTGTTTTATCTATTTCCGACAAAACAGTTATGAATATGTATTACCTATTTATGTATATGTATTACATCATAATGTGTTTGAAATGATGGTATAAACGCTGAAAACTAAAAAAAACAAACATCTTGTATTATTTATTGTAAATGAAGAATAACATTGTAGGTGAACCTTGTTGCTAATTAAGAACAGATTATATCCCACATAAAAAGCTCGAAATATGCATCCAAAGTGTCAAAATATCCATCATCAAAAATAATTAAATCCTAGTAATTTCATCGTATCAGAAATGAGGTGATCCGCTAGTGGTAGCGGTGTGAGTTGGTGTCGTGCAGTCTCGTGGGCAACTAATGGGGGGGGGCTATATCCCTCGACTAATCCCTGGTGCTACCGTAGCATCGCCACTTGAGCACTCCATGGCGGGTGGGGATAGTCGAGGGATGAAAATTGTTTTTATCGGGTTTTAAATGGACAACTTAATTAAAAAAAACCACAAGGCGAAAAGACCGGCGAAAGCTGGGACTGCGCACCAAAAGGCGGGACCAGCGAAAGCTGGGACTGCACACCAGACGGCGGGACCGGCGCAAGCCGGGACTGCATCTTCCGCAGGAACGTCCAGAGGTGATACTGCAGTGGGATCGTCTCAAGGCGGGGCTGTGGCGGGACTGTCAAATGACGGGACTGTCGCGGCACTGTCGAGGGCCGGCACTGCTGCGGGACCACCGAAGGGCGGAACTGCAAACCAGCCCACCGGGCATAAGGGTACTGCCAAAGCTGGCGCGATACGGGACGCTTGCGTTAGAGATCGTATGACCTCGGACCTTGCGGCCCCGGACGCGACCGGCAAAGACAGCACCTCGTCGTCTCCCGGCGGCCAGCATGAATCAGGCTGGCTTCCGGTTGGACGATCTGGGGCGCGCAGGAAAAAGCGCCAAAAGCTGAGACAGCAGGCGGCTCTGGAGGGGACTCCTACGGAGGGCCCATCAAAGAGACCGCGTGCTGCTCTCAGCGGGGACAGCGGGGACATGGCGGCCAAGAGGATGAAGACCCAAGGGCAATCATCCTCAACCGGATCCTTTAGGGATGCGGTGGCGGCTGTGAAACTCGCTGTCGTGACAGTCAAGTACCCGGAGGAGTACTTGAAGGCGGAGGACTTGGTGCCGATCCAGGAGCTCATAATTGAGAAACTGGAAGTGGCGCCGGATCCTCTGCCTGTCCTAACGGTTGCTCCCGGAGTCGTCGCGGGTGCAATTCATGTATCCTGCGACGACTCTGATGCAGCCAACTGGTTTCGGGGTGCCATCCACAATGTGGAACTTGGTGCCCTGAAACTCAAGGTTGTTGACGCCAGGGACCTTCCAAAGCCAGTCAAAATGGCAGGGAAGAGTCGCAACTTGGCGTTGCAAGACTCTGCCCGGGCCATTCGATTGCTCCAGCGACTCAACCCTACCTTAAGGACGAACGACTGGAAGGTCGTGAATACGCTCACTGAGCAGACCGGCATCCGTCGTATCGTCCTCATGGACGGGGTGTCCGCTGGGGTCATCAAGGCCGCGGGCTACTCTCTTCCAGGAGGGATTGAACGATACTCGTTCAAGCTCCTGGAAGAAGACAAGGGAGAGGCGCCTGCTGCGGAAGCAGAAGTGGAGCCCTCCGAGGATGGACCACCACAACATGGGGAGGTCATTGAAGAAATCTCTGCTGACGGCGCAGCGCAGGCAACAGAGATTGGGACCAGAGCGTCGGAGACAGACCACGAGGATGACATCCTCGGGGACTTCGACACCCTGGGAATCGAGTCGCCGACTGCTCTCGAGGAGAGCCAGGCGATGGAGGAGGGGCCTCAAGACTAAGGCCCTCCCATATCAACACAGACCCATCAAAATCATCCAAGATGGAGGGACTAAGGTGTGTACAAATTAATTTGCATCATTGCAGAGCCGCTACTGCCCTTCTGGCTCGGCAACTGAAGCTTAACACATACGACGTTGCCTTGATACAGGAACCTTATCTGTATAAGGGGACTATAAAAGGCTTAGGTGGGACAGGAGGCATAGTGCTCTATGACTGTCCAACTAATGACGCGAGGACTTGCATCTATATCAGGGGCGGTATAGAGGCAATGCCCTTACGTACTTTCTGTTACAGGGATCTCACAACAACCTTGATCCAAGTGGGGACGGGAACAGAGAAAAGGAGAATCATCCTTGCCTCTGCCTATCTCCCATATGAACAAAAAGAACCAGTAACACCACTAATCAGAAGACTGGTTGATTACGGCAACCAAAAGAACCTTGACCTGATACTTGGTTGCGATGCGAACGCACACCACCTCTTTTGGGGCAGCTCGGATGTCAACAAACGAGGGGAGGATTTGTTGGACTTTGTGGTAAGCTCTTCTTTACAAATCCTTAACGTAGGCAATAAACCTACTTTTAGGACTTCTGCGAGGACTGAAGTTATTGACCTTACGCTGGCTTCAAACAGGGCCAGCGCTCATATTGAAAATTGGCATGTATCGGACGAAATCTCTTTGTCTGACCATAATTATATATGCTTTAGGTTTAGGACGGCGGGAGAAGCCGAAACTAGACGAAGGAGAAACCCAAGGTATACAAATTGGGACTCATACAGGAGGGACCTCAAAGTAAATTTGGGGAGCCCTAAAGGTAAGCTCAATTCCATACTGGATATAGAATTTGAAGCGGACAGAATCAAGGCAGGCATCATCGGTGCATGGGAAGATAACTGCCCAGAGAAGAAGGCCTATGGCAAAAAGGTACCATGGTGGACTCCTGAAATAGCCAAAATACGTCAGGAAACACGACAGGCCTTTAATGATGCTAAAGCCAGGAAGGACTTTTCTGGCTATCATAGCATGCTAACAAGGTATAACACGGCGGTACGCAAGGCCAGAAGAACTAATTGGCGGCAGCATTGCACTTCCATCGAAACTCTGCCAAATGGGATGAGGTTGTGCAAAGCAATGTCCATGACCAAGACAAACCCACTAGCATCTGTAAGGGATGAGAATGGGCAACTCACGGAAACTGGACAGGACACTCTGGGCGTGATGTTCAGGACCCACTTCCCAGAATGTATACTGCGCGATAGCGATGAAGAGGAACCAGTCACAAGGGACGAGCTTACAAGGCACACGTCCAAAAATAACTGGCTCACGGCAAAGAAAGTGGTAGATGAAAATAAACTGAAGCTGGCCTTAGCGGGTTTCCAGCCACTCAAATCCCCTGGTCCAGATGGCATCTACCCAATACTATTGCAAGAAGGGGCATCTGTTTTGATACCCCATTTGAGTAAGCTCTACAGAGCCTGCATAGCCTTTGGGTACGTACCCAAAGCATGGAGGGAGGTCAAAGTCACCTTTATACCGAAGGTGGGTAGACCGACTTATGAAGAAGCTAAAGCTTACAGGCCCATTAGTCTATCATCCTTTCTCTTGAAAACTCTGGAGAAACTGGTAGACAGAGAGGGTCCTCTGAAAGTATTCCCTCTACATAAACTACAATGCGCCTACAGCCCCGGCAAATCTACGGAAACGGCATTGCACTATGTTGCGAGTCGAGCCGAGGCTGCGCTAGAGGGACAAGAAATATGTGTCGGGGCTTTCCTCGACATAGAGGGAGCCTTTGACAAGACAACATTTGAGTCCATACGCACTGCTGCAAAGGAACATGACATCAATGATACCACGTGCAACTGGATTGACTATATGCTGAGAAGCAGAACAGTCAGATCGGAACTAATGGGAGACAGACTTAGTGCAAAAACAACAAGAGGTTGTCCGCAAGGCGGAGTGCTGTCACCATTATTGTGGTGCTTGGTAGTAGACTCGCTACTAACCAAACTTAATACCGGACCATTCTACACAGTAGGCTATGCGGATGACATAGCTATAATGGTCAATGGTAAATTCCCGAACATAGTGTCTGGATTATTACAACAGGCATTGAGGATGACAGAGGAATGGTGTACAGTGAACCACCTCTCTATCAACCCAAGCAAAGCAGTCATTATTCCCTTCACGAGGAAGAGACAACTAGGAAACCTAGGAGAGCTCTCCCTCAATGGAATAAAACTGCCCTGGTCCACCGAAGTTAAATATCTGGGTGTAACGCTTGATAAAGAACTCAGGTGGAAAACTCATGTGGAAAATATTACGACAAAGGCCTTACGAGTGTTCGGCATGTGTCGTTCTATCTACGGTAAAACTTGGGGGCTAAAGCCCAAAGTGATACGATGGCTGTACCGGACAATGATAATACCTATTATCACATACGGCAGCATAGTGTGGTGGCCAAGAACAAAGCTTGCCTCGTGCAAAGCGCCACTCACCAGGTTACAAAGAACAGTGTGTCTCGGCATCACGGGTGCTTTCAGGACAACACCTACGGCAGCGATTGAGAGATACCTCAATATCCCTCCTCTGCATATGATGGTTGAATTCGAGGCAAGGAAGACATTACATCGTCTCGCTGTCGCTGGACTATGGGATGCCTCTAAGCCAAAGACTAACCATACAAAGTTCGATGAGAATGAAGACCTGGATCGGGTAACAAGCATGTTATCCGATAAAATGCAAACTATGTTTGTGTTTGAGAGGTCTTTCAAGGTCCAAATCCCTACAATAGAGGACTGGACGAAGGGACTTGATCCACCAGAACAAGATAGTCTGGTGTGGTACACTGACGGATCCAAAATGGAATCAGGTACAGGAGCGGGAATATACGCAAAAGGCTACAAATGTAGCAAAAGCTTAGGGAAGATGGCAACTGTATTCCAAGCGGAAACATATGCCATTATAACCTGTGCTCAAGAGAATATAGATAGAGGGACCAAAGGTAAATCCATATATATTCTTAGTGACAGTCAGGCTGCAATCAAAGCCATGGCATCCTATAAAGTGGACTCCGGACTTATTCTGGATGCTATCCAAACCCTAAACAGGCTTGGGAAGCACAACAGGGTAAGACTGATGTGGGTCCCTGGGCACAAAGGATTCCATGGTAACGAAGTGGCTGATGAACTGGCAAGGGAGGGCTCAGCGAATGATTTTGTGGGTCCAGAACCATGTGTAGGCATCTCGACGTGTCTCGTAAAAGCCGCATTTAGGGAGTTTGCAGATCACAGACAACGAACTTGTTGGCTGTCTACTACCGGTCTACAACACTCCAAGAGATTCCTGGGCTCCACTTTCAAAGCCCGGGATTGCATTTGGAACATGAGCAGGGGGCAAATCCGCTACCTGCTTGGGGCCTTTACTGGGCACTTTGGAACCAACGACATGCTCATGAAGATGGGTCTAACCGCGACACCCATGTGCAGGTTGTGTGGGGAACATACGGAACGCATGGAGCACCTACTGTGCACATGCGATGCACTGGCTGGTAAGCGAATGAGTCTCCTAGGGGTTGGATACCCAAAACCAGAAGATTATAGGCTCATATCTCCTAGTCTCGTTGTAAAACTCATGAAAACAGTTTTCAACGAGAAGGAGGAGGAGTAAGTTATCTAGGGGACCACAAAAGATCCCAATGGGTCGAAGTGTCCGAGGTATTTCTCGGCCCCTCCATAAGATAAGATAAGATAGGGGTAGAGAATCAAAGTATATTTTGTATTTATTTGTTCATTCACACATATAATTGTATATAAAACACAGAATAAGCAATCAGTACTGGCAATGTGCTGACCATAATATTGGCCGCCAAACCGATAATCGTTTGGTTGATATATTCTTGAGTGGAGACCGTGAATTAGTAAGCAAATGAAAACTGGGACGGGCTCAGGCAAGCGAAACTGGTAGCAGTTTGATTAGAGTTGCAGTTGCATTAATTTTAATCATTCATTTTATATTTCTAAAAGCGTCGCAGAAAATTATCATTGCAGATTATATTGAACTTAAAAAACATGTTGCACTTAAGAGAAAATGTTGCAGTTACGGAAAAATTATGATGCTAGATTATGTAAACTCCGGCGAAAATAAATTGTGCAAAATATTGCTGTACTAAAACAAATTGCTATTCTATAGCTAAAGATATACAGCAAGTGAGAGAAATATCCGTGTTGAGTTGACGTATGTGACTGACGTAAAACCCCAAAAGATCTATCTCGCGAAGTTTTTTACTGTATGCCATCTCTCAAATCACTTTTTTTTCTGTAACTTTGATCCCCACGTCAATGAAGCGGCTGATGTTTAGAGTTTTTAGGAGCAGTGTCGGTGCAGGGGCGGAACAGAAACTACAGAAGGTTCACTCATGTTTACAATTGATACTATGACATTTCATTCAGTGACCTGGTCGATGAGTTTTCGGGCACTGACGTCAACCAGAAGTTTATGATGGCTTAGTAAATCTGCACCCAGTATTGGTTGTTTTAAGTATTACTGAGATTTTACATAAAACTCATACATACAAATAAAATAATAAACTAATACATATCAAATAAAGAAGATAATAATCAATTTACTAAAACACAAATAAGTATCGTTAAAAAATTGGATGTCAAAATATTGAGATTAAAATAATTAAAATGAGAAGTCAGTAATTTCAAAAAACATCTTCGACATTAGTACACCATAATAAATAATCAATTAAAAAAAACACAAGTTATTAAAATTCAAGTTGGATGTCAAAATAATGGAATTAAAGTAATTAACAAAGAAGTTAATAATAATAATGATAAACAAATTATGAAAAATAAAATAAAAATGCAGTCAAAGATACAATCATAAAATTAGATGTCAAATACGGAAGGAAATAAAATGACAAAAATATCAATAATTCGATATAAAATCTAACATTTAGATTACAACATTACTTTGTCCTTCAGAAATTCAAAAACATTATAATGAGTGTCATAATAGGCTTTTCTTACGAGAAAGTTCTTTAAATGCCTTTAAAAAAGATTAATGTTAAAAAAATTAATTGTTTCTGGTATATGGTCATAGATTTTTGGTGCCATACAAAAGCTCTATTACGCATCAATGCTGTTTTGGACTGTCTCGAGCATAACATGTTGACATGTCTTCGATTTCGTTTATTTTGATCTGATAGCTTTGGGAATAGATTTGGGTTTATTTTCACAAAATAATACTGCAACTTCGAATATGTACATACAGGGTAACGTCAGTATTTTACATCTATCAAAAAAAGGTTTACAAGTGTCTGTACATTTTAACCCAAACATTGATCTGATGCATTTTTTTGGAATTTAAATATAATGTCTTCATTGATTGAGTTGCCCCAAAATATAACCCCGTATCTTATTATTGAACTAGCCATGTCATGGTAAGCTGTAACAATAGCGTCCGTTCTTAAGACTGGTGCAAGTTAATATAGAGCGTAAGCAGATTTGCTAAGTCTCTTTGCCAAATCTCTCATGTTTGCTTTCCAATCTAGTCGTTGGTCCATACTGCTATAGATATCACTAGGTATTTGGACGTGCTTACTCGATTTATTTGTTTGTTCTCGTAAATAATATTCATAGTCAAATTTTTGCGTTGGTTTAATGTCATTAATTGGGTCTTGTAAATAATTACCTTAAGATTAATGTTATTTAGCCATTGTATTATTGAGTGTTTAGTATTTGTAACGTCAATATCATAACTGAATTTGTTTTTGCGTAATCAGTCAATGGTAACTGTGCTGTTATCAGCAAATAGTGTCATGTAATGTTGCGTAACTTTTGGCAGATGATTTATTTACAATATATATAGAGGGAGGCCAAGCACGCTTCCCTGTGGCACACCGTATGTGATTGTTCTATCACGTGACCGAAATAAACAATACATTCCTTAAAAAATACTAACAGCGTAGGACATGAATCGATAGTAGCTTAATAAATAAAATTTATCCTGAAACTGCTGGTTTTAAAAGCGTATGTTTAAGGAAACTCATTAAAAATCTTAATTAGGGGCACATTGTATTCAACAGTGTCACGTTGCAAGTCATGTGATTTATTTATAATATAACTTGCCAATAATTTATTCACAATAAAATTAAACAAATACATCTTGTTAACTCTTCAACAAACTATTATTTATGTTAAGATTATATATTACTGATGTTTATTTTCCTTATAAAAATATAATAATAATGACCTTTATTCTGAATAGATTTTTTTGTATGTGCCCTTGCTGCGTTTACTATCCCTTTTGAATACCAGTGTGCCCCTGACAGACTCTATATTCTCATATTTGCTCTCATCATGAGATCAGTGGTGGCCCAGTGGTAATGGCCCCGACTTACGTGTCGTAGTTCCTACTTTCGAACCCTGGCAGGCAATATAACCTTGTGTAAATTATTTCATCACCACTGCTTTATAAAGGGTGAAGGAAAATATCGTGTGGAAACCGGAGTGCCCTAGAACCAACAATTCGAAGACATGTGATATCCACCAACCCGCATTGGACTCTTGGTGTGGATTAAAGCCCATTCCCTTTCAAAGAAGGAAGCTGGCCTAGAACTGGGAATGTTAAAAAGCTGATGATGATGACTGATCTCCTCATGTGGTCTCACATTGCAAAATAAGAAAACTAACAAACTAACCAATACATTTAATACAAGAAACTAACCCACTAACATATACTTGCTAGAAATTAAGTTACTATTGTACATACATTCGCAAGGCATTATTTATTATATTTATTTATTGGGGTTACTAGAATTTAAAATGAAGCACATGCCTATGTGACTTCTACAACCCATCAACTGTGTACTAACACGGTATCCCTTGTAAAGACCAGTGTCAATGGACAATGGCAGAAGCCCATACATTGTTTGAGCTGTTATTTACTACTTGTCACTTGGCAGAATAAGTGTAAAATGGCAACACTAAGCTAATGAAAGTTTA
This sequence comes from Orthosia incerta, assembly GCA_948252205.1. Lineage (NCBI taxonomy): Eukaryota > Metazoa > Arthropoda > Insecta > Lepidoptera > Noctuidae > Orthosia > Orthosia incerta. The sequence continues at coordinate 23,086,885 of OX411762.1, read as the reverse complement.
CGAAAAAATTTAATAACTTTGATTTATAATGTGTTTTTATATCCTTGCTGAACCAGTTAATGTTATATTCCCAAAAACCGTAGAAATTTAAGGAATTTCTTTCGTATATAATTCATTTTAAGACGCACAAATTAAAGTCAGCTAAGATTTCGCCATTCTTTCTACACGCTTCAAAATATCCGTAACAAAACGATCTATAAATGACAGCCGGGGACCAACAGCTTCGTCAACGGCTCTGAAGCACGGAGGAGTCTCTGTATTTCAATAATGGTCACCCATCTACGGACCGACCTTGGCAAGCGTTGCTAAATTATTATTATGCCACAAATCTTTAACCCCCAACGGAAAAAGAGGGGTGCTATAAATTTAACGTGGGTATCTGTGTGTCTGTCTGTGGCATCATAGCTCCTTAACGGATAAATTTATTTTCATTAAGTTTTTTTTCGTTTGAAAGGTGTCTTTATTGTGAGTGTTCTAAGCTATGTTTGATAAAAATCAGCCGTTCAAAAGTTATACGTATTTTACTGTTTGAAAAAGGGTTATTTTGTTGTTATTAATAAGTCCACTTTGTAGGTGTGATAAAGAATTATTATTCAAACTAATAACAACCATGTTAAGGATGTTTTGATGTTTGAAGTTCACGTTTAATCGTAGCCAGCTCTCATTAGTACCTGCAACCATTAATTATTTAAACAAAATGATAACAACAATATTTTTCATCATTAAGATTATGTTACGTTACCTAATATAATATTATAATGTTCCTCAGTCAGTGGTTTTCAAAATTTACGGTGCTTGAATTACTGATTTTACAATAAATATCATGGATGGCATCCATAAGTTATATCCAAAAGCGCCATGCCTAGACGCAATTCGATTAATATCACAGCGATAACCGATTTTAAGTAAGCGAAATTGCAAGTACGGTCCAACGTGATGCAATTCGACCGATTAGCACATGAAATTTTCTTAGAAAATACGTCGAACGAATATCCTCGAATAATTTAAATTGCATTGCACCATCAGGAAATTCCATAAAAGTTTACGAGTCGTTGGTGGTACAGGTACTTCTTACCAAGTGGTACGGATTCAACGATACTACTACTTGCATAGATGTGAAAGACCTCCTATCGACTTTTCACTAAACTATTATTCAATGAAGGGTAAGATTACCTAGATAGTGATTATATTAAATATAAGATTCCATTACTCAATAGCATAGGTACGAAATACCTACCAGGTGCACGGTCTCAGCCAATGTGATTTATAGTGTACTCCAGGGCAAACGCCTCTTCTCATACAGGGAAGGAAAGAACATTAATCAAAGGCGGGTTGGTGATTCCAGACTTATATTAAACATCACTCCAGGTTTCCTCACGACGTTTTCCTTCACCGCTGTCAGCTATGTCCAAGACAAACTTAAAAAGTATAATTATATGAATTGAAAAAGTCACATTGTTATTGCCTGGATTTGGCGAGCTTTAAGCCACTGCATACGCAGCCGATACCTGGACGCTGAGAGACACTGAGAGGAAGAGAATAGACGCTCTGGAAATGTGGTTATTAAATCTCTTTAAATCATTTAATTTGTCACATGTGTTTATGGAACCAACCCGAACTACACTGACTTCTGCTACATGTATTGATAATGTTTTTTGTAGATGCAACTACTTGGACAAGGCCATTATAAATTATCTGCCTTCGGATCATAGTGGGCTACTTCCTCATGGTAGCCTTTGAGTCCATTATGCTTATAAAACAAGTGCAGATTCAATCCAGACCAATAACATCCGGTAAATTAAATAAATTTAACAGCACTTTAATCAGTAAGTTAAGCAACCAGGACTTCACAGTGAATGATGGTAATATTTTGTATGATGAAGTTTTCTCAGTGGTTCAAAAAGAGTTCAATAACACTTTTAAGAAGAAAACTAAAACTATATGCCCTAAGTTTTTATTCAGTGACTGGGCGACTACAGGGGGGTGACCATAAGCTCTTAGAGCGGTATCAATTTGAGATCGAATAAGGGACAAATGTATCTGACTTGTATGCATCTGTCACTTTTTCGATATCAAATTGATACCGCTCTAAGAGCGTATGGTCACCCCCCTGGACTTAGAAAAAGTAGGGAAAGACTTTACGAGCTATTTGGCCTTAAGCCTTGTATTAACACTGAAACGTTTAATAAGTATGTTGCTTCTTACTCAAGAATTTTTTTAAATACTTGCAAGGCAGCTAAGGTCTTGTACATTAGCAATAAGGTTAAATTATCAGAAAATAAAATCATCACGTCCGTTTTGGGGGGCTGAGTCACCCACGTCCGTAGGAGTGTACCCCATTCCGTTACCCTACACGTGGTCCCCGGGTGGTGCAAATCAGGTGACACTAACTGGTGGTAGGCTTCGGCCGAAGGCTTGCGACCACCCACCGGGCAAAGACGTACCGCCAAGCGGCTTAGCCGTGTTCCGGTACGATGCTCGGTGTAGCCACAAGAGGAGTTGGGTCGAGATAGCTGTTCCACTGCAGACTGACCAGCCTGACACGCGCTGGTATGGACGTATCGGGAGACTGGTCGCGGAGGGTAGCGAGATCCGAGGCACGGTGCGCCGCTGGCCGACCGCAGGTAGTTGGGGGCCCAAGTAGTGTGCCAGCCACACATGAAAGGCTGCCCCGCCAACTGTCGAAAAATCCCGGGATGCGCCATCGTGCTGGTTGGCGACCAGATGGGGAGGGCCCGATGGACATTCCGGGGGGGCTCGGGCGTCCCCGCAGTCTCCGGACTAGTGCCCCAATGATGCTGTCCTTTCAGTGCGGGTCTGAAGGTTAGCAGCGTGGAACCTCGTCTCACTTCCAACTCCTCTCCTCCATTCACTCTTATCATCATATGTCATTACCAAGGAAAAGAAATAATAAATTTGAACAGCGGCTGCACTCCCTCCCCCTCAAAGTGCACCTCACCAACATTCGAGGTCTGCACTCAAATCTCTCTGCAGTCCACTACCACCTGGAGACTGAGAAACCAGCGCTGTTATTTCTTACGGAGACGCAGATAGCGAGTCCGTCGGACGCGTCGTACCTATCTTACCCAGGGTTTACCCTGGAGCACAATTATAAACCGCGCGCGGGTGTGTGTATGTACGCCCGTGATGACACTTGCTATCGGCGTCTCCGTAACCTTGAGGACTCAAAATTTTCAACGCTGTGGGCTCTAGTGGACACAGGTTTGGATAAAATTATCTACGCCTGTGTCTACCGCTCGCACAGCGGAGATCAGGAGACATCCAGGCTCGCAGAGTACCTCAGTGAGGCGGCTGATGCGGCACAGCAACGGTACCCTTCCGCCCAATTAGTGTTACTGGGGGACTTTAACGCCCACCATCAGGAGTGGCTCTTCCCATACCAGTGCACTGACCATGCTGGACGGGAGATGCGTAAGCTTTCGCTAACGCTAAACCTCACCCAGCTGGTCCAGGGGGCAACGAGGGTACCGGATGTTGATTCGCACACAGCGAATTGCTTGGACCTTCTGCTGACAACAGATCCAGACAGATACTCTGTGTCGATAAGTTCACCCCTGGGTAGTTCCGACCACTGTCTGGTGAAGTCTGTGTCCGTCTATTCCCCGCCCGATCCCAGCCCAAGAGGCACCCGGCGGGTTTGGCGGTACAGGTCAGCAGATTGGGATGGCATGCGTTCTTTCTTCGCTTGCTATCCTTGGCAGCCTACTTGCTTTTCTTCGGCTGATCCTTCGTCGTGCGCGGACGCCGTTACTGATGTGTTGCGTCAGGGAATGGAGTACTACATTCCGTTCTCTGACATAGCGATTTCCAGCGTTGACCGGCCATGGTTTGGCGCCGAATGTCGTCGCGCCGACGCGCTTAAACATGAGGCGTACCTGGCATGGGTCGACGCTCGATCGCGTAAAGCGAGTGACTTGGGTCAGAAGAAGAAAGCCTACAACAGGGCTGCCAAGTCCTGCAAGAAGGTGTTGCGTGGGGCTCGATTCGACCACATTGGCCGAATGGGGGCCAAACTTGCTTCTTACCCAGCAGGTAGTAAAGCGTTCTGGTCCCTGGCTAAGTCGGTCGAGTCGAACTTCTGCCGTCCCTCACTACCACCACTGCTGAAACCCGATGGGTCACTGGCTCACACCGCTGAGGAGAAGGCAAATTTGTTTGCCTCCCTTTTTGCGGAATCTTCGCGTCTGAATCCTGGTGATTCGCGGCCCCCTCCTTCTCCTGATGGGTGCGAGACGAGTATGTCGGACATTCGCATCCATCAAAAGGACGTCCGTAGGGTGCTGCGCAACCTCGACGTGAACAAGGCTAGCGGCCCTGACGGCATACCAGCTATAGTTCTTAGAACCTGTGCGCCTGAACTGTCTCCGATCTTGACACGCCTATTCCGCCTTTCATATGAGACTGGAACAGTGCCGAATGCTTGGAAGCAAGCCAACGTACAGCCCGTGCCCAAGAAGGGCAGTAGAGCTGACCCGGCCAACTACAGACCCATCTCTGTAACGTCCATACTCTGTAAGAGTATGGAGCGTGTACTCAACACTAAGCTCCTGGCATACCTAGAAACTAACGATATCCTTAGCGACCGCCAATACGGCTTTCGCCGAAATCGGTCTACTGGGGATCTTCTAGCGTATGCCATTCACATATGGAGTGAGGCCATCGAGAGGCATGGGGAAGCGCTTGCCGTCTCCCTCGACATCTCGAAGGCTTTCGATAGGGTCTGGCACGAAAGCCTTATTGGTAAGCTTCCTTCATTCGGTTTGCCCGGTGGTCTGTGTGATTGGATTGCAGACTTCCTGAGAGATCGGTCCATTCGAGTGGTTATCGATGGCTGCTCGTCGGACCAATTGGATATTAATGCCGGGGTCCCTCAGGGGTCCGTACTCTCAGCAACATTGTTCTTGTTGCACATTAACGATCTGCTGAAGCCCGGCACCTTTGGGTATGCAGACGACAGCACTGTTGCTGAGAGATACTTGTCCAACGCGCGTGCTACCGGGCCTCAGGTCCGGTCTCTCCGGGAGGCCATGGTGGAGCGCTTGAACTTGTCCTTGCAGGCAGTTTCCGAATGGGGCGATGCCAATCTGGTCAGGTTTAATGCTGCTAAAACCCAGGCGTGTCTTTTTTCCGCTAAAAGGAGCCAATTCCACCCGGCTCCTACTTTCCGTGATGTAACCGTGCCAATAACGAACCATCTTGAGCTTCTTGGCGTTACGTTGACATCGACTCTCAATTTTGGGCCATACATTGAGGCAAAGGCTCAGCTGGCTGCCAAAAAGTTGGGGATCCTTGCGAAGGTGAGAAGGTACTTTACGCCGGAACAGCTGCTCAACTTGTATCAAGCGCAAGTTCGATCGTGCATGGAGTACTGTTCTCATCTCTGGGATGGATCTGCCAAATACCAGCTTGATGCACTAGATTCGATCGAAAAGCGGGCCAAGAAACTCATCGGTAATGAGGCACTGGTCAAGTCAAAGCTCCAGAGCCTTGAACATCGTCGCCGAGTTGCCAGTTTGTCGGTATTTTATCGGTTACATTTCGGGGAGTGTGCGATGGAATTACATGATTTAATTCCGCCCAGCCCGTTCCATCATCGGACTACCAGACGTACGGCGATGCGTCATCGGTACATGGTGGACATCCCACCCATACGCACAAAACGTTTTGGGGACACTTTTATTATGCGTACAGCTAAAGAGTGGAATTCCCTGCCGGAATCTGTGTTTCCCGATAGCTACAATCTAGGGGTCTTTAAGTCAAGAGTGAATAGGTTTCTTCTAGGCAAGCGTGCTCTATCGTCGACCACATCATCGCTTACCATCAGGTGAGATAGTGGTCAAGCGCAAGCCTATAGATAATAAAAAAAAAAAAAAAAAGCACTGGTCAAGACAAAGCTCCAGAGCCTTGAACATCGTCGTCGAGTTGCCAGTTTGTCGGTTTTTTATCGGTTACATTTCGGCGAGTGTGCGATGGAATTGCATGATCTAATTCCACCTAGCCCGTTTCATCATCGGACTACCAGACGTACGGCGATGCGTCATCGGTACATGGTGGACATCCCACCCATACGCACCAAACGTTTTGGGAACACTTTTATTGTGCGTACAGCTAAGGAGTGGAAATCCCTGCCGGAGTCTGTCCGACAGCTACAATCTAGGGGTCTTTAAGTCAAGAGTGAATAGGTTTTTTCTAGGCAAGCGTGATTCACCGTCGACCACATCATCGCTTTCCATCAGGTGAGATAGTGGTCAAGCGCGAGCCTATAGGATATAAAAAAAAAAAAAAAAAAAAACTGACGCTGGTGTCGCTCTATTAAAACACATCTTTGATGCGTGGGAAGATTCGCAGGATGCCATAGGTATCTTCTGCGACTTGTCGAAGGCGTTTGATTGCGTTAATCATGAAACATTACTCTGAAACTTGAGCATTACGGGCTAGGTCAATCAGCGTTAAGTTTGGTTAAATCTTATTTGAAAGATAGACAGCAATTAGTTCAAATAAACGGTGTGAATTCGTCCGGGTTAAACGTTAAAATGGGGGTACCCCAGGGCTCAAGTTTAGGTCCTTTCTTATTTTTAGTATACATAAACGATTTACCCCGTTTATTGGAAAACAAACTTAACATGGTGTTATTTGCTGATGACACATCTTTAATTTTTAAAATAAATAGACGTACTTGTCAGGTTGACGACGTAAATAACGCGCTACGGCAGGTTCAGGATTGGTTCACTGCCAATAATTTAGTTTTAAATGGTAAAAAAACCAAGTGCGTAAAATTTTCCTTGCCGAATGTCAAAAGTACTGATTGTGACATTATATTAAACAAGGAGAAGCTAGAATTCGTCGATAAAACGCTTTTCCTGGGGATCACGCTGGACTCAAGGTTGCAATGGGGTCCGCATTTGGTATCCCTTGCGGGGCGGCTGAGTTCGGCGGCTTATGCTGTTGGAAAGATTCGTCGGTTAACGGATGTGGATACCGCCAGACTGGTCTATTTTAGTTATTTTCATAGTATAATGTCTTACGGTATCTTACTATGGGGAAAGGCTGCAGACATTGAGTCAATTTTTATTCTGCAAAAACGAGCCATCAGAGCGATATACAATCTTCGCCGGCGCGATTCTCTAAGGGAACTGTTTAAGGACATTAACATCATGACGGTTCCTTGTCAATATATTTATGAAAACATCATGTACGTAAGAAAGAATTTACATCTTTTTAGTAAAAACGGCGACAGACATAATTATGTTACTAGAAATAGGGACCAATTAGTTCAACCAGGTTTCAGACTGGCTAAAGTAGCCTCATCTTTCATGGGGTACTGTACAAAATGTTACAATAAAATTCCTCCCCACATTCTTGAACTGAATGAGACGAAGTTTAAAACTTGTATAAAACGCACACTATGCAGGCTGGCATATTATAAGTTGGGGGATTACATCAATGATAAAAATGCTTGGCTAAATGCTAGTCCTGCTCCACAGCCACTAGGGCGCAAAAACAAGTGATATGCAGAACATTATTGTTTGGAATTATTGTTGGACCTTCTGAAGACTGTATAAATATATTTGTATTGTATAAACTCAATTTCATTCATCAAGGTATGTACTTATGTACCTAAATATTGTAAAAAGTTTTTTTTTTTTAAAGAGTAAGTATGGAGTTTCTTGTGCATTCTTCTCCATTACAAGCTACTTTCCGAATGCACGGTAGAATCAACTATTATTATTTGTAAAATGTAACGTTCAAAGTGCCGCTTGGTGGCCTACTTGAAATAAAATATCTTTGTCTTTGATATTAAACAAGGAGAAGCTAGAATTCGTCGATAAAACGGTTTTCCTGGGGATCACGCTAGACTCAAGGTTGCAATGGGGTCCTCATTTGGTATCCCTTGCGGGGCGGCTGAGTTCGGCGGCTTATGCTGTTGGAAAGATTCGTCGGTTAACGGATGTGGATACCGCCAGACTAGTCTATTTTAGTTATTTTCATAGTATAATGTCTTACGGTATCTTACTATGGGGAAGGGCTGCAGACATTGAGTCAATTTTTATTCTGCAAAAACGAACCATCAGAGCGATATACAATCTTCGCCGGCGCGATTCTCTAAAGGAACTGTTTAAGGACATTAACATCATGACGGTTCCTTGTCAATATATTTATGAAAACATCATGTACGTGAGAAATAATTTACATAATTTTAGTAAAAACGGCGACAGACATAATTATGTTACTAGAAATAGGGACCAATTAGTTCAACCAGTTTTCAGACTGGCTAAAGTAGCCTCATCTTTCATGGGGTACTGTACAAAATGTTACAATAAAATTCCTCCCCACATTCTTGAACTGAATGAGACGAAATTTAAAACTTGTATAAAACGCACACTATGCAAGCTGGCTTATTATAAGTTGGGGGATTACATCACTGATAAAAATGCTTGGCTAAATGCTAGTCCTGCTCCACATCCACTAGGGCGCAAAAACAAGTGATATGCAGAACATTATTGTTTGGAATTATTGTTGGACCTTCTGAAGACTGTATAAATATATTTGTATTGTATAAACTCAATTTCATTCATCAAGGTATGTACTTATGTACCTAAATTTTGTAAAACTTTTTTTTTTTTAAAGAGTAAGTATGGAGTTTCTTGTGTATTCTTCTCCATTACAAGCTACTTTCCGAATGCACGGTAGAATCAACTATTATTATTTGTAAATTTTAATGTAACGTTCAAAAGTGCCGCTTGGTGGCCTACTTGAAATAAAATATCTTTGTCTTGTCTTGTCTTGTGGTGCTGGAGAAAAATGCTTGGAGTGTCGTGGACTGAGTTTCGCACTAACATATCCATCCTTCAAGAACTCGGTATCAGGCAGCGTCTATCGGCTATAGTACAAGCTCGAGTACTCCAGTTCTTTGGACACGTGTCCCGACGAGGCAACGACTCTATCGAGCGGATTTTAATTCAGGGTAGAGAGGAAGGAACGAAAGCGCGTGGCAGGACCGACCAGATTAAGTTGGGAGTGGGTGGCCCATTGCATGAGTGCACACGAATAACAGCCGATGGAGAGGGATGGCGTCGCATCGTTAAACATGTTATGGCAACCCGAAGTCTCACTGCAACATGATGACCACGACCGTTCTGCCAAGAGTGTACCGACGAAGAAGAGGAAGAAGCCACTGGACGACCACGACATAAGGTGAGTAATAGTTTTAATTCTTATTGTTGTTGTTCCGATGCTTTGTAACGAAATGAGGAAAAATATTAAATAAAGGTGCTACATTTGGGAACCACTTACTCGGCGGGTCACTCCCGATAAAATATTGGAATTTACTATAAATAATAATCGCTTAATCATTTGTAACGTATAACTCGCACTTCAGCCTCAAAATGAAGTCTTGGTTAAAATATTTTGTGTTAATTTTCTGCGTGCATTTTAATGGTAAGAGATTTTCAAGTTAATTAACCGGGTTCAGTGCAGCGCTGAATCCTATAACTAGAGCCTGATAAAATAATATTTTGAGTTATAGACGAAAAATTAAAACCGCTTGATAATAAAAATCATAAGCGTGAGTTTCTGATGACAGTAAATATATCTAATTGCGCACTTTCACATATACACATTGCTAGTTTTAATCAATGTCTTAATCTTGCCAATAATAATTTTGTGATCATAGTAATTTGGGGCGTTTTTAGTTGGACTTTATTGATATTATTAAAATACTGCTTAGATAGATCGTGTTTTTGCTGATATATCTACGGAGGTATTAAAACTCAAAATCGGTCGGCAGGACGACAGAGCGAGTATTTTTCTTCCATACATAATTTTAAGGTGCCATACCAAAATTAACTTCCTTTTCGCCTTAACATTCAATTTTATACAATCCATTTTTGAGACAATTCGGCTATATCACATTGAATTAATATTTTTGATCACACGGTTTGCGCAGTGGTTGAGCGATCGACTGCTGGGCATGTCAAGGATTTGATTCCCGCACGGCACAAATATTTGTATGGCCTGCAGATAGTTTTTTCTTATCTGGTTTTTCTTTATGTGAGTTTATATATTGCTTAATGCAGCCACGATATAGGAGAAATTCCTACTGTGGGGAAATGTTCTTAAAACAATATATAATAACACGACGATTCGTTTCCCATCACCTTTAAATCCATCGAAGTACTCTATTATCTTTGAATCTTACGTTTGATTTGTTTTTTATTTAAACATATTTCTTTCTTGTATTTTTAGAGGGATCTCACTTATTCAGATGTGACTACAAATACAATTCAGCAGCCAAGGGATGGTTCAAACACATTAATGTACCAGCGAATTGGTTTGATGCTCGGTTGCGATGTGCCCTGGAAGGTAAGAACTTTAGAGATTGGTCGACTGTCATATGTTCCTGAGGCTCTAGACAAGCGCCATTCTATCAACGAAAGCGTCGCCATAGCGATAGGAAAAGTCAAAAATGCTATCGAAATGCCACGTGGTCAATTCCTTACATTTTAGTCTTTAGAAAGCATCACTGTTACGTTGAAACTTTGTCTCTCGTCTGACCGACCAAACGACTAAACTAACGATTTAATATTTTTAATCGATTTTCAAAAAGGAGGTGGTTACATGTTCGACTGTATGTTATTAATTTTTTTTTATTTATGTTCACCGATTTCTCCGTTGATTGTGAACTCATTTTGAAAATTCTTTTTGTATTTGAATGGATACTTTTCCGATGTGGTTCCATAAAAAAATGGTGAAGATCTGATGATGATATTTGAAGAAAACGAAGAAACAAAGCCTGAAACACTGACTACTGGTTTTATTTGGAAGCCTATATGTGGACTTAGGATCTGATTGACGCTTGGGGGAGGCCTATTATAGTAGTGGACGTCTTTCAACTGAAATGATGATGGGGATGATGAGTTAGTCCATCTCTAATCCCCATTTATCTGGGTATTGTCCCCTACAAGCCAGCGTTAGCTAATTTTCTTTTATTTTGTCATCAGGTGCTGTTCTCGCTTCCCCAACCACACTCAGAATGAAGACCGAAATGACTACCATAATAAATTCAAGTGCAACAGGAAATGAAGAGTCGACTTATGAAGTCTTTACTGGGATTCATGCCACTTTCTCAGAAGGAGCTTATCATACTGTTGAAGGTTAGTTAATTAGTAAGACTGAACGGAGATTAAACGGCCTGTTATTTTATTACATTTTGTCATCACATATGTATAAATTTACTGTTTATTGGGTTCCCTTTTCTGGCAACGTAATCGTGCGTTATTGTGAAACGTTGCCGAACATGTAAATCGTCACCGGTTGCGCTTTAAATGTTGCCTAGTGTATGAGTCTTAAGGGTACACTAGTCAACGGCACGAACGATTTTGTGCGCGGGGTTAAAATGCATTTTATATCAACCGACAACACGTGCGGAAGAGATTGATGCTGTGATGAGCAGTAGGAAGCTAGTTCGCGTACGAATACACACTTTTGCAAATTTGTAGCGAAATGGATAATGATTTAGGACGAAACCGAGCGCGTGAAATTTTATAAACAGATCTTTGGCAGTCTAGATATCATGAAAAAACGACTAAATCTATCTGTTCAAAATAAAATTATATGCATTGTTGAACTACTAATCAATCCCTGTATGGAGGCCGTTTTGCAATTTTCCGTCTTCTTATGGTATTTATTCGTGCCTAAAAATGCGTTAAAATTGGTGTCGAAATGTGGAACTTTCGACGCTCATAACTTTCAAATATTTCTTTGTTTTACTTTTTTGCTTCCATACAGGGCTAGATAATGATTAGACAATTTGATATCACTTTTTATATTGAACGTAAATCGTCAAACAGTGGAATAATCCCTAGACTACGTTTGTATGGAAGAATTTTCGACTAGTGTTACCTTAAGGCTCACTTGCGAACACAGGGCTCCGTGACACTGACGTCCCAAAATTGAAAAACCGGGAAAAATGCCTTGAGAGCCGTGTAACTCGCGTCGCTTACGAGTTCGGGTTAAACTATTCGGCGACTGGCGATCAGGTGACCACTGAAAATCAGCGCCTTGCTGTGGTTATGGCACAGCCTCATGCCGAGTGGGAGCGTTCTTCTTGGAGTTACGACGTGCATCTGCTTTCTGTTCCGTTCTTTTTCTTTCATTTGTTTTGTGTCAAATGTAGGTATTACCGAAGATTTGTCAGTACTAACATGAGTTTAATTGCAGTACTGTTTGTATTTGTGTATATGCACAGGGGGGTGACCATAAGCTCATTGTATACATCTGTCACTTACTCGATATCAAATTGATACCGCTCTAAGAGCTTATGGTCACCCCCCTGTAGTACCAAACGCGTGGTATCTCAGGATCAATGAGCCTCCTGTCTATAAACGCAGAATCACACAGTGCACCACTTCCATAAATTAACTCTGAGACAATGCCATACATGGCCTTAGGCCCATGTTTGTTCCAGCATGACTTATGGTGAACTCGAAATTGACAGTTACGGCTTGATATTTTTTTACTTTTACGTACTAGACTGAGCAGTCACATGATTATTCTGCTTGATTTATATTTTCTCAAGTAGAGCACGTTAAGGTTACACTAGTCGAAAATTTTTCCATACAAACGTAGTCTAGGGATTATTCCACTGTTTGACGATGTACGTTAAAAATAAAAAGTGATATAAATTTGTCTCATCATTATGTATCCTTGAATGGAAGCGAAAAAGTAAAAAAATAAAATGTTTGAAAGTTATGAGCTTCGAAAGTTCCACATTTCGACACTAATTTTAACGCATTTTTGGGCGCAAATAAATACCATAAGAAGACGGAAAATTGCAAAACGGCCTCCATACAGGCATTGATTAGTAGTTCAACAATGCATATAATTTTATTTTGAACATAGAGATTGAGTCATTTTTTCATGATATCTAGACTGCCAAAGGTCTGTTTATAAAATTTCGCGCGCTCGGTTTCGTCCTAAATCATTATCCATTTCGCTACAAATTTGCAAAAGTGTGTATTCGTACGCGAACTAGCTTCCTACTGCTCATCACAGCATCTATCTCTTCCGCACGTGTTGTCGGTTGATAAAAAATGCATTTTAACCCCGCGCACAAAATAGTTCGTGCCGTCGACTAGTGTACCCTTAATGTCAATTTATAACAATCTTTAAACTGTCACTATGAGTTTTCGAGTTGGAGTTGAGCATGAGTCATGCTGCGGAATAAGGACCTTAGGCATCTTCATTTATGGCCTGAATAAACAATCCTTTTTTTTTTAATAATTACCCAGTTAAATAATTGCAGGTGTTCCGCTTTCTAAAATTCCTCAAACTTGGGCACCAAATGAACCAAATAATAAGGAAAATAAAGAAAGTTGTCTGACTTTGAATAACAATGGAGACTTGGCCGATGTTTCCTGTGATGAAGCTCTTCCTTATATTTGTTACCGCTCCGGGGCCTCTCAAACCAGAATCAACGAGTGCGGCACTGTTGATCGAGGTAAATATGCTCGTAGTTAATCGCATTTAACTTTCACGTTTATAGTAGTAAGTAGTACGATTTTATTATCGAAAGGCTCTCGTTTGACCACTATCTCACTTGGTGGTAAGCGATGATGTGGTCGACGATGAAGCACGCCTACCTTGAAGTAACCTATTTACTCTTGTCTTAAATACCCCAATGTTGTAGCTATCAGGAAACAAAAAGTCTAGCAGGGTATTCCACTCCTTAGCTGTACGTACAATGAAAGTAATTCCAAAAACGATTTAATCACGCCAGAAGGCTGAAAGATATACGTACATTCAAAATTTTTTGACTGCGTCATGCTTAAGAAAGTCTGTAAATTAAAATAGATATTTGAATTCTGGCTGATTCATCATTATATTGAAGCAAAATCTAAATTTTCTTTCCAGAATACCGCTTGGATACAAGAACTAACAGTTGCTACAAGTTCCACACAATAGCACGAAATTTCTCCCGAGCGTTCTACACATGTTCCGCTGAAGGCGGCCATCTTGCTATTATAAACAGCGAAACTGAAGCCACAGTGCTAAAAGAACTCTTTGCTAAGTATCCTGGAGGACATATGCAGGGAACTTTCTGGAAAGATGTAGCTTTCATCGGGTTTCATAATTGGGGCGAGCTTTGGGACTTTAGGACGGTTCATGGTAATAATTTATTGATTTCATTAATACTAGCTACAGTTAGTGGTTTTGTGTAAATTATTTAATCACTAATGCTCTAAAATCGATGAAGAAAAACATCGTGAGGAAACCGGCATGTCCTAGTACCAGAAATTTAAAGACAAACCGCGTGGTGGAGTAAAGCTCGTTATCTCTCTCACAGAGAGGAGGCTTGTGTCCCAGCAGTGGGAACGCTAAAAGGCTAATTATGATGAAGAGGCATAGTAACAAAAGATATTTTGATGTACAAATTAGACTCACTGATTAATATCTGACTGGTTGGGAAGATAATATTTACGTTTGTAAGTATATACCTACGTGACATCTACAAGGGATGAATGGAATATCAATACTGCAAAGCTTGATGCTTTCAATATTGTATATAATAAAATGTACAGTGATGGCAATTCTTTCTGTATGTATACAAGATTCTTTCTCATCCCAATGTTTCACATTTCAGGCCAACCACTTGCAGAAGCAGGGTACAGTAAATTTTCGGGAGGAGAACCGAACAATTGGACACCTGGTGAAAACTGCGGTGCGATATATCGCTCGGGTCTACTAGATGACTTGTGGTGTGACAGACCAGCCCCATTTATTTGTGAGAAGGATCCAGATTATCCAGACGTATGTCGTGCAGACACTGAAGAAGAATAGGGCCCCATCTCTTTTTCTCTTTCTTCATTTATGATATTTTTGTTTTACAATAAAAGTGTAAAATTGTGTTTAACTATTTTTTTAATTTTTTACATTTCTGCTTTTAGATTGATACCACAGCTAATAAAGTAGACGAGTAAACTCAAAGCATTTATGTTAACTAAAACATTTACAGGCAAATTTATTTACATATTTACTTTAACATAACGCGGCCAAAGGCCAAACATTTGTTATAGACACGTTTTAAACAAATTTAATACTTTAACTGCCAGGTTACTGACTAACAATTTATGTTCTATTATGTCTTATTCTCTGACAGCAAGGTGAATAGAATAGAATAGACTATTATTTATTTGCTCAGAATGTAGGTATTTACAATAAGGTGGTTACAATAATATTAAGAATCCTTGTACAGTCTACCTTTTTGGCATGCAAACATTGATGCAATTTATCATCAAACTTACAAAAATTGATGCAATTTATCATCAAACATACAAACATTGATATACAACACAACTAAAATTTATCAACTAGAAAAGCCGACACGGAATAGTAAAATTTATTTTCTCAAAAATGGTATGTAATGTTGTCATAACATCTCTAAAAAGTATCCAGAAAGTGTACTCTACCGGAGACTTATTCACAACTGTCCAGTAAGAAGCGAGATTTTAAATTTGGAATCTCCTACTGACCAGTAAGTAAGTATGTAATTTACTTACTGGACAGTAGTAGGGATTGGTCCGATATATCAAAACGTAACTTATATCGGATATGTGTTAGATATCATATCATATCGATATCTGTATCAAAATAACCGATATTACAAAAACTATGTCTAATAAAAACCTTGCTAGCGTGCGAGAACGAATAAGTCAAAACTTAAAACCGTAACAATGCGGAAACGTACGAATTACGAACAAAACGCAAACTTCACAAACGATAGGAACCATAATTATGCGCTACCTCTCTTTCTAAGTATTATTTCGCGTTCGTTGTTAGTGTGCTCATCTAAATGATATCGATAGCTGAAAACCATTTTCGATATCGATTTGAAATCTGTAATTATAGTTAGTTTCTTGTGGTTCAGGTGGAACAAACAAAAATGAAATACCTATAACTATACAATAGTCATACGTTCATCTCACAATACCTACCTCTGACAAATAGACAAGAGGCTCTAGACAAGTGTGATTCGATATCAGAGAAGGCGATGGTCATCATCATCATCGTCATCATATCGGCCGAAAGACGTCTACTGCTGAACACAGGCCTCCCCCAATCGTTGCCACACCGAACGGTCCTGTGCGTCTTGCATGATGATAAGCTGATGATTGATATATCAAAATGTATGGCATTGATCACGTTATATTTCGATAGACAATCTCATATATTTTTGTCATTTTTAGGGTTCCGTACCCAAAGGGTAAAAACGGGACCCTATTACTAAGACTCCGCGATCCGTCTGCCTGTCTGTCCGTCTGTCACCAGGCTGTACCTCATCAACCGTGATAGCTAGACAGTTGAAATTTTCATATATGATGTATTTCTGTTGCCGCTATAAGAACAAATACTAAAAACAGAACAAAATTAATATTTAAGTGGGGCTCCCATACAACAAACGTGATTTTTTGGCCGATAATGGTACGGAACCCTTCGTGCGCGAGTCCGACTCGCACTTGGCCGGTTTTTCAAATTGCTAAAACTAAAAAGTTTCCTTTGGCTTTAGACCAAGTGCCATTTCATGTCAGCGATAGCGATGGTCGAAATGTCAAAATTTAAAGGACAACGTGTACCTAGTAATTCGGTTTATTCGGGACGGCGATGACAGACATTGCCGTGACAGACCACCGACAAGACAGATCATAAACAATAGGTATAAGGTTACCATACATTACACCTTCACCCTTAATCTAGTACCCTTTACATTTTAACAATCAATATGACTTCCACACCTTCACCATAAATTATACCTAGCTGGCTTATCAATTCGACATTGACGAACGGGACAAGAATGGGGCAACTCAGGAGAAAGCAAGGAAGGCTGTGTTGAGCTCTGAACCGGCTATTCTACGCAGTCTTCAAAAGACTCTTCTTCCCCGTCATCCTGATGTGTGGTCGCTGCGGTCGAGCCTTCGCTCCAAGGACCGCCCGGACTGGGCGCTCCCTGTTCCTGCGTTACCTCAACCGTCCCGGAATTCTCACTGATCGGGCTAGGGGGCGAAGGACAGATTAGTGAACTCCTTATCCGTGGCTTCAGCTGATCTACATGTTTGTGGGATTCTCTACCTAAAGCATCTACTACCTTATAATCAATGGTGTATCCCATCTTTTCTGCAACCTTTCCAGATAGCCATTTATCCTGTCCACGATATTGACGCAGCCAGACCTCATCCCCCGGGCGTAGTTGACGCAACCCATTTGCGCCGTATTTTTGTAGACGCTCCTGAGCATCTCTAACTCTACTGTACGTGGAAGTGTCAGAGCGACACCAAGAAGAAGAATGGTGTTTTTTTCACTCTGTTACTTAAATGAAGGTGTCTTTGGTACCAATATTTTTCGTTTTTGACACCAACTTCCAAAAAAGTAAGTTATTTATCGCTTTGTAGAGCGATAAATAACTTTCGTTTTTGGAAGTTGATGCCAATTTCCATTCTTCTTCTTGGTGTCGCTCTTACACTTCCACGGCATCGACAGTGGCAGTGCATCGATCACTTTGGCTGCAAGTTTTGGAAAATAGAGGGCAGAGCAGGAGGTGTAGCATGGTGGTTGGTGTAATTACTGCAAGGCGTTCCAGAGCGAGGGTAAACAAATAGATAAATAATAATTGGTTTGCAACTCAGCTCCACACGCACATGCATGATGCTGCTGTGTTGTGTTTGGGTGTCGTTTAATTTTTTAAACAGAAAAGTCAAAAAAATATAGTATAACTTGGGAATAATATTTTTAAATGGACAATTTGTTTGGAAATTACACAAAATCATTACAAGAATGATTTAAAAAAAAAAAAAAAAAGTTATGAAAATGTTTATTTTTTCACTAAAACATACTTAACTAAGATAAAGTAAGTAAATGCTCATAGTTCAAAATTTATATACATTTTATAATCATTTATCATAATCAAACCTAACCATTTATAAACATTTAAAAAAAGGTTTGCTAATGCTTGGAAGTTTTTATCAAGAAAATTTATTAATTTGTTAAATATTTAAATAGTAAGATAAGTATTGAACAAAATCATATTGGTCGTTCTAAAGCAAGAAATATTGTAGAAATCATAAATGAAAACCAATTAAAAAATAAATTGATAATAGGTGGAGTGTGTTTTAGAACCCACATGTTGTTCATCGCCAATCCAGCATCGAACCGCGAAGCCACAGTAACTTGTTGTGAACACTTGAAATTAAAGATGAGCTAGTAATTATAGTCCTGTCACTTTAAGGCCTTTCAACTTTAAAGTCAACAAGATAATGAATAAAATGGCTTAACAAGATATGTCCGTGGGTCAGACTATGTTGGGTAGGTCAGTCAATCTTCAACTTTAAAGACAAAAAGATAATGATTAAAATGGCTTAGCAAGATATGTGTGGGTTAGATAATTGTGGGTGGGTTATACAATTTTGGCCAGGGACTGTACCGTATATTACCATGAAAATACGCATTATGAAGAATAACTTAAAAACTATCCGTCAGAAAATATCAAATTTATAGAGAACTAGCTAGTTCCCCGCGGCTTCGTTCCCGTGGACCAAGCCACAGGACCCGTTTCCGGTATTAAAAAAATCTGTCACTTAGGAATAATGTAGCTTTCTATTGATGAAAGATTTTTTTAAATCGGTCCAGTAGTTTTGGAGCCTATTCGGTACAAACAAACAAACAAATAATCTTTCCTCTTTATAATATTAGTATAGACTACAGGAAAAGTACTAGCATTCAAATAAAGAAAGAATAATCAAAATCGGTTCATAATTCGCAGAGTAATCGCGTAACTTGCGTAGAATTGAGAACCGCCTCCTTTTTGAAGTCGGTTGAAAATAACTAACTGCAGGTAAGTGCATAAAGGGCCGGTTACCAGTCGTGCTGTTTTTTTTTTTTTCTTTTGTACTAGCTTCCCCCACAACACCAGTAATACAAGCTGAAATGAGAAACATCATAAATCGCTCCAATCTAGAGTATGAAATCTTTCATGGCACTGTTTCTCAAGGAGATTATCATACCATTGAAGGCAAGTCATACACACACATCATCATCTGCCTAGCCTTTTCCCAACTATATTGGGCATTATCATCAGTACCATTTATTTATAAGTATATGCTTCACCATAGTCGGTTAACTATTCGAGATATCTTATACCCGTGAAATAGTTATCTTTACGGAGTTCCAGTGGCCATCTGTGGTCTTCTTCATCAGTTCCTCAAATTTCTTCTATCATTTTTCAACCCTTCTTTCAAATTTTGTAACATGTAATATTATATATATGTTTATTTGTAAGTTTATGTATAGTATTTTATATAGCTATATAATTTTTATTTTATTAATATTTTTTAATTGACACTGAAAAACATAGTGACGTGTGTGATTAGGGACTATGACAATTATATTTATGGATTATAAGTGTACATTTATATAACATTTTACATTAGTCAGATACGTTTTATAGCTATTACTACATCAGTGCTCTGCGTCTTATGTTTTTTATTAGATTAATGTATTTAGTTCAAATAGTTGTTATCATTCTATTTGGTGGCTATATGTACGGTGCACGTACATGGGTTTTAAAATTGTTTAGTAAGTAAGGAGTTGTACAATAAGTAGGCTCGCACCTTTGCACTTACACGTGCGACCTACATTAAATATTATGAGAATCACGCAACAGCAGCAAGCAGGGCATTGATGATGCATTTGTATTAATATTTAATTTAGTGTTCTAATAGACGCGGTTTGGATCGGACAACTTGCATTTTTATTTCTTGATTCCAGCCCGTTGGCACTCATTGATATTTTTACATTACACTAACAATTGCATTGCATTGACAATAATTAATGTTGAGGTGTATTTGCATTTGCACCCTACAACCATCATTAAAAGAAAACACATTTTAATGTCCATTTCCTCTCTCACAGAGAGAGGCCTGTGTCCCAGCAGTGGGAACATCAAAAGGCTGATGATGATGATGACATTTTAATGAAACATTAATGTTTTATCTATACCAATATTATAAAGAGGAAAGATTTTTTTGTTTGTAATAGGCTCCGAAACTACTGGACCGATTTAAAAAATATTTCACCAATAGAAAGCTATATTATTCCTGAGTGACATAGGCAATTTTTTTAATCCCGAAAACGGATTCTGTGGGGTGGTCCACGGGAGCGAAGCCGCGGGGAACAGCTAGTTATTAATATTTATTTTTAATTGTCTTGTCTATTTACAGATAAAGCACGACATACGACAGAAAAGCCTGGACTCTTCTCGCAGATAAATGCGGCTGGTCTGTCACACCAGAAGTCAACCAGCAGACTCGAGGAGCGAAATATTCCACCACAGGATTGACCTGGTGTTACATTGTTTGGCTCTCCTGCACCAAATTTGCTGTAGCCTGCCTCTGTGAGCGTTTGCCCTGAAAGTAAAATACGTATAGTACCTACAAGCATTCAAAAAAAAGTTATTGTCGGTAATGTTATGTCGTGCTAGCCCAATGGCTAAGACCTCACCTCTCTTCGAATCAGGGCAAGTACCAATAAACCTAGACTTATAGTTGATATAAGTCTGAAATCGCCAACTCAACTTGAGCAAGCGAGGTGATCAATGCTCGTGCCTTCTCTGTATGAGAAGAGGCCTTTGCCCTACAGTAACTGGTTGGTATTATTATATAGCAAGGATAGTAACGAAAATTCTCCTTAGCATACTAAACTTCCTCTAAAAGTCGTACCTCCGCCGCATTCGCATCCACCTAACAATTTGTAGTCGAAGAGGTGTAACTAAGGTCTACAGAGGAAAGGTCCAAACAGCGATTCAAGTTTTTTGATGCGTAAATATATTTGATATTTACGCATAAAAAAACTTGAATCGCTGTTTATATTTTTATGACAATGAAAATTGTAAATTACCATGAATAGTCCTCCACTCCCAACTTTCACCCCAGTCATGAAAACCGATGAAAGCCACATCTTTTCGGAAATTTCCCAACAACTTTTTTTCTGGATATTTAGCACAGAGTTCTGTCAACACTGTGGCTTCAATGTCACTATTTATTATAGCAAGATGGCTGCCTTCAACTGAACATGTGAGGAAAGCTCGAGAGAAGTTCCTTGGTACTGTATGAAACTTGTAGCATTTGTTAGTTCTTTTGTCCAATTGGTATTCTGAAATGGAAATATTTTTATATTATTTACGTCACTACACGAGGTATAGTTGTATTATTGGAAAGCTAGGCGGAAGAAGTTGTGATCGCAGTATGACACTGATTCTCGATTATCACTTTCGAGTATATTTACCTGGATCAACAGTGCCGCACTTACTGGCTTCTACGTGAAAGCTCTCGGAGCGGTAACAGATGTAAGGCCGAGTATCTTCACAGCGACGATCTGCTAATTCTCCATTACCATTTACAGTAATACACCTTTCTGTATTGTCTTTATTGTCTGGCTCATTTTCAGCCCAAGTCACTGGAATTTTTGAGAGCGGTGTACCTGTAATTGGTAAATATGTATAAGACTCGGTCAAGGAAATCTATTTTTTCATGAGCACTTGGATTAAAAAAATAAGTTCTTAATATAAAATACATATATGAATAATGGAAATGTTATAACTGACGCTCATGCTATAAACAAATCAGTCATCTTAAATACATTTTAAGGAAAAGATGTTTATTAATATTGACTTGAGGCTCATAGAAAGTTCAAAGTACAAGAATAGCAAGCACTTGTATTGTTCGTGTCAGAATAAACGCGACCATTAATTATTCTTTGAGATAAATTTTCTCTGATGGTTTCAATATGTCTAATATAATACTTTATACAAGTTAACTAACCTTCAATAGTATAATAATCTCCCTGAGAAACAGTGGCATGAATACCAGTAAAGATTTCATATTCCGGATTGGAGCGATTTATGAGGTTTCTCATTTCAGCTTGTATTTCCGGTGTTGTGGGTGAAGCTAGAACAGCTCCTGAGAAAAAACTCAAATCAAATAAGCACAAGTAACATTCTGTCATCGAATGCGTGGCAATAGCGATTGGAAAAATACTAAAAAAGTATGGAAATGTCAAACGCTATCGAAAGGTTACGTTATCAATCCCTTAAATTTGGCATTTCGACCATCACCTTCGTTGACCTCGGGTGACACATCTAGAGCCTCTGGAGACCTTTTACCCATGAATGCGTCGCGATAGCTATTGGAAATATTACAAAAATGATTATACAGCGCCATCGCAGGTAGAACTTGATGCTCTAGACAAGTGGCGTTTGATGTCAGCAAAGGCGATAGTCGAAATGTTAGGCATTGATCACGTGAATTTTCGATATCTCTTCAATCCAATCCCTTACAATTTTTTCTTCTGGTAATCGCTATTGCCAGGCTTTCGATGTAGAATGTCACTTATCTAGGGCCTCTGGATAAGGGTGGCACAGGAGTGTGGGGATTGACACAAGAAAAGAGAGGCCCATCAATGGGTGCAGTCAGACCAACCTTTTTATTTGATATTCCAACCATCGCCATCGCTGACATCGAATTACACTTTGTCTAAAACCTTTTATCTGATAACATTGCAAAAAAAACCCTTTTAATTTTTTACATGCTTTTTAAACTACACCTAGTAGTAGACACGCTTAAATCGACAGTAAATCGAAACATGTAATTATAACACGATATCTTGCGAAAAAAGCTGATTCAAAGACTAAAATTCAAATAACGTATGATTGATTGAACCGATGTGGATGGTGGATCCTTGGGGGAGGCATGTGTCTAGCAGTGGACGTCTTTCGGCTGAAATGATGATGATGAGGGTTCAAGCTACTGGTGGTTGGATATCTAGAAATAGGAACCTCCAACGCGAGCCGTATCAAGGAGTATTGCCTTCCATATCAGGTCTTTGATCCAACTACGCAATGACGGCCTCGACATATTATTATTTCAGTTATTAATTCTTATTTATCATAATATTTTACATTTTTAAATATAAGAGTCTAGTCTGATCACAAGTCTGTAAAAGCATAAAAAAAAACATTAAAAAGTTTTTTTTTTTTATGAAATGAAATGAAATCGTTTATTTGCTAAATGTAGGTGTACAGATTAGATGTTCTTTTAGTAGAGAGTCCCTATATATTTTGCCTTGCGGCATGCAAATTTTTTTCTTTTTTAATTTACAGAAACAGTTTTTTTTTATTAATTATCAACATTTCAAAGCAATAACCGGTCCAAACATAAAACATATAAAATGGCTTGAAACAGGAATGAAAAATGATTTAGGTTATTAGCGAAACATTGTTTGAATACACAATAACCAACATTATAGACATTAATATAATAATAATCAATCATAACAATGATCACAATAAATGGAAGTTATAAGATTGAGATGAATAATATTAGTAATGTCAAAATAATAATCAGATGTCTAACAAAATCTCTTCAAGTATATATGTCAGTTTAATATAAAATGAGCTGTGCTAAAATATAAATCAAATGTCAAATAAAATTAATATGTCATACCTATTTAAAATTCGTCAATGGCAAAACAAAATAATCTACTATAAAATCAGAATCAATTAATAAATAATAAATGTCAACAAAATAATAACAATGTTAAAGCAAAAGTTTTATCATTTACAAAATCAGTAATAGTGTAGTAACACTTGTCCAATAACATTTTTGTCAACTGTTTTTTAAATACATTGGTGGGTGTTTCTAATAGAGTATTGGGTAGCTTATTATAAATAAGAGGACCCATGGATAAAATATTTTTTCTTAATAGGGCTGTTTTGTGCCCACCTGTATACAGTTGATTTTTATAGATAGACCTTATGGGTCCTGCGCGTTTTCTTATATCAGTCAATGAGGTAAATAACTGTTTATTAACGAATAGGGCAATTTCAAGAATATATAGGGATGGTAATGTGACAATTTTTAGTGACTTAAATACTGGTACACAACTTTCTGTAGACTTCAGACCGGTCATCGATCTAAGGCAACGTTTTTGTGCCCTAAATATTCTTTCCCTTTCACTACAATTACCCCAAAATATGACTCCGTATCTTAATAATGACGCAACTAAGCCATGGTATGCTGTCACTAGTGTTTATAAATTTACTTTTTTGGAAAGAATGTAAAGTAGATAGGCAGATTTACTTAGTTTTTGGCAAACGTATTCAGCATGGGGTTTCCACGTCAGTTGACTGTCGATATGTACTCCTAGGAATTTTGCCACTGAGGTTGTATCTATGATTTGATCTTTATATTTAGTAATTATGTCATCTGGCTGAAGCCGCTGATAATAATGCATCACTTTGGTTTTATTTAAATTTATGACCAGGTTATTTTTATTGAGCCAATCAATTATTGCTTTAAGTGTGGTGTTTATTTCATTTCGTACTCAGTTTTGTCTACGCTTGCAATTAGGGCTGTGCTGTCATCCGCAAATAATGTCATTGGATGGCGAATTTGGCGAGGCAGGTCGTTTATATAAAGTAAAAATAACAGTGGCCCAAGTACACTACCTTGCGGCACCCCAAATTTGGTTGTCCTACATGTAGATCGATATTTGAATTCACGTTTAGTTTTGGTACATACTCTTGATATCTCTGTGTATTGATTTCGATCAGTGAGGTATGATTATTATAAATAAATTATTATTATATTGTTACAAATTAAGTAGCTTACCTTCCAGTGAGCATCGCAGCCGGGCATCAAACCAAGTTGCTGGCACAATAACAGATTTGAACCATGCTTGGGCTTTTGCACTGTAATTGTAGTCACATCTGAATGATGCTTCTAAAATACGAGAAAAATAATAAAATAAAATTAACCAGTACAAACGGCAATCAGATCTAAGAACACTTTAAATAAAACATTTGATTTGGGCTCTATGATAACTAGTCTGTTTGAACGGCAGTGAGGAAACTAAATGCTAGCAATTAAAATTGCTAATAGTTAACATCTTAAAATTACTTAATTAATTAAAAACAACTTACCACTAAAGTTCAGACTGAACAGCAACACAACATATTTTAAACAAGACTTCATTTTGAGAGGACAAGGATGCAAATGTGGCAATTCAATTAGTTTTGCAAATATATATAGAATACTCTTGTAGTCATTATGTGTCACCATGTGGCAGACATATTATGATTCCTTGAGACAGTGGCTCCCAAATTTATATAAAACATATTTTCCTTGAAAAATGTGCAAAAGTATTCCAGAATCGGGCAAGAAAGTATGAAGGCACAGCTGAGGGATAGTTCGAGTTAGTAATATGATTTTATTATTTTAGTAACATTAGTGGCCATCGTATTGTCGTTGCTATTTAGTGAGGTGAAATATTTTTAAACAACCACGACAGGTAAAGATGCAATTCCCATGGATATCTGAAGTTTATTTTTGAAAATCGATGACGAAAGTCATTTAATTTAGGGAAAACCCACAATTTAAGAAGATTTATTATCCTATTATTTTGCGAGATTGAAATTTAAATATTTAAGAATCAAGAAATGAACATTAGGTACGGCAATACTGCCCTCGTAAATGAAAACACAGTAACTCCGAAATTGCCATTTTTTTAAAAACGTGGTAAAGTTTAATTGTTAAATCATTTTGTTATAAACAAGTTATGTAAATTAGGTTGAAAATAACATTTTTATATGTTGTAAAATTAACAAAGCTTTAATTTAGTGTAGGAAGAACTAATATTTTATATTTTTTTTTATTTAATAAAATCTGTTCATGTGTTATAAAATAGGTGAATAATTCATAAAATTTTATATTTTTAAGCTAAAACCCAGTAACTGAACGGTTACTGTGGTCTAGATTAGTTTTACGCGTTACTGTGTATTAACCATTTAAAGACAGAATCTCTAGTGCTAATACGACACAGTAACTATACACACCCTATGCCCCTTCCCCCTGGACCGCGAAAGCGTATAGACGTGTGCACTGTGCAATTTTATTTCGAAAACATCAAATTTTGCCGATAAATACAAATAATAAATACAGTGAAGTACCAGGCGCGCATAACTCAGAGCGACAAACGCGAAGCCGCTGTGGGAAAAGGACAACAAGAGCAGAGACGGAACGTCCGGCTCAGCTACGCTGCTCGCGCGCTTTCGCTGTCCGTCGCCGCTGCGTCACCTGTGAGTCAGGCGCACCCGTTTGTGCCACAAGCTCACAAGCGAAGCGTATAGCGGGCAACTGATGGTCCAAGCTGAATTTTTGAGGTGAATATTGTTTAATATATATTTTTTTCGCTCACTCACATTTTAAACCTATCTCTGTCGAGATCCAAAATGTCCGTCCCAAAATCACCTTTAAAGAGTGGTAGCCAAAAATCTACCCCAGTACATCGCGGGTCGACCTCGGCTTTACATACCCAAGAGAAAACTCAACAGTCTGATTTGAACCAAAATAAAAGACTTAAACGGAAACAGGCCGACTCACCAGAATGTCCTAAAATTAATATGACGATGTCTGACATTATGGGCATCCTAGATGACTGGCAAAGTAAACAGGATGCTAAGTTTGATGCTATTAAATTGACCATGGACGCCATTGCTAAACAGAATAATGAAATAAAGGCTTCTATGGATCTTCTCTCCACGAAGTATGATGGTATTTTGTTGGACATGAAGAAACTTCGACAGGAAAACACTAATAATAAAAACCACATAAAAACCCTAGAGGCGCAGTTGGAACAACATGAGAGAAAATCGCGAGCTTCATCAATTGAGTTGCGTAATATACCCAAAATTGAATCTGAATCAAAGCAGAGTTTACTTGAATTAACTAAAAATATAGGCGCAATTATAAATACACCTGTGCGTGACTCTGATATTCGCGATGTGTACCGCATGACATTAAAAGATAAGACGCACGGTCCCATAATAGTTGATTTCAACTCAATATTCACCAAAGAAAATATAATAAAATCAGTCATTGCATTTAATAAGGAGAAACCCACTGATCAGAGACTGAATACTGTTAGTCTTAAAATTGAAGGTCCGGCTAAGCCTATCTATGTATCTGAGTCACTGACAAAAAAAGTCAAACGGCTTCATTATTTGGCCAGGGTATTTGCCAAGGAATATAGCTATGATAGCTGCTGGACTTCCTACGGAAAAGTATATCTAAGGCGCAGCAAATTGGATCAGCGGGTATGCGTCGACAGTGAAGATACTCTGAATAAACTGAAAAGTACTTTGTGACTAAATCGTTTTTCTTGGATAACATTAAATTTATTATTTTTTTATAATTATATTGCATGCATTATTTATTTTTCGTGCTATTACTTTAATATCAAATTTAAAATATTATTATGTAATATTAAGAAATCAATTAATTTATTTTTTTGTATGCCACGCACAAACACAAATTTTCAAAAATATGTCGTACTAATCACGCACAGAAACACGTTCACAATTTATACACCTAGCTTTACCTTGAGCCTGCTGCTAATAATGATATCAAATACAAAATATGATCTGTTTTTTCAATCTTCATCATCCTTTTAGCTTCTAGATTATCCCAGTTAGTAAATCCTACTGATAATTACATCACTAAAATTCAATGAGTTAAATCAAATACAAAAAGAAATTGACTCTTTTAATGTAGCAGAATCCGCTGTTTGTGATGCAGAGGAGTGTCGAACACTCATGTCCAACTCACATAAAGGCCTAAAATTTATTCAACAGAACATCAGGAGTTTAAAGCGTAACATGGCTGGGCTACTTCCATTAATTGTTCGAAGTGGCGTGAGCTGGGATTGTATAGTTTTGACGGAGTGTTGGTTGCCATCAAATCCAAATATACCAAGTCTTGATGGTTATCATTATTCTGCCACAACAAAAAATATTACACAAAATGAAGGCGTTGTTGTTTACTACAGGAATGACCTGTTTATGTCGATCGAGGAACCTCAAATAGAGGAGGCTAATTGCCTTGCCCTCAAACCTGACAAAAACACAGTAGCACTGGCCATTTATCGTCCCCCTGGATACAAAAATGTAAATAAATTCATACAGTCCCTAAATGATCTATTAATGGGTTACAGAAGTCTACAGAATGTTATAGTATTGGGCGATATTAATATTGATATTTGTGATAATAACTCTGACCTAAATTCCGCCCCGTACTTGAACATGTTGGCATTCCATGGAATCCTACCAGCACACACACTCCCAACTCGCAGCAAAACGTGTCTAGACCATGTTATGCTCAAGACAAAGTCACCAGCTCGTAGTCTGGTGCTACAAACATCACTAACAGACCATAATAGTGTTACTCTCTGCATATCAGCTAGACAGTGTCATAAACCTGCGAAAAAAATTGATCGATTGAACCGTTCAAGTTTCACAAGTGACCTAAAAACTGTGGACTTTGATCAGTTATACACGATGGCAGACGCGAATGCTGCTACAAATTATTTTTTACAAACACTCCAATCTTTAATTACCCGTAATACCAAAACAACCAAAAACTCCACACGGAAAAGATTGTTAAAGCCTTGGATAACTACAGGGATTCTAAAATGCCTAAGAAATCGAGATAATCTACACAAAAAATTAAAAAAGATCCTAACAACGACACTTTACAAATTATCTACAAGAGGTATAGGAATTTTTGTTCCACTCTTTTAAAAAGATTAAAAAGAGATTATGAAAAACAACAGCTACAGAATGCAAACAAAAACAACAAAAAACTATGGAAAGCTATAAAAGAGATCACTTATACCACAAAACCAAAAGATACTTCTTCTGAACTGGTTAACACAAAAGACCCAGTGAAATCGATTAACAATGTAAATAACTTTTTTGCAAATGTAGGAAAAGCGTTGGCAGAAAAAGTGAAAAATACAAATATTCATGCCCAACCAAGTATCCCTAAGTCATGCCCTGGTTCATTTGTATTGTTACCAACCGATGAGGATGAGGTTGAGGCTTTGATAAACAATCTTAACAGTGACAGTGCAACTGGACTTGACATGATACCCGCATCAGTTATAAAGGAAAACAGAGGTGTTCTAATAAAACCCATAACTTTCATCTGCAACTTGGCACTTTCGACTGGAGTGTTTCCCAAAGAACTTAAAAAGTCGAGAATTCGCCCGATTCACAAGAGTGGGGATAGAGACTGTGTCAATAATTACAGACCTATTTCAATACTACCTACCATCTCAAAAATTCTCGAGCGCGTAATAAATAAGAGACTGGTGAATTATCTTGAGAATAACAATCTCCTATCTCCAGCACAGTTCGGCTTTAGGTCAAAAAAGTCAACATCAGATGCAGTTCATGAATTACTCAATTACGTAGTCACTAATCTTGACAGTAAAAAGAAAACTGTGGCAATATTCCTGGACCTTGCTAAAGCATTTGACACAGTCTCTATTCCTATCCTGCTAAAAAAACTTGAGTGTCTAGGAATCAGGGACCTTCAGTTGAAATTGTTGGAAAGTTACCTCACGGAAAGAACTCAATGTGTGAAACTCGATAACCTGACAAGTAATGATGCCACAGTTCTTTTCGGGGTTCCTCAAGGTAGCATATTGGGCCCGACATTGTTCCTTGTCTACATCAACGATCTCTGCCAGTTAAATCTTCCAAAAGCTAAAATTGTCACATTTGCTGACGATACGGCGTTACTTTTTAATGGAGAAACATGGGGCGATGTTTTTTCGAACGCACAAGCGGGTTTTAATTTGGTAACAGAGTGGTTACACAACAATCTCCTGACTCTAAATGTGGCTAAGACTAAATATTTGACATTTTCGCTCAAAAATCCGGTAGCAGATATTATCAATTATAAAATAATATGTCATGAATGTACCGACTACACTGACGCTGACTGTGTGTGTCCTAGTATTGAAAGGGCAAATACAGTTAAGTATCTGGGTATAGTGCTGGATAGTAGATTAAGCTTCCATGAACATATTGACATGATGGCAGCGAGAATACGGAAATTAATCTATATCTTCAAAAACTTACGGCACTTAGGGAATAAAGACTTAATAAGAACGGTATACCTTGCACTTGCTCAGTCACAGATCAGTTATTGTATCTCTGCATGGGGTGGTTCAGCGAAGACCCACTTGATAAAAATCGAAAGGGCTCAAAGAGCTGTCCTAAAGGTAAGTATGTTTCTACCGTTCTATCACCCAACAGTTGATGTTTATAGACAGAGTAAGGTTCTCACAGTTCGGCAGCTTTATGTTCTGCACACAGTCACAAAACAACATTCTCTGCTGACATATGACGCTAAGTTGACTGAGAACCGGCGGAGAAAGGACATTGTCTGCACAAAATCATCCTTTAAAACCTGTTTTGCAAATCGCTTCTTCTGCTATCAGGGCTGTAATCTATATAACAAAATAAATAGGCTCTTGTCGATTTACTCTTTTTCTAAAAACAAATGTAGCGCTGTAGTAAGGGACTGGTTGCAGACGCAGGACTACATGTCCACAGAGAAACTTTTACAGTAGTCATTATCGTTTCATAGCTAGGTATAATCGCACACTCATTTCTTCATCACCACACACACACACATACCCAACAGTCATACATACATCCACATACATACACACACAACACACACCCATTCCACGCAAACTCACACTCATATTGTGCTTTGTGGCATTAGGATATTTATTTGCTGAATCTGTCTCCTTGATTTTATAAGTTCCATCAAACGCTTGTCTATTTAATTAAATAAAATGTATGTTATACCTGTTGTTCATGGGGAGGACCTGGTGATCTGTAATACAGGTTAACACCTATAACAGACACCAGCTCCGCACACTCACTTGACTGCAAAATGTTTATTTCTAAATTGAATTTATAAGTTGTTCCTTAAGGTCATGTTTTTGTGAGGAGAAATAAAGATTATGATTTATGATTTATGATTTATGATTACATACTGGGTTAAAATCTAATAACAGTAGGCTTCGATTACCTAGCTGGGATACCTAGTAAGTGAAGATGCTGTATTTAAAACTAATATATATTTATAAAATCTAAAATTCAACATTAAGTATCTAAATATACTGTGTTCTATATTAACCTTATTTATTTGTGTATCATTCCTCAAAATAATAATTCTCCTGGTTTTGTCATAAAAGATATGAAATTAAACAATAAAACCACTTTAAATTCAATTTATTTTTATTTTTGCGTCGACTAAAAGTAAAATCACGTTCTTATTATTTATTTTAATCATAGAGATTTATCTAAGTGGGATACAGCGACAAGATGCTCCTCATCTCATCATTAAATAGTGAGATCAAATAATCTAAGTAATTTCCCTTTGCCAGTAATTATTTTTATAATTACTTTTTAACAAACTAAACAATATTGAAAACAACATAAAAAATAAACTTCCACATTTATATAAATGCAACAAATGAAATAAAAAAATAGTCACAACCATCACCGTTATTGGTACGTAATGCTTGCCAAAACAAGAGTCGATTTGAAGGAAAGAGTGGTCCCAATTTCATAATTATATCGAATTTTCTTTGCTCACTAATACCTCTAGCTGTAGTTTTTGTGTTTATTCCTGTTTCGTTTACAAAACTGAAGTGCAATCGTTCTAGTTCTTTATATATAAATTTAAAAACCTCTACGATTTCACGTAAGTAAAATTTTTTAGACGGTGTGCAAATGAACAGTCCTTGTAATTATAAAGTTTTCCAACGGCCATTACTTTTACGTTAACTTTTCGACGTTAATTTTTGGGTTACGGTTGCTCCACTTGATAATGAAAAATATCGGCCGAGATGAAGTTATATCCAGGCTCAAATACTTTATTGTTATAGTTTTAGCAGCTATATCTTTGCTACTAAGTATATATGCTGAAAAGCTCAACAGTTACCATCATTTATTTTGTGAAGCGTAGTTATCAGTCCAAATCGTTATGTTTTCAACGGCTCTTTCATGTTTAAACAAAAAAACTGGTAAAAAGTGCTGGTAATGTCTTCTTTTCTGCGCCCAGAATCCCAGATACAGCCTCATGCCATATAATTGCATATGTTTTAAAAATTGTGAATGCCAACGGTCACAAAGTTTTCATTAAAAACGATTAGTCTTGGACAAAAAATTGCTGACTAGAAGCCCTCTACTATCACCAGCTTTATTACTTTCTGCAGATCAGCTGAATTAATTGTTCTTCAAATCCTGTTCTTTTGCTGCATCGTTTTTATACTCCTCCCTGGTTTCTCGAACGAAGGTAGACAGAAGGTCGCGAGAACGAATCTGCCGCGGAGCGCCGCGCACATCCATCCCGCAAACCTCTCCTCCCATACCCCATTACACTCAAAAGATTAGATTAAAACCCAGTAAATCAATAATTACTGTGGTTAAGCTATTTATTTTTGAAATAAATATTAAAACTGCAGACATCTTATGCCCAGTAACCTTAGTTACTGGGCATAAGATGTCTGCAGTTTATACTGTGATTAATTTAAGTATAACATATGATAAATTTTACGGAAATTTTACACACAATCACAGTATTTCGAAAAGCCGAAATCTAAGCAAAAAATATTTATAAAATACATAAACATATATAACAGCACAGTAAATAGTAGTTTACTGTGTTCAAAGCTAAAAACTCTAACGCACTGTGTTTTTTATTAAAAATGTCTTGATTTTTAGCAAAATACTGTGTTTTTATCTATAGTCTCACCTTATCGGTAATAGATACAGACAAATCGAAAATTTTCCCAGATAGCGCTCGGTCTCCTTATTACAATAACCAAAACAAGCATAAACACAGTTACTGAAGTTACTGTGTTTTCATTTACGAGGGCAGAATCAGTGACCTTATTTTTTATTAAAATTAAAAATAATTGCAATCACATGCTGTTTGCTAATGGCTTAACCGGCAGCAGACAGTTGGTTTTGTATAACCCACGAGATAAATGAATTCTTCAGAAACGTTGTTATTAATAGTGGAGCTCGTGGCTAAATAATATCAGCAGCACGGGTTGATCTTCAAGGCTAAGCAACGCTTGCCGAGGTCGGTCGATGGATAGGTGACCATCGTTACGTCATACCGTACCGTATGGGGTCGGACGTAAAGAATTTCACCTTCTCATGTCTTCCCGTGGGTGTCACAAAAGGTGACAGCAGCGTTCTCTGTGCATTGCTAACAGCCATACTGCGATTGCCAACCCGCCTGACAAGCGTGGCGATTATGGCAAAACCATGAATAGCACAAGTAAAACATGGCCCCTAGTGCCCGTCAGCCTGCCTTCCCTCGACTACGGTAGCGGTCAAGGTTACGGCATGGCAAAGGGTGCTAAGAATCTCCGGACGAGATCCAGCTACCCCAACAAACACCGACGACTGGACCTGGCAACGTACAAGACGCGCACACTTCGGACCGACGAGAAGATCATAGAACTCGAAGAGGAATTGAGCAAGTTACGATGGAGTATTATAGGGTTATCTGAAGCCCGAAGAGAGGGACAGGACTCAATAATCCTCAAATCCGGTAACTTGCTCTATTTCCGAGAAGGTGACCGGCAGTCCCGGGATGGTGTCGGGTTTATCGTCCACAAGTCTCTTGTGAATAACGTAGTGAAGATCGAGAGTGTATTGAACAGAGTGGCGTACCTTATACTCAGAATATCCTCGAGATATTCGCTGAAGGTCGTACATGTCTACGCCCCGACCTTGGCACACCCCAACGACGAGGTGAAGACCATGTATAAACTCACTTCACCATTGTCATAGAGGACTTCAACGCGAAACTGGGCAAACGAGACGATAATGAGTTGCAAGTGGGGCAATTTGGAGTTGGAGGACGGAACCACCGGGGTCACCTACTGGCCAGTTTATGGAGAAGTTGGGCCCCTCTATATGATGAACTCCTTCTTCAGAAAGTGTAAACACAGGAAGTGGACCTGGCAGAGCCCCGATGGTGCAATGAAAAATGAGATCGACTTTATAATGTCAACCAGGAAGCAAATGTTCAACGATGAATCTGTGATAAATTCGATGAAAACCGGGAGCAATCACATTAAATCATCAGTCGAGACCTTTCAAGCTTGATACAATATCAAGCTTGAAGCTTGAGCTTGCTTGGTCTTGACTCATGAAGTCCACGTTCCGTCCTGCACAGATCCAGGTGCAAAACCCCGAAAGCTTTCAGCTCGAACCCAAGAATCGTTTCGAGTGTCTAGGGACTTCCGTGGATGATTATTATAAGTTGGGGATTACATCGCTGATAAAAAAGCTCAGGCTCAATTCTAGTCCTGCCTCACAGCCACTAGGGCGCAAAAACAAGTGATAAGCAGAACATTATTGTTTTGAAGTATCGTTGGACTTGGTGAAGACTGTAAAATATATTTGTATTGTATTCAATTTATTTTAGTAATAATTATATAACACACAGCACTTGTGTGAGTACTATTACAACTACTAATCATTCTCACTAACCCCTCATACACAGGTTTATTTTTTAACATACTACTCCGTTATTCTCCTCATTGATCAGTTTTTCAAAGTACTGTATTGTATATATATCTTAACTGACAAACATCTCACGCCTTTTTCTCCCTAGCTCTAGCAAGCCGGTACATGTCATTTTGACCTGCTGGACTATCCAGCGCATAGTACAGTCATAGATAATATAATACTAGCATACAGATGTCTCATCCCATACAAAGAAACCGTGCCGACGTACTGTACTGATTATACTGATTATTTTTTGTACATCAATCGCGTTCGGTTACGTTCCTTGGATATAGATGGTGATCTATCTCACCGTGGAACGGAACCGAAAACGATCGATTCACAAAAAATAATAGGTATAATCAGATGAAAAACGCTAGTTACGTTCAGCACCGTTTCTTTATATGGGATGAGGCATCTGTATGCTAGTATTAATATATTATCTGTGGTACAGTTAACTTGTCCTGCGGTTTTTGGTCTCGCTATAGCTACAGCTTTCTTGCCTTTTTTTAACAGCATCATACTCACAATTTTTTCAGCTCTCAGACAACCATTTTTCTGTTCTCCGTTGGTCTCGATCTCCCTCAGACGCTCTGTTTTGGCGGATACGATTCTGCCATCTTTGGTCTTCAGTTTTGTGAGCTGGCTCTGCCTAATAACCAGATTCCTTGAATGTTTCCAAGGTATCTGGTTATTGGAGGTTAAGGTGTTCCTTGAAGACTTTATTTCGCTTTCTTTCGGTTAGTGAGAATGATTTGTATGGATGAAGTGAGCAGCAATATCAGTTAATGGAACGAAGACCAGTAAGGTAGTTGGTTTAGACGAAATACCAGTTAAAGTTTGGAAGTTATTACGGGTAAATGGATGGACGTGAGACGAGACGAGAATGATATATAAAAGAGTGCACGTAAAAGCGTCTAGAGCAAAAACTGGGCGAGGCAGCTAAGTTATGACCAAATCCAACTGTTGGCGCCTGTTCACGAATAAGACGCATGGATTGGCAACACTCAACTCAACCGTCATGAAAGGAACAGAATGTTCCAACACATGTGCCACCATCAGAGAGACATTTGAGAGATCATGACATACTCTCAACTGCCAGGACACACACAAGTCAACAAACGACACATAGGTACAGTAAATGGTAGATTTAGAGTTGGTAAATAGTACTCATACATGTTCTGTGCAGATATATAATTATTACAAAAATAAATTGAGTACAATACAAATATATTTATACAGAATTCACCAAGTCCAACGATACTTCAAAACAATAATGTTCTGCTTATCACTTGTTTTTGCGCCCTAGTGGCTGTGGGGCAGGACTAGAATTGAGCCAGGACTTTTTATCAGTAATGTAATCCCCAACTTATATTATACCTGTCATTTAGTTCTAGAATGTGTGGAGGTCATCATTTCAGCCAAAAGACGTCCACTGCTTGACATAGGCCATATGTGTGGAGGTATTTATTTTTATTGTCATATTTTATACAGTAACCCATAAAAGATGAGGCTACTTTAGCCAGCCTGAAACCTGATGGAACTAATTGATCCCTATTTTTAGTAACATTATTGTGTCTGTCACCGATTTTACTAAAAAGATGTAAATTCTTTCTCACGTACATGATGTTTTCATAAATATATTGACAACGTTCCGTCATGATGTTAATGTCCCTAAACAGTTCCTTTAAAGAATCGTGCCCGCACAATCGTGTATATCGCTCTGATGGCTCGTTTTTGCAGAATAAAAATGGACTCAATGCCTGCAGCCCTTCCCCATAGTAAGATACCGTAAGACATTACTATGAAAGTTACTAAAATAGACCCGCCTCGCGGTATTATTTGTATATATATATTGATATATGATTTTATATTGATATATTGATGTATATATTATATTGATATTATCTAGACGAATTTTACTAACAACATAAGCTGCAGAACTTAGCCGCAACCAGCAAGTGATATTAAATGAGGACCCCATTGATACCATGACTAATCCCCAGAAAAACCGTTTTATCGACGAATTCTAGCTACTCCTTGTTTAACATAATGTCACAATCTGTACTTTTGACTTTCGGCAAGGCAAATTTCACGCACTTAGGTTTTTATCATCTAAAACGAAATTATTGGCAGTGAACTAATTTGGAACGGTATGGAGGAAGAAAACGTGTTGCGCCGACTCCAAGTAACATGGGATAAGGGCAGGAAGATGATGATGAACCAATTTGGAACCTGCTGTAGGCCGTTATTTACGTCGTCTGCATGACTCGTATGTCTATTTATCTTAAAATCAAAGAAGTGTTATCAGCAAATATCATATCAATACATTCAGACACAGTGTAAAATTGTTAATGAATAAATGAAATGAATGAATGAATGAATGAATGAATGACATGAATGAATAAAAGCCAATATATAAAAAAAAAATATAATCCACAAATAATTTAAAAAAATCAGACTATAAACTCCAAAAGTAAGTTAGTAAAGTATTCAAATTCAAATTCCTTGATCAATAAAATATCAGCAAAATAACTGCTTTTCCACCTGTGACATGTTTGTCACAGGTGGAAAAGCAGTTATTATCATAATATTTATATAGATCGCTGCAACATACCCACAGGGCGTACAATATTGAACAGTCATATAAAATCTATTCTGTCATTATTCATTTAAAGTACATTATAATTAGTTAATATTATTACTTATGTCAAAAAATATATTATCATTATTTAATATGTCAAAACGTCATGTCAAGAATACAATATTTTTCCAAAAACTCATTCATACCTCATTCATTAATATGTCAAAACTGATGTCAAAATTACATTATAATTCATTCATGTTACACTCTTGTCAAAAATACACTTTAATTCATTAAATATCATCGATATACATTAGTCATTAAATTCAACAGTCACATACACTTTTTATCATTTTTTTAAGGTCAATATTTCATCATTTAAAAATTCATTGATCGAGTAGTATGCTTTACTTATTAAGAATACGTTGAGTTTATTTTTGAAAATATTCAGTCTTTTAATATTTTTTATGGAATTTGGTAATCTGTTATAAATTTTTATCCTTATTCCAAATGTACTCATCTTGAATTTATCTGTTCTGCATCTGTTTTCATGTCATGCACTTCTTAATGTTTCATAATTACTAATATCACGTTTTATCATCACTGCAGCCTCTTAAATATACATTGAAGGGGAGTTAAAAAATTTAATCTAGTAAGCAGTGCTCTACATGTATCAGTTTGTTTAAGTCCACTTATACTCCTAATGCATTTATTTGGGCTTTAAACGCATATTCTCTGTTGGGAGAATTACCCCAAAAAAGTACACCATATTTGAGTGTAGAGCCCACATATGCATGGTAAGCGCTTAGTAATGCACTTTCGTGTACAACTTTTCGTAGCTTGTAGACAGCATAGGAAGATTGATTAAATTTTTTGCAGATATGATCGATTTGCATTTTCCAGTTGAGCCCAGAGTCAATGTTAGAAAGCCTAGATATTTTGTGGTATTAACTTCTTGTAATGTTTCATTTTTATAGTTAATGTGATTTTTTGTTGCTTTTGAGTTTTTATTTTTGAAATTCATATAGCTTGTCTTTGCAATGTTTTTTCTAGTTTGTTTACATTTAACCAGTTTATGTTATCTCTAAGAGATTTGTTAAGGTTTGTTTCATAATCATCTTGTTGGTTCTTCGTAAAAATAGATATGCTATCATCTGCAAACAGTATTAATGCCTGTTTTATGGATTTAGGTAAATCGTTTATGTAAATTATGAATAAAAGTGGCCTCAGTATACTTCCCTGGGGCACTCCGTATTGAATAATTCTGGGATTTGATGTGTTGAGGATTCAACCAATAAAACCAGGTCAATTACCGAGGAAATAATTCTTCAATATTTCAGTCTTGTGCAAACGTGTTGCTTGCGCCGCTGCTCGCAGTAAAAAGGGCTTTGGCCTTTTTTTTTTTTTTTTTTTTTTTTTTTTTTTTTTTTTCTACGTGGCATCTCGTAGTTCGGTCAAAGCGACTGACAACTACTTAACCGGACTTTCCCTGTGGAGACTAAGCTATATAGCCTCCAGCCAGGCACAAATTTCTAAACCTAAGCGACAACGCTGAGGGCTACCCCCTGTGGGGTCGAACCTCGGCTCAGGGCGTCGCTGGGGGGACAACTAAGGCTGGATCTTATTAAAGTGATTCTACCATCCGTTCGGAATAAGCCTACGTGGAGAAGAACGGACAAGAAACTCCAATTTAACTAACTAGAATTTAACTACGGCACAGCATTTCGCGGGCTGGCTTGTATATCTTGGCGGGGACGTCGCGACGGGCCTCGGCGGCGAGGACGGATCGAAGGCGGTCTGTGTTTGAAAATTGTGCTGGTCTCTTTCTTGCTCTCTTGGAGCAGGGTAGTGGCGTCATCGGGGATGGAGAGAGCGAGCCTTGGTCGGCGAACTTTAGAGATTTGGGAGAGTTCATAGCGGGAGACCGCTTGAATTAGGGGATTGCTGTGGTTGACAGCTTTGTCGAAGAAGCTCTTTGAAATGCGCTTCATGAATTGTTGAATAGTGGGGATTTTCAAATCGACATGGAGTTCCTGGTTACGAACGTACCAGGGGGCTCCCGTGATTTTACGGAGGAATCGGTTTTGTATAACCTGAAGCTTGTGAATGTGGTGGGGCTTAGTATGCGCGAACACTACGCAGGCATAGGTCATGATGGGACGGATAACCGCAGTGAACGTGCGCAGCTTGCACCTAAGTGACAAGCCACTGCTTGCGTTTATCATCCCATGAAGTCTGCCCATAGCAAAGGCGGCTCGCGAGCGCGCCGCCTTAATGTGCTTGGCGAAAGTGAGGTGGTTGTCTAAGGTCACGCCTAGGTACTTGGCTTGCTCTTCCCAGGGGATCGGCTTGCCGTACATAGTCACTGTTTTGGTGGGTCGGGTTTTTGTGGGAAGGCTACGAGGCTTCGAGAAAATGACAGCCTGGCTC
The DNA here is from genome assembly GCA_948252205.1 of Orthosia incerta. Lineage (NCBI taxonomy): Eukaryota > Metazoa > Arthropoda > Insecta > Lepidoptera > Noctuidae > Orthosia > Orthosia incerta. The sequence continues at coordinate 23,047,358 of OX411762.1, read as the reverse complement.
TTTTCGGGATTGACTTCTATTCTCCAGAGGCGGAACCACTTGGACAGGGCGTTGGCGGCTCTCTGGAGTTTTTGGGCGATGGCATTGGGTGCTTTGCCAGCGTAATAAAGGGCCGTGTCGTCAGCGAATAGTGCCAACTGGCCCTCTTTGGGTTTTGGGATATCGCTGGTGTACAGCGTGAAAGATATAGGCGATAGTACGCAGCCTTGAGGGACTCCGGCTCGTATGGGGTGAGGGGAGGAGAGTTCTCCCTCGACTCTATAGCGGAAAGTTCGGTCCGACAACCAGTCTCGAATGATGTGCACGAGACGATCTGGCACGCCAAGTTTGTATAGCTTATAAATTAAGCCATTGTGCCAGACTTTGTCGAACGCTTTCGCTATGTCGAAGAACAAGGCACCCGTCATCAGACCACGCTGGAAGCCAGCACTAGTGTGTTCAACGATGCGGTGCACTTGTTGGACGCAAGAATGTTCGGCACGAAAACCGAATTGTTCGTCGGGGATAAGACTTTTTCGCTCGGCAAAGTCTTTGAGCCGCCTATAAATAAGCCGTTCGTAGACTTTACCGAGGGAGTTTATCAGACTGATGGGGCGGTAACTGGAAGGCTCCGATTTGGGTTTACCCGGTTTAGGGATGCCTATCACAGTGGCTTGTTTCCAAGCTTGTGGGAAGATATTTTTGCTTAATGCAGCGTTGAAAATGGCCGTCATTAGCACTATTATATGGGCGGGGAGGAGTTTTAACACCTTATTGGTGATGCCATCTGAGCCCGGGGCTTTGTTGGGCTGAAGCCTTTTGATGACCTCCTCTACTTCGTCTGGGGTGACGGGAGGTAGCGGATCATCAGGGTCTTCGACGGGGGGGAGGGAGGTCCTGCGTTCAACTTCAGCGTCTACCATGGCTAGGTGAGCTGGGTCTACTGGTTGGGAGCTGGGTGAGCATTGAATTTCAAGACTGTCAGCCAGACATTCGGCTTTTTCAGTGTTTTCAAATGCTACACTCTTATCAGGGCGAATAAGCGGGGGTATGGCTGAGTCTTCAGCGGAGCGTAATCTCCTCTGGAGGTGCCAGAAAGCATGGTGGGTGGGCTCAAGCTCGCTCAGTAACTTGTTCCATGTCGCAGAACGGTGCTCATCAGTGCGTTCTTTTACAGCAAGCTGTAATTCCCGCATGCGAGCTACGTTTGCGGCACTGGGAAAGTTCCTACGGGCACGGACAGCTGCGTTCTTCTTGGTTATCAACTTCCGTATATCGTCCGGGAGTTTCCCTTGCTGGATGTCCAGCACTGGAACCTCCCTTGAACATTCGTTCAGGACAGATTGTACGTGAGTTGTAAGCGAGTCGATCGCCGCCGTCGCGTCTGCGGCTGTCTCTATGGACGAGGGGATTGAGTCTAGCTGGGGTGACTTTGCGGATTTCAGTTTTTCACTTACTTTCCTCCAGTCGGTGACCTTTTTAGTAGGGGGTGGCTGACCTAGATCTGGGAGGCCTGAGCGGTTGCCTAGGTCCATGATCACAGGGCGGTGGTCGGAATGGAGCTCGTCTAGCGTATCTATTGAGCGTAACCGAAGGTTGACGTTCTTAAATAACGCTACATCGAGGATATCGGGTCTATGTGCGGGATCATGCGGGAAGTGAGTGAAGCTCATTGGGGCTATGACGTCGTAGTGGAGGGATGAGCTTAGGTCCAGCACCAACTTTCCCCTAGGGTTGGTAGCGGTACTGTTCCAGGCTGGATGTTTAGCATTTAGATCACCCGCTAGGATAACGGAGTCACTTATGCTGAAGAGGGCAGTAAGGTCTTTTTTGAAACCTTCTGGGTTGTCGGGCGATGACGCCGAGTGAGGAGGGCAATAGGCGGAGATGATGGTGATCGTTTGATGACCAGTCATTCCTAGCCGACAGGCTGTGTACTCGAGGCACGAAGTGGGGTCGGGTGGGGTAATTTCGCTACAGTGGAGCTCATTTTTATAGTAAATGAGAGTGCCACCCTTGTGAGCGCGCATCCTGTCATTGCGAACTAAGCGATAGTTGGCAATTTTGGGATTGCGATGGTGGGGTTTTAAATGGGTCTCTTGAATGAGGAAGATATCCAGCTGATGGTCGCGAATGAAAGTGGCGATCTCATCACGCTGGCTTTGAATGCCATCGGCATTGAAAAAACCTAACCTTAGGGAACGTGGTTTGAGGCAATTAGTTTTTAATTGCGAACCCATTCCCCGTTTTTAAAAACTAGCGAGTCTAGTTCTCTCGTTATCGAGGGGTATCTATCAAATATCTGCAGGCAAGATATGGCGTTAAGCGCGTATGCTGAGTTGGTTAATTCAGCGTGGAGGGCTCGGGCTTCTGGAGTCATCCAGATCGCGTATGCGCTGAAGATAGTATTAGCGATACTGCGATACGAAGTCATGGTGGGCTGGGACAAAGGGCGAGAGCGCTCGCCAACGACGGTGGTGGGAGCCACCTTGTTGGCTTGCGCTGGGGCCGCTGTAGCCGGGAGTGGGCTAGGCACTGGGATGTTGAGGTCCAACAGTGCAGGTATGGGTGGAAGTTGAGTGGACTGAGAGGCCACCTGGGCCGGGTTGACGGCCCGGTGGTTCAATTTACCCCAAGGTGAAGATCTTTGTGGGGCGAGTCTTTGGGGGATTTGCGAGGAGGGTAAGCTCTTCGCGGGATTATCGTGCTGCTGACGAGCAGCGAAGTTTTTGGCCGCTCTGGGCGCAAGCTTAGGGGCTTTGGGGCAGCCCCTGTAGTTTGCTGGGTGTCCGACCTGACCACAGAGCACGCAGCTGGGAGGCTCCGTACATTCTGTGCGGTCTTTGGGGCGGGGGCAGTTTTTTGTGCTGTGATCGCCTGTGCACTTTACGCACCTGGGGGTGGCGAAACAGTTGGCCTGGGAGTGGCCATACAGTTGGCAATTATGGCACTGACCAACGAGATGCGGGCGGTAGGGTTTTTCTATGGTAATGCCCGACAGGGAGCACACCGTTTTTACCCTGAATATGGGGTTAAGTCCCTCTGTAGGGGTACAGGCGACCATGACCATGTCGTATTGCTTGCCACCTCTTGCCTTGTGCAATCGGTGGACTTCTATTACCGGGACATTTTGGGCAATTAAGTCCAATCGGACTTCTTCCGTGGGGATCTCCTTTGGGATTCGGCGGATCACCACACGGATTGCACGTTCCTCTGGGAGCGAGTACGTATGGAACGAAATGTTCCTGTCTTTAAGGAGGCGAGTTAGATCGCGGAAATCCCGGGATGTGGGGACTAGGATTTTAATGCCTTGCTGGCAGGCAGTGGCTTTGCTGTAACTGATTCTACGCTCAGTACAAGCGTTGGATACCGTGTTCCATTTCCCTTTGTCTTGAAGGTAAATGGGCGGAGGAGGGGGGAGCTTCCTGGTGGTAGCAGCGGGAGCTGTTACCATCGGGCTCGGGGGTCGGCTAGAACGCTGGGAAGCGTTATTGGGGGCGGGTAGGTCGTCCGGAATAGACGGCTCGGGGGAGGGGCAGGGGGAGCCGACGGGTGACGCAAACGGGGTTGCGACTATCACCGTCTTTTTGGCCTTGGGTTTTGAGGCCTGGGCTGGGGCCTTGTTCTTCCTCCTCTTACCACCGACGACTTGAAAGTCGTCCTCGTCTGAGGAGGTGGGGGGAGGGGTAGGGTCCCGCTCTTCGTTAGCGGGGATGGGGGAGTCCTCCATGGGGGAGGCAGGGCGTGAGTTAGGGGAGATTGGGCGTGAATTTGGCTCTTCGGCCTGAGAGAGGGTGGGGGATCTAGGCTCTTGCCTAGGCTTTGATTTGGGTGAGGGCGACCTCGGAGTGTCCTGGTCCGGGAAGGGCTTGAAAGCCCTGATGGGTGCCTCTATTTGGGCCGAAGTGGTAGCGTTGGGATGGGTGGCTGCAGCTTTGAAGGCTGCCCCATACCTCTTTCGGAGTTTGGGTTCCGCAAGGAGTATCTCCTGCAGTAACTCGACTAATGCCGCGAACGACATTGTCAGGGAGTAAAATTCCGGTGAAGCCGGGCAAGGGGTAATCTTCCCCGGGTGGATGGGCCCGGGGATGTGTGAAATCCTACCCTCCCAGCCGGGTGAGACTGGGAGGTGAGTACCTCGGTGAGCCCTAAGCTAGTCTTCCTGCACCAATCTTATTGGGTGACAGGGTCCTACGGTACCGGTAAACCCACCGAAGGTGGGCCACCCACCACTTGTGTACCAAAAGTCTGGCACGTCGGGGTAGAAACACCCGACCGTGCCAGGTGTGAGCTGTGGAACGAAGCAGGGGTTGACTAGGCTATCTACCAAGGCCAACGATCCTGCTCCCGAATCCAATAACTGCCGTGCCCTGAAGGGGCTTAGCGGGTGCTTGGGTCGACACCCCCTTGGGTTAGTTAACACCGTTAGGTATCCGCCAAGGACCACAAGAGGTGGATTTGAAAATGCCGCGGCGCGGGGCGCGCAGCGGGGAGGCGGCGTGCGGGGGGCGCGTCGGCCGCAGTGACGTCACGCAGGAGCGAGACGAGGCGGGGGCCGGGGCGCTGGGCGCGCAGCGGTGGAGCGGCGAGCGCGAGGCGCGTCGGCCGCAGTGACGTCACGCAGGAGCGAGACGGAGCGATGAGTGGGGGCTCGCAGCGGTGGGGCGAGCGGAGCGGCAGCGGGCAGCGAGACGACCGCGCAGGGCGACGGCTGGCGAAGAGTGTGGGCTTTGGCCAACAATGGCCCCTTATTTATAGAAAAGTTCCTAACGCCGCGCCCCTCTACAAATTGCGCCGTGTCGAGCAACTTCACGTCGATCGAACGTCGACCAATCATAGCGAAGCGGTTACTCGACCAATCGGCGCAAAGTAGTCACAATTCGGGCGCGGCACTATTCCATGACAAAACGTTACTGTAACGAGGCCCGTTTGGCTATTTCGAATTAATTTTACTTTAAATTAGGGGCCTCGCTACAATAAGTTAACAAAACATATTAGCTACATAATGAGGTTTACATATAAAGCAAAAACATATTACTTAACTATCCCAAACACTTACATAAGTCCATATTCACTATCACTGTCCTAAACACTTTATAAGTCCATAGTCACTATCACTTATGAGTCTATCTACACCATCACAATCCACACGATGTTGAGGCTTCACAGGCTGCGTCACCAACATGATGTATATATAACAGTGGATCACTGTTGCAACAACCCATGTGAGATGGCACAATAGCGACACGAAATCATACTTAGGATACTGTTGGAGCTGCCCCACACCCTGCTCACCTTTTGCGCATGGTTGTGTAGAAACAATCTACATGCGCATCTGCAAACATCCCTGACGCTCTACAGAAGCGAGGCAGTACCACCATCATCCTAAAAACATTATTGTACTGAACGCCGAGAGCATTGTACGATCTTTGCGTATATCTATCCCACAGGCTGCTCGTATAAAAGGACGTACAGTAGGACAGAGCGTTATTTTGACTGAAAGTGAGAATCGTGCAAACCTGCGAGCCAGCATGTTCGCTATAACCGACAACGCTCTCCGCTCCCGTTCAATGTCATCATCATCTTTAAGATTGGAGGTTATTATATGACCTAGATATTTAAACTAATGGACTCTTTTTAAAGGCATGCCATACAGTAAAACAGGTGGCACCTTATTAGGGCTCTCACCCCCAACCTCAAAGAACATGATCTCCGACTTCTTGATGTTATATGCTTCTTGATGTTATATACTGGTCCATGTAACCTAGCATACGCCTCACACTGGGCAACCAATTTTCTCAACCCACAGATTGACGAGCTCAGCAGCACCATGTCGTCATTAACGCTGATAGTGCTGATACCGTCTGCGTAACATCCAACCCTGGTACTACTGAGCTTGGCAATGAGTTCGTTCACATACAGGTTGAAGAGCATAGGTGAGCTCAACTCACCCTGCCTCACCTCATACTCCAACCCGTACGGATGAGACAACGCCCCAGCCCAACGTACAGTATTGATTTGGTTGCCATACCAAAACTTAAAAATGTTTATTAATTCTGTGGGTAAATCAACCTGCTCTTACTTACTGCATAACACATCATAAGAAACCAGATCAAAAGCCTTAGATGGGTCGAGGGAGCAGGCATAAACAGACATCTTACGCTTTGCATAGTATGTGACAGCATGCTTAAAACACAACACTGCTCTCTCAGTTGCGTGAAAATGGGCCTATAGTTACTGCTGTCGGTGAGTTCACCAATTTTATTTTTAGCCATTGGTAAAACCACTGTTCGCATCATCTTACTAGGCATGTACTAGTACCCTAGGTAAGTGGGGACCAGCATATCGGAGGTACTCGTTGCTAAGCCCGTCATGGCCGGGGGACTTACCTCTTGACATAAATCTGATCGTTCGAGTAATCTCTGCAGCCATTAATTTAACCCCTATTTTCATCCCGAGCAAAACATCAGGCACCAACCGCGATGGGTCCAGAGGAGATTTGACAAAGAACGCCTCTTTAAAAATCTCCCTCTTTGCTATGTCTTCTGGCTCACTCATGCCACCTACAATCACAGGGTCGCCCGGCCTGGCTTTCAATTTATTTGTGTTTTTCCAGAAACTACGAAAATCATTCTTAGCGTGGTGTGAGGCTTAAATATCCATTTTAACTTGGTCTTCATGGTCTTGGCACCACTTTAACCGTGACTTGAAGACTCTTCTAGCCCCACACATTTTGTTATAAACTAACCCACTAGTAGGTTTACCATATGACGTGGTGGCCCTCGTCTTGGCTAAGACCTCGCCTCTCGTGCTTGAGGTTGTGGGTTCAAATCCGGGCAAGTACCAATGTGACTTTTTCAAATTCATATGTACTTTCTAAGTTTATCTTGGACATCACAGGCAACGGTGAAGGAAAACATCGTGCGGAAACCTGGACTTACATAGTTAATGTAAGTCTGAAATAGCCAAGTCAGAGGCCTGTAGGATTCCCAGAGGTGGTTTAATTAACTCTGACACCAGAGGTGGCCACACCTCACACGAAAGAAGAAGACCATATGACGCCCACAACAAAAAATTCTGCCTAGCCACCCTGTGAGCCTCGGCAACATGCTTGTTCCAGCATACTATTCGCCGTAATCGTCAGTTTTACCCAAAGGGTAAAAACGGGACCCTATTACTAAGACTCCGCGGTCCGTCTGTCTGTCTGTCATCAGGCTGTATCTCATGAACCGTGACAGCTAGACAGTTGAAATTTTCACAGATGATGTATTTCTGTTGCCGCTATAACAAAAAATACTAAAAACAGAATAAAATAAATGTTAAAGAAACCCATACAAAAAACGTGATAATGGTACGAAACCCTTCGTGCGCGAGTCCGACTCGCAGTTGGCCAGTTTTTATTGTTTATTTTAACAAAATCAGCAGTCAGTCATGGGTCACTTTTTTGGTTACGTGAGTGAAGCCGGGCACAGCTAGTTTAAAATAAAAACCATACTAATATACCATAATTATCGAATTTTCCAACAGTAACCTAGCAATATTCATAATAACGAGACAATGTGATAAATAATTAAGTTTAAATTACTCATTACATTGCTCGATTTGACTTGACTTGATTCATATTGCCCGGACACTATACAAATAGCGCCTTGATTAATCACTTGGTCCATGACATATACTCGCCTGGTAATGGCTTTTATAGGAGTCATCAGATTATATCGGCTCGCAGATGTTCTCTTATAAGCGCTTTAAGTTTAAGTAGCTGGAGAGATTATGTACTCCTCAGAGCATATACTCCTGGAATTGGCACGAATAGGGGTCATCAGATTGTATCAGCCCGCAGATGTTCCCATTCTTCTTCTTCTTCGTCGTGTCGATGATTCCAAAATTAAATATATTTTGACCAGAATTCAGGCACGATGTTCTTATAAAAGCGCTAAGCAACCGTAGAAATTAATACTAATTGCAATTACTCTTTGTGAATGCTTATATAGGAGTCTTTGGCCTATAATGGCCAGAAAATATGTTCTTGTAATAAAATAAGCGGTTCAGGATAATTTTGCTTTTGGGCTGTGGTGTATACAATGTGTCCATTTTTGTGGTCATAAAACTTTAAGGTCGTTAAATACACTTAATGTTGTCTATAAAAACACATAAACTATCGACCATAACTTTGGATGTAGGTCTCACAGAGGAGTACATTTAATGTTATTTTACCGCCATAGCATAATAAATCTAAAAATATTCAACTTACACACATAAAATAAGATATTTTTGTATTAGAGAATGTAATAAAAATTGTAAAATTTTGTTTATGTTTTGATTGACTGTTATGGGTTGATATCGTCTAGCTATGTGAACATCGTCATAAGTAAATCTGATACTAAAATTGCCCTATCTTTGAAAGTGTTGGGATTAAGGTTGCCCTAGTCGACGGCACGAAATATTTTGTGCACGGGATTAAAATGCATGCTATCTCATCCGACAACACGTGCGAGAAAGATAGATGCTGTGATGAGCAGTAAGAAGCTAGTTCGCGTACGAATACACACTTTTGCAAATTTGTTGCGAAATGGATGATGATTTAGGACGAAAACAAGCGCGCGAAATTTTATAAACAGACCTTTTGGAATATGGATATCATGAAAAAACAACTAAATGTATAAGTTCAAAATAAAATTATTTGATTTGTTGAACCTATCTCTGTATGGTGACTGTGTAAGGCAGCTTTTCCTTACCCAACCAGCTAACTCATGGGTAGCAAGTAGCTTGAGACAATTGCAGGGACTAACTCACATGAAGCTGACTGAAGTAAAACACATTTAAGTTTGGTCAACTAATTTAATTCTTCAAGTACACATTCCATCAATACAATATCTTGAGGTTAACAAAGTATGAACCACTCACTTTCTGAAGGGATATAGTTTACCCACAATATTCAATGCTGGAGATATGATTCCTCAAACAGCATCGTTCTCTGTGTAGCTGTCCGTGAGCTTGCTGGATACCAGATGATGACAATAATGCTCGGAACTTTTTGCAAGAGGAGACTGCTGTAGCTTGAACAGCTAGTTGACCAATAGCTTTCTTACATAGATAAAAATTATAGCTAAAGATAGCATTTGGGGCCCTGCCAAGGAGAAGAAAATTGCATGTTAAGATCAAACGCACATGTGTCATGAAAATGGGCATTCAGACAAATTCAAACTAATACTCACAGCGCCTACTGAATCATTGATTATGATAAGCTTTTCATCTTGACGCTAGCCAGCCTTGCCCCATATAACATCCCGTATACCTTTGGGTCCTTGCCTTTGAGGTTATTTTTGGAAACCGTCCTCTCAACGCAAGTTCACTCGTAGTAAAGGCTCAAGTCATCGCAACTACAGACCTTGAACACTTTGCTTTTAAGCCATAGGCCCATTTACTAAAGTATCAATTTTTTTGTAACCAATGTAAAAAGACTTTTCAATTAATTATTATATGTATTGAATTTGTGTGTTTGTTGTATTCAATGATTTCACACAAATAAGATATATATTTTATTATTAACATTTTAAATAGTGTCAAACATACATCAACGCCATCTACATCATCATCAACAAGATACTCAACTTGGGACACTTCAATATCGAACATGTGTCTGACGGATGACGCCAGATGTCGCTAACATATGCATTGGCAATTTTTAATCGTTACAACTGTTTTGCAATTTTCCTTATTCTTATGGTATTGATTATCGCCCAAAGATGCGTTAAAATTAGTGTTGAAATATGGAACTTTCGACGCTCGGGTATCCTTGTGAAGGTCTGAAGGTACTTCACGCCGGAACAGCTGCTCAACGTGTATCAAGCACAAGTTTGATCATGCATGGAGTACTTTTCTCATCTCTGGGACGGATAAGTCGACGAAGTCGATCGAAAAGCGGGCCAAGAGACTCATCGGCAATGAGGTACTGGTCAAGTCAAAGCTCCAGCCTTGAACATCGTCACCGAGTTGCCAGCTTGTCGGTTTTTTATCGGATTCATTTCGGGGAGTGTGATCGGACTACCAAACGCACGGTGACGCGTCATCAGTACATGGTGGATATCCCACCTATACGCACAAAACGTTTTGGGGACACTTATTATGCGTACAGCTAAGAAGTGGAATTCCCTGACGGAGTGTTTCCCGATAGCTACAATCTAAGGGTCTTTAAGTCAAGAGTGAATAGGTTTTTCTAGGCACCATCAGGTGAGATAGTAGTCAAGCGCAAGCCTATGGACAAAAAAAAAAGAAAAAAGCTCATAACTTACAAATATATTCTTTTTTTATTTTTTGGGCTAGAAAATGATGAGACAAATTGATATATTTTTTTTATTTTGAACGTACTCTGTCAAACAGTGGAGTAATCGCCATACTACGTTTGTATGGCAACCTTAAGGAGTGTTTCATCGATAAGATTAAATTTATTTAACGTCTTTAAAGTTTTATTGCAGTTGTATATGAACGAAAAGGGTTAAGGCCCCAATACATTTTATAATGGCAGGAAGATGATGATGAAGTAGGCTTTTTAGGGTTCCGAAGTCAACAAGGAACCCTTATAGTTTCGCTATGTCCGTCTGTCCGTCAGCAGCTTAGCTCAGAGGCTCTTAGTACTAGAAGGCTATAATTTGGCATGGATATACATATTAATAATTCCGACAATAAAATCAACAAAATATTTTTTTTTCGTGTCCCTCCTATAGACGTAAAGTGGGGATGTATTTTTTTTCTCGTCTATCCCATAGTATAGGGTACCGTTGGACAAGTCATTCAGAAATGTTACAGGTCTGTGAAAACCATTTTTCGATTAGGAGATCGGTTTGCGTAAAATTAAGCTTTAAATTGCAAATTTTTGTTATAGTCAAGGCATTAGCATAATAACGAAATTAAAAGAAAAACTATCACAGCTAAGTAGGCTTTACAAGTTTATATTCGACCAACTTATAAAATGTACTTAGAACAGTAAATTTTTTGTACATTTGCCCCCGTTTTTAGACGTTGTGAGCCGTGAAACCGTTTTAATGTTCATATAACAACAAAAAACCCTCTTTTTGTCCGCATTATTATGCAACGCAGTGCATCGAACAGCGACATTTCAAGATACGTTTTCCTTACCACATCAGATATCCGATTGTAAAGGAATAAATACTGAAAATCCTATGCGTATAATACCAATATTTATTTCATAACTTTAGTTTATCCTTTGTGTCTTCGCTTTATTTGTTTAATACTTGGAGCTTCACAGAGAGGAGGAATTTTTGGATCCTTCTCACACAAAAATCGCACTGGTTTAACGTCACAGTCATAGTCATCGAGTGCACCATTAAAGTACAATGTGCCGCAGTGCTGGTCACCTCCTTTATTGCCAGGTGCCCCAGGTTTAAATTTGCTGTATCCTGCGTCCGACAGTGTTTGGCCTGAAATACGAAACATTCTTCGTGATTTGAAAATATTCCATATCACATCATCATCATCACATCATCAGCCTATTAATGTTCCCACTGCTGTGACACAGACCTCCTCTCTATGAGAGGGAATGGGCCGTAATCCACCACGCGGGCCCAATGCTGGTTGGTGGATGTCACATGTCTTCGAATCTTTGGTTCTAGGACATGCCGGTTTCCTCACGATGTTTTCTTTCACCGTTTTGAGAGCAGTGGTGATGAAATAATTTACACAAAGTAAAGCGCCTGCCTGGACTCGAACCCACGACCTACAACTTGTAAGTCGCGGCCGATACAAGAAAATCTTCTATCCGAAAATCTTCAATATAAATACATAAAATTGAAGTTTCTGTTTGTTATATCAAAATAATAGCTTTTAAGTTAATGCTTATGGAAGTATATACAGGATTTACAATAAAAAAAACAATTTCAACATTTTTGTCTACGAGACAGACAAAAATATTCAAATATGTAGTATGTAGAGGCAATGAGGAACAATATTTCAATTCAATTAATTTTCCTGAAACGCCGGCAATATAGAGAAAAAAAGAACAAACAAAAATCGAAAAAGCCGTATAAATCTGAATGTAACAAAGTTTCGAAATTAATTTTTGCTCTAAAATATGCAGCAGAAGCCCCAATGATGTGTTTAACAAAATTATTGCCTATCATGCTTGGTTTAAGAGTAAAATTTTTTTTTGTTTTACCCGGATAAAAGTGGACGATTTTCGCGTTGCCGAGGTTTCGAAGGATGAATAAATAGTTCAAAAACATGTTTTTTCATACATTTCAACTATAAATGTAAGTTTGTACGCAAAATATTAAGAGAACTAAGATCATAGGCTTTTTATAGGTGTGCCTGTAATCTACGAGTGTTGTCAGTATTATTTAAATAAAAATGGATCATTTGTTTTAGGCATAAAAGAATACGGAATAGCAATTTTCATCCCTTTCTAACCCATAAAAGCGAGGCAGATGATGAAAATTATGTGATCATAACACTCCTCTGGCCTCAAAAGTTATTTAGAATGAAAGTATAACCTATAATGATGACCTTCGAACCCAGTGGCTTCGGCGTCACTAACGCATGGACACTGGCAATTCGTGGAAAGAAGTTTCTAAGCCCCGTGTAATATCAAAGTATATAGATTAATTTTCGTCTAGGATACTTTTAACTTAGTGTACTGAAAATTAATTATACAATAAATATTAATTATGTTATAATTATTTTTTCAACACACTTGCTCATAAAGTGGCTCTTATTTCACCGCAATTAGGCACATAATGATACCTGTTATCAAACTGTGACTTTTTCATTACTATTATTCACAAGTGAGTTATAGAGTTTTTTTTTAATAGATTGGTTGAGTTGCTTTGTTCTTAAAAAAGTTTCGATACAAAAAAGATCATGCTCAATAGTACAAATAAATTAATGTACCTATTGCTTGTTCATTTCATGTAACTTCGTATTAATTTAAACTTGTATGTGCTTAATAAATAAAACTTTCACTCAAATATAAATTTTATTTGCTCTGTAATTAAGAAAAAATTAAATTCCCTATTTTGTACGTGGCTAAAACACTATCCACGAAAAGCCAAAAAAAAAGAAACCTCATTCTTTTAGTCTATGGCCGATCGCCATTGTTAGATGCGCGCGCATAGGAAAACTGATTAATTTTGTCCGCCATTGTGAAAAAAAATTCACAACTCGTTTTTACTGTTGAAAATGATTTTTTTATATTATTTTCTTTACAAGTGTGTTGAAAAACGTCGTATGATACACGTGTGTATTGATGATTACCGTCCTCGGCTCTCTTAAGACCCTCACCTACGGCTCGGGTCTCAATGGCGCCTCAGCGGTAATCACCAACATTGCACACTTGTACCATAATGTACTATTATTTATTTAATTCATTAATGTCAATTCTATTATTCACTGGGGTATGTATCCTGAAATAAGCCTACGCGACGCTTACGCGTTCTAGTCAAACTATTGTTACTGTTGACGTGACATTACATTTCCAGTGTCGCCGCGTTAATAACGCCGAAGCTGCTTTGTACTAATAATTAACTTAATATACCTCCAAACTAAATAATAACTATATACTAAAAGTTCGTTCGCATTGCAGGTACTGATACTGCTAGTGTTCTGTTTCTTTGGTCGAAGAAAAGCCAAGCCTTCTGTTCACGTGAATAGTCGATTCAGTGTTTGCTGATGTTTTCAAAAACTAAACTAGTACTCAAACCTCATACGCACACATCTTTTGGAAATACTTTCATTATTCGTACAGCTAAGGAGTGGAATTCCCTACCGGAGACTGCGTTGCCCGATAGCTACAAACTCGTCTTTAAGTCAAGAGTCAATAGGTTACTTCTAGGTAAGCGTTCTACACCGTCGACCACATCATCGCTTAACATCAGGTGAGATAGTGGTCAAGCGCGAGCAAAACGAAAAAAATAAAATCTCCATGGGCATAATGTTTCAATCCCAAGGGGTACAAATATATATATATATATATATAACTGCCAATAAGGTTGTTATATTTTCGCCGTTTGAGAAAAATTGTTTTACTTATAACTATGTAAAAATCATCAAAAATATGTTTATTACCATGGATCGTCCTCCAATCCCACTTTTCACCATAGCTGTGAAAACCGATAAAAGCAGAATCTTTATAGCATTTATTACTTCTATCTATTAATCTGGTACCATTGTTCCAGTACGTTCTGTAGAGATCTTTGAGAAAATTGTGTTCTTGTTCATTGTTTATGATTGCAAGATGGCCGCCTTCAGCTGAACAAGCGACGATGGCTCCGGCGTAATTTCGTGGTACTGTATGAAACTTGTAGCACTTTCCTGTTACTTCATAGTAATGGTATTCTGAAAGAATATTTTAACTTATAAATACTAAGCTTATAAATATAGCATAGCTAGGATTGCCAAACTAAAATGGCAATGGGCATTGCTCACAGAACGGATTGTCGATGGGGCTGAAAAGTTCTGGCGTGGCGACTGCAAACAGGAAGACGCTGCGTTGAAAGGCCTCCCACTAGATTTAACCAGGTCATACTACCTAGAGTCTAGATAGACCAATTACTTGGTTAAAGCAGTAGGAATTCAGTGCTAGCGAGACATATTGGACCAATCAGTGTGGAGTCGCTCGGGGAAGGCAATTTGTACGTTCAAAGGGAGGATCACTTTGCAGTCAAGTATAAGCAGTACCTCTGTTACAGATCACCAGGTCTTCCCTGTGAATAAGCTTGAAACATGGTGAAGGATATACATTTACTGAAAAATTTCGGTAACAAATTTGGAAAAACAAGCTTGTTAAGCTGAAGCTCTAGACAGAGTGTCACAGTGTGTGTATCAGCGATGGCAATTGTCGAAATGCCAAAATATAAAGGATCGATCACGCGACATTTTTATATTCTTGCACTTGACATTGCCATAAATATCTGACAGCGCACACGATGACGTGACACTTTCTGTGAAAGAACCTCTCTCTCTCTCTCTCTTGATTAGAGCCTCTGTGCTTACCTGGATCGATAGTTCCGCACTCATTGGTTTTTGTTGTAACGTTTCCCGAACGGTAGCAGATATAGGGCAAAATTTGGGTGCAGTTAATATATCCTATTAGTCCATTTTCATCTAAAAAGATGCACCTTTCACCGTGAATGTTATAAAGATTGCTTTTGTCTTGATGCCATTCTTGTTTAATCTCCGAGAGCGGCAACCCTGTAATTTTATATGTGTATTAATTTATTTTTAACCTTATCTAAGGACGTTTCTGGAAAAGAACACTGCACGAGAGTATATCTAACTACGGTTTTCAGTTATTTTTTAATATTCATACAATACGTGTGCGTTAATAAGTAATTGTTTACGAGGATTTATCAAAAGGAAGTCATCATCATCTTCCTGCCCTTATCCCATGTTAATAGTGTCTTCCATACCATCCTGTCACGCTATCACTGCCTCCCTTTTCTTTCATATCACTCCTCACACAATCCATCCATCTTAACATTGGCCTTCCTCTCCCTCTCCATCCATCCACATTTATATTCATAACACTTTTAGTAACATGCGTTTCATCCCTCCTCATGACATGACCATACCAGGACAAACGGTTTCCCTTCAACTTTTCTGTCACTGGCGCTACTTTCAAACTGCCTCTAATATACTCAATCCTCACTTTATCCAATCTCTTCACGCCGCACATCCATCTCAACATTGTCATTACTGCTACATTCAATCTCTTTTCATCCATCTTTTTCACAGCCCAACATTCTGATCCATACAGTATGACAGGTCTAATAATGGACTTGTAGATTTTCCCCTTGGGGCATCCGTGGGTCGCAAGTTGTTCCAGTGACCTGTCGCCATTTCATCCATCCTGAGTTGATCCGGTGCGATACGTCTCGGTCTACCTCGCCATCCCCTTGACCCTAGGTATCGGGAATCGGAGCAGATTTCTATGGGCTTTCCAGCAGGAGCTAGGGGCACGGAACTGGAGAGACCGCCAAAATCGCATAACAAGTGTTCAGTTTTGCTTCTGCTCAATTTCAGGCCAACACTGCCACCACACCTCCAATCTGCTCTGGACCTCTAGGCCACTCTCATCAACCAGTACTACGTCATCGGCAAACAGTATACACCATGGTGCCTTTTTCTGTTTATCCGACGTCCATTATCAACAGGAAGAGATAGGGACTGAGAGCTGACCCTTGGTGCAAGCCGACTGACAATATATAAAAAGGAAGTAATTAAGAAAAATACTGCATGTTAATGAATGAACTAGCTTTCTTATGGCATATTTTATGTACAATAATTTAATCATTTCAGTAACGTTGTGAACAAACTCATGAATGTGCCCGTCAAAAAACAACGTTTTTTTTTTATTATCTATTTGCAAATCTTCGCAAACCAATCTAATTGTACATTAAAAAAATATATTCAAGGCTAATAAAAAAAATGCATGACTGGCAGTTTTTTTTGTAGTTATAACTACAGTGTAGACATACATTCGGAAATGCAATGGATGCCAGAAGCATAGGTCCATAGGTCCGATCAGGGTGGCGGCGCTTGGGGGAAGCCTATGTCCATGTGTAGACGTATTTTGGCTGAAATACTAAACTAGGTGGACGGCATATCGTTACTATACGAGCTCGATACATATCAAATTTCTTTATTTTAACCATAAATAAGCTGATTGACCAACCATCACCAACAGCAAAAAAATCAATTGGAGTGAAATAAGCATTTATCCCAGTAAAGACGCTTCTTTTGATTTTATCATTGATAATATTTTTCATTTCTTCTGCTTGCTCTGAATTACGCGGTGAAGCAAGATGAGCACCTGATGACAAAAATAAATCATTAAGTTATTATTCATAAGAGTAGATTAAAAAAAATACCGGAAACGATTATCAGGTTATCTTGGCCCCATATACATAAGTAAGAAGCATACCTCATTACCAAATGCTGCCTACCAAATTTATAAAATGATAATATCAGTTATACAGAAATTAGCAGCCAAAACGCTTGAATGCGCGGCAATTTGAGGAAACTAGAACAAATTTCCATGCGTTGAAGCGTTTTTGCCATACTTATTATTGAAATCAAATATAACGCTCACAATGGTAGGACTCATGCAATGGTCTAATGGCAATATTATAAAAAATATATTATTGGATACACATTGGGATTTATGTTATTGGATATACACTGCCTAGGCAACTGGGCTTATCCCAGTTGTAAACGACCCTTTGTGCCTATTGGTATTGTTTGTTTTGTCTCCTGCTTGATTTGGAGGGAAGTGGAAATTTATATTTATTCCTACTCCTCCGTTATTTCGTTGCGGGATCCAAGACAGTTAACTATACCGAAAACATCCCGGACTTCAGCCTGTACGAGATTAGGATGGCTCTGAAACAGCTTAAAACAACAAGGCGCCGGGTGATGATGGAATCACAGCCGAACTCCTGATGGCGGGTGAGAAACCTGTTCTTAAGGCCCCTTGGAAACTGTTTGATTCCATCATACTCGAGGGAAAATGCCACAGGCATGGTGCAGGGGTGTGTAAAAAGTAGGGCCTGCACAAACATTGTCTTCGTGTTCGAAGGTAATATTTTTTTTAAACGATACAGACCCCGCATTCCAATGACATTCTGACTGACACTAGCAACTTGAGTACGCCAGTTAAGGGTACTATCGATGCGCAAGCCTAGGTCCTACACGTAAGTGCTAAATGGAACAATCATACCGTTGAACAGAACAGGTGGCAAAGTTGCACCATCCACCATAGCGATGCTGTGAGGATCGCCAATGATGATCGCCTGGCACTTATTGGGGTTAACAGTAATGCCAAACCTATCAGACCACGCTTTTATCGCTATTAAGTCCGGACAGAATGGCTAAGACTGCCCGGGCCTGAACCCGGATTGTAGAGGGCTAATGCACAAAGTTTGAAAATTGTTTGTGGACACAAGCAAGCACTTTGAATTGCAAAGGAAAGATAGAAAAGGGGCGGCAGTATGTTGGAAGAGTGGGATTGTAAACTTTGGGAAGTGGACGAACATAGGTTTTATGTCACAAAGAGGGTATATATAACATTCCGGAACAGTTTAAACGGAAAAATGTATAAAATGGGTGATGGTAGGAGAAGATCCAAGACAGTGATTACCATTAGGGCATGTAATATCTGGGGGAGGCCTTTGTCCAGCAGTGGACGTCTTTCGGCTGAAATGATGATGATGATGATGTAATATCGGAAGTTTTCAATTCCGATATTGATTGCCGATATTAGATCTCAATATCGGAATTCCGATATTAATATCGGCATTGCGCACTTTTGTTAAGATCCCCTAGGTGCAGGCCACACAGAAATGGCGTCGGGCGCCGACATGGCACGGGCAGCTTCCTATTCTATTCAAATTTCATACAAAATGCATGGAAATAAAGCGTAATTTAGGACACACGGTATGTCATTGCTCGGACGTGGTTATGACGACATACCGTGTGTATGTGTATGAAATTTCCGTGTGGCCTGCGCCTTACAAGTTTCACGAGCCAAAAACAAAAAAGAGCAGCGAAAAATGCTCATTTTTTTTTTTTTGTAATGGGTTTGCTCTTGACTCTAGTGTAGCTCATAGGTGACAGAGACAGAGTCGACGATGGAGTGAGCTTACCCAGAAGAAGCCTGTTCACTCTAACATTGAAGAGATTCGGGTTGAATGCGTTCGGAAACACAGACGCAGGTAGTGAGTTCCATTCATTCGCTGTGCGCATTATAAAGGATGTTTGGAAGCGCTTGGTTCGAATTGGTGGAATGGCAACCAGGTAAGGATGATAACTTGCAGTGCGTCTAGATGTCCGATGGTAGAAGGGGACTGGTGGGATGAGGTTGTGGAGTTCTTGAGCACACTCACCGAAGTACAGACTGGTAGAAGACCGACAAGCAGGCAACTTTGCGGCGATGAGCCAAGCTGTGAAGCTTGGCGTCCACCAGTTCAACGTCGCCAATGAGCCTTTTGGCTCTGCGTTCCACTGAGTCAAGCGCGGCAAGCTGGTACTTAGCTCAGCCATCCCAAAGGTGGCTGCAATACTCAATGCAGGATCGGACTTGCGCTTTGTATAAGGTTAAAAGCTGTCCAGGCGTAAAGTATCGCTTCACTCTATTTAGGATGCCCAGTTTTTTGGCCGCAATTTGGGCTTTGTACTCAATGGAGGTGCCGAAGTTGAGACTGGATGTCAACTCCATGCCTAGGAGCTCGGGCCGATCAGTCAAAGGAACAGACGCACCCCGTAAAGTAGGTGTTTGGTCGAACAGACTCCTTTTAGCGGTAAAAAGACACGCCTGTGTTTTGGTGGCGTTAATAGAGACCAGATTGTCATTACCCCACTGGGAGACAAGGCTTAAAGTCAAATCTGTCCGCTCCACCATAGCTTCCCTCAAGGGACGAACTTCATCCGTGCTGGTTTTTGCGCTGGACAAGTATCGCTCTGAAACAGTACTGTCATCTGCGTACCCAACAATACCAGGCTGAAGTAGGTCATTGATGTGCAGCAAGAAAAGAGTTGCAGAGATAACTACAAGATATATGATAATAAACATAATGACAAAAATAAAAACGACACTGGTCCACACAAGCCCTTAAGCTAGACTGAATGCTAAAGCTGTGCCGAACCGTATGAGTATACCTCCTGACTCGAAGTACCGAATCGGTACTCTCAAATATGTTTCGTTACTCGCATTTTTCTGTATTCGGAACGGGACGAATGTACGACGTCGTACATCTGTATAATAGTATACCTTGAACGGAACGTGGCGATTCGATGCGATGAATGAATCGTGCGTTCGACTCGACTCGGTTCGATACGGATTCGAAAAGCGCGCATTTTGATATTTTGAATTCATTCGTTACAAATTTTGTTTCGAAGTTTGTACCGAGCGAAATAACTCTAAGTTTTTTTTTTTCCATAAGTTGCCTCTTTTTGTAATTTTTGATGGCTATTGTTCAGTAAATGTTAATAGACTGCATTTCGGATATATAATATTAGGAACAGGTGGCCCGGCAAGTTGTATAAAATGAGACACAATGGCAAAGTAATCCTTTTTTTCGTTTTGCTACTTGCCTACTTTATAATCGAATTAAGTTTATATTTTTTTAATAAGTACATAAAACATATAATATTTTTTCTGTATTCATAAAATCTGTAATTTTAGCCTGTTTTGCGAAGTGAACACGACTGGATTTTAATTTGTGTATCGTCATAATTTTCCTGAATGTGAAAGTGTTCAATAAAAAGAACAATCTTTCGTAACACACTAACTTGAGATTAGACCATCATTCAAAGTCTGCACTGTAAATTGTTCTTCAGTCTTTTCCTGTTCGTCACAAATTGCAATAGAGTTATCTAAGTTCATCAAATCATCAATAAACTCCACTGCTTCAGTAGTACATAAAAAAAACTGACTAAATAGATATGAGAAACCAGTCTTTGATTATATTGCTTGCCACGTGCATATTTTGTTTCTGACAATTACAAAAGCCTCGACACCTTTTTGTTTACTTTTGCGATCTTAATAGCCAGACATTGACCATTATACTGTTCCAGATGTGGATACTGTTACTATTCAAGTTTTTTTAATACAGCTGTCAGTAACGAAAGCGTAAAGCAATTCGAAGCAAGATTGTAACGAAAGTAACGAGTAACGATACGTTTGTAACGAGTACTATGTTTTAAAGTAACGAATACGTACGGGTATACTTTTTTTCGTTACTTTCACAACTCTACTGAATGTCTCGCGCGAGCGCAACGGTATATAAGGCATTATTTAGACAATTTATTACAATATAATAAGGTCTCCAAAATATTTGGAGACCTTAACTCCTTTCCTTAACTGGTGTAGTTGAATATTGCGGTGTGGAGCTCACTCAATACAATGTTATTATTTTGTGTGTCTATAGAGTCCCAAAACTAAATAACCTAAATGTATTCTATGAAACATTAGAAAAAATATTACGGAACACTTGTAAAAAAAATATGAGCATATTATTATGGCGGGAGACTTTAACATAGATTTAATTAAGAAAAATAATGTTGTGTTGGAATTCAAATTCGTTACTAAATTTTAATCTTAAATTGGCGTTAATCCAACCTTTTTTTTTTTTTTTTGTTTACGGGGGGAAACCTTCTAAAGGCGCCTGGACTTTTGGGGAAAAGACCAGGGAGTGTGGGATTCTTACCTCACTAAAACCACCCCGGCGATCACCGGTGATCGGTGGCACTTAGAAGGGGCCCCGTTACCTCTTAAAAGACCACTCCGGAACCCCCTCTGTGCAGCGCCTGTTAGGGCACATCCCTGGGGAGACTGAGGAGCGTCTCCCCTAAGCCTCGCTTTTTACGGCAGCACGTGATCACTGTGCCACCGTCTTTCCTAGAGTCACTTGGTGGGTGGACAGAATCCCCAATCTGACCACCCGTGACCCTGGAGTCCCACCTGCCAATGATGCAGGCGGGGGGCGTTAAACCAACCTACTAGAATTCAAAGCCAAACATGCATAGATAATTTCGCACATGATTTTAAAGCTAAATGTAAAACTGAAGTTATTGAGTTTGCTCTGTCAGACCACACAGCGCAAATTATAAATTGCCCTATAAAAAAAAACATGTATTTTAAAATATTGGCGCATAAAACGACGGGATTACAGTTTGGAAATATGGCTAAATTTAAGGAATGTTTAAAACAATTGACATTTTCGAATATATACGAAACGAATGATTCAAATATCGCATTTGAAATATTTATTGGCGTATTTAAACTTTTTTATGACGTATGTTTCCCATATAAGCTGACAACAATAAATTTAACTAAAAAACCAAAATGGATATCACACGGCATTAAATTATGCAGCAAAAAGAAACGACTATTGCTCTGGTGTTTCAGATTTAAACCAAATAGGACTAATAAAAACATTTTTATGAACAACACGAAAAGGTTTAAAAGGGTAATGAAATTGACCCGACGTGCTCAAAACAACTACTCAATTAAAACATCTCACAATAAATCCAAAACGACATGGAACATTATAAATAAATCTAAACCTTTTTTACCTGAAGAATCTGTTAGCCATATAAATGTAGATGACATAATAATAAATGACCCACTAGAAATAGCTAATGCATTTAGCAATTTTTTTTATAGAAAAAATCCAACCAATTCAAGGCTCGGGCAGTAACGTAACAACTAATATCATAAAACGTAAGGACTCAATTTTTGTTGCGCCCAGTATACCTGCAGACATAATGAACATTGTAAAATCTCTAAAATCCACAAATTGTACAGGTTTTGACGGTATTTCAACTAAGGTTGTAAAGTATGTTTCCGAAACAATTTGTACACATTTAAGCTACCTCATAAATCTATGTATTCAGTCAGGTATTTATCCGGATGCCCTAAAGGTTTCTGTATAAAAACCCTTATTTAAAAAAAACAGCAAGGAACACATGGCCAACTACAGGTCAATTGCTTTAATTTCCATACTCTCCAAAATATATGAAAAATATATCTATATAGAATTGTATTCATATTTCGAAAAGAAAAATATTTTTTGTAACGAGCAAAAGGGGTTTAGGCGAAATAGATCAACTAATTTCATTTCATTTCATTTATTCAGTAACAATTTTTACATTGTATCGAAACACAGTTATAAAATAATAGATTTACAATAAAAATAGTGACAAATACGAAAAATTCGATTTTTTACACAAAATTATAAAAATTAACTCATTACAATAGAAATCATTTTTATAAAAGTAACCAAATAAATAAATTAATAAGTATATTACAATTCCAGAAATATAAAATCAAAAGTAGAAATAATGTCAATTAAAATATAAAGACAATGTGGTGATATAATGTGGTAATGATGTTATTTAATGGATATTATAATGTCACATGAAGAATGTCAAAACAGATTCATTAATTGCAAATTAAAACATAAAAAAAAAAAAGAATTACTGCTAATGTCCATATAAATGTCAAAAATAAATAACAATTGGTAATACCCATACAAATGTCAAAAATTAAAATATAATGTCAAAAATTGAAATATAATGTCAATAAAAATAGTAAGTGTAATAATTATTAAAATCTAGTTGAATGTGTCACAGAGAAACTCATCAAGGGTATAGTAGCACTTTTCAATCAAAAATAATTTTAACTGCTGTTTAAACTGATTTAAGTTGTATATTGACTTTAAGTGTACAGGTAGTTTATTAAACAGTTTAATTGATTGATAACCTGCAGCATGACTCACCACTTTTAAATGAGGTTGCAACTTATTTTGCAAGTCCCTACGCCTAGTTGCTTCCCGCTTACTTCTTTCCTCTAAGGTTTCAAAATTCTGCAGCTTTTTCATGAGATCAGTGAGAAGAACTAAAATGTAAAGACAAGGGACCGTAAGTATCTGAAGTTCTTTAAAAAACTCCTTACACGAGACCCACTGAGGGATTCTCACCATTGTTCTTATGGCCCTTTTTTGTATGACAAAAGCTGTATATATATTGTACGCGTAACTACCTCCCCATAGAGTGATACTGTACCTAAGTTTCGACTCAACGAGCGAATAATATACTATTATCAATTGTGCAATAGTGATCACATCTCGAAGACTTCTTAGAGCATAGCAAGCTGAGCTAATTGAGCTTTCTATAGCAGTCAATTCTATTTTCCAGTTAAGGCTTTCGTCAATATAAATACCCAAGAATTTTACGTTGTCTACCAATTTTATTTTATTTCCATTCAATAGTATGTCAATTTTATCTTTGTTTCTCGACGTCGTCCTAAATAACATCACATTCGTTTTGCTGATATTTAATTTAAGATTATTGATACTGAACCAGTGATGGAAGAGAGATTTTATAATTTGTTAAATTGAAAAGTGGAGCTGACTCCGTGGTCAAGAAGTGTTCCGTTATGCATACATATAGATTTTCGAGATCAAATTCTTGCAAATACAGTTCCAATTCCTCTCTTTTGTTGCTTACACCACATAAATTTTGAAGATAAATGTTAAGGGAGATGTAATCATTAGGGGTTACAGACATGGGTAGCATATCACGAGAGTGGTTGGGCCATTTAGGCACGAAAAAAATCATCAGCATTTCCTAAGTCATCAGTCTGAGTGCCGATGCTGTTTGTAACTAAGGAACGCCTTGATGAAGTTTCAATGTCCGTCTGTGTATGAATATTAATATAACACTTTTGTACCTTGCCACTTATCCCATACTGGTCATTACTTTTTATTTCAATATATTTTACAAAGTCATTTCTGTATTTTAAACGAAGTATTTCCTTATGAATTAGTCTACTTGCTTGTATTGTATTGATATATTTTTGAAAAATGGATTTCGTACGAAAATGATCCTGATCCAGTGGCAAGAATATTGAATTAACAAAATTATTACAAACTAGTTTCAAAGAGTTATTAAGCATATCAACACCAAGATACCTGTTTTTATAGATTTTTCCAACTAAGACATTAGTTTGCCTAACTTGAGTCAGAATATGATACAAGGTGGACTGTAAATCCAAGGGGTTTGAATCGTTAGAACCCCCTAGTATTAGTATATAGTCTGAGTTGGTAAAATCTTTACATTCGGCGACACATGTACTCAAAACTTCAGCCATGGGGGCTCCTGGCTTTACTAGTGATGTTACCATGAAAGAATGCCCCAGCAGATCTTGAAGTAGGCTTCTCATACCAAACCCTGCTTGGTCAGAAAATATCTTGACTTGAGGTTTTCCTGTCGTGGAATCATAAGATTCCGAGTTCGATGATATATTCTTGTTCATCCAGTGTTTGTTACCACACTCTAAATCCACCCTTGAATTTATGGTTAGAGTGCCCGATGTTTCTGAGTCTACTATTGTACCCATTTCGGTGCTACCATTCTCCACGATTGGACGACAAGATGGCTGATAGTCTATGACTGTGTCCTGTAAGCCCTTGTCATCTGTAATGGGTTGCTTGAAAAAATTACTTAAGTTGGTGTTGCTATCATCATACCTTAAACAATTCCTTACTTCATTAATTTCCAGTTCCTTAGAAGAAGTCCTTGTCAAACCGATTCTCATACCCCACGACCTATGGCGCTTTTGATACTGAGGAGAATAAAATTTGAGTGGGGAGGCAATCACCTTGTTACTCCTATTTAGTTCAAAAGCGCCTACAGATTTATACATGTTAATTTTGTGCTGGAATGTTGATAACTTTTCCTTTAAGGCGCTATTCTCAATATTTAAATTGTCTACCTCTGTGTTTGCTGCTTGTAATTCGATGTTTAGTTTTGTGAGTCGTTCCTTCATTGAAGTTATTTCATCTTTGTTTATACTGTTAGGTAGACTCTGATATGAAATATCCAGTTCATACTCACTTGAATTTAAACTTATCTGGCGCCGTCGTTGAGTGTTAACATTTTGCACATCATCCATGTTTTTAATGGAAATGGATCTTGATAATAATACAAAAAGAGCTTCTTACCGGGGGGCTCGAACCTGCGACCACGCGCGTGTAGATCCAACCAGAGTGCCGAAGCGCCACAGTCAATTATATTTCATTGGCGAAAAATCACACCAGTATTGACCAAAACTGATTTACCGACAATTTAGATCCTTATCTGCCCAACTAGATGTCACTTTAACAGCGTCGCTGACTTAACGTCTTGCTGGTAATTACTCGCAACCAAAATAGATGTCACTGTTCACAGAAACACTGATGGCCAGCTGATCATTGTTGACATTTGAATAAAAAACGGATTTATCAAATCTTCTTTTTGATGTTTCTTTGACGATATCACTTCACTTCACTTTAATTCTTGATTATTTAGTGATTATATTGGTGTTCGAAAAGCACTGTCCAGTTTGCGGGCACTTAATGTTAGTTTTAGGGTCACTGTATTGAGTTTCCGTGAATCACACAACTGTTTTCGAAATTATGTGTAATTGTTGCTTGTCTGCCTGTATAACATTGTCACTCACAGGATACTAAGTATAGTTAAGGTTTGTACTGAAAACTGGTTGGAAAGAGCACTTTAACTATTTTTGGTGAAATTAAATACACGGCAATCTGTCCATTTATGATTTTTTACATACTGTTGTGAATAATATGGACAAGAGAATCCCGGTGTGCGCTATTTACTGCGATATGACACAAGCTTTTGACTATGTTGATCATGGTATCTTATTACAGAAACAGGCAACCTATGGCATAAGGGGCAACATACTGATGCTTATTGAGTCATACCTTACAAATAGGAAACAGTTCACAGAAATAGTAAGAATTAATATTAAGACAAAGCGAGAAGAAACATATCGATTAAACGAACGCACCCCTATGTACGGTGCCCCCAAGGCTGCGTACTGGGAGCCTTGCTTTTTATAATTTACATAAATGACTTGCCTACTACAATTGACCACCCCATGACTCTCTTTGCTGACGACAGTACAATGACTATAGCATGCAAGAATAATGACGTATATGAAAGTGACATTAATCAATCTTTGTCATTAATTTATGATCTACAAATAGTTGTTCCGGCTCTGGGTGTTTGTGTATGTGAGTTTATATGTTTGTTAACGCACCCACGATACAGGAGAAATTCCTAGTGTGGGGCAACGTTTTTTTTAAAAAAAAAAAAAAAAATAAAAAAAAAAAAAAAAATAATAATAAATAATAACATGGCTAGACAGGAACAACCTAAAAATAAATTTTGACAAGACAACTATTATGCATTTTAGGCAACGGGCCCAACCGGGAAATGACATTAAAGCTATGTACAATGAGACATTACTTAATAAAGTTGATAACACAAAAATTCTTGGTAATATGATAGAAGCAAAGCTGTACTGAAAGGCACACATCGAATACCTTTGTAAAAGGCTGAGTTCTTCTGCGTATGCCTTATATAAACTTGCCCCAGAACTGAGCACAGATGCATTGGTAACTGCATATAATGGACTAGTTGCATCGTTGCTACGCTATGGTATCATATTTTGGGGCAACTCCACCAACAAAGAAATAGCGTTTAAGACCCAAAAGAGATGTATGCGAGCTATGTTTAATTTGAAAACCACAGACAGCTGTAAGCCGTATTTTAAAACCCTTCCTTCACTATACATTTTTGAAATGTTGACATTAGTTAAACTTCATCCTGACCTGTTTCCACGACTAGCTGACACCTTCCCCCGAAACAGACGTGACAATAGCCAACTTTACTTGCATACATTAAAAACTGCCTTAATGGGCAAAAGTGCTTTTTGCATGGCACCAAAAATCTCTACAACAAACTACCACAGTCTTATAAAACTTTGCTGGCTGATTTTTTAGCAGACAAGTGTTATTACCATTTAAATGACTTCTTGATCGATAAAATTGCATAACATTATTTTTTTTATTAATTTTTGACATTGAATTGACATTCCGCACATTGTTTTTTTATGTTTTATATTTGACATCCTATTAATTAATTTATTGTTATATTTTACTTTTTTGACATTTATGATTAACTTTATTAATATCGATTGACATTGACATGACATTGACTGATTTAATTCGATTTATGATTTTTTTTTGGCATTATTTTATTTTGATTTTGTGACTTTTTGACATTCTTTTGTTTTATTAATTTCAATTTATGACATTTTCAGCACTAATTTGATATTATGACATTTTTTTTTTTTTAATTTCTGTTTTGTGACATTTTTGAGATTTTTATATTTGATTTTATCTATTCAACTTTTTATCATTTTTATATATATATATTTTTTTGACATTTTAAGAAAGGTTTTGAATAATTTTTTTCAGATTTGATTTATTTACTTTTTGACATTGACATTTCATTAAATTAAGATAAAGGCCGATTGACATATTGTGATTTTTGTATAATAATATCAGACATTGCTATATTTTAGTAAATTAATTATTTTGTAAAACATATTTGTACGCTTAATTAGGCAAAACATGTTTGTAAGCGCTAAATAAGAAGTGAACATCTTGCATGCCTATTGTATGTAAACACATGTTTTGACAAATAAATCATCTTTATCCTTATCTTTATCTAAACTGTTGGGGAATACAGTCATTTTACATGCCGCGATAACTTTCTACGAAGTGAAATTGAAGAAAAGAAAGAAAGAAAAGAAATTGAAGAATCAAATTCATAATCCTGATTAATTACCATGTTACCCATACACTATAACAACGAGTATCATTCGCAAGCATCAAGTTTAATTATTATTAAGTATTTTTATAGCTGTCAAAACGGGCTTTTTATTTTTTGACAACTTTAGGCTGCTCATTATCAAAGAAAGAAGAAAGGAGCTTACCTTCCATTAAACATCGCAGTCGAGCATTGTCCCAAGTTGTAGGCATAATATGAGCTTTAAACCACCCACCGGCCGCTGAACTGTATTTGTAGTCACATCTGAATTTTCGCCCCTCTGAAAATGAAAATAACAAGATTTAAACAAATTGTTTCAAGATTTACACTTGCCATTGATAACTGAAGGCCAATTTCTCATCATGAGTTGCTTAAAGCCATTAAAAGCTAACAGAGTAAAAATAAGTTGAAAATAAATAATTGAAATAAGCTGTGGCAGCTGAGCTATCCATATCTAACGGCGCCCGTCCACGAATATGACGCATGGATTGGCACCACTCCATGTCAACAATTTTGAAGGGAAGCGAATGATCGGACGTTTATGTTCCACTATTACTGCGACATTTGAGTGAGCATTACACTCCAAGTACATTTAAGTCAAAGACATAACAGTAAATAATGATTTTAGTTACATAGTACTCAAGCATAACAATATATGTTGTTAATGCATGAAATTTTGTAATGCTTACGAGATTAAAGTTATGCATTGCAAAGAACTAAAAAAATGCATAACTAACGTATGCTCTTAAACTTCTTAAGATAGTTGTAGTTCTTTATTTCGTTATACGTAACTATATTAATGCGTGGTCATCGATCAGTCAGTCGATCCTTAACTCCACTGACCCCTTACAATAAAGAAATAAGAACGATTTACTTTATAAAAGAAGTAGAATACAACTTACCTATTAAATTCATGCTGAAAAGAAACACGTAATATTTATAAAAGTACCTCATCGTGAGAAGTTTGACATGACGATGAAAAAAATTGCCGATACAATTTTTATTGCAATTACATTTTTATAACATCGACGGAACTATAAAACTACAGAGTAAGTGCTTCCCAAATGTATTTTAACAGAGAAAAGAAACAAACGATCGTTTACCTTTTGGGATTTTGAGAAAATAATGTTAAAACAGGGTTGTGGAGTTCAGTAAGGCGGTCAGTCCAATTGAAACACTCGTACCCGGCTCTTTTTTATGGTTCCGTGCCTTAAAAGGAAAGAAAGAGAAAATATTTATTTGTGACCCGCACAGGAGACACGAGAAATAAGCAAAAAATTTAACAATAATAAAAATAAAAACCCCGTACGAGACCAAAAAGGCTCCTATCTCAGCATGTGCTGCGATATTCAAATCTGTCCGTCGAGATCCTTTTTTTCAGGAACGCGAGGAGGTATCAAGTTGAAGTTAATATCAAATGCTCAGGTTTATAATCTATTGGAGCTGTTAAAAAAAACAAATGCCTAAGTTAACGCAATTAATAGTTACGGTCGTTTATACCGCATATTTTGACACTCACAAGCGAATCAAACCCTACTTTACGTTGACCTAAAGGCATGTAATTTGCCAAGAAGCAGTAAAGGAATAAAAAAACGTAAATTTGTTGATAGACCACAAAAGGGAAATGCAATTATAAAGCAGATGGTAAACTAGCCGCGACCTATCTCGATGAATAGGAACAACACTTGTCCAAAGGCGAAATTAAGTTCGTCGTTCAATCCAGTTAATCTTTTCGCTAAAGCAATGTACGGTGTTTTCAAAGACAAAATAAATGTGCCTTATACTTATATTTTTCTTTTGCCCATATTTCCTTTATGCTTAAAAAATCCTTATCTGAAATACAGGCACAATGTTGCAATATCATTTGAGTACCCCTGGATTTAATATTGCCATCGAAATTATGATTGGAGCAAACACTCAATAAACACTTTCACTCATTTTCATTTTTCAAACACACTCAATTTGAAGATCGATAACTAAGTTATAAAAAAAACAAAATGCATGTTTATTTGCAACCAATAATATTTCAGGAAAAAAAAAATATTATTCTGCATGATTTCTAGCGCTACAGTAAATAATGATTTTGTCTCAATATAGAACGATTAAATTTATATCTATGTATATATATACTTGACCACCAAGCCACGCCAGGACTATTTTCAGAGTAAGTGACAGATGTATACAAGTCATATACATCTGTCCCTTATTCGATTTCAAATTGATACCACTGTAAGAGCTTATGGTCAACCCCCAGATGGGTCCATCTTGAGCAACCACCTTGAATGTGATAGCTTTTCTTATTAATTTATTTATTCGTTTATCCTCATTCTGCAACGCCTAGCAGCAATTACACCGACGGAGCACAAACTTAATCACTATAATTCTTGGTTTCCTCACGATGTTTTCTTTCACCGTTGTCAACAATATGCAAGATAAACTTAAAAAGTAAACATGAATTGAGTATGTCACGTTGGTACTTCTTAGGCATTCAAACAAAATCACTAACTTTGTCGACTTATGCAGAACGGCTTGAGAAGTAAATTAGAAGGATGCCAAAGCGAGGAAATCTTCTCTGTGGTCACCAAGATGAACAATCAGTATTTTATAACTTACTTCTTTTTTATGACTAACATTTGCCCGCGACTTCGTCTGTGTAGCATTACTACTTTGATATTCATATAGCATATTCTTATTTAAAACTAGCTTCTGCCAGCGGCTTTGCCCGCGTGTAAAGTGTTTACCTATCCCAAGGGGTGAAAAGTAGCCTACTTATTATTCCTGACTATAATCTCAAATTTCATCCAGATCCGTTCAGCCGTTCTGGCGTGATTGAGTAACAAACATCCAAACTTTCGCATTTATAATATTAGTAAGATAAGTAAGAAGATATTAAGTAATAAGTAACTTTATCGATGACTTTTTGACTTTTACTTTGTGTATTGTCCGCAATTATATTGTAGAAGTAATATTGCAGGTGTCAGGGTCACCTTATTTAAGAAATGATCGGTTCACCATACAAACTTCTACCCCCATTTCCACCCCCTTAAGGATGATTTCTGGAATAAAAACTATCCAATGTCCTTGTCCTTGTCCAATGGGTTCTGCGAGTCAGAATTTCTCACGCCTTTATAAGCAAGTATGGAAGTATGGATGGTGACTTTCACCTACAAGAGAACGCAGAAACTGCTAAAATATGACGAGCAAATCTAGCAACACATCTAAGAATTTCAATTTATCTACGTTACGTTAATCGTAAGAATAATTAACTTTATCTTAAAAGTTAATGAAGAATAACGAAGTCCCATAAAATTATTGCAGGGAGACAAATGTGCATTGTGTAGCTTTTTAATAACATGTTTATCGATACTCATTAAAATATGTTTATTGAATTTATGCTTCAGTTGTAATGTTAAATTCAACTCATTTATATGTATCAGAGTTTCCCAAATAATAATATGTGTGTGTAACGGAATATGTGGTAATATTTTTAAAACTCTGTCCATGTATATGAACAAACTTCTCCAAGGAAGTCATAGCCTCAAAAACAATATTGTATCTCCAATACAAATTTTGGTCACGGCTACTTCGTATGGAAAATTTGATTTGGTTGACTCATTAAAATTTGATTTGGGAATTGCCTATAACTTTTTCGGAGAAACTTGTTCATATACACCGACAGAAGCCGTTTTTGGGGTTCCGTACCTGAAGGGTCCAAACGGAGCCCCTATGGCTGTTACTCATGTGTCTGTCTGTCCGTCGTCTGTCACACAGATTATACAGCCAAACGGTTAGAGTTACTGTCTTCAAATTTTCACAGTATAAGCATCTTGTTGACCCAAAGCTATACAAATTGTCAAATAATATTTAAAATGTTTTTCAGGCGGGCAGAGGCAAAAGGAGGGCGCGAAAAAAACAATTTGACTTACCTCATCGAGTGGGGTATCGTTGTTTAAAACTCGTTAAGTAGATAAATAATGTGTTTTTTGTTTAAACGAGAAGTCACCAAAGTCAGCTTTTTTTACAAAATTTTGTTCCGAAGAATTTTTTAACTTCCCATTGACCTATGAACTTCAAATTTGGTGATAATATTTACTATTATGTATATTTTACTAAAAATACCAATACAGATAACTCAGATTTTTATTTGAAGTTCCCTCATTTTTCCTATTATAACCAACTTAATTTTGCGTTTTGATACGGAACACTAAATGTGCGAAAGCCGACACACTCTTGGCTGTTTTTTTTTAATGTGAAATGCTAGCGCGTTGGTCACAAGCACTGCTGCTGACCGTGAGGTCCCGGGTTCGACTAGACTACACGCTTCTTATCCCGGAAATAAATGCACAGTACTGTTATGCAGACACAAGTAAAATAAATTTGCTAGGTATTTGCCATCGAAACACAAAGAAAATGAATTGGGAATGATCATATTTCTTTTCAAAACTTTTAAAATATATTTGGAAACCACTGACTCTCCAGGTTATAACTCTGCCGATGGTATAAATATATATGTAAACACAATAATTTCATCAGATCATTACAAAATTTACACAATGAAGTATTTTTTTAAATATTTTGTGTTTCTGCTCAGCTTGAATTTTATAGGTAAGATGCATTTTTTGTTTGTTAGTAAGACGTTATAATAGTCTGAGCATTGGCTGGAAGAGTGCTTAGTTGATCGGTTTAAAGGAAACTGCTATTAAAATGCTTAAAATAATTTGGGGAAATATTTGGTTTACCGAGGCTCAGGGGCTTCTCTTGTCCTCCACGAAGAGATGTATCGTTTGCGTTCACCAACATTTGATTTATGTTGATTCATGAAGATATTATTATCCTCAGTTAATTAGAAAATAACCATTACTTTATTTTTAATAATCTTGATCCTTTTATCTTTCGCAACCTGATTTTGCTCTTTGCTGGACATCACATCATCAGCCTATCAATGTTCCCACTGCTGGGACACAGGCTTCCTCTCTGTGAGAGGGAATGGGCCGTTATCCACCACGCGGGCCCAGTGCGGGTTGGTGGATGTCACATGTCTTCGAATTTTAGGTTCTAGGACATGCCGGTTTCCTCACGATGTTTTCATTCACCGTTTGCTGGACATAGGCTTCTCTTTTATTGGGCCTATCCCTACGCTCCTGTGCCGCCCTTATCAAGGTTCTACCCAAGATGGTAACAATGTCATCTACCCATCTCGTTGCCGGACGATCAATATCAATATAAATCAATATAACAATATTCTGCCAGTCCTTGCACATCACTTGGTCACTGCCTTAATCCTATATAATGAAGGACAGTTGCCGTGTTTTTAAGGCACGTTCCTATTCTTATTTCAGTCTCAATCAGTCCAAAACCCCACTTTATCTAAATATTGACGGATTTTGTCTTATTTCAAGAAATAAAGATTCCATTTTTCTTTATTCCAATTTTAACAAGAAATTTGGCCTTCAGTTAATACAGACCAGCCCCTTTTTTATTTTAAAGTTCTTTTATTTCATCCAATAGTTGATGATGATGATGAAACGGGTTGGTGTCCGCAACTCCACGTCTAAACGTGTAATTTGCGTACGGAAATAGGTATCTGGTAGATATCGCGGTTAGTTGACATAAGACCTCCATTGTACCCATATAATTAATTCTTAATTCTTTATTGTACACCAAAAGAAACAACATAACAAACATGTGATAATAAAGTGCATGTACAAAGGCGAGCTCAACTCAATGCTGAGTTCTCTTACAGCAAACCATAGAGTGACAGAGAAATTTTATAATTATAGAGGGCAGGCATCCAGTGTACAATATTAAAATAACCAATGACGAATTATATTAACACATAAATATACTTACTACGTACGTACATAAATAAATATATATATATATACATACTAATATTATGTCATTGAGCCAGATAATGATCTTTGATCCTCCTCTTAAAGACCTGCAGAGAAGGGCTGTCGCTTAAGGAGTGTGGGAGAGCGTTCTAGAGTCGCACTGCTGTAGCAGAGAAAGAGCCATCATAGCGGCTGGAAGTGTGTCGCGGAGGACGAAGGAGAAGAGAAGTGGCAGTGCGACAAGGTTTACCTCTCGGCACAAGATATTCAAAGCGTTCACGAAGGTATTGAGGGGCATTAGGATTGTGCAGGATACTATAGAGAAGGGATAGGATATGGGTATCTCGACGACGCCGAATCGGCAGCCACCTTAATCTGTTCCGAAACTCCAACACATGGTCGTATTTGCGGAGGCCAAAAATAAAGCGGATGCACAAATTCTGCAGTCGCTCGAGTTTATTAAGGAGTACCTCCGCTGCATCTAAAAACCAGACATCCGCATAGTCTATGAGCGGTAGAAGAAGGGATTGCGCAAGAGTAACCTTAGTGTGAAATGGTAAGAATTTTTGGAGACGTTTAAAGGACTGAAAGGAGTAAAATACCCTCTTACTCACATTTGCAATATGGACCTCCCAAGAAAGGTTAGTGTCCATATGAACGCCTAGATTTTTTGCGGTTTTGGAGTAATAAATGGGCACTGAATCATACACTATCGGCGGGAGAGACTGGTGATCCAATAGGTTGAGCATGTATCTACCACCAACAATGAGCGCTTGTGATTTGTTTGGGTTTAGTAATAGTCCGTAGGATTTAGCCCACTTGTTAATATTTTCAAGGTCACTGTTGATGGCAGCCATAGCCTCAACGAGTTCACTTACTTTAAAATGACGATACAACTGCAAGTTGGCTGCATAGAGATGATAGTTAGAAGAAAGGACCTTAGTGATAGCATTTATAAAAATTGAGAAGAGAAGAGGAGAGAGGACGCCACCCTGAGGAACGCCCGCAGTCAATTTACACC
This sequence comes from Orthosia incerta, assembly GCA_948252205.1. NCBI lineage: Eukaryota > Metazoa > Arthropoda > Insecta > Lepidoptera > Noctuidae > Orthosia > Orthosia incerta. The sequence goes on along the minus strand of OX411762.1, from coordinate 23,012,330 downwards.
ATTTAGAGGAACACTCATCGGATTGAACAGACTGCGAGCGGCCCCGAAGATAAGATTTTGACCACTCAATTACTGGAGCAGAGACATTGAGGGTGGAAAGGATTCCTAAGAGAATGTCAACTGAGTTGAAGGCACTACTGAAGTCCAGTAAAACCAATATAGTTAGAGATTTATTCTCCATAGCCACTCTTATGTAGTCAGTTATTTTTACAAGAGTTGTAACAGTACTATGGCCAGGTCTAAAACCAGATTGGTAAGGACTCAGCAGGTCATTAGAGGACAAATAACAAGACAGTTGCTTCTGAACAAATTAATTTATTTTGTTTAAAAGATATCTGTAACTATGTTTTGGTGTACCATAAAGTATATTGTACTAACTTCTACCAGCTTCGGTTTCGCCCGCGTGAAAAGTGTTTTCTCATCTCAAGGAAGCATGTTACCGGGATGAAAAGTAGCCTATGTGCTATTCCAGACTATAATATATCTCTGTGCCAATTTTTATCCAGATCCTTTCAGCCGTTCTGGCGTGATTGAGTATCAATCATCCATTCATACTTTCGCATTTATTATATTAGTAAGATTCTAATAGACCGGTCAAGTTACCCCAAAAAATAGGGGTAGGTTAACAAAATTTGTATTAAGCTGCAAATTGGTACGAATGTTCGGAACATAATTATAAATGAAATGTTAATAGTCCCCATCGATTCCAATCTTTAAAAAAAATATTCAAGGTCAAGATCTTTCAAAAAAAAAATACAACGGGCGGCCTTATCGCATACCGCGATCTCTTCCAGGCAACCTGGAAGAGATAATGGTTGAAAAAGTTGTATTCTTCATAATATGCACGTTGCCACGCCACCTGGGAGGAAGTGTAGTTGGTCGCGTTTTTTTTAACGTGGTTTCCCCGATAGGCCTCTTCCACAATCGATTGTGACCCTGTTTAATTAAATATTATTCAAAATTATGTAAAAACCGATACTATTGGAAAAATTATGAAAGCCAAGTGAATTCTAAAAAAATTGGTTTAATTATCCGTCTCATTCATAATCATCTATCAGTAAAGAATCGAAAAGTGAACCTATTTTTGAATATTATACAGTAGAACACTATTATAATAATGTATCAGTCGCAGCCATATCGTATTAGAAATAGTGTAGCGCCTGATTGAAAAACGTCGCTGTTTTGAAATGCGAATACCTTTCATTCAGCCGGATTGTGGTGGCGATACGTTCTACAAAGCGGTGTTCAACTTTAAGCTTTAGTCAGCAAGAAGCAATGTAGGGTGACTATAAATTTATGAACAACGAATTAGTCCAAGAGCAAGCGAAGCGAGAACGGGAACTTAGGGCACCCCGACACGGATAGGTTAAGTTCGAAGGGGATAACGGGAGCTGAAGTTAGCGAGCAAAGCGAGCGAACTTAGCTCCCGTCATCTCCTTCATGTTAGGTTACTTTAGACCCTGCAGATAGAAAAAAGAGCGCAGCAGGGCTCCGTCGACCAACTTTTATTTTCAAGTTGCTGTTATAAACATTTGTATTCGCCTACTGTTTGTCACCCACTTAGTATTTCAGTTAGCCATATTCAGTATTTTTTACACCTTTAATTTGAATTTATTTTCGCTTGTTTAAATACTATCCAAAATAAAAAAGTCAAGTACAATTTCGAATCAACGTTTGCACTTCTAAATTCAATATTATTTTCACTTTGTTTTGACACCGTTGTCGATTGCGACGCCATTTTTGTTGTTATGATCATGCAGCGCGTGTCAGATTTCAAAGCGGCGTATCGAAGATGCGCCCGTTTGTATGGGCGCCACGTTACTAAGCCGCTTTGACAAACGCGAAGTGCTCATACAATGCGGCGTACTTTATTTCAGCTGAATTGAAATCCAGCTGAACGAAAATAGCCGCATTACAAAACAGCGACGTTTTTCAATTCGCCTCGCCTTTTTGTGATACGGCGTGTTATACGATATGGCTGCGACATATCCAACTTTAGCTTATCTCAGTTTAGGCCACCATAGCCGAAATTCGGTCTGGAGGATATTTTTTTGTATTTACAGCTTCGTATTTTTATATTAATTAATTATTGTTTTTGAATTTTTAGAGGGATCATTCAGATGTGACTATAAATATAGCATTGTTGCCAAAGCGTGGTTTAAACACCATGTTATTCCAGCGACATGGACCGATGCTAGACTGCGATGTTCACTGGAAGGTAAGCTCTTATTTTTTATCCAAGAAAGAATAGTGGCCTGCACAGGGGATGTTTCTACTAAAAATAATCAGCAAAGAACACTTACCCTGAGTTTCTTAGCTCTAAAATATTGCAGAATTAATGTGACAAATTGTAAAGTACGCGTTATCTGCTTTGATTAGCTGTTGAAAATTCATTCAACCAATCACAGCAGATAACGCGTATTTTACAATTTGTCACATTATTTCTGTGATAATTTAGAGCTGAGAAACTCAGGGTTAGCTGGTTTGTCTTTAGATTATTTACTAAAAAAGTGAGTATGAGGAAAAAGAAAAAGAAAGAAAGAAAGAAAGAAAACACATTTATTTGACACAAGCCAGAGCACAAAACATAGAAATAAAAAATAAACTTAGACTAAACGACAAATAAATTTAAAAAAAAAACGATATAAAAGCCTTACTTTTATATCGTTTTTTTTTTTTATTTAATTGTCGTTTAGTCTAAGAGACTGAGTATGAGGTGTTGGGTATTGTTGGGTTTATCCATTAGATATTTCTCTTTTTTTAATGAAAGACAGGCTTACAGTTGTCGGCTAAGAAAGATAGCGCCCAAATTTTCAAACGATTTTAAAAAAGGAGGAGGTCCTCAATTCGACTGTATGTTTTTTTTTTTCAAGGTTTGTTACGTGATTACTCCGTCAATTATGGACCGTTTTTGAAACATGGTATACTCTTGAGGTGGCTCCAATGTCACAAAGTCAGGATCTGATGAGCAGATCCCATGGAAATTGAGGGAACTCAAGTATTTTAGGCATAGAATAGAATGAAATGGAATATACTTTATTGTATACCAAAAAATTAAGTTACACATCTCTTTTACATACATTTAGCATACTTATACTCGTAGCAATATTCGTATTTTCATATACTTTGCAAGCATTGCGGAACTGATGAAAAATAAAAATACCACAGATGGTCACTGGAACTTCTCAATGATAATATTGTTTTGTTTATAAGATATCTCGAATAGTTAAATGACTGTGATGAAGCAAATTTAAATAAATGGTTCTAATGAAAATGATACCATCGAACTGATCTGGTGATGAAACCGGAACCAGTTACTCCGTAATAATACTCGTACAATGTATCCCAGTCGTGTTTAGGCTTGTTAGACTAGGCTGTCAATTATTTTCATGGTAATATAAGGTACCAAAACCAAAAAGAGGAAAAAAATACCGTCTTCCAAAACAAAACACTACAAAGCGAAAAATAACTTTATTTTCGGAAGTCTTTGGTAAAAAAGTTATTGGAATGGAAAAGAAAGTTATTTTTGTTTTGTAGTGTTTTGTTATGGAAAGTCGGTTTAATTTTTATGTTAATTACTTTTTTTAAATTAACCTGCTGCTTTTGATTTCTTTTGCAGGTGCTACTCTTGCTTCGCCCACCACACCAGAAATAGAAACTGAAATGACACACATCATAAAAAACTTCTTCACTTCCGAATCTGAAATCTTTACTGGGATTCATGCGACGGTCTCTCAAGGACATTATCATACAATTGAAGGTTGGTCAATATGAACAGTATTCGTATATTTGTCAAAAAATGCAAAAACCTCTTAGAATTTAGCCAAAATATGATTTCAACGAACAATGGCAAACGAAAGTAGACACTCAAATTATTTGCAAACTTTTTATATGGCAATGCTATACTAATGTCAACCCCAATTTTCCGTATGACGATACTAAGTTGATACTTTATTTTAATTCGTATTCATATTTATATTTTTGTAAAAACATTTTCTTTATTTATTAATTTAAAAAGTTTCATTATTAATGTAGAAATCAATGATTCCTGTGACTCTTATGAATCTTTTCACATGAAAGTCTTAGATTCAGATTTTGATTGATAGTGAATGAACCAAAATTATAATAGAATACTGTTGCTTGTTTTTATTCAGATTGATATATCTAAAGTATTACCTACCTAAATGTACCTATAAAAAATACTATAGCTACATTTAGATTCATTCAGACGAAGTAATATAAATAATTCTAAAGTATCAAATTAGGTTATTCTAGGTATTGCATACTAGTTTTTGGGGTTGCTATGCTGATATTTTTAAAATTTGCCGCGCTTTTTCAGTCTCTACTTTCGTTTGTCAAACTCTAAGGAATATTTTAGGTGTGGCATAATTAGTTTGTGATTAAATAGTTAAAAACAAGTTTGGTCAGTCAACATAATATTATTAAGGTATTAAGCCGATACGCAATGAAAACATGGCTTAAATTGAATAATTGCGGCTATACTTACTTTGTTCACTTAAGTTAAAAGTAGGATCCGCCCCAACTTGGCACAGGTCATCACCATCATCAGCCTATAGCAGTCCACTGCTGGACATAGGCCTCTCCAATTGCACGCCATTTGGTTCAATTTTCGGCAACTGTCATCCAGCTGCTACCAGCCACCCTGCGAAGGTCGTCGCTCCACCTAGCCTGAGGGCGTCCTACCTTACGTTTACCAGTTCGCGGCCTCCACTCAAGAACACGTTTACCCCAACGGTCATCGGTTCTACGACTTATATGGCCGGCCCATTGCCACTTCAGCTTACTTATTCTGTGAGCTATGTCGACTACTTTGGTTCTCTTCCGGATCACCTCGTTTCTGATTCGATAGAGAGACTCCGAGCATAGCCCTTTCCATAGCTCGCTGAGCAACTTTGAACTGATGAACCAGCCGTATTGGGAGTGTCCACGTCTCACTTGGCACAGGTGAAATTTGACAATGACAATGCCCTGACAATTACGAATACAACAAAAAACTGCCGAATCGGTCGAGCTGTTTTCAACTGATACATGCTGCAATTTATTTTTCTTTATAATACATTTTTAGAAGATATCTACTTAATATTTAGTTACAGCTTTTTCAGCTAAGATTGAGGTCAGAATCATCCTATTACTATGTTTGTAGTTATCCTAGAGTTAGCATAGAAAATGTATCAAATTAAAAAAAGTATAAAGGGTGACGATTGGTATCAAACAGGACACCAAATTGACTGAAACTAGGTAACGCGATGATCTTATAAATTATTAAATTTTATTTATTAAATTAAAAATTTTATTAAATTAAATTTATATGTATATATATATTAAATTTTTGTTTATATGTATATATTTATTAAATTTTTGTTTATATGTATATATATATTAGTTTTTTGTTTATATGTATATATATATTAAATTTTTGTTTATATGTATATATATATTAAATTTTTGTTTATATGTATATATATATTAAATTTTTGTTTATATGTATATATATATTAAATCTTTTCTCTTTTTATCCTTTCATGAAGTTGTACCTTACATATTTTGTGAAAATGCCTAAGTCATAATGTGCGCCTTTGTAACTGTGCATAAAGTTTTAATAAACAAATATGTTTCACTGGCGGTCGCACAGTTTTTGACTAATTCAAAATTAAATATTGCCGAAAAACTAAACATGAGCGTATTTTGAAATTCCTAACACTTAACGTTTAAGGTCCGTTTATATCTACAGACACTGAGCGTGACAGACACGTGCCGTGGCAGACAAAATAATATTCTTTTATACAGTATCTATTAACGTATTTATATCTATCGTTACACGGCCGCGCAGACACCAACAGACTCACTGTATAAAAGAATATTATTTTGTCTGCCACGGCACGTGTCTGGCACGCTCAGTGTCTGGAGATATAAACGGACCTTTAATAGTTTGAGTGACGTGATCCATGATCTGTGAAGACCGAGACCGAAGCCTTGTTTGAAAAGCGACGACTGCTCCAGACTAATGCAGATTTACAAATTACAGGTATACAACTCTCGGAGATTCCATTAGCTTGGGCTGAAAACGAACCAGATAATAAAGGCAATAATGAAAGATGTATCACTTTCAACGGTGTTGGAGAAATAGCAGACCATTCCTGTGAAGATACTCGGCCTTATATCTGTTATTCTGGTGACACAGAAATGAAAGTTAATGAGTGTGGTACTGTTGATCCAGGTAAATCTAGAAGGGCTGGAAAGTTAATTATATCAATACGCGAAGAGAAAATCTTATATGTATATTGCGAGCATGGAGGAATATGGGATTCGGTATTGTTATGGTTAATGTTTGGGTTTCGACGGCTACATGGTACAACACGATCTTTTGTTTTGTAAAAATTTTAAGCCAAATATTTATAGTTTAAGGACGCTGAAATTTTTTATGTAAATCTTGACAACATTTCTGAAAAAAATCTTAATACAAAAGGCCAGCAAACTTGGCATTTAAACATTTTAACTGAATAACTTGCCAAAATGCGTCGGTAAACTTAACAAAAAAAATCATCTCCTTAGTTTATTTTCGCGTCCGTAGTTGACAAATGAAAGGCATAATATAAGTAATTTCTTTTAATATGTTGATTTTGCATAAATCGTGTTTTCTATTGATATTTAATGCCAGGCAATAAATTGGATCGTGATCATAAATCAGGTAGTGTATGACATGGAAACATCTCATAAAAAAAATCTTTAGTCGGACACTTAGAAAAATCTTTATACGAAAGATCATCAACATCATCAGTATTTTTAATATTCCCACTGCACGGACACAGGCCTCTTCTCTGTGACAGGGAATGGGCCGTAATCCACCACGCGGGCCCAGTGCGGGTTGGTGGATGTCACATGTCTTCAAATTTTTGGTACTAGGACATGCTGGTTTCGTCACGATGTGTTTTGAGAGCAGAAGATACAAAATGATGATACGAAAGATGTTTAGCGGTCATCGTAATTTCCGTTTTTTTTTTAAATTATTAATACATTATAACATGCTACTAATTACAGAACTTACATCTGGGTTATTAACTCACAAATGACAAATGTAGGTATATATTTGCACTGCTTCGTTTATGACGGTAAAAAAAATATCAGATTTTTATTTCAGAGTACCATTTGGATGCAAGAACGAACAAGTGCTACAAGTTCCACTCAGTACCACGAAATTACTCCCGAGCCTACTTCGCATGTTCAGCTGAAGGCGGCCATCTTGCTGTTATAAACAGTGAAATCGAAGCCACAGTACTCAAAGATCTGTTCGCTAAATATCCAGCAGCAAAGATGGTGGGAAATTTCTGGAAAGATGTTGCTTTCATTGGTTTTCACGATTGGGGTGAAAACTTGGAATGGAGGACTATCCATGGTAATTGACACTGGTAAAACGTTATAGGTTTGGAAACTCTACCGTTGGATTAAAATGAGTTTAAATCATAGCTTTGGTAGTATATTATCTTGAAATTCATCTTGGACCTCAACCTATATTATTGTCAATGGGTCGGCTTCCAGTTTAAATATCAGTCAATGGAGTCAAGTTAATGGAGAGGCTGTCAAACTAACCTTAACATCCCAGTAACTAACACTACCGTAACAAGAGACACAAAACACACTACGATACAGAGGGTCAAAGGTCCATGCACTTTCGGGTTGTAATAGTTAACTCCGAGCACCGATTTGTTATGAAGGTTTGTAAGTTAAGTTAGTATAGACAAACAACTTCTACTAAGATGCATTAGTTATGTTTATCATGATAAAGCTATGTTGTGTGGAAGGCGATTATTTCTCTCAGTTATTTACAAGTTCAAAGTTATGAGAATCATCATCATCTGCCTAGCCTTTTCCCAACTATATTGGGGTCGGCTTCCAGTCTTACCGGATTCAGCTAAGTACCAGTGTTTTAAATGGAGCGACTGCCTATCTGACCTCCACAACCCAGTAACTGGGTAACACGGTACCCCTTGGCAAGACTGGTGTCAGATCTCAAGCATCTGACTACCCGTAACGACTGTCAAAGATCTTCAAATGACAGCCGGGACCAACGGCTTAACGTGCTTTCCGAGGCACGGAGGAAACTCGGTATGTTGAAATGATCACCCATCCAGGGACTGAACTCGTCAAGCACTGCTTAACCTGGATGATCGACCCGTGCGGCTGTTATTATTTAGCCACGAGCTCCTTCAAAGTTATGAGAATACATACATAAATAAACTCACGCCTTTTTCCCATGGGGGTAGGCAGAAACTACAGGACGCCACCTGCTACGATCCTTACATACTACTTTTGCTTCACTCACATTCATACATTTAGTCATACACACACGCCGGTAATGAGAACTGAGCTCCTGGTCTTTTTGAAGAACAATACCACCATAATCATAAATAATGTTTTTTATTTCAGGTCAAACGCTATGGGAAGCGGGATACGGCAAATTTTCCGGGGGCGAACCAAACAATGCTGCACCAGGTGAATCCTGCGGTTCGATATACCGCACGGGTCTCCTAAACGACTTGTGGTGTTACAAACCAGCCGTATTTATCTGTGAGAAAAGTCCAGATTTTCCTGCTATTTGTAAATCTTTAGACGAAAGTGGAGAGACAGCAGCGAGAAAGCTAAACTGAAGGCTTATTCTAGTAGTTAAAAACGTTCCAATTGAAGTTGAATTAAAGAAATTTGCAACTTCGTTACGAATACGAACGTTACTAAGTATACGGGCATTTTCTCTCAAAAGTCAAAAATAAATGTTTATACTAAAAATATGAAATTTAATAAAAAAATATCAATATACAAATATGGAATTAAATTTGTGTTTATATTAAATGTTTTACGTTGTTTGGAGCTCAGTTAATTAAGAAAACAAAAATGAATAATTGGGCTTCTCTTGCCAATCCTTCTCAATAAGAGAATGCACTTCAATGTGGGCATCCTACTGAACTACTGGTTCTTTGCATGAAAGTGTCTATAATGTTCATACTTATCACAATTTTCTACCGAGAATATAAATATGATAATCGAAGTAGTAGATAGGTGAGTAACAACTTCCTCACGGTAACTCGAATAACTTCGAGCAAATTATTTACGTGATAAGCAGAAGGCGGCCTTAACCAACAACAACGTTGAAGCTTTTGTCATCAAGCAGTTGTTTTAGAACTATCAAAAAACACAGTATGATTATATACTATCCTAAATATCCGGTCGTGGGTCCGTTATTACCGAAACAATAGAAGAGCCACTGTGTCTCGCGTGGATCCACGTTTAAACACACGAACGGATATGCCGCTTTTATTGAGTTCATTGATTGGAGTGAATATATGAATATAACTACAAAACGTATAAAGATAGAAATTGTTTCTTTATGAGACTCAATAATGTTTTATTTACTTCAACCCTTCCTTTCCTTGCGTAGAGCTAGAAAGTATATACTATAATTATACTAACATTAACATTAGAAACGGGATATTTTCCATGTTTACTGTTTGTTACGAATATCGGCAACTCGTAACAAACAGTAAACATGGTAAATATCCCGTTTCGAAAGTTAATGTTAGTGTTAGTGACCATGACGGTCTAAAAAAATATATATAATTATATTGCACCAAGCAAATAAACGAATATAGCGAATTTTTTTATAACTTTGCTATCAGCTAGTCTTTAAAATTAGTGTTTATTGAATTTGTGCTCCAATCTTGATGTCGAAATCCACTCTTTTATTTAAGTCAGGGGTTCTCAAATATATGTAAGTAACATCCTGTTTGTATTTTCCAAAAACATATTAAGGTATCTTATAGTTAAATGACTGAACTACAGAGGAAAGATGTGTAGACAAGGTGGATTTCAAAAATATAAAAGTACAACCACCTTGTTATCTAAGTTTTTATATTTATAGGCAAGGTACCAAAACAAAATAATCATTTAAACAAAAATATTAAATCGCCTTCAAAGTAAAACACTACAAAGCGAAAACTATTTTGCAAGATATTGGAACCAAAAAGTGAATGTCAAAAGGAAATAAATACTCCATTGGATGCCCTAACAGTCGAGCGCACGAACAAGATATATATTTTTGGCACTCAACAATGTGTTGGACTATCATCTGCATTGATACAATCAAGACAGAATACGTCATACGTAAAATATGCCGTCACGTCTATAACGAAGCCATACGCACTAACTAGTGACGTCATTAAGAACTGCCATAATATTCAGCCATCGCCAAGTGACAAACTCATTATTTGTGTGGGTGAAAATGACTATGACATCAAGATTTTATCTTCACAGCTTCGTCAACTTCTCGATGTATTCGGCAATAATAATGTCATTGTTCTGAGTGTACTAAAGAATATGTATTTAAATGTAAGTGACTTGAATGAAACTATACGTAATATTTGCAATGAACACAAAAATTCTAACTTTATTGACTCTAATCATAAATTAAATTATTATACATGTAAATTAATTAATTATATTATTGACTATAATGATTATGAAAAAAAATACTTGAATATCAAAGAACTAAAGAAATTAATACTGCGTAGTCAACCAAATGCTACGAAGACTGTTATCAAATATAAAAATGATCCTAAGGGAACAATCCCATATTACTTTGGACGTAAACAGCCAGAATGCGATGCTATAAATAAACCCGATATAAAAAAAACAACTTCTACACAAATAGGTACTATACCACACTATTTTAAGGTTGTAGACAAGAAACAGCTTTTTCGTGAAAACTGTTAGTAAATCCAAGACTTTTAAAATATTACACCAAAATATCGCTAGTATTTTATCAAAACAAGAAATACTAGAACTAACAATATTAGAATTACGAGACGTAAATAAAGAACCTGACATTTTATGTTTTTCTGAAACCTTTATGCGTGCCGGTAATGAAAAATATTTAAAATTACATAACTATATTTTAGCAACTGCGTTTAGTAGAGACAAACAGAGAGGGGGAACCTGTATTCTCGCAAAACAGGGTATTATATACAATGAGCTTACTTACATAAAAAAATATTCAACTCAAAAATCATTTGAAGCCTGTGGCGTTGAAATCCCATTGCACAATTTATTAATAGTGTGTCTTTACAGAACGCCAAACTCTGACCCTAATGTATTTTTGAATAAGCTCGACCGACTTATGTGTGAAACACACAAAAAATATGGGCCAAGAACAAAAATTGTTATTGCTGGTGATTTTAATATAAATACCCTAAAACCAGGAAAAGTGGCCACCTATTTAAAAGATTTATGTAATACCTACAATCTGCAAATGCACATTAATATTCCCACTCGTAAAGACGCTTGTATAGACCACATAGTAAGTAACATAAAGACAACATCAACAGATGTTTTGCCTCTTTATTTATCTGACCACGACACTGCCCAATTATTAGAGTTTCCAGTAAAAGAGCGTAACTCGAAGTCCAAATCATACTACATTTATAAGAAAGACTACTGTAACGAAAATATTAAAAAATTCAAAGAATGTCTCACAAGTTTATCGTGGTCAGAAGTACACCTAGAAACTGACCCAAATAAGGCTTTTAATAAATTTCATGACTTACTATCTCTGTTATACAACCTATGCTTCCCAGTAATAAAAATTAAGATTAATAACTCTAACATATACATACAAAAATGGATAAGTAAGGGTCTAAGAAATAGCTGCAAAACTAAACGATCTTTACGATATCTTTACTACAAAAATAAAACTTTATTGTACAAAACAAAATATAAAAAGTATTCAAATATACTGGACAAGTGCATTATTAAATCAAAAATGAATTCTAATATTAACTTCATTAAAAAAAGTCAAAACAAATGTAGAGCAACGTGGTCAGTCATTAATCACGAAATTGGGAATACAAAACATGACAATAATATTTCTGAATTACAATTAGATAAGAAAATACTGACGAATCCGACTGACATAGCGAACGCTTTTAATAATTATTTTATTGACTCGACAAACACCACATCTAATAATTTACATCATAACTCTAATAAGGTGTCAATTCCTAATTCTATGTTTCTTAGTCCTATGACAGAAAATGAAGTTAAAAAGGAGATAATGGCTTTAAATAATACAAACTCCGAAGGATATGATGGAATTAGCACAAAAATAATTAAAGCGTGCAATACTGAATTAATTTCTATTTTGACATATTTAATTAATCTTTCATTTTCATCAGGTACTTTTCCTGATGCCTTAAAATTATCAGTCGTGAAACCACTTTACAAAAAAAACAATAAAAATGACGTGAGAAACTATCGTCCGATTACTCTTATTCCTATTTTGTCAAAAGTATTCGAAAAATGTATGCTCAATAGACTTGTCGATTTTTGTAGCAAATATAACATTATAGCTAATGAACAGTTTGGATTTCAAAAGCACAAGTCGACAACACAGGCAATATATTCCCTTTTGAGCAATATCCTAAGTAATCTAAATAATAATCACATCACAACAGGACTGTTTTTCGACCTGTCGCAAGCTTTCGACTTTGTAGCACATGACGTTTTATTAAAAAAGCTAGAAACCATTGGAATAAGAGGACTAGCACTGCAGTGGATTGCGTCTTATTTAAGTGTTAGGAAACAATACGTTGTCATAGATAAAGTACACGATAACTTACTTTCTTCTTATTCTTCTGACTCCAGGGAAAATAAATGCGGCGTACCTCAAGGGAGTGTCTTAGGACCCATTTTATTTATATTATATATAAATGACATACTACTAGTGACTAATTATAAATGTATATTATTTGCAGATGACATTTCAATTATCGTGACGTCTGATAAGAAAAATAAATCAATATCTGACCATGAAATGGACATTAATAATACTATTGACAATATTTTAGAATGGTTACAAATAAATAAATTAAGAATCAACTTAGACAAATCCAAATTTATACAATTTAATAAATCTAAACATGCTAAATACAATTTTAAACTTAATATTGATAGACTGAAAGAAGTTACACAAACCAAATTCTTGGGTGTACTCATAGACCAAGACTTAAATTGGAAATTACATGTAGATAATTTGTGCAATAGGATTAACAAATTTGCTTATGCTCTCAGGCAAGTTAAGAACGTGACCAATAGGAAAACGGCAATAACTACATATCACGCATATATAGAATCTATTTTACGTTACGGGCTTATTTTATGGGGAAACAGTACGGATAAGGACAGAGCATTTATTGCACAAAAAAAATGCGTCAGAGCCATTTGTGGACTCAATCCTGATGAATCCTGCGAACCGTTTTTTAAAAAGCTAGGTTTATTACCACTTCCCTCAATATACATATACGAAATCTGTAAATTTGTGTACAGTAATAAGGGATTGTTCAACAGTGCGTATGAAGTAATCTCTCGACCATCAAGGGATCCCCACAGACTTATTTTGAAGGAAACTCCTAAGTCAGCCAAGTATGCTAAAAGCTGCCTTGTGATGTGTGTACGTATATACAACAAAATACCAAAAGAACTAAAATTATTAAATAATACTAACTCATTTAAAAACAAACTATATAAGTGGCTGAATGGACATAATTTTTATGACATTAAAGATTTCTTTAACTTGAAAATATAAAATATGTATCTACAGGAATTAATGAAAATGTATTAGTGATGTATGATCTGAATGACTATTATTGTATTACCAATTAGTAATCTGTGACATTGTGTAGTTCACCTTTAACTTGTGTATTAATTATTTTGCATGCAATTGATACATATTCTGTATAGCTAAACATGTGGACATTATATCAAAACCCGACTGTAACAACTTTATACCATGTTTAAGGCAAATAAAGACTTATCTTATCTTATCTTATCTCAAAAAAATACTACTGAAAGAAAACTACAAAGTGAAAAATAACTTTATTTTTGGCAGTCTTTGGTAGGTACCAATTTTTTTGCGTTTGACACAGTTTCGACACATACTTCCAAAAATAAAGTGGAAGGACTCGTGACTTTTTGATTTTTGTATTCTGTTTTTTGATAATTTTGATCGTTTACTTCATAATTTTGATTGAAATCTTTTCGTTTGAGCACTCGGCTATGACGAACAGAATAAAATCAACAACGGATGCAAAACAACTTCACTAATCAGGCAGCGACAGGACGAGGCGGGGGGAACTTGGTGAGGGAAAAGAGATGCAACTAAACATCAGAACAAAGACGATATACGGCTATATTGCAGTAAAGTCAAAGCGGGGTAAATCATTTGCAATCTAGCCGGCTAGACATTGAATACATGCGGCAACTATGAAATATCTTGGCAATATCGCCGGGCTACACTGCAAGATTGCAGCAATTGTTGCACTGTATTGAGCGATATAGTTTGCAACTTGACGGCTACACAATTGCAGCAAGAAATTGTCGAAAAACTAGCCCGTTTACAGGCACCTTTAGGAACAGTTATTAGAAGACCGTTGTTCCATTCGTCTGGGAGTTCTTCGGCGATCCAGATCTTTTCAATAAGTGGCGTCAGGACGTCGACGGAGTTTGCAGCTTGTTGAGCACGATCAGCAATACCATCAGCCCACCGTCTCCTATCTTTGGGGGTACTGCGATAGATTTCCTTGCGTTTATGAAGCTACTGAGTGTTAAAGTCTCCTCAAATGGCATCGTTATGGGTCTCAAGCAGTCTTAGATGAAGATTCCATCTATCTTCGATCATGCTCCACGTGCGTTGTGACATCCAGTCCTCCCGAGAATGAGTTGGTTTGTGCCCTAGAACGACGGAGCTGGTCTCTGTATAGGCCACTTTGATGCGGTTACACTCCTCGTCAAATGAGTCCTTAGCGGCATCAAGTACAGAAAAGCGATTGCGCAATTCCAGCTGGAAAGTTTTACGCGTGTCTAAGTCATGCAGTTTGCTTGCCTCGAACCTTCTTCAAATCTTGCCAGGTCCTCGAGTCACACGGGCTACTGCAATCTTGAGCCGGACTTCAGCAACTACCAGATGGTGGTCGCTATCAATATCGGCGCCCCTGCGGTTGCGGACATCGAGCAGTGAAGACCGCCATTTGGAACTAATGGCGAGGTGGTCAATTTGGTTCTTGGTGACCCCATTGGGTGAGTTCCACGTGCACTTATGGTGGTCGCCACATAATGTTCCTCCGATGGTCGTGGTTCTGGCAAAACTCGATAAATCGCTCCCCATTCTCGTTGCACACATTGTATGGATATCAAGTCTTTTCGTGTCTTGTTATATTTTTGCTGAATTTTGTCATCATCTTCCTAACTTATATTGGGGCCATCCGGTTTAATGGAATATAAATGCTAATAAAAAAAATATATTTTACTTGGAGTGTCTGTTTATCTGACCGCTAAAGCTCAGTTCTTGGGAACACGATGCCCTCTAACTTTTTTTAATTTTTTACATTACTTTAAATCAGAAATTGTATTTTTTTCTTTTTCATGTAAAAGTACCTACAGTTGGGCAGCACTGACTTTGCACTTTATAACTCTTTCGTGGTTATAAATAAGAGTGTAATAAAGATTGTATTGGCACATTTTATCATCTCTTCAAAGCACACACGACAATGTACTCATATTTTATTATATGTTTTGTGACTTTACTTAATTCTATTGTTATAGGTAAGAAACATTTTATTTATTTTATTTAATACACACCCCGAAGTGTAAGGATTCCAATAATATTTTTTGACCTGGGTATCAGGGACCAGGTCCGTCCTGACCTGGGTAAGGTGCACCCTTGTGACAAACAATCGAGTAACACGCACTGGCCAGTGTGGCAAGTTATAGTCCAAACCAGGGACATTATGGATATGATATCTTGGATCTGAATACAGATACGAACATGGAAAAAATATTATATTGGATTCGGATACAGTTACGGATTTAAAATTATTTCGGATTTTCCGATAGTGTCGGATAGTTGCGGTTACGGATATTAGATTTTTATTATAAACTAACATTCAAAGATGCACGTGGATAGGATCATAGCTTGGCTGAGTAGCAAAGTTTATTATAATGTGTCATATTCGTGTGTATTCGTGTCAATTTCTAATGGATAAATTTTATGTAATTTTGTGAATGTAAAATTATGGACTACTGTTTCTGAAAATACATGATTTATATATTGGATTCGGTTACGGTAACAGATACATTTTTATTTCGGATAGCCGTTAGTTTCAATTACGGTAACGGAGCACCTTAACATCCCTAGTCCAAACCCCCAATGTGTAGAAGGCAAGACACAAGCCCCAGGTAAAATAAGCTATTAATAAACACTTAGCAATCCTAATATTTGCTAATATTTCCCCAACACCAAAGAAAATAACATTTCATTTGGATCCGCTCACCATTAGCAGAGTCATCTCAATCACCTTCTATTAATTTATTTATGTGTATACATATTAAAGTATTTAGTTTAGTAAATATATATGTATGTTTATTTTAACTACAATATATATTTTGTTATTAAATTTTACTTCAAGAATTATTTAAATGTTTTAAGCACCTTTTTGTTTTTTTTTTTGCGTTGTAGTGCAGCATGCTCATGCATACTGCACTACCACGGGGAGATAGTACAGTTATCTGGGACTCTAACCCACTAAAACGCCACGGTGACCTCCAGTGCCGCTTATGGCGGGAACGCGGGCACGCGTTAGCTCTCACCGCGAACCCGCCGCGGCTGTCCGTCACCGGACCCTCCTCGGGGGAGATCACCGGCGTACCAGAACGCACTTTACGCCGTGACCTTCCCAGGGACCAATTCAGTGGCGGGAGGAAACGCCCGGGTGTCACCATTGTGTGGATCGCCCGGAGGACACGGTGGAACATACGGTGGAGGTCTGCCCCACTTGGGCGGAGCACCGCCGTGTCCTCGTAGAGGCAATCAGCGGTGGCGACCTCTCGCGTCCGTCCCTGGTTCACGCCATGGTACGGAGCGAGAGGGCATGGGAAGCTGTCACCTCCTTCAGCGAAGCAGTAATGCTCGCGAAGGAGGAGGCGGAACGCGTGAGGGAGACACAACGGAGACGCCCTCACGCCCCTAGCCACCGCAGGAGACGCCCCGGGCGTCGGGAGTCGCAAGCCGATTCTCGGCCACCGTAGGCGCGGGCTTGCGGACGGCGAGTAACGGGTAGCTCGCCGTCCGATAAGGACCAGGCCCGAGTCGACGGCGCGTAGTGTTCCACGCGCGCCTCAAAGAGATGTCAGCAAATGTTGAAGAGGTCCGCTAGGGCCGATGCCTGTCTGGGTCGCGGATAAATTTATAAATTTGAAACAGAGTTACCGCGGCCCTGGCACAAGCAACTGAAGGAACACGGGTAGGTTTTAGTCAGTAGGAATTGACCACATTATACCTTTTCACCCGAGCTGAACTCGGTCAGCCAGGTACAGTTATAACATGGTAAATTCTTAAATAAGTTATAATTCTAAGGGAACTGTTTAAGAGTCCCTACAAGTTTCACGAGCTAAAAACAGAAAACAGCTATTTTTAACAGCAAATTTCTCAATAACTACAAGATATATGATAAATATTTTAATGCAACTTTTTGCGTCACATAGTTATCTAGTAAATGTTCATTACATATTTTTGATAACTGCTCAATTTAAATTAGAAAAAAATAATTCCTAACACACGTTTTTACGTAATCACGAAACACCAGGTTTTTCAATTGCTTTTTCAGCTTACTGGTGGCAAATAACAATCTGCAAAAATGGTGTGGACTGGGTATACTAGTGAGTATACTAGTGAGCCACCAATTTAGTTTTTCAAAGTTTATTGTATTTGTACTTAAAAAAAATATTGTCTACGCGGAAAAAAGGCAATTTTATCATAAGCGAAAGCGTCGCCTACGTGTAAGAATAGGTTGAATATAAAAATAACTGGTAAATAATTTGAAAATAGCGGTGTTTATCTATCGAATCCAATTTTTATATTTTATTTGTGAGTACTTATTTTATTAATAAATTGTCTAAATATTGCCTTATAAACCGATTCGCTCAAGGGCTTGTAGACGACGTACCTGTGTTGTTTTTATTTTTGTCATTATATTTTTATCATATATCTTGTAGTTATTGAGAAACTTTCCCTAAAAAAGTAGCTGTTTCTGTTTTTGGCTCGTGAAACTTGTAGGGACTCTTAAGGACATTAACATCATGACGGTTCCTTGTCAATATATTTATGAAAATGAATACGTGAGAAAGAATTTACATCTTTTTAGTAAAAATGGTGACAGACATAATCATGTTACTAGAAATAGGGATCAATTAGTTCAACCAGGTTTCAGACTGGCTATAGTAGCCTTATGTTTCATGGGGTACTATACAAAATGTTACAATAAAAATTCCTCCGAACATTCTAGAACTGAATGAGACGAAATTTAAAACTTGTATGAAACGCACACTATGCAGGCAGGCATATTATAAGTTGGGGGATTACTAGCACAGGTATATCTTTTACTTTAAAGGAGGTCCCTATGTAAGATTTACTGTAAAAGTGTACAAGTTTCTGCAATAAACCTTTTCATTTATTTTATATTATTACATCACTGTTAAAAATGCTTGGCTCAATGCTAGTCCAGCTCTACAATCACTAGGGCGCAAAAACAAGTGAAATGCAGAACATTGTTGTTTTGAAGTATTGTTGGACCTGCTGAAGACAGTATGAATATATTTGTATTGTATAAACTCAATTTATTTAGTAATATGCAACTACACAGCACGTGTGTGAGTACTATGTACCGAACTGTAAATCTACTGTACCTATGAGTCGTTCGTTGACTTGTTGTGCCCTGGCAGTTGAGTGTGTCATGCTCTCTCAAATGTCTCTGATGGTGGCACGTGTATTGGATCATTTTGGTTTACATTTATATATACTTAACTAATGTAATTCTCCTTTTTAGAGAGTTCATTTAGATGTGACTACAAATACATCAAATCACGCAATGTGTGGATTAAAATGTCACGTGTCTCAGTAACTTGGCAAGATGCTCGACTGCGATGTGCACTGGAAGGTAAGCTCCCATTTATTTTTCGCATCCCCGTTAGACATTTCTGTAACATACAAAAGAATCCGCATAGATTTTATTTCATTTTAATTTATTATAACACGACGATAACAAACCTTTCCATGCATTTTATTTAAATTTTTCTAAATTAGATGACGATACTTCAGTCACTTGTGTGAGATTCATTGCGCGTCAATTTATAAGATTTTTAGAAGTAACCTATTCACTCTTGACTTAAAGGCCCCTAGGTTGTAGCTATCAGGAAACAAAGACAGCATGCCTCTGCTTAGCTGTACGCACATTGAAAGTATTTTAAAATGCTTTGTGCGTATGGGTGGGATATCCACCATGTACCGATGGCGCAATGCCGTACGTCTTGTTGTGTATGATGGAAAGGGCTAGGCGGAATCAAATTGTGCAGTTCCATCGCACACGCCCCGAAATGTAACCGATAGAAAACCGACAGGCTGGCAACTCGTCGTCGGTGTTCAAGGCTCTGGAGCTTTGATTTGACCAGCGCATCGTTGCCGATAAGTCTCTTGGCCCGTCTGTCAATCGACTCAAGTGCATCAAGTTGGTACCTGTCAGATCCGTCCCAGAGGTGAGAGCCGTACTCCATACATGACCGAACTTGCGCTTTATACAAGTAGAACAGCTGTTCAGGCGTGAAGTACCATCTCACTTTCGCAAGGGACTCCATCATTTTTGCAGCCAAATGAGCCTTTGCCTCAATAAATGGACCAAAATTGAGTATCAATGTCAACGTAACGGACCATCTCAACCAAGAAAGTCGAGACGGTCCATTATCGGCACGTTTACACCACGGAAAGATGGAGCTGGTTGCAATTGGCTCTTTTTTTCGGAAAAATGACTCGCCTGGGTCTTAGCTGCGTTGAAACTGACTCCTCTTTCTTTTTCGTTTCGATGGTACATTTGATCAAATCTACTGGGCCCAAAGGCCCAGTAGGTTGCCACGTTTATTGCAGCGTCAGAGGCATTATACAGGTCATCCAAGGTGCAAGTGAATGGACAGTCGGGACACTCCTGCAAGTGGGGCATAGTCTGTACTAGAGCACTGCAATCGCACCCAGCTTGCGATGGACCAATAATCCCCCATTTTGCCAAATTATACTTGCAGCGGCCTACCTGGGTGCGCAACCGATTCAGTGCCTTTCACACGGGCCACTGCAGTTCATGACCCAGTGGCCATTGCTCCTTGGGCTTAATGAAGTCATGAGGTGGTGGGTACTTCTCTAGCCACAGTTTGCTCCTCTCCCTAGACGGCCTGTCCTGGATCGACCGTGTGGTTCGCAGGAAGCTCTTTCGACTTTTTAGTCTACCACGAGTTGTTAAGTGGTCGTACAGGGGATGTCGGGAAAGTTAGGTGGTTTATGGAACTCAAACTGCTTGTTAGTAGGCTTATAGAAGGATGTGATTAAGCAAGTGCCCAAATCCATTGTAAGAATTTCGATAGATCTCTCATTTGTCCAGGTTGCAGACAATACGATTACACAGGGTTTAATAAAAATAGCGCTGCCATATTGTGCGTGAGGTACCTCTAATGCAAGGTTCATTCCGGGGATTTGGGCCTTAGATTTTCGATGCCTCGATGTGTTTCCTGGACACATAAAATGTCACAGTTTGTACTCTGGCAAAGTTGAGACAGTAAGTGAGACTTGTTTTCCGAGAACCCTTCGATATTTATTGAGGTAATATATATATATATTTAATGAGGGCGGACTTAGAAAGCCGGTGGTGGGTGCCCATAGAGGTGACGCTTTTGTTAAATTTTGGCCTAAATACGGGCCGTTGATCTTGGTTCTGCGAAGAACCGTTTGGATGTCCATCGTGGTGAAAGGATTGGTCAGCTAGACTCTGCGTTACCGAGTGCTACCTGTCCAGGGTGCGCCGGGCGTTTAGAATCGCGTTGCGATTAGATTAACGCCACTCGGGGAGGCTCCTTTCGTGCACCTCAAAAACTGAAACTGACTAGATTGGCATTTCCCCATTCGGAGACTGCCTCCAAAGACAGGTTCAAGCGCTCAACCCTGGCCTCCCAAAGAGACTGGACCTAAGGCCCAGTAGCCCGTGCGCCGGATACGTATCTCTCTGCAACATTGGTATCGTCTGCATACCCAAAGGTATGCAGACGATACCAATACTACGACGACGATACTAATATACTGTTTTAGCAGGACATTAATGTGTAGCAAGAACAATGTTTTCGATAGCACTGACCCCTGAGGGACACCGGCGTTAATACCTAACTGACTGGACGAGCAGCCATCGTTAACAACTCGGATGGACCGATTCCTCAGGAAATCTGCAATCCAGTCACCACTAGGCAGACCGAAAGAAGGAGGCTTACCAATTAGGCTCTCGTGCCAGACGCTGTCAAAAGCCTTTGATATGTCAAGGGAGACAGCAAGCGCCTTCCCATGCCTCCCGATGTCCTTCACTCCAGATGTGAATGGCATACGCTAGAAGTTCCCCAGATGACCGATTTTGGCAGAAGCCGTATTGGCGGTCACTAGGGATGTCGTTGTCTTCTAGGTATGCCAGGAGCGTATTATTCAATACACGTTCCATACTCTTACAGAGATGGACGTTACTGATATGGGTCTGTAGTTGGTAGGGTCAGCTCGACTACCCTTCATGGGCACGGGCTGAACGTTAGCTTGCTTCCAAGCCTTCGATAGGCGATATAGGCGTGTCAAGATCGAAGACAATTCAGGTGCACAAGTTTTAAGTACAATTGCATCCAACAGCAGAAGGAGGAGGCCGTGCGCCATCAGTATTCAGACGCGAAAATTCCGCAAAGAGGAAGGCAAACAAGTTTGCCTTGTCCTCAGCGGAGAGTGCCAGCGACCCGTCTGGCCTAAGCAGTGGTGGTAGTGAGGGGCGACAGAAGTTTTATTTAACCGACTTAACCAGGGACTAAAACGCCGCAAGCAAGCAAGTCTTTGCCCGATTCTGCTAATATGGTCAAACCTTGCCCTTCGCATCACCTTTTTGCAGGACTTGGTAGCCCTGTTGAAGGCTCTCTTCTTCTGAACTCACGTCATTTGCCTTGCGCATTTTAGTGTCGACCCATGCAAGGTACGCCTTGTGTTTAACCGCGTTTGCGCGGTCATACTCGGCACCAAACCAACTCCGAGGGGCACGCATCTACATTCTTTCTAAGTAAGGCAGCAGAGAGCGCGGGTGAGGAGTTTAAAGGGATTATTCCGAACCTGACCCGAAATCCTAACCCAGTGGCGGGTTAGGTTAGGAACTTGAAACAAAATATAATATTTGTTCCGAACGTAACCCTCTTCCTAACTGACCCGATGTATCGTTCCTATCATAATCCGAATTTGGATATGGTAGGTTTCCCTCTCCTCTTTAAAACATCAAGCACATCATCATCAATTCACTTCTACATTGATTTGACATGCACTATTTTCATTTTGACATCTGATTTATATTTTTTGCATAGATTTTTATTTGACATTTTTAATTATATTATTATTTTAATTTCATTTTTGATAATTATGGAATTCATTTATAATTAAATTTATTCATTGTTTACCTTGCATAATATTTGCACGCCATAGCATGTGGCAAACATGTCGGAATCTTTTGTAATTTTTTGTTATCTTGCATGCATATTGTATGTGTTACCCACGTTTAGCAAATAAATATATCTTATCTTATCTTATCTTATGGGACCATTTGCAGTTGCTAAATTAATTTTAGTATTACGCTGTTTTTTTTCTACCTGTTTCATTATTTATTATTTTCCAGGTAGTTTTTATTTTATCGTCTGCTGATTTTATTTTATTGCTTATATACAGCGCTTTAGCTATTTTGCATGTAATTTTGAAGGTTTTTGAAAAAGAGCAAAAAAAAGCAAAGAAGCAATTGGGCTGATTAAGTCGAATCGCTCGGCTATCTATTATATTATCTATAGTAAAATGAGCTTTGATAACAAGATAAACACCTTCGTTTTTAAATATTTCGCTCTACTCCGACTATTAATGAAGACTTTCTTTTTGTCAACAGGTGCTATTCTTGATACTCCAAACGACACAGAAACGTATAATTTAAGACCAACCACTAATTATTGGATATGGTCAGATGTACACGCCACTTTTTCTAAAGGAGATTACTATACGATTGATGGTAAGTCTGTCAGCATGAGTTTAAACTATGGATGCCCGATTCTCCTCTAACAGTTATTTGCTTATTTTTCCGTACACTACTAGTTGTGCCCGTGGCTTCGCTCACCAGTCCTTCGTTATCCAATATGGCGAAATATCTAGAAGAGAAGCGAACCTGTAAGGATTGAGCGAGATATATTTCAGAGCGTTAGTTTGAGTCCAGTTTGGTTTCGCTTAGTCGTAAATCCTCTGAGCAAAATACTTGGAGAATTCAGGGCTGGGCTATCGGTTGAAAAGAAGTGGTCAGGTTATATCTCACCTCATTCACATGACTAACTTTACATCAGATCTACATATACCGTGCGTAAGACACGTATCTCTCAGCAACAGTGCGGTCGTCTGCATACCCAAAGGGTTTTAGCAGATTGTTTGTGAGGAGCATGAACAATTTTGCTGAGAGCACTGACCCCTGAGGGACCACGGTTTTAATATCCAATTGGTCAGACGAGCAGCCATCTATGACCACTCGGATGGACCGAGCCCTCAGACAGTCCGCAATTCAAACATGCAAATAACTGGGCAGACCGAATGAAGGAAGCTTATCAATATAATAAAATCGTTTATTTCTCCTCACAAAACAGACATTAAAAGTTACTTAGATATAAAAATGCAAGTAAAGATGGTTGTTATCTAGATTATGAGAGGAGCTGGTGTCTGAGTTAGGCATAGGAATGCCTGTATTGTAAATCACCAGGTCCCCACCCCAGAAAACAAAAGCAATACAATTGAGTGGTTCCGGTTTAGTTACCTTCAATTTAGTCCAGTTTGTAAGAGTTTTAGAAGAAATAAGTAAAATTATTAACAAAACTTTTTAAAAATTATCATGCAGAAAAAAACAAATGGAATAACGTCTCAGTGTGTGTCACGATGTTTATTTACTTTTTATTAGTTGTCGTTATATGTGTGCGTAGAAGTGTGAAGAATGTGTGTGCGTGGTATTGTGAATGTATGTGTGTGCTTGCATTTAATTGAATTCAATTCAATCCAAATCAATTCAATTCAATACAATTTAATCATTATAATTCAATCCAATGTATCTCAATTCAGTTTAATTTAACCTAATTATTCCATTCAATTTAATCTAACGTAAACCAATGTAATTAAATTCAGCTTAACTGAATTTAACTTAATTTAATGAAACTTAATCTAATCTTATTTAATCAATTCAATCTAATTTAATTTAATCCAATGTAATTCAATTCAATCCAAATTAATACATTTCAATACGATGTAATAATTAGAATCCAATACAATGTAATTCAATTTAATTTAACCTGTTTTTTTTTTATCTTATATAGGCTCGCGCTTGACCACCATCTTACCTGATGGTAAGCGATGATGTGGTCGATGATGGAGCACGCTTGCCTAGAAGTAACCTTATCACTCAAAGACCCCTAGGTTATAGCTATCGGGAAACACAGACTCCGGCAGGGAATTCCCCTCCTTAGCTGTACGCATAATAAAAGTATTCTCAAAACGTTAAGTGCGTATGGGTGGGATGTCCACCATGTACTGATGGCGCATCGTCGTACGTCTGGTAGTCTGATGCTGAAACGGGCTGGGCGGAATTAGATTATGCAATTCCATCGCACACTCCCCGGAATGTAATCGATAAAAAACCGACAAGCTGGCAACTCGGCCACGATGTTCAAGGCTCTGGAACTTTGACTTAACCAATGCCTCATCGCTGATGAGCCTCTTGGCCCACTTTTCGATCGACTCTAGTGCATCAAGTTGGTATTTGGCAGATCCATCCCAGAGATGAGAACAGTACTCCATGCATGATCGAACTTGCGCTTGATACAAGCTGAGCAGCTGTTCTGGCGTGAAGTACCGTAAGTAACTTCTCACCTTTGCAAGGATCCCCAGCTTCTTGGCAGCCAGCTGAGCTTTTGCCTCAATGTATGGGCCAAAATTGAGAGTCGATGTCAACGTAACGCCAAGAAGCTCAAGATGGTCAGTTATTGGCACGGTCACACTTCGGAAAGTTGCAGCCGGTTGAAATTTACTCTTTTTAGCGGAAAAAATACACGCCTGGGTTTTAGCAGCATTAAACTTGACCAGATTGGTATCGTCCCATTCGGAGACTGCCTGCAAGGACAGGTTCAAGCGCTCCACCATGGCCTCCCGGAGAGACTGGATCTGAGGCCCGGTAGTACGAGCGTTAGACAAGTATCTCTCAGCAACAGTGCTGTCGTCTGCATACCGATCTGCTAAAACCCGGTACCTTTACCGGGTTTTAGCAGATCGTTAATGTGCAGCAAGCATAAAGTTGCTGAGAGAACTGACCCCTGAGGATATCGGCATTAATATCCAAGTGGTCCAACGAGCAGCCACCAATAACCACTCGAATGGACCGATCTCTCAGGAAGTCTGCAATCCAATCACACAGACCACCGGGCAAACCAAATGAAGGAAGCTTACCAAAAAGGCTTTCGTGCCAAACCCTATCAAAAGCCTTCGAGATGTCGAGGGAGACGGCAAGTGCTTTCCCATGCCTCTCGATGGCCTCACTCCAGATGTGAAAGGCATACGCTAGAAGATCCCCAGTAGACAGATTTCGGCGGAAGCCGTATTTCGGTCACTTAGGATATCGTTAGTTTCTAGGTATGCCAGGAGCTTAATATTGAGTACGCGTTCCATACTCTTACATAGTATGGAGGTTACTACTTATATAGGTCTGTAATTGGCATGGTAAGCCCGACTGCCCTTCTTGGACAAAGGCTAGAACAAGTGAACTGAAGGAGATGTTTCACACCAGAATGGCTGTTTTTGAGGAAGAGTTGCTGAGAACCGCGCCGCAGTCACCTGTCACAGCTTCTAGCCTGGCTGCGGAGTTTAGTCTGTTCCGGTCATTCATAACTCAGGCTCTAAACAGTCTTCAGCAACAAGTGGGGCTTCTTGCTCGAAGTGTCAACCAGATGAAGATGCGGGGCAGAAGGAAGATCTTGCTCCTGCATGGAATTTCTGAAGAGGCAAAAGGAGGACACCGCCAAGTTGATCACTGAGGTGGTCCGGAATAGGCTGCAGCTGAGCGAGTTCACTATTGCTGACATCAGCCGTTGTCACTGGATGGGGCGAGCGGTGGCCAACAAAACCAGGCCTATCTTGTTTAAGGTTTGCGATCTTGCAGTCAGAGATAAGATCTGGTTCTCAAAAACGAAATTGAGGGCTTTGGGCGTCACTTTGTCTGAGTTCCTTACAAAGGGGCGGCATTACGTTTTCGTGGTTGCGAGGGAAAGATACGGTGTCACCAAGAGCTGGACTAAGGCGGGTTGCGTCTATGTCCTTGCACCCGACGATACGCGGCACCGAGTGGAGTCCCTAGCAGAGTTGGACAGGATTGCGCCGGTGGCATCAATTTCCAGTGAGCTCGGTCTGAGCAATCCTAAAATGGCTGTGCCAGCTGCTGCTGTAAGGACCGCAAGATTGAATCGTACTGGTGCCTTAAAGAAGTGATGTTTTGTGTTGGGTTAGTGATTGATGCAATGTCCGGGTAGTGTTGTCTTTTTATATTAACCTTCACTTGTTTTGTTTTTGATTACACTTTGGTCTATTTTTGACCCATTAATATTTATTAATGTTACTCAATTTAGTGTCGTAGCTTCTTAACTATTCTGATCTATCTAATCATAAAAACATAAATAATTATGTCAACGAAACAAGGCCGGGTGAAGTTGTCACTGTCAGTCAACCTTCATTCAAGTTAATTGTCATTAGTGCGTTCCATTGCAAGTCGATGCACTAGTACACCGTTGCTTGAAACGGAACAGCAAACTGGGAGAAACTATGTTTTTTTTAATGTTTTATTTTTTGGTTCCTCATGTTGGGATTTCTCATTTCATGTTTTATAATTTATTTATATTGTTATTTTTTTTTGCTACCCGGACTGCTAATATTGTATTGTATTCATATTTGTAACGTAATAGCGCAACCGGCAGGTGAATCTGACATTTGGTGTTAATTGATTTAAGATAGGACTTTTTTTTTTTTTACTTGATAAATATTTATGAATTTCGATCTGAGCAGTGATAGTAATAGTTTTTTTCTCTCTAACAAGTACCGATGAAAGTTTCGTGTCCATTCCTTCTCTTGCAGACAGTCATAAGGCGCAGTTTTCTGATGATCTTAAAAAAATAACGTTATTCATATCAATGCCAAGAGTACTCCGGCCCACTGCCACGATATGCTGGCAAGTTTTGACTGTAAGAACATTCATGTATCCGAGTCATGACTTAAACCTTGTCTCCCTTCAACTAGCTACTCTCTTCCTGGCTTCGTACTAATTAGAAACAACAGGACGGTTGGTGGTGGTGGTGGTGTTGCCATATATCCCGTGCGCACATATCTTTTTCTGTTGTCCATGTGTCAACGCAGCCACCGCCATCAAATGCTGATGAACACCTGTTTCTTGAAGTCGAATTACATCACTCAAAACTACTTCTTGGCGTGTATTACTGTCCCTCCTAACGCATTAATTTATTTTCATCTTTTGAATAACTCTTAGAAATTCTGATCCCAGCTTACAGTCATAGCATAATAATGGGTGTTTTTAACACCTGTCTCCTGAAATAAGACCATCGCTCTTCCTGTCTGAATAATGTTGCAGCTTCTAGTAGTCTTTCCATTTTGCCACTAAGTGCTACTCACCATTTTCCAAATTGTGCCCCTTCGCTTCTTGACTTGATTTTTGTCTCCTCTCCTGATCGCGTCGCTAAGCATGGCCAATGCTCAGCCGACGCCTTTTCGTATCATGACCTGATTTTTCTTCCTTATAAAATTCGTCCACCTAAGGCTAAAGCCAAAATCCTCATGCAACGCAATTTTGGTGGTATGAACGCTGACAATCTTTGCGAGGATGCAAGTAATATTGATTGGGCTCCTCTGTTTGCCTCTACGTCGGTCGATGAGAAAGTGGAAATATATACTGCTAAACTGGTCGATCTTTATGATGTTCACGCACTTGTACGAGCAGTTAAAGTTAAAAATTTGCCGGCGCCGTGGCTGACAGATAAGATCAAAAAGTTAAGTAACAAAAAGGTTGTGGCAAAGTCCAAATTTAAGCGTCGGCCTACTGATGAGAATAGGGACAAATATGCCTCAATTCGCAAACTCTGCAATAAGGTGTGTAGGAATGCTAATCGCCAACACATTCATAACTCTGTCCAAAACGGAGACACATCCAAAGTGTGGAATTTTCTAAGATCGCTGATGGTCGGTAAAACCCGGCAAGAGTCAATCCCTAAAGATTTAGACATCAATGCATTGAATAATCATTTTACAGCTTCGTCCAATTTCGATCGGATGGTAAAATTAAGTAAATTGAATTATCTTTCATCTCTTACGACTCCCAGTTATTCTCCGTTTGTTTTTAGTCAATTCTCCGCATGTGATGTTAAGAAGAGCATAGTATCGATTACCTCCAATGCAGTAGGATGTGACTGTTTCAGCCGCAAAATGTTACTCCCGGTGCTGGACGTTATCCTTCCTGTCATTTGCCACATCCTTAACTTTTCTGCGTCTAGCGGTGTCTTCCCAAGTTCATGGAAAGATGCGCAAATTATTCCTTTACCCAAAAAGTCCAATCCTACACCCTATTCTGAATACCGTCCAATATCCGTCTTACCATTCCTGTCCAAAGTCCTACAACGGTTAATTCATAATCAAATTAGCAGTGTCCTTTCCAAAATGAATCACCTAAACCCCTTCCAGTCCGGCTTTTGTCCTGGTCATAGCAGGTGGTATGACCAGGACAAAAGCCGGACTGGAAGTGGAGGTCCACTGCTCTACTTAATATCACGGAAGATATCAGATCAGCCATGGAAAGAAGTAATCTGACGGTCTTAGCATTGCTAGATTTCAGTAATGCTTTTAATACTGTTGATTTCGATGTTTTGCTTGGCATTCTACGCTCTCTTAATGTATCTCCATCGGTAGTTGACTGGTTTCGAAGTTACCTGTTCGGCCGCCAGCAAAATATTTGCATCGGAGATAACTTATCTTCCTGGTGTAGTACTTCTACCGGGGTACCACAGGGTGGCGTTTTATCACCTTTACTTTTCGCAGTTTTTATAAACTCAATCTCCAATGAACTCATTTCATCCTACCATCTTTATGCAGACGATCTACAAATTTATTCGCGAGCTCCTCTCAAAAATCTGTCTGAGGCTGTAGTTGCAATCAATCTGGATCTAGCTCGCATTTGCGATTGGAGCTAGCGGTACGGGCTTATGGTCAACCCTATCAAGACGCAGGTTTTAGTAGTGGGCAGTTCGAGAATGGTTTCTAGGATCGACTGGACGTCTCTTCCCCAAGTTCGTTTTGACAATTCAGTTATTCCCTTCAGTGAGAAAGTTAAGAACTTGAGGATATTCATCGACAACAAATTCTCTTGGACTGCTCAACTGCAGGAAGTAAGCCCTAAGTTATTTGCATCTGCTGCAACTTTGAGGAGACTGCGTAATTTTCTTCCGACTGCCACCAAGATTGCGCTTGCACAATCTCTTCTACTTCCCATCCTTGATTATGCTGATGCCAGCTATCTTGACCTAACTCAAGTACAACTCGATAAACTTGAGCGCCTACAAATTTTTTGTATAAGGTTCATATTCGGTTTGCGCAAATATGACCATGTTTCCGATTCCCATGTAAAGCTCAAGTGGTTGCCAATTCGCCTTCGCCGGAATGCTCATATTCTTTCTCTTCTGTATAATGTGCTCTTTACTCCTTCCACTCCTCTTTACCTCAAGGATCGTTTTCAGTTTATCTGCGATGCCCACACGAAATCACTTAGGTCATCGGATAACTTGCGACTTAAAATGCCAATACATTCCACTACTTTCTTGGATAAAGCTTTTACTGTTCAAGCTGCTCGTCTGTGGAATGCATTGCCCGACCCAATAAAACGCGCCCAGTCTTTGCTTGTATTTTAAAGACTCTTAAAAGAACATTACCTGTCACTGTGATTGTCGTTATTCAACATTTACTTTCATTGCCTATATATTTATTGAGTATGTATATATTTATGTATCTATTATAGAACATATTTATATATTTGTATATCTTTAATAACATGTGTAATAATAGTGTGTTTAACGTAAATATTCGTATTGTTATGTGTTACACCAATGTCAACCCCATTTCATGTCCAGGCTATCACTGTCCATTCCAGGTTGCCTGGAAGAGATCGCGGTATGCGATAAGACCGCCCGTTGTATGTATTTTAGTTATAAGTTTCCTTTTCTTTGTTTTAACTTGGTGTACCTACAATAAAGCATATATAAATAAATAATGATAAAAAAACTCGTGTTTTTTTTCGTTTTTTTTTGCATTTTTGAGAACTAAATGTTTTTGAGAACTAACTGTCCATAGTAATGTAATTTTTTTTACACCATCAGAAAGTAGAGATTTCAACGACCAAAAAGCCTACTGACTTTTAAAAAAAGCATGTAAGTCAAAATAAGGTGAAAAAATAAGATTTTAATAAAAAAAATACAGCTGTTTGGGACATAAAGTGCACCTCAGTAACATCCGAGGTCTGCACTCGAACCTTGTCGCAGTCCATCACCACCTTGAGACTGAGAAACCAGCACTTTTGTTCCTTACGGAGACGCAGATCGGATGTCCGTCGGACGTGGCGTACCTATTTTACCCAGGATTTACCCTGGAGCACAAATTCAAGCCACGTGCGGGTGTATGCATGTACGCCCGCGACGACATCTGATATCGGCGTCTCCGTGACCTTGAAGACTCTAACTACTACTAATATTCTCTTTTTTTTCAAATGGGTTTCATCCTACTATTATTTTTTGGCACATTTTACCATTTTCAAAGGCTTCGGCACTGGTCTACTATCACTTTTTAGCTGTGGCTATTGATAACGCAGATAATCGGAAACGAATCGGAATTGCACACTGATTGTCCCGTACCGTCATAATTATGTAAATAATTTGAACGTGTTACTTTACGTAAAGTCCTTCAAAAGTAGGATAGATGGACAGGTGGATAGGCAGAGAGACAGACAGTACTTTACTATTATATCTATTTTGTTAATTTACAAACATTTTGGTTGTGAAACTTGAAATTTTTTAAATTTTATTGGCGAGGCCTATATTCGTCAGAGAATTTTAACACTGCGGTGATGATTTATGATAAAGTGTTCTATTTTGAGTTTTATTTTTACTGTAATCTGTACATAAACTTTTATCACATAGAATAATTTCAGTCTTTTTTCTATGCAGACTTCGGTGATAAGGGGGCAGGAACGGTTTTCTTTGCCAAATTCGAAAACTATGACACTTAAAAAATATTAAAAATGTTTAAGAATATGCAAATAGCGCTCTTTCATATGATACCCTACTAGCCCAAGTAGCCATACTTCGAATTTTTGAGACAGCCTTCCAGTACCTGTTGCAAAAAAAAGTTTTTACTTCCATCTTATAGATGACGTTTGCCCAACATGTATCAACATGTTGGGCAAACGTCATCTAAAACTATTCCAAATATTAAGTTTTTTTTAGCATTAGTATTTTTTCGAGATATCCAGCTGTGACAGACGGACAGACAGACTAGTCGCACCATAAGGGTTCCTTTTTACCATTTTTGTACGGAACCCTAATGACTGCAGATTACATTACTTATCTATTTCTAGTACTTTTTGCGTAGTTTCTTCGCACACTTATGCAGCGTGAGCACCGCTGGTGTGTATTGGTATGCCTGCCAACAGATGCGACCTTTGCAAGGTTAAGACTAATACAGATTGATAATTTGCAGGTACACCAACCTCAGAGATCTCCATGAATTTATGGAATGCGTGGTCCAATAAAGACAATAAAGAGCAATGTATGATAGTAAACAGATCATCTGGAAAAATGATTTTGCAAACAACCTCCTGTAATTTCAACAGATCTTATGTGTGTATCCGTTATGGAAACGAAAAACATAAAATTGATGAGTGCGGAACGCATGATACAGGTACTTAAATACAGTTTGCTAGGCTTGTCTTTCGAATCTGTTGAATGTGGTTTACAAAGTCTTGCCATGTTTTAAGCTTTTCACCATTTTTGCCTTATCTACACCACCTACCCTGCCTACCCTGCCTGCCCAGCCTACCCTGCCTACCCTGCCTATCCTGCCTACCCTGCCTACCCTGCCTACCCTGCCTACCATAGAAAAGCGACAGATACCTAACACCACATAAATTAACAAATAAACTACTTTGCTTATTTAAATACAGCAAAAATTAAAATTTTCTTTCAGAATACCATTACTATGAAAAAACAGGAAAGTGCTACAAGTTTCATACAGTAGCACGAAATTTTTCCCGAGCCTACTTCACATGTTCATCTGAAGGCGGCCATCTTGCCATTATAAACAGCGAAGTCGAACACACGGCACTCGTAGATCTTTTCAAAAAATATCCAGGAACTATGTCGCTAGGAAAACATCGGAAAGATCTCGCATTTATTGGTTTTCACGCCTGGGGCAATTGGTTTGACTGGAGGACAATTCATGGTAATTAAAATCTTCTAGCCATTTTGAAATTATAGGTAAAACGGTTGTTTCGTCATCGTATAGAGTAATTTATCTCTTTTCGGGCAACACACGATGTTCCAATCGATGTATGCAGTAGCAATCGCAACTGTCTTTACAGTTGTCATACGTGACGTCACAACCGCAAAAAAAAACAAAAAAAAACGTATGTCACTTTTACGTTTCTCTGAACGCACGCGCATATCTCGCGATCTCTTCGGCAGAGAGATTAATCCGGATCAGCTGCTTGATGTCTACCTGAGCAGCTCGTGACCATCATCCCAAACTCAACTGTGGTGAAATATCAACGAAAGGCGGGCAGCGAAAGCAGATATAGCAAATTAAGGTACGTGCACGTATTATAGTTTGTTACTGCTTTATTTCGTGGAACAATCGTCTTCGTTTATCGCCTAGACCATCTCCAGGTCTAGTCCCAATTGTGTGATTTCTCATCGCAACCAAAAATACTTTCTCACGACCGCACATTTTTATGGTGCCGAAACCAGCCATTAACACTTATTTCAACACAGTTAAACCTTAATAGTTATTGTAGGATCAATACTAGGCAATATAACTTTAAAAAAAATATTACTATTCTCGGCCTATAGTAACTATTTTCGGTATCGTTTATCGTAAAATATCGTACATCAAACATACGTAAAAATTTCTTTGTTCATATTCACATTTTACAATTTGACGGTGTGTGTGAAAAGCTTGTTTAACGTATCGCGCTATTAGTAGCTGTCAACGGTTTGGGTGCGTTCGGATTCTCTTCTAACGTAAAACCAAGGCAACACACTATTTAGCTTATCTGTTACATTCCTTCATATGACTTAATAGAAATTTAAAAGCTTACATTCGTAGGTACTCGTGTTTTTATCTTGTTTACATCTTTGCATACCGACAAAGTTCACCTGTTGGAACCTTTTATCGTCAACTATTCGTTATTATCAGTAACCGGTTTTGCTAATTGCTTTAATCATGTCGTTGTTAAGTAAACATTCGTCTCGTAAACAAAGTTCTTTTAAGAAATCGAAATCCAAATCTATGGAGGTTGAATATACTGATCAAGACTTATCGCAGTTACGGAGAAAGCGTACGTTAGCTGCTAAGCGGTTGGATAGGGCATTGGAAATAGGTACATTGGCAATGAATGATGACTCACAATGGAATTTATTCCTTTCTTACTACCCGGAACTTAAACATATTTCAGATAGTTTTGAAGATGCTCATCAAAATATTATAGACCTTTTGGATGATCCTGATCATGTCGATAATACGCTCCAGGATAACTTTGACGATAAATATTTTAAAATCTTATCTGTTCATCGTAGTTTAACTAAAAGTGAACCTCAAGTTAATCATAACCAAAGTACTTCATCTTCGAATATCCGTTTACCGAAAATTGTTCTTCCAAGTTTTAGTGGTGACATAAAGAAATGGCCTGAATATCACGATACTTTTGATGCATTGATTCATAATTCTAGTAGTCTTACTGCTACGGAAAAGTTTCACTACTTATTCTCGTCCTTGACCGGCGATGCGTTATCTGTCATCAAGGCCTTTCCATTAACTCACGAACATTATAATTACATAGTAGATTAGTGACATTATAATGTTCGTGAGTAAACGCCCTTTAGCTTATACATCATGGAGGGACCTTTTAAGCATTAATTTTGAAACAACTGACGGTAATGAGTTTAGAAAATCGTTGGATCTGTTTGAGGAAAATTTGATTAGTTTATAGAACATTATTTTACCTGAGGACCGATGGGATTTTGTATTAGTCTACCACCTTCTATCTATCCTATAGATTCAACCGTGCGTTGCGATTTCGAGGAAAAATATCCTGATATTGAGTTTCCTTCATATGCACAATTGAAATCATTCTTACACTTAAAATTCGAAGCGCTATTACGCGATTCTCATTTTTGTGAAACTTATACTAAAACTTCTAGTAAGCCACAAAAACAATCGGTAAAATCATCTCAATTAAATAAACGGTCTAATGTTTCTCATGCGCTCGTTGGTGGTACGGATAAACCTCAAACTGTCGCCGCGAGCACTGCAAGCGGTAAAGCACCTACCTTACAAACAGTTAAATGCACGTTTTGTGGCGAGGCTCATTCAATATCGTCATGTCAACAGTTTCATAATAAACCAGTAGATGAGCGGATGTCTATCGCAAGCAAAAATAATTGGTGTTACAATTGTCTTCGATCTTCACATCAATTAAAAGGCTGCTGTACTTCTATTTTTAAATGTCGTAAGTGTAACCATAAAAATCACACTTTACTTCACAAAGATAAACCGGTCGAGTCAAACCCAACCTCTTCATTATTTTCTAATAACAATAACACAACCGTTCTATTAGCGACTGCGATTGTGCAAGTACGGGATGCGGATGGCAAGTTCGTGTCTTTTCGAGCTCTTTTCGATTCGGGGAGTCAGATTAATCTCATTACTGAATCAGCTGTCATGAATTTAAATTTAAAATTATCCAGTCCTACCACAACTATAAGTGGAATCGGTGAAGCCCCGGCTTCAATCTTAGGAGAAGGAAATTGTTCCATTGTGACTGGTGATCAAATTTTATTTAATTTAAACATGCACGTAATGTCAAAAATTTGCGGGGACCAACCAATCGCTAAATTAAATACATCGGGTTGGTCTCACATCAATTCGCTACCGTTAGCCGATCCTGGTTTTGACATTCCCGGCAGGATCGACCTACTATTCGGTGCTGATGTGTTTGCTAAATCACTTCGTAATCGTCAGATCAAAGGCAAATCACCTCAACCTACCGCGTTCGACTCGGTCTTTGGATGGCTATTGTTCGGTAAAACTCGTTTACTTGTAGCTTCTCATTCACTCGGTTCCCTACTTAACACTTCCGTATAAAGTGATAAGGAATTAAAACTCATTAGTTCAACGGTTCTGGGAATCAGAAGTATTACCGAAAGCAACATCCCTAACCCCAGATGAGATAGCTTGTGAACAACATTTTATCATTCCCGTGACTCATCTGGGCGGTACACCGTGCAGTTGCCATTCAAGGACGGGTCCGAACCTATTTTTGCGGGTTCACGCGACATTGCATTGCATCGTTTCTATGCGATTGAACGTCGACTGTCACGTGACCCCGAGTGTCATCGTCAATATTCCGATTTTATGTCCGATTATTTAAATGCGGGCCATATGTCATTAGTCTCTCCAGATGACGTAGGTAATGGGAAATACTAATACTATATTCCCCATCACAGCGTCGTGCGTCCTGATAGTACCACGACTCGCCTTCGTGTCGTATTTGACGCTTCTGCAAAAGATGCACGTTCTCGATCGTTAAACGAAAGGACTGATGTGGTCCAAAATTACAACCAAACATTTTGGAAATTCTATTGCGCTTTCGTGAACATGACGTCGTTTTCATGGCAGATGTACGTCATATGTACCGACAGATCACCCTCTTTGGCGACCATCAGACTATCAGCGAATTCTCTGCAGAGCTTCACCTGACGAACCTCTTTTAGAGTTTTGTTTGAATACGGTCACGTATGGCATCTCTTCGTCCCCTTATCTCGCTTGCCGTACATTGCGATAGGTTGCTAACGACGAGGGGGATTCATTCCCGCTCGCCAAGAGTGTAATCTTGTCGGATACATACATCGATGATGTCGTCAGTGGTAGTCAGGACTAAATGACTGCACAAAAAACAAAAACACAACTTATCGCTCTTTTCAAAAAAGGAGGTTTTCATCTTCGCAAGTGGGTGTCAAATGACAATCGTCTTTTATCGGATCTTCAATCTGAAGATTGCCTAACCGGTTCTGTATCGTTAGATAACTCTGAACCGGCTTCATTCAAAGTGTTAGCACTCAAATGGGATCCATCAACTGATTCGTCCTCTTTGAAGTTGAATCTTCACATCGGCTATGTACTAAACGGTCTATTCTTAGTGAACTCGCTAGAATCTTCGATCCGTTAGGGTTCTTATCCCCCCTGACAATTCAAGCTAAAAGCTTAATCCAGAAGCTTTGGATAATCGTCGCTGGATGGGATGAAGTTCCCCCTGACGAGGACATCAGTACATGGAACAAATTTAAAGATCAACTTTCTCAGTTGAAACATCTAAAAATTTCGCGTAGGCTAACTCGTACTGATGCATCATCCTACGAGCTACAGGGCTTCTGCGACAGTTCGGAAATTGCGTATGGTGCGGTCATTTATTTACGAATTACAGACGTACATAACAATTCTTACGTTCATTTCGTTTGCTCGAAAGCTCGCGTTGTACCATTAAAACGTATTTCATTGCCACGTCTAGAACTTTGCGCCGCAGTTTTGCTTTCAGATCTGTACAAATTCGTCACAGAAACTTATCTGTTTCGTATTCCTATTTCAGCTGTCTTTTTGTGGTCAGATTCCACCGTTACTCTCTCTTGGTTGCGTTCACCCTCATGTCGGTGGTCCACTTTCGTTGCCAATCTCGTGAGTCATATTCAAGAGACAACAATTATTGAATACTGGCATCACGTGTTCTCTGCAGACAATCCTGCCGATGTTTGTTCGCGAGGCCAATGCCCAAGTGAGCTTCTTCACAAATCGTTATGGTGAGCGGGGCCACGATGGTTATCCGAGCCGCATGAGTCATAGCGATCTTTTATTGACAGCGTTACCGATGACGAGCAGAAGGTTGTTGAGGCCGAGACACGTAAATCGCCTGTGTTGGTTTCAACTGTTCATACTCACGAAAAAGATGTTTCAATTATCGATAACTCATTCAATCGTTTCTCATCGTTAGAAAAAATCATTCGTATCGTTACTTATATCTATCGTTTTCTTCAAAATTCTCGAAATCCGACTAATGCAAATCGTAGTAGGTACGTTTCTTAACAATTTAGAACGTCATAAGGCATTGATGACTCTTGTGAGACACGTTCAAGGTCAAGATACGCACAACGGTCAAAAGTAATTTAAAAATAAAATGAGTCCAATGCTGGTTTCACACGGGCGCAGTGTTGTGAGGAAGAGCAGTAGACAGCGCAGTACTGTTACTGTTTGAGTGCACAAACATACAGAACAGTATTGTCTTGACAATTACCAAGGCAGGACGGTGTGAGCGCTCGCATCCTGACTTGTTTTGCATGAGTCGCGTCTATCAGACTGTAGGTATACATAACCGAACGTCATTTGAAGCCAGTAGAGACTTATGATCGTAAAAACTTCATCATCTGCCTGTCTTGTGTTGGGATCAGCTTTCACCCGAATGCTGCCAAATCCCTGTATTTTAAATGGCGGGACTGACTAACTGATCTCCCCAACCGAGTTACAACAACATTCTTAACATAACATACAACATTACAAAGTAAATAACATTTATGGATTGGGCATGTTGTTAGTCTTTCGGCTGTCAAAGATCTACAAGTGGCCTTGACTGGACCAATTGTTTCAAACACAAACTAAACTCATTACAACTGTTTCTTATTTCAGATCAAACGTTAGATGAAGCAGGATACAGCAGATTTGTACCAGGGGAGCCAAACTACTATTTAGGGAGAGCCGAATACTGTGGTACGATGTATCGAACGGGTATGCTGAACGACTATGAATGTCACGAACCAATCGCTTTTATCTGCGAGAAGAGCCCAGAGTTTCCTGGCGTTTGTGATGGAGAAGAATCCGAAAATTAAACAAAAGAAATATCTTCATACATGTAAATTTTATTAACATCATCATAATCTTTTCATCTGAAAGACTTCTGAACATAGGCCTCGCCCAAGAGTTGCCACATTGATCGGTCCCGTACGTCTCGCATTCAGCGAATTCCTTCAACCTGAACCAGGATATCGTTCCACCTAGTGGGTGGCCTTTTACGCAGCGTCTTCCGGTTCGTGGTTGCCACTTCAGAAATGTTCATCCCCATCCACAATCCGTTCTGTGAGCAATATGCCCTGCCTAATACCACCATATGTTTCGCAATTCTTCGGGCTATGTTTGGTCCTCCTGAGGATATCCTCATTTAGATAGAAATAATGAAAGCATATTTATTTGTTATCTTCATAACACAAAAAATACAATAACAAAAAAATCCCCGTGCGAGACCAAATAGGCTTCTATCTCAACGATATTTAAATGAAAACAACGCTGCGCCGGTATTCTGGTAAAGCCCACTGTTGATGCCAAGGACACATTCACAAAAACGGAAAATTTCTGAAGCGATTACGCAAGTAAACTCCAAGCATAGGCCTCTCCATTGCCCTTTGGGTGACTTTAAGCCTTCTGATGAGGCGCATTGTAAGAAACCACATCTCAGGTTTATTACCATACATTTTACCCCTTAAATCTACACCGTAAACCATTATTTTTACAATTCGAAGAGAATAAACAATGTCTATCATATGTGTATATTTTATTAAAATACATTTTATGGTGGTGAAGGACATTTTGAGGAAGCAGGAACATGTGAGGCCTGCGTGGTAGATCATTCCCTCTAACAGAGAGGAGGTCTGTGTCCCAGCAGTGGGAACATGAGGTTGATGATGTTGATGATAACATTTTATGAAATATACGAGTATGTTAATAAATTATAATTATACTCTGTAAAGCACGCCAACTTGTAGTGGTGTAGGAACAATGCCAGGTATTCGGCCGAAAGTATAGTGTACCTACTGTGCCAAGATTGTGGCTGTGGCGCTGATGAGGTTAAGAAGGAGGTAAGAGGCTAAGGGCGATGACTAGGAATGCGTCTAATGCATGTCAGGATTTCCCCGTAGAAGCTGTGGGTACTAGCTAGAGGTACGACTCGCTGCTCGAGAGCTTGAGAAAGTGAGGTTGATGACGTCACGCTGTAGTAGCTGTAGGTATGCGGAACAGGGTGTAAAGTTCTATAACCTTCATTGAAATAGAAGTTAACTACAACCGACAGGTGTTGGTCCAGGCAACTGCCCGACGGTTGTTGTCGGACTGTTGTATATAATTTTGTTTAAATCGTGCCGAAAACTCAGCTCGCCCGTTGCCGAATTTTGTGAGTTTATTTATATGTGTCGTCATAGATGTTGCAACAGTGGAAGCTGTTCCTTAAAATCACCCAAATGAAGCTCATCAAAAACTGTGGCTCCCGAAACATCTTTAGCGGGCCACAAACTGCCATGGGCCACCTAGAAATCTCTAAACTGGCTACAAAGTCAAGTAGGCCACGCCGATGACCTATGCCTACCGAGTGTGTTGGCAATCACAGATTAAAACTAAACTTTACCTTATGACCAATGCCCGCCGAGCCCGCCGAAGCTGAGCCGCCATATTGAAGCCTCCCCTCCAGTCAAGCCCAAGCAGCGGGGATTGTGTTAATATAAGGGATTGCCAGTCATTTTATTGGTCTCTTTCGATTGTGAATACAAGTTCTGAACAAAGCTCTGCCGGTTTTTATTTATCCGTTTCACTCAGAAGTGGTATAAACAAAAATTAATCTTCGTTTAATAACACATCCACGCCACAACAGCAAGATCACCTGACTCTGAAGAAAAATCGCAGAAGTTTGTGTTATTCACGAACGGAACGACACTAAGAGCTTCACGGCGGCGGCGTGAGCAACAGTCTGCCATCGACCCAAC
Organism: Orthosia incerta; assembly: GCA_948252205.1. Classification (NCBI taxonomy): domain Eukaryota; kingdom Metazoa; phylum Arthropoda; class Insecta; order Lepidoptera; family Noctuidae; genus Orthosia; species Orthosia incerta. The sequence goes on along the minus strand of OX411762.1, from coordinate 22,971,941 downwards.
TGCACGCCGAGCAAGACTACATCAAACCGTTCAACAAGTGCTGCATGTGACTGCAAGGAGAGGTCCTAACAAGGGCCGAGAGCTGCCAGGAGCCACAGCCAGTTTGCCAGGTACGTTGTCTTTCTCATTTCCATATTCGCAATATCGATAACACTAATTCTATCCAGGCCATAGCCACTTGTTTTATTAGTCGCCATCATTTCAATAATAAGGATAAAACTACATAGTTCGCATAATCAGCATCCGTGTATGACTATGTTTTTACGTAAACGAAACAAGAGTTATAAGGATAGTAGCAGATGGCGTTCTGTAGTTTGTCTACCCTCATGGGAAAAAGGCGTGACTTCATGTATGTGCTTATTTACTGTTCCCTGATCTAAGGTGCTTATAATTAACTCTTATTCTAGCCAGGCCATAGCCACTTAGTCTAGCAGTGGGAATAAATAGATTAACCAAATGTAAATATTCTTTTGCTTCGGGTACACACAACTGATCAACCCGTATATAGACATGAGACATCCTTAGATACTGGAATCTGAATCTCAGGAAGAGATAGATGCTGTGATGAGCAGTAGGAAGCTAGTTCGCGTACGAATACACACGTTTGCAAATTTGTAGCGAAATAGATAATGATTTAGGACGTAACCGAGCTCGCGAAATTTTATAAACAGACCTTTGGCAGTCTAGATATCATGAAACAACTACTAAATCTATCAGTTCAAAATAAAATTATTTGCATTGTAAAACTACTAATCTATCCCTGTATGGAGGCCGTTTTGCAATTTTCCGTCTTCTTATGGTATTTATTTGCGCCCAAAAATGCGTTATAATTATTGTCGAAATGTGGAACTTTCGGCACTCATAACTTTAATTTTTTTTTTTTTTTTTACTTTTTCGCTTCCATACAGGGATGATTCCTAGATAATGATGAGACAAATTGATATCACTTTTTATTTTGAACGTATATCGTGAAACAGTGGAGTGAAGCCGCGGGCAACAGCTAGTTATTATTAATAGGCTCGCGCTTGACCACTATTTCACCTGGTGGTAAGCGATGATGTGGTCGACAATGAAATCGGCTTACCTAGAAGAAACCTATTCACTCTTGACTTAAAAACTCTGTGGTCATATTTTAAAAACTGCTTCAGCCCATGATTGGAGGAAAAAAGAAGGATTCCACATACAAAGTTGTCGTCGTTTCACCAAAATTTGCATGGGAGATACAATGGTGTTTTTAGGGTTCCATAGCCAAATGGCAAAAACGGAACCCTTATGGATTCGTCATGTCTTCTGCCTGTCTGTCCGTCCATCCGTATGTCACAGCCAATTTTTTCAGAAATTATAAAAGCTATGCTGTTGAAACTTGGTAAATAGATGTATTCTGTGAACCGCATTAAGATTTTCACAAAAAAATACAATACATTTTGGGGGTTCCCCATACTTAGAGCTGAAATTTTCTTAAAGACTTCCAGGTTGTAGCTCTCAGGAAATACAGACTCCGGCAGGGAATTCCACTCATTAGCTGTACGCGAAATGAAAGTATTCCCAAATCGTTTGGTGCGTATGGGTGGGATGTCCACCATGTACCGATGACACATCGCCGTACGTCTTGTAGTCCGATGATGGAAAGGGCTAGGAGGAATCAGTTCATGCAATTCCAACGCACACTCCCCGAAATGTAACCGATAAAAAACCGACAGACTGGCAACTTGGCGCCGATGTTCAAGGCTCTGGAGCCTAGACTCGACCAATATCTCATTGCCGATGAGCCTCTTGGCCCGCTTTTCGATCAACTCTAGTGCATCCAGCTGGTACTTGGCAGATCCGCCCCAGAGGTGAGAGCAGTACTCCATGCATGACCGAACTTGCGCTTGATACAAGTTAAGCAGCTGTTCTCGCGTGAAGTACCGTCTCACCTTTGCAAGGATCCCCAACTTTTTGGCAGCCAGTTGAGCTTTTGACTCAATAAATGGACCAAAATTGAGGGTCGATGCCAACGTAACGCCAAGAAGCTCGAGATGGTCCGTTATCGGCACGGTCACACCACGGAAAGTAGGAGCCGGATGGAATTGGCTCCTTTTAGCGAAAAAAAGGGGGTGCATGAAAGGAGCCTCCCCGAGTGGCGTTAATCTCAATCGCATCGCGATTCTAAACGCCCGGCGCACCCTGGACAGCTAGCACTCGGTAACGCAGTCTAGCTGACTAATCCTTTCACCACGATGGTAAACTCAAACGGCTCCCCTGAGAGCAATGACCACCAGCGGCCCTTCTTTTTTCATAAAACAACTAATTTCGAAAAGCAACCGGTAAGAAGAATAGTTGTTGGTGACTTTAACAGTCATAGCATTTCCTGGGGGTACCGAGAAACTAACGCCGACGGCAACTCCGTCGAAGAATGGGCTGATGCCTCTGAACTTACCCTGGTACACAACGCCAAACAACCTGCGTCCTTCAACGGTCGGCGACGGCGACGTGGATACAACCCAGACCTAATCTTTGTGAGTTAAACATTAAAAACCTGTGCTCAAAACTTGTTTGCCTATTCCGAACACACAACACAGACCTATAACGTGTGAAGTAAGCACTGCAATTAAACCAAAAGTTCCCTTTAGGCCTCGGTTCAACTTCTTAAAGGCAAACTGGGAGAAATTTTCAGCGGAAGTTGACACAAAATTGATTAATGTAGAACCTACACCTGCCAACTACGACACATTTGTTAATAGTATCTGGACAGGATCACGTCAATGTATACCCAGAGGTTGCCGTACTTCATATATACCCGGTTTGGATCCTGAATCAGTGATACTTCTTAAAAAGTATGAAGACCTGTACGACAACGACCCCTTCTCAGAGGATACAATATTAGCAGGGGAAGTACTTTTGTCACTAGTTGGTAATAATCGCAAACAAAAATGGATAACAACAGTTACCAATACCAACATGACCCATAACAGCAAGAAATCCTGGTCAACAATCCGCAAACTAACTGGAGACCCACCGGAGCCCGTTAATCAAGGTTACGCCACAGCAAACCAAATAGCTCATCAGCTTCTCCTCAACGGCAAATCTTCAAACAGGCTTCCAAAAACACGGAGAACCATCAGCAATCCCAGCGATTCCACTGACATCAGTAAGCCTTTCACACTCATTGACATAATACTAGCTTTAAGAGCGCTGAAAAACGGTAAGGCTGCTGGAGTTGATGATTTGACAGTGGAACAGTTAAAACACCTGGGACCTCTGGCCGTGTCGTGGCTCCACGCTTTTTTTAATACTTGCTTGGAAACTGCGAACATTCCCAAGGTGTGGAGAAGAACGAAAATCATAGCGCTGCCGAAACCAGGTAAACCTCTTAGTGACCCAAAAGGCAACCGGCCAATATCCTTGCTATGCTACACCTATAAGTTGTTCGAACGGTTGTTGCTGAATCGTCTTACTGAAGTAGTGGAGCCAAAGCTTATCCCTGAGCAGGCTGGGTTTAGACCGGGTAAGTCTTGTTCCGGTCAAGTACTCAGACTAACTCAGTTTATAGAGGACGGTTACGAGGCCAATAAAGTCACAGGGGTCGTATTTGTGGACTTATCAGCGGCATACGATACTATTAATATTAAAAAAATTCTAGCTTAGGTCGGTACTCTAACTAAAGATCAGGGTTTCATTCATATACTCAGCGAACTATTGCAGAACCGTCGCTTCCAAGTGTGCTTCCAATATATACACCAACGACCAGCCTACGACGCAGCACACTGAACGCTTCTTGTATGCGGATGACCTAGCCTTGGCGGCGCAATCATCTAGCTTCACAGAGGTTGAATTTAATCAAACTTTAGCACTCGAGTCACTTGGATGGTACTACGATAGTAATTCCCTTCGTCCGAACCCGTCCAAAATTCAATCTTGCGCTTTTCATCTTCGCAACAGATTTTCAAACAGGGAACTAAATATCACATGGCGAGGAACTCAAGTAGTTCACTGCAAAAATCCTAGATACCTTGGTGTTGCATTGGACAGATCGTTAACTTTCAACGTGCACTGCCACAGCACGAAGCGGAAGGTCAGTGCCCGGAACAACCTGTTGCGTCGCCTTGTCCTACCAACTGGGGAGCGGCACCCGATGTTCTTCGGACAACTGGCATGTCTCTCTGCCTCTCAGCTGGCGAATTCGCGTGTCCTGTGTGGCACCGATCCGCACATGCTAAGCAAGTTGACATCGCCCTAAACGAGACGTGCCGTATAATATCGGGTTGCCTCAAACCGACTCCGCTCAACAAATTATACCCGTTGGCTGGTATTGCACCTCCAATAGTACGAAGGGATGTCGCATGCGCGCTTGAGAAAAAGTACCAGGAATCCGATGCCCGACACCTACTCTACGATCACACTACAACCCCGGGTAGACTTAGTCGGAAGAGTTTTTTTCGATGCACACGGGCCATCCAAAACCCACCGCCTCTAATGAGAAGCAGAAAGCAGAGACAAGCTCACCTACCACCACCCGATTTCTTGAAGCCCCAGGAACGACTGCCACCTGGACGTGAACTGCAGTGGCCTATATGGAAAGCACTCAATAGTTTGCGCACCCAAGTAGGCCGCTGCAAATATAATTTAGCAAAATGGGGTTACTGGGTATCAGACCCGTCTGATACCCAGTGTGAGTGCGGTGCCCCTTTGCAAGATATGGCACACATGCTGGAGTGTCCCAAATGCCCATATTCCTGCACTCTGGAAGACCTTATGCTCGCCACTGACGCCGCAATCGGGGTGGCCACCTACTGGGCCCAAAATTTATGAAGAGTTTCCCATCGATTCGAAAAGGAGAAGAGCGAAAAAAAGACACGCCTGGATTTTAGCAGCATTAAACCTGACCAGATTGGCATCGCCCCATTCGGAGACTGCCTGCAATTACAAGTTCAAGCGCTCCACCATGGCCTCCCGGAGAGACTGGACTTGAGGCCCGGTAGCACGCGCGTTGGACAAGTATCTCTCAGCAACAGTGCTGTCGTCTGCATACCCAAAAGTGCCGGGTTTTAGCAGATCATTTATGTGCAACAAGAACAATGTTGCTGAGAGTACCGACCCCTGAAGGACCCCGGCGTTGATATCCAGTTGGTCAGACGAGCGGCCATCAATAACCACTTGTATAGACTGGTCCCTCAGGAAGTCTGCGATCCAATCGCACAGACCACCGGGTAGACCGAATGACGGAAATTTACTTTAAAAATTATATTGAGGTTTCTAATAGTTTTTTTTTCTAAACTGAATAGTTTGCGCGAGAGACACTTCCAAAGTGGTAAAATGTGTCCCCTCCCCCCCCTTTGTAACTTCTAAAATAAGAGAATGATAAAACTAAAAAAAATATAATGTACATTACCATGTAAGCTGCCACCGAAAATTGATTTGAACGAGATCTAGTAAGTAGTTTTTTTTTTATATGTCATAAATCGTAAACCGCAATTTACCAAGTACGGAACCCTTCGTGCGCGAGTCCGACTCGCACTCGGTCGGTTTTTTAAAATACTGACTATGACTTCCTCGGAAAAAGTTATTTATAAACACGGGCAGAAGCAGTTTTTAAAATATGATCACATCTTTCCGTTATAGCCTTTTTTTATTACTACTATTTATTTATGTTTTTGAGTGGGAAGTCATCCAATGACATCTCCCGCTCTGGGTGAAGCGGGAGGACGTTTCAGACTTTTACTGACTAAAACACACCCGTGTCTCTTCAGTTGCTTGTGCCAGGGCCAAGGTTCAAATTTATCCGTGACCCTCCGTTATAGCCCTGCATATTAAAAAATAAATTAAAAAGCGATATATGAACCATCAACATCTGCCTAGCCTTTTCCCATATTGGGGTCAGCTTCCAGTCTTACCGGATTCAGCTGAGTACCAGTATTTTACATGGAATGACTGCCTGTCTGACCTCCACAACCAAAGTAACTGGGCAACACGATACCTCTTGGCTAGATTGGTGTCAGATCTCAGGCTTCTGACTAACGACCGTCAAACATCTTTAAATGACAGCCGGAACCAACGGCTTGACGTGCTTTACGAGACACGGAAGAAACTATGTAAAGATGGTCACCCATCCACGGACCGACCTCGGCAATCGTTGCTTAACCTTGAAGATCAACCCGTGTGGCTGTTATTATTTAGCCACGAGCTGTCACGTGTCTTCAAAAAAGCAATATTAGAAATACTGAGAGGTACTGACTGATCAGAGCAATATATAATCTTCGCCGGCGCGATTCTCTAAGGGAACTGTTTAAGGACATTAACATCATGACGGTTCCTTGTCAATATATTTATGAAAACATCATGTACGTGAGAAAGAATTTACATCTTTTTAGTAAAAACGGCGACAGACATAATTACGTTACTAGAAATAGGGACCAATTAGTTCAACCAGGTTTCAGACTGGCTAAAGTAGCCTCATCTTTCATGGGGTACTGTACAAAATGTTACAATAAAATTCCTCCCCACATTCTTGAACTGAATGAGACGAAGTTTAAAACTTGTATAAAACGCACACTATGCAGGCTGGCATATTATAAGTTGGGGGATTACTTCACTGATAAAAATGCTTGGCTAAATGCTATTCCTGCTCCACATCCACTAGGGCGCAAAAACGAGTGATATGCAGAACATTATTGTTTTGAAGTGTTGTTGGAACTGCTGAAGACTGAATGAATATATTTGTATTGTATAAACTCAATTTCCTTACTATTAACTAACTACTATTAACTGCAAAGCACGTGTGTGAGTACTATGTACCCGTGTGTCGTTCGTTGACTTGTGTGTGCCCTGGCGGTTGAGTGTGTCATGCTCTCTCAAATGTCTCTCTGATGGTGGCGCGTGTGTTGGATCAACGGGTTCCCTTCATGATGGTTGAGCTGGGTGGTGCCAATTCATGCGTCATGTTCGTGAACGGACGCCGTCAGTTGGGATTGGTCATAGCTTGGCTGCTTCGGATGTTAATGCTTTTTTTTCTAGCTTCTATTATATAACTGCACAGTGCATGTGTGAGTGCTTTTGTTAATTTATGACTGTACGTAGTATAGTGTGTAGTGCTATTCTGGGTGCATTGTCCTCACATATATGAATTTATTGATGAATGTACTTATGTAACTAAACATTGTAAAAAAACATTTTTTTTAAAGAGTAAGTATGGAGTTTCTTGTGCATTCTTCTCCATAACAAGCTACTTTACGAATGCACGGTAGAATCAACTTTTATAACTTGTAAATTGTAATGTTCCTAACGTTCAAAAGTGCCGCTTGGTGGCCCAAGCGGCACTTTTTACTACTTTGTACTGCTTGAAATAAAATAGCTTTGTCTTTGTCTGAAGTAAAAACGAATTATCACAAGAACAAATGTTTTGCTCATTATATTGTTATAATCAATTCAATGCAGGTATTTCCAAGAATGACTATTATAATATTTCAACCATTATTATGGAACAATACTTACAGTTTATTTAAAATTTTCCTTGTTTACAAGTTGAGAAGATTGTACACATTTTTAACCGACTTCAAAAAGGAGGAGGTTCTCAATTAGACTGTATTTGTTTATGTGTTTCCTCAGAACTTTTTACTTGGTATGTATATGGTATGTTTTAATGATTATCTTTTTTATTTGAAAGCTGTTGCTTATCATGTGGTCCTTTTTAAATTTGATCATGTGAACAGTTCACCGAGTACACTCTAATTTCACCGGTTGTGCTCAAGTTTCATATTATTTGGATAATCTAGTCTGGTATAACTGTGGGTATTACAAATTGAAGTTATTTTTCTCTTTTTAGGTGTGGTACATCATACCCAAAAAGTGAAAAATATAATAATAAATAAGTGAAAAAGATCTTTCACGGTCAATCAGGGTAGTCAGAAACCGAAGGTCTGACAACCACTTTTGCCAAGAAGTATTGCATTGCCCCGTATCTTGGTTGTGGAAGTTAGATAGACAATATATCATGTACATTTGATTAAGTTCAGTAATAGGCAAGCATGCATGAATCATTTGCTCTTTATTTTCGCCGGTTCCTACAAGTAGCACCGTAGTAGAATGGTTAGCACCGTTGTATCAAGCGAGCAGTCTTGAGTTCGATTCTGGGTGCCGCGAGTTCTTTTTGTGCTTTCTTGATTTTGAAAATATTAGGTATATTATTCTCATGAGGGTTAGGCCACTTACTTTTGATATTTCTCTTGTAGAAGTCGGACCTGTGTTCATAAGCTATAAGGTCATTGTGAGCCATTATCTACCGACATATTAGAAATATATAAATAAATAAAGTCACAGTGATTGTGCATACATAAGTGTCATCCAAATAGGGGTAAATTTTAGTTTTAATGGGTAGCAGCTTTTAATATGTATTTATCATCCTGATTAGGTACTTTACAGCATTTTGTTATCATTGTTATAGCCTCACGCAACTCCCATTAAGTTGGATGCTTATTGAGCGAGCTTATTCGTAGGAACAAAGACCCTGAAGTAACAGCTAGCAGGCAAAGGTGTTGGCAGAGTTCACCGGAAATCATAACTCTCCTGGCGTCCAAATTAGATTAGGTTTGGATTAAGTCTAGATAGATTGTAAGGTAGGGTAACTATATATACTATAGGTAAATATATAAAGGTTGACCAAATTGCCTAGTTTTATTCATGCATGATGAACCCGTAACAAATGCTACACATAAAAAACGTGTATCCTACTGCATTCAGTTAGACTGAAAGTCAACCCACAGTTGGGAAAAGGTTGAGTTAACTCTACTTGACTTTGACTTTGACTTTGACTTACAAGCTTCACTAAATTTTCGTAGTGGCACAGTGGTGAAGACCTAAACTCACATTTTCGAGCCAACGACGGCTTCAAATCCGGGCAAGTACCATGAGACTTTTTTAATTCAATAATTCTTCTGTTCCGTCAAAAATTCTCATATTAGAGTTCACCATCACCGATCACTATGCAGTTATGCTCGCCCTCTGTAAGAGGAAAACTGACAAAGCGAAACAGCCTTTTTTTGTCAAGGTCAATGAGGATGAGCTTGCAAGTAATATGGACAACATAAATTTGAGCTTGTATACTCCACTTCGGACCCTAACTTGGCGATTAAATACTTAATCGAACCAATTATTTCTGCATTGGCTAAAAATACCACAACAATACCTCTGTCTCGCCGACGCAGACCTATCAAACCCTGGATAACTCCAGGACTGTTGAAGTGTATGCGTCATAGAGACAATCTGTATAGAAAACATAAGAACAATCCCACAGATGAAATCCTCAATGTCTCCTATAGAAGGTACAGGAACTATTGTACTAACCTGGTGCGAAAGGTCAAAACAGATTATGAAAAATTAGAATTTAAAAAAGCTGGTAGGAACTCAAAACATGTATGGAAGGTTATCCAGAATGTCACAAACTTAACTAGGTCTCAGTCGTCCGCGTATGAACTTCTAGAATCCTCCAGTGATAAGCAAGCCTCCTTAAATAAGGTTAATTCGTACTTCGTGAAAGTACGCAGTGATTTGGCTGAAAAAAATATCAAGAGCCCTCGACCCCCTTCTCCTTCATCAAGCTCCTGCTCTCAATCAAAATCCTTTGTGCTATTAAGTACCGATGAGTCAGAGGTGGAACATCGTATAGCTTCTCTCAAAAACGGTTCAGCGGTTGGTTGGGACGGCATTTCTTCTGAATTTCTTAAGAGGCACAAACAAATTATTGTCCCTCCCCTCACATATATCTGTAACTTAACTTTAAACACAGGTATTTTCCCTGATCTTTTCAAAAAGGCGCTACTCCATCCGATTTTTAAGTCTGGCGATCGAGGCCGTGTCGAGGACTACCGTCCTATCTCTGTTCTGCCCGCATTGTCTAAGATACTTGAGAAAATTATTAACTCTAGGCTTGTTACTTATCTGGAGACACACAGCTTGCTATCACCTAATCAATTTGGATTCAGAAAAAAATTGTCAACAGATGATGCTGTACATAACCTAACAAATTTAGTAGTAAAAAAACTTGATAAAAAGCAAAAGTGCGTTGCGCTGTTTCTAGACCTCGCGAAAGCCTTCGACTCGGTTTCCATTTCCATGCTCATTCATAAGCTCGAGTCTCTGGGAGTAAGAGGGGTGCAGCTGTCCCTGTTTCGGAGTTATTTAACAAAAAGAACCCAAAGTGTTAAAATTGGGTCTTATACAAGCTCTGATTTACCAATTGATTACGGAGTGCCTCAAGGGAGTATCCTTGGCCCTACCTTGTTTCTGGTCTTTATAAATGACCTCTGCAACCTTACTCTCCAGGGCGGTAGCATATTTTCATATGCTGACGACACAGCACTTATTTTTCATCAAATTCCTGGCCGGATACCTATCGCCTTGCCCAAATTGGGTTTGATATAGTTAGAAAATGGCTAAATAACAATTTACTTACCTTAAATACAACTAAAACTAAACTTATGAAATTTTCTATTCGGAATCCATCGAATTCTTTAGACCCCTCTTTGCAGATATCGGCGAAACCTTTTTATCTTTCATGTGATAATGTGTCAGGTGCTACTGTACTTGAACATGTCACATCAGTTAAATACCTAGGGGTACTGATAGACAGTAACCTAACATTTAAAGAACATATTGAACAGTTATCATAGAGGGTGAGAAAGCTCATCTACATTTTTAAACAACTGCGTCAATCAGCTGACGCAGATGTCATGAAAATGGTGTATCTAGCATTGTGCCAGTCCATCTTGAGCTACTGCTCAATTACGTGGGGTGGTGCAGCCAAATCCAACCTGATAAAGGTCGAGCGTGCGCAAAGGGCCGTGCTTAAGGTATGCTGTTTTAAGCCCCGTCTCTTTCCTACAAAACAATTGTACGAGTACTGTCAAGTTCCCACTGTCAGGCAACTATTTATTCTAGTTACTGCAATGAAACAACATTCTTTAACACCCTTCGACCCGGATTGCACAACTCGTAACCGCCTTGTAGCAACATCTACCGCCATAAAAACATCCTTTAGCCGCAGATTCTTTGTCTTCCTTGGGCCATACTTATATAACAAACTTCATAAATTGTTATCCATACACAACTTAAATCGTCGTTTATATAAAACTACGCTACTAAATTGGCTTCTTTCACAATCCTACTCAGAAACAGAAGGCCTCCTGGAGGTCCTCCAGTAATCCTCCTTTCTCTTGATTGATTAAATCTTTAATATAGAAATTTTACGCTATGTAATTGCACACACAAGCACAGTCACCCACACACTCATTCACACCACACACATACACACATACTCATACACACCCACACTCATACACACACACTCATACACAGGCACTTCTGATTTTCCTAATTTATGTTTTTAAATATTGTAACCTTAGCTTACTCACAAACCGTTTTCTGATCTCTAATGTTATCATTGTTTACTCGTCTATGCTACTCTTATCTGCAATTGTAATTGTTTATAAAAAGCGATGTGAGGTGGAGGCCTGGTGACCTGTAACACAGGTTTTAATTTACCTACCACAGGCACCAGCGATCCACAACCAAATTTGTAAATTACAATTTAACAAAATACTTTCTTGTTTTGTACTTGGTTTGTGGTGAGAAATAAACGATTTTTATTATTTTTTTATTTATTATTAATTACTTTCTATGTTTATCTTGGGCGTCGCTGACAACGGCGAAGGAAAAAAATTGTTAAAACCTGTAAATATAAGTCTGAAATCGCCAGCCCACATTGATCAAGCGTGGTGATTAATGCTCGTGCGTTCTCTGAATGAGAAGAGGCCTTTTCCCTGCAGTGTAAATCATATTTCAATAAATAAAAAATACACTATAGCGAGTCGGGCTCGCTTACCACGGAGCCCAAGGTTAACTGATGAAATAATAAGTTACAAGCTTTAGGCATGGCTTCGCCCGCGTGAATTTTGTAAATTTTCCCGAGGGAACAAATTCCCGGGATTAAAAAAGTATGTGCTATTCAGATGTAGCAAGAGACAGGAAAAAATGGAAAGACGGAAGGGAGGCCTTTGCCCTGCAGTGGGACATAATAGGCTCATAATAATAATAATGTGATATTTCTGACTATAATCTATCTCTGTGCCAAATTTCATCCAGATCCGTCCAGCCGTTTAAGCGTGAAGAATTAACAAACATACAAACACACAAACACAAACAAACAATGACAAACTTTCGCCTTCATAATACCAGTGTGAAGTGTGATTCAACATAAAAAGTTTAATTATCAATTTATCTAGCTAACCTTTACCACGTATGTTATGATGGGCGTGCAATTTAACCAGAGGCATTTGAAAACCAGTATTTTATACCGAGATGACCTCCACAACTCAGCAGCTGGGTAAGACTTCCAGGCTTCTGACAAGTCGTAACGACTGTATATATATTTTTTTTTATCGATAGGCTCGCGTTTGACCACTATTATCTCGCCTGATGGTAAGCGGTGATGTGGTCGACGGTGAAGCACGCTCGCCTAGAAGTAACCTATTTACTCTTGACTTTAAAGACCCCAAGGTATTTAGCAAAGTGTTCTAATGTTTAGGAGACGCACAAGATAATTCGATGTGTTCACGCTTGGGGAGGCCTGGATTCAGCTGTGGAAGTCATTACGCTGAAAAAATTTGACGGATTCTAGCCAAACAAAAAATTTTGAAAAACAATATATTTTTCTTAGTTTCCCCAACATAATAACATAATGAAACAGTGTTAACAGGATAATAATTATAATTAGATCCGTTGAAAAAATAATACGTAGGTATTGAAATCGAGTATAAATATTCGTCATAAAACATTATTGTCTTACTAAGTAACTCAACCGCCACGAAATGAAGTCATTCAAATATTTTGTGTTGCTGTCCTACCTGAGTTTTATTGGTAAGTGATTTATAATTAATAAAATAATTTTGAAATCATTTCCCATTTTTGACATACCAAGAAAGCACATTAAAACGCGTCCCGGTGTGCATTTGTATATCTTTGATAGTCGATCCGTATATTCATAAGTCAGGAAATCTGACGCCATTTTAACCAAGGGGCAACGAGTTACACAGTAACTGCGTTGTGGGAGTCAGTTAGGTATTCGCCATATAAAATTGCACTTAGCTGCATCGCGCTCGACTGGAAGCCGAACCCTATAAAGTTGCAAAAAGGATAGGCAGATTGGTTGAACTTTGAAATTATTTTATCAATTGGCACGAGATTATTTTCATCATTTACAAAAAATCGAACACGTTTATTTCGAAAGTTGGAACCATGTCAAATTTTTACAAAATCGTTGCTTATTATTTACACTTTTAGTCTTGAAATCTATGCAACACTTCAACTATTGTGAACTTGTGGCGGGGACTATTGCGAACGACCGCTTTAAACTTAGACAAACTTAACTTATACAAAGATTTTTTATTTTAGTCATTACGAGAAGAAAAAATCATTAACATCTCACCGTCAAAGTTAAGCTTTAAATTAAGTGTAGGGGGAGTCTTCCGGAATAAAATAAACACAAAGACAAAATCTTTCTACATAGCCAAATCTATCTTTATATCAAAATTCTTCACTATTGATATAGTGGTTTATACGTGAGATTATACATCCGAAAGTAAGTTTGTCTAATTTACTTTTGGGTGTATAATATTATTATAGTACAGAATAGCCGTATGGAATCTTATAACATAATACATTTATTTTTTTACCTCACTGCCTTTTTGTCAGAAACTATGCTTCATGTTACATTAGGTTTGGTTTGAGTTATTATTCTGTCATAACCACGAGTTAGAAAATAATTTATTTTTATTTTAGAGGGAGCGTTTAGATGTGATTATAAATACAGTATTGCGGCCAAGGGATGGTTCAAACACTTTGACATACCAGCGACTTGGTTCGATGCACGACTGCGATGCACTCTAGAAGGTAAGTTCTTTTATTCAAGAATCATGAGCTAGCTTAAAAGGCTACAGCCGACGACGACTTCCGAGGTTGGTTCATGAATAGTTGAAATGGATGCAACCGAGACCCCTCCTTGCTTCAGAATACGCGTTGACTTTCATGCGTGGATCCGTGACAGTCATGACGGATAGTAGAAGCCCGAGAGCCTGATACACATTCTTGCCAAGCAGTATCGTGTTATCCCTTGGCAAGTGGGTCTTGAAGGACAGATAAGCACTTTATCTAAAATACTGATATTCAACAGCATGTGGAAGCCCAGTGGTAACGGCCTGACTGGATCACTGTTAGCTCAGTGGTAACGGCCTCGACTAATGTGTCGTAGGTCGTGGGTTCGAACCCAGGCAGGCACTTTACTTTGTGTTAATTATTTCATCACCACTGATTTAAAAACGGTGAAGAACACATGTCCAGGTATGTCTAAGAACCAAACATTCGAAGACATGTGATATGAACCAAACTGCACTGGGCCTGCGTTGTAGATTAAGGCCCATTCCCACTCCCACAGAGAGGAGGCCTATGTACCAGCAGTGCGTACATTAAAAGGAATGAACTGCATCTTGTAAGGCTAGAATTCATTGGTATCGTTAAACATAAATATTCTGCTCACAGGTGCTGGTCTAGCTTCTCCGACTACACTTGAAATACAATCTGAAATGAAAAGCATGATACGGAACTCCACATTGAAGCATGACATCTTTACCGGGATTCATGCCAGTCTCTCTCAAGGAGATTATAATACAGTCGAAGGTTAGAAATCATTGATGACCTGAATAAGGAATAAGGATTCTTTTTTTTTTATAAACATTTGACAAAATTTTAGGTACACCGCTCTCGAACATTCCATTTACTTGGGCTTCAAATGAGCCGAACAATAAGGATAACAAAGAAAGTTGCATCACTTTCAATGGTAATGGAGAACTAGCAGATCGTCCCTGTGGAGATACTCGTCCTTACATCTGTTACCGCCCGGAGAACCATCAAGTAGGAGTCAATGAATGTGGTACTATAGATCCAGGTAAATAATTTTAATCATTTTAACCGACTACGAAGCCAGGTGGGCAGCCACAACTTAGTCAGATTAGGAGTCCACCAAAGAATGCCTCACCTCTTGTCGTGCTCTCTGTGCAAAAACACCTGCAATCTGAGAAAGCTTTACGAGGTTATTCCTAACACTGTCACCTTGTCTGAATTTTAGTCAAAACAAATATAGTTTATAGGAATTAATGATACGACGATGAAAAATATGTTTTATCTCGCAAGGATAGAAGCTAGTCTTTTCATAAAATTTATATTTTACGAAAATTTAAACAAAAATTACATTAGTATCCGTTACAAGTCTTATAAATACAAATATAGTCGTAAAGCTCTAGACAAGTGACATTATCAATGAAAGCGTCGTTAGAGCGAATGGAAAAGTGTCATACATGGGAATGCCAAGAGCTATATAAATGTCACGTGATCAATCCCTTTCATTTTGGCATTTCGATCATTGCCATCGAGAATTATATTTTGTCTATAGCTTTTATCATTTTATGACGTGCAAGTGACATTCCACGTTAGATGACCATGTTCTTTTCAGACTATTACTTGGACACAAGAACCAACAAATGCTACAAGTTTCACAGAGTAGCAAGAAACTTCTCCCGAGCCGCTTTCGCATGTTCAGCTGAAGGCGGCCATCTTGCTATTGTTAACAGTGACGTCGAAGCTAAAGTCCTCAGTGAAATATTCTCTAAAATTCCTAAAGACGAAATTTTGGTGGGAAGGCCAGTAACTTGGAAAGAAGTTGCTTTCATCGGTTTTTACGATTGGGGTGAACGTGGAGAGTGGAGGACAATACATGGTAATTTACATTTTATTATATTTTGATATTAATAATATATACTAAGTTTTGTCTCCGGTTATGATATTACACTAATTCTTTTCAAGTCCTAGGTAGAATATTGGTTCTTTGGGATACAGATGATATTTTTATTTCAACTTACTGTGATCTTTTGAAATAAGCTAACTTAGAACTTTACACAAAGTTATATTGTACCGGCTGGTAGGATTATCAAAAGTCAACAGTAATACAACAACAAATAACATAAAATATTACAGGCCAGTACTTAAAATTATGCAACATGGGAGCATCTGTAGCCGAACTAGGACGAGTCCTGTATCTCGGCATACAGCGCCTGACCCTCGAAATGGATTATTATGATTATTATATTTAGCCCAATAGACATGCAAAAAGACGTATATATGTAATTATACAATGTCTTGATTTGTTCTAAAATCAAACAATACTAAAAATGTGTAAATGTGCCTACGTGTGATTTTGTGTAAATGTAGAGTAGTGAGAGGTGTATGGGTGTTGGGTAGTGTAGTTTTGATACATTCATAATACCGAGAAACTAAAGATGCATAAAATGAACAAAATATATAAAACAAAAAAACATCCAATATCTATTGGTTATCTCTCTGGAAACTGCTCATGTCAGTATGCAAGTCAAACTATCTCTCATTTTTATTTCTGAATGAGAAATAGGTTCTCTGTTTCCTCATAAGAAAGGTTAAGTAGGTAGTTATGTACCCTTTTCTTACACATAGACTTATTTAGTGGATATATATTGAGGTCCTTATTTATTTTATTGTAAATAAAAGGGGCTAAAAATGTGTAAAATCTTTTTATAAAAGACGTTTTAGGCTTAGGGGATCGAGTACATACCTCATGCTTTCTGCGTTTGTTGGTTAGTAGTGGGTCATAAGGAACTTCACTGTGCTTCTTTAAAACCACTCTTTCTATAAACAGCTGCCTCACGGTAGGAACTTGACAAAACTGATAGAGTGCTCTTGTAGGGAATAATATTGGCTTAAACGTGCTCACTTTTAAAATCGCGCGCTGAGCCACCTCTAATCCCTTGATGGTGGTCTTAGCAGCTCCACCCCAAGACAGAAAGCAGTATGCAATAATAGATTGACATAGTGCTAGATATATATTTTTCAATAGTGTCGCTTCCATGACGTGCCTGAGATTCTTGAAAACATATATGAGCTTGCGCACCCTAGACGACATTAGTTTTATATGATCTTTAAAGCTGAGGCAACTGTCCAAAATAATGCCTAGGTATTTCAATTTGTCCACGCACTCCAGTGGTTCACATCTGCAGTTCGTCTTGAGGGCACATTTATGCGGAATTATGCGATGCTTGCTTAGAATGCCAATTTTTTTACGAATAGAGAACGTTAAGTATTTAGTTTTGTCATGGTTAAGGGTCAGAAAATTACCATGCAACCACTCCTGAACCATATCGAAACCAGCTTGAGCGGCATCAAAGA
Source organism: Orthosia incerta (assembly GCA_948252205.1). Classification (NCBI taxonomy): domain Eukaryota; kingdom Metazoa; phylum Arthropoda; class Insecta; order Lepidoptera; family Noctuidae; genus Orthosia; species Orthosia incerta. Next base: position 22,954,664 of record OX411762.1, on the reverse strand, counting down.
CCTCATTCCAATTATCGGCGGAGAAGAGGAGAGCAGTATCATCCGCATAAGATATTATTTCGCCTTTTGGTAAACTTAAATTTGTAAGATCGTTGATATACACGAGAAATAAGGTGGGTCCAAGGATGCTGCCCTGTGGTACTCCGTACGACACGGGAAGCTCTTCACTATAGTGGCTGCCCACTCTTACACACTGAAAACGTCCAGTTAGGTAGCTCTCAAACAGTTCAAGTTGTTTTCCCCTTATGCCAAGATTCCCCAACTTGTTTATTAAAAGTGGGATAGAGACGGTATCAAAGGCCTTCGCGAGATCGAGAAAGACTGAGAGACACTTCCCACCCCCATCCAACTTCGTGGTTATGTAGCCAGTTAGTCTATGTACTGCTTCATCAGTTGATTTTCCTGCACGAAAACCATACTGATTTTTTGAAAAAAGTTTGTTTTGTTCTAGATAACTGACCAATCTTGTATTAATTAGTAGAATTGAGATTGGCCTGTAGTTACTGAAGCGACCCCTATCTCCTCTTTTTTTTTTTTTTTTTTTTATTTATTATAGATAGGCTCGCGCTTGACCACTATCTCACCTGATGGTAAGCGATGATGTGGTCGACGGTATTACACGCTTGCCTAGAAGTAACCTATTCACTCTTGACTTAAAGACCCCGAGGTTGTAGCTATCTGGAAACACAGACTCCGGCAGGGAATTCCACTCCTTAGCTGTACGCATAATGAAAGTATTTCCAAAACGTTTAGTGCGTATGGGTGGGATGTCCACCATGTATCGATGGCGCATTGCCGTACGTCTGGTAGTCCGATGATGAAACGGACTGGGCGGAATTAGATTATGCAATTCCATCGCACACTCCCCGAAATGCAACCGATAAAAAACCGACAAGCTGGCAACTCGACGACGATGTTCAAGGCTTTGGAGCTTTGACTCGACCAATGCCTCATTGCCGATGAGCCTCTTGGCCCGTTTTTCGATCGACTCTAGTGCATCAAGCTGGTATTTGGCCGATCCGTCCCAGAGATGAGAACAGTATTCCATGCAAGATCGAACTTGCGCTTGATACAACTTAAGCAGCTGCTCTGGCGTGAAGTACCGTCTCACCTTCGCAAGGATCCCCAACTTTTTGGCAGCTAGTTGAGCCTTTGCTTCAATATATGGGCCAAAATTGAGTGTCGATGTCAACGTTACGCCAAGAAGCTCAAGATGGTCCGTTATCGGTACGGTTACACCTCGGAAAGATGGAGCCGGGTGAAATTGGCTCTTTTTCGCGGAGAAGAGACACGCCTGTGTTTTTGCGGCATTGAACTTGACCAGATTGGCATCGCCCCATTCGGAGACTGCCTCCAAGGACAAGTTCAAGCGCTCCACCATGGCCTCACGGAGAGACCGGACCTGAGCCCCAGTGGCCCGTGCATTTGACAAGTATCTCTCAGCAACAGTGCTGTCATCTGCATACCCAAAGGTGCCGGGTTTTAGCAGTTCATTTATGTGCAGCAAGAACAATGCCGCTGACAGTACCGACCCCTGAGGGACCCCGGCATTAATATCCAATAGGTCCGAAGAGCAGCCATCGATAACTACTCGATTGGACCGACCCCTCAGGAAGTCTGCAATCCAGTCACACAGACCACCGGGAAGACCGAATGAAGGAAGCTTACCAATAAGGCTTTCGTGCCAGACCCTATCAAAAGCCTTCGAGATGTCGAGGGAGACGGCAAGCGCTTCCCCATGTCTCTCGATGGCCTCACTCCAGATGTGAATGGCATACGCTAGAAGATCCCCAGTAGACCGATTTCGGCGGAAGCCGTATTGGCGGTCGCTAAGGATGTCGTTGGCTTCTAGGTATACCAGGAGCTTACTATTAAGTACGCGTTCCATACTCTTACAGAGTATGGACGTTACAGAGATGGGTCTGTAGTTGGCCGGGTCAGCACGACTGCCCTTCTTGGGCACGGGCTGTACGTTGGCTTGCTTCCAAGCATTCGGCACTTTTCCAGTCTGATAAGAAAGGCGAAACAGGCGTGTCAAGATCGGAGACAATTCAGGCGCACAGGTTCTGAGAACAATTGCTGGTATACCGTCGGATCCGCTAGCCTTATTCACGTCGAGGTCGCGCAGCACCCTACGTACGTCCTTTTGATGGATGCGAATGTCCGACATACTCGTCCCGCATCCATCAGGAGAAGAAGGGGGGCCTGCGCCACCAGGATTCAGACGCGAAGATTCCGCAAAAAGAGAGGCAAGCAAGTTTGCTTTCTCCTCAGCGGAGTGGGCCAGCGACCCGTCGGGTTTCAGCAGTGGTGGTAGTGAGGGACGGCAGAAGTTCGATTCAACCGATTTAGCCAGGGACCAGAACGCTTTACTACCTGCTGGGTAGGATGCAAGTTTCATCCCTATCCGGCTAATGTGGTCGAACCGAGCCCTTCGCATCACTTTCTTGCAGGACTTGGCAGCCCTATTGTAGGCTTTCTTCCTCTGTCCAACGTCACTCGCCTTGCGTGTTCGAGCGTCGACCCAGGCATGGTACGCCTCATGCTTACGCGTATCGGCGCGATTACACTCGGCGCCAAACCAAGGTCGGTCTTGGCTAGACATTGTTACGTCAGAGAACGGAATGTAGTACTCCATTCCCTGACGCAACAAATCCGTCACGGCGTCCGCGCACGACGTAGGATCAGACGAAGAAAAGCAAAGCTGCCAAGGATAGCATGCGAAGAAAGATCGCATGCCATCCCAATCCGCTGACTTGTACCGCCATACCCGCCGGGTGCCTCTTGGGCTGGGATCGGGAGGGGAGTAGACGGATACAGACTTCACCAGACAGTGGTCGGAACTACCCAAAGGTGGAGATACCGACACCGAGTAACGGTCTGGATCTGTGGTCAGCAGAAGGTCCAAGCAATTAGCCGTATGCGAATCAACATCCGGCACCCTCGTTGCCCCCTGGACCAGCTGAGTGAGATTTAACGCTAGCGCAAGCTTACGTGTCTCTCGCCCAGCATGGTCAGTGTACTGGTACGGGAAGAGCCACTCCTGGTGGTGGGCATTAAAGTCCCCCAGTATCACCAGTTGGGCGGACGGGTACCGCTGCTGAGCCTCGTCAGCCGCCTCACTAAGGTATTGTGTTAGCCCGGTTGTCTCCAGATCTCCGCTGTGCGACCTGTAGACACAGGCATAGATAATCTTATCCAGACCTGTGTCCACCAGTGCCCAAAACACTGAGTATCGGGCGTCTTCAAGGTTTCGGAGACGCCGATAACAGATGTCGTCCCGGGCGTACATGCATATACCAGCGCGTGGCTTGAACATGTGCTCCAGGGTATACCCTGGGTAAGATAGGTACGCCACGTCTGACGGGCATCCGATCTGCGTCTCCGTAAGGAACAAAAGTGCTGGTTTCTCAGTCTCAAGGTGGTGATGGACTGCGACAAGGTTAGAGTGCAGACCTCGGATGTTGCTGAGGTGCACTTTATGTGAGAGTGAGTGCTGCCGCTGTTCAGCTTTTTTTCTCTTGTTCCTTGGCATTTTAAGTGAAAAAGGAGGGAGAGGAGAAGGAAGTAAGATGAGGTCCCACGCTTGCAACCTACAGACACGCGCCGATAGGACGCCATCATTGGGGGACTGGTCTGGAGACTGCGGGGACGCCCGAGCCCCCCCAGGAATGTCCATCGGGCACTCTCGTCTGGTCGCCAACCAGCACGATGGCGCATTCCGGGATTTTTCGACAGTTGGCGGGGCAGCCTTTCATGTGTGGCTGGCACACTACTTGGGCCCCCAACTACCTGCGGTCGGCCAGCGGCGCACCGTGCCTCGGATCCCGCTACCCTCCGCGACCAGTCTCCCGATACGTCCATAACAGTGCGAGTCAGGACGGCCTGCTTGCAGTGGAGCAACTATCGCGACCCAACTCCTCTAGTGGCTGCACCGAGCATCATACCGGAACACGACTAGGCCGCTTGGCGGTACGTCTTTGCCCGGTGGGTGGTCGCAAGCCTTCGGCCGAAGCCTACCACCAGTTTGTCACCTGATTTGCACCACCCGGGGACCACGTGTAGGGAATCGAATGAGGTACACTCCTACGGACGTGGGTGACTCAGCCCCCAAAATCCTCCCTTATCGATTGGGCATACGACGGATTTTTTCAAGGCCATAGGGAAGGTGCCAGTTTCAAGACACAGATTGAAAATGACTGCTAGTGGAGGGACAAGAAATTCTTTAAATTGCTTTAATAATTTGTTAGAGATACCGTCCCAACCCACCGAGCATTCAGTTTTCAGTTCATCTATATGTCGGGCGACCTCCTCTTCACTGGTATCTTTGAGGAAGAAGGAATACAGTGGTGAATCATGTACAGAAACAGCCGATGAGATATAATTTTTGTTATTTTTTGTCTGCACAATATCCCCAGCCAAAGACCTGCCCACACTCAAGAAATAATTGTTCATTTCATTAACCGTTAACTGAGGAGAGGAAGAAATTTTTAACAATTCTGTAGGACAGGTGTTGTCCTTTTTATTGCTAGTGATGTTTTTTATCGCATTCCATAACTTTTTTGGATTATTACCAGCTAATTCGACTAGATTTTTTTCATAAGATATCTTGACCTGTTTCAAAATTTTGTTACAGAAATTTCTATAACGTATATATGTGGTTCTTAGAATTTCGTTATCGGGGGACTTCTTATAATTTACATGTAAGCGGTCTCGGTTCCTCATGCATCGCAACAAACCTGGTGTAACCCACGGCTTTATTGTTCTTTTTCTCCTTGACTGAGTAATCAATTTTGAGTTTTTCTGAAGCGAAAACTGAATGCTATCCACAAGGTAGTCTGTGGCAACGTTAGGATCTCGTGTTAGTGATATGGGATTTAGGTCAATACTAAGAATATCACTTCGTAGGCTCTCAAAATCAACCTTCGTAAATGTAGTAGTTGGGTATTTACGTATATGCTTAAGGCTCATGCAAAGAAGAACAGGATGGTGGTCAGTCAAAGTAGTTTGGGGTACAAGAGTCGTGCATAAATTTTTGGTTTTAAGTAAGACATGATCTATACACGTGCCGCTTGTAGCACGTGTAATTTCAGTGTGTGACGGTAAAAGCCCATGTGAAGCAGCTAACGTAAGATACCTCTCTCCGGGAAGCTCGATTTTGCCATCATTGATTGCAATATTAATGTCACCAATGATAACTATGTTATTGAAATGCGATAACTTCGAAAGAGTACAGTTTAGGGAGGCTAAAAAGTTATCTATATTTTTATAAGAAGGAGAACGGTATATCGAAACAATAGCTGTGGCTTCCCTTGTAAGTACCAAGCAGTTTCCTTCCATGAAATCTGGCTCCTCCACACTAAAGTTTAGGTTATCTCTACAATAAACTACGACCCCATCATTTTGTTTGTTGTTTTGCCTTGTTGCATAGGACCGATAACCCGAAAGAATAGGTACGGAATCATCTTTTTTTAACCAGCACTCTGTGAGTACCAGTACGTCACATTCAAATTTCAGTCTTTCTAACATAGTTTCTAATCCTAGCATATTGCAATGAATGCTACGAATGTTCTGTGTAAGAACCGTGAGCCTATTATTTGCCGGTAAAAGTAACTTATAGCAATTATCTAAGTCACATGTAAGAGCTTTGGAGACAGTCAAACCATCAATATTGTTTGTTAAGTCGACTAGGTTATCGAATTTTGAATATTTATAAGTATGTCAAATTTATCAAGATCTGAGAAATGGCCAATTGACCCATATTTCTGTTCGTATGCATCTGTATCTTTATCGGTATGTGTGCTATTAGGTGTGTGTGTGTGTGATAGTGTGTACTTAAAAAATACAAAAAGTTTGACAAACATAATTGATATAACATTAATGATAGTGTGGGATTAAACTTGAAAACAATCACTAAAATTAAAATAATAAATATAAAATTGAAATAAAATCCAAAAACAATTGTACGGAACCGCACATTATTTTTCATACTCACGCGCCGTGCATTCTGTGCACTCAGCATTTCGTACCTATCACTAAGCTAATTTGTGTAAGTACATTAAATCAATAAATCAGTGTTCAACGGACATTCGCGGTGGTCGGTTTTATTTCATCATCATCCCCATAGAATCGCCCCGGTATCATCACTAAGTGCAGGGATCCCCTACATTTATTTTGGTCATTCGAGATTAGCATCAGGACCTCGTCGCGGTACTTTGAGCTAGCGCGCGCACAGCTCAGTGGCAATCTCTCGCGAACGTGGTTCTGTGATCAAACCAGTGAGAAACTCTTTTTTTCACTCTCTCATCCTATACTTGAGTTACACTTGACTTGAGCTTAGGTCAACAGCACGGTCGTGGTAAGGAAATCACGGCGTGATATCACCATCATCATCATCAGGCTCCCTGGAGCACATCATCGGGTGGCGCAAGGGTTCAGCGTCCGCAATCAGCATCGTCATCACGTGGATCATCATATTTCCAAGTAAGACTGTTCCTTTTACCTACCTACATCATGGAAGATCTTATTGCCCGTCAATCGGAAATCATCGCCAATTTTACTACCATCAAGGTCAACTTTAGCAAGGACTCGGATTCTCGCAAAACTACGGAATACCTCAGGAAACGTTTAGACGCGATAGACGACCTCTGGGGAGAGTTCGAACAAAATCATAAGCAAATATCGCAGCATAAAGATGCGGCGGTCGACTATTTCCTCGACAACACGTATCAAAAGGGCAAAGATCATTATCAATTTGTACGGAATCTCATTTCGTCTTACGGCAAATCAAACAAATCAACTCAACCTGATGGCAAGTTAGACGAACTAATATCGCTGCAACGCACGAACTTTAGGGCATTTACTCGGCTGGTCAAAGGTATCAAGATTGATCAGATATCGGACAAATGGGAACTTGAGGATGAGCTCAAAAACATCCAAGTAAAGTGGACAATGATAGATACGCAACATTTGCAAATCGATCATATCCTAGCTGGAGGTGACTTATCATACGACGAGGAGTTTAACAATCATGAATTGGTCTACAAAAACATCAAAAGAGAGCTGAATAAGAAAATCTCCTCAACATCTCATTTAGAGAGATCAACCCCGCACATTGATATACCGTCATTTAGCGGGAACTACACACAATGGCCAACATTTTATGACTTGTTCACCGAGACAATTCATAACAACAATTCGATCACGAAAGCTCAGAAGATGCAGCATCTTAAGGGAAAACTTAAGGGGGAGGCAGAGCGTATTATTCATCATCTCCATATATCATCAGAAAACTACGATGCAGCGTGGGATATCTTACTACATCGGTACAATAATACTCAACTTCTTTTTACCAATCACATCGAAATCTTCCTTAATCAACCCAACATCCAAAGGCAAACATCATTAGACATCAAAGGTTTATACGATACCTCAACCGAATGTATTCACGCGATACACAATCTCGGTGCTGATACGAATACATGGGATCCGTTGTTGGTTCACTTGCTCTGCAAAAAACTGGACCCAGAAACATATGCTGGGTACAAAGAGGCACGCAGGAATCCTCGTGACCTACCAAAGCTGGAGGAATTAATGTCTTATCTCGAGAGTAAATTTACTGCTCTTGAACCCATTAAAACTACTAAGGAACCCTCATCATCAAGCAAAAGGAACCCAAATCAATCGCATAATAAGCAAAACTATAATAAAGGTTTCGCTAACAAAAATTATCAGGCCATCATTACGCAAACATCGAAATGCACTGTATGCAATTCAAATCATGCTCGCAATTTGCTATCGTGCCAAAAATTTATGAAAATGACATCAGATGTACAATTGAAATTGGTGACGAAATCAAATATATGTCGAAATTGTTTATTCAGTCACGACGGAAATCAATGCACTTCAACGAAACGTTGCAAAACCTGTCAAGGAGATCATCACACAATACTCCATGAAGCGTGTTGTGTCTCATCATCAAAATCGTCAAATAACCACCCTAACGTTAATCATGTCGCAGGGGAGGACGAAGAGTTATTGTTGACCACGCTGTCAATCAAAGTCAAGTGTTCCGACGGCAGCTACGTGTTCCTTAGGGCACTTCTAGACCAGGGATCACAAATATCATTAATATCGGAAAACGCTGTTCAGCGATTAGGGTTGCAGCGTCAACGATACAACGCATCAGTATCAGGGATAGGTGCTGGTACTAGACAAAGCAAAGGACGGGTATCAATCGACTGTCAATCTATCTACGGCGACTATCATTTTACTACAGAAGCACTGGTTCTGCCTAAAGTCGCTAACTGCTTGCCTGGTGCACCATTCAAAAAACAATCATGGCCTCACATTCAGCATCTTCAATTAGCAGATCCAGAATACAACGTGTCTAAGCCAATAGATATTCTCTTGGATGTGAGTATCTATTCTCAAATCATCATGGACGGTCTCATCAAAGGACCAGCGCAGGCTCCGATTGCGCAACAGACCGCACTCGGTTGGATCCTGTCTGGCAATGTTCGCACATTTAACTGTCATATCGCGACGAATGACTTATCAGAACTATCAAAATATTGGGAGATAGAGGACGTAGAAACATCATCATCACCCCTTACCCGTGAGGAGCAGTACTGTGAAGAGTTTTATCAGCAAGCTACTCGTCGTTTGGATACTGGTAGATACGAGGTTGGCATACCCATGAAACCCGAATATGAAAATCAGCTTGGATCATCAAAATCTAAGGCTATCGCACAATTCAAACAGTTGGAAAGAAAAATGTGCAATAATGAATCATTTGCAGAAAATTATAAAACGTTTATGTCGGAATATCAACAACTGGGTCACATGTGTACGGCTAATAATGTCGATGAATCAAAACGTGCCTACTTCTTACCACATCATGGCGTAATGAAATTAGACTCAACAACAACAAAACTTAGAGTCGTTTTCAATGCGTCAGCGAAATCAACATCAGGAAAAAGCCTAAATGACCTCATGTGCTGCGGACCAAATCTACAAAAAGACCTCATGACACTCATCTTAACCTGGAGAACGTACAGTTACGTTATCACGGCAGACATAGAGAAAATGTTTCGCCAAATCATTATCAGGCAATCCGATCGTCATCTTCAATCAATCATTTGGCGGCAATCATCTCAAGAAATACTTAACGAATATCATCTTACTACCGTAACATACGGTACTAAGGCCGCTCCATACTTAGCGATGCGAACGTTAAAACAGCTGGCAATAGACGATGCCGACAAGTATCCTCTAGCTTCGTCAGCCCTGAGTCAATCATTTTATATGGACGATCTATTTAGTGGAGCAAATACCATTCAACAAGCGAAGGAGCTTCAGCATCAACTCATTGAGACGCTGAAGGGAGCTGGTATGAACCTCCGGAAATGGTCCAGTAACGTACCGGACCTCCTGGTAGATCTATCACCAGATCAACTCAACAACCCATTAGACTTCAAGTGCTCGGAAACAAGAAAAACACTTGGATTAAGATGGAACTCATCAACGGATAGCTTCACCTTTCAAAATCAATTGGATTATCACGATAAACGCGTCACAAAGAGACAGCTACTTTCGGAAATTTCAAAGATATTTGACCCCTTAGGCTGGCTGTCACCATTATCAATCAGAGCAAAACTGCTTTTTCAAAACGCATGGTCATCACATTTATCATGGGACGAAGAAGTTCCGCAACCGATTCAAGATGACTGGATTCAGATCAAGAATGATTTCAACACCATAGATCAATTTATCATTCCACGTTATCTCGGCAACACAAACCAATCATATCAAATCCATGGATTTTGTGACGCATCCGACAAAGCATACGCATGTGTTGTGTATGTAGTAGCTAAGGACAATAAGGGTGATCGCACATCAACGCTCGCTGTAGCAAAAACAAAGTTAGCACCACTGGCAAAAAAGGTATCATTACCACGACTAGAGTTATGTGGTGCGCTACTACTATCTCAACTTATCAAGAAAGTCATGGAACCATTATCAAATCAAGATGTGGAGATTTACGCCTGGACAGACTCGATGATAGTTTTAGGGTGGATCCAAGGCGACGTGAAGAAATGGAAACAATTCGTAGCTAACAGAATCAACAAAATCACTATTATCATTCCACCCTCAAGTTGGCATCATGTGAGGTCCGAAGAGAATGCAGCAGATTGCGCTACTCGGGGTCTGACGTCACGGAAGCTTTCAAGCCATCCGCTGTGGTGGCAGGGTCCGAAATGGATAACCAATTTCGAACAAAGCACCCTCCCTACCACCTCATATCAATCACCAGATTTGGAAACCAAGAAGCCTAGTGTAAACACGGCTTTATATCAAAATCATATTTCATTGATACACGAGTTACTACAGAACTACAGTTCCTTAACTCGCATTCTGAGAATCGTCGCTTGGGTCTCGCGTTTCATAACGCAATCACGAGGTAAACGCACATCAAAATCAGATGTTTTAACGTCATCAGAATTGAACAATGCATTGAATATCATTATCAAAGATGACCAACTAAAACAATTTCATGAAGATATATTGTTTATCAATCAAAAGGGGCATGTGCATCCAAGAAGCAAAATATCATGTCTTAATCCATTCATAGATGAACACGGTCTCCTTAGAGTAGGTGGACGACTGAAAAACGCACGCATCAACGACTCATCAAAGCACCCTATCATATTATCAAGCCACAGTCGTCTCACAGATTTAATCATTGATCAGGCTCATATTACCACATTGCACGGAGGCCCGCGACTGACACTTTCATACATCAGAGACAGGTATTGGATCATCAGTGGAATCCGTACCGTCAAAAGGAAGTTGAGATCATGCGTTAAGTGTCAGCGCTTTACTCAAACGCAATATCATCAAATCATGGCCGATCTTCCACAACCACGAGTCACCCCGTCACGACCTTTCTCTCACACCGGTGTCGATTTTACCGGACACGTCGAGCTGAAGGCTAATAAGGGACGTGGAATCAAAACCGTTAAGGGCTATATTGCTGTGTTTGTTTGTTTGTCTACCAAGGCTGTTCATCTGGAGCTAGTTTCTGATCTCAGTACTCCATCATTTCTAGCAGCCTTTCGTAGGTTTTCGGCCCGTCGTGGAACACCAAGTCACGTTTACAGTGATAATGGCACAAATTTCGTAGGTGCCAACCGTATCATAAAGAAGGAATATCAAGACATCATAGCCACAATCAACACCGATTTCTTCAATAACATCAATGACATGAACATAAAGTGGCACTTCAACGCTCCTGCATGGCCAAGTGCAGGCGGTCTTTGGGAGGCTGCGGTGAAAAGCCTCAAATATCATCTGAAACGCATCATCGGAGATCAGAAACTCACTTACGAGGAATTTACTACACTTCTATTTCAAATCGAGGCATGTCTGAACTCAAGGCCCCTCTGTCAGTTGACAGAGAGCCCTGAAGACGACGTTCTTACGCCAGGTCATTTCTTGATCGGCGGCCCGCTTCTATCTAGACCACAGACTGATCCAGATCACATAAACCAGTCAACTAGGTGGCAACTCATTCAATCAATGAACAAACACCTTTGGAAAAGGTGGTCAAGCGAATATTTACAGCAACTGCAGGCTAGATCAAAATGGCGTAAGCCAAGTAGGAACTTCGAAGTGGACGATGTCGTTCTTATCAAGGACGAAAACTTGCCACCCGGCAAGTGGGCGCTAGGACGTATTCAAGCAGTTCATCCTGGGAGAGATGGCTATGTAAGGGTAGTCAGCTTAAAAACCAAAAATAATATCATTCAACGTCCAGTCACCAGACTTGTGTTGTTACCAGTAAACGAGGATACAAGTCAGGATGAAAAAGTCAACCATCAAAACAAATCAGATGAGCGAAGCAAGAGAAAGCGACTTCCTCGCAACAACGTTTCATTGAAGAATCTATTCACTAGCTTCATATTACTATTTTTCATGTTATTATCATCGACTTCAGCGGAAAATATACCCAATCAAGAATCGTATAATCTGACGTCATTAGATCAGAATCAAGCTATTTACTTCGATAGAATATCCAATCTTCAGTACATCCAGGACGAATGGCGTCTATTTGTCTACTACAATATGACGACATACTGGAAAGGGTTAGCCGAGATCAAGAGTTACGTCAATCATATCAAGTCATTATGCATAACTCAGGCAAATAAACAATATCAGAGTATCATTCATCAATTAGAGCACGAAATAAGTGACATTGAACATTATGATATGTTACTTAAATATCAAAGTCCAAAGAGGCTAAAGAGAGGCCTAGTGGACGGCGTGGGTTATATTGCCAACTCGTTATTCGGTGTACTAGACGAAAGGTTTGCTGAAAAATATAAGGGTGACATCGAACAGATCAGTCATAATGAAGCACATCTACAGAAACTTATAAAAAATCAAACAAGCATCTTAGAATCTGAGTTCAACATCGTACGCCGTAACGAGGATATCATGAATAAACAATTTTCATTTATCAAGCAACATCTACAACATATATCATCTGAGGTGAATAAGGTACGTCTCGCAAACGAAGATAGTCTTTACATTACCTCATCGGCACTAGCAGCATCAATAATTCTCACAAATATTCGTTGGATTCAGCAAACGCTAATCGGAACCGTAACAGATATTTCACACGGGCGCATTGACAGCCATTTGCTGTCACCGGAGCAGTTATCGTATCAGCTGAGCACTATCTCCAGTCGACTGAATGGTAAACTTACGATACCTGTGGACTTAAGGAATGTCAAGGATTTGTACCGGTTACTAAAGGTTTCGGCTAGAGTCTTCTCTAACTACTTAATCATTGAGATCAAGGTTCCACTCATAAGTAACGAACTGTTTGAGTTGAACAAAATCATATCAATTTCGCAAAAGAGAGGACAACAATATTATCATCTCATTCCATCAGTACCGCTCATAGCCTACAATTTGCGCAAGGATACAGCATTTCTCCTATCAGAAGCAGACCTTCAATCATGTACTCATGTCCCTAACGATATCTTGTTATGTTCATTAAACATGCCCATCTACAATCTAAACATGAAACAATCAATTTGCGAAATCAAATTATTCAATAAAAAGCAACTATGCCACTCCGTAAAATCATCATGTGACGAGCAATGGATCAAATTACACAGGCCGAACAGCTGGTTGTACACATGTTGCTCGGAATGCCAAACTCGCATTATTTGCGCCAACGGAATCACAATGGTGAACCTTGTCGGCAACGGGATTATTACCCTAGGTCAAGGTTGCACATTGAAAGGAGAGACCTTCAGTATCTATGCCCATAACAATTTCATCAATCACGTGAATATTCATCATCACATCGAAGTCCCAGAGGTGTCCGTACTAAACAAAATCATGAAAACGTCTGCGCCAGAGAACTTCAGTGAAGCTGAAGATCATCATCTCATTTGGAATAAATTAAGGGCTCAGATTGACGAGGTTAAGGAACAGTCATCTACAGATCTGAGCATTCACGACATTCATCACTACACTGTGTTGTACATCAGTGTAGCTTCGGTAATCATCTTGGGTGGCGTCGTCGTGTACCTCATCAAAAGCCAACGAAGTACGGGCAGGGCATCAGCGTCGCCGGCCCCCCAGGGCCAAGAGGCTCTCGGGGTGGGGCCTGTGGCGGTCGCACCGGCATCGCGTGGATCATCAGTGCAAAAGTGTAGTGAAGTGTTCACAATCAGTGGTGTAGACAGGGCTACCTCGCCCATGTGTACCGTAGAATAGTCGTTTAGTTAGTATTTTCACATTTGTATCATTAGCAATCTATATCATTTTATTTTACTATTTTACTTGTCTCTTAATTTAATTTTCTGTTAATCAATCATATCAGTTGTCTGATTGCGGGCAGGATGTACGGAACCGCACATTATTTTTCATACTCACGCGCCGTGCATTCTGTGCACTCAGCATTTCGTACCTATCACTAAGCTAATTTGTGTAAGTACATTAAATCAATAAATCAGTGTTCAACGGACATTCGCGGTGGTCGGTTTTATTTCATCATCATCCCCATAGAATCGCCCCGGTATCATCACTAAGTGCAGGGATCCCCTACAACAATAATCAAAATTAAAATAATAAGCCCAAAATTGAGATCAAATCCAAAATCAATTAACAAAATTAAAATAACAAACCCAAAATTAAGATTAAATCTAAAAATAATTAGTGATATTAAAATAATAAAGCTATGAATACGAGTAGCATGCAATTCTAACAGAAAAATAATTATTTTTCGATCGACAAAACAAAAAACCAGTCATGCAGCGCTCTTTAGTTTCTCAAGGTCGGACTCTGAGTTAATACGTATTTGTGGATCTTTTTCAGCTTTACGTAGATAGACAATGCCGTGAGAAGTCCAGCAAAAGCTGTATCCATACCCCTTTTGAAATTGTCTCGCGGCATAGTATATTCGTTGGCTTTTATAAGTCAGGGTTTCCGAGACATAAACCGGCTGTACTGGAGATTGAAGACCCAAATGACCAGTGTTGAGTTTATCTCTTTTATCTTTGGACCTGTTGAAACTCTTTACTCCTGTGATGATTTTATCCTTCAAGATGACTGTATTTAGATCTATTATGATTGAACCAGACTTGTCCTTAGCATTAAGTCGGTGTACGTCTCTAATATCTGAGTGTTTTAAGTTGACATCAAGCGCCTTACCCATATTTACAGCCAGGTTGCAAAGATAATCTTTATTCTCCTCATTTATTTTAGGTACGTTGCGAATTTCTAGGACAGTATATATAGGATTCACTTGCCCCAACGAAATGTCACGTGATCACTCCAAAAATATTAGGACTTCTGTCAGTCGTCTTCGAACAAATATTTTACTGTAGAACCCCTTGTATTTAATCTTTAAAAACATAAAATACATAACAGTTACACTTTTTACCTTTCAGGTCAAACCCTAACGGAAGCAGGGTTCAGCAAATTTTCCCCAGGGGAGCCAAACGGAGCCGATGTTGCTGAATTCTGTGGTTCTATTTATCGGAATGGGCTGTTGAATGATTTGTGGTGTGACAAGGCTTTCACGTTTATTTGTGAAAAGAATCCACATTATCCTGCCGTTTGCCGTGCTGCTGATGAAGGGTAATCAACAGTTGATTATTCTTGTAGTTCCAGGCTTAATATGTTAGGACTTGAGGCTTGGGAATGATCTTCTTATTTTTTGTATCCCCTTTAAAATATTTACTTTGTAAGATTTTCTTGTATTACTTTATTATTATAAATTATATATTTGTGAATGTGTGAAATTTAAATTAATAATTAATTGAAAAATATATTTTAAAATAAACCACCCTTTTTATTTATTAACCATTATTATAGGGTGTAAAGGAAAGGTGTGGTCATATTTCAAAAACTGTTTCTAAAAAATGATTTATCACCCATATAAATTTTAGTAAGCTGACGACAATTTTGTATGGAAAATCCATTTTTTGGAACTGTCTTTGAAAGTTTCGAACGGTTTGCACATTTCCTTTTATCTCATCTCGTAAAATTTGTCTTGTGCTCGTAGCTGTTCTTTCGATTTATGATTATTTGCATTTAACAGACAAGGTTATTATTCAATCAATCAATCATTTATTTTGTAAAACATAGGTATGGTTACAGATAGTACATTCTTAAAATATTTGCACTATGTTTTGCCAATATCTGGCGTTCAAAATTAACATAAACAAGCAATTACAATTAAGGTGGCATGTCAATAGAATACATTAAAAAATAAAAACAAATTAACATCTGTCAAATTAAGTAAACAGGTCATTATAATTTTAGATAAATAAACACATTCATACTTAATCATTAAATAAAATCATAAGTGTTTAATTGGCAAGTCGGAATCGTCATACCTTCGTTTATCAGTAGTAAACTCAGTGATGGGGTAGTAACATCTATCTACAAGGAATCCAAACAAAGACCCTTAAATGATCCCAGACACTCTTTATTTCTAATAGCTGCTGGTATACTGTTATATATTTTTGGGGCCATACCTAGCACACTTTTGCCGAAAAATGCGGTTTTATGAGAGGTAACATGTATGGTATTCTGATAACGGCGATAGCGCAGTTTTTCAAATAAATGCAGGTTACAGCGAACAAACACTCCCATTTCATATATTTACATAGACGGTAGAGTAAGCAAACTAAGTTCCTTAAACAATGGTTCACAACTATCAATCGTTTGTAATTTGGTAAACGATCGCAAGCATTTATTTTGAGCTTTAAAATCAATGTCTCTGTCAGTGGAGTTGCCCCCAAGAAAATGATTCCGTACGTAATGCCAGAAGCCACATAAGCAGTATAAGCTATTTATACTGTAATGCGGTTAACGGTTTTTGATAGTTTGTACAGAAAACTGCAGAGAAACTTCACCCCTTAGGCTGTATAAAAAGCGACATCTATGGGCAGGATACTACGACTTTTACGCACGCCGCTTGCGCGCCATCTCTGTGACCACAATGAAGTTAGTTTTCTGTAGTTATTGACATTGATTCCTAATGCCCCCCTGCAACCATCTATCCCCGACACCCCACCCTGCCTACCCAACTCTCTCGTTATAATGAAGGTGGACGAGGCTGATGTTGAATCTACCATATTACAGCTAAGACCTGACTGTGCCACCGGTTGGGACGGAATTCCGTCTTCCATTCTCAGAGACTGCCGACACGTCTTGATTCCTGCTATCACCCACATTTGTAATCGAGCCATTATAACTGGTGTTTTTCCAGACGCTTTGAAGAAAGCAGTAGTCCACCCTATATATAAGTGTGGGGACAGAGACTGCGTCAGTAACTATCGGCCAATTTCAGTTCTATCAGCGATGTCTAAGATCCTGGAAAGAATACTGTACAAATCACTTACAAATTTCCTAAATCGCTTTAAGATCATAGCAGATAATCAGTACGATTTTAGGTCTGGCGTCTCTACCGAGGACGCCATCTTAGATTTTAACGGATGCGATAGTAAAGAATCTAGACGAAAGAAATAGATGCCTATGCATATTCCTAGATTTATCTGAAGCATTTGACGCAGTTTCTGTTCCCATTCTTCTAGCTAAATTGGAAAGGGTGGGAGTGAGAGGCTTACCCCTCAATATCTTCAAAGACTATCTCTCTCAGCGAAAACAACGTGTCAGGATAGGGGACTACCTTAGTGATAAATACAAAATCTCATTTAGAGTGCCACAAGGGAGCATCTTGGGTCCTCCCCTGTTTCAAGTCTACGTAAATGACCTCTGCACAATGAACCTTCCAAATACAAGAATTTTCACATACGCAGACGACACCGCAGTTTTTGTATGGGGACCAAACTGGCAATCAGTGAAGGAAAGAGCCGAATATTCTCTTTCTAGGATAATGACCTGGTTGAGACAAAGTTGACTGACTCTTAATCTAAATAAGACCAATTTCCTACCTTTCGCTATTAGGCCGACCACTAAACCCGCGCCTGATTACTCCAAAAAGGCACACACCTGCGATAACCAACAAGGCTGTAATTGTCAGGTTGTCTCTCGGGTGAGCACTGTTAAATACCTAGTAGTGCAGATTGATAGTGGATTGAGATGGGAAAAGCAGATTGACACTGTTATTTCTAGAGCCAGGCGTTTAATTTTTGTTTACAAAAACTTAAGGGATATTCTGCAACACCAGCAAAATTAAAATTGGTTAACTTTGCCTTATGTCAGTCCATTATACAATACTGCATAACCGTATGGGGGGGTGCTGCCAAGACGTATCTGCTGGGACTGGAAAGAGCACAGAGAGCAGTACTTAAGGTCATAAACAAAAAGCCGTACAGGTATCCTACATCACAACTTTTTGCCGAATGTAGGGTCCTTACAGTGCGGCAGCTCTACGTGATCAATTCCATCCAAAGAACACTACCAAGTGCGCCTCTTCCAGACCCAAACAAACGTCGCAAGAAATCCATCTCCCCTGCAGTCTCTTGTAGAACCTCATTTGCTAGACGTCAGTTTAACGCCTTAAGCTGCAAGTTGTATAACACTGCAAATAATAAACTAAACTTAGCTGGACTGTCCCAACTCGAGACCAAAAAGAAACTGTCACACTGGCAAAAAAAAAAACAAAAAACAAAACTATCAGGAGACAGAAGGGTTATTTACTTTCACCACATAACTACAACTTCGACAGTCTGCATAATACACGAGAATAAGACCGCGAACCCAACCTCACTCACTCACACTACATACATTACACTCATATCATCTCAAATACACTCACAAAAACCACAACCAGGGATGTTTGTTGTTTTCTCTACCCTCTTGAATTTTATTTGATTTAACGTTGATTCTTTAATTCATCTTAGTTTGATTTGATAATTTGTCCATAATTTGATTTTGGCCTGATTTTAAATTGCTTTTGGTTTGGTTTGGTTTGATTATAATTGATTTTAGTTTGATTTTAATTTTAATTTGATTTTAGCTTGGTTTTAGTTTTATTTTAATTTGACTTTTGTTTGATTTTAATTTGATTATAATTCAATTTTCATCTTTATTTAATTCAATAAATTTTTATTTTATTTGTAGTTTGATTTTGAAAATGACTTTTATTAAATGTTTACTTGATTTAATTTAGTTTAGTTTTATCCTAATTTTAATTGATTCTATTAATTTAATTTAATTTGGTTTAGATTAAATGTTTTTAATTTTTCTGATTACATTTAAATTGATAATTAGGCAATGTAGCAACACATCTCATTTAATGCTTTTTATCACACAAATACCATGGGTCACTAGCCCCCAAAATACAGGTTCAGACCTAGTTTGGGAGTTAGCATCATCATGTAACGTGTTACCTTTGTGTCAAATAAACATTTTTTATTTTTTATTTATTTATAGACGTATTTACACACGAAACTACTAGTTTTAGGAACTACTAACAGCTTTAGGAACTTTGTCCATACACATAGACAAGTTGTAGTTATTAATTTTGCCATCGGGAATGTCACAATACTGAGTGAATTTGTCAGAGGCAGTAATAACAACGTCGCCAGGTATATTCCAAGTTTGAGTTGATTGGTCAGGTTTTAGCTTAGTCAGAATTCGATTTTGCTCAATATATGTTACAAATTTAGTTTTGAAATCAATACGTAATATTTCTTTCAGTAAATATCTTCAAATATTAACAGTAATTAATTAGTTTATTATGCACTTTTAATCGGTACCCAATTACAACACTTTAACAGGATGCTCGTACATTAGATGATAACGGTTTCTTTACCAAAGTTTTGACAATGATATATGCTTCAATTTCCTTATATTGGGGTCAGTTGCCTGTCTACCTAAATACGGCTCCGGACCATTATTTAAGATAGAGCGACTGCCTATCAGAATTCAATAGCCTAGTAACTGGGCAAGAGTTGACAATAATTTCTTTTTATTTTATTTTTTATTTGTGATGGGGCAAGCCCATCTTGACTCTAGTCTAGGTCAAAGGTGACAGAGACAGAGTCGACGATGGAGTGAGCTTACCCAGAAGAAGCCTGTTCACTCTAACTTTGAAGAGATTCGGGTTGAATGCGTTCGGAAACACTGACGCAGGTAGCGAGTTCCATTCATTCGCTGTGCGCATTATGAAGGATGTTTGGAAGCGCTTGGTGCGAATTGGTGGAATGGCAACAAGGTAAGGATGATAACTTGCAGTGCGTCTAGATGTCCGATGGTAGAAGGGGGCTGGTGGGATGAGGTCGTAGAGTTGAAGAACTCTACGACCTCATTCCACACTCACCGAAGTACAGTCCAGTGTTTTGGTGGCGTTAAAGGAGACCAGATTGTCATCACCCCACTGGGAGACAAGGCTTAAGGTCAAATCTATCCGCTCCACCATAGCCTCTCTCAAGGAATGAACTTCATCCACGCTGGTTTTTGCGCTGGACAAGTATCTCTCTGAAACAGTGCTGTCATCTGCGTACCCAACAATACCAGGCTGAAGAAGGTCATTGATGTGCAGCAGGAAAAGATTTGCAGAGAGAACAGACCCCTGAGGAACTCCGGCATCAATAGCCATAAGATCAGAGGAGCAGCCATCAATGACTACTCGGATCGACCGTTCACTGAGGAAGTCTGATATCCAGCTACAAAAACCAGCAGGGATGCCATAAGCAGGAAGCTTATTAAGTAGACTCGCGTGCAAGACACTGTCAAAAGCCTTCGATATAAGAAAACATTAATGTTAAAATTTCTGGTCTTCCTTTTTTCAAAATAAACATTTTCATTCAATTATTGACTCTATTGCGAAGAAATTGCGGTTTCGTGACTCGTTTGAGTATTTTCCACTATTCCTTATAGTTTCTTATCCACGATCACTTGGAAAAATCACCGGTATATGTGTAAAACAATATCGTACGAAATGTATAATATTAAATAATAATACTACTAAAACTCTATCATCGGATGTTTGATAAATCATTATTCCTAGCCAGGAATCGAACCCATTATTTTGGAGAAAACAAACTATAAGAAATAATATCACACATACATTCATTTAGTTCTTGCTAGCAGCTGACGCATATTACCCCACCACGATGTAGCTGCTGATTTTTTCCAGCTCAGTTTGATGAAAACTATTTATGAAAGATGTATCAGCCAGTATACTGTTATTTATTTTTTTTACCATTTTCGCAACTTCCCACACCAGACAAGGTGTTCCACGACGCCAGTTTAATTTTTTAAATTTATGTTTTATATGAATGTTACAAAATTGTGTTTTGCCATGCCATATTTGGCAACCACTGACATACTTAACAGGATGTAATTAATACCTGTCATTTGCTGATAAAAAGAAAAGGTAGGTACTGAAACCACGTATAAATATTCGACAAAAAAAAATTCCACCAAGTGTCTCAGTTCTCACAAAATGAATTCTTGTTTATATTTTTTTGTGTTTTTAGTCGGCCTAAATTTTATCGGTAACTAGTTTTAAATTAATATAACGACTCAGAAATAAACAATCACCAATACATTTTTTAAACAGACTGATGGTTGTGCAACAGTTCGAGATTTACTTAGTTGGGTGTTTTATTTAGCGACAATCCTGATGGTTAGACGTGATTCGATTTATGTATCATCGACAAGCGATTTTTACCTAGCGAACTTGCAAGTACGTGCCCAAAAATGCTATGAAATTCGACCGATTTGCAGTTGTTTTTTTTTTTTATTAAATTCGTGCGCGATGTCGCTTATCGAAGTAGTTTAAATTGCGATGTGCCATCAGCATGTCCCTAAGTCTCACCTAGCATTTGGTATGTTTTGAATTTCTCTACGATCAGGGACACACAGATTGATACTTTAATTTTATGTTACTTTTTTTTAGAGGGGTCCTTCAGATGCGACTACAAATACAGTGTTGCAGCCAATGGCTGGTTCAAACACATAGATATACCAGCAACTTGGTTCGATGCTCGACTGCGATGTGAACTGGAAGGTAAGCTGTTTTAACTTGTTGGAATGTAGAGTCGACAAAATAGATTTTTACAAAAGACATTTTGATACAATTAGATCGAATTTTGGTTAAATATATATTTCCTTACCAACAAACAACTTATCAATTTAATAAGAAAGTGACAATTGGTTTACCTATCTCGCTGTCAATTCAATGACATGCCACTATTTTAATATCAAATTCTACATCTACTTGACGTTTTATTATTTGGCATTTTTCTTTGAATTAAAAACAAGCTGTAACCGATATAGTTCGTGTGTTTTTTAAATAAAATATTGTTCTGCACTTCTTTCTATAAGTATAAAAAGGCCGAACGACGGTTAATTCCAAATTCAAAACTTATGTACTGCTTTATTAAAAAACAAAAATTAAATTCAATAAAAAATCTCTTAAATACTGCTTATGGTTCTATAATATTATTACTATAGGGTAAGTAGTTTATATGATATACAGTAACAAAGTGATATCTTAGTTGTTATCAGTTATTGTTCAACGTAAGTGCAATTCGTGAGCGCTAATAATTTAAGCAATTTGTAAACGGTTTTATCAAAAGGAAGTGAATAAAAGAATACTGCACATGAATGAAGGTGTAGCTTTCTTTTGCCATATTTTATCTATAATAAAATTATAAAGAGGAAAGATTTTTTTGTTTCTTTGTTTGTACCGAATAAGCTCCAAAACTACTGGACCGATTTGAAAAATTCTTTCCTCAATTGAAAGCTACATTATTACTGAGTGACATAGGCTATTTTAAAATCCCGAAAACGGGTCCTGTGGGGTGGCCCACGGGAGCGAAGCCGCGGGGAACAGCTAGTGTACCATAATCAGATCAGTAATGTTAAGAAAAAAAACTTTAATTGTTAGGTACCGTCAAAAAACAATGTTTTTCCACAACTTATATGTTGACTTATTGGCAATCTGTGTCACTAATACTAGTTTATCACTTTATCTGGAGCGTCTAGTATGCTAGGCAATCGAACTCTATGATCGGGCAGTATGACAGTATCAAAGCGAGTTTACTCAAGCCACTTACCTATTTCTGGACGTCCTATTCCAGCATTGGTTCTTGAGCATATCTATAGCTTGTGTTTAGAGATCTTCTTGTGTGAGAAACTCCCATAGGACGACTCCGTAGGACCAAAAGTCTACATCACGTTCAGAACACGGTTCATGTCTTATTTCTAGTTTCATCTAAGTTGCACTTACGTTATTCCATTCGCGACTTGTACCAAAGTCACTTATTTTTACCACAAAGTTATCGGCAATCAGGATACTGAAAAAAAAGTCTGTTTTTGTACCAGGTTTGTTGGAGAAGAGCGTGAATACATTTAACTTTACTCTTGGTAAAATAAAATTACATTGCGTTGCCCTCAGGTGCTTTTCTAGTGTCGCCATCGACCCTAAAAATTAAATCTGAAATGATACAAATCATAAATAATTCTACGTTGAGACGAAAAATCTTTACCGGGATTCATGCCACTCTTTCTCAAGGAGATTATCATTCAATTGCAGGTGAGTCAATCAATTAATTTTTATGTTTTAGTGTTAAACATAATTTTACAGAGACATATTTGTGACTTTTCAAATAGTCATCTCTATATCAAAGTCATTTCAACCGAAAGACGTCCACTGCTGGATTTTATCCTCCCCCAAGTGTCGCCACATCGATCGATCCAGCTGAGTTTCGGCCTCAGCCTCAACCCGCCGACTCAATGGTGAGTCCGCTAGGTGGACCGAAGAGCTGGTAAATAACCAAGTCACCAATCCACCTAGAGGGATCTCTATATATGTCTAATAATATAGAAAAAAATATGATCATTGTGAATGTCTATGCAAAAGTTTCATGAAGTGGTTGACCAAAAATATACGCATTTAAAACAGACTACATTCAGACTCACACCGATTTATAAAATTACAGGTACACCGCTTGCAAAACTTCCAGTAATTTGGGCTGTTCATGAACCAAATAATATAAACAATAAAGAAAGTTGCATCACTTTTGATCTTAACGGAGCGATAGCAGATCGTTCCTGTGAAGAAACTCATCCTTACATCTGTTACCGCGCGGGGATACCTAAAGTTGAAGCAAATGAATGTGGTACTGTGGATCCAGGTAAATAGTATAAACTCGTAAGAACGGACTTTTTTGTTTGACTAAACAAGAAATTTACTTAAGTTTAAAATAAAGATTGCCACAGATTTTAGAAAGGCATTTGAAAGATTCGATCACCGACTGCTCGTAGACAAACGAGCTTAACTAAGTAAAGGTGATACTTTGATTACCAGGTGTCGCATCATAAGCTCTTAGAGCAAAAGCTATTGGGTGAAGGGTCAGATGTATGCTTGTTACATATATCCGTCCTTTAAGCTAAGGTATTCGTTTATAGCCATTTATCAAAAAAATTGGTAGTTTGTCGGCAATTCATCGTCAACATTTCAGCCGAAAGACGTCCACTGCTAGACATGGGCCTCCCCCAGGCATTAACACATTGACTGATTCCGTGAGTCTCGCATCAAGCAGATTCAGGTCATCGTTCCACCTATTGGCAGGCCTTCAAACTCATCGTCTTCCAGTTCGCGGTCGCCATTCCAGAACTATTCGGCCCTATCGGCAATCCGTTCTGCGAGCAATGTATACTGCCACTTAAGTTTTGCAATTCTCCGGGCTATATAGGTAACGGTATCGGAAATTACTCAGGTCTTATTCTATGTAAAGTTTTAAAATTAAATTTATTTATTGAAAACGTTGGTCACATTTCTTTTACTATTTGGTTAAATAAAAAAAAAATTAATCAACGTTGTTCGCTCTTTTTCATAATAAGATAGCATTGGCGAGTATTTTTACAAGACCGATAGAGCCCAGATACGTGAGATTCAGCTCTGGGCCACCTCGAAGAAAAATTGCAAGATTAGCTATTTTATTTTATGAGTATATTGATCATCTTAATTTTTTTTCCAGAATACCACTTTGATACAAGAACTAATAAATGCTACAAGTTTCACCGAGTAGCGCGAAACTACTCCCGAGCTGCCTTTGCATGTTTTGCTGAAGGCGGGTATCTTTCCATTATAAACAATGATATAGAAGCAACAGTTCTTAGTGAAATATTCTCTCAAATTCCCAAAGACGAAATTTTGGTGGGCAGGCCAGAATCTTGGAAAGAAGTTGCTTTCGTTGGTTTTTACGATTGGGGTGAACGTGGAGATTGGAGGACCATTCATGGTAACTTAATTTTTATTTAATACTTTAAAATCAAAGTTAATTAATAAAACGTAACGAGTACCGCGACATCACTACATGGTGGACATTCTGAGAGTGATCCACACTGAGCGTTTTGGGAATACTTACATTTTGCGTACTGGTAAGGAGTGGAATTCACTGCTGCAGATTGTTTCCTGATAAATGCAACCTAGGAATATTTAAGTCAAGAGTGAATAGGTTACTTCTAGGCAAGTGTGCTTCTCCGTCGACCACACTGTTGCTTATCATCAGGTGAGATAGTAAACAAATCGCCTTTGTAGTAGTAGAAGTAACCACTCTTGACTTATCGATAAAAAAGCAGAAAAAAAGAAAGCGAGTGCATTTCCGCCAGGCACGACGCATACCAAAAAAAATCGAATGGTATAACTTAAATGCAAATACAACAAAGTTGCGTCACAACTACGCAAAACGGTCGATATAATGCTGGGACTCGCGTGCAATATAGAGCCACAGCGCTGGTCTTCAGCTATATCCGGTGTCGACTGGATGGCGTCGAAATGAAAAGGTTTATAACTCACATTTTTACCGATACCTAGTAGAAGCTAGTTCCAAATAACTGTGTAATTTTGTAATTTTATAGTGGAGCCTTGTAATTTTATACCACACAATTTTTTTAAACAAAATTGCTATCATCCTTTCAGGCCAGACCTTGTCGGAAGTCGGGTATGACAAATTTCAACCAGGGGAGCCAAATGGAGCCGATATTGGTGAATTCTGTGGTTCCATTTATCGCAATGGACGCTTGAACGACTTATGGTGTGACAAGGAATTCACATTTATCTGTGAAAAGACTCCAACTTATCCTGGCGTTTGTCATGAAGCATATTAATTGTATAAATGCTAACAATAAATGTGAAAATATTATTAACATAATAATAATAATAATGAAAAAGAATTTTCATTATGATTATGTTTTTAATTATTTCCTATTTTTTACATTAGTCACGGATGTCTTTTGTTGGACATTGTCTATTGTTTGCGGTAGGTACAGAGTTCGATCCTCACGATGAGCGAAGTGGGTTTACCCATTAGAATTTCCTTAAAACTACCTGGTTTGTATTTTTTGCGGGGTTATTGCTAACGATGTAAGTTAAATTCGTAACATTTTAAACTCTTTCTCCTCAATATGACACGAATAAGTTAAAAACTATCGACTTTTTGCTTTTCTTTTTTTTTAATAATACGTCCATACTAGAAATTTTGTTCCTGTATCTTGGGTGCGTTTACAAACATTTACATTCACTTACACAAGACACCCAGATCCGGAACAACTATCTGTAGGCCATTTGACCACAATAGATCCCAATGGGTCGAAGTGTCTGAGTTATTTCTCGGAAATGGGTCGCAGTAGTTTCTTACCTGTAAGCCGCATGCGATGTACCATCTTCTTCCTCTTTTTTAGCCAAGGAACGATGTGGGAAACATTTTAGGTGAAGCTCAGCACACCGCAGCGGTTTACAGGTAGCAAACTTATAGCAAGCACATTGACAGATGCAAAATTAGGTTAAGTATGAACACGCTAGCTATTATTAACATAAGTAAACGTGATCACTTACAATAAAACACGGAGGCACACCCCGATGCAGTAGAAATACATACTCATTGCAATCTTCTATGTCCTAGACGACCCTTAGCCACGAGTCTAACATGACAGCGCCAAATCATGTGCATAACTCCAGCTTCCTCATATGTGATAGAAATTTTTTATCTATGCCAATAATAAAGGCATAATAACAGCAATCAAAGTTCCGAGTCTTAATTTAGGTGCCACAAAAACTTCGTTAATATGAGTCGTTTAGTATGTGTTAGCTGGAGTGACGTCACCCCAGCTTCCTCATTCAATACAGGCAAACCAGTGAGGTTAGGGTTTTGGACTATAGTCAAAAAAATAAGGCATAATATCTGCACATGGAAGGAAAGAACTGAACGATAATACTTAAAAAGTGATGAAACTATGATAAAAAAACGTGTGTGTAAGCTGGAGTGACGTCACCCCAGCTGCCATGTCATATCTTCCGAACAAAAGAAGATATGATTATGTACCATAGCTCAAAAATTGAGGCAGAATAGCAGCCATTGGCAGATTTTTTTTCAAACCTCTTGTCAAAATACTCTATAAGTTATTAAACCGACAAATATGTGTAAGCTGGAGTGACGGCACCCCAGCTGCTCATGTCATATCTTCCGAACGAAAGAAGATATGATTATGTATTATAGCTTAAAACATAAGAAATAATAGCTGCCACAGGCAGAAAAAAATTCAAATCTCTAGTTCTTGTAGTTTCCACGTAGTAAACAAAAATTTAGTTTCCGCGCCAAAAAGATCAAATTATTACTTCGGAGGAGGTACGGAGCGGAGTTGCCATTCCGTGCGCTACATAATTGCAACCAAGTTTGCACTTAGTAAGCATACCATTAGAAGTCATTTTAACTTGCGCTCAAAATATTTTATTTAAGATATAGACTGAGAGCCGACTGAACTTTAATAGAACTATGAATGTAATATTAAAAAGTGGATTCTTACCAACTTTAGACGACGAGAGAACTACTTATATTGTTTTTTTTTTAGACTTGTTCTCTGTAGTTCGGTTAAGGTGGATGCACAAAGTTAGCCCGCGAAATTAATATTTTGTTACGTTTTTTGCAATTTGCAGGTCACTGTTAGGTTGTCTTGTCATTCTCTTGTAGTTTCCACGTAGTAAACAAAAATATAGTTTCCGCGCCAAAAAGATCAAATTATTACTTCGGAGGAGGTACGGAGCGGCGTTGCGTTCCGTGCGCTGTATTATCAGTTTGAGGTTGTTTAAACTAGATTATAGACTGGGAGCCGACTACACACTTTAATTGTAGGTACTATGTAAGTATTCAGATTTTTATAGTTATATTTTTTGTTTAAACATAGGATGAAATAAAATTCAAAAATCTAAGTGTAACAATTTCGTATATTTTTGTTATAAATCACATTTTTGGTACAATTTAC
The DNA here is from genome assembly GCA_948252205.1 of Orthosia incerta. NCBI lineage: Eukaryota > Metazoa > Arthropoda > Insecta > Lepidoptera > Noctuidae > Orthosia > Orthosia incerta. The sequence continues at coordinate 22,926,893 of OX411762.1, read as the reverse complement.
ACTCTATGAAATCAGATAAAATATGATTAGTATAAATCACAATTATTCATTAGAATCATGTGAAATTTCGCGGGGTAACTTTGTGCATCCACCTTAACCGAACTACAGAGAACAAGTCACAAAAAAAAACAATATAAGTAGTTATCTCGTCGTCTAAAGTTGATAAGAATCCACTTTTTAATATTACATTCATAGTTCTATTAAAGTTCAGTCGGCTCTCAGTCTATATCTCTAAATAAAATATTTTGAGCGCAAGTTAAAATGACTTCTAATGGTATGCTTACTAAGTGCAAACTTGGTTGCAATAATGTAGCGCACGGAACGGCAACGCCGCTCCGTACCTTCTCCGAAGTAATAATTTGATCTTTTTGGCGCGGAAACTATATTTTTGATTACTATGTGGAAACTACAAGAACTAGAGATTTGAATTTTTTTCTGCCTGTGGCAGCTATTATTTCTTATGTTTTAAGCTATAATACATAATCATATCTTCTTTCGTTCGGAAGATATGACATGAGCAGCTGGGGTGCCGTCACTCCAGCTTACACATATTTGTCGGTTTAATAACTTATAGAGTATTTAGACCAGAGGTTTGAAAAAAATTCTGCCAATGGCTGCTATTCTGCCTCAATTTTTGAGCTATGGTACATAATCATATCTTCTTTTGTTCGGAAGATATGACATGGCAGCTGGGGTGACGTCACTCCAGCTTACACACACGTTTTTTTATCATAGTTTCATCACTTTTTAAGTATTATCGTTCAGTTCTTTCCTTCCATGTGCAGCTATTATGCCTTATTTTTTTGACTATAGTCCAAAACCCTAACCTCACTGGTTTGCCTGTATTGAATGAGGAAGCTGGGGTGACGTTACTCCAGCTAACACATACTAAACGACTCATATTAACGAAGTTTTTGTGGCACCTAAATTAAGACTCAGAACTTTGATTGCTGCTATTATGCCTTTATTATTGGCATAGATAGAATTTTTCTTTCACATATGAGGAAGCTGGAGTTATGCACATGCCAAATCAGCTAACAAATAAGTGATGGAATCGATATTGGTCGTCTAGCACAGAGAATCAGGTACAATCATTAAACTAATGTGGAACTCACCCTATATCGGGGCACACAGAGTCGTGTGGATCGAAAGATAGTTTTTCAGCTAAGCTACCGGAAACGAAATGACCGAGTGATAGCGTTCCGGAAAATTAGAGTTGTTCCGTGTTTTCAGAGGTGTGGCTATGAACCGTAACAACTTACTAATTGTGATATTTAGTATCACTCGACTATTTTCAGTTGAGATCCTCACAACGCTAGACTCCACAAGATAGATCTGTAGGCCATACCCATATTTTGTTCCGTGCTGGAATCGAGCCCGCGAAACGCAGCGCAGAAGCTGATTGCTCAACAATTGCCCCAACCGTGTCATCTTAAGACGCAGATACCCTTGAGTAGCTGATATTAAAATGACAATCACGTCTAAACGGCTAGTCGCAAGTCGAAAAAATATATGTTACATTAGACCATTTTTTTTAAATTTGATCTAAGAAAATTTTGAGTTTTATTCGTATAACATAGTGTAATTAATTTGTAAAGTTATGTCTAAAACAGAGAAAAACACGACAATGGCACCAAAACTGCTGGGCATATTTTAATAAAATCAACACCATCTCAAAGACAATTTAATTATCTACATTTTGATCTGAGGCTTTTTTTAAGTCTTAGAATTATAAGGAAAGAACAAAAACTACAAAATTTTGTGTCGCGCGGGTGTGAAACACGTGCGCGTTTTGTTCCCTAAAGGTCCTTGGCGTTAGTCGTCATCTTAAGGCACCGAATCCCTTGAGTAGCTTATTTTAAAATGAGAATCACGTCTAAATGGCTAGTCGTGATTCTTTGAAAAATATATATATTATTTTTGACTATTTTCTTGTAATTTGATCTAAGCAAATTTTGAGTTTAAGTGTAATTAATTTGTAAAGTAATGTCTAAAACGGACAAAAACACGACAATCACACCAAAACCACTGGGCGTATTCTAATGAAATAGACACCATCTCAAAGACAATTTAATTATATACATTTTGATCGGAGGCTTTTTTTTAAAGTCATAGAATGAAAAAAACTACAAAATTTTGGGTCGCGCGGGTGTGGAACACGTGCGTGTTTTCTTCCCTCAAGGTCCTTGGCGTTAGTCGTCATCTTAAGGGAAGGGATTTATTGTGTTTGAAATAATCTGTTCACAATATATCCAGAATTCTTAATCACGCAATATTTTGTAAAAGGCTACGGTGTTTTCAATAATTAATCGGGTGATATCTTCGCTAAAAGAAAAGTTCCACTTAGTAACAAACATAAATAACTCAGTAACAATGACATAGTGAAATTTCATCATTATTCGAATTCACTTGACAACGTATCTTATTATTACTTTCAAAAACTTAATCTAACCAGCAATAAAACATTATAGATAGTGATGTAGTGTTATTATATCGATATTATTGTTCACAATTCGAGTTGGACGAAGTTACTTTCGCTATATATATGTGTTAATAAATTAACTCTTAGAATTTTAAGAAGTTGTGTAATATAATATTTAAAAAATAATCACAGCAACCTAACACGAAATAACGTACTATGGCAGAACAAAAGGCAAAAGGCTTTTGCCTTGCAATCCTACTTTATATTAATATATATATATATTATATTATTAATGCGAAAGGTTGGATAGATGGATGGACGGATGTTTTTACTCCATTACGCTAGAACGAGCACGAGTCTGGATAAAATATATTTGGCGCAGAGATAGATTATATTTGGGAATAGAACACTGTTTTTTTATCCTAGTATAAAGTTCCTTCGGGATAATAGAACACTTTAAAAACACTTTAAGGGCCATTAACTAGGAAAAGACATGCTATGATACATATATGGATAAAATAGAATCATCGATAGTCAATAATCCAAAATCTTTCGAGTTCTTAGAGAATGTCTAATGCAATTCCCAAGCTCATGCAGTATGGGGACGTCACTGCGAGTAGTGGTGAAAATATCAGAAATTTATTTGCGGCGTACTTCCACTCCACTTTCGAAGAACCTGTACTAGTCTCTGGTACATCTTCGCAGACTTATAGTGGCGTTAGTAGTGTTGATAGTGTTGCATTTATCAGTACGTTAGAAATATCTCATTCTAGAGTACTGAAACACAATCTAGGGGTCTTTAAGTCAAGAGTGAATAGGTTTCTTCTAGGCAAGCGTGCTCTATCGTCGACCACATCATCGCTTACCATCAGGTGAGATAGTGGTCAAGCGCAAGCCTATAGATAATAAAAAAAAAAAAAAAAAAATTGCTCAAGGCCTTGGACCTTTCTAAATCAGGTGGCCCGGATCTCATACTCCCGGAGTTTATAGTACAATGTGCTGCTAGTTTGGTGATCCCATTGTGTATCCTATTCAATCGATCTATTTCTGAGGGTATAGTTCCTAAAATCTGGAAATCAGCATTCATTACTCCTGTTCACAAGAAAGAAAACAAATCTAATGTTACAAACTATCGCCCGATATCTAAGTTATGTCTTTTTTTTTTAAAGATCCTTGAGCGTATAGTGTATAACGATGTTTATGCGGCTATGGAAAGGGGGGCATCAACATGGTTTCCTCAAAAACCGATCCATTACGACTAACCTGGTGTTATCGCACGAGTTTATATTGGGTGGTATGGATCAACGTGCGCAGGTGGATGTCATTTATACCGACTACAGCAAGTGCTTCGACCGTATCGACCATCGTCTGCTGCTGGAGAAGTTGCTCAAAACCGGTACACACGGAGATCTTTATAGATGGTTTTCGTCATGTATTGAGATTCGGAGTCAGGCTGTGATTCTCCAAGTTCACACTTCGGGTTGGACATCGGTCCCCTCGGGTGTGCCACGGGGTTCAATTTTGGGGACTTTGCTTTACACTCTGTTTATTGCTGATGTTGTAAACTGCTTTAAGCACTCTTATGTATTGCTATATGCTGACGACATGAAGTTTCACAAGATTATACGTGATATCTCGCAAAATATCCAGTTACAAGCTAACCTGAATAGATTTGAAAGATATTGCAAACATAATTTGCTCCAATTGAATGTCTCTAAAGGTTTTTAAATGACCTTCACGCACCAGAAATCTATAGCAAATTCAATCTATAGCCTCAACCGACTTAATTTGTATAAAGTTAACAGAATAAGGGATTTAGGTATTATACATGATAACAAATTACTGATTGACTAACACATTGACGGTATTGTGGGCAAGGCTTCGAGGACGCTAGGATTTGTAATCAGAGCCTCAGCCTATTTCTGTTCTCTGAAACGTATCAAAGTTTTATAATGTTCGTTCGAACGCAGCCACTTGGAGTATGCATCGCAAGTCTGGAACCCTCAATATGGGATCTATAAGTCACGCATTGAGGGCATCCAGAAAAAGTTTCTGAGATATCTCGATTACAGTTCGCACCAAGTATCTATAGATTACAGTCACCGATGTAAGGGGTACCATTTTCAGATTCTGCCATTAGATCGTAGGCGGCTCATTAATGATGTATGTTTTTTGATTAACATAGCTAATGGCTCGATTGACTGTCCTGAGCTACTAACAAAGTTAGCATTTCGCAATAACACTACTTGGATTACGTAAAAGGCCGCTTCTAGGTGTGTCTTCTACCACTACTAATTATAGGCGTAATGCTTTTCTTATAAGAAGCGCTCGAAGCTTCAATGATGTGTCTTCTGAGCGCGATATTGACTTATTTTGCACTATGATAAGCACGGCAAGGACGCTCTTAGCCAAATGTTTTTTTGTGAATAATGCACCGGCTAGTGGTTCTTTAACTAAAATGTAGTAACATAAATAAATAGGAATATCCTATTTACTTATGTACACATTGAACTTAAACTGTTTGGCTTGAATTAATCGATACGTTATATATCTGTGGAGGCTGTTATTAGCAACTTGATAATGTGTTGTAGATACCTATTATTAATTGTAATTAAACTGTAAGCCTTCTTAAAAGTAATAAAATAAAATAAAATAAGAGAAGCTAGTGGGACAAATAGAAAAAGTACGAGCATGGATCCCTACCCTAAAGTAAAGAAAAAATACAAAAAATATAAGATTTTTCGTATGGGTAACTTTACTAAACCATTTTGAACCAACGAGGCAAAAATTTATGTAATATCGTTAAAAAAAACAACTTTTTAGTGACTTATATTCGAAGTTCGTTCAAATATTAGTACCAAAAGAGTACCTAAAAAGAAATACAATAAAAATTATTTAACTTAATTTTTTTCAAACTTATTTTGCTTCTCTCTCGTTTCTCAGACCAATTAGCTGTCTTTTGTAAAGTGGTGAGTATTCAAAGATTTAATGTGTTAATACAAATTCTAATGTAATTATGAGAATGCAATTGCAAACCTTGGCAAAATCAGTGTGAGTCAGTGAAAGAGAAAAATCCTTCATGAATTAAATACCTGTGAAGAAATCTTGTTCTTCAGTTTTTCGAATATTATTTCTAACAAAAACATTAATCGATATATTTTACCTTAGGAATCCCATCCCTATTAATAAACGTCGTATAACTGGGTAATGATAGTGACGTCCACAATTTCGACGTAGAATCGACGAACCGTATCGACAGTAGAACGCACTGTTTTTCGATACTTCGCGCGAGTAACGTCGTCGCGAGTTTTGTATCCAAACGTTGTAGTTTGTCGATAGTCAAAATAGTATTGTGTTTTGTCGATAGATATGTGTACTTCACTAAATTGGTAAGTGATCTTGTGTTTGTGTTTAATCATGTTTTCCTATTTTGATGTTCTGTAAGAAGAATTTCTTTGTGCTACTAAAATCTTGAACAATATTACATTCTGTCTTAATCATAATACTCGCATGGAAACTATTTTCGTGAATTTTTTGCACGTGATTTTTAGGAAACCTACTTGAGACATCATTATAATCGATATCGATACATATAAACGATATGTGTCCTACTTATGACCACGTAGTTCTGTTGGGTGATTTTAATACTTGTCTACTTAAAAATGACTCTCGTACTCGCAAACTTCAATCTCTTGTATCTTCTTTTAATCTGAGTATTCTCCCTCTTTCCGCTACTCATCATTTCCCTAATTGCATCCCTTCTCTTTTGGATCTCATGATTGTTTCAAAACCTAATAATGTGTCGATCCACGGTCAGCTCACGGCTTGTTTTTCCTATCACGATTTAATTTTCATGTCTTACAAGATTCGTCCTCCTAAGCGCAAGCCATCATTCTTTTTCCTTCGGAACTACAAGGGCATAGATCAGGAGGCACTGCTGCGGGATGCTGGTGTCATCGATTGGACGGATGTTTTTGGGAGTTCAAGTATCAACGAGATGGTTCATATTTTCAACTCACAAATATTAAGCCTTTACGAACGTCATGCTCCTATCCGTAGAGTCAGAGTAAAATATATGCCGGCACCCTGGCTCACTCCTGCTATTAAGGATGCAATGGCAATTAGAGACCGAGCCAAAAGGAGGCTAAAGCGCCGTCCTTCCGAGCACAACCTGAGTTTGTATAGAGAGATGCGTAATCGCTGTAGTCGTATGTGTAGAGATGCAAAGAGACGCTACTTCCATAATTCTCTTGACAACCGGAACTCCTCTGAAGTCTGGAAGTTCTTGAAAACTGTCGGCATTGGAAAGTCCCCTGCCGCTTCTAGCAAAGGCATTGACGTGTGTGCTCTAAACAAAAATTTTTCACTCCCACCCGTTACGTTGGATCCACACGTCAAATTATCTACATTAAATAAACTTTCCGTTTTGCCAGTGCCGCGGTGTTCGTCTTTCGATTTCAGTCCTGTGAGTGAAAGTGATGTCAAAAAATCTATTTGTGCTATCTCCTCCTCCGCTGTTGGTAATGACGGGCTTTGCTCAAGAATGATTTCTCCTATCCTGTCCACATTACTGCCCGTTTTGACCCATATTTTTAACTTCTCATTGTTTTCTTGCACTGTTCCCGATGCTTGGAAGCTAGCCCATATTATTCCACTACCCAAAACCCCTAACCCGGTCACACTGACCGATTTCAGACCCATTTCCATCCTTCCTTATCTTTCCAAAGTTCTTGAGCACATTGTCCATCAGCAATTGTCTCTGTTCCTCTCTAGTAATGATCTTCTTAGTCCTTTTCAATCTGGTTTCCGGCCCGGTCACAGTACTGTCACAGCTCTTTTAAAGGTTACTGACGATATCCGCCGGGCTATGGACCAAAAATCTCTTACTTTACTTGTACTTCTCGATTTCAGCAGTGCTTTCAACTCTGTTGACTTCGATATCCTTCTTGGTATCCTTAAATCTTTCAATTTCTCCTCTTCCACTATTGATTGGTTCAACTCCTATCTTGGAGGCCGCTCGCAGCGGGTGCACCTCGACGAGACTTTTTCGGATTGGTGCTCTCTTACTGCGGGTGTGCCACAGGGTGGCGTTCTCTCTCCTCTTCTCTTTTCTATTTTTATTAACTCTGTCACTAGAGTCATCTCGTGTAACTTCCATCTCTATGCTGACGACTTGCAGCTTTACCATCATTTTCCAATTCAAGATGCGGAAGCCGCTGTGTCCGCCATTAACAGTGAACTGGAATTGATTGGGGAGTGGTCGCGGTCATTTGGGCTGCAAATCAACCCTAAGAAGTCTCAGGCCATGGTTATCGGCGGTAGGCATATGCGAAACAGGCTTGATGTTGCGGTGCTATCTCCTCTCAGTTTGAATGGAGTTAAAATTGAATACGCCAGAACGGCTAAAAACTTGGGGGTGATCATGGACTCCTATTTATCATGGACTGCACATGTCGCTGAAGTCAGTCGCAAGGTGCACTACACTTTCCACTCGCTGAAGTGCCTCCAGAGCCTTTTGCCCTTGAACACCAAAATTTCCCTTGCCCAAACTCTTATTCAGCCCATCATCGACTACGCCGACGCCTGTTATTTGGATGCCACCGAGGAGCTTTTAAATAAGCTTGAGCGCTTGCAAAATATATGTATTCGTTTTGTTTTCAACCTCAAAAAGTATGATCATGTTTCAGGCTTTCGCAAAATGCTCAAGTGGCTCCCTATTCGACTTCGCAGGAACTCTCGGATTTTGTGTCTGCTATTTAACGTCCTTCACAACCCTAAAACGCCTTCCTACCTCCGCGAACGCTTCTCCTACTCCCGTCCTTCCGATGCACTTTGTAGGTCGCATCTTAAGCATCTTCTTGAAACACCTTCCCACACTACAGACTTTTACTCCTACTCCTTTACTGTGCACGCGGTGCGGTTGTGGAACTCGTTACCGCCTGATATTAGGGACTGCCAAACTCTTGCAGTTTTTAAAAAGAGAGTGAAAGAGCATTATCTTTCCATTCCGTCTTAGTTGCATATAATTTATGTATTATTATTTATGATATTAACTAGTATTTATTATTGTAATATTTATTCTATTGATAAGCATGTATATAAGAGTATATATTAATTATCTATACAGTATTAATCTTCTTTATTGTGAATTGTTTAACATATTTTCTTTTTATTCCCCTCTACACACGTTGTCTACATATCTTTTTTTTGCAACTTTCCTCTCGCAGGTATGCTGGAAGAGATTTCGTTAGAAATAAGCATACCTTTGTACCTATTTTCTGTTCCTTCTTTTTGTCTATGTATTATGTGTGTGTACATTAATGGTTAAATAAAAAAAAAAAAAATAATCATGTATTTATCCTAAAAAAAATTGACAGATCTAGTTACACAGGGTGTGTCTGACACAGACGCGAAAAAAAATACCATGGATTCAGTAGAAGGTTCTGGATTGTTGGAACTTTTCGTCGGTTATTGTTTTTTTGTTAACTGTAATCAGTTCAAAATCATTATTCCTATCTAACTACTCAATTAGATTTTTTATTATTTTCCTGTGTCGGCTCGCCGAGCAAAAGTGCGAGTGGCGAGGCGCGTGTAGGTACTAGCCGGCGTTGACCTCTATCGTAAACTTTGACAACCAGCTGAAAGGTAGCGCTTTTGAATTTTATTTGCATTGCTGCCTTTTGTGAAAAGAGGGCATTAATGTATTTTGTAAGTATTTTCTTATTTGTAAAAATCCAACACTAGGTGGTCCAGAATCATGTCCATATGGATTGTAATCTGAAGTAGCTCTTACATCAGATTTAAAAGGAAACTAACTCTAAATAATTTTGTAGGAAATTCAATTTCTTCATGTACTGAATCAATGATATTTTTTTTTGCGACGATGTCAGTCACTCCCCTTATATTTAACTAGCTTTTGCCAGTGGTAACGCCAATATGAATATTAGCCATTTGGCATGGGTGTCTGATGTGTCACGGGAAAATACTACCGAAATAAAAAGTAGCCTATGTGCTATTTCAGACTATAATCTATTTCTGTGCTAAATTCATCCAGATCGGTGCAGCCGTTCTAGCGTCATTGAGTAACAAACATCCATCCATCAAAACTTTCGTATTTATAATTTTAGGGAGAATTAGGATATAAGGTGGAAGATATTTTTTCGGAAAATTTATTCCAGTAGTAATTGAGTTTTTATTGAATTAATACAAACCAAAAGGAGTTTTCGATCACTGTAACTATAAACCAATGATACAGATATATTTGACTTGTAATTCGTTTCTTGAACTTCGATAAATCTTGATTTTTACTGTAATATTATGATCCCCAGTTTCACTTTCTTTTTGCGTTTGATTAAAAAAAAAACATATTGTTCAAAACTATAGCTTTCAACGGGATATTTCGTTGAAATGGAAAATTCAGATGACTTGTTTGAATTCCTGGATATTCGAGAACTAACTATTGTACTTGTTCTGAAGAGATATTTATGCTAGGACGTGCCTTTGTTTAGCAAAATCAGCTTTAAAGTTCTCACTGCTGGGATACATGCTAACATGCCTCTTTTTTTTTTTTTTTTTTTTATATCCTATAGGCTCGCGCTTGACCACTATCTCACCTGATGGAAAGCGATGATGTGGTCGACGGTGAATCACGCTTGCCTAGAAAAAACCTATTCACTCTTGACTTAAAGACCCCTAGATTGTAGCTGTCGGGAAACACAGACTCCGGCAGGGAATTCCACTCCTTAGCTGTACGCACAATAAAAGTGTTCCCAAAACGTTTGGTGCGTATGGGTGGGATGTCCACCATGTACCGATGACGCATCGCCGTACGTCTGGTAGTCCGATGATGAAACGGGCTAGGTGGAATTAGATCATGCAATTCCATCGCACACTCGCCGAAATGTAACCGATAAAAAACCGACAAACTGGCAACTCGACGACGATGTTCAAGGCTCTGGAGCTTTGTCTTGACCAGTGCTTCATCGCCGATGAGCCTCTTGGCCCGCTTTTCGATCGACTCCAGTGCATCTCTCTTCTGTGTGAAAGGGAATAATCCACCACGCGGGCCCATTTGAAATCTTGTGGTGCCATATGATTTCAAATTATTGATTCTAGAACACGCCGGTTTTCTCACGATATTTTCTTTTAACAGTTTTTAGAGCAGTGGTGATGGAATAATTTACACGAATCAAGGTTCAAATCTACGATACATAATTCGGTATAGTTTCCACTGGGCAATCACTGCTCTTGTTGCCACCACATCCCTTTAATTACATTTCTTGACAGCGTTGGCTGTTGAAGATCTTTAATAATTATTTTAATCTCGATTTGGGGTCAGTCAATAATAATTGCAGTCTCTCAGTTCCATAACGGCCTCACCTTTGACTCAGGCATCTATTATATATACCTCGGTCGCAATGACCAATAATTTTCACTTGTATCAAAATATACTATTTTCTTGATGAAATTTTGTAGACTATAAACCAAACTAAACATCAAGACAAGTCGAACTTGTGTTACTTATTTTTTTAACCTGTATATTCAAAGCACTGTGGCTCGGTTCGCTGGACCGTGTAATGTTCACGTATGACACTCATACGGTAAGCGGCCGTGACGGCATCGTCTGTTATTATACATTTTTGTGTTGCCTTGTTGATCTAGCGCTATCAAGCGCCTACCCTGAGCCTGAAGTTTGGATTTGATTCCCAGACTGCGTAAAGTTTCCAACGCTGCGTGTTCTATAAGCGGTTGCCACTCCAGAACTTTTCAGATCCATCGACCATCCGTTTCTTTATTTATTAAAACGTCATGCAACATACAATTACATAGAAGGTCTATTAATGCCTACGACATTCTCTACAAGATATATATACATATAATTAATTATTACATATAATCTGTATATATATTAAGTTTTCTTTTATTATTGATAGCCTCGCGCTTGACTACTATCACACCTGATGGTAAGCGATGATGTTGTCGACGATGTAGCACGCTTACCTAGAAGAAACCTATTCACTCTTGACTTAAAGACTCCCAGGTTGTAGCTATCAGGAAATACAGACTCTGGCAGGGCATTTCACTCCTTAGCTGTACGCATAATAAAAGTATTTCCAAAACGTTTGATGCGTATGGGTGGGAAGTCCACCATGTACCGATGACGCATCGCCGTACGTCTTGTAGTCCGATGATGGAACGGGCTAGGAGGAATTAGTTCATGCAATTCCTTCGCACGCTCTCCGAAATGTAACCGAAAAAAACTGACAGACTGGCAACTTGATGCCGATGTTCAAGGCTCTGGAGCCTAGACTCGAACAGTAACTCATTGCTGATGAGCCTCTTGGCCCGTTTTTCGATCTACTCTGGTGCATCCAGCTGGCACTTGGCAGATCCGTCCCAGAGATGAGAGCAGTACTCCACGCATGACCGAACTTGCACAACTGTTCTGGCGTGAAGTACCGTCTCACCTTTGCAAGGATCCCCAACTTTTTGGCAGCCAGTTGAGCTTTTGCCTCAATGAATGGACCAAAATTGAGGGTTGCTGTCAACGTAACGCCAAGAAGCTCAAGATGGTCCGTTATCGGCACGGTCACAACACGGATAGAAGGGGCCGGGTGGAATTGAATTAAGTAATAGAAAGGCGGTTTATTGAGACAAATATGCTATTGGTGTAGAAAATAATGCCTACAAATTGTGCTTAAATACGATTGTACGTTGTTTTATAGAGATAAGTTTTATAGAATTTCGTTTCACATATTTTTTTCTCATTATTATCATTTCATAAAATATTCAATACGCAGAATACTTTGGATAAATTTAAATCATTGATTTTTGTGTCAAGAAAATTTATTTTTAAAATTTTCATGTCATAGAATAACAATTCAAATATTCGTTATCCTCATATTGTTTAGTTAATACAAAACTTAATTACTAAGAAAAACATTTCATTGAGTGACAGTTTTTAAACGTTTCAATTCATACCTCAAAAAACTTTAATGTTGCTTCTGAATCATCTCCGGTACTGCGGGAAGTGCACCCCTTTCGCCCTTACGTAACAGAGTATATGCTCACCTCCGCAGCTTCGGCTTGCCGCTATGGCTCGCACGGGTGTTTATGCATTGTTACAGCGGGCGGGGTTTGCACTGCCTTCACACCTCCGGTTTTTATATACAAACTAGGGGTAGTAGCCAAAAAACTACTTAAAGTATACAGATATTGAAATTGAGGTATGAGATAAGAATTGATTAAGGGGTGGGAGAGTTGAGTTGAGAGAAAAGCGTGGTCAAAGCGAGCAAATTTCTCCTCTCCCGAATGGGCATCCATTTAGGCTCAGGTTTCCGGTTCATATTCAACCTCATACTTTCTTAGGTTGAATATGAACTGGATGCAGTTATTTAGAGCCTATCAAGCTTATCCAAGAACTCTACGTTCAAGTCAAAGGAGCAATTATCATCACAAGTATGATGCATTCTGGTGAAGATTAAAGTCGGCACAAGCATAGTCTTCGTTTTTGCAGGCAGAAAGTTTCTCAGACGATACAGTGGATTACATGTGGGTACATTACTTTTAGGTGGTAGGGTGGTTTTCTTTTGTTTTATAATAAAACCAATTATTTTTTATTGATAAAACAATTGAACGTCACCTTTCATGCGATTGTTTTAACTTTATTCGAACTCACATTATTTTGAGAGAATTTTTATTATAGCCACTTTATGGTTTTGATTTATTTCGTTAACATACTGAGTTATTTTTTTAATTTTTAATGTTTAGATCTTTTACGAAGTTAATGATATCATTGTGCCTAACTTTACCCAAACCGAGTGAGTCAAGGCGCTTGAGATGAGAAGAAATTATCAAACCTACAGAGTGTGCGTAATTCATCGTTTACCTGTTTCAACCATTTATTGCATTTTCCCATGATCCAGAGAGACTGAAGCTTTTGAGAGAGAGTATCAGGACAAGGCAGAAACCTCATATCAAATAATCGTTTTATTTAGTTTCGGTTTCGCAAAAACACGCATTTTAAGTCCGTTCAAGCCAAAAATGAGCTGGACGAAGTTAAAAATGCAACAGAAAGTACGTTAACGGTACAACGGAGGTTGAAAAGAACTGGTTTTGGTTCGTTTGTCTCCGCTGAAGGTCAGGAACAAAATGAGGGAGGAACTTTTGCTCGGTAAAACTTTGGTCCACGGACTAATAGAGTAAAATATTGTTCAGAGATGGGTGTGGAATTAATTTAATTCGAATTGATGGACGGCATTGAATGTGTAAACAAGAACAACATAATCTGTATATTTTTTAAATTACACGTGGTAGAGGAACAATATTGAATTCAGGTAGGATATGTTTGGGAGCTCGTACGGACTTGATGGTGATCGATGGAGGGAATCTTATTGTATCCTACATCTATACTAATCTATACTAATATTATAAAGCTGAAGAGTTTGTTTGTTTGAACGTGCTAATCTCAGGAACTACTGGTTGGAATTGAAAAATTGGACTGCGTTATGTAAGAACCGATTAAGCGCCAATTTACGAAAACTAAGAAAATGAGCTTCAAAGAATTCAAAGTTAAAATTGTCGCTGTGCGTACATTTATTATGTTTAGAGTATAATTCTTATTCTGAAGATATAAAATATATATAAGTTCACATTAGTTAAAAAAATATAAATCTATATAATAAACTTTTGTAGTTATAGCCATTTTTCCGCTTAATTTGTTATTGTGTTTTAGCCCTATTCAGACCATTTTATTTATCAATAACGTGTGCTATACAAAATTATTGCCGTTTGATACTTTATTGCGATTCGTTTCGGGTGAAATCAATTGTATCAAAAGATTAAATCCAGTTTTTTTTTATAAATTGTACTTTAATTAAGTACAATTTTTAAAGTTAATTTTGTATCATCTTTGGTGCTTTCCATTATAGCTTTGGTTGAGAAATAGGTTTTCCTTCTGGTCAAAATTGCTCATAATGCCTTGTCAATTTCCATAGGTTATTAATTGCCCCCTTTTAGTCTTTTATTGAGATCTACTTCATGGGTTTTACCACCATGACTGGCTGAATGAAATATCCGACTAGGTTTGTTCTTAATACATATATATATATATATAGTTTTCAGACAGCTTATAGCATTTAATTCTATATCTTTATTTTTATTTACTATTGTCTTCAGTATTTTAGAAACTGCGACAAAGTTTATTCTTTCCATTTTAGTAACTATCAACTTGTTTCTCTTACGACAACTGGTCATCATCACATCAATGTAGTGTTGTGGAATATATAGCCGTAAATGTAATTCCATACACTAAACTCGCTATCATTTTCTAAGAAGCTATGCCCAGGAACCATAAAGCGTATGGTGATTTTCTCTAGGTTGTCATTTTATTCTAGTTCGGATCTGACTACCACAAGATGAGTTCTTTGAATTTTGAGTCTAGATTTCTTGTGCTCTCCTGCCTGCTATTCCTTCCGCTCAGACGTAACAAAACCCTTGATCACAGATTTAGCCAAAGTTATGTCTTGCTTTTTCATAGCATGTGCATCTTCAGCTTCTTTATGATGCTGCTCTCTATCCTTCTCTAAATTTAATTTGATTTCTTGTGAAGTAGTTTCTCTGATTATTTATCTTGTTGCACTTATTACACGTCACTCTTTCTGTGGCTTTTTCCTTTGTAGATTAAATTTGGTATCAAATGTTAATTTATAAGATGCAAATAAAACTGTCTGTCTTGATTCATCAGATGTATGGGCTTCTAAACACGTGTGCCAAATTTCATAAGTGTATGTATGTATGTTGTTTGTCCACGCATATCGCCGAAACTAGTAATCGGATCCTGATCATTGTTTTTTTATTAGATAAGGTATCTCTCAACTTAGGGAACAGTACAGCAGCTTTCAAGATATGGAACATACAACCGAACTCCTTAGCGACAAACAGCACGAATAAATAAATTCAAATTAGAGCTTTAGAGCTCACTTTCTAGTGATAGGGTACTGAAACTAAAAAGATAGAAATAAAACTTTTTCACAAAAAAGTAACCGATTTATAAAGCCAAACACTAAAATGAGCAATAAAAAACTTTCGTTTCGGAAGTTGGTGTTGAAAAACGATAAAAGCAAGAGGTTCCAAAGACAACTACTTCCGAAACGAACGATTTTTTTTGCAGTTTTTAGTGTTTTGCTTTAGAAGTCGATTTATTTTTGTGAAAAAGTTTTTTTAAGTATGTCAATCCTTGCAGATGATATTCTTAAAGTACCTATCTATAAACATTTTGGCACAAACATCTATGTTTTTTTAAAGAATAGACGTCCCGTACAAAAAAATCCGCAGTAATAAGAATGCAGTAACGAATGAAACGCCAGAAGCTGGTGCTTCATTCTCGAACGAATGAAAGATCGCGCTTGTGGGTGATAAGCATTAACGAATTAAATACCAGTTTAGGTGGTTAATTCGATACTGCGGTTTCTAAAACAGTTGAATCAAAAGGCAAAACTGAATTATCTACAAAGTGTACGTGTTTAATTCGTTTATGCAATTTGAAAACTGTTTGAAACCGAAACATAATTCTTTAATACAAAACGAATGTGTGCACAAATTCTAACAAATTTCGAAATGTCGCTTGATTCATCCTCTTATTATAAGGCCGTAAGAGTGATTTTTGAACACACAAATAGCTGAATACATAGTTTATCATGCCTATAGACGATCTGCATTCAAAACTTTATTTTTTTGATTTCGTCGCTTAATTCGTTCTTACATAACGCAGTCCAATTATTGTGTTGCATAGTCCATTTATCGAGGAGGATAACATCACGCTATGACCAGTAGGAGCGGAGCATAAATGAAACATGTTGCAAAAATGGGAAAATATTCCTTTTTGAGAGCTTCCGTTGCGTGCGTTGCGTACAATCATGTATGTAGGGTAGAGTAGGTAGATAGGGTAGGGTAGGGTAGGTAGGTAGGTAGATTAGGTTAAGTAGCCAGTTGACGGGAGCGAAGCCGCGGGGGACAGCTAGTCTCTTTACAATTGTTATTTATGAATAAAATGGGGTATCATTTGCTCCTTTATCAGTTGTCACTTCGTTTTGATTCAGGATAATGCTCAGCCACATACCACTTTTGAACTTAAGCGTATCTTAATAATATCAATATCGCAGTTTTGGAATCGCTGACCGAGATCACCAGATATGCATCCGATAGACGTGTGGATAGGACCTACTAAAATGAAGAGCAAAATTCATAACCTGTCAATGTGGGTGAAGTAAAAAGCGCCGCTGTATGGGAATGATAAAGACTATCACAAGAGACAATGACAAACATTATTCCCAACATAAAGGCGGTTAAAACTTTATTAAAAACACTTGGAGGAAATCCACAATATAATGTGATATTATTTATTGCAAAAATGTATTTTTATTTTTATTTTTAACTTTCTTTGGTAACTTTAAGAAATAAACAATGTCCAGTTTTCTCATTAAGTCATGTTAGTCACAAAAAATATACTAAATACGATCTCATTTTTACTTTAAAAGATGTACTTTAAAGTAAGGAATAATGTATTTAATCTAAGTTTTAAAAAATTAAAACTTTATTTAAAAAAAAAACGTAATTTTTATTTTGTTCCGCTAATTTTGCCGATGTGTGTATTTATAGAGGCAAAAACTTTAATTAATGTAGTTACGATGTTATGATAAAAAAGTTGATGTTGAAACCATTATAATCAGCTTTTCCTAGCCAAACTCATTATTTTTAAATCAGAAACAAACTCATTTGTTTGTGTTTGTTCCATAAATGTCCCTGTCAAACGATTGCAGCTAGACTCGAATAAAAATAATGGTGTACAAACATTGAACAATGATAGCAAAAAGCGAACGGGCAACGAATTGGATCGCTCTAACCAGCTGTATTTCTGTGGTATACAACGAGCTACAAACTGTGAAGGGACACCGTCCGACATTTGATGAAGCGAATAAAACATACATAAAAAGAGTTGGAATATAAATAAGATAACAGAATAATAATAGTGGACCGATGAACTGGTGAAGGTTGCGAGGATCCGCTGGTTGCGGGATGCACGAGACCGGTCAATGTGGCGACGCTTGGTGGAGGCCTATGTCCAGCAGTGGACGTCTTTCGGCTGATATGATGATGATGATGATGAACAGAATAATGCCTACTGTACGGGAACGAAAATAAAAGAAATAAAAAAGCAAAGATAAAAAGTAAAATGTTAATAAAATAAAAAAGAAAGGAAATGATAAGAAAAGGAAAGGAACGGAATGGAAAGAAAAAAAAGAAAAGGAAAAGGAGAAATAAAAGGAAAAGGAATAGAATGGAAAAGAGAGAAAAAGAAAGGTATTGTGGTATATTGTCTATGTTATTTAAACCTCCAAAAATTTTAGCAACTCCATGCTGCGACCGATGTTCCTTCATTCCAAACAAACTGAATGTTCTGTAACAGAGCAGATATTCCAGAGAAAATGCAAAGGAAAATGTTGTTTTATAGTTTGTTCTTAAGCCCGTATTGTAAGAACCACTTGCGCCAAAAACTTTGTTGCTAACGGGAGGTTAAATAACAAATACTAACTCGGAGTTTGTTGACCACAAGGGCCGTACATTGATTACTTTAAAAATTAAGTTTAAAAGGCTAATTGACATCATTTACCATTTTTATTAATCTAAATAAAGTCATAATATATCATACTAATACTACCTACATTTTAGGATTAGACAGACAGAAAACAATAATTAAGGCGGATATATACGAGGCATGTGCCGCGCACGCCTCGCAACGCACGCATTTTGCTTTGAGTTGTCGTAGCACATGCCTCACCATAAATATGAACGTCCACACATTGCGAAGCATGCGATGAGCGCCGTGCGCTGCGCATGCCTCGCAATGTCTGTATCCGCTTTTATAATTACCTATTTATTAAAATATAACAGCAACGCCGCATTTTTATTTTCACATTGCTACTAAAATCGCAACGTAGATATGAGGATAGAGGGGCAGGTAGGGGCCCGCAAGGGTGATCCAGCGCTTGCATTATTATTGTTATATTTGGATTTTCTTTGATATATCCTAAATCAATTAGTAGGTGTGGTTTAGATCACTTCGTGTGAAGTTTCAGTGCATTCTGTTGCAAAATTATTTTATATACATTCTGAACCATTATTAAACCACTCACTAAGTGCAGTTTTAAATCGTTTGAAACCAAAAAGACAACGGTGAGGGTTCAAAATGGCTCATATTAGTGATGCAGTCAACAGTGCAGCCAGCATAATTAAGGCGTATATATTCCCCAATGTTAACGCAGTACTGGCCGTGCGCTCGCTCGGAGCCAGAATATCAATATTGAAACTCCTTTTGGACAGTTTTGTTTGCAAAATATTCTTGGATTTACATATGCTATTTCAGTTATGAAAAAATTCTAGCCATAATTTTTTCTGTTTAAAAATATTTTGAAACATCCAAGTCGTTTTGGAGGAGTATCCAAAGTAGCGAAAAGATATCGCGTATTTAATATTTTTTTAAAACAAAGCTATTAGTTACACGAAAAAGACATGTTTCACAAATAATGTACATGAATCAATACATATAATAAATCTGTAGAAAATATTTTTTGTACATCGAAAAAAAATCCAAAAAAAATAGCCAGGGTGTTGAAGGATAACCAACAGAACCCATTTCTAGCATTTTTGGAATTTTTGTCTGTTTGTCTGTTTGTCTGTTTGTCTGTTTGTCTGTTTGTCTGTTTGTCTGTTTGTCTGTTTGTCTGTTTGTCTGTTTGTCTGTTTGTCTATTTGTCTGTTTATTTGTGCACGCATCACGTGAAATGTACGAAACCAATGTAGATAACTTTTATACATAAAAATTGTGCGTATCTTGAAGAATTACTTAGTTGTTTCATCGCAATCGGTTCACTCTATCAAAAGTTAGATGAATTTAAAGTGTTCAAGAAGTAAAATTATCACAGCTCACGCAATTCAGTTACTCGGACAGTTGAACTCGCTATTCGATAGATGGCGTTGTGCATTTAAAGTCATTTTCTGAATCGCCGTGTTAAGATTTTACGCGAAAGAATGACGCTAGAAAAAAAAATTGGTATGTAGTATGTATATTTTATAACCGACTTCCCAAAAAGGAGGAAGGAGGTTCTATGTTCGACATTATGTATGTTTTTTTTTTTTTTGTGTGTGTTCACCGATATCTCCGTCAATTGTGGACCGCTTTCACCGACCAAAAAATCTTTTTTTGTTTGAAAGAGTATGTTCCGAAATTAGTCCCATTTTAATTTGGTGTAGGACTGACGAAGCAATTCGAAGATATACAACAGAACTCTTCAATAAATAACGGCAAATCTCTCGGGATTGCTGCAATCGCATGTCTGTTTGTTGTTTATACCATTTCATAACATAACATCACGCCAGTACGCTCTTAAGGGGTATGCAGATCTCTCATTTCACCGGTTATGTTCAAGTTTCATGATATTTGGGTAATATATTCTGGCGTTATACGAGTAGGTAACTTACTAAACAACTTGCCTATTAGGTAGGTACAACTAAAAAGTGAAAAATAAAAAAACTTTTTACAAAAAAATACTACCGACTTCCAAATAAAACTACAAAGTGAAAAATAACTTTATTTTTGGAAGTCGGTGTCCATAACGCAATAAATTGGTACTACGAAAGACACCGACTTCCAAAAATAAAGTTATTTTTCACTTTGTAGTTTTATTTGGAAGTCGGTAGTATTTTTTTGTAAAAAAGTTTTTTTGAGTATGTGGAGTAGGCAGGCAGGCTGGTAAGTATGGTAGGGTTGGCAGGCAGATGACGGGAGCGAAGCCGCGGGCACAGCTAGTCAATAATAATTATATATCTTTTTCAAACCTTTTAACCTAGCCGTTACTAAGGAGTATTCTTTAGAAAGTAACCATTAAATTTTACGGCACTAAGGCGGTAGAATGCCCTTTTTGTTACGTCCACCCCGTGTTACTTTCATACCTGGTCTCCCCTACCATTATTAACATGGAGTGACTGTCTAGCTGACCTCCACAAACCAGTAACTAGTGCCAGATTTTGTGACTTGTTACTATCCGTAGCGACTGTCAAATATCAACAAACGTCAGCTGGAACAAACAGTTTATAACACTTAAACATAATCAGAGAATTGTAAGTGTGTGCTATCCAAAACCTCTGAGAAATACAGCCGTGATTTTATGATAATTATCTTATTCATTTTATTGATTGCAATAATATTGCCCATAATATTAATATTATTTTGCTCCAGGTGTGTTACTTCATTACTTATTTCCATCTTTCTACCCAATAGAATTCATCTGTTCCACTTGTACATTTCTTTTACCAACAGTGTCACTAGTCTCCCTGATGGTTTGTCGTCTGAACGCATACTTATAAATAATCCATGTCTGGAAACTTCAGACAACTAGTGGTCAAGTTCAACAGAAAGTTTTGTCACTTTGTTAAGTAAAGATGGACGACGATTTATTCCATTTAACTTTGACTGTTAAAAAAAACTCCCACGGGAATGTACTAATGGAATAAAAATGTATCTATACTTCATAAAAGATAGCTTGACCTCTGCGACAGCTGTCAGTATCAATACAGTAACAATAGCGCTTGACAGGCTAACAATAACGTATACGTCAGTTTGACATATATGTCGCAGAGATCAAGCTATCTTTTATGAAGTATAATGTAAATCATGGTTTGCACGTGTTTCAAAATTCATCCAAATACGTTTCATTTTAGAGGCGTGATTGATTATCAGACATCTAAACATACATACTTTCACATTAATTTATAATATAAGATGCAATTAGTAGGTTCCGCATACCAGAAGACGCTGCGTTGGAAGACTTTTTTTTGGAAGACTATGTAGGTGGATCGATAACCTGGTTAAGTTTGCGGGAATCCGCTAAATGCGAGACGCACTCAATGTGGTGACACTTGGGGGAGACATGTTCAGCAGCGGACGTCTTTCAGCTGAAATGATGATGACGATAAAGATAGGATTTTGTACTTCGTCAATATGGTATTATTTCTTTGCTTTCAAATTGGATCGAAATGTCCTTTTTTATTTTGTTCTAATGGAACTTGTTACTCCCAGTTACATTGTTAATTTAGTTTTGTGGACCGCAAAGCAAATTGCTTGTTCAAGTAGTAATTAAGTAGTAGAATGTATTTTTAAATCAAATCAAATAATTCATTTGCATAATGCAGGTTAGTAAGGTGTTACAAATAATATTTTCAATAGATACACTGTATAAAGGTGTTCAAATTAATACAAGTTTAGACTCACAATATAAGTAGTGTTACAATAAATTTTATTTCAAACATTACATCATTTAAATAAATAAAAAAATTTCGGATTAATTATTAATGTCATATTAAATTATCATTTAAGTTCATAATGTCAGATTAATTAAATACAAGTCATGTTAAGTTGTGGAATTTCATAATGTCGGATTTATTTTATTCAATTATTTGAAAATATACCGTGTATAAAATACTTAATTAACTAAGACTACAAATATATACATTTATAGATTATTAAATACAGGTCACACAAAATTACAATAACATTTAAAATTTCTATTAATAGAATAGATCAAAACACCTAAAACTAAATTACAATATTTTTTTCCTGTAGATACTCTTGGACACTATAGTAACATCTAGCAATTAGGAATTGGTGTAGTCATGACGTGAACTTTGGAATGGATAACTTTTTGACATCGTCAGGCAATTTCAAAGATCAAAGATGCCATACAAATAACACTTTTATTGAATAAGGCTGTTTTCCGATACGGTATTTCTATCTCTAATCTTTTTTTTCACGTAACTGTCAATAGTAACTTTTAAAAGAGGGTTTGTAATAGTCTGGATTTGATTTCACAAACGTTAACGTTACGTTTAAGTAAAAAGTTTAAAAAATTAAAAGTGTGCTTCACCGTTGACCACATCATTGCTTACCATCTGGTGAGATAGTAGTCAAGGGAGAGCCTATAAAAAAATATCAGACACACAAATTACCAGTTAAGTTTAAATCCCATGTAATAGGGGGCGATCCTATTGCCATCAACCAGGAAAAAAAAGCCGGACTCCGGGACACTATTGAGAAATGCCAGATGAAAACAACACCACTTTGTCCAACCCAGGAACCGAACTCAGGACCTCATACTTAGCAGTAGAGCTTATGACCACTAGACCTACTACTAACTAGTAGTGTGCTAAAGGGGCAACTCTTCGGGGAATTCAGCAGTGATGATATGTTATAAATTCAAAATATTCACCAAGGATCAATCAATCAATCAATCAATATTTCATTTATTTTCTCTTTACAATGATTTCCTTAAAATTAACATTACAATCAATGCTTAATCTATAATACACCATTGCAAGAGACTGGTGCCTGAAGTAGGTTTTTCAAAAAAACCTGTGTTACAGGTCACCAGGCCCCCACAAAAAAATTAGTTCAGTTGTAGATAACCACAGGTGAATACGAAAATAAAAATAAAAATTAGATAAACACTATATATGTAAATTACAGTAGTGACAGTTAATGCGAATTGTGTAGTTTTTTATGTTGTGAAGTGTCGTGTATATGAATGTTAAAATGTGTGATAGCGACTATAAAATTTAGATAGGCTTTTGAGGCAGGGGATAGTAAAGAAACTTATTTGAGAACAGTTAACAGATTCGCCGTTTTTTGGTAATCAAGGGTTTTAAGAAACGTTTCAACTGTATTGATACAATTTGATTTCGTTTTAGGATATAGGATATAGAAGGGTGACATTTAATTTATTATATAAAAACTGTCCAAGGAAGCAGAAGAATTTCTGAGGGAGTGCTGTTTTGAAATGTGTCGAGGGGCAGACTCTTCCCTAACGCCGCTTGTTTTTTGTTAGCTTGGAGTCAAACTGTAGCTGGGAGTGTCTCTTCCCTATAGTAAGCAGAATGAAACATTGACTGACTGTTAGAATGTCCCATTTCTTATATAAGTCAGCGGTTGAAAAACGAAATGGGAGACTAGCACCAACCTTAAGAATAGCGCGTTGCGCCCTTTCTATCTCAATAAGGTGGGTTTTGGCGGCACCGCCCTATGGAGTGATGCAATACTCAACCAATGACTGGCATAGGGCAAAGTATATCATTTATAAAAAATAACTGTATTAATTTTGATATAAAATATCTTGTATCGATTCTCAACGACAGTAACTACTTTTACCATAACCAGTGCTAAATAGAAACCAATATTTTCTTTTAATATTTCCCTATTGTTTTCTCTGGCTGTATGAATAACGGTCATTGCCTATCCGCCATTTTGACAGCCATGACATCTGTCACATATACGTCACTTGGCCGTAACCTTTCTAGTGAAAGCTATTGTTTATTTTGTCTTTTAGGTTTTAGAACAGTAGGCAAATAAGCTCGTCAACCACAAGGCCTGCATCATAGTAACCAAGAGTGATTTCATTTTTCAAACAAGACTGTGAAGCCAAATTGAATCTTAACAAGTAAATATTGAAGTCGATAACAACTTTCCCAAGTGATCAATTAATTTGTCGAGCGTGAGCTCAGTCAAAGATAAAATAACAACCAACAAAACTAGTACTTAACCTTTATTACAATGCAATAAAATTGAATTTCGATTAAACAATGTTTAGACAAACAGCAAAGAGAAAGTTGTAAAATATGTAATCAGTAGTATCAAAAGTATGTGAAAGTGAAAACGACCGATTTCGACGACATTAAGAAACAGGTCACGAATGTTTTACGATCCCATAACTGTATAGATTATGAAATGAAAGTGAAAATAAAACATTAACATATAATTTCCCTTTTATCCTGTTATGGGTAAAGCATTTTAATTTACGTCAAGTATTATGTTGAGTGAATATGTCTCTAAAGAGTTGTTATCACATGGGCAGAATTTAAACGTGAAATTGTTGATACAAGACTTTAATTTCCAACCTTGGGTTCTAAATGTGGCATTCTATCAGCAATAAAGATTGTAACAACAAAAACAATAGGTATTACACAACAATTGAAAGGGATTTTTACTCAAAGGCCTGGAAAGCCGTAACACAGGGTTTTCCTCGAACGGACTCCAGTCTCTCGTAAAGGAGTCTCTAGCAATTGTTGTAACATAGTTTTTGAATTAGTAGATTGTCCAAAATATACCTACAGAGGCAGACAAGTATGTGATATTCGATATGAGTATGTATAACGAAAGCGACGCGATAGCTATAGACAAAATATCAAAAATTAATGGGATTGCCAAGTGCCATTGAAAAGTCACGTGATCAATCCCGGGTACAGGCAAAAAACAGGGCATGTCCTAAATAATAGATTTTGAGAAAAACGCAATTAAAAGTTTAGAAGTATGTCATATTTATTGAGATCATTATACGCAGTAACTTTTTCTTAAAACGAATTAAATGTTTACTATTTAAATAACTGCGTTGTTTACAATGGAATTTTTAATTAATATATATTTAAATTAAACAAAAACTAAATAAACAATCTTAGAACAAGAAAAGAACCGGGCATGTCCATGACACACCGGTAAAAAAGAAGGATTGTCCAAAGTGACTGTTGTGATTTCTAGGATAGAATTTCTATAATGTTTGTCATCATTCTCTAACGTATCCAAGATTTAATCATAATAGCCTGCACCAACTTTAGTCCAAGCTTTGGACAGATAGTTCAAGGCAAAAAATAACAATAATTAATATTTGAAAAATATCTCTAAAATATAATCGGCTATCCTTGATGGGGTCCTTACGGACCGCAACGGTCATAATATTATTTTTAAAAATGGACACCAAATGAATGTCATTGGTGACCCCTGCTCTAGACGAATAAAGAAATAAATAAATGTCGTAAGCAGAGGCACTAGACTCTAAACCTTCTCCTTACGATATTGCTTTCATTGAATGAAAGCTATAGTGCCCGGCACGTAAGTTGGCAAACTTTTGGCATAGTGGGGGTAAGTACGCGCATTTACCGCAAACAGACAAACCACCATAAAGAGCGAACGGAACGTGGACGCGCCACGATTGGTCAGTTGATCCTTATGTCAACTGACCAACCAATCGCGCGCTCGGAACTATCCTAAAAGTTCCCCGCGCCCCGGTTCACTACCAAGGGTACCTAAAAAACTACTTCTGCGCATCTAACGACTCATGCCGACTTACGTGCCGGGGAGTATACACACTTTACTTAGGTTATATACATAATGTACTTTTTAACTCGGACTAAAGTACGAAAAAATTCGGTTAAATGTCTAGTAATAATAGAGCAGGATAGAGGAGAGCAGTGGTGGCCCAGTAGTAACGGCCCCAACTTACGTGCCGTAGTAGGTCGTTGGTTCGAACCCAGGAAAGCGCTTTACTTTGTGTAAATGATTTCATCACCACTAACGACTCTAAAAACGGCGAAGAAAAACTTCGTGAGGAAACTATCATGTCCTAGAACCATAAATTTGAAAACATTTGTGACGTTCAACAACCTGGACTGGGCCTGCGTGGTGGATTAAGGTCCATTCCCTCTCTCACAGAGAGGAGGCATGTGGCCCAGTAGTGGGAACATTAAATATGATGAATAATAATAGCCTGAAAATGTGTTACTTCATACCAGTTCCACATTTTATCAAAGTCATCAATAGTAGCTTAATTCACACAAATCGATGCTTTGAAATATTATCGTTCACAAGTAACTGATGGATACAAATCGTCGCCATGTGAGTCGCGAATGATTGAGTAATTGAACGATGTTGAAGCTTACATTAGATTTAACTGAAGCTTTCTTTGGGTGTGGGCGAGTAAAGTTTAATTTAAAAAACAAATATAGCAAAGATTATACTAAATATAGCTATTGCCTGCGATTTCAAAGAGAAGGACACTAAGTAATAATATCGAACGGGTCGATTGTCAAGGTTCAGAAACGTTTACCGAGGTCGATCAGTGGATGGGACCTATGACATAAAAAGACTCCACCGTGTCTCAAAAAATACGATAACACTTCAAGGGCTGTGTATCATGTTATACTTTCAAAGAACGCGGATGTTGATGATGAGTAGATAGTCAAAGAAATATTGTACAATATCTTCTGCCAGCGGCTTCGCCCGCACGAAAGTCGAAATCGTATTCCGAGGGAACATATTCCCAGGATAAAAAGTATCCTATGCTGTGCCCAACTATAATATATCTCCGTGCCAAATTTCATCCAAATCCGTTCATCCGTTTAAGTGTGAAGAAGTAACAAATATACAAACACACACGAACCTACAAACTTTCGCCTTAACAATATTAAGTGTGATTTCTGAGTCACATTAAATTATGAGTTTCTATTGTTTTTGATTATATTAATTAATTTAATTTTGGAACATTACAATTTTAATGTTTCCACTGCTGATACACAGGCCTCCTCTCTGCGAGGAACTCCATTTATGGCAAACAATTATAAAAACTACACAAAAAGCTAGTAGCGATCAATATAGTTGTGACGTTAAATTGTCGGCATTGGCCCTTCCAGTGTCAACCGATTGGTCCCAGCTGTCTTTTGTATATTTTGACAGTGGTTACACTGGTCAAAAACTAGAACAGATACCAGTCTTGCTAAGGCGCTGGCCACACAGAAATGGCGTCGGGCCGCGGACATGGCACGGGCGGCTTCCTTATTCCATTCAAATTTAAAACAAAATGTTTAGAAATAAAGTGCAATTTATGACACACCGTATGTTGTCATAACCACGTCCGAGCAACGACATATCGTGTGTCCTAAATTGTGTGGCCTGCGCCTAAGGGGTATCACGTTACCCATTTACTGGGTTTATTTATTTATTTAAACTTCATGTACAATAGTGGTACATAGGCGGACTTAATGCCACCAGGCATTCTCTACCAGTCAACCTTTGGGTTAAAAAGGACAACATTGTGAATGGGTACAAAATAATATTTAAAAATAACAACTAGTATACGAAAATGTATATACTTACATATATATTAATAAAACACATATACTAATAAAATAGACTAATAAATACCAATAATAAAGAGAAACCTATTAATAATTATTATGACTAGACTTCTGTCTGTAGATGAGAACATTGCATGCAAAATACTGATATTAAACTGGTCCGGTTAGACTTAAAACCAACCCCAACAGACATAGTTGGGCAAAGGGTTAGCAAAAAAATATTTTTAAATTATTTTTAGATAAAAATATTTTTAAAGATTTTTCTTCAATTCAATCATCATCATCTTCCTGCCCTTATGTGGTACTTGGGGTCGTCGCAACGCGTTTTCTTCTTCCATACCATCCTGTCCCCTGTCACGCCATCACTGACTCCCTTTTCTTTCCAGTCCATCCATCTTTTCTTTGGCCTTCCTCTCCATCCATCCACATTTACATTCATGACTCTTTTAGTAACATGTGTTTAAAGATAATTCATTATGCTTAGGAAATAGGTATTCATTTTTCGGCTCTCCATTGCCTCTAGAAAGCTCTTAAAAGGCTTCCTTCTAAGCCTTTTGAGGCCATTAACAAACTGAGACACACTTAACACTTAGAAAAGCCAGTACACAATAGAAACAAGGTTAACATGTGCCGTCCAATGGTCTGTGAAGAGGGTCGCTATTGAAGCCAATCCCTAGGGTTTGCGTTTGAATACCGATCTATTGTGGCAATGAATAGTTGATTAAATTAGTGAGTTATAGCCACGTTTTGATACGGTCTGACTCGTTGTTCTAGTGGTCATGAGCCCTACTGATGTGCATGAGGTCCTGGATTCGATGCCCGGGTCAGACAAAGTGTTATTGGGTTTTTCATCTGGAATTTTTGAGTTGCGGCCTGGAGTCTGGATTTATGCCCGATTAGTAAGTAAGTATGGTAGGTAGACCGATAACTAGATGGGCTGACGACATCACACGAGTCGCAGGAAAAAACTGGATGTCAGAAGCCTCAGACCGTGACCGCTGGTCTTCCCTGGAGGAGGCCTTCACTCTCACCATGTGAGAGGTTCATGCATGCTAACCATGATAGGTATTTCGAATAGTTTTATTTATCATACAATAGTTTGTTATTTTACTTTTTATATTATGCATTTAATCAATTTTATTTTCCTTTTAATTTATCTATCAATGTTATTTTAATAATTCAATTAAATAATATAGGTACTCATATAATGAAAATAATCAATGTATGAAATTAATCAATTTTATTTTACAATTTTTGTTTTTAACTATCATTCATTTTTATTAACTTTTTACTTGAAGGATGTAAAACTGTTAATGTAATTCATGAAATAAAAGGCTTTTTTATTATTGTTTTTTTTTCTAGTAGGTATAGGCTCGTCCCCTATTAATGGGATTAAAATGTGTCTAAATGCGTGTGTTCTATAGGTGCATCTCAACCTTACACTTTGAAGAATATAGGCGTGATGTTATGTGTTATATTGTGTGTTTTGATACGGTTAGAATCTTTAGCTACACCCATGCTATAAATCCTCTTTAAAAGTTTCTGAAACAGCTTATCGCCAACAATAAAATGGGTCCGATGACATATGTCAGATTCGCTGTCAATCAACAAATTTCACATATGTCAAACTTGCTGTCAGTCAAGTTATTGTTACGCCAAGTCCTTTTTATCGTCTAATTTAAGTTTTAGTAAAATTCTCTTTTTGTTAAGTCTTCAATTGATCAAATTATTTCTACGATAAACTTGTTGTGTACAGTCGAGAAGTCAAGAGAAAGAACGCTTTCAATTAATTTTACTTTATTTTAACCAATTCAATTTATTTAAACATTTACTAACATTAATTTTGCCTGTTATCAGTTCATCTTCGATCTTTTCAATTTTAATATCTTTTAATATTACTTTCGTATTGCGCTTTTTATTAACTTTTCTTTCGTAAAATATCGACTCCTTTTTTAAGGTATAGATATACAAAAACAAGTTTTGTTTTTTATAGACTTTAAATTTAAGCCTATTATGCCATGCTTCTTATGAATTTGTTGTTCTATGGCGTTTTTGTGCAAAACACCATATATGTCGTCTGTGATGTTTTTGGCTTATGTTTAACTTACCACCAGATATAGTAACATATAACAGACAAAAATAGTAAATGATCACCAAAATTAAACCCGCATCTTATTGTAAAATTATAACCAAAGTTTTAACATCTCGCTATCCTGTTTAGGCAAAATGACTCCAAATAAATCATTGTTAACCCAAAAGTAGTAAATGATCACCAAAAGTAGTAAATGATCACCAAAATTAAACCAATGACCAAAAAGATTATAAAATTTCTGGGAGCAACTTGGAAGTAGCGCTCGCCGGCCGCTGCCGCGGCACCGCTCGCTTTGCTCGCTCGGCTCGCGCGCGGTTAGTCACAGTTCTAACCTAACCTAACCTATTTTACAACATTAAATAGCGCAATAATTTGCTATTAAAATTTGGTGATCAATTTACTAAATTTGGTGATCAATTTACTAAATTTGGTGATCAATTTACTAAATTTGGGTTTCATAGTACAATTTTAGGTAATAGAGGTTATGGTCACAAAGTAATTTTAGGTGGTCATTATATTTATCCCCGATGTTTTTTATCTATTGGTTTGTAAAATATTCTAAAATATTTTTCGTAGCTATTTTGTTATTTGTCATTTATTGCTAACCAAGCCTCCGGTATAAAATATTTTGGTATCAAAGACAGGAGGTTACTAGTTAAATAAAAACAATTTTTAAAAACCTTGCTTACCATAATTCCTAGATCCTTTCCTTTCTGATTTTAGCCCATTTGAAGTGAAAATAGCATCCATGCACTTTCACGTCCGGCAAGACTTTTCTGACAGCATTGATAATTCCTTTTTCGTAGTTACATTTGAATTTTTTTAAATTTATGTTATATTCGTTCTTTAAAAATGTAAATACCTATTCGTATAATAGAATGCTCTCAAAACGGTGAAGGAAAACATCGTGAGAAAACCGGCATGTCCTAGAACCAAAAATTCGAAGACATGTGACATCCACCAAGCCGCACTTGGCCCGCGTGGTGGATTATGGCCCATTCCCTCTCACAGAGAGGAGGCCTTCGTCCCAGTAGTGGGAACATTAATAGGCTGATGATGTGATGTGATGTGATAATAGAATATAGGTAATAGCCTCCACGCGCTTGATGTTTGCCACAAACAGTGGCGAACAACACGTTCGTGTTTGTTGTTTGCTTGCGAAACGTGTGGAGGCGGCATCAGTTGACTGATCTTTGTTAGCTAAAAGACAGTATATTGCAGGTACTATTGAGTTGTATTGTCTGAAACTTCCTGTTTCTAAGTGTAATATGTAAAATTTATATCAAGGAAAAGGAACAGTTTGAAAAGATCCATCACCCAACAGTAAATCAATCTCTTTACAAAGTTCAAGCAAAAGGGACTGGCAATAATCAAAAATTCGTTATTTTTATGCATCAAAAATTCATACTTTAAATTTTAGGTATGCGGACTTCATCAACAGCTTTAAATCGACATCTAGAAACTGGAAATCCTTTTTTTTCTAGCATTATACATATAGCTTTAGATTTGAAAACTGGAATATTATTAATGTCAGAATCCGATGTATCCATGTCATCAAAACACTCATCGAACATCTTTGCAATGGATTTAAATTCATTTTGCACCGGCTTTCTACAAACATCCATACGTGTATCAATTTCATTTTTCATATCATTTGGTGTGCAGCAATGCGGCCTTTCTCCGAGAATGTTTTTACTATCATATCTTATTGTTACTGAACCTAAAATAAAAAGGGATACAAAATTAAACGAACCCATTAAAATAACTAGTGTCATATTAAAAATAATATCATCCAAACGAGTGTTCCTTTTCTTTTTCAATCCCTTCCTTTCTCATCAAACATCCACATTCTCACTACTCAATTCGTGGTATCTATATGAATTTCAGAAAAAAAAACTGTCACGCAAGCGCGTTTCACTACCAAAGCGCAGTAATTAAAAAAAAAAATATATATTATTCGAATTCACGTCGTACGAGTATCCCGCCATTATTGTTCGATAGTATTGCAAAAATTTATTACTTTGTTGATTACTAAAATGAGTGAAGGATTCTTAATTATCATGGTTGTAGATATATGTAGTTTTGTATGCGTATGCTACCCAAATGTCCTTACTTTAATAATTTTCGTTGGATCGTTGAACTGCGTAAAATTTTAAGTCGAGTTAAACGATAACTAACAAATGGTTGCATTATCTGGATAGGTACTCTTGTGGTGCTTTCCTCAAAATACAACTTAAGACATTAACCTACATGGTTCTCATGGTTCTTGATAAATTACGGATTGTATGGACTTTAAAAGATACTTCTTAATTTGTTTCGGTGTTTCTTCTACTTCAGCTAGGAAACGCAGGCCTCATCTAGCTAGAATTGACAAATAAGAATGCTGCTGTCTTTTTTCTATATGGAGTTTCTATCTTTGAAATCGGATCATTATTTTTCTGTTAAGCACACTGGTTTTCAAATAAAAGTAATTCCAAACTTAAATCGTTTATCGTTAAAAACCCTATAACTTTGAAATTGCAATGCTACTTAAAATTATTAAAAGCCACATTATCAAAAAAAACTAAATGCAAATGAAGGATTGAACTAAATTTTGTTTGAGTTTTAGTGCATTTAACAAATTCTTAGATAGCAAAGCGCTTTTGGATGGTTGACTGAATACAAATAGGTACCTAATAATTTATGGGCAGAAAATAAAAGTTTTTTTTGACTCTATGTCTGAACAAATTACTTTCTTGTGCTTATTAAAAAAAATTAGAAACGTAGGTACTAAAGATAAGGTCGTTCACCTTTATTGTCGATGGTAAAAATACAAGCACATTACAAAATAAACATGACAAATAATAATAATAAAGCGTTGTATTAAAATAAAACCATTGAATAGTTGTAAGAAAAGAAAATAATTGCCACCGATTTCTGGCCCGATGTTAGAGGTACCTACCATAAAACCTTCGATCAAGATTAGGTACTTCCATTGTGTATCAGGGACAGATGTATCTGACCCCAGGTAACTCATAAGATTTGAGACCTTCATTACAGAATGGTAACTGCCTATTGACTGTCACACTGACAGTGACAACCACTTGTAACATTTTGTAACAAACTTGCCGATATCATGGCGTCAAACTTGTGCGTTTGTCTCGTAAAAAACTTGAAATCGGCTCGACTGATTTCGACTCGAAACTACTTCGACTTCCGAAACGAAAGGTTTATTTTTTCTTTTTAGTGTTTTGCTTTTGAATTCGGTTAATTTGTTTGTGAAAAAGTTTTATTAAACAAAAAAAGTAAATTTGGTAAGGAGTTCACTGGGTCATCTATTATAAAAAATTTCAACATCGCAAAAAGAATTCCTACTTTGAAATTATAAAAAAATATTCATTACTAAAAACTAATGCCAAGAGAATGTGAAGATAACCGTTACAAATAATCCAAATCAGGACTTGGACGTAAGACACAGCCGTGGCGTTTGCGACCTCTAGCCAATCAAGCTGCCCGGCCTTACCAACTATCATCATCATCAGCCTTTTAATGTTCCTACTGCTGGGACATAAGCCTCTTCTCTGTGAGAGAGGGAACAGGCCTTAATCCACCACGCAGGCCCAGTGCAGGTTGGTGGATGTCACATGTCTTCGAATTTTTGGTTCTAAGACATGCCGGTTTCCTCACGATGTTTTTCTTCACCGTTTTGAGAGCAGTGGTGGTGATGCTCCAGCAACAACTGCCAACCAACTATATTGGTGTCGAATCAGTCTAACAGGATACAGCCAAGAACCAGTATTTTAAATGGAGTTACTACTTATCTGACCTGAACAACCCAGTAACTGGGTAACCCGATACTCCTTTGCAAGCCTGATGTCAGATTTCCAGGCAGTTGACTATCCGTAACGACTGCCAAAAATCAAAAAATGCCTGCTGGACCAACAGCTTATTATACGTGAGGATTCTCGCTATTCAGTCACCCATCTACAGACCGACCTTGGCAAACATTACTTAACCGTGATGTTCTCTTGTTAAATTAAGTGAAAGACAATGCGATAGTGTTTAATTGTTATGCCAAACGATACAGGAGAAAAATATTATTTATTTTAAAGCTTTTCAACGCAACAAACAAAACCATCTTATATTCTTGAAGCTGAGAGAGAGAACACAGACATTGAATCTTTACTAATGTCAAAACGACTGAATGTGCTTACATCTAACCAAGGACGTGGCTTGAGGAACAGGCTAAAGGACATAATGAGGTATTAAGGTACTTTCAGGATACTTGGAACACTTCTTGGAGTCGGGTGATCATCACACTTGTCCACTTAGCCTTATTTCACGATAGTTTTCGTTCGCGCACGTGAATTTGAGCCGGCCAGCATTATTATCGAGTTCTTACTGAATGTTTTGCCTCCCGCCGTCAGATGGCGGCATTGAGTTATAGTCTTTGCTGCACTCGCAGATGTAGGAATGCGTTTTGGCGGTGAATTCGAAATTTGATGGTAAAGGAAAGGAAGGGACTATGGAATTCATCGTAAAGCCTGTTCTTATCCAACCTTTTGAAATCAACCAGGGATTTCATAAGATAAAGTTCGAGACTTACATAGGCAATAATTCTTATTTCTCTAATTTTGTTTTCTTGTATTGCTATTAACAGGGTGCACCAAAGTTCACCTAAATTTTCAACTCCGATAATTGGAAATCCGAAAATGTTCTTCCTAACATTTTTCATCCTAACAATCACAATTCCTAACTACTCTATCTCTAATGTTCATAATTCCGAAGCATTCAACTTCTTAATGTCAATAGCAATAAACATTTATTATACTTTTAATTGTTTTCCTACATTTTCTCAACATAACTATCTTTTACACTATGATTCAAAGTCATATCTTTTTTGTTTAGATTTATTTTTATTCATAATAATCAGTATTATATACATTAATTTTGCGTAACTTTATTTTCACATAACATGTATAACATATAAGAATAATATTACCATGTTACAAGTAGTTAAATACATGTTTTCATATACACATTTCAAATAAATTAGTTTAATATTAGCAAAGATATCCATAGGTTAGGTTAGGTTAGAACTGTGACCAACTACGCGCGAGCCGAGCGAGCGAAGCGAGCGGTGCCGCGGCAGCGGCCGGCGAGCGCTACCTCGAAATTGGTCGCGAAATTTTTGTAAGTATTTTTTTCATAGTGCCCCCAAAACGACACTCTGACCTGAATTTCATTCATTTAAGACAAAAATCTGTGAAACGACCTTTAATCATTCTGAACAGTTGGTTTTTTAGACATAATTATCTCAGGTATAGTTATAGTAATAAGTATGTAACAATAATATTTGGTTCATGATTATGTTCTTGGTGCTTTATATATTTTTTGTTACACTTGGTAAATGTTTCTTTCTGAGTATGAGTGAAAATATTATGGTTATTATGTTTAGGGATAAAAGCGTTATGATAAAAAACAGTAGGAGTTTAAATATATTTACATTAATGATACTATTAATTAAAATTTTCGGAAACACGACTGTTATGAACATCGCCGGTAGCACTACAAATAGTATGAATGAAAGCTTTAGGATGAAAAATTTTAGGAAGAGTGATCATTTCGGAATAAAGAAATTTAGGTGAGGTAATATGGACCCCTATTAACAAGATCGACCCGTGCTGCTCTTATTCTTAGCCGGTCTCCTCAGGTTTGATGATCAATGAGTAAAATAATGTTATACAATGTCAGTCAAGGATCCTCTTCTGGCCACCTACCAACCATAAGTAGGATACTTTGAACTGCATTCCTTTTGAGGAGAAAGTTCTACAAACAAGTTTGCTTGGTACCTAGGTATATATCGTGAACTCGAGAAAGTACCTACAAAAATTTTATTTGGTACTTAAAGTTTATGTTTGTTTCATCTTAATAACGATTTCTGTTTCGGAATTCTCAGAGACAGCCAATGCCGATGCAGCAATTCTTCATTATAAAAGCATGTTAAAAAAAGTTAATTCAATAATCAAAAATCCGACTGCTTAAGAAGTGAACTAAAAAGCTGAAAACAAGAAAATATCATGCTGTGCAGTCGGAGGATACATATTCGCGAGCTGGCTGCCCCCCTGATCTTTGATCTCTGAATTGAAAAAAAGACGCATTTTAACGACATTTCAAACCATTGGTTACCATATTTAACCATTGATTGTGTTAACTACGGACCAAAAAAATATGCCTTAGTGACACAAATAGCTAAGGTCGCAGAACTTTTACTAATTTGTCATTTTTTATAGTTAAAAATGTACTTGATCCATGGACACTTTTGACGTGTTAGGAAAAAGGTTAGGCAAATTGATTGATGATTATTATTTTTAAACTGGAACTCGCAGTTACATAATACCAGCCGTATGGGTCGATTTTTGAGGTTAAGCTACTCTTAACGAGGCTAGTCTCTGAATGGTTGATTGTTGAGTACTCCTCCGTGCCTCAAGAAACCATTAAACTGTTGGCTGTCATTTGTATATTTTGACGTGTACGGTACGGGTAGTCAGTCTGTTATTTAGTAAATATATTTACAAATTCTTTACTAAAAGTCTGTAGACACAACACCTTAATTTTTCAGATACTTGCCGAGATCTTGCTGATGGTCTGTGAGGACTGAGGGACCGCACTTTAAGGACTGTAGTTTTTAATATATTTGTTTACAAATTCCCAGATTTGTTCTACAACTGTCTAAATCCTAACATTTTCACTTTGCGAATTACCAGTGTGGTCCCTCAGTTCACACGCACATTGAAATTTTCCTTCGTTTTGCCGCATTCGTGAGGCAGACACTATGTTGTTATAGATTGTATATTTTTATTTTGATTTTTGTATCGAATACTTTATGAAATGATGGAAAAACGGCAAATTATTGTTATTCCTTTTATTTTATTTATTTATTTATAAACAGTGTGTTTTATAAAGGGTGGTTAATTGAGCCAAAATCGATTTACTGGACACAAATTGAAACTCCATGCAACTTCTGAAAATCCTTTGAAAAGCCACATTGGTACTCACCCGGATTGGAACCCATGACCTCTTGAGATATTCATAATTGTATTACAGCTGTCCTTAAAGACTACTTGTACACAATAATAACTTTGGTGGATAAGAAACATTCCATACTTTGCGGATTACAGCTTTACCGAAGCTAGGGCTGCCTCGCTTCCATGGAAATTTTGACATACTGATCACGTATTTTTTTTTTGGACAATCCCACCGCACTAATCCACTGCAACTACTATTTTTATCCGTGGTGCTAGGCAACTGGGCTTATCCCAGTTGTAAACGACCCTTTGTGCCTATTGTTTGTTCTATTTATATATTTTTTTTCCTACTCCTCCATTATTATTATTTGATTAATTTCGTTGCGGATCCCGCAAGACAGTTAAATTCATTCTCCGGGACTTCGTCGAGCTTCATTGCCTCGGCGGTTTTCTGGTGGTCGCCACTGTTGATTGGCTTTTTTTATTTTGACACACACTATAAATTTGTCCTGTAAGTATAGTAGGTATATTTAAGACCAAGTAAACTCACATACATAAACATCAAGATCAAACCGGAACAACTATCTATACGCCATACAAATCATTGTTCCGTAGGGGAATCGAGCTGGTGACACGTAGCGCAGCAGCCCAACGCTCATTCACTGAGCCAACCGTGCGGGTACTGTATGGGTAATGTAAATGTAACGTACACAATCGGCAATAATGTTCCCACTGCTGGGACCTTGTCTCCATGAGAGTTGGTCATAACCCATAACGCGGGGAACAGTTCGGGTTGGTGGATAAGAATAAATTTATTTTGATGAGACCTCACACTAGGTTGTCCTGTGTTTTGTGACCCAGGCTCCTTCTTTTCGTTAACAATTTTCTTTTTCTATAAAAACAATTTTAACTGGATGACAGACACATTTCTTCGAATTTTTGATTCTAGGATTTACCGATTGCCTCGCAGTTTTCATTTACTATCTTGGCACAGATACATAAGCTCACAGCTTTTTCCCATGGGGGTAGGTAGAAACTTCAGAACGCAACATGCTACGATGCTTACATACTTGAATCCTTTTGCTACATTAACTATCAAATCAATAATTTCATTACTGACTATTAGAACTATTTTTTGGTTAAAGGTTTGTCAAAGGCAATCTCTGATCTAAGCAGTTCAAAAGCTACCTAAACGAGTCCAGAGTACTCACTTTTCATAGGCTTTGATAGCGAAACCGCAAGAAAGAGTTAGTTTTTAGGATTCCGTACCCGAAGGGTCCAAACGGAGCCCTAATTATTGTCACTCACGTGTTCGTCTGTCTGTCCGTCTGTACGTCGTCTGTCACACAATTTTGTTCTGAAGAATTAATTAATTTCTCAATTATGAACTTAAAAATTTAGTGATAATGTTTATTATTACGTATATTTTACCAACAAATACCAATATATTCAACATATGGTACGGAACCCTGAATGCGCAAAATCCGGCAAGCACTTTGCTGGTTTTTAATATTTCGTGCTCAGAATTTTCAGCGTTTGTTCTCAGTTACCAGTTCTCAGTTACTAGAATATTGTAGGGTTGATAGCCCTACAATATCCCGAAATATTACGAACTTGTAATGAGAAATGGAGGGATGGACCTGATGCCCATCAACAAAATACTCCGGGTTTTATTTCCCTTGAATTAGTCGTAAAATGAAACCCAATAATTACGGTAGAAGCATAAACAAGATAGGGTGAAGATAGTCTGTGGATAGACGATATCCTGTACGGTACGAAAACTTGTGTTTCATAAGTTGGATTTGTTTTAGTAGTAGAGAATTTCTGGACTCGTTCAGGAACTAAGTTCCTTATCGTGCGTTTGGTGGATGGGAGCCCTACGAATAAAACTCTGACCAACATAGTTCTATATTTGTAATTATGCGTGCAGATTTTTGAAAAAGTTTGTATATAGTTGTAAGTACATAATTATACCTTAGGCACGCTATTAGCCAGCAAGTTTTTCTATAAGTCTATTTTATAAATGCTTTTATCAAAAACATGCTTCCATAGCATAGAAACACAATGGCTTTTAAGAAAAACAAATTAATAAGCTCTTTATAAATAAATCACTTTCCTTCACCACTTTTTTCTTAAAATAGGTATAAAATTGGTTTGTTTTCATAAACGGCTCAGAACCAATATTTCCCTGGCATTCTTTCATTAAATACACCACGATATTTTGGTACAAAACCCTCGATTTTCTACAGAATTTCGTATTGTTTTTCACCGCAACCCATTGCTGGTACGTTTTCTTTTGTCAACAGCGTCCTAATTGAATTCAAAACTATTAATTATTAAAGGGAAGTTTGAAAACAAACCAATTTAGAAGGAAAAGGACCGAATGAATTTTGTTTTAGAGAACTATCCAATATGAATTATTATAGTGGAAGCATTTTGTCTGAAGTTAGTTACGTTTTGGCAATATTTTCATTGTGCGTACAGCTTCATGGTGGCATTTCTTGCCGAAGTCTGTGTTTCCTGATAGCTACAACCTAAGAGTCATTAAGTCAAGAGTGAATAGGTTATTTCTAGGCAAGCTTGCTTCACCGTCTACCACATAGTTTTCATTGTAGGTATCCTTGCTTGTGAAGACACCTTTTCATAGGATTGGGCTTAGAATGATAAATTCTACGTTTCATGAAGTACGTTATCTAATTGTTAAGGTTTTGTTTTCGAGGTACATCTTTTCATATACTGCAACGTTGATTATACAGGTGGGCGCAAACGCTACTGTCATGGAATGGGACACTT
Source organism: Orthosia incerta (assembly GCA_948252205.1). NCBI lineage: Eukaryota > Metazoa > Arthropoda > Insecta > Lepidoptera > Noctuidae > Orthosia > Orthosia incerta. Next base: position 22,887,568 of record OX411762.1, on the reverse strand, counting down.
ATAATTCCGGTAGTACAAATTACTACGATATTACCCGTGAGAAGCATCTGTGTACCTGTGTGGCTGTCTGTGACATCATAACTCCTATACATATGGATGAACCGATTATAATTTAGTAAGTAGTAGTAAGGCAACTTTGTTGAGAGCTAGCTAGCTATATTTTTAGCTATCTATGATAAAATCCGCCCATTCAATAGTTTAGCGGCTTTTACTCTTGGAATTGGACTGTTTGCGCAAGATATCGTGTCATAATTACGTGTTTGATACATTGTCGATAGAAGCGTCTCTATTTCTGGGTATGTATTTAATTTAAAACACATGTTCATAAGCTTGCAGTAAAAAAGTATCATCATCATTATCATCATATCAGCCAAAATACGTCCTCAATAAAAATCCCCCAAGCAAAAAATTTTAAGTCTTAAAAATAAACAAAAACCTTGAATGTATTGGATTAACTGCCAAGTCACCTACTGTTAAAATTCACACACGCATCTCTTTGTCCAGTCTAATAGCTTTCTCGGACACTAATCAGTTTTACTTTCTTGCTCGCTAAATTCTTCACAAACTAGTTTCTAATATTCTTGTCTATATTTACGTTTGCACTTGACTTTGGTGATCTGTGTGAAGTTAAGACAGTTCATTGTTAAGAGGCTGACATTCGTTCAACGAAAACGTCGTAATAGCAATTGGTGAAATGTCAATAAGTATTAAGTAATATAATGTCGCATCAAGGCTGGCCGATAGATGTAAACCATCGCGAAGTAAGGATGTATTTCCTTAGGTTAAGACATCGTGTGTGGGCAGGTCGGTGGGTATAATCGTGCAAATGAAATCACATAAGTTATTCGATACACTGGGTTTATTCAAATAGACACAAGTTACATTCTTGCTAACCAATATTACGGATCGACACTAATTCTACGACGTCTTAGCTCTACGGATGTCAGTACTGCTGCTCTATTCTGCTGTCCCCACTACGCAAGCGGTTAGAAAAAGCGCGCCAATGCGTAGTTGCTCTTGATTGCCGCTAGGGGCGTGCTTGTGATTTGACTTTACGTCCGTACTATTGACTAAACCCGACATATATTTTATAAAACAAGCTTTGGCCTGAAATGTACTAAACGTAATATCAAATGTCAATACACATCCCATGAGCACAATCACGATGGCGCTATCATGTCTGGTTGAAGAGTTGGAATGGCTATCTTACAGCTCCATTATGAGACCAGCTACGTAGTACCAGATTATTTCAATGTTTCAAAAATTACACGAGTACGCCAAGTTTCAATTTAGTCGTATGCCAGGAAGTGCTTGAAAATTGGATCTGAATTGGAAGTTACCGGACACACGTACGAAAGTAAGGTAATTTATAGCTATATATTAATAAAAAAATACCTGGGCGACCGAGCTCTGCTTGGGTAAAAATAGAGAAAACGACGTTTTTTAAAAATGAAACCTAGCTAGATCGATTTATCGCCCCCGAAATCCTCTGCATACAAAACTACATGAAAATCGTTGGAGCCGTTACCGAGATTCAGATTATATATACATATATACAAGAATTGGTGGTTCGGACGCAGTGGTTAAGCGATTTACTGCTGCGCTGCGTGTCGCGGGTTCGATTCCCGCACGGAATAAATATTTGTATGACCTACAGATAGTTGTTCCGGCTCTGGGTGTTTGTGTATGTGAGTTTATATGTTTGTAAACGCACCCACGATACAGGAAGAAACTCCTAGTGTGGGGCAACGTTTTAAAAAAAATATATATCTACAAGAATTGCTCGTTAAAATGTACAATTAGATAGATGTATGGAAATCTCTATTTGACATTTTGACATTTAGATCATCGCTATCGTTTATGTAATGACAATTTGTCTAAACCGGTATTTTGATTTAGTGAGGGTTATCAGTTTGAAAATGCACGAATTGCATACCATTAACATCATCAGAATCGTCTTGCCCTTTTTTGTTAGCCACAATTATGTCCCACAGCTGGGTTAAGGCTTCTTGTCTTATTTCAAAATTTGCAGTCTGAGCATCATTTTTTTTTATATTATCTTACTGTCTCACTGCTAGGCAGAGGCCTCTCCAAAATCCTTCCAAGTATTCTTTTTCTGAGCCACCTCGGACCAGCCCTTATAGTAGGTGTCTAGATCGTCTCACCACCTTTTTCTAATTATTTTCATTTATTTATTTTTATTATTTATTTATTTTCAGGCAACTAAGGGCCATAGATAAAATACACAAATGACACATACAAAATAAACTAATACATAATTGTTAACAACGTTAATCTATTTAATTAAAATCAGCTCATATTGTTCTCATTGCTGGGATTTAGCTAATCGTATTGGCTTTTGAAATATCTTTGGGCTCTAATACATGCATCACTTTCCTTCACCGTTTAAATAGCATTAATGATCTTGTACTCTAATCAAATCAAAACTTCTTCATTTCAATTAGGCCATTAAGTGACACTTTTGAATATAACATTTTTTTATTTAAAAGTAATGATAATTGTTTCTACCGACCATTTAAAAAAGTAGCTTGTTACGGAGAAGAACGGATAAGAAACGCCACACTTACTCTTTTAAACACTACAGCTACGAGACTGATGTCAAATATATTAACCTAGAAAACCTAGTAGTAAAGTTATGGTTTCCTACAATACATAATGGTGGTTCACCTGTCGTCTCACCTACAACTAAATCCCTTCCTAACATTTGTGGTCACGGCCAATATACTTTACTGTTACCTGTGTTTGTGGTTTTGTGGTATTTTTACGGCACGGAGTCAAAAACCTTATTATGGGCACAGATAATACTAGCATACAGATGCCTTATCCCATGCAAAGAAACCGTGCCAACGTAACTAGCGTTTTTCATCTAATTTATCTTGTTATTTTTGTAAGTACATCAATCGCGTTCGATCCCGCTTCACGGCAATAGATGGTGTTAGCAGCGACTTGCAAATAAAAGGGTTTACTAGGTTCGTGAATATTTTTTTCTTTAAATACAGTGAAGGTCCGTTCTATAGTATTTTTTTGCACGTTTTTACAGTTTTTTTTTTGCACCAAAATGTGTACAATGCAATTTTTAACAATCGAGTGGAATTCCTCAGAAATTAAAAAATGCGCCATCTATTGGCATTAATTTTAAATGATCCGTTGAAATAATCTTTGAAATGTCAATTAAGAGCCCGATATTACATAACTTTGTACTTAGGAGAGTTGATTAAACAAGAACATACAATTATGTACAATTACAGAAAATTTTAATTTTACACATAATTCTATTGAATTGTGTGTACATGTCGCGACATCTAGTGAGATTTATTTGAACCAAATTTTCTTTCTTAGCAATGAGACCCTGTGTTATGGGTATTACTCCATGAACTATATTATACAGCCTGCCTCGTTGGTCTAATGGTCGCAAGCACTACTGCTGATCTTGAAGCCCTAGGTTCAATTCCCGGCTCATAGAAAATGTTACTGTATATTTCCATTGTGAATTTCTCAGAAGCAGCCCGTAGTCTGGACTTTGGGCCCGGTTGGTGACAACAAGCTCGCCTCTTATTACGTGGGACATAAACATAACTGACCGGAGCTCGTGGCTAAATAATAACAGCCGCACGGGTCGATCTTCAAGGTTAAGCAACGCTTGACGAGGTCGGTCCGTGGATGGGTGACCATTTTCAACATACCGAGTTTCCTCCGTGCCTCGGAAAGCACGTTAAGCCGTTGGTCCCGACTGTCATTTGAAGATCTTTGACAGTCGTTACGGGTAGTCAGAAGCCTGAGATCTGACACCAGTCTTGCCAAGGGGTATCGCGTTACCCAGTTACTAGGTTGTGGAGGTCAGATAGGCAGTCGCTCCATGTAAAACACTAGTACTCAGCTGAATTCGGTAAGACTGGAAGCCGACCCCAACAATAATTAAAAAAAAAAGGAAAAAAGCTAAGCAGATGATGATGATAAACATAACTGGCAAAATGTGGGTGCTATAGGTGCATCTATGCTTGACCCTTCGGGAATACAGGCGTGAAGGTTTTATTTTTTTAAATCTTTGTTGCGTTTACAAACATACAAACTCACATACACAACACCCAGAGCCAGAACAACTATATGTAGGTCATTCAAATATTTGTTCCGTGCGGGAATCGAACCCGCGACACGCAGCGCAGCAGTCAAAAGCTCAACCTCTGCGCCAACCGTGCGCCCAAATGTTAATGTTATGTATGCACTTTATACAAAGTAATAAATAAATAATAACGGAGCAACCCTGATAACACGAGATAAATATAATATGTTCAGTATACTTATTTAATCCAGTTATCACACTATTATTATAAAGGCGAAAGTTTGTGAGTGTGTGTGTTTGTATGTTTGTTACTTCTTCACAATCAAACGGCTGGACTGATCTGGATTAAATTTGGCACAGAGATAGATAATAATAATAACAATAATAACTGAGAACTTCAGTAACTCCATCAGGGTGGAATTTGGTGTGGAAAAATGTGCAGTCATGCATGTAGAGCAAGGGGAGATTATGGAATCCGAGGGAATTCAACTCTCTGATTCCATACACCTTAGACACCTCTCCTCGACCGAAACTTACAAGTATTTGGGTATGTCGGAAGCGTTGGGCATCAATAGTACTGACATGAAGCAACTGCTGAAGGAGCGTTTCTTTGGCCGCCTGAAAAAGGTATTAAATAGCCTTTTGTCGGGCGGCAATAAGGTGCGCGCCTTCAATAGTTGGGTCATGCCGGTTTTGATGTACTCTTTCGGCATACTCAAATGGACTCAGACCGAGCTTCACGCCCTCGATAGGAGGGTCCGGACACTGCTGACTGCATCACCCACGATCATCGGTGATGAGACTGTACATCCCGCGGAAGTATGGGGGTCGAGGCTTCTTAAACGCCAAGACTCTTCACAACCGCGAGGTGTGCAACCTCAGAGAATACTTTTCAAAAGCTGAAGTGGGTATGCACCGGGATGTGGTCGCAGTGGACAAGGGACTCACCCCGTTGTCCATGGCTAAAGAGAACTGGCGCAAACCTGTAATACTATCGACTGATGAACGCAAAGAGATATGGCAAGGCAAGGAGCTACACGGGCGCTTCTAACGGGCTATTCATGGGCCCGATGTAGATTTCCCAGCGTCCGTATCCTGGCTACGTTTCGGCGACCTTTTCGGTGAAACTGAAGGTTTTGTCTGTGCAATTATGGACGAAGTTATCCTGACGAATAACTACCGGAGACATATAATGAAGGGCGGGACGGCTGACATATGTCGGGCATGCCACCGTCTGGGTGAATCCATCAGGCAATTATCTCTGGTTGTTCTCGTCTGGCTAACGGCGAGTACTTACACAGGCATAACCAAGTGGCCAGGATTGTTCACCAGCAACTTGCTTTAAAGTACAATCTAGTGGAATCGGAGGTACCGTATTACAAGTATGTGCCCGACCCAGTTATCGAAAATGACCATGTCACGTTGTACTGGGATCGGTCTATCATCACTGTTAGGACTATTGTTGCCAATAAGCCAGATAAAGTGGTGATAGACCGATTAGCGCGCCGCACAATGATAATCGATGTCACCATCCCGCATGACGAGAACCTCGTGAAAGCTGAGAAAGACAACAATCAAGTATCTTGACTTAGCACACGAGGTTGTCGACATGTGGAATGTGGACTCGGCGATCATTGTGCCGATTGTTGTTACGGCCAACGGCCTGATGGCCAAGAGCCTCGACGACCATCTGTCGAGGCTGTCATTGGGCGGTTGGATCAAAGGTCTGATACAGAAGGCAGTACTCCTCGATACGGCTCGCATTGTGAGGAGGTTCCTGTCTCTGGAGCCCTAACCACCGGTAGCTTGGACCCTGTTCCCGATACCGGCGGACAACCATTATTTTTTATATTTTTAAATGTTTTTTTTTATGATTTGTTTTTATAAAGAAATATTTAAAAATGTAAATTTAAAAATGTAAATTTAAAATGTGTACATAATTGAATAAACGAAATAATAATAGCCTGGAATAGCACATAGGGTACTTTTTATCCCGGGAATATTATGTTCACTTGGGATAATTACCAACATTCAAGCGGGTGAAGCCGCTGGCAGAAGCTAGTGCTTACATAAATGTAGGTGGCATTTGATACATTGCATTTCTTATGAAAAATACTGTAGCACCGAATTGCAGAGAATGTAATCAGATTAAGGACGGCAGCATTTGCTGATGGATAGTGTCCGCAACAGGCGTGAGAGGGAGTCACTTTTGAGAGAATTTGCCTTAAATAGGCTTAACGTGGGATTAATACAATCAATTGTATCCCAACCAACCTCAGAAGGTGCCAAAAAGTTATGTCATTTAATAACAGTCCTTCATTGGTGACTTCTTTCTATCTTTATCACAAAGTGTTTTAGATATTGTTAAACAGTTTAGTACAGTTAATGTGTTAATTATAAGTAATAATGTTACAATGAATACATACATATTTAATTATACAAACATATTGTCGACGTTATATAAGTGCCCATGTAGGCCAAGGTAAAATAAAAAAATAAAAAAAGATTTAGATTTTGATCATCATCTGCCTAGCCTTTTTCCCAACTATATTGGGGTCGGCTTCCAGTCTTACCGGATTCAGCTAAGTACCAGTGTTTTACATGGAGCGACTGCCTATCTGACCTCCACAACCCAGTAACTGGGTAACACGATACCTCTTGGCAAGACTGGTGTCAGATCTCAAGCATCTGACTACCTGTAACGACTGTCAAAGATCTTCAAATGACAGCCGGGACCAACGGCTTAACGTGCTTTCCGAGGCACGGAGGAAACTCGGTATGTTGAAATGGTCACCCATCCACTGACCGACCTCGTCAAGCGTTGCTTAACCTTGATGATCGACCCGTGAGGCTGTTATTATTTAGCCACGAGCTCCTCTGATTTTGTTTTTGATATTTGTGTAAATAAAAGTCCCTTAGTAAAAGTTGTCCATAATGATGAGAACAATTACCCCTTTTATGGGTTTGCGTTTACTCTGCTACACTTTGTAAACCGTAGTTGATAGTCTCTGAAGTATTTCGTTTGTTACGAACCTACCATAACATAATATTTAGTTGGTTGGAGCGCAAAAGTAATTTTCTCCTCCGTTCCTCTCTTGTCAGTCTTATCGTTATATTTGCTTCAATCCATTTTTAGATATTTTATCTTTATTATTCAAAGCTCATAAAGTCTTGAAACTATTGTTACCTTTATTTTATGCGCAGATATTTAACAATTTAAAATTAAATCTTCGTCGTAATATTGACAACATCTAAAGAAAGTGAAAGAAAGAAAGTTACAAGAATGTAGTAACAATGTGACAACAAATGAAAATTGTCACTCGTTAGAGTATAGCCACTAATATATCAAATTGTGCCTACTAGCATTGTTTTCTATTCAATAATACGAAGATTGGAGACAAGGAAAAATTACCTTGTACATTAGAAACTTTAAAGACCACTATTTTCTGTGAATCTTTTGCTTTTCCACCTTAGGCATTTTTTTTTTGTTATCATCATCATCATTTCAGCCAAAAGACGTCCACGACTGGACTTAGGCCTCCCCCAAGTGTTGCCACACTGATTGGTCCTGTGTGTGTCGCATCCACCGGACTCTAGCAGCCTTGACCAGGTCGTCGCTCCATCTAGAGGGTAGGCCTTCCAAAGCTGCGTCTTCCGGTACGCGGTCGCCACTCCAAAACTGGGGTCCTCTCCGACATGGCCCCAATGACCATTCGTTTTGCGAGCAATGTGGCAATTAGTCGGTAACCTTGTCGGTACCGGTATATATTATTATCAGACTATAACATGAAGTCTATATTCAGGCACCACATTTATTTAAACTTCATCCAATATTAGACATTATCGGTTATGTAGGTCAGAGCAGTCGTTCTAAGTAAAATAACCTAAAAAAAAACCATCATAAAAACCTAAAAGATATTTTTTTTACTTTGTCTCTATTTGCAATCGGTCGTCTGCGAATTCTTTTTTTGTGGTTAGATAGCCTTATAAGTTTAATAGTAGTAATATTATTCTTACTATTTAACCGTCGTACTTGTGTTGAGGGATCACCAAAATTAAAAACAGTAAAGTATTTATTATATTCTTCTTCTACTCGTGTGAGTGCTAGATAATTATACAACCCGTTTTTTTTTACTTGTTACTGTCAGATGCATCCGGTAAGACTGGATCAGACCCCAAAATAGTTGAGGAAACTCTTGGCAGATGATGGCTAGCGGACATTATAACATTTCACTTCCTTTCACCTATAAGGGTATCATCTTTCACATAAACCATCCCTATTGTCTTTTGTTTGCTTGTTGCTAAAGCTAAAGCTATGTCAATACTCTGATGCACTTCCTTGCTAACAATTACAGACAATTTCGATTTTACTTTCAATATACATACATAAACTCATGCCTTTTTCCCATGGAGGTAGGCAAAACTACAGAACGCCACCTTCTACGATCCTTACATACTTCTTTTGCTTCACTCACATTCATACATCTCGTCATACACACACACCGGTATTGAGTACTGCACACCTGGTCTTTCTGAAGAACATCACCTATAAGGTCTATGTATATCTTTCTAGGGCGTCCTCTCCCAGCGTTTCATTCACGTCTTCCTTGTAAATACCTTTCTTTAGTCGCCTTTCACTCACAACAACCTCTCAACATGGCCTTGTCATCTTAACATACTCTTTTAAATTTTAGTCACTACATCTTCTTTTAAACCACAACGTTGTCTTATTACCTCATTCCTCAATCTAGCATATAAAGTTATACCACACATACTTCGCAGGGAACGCATTTCTACTGTATTAATCCTACTTTCATGTCTTTTTTGCCATACCTAACCTTCACTTCCATACATAAGTGTAGGCACCAGCAGTCGAGTTTCCGGAGACATCGACTTGCTGGTCACAACCGCATGTATAGCACCATTCACTTTATTCCCTGCATTCTCTCTCCTTTCCACATCTTCTTCAATCTTTCCATCCTTTGTGAACATACTTTCCAGATATCTTCAATCTATTAACAAAAAAGTCTTTATATATTTATTTCGTTTATCCTCGCACCTACGCCTTGCAGCAATTGCACCGATGGGACACATACTTATTCTAACTATAAGTCCACGATGTTTTTTATCACCGTAGTCAGCGCTGTTTATCTTGGAAACTTAGAAAGTACATATGAATTGAAAAAGTCACATTGGTATTTGCCCAGATTTTAACCCACAACCTCAAGTACGAGAGACGAGGTCTTTTGTTACTGAGCCATCACGATAATGTCTTTATGTCTGACGAATCCACGTCAACAATGATTGTCACGTGACTAACTCATCAGCTTATCGTTCAAAAGCAATGCACCGTGAAGATAAATCGATAGATTTTCGTCTGACTTACAAAATCAGAAGAAAGTGAAGAAAGTTGACAAAACTTGTATAATATTGTGTGAATTAAGCTATTGTTGGTTACAGATTGTTACAAAAAATATTGTGCAGAAGTATTATTATTATTTCTATGAAACTTACTGAAATATGCAATGTTGTTAATGTCTAGTGTCCTCAAATGATTGGTGTTTAGACATCAATCATCATGTTTGTTATGTTAGTAATCGCGCTAAAAAGATTTTTAATCAGGCAAGCCCTGCATTGCAGGATGCTAGTTGTCCAGGTTGCACCGGGTGATTAGAATCGCAATACAATATTTTTAAAGCCACTCGGGAAGGCTCCTTGAACTAGACTATTCATGACATTTTATACCTTCTTGTCCAGACTTTTTACTGTGGGGACTAGCTCTGGGCTGCATGGCACTACTAATTCCACGAGGGGATATTTTTTAGTTCACACATCACATCACATCATCAGCCTATTAATGTTCCCACTGCTGGGACACAGGCCTCCTCTCTGTGGTTTTTAGTTCGTGTGGCCCAAATGTAATGCAAGGATATTAGATCCTCCTGAAGTGGCATATATAGCTACCTGCAATCATGTCCCATTAGAGTTGCCACATGCTAAGAAGATCCCAGAAAAGATGCCTATTTTTTTGTCTCTACAATGAGACCATTTTTCTAGGATCTAAAACGAAAAACTAATTTATTATAAGTTTTATGATGTTGAGAACAAAAACACATTATCAAATAATAGAATTCGTGCTAAATGTCATTTTGTACTTCAGTTCACGATATTTTCCCTGTCCGGTCCTAAAATAAACTTGCACTTCTGCAGCTTTCTACTCGGTGTCGTCACGGTGGCCAGTTATTCGCCAATCGGTCAAGAGCGTTCACCTGGTGTGACCTAGCAGAGCTACGAATGATTTTCGATGCAAACTCGTATGCGTTTATCGAGAATGCTCGTGAATACCACTTGTGGTGTACTAAAGTCTATTTACTTAGTATTGAAGCTTATAGATTTTTATTATTTCTTAACGGTAGTAAGCGATGATGTGGTCGACTGTAAACCACGCATACCCAGAAGTTGGAGGTTGTAGCTATCAGGAAACACAGACTCTGGCAGGGAGTTCCACTCCTTAGCTGTACGCACAGTGAAAGTATTCCCAAAACGCTTAGTGCGCTTGGATGAGATATTTGTGAATTTTCAATAGGGTACTCTTTTTTTGCATACAGAACGCGTACATTCACTCTAATTTAATATGTAGATGCAATCAGTCCTCAAACAATACCTTAACTAAAATTCGTACATTGAAATAAAGCCGAATGCAGCTATAAATTTTATAACGTTGTCAAATCAAAACATCATCGTTATAAACAACAAAATCTAAAAAGCGGAACAAAACAACAAGCATATCAAGTTGCTTGAAACCAAAGTGACACAATTAAGCCACAAAATAACATATCATATCCCACAATGATTTCGTCAAATTGAGCGTATCTCATAAATGTCATCGAAGAACTTTCAAATAAATCTCGAACGACTCTCACTCAGAATAACAACGGTACCGCATCGGCGCTCGCGCAAGAAAGGGACAGAACACGCGAGAAAGATCCATTCACCATCGTGAACCCGAATGGAAAACTCGTTTCTGCTTCGGTACATCGAAAAATAATAAAAAAAAACCCGACTCATGTATATCGAAAGTTGACAGTAACATTGACCTACGATTTTGGCCAGGTGCGTGAGAGTGGGAGAGGTTCTGTGTTTCCAGTGGCCGGTGGCGATTCGGACGGATTACGCGTCGTCACGCACCGAAAACCAACCAAGTGCAATTTGTGATAATATAGTGGAACTATGTGTATATGTGGTAAAATTAACAGGTTTTTGTGAAATACACGTGCAAAAAGAACTGTTCGCGAAATTTCACTTTTACACGATTGGATTTTTTCCGGTGATAGTTCCAACATGTTTCTGCGGCGTTTCTTTATTGTGAGTACTCTTTCCTTGTTTTTTAGAACGTATTGATGTTATTCAATTTTGTTTTTTTTGCTCTTAGTTTATTAGAAACTGTAGCAACATCATAGCAAACACTTGCGAATTTACTGTCTCCAATTGTATTACTTCTAAATTAATTGCTTTCTTCTACCATAACCAAAACCTACTTTACATGAGGATGGTTTTTTGCTCCTAAACTAGACGAAACCAGCTAATTCCTAACATAAACACGAACGACATCCTATTCACCGGTTAGAACTAGTTTTCTAGTCCACAAACACCAAAAAACATGACACGTGCCAAGACTGGCAGGTTAATCACTATCAAGAATCACAATCACTTGTTTTCCTCCAAGCTTTCATCTAGTAAATCCACTTTTTCCTTGAGATATTTCACTATATACCTATTGCCTATTGGTTAAGAAAGTTCGCATGTATTGTGGTACTTTCCCTTACTCGATATGTAAAGCCAATATAAAGCGTGTCAATGCTACGTAATAAAATTTTAAAAAGGAATTTGAAATCCTTTATGACGTCAGAGAAGTTCTAATTAGGGTCAATAGAATGGATTGATCCACGATGGTATAAACGTGTACAATATGAAGAAAGAATCTCTTCGTTCTTATCCCTACTCACTTACAGAAGAGATGTTATCATACTTTCAATCTTGCCTTTCCAGAAAGTGTAGTTATAGATATATAATACGTCCAAATAGTGGCCCTATTGTAATAAGGACGCGACTGACTGAAAATAATTATGGTTCTATTATACATAACCTGTATTGTATCAATATTGCCTTCACAGTGTGAAATAGCTCAACATATCCATTATATCTAAGAATTGTTCACGATATGTCCATAATTGACAAAGGAAAGGAAATTACTGCATCATCTACATGTTATAACTCTTTCTCTTAGCCACCTTCTCAGAATAGCACGGTATAATGATCAGTTAATACTTTCTACGTCGTTTTGCGCACTGACTAGTGTTAAAACTGTTTCATGTTTAATTTGCTTCACGATTCACGAGACGGTTTAATAGTGTTGTGGTCATACAACTTCTAATTTGTCCTCATATATATTATTTTTTGTCTTCTTCAGTTTAACTTAAGTTCTGTTGCAAGTTCGAATTGTGTTTAGATATTGACTCTTTATATGGGATCTGTATTTTACGTTCCCACTGCCTCCTTGCAAATTTTTCCTCCTTTCCCCTAGCCTGTTTTCGGTCTCTATAAGTTCATTATTGGGCCTTTTGGGTGTTGCTATATGTAGGTTGATATCCATCCATGTTAACAAGATTTTGATTTCCAAGTTTTTGGCCTTAAACATCAAAATCATTATGGGTTAATGCTTAGTTATGCTAGGGTTATGTTATTGTATAGAATAAACATGTTACTTTCCCACTGCAGGGCAAAAACCTCTTTTCATACAGAGAAGGTTCGAGCATTAATAACCACGCTGGGACAGTGCGGGCATTGAACCAAATACAATATTCTTTGACTCAACACACTACACATTATCCCGTCATTTAAACGCTGTCTATTCACGAGGAGAAAATGAGTAAAAACAAAACGCAACAATAGTTCAACATAAGAAACATTCCTGAACAGAATTATGCACTTTATATCAGGTGTTTTATTATGAGTTGCACGCTACTATACAACTTCTATTGACGTTTTTGCTGTCTTCTTTTCTGTTACGGCTAACAAAAGCAAGCAACGTATGTCTTATAAGTCCATATCATTGTTGCTAATCTTGTTATGTAGATATTTACCTACATGCAATAATTTTCATGGTGATATGGCAATGAAAGAGAAACTATCAGCAGTTTATCAAACCATTAATGTTAAAGAGGTTAGCAGAGTAACCGGTTCTTTTGAGACCGTGGAATAGGGACATGTCAATATTTAAATGTTTTTATTATCAGCTTAAGATGCTATGCTTGTTAGTTTCTAGATCTGCCGTTATAATATTTAAATATCTGGAGATAAGCTTTTTGGCTTTTTGTAAGGTTTATAATAAGACAGATATATTTATCACAAATGGTTACTAGTGATAGTTTATGTTTTTGAATACTTATTTTGGATCCGTTCTTTAGCCTTGATTGAGATTGAAAAATATTTGATGAGTTCTTGCTCCTGATTGGTTCTTGCTCCTTAGTAATTTTTAGAATGATAAATAACATTCGCCTGTATTCCTCAAAAGATTGGTAAAAGTTTATCTAATTACATTTCGTCGCATGAAATACGGGGTCAGCCAATAGGCTGACCCCGTATTTGCCGTATTTGCTGTTTTTGCCCGTGTGTGCAATAGCAATGAACCCCGCATAACAGAAATAAGTATACAAGACGTTTTTTTACAAAAAAACCTCTGTTTACGTATAACAATAAGACATACAACGATCTTATTGGTGACCTTCAGAAACACACACAGCTGGCGTTCTATAGTATTTGCCTACCCCATGGGAAGGTCGTGAGTTTAGGCATTGATTATGCTAAAGGAAAAATAAAGAAGAAATAGAAGAAAAAAGTAATAAGAAATATTGAAATACAAGTACAAAATTTTGTATCTCCTACATATCTGTTTATCTTTTAAAGCATCAATAGGTACCTGTTAATCTAAAGATATCAACTGCCTACCTGCTTAGTCATACTTTATTAAGAATTAACCTCAAAAACGTTTGTTTTAACAAAAGCGAAGATGATTAAGACTAATCAGTCGATTTCGATTCGGTGCGAGTTTTCTCCATTTCTCGATTGTCTATTCATTGCTTTCCTCTGGTACAAATAAAGATTTTTGTACTATTAAGTGTAATTTGAACTAATGATGCAAAGGAACTCTGGGTTTAAAGCAGACAATTTAACTTCATCTTATGTTGTGGTGGCCCAATGGCTTACACCACCTTCTCATGCTTTTGGTGGTGTGTGGTACGGGCAAGTAGCAATATGACTTTATCAATTCATATTATGTACTTTCTAAGTTTATCATGGACATCACTGGCAACGGTGTAGAAAAACATCGTGAGAAAACCTGGACTTACCTATAGTTAATACAAGTTTGAAAAGATCTTTTAGGACAGCTGTTATTTTTTGCGATTTCAGGATTGGTCGTATAGTAAAAGTTGGTTTTATATGATGAGTAGATTTTTTACATTTATTCTGTTACACATTGTATTTTTTAAACAGCTTAGATATTTTTATAAATTTGGGCCTTATTTACTACTACTAATAAGCAGAGATTTGTGAAATTCGCCTTTTATTTATGTCTAAAAAAATCGCAAAATGTAAGATTTGTAAAACGATATAGTTTAATTGATTCATAGCCTGCTTTTGTAGAATTAAGACTGTAGAAAAGGCCAGTCACCTTCCTTCACAAAAACCCGATGAAAGTTAGTTACTTCTCAATTTTTTTTAAGTGTATGGACATAAGTACATTTCTCAAAATTATTTGGGCTACAACAGCATGGACGGCACACATAATGAAACCAAAAATATAATTGAACGCCTTTTTCAGTTTTAGAAAGCACATTATGATTTCACTTTTTATAAAAACTCAGTGCAATTATATATAAAAATTTCTTTCGAATCAATTCATAAGAGGCAGGAAATGGCTGTTGAATTGAGATGATTTGTGATAGTACTTACTCATCCTACTTTATTTTACATTATACAAAAAATTACACAGTTTTTACTGCCAGTCCTCATTCTGTCTCAGCTTGATGATAAATGTTGTATATTTATAACGCTTTTACTTCCATCCAGTGAATTTAAATATTTTTTGAAAATTAATGTAAAAAATTTGGAATGTAGAACGCAAATAAAAAAAATCATTAATGTTTTGCTCGAGTTGTTGCCACCATTAATTTGATTTATTTAATTCTTAATTAGACTGCACCTGAGTAGCACGACTTTCAACATTTTGTGTCAGTACATATAGTGTGTGTTTTTTTTCTGGCCTGTTCTGTCCTAGTCCTGGAAAAAGGACTCCTCATTCCACTTTTCGCGAGCTCGCACCAGCTCTGGCGAAATCTGTCTAGTTCATCCCACCATCTCCTCCGTGGCCTGCCGCCGTTTCACTTTCTCAGGACACCAAAGGTTCTCCACAAAGTGTAATTCTATATTGGCGACAGTCGAAATACCAAAATGTAAGGATTTGATCAAGTGACTTTTTGGTAGTGTCATTTTTTGTAATTTTTCAATCACTAAATCGCAATCTTTCGTTGATAGAATGCCACTTGTGCCACTTGTCTAGACCCTCAGCTTTGTGCTATTTTGACTAATTAAGCTGCATGCCTGGAGTGTTAACAAATTTTATATGGTTGCTTGTCAATAAATTATGGATCATCTTAGGCGTGCTCATGTCTAAAGTAAAATAAATGATTGGAAAATGCATAATGTTGTACAGGATAGCAAACAGAACAAAATATGTATTTTGTACAAGATTAAACCATAACAGTATAATATATAAGTAGTAGGTATGTACGTAAGGTGATGCATTGTGATGTAAAAGAGCGCCTCTCGCCATCAAACGTAAAAGTTTGGCGAGTTTACCACACCTCCGTATTAAAATATCATTAAATAAAAAAATAGTATTACTAAACTATTTACATCAAAGCATTAATTTCTGAATAACTTTAGAGCCATTCCCTCAAAGTTTCTCATTATTAAGTGTGTTAATTACTACACATATTTACATAGAATTTATGTTTATATATTTGAGTATTTATTTGTTTAACACAGTTCTCGTTTAACTGAATAATTAATTAAGTTACCCACGGTGATATAGAGGACATTTAAATAATTTTGCGATCAAATATTTTATGATTATAGAAGTTATTATACACATTTTGTTCGTTTATCAAGCTTTGTTGGCACGGATATTTTTAAATTTAGGGTAACATTGTTATTTATTATGAAACTAAATAGATCACAGTGAATATTAGAATCTTTATTGAAATATATACGCGTCTATTAGTTGTTTTATCTGACAGTCAGTCTACCTCTTTGCAAAAGTATAAACGTACATAAAAATCGTTAATTGATTCATTGAGATGAGGACAAGATAATGATGATGTAATGCTAGTAATTATTTTATTTTATTTATTTGGAAAAACAAAAGACTGCACACTGCAGCAATACATAAAGTTTGGGCACAAAGAAAAACAAATATGCAATCAGCGACATTTTCCACATAATATAAAAAACATTTTACAAAATTAATGCGACGTGCGGTTACAATATTTAAATTAAAAATAAACAAAATCAAGTGACAAAGATAAAACCAAACAGGCATGCAAGAAAGAATAAAACGAAATTATATAAAAATTTAACAAATTATCATTATAGAATAAATTAAAAAAAATATATAATTAAATTATTACAAATCAAAAAAAAGGCAGAAGTTCGGATTAAAATGTCAGCAGAATCAATTATAATTATCTTACAAACAAGGCGTCAACAAAACAAAATAAATTATAACTGTACCAATTATTAAAATTATTATATTTTCTTTATTATTGTAAAAAAAAAGCAAAGGGAAAATACAAATCTACGAATTACAAATTGAAATGTCGGCAGAATTAATTGTCTCACAGACGAGGCGTGTAAATTGCCCTGCTGAGACAGCGAAGATGTCAATATTTATGAAGTTCTTATTAAATTGATCAGCAAGGCGGCGTAAGGGTGCCCGCAAACCTGCATTCGACGACTCGAAGATGTGGAGAACAGGGGTCGCACGCGCACCCCACGGCTTATGATTTTTCTTGGTACTATATAACTAATCTTACTTACAATATCAGTACAGTCGAATGCGTTATTACAGAGGTGAAATAAAAACATTGTCTCCAAAACAAGACGTCTAGTTTTCAAATCTTGTAGCCTGTATGTATTCAAAAGGTGATCTTTATATGATGCGTAAGCACGAAAACAACGGTACTGCATGGCCTTCAAAAACTTTTTTTGAACTTTTTCAACTTCGTCTGAATATTTACTGTAGAAGGAACTCCACACCGCGACAGCATACTCTAACTGAGATCTGATTGAAAACCTGTGACTATAATGTTTTTTTTTTTAAATCAATATATTAAATATATATGTTAATACATTCATGAATAAATATAAAAATATACATACAAATATACATATATTAAATCATATATATTTAAAGATTTTATGGTTACTAAGATTTCTCTACATCAATTCAAAATTCATCATTCAATCTTCTGTTTCGTTGAAACTTTTCTAATCTATTCACTGATTTCAATATTTTTTTCCAGACAACCATAATGTTTTAATTGGATTTCTAAAATTACGTTTTTATTAACAGCATAACGATAAATCAAAAATCTTGAATTATTTAATACAATTTATTTTTATAGCTGATTGCGTAATTAATATCATTTTATTTAACTTTATAAGATATTACATAACTCTCTATAAAATAATTGTGTACATGAAAGCTCTTTGGGCGTATCTTACAAGAAACCTTGACTGAAATAATATATTTACGATGCGCATGTATTTATTAATATTTTAATAAAAAAATTAACCATTGTCTTGTTCATCTTTTTACCATTTTTATATTTTTTTGAGACTGGTGTAGCAAGTCATTTTTACAAATCTCTCTAGGTCATCATTTCAATAAAAAAAAAGGATTTTCCATTTCAAAAACAAGTCAATCCGCCAATATTCCCATCGAAAAATCCGTTTCATAGTTTAAGAGCTAGCCACAACTAACAAAACATCTTCTATTTCAATTCCGAAATACCCTGACACCAAGAGTCACCGATAGTGGTGGTGGCTATCGCCACTATTTTCGGTGAAAGCCCGAGCCAAATACATATTGAATATCCCAAAGAAATTCTGTTTAAGTTTGGCATCTATTTTTTTGTGTTTGCCGTGGCTATTTTCTGGCGATGTCTTTCTGGTCGGTGCAACGGAGTATGACTCCTGCCCCTGTCCGTTGCCTCTTCTATCGAAGTCTCACGCATTCGAAACATTTCGTTCAATTTCAGCATTTGCTAGAAACCTTCGGCTTCAGCAAAAACTTCGGCCCATTTTGGCCTTAGCCGGAGAGTTGGCCGAAGAAAGCCGAACCAAAGGTTCGGTCGGACACTAGTCACCGATCATTCAATACTACGATATGTTCGTTACTCCCGACTGCAGTGTCACCTATCAACGATGGTACTTGTGAACCAGATTGATCGACAACGATATAGATAGAGAGTTTGTGTGTGTCCATTGATCTATTTCTTTGGTATCATGTATGGCTTCTGACTACCGTAACGACAGCCAAAGATCTTGAAATGACACGAACGGAGGCACGAAGGAATCGCAGTATGAGATGAAATCCCATCCACGGACCAACCTCGACAAGCGTTGCTATACCTATAAGTACGATCATTAATTCCAATTTCAATACATTCAAAGTTCTCTCTTCTACTCATAACTTTGCACGTTAAGCACAAAAAACTTTTGTTAAAAATTTTGTCTCTGATATCGTCATGTTATGAAAACGCACGCAACCTAGAAACACAGTATCCTGCATATACATCCCTTTCCACGCACTAACGGATACCTATAATTAATACTATATACCTACCTACCTCTGACGTGACAAAACTATCATGGTTCCACTATGAGATAGGTACGGAGCTATAAACGACAAAGAGCACTGTCACTTACTCACAATGGAATCATTATGGCGGTGACACGGTATAATACGGCCCCTGTAATGGGACAAATGCTCTAGACATATTTTACCTGTGATGGCGATGGTTGAAAGACCAAAATGTAAGGAATTTCTCTCGTGACATTTCGATAGCGCTTGAATGATCCCATTTTTTTTTCAATCGCTATCGCTATAATTGAATATATGTCGATAATTTTTGATACGTAAAAATGTATGATATCGTAAGTTAATGCATTATGCTGAATGTTGGCAGTTTTGCGCGGTTGTGACCATACTTTCCTATTACTTTCATCGGTTTTTTTTTTCTTAATGCATCAAACCTGGCGCAAGTAAAATAGTTTTATTTTTTTATTTTCAAATAATATTTTAATCACGTCTCAACACCTAGGTATATTTGATTTTGTTTACACATTTTTGTTGCCTAGCTAGCTCTTACTGAGCACGTAAAGACCAATTTAAAAAACCTTGACTTTGAAATAAGTATTCAATCAGATAAAACCATTAATCATCATTATACTCTTTCACCAAAACAGAGGTTTTTTCGACCACACCTCTCTCACTTTCCCCGGAAACATTTCATATTTCGATCATAATTTGACAGTGGTTAAAAAATTATACATCAGACGAATTTGACAAGAATAGGAAAATTTCCATAATCTCGCACTTATGCCTACGAACACAAATGTCGGCACCATCATAAGAGAAGTATTATCATAATAACATATAAATATAAATCATACATACATAAATTTGTAAGACAATCAGGAACACTGTCTATCAAGAAAAAAGGCTAATACTAAGGGCATGTTCAACATTGCCCAGAAAGACAATATCTTTGCGAAAAAAAAAAACATCATCATCATCATATCAGCCGAAAGACGTCCACTGCTGGACATAGGCCTCGCCCAAGCGTCACCAAATTGATCGGTCCCGTGCGTCCCGCATCCAGCGTATCCCCGCAACCTTCACCAGATCACAGTGAGAAAAAAAATGTAGAACAGAATTTAGAGGAAAGAAAGAAAATGATATAAAAATATTTATTGGTGACTCAGACAGGAGTTACAGACACGGAAATAAAAGTATACTTAAACAAAGTTAACAGAAAGGATTCCGTGCGAGACCAAAAAGGTAATCTTTCAAGGTATACATCCTATAGAATCAGCTTATTCCACATATGCAAATAAGAACAGAACATAACGTAAAAGGTGAAACGCCCAAAAATGCAAAACAATGTCATTTGGCAAAACCCAATGGTGAGATCGAAAGGAATGCCAAAAAGCACCCATAAGGAATGGAAAACAAACTACTTTATCAAAAGTGTGCCAGCCCGCGTATGCAAAACAAGTAAGATGTTCTCATCCGAATTGCAATAAGGTTGGGGATACTGCAAGATAAAAATCTAAAAGAATATTTGTAAAGAAATACTATAAAATGAAATCTGCGCAAACACAAATTTTATTTGTTAAATTATAAATAAAAAAAATTGATACTGATACAGAATTTTAAATGGATAATATATAATAATTAAATTGAGATACATAGACGTGAATTTATATTGCTTTCGGCAAATGTGAGTAGGCTTTACTTATATAATTTCTAAAATTCTTTATATTTTTGTGCATGCTTTACCTACTGACCTCAAAAAAGTGACGATTAACCATCTCTCAGCAGAATTAATGACTAAGTCATGACTACACTGGAAGAGCCTACTTTAGTCATCTCACTTTCCTTGGTAGGATGACTGTTCAAAGAAATTTCTCGGTCTGTGTTTTCTCTGTCTCAAATATCAAATGAAATCGATTCTTTTTAAGTGACTAAGCTGGTTAATACGAGTATGTTGCACATTAACATAGTTTTTAGATGAATTAATATGAGAACGGTAAAGATGAGTTAAAAAATATTTGATCTACTTCTTCTTTTCGTTTCGATTTTATTAAATTGTTTGGGCCCAGTAGGTGGCCACGATTTCTGCAGCGTCAGAAGCGCTGTATAGGTTGTCTAGGGTGTAAGTGAATGGACAGTTAGGACACTCCAGCAAGTGAAGAAAATAGTTTGTACAGAGGCACCACACTCGCACCGGGTGTTTGATGGATTTATCATCCCCTATTTTGGCAAATTATATTTGCAGTGGCCTACTTGGGCACGCAAACGATTCAATGCCTTCCCTATAGACCTAGAGGTAGATTTTCTTTGGGCTTAACGAAGTCATGAGGCGGTGAACACTTCTCTTCCCTCAACTTGCAATGGTTGATTAGACGTGGTATTTAGGAGGCAGTATTTTCAGTGTGTGTGTGGACTTCCTAAGTGCTTGTTTACTGCTTTCGTATAACACCGCCTGCTAATTAACTAACAGGTGTATTGGAGAGTAATTTCTCTCTAACCGTAATGGCTCCAAATTCAATTAAGTTTGGGCTTGTTTAAACACCAAAACATTAATAATATAATGACGTACTTTTGTTTTCAATTAAAAAACATGTTTTCCATTACCATTGATTTATGAGGAGGTTTGCTGTACTCTAACACACGAATCTAGTGCAAGCTTGACCGCGTCTTACGTATCAACAAGCAAAATGTATGGGAACTTCTTATTGTTTTATAATAGTTATGCTATTCGAGGCGCTGACAAATCGAACCAATCAAATATTACGAAAATCAGCCCAGCTTTTCTTAAGTTACCTAACGATATCCTAACGTACAAATCCGCTCGATGTGGTAACACTTGTGGGAGACCAGCAGTGGACGTCTATTGGCTGAAATAATGATGATGATGATCCTGACAGAAAAAATCATTTCCAACAATTTTGACTCATAGAAAGTCATAAAAATCAACCTTGAGCTTGACATTTTCGTCCGGTAGCTAGTATATTAACAGTGTTTAATTGACTAAATCCTAAAAATCACCATTCATATCATTATCATTTTAGCCAAAAGACGTCCACTGCTAAACATAAGGCTCATAAGTGTCACTACATCGACCGGTCATGTACGTCTCGCATCGAGCGGATCCCCCAACCTTAACTTCGTCATCGCTCCAGCTAGTAGAAGGCCTTCCACCGTAGCGTCGGTACGCAATCGCCACTCCAGAAATTTTAACAAGTCTCGCCCTCTCGCTTCGCGAATCTGTCAGTGTAGCCACGGAAGTATTCTTACTGCGGCCCACTTGGCACCGGTTTTCTTATACGATACGTCTCGTACCGTCTCGTCCTTAGTCGGTAACTTTCTATATTCAACATTCATTTGATACTACCCTTTTTATTTTTCATTCAAGTTAGGTGATTATACAATTTACGTTTGATTAACTTTTACAATGAGGTTTTTTGAATCCTATGCTAATATTTTCCAGAATAGCTTACTATGATTGATTTAGTTATTTTTAGTTGTTTAGTTTTATTTTATTGGGACAATACCACCGCACTATTCCCAAACCACTGCAACTTCTGAAAGCCAGAATCAACAGTGGCGACCACCAGAAAAGCGCCAGAAGTTGTTTAGTTTGTTTTAGTGTTTGTGTTTTTTTTTTGTACTAGTACGCTAGTCACCCACATTTCGGCAGTTATGTTTAAGTTTAAGTCCCATGTTATAAAGAAAGAAAAAAAACTAGGTCATTTGGCACACACAGATACACACAATGTAGGTACAAATAAAAGGGAACTTAATTTAAAAACAGTTACATCCAACCTATTGCCCACAACTGGGCACTAGCTTAAACTCCGGGATGCTACTGTGTCTGTAATTTTTGAACAGTAAATTTTGTAATCGGATCATTACTGCCAAATATTACTTTTTGTAATCATATTTACAAACGGAAAATTTGAGCTCTAATAACTGCTCCTGTTCATGTAAATGTAAATGAACAACTTTCTTCAAACAAGTCAGTCATAGGGAATTGGCAAAAAAAAATGTTGGCTTTTAAAATATATTTTTTATGTGAGTTGACTATGACTTCCTTGAAGATGATTCATATAAATGGGCTTATAAACGTTTCTAAAATGTGATTACATCTTTCCGTTACACCCTGTAGAAATTCAGATAATAGTTAGCACACACAACTAGAATAGCCAAATGGTAGACCTTATAACTTCTCCAGACCTAAGTTAACTATTTAGGCTCCCACATATTCTAATCTACATAACAAACTACCCACATGAATATGGTCTCATATTTGTCTCAAATCTGTTAGACTAATGTTTGCATGACCTAACTGAACATAACATGATTAGTCTTTACTAATATTATCTAGTACTTGGTTGTGTAGATTTCTGCGTGACCTTAGTTTTGGGTAATGTCATAGGGCTTCATTAAATACGCCTTGGTCTAAAGTTGTACAAGGACTTAGGTACTTAAGGTTATCACGTTCGATACGACGTACATACAATTCTCATTAGTAGAATTGATGGCTGTTTAGTTATAATCAGCATTGTGTGTTGAGTTTGTGACTGTTATTATAATATCGCTAGCTATAGACAAGTCACGCTAAATTAAGTTTTTTTCTTTGTTTTTACGCACCTCACTTTGGCGGTTTGTGGGAAGCTGGAGTCAAATCCTGCAAGCACCATATAACACACGTGATAGGAAACGCTCGTTTAACTTACGAGGAATTCAACACGGTTTTCGTAGAAATAGAGGCTGTCCTAAATTCCCGTCCTATGCATCCAATGTCCGTAGATCCCGATGACCTTGCGCCCCTGACGCCAGGCCACTTCCTCATTGGCCGGCCTCTGACGGCTCCTGCAGGCGCAGACATCACGGCGAGGCCTTCTCACGCTCTATCCCAATACCTACGCGTCGAGCAGCTCAGGCAGCACTTTTGGAAGCACTGGGCCACGGACTACATCTCTGAGCTTCAGAGACCTATCAAATGGAAGGAGAATCAGGGTGCACTCACTCCCGGTTCCTTGGTGCTCATCAAAGAGGACAACTTACAGCCTCTCAAATGGCGGTTAGGACGAATCCTGCTGACGTACCCGGGACGATACAAGATTGCCACAGTTGCTCGTATCAAGACAGCAGCTGGCGTCGTCGAGAGGGCGTTTGTGAAGATCTGCCCTCTCCCAGTCACAGCATCGTCGCCAGAGGATGAAGACAAGGCAGCCAAGATTGAGAGCTATGGCTATCAAGGGGGCCCAGTATGTTAACGCAGCGCCATCTTGGGACCATCGGAAGACACTACCACAGTCACGCGTCGTCTTCTTAGTTCGTGTCATCCCGTTAGATGGCACCACATTCGTTAATAAATCAATAATAGTCACGTGTAAATTTCGTCTATCATCATCATCATCTGCCTAGCCTTTTTTCCAACTATATTGGGGTCGGCTTCGTCTATTTCGTCTATGATATTCTATATTGTCTATATTATCTATGTATTTAACTATAAGATCGTTTTTTTGCAATTCATTATAATTTTGGAACCAGACCACGACTTTAATTTCCTACGCTTATGCTGTACCCTAAACCAAGTCTCCACCCTGCTGATACACTACGACTCCGCAACATTATTTATTTCGCCATATGGTTTGGCGGGAGAGTTTGTACAAAAAACTTTCGATCATGTTGACCACGTTTTTATTTAAATTTTCAATCATTACGAATTTTATTTCAAATCATTTATTTCTGTCTATTTATAGGTTAACATATCGTTATTACATTATCGAATCTATAGTATTCTAATGAATGAATGAATGATGGTATTTTACTTATACGAGTATCACTTTAGAGTGTTTTACAAGGGAGGGTGGGGAGTTATTACTCACACCGTTTTTATTCACTTTCAAATTTTACCTCTATTTTTTCACACATTTTTTTATTCATATTTCACCTATTTTCCTCCCCACCCCCCTGCATGTCAATGCATAGCACTTTCAAATTTGACACACAAGGTGCTGCGACTGTGGCCGACTTACGCATTATAATCAGTACCTGCATTCGCATTACGATCTTAAACAGTATGGAGATATAAAAATATATTTTTTATATCTCCATACCATATGGGAAAAGCACAGAAAACCCGATCAGTACAGAGGCTGGCAACGTAACGCACATAAATAGATATTAATATACTGAAAATAAATAAATATTGATGCGTGCCGGAATCGAACCCCGGCCCTACTCTTTCGAATGCAGGTACCGAGCCGATTAGGCTATAGCCAGCCGTATTCTAATGAATTTAACGCTACAATAAAATTACAATTAATTAATATCATCGCATAGACAACATAATATCAATAAAATTACAATTACAATATCGCCGAACAGAACGTTCTTCATTGTGTCTGGATTGCTGCACTGCTGACTGACATCTTGAGGGTGACGTAGGTTATCGCGCACTCGTTTCGCAATCACTGGCACAATCCAACACTGGCGGAATTTAAGCTTCTAATCCCATGCAAGGAGTAGCACATTTATCGTGATTGTTGCAATCTGAATCTGAATCGCACCATTTGTATTTGTAGCTTTGAGAATACGAATCCGTAGCCCAGCAATGGTGCGTCACCCACATCACCTTACACTCTAGCCAACAATAATTACCTTTGCAGCCAAAGGTTTTTGACGCAACGTCAGTAGGTGTTAAAATATTGGCGTGTTGATATTTCAATGCTGCCACCGCTTGCATCACAGCGGCCCTTTGAGCACTTATACCGGTGACGATTGCCAAAAATACGAGTATTGTTATAGTACGCATGATTGGTTAGGGCGGCAGTACGCGTGTTTAAGCAGTAGCTGACAGCTAAGTGCGAGTTATGAACTAACAATGATGTGAGCCTGTCAGTAGTATTTATATGGTTGCGAAAGGGTTAGAAGGTTATCTATATGTTTGGCTGCGTGGATATTGCGGCCATCGTCGACAATGAGGATAAAGTGTGTTTTATTTACGTCAATCATTCATTATTTCATCATCGGTTTTTCCCCGTTGTTTTATTTATTCATTAATTACCGCACATTGGATTGGCGAATAATAACATCTTTTTTCCAAAATCGCTTCGTTGACAACATTTCAAATCTCTTGCTGTTTGTTTTTACCATAGAGAAAAAAAAATATATATATAGAGGGTTCATTGGGAAATTCTTCATAGAAGAAATTTGATCTCAAGCGTCAGTATTAATAATCTAGCTTTGAATAGATAAAACTTAAGACTTGTCACACTAGTCAGTAGGATAGACTTGTTACTGACAAGTAACAAGTTTTACATCATATTTATTGTACAGGCTGGAAAGATAAGATAAGATAAGATAAGATATATTTATTTTGTAAAACATGAGTACAGTATGAAGGTCTTATATTAATATGAGGTGGCTACATGTTTTGCCATATATGGCGTACAAAATTTGTTACACTAAACAAACAATTCAAAAAAAAATAATTACAATGTCAAAATTTAGATTCAATAGAAAATCACGTAGTCAAAATTTTAATTAAATTGAAATTACAATGTCAAGATTTAAATTTAACGATTTGAAACGTAACGCACATAAACAGATATTAATATACTGAAAATAAATAAATATTGATGCGTGCCGGAATCGAAACCCGGCCCTACTCTTTCGAATGCAGGTACCGAGCCGATTAGGCTATTGCCAGCCTTAGTATTCTAATGAATTTAACGCTACAATAAAATTACAATTAATTAATGTCATCGCATAGACAACATAATATCAATAAAATTACAATTACAATATCGCCATCAACGCCTATAGCAGAACGTTTTTCATTGTGTCTGGATTGCTGCACTGCTGACTGACATCTTGAGGGTGACGTAGGTTATCGCGCACTCGTTTCACAATCACTGACACAATCCAACACTGGCGGAATTTAAGCTTCTAATCCCATGCAAGGAGTAGCACATTTATCTTGATCGTTGCAATCTGAATCTGAATTGCACCATTTGTATTTGTAGCTTTGAGAATACGAATCCGTAGCCCAGCAATGGTGCGTCACCCACATCACCTTACACTCTAGCCAACAATAATTATTTTTGCAGCCAAAGGTTTTTGACGCAACGTCAGTAGGTGTTAAAATATTGGCGTGTTGATATTTCAAAGCTGCCACAACTTGCATCAAAGCGGCCCTTTGAGCACTTATACCGGTGACGATTGCCAAAAATACGAGTATTGTTATAGTACGCATGATGGGTTAGGGTGGCAGTACGCGTGTTTAAGCAGTAACTGACAGCTAAGTGCGAGTTATGAACTATCGATGATGTGAGCCTGTCAGTGGTATTTATATGGTTGCGAAAGGGTTAGAAGGTTATCTACATGTTTGGCTGCGTGGATATTGCGGCCATCGTCGACAATGAGGATAAAGTGTGTTTTATTTACGTCAATCATTAATTATTTCACCATCGTTTTTTCATATTTATTTATCAATTACCGCACATTGGATTGTTGAATAATAACATCTTTTTTCCAAAATCGCTTCGTAGACAACATTCAAAATCTCTTGCTGTTTGTTTTTACCATAGAGAAAAAATATATATAGAGAGGTCATTGGGAAATTCTTCATAGAAAAAAAATTGATCTCAAGCGTCAGTATTAGTAATCTAGCTTTAAATAGAAAAAACTTAAGACTTGTCACACTAGTCAGTAGGTTGACTGATAGACTTGTTACTGACAAGTAACAAGTTTTACATCATATTTCTTGTTCCCTATGTGCAGTCTATGTAATATGCTGAAGGTCTTTGGTTTTTACTCAGTACAAACATTTCCAACGCCACAGCGTACGTTTCCTCGTCTTGCTTGATCTTGAATTAATCCGACGGATGAGGATATGAATAGACTTTTCAACTTTATTTAAAGTTTTTTTGCACTTCAGGTTGTATATTTTGGACGCGATGACTGAGGGTATAAGAGTCGGTGCGAGAGCTCACTCGGTTTAGTTGGAATGCCCGCGGCCTGCGGTCTAAGGTCGTCCCCCACCGCCTCCTTCTCAAGGAGCAGCTCATCGACGTGGCACTCATCAATGAGACATTCCTGGGACCTGCAGAGACGATCAGGTTCCCGGGATATCACGTCTACAGGAAGGACGAGAGGTCGGCTTCCGGCACATTAGTGCATTAGTGTAATTATACCGCGGTCTGGTGGTTTCAGTTAAGCGAAGAGTCGTACACCAACCCATTTCCCCGCCCCCAGATAGCACCTTTCACACGCTGGGAGTACAGGTCCATGTCGCTGGCGAGGACCTGGATATTTATGCTGCATACAGCCCGCAACAAGCCCGCTTCGACTTGAGCGCGCTGCGAGCGCTTATCAAGTTGCCGTCTCACCCAGCTATTCTCGCTGGCGACATGAATTGCAAGCCCCCAGCGTGGAACTCGACAACACGCAACATCGGGGGGAATCGGCTCTTTGCTGACTCGGAGGCCCATGGATATGTTGTGTCCGGACTGGAGGTGCCGACACACTATCCGGAGAACCATGTGTACTCGCCGGACGTACCGGACATCATCGTCCACAGTGGCCTAAACTGCCAGATCACCCAGCAAGTGATGGACGACGAGCTACTGTCTGACCACCAGCCAGTGCTCGTCGTACTGTCCAAAGTGCCGACCCGACTTTCGCCTCCAGCGCCACGTCGAAAAACGGATTGGACCAAATTTCAGGTAGTGTTAGACCACCACTCCTACTTGGCCCACCAATACCACCGCAGATGTGGGCGGACTGGCAGCTGGTATAATTACCTGTATACAAGGCGCCTATGAAGAGGCGACAACTGAACACACGCAGTCACAGGGGTTAGTGCAAAACCCCTGCCTAGCCACTTAACATAGCTGGTCGCCAAGACTACGCGACTTCGAAAAAGATGGCAAATAATCCACTGCCCTGTTATGAAAACCAAATTAAACCGCCACGCGGAGAAGGTACGGGCCAAGCTCCAAGCGCACAATGCCGAGAGCTGGGAGCAACACATTCCATCCGCAGAAGGTGATTGGCCGGCAGTACAAAGATTCTGCCGGCAACTATCAAATGCTCCGGTGCGCCCGCTATGACACAGCGACGGGGTGCCAAGATATGCCGCGCCAGACCGCGAGGAGATCTTCGCCCCCCACCTGGAGCGTCAGTATCAGGCGAACCCGACTGATAACCACGAGCATGTCGCAGCAGTCGAGCGACACCTTGTTGAGTATTTTGAAACTCCGATAGCTCTCGAAGCTGTCACCTGTGATAGTCTTGATATGCAGCTCAAGATGTGATGCCTTCAAACGTTTAGACTTGAAGCAGCTCATGGTATCAGAGCATTCTGATGTCAATCAGGCTTTTTAGATGTTCATTTTCCAGCTCCGCTGTATGACTCTTGGTTGGGTTGATTGATATAATTGCGCAGTTACCGATAAATACCTACTAGGCTTACGCAAGAAGTGGTTTGTTATAAGAGCATCAACCCAAATTAATAGCACCGTTTCATGTAATGGCTTTAACAACAACACGAATGGACTTGTTTTTAGTATTATTAGTGATATCGAGTTCAATGCTCGACCGTCGATAACGTTGAAGGTCTCGGTCGGTAAAGTAGAACAATTTATCATGCAAAACTTCAGGTGATGGGTCGAGATGGCGGTTCCATTGCAGGCAGACCAGCCTTGCGTGCGATGTTATGGTCGTATCGGGCGACTAGTCGCGGAGGGTAACGGGATCCGAGGCACGGTGCACCGCTGGCCGACCGCAGGTATTTGGGGGCCCAAGTAGTGTGCCAGCCCCACACGAAAGGCTGCCCCGCCAACTAACGAAAAATTCCGCAATGCACCATTGTGCTGGTTGGCGACCAGAAGGGAGGGCCCGATGGACATTCCCGGGGGGGCCCGGGCGTCCCCGCAGTCTCCAGACTAGTCCCTCAATGATGGCGTCCTATCATTGCGTGTCTGTAGGTTAGCAGCGTGGAACCGAATCTCACTTTCTTCTTCTTACCTTACTTCACTCACTAAATATGAGAAAGAGAAAAAAGTTCAACTTTGCACCCCCAACAATGGCTGCACCCCCTCCCACTAAAAGTGCACCTCACTAATATCAGAGGCCTGCACTCTAACCTCATAGCAGTCCATCATCACCTGGAGACTGATAAGCCGGCTCTCTTTTTCCTTTCGGAGACGTAGATCAGATGTCCGTCAGACGTATCGTACCTAACATACCCAGGGTATACCCTGGAGCACAATTTTAAACAACGCGCGGGTGTATGCATGTACGCCCGAGACGACATCTGTTATCGGCGTCTCCAAAACCTTGAGGACTCTAGGTTCTCTGTGCTGTGGGCTATGGTGGACACGGGTCTGGATAAAATTATCTACGCCTGTGTCTACCGCTTGCACAGCGGTGATCAGAAAACAACCAGGTTCACAGAGTACCTTAGTGAGGCGGCGGATACGGCACAGTAGCGGTACCCTTCCGCCCAATTAGTGTTACTGGGGGACTTCAATGCCCACCACCTGGAGTGGCTCTTCCCGTACCAGTGCACTGATCATGCTGGGCGTGAGACGCGAAAAATCACGCTTGCGTTAAATCTCGCTCTGCTGGTCCAAGAGGCAACGAGGGTGCCGGATGTGGATTCGCACACAGCCAATTGCTTGGACCTTCTGCTGACAACAGATCCAGACCGCTACTCGGTGTCGGTATCATCACCATTGGGTAGTTCCAACCATTGTCTGGTAAAGTCTGTATCCGTACACTCCCCACCCGATCCCAGCCCAAGAGGCGCTCGGCGGGTTTGGCGGTACAAGTCAGCAGATTGGGATGGGATGCGTTCTTTTTTCGCATCTTATCCTTGGCAGCCTACTTTTTCTCTTCGGCTGATCCTTCTTTGTGCGCGGACGCCGTGTCGGATGTGTTGCGTCGGGGAATGGAGTACTACATTCTGTTCTCTGACGTAGCAATGTCTAGCATTGACCGGCCATGGTTTGGCGCCGAGTGCGAGCGCGCGTAGTATTTACCTTGGTACTGTAGAAAATCTACATGAAGTCTCGTCCAAGGTTCCGAAGGCCATACGTACGGTACGGGAGTGTGTCGCGGCGGTGCGTCCTGCTGCGCCCGACAGGCGGCGCAGAAGGCGCCGCGCGCTTCGATGTCGGCGTCCAGGCGCGGCCACCACACGTAGCTGCTCGCGATGCTCTTCATGCCCCGCTACGTGCCCCGCGTGAACTTCCTCCAAAATCTGCGTCCGCAGCTGCTCCGGCACCACTATCCTGTATCCCCAAACTATACACCCGTGATCTATATGTAAAGTTTCACGTCGATGAATATATGCCTTCTCTTCTTCCGAATCGCCTATGAGAGGCCATCCACTCATTATGTAGCCGTACACTTTACATAAAATTTTATCTTTTGTAGTCGCCTGTGCTACATCTTTGTGATTAAGAGGGAAACTGTCCTCAACAAAATGTAGATATGCCGCGTCGTCTTGGTCCTCCACCTTGGTTTTCGCTATAGGTAATCGTGATAACCCATCTGCATTGCTATTCATTTGAGATATTACAAACACGATGTTAAAATCATAGGCCGCCAGGCGCACAGCGTATCTTTTTAGTCGGCTGGCTGCCGTTTCGCTTAAAGCTTTATGATCGCTCCGTAATGTGAAATGCCTACCAAAGAGATATTGGTGATACCTCGTGACTCTGTATACAATGGCCAGCGCCTCCTTGTCTACCTGGCTGTAGCGACGCTCGGCGTCGTAAAGCGTGCGCGAGGCGCAGCACACGAGGCGCTCAGCGCCGTCGGGGTGGCGTTGCGCCAGCACAGCGTCCAGGCCGTACGCGCTGCTGTCCACGGCAAGCACCAGCGGCAGTGCCGGCGAGTAGTGAGCCAGCACCGGGTCACTCGTCAATCTCACCTTGATCGGCTCAAAAGCGGCATTACAGTTTTCCGACCACGCCCATTTAACTATCTTTTTTAAAAGAGCGTGAAGTGGATGTAAAATCATACTGAGATCGGGTACAAAACGTGCATAGTAATTAATGAAACCCAATAAAGCTCTTAGCTGTGTCACGTTTTCGGGGATAGGCATTTTCGTTATGGCATTAACTTTTGAAGTATCTGTATAAAGACCGTGTTTGTTAATTCTATAACCCAAGTATCAAACCTCATCTTTTAAAAATTCACATTTAGAAAACTTTATTGTTAATCCGGCTTCTCTTAATCTAGTGAGTACCACCTTTTAATCTTCCAAATGATGAGATTTATTCCTGCCACTCACACAAATGTCATCAATAAATGCCACCACAAATTCTAAGCCATTTAAAGTATCGAAAACTGTTTACTGGAATTTTTCAGGTAGGCACTTAAGCCCGAAAGGAGCCCTGCGATATACAAATGTCCCTACATGCGTAGTAATCGCTGTAAGCGGTTGTGAACTGTCAGACAATTCAGGGTGCATAAATGCATTTTTAAAACCTAATTTACTATATTGCTCCCCACCACTTAGCGTTGCAAATAACTCTTTGATTTTCGGCAATGGAAAATAAAAATCTTTTAATAATTTATGCACGATCACTTTATAATCGCCGCATAAACGAATAGAACCGTCCGGATTTATAATTGGCACTATAGGAGTTCCATAATCGGATCTATCTACCTTGTAAATTATACCTTCGTTTTGTAAACGTTTAAGTTCATTTTCCACTGGCACGCGCAGCGCAAGTGGAAGGTGACGAGACTTGCAAAATACCGGCCTGTTATCAGTTAGGTACAGTGATAACTTATGTTTATAAGTACCAATTTTTTCTATAAATACTTCTGGGAATTCTTGTTTCAATTTTAAAACAACAGGATAAACATCTTCTTTTCATCATCTGCCTCATCTGCCTAGCCTTTTTCCCAACTATATTGGGCTTCCAGTCTTACTGGATTTAGCTAAGTACCAGTGTTTTACATGGAGCGACTGCCTATCTGACCTCCACAACCCAGTAACTGGGTAACACGGTACCCCTTGGCAAGACTGGTGTCAGATCTCAAGCTTCTGACTACCTGTAACGACTGTCAAAGATCTTCAAATGACAGCCGGGACCAACGGCTTAACGTGCTTTCCGAGGCACGGAGGAAACTCGGTATGTTGAAATGGTCACCCATCCACTGACCGACCTCGTCAAGCGTTGCTTAACCTTGATGATCGACCCGTGTGGCTGTTATTATTTAGCCACGAGCTACTCTAAATATACATACAACAAAAAACATCTTCTTTTATATGAAATAAATTTAATGACTTTAATTTAAGTTCGCTTCGTATCTCTTCGCTACGAAGACCCGACACGAATTGATCTCGTATGTTCACTTCCAACTGGTTCTCAAAATTGCAATAGGTAGACAAGTGTTTCAAATTTTGTAAAAACACTTTGATATTTTCGCCTTCACCTTGCCGCCGCTGACGAAATACGTGGCGCTCTGCTATCTCGGATCTTTTGGGTTCCAGATCATTTTTCACAAGCTCCACTAACGTGGTAAAGGTTTTTCCTCCTAACTGAACATAACATGATTAGTCATTACTAATATTATTTATTACTTGGTTGTGCAGATAACTGCGTGACCTTAGTTTTGGGTAAAGTCATAGGGCATCATTAGATAAGACTTGGTCTGAAGTTGTACAGGCATTTAGGTAACTAACGTTATCACGTTCGTCAATTGACGTACATACAATTCTCATTAGTGGCATCAATGGCTGTGTAGTTATAATCAGCATTGTGTGTTGAGTTTGTGACTGTTATTGTTAGCTCGTGGATGAAGAGATGAGTGGACTGAATAAAAAGGCGGTTGGTTTTAAAGCCGTTATATTTGATTACAGTAAAACTGTCCTGACAAAGAAATAAGATTTAGGAAGAGAGGTGTCGACTGTCGCGGTGGAGTCCGTGGTAGCGAGATTCCTCGATCCGCGCCGTGCTGCGTTGATGTCGCGCCGCTCACCCACACATCGATGCCGCGTGGGCCGCGCGCGAGTGTGCCAACTGCAGACGGTGCGCGCTGGCCGCGAGTGTTGGGTTCAAATCCCAACAGTTATTATAATATCGCTAACTTAAGTTTTCTTTTGTTTTTCTTCGATTATCATTTTTGTATGGTATTGGTACATCTGTGCTCGACCTTTTGGGTGCCTTTGAGGCATACAGACGTGTATATCAAAAATTTACACCAACAATAAATGCCATAGGCTACTTTTTACGCCGGAGCATGCAGAGTTCCTGTGGATAAGCCATAAGTGCAAAATCATAGGAAAATATAGTTTTGTGATTTATTGTAGCATCAAGGTTTTGATGTAGTTAAAATTTATAAAAAATGGCTTCAAAAGTTTGGGCATAGCACTATTTTTTTTCTAGACTATGTCACCTACAAAAATACGGATAAGAAACTAAGCTACGAGTAGTAACGTATTTTTAGGTTGAAAGCAACAGACGATCATCATCTGCCTAGCCTTTTCACAACTATATTGGGGTCGGCTTCCAGTCTTACCGGATTCAGCTAAGTACCAGTGTTTTACATAAAGTGACTGACTATCTGACCTCCACAACCCAGTAACTGGGTAACGCGGTACCCCTTGGCAAGACTGATGTCAGATCTCAAGCTTCTGACTACCCGTAACGACTGTCAAAGATCTTCAAATGACAGCCGGGACCAACGGCTTAACACGCTTTCCGAGGCACGGAGGAAACTCGGTATGTTGAAATGGTCACCCATCCACGGACCGACCTCGTCAAGCGTTGCTTAACCTTGATGATCGACCCGTGCGGCTGTTATTATTTAGCCACGAGCTCCAAAGCAACAGACGATATGACATTAAAAAAACTGATGACTAAAATATACCTAATGTAACAAATTTGAAAAAAACACATGTGTGATTATGTGGTGCAGAAATTATAAGTCTTCCACTAAAGGGTACCCACAATCACTTACTCAAGACAGTAGGTATCACAATCACAACACGATGTAGTAAACTATAGTGTCCTTCACCGTCAAGCACATTATCATTTAGCATCAAGTGAGATAGTTATCAAGCGCGAGCTTATCAACAATAAAATAAAAATTCTAGTGCAGGAAGATTATTACAAATTGAATGATAAGGGCAATATATTCCATTTGTACGTCTTTTTTTTTCGTCGGCTTTTGTTTATCTGTCAACATTGAGTTTTATTCCTGTCAAGTGGCCAGTGCTAAGTATCGTGTTGTGTAGCAATAACTTCTTTGAGTAGACGACAATGGTCTTTATGTCAAAAAAACCTACATGCATTATCAAAATCACCGATTCTTAAAAAAACAACCATACAATCTCTATCATTACATGCGATCCAGTTTTTAAACCTCGATTCTTCACTGGCATTACGAGAAAGTATACTTCCATTTAAAACCGTATCATTTTCTGGTGCTCTTTTTTATTTTATGTTTTGTTTTTCGTTTGAAAATAGATTAAAATGATACTGTCTTCGTTGCAGCAATCTTTTTGGTTCATCGTCGAGGTTATAATCCTACTAATATTAAGTGTGAAAGTCTGTGTGTTTGATGTTTCTTAATCTTAACATCAAGCGTATTATCGAAGGGATAGGCAGAGTTGCACATATAGTACACCGTCATTAATGTTCGCCAGTTATCCTCAAGTCCCAGATAAAAAGGGGCGAGCATTGAGATATTTTATACATAAATTAGCTTATACAAATATGAGTGAAATACGATACAGAATGTGAAACATCGTTTTGTTTCATTCTTTCAAATGTAGTAATGGTATTTGATAAAAGAGACAACAATATTCAAAATCTTACATACATTTATATATTTTGTTGTTTTTTTTTGTTATTAATATGTATGCCTGGGACGCTGTCGTTTCCCTTCTGGGAGGTGGGCGCTAATGGCCGCGACACAGTACTCCATACTAATGAACTGTTTTTTGTTCCAATAAATATATTTGATTTGATATTTCTGTTGTTGCTCATAATGGCATGATTTTTTTGTGACGTAGTGTAGTTAAGCGCCATATCCGCCATAATATGCGACGAGGTGATTTGTGGTTATGTTCATTGTAGTCCTGCTGTCAAATGGTTGTTTACTTTTGTATTATTTAGATTTGTGAGTGTGTGTTCCTTGATTGACACAACCCTAGCATCGGGAGCCATTTTAAGAGACATTTTAAGTTTTAGGTAGGCACTTTTTTATTTGTATGTATTTCCAGTCCATACTATCTAATATGTCTATGGGTGCGAGACTATTGCCGAGGACAAGTCCAGACTCCGGACTGTTATAAAGAAATTTCTAATGCAAAATCTCAATAGGACTTTGCCCGACATGAAAATTGAACCCAAGACCTCAAACCTCAGACTCTAGACCAACGATGCAGTAAATCAAACAAGCCTCAATGGCTGTTCGGATTTAATGTTTGGAACACGAGAAGATCATGGTTTAGATAAGGACATGAAAATACTATTGAAACTAGAATGAAACTGCTTGCAAAACATACTATTTGATATCACAAGTTGAAAGCTATTTGTAACAAGCTGTATCGGTTGTACGAACGGTATTTGGACGTTCGTGATAATGACATCGGCTTACAATTTCAGTCCAGACGGGGTGCCATTTAATCTGCAAGCCAAATATTATAAAGAGCTGTTTGCATGTTGCTGAGTTGGCCATAAACCTTCTAGCTATAAAATAGAAACTGTGTGGTACCGAATGGAGGTATGAAACCAAGCCATGCTATTTAATATTATAAATGCGAAAGTAACTCTGTCTGTTACGTTTCATGGTGAAGCAGTTGAACCGTTTAGATGAAATTTGATACGGAGATAGTTGGAGACACTGATCCTTATATAGGATTGTTTTTATCTCGGTGGCGTGTTTTTGTTGTGTATTAATAATAATATTCCCTGTTTACTGTTCTGTAGCTCGCAATATAATGCCAATGGACCTAAAGAATTTAGCTTACGGGGATAAATATATCACTGATATTAAAGTTATGAGTACACACAAGAAAGTACAAAGTTCGTGGATATGTTTTATTAAAATACATCTTATTTTTAAGTAAAAAATGTTATTCTATTCTATTCTAAAAAAATCCTCGGTCAATTAACTAGTGGACCTCTCTTGAAGGCTGTAACATTTTAAACTGGTTTTGTAAAAAAAACATTACAAAACTTTGATCTGAATATGTACATGTATCTAAATGAATATGTACAACGACGCCATTATTTATCGAATTTCACAACAGTTTACAAAAATAACTACAATTTCATCTGCCATGCTGCAATGACGTGAGATAAGTTTGAGTTTGTTTACAATCGCAATCGGCACGGTCAGCCTCAAGATTGGTCAAAACTCGCAACCGAAAAGAGAACTTGTCATAAACCTCGCTCACTCTGCAGTCATGTCACGACTCGAACTTCAGCATTAATAATCAGCATCTATCGATACTGATGCTAATGCTGACTCTGATATTGAAAAAAAATGCTAAAGTGCCGCGAATGCTGATATTCGCAACAACCCTGGTATGAACGTAATCGAAACAAAAGAAAAACTTACTGATCGTAGCATGCGGCGTTCTGTAGTTTCCTCCTACCCTTTTTTAAAAGAGCAGCGTAATTGCGTAAGTGAATTCAGCAAGGCAAAGGGTTTCGATTCCATCAATCGACCAATATCATGCGAGATGAAAGACGCGATGTGATTTCCGTCGATTTTATTGGTCAATTGATGGGGCCAAAACTCTGTGCCTTGCCGAATTCACTTACGCAATTAGGTTGCAGGCGTGAGTTTATGTATGTTGTGTATGACACATGACCAACCAATTTCGTATACCATAGAATGCCTATTCTATCAGAGAACACACCTTCAGATATTCAATCCACTCCATTCTATATTTTATGTAATATATTTTCTACGTCTATATAGATTGCGTCAGCGTCGTAGAGGCGTAGAATCCTCGTCCAAAGGCACGTGCGACCGTTCCATCTGATATTAATCACGTCTTCGACGTAGTTCAACAGACTGCAATGCGTCTGTCTCACACACGGATAGGCTTTGAATTGAGATTGCCTGTAAGTAGGTAGGTACGTCTCGTGAATGGATAGAGATTTCAATATAAACGATTTTATATTTTTCCTTTTCTACAACTCTTAATATGAGGGGCGATGTTTCTTACACCTATGTACAGTATGAGTATCGTCATTAACATTTTTATTTCAGTTCAATTATTTTTTAGGCATATTGCTTTTGCATAAATCCAATGATACAGTCTAGTTTTTATCTAAATTGACCGTTTCGCGAGCAATGTACAATCAATTTTTGTTATTGTTTAACAATCTAAGAACGGCACGCTAGTTCCTAACAATCTACAGTTAGTTACTACAAATATACTCAGGCTGCCAAGACCAATAAAGACGTTCTGTTTCACGGTTGGCTTGACTTTCAACTTCAGACTGAACGTGACCAACCCTATGTAGTTAATTGAGTTCCAGCTCTTTGATTGTTGGTAGTACCTTTGGACCTGCATCACTATTCACAACCATTTGATTTGATGTTTGTATGGTTCCATTATCGATCTGTAAAATAGTAATGGTAGAAAATTCTAAAATGTTAAATAAATTTTATTAAATTACTATTAACGAGTATTTCTTAACATAAATTAAGTGCATCATTCTCCCTAAACGGTCAAACCAATCTTACAAAACCACGGTCCTGTACAGTTTTTGTTTAATAAATTTATGTGCTCGCGTTTGACCATTGTTTCCATACTTTTGATTGGAAACATGTACAAAAATCTAATTATTGGAAATTTGAATGGCTATCACGTAAACCAGTAATTTGGACGTTTCAGCTGCATCATACGAGGACTGGTCTGATCCCAACATACGAGTATAAGACAAATGATGACTTCTAAAGAAAATAAGAAGGAAAAAATCTCACTTTTTATTATTTAGTGACGAAAATATTCTTAGCTTTTAGTTGCAATAATGTTAACTGAAAATATTTTTTTTTCCGTCAGGTAGATGAATAAAAAATATTGGACCCTTTTTTTTCTTTTGACACGTAAACAAAAAGTGACGACGATATAATGCGTTGAAATGTGGTGAGACGTCACACCGTTACACTTTATACTGACATAGTGACGTCACAAGCCCCCACTCCTGAACTTTCTCCTGAATCTTTGTCAATTTTTATTAATTTGGTAAAGCAAAAAATACACGCCCAATATTATCTCTCTGACGGACTAAATATAAGTATCATTTATTTACACAGGCAACATCCATTTTTCTCAAAGAGCCGACAAGTCTTGTCATCAGTTTAGCTTACTTGGGACATGATTTATCAAAGTCATGTAAACTAGCATGCCAAGTGTCGAACATTCATCACGGTGACTGACATTGAAGTGCCGCTCTGAAAAATATTATAAAGCTGAAGAGTTTGTTTGTTTGAACGCGCTTATCTCAGGAGCTACTGATTAGAATTGAAAAAATATTTTTGTGTTGGATAGTCCATTTATTGAGAAAGGTTATAGGCTATATATCATCACGCTACAACCAATAGGAGCGGAGCATAAATGAAAAATGTTGCAAAAACGGGAAAATTATTCCTTTTCGAGAGCTTCCGTTGCGTGCGCTGCGTAAATGGTTTAAGTTACGCATATATCAAATATGTTGGAATTGTTCCTCTTTAAAAGTTCAAAAAATAGTCCCGGACAGCGTATGTCTATCTTTTAAGATTGACTCACTATATTTTTGTTTATAGTAATCAAATTTGTTCATTTGCGAAGGAGTTTTATCAACATCTATACTAATATTATAAAGCTGAAAAGTTTGTTTGTTTGTAAGGTAGGTAGGGTAGATAGGGCATGTAGGTAGTGGTAGGTAGATAGATATCCAGGTGATGGGAGCGAAGCCGCGGGGGTCAGCTAGTTCATATTAAGTACTTTCTACGTTTATCTTGGATATCACTGACAACGGTGAAGGATAAATAACATCATAAGGAAACCTGGTGTTTGTAAGTTTGTTAAACAAATACCCTTTAACGGCTGAATCGATTTGAATGAAACATGGCACAATTGTAGTCCATATCCTGGATTGCGACATAAAATACTGTTTATTTTAGTGATACGGTTCCTTCGAGATAATTAACAAACTTAACGCGAGCAAAGCATCTAGCTAGAATCTAGCAGAAGTCTGTAAATATCATAAAATAAGGTACCTACGTATTATAAACGCACGTTCTTAATATTTGTCTAGACTGGGTCTTATAGTAATCCATCGATTAGAGAGTGACAGTTAAGGGTACACTAGTCGACGGCACGAACTATTTTGTGCGCGGGGTTAAAATGCATTTTATATCAACCGACAACACGTGCGGAAGAGATAGATGCTGTGATGAGCAGTAGGAAGCTAGTTCGCGTACGAATACACACTTTTGCAAATTTGTAGCGAAATGGATAATGATTTAGGACGAAACCGACCGCGCGAAATTTTATAATCAGACCTTTGCAGTCTAGATATCATGAAAAAACGACAAAATTTATCTGTTCAATATAAAATTATTAGCATTGTTGAACTACTAATCTATCCCTGTATGGAGGCCGTTTTGCAATTTTCCGTCATCTTATGATATATATTTGCGACCGAAAATGCGTTA
Organism: Orthosia incerta; assembly: GCA_948252205.1. Taxonomy (NCBI): domain Eukaryota; kingdom Metazoa; phylum Arthropoda; class Insecta; order Lepidoptera; family Noctuidae; genus Orthosia; species Orthosia incerta. The sequence goes on along the minus strand of OX411762.1, from coordinate 22,846,871 downwards.
AAATTAGTGTCGAAATGTGGAACTTTTGACGCTCATAACTTTCAAGTATTTTCTTTTTTTACTTTTTTGTCTCCATACAGGGCTAAATAATGATGAGACAAATTGATATCACTTTTTATTTTGAACGTACATTGTCAAACAGTGGAATAATCCCTAGACTACGTTTGTATGGAAGAATTTTCGACTTGTGTAACCTTAAAGTCTTTGGCAACGAGATTGTACGGTTATACCCTGCCAACTGATCGGGAAATCCCAGCGCGCAACTATAGTACGTCCTCATTTCGCTTATCAATTTGAATTATTACATTGATTAAAAGGTTGTAACCTTTTAATCAATATAATAATATATAATTCATTTGTAACATTCGAATTAACAATTTTTTCTTAAAGTGCAATGAGTACTTACTGATCATGCTTAAGCAGTCGTCAACGTAATCTACGTTGACGACTGCACTACTGTACTTCAATATTACAAATTTGGTGTTTTTATGACAAAAATCTAATTAGAAAGAAAGGATAGGTGTTTATTCGCCACAAAAACGATATACAAAATTTTCAACATCTTAATTTAAACTCTTAACGGTATCCAATATTAGTAAGTATTTAAATTATGTTAGTAAAGAAAAGTAAGATTAAAATTAAATACCAAATTTGAGTACAGTACTAGGATGATGAGTAAGTACAAGCAGATGCATGTCATGACTGTGACAAGAAGGCTTCCACTCAGCATATTGCTGTGCCGTGGGAGACCCAAAGCACGGCGCTGATTTTCAGTGGTCGCCTAGGACGTGACGTACGGAAACCAAAGCCTGTTGTGTCTAATATAATACAAAAATAAAACAAAATATAGAATGTTGCGACTAAAACTAAAATAAGTATCAAGACAAAGTTAACAAAACATAATTTGCAAGACTATCTCAATGTATTTTGTTTTTTTTTAATGACAATAATTAAAAGTCTGTAATACAAGTACCTGTTTTGTTTGTGTGGTGTTTTGTGTAGTGTGATGTGTTGGTGAGTGTGTATACGGTTTATTAGTTACTATAATATCCTCTGTTTCTGAGTAGTCTAATTGTAGGAGCTAGTTACTTTTGATGTTCTTGCATTTGCTGACAGTTAGAGGAAATATGTTGTGGATTCGGTTCGCTTTGTTATTTAATTAATATTTATTGCTATATAATTGGTTACGTATAACATAATACTTTATATTTTTATTTATTTATGAAACCTTTTCATTTCCTTAACATACATAGAATTTCTGAAGATTACGTTCACAAATTTAATACATTTTTTAGTTAAGGCCCCGGCGCGTATAGTCCTCCTTGTGTCTTCGCTATCTTTTCCAGTCTTCTCCAGCATTTTTTTTTATTTCATCTATCCAAAGTTCTCTAGGGCATCCTCTAGCTCTCTTGCCTCTTGGGCCTAGCCAATTCATGACTAGTTCTGTCCACCTTCCATCTCTCAAACTTTCCACGTGACCTGCCTACTACCACTTCAGTCGTTTCATATGCTGGAAAGCATCTATAACTTTGGTATTTTTACCTTTCCACAGCCCTTTGGGTCTTCTGTATTCTGTCCCTTGCATATTTGTTGTATATCCAAGTTTGTGATCCGTATGAAGCAGACACCCATCTATAACTTTCTTTTTCAATTTCAAGGGCAGTTTTGATTTCATTATTTCTTTTATGCTCCAGAACTTACACCATGCCATGTATATTCTCCTATCAATTTCATCTTTGTTTCTAGAGTTGCTGAATGAAATCCATTTCCCTAAGCAAATATCATCATCATCATCCGCCACCAGCGGATCCCCGCAAGCTTTACCAGGTCATCGGTCCACCTGGTGGGAGGCCTTCCAACGCAACGTCTTCCGGTTCGCAGTCGCCACTCCAGAACTTTTCTGCCCCATCGGCCATTCATTCTGCGAGCAATGTGCCCTGCCCACTGCCACTTAAGTTTGGCAATTCTTCGGGCTATGTCGGTAACCCTGGTTCTCTTGCGGATTTCTACATTTCTGATTCGATCACGCAAGGAAACTCCGAGCATAGCCCTCTCCATTGCCCTTTGAGTGACTGTAAGTTTTCTGATAAGGCCCATTGTAAGCGACCACGTCTCTATAGCTGAAGTATATATAGCTCTCCACATACTCCTAACTCTGCGAATTGTCAGTTAGTATAGGCGTTTGGATACCGTTTGTCATTACTTTCGTCTTTAATGTGTTTAACTGTAATCCTATACTGTTGCTTAACTTGCATAGCTCCGACACCATCTCTTATAATTGTTTAGCTGATCTTGAGAAGAGGACTATGCCATCAGCGAATCTAAGATTATTCAGGTCTTTCCCTTTTATGTTAATACTTTTGTGTTTCCAGTCTAGGTCTTTAATTGTGTTGTAGAAATTATACAAAGATTATAAGTGATAGCGGGTCTCCCTGTTTCACGCCTCTACATAAGTTGATCATGGCCCCAGTCTGTCGCGTTTCACACGGCTTAAAATTTTGCTGTAGATGTCTTTCAGGATGTCTATGTACGGTTTGTGGATTTCTTGATGATATTGTGCTCGCCATATGCTGTCGTGGGATATGGAGCCGAAAGCCTTTGCATAGTCAATACATGCTAGGTAAAAGGGTTGTTGATGTTCTTGATGTTTTTCAATTACTACATCATAATACTTTACATAATATTAACACTAAATAGATTTTTATAGATTAGGTTATTTATATTTAAAAAGTTACTAAGGAAGTAAACAACCGTTTCTTTAGAATAATAAACAACGTTGTTAAAAACGTGTCTTCTGTTTTATTATAATTTTTTTATTCACGTAATGTTTATTTAGGTCATTGCCCGAGGCCCTCGTTACTTTATTAAGGTAAGAAATAAATGAGAGAAGCAACAAGTCACCATTATCTTATTGTGTAAAAGGTTCCGCTATTTTTGTTTTTCTTTGTTTATTCTTGAAGAGATATCAAACTTCCTTCTCCTAATATTGTTGTATTCCCTTCCTGTTATTTAATATTGTTATATTCCTTTCTGTTACTATTATGTAACAAGTAAAACACGAGCGATTGCTTGTTGCACTGTGTGTTGTAGCACAGATAATATAATTCTAGTACACAGATGCCTCATTCCATATATAGAAACCGTGTGGACGTAACTAGCGTTTTTCGTCTAATTATCTGATTATTTTTCTTACATGAATAGTTTTTGGTTCCGTTCCGCGGCGATAGATATATGGTGTTAGCAGCGACTTGCAAGTAAAATGGTTTACTCGGTCCGTGAATATTTTTTTCTTTAAATACAGTGACGATTTGTTTTAAAGTGTTTTCTGCACGTTTTTACAGTTTCATTACTCAGTTTCATCTCTGCTTACCCTTCGGCCAATATAGTCCATAAATCATGCTATCTTAGCCAACTTTGTTGGAATCAGCTTACAGTCTATAAACGAATATAGCTGAATACAAATCTAAACGTTGGCGTTCGGACTGCGACGCAAGATGCGAGACCGAAGCAGGAGACAACAACACATGTTTCAGTTTCCTCTGGTGTACTGTAGGGCAAGACTAAGACCAAAAACTTTTATCGATTTCGACAACGAAGTGTCGTGCGCCTTCTGTCTCAGTCTCGCCGTCTCCCGTCTCGGCCTCCAGGTGCAGTCGCGGCGCGAACGTTTTTATATGTATGGAGTGACTGCCTATCCATCCGATCTTATAATACTGATAAAACGCCACATTTTGCGCAGGGAAAGCTCGGTTTAAATATCATTTATTTCTCAAAAGATTAACATATAATCGCTTAACGAGAAACAAAGTTTGGATTTAATAACAATTGTAATTATTAGAAAGTCCAGGGCGCACGACGCACATTCGATGTTGTTTAAAATTTACGTAAATAGGTATTATAACAAAAACAAATTATGATGAGTGGGTACATTGCAAAAACTATACGAATACACTGTCGTAGCGACAAAGCACCGATAATTACCGTTTTATCTGGATACAAAACATGTCTAAGTCATAATGTTGCTACAAAAGAGTAACGGCAATCCAATATACATTTATGTCTTCAAAACGTCAGGAACTCAACGATTTCGGTCTCTTAGCAACTAATGCAACAGAATTGGATGTAATGTTGCGTGTCTCTCCACTCATCCCGAGATTTTTTTATGAAATTGTCACCACTTATAGAAATAACGTAGGAGTTTCTTGTTAACTCAGCGTGGGAAGTGTTTTGAGACCATTATCCTGATTTTCTGAAGATTTTTCTTTGACATAACATACGTAAACTTAACATAACGCCTGTATGCCCCGAAATGATAAGCAGAGGTGTCTCTTGAGTGCCTATAACGCGGATCCACGCAAGACACAATGGCTTTTTATGCTTGTCGGTAATTGTATTCAACCAGTTTTGCTATTAAAAGGGCAGAAATCCAGATGCCCAATGTTCCATATTGTTCCATATTGTTAATACTGTCGTTTATCAATTTAAAATATGTTTGTAAATTTTTCGCGCTTGGTTCCCTAAAAGGTGTAAGCAGAGATGAAAAATGCATTATTATTATTAAACTTCTTTTAACAGGTAAACGAGGTGCTATAATGTATTTTATAAAAAAAACTAAATAAGAATGCTACGTCGGTAAAGACCAAGAACATCGTCAGAGTGGAAGGTTACGGGGGAGATCTTTGTCTACAATTGGGACAATTTAAGATGAACAAAAAAAATTACTTGACTCGGGGATGAAAATACATGTTACTAAAAGAGTCATGAATATAAATGTGGATGGATGGAGAGAGAGAGGAGTGATATGAAAGAAAAGGGAGTCAGTGATAGCGTGGCAAGGGACAGGACGGTATGGAAGAAGAAAACGTATTGCGCCGACCCCAAGTAACATGGGATAAAGGCAGGAAGATGAAGAAGAACATCAACATGTTCATGAAAAACTGGCCAAGTGCGAGTTGGACTCGCGCACTGAGAGTTCCGTACAAACAGCTATATTCACTAAAATAATTAAATAACATTACTGAAGTTCATAAACTATGAGGGCATCGAGAAATAAGGGATAAAATTAACTTTTCCGATGAAAAACTGTAGTCCCCATACGTTGCCATAAGTCGCGGTCAGTTTACCAACTGCGGCTTTTTACCTTTACTTGTGCTATAAGACATTGCTTCTTGCCAAATTTAATGATTCTAATGGTTCAATTGCCTTGCGAGTGTAATGATTTTTTCACAGCTGCAAGGGGTTGCAAACTTGAGTATACGGTATTAATTTCAACTTGTTACCTGCACTCTTTCCCGAGATAAAGGGTCTTGACAGACAGACAGACATACGGACTAAACAGTGATCCTATAGGGGTTCCGTTTTTTCCTTCTGAGGTACGGAATCCTAAAAGGGTGAAACCAGCATTTTCACTTGCGACAAGTAAACTAACCAGGCTTAAATTATGAATGTCAAATGTCACATTGATAAATGCCATCTTGAAACCCTCAGCATCGTTCATAACAAGCAAATCCCGTAACGACATTCATCGACATTATGCGCACACAGATGTCAATCACTCCATCACATAACTTATCCCACAACCATTACTCTTCGACTCCTTGCAAATTCCGGGATGACACAAATGTCTTTCCCGCATTTTCCCGGTTTTTTCCTGGGACCTGGTTTCACTTTAGTAATAGAACTCGAATATGTTCCAATCATTTTACGCCACGGCTCAAAATCAAAGGGAATCCCTCGTGGACGACACTTTGGGCTCGACGTGTTCCAATTTCCTTATTTCGGTTGAGATTCACTATTTTTGGTATCAACATGCGGTCGGTAAGGTGGAGGGTTCGTTTCGGTGTAGAATGTGAGTGATATTGGCAATAGGATTGTGTTAGTGGCAAAGCTGAGAACATACACATATACTGAAAAAGAGGGATAACTGAACACGTTTTGTAACTTTAAAGAACAATGCTCAAAAATGTATGTACACCCTTGTAGCACTTTAAAACCTATGTCAATTGAAGGGCCACAGACATCTTATCATTTCATTGTATGTTAGCGAAACTCAATGGCCATGTGTAACAATGTCCTACAAACGAAACAGTTATTGCGGTCAAAAAGCTTTTATAGCATGACAAAAAAGCCATTTTGAAGATTGAATTCATCGGCTTATCAATCAGTTTTAATATTTTTATTTTGCTAGTCATCGCATTATTAGTTGAGTAGCTTTCACATTCATACTACAGTCATGAAATGTATTTTATGTTGCTTTTATCGTAAACAAAACACAACTATTTACTTGACATCTGGAAATGTATGATTACATACTTTTTTGAGCAAATAAACATTTGATTTTTAATATAAAATCATTGATACAGTTATTAATTGTTCCTAATAGCTTCATTTATATAACTTCGATGATACAATTTTTTATTTCAATTCTAGTATCATCATCATCATCATCATTTCAGCCGAAAGAGGTCCACTGCTGGACATAGGCCTCATCCAGGCGTCGCCACATTGACCGATCCTGTACGTCTCGCATCCAGCGCCTTCCCGCAACTTTAACCAGGTCATCGGTCCACCTAGTTGGAGCCCTTCCAACGTATCGTCTTCCGATTCGCGGTCACTATTCCAGAACTTTTCAGCCCCATCGGCCATCCATTCCATTTAATTCTAGTATTACCAAAATATATTATCAAAATGATTTAATACAGATATGAAACCTGGTTGATCTTAACCTTGTTGATCCAGTGGTCACAAGTGCTACTGCTGAGCATGAGGTCCTGGGTTCGATTTACGTGTCGGGAAAAGTTTTACTGGGTTATCCATCTGCAATTTCTCAGAAGCAGCCCGTTGTCTAGACTTGTGCTCGGTTGGTTATGTTTTAGTCCCTAGGGACTAAAAATTAACCGTATTGGTTACATCATTCTTATTGTTTGAAATTACATATATCATGTGAGAATCATTTTAAAAGACGAGCACGTTAAAAGGTCTAGAGTAAAACAAAAAACTCAAATTATACAATAATTAAAACAGGCCGAGGCAGTATAGTTTTGACTAGCCCCAAGTCGCACGTTCACGAACATGGATTAGCACCACTCGGCTCATGACAGCCGCAGCTTGAAGATTATAAAGTTTTAACATAAATATTGTAGCCTCAGATGGTCGATGAACGTAATCATAATCAAGGCTGTAAATTATATCTATCATCAATCATAAATACATCGAATGACTCACTTAATACTTCAATTTCAGCTACAACAGTGAAAGTCTCGATATCACGTCATATTGAACGACTTAAGCAGCGGACAGAATAAAGCTATCAAGTTGTCATCGGATTATTACAAACTCTTATAAGTTTATGAACTATCTAGAGAGATTATAAACTCTCGACGAATTGTGATCTGAACATTTCGGACAGAATAATACGACCAATCAGTGCACGAGTCTACAATCTATCCGTTTTTGTGTTATATTGAAATTGTATATACGCCCCTCATAGGTCGGTTTGGTGTCAGTACTTACGCAGGTCACGTGAATGCCATGAAGTTACAAATTAAATAAAAAAATCGCACCAAAACTACCAGGGGTATTTTTATGAAATTTTCTTCTTCACAAAGACAATTTGACTACCTACATTTTAGGATATGGTTTTTTATTTTAAAGTCAATTAATAATATATGTATTTTCGACAAAATTTTTGGTCATTTGGGAGTAAGGCGTGTGTCCATTATGTTTCCCTCTAGGTCGTTGGCGGCTGCTGTTGCCTAAAAAAGTTATGGCGCAGCTTGGGAGAGGCCCAACTACATAAAAATAATGTCCGCCGTAATATTCTGAGTTCAGGATTCCTTTCATACATTTCTGTAGCATGTAGCCGACTCATGCCACGTGCTGTATGTACGAGGCCTAACAGCAAACGGCTGATAATCATCACGACGGTTTTTTATTTTGCAGTACATTGCACTTTCACGTTCAAGTAATTGTGTGTTTCAACTGTTTTTGTCTGCAGTGGACGTTGTTCGTGTTTATTATGTTTTGTATCTTGACGGTAGTGAGTTGATATGAATAGTAAAATGGGTCGTTTATAATGAACAGATTTTCATTAAAACGAAGACTGCAGTTACGTAGTCTTTTATTAAAATTTTCTGTTTTGTTCACAGGCTTTTAAAAAAAATCTTTTGAGAAATCCAACTTTAAATGTCTCTAAGTGCATTTACCAGTACCCTTAGAATATGCGTTTAATATTCGAAGCCAGTACCTTTTATTACCCGTAGGTATACAATTCAGTCTACGATTTGTTAATATGTAACAAGCAATAATGACGTAACTACTAGCGCCATATGTGTACCTATATGTCAACTGTCATTTATTGTATTAGTTATAGAACTAGATAAATCTTCTAATGCATGGGACTTCTTTTTCATCATCGTGTCGATGCTTCAATTTTCAGTTTTTAATTTAGATTTTGTGCTTCGACCAGAACTCAGTCACGTCGATAGCGCTGGCCTCGCACAGGTCCTTCATGGTGCAGGTTTTTATACACAGAGTGCAGGACAACAGATGGGGCATCGTTTGTGGTGTGGTTCCACAGTCGCATTGTGGCTGTAGGTACAACCAGATGGGGGTACCATCTGACCAGGTTGTACCTACAGCAGCCCACTTGAGTTCGCAGCCTATTTAGGGCTTTCCAGGTTAGCCATGGCAGTTTATGACCAGCTGGGTGCTTTTCCGCAGTATCGATATAGTCAGTTGGAGTTAGAGTATTTGAGGAGCTACAGTTTCCTGCGTGCTTCGCCAGAGATAAATAAAAAAATCAACAGCCCTGGAGAAGTTTGGTTTAGCCCTTAAGTTGGCTTAAGCCACTTACGACAACAGAGTCGTAAGTGGTTTTAGCCAACTTAAGAAACATAAAAATAACTGTCGAAATGTTGGTGAACATAAATTCCCTCTGCCTAACACTTCGGAGAATATAGGTGTGATGATATGTGTGTTTTAAAATTATATATATCAAGATAAGTCACTAACTTAGTGGAACGCAGAACTTAGGCAACAGTAAAGGAAAACATCGTGAGGAAACCTGGACTTATTATATAGTTAATGTAAGTCTGAAATAGCCAAGTCAGAGGCCTGTGGGGTTCCCAGAGGCGGCTTAATTAACTCACACCAGTAGTGGCCACATTCTCAAACAAAAAAAATGTGGAATATAAATAAATGAATTTAACCTTTTCGTTATCTCCACACAAAGCATCCTCGTTTATATAAAAATTTAAGACCAATAGAACTTATCGACAATAGCACCATAAGGATAATGTATACTGGGTTACCCTTTATCCTATGTTACCATTTACACTTTATTGTAAATGATATTCTTATCTATACAATGTTAGGATGCCTGAGCACTGTGTCACGGAAGCCAATCGTCAAGAAAAGTTATATTGTGGTCCCATCCTGGTGATAATGAGAGTGGGAACATGTTTTATTCGGTAATATAATTACGTTGATATCAGAACAAAGCGGTAAACATAATGTTATTAATCTTAAATCATGACATCATTAGCATTGCAGCATTTTCATTAGCATTGTCATACATAACCCAGCAAAGTAAAAAACCGACCAAGTGCGAGTCTGATTTGTGCACAGGATGTTCCGTATAAACATCGACATTCACCAAAATAAATAGGTCCCATCCTAATGTTCATAAACAATGAAAGCACCGAACATTGCTCTAACGAAGGGACAAAATTAACTTTACCGTTCGAAAACCCAGACATTAACTTTTCTAAGTACGTCAATTCCGTTACTTTCGCGAATAAAAGTTAGTGAACGTTCGGTTTCATCATACAAACGCACACTCGCTTCGCCGCCACTCAACAAGTCGCGTCGCGGCGCATTTTAAAAATAAAGTGTTTATCCATTCAATAGAACTGTGGAAAACGAAACGTCTTTCCGCAAAAGATAAACTTAACCTAAAAAAAATTCGCACTAACATTTCGACGTTTTTAGTTTAATTTCGATATTTTTCAGGTTCCTGCTCAATTTAATAGAATTCAAACACTTTTCTCTCCAACTGTACATTCCATTATTTACGTTGAAGAATTTTGTGCATAGCGGCCAATTTTGTAGGTTTTTTTTTTCTTTTTTTCGAGTCGAGCATAGTGGGACTAGAAAACAGCGGGACTAACCGAAATTAACGCGTGAGGATTTTAATACTTCTATGGATACCAAACTTCTACCATATTTTGTTTATATTTCTTCACTTTATATATTTATGTTATTTAATCTCAAGATGCTAATACAGTAATTGTTTCTTTATTTACAGGTAAGTTCGATATAAACAACATTGGATTGGTGGCAACGTCGAAATGCCTGATATTGGTAACGAATATTTAATTTAAGCGAATTGAAGTATCTTACCTTTCTACTAGCTTTTTTCCGTGGATCCGCTCACGGTATTGTATGTATGTTTGTGAGTTAAAGTATTACAAGTACTTTATTGTGTCTCTGATTGCACCTTAATCAAAGCATACTAGAGTAATGTACCAGTTGCAAACATATTCAAAACAATTTTCGATGATTTTTTAATTTGATTTAATTTTTTTATTTGTGCTAGTTAAACTTTTACTAACAATATCAATTCAATTCACTATTTTCTTGATCTGAAACCATTGCAGTCATACGTACTAAAAACTATCATTTCTAGGAAACAGATGTATCGAACGCAAACATACCATTAAACTAGAAGCCTGACAAATCGTTCGTTCCATGATCTATGGCTAAACCTCAGCTATCAATACCAGAGACAATACAACTATAGAAAGCAGATCAATTGACAAAGGAATACGGAGCTATTACCAACTCATTATAGTCTAAGATCTCACTGCAAAAATCTGCATGTATACTCGTATTTGTTTTTGACTATACTTAATTGGGGTTGCCTACAAATATCTTACCGCAATTAACTTAATTAAATAAATTAAAATTTATGTTTGATAGTTAACGCCTATTAAACAAGTTTTCAATCCAACGTCATTTGAAAATAAAGTGTTGTAAATAATAGGAAAAATTAAGGTTGTCAGCACGTTTCCGAAATCCGAAAACCGAATGTAGGTTGCCAGTTTACCCGCTAAACTTGGCATCCAGTGAATGGCGACTTACTGAGAGTTCGATGGTGTAGCATACGCACCCACGATTCCGAAGAAATGCATAGTGTAGGGTGAAGTAAAAAAAAACCGAGAAACTTGTTGCGTCGCGGCTACATGGATCCAGGCAACCCTGAAGTAATAGAATTCTACGATGAAGTATCATTCATAAAAATCACGTTTTATCAAAATACATGCAAATTGTGTGTATTTTGTATGTAGTGGGATCTCGGGTTATTACTTTCCAGTCAAGTCAAGACAACAAGCCTTTCAACTAAAGATCGGAAATTGAAAAAGATTTTCGATTTAGCTCTGATTCTTTGAAGGAGCGAAGTTCCTTTGTTTTGCTTTGTTTGTTGGAACCTAGACTCAGAACTTGTAAATTATGGAGATGTGTAAAGTTAGAGATAACCTACATTTACTGACATGTATTAATAATCTATGCTCAGATTCAGTAAATTAATCAGTCGAGCAATTAAGCGTGCACTGGCAAGCATGCCATTAAATTAATTACAAATAAAGGCATCATTTTCACTTTAAACAAAATGGTAATCATAGGCTGTGCATGTATATGTTTGAAAGACATGATAATGATTATGATGTAAATTTACAACGGGACTAAGTCAATATCAATTTTAAACTACTATACATTATATTAAGAAAAATAATGAAAACGCCAAGACTCTAGACAAGTGACATTCCACCAACAAAAGCATCACGATAGCGACTGGAAAAAAAAATAAAAAAATATAGAATTGCCAAGTGCTACTAAAATATCAGATTTTGTCTTCCATCGTCGCTGAGGGAATGAAACTTTATAGAGAGCCTCAACTCACAAATGAAAACACATATACAGACTTTTTTAAGTGATGACAAGCCGGCCTGACTCAATATACCGGTGTTTAAATTCAGACAGCTGATGATACACTCACCATGTCCAAAGCAAACATAACGACAGATAACAGTAGTTTGACAACAGGCTAATGGCATACAGCTGGTCATTAGTTGAATATACACCGAGGAGTCACGGTCGACCAAAACTATGCGTGACATGGTTTTGTCAACCATGACTGTGTCGAATGGCGCCGTGAAGACCCGCCTTCTGCCAGGGTCTAGTTTGTCCAAGACTTGTAGTTTGCTTATTAGAAAGTTTATTTCTAGATATTTAATTTATGATTATGGTCATATTTCAATCATTTTTAGATTTCTAGGTGTTGCCGGGATATCATAAATATGAACACAATTGCCTATATTTGTGCAATTAATTTGCCGTGTTAGCGCACCTTTAGGACATGTACTCGTAATTGTTCTACCTGTGTAGCAAATCGTTGGTTTACTACGACTAGATCAACTTTGTTATTGCTCATGATATTATTCTCCATTGTGTAAAGTTCATCTTCATCATTTCTATCATTCTCAATTTCTCATTACATCATTATCAGACCGTAAACAGGCAAACATTTGACTTAAATTATTGAGAGAGCACAGATCCAAACTCTCAGATGATACTGCCAAATTCCTTATTACAATATTTTTATTTTTAATCCCTGACGGGAAAAGAGAGGCGTTTAAAACGGTTCAGCCGTTCAAAAGTTATCCGCATTTTACTCTTTGAATCTGGTTGTGTCGCAAGATTTCGTGTCATTATTGCGTGTTTCGATAGATTATCGATTGAAGCTTGTCTACTACTACGTATATTATATGTAGTTTAAAAAATATGAAAAAAAAAATGTAATAAAAAAACCCCCGACACAAAAACCTCTAAAAAGCTAAAAATAAACCTCGTACTCGCGTCGGGGAACCGCCAATATTTACAGCAGTTTCTTTTATTTACTTAGTAAATGTTGGTTTTTGTGTCGGGATTTTTTAAAATTTGCAATTTTAAATTCGATTTTTTTTTTTAATTTTTCCTTTCAGTTTTTAAAACGTATTTTAGCTATTTATTTCTAAAACACAAACATATTAAGACTCAAATAATTGTTATTTCTGTCCAGAATTTATTGACCACAATTAAATTCGACTTGCTATAACTTCGTAGCGTCAAATTGTGGGTTTTTCAAGGGTCATTTGCTGACCGCTGAAACGATCGGGTGTAATGGTTGGTGAAATGGTCAGAATTGAGTTACGTTCTTATTAGGTACGTTAATTGCGTGCCTTCGGTGGTTATGTGAGCCTGGTACATGACGTCCCATTTCAGATAAAATTTATCAGAATTTATCACAAGCAATGGAATTTCTTATACCTGTAAAAACACGATGTCTGTATTAAGAGTTATGTGTAGTTACAATTTATTTCATCTGTTTAAAATATGAACTATGCCCCACAAAACCGTTTTCACGGTTTGTCTGGGGGAACGGAACCAAAAGTTTAAAAAATAAGGTTTATTGGTGTGGACACTTAATTTTCACTTTTTGAACCTACAAAATTAACAATAATATCTTATCTTTTGAAAAGTTAATAAAGGAAATATTAATATCAAATGACTCATATCTCATAAAAATACTTAATTACTTATTTACTATCTCCCCACATATCTGACTATTCTAAATGTACTTTCAATTAAATCAGTCTACAACGTTAAAAGGCTGTCCCGTTGTTCTAGCAGTCACCGGTGTTACTGCTGATAATGAGGTCTTAGGTTTGATTCCCGTGTCCGGCAAAATACTATTGGGTTTTTGCAGCTGCAATTTCTTAGTAGCAACCTTAGTAACTTGGGGTTTGGATTTGTGCCTGTTGATGGCAGAAAGCTCGTCCCCTAATCACATGGGAACGTAACTGCATATTGCGTAAATTCATATCTGTGACCAGCCATCAGTCTAACCGCCTACTTATCACCGCATCTCAGCATTCTTACATTACACCATGAACGCTTTTCTTAAAGCATGGCGAAAGCTGATTGCAGAGTAATGTTGTGGAAAATAATGCCGAGTTCCGTACGTTAGCAATTATGAGCAATCGTTGGGGAGCGGAAAATAGTTTTCTTATAGTATTCTTATGTGTTTTTGATGTATTAGGTCTGATGACGTTTGTGTTCGCACGAGTTATTCGAGAAAATGCGCCATGAGCATGGGAAATTTAGGAATTGGTAGAGACCTCATAACTTGTTGAGGTTGTTCAAAGACTTTTAGTCTTAATTTTGTAGTATCTTGAGGTAAGCCAGCCTTAAAAATTTCTTTGCTCTGGGATAATCTGTGACTTCATCGATATTTTGTTACTATATTATATAAAAATGTTGTCCATAAATATCCGTGTTGCAAATTTTATTTATTTTAAAACAGGTAATTTTGTCCAAAAAAATGGTCAGGTATTTGAAATTGACGACACGATTGGCGTAGTGGTTGAGCGATCTGCTGCTGTGCTGCGTGTCGCGAGTTCGATTCCCGCACGGAACAAATATTTGTATGGCCTGCAGATAGTTCAATGATAAATGATATTATTTCTGTAAGTTGGTTTGTACAAACACGTTTACATATTTTATAAAAGTAGATGAGGTCGGCGTTTCCTATCTGACTACTCCGAGAAGAAAGGCCGAAACAAACTCAGAGGTCACAGTCTCTTTTAAATTCCAGACAAAATCTTGGTTAGATCATGTGAAGACCATTTAGACTGATGTCTGATATGGTCTTTTGAGGAAAGAACAAGGCACAGTCATTAGAGCTGTTCGATCAATTTATAAATTAAGCGCAAGAAACTCTCTCAGAGAGAAATTTAAGGAGATTAATGTAATGACTGTGCCTTCTCAGTATATTTATGAAAACCTTTCATGGTCTGGCAGTTTGAGTAGTTTATGCGGCCTACCCGAATGTCTTTTCTTTGGTATTGTTAGTCGAATCGTTGAGCTCCTTAAATTCTGAGTAGAGATGCACGGTTATTGACAAATCCGTGCACTGACTGGACAGGTCCACTCAATCTGGCTGGTTCTTTCCTCAAAAGACCATATCAGACATCAGTCTAAATGGTCTTCACATGATCTAACCAAGATTTTGTCTGGAATTTAAAAGAGACTGTGACCTCTGAGTTTGTTTCGGCCTTTCTTCTCGGAGTAGTCAGATAGGAAACGCCGACCTCATCTACTTTTATAAAATATGTAAACGTGTTTGTACAAACCAACTTACAGAAATAATATCATTTATCATTGAACTATCTGCAGGCTATGCTACTTTTATAAAATATGTAAACGTGTTTGTACAAACCAACTTACAGAAATAATATCATTTATCATTGAACTATCTGCAGTTGTCTGTTACAAAAATACGAAGAAACCAGATAAGCGTAAAAAAAATATAACCCCATCTTTACTATCAGGCAGTCCGCTAAAAATATTACTGATTAAGACCCAGTTTTTGTATTCGTAGTTAACTCAACCAATGGTAAATATGCTAATGGGTTCAAATTTCGATAACAAGTTCATTCTAAGCGCCAAGATAGCAATGAGGGAAAAACCGATCTGTCTCACGAAGCAAATGCTCTGAAAAAAAAGTTAATATTTCATGTCTGGAAGCAACATTGTGCGTATTCTAACGCTTCTTTCTCTTGTGGGTAGGCAGAAACTATATAATCTGCTGGTCATCTGTTCACTTCATAATTTATGCAGAGTTGAGTTAAAAAACTGGCCAAGTGCGAGTTGGACTCGCGCACGAAAGGTTTCGTACCATTATACGGAACCCCTTAAAACTACCAAGAAACTATCAATTTGAAAGATCGATACTCATGAGGGTTTTTGCATTCAATAGAGTCTCAAAAAGTAGAATCGACTGAAGCAATAAAAGTGTTTTTGACAAAAGTTATACTTAAGTGAAGGCCTTATCTCATCAGAAACCCACTGTTGCAAATAATAATAAATATTTATACAAAAAAATCAGACAACAATACGGTCCATATCTTTGTTAGTAAAATTATCTTCAAACTAATGTTATTAATACATTATATACATAAAATCAAAAAACTGGAAAACAAGAAAAAAAAAATTATAAAAAATAATAATATATACATTTCAAATTGTTTGGATTTAAACTGTCAAATAAATTAAATATAAACGTCAAATAAAAAAATAAACCCAAATCTAAAATATCAGACAAACATTAAATTTACACCACTTCAAATTGATACCGCTCGACTTTCATACGATCACCCGGCATTCACTTTCACTGCTTTCGTGATCAATGTTCACGCTAACAGACTGGTATGCCGCGTCTTACCTTAACTAATTATGTTATTAACGGAAGGAAGGAATGTTGTGTAATGTTCTACTGAATTGGTGTTGAAAGGAAGACAGGGTATGGAAAAGGGGGCGAGAAAACGCGATAAGGAAACAGATATGACCTTTTTTTTTGATGGACAATTCCACCGCACTATTCCCAAACCACTGCAACTCCTGAAAGCTAGAATCAACAGTGGCGACCACCAGAAAAGCGCCGAGGCAATGAAGCTCGAGGCGGTCGCGGATAATTTATTAAACTGTCTTGGATCCCGCAACGAAATTAATCAGAAAAAAAATAACGGAGGAGTAGGTAAAATATTACAAATTACCACTATGATATCTACACAGATATAGCCTACATAGAATCAAAAAGTTAATGGCATTAAGATATTCCTACAGCAAATCACTTTTTTATAGATAAAAGACTAGAGTCTCAGGAGAGTCCCAGGAGTTTGCCACATTATAGGCTGCCAGTCAATTCTGTAGACAATAAACCGTGACGACTTAGGTGAAGTGAGTTCGAAGACACTTTACTTCCAGTTTACTTCAGCTTAGTCACCACGGTAGCTTTTTTACAGACTAGCACTAATGATACATTACTAACACAAAACTAAACATGACATAAAAACATGCCTAATGAAATCTATATCTTAGTATGTCGATGGCAATCAAACATTAAACTTATATTATTAAACGTAGAAAGTTGGAACTATTTCTCCTATTGTTTTGGTACCTCAGTCCCAATTTAGTAGCATTTAGTAGGAAATCTTTGTTCAGCAAATTAACGCTCATTCTATATCTTGGAAAGGTCGGAATACTCAAATCCTGTTAACTATAAATCTAGATTAGCCCACCACCAGCAAAGGGCCTAAAATCGTGCCCTGTGGAATCCTTTCGATATTTAATTGTGGTCCTTTTAACGTTGAAAATAATAGTGAATAATGTCTTCATCATTGGTTTTAAGCCTCGTGAACTCTCTAAGTAGTCATTAAATGAACAAGCATATTCAGGCAATAAATTAGATTGAGGCTCCAACTCACATTAATCAAACGGCTGGCTCATCGCCACAAATCATTTGATTGCTAACGTTAGACAGACTGAAGAATTAGATGGGCGAAGAAATTGCAAAGTCATCCGTAACATGAATTATAAATATAAAAAATAACCTAACCAACTAACTATCGGTACCTACATTTGAGACTAGTATTCGGGCGAGGCTAGAAGTCGCCAATGACTCTTCGCAATAGTGTAGATTTTTACCAAAGTAAGAATTTTCATAATCTTATAACAAATATGTAAACAAGCATCTTATTCTTCTGATTATAAGAATATATATGAATATTGTCTTCTTAATACATCTAAACTCAAATTAAGTTTGGATGTAAGTATAATAACTGTGCGTAGAACTTGTTGAGAATGAGTTCATCAGAGAAAGTTAACAACTAAGTAAATATTGTAGAGTGCTATAAAAGATCGAGTATTGACCATTTTAGCGATTACCATTCTCGGTATGCAAAATTTTGAGGAGTCTCAAGCACCAGTCATTTACTGACACTTGAGTCTTCTCAACCTTATTTCTTAAGCCTGCAACGTATCAGTGATCCGCTGCTTGTATCTCGTATCCTCGTGTATTTTCAGGAATGTAAGAGAAAGGTACGTGGCTGGTTAAGGCGCCGATTCCCTTGAGTAGCTGATTTTAAATTGAGAACCACGTCTAAACGGCTAGTCGTAATTTTTTGAAAAAAATATATGTTATATTAGACTATTTTCTTAATAATTTGATCTGAGCAAATTTTCAGTTTTCTTCGTATAACATAGTGTAATTAATTTGTAAAGTTATGTCTAAAACAGACAAAAACTCGACAATCACACCAAAACCGCTGGGCGTATTTTAATGAAATCGACACCATCTCAAAGACAATTTAATCATCTACATTTTGATCTGAGCCTTTTTTTTTAAAGTCATAGAGTAATAAGGAAAGTACAAAAAGCTACTAAATTTTGGGTCGCGCGGGTGTGAAACGAGTGCGCGTTTTGTTCCCTCAAGGTCGTTGGCGTTAGTCGTCGTCTTAAAGGTGCAAAGCTATGATCAAATAGAAATCTCGTACCTAACAAATGACCTACACAAATTATACTATACGCAACCTATCCACACTAACACACATGACAGGTCAATTCTTGAATTTGTTTCATCACTTCTCCAACTTTTGAATATCTGATGTAAATTTCCGAATCAGAATTTCAGAATCCTGGTATCTGTAACACAAGTTAAAGCTTTCTTTGGGTTCCAGAATTAAATACAAATACTACTGACATACATAATCCTTACCAGCTCTACAGTATTTTTATAATCGATGACCATTTAAAATCAGCGCTGTAAACGTTGTTTGTGTCACATTTAACATCACTTCTTTCTTTATGAAATTCACAAAAACATCACCTATTTAATCACCTGACGTCGAAAACCACAAGTAGCAAAAACGCTGTGGTCACCGACATTGCAAGTCATTGCGTATAAGCACCGAGACTAGACCAACGATCGTTGCTCTCAATTGCGTGTGACCCTGACATTGATCAGTAATGAGTTCGAAAGTGAAATTGTTGTTAAAATATTGGGCTATTTTTTTTTGTTTTTTTTTTATTTTTTAAGTTTTTGTTTGTGACACGTATGTACGTACTTTCCCCGATATTTTGATAAATTATAGCTCATTTGTTATTCTGTAATAAACAACTAGTTTCTACAACTACTACAACTTCTACAACTAGCAACCAGCTTCTGCCCACGAATTCGCCCGATTGAGAAGTGTTACTATCTAAAAAGAACATTAAATTAGGATGAAAAGTGTCCTATTTTTACAGGTTCTGGTCTATATATAGTAGTATAAAGTTTCATACAAATCCGTCCAGCCGTTACAGGCGCTAGGCGCGACAAACAAACTCACATTCAGATTTATAATATTAGATTAGTATAAGCTTTAAAACGTTAAAGTTTTATCAAAAACTGTTCAGTAGTATTTGCGTTAAAGAATAACCAACATCCATTCATCTATCATCTTACTTTCGCGTTAATAAAAATAGAACTATGAGGATGCTTGTTCTGCTTGATTTTGAGATTTGAAGAGCATTTTTAGAATTGATTTGTTTTGACATGACTATTGGACATGTTTCGCAGGCACCTGAACTGTATCTACCTATGTTTCGCCACAGTAAAAGTGGGTTAAAAAGATTGAAGCAAAAAAAAAAAAAATTGTAACTGAAATCAATATTTACTTCTATATTTTTTTAAGTACATTTTTGTATTCATCATGTTTAATTTATACCATTCATATCCTCTTATAAAACATCAAAATGAAGCTTAAAATAAAGCTACCAGCTATATCAAAAAGATTATTTTCATCCAAAAAGCTTTTTGTTTTTAATCAAAACAGTCGGTAAAATCTTTTGGCAAAAAATCATGGCGTGTGTAGGCTTTAATCTGAAAAAATAACGTTCAAAATCAACTGTGAATACAATTTCCTGGAGCTGTTGACGGTTGTCATATAAACTAGATAATACTGTACTCTGGAATATACTCCGAAAAATTTTGGTCGTTACTATCATTTTAATTTGGTCGGCACCAATTACACCGACTTGTGAAACGAAAGTTGTTTATGCACTTTTTTGTGTTTTGCTTTGGAAGTTGGTTAATTTTTACCCGGCTGCAAGGAAAGGGTTATGTTTTTCACGCGTATCTTCTATGTATGTAATATTATTTATTACCTTATATCGTTTAAACTATTTGACGAATTTTTATAATTAAGACATCGTTAGATAGGTCTTGACCGCCCAAGTGTTCTTAGATAAGGGTCGTTAAAAAAAAATAACATGGCGGATTTTGGTCGCCATATTGTGGGGTTTGCAATTTTTTTTCTTCCTAACCCATCGAGTGGGGTATCAAAATGAAGGGTTTTTAGAGGTGATTACAAAAATATTAATAAAAAAAATGATAACTAAAAAGTTGTAAATTAAAATCGCCTTTTTAAGAAACGAATTTAAAAGCTGTGAACAAGAAATAGAGTAGAGCAGTGGTGGCCCAGTAGTATCGGCCGCGACTTGAAAATTGTAGGTCGTGAGTTCGAACCCAGACAGGCGCTTTACTTTGTGTAAATTATTTCATCCCACTGCTCTCAAAACGGTGAAGGAAAACATCGTAAGGAAACCGGCTTGTCTTAGACCCAAAAAATCGAAGACATGTAACATCCACCAACCCGCACTGGGCTCGCGTGGCGTGGCCCGCCTCTCATAGACAGGAGGCCTGTGTCCCAGCAGTGGGAACATTAATAGGCTGATGATGTGATGTGATGTGTGAACATGAAAAAATCATGCTGTGCAGTCGGAGGATACATATTCACAAACTGGCTGACCCCAGTATCCTCCGACTGCACAGCATGTTTTTTTTTGTTTACAGCTTTTTAGTTTGTTTTTATTTTATCTTTAAAAATCGATATTATTTCATGTACCGGATTGACCTTCCACGGGATTGTAACGACCAATATTAAAGACAGTATGTATTAAAGTCAGTTTTAAACGGTAGAAACTCAGTCAGGAAATTAATTAATATTCAATTAATTCCTTGTCGGAGTCCGTGTTTCTCGACAGCTACAATCTAGGAGTCTTTAAATCAAGAGTGATTAGGTGATTTCTAGGCAAGCGTGTCTCACCGTCGACCACATCATTGCTTACCAACAGGTGAGATAGTGACAAGCGCGAGTCTATAAAATATATAAAAAAAAGAGAAAATTACAATAATTTTCACTGTGTCAACTACCTACGTTGGTCTAGTGGTCGTAAGCGCTACTTCTGAGCATAAGTTCCAGGGTTCGATTCCCGAGTGGGTAAAATTTTATTGGGTTTTTTCATTTCAAATTTCTTATTTTTGCCCCGTTGATGGGCTTATCAACAGGCTTAGGCTAATAGGCTCGTCCAGTATTACATGGGACTTAAATATCTGGCACAATTTGGGTGCAATATAGGAACAGCTCTGTCTTACCTTACCCCATACAGGCGTGATATTATACTATTTACATTATTTTGTGTTTGAAACTGTTCCGATTTTGTTCAAAATGTTTGCACAAATTGAACAAGACAGATTTTGACAGCATTCAGTAAAGGTTAACCCAACAGTGAAACAGAACGAGGTAGCAAAAATAAAAATGGAATCCACAATATACTCACTTTGTGAAAGAGCTATGTTAATAATATAAATAAACCTTTTTTTTGGAATGACTAAGATCTTCTCCTATATTGTGGGTGCGTTTACAAATATTTAAAACTCACATACACAAACGAATTCAAATTCCAAAATTGCTCAACACAGTACATTTATATACATTTCTAGATGTTATGTGAATGCGCAACCAGACCGAAAGAACTATCGGTACGCCTGTACATCATACAAATATTTGTTCCGTATGGGAATCAAATCCGCAACACGCGCCACAGTAATCGATCACTCAACCACTACGTCAACCGTGTCGTCAAACTTCTCATCTCAAACCTCTCATCTTTTTCTCCTGTCAATTAATTCATATCTAATATTGAAATTTAGTCCGACCAGTATGAGGCTACAGGGACAGATCTGTCTTTTGTCACATTTAGATCCCCAAAGGTACAGGTAGTTGGACACGACGCACGGGCCACTGGGGCTCAGGTCCGGTCTCTCCGTGAGGCCATGGTGGAGCGCTTGAACTTGTCCTTGGAGGCAGTCTCCGAATGGGGCGATGCCAATCTGGTCAAGTTCAAGGCCGCAAAAACACAGGCGTGTCTCTTCTCCGCGAAAAAGAGCCAATTTCACCCGGCTCCATCTTTCCGAGGTGTAACCGTACCGATAACGGACCATCTTGAGCTTCTTGGCGTAACGTTGACATCGACACTCAATTTTGGCCCATACATTGAAGCAAAGGCTCAACTAGCTGCCAAAAAGTTGGGGATCCTTGCGAAGGTGAGACGGTACTTCACGCCAGAGCAGCTGCTTAAGTTGTATCAAGCGCAAGTTCGATCTTGCATGGAATACTGTTCTCATCTCTGGGACGGATCGGCCAAATACCAGCTTGATGCACTAGAGTCGATCGAAAAACGGGCCAAGAGGCTCATCGGCAATGAGGCATTGGTCGAGTCAAAGCTCCAAAGCCTTGAACATCGTCGTCGAGTTGCCAGCTTGTCGGTTTTTATCGGTTGCATTTCGGGGAGTGTGCGATGGAATTGCATAATCTAATTCCGCCCAGCCCGTTTCATCATCGGACTACCAGACGTACGGTAATGCGCCATCGGTACATGGTGGACATCCCACCCATACGCACTAAACGTTTTGGAAATACTTTCATTATGCGTACAGCTAAGGAGTGGAATTCCCTGCCGGAGTCTGTGTTTCCAGATAGCTACAACCTCGGGGTCTTTAAGTCAAGAGTGAATAGGTTACTTCTAGGCAAGCGTGTAACACCGTCGACCACATCATCGCTTACCATCGGGTGAGATAGTGGTCAAGCGCGAGCCTATCTATAATAAAAAAAAAAAAAAAAAAAAAGGAAGAGCAGACAAGGTGGTGGAGCATATCCTGGGCAGGCCTGATGGACTTAGGCAATAATACCACAAGATTGAGTTTTATTGTAGATCAGTTATTTATGGTTTTATTAAACAGCAAGATGAAAGAGAAAGGTAACAAGGCCGAAGTTAACATGCAAGGTAGTATAGACAGCGGTGTCATCTAGACTTGACTACTTAAATTGGTTGGTTTATACATTTGTACCAAGGGGCTATTAAACTACAAATACCATACCACAAATACATTAGTTTCGAATAAGTCACGGACAGAAAGACAAATTTATTGTTCATGCTAAATATGCCAATGGGAACTATTGAATGTCACAACACCCAATAGGTCGAATCCGTTCTAGCCAAAGTTAGTTCCAACTAGTTGGCAACATAATAGGCTCCAAGATTGCATTGTAACTGAGAAGGGTTGAACAAATAGCCCTAGGGTATTGGATTTTGAGTATGAATAGAATATAGAGCGCTAACATCATTGACAACACGATTAGGCAACAGAATATTGAGATCGAGAAAATATCTTTCATGCGGCTTTGTTCCCGTAGCCTATGTTAAAAGAAAAAAAAAAAAATGGGTAAATGTAGCTTACAGTACTCGAAGATAGTGTAGAATTTTATGAAACATTACGTCATTCGCGAGGTTTTTGCTGAAAATCAGCGCTGTTGACGATAAGTTCGTCTGAAGTCACGGCATTAAGCTGAGCAATGACCTATTCTTGCACAGATGCGACGCACAGCCTATGTTCTTGTTGTTTCATAGATGGATAATATTCCACTCAGTAATCGGCATTTCGTTAATTTGTGATTGTTTTGTTTGTTTTCATTTGGTAGTGTCGACACTTATTACGCAAGTAAATTGTATTTGACCTCTCACCCACAGATAACTGTGTATTGGGATTATCAAGCAATAGACAAAAATTTACAAACTTTTTTCGTTTTAAATACGAGGCTTTTGGCTAATTTGTACCTCCACTCTTTATTTTGTATTGTGCGCTTAGTTTGTGCAGAATACATTTTTTTTCTTACTTTCTAGAAATAATGATCTTTTAAGGAACATTACTTCTTATTAGTTTTCATGCGTCTAATATAATATTGTGAGCCACTCATAAAGGTACTTGCCTCTGGCATCTCGTTGTGACACAAATGTCTATGGTATATACACAAGTTCACACCTTTTGCCTATGGATAAAGGAAGAAACCACAGAACGCCACCTGCTACAATCCTTACAAACTCCTTTTCCCTCCTTTTCGTTCATACATGTATCCAGTCATAAACGAACTGCGGTTGTGAGTGCTACAGTGTGGCCTTTCTTTTCTGTTAATTCTGGCAACTGTATTGTTCGTTGCAATATCTTTACCAACAAATTGATACCAGTGAATAGAAAACTTCCCTTTACCATAGCTCCTTTTGCGGTTTAATGCCTAGCCATTTTAAAAAACCTTGCAAAATATACCAGTGTAGCGCTCTATGGTTTATTTATACTCTCAATGACGACCACATTAGGTAGCTCACTACTTCTACCTTTAACTTATCTCATTACGTTACCTTCTTAGCTCACGGATAGGGTTGTTGATTTGGTTTCGTAAAATATTTACTTTTCACTCCTTATCGATAATAGAATTTTTGAAGATCAACTCATTGAACCATCCCAAGAAAGAATCATCTATTATTTTGTCACTTTCTAAAATTACATGGCAGATTTAGCAAGACCGTTAAAGGATTTGATCAAAGGAGGAGCTCATGGCTAACCAATAATAGCCGCAAGGGTCGATCTTCAAGGGTAAGCAACGGTTGCCAAGGTCGGTCAACGATGGTAAGCTGTTGGTTTCAACTATCATTTAAAGAACTTTAATAGTCATTACGGTAGTCAGAATCTATAAAATACGATAAAATTCTTATCAAAGGGACTCGTGTTACCAGGTTGTGAAGGTCAGATATAAAATCACTCCTTATCTGTACTCGGCTGATTCCGGTTAGATTGTTTTATCGGAAATATTTTTGCTTCTCTGGAATATACAAGTGTGTAATAAAGTTATCTTCAAAAAAAGCATAAATGCATGCTGTAACTTTAGTATTTATTTGTTTAAGGTTACGCTAGTCGACGGCACGAACTATTTTGTGCGCGGGGTTAAAATGCATTTTATATCAACCGACAACACGTGGGGAAGAGATAGATGCTGTGATGATCAGTAGGCAGCTAGTACGAATACACACTTTTGCAAATTTGTAGAGAAATTGATAATGATTTAGGACTTATGGTATTTATTTACGCCGAAAATGCTAAAATATTTTTTTAGTTCCATAGATAATGATGAGACAAATTGATGTCATTTTTATTTTGAACGTACATTGTCAAACAATGGAGTAATCGCCAGACTACGTTTGTATGGAAGAATGATCGACTAGTGTAACCTTAATTTAGCATCGTACCCTAACGATAATGTCAAAAACTATATAAATGTGGCACATCTGGCCACCGTTATATTTTATCCTAGCTATTTCCTTTTTAAGTATGAACATAAAGATGTAGGTTGGCCTTTTCATGTTTACATCTAAACTAATTCAGGTGTTGGAGCAATGATCACGAAGCATAAATTTGAGATGTTTGGTGAAATGAGAGCAATTCCTTTGACACCATGCCACATCCACGTAAACCCCTAAGGTATTGAGAAATTCCTAATGGAAAAACCGAATAACAATTTCTGCCCGATCTGAGAATCAAACTCAGGACCCAACGTTCAGCAGCCACGCTTTCGACCACGGAGCAGTTCATGACATCAATTTTCAATACAATATTTATCTGACTACTTCACCAGCTTTAATGTATCAATAAAATTCCCTCGCTATCTCGGTAGCTATACTAAGTGCTGCCTAAAATTGTTGACGCGTGTGGAAAAACTAGCACTCCTAACCTAATTGTTATGTAAGACTCGACTCAAGCTACAGCTCTTTGCTGTTAAGATGTTTGCTTGTACGACTCACAGGGGAGTTATATTGGTAAACTTATAAATTTACTATATATTACCAAATATTGTTGGGCGCTGTCTAGAGTATAGAGGGCCAAATTTTGTGTAGTTATAATTTTCGCCTAACCATTTCAAATATCAATCAATGAAATTTTTAAAAAAATACCGTCATTTGTTTCTTTTTATAGTTCATAAATGAACTCTTTAAAAGTTTTTGTCTGATAAATGCACGGTCTGTTATGAGTTACTTCAAAATTAATTAATTAACAAGCGTAATAAATATTTCTTAATGTTATTCCAAGTCATGGAAAATCATCTTCAAGATCATAAGCAACAGATCATTAGTTGATAATGGTTTGTTGCTTCAAATGGTTTACAAAAAAATTGTAATATTCTAATTTTAAATCATTTTTCTGTAGATTGTTTTATTTTTCACAAATATATTTCGAAGTTTTTATAATTATCATTTCAATATCCCATATTAGTATAAAACTATTAACAGCTAACACACACAGACAACACAAAAACGAATAGCATCAAAACCAAATTTTCTTCTTTTTCTTTTGTAGTCTGAATGAAAGGAGTGCTTGAAAGAAGCCTCCCCGAGTGGCTTTCAAATTGTTTAGCTGCGATTCCAATCGCCCGGTGCACCCTGGACAGCTATTACTCGGTAATACAAAGTCTAGCTGGCTAATCCTTTCACCACGGTGGTAAACCCAAAACCTATGTTAAAACTGCCCCAGATTCTACCACAAAAGATATAGCTACACATTTAAACGCCGAGTTTTCCGATACAATCTAAGTCATGGGCACACAAAGGTGAAAATCATGCAAATAAGAACCCTTGCATAGAAGGTGAATGGACGATAAATGTTTCAGGGAAATCCCTATCAGATTGAATGCGGCTCCAAGGGAAATGCCCCCGCAAAAGTGCATGTCATGATTTTGTTTAAATTTCTGGGTTTAAAACTTTTTTTTTGCTAAATAGAAATTGTACGTACTATAAATGTGAATTTATTTAAGCTTGTTATTCAATTACGCCTCAAATGCAGAATAGGGACACACTATGGGAACACTGGAGGGTAGACTGTGATCTAGGTTAGGATATCATTATGATATGTTTTATCCCAGGAGTACGCTCCCGTGGTTCAATTTTCGACAAACACACAAAAACATTAAAAGGAGGAGCTCGTGGCTAAATAATAACAGCCGCACGGGTCGATCATCAAGGTTAAGCAACGCTTGACGTGGTTGGTCCGTGGATGGGTAACCATTTCAACATACCGAGTTTCCTCCGTGCCTCGGAAAGCACGTTAAGCCGTTGGTCCCGGCTGTCATTTAAAGATCTTTGGCAGTCGTTATGGGTAGTCAGAAGCTTGAGATCTGACACCAGTCTTGCCAAGTGGTACCGTGTTACCCAGTTACTGGGTTGTGGAGGTCAGATAGGCAGTCGTTCCATGTAAAACACTGGTACTTAGCTGAATCTGGTAAGACTGGAAGCCGACCCCAATATAGTTGGGAAAAGGCTAGGCAGATGATGACACAAAAACATTAAAAAAAAATATTTACAAAAATAAAAAGTACAAAACAACTTTTGTTTCGAAATACGCGAGTGGGTGTGAAAAAACAAAATAAATATCCTTTTTTTTAAGTACTTTAATCATATAAGACACGGCATATTCTTAAATGCACTGTGGCCTGACCAATGACAATTGATCAGCACGACACACAGCAGGATACTGAGGACTCTTCTCACAGATGAATGCAAAATTCTTGTGACACGCTACGTCAATGAGCAACCCATTGCGCCACAAAGAACCACAGAATTCATAAAAACTAGGTATCGCTGTTGGTTCTCCTGTATTCCATTTGCCATACCCTGCTTCCGCCAACGTTTGACCTGAGAAGGGAAACATTTGTGATGGTTCAAGAGCTTTCCACTGCTTTAGTGCCATAAAACGGGTTTTATCTAAATCATACTCCTTAGTAACGGCTAGGTTAATTGCCCGCATTTCGCGTTGAAGTTTGTATGACACATCTTTTATTATTCACTTATTTTTCCCACGGCTTCCCATGACCTATCCAACAGGAACCGGGCCACATAATACACTTAAATATATGGTGACTGGGTGTGTTCCTATAATGGGGATGTTCAAGAGCTCATTGGAGACGATTTTAAATCAAAATCGTGCTTTGTAGTATTATTAGAATATTATTTTCATTATTATTTATTATTGGGCATTAAATACAAAGCTGTCCTTCTAACCCAAAGATTGACTGGCATTATCTGGCAGAGAATGCCTAAATTATCTCAACCTTTGTACACACTATGTATCTTACCTTGTACCCACTATGTATGTACCTGAAGTTTAAATAAACAAAAACTTACCGTGAATTGTCCTCCAATCTCCACGTTCACCCCAATCGTTAATACCGACCAGAGCTGTTTCCTTCCAACCATCCAACTGTTCCGTGTGCTGATATATCAGACTGGTTTGAGGATATCTAGCCATGAGTTCTGTGAGCACTATGGCTTCAGTGTCACTGTTTATAACAGCAAGATGGCCGCCTTCAGCGGAACATGCGAAGAACGCTCGGGAGAAGTTTCGTGGCTCCGTGTGGAACTTGTAGCATTTGTTAGTTCTGGTATCCAAACGGTATTCTGAAAGGAAAATTATGAACATTATTATAAAACTCTTGATAGAACCAATGGTGTGACTGTTATTACAGGTTTTGATGGAGAATCCACCAAAAAATAAATAGGCAGTCATGGGGACTGTTGACAGAAGCGAAACTTAAAACTTTCACGTCACCCATCTGTCACACAAAAGTACAGTTATTCCATCACGCGTAACATGAACATGTTGATGACACATTAAACAATGTCACTGACGCAAATCTATAAAATTTGCCGCTACCAAAAAACGCTCAACATGGCTAAAGGAGATTACAGATAAAACAATAAAATAAAAATGGCATCTGCCTACGTTTTTTCTCAGCTATATTGGGGTCGACTTTTATTCTAACCAGATGCAGCTGGATTCCAGTATTTTACTTGGACCGACTGCCTATCTGACCTCCACAACCGAGTAACTGAAAAGACAAGCAAGATACCCCTTGAAAAGACTATCTCTACGAATATAAATTTACCTGGATCTATAGTGCCGCATTCATTGGGCTCAACAGTAGGGTCCTCACGGTAACAGATGAAGGGTCGAGTGTCTCCACAAGGACGATCTGCTGAGTGTCCATGAACGTTGAAAGTTATACAATTTTCTTTATTGTCCACATTATCCGGCTCACATTCTGACCAAACTATTGGAAGATCTGCTAGCGGTATACCTGCAATTTTAAAATCTGGATCAGTCTCTGTTCAATCCATATGTACATTTACATAATCATCATCATCATCCTTATAATGTTTCCACTGCTGAGACACAGGCATCCTCTCTGTGACAGAGGTAATGGGCCTTAATCCACCACGTGGACCCAACACAGTACAGTTACTTTCACATAATATGCTATTATGGGCTATGAAATTAAAGAAGCGCCTCAGTGACCACTTCCAGAGCCAGCAATGTCATCCCTCTTCATCCAAACCTAGTCAGTTGGCGATAACATACACCCACGCTACAACATTATAATATATTACGCTGAGAAACTGACGTCTCTGATTGACGGCTTCTGATAATAATAAAAAATCGTGTAGAACCTGTAAGGATAATAGCTTGATTTGCTACAATTTTTTTTTATTATTATCTGTAGGCTTGCGCTTGACCACTATCTCACCTGATGGTAAGCGATGATGTGGTCGACGGTGAAGCACGCTTGCCTAGAAAAACCCATTCACTTATCGGGAAACACAGACTCCGGCAGGGAATTCCACTCCTTAGTTGTACGCATTATAAAAGTGTCCCCAAAACGTTTTGTGCGTAAGGGTGGGATGTCCACAATGTACTGATGACGCATAGCCGTACGTTTGGTACTCCGATGATGGAACGGGCTCGGCGGAATTAAATCATTTTATTCCATCGCACACTCTCCGAAATGTAACCGACAAAAAACTGACAAGCAGGCAACTCGGCGACGATGTTCAAGGCTCTGGAGCATTGACTTGACCAATGCCGATAAGGCAATGAGGCACTTGTTACTACTACCTACTGATTAACTAACCTTCCATAGTATGATGATGTCCTGAAGCAAAAGTGGCATGAGTCCCGGTATAAATTTCTTTTTTGCAAGCGGAGTCCTTCAGGATTTGTATCATTTCAGCTTTTACTTGTAGATTCGTTGGAGAAGCCAGAGTAGCACCTGAGAGTAGAACACAATTAAATAGCTTATATTTTTGTAGATAACACCTGAGGCTCTAACAATGTGACTTTTTCAAATTCATATGTACTTTCTAAGTTTATCTTGGACATCACAGGCAACGGTGAAGGAAAACATCGTGAGGAAACCTGGACTTATATACTTAATGTAAGTCTGAAATAGTCAAGTCAGAGGCCTGTCCCCACAGGCCTCTGACTTAACTATTATTTATTTATTATTCCCAGAGGCGGAAGAAAGAAAGAAAGAATGACATTGTATGTAACAGCAGTTGATAAAATTTCAAAATTTTATGGGAATACCAATCGCCATCGAAATGTCATGTGACCATTCCCATACATTTTGGCATTTCGACAGTTGACAGTGATATTCTATCTAAAATAGGTGGAAATGCATGTTATCACTTGAGAAATGACACTTATTGAGTGATGGCATGAAAAGCAGATCTAATCACACGCTATATATTATTAAATCGCAGATACTTAGCTAAGATTTTTAGGCTAAGACGTCTTAACACTCTGGTAAAACATTATCTTTCATCACTACACTGAATACATATTTTTTTTCAATTACCCTTGCGATGCTTTTGCTAATAGAATGAACCGAACCGAATAGATGGATCAAACATAAAAATTATTGGGTAAGCTTACCTTCTAGTGCGCATTGCAGCCGGGCGTCATTCCAAGTCATCGGCACAATATGGTGCTTGAACCATGAATTTGTCGCCACACTGTATTTGTAGTCACATCTAAATGCTCCCTCTATAAAATACGATTAAAATATTGTTAAAAATAAAAAATCATTCAGCCTGATGGAAAATAAATTTATTAATTAAAAATCTTTTTTTAAAACAAGCTTTTTTCGTATTCTTCTTAGCAAACCCTTTCTATTGATACCTATATCATGGCATTGCACAAAAAATAACTAGTCCGCCATCTTGGGCCGTCCGCCATATTGGATTTGAAATGACGTCACGTGGCTAAACATGCATTGTCATCCAAACATGCATTGTCATCCAGACTAAAAGTGTATGAAAAATTTCATCTTAATCGATGGAGGATAGCTGCTTTAAAATTCAGTTGCAAGATTTGACCCGAACAAACTTACATACATACATTTATACATACATGCGTACATACATTTAAAATATGTATTCTTGGGGATTACTATCGACTCAAAATTGCAGTGGGGCTCGCACATTTGAACTCTTTCGGGCAGGTTAAGTTCGGCTGCCTATGCAGTAAGTAAGATAAGGCAGTTAACCGATGTAGCCACAGCTAGACTAGTATACTATGCTTATTTCCACAGTATTATGTCTTATGGCATTCTGCTGTGGGGGTCAGCAGCAGACGTTGACTCAATTTTTATCTTACAAAAGAGGGCAATCCGCGCGATCTATAAAATTTAAAGAGATCGATATATTGACTCTACCTTCACTTTATATTTTGGAATGTATTATGTCCGCAAAAATCGAGGGCTTTTCAAAACTAGAAGTGACTTCCATAATTTAAATACACGCAGTAAGCACGAAATTGTAATACCCAAATTCAGATTAACGAAAACTAGCAAGTCTTTTCTTATAAACAGTATACGCTTTTATAACAAGTTGCCTAAGTCAGTTATAGAACTGACCGATGGAAAGTTCAAAAACTACATCAAACGTATCCTTGTTAAAAAAGCATATTATAAAATCAAGGACTACGTTGAAGATAAAAAATTTGGCTTTGACACCCTCTGCGCATGCGGCTTCCCTGGTAACTCATAAACGGCACAAATATATGGATATCTGTAATTATTCTCAATCTCATTTTTTTTCTCTTTTAATTAAACTTTTTACAATATTTTTCAATCATCATTATAGCCCTTTGCTAAGAATAGTTACAGCACTGATTACAGTATTTGTGCCACCATGTTAAATTTAGTGTTGTTTTTTTTTATTTTATTTTACCTTTGTATAGATTCTTTTACCGATTGTAAATGTGTGAACATTGTAGGCTTTCTAGATTTCTAGATGACTGTTATCATTTGTTAACTTTTTATTTCGTACATTTTTTTTTGTTTGTTTTTTTCAATTTCGTACGACTTATTGTCGGGCCTACGTTGTCCCCCCATATCTAAGTACTAATGCTGTAACATGGAAATATTGTAAACACAAAAAAAATTAAAAGAGTAACCATGGAGTTTCTTGCCGGTTCTTCTCCATAGGAAACGACTAACCCGAACCGTGCACCTTTTGTCGACGTTTTATAAGTGCCCATGTAGGCCCATGTAAAATAATTTTATTTTTTATTTTTTTTACATTACAAGTTAAATAAAAGCTTGTAAAAAGCTCAAATCAAACCTAATATAATAGAATTATCTTTAATCAAGTATCGAGACTTATATAATATGTTTTATGACTTATATAACAGATAGTTGAGACCACTTGAGCAAACCTTTTGAGATAGATTTTCAAAGTTTATCTATAAATTAAAAACAACTTACCAATAAAATTCAGGGAGAACAGTAACACAAAATATTTGAAACAAGACAGCATTTTGTGAGAACTTGAAGACTCTTAGTGACACAAATGTTTTCTGTCGAATATTTATACGCGGTGTCAATACCTACGTATTGTTTTCAATAATAATTATGCATCGATAAAACTAATGTTTTATCGGTGCATAATTATTATTGTATCCTGTTAAGTCAGTGGTTCCCAAGTATGACTAAAATGTAAAACCACCTTTTTTCAACATTAATCAAAATCCAGTCTTTAGTTGTCAATTAAAGACACGATTTATGCAAAAAAATGAACTGATAAAAATTAATTAACAATGTCTCCATACCGAATTTTGACCACGGTGGCCAATTTCAGTGGAAACTAGCCATTGGTGCGTGAGATATTATTGTACACAACTTCGTGCGCAAACACAAGTGGGCTCTCTGTTCCCTCGAACTCTCATAGTATGCATAATAATACTGTGGCATAATAATATTTTGCATAACTGTCATTAAGACAATTTTTAGGGCAGAAGATTTTTGAATCTGAAAAATGAAGAAATAGGTGTTATGTACTTACATTATTTATTATATTTTTGGAATGGCTCTATTGGATTAGGTTAAGGTGCGGCCGAGGTGGCCCTTGGGCCACTCTTGAGCCGCGAACATGCGTGTTTTTATATGAGTTATATCGTAAATATCATTATGCGTTAATAACATTATCTATACTAATATTATAAAGAGAAAATATTGTTTTGTTTGTTTGTTTGTACCGAATAGGATCCGAAACTACTGGAACGATTTAAAAAAATATTTTACCATTAGAAAGCTACATTATGACATAGGCTATTTTTTTATCCCGAAAATGGATCCTGTGGGTTGGTCCACGGGAGCGAAGCCGCAAGCAACAGCTAGTGTTTTATAAAATGATGCTTCATTATTATTATGCCAACAGTATTTGTAGCAATTTACATATTTTGGTAAAACTTTTATGCCTAATAATAATATGCGTAGTGATCATTATGCTGAATTTCGCTATGCCAATGTAAATTATGACTATATATTTTATGCTTATCATTAGTAAACCCAACGGCTTAACGTACTTTTCGAGGCACGGAGGTGTGAGAAACTACAGCTGTAGTTTTCAATTGCCTGTTGGAAATGGAGATACCCTACTTTTGAGCAAAAGACAAAGTGCATTTTTAAAAAGAAATTATATTAAATACACTATAATAATTGTATCAACTTTGGTAAAAAATATCGTTATCATACAATGTAACAAACATCCTATAAAATATACCTTAATTGTGTACCGATAAAGAGTGCATAATGAACTTGAACTTGAATGGACGATAAAAAAATAACTAAGGAATAAAAATGCGATAATCGGACAAACAGTTGCCATCATAAGGTTCATTGAACGTTCTCTTGACTTTGAAGGTTTAAGTGTATAATTAATTGAGGTTTTGTGTAAATTGGCTGAAATATGACTATGACAGTTGAAGAAGAACAGTGGTGGTCCAGTGGCAACGGCCCCGAATAACGTGTCGTAGGTCATGGGCTCGAACCCAGACAGGAGCTTTAATTTGTGTAAATTATTTCATCAGCTTGTGGATTATGGCTTATTCCCACTCACAGAGAGGAGGCTTGAGTCCCAGCTATTAAAAGGTTGACGGTAATGAGTTGAAGAAGTCGGAAAATATCATACCGACTGGGAACTTTACTGGAGTGCGCCGCGTAAATGTTTTATTAAAACAATGTATTACGGAATGATTAAACAAGTTCATGCGTCTGAAAAAAAACAAGCTTAAATACTCGCTACCCATGCGAAGCCGGGGGGAGTTGCTAGCTCCCGTGGATGGTAAAGACGCTGAGACAATTGTGATGGAGCAGCCCTGGGGTTTTTTTAGATTTTGATTGGAGAACGTGTCCGAACCCCTCGATTCCACCTGCATCGAGGAGGGAACCCTTTTCCCAAATTAATTTTGGTCCAACAATTCCACATGTAGAACTATACCTATAGCATTTTCATTGCCATATGGGATAGGCAGTTCATGGAGTACATTGCCTCGAAGACAAACAAATACGCTGGCCAGGTGAAAGCCCAGAAGCTCGCTAAGGGAAACCTCCATCCCCACAGTCGCATCTGCCGCTGGCAACCTACATAGGGTATTGACCGCTAAATCAAAGTGCAAATGTTACACATCACATTATTCCCCAACTAGGTTAACAACAAAACATGAAAAATATTTTTTCTCTTTATTTCTTTACAAAAAAAACACCTTTTGCACACAAAATCATGTCACCAGCTACATTCCTTTTGCTTCCTTTTCGTTCATACATCTATCAAGTTATAATCATATTGCCTATGGATAAAGGAAGAAACCACAGAACACCACCTGCTACAATCCTTACATACTCCTTTTGCTTCCTTTTGGTTCATACATCTATCAAGTTATAATCACAGCGGTTGTTAGTACAAAACATGTGGCCTTTCTTTTCTGTTAATTCTGTAAACTGCATTGTTGGTTGCAATATCCTTACCAACAAATTGATACCAGTGAATAGAAAAACTTCTCTTTTCCATCGCTCCTTTTGCGTAGCAATTTTGAGAAACCTTACAAAATATACCAGTATAGTGCTCTGTGGTTTATTTATACTCTCTATTACGACCTCAGTAGGTAGCTCACTACCTCTACCTTTAACTTACCTCATTACGTTACCTTTTTACCTCACGTTGGGTTGTTGAT
Organism: Orthosia incerta; assembly: GCA_948252205.1. NCBI lineage: Eukaryota > Metazoa > Arthropoda > Insecta > Lepidoptera > Noctuidae > Orthosia > Orthosia incerta. The sequence continues at coordinate 22,811,437 of OX411762.1, read as the reverse complement.
TTGTTTTAGTAAAATATTTGCTTTTCCCCTCCTTATCCATCGATAATAGAATGGTTGAAGATCAACTCATTGAACCATCCTAAGAAAGAATTATGTATTATTTTGTCTCTATCTAAGTTTACATGACAGATTTAGCAAGACCGTTAGAGGATTTGATCAAAGGAGGAGCTCATGGCTAACCAATTATAGCCGCAGGGATCAATCTTCAAGGGTAAGCAATGGTTGCCGAGGTCGGTTCGAACCGAGACCATACTAATTCTCCACCGTGCCTCGGAAACGACGTTAAACCATTTGTTTCAACTATCATTTAAAGATCTTTTTCTCAAACATGCTTGGAAATTTGAGCATCATTTATACTTGTGCATAAACATTTAATAAATCCTTAAAAGTTTTCGTCTGTTATGAGTTACTATCAAATTAATTAATTAACAAGACTTATAAAAATTTCTTAATATTATTCGTTAGTCGTGGAAAATCGTCTTCTTGATCATAAGCAATAGACCATTAACAACTGCAGCTGATTTTTTTCTTTTTTGTTTTTCACAAACAAATTTCGAAGTTTTTATAATTACCATTTCAACATCCCATACTACCATTAAACTATTAAAAGCTACAAGAAAAAAACGACTAGCTTTAAAATCAATTTTCTTCTTTCAAGTCTGCATGAAAGGAGTGCTTGAAAGAAGCCTCCCCGAGTAGCTTTCAAATTTTAGTGCTGCGATTCCAATCGCCCGGTGCACCCTGGACAGCTATTACTCGGTAATGCAAAGTCTAGCTGGCTAATCCTTTCACCACGATGGTAAACCCGAAACCAATTTTAAAACTGCCCCAGATTCTACCACAAAAGATATAGCTACACATTTAAACTCCAAGTTCTCCGATACAATCTAAGGCATGGGCAAACAAAGGTGAAAATCATGCAAATAAGATCCCTGGCATAAAAGGTGAACGGACGTAAAATGTTTTAGAACAAACCCTATCAGATCGAATGCGGCTCCAAGGGAAATGTTCCCGCGAAATTGCTTGTCATGTTTTGTTTAAATTGGAAACTAAAGTTCTGGGTGGTAAATTTTTTTATGCTTTGAGTTGCTAAATAGAGATGCCACGTATTATAAATGTGATTTTTAAAGAGATCAGACGGTCTTAATTGGGAAACAATCGTTTTGACACCTGATTCAGGCCGTTAAGGGCGTTTGACCGTTGAGGGGTAAAGCCTGTTAATCAATTACGCCTCAAATTCAGAATGAAAGCTGGGACACTGTAGGGTAGACTGTGGTCTAGACTAGGATATCAGGCACTTATCCAACCACTGAAGATCAGCGAGCAGCGACTAGAGCTAGAACCTAGATACGAGTTGGCGAACAGCGAGAAGCGAGTGTGTAGTGCCGATAGTTTTACCGCTCGGCTACGAGTACATTCGGTAATGCAGACGGTGGCGAACCCGTCCGTCGAAGGTAGATTATAATTGGAGTTTCTTGTCCGTTCTTCTCCACGTAGGCTTTTCCGAACGGATGGTAGAATCACTTTATTAGATCCAGCCTTAGTGTTCCCCCCCAAGCGACGCCCTGAGCCGAGGTGTCGACCCCAACTAGGCTAGCCCTCAGCGTGTCGCTTTAGGTTTAGCTTTTTGAAGCCTGGCTGGAGGCTAAGAGATTAGTCTCCACAGGGAAGTCCGGTTAAGTAGTAGACGGTCACTTTGACTGAACTGCGAGACGTCAAGTATTAAAAATAAAAACGCTTCAAACGAAAACGCGGCCCGCGTCAGTTGCGATGTCGCCTTTGTTACCAAGTGGCACCACAACTTACTTACTTACGATAAACAAGGTTTTGTCAACATTTAGTGTCAAAAGATTATCAGACAGCCAGGCCATGACACTCCTTAGGGCATGTTCTGCATTTTGCTTCGTTTGGCTCCAGTCAACCCCATCCTCAATGAGACCCGTATCGTCAGCATAAGTGAAGATTTTACAGTTTGGGAGAGTGACGCTGCACAGTTCATTTATGAATAAATAATGTGGGACCCAGGATGCTTTCTTGGGGGACGCCACATTTCATTTTCTCCTCGCCACTCAAGAGATCCCCTATTTTCACTACTTGTACACGATCGTGCAGATAGTCACTAAACACTTTTAAGGGGATACCTCTAACTCCTCTATGCTCCAGTTTGTTGAGGAGGATGGGGACAGAGATAAATCATCATCATCAGCCTATTAATGTTCTCACTGCTGGGACACAGGCCACCTCTCTGTGAGAGGGAATGGGCCGTTATCCACCACGCGGGCCCAGTGCGGGTTGGTGGATGTCACATGTCTTCGAATTTTTGGTTCTAGGACATAGAGATAAATACAAATACAAATATTTATTGGATCAAAAACATAATACAATTTTTGTGTACGTTAATACTGCGTTAGTTTAGTAGGTAACTGTGTCGCAGTTATTAGCGCCCACCCCAAGAGCGAAAATACAACTTAGTTCCAAAACAAATTTTTGGTTATACTTAAAGGTAAAAACTAGACAAACATTTATAATAACAATAAAACTAAAACAATACCAATAACATACAATGTAGCAGTATAAGTGGGTGTGTGTGTGAGTGTATGTTTGAGCGTGTGTGTGTGAAGGAGGGTGTGGAGGTGCGTGCGACTGTGAGTGTGTGTGTAGGAAGGGTGCGTGTATGTGAAGCATGTGCTAAGAATACAATTTAAGTTTGTATTTGGGTTTGTTTGGGTATTTTAAGTTTGTTGTTTCCTCATAAGTCAGGTTTTGGAGCCATTTTTCAGTTTGCACTCTCGTAAAGAGCGCGCATGGATATTTAATTTCTCATTAATTTTGTTGTAGATGCGATAACTAGTTTTACGCTATCATATTCTGCTGTGATTTAAGTATTGAGATTAGTGTCTTATTTAATGTGTCACTATGCTTACGTAATAATATGCTTATTAGACATGCTTGTCTTATAGTAGAGAGATAGTATCAAACGCTTTTGCCATATCAAGGAATAGTCCCAAGCATTTATGCTTTTTATCTAAGATTCGAACAGCATGTTCTGTTAGAGCTAGAACAGCATCCTCCGTGGATATACCAGTTCGAAAATCATACTGGTTTCCAGAGATGATTTTATTTGTCTCAAGGAATTTAGCTGGGCGATTGTTAAGTATTCGTTCAGGAATCTTAGAAAGTGCTTTATGGACAGATATTGGCCTATAGTTAGTGACACTGCCTCTGTCGCCAGTCTTAAACACCAGATGCACAACTGCCTTTTTAAAAACGTTAATACCTGTAGCGATAGCCCGGTTACATATATAGGTAATAAAGGGGACCAGGGTACAGTGGGAGGACTTTAATACCCTTACAGGGATCCCATCCTTACCCACTGTGGAGTCAGGTTTCAAGCTAAATAATATACGATCAGCCTCATCTACATCAGTTTCAAGCATGACCATTATATTTAAATTATTATTTTATTTTGCGGAATAACGCCAGTTGAGAGAGATTCGATATTTTGTCCGCGATTTCTCTACCGACAAAGACAAAGACAAAGACAAAGACAAGACAAAGATATTTTATTTCAAGTAGGCCACCAAGCGGCACTTTTGAACGTTAGGTACATTAAAATTTACAAGTTATAACAGTTGATTCTACCGTGCATTCGGAAAGTAGCTTGTTATGGAGAAGAATGCACAAGAAACTCCATACTTACTCTTTTAAAGAAAATGTTTTTTTACAATATTTAGTTACATAAGTACATACATTAATAAATTCATATATGTGAGGACAATGCACCCAGAATAGCACTACACACAAACTACGTACAGGCATAAAGTAATTAAAGTACTCACACATGTACTGTGCAGTTATATAATAGATGCTAGAAAAGCATTAACATCCGAAGCAGTTAAGTTATGACCAATCCCAACTGACGGCGTCCGTTCACGAACATGACGCATGAATGGCACCACCCAGCTCAACCATCATGAAGGGAACCGGATGATCCAACACACGCGCCACCATCAGAGAGACATTTGAGAGAGCATGATACACTCAACTGCCAGGGCACACACAAGTCAACGAACGACACACAGGTACAGTAAATGTTAGATTTACAGTTGGGTACATAGTACTCACACACGTGCCGTGCAGTTATACAATACTAAGGAAATTGAGTTTATACAATATCAATATATTCATTCAGTCTACAGCAGTTCCAACAATACTTCAAAACAATAATGTTCTGCATATCACTTGTTTTTACGCCCTAGTGGATGTTGAGCAGGAATAGCATTTAGCCAAGCATTTTTATCAGTGATGTAATCCCCCAACTTATAATATGCCAGCCTGCATAGTGTGCGTTTTATACAAGTTTTAAATTTCGTCTCGTTCAGCTCAAGAATGTGGGGAGGAATTTTATTGTAACATTTTGTACAGTACCCCATGAAAGATGAAGCTACTTTTGCCAGTCTGAAACTTGGTTGAACTAATTGGTTCCTATTTCTAGTAACGTAATTATGTCTGTCGCCGTTTTTACTAAAAAGATGTAAATTCTTTCTCACGTACATGATGTTTTCATAAATATATTGACAAGGAACCGTCATGATGTTAATGTCCTTAAACAGTTCCCTTAGAGAATCGCGCCGGCGAAGATTATATATTGCTCTGATGGCTCGTTTTTGCAGAATAAAAATTGACTCAATGTCTGCAGCCCTTCCCCATAGTAAGATACCGTAAGACATTATACTATGAAAATAACTAAAATATACCAGTCTCGCGGTATCCACATCCGTCAACCGACGAATCTTTCCAACAGCATAAGCCGCCGAACTCAGCCGCCCCGCAAGGGATACCAAATGAGGACCCCATTGCAACCTTGAGTCCAGCGTGATCCCCAAGAAAACCGTTTTATCGACGAATTCTAGCTTCTCCTTGTTTAACATAATGTCACAATCAGTACTTTTGACATTCGGCAATGAAAATTTTACGCACTTGGTTTTTTTACCATTTAAAACTAAATTATTGGCTGTGAACCAATCCTGAACCTGCCGTAGCGCGTTATTTACGTGGTCAACCTGACAAGCACGTCTATTTATTTTAAAAATTAAAGATGTGTCGTCAGCAAATAACACCATGTTTAGTTTGTTTTCCAATAAACGGGGTAAATCGTTTATGTAAACTAAGAATAAGAAAGGACCTAAAATTGAGCCCTGGGGTACCCCCATTTTCACGTTTAACCCGGACGAATTCACACCGTTTATTTGAACTAATTGCTGTCTATCATTCAAATAAGATTTAACCAAACTTAACGCTGACTGACCTAGCCCGTAATGCTCAAGTTTCAGAAGTAACGTTTCATGATTAACGCAATCAAACGCCTTCGACAGGTCGCAGAAGATACCTACAGCATCCTGCGACTCTTCCCACGCATTAAAGATGTGTTTTAATAGGGTGACACCAGCGTCAGTTGTACAACGTCCTCTGGTGAAGCCATACTGTTTATCATGCAAGATGTTATTCGTATTAAAATGAATGAGCATTTGATTTAGCATTATCTTCTCAAAAACCTTGCTGAATACTGGCAACACGGATACTGGTCTATAATTATTTGTGTCTTTACTGTCCCCGGATTTAAAAAGTGGTATAACCTTACTATATTTCATTAGATCCGGAAAGACTCCTTGATCTACACACAAATTGAAAATCAAAGCCAAGTACGGCGCTATAGTCTGAATAATGGAGGTACAAGCTTTGATGGACATTCCCCACAGATCTTCAGTCGGCTTGATCTTGATTTGCTTAAAAGCTTTAATTACTGTTGTAGGGTTTATATGTGAAAAGTTAAATACATTCGGGCAGGCTGAAACGTTCGCGTTTAATAATCCGAAAGCAAGCGAGGGCGAAGAATTTAAGGTTTCAGTAGTTTTAATTGGGATGTTGGTAAAGAAATTTACAAATTCTTGCGCAACTTTTTTGTTATCTCTAATAAGTCCGTGTGTGGTCTCAAGCGTGTAATCAGTATTATTTTTTTTATTCCTATTCGTTTCATTGTTTATAATTTTCCAAACAGTCTTGATTTTATTTTCTGCAAATTTAACCTTATTGCTAATGTACAAGGCCTTAGCTGCCTTGCACGTATTTTTAAAAATTCTTGAGTAAGTAGCAACATACTTATTAAACGTTTCAGTGTTAATACAAGGCTTAAGGCCTTATAGCTCGTAAAGTCTTTCCCTACTTTTTCTAAGTCCTGTAGTCGCCCAGTCACTGAATAAAAACTTAGGGCATATAGTTTTAGTTTTCTTCTTAAAAGTGTTATTGAACTCTTTTTGAACCACTGAGAAAACTTCATCATACAAAATATTACCATCATTCACTGTGAGGTGAATGATGGTAATATTTTGAATATTACCATCATTCACCTCTGGTCCGATACGAGCAAAGTACGGGTTAACACTATTAATGGAGCTATCCCACGCGGCATCGCTCCCGTCAAATGGCTACCTACCTACCTTACCCTACCTTCCTTTCATACATGAATGTTGCGTAACTTTAACCGCTTACGCAGCGCACGCAACGGAAGCTCTCAAAAAGGAATATTTATTCCCGTTACTGCAACATTTTTCATTTATGCTCCGCTCCTATTGGTCATAGCATGATGTTAAATAACCTTCCTCAATAAATGGACTATTCAACACAAAAATAATTTTTCAATTCCAACCAGTAGTTCCTGAGATAAATAAGCACGTTCAAACAAACAAACTCTTCAGCTTTATAATATTAGTTACACATATTAAGTAGTATAATAAGTTTGTGACAATTCGTGCTATTCCTCTTTCATTCCTCTCGCACTTTTATTCTTCATACTATAGTTCATCTTGCATTCATCCTCTTGTTCACTCCATTAATAGTGTTAACACGTACTATAATAAGTTCGGTAGGGTGAGCAGGTTTAGACTTTAAGTTTGTTACCCTATTAATGACATCCCATGTTGCCTTTGAGTTGAGCTTGACTTTCATTAATTTCCCAGTCCCATAACTCCGTTTTAGCTTACTCAGTTGTTCCTTACAGTAATTACGGTATCTTTTATATGTTAGTAGTAGCATACTATTTCCTGGGGAGTTAGATACCTGTTCATGAAGACTATCACGATGAGAAAGAATATAATATAATATACTTTATTGTACACCAAAAAATTAAGTTACACATCTCTTTTACAATAATACTTATTTTTACGGGTACAAAGGCGGCCTTACGACAGCTTTGGATGGACCTAAAGAACTTAGAATAAAACAGGGAGTAGTCTGTGGTGTAATTCTACATTAAAATATAAATACAAATATAAAAAAATACTATACATATATAATATTACGTATCTCACATCAATTCATAGATAGAAAAAAAAGAAAAAGGGTTGAATAATGATGGAATAAATTAGATCGAAATAGAAAAACGTTAGAGGGAAAGGAAATTGTTTCTAACCAGGTTCTTAAAGGCAGCCAGCGACTGGACTTGTCTTACTGACAAGGGCAATTGATTCCACAATCGCACAACCTGGACCGTAAACGATTTGTGTTTTACGACAAATCGTTTACGGTTAGTGGAATGAGTAGGCATCAAAAGTCTCAAATTTTCAGATGATCTAAAATTTCTTGAATGTGTGTCATGAAGGAACTTAAATCGTTCTTTGAGATAAGAGGGGGTTGTAGGAATAAACAGAATACTGTAAAGTAATGATAAAATATGGGCATTCCGGCGAAGGGGCATTGGCAGCAACTTGAGCTTAATACGAAAATCAGAAGTCGAGAGTCTACCTATAAAGAAAACGAAAGTTTCCCTACCACAAATAATTTTTTTCGCCTATAAAAATATAAAAATTCTGCACCAAAACATTAATGGCTTATTAACTAAACTAGATGAGTTAATGGTACATTTACATTCTTTAGGAGAGGACAGTAACTATAATCCAGTTGATGTTCTATGTATTACGGAGCATAACATGACTATTGATGATACGAAACTATTTAAACTGTCCAATTATATAATGGGGGATAGTTTCACGCGTAATAATAGAAATGGGGGATCATGCATATTGATTAAATCTTTTAATAAATTTAAAATTGTCACAGAGGTCAAAAGCCTTAGTATTACTAACATATTCGAGTGTAGTGGCATTGAACTAATTAATCATAAAATTATTATATTATGCGTTTACCGACCACCTAAAAGTAGACATGACCAAATTGAGTTATTTTTTGCGAGACTACAGGAATTATTAAGCAAAATATGTTTCACAAACAAAAAAGTTATAGTGTGCGGCGACTTCAACATAAACAGGATAGAAAGCAATAAAGTATCTCAACAATTTGAACATTTATTAGCAAGTTATAATTTGAATTTAACTATAAGTCAACCGACCAGATTAAGTAGCATGACATGCATTGACAATATAGCCCATAATATTAGGAGCGCAAAATCTACAGTTTTGGAACTTTCGCTTTCTGACCATACAGCACAATTGTTGACATGCCCTGTAAAGAAAACCTACACCATAACACACTGGTTTAAATCTAAAAGAGATTACGGCGAGGATAATATTTCAAAATTTATAAGTTGCATTGGGAGTCTTAGTTTTACGGAATGTTTTACAAATAATGATCCTGAAATAGCTTACAATACTTTTTATGATCTATTCAAATTATTTTATGAATTATGTTTCCCTATAATACGAGTTAGAATACCAATTGCTAAGAGGCCTACATGGCTAAGTAAAGGAATAAGGTTATGCTCAAAAAGGAAACGGGACTTACTATGGAAGTATCGACTGTCATCAAATCCAAAATACAAATTAAACTTTAAGGAATACACGGCAAGACTAAGAACTATTATTAAAAAGACTCAAAAGTGTCAAAACAACTATTTTATCAATTCAGCTAGTAACAAAAGCAAAGCAATTTGGAAAATTATAAATAATAGTAAGACAGTAACACCTAAAGAAGAAATAAATCAAATAAAAGTTAAAGACAAATTAGTGACCAAACCGGCAGATATAGCTCAAGCTTTTAACAACTACTTTATTGACGATATAAAACCAACACCCAATGACGATGGTACAGCTCTTAAAACACTGACATATAATAAGCCGAATTCTATTTTCATGACACCAACTAATCCACAAGATGTAGTCCAAATTATAAAAATGCTTAAACATACGAACAGCACAGGTTATGATGACATAAACGTAAAAATAATCAAAAGTGTATCGAATCTCGTTGCTCCAGTTCTCAGTCATATAATAAACCTGTCCCTTGAACATGGGGTGTTCCCTTCAAAATTGAAATTAACACTCATAACTCCCATATTCAAAAAAGAAGACAGAAAAGAGATGAAATTTTACAGACCAATTGCACTAATACCAGTTATTGCAAAAATTTTTGAAAAGGTAATCTATAATAACTTGTACAATTACTTTGAAAATAATAAAATATTTGCAAACGAGCAATTCGGGTTCCGCAAGGGTAGATCTACAAGTAGCGCGTTCTTTAAGTTTTTTAAACAAGTAATGACAGGGACGACAAATAGACACACTAGATAAGAAACATCAAATAACTGCGATTTTTATGGATATGTCAAAAGCATTTGAACATGTGGATCATCAAATACTTCTAAATAAATTGGAAAAATATGGGGTAAGAGGAATTGCATTAAATCTTTTAAAATCATATTTAGCAAACAGATTACAAGTGACACAAATAACTAGAATAACGAAAGGCACAAAGTATGAACAAACATATAAATCAAATCCCAGAATTATTCAATATGGAGTGCCCCAGGGAAGCATACTGGGGCCACTTTTGTTCATAATCTACATAAACGATTTACCCAAATCCATAAAACAGGAACTAATTTTGTTTGCAGATGATAGCACAGCTATTTTTACGAAGGACCAGCAAGATGATTATGAAACAAACGTTAATAAATCTCTTACAGATATCATAAACTGGTTAAATGTAAACAAACTAAAAATAAACATTGCAAAGACAAGCTACATGACATTCAAAAATAAAAACTCAAAAGCAACAAAAATTCACATTAACTATAAAAATGAAACATTAAAAGAAGTTAATAACACAAAATTTCTAGGCTTTCACATTGACTCTGGGCTCAACTAGAAAATGCAGATCGATCATATCTGCAAAAAATTGAATCAATCTTCCTATGCTCTCTACATGCTAAGAAAAGTTGTACACGAAAGTGCATTACTAAGCGCTTACCATGCATATGTGGGTTCTACACTCAAATATGGTGTTCTTTTTTGGGGTAATTCTCCCAACAGAGAATATGCGTTTAAAGCCCAAAAAAAATGCATTAGGAGTATATGTGGACTTAAACAAACTGATACATGTAGACCACTGTTTACTAGATTAAAAATTTTAACTCTCCCTTCAATGTATATTTATGAGGCTGCAGTGATGATAAAACGCGATATTAGTAGTTATGAAACATTAAGAAGTGCACGACATAAAAATATGTTGAGTGTTATTAGATGCAGAACAGATAAATTTAAGATGAGTATATTTGGGATAGGGATAAAAATTTACAACAGATTACCAAATTGCATAAAAAACATCGAAAGATTGAATATTTTCAAAAATAAACTCAAAGTATTCTTAATAAGTAAAGCATACTACTCAATCAATGAATTTTTAAATGATGAAATATTTACCTAAAAACAATGATAAAAAGTGTATGTGAATCTTGAATTTAAATCTGACTAATGTATATCGACGATATTTAATCATTTACAATGTATTTTTGACAAGAGTGTAACATGAATGAATTATAATGTAATTTTGACATGAGTTTTGACATATTAAATAAGGTATGAATGAGTTTTTGATAACAAAAATATTGTATTCTTGACATGACGTTTTGACATAGTAAATCATGCTATTATATTTTTTTGACATATGTAATAATTTTAATTAATGGTATTTCATTTTCTTTGAAATGTATAATAAAATTAACTGATAATAATGTACTTTAACATGAATAATGATAGAATATATCTTATAAGACTATACAATATTGTACGCCCTGTGGGTATGTTGCAGCGATCTTTATATATATTATGATAACAACTGTTTTTCCACCTGTGACAAACAATAAAGGAATTTGAATTTGAATTTGAGAAACATGGTCATATTTGCGGAAACCAAATATGAATCTAATGCAAAAGTTTTCGAGTCGCTCAAGCTTATCTAGCTGCACTTCAGTTAGATCTAAATAACTGACATCGGCATAATCGAGGATTAGGTGAAGAAGGGATTGGGCGAGCGCAGTTTTGGTGGCAGTAGGAAGACCCCGCAGACGCAAACAACTTGCGACTAACTTCTTGCAGCTGAGGACCCCACGAAAAGTCTTTGTCAACTAAAATACCCAGGTCTTTCAACGAGTCGCTGTATGGAATAGCTAAGCCATCAAAAATAATCCGGGGGAGCTGCGACCAGTTAATTCTTGAGCGCAACCTAGAACTGCCGACAACAATGACTTGAGTCTTCGTTGGATTAACCTGCAGACCATGAGCCAAACTCCACTCAGAAATACGAGCTAAATTTTGATCGACCATGTAACAGCCTCAGATAATTTATTTACTGGAGCTTGAGAAAATATTTGCAGATCGTCAGCGTAAAGGAGGTAGGACGAGAGAAGTTCATTGGAAATAGAATTAATAGAAATAGCGAAGAGAAGAGGAGAACGCCCCCCTGTGGCACGCCTGCAGAGGTATTGCATCATGACGAAGAAGAACCTTCAATGCAAATACGTTGTCGGCGGCCACACAGGTAACTACGAAACCAATCAATTGCCGTTGGAGATATGTTAAGAGGGCTGAGTATGCCAAGTAAGATGTCAAAATCGACGGTATTAAACGCATTGCTGAAGTCTATTATGGAAAGGACCGTCAGATTTCCATTTTCCATACCAAGTCTAATATCGTCAGTAATGCTAACAAAAGCTCCTGCTCCAAAGTCCTGGACGAAACCCGGATTTGAAAAAAAATAAGGACGTGGTTCTTGCACAGGAATGTACTAAGTTGGTTATTGATAAGGCGTTCAAGGACTTTGGATAGAAATGGTAATATGGAGATAGGACGGCATTCAGAGAAGGAAACAGGATTGCGCTTTTTAGGAAGAGGATTAATTTGGACTTTTTTCCATGAAGAGGGGAAAACACCGCTAGATACGGAATGATTGAGGATATGGGAGATGACAGGAATGATTTCGTCACCATCTTGCGACTAATACAGTCACTACCAACAGCATTAGACGAGATTGATTCTATGCTCTTCTGAACATCACAATCGGAGAACTGATTAAAGATGAAAGGTGAATAATCGGGAGTGGGAAGATGAAAGATCATTTAATGTTTTTGCTTTGATTGTACCATTGAAGTTAGAAGTTGTGGAAAAATGTTGATTAAGCAATACACGATTTTCCCACTCCCATTGATATAAGAAATTGCCAGACTTTAGCTGGGTCACCGTTATCAACGGACTTATGAATGTGGCGGCGTTGGGCATCCCTACACACCAAATTGCTACGATTGCGGATAGCAACATATTTCTTACGAGTTAGAGAATTCGGTTTGCTTTTAAATCTAGACTCAGCTGCTGCTTGATGAGCAATACATCTGAGAAGCCGCGGTGTTATCCAGGGTTTTATTGTTCTATTTTTCCGCGAAATTTTTGAGACTTGAGTGTGCTTTTTATTATTCTAGATAGGGTGTTAGCCAAGATATCAGCAGCCTCATTGGCGTCATTAATGTTGAGGATTGCTGTCCAGTCAGTTTCCTCAATTTGAGTCTGCACAGCCGCGTAGTCCAGTCTTTTATCCGCACATATCACACATTTATCCATCCTAAAAAATGTACCTTAATTGTGCACCGATAAAGAGTGCATAATGAACTTGAACTTGAAATAATCGAATGAACGATAAAAAATAACTCAGGAATAAAAATGCGATAATCGTAAAAACAGTTGCCATCATAAGGTTCATTGAACGTTCTCTAGACTTTGAAGGTGTATAATTAATAAAGGTTTTGTGTAAATTGGCTGTAATATGAATATGACAGTTGAAGAAGAGCAGTGGTGGCCTAGTGGCAACGGCCCCGAATTACGTGTCGTAGGTCGTGGGTTCGAACCCAGACAGGATCTTTAATTTGTGTAAATTATTTCATCAACACTGCTCTTAAAAATGGTGAAGGAAAACATCGAAATAACTAGTATTTCCAACAACCAAAAATTCGAAGACATGTGATATCCACTAATCAGCACTGGGCCAACTTGTGGATTATGGCCCATTTCCACTCACAGGGAGGAGGCTTGTGTCCCAGCAGAGGTAACATTAAAAGGCTGACGGTGAGGTGATGAGTTTAAGAAATTGAAAAATATCATACCGACTGGGAACTTTACTGACGTGCATCGTCGGTAATGTATTACGGAATGATTAAACAAGTTGATGCGTCTAAAAAATGCTAGACCCCGCGGATGGTGCAGACGCTGAGACAATTGCGACGGAGCAGCCCTGGAGTTTTTTAGATCTTGATTGGAGAGCGTTTCCGAACCCCTCGATTCCACCTGCATCGAGGAGAGAACCCTTTTCCCAAATTAATGTCGGTCCAACAATCCGCATGTCGTACCATATAGCATTTTTATTGAAAGGCAGTTCTTGGAGTACATTGCCTCGGAAACACAAATACGCTGGCCAGGTGAAAGCCCAGAAGCACGCTGAGGGCAACCTCCATCCCCACAGTCTTATCCGCCGCTGCCAATCCTTTTTACCGGAGTAAGGCGAAGCCAAAAGGAAGGGTTATGATTTAAGCAGTCTATGAATGTATGTTTGTATTTACGTGTTCCTCCTATGCGCCTAAACTATTCATCCAATTTTGATAAATAAGATGTCAATTGATTCGTTATTATGGCCCGGGAAAGTTATTTTAAAAAACCGTAGTTGGGTTACATTTTATATTAAACTTTTTTTTTAATCATCTATAGGCTATATGTCAGTGTCTTTGGTACCTATTTTTTTCGTTTTGACTCCGACTCACCGACAGCCGAAAGGAAAGTAATTGTTAGCTTTGTAGTGTTTTGTTTTCGAAGGGTAAGATTTTATTTTTTAAGTCAGTTTAGGTTTTTTGTATCTAAACAGCTAAGCCAAACAACACAAGTCACTAAATAAGTAAAAGAAAAAAACACAGCTGCTTTTCCAATTTTTTTCTTAAACACAGACCGGTAAAAATCCAACCTACATAGGGTATTGACCGCTAAATCTAAGTGCAAATGTTACACATCACATTATTCCCCAACTAGGTTAACCACAAAACATGAAAAATATTTTTCTCTTTATTTCTTTACAAAAAAAAAAACACCTGCACACAAATAAAATTATGTTAGTGTTGACACACATTGGAAGATTTTATAACCAAATGACTGACTGACATCATTTTTATACCAAAAAAGTGGTGTGAAAAGTCATTGTAATATGCTATTTTTAGCAAATATTAGCTTTTATCTCTCAATTTTTTACTTTAATCTCTTCATATAAAAATAATAATAAAACTGCACCGTTCCACTGCAGGGCGAGGGCCTCTTCTTATACAAAGAAGGCACGAGCATTAATCTTCATGCTTGCGATTTCAAACTTATAGTAACTTTGAGTCCAGGGGCGTTACCGTGACGTGTCAAAAATATCATCGTTTTACTGTTAGTGAGAGATTGAGCTACCTACTCACATACATAAACTGACCCCTTTTTACCATGGGGGTAGGCAGAAACTACAGAACTGCGGCACCTGAAACGATCCTTAAATACTTCCTTTGCCTCACTCACGTTTATACATCTAGTCATACACACACGCCGGTTGTGAGTACTGCGCCCTGGCCTTTCTGCAGAAATCACCAATAAGTTGTTTATTTTTAAGGCGTCCCCTCCCGGCGTTTCCATTCAGTCTGCCTTGTACCTTTCGTTAGTCGCCTTTAATTCATTCTCTCAACGGACGATGGAGACGGAGCTATACCGATACGACAAATACCTGGTATTGTCCTTGTTTCATAGTAGAACCACGATAGTTTTAACACGTTATGGTAAGGCCCCGGGTTCCCACACGATGTTTGCCTTCACCGTTATCAGCGATGCCCAAGATAAACTTAACAAAAACAAAATGATGGTTACCCTACACACCCTCATACAATGAATAGTAAATACGCTGTAAAAGAAAAGCGTGTTTGTACAAAACTTGTTGCTGTAACAAAAGATGTAACGCAAAATGTAACACTCCTTTAATATTTATACAAACGGTACACAGTTTTTGTTCAGGAGGCGGAAGTTTTATAAGTTTTTGGGATGCTGTTTTTCACCTTTTCACTTGGGTGGCATAGAACAAGAGAATTTTGAAATTGGATTGGGAGGTAAAATTTTCAGATGGTGGTTACGGTAACAGGATTGGATATGGGCTTCCCTATAACCGTTATTAAGGTTACATATTTTACAACTATTTTCCAACAAAATAGGCTCCAAGATTGCATTGTATCTGAGAAGGATTGAAAAAAATATTTTTGGGGTATTGGATGATGAGTATAAATAGAATATAGATCGCTAACAGCATTGACAAGCAGTTTAGGCCACAGAGTATTGAGAGAATATCTTTATTTTATTTTATTGTAATCGGAAAACAAACAATATTAACAACTAACAAATTTAACTAACCAACTAGTAACCAATTACATGTTTTCGCATTTAATTTATTATGAAGAGCAAGCCTGTTAGAAAAAAAAAAAGAATTACAATGGTGGTATGTACTTTTTCTCAAAAATGGTTTATAATGTTGCCATAATATCTTTAAAAAGTATCCAGAAAGAGATCTCTACCGGAAACTTATTCACAACTGTACAGTAAGAAGCGAGATTTTTTTCTCTTTAGATATGCTTAGAAAAAAAAAAACATAGTAACAGACCACAGACACAGATTAGAGTTTAGCCATTATAGCATGGTTATAGGAAGGAGGCTCCAAATATATATCTATCTCTCTTTTTGGTATGACATTTTATGAGATAGATATATTTTAGGAGCATTTTATAGTCTGTGACACTTAACGCGATGCAGAAAAAGTATGCACGTTGCGTTTTGTACTTAGAAATGTTGTAGAAGTATAGTGTGGGATTTTATATTTGTATTTAGTCATTTCAGTTTATAAATCATGTTGGATTTAAACTTTCCATTGTAGAATTAGCATGGAGTTTCAAAAACATTCATTTTTTTTTATTATAACATTCTTGTAATGTAAAAATAGAACAATGTTCAAAACTAAACGCAAACTTAAATGCCCTGGGTAAATCGAACACAATATCTATCAGTAATTGCCCTAATATGAATGTAACCTTCAATATTAATTAAACAAATTTGTTGTTAAACTTTCTTTCATTTTTGAGAAAAGCATTATACAAGCCTCAACCAGTAAGAAAGCCATCCTGGCCTCGTATATAACCGGACCTCACCAGCGGCACGGGGTCTCATTGCTAAGAAAGAAAATATGGTTCAAATAAATCTCACAAGATGGCGCGACATTTGTACACAAAATTAAATAGAATCGTGTGTAAAACTAACATTTTCTGGTATTGAACATAAAAATTGTATGTTCTTGTTTAATCAACTCTCCTGGGTACAAAATTATGGAATATTGGCCTCTTAATTCACATTTCAAAGATAATTTGAACGGATCATTTAAAATTGTTGCCAATACATGGCGCATTTCTGAGGCATTGCACTCGATTGTTAAAATTTGCATTGTAACATATTTTGATGCAAAAAAACTGTGAAAAACGTGCAAAAATATACTATAAAACGAACCTTCACTGTATTTAAAGAAAAAAATATTCACGAACCTAGTAAACCCTTTTACTTGCAAGTCGCTGCTAACACCATCGATTGCCGTGCAACGGGATCGAACGCGATTGTTGTACTTACAAGATTAATCAGATGAAAAACGCTAGTTACGTCGGGTTTCTTTGTATGGGATTAGGGATCTGTATGCTAGTATTATATTATCTGTGCCTGCGGTTTGGTCCGGTATACTTGGCCAGGAAGGCTTACTTACTGGATTCTGTAGTAATGTACTATAAACAATAACACACACTCACAATAATACCTCGTCATGAGGTGCAATAAAAACAGTTATTGAACCAATTCGAACCAATGTTTAGTAAGTATTCGAATGAATACATGCGGCTTAGTAGTGAACAAGTCAAATTCGAAAAAGTTCCAATTTATTGTAGGAGTAGCGCATCTTATATAGAACGAATTCTGTCTGTAATGTGTGCAGCAGTGGGGGACGTTAAGAAAAAGAAAGGATATTCTAGCAGATCTGGTAGGGCCGCGTAAATTACCCTTGAAGTTTCGGGGCGTCGATGAAAGATTGCGCTAACTTAACGAGGATGGCGATATCTGAAATTCTCCTTCCCTCCCTAAATGGAAGTAAATGGTACCTTTTGTATCTCGACTCGTAATTATGATCGCGGGTGTTACACTTGTACTGCAGGTATTTTGTAAAATTTCGCTGGACAGATTCCAATCTTGAGATATAAACAGCATACATGGGATTCCAAACTTGCGAACAATATTCAAGTGAGCTACGGAAGAAGGGACAGTACAATATTTAATTATTTTGGCATCCGTGAACTGGGAGCAAGATCTTTTTAAAAACCCCATAACTTTGTTAGCTTTATTAACTATGTGATCTATGTGCTTACCGTTGTACCCCGTGTATACCGTTGGTCCCCCTGTGATGGGTCAGGTCAGTGGCCCCGTTATCTACCAATTTTCGGGCCCAGAAGATAGGGACCTCCCCTACGGCCGCACCACGTCCGCCATCAGACGGTTGTGACCCCGTCCAGGCCGCGGAAGGTAGGGAGAGCGGCGCACCGCAATACCGGCACTCCTCTCCCGCCGCGGACTCCAATCCTCAGCCGCGATATCGTATGGGAACTGGAACGCTCCATACGACATCGTGGCCAGCCTAACTTGCGATGTCACCTTTGTTTACAAGCGGTACCGCAAACTACTTGTTGGCCGCTACGTCGTCGGCCTAATCGGCAAAAGTTGGTCTCTCGGCGAGAGTTCTGACCGCCGAGCGAGCATCGCTGAGCGAATATTATCTTCGATAGCTCTTTTCGCTGTGACAAACTTGTGGTGAGAGAGTACTCGCCGCCAATGTGAACAGCCAGCGGTCAACTATTAATATATGTGTATCTTTTATTGAACCGGGATCCTCAGCGTGAAAATGGTCGAAAGCTAACCGCTTCGTCACCGGGCTTATCCCAAAAGTGCTTTTTTATACTTTTTTATCCCAGTAGTTAGGTACGCTCCCGAGGATCAATTTCCAATAAGCTCGCGGGTGAAGCCACTGACAATAACAAGTTTTTTTTTTTTTTTTATCTTGACTCTAGTCTAGGTCAGAGATGACAGAAGAGACAGAGTTGACGATGGAGCGAGCTTACCCAGAAGAAGCCTGTTCACTTTGAAGAGATTCGAGTTAAATGCGTTCCGAAACACAGACGCAGGTAGTGAGTTCCATTCATTCGCTGTGCACATTATGGAGGATGTTTGGAAGCACTTGGTGCGAATTGGTGGAATGGCAACAAGGTAAGGATGATAACTTGCAGTGCGTCTAGAGGCGTAAAGTATCGCTTCACTCTATTTAGGATGCCCAGTTTTTGGCCGCAAATTGGTTTAACAAAAGAATAACGTTAAAAAAGAAATTCCAAAAACAAATAAAGTACAAAACAACTTTTGTTTCGGACGGCGCTAGTCGGTGCGAAAAAAGGAAAAAAAAGTTTTATAAAAATTATTTTAATCATATAAGACACGCCATTTTTTTTATTAATGCCATATTCTTAACCGCACTGTGGCCTGACCAATGACAATTGTTCAGCACGACACACAGCAGGATACTGAGGACTCTTCTCACAGATGAATGCAAAATTCTGGTCACACCTTAAGTCAATGAGTAACCCAGTGCGATACATAGCACCACAGAATTCCTCAGGGTACGCATTTGGTTCCTCTGGGCTCCATTTGTCGTACCCTGCTTCCGCCAACGTTTGACCTAAAAAAAAAAAAGTTGCGTTTGTAAGAGATGTAATGAAACATAAAAACATATTTTTACTGAAGGGTTGATCAAAATTATTGTGCATGTGGAACACCTCCATAATGGCGCATAGAAGTTTGTGTGGTTCGTTCGTAGTTTGTTCACAATGTTTATATTACCGTTCACTATTTTTTTTACTAGCTTTTTTCCAATATGAACTTGTGGGAGATAAAATCGTTACAAATGAGCTAAAATATCCCGTATTTCAAGGAACACACCTAATTACCAATCACCCTGTATTATATTTGTATAATTACATAATTTTCAACCCTTGTGAGTACACATCAGTATCCGCCAACCCGCATTGGATCCGCGTGGTGGATTACGGCCCATTTCCTCTCACAGAGAGGAGGCCTGTGTCCCAGCAGTGGGAAAATTAAAAGGCTGATGATGATGTGAAGTGACTACATAGTGATGTAGACGAAGTTTAAATAAACAAAAACTTACCGTGAATTGTCCTCCAATCCCCATGCTCACCCCAATCGTTAATACCGAGCAGAGCTATGGTTTTCCAATTATCCGCCTGGTTCACGTGCCTATTTATGAAACTAGTTTCAGGATATCTAGCGAAGACTTCTGTGAGCGCTGTGGCTTCAGTGTCGCTGTTTATAACAGCAAGATGGCCGCCTTCAGCGGAACATGCGAAGGACGCTCGGGAGAAGTTTCGTGGCTCCGTGTGGAACTTGTAGCATTTGTTAGTCCTGGTATCCAAACGGTATTCTGAAAGGAAAATTATGAATATGATTATAAAACTCTTGATAGAACCAATGGTGTGACTGTTACTACAGGTTTTAATGGAGAATCCACCAAAAAAATAAATAGGCAGTCATGTGGACTGTTGACAGAAGTGAAAACTTAAAACTTTCACGTCACCCCTCTGTCACACATAAGTACAGTTATTCCATCACGCGTCACTTTAGCATTTTGATGACGCTGTCACATTAAACAATGTTACTAAAAATAAAATAAAAATGCCCTCTGCCTATATTTTTTCTCAGATATATTGGGGTTAATTTTTATTCTAACCAGATGCAGCTAGACTCCAGTATTTTACTTGGACCGACTGCCTATCTGATCTCCACAGCCAAGTTACCGGGTAGCACGATAACCCTTGAGAAGACTATCTCTACGAATATAAATTTACCTGGATCTATAGTGCCGCATTCATTGGGCTCAACAGTAGGGTCCCCACGGTAACAGATGAAGGGTCGAGTGTCTCCACAAGGACGATCTGCTGAGTGTCCATGAACGTTGAAAGTTATACAATTTTCTTTATTGTCCACATTATCCGGCTCACATTCTGACCAAACTATCGGAAGAGTCGCTAACGGTATACCTGCAATTTTTTTAATCTGTATCAGTCTCTGTTCACATAATATTATGCTATGAAAGCATGGAAGCGCCTCGGTGATCGCCTCCAGAGCCAGCATTGTCATCCCTCTTCATATGAATCTAGTCAGTGGGCGTTATAATTTACCCACGCTACGGTATTACACTGAGAACCTAACGCCTCTGATTGACGGCTTTTTACAATAAAAACAAGTAAAATTTCAAAACCCCCTACACATTTTTGTTTCACGCTACATAATTTAACTATACTTCATAAAAGATAGCTTGATCTCTGCGACAGCTGTCAGTATCCATAAAGTAACAATAGCGCTTGACAGGCTAACAATGACGTTTACGTGTGTTTGACATAAATGTCGCAGAATCTATATTTTATGAAGTAGTCGACACGCTTTGATCGACAATTTATTATACACGTAATAATGACACAATATCTTGCGAAAACACTCTGATTCAAACACTAAAACGCCCATAACTTTAGAACGGCTGGACCGATTTTCATCAAACATAGCTAAGAATACTCTCGATAAAGTAAATTTTCAAACAAAAAAACTAAATCAAAATCGGTTCATCCGTTTAGGAGCTATGATGCTACAGACAGATACACAAGCACAAAAATACACAAACACACAGGTACAAACGCCTTATTATAACACCCCTATCTTCCGTCGGGATTTAAAAAATCGTTTAGTACCTGTTAGAATAATAGACTGATTGACTAACCTTCCATAGTATGATGATCTCCTGAAGCAAAAGTGGCATGAGTCCCGGTGAAGATTTCTTTTTTGCAAGTGGAGTCCTTCAGGATTTGTATCATTTCAGCTTTTACTTGTAGATTGGTTGGAGAAGCCAGAGTAGCACCTGAGAGTAGTACTCAGTTAAATAGTTTTTATTTTTGGTAACATTAGAACACCGTGCACCGTGATAACACCTAACACCTAAAATAATCAAAAATGTATGGGAATGCCAATCGCTATCGAAATGTCATGTGAACCCATACATTTGGGCATTTCGAAAATCACCATGGCTGCCATCTTAGGCCCTAGACAAGTGACGTTCTATCATCGAAAGCGTGGCAATTGCGATTGTCATAAAGGCCAAATTGTATGAGATTGACAAGTGATGTCGAAAAATCACGTGATCAGTCCCTTCGCTGACATCGAATGCCTCTTGTCTAGAGTCTAAATCTAAAGCCTCAGAGGGTGAAAGTGACAATCTATTAAAAATGCTACGAAATGCAAAGTAAGGGGCTATCGAAATGTCACGTGATCAATCCGTTTATGGAATATGTCTAGACCCTCTGGTAAATACACACACTGGCAAAATTAGCGGAACAAGAAAAAACATATCGTAAAACTTTTTTTTTACCGTAATAGGGTGGTTTTTATTTTATTGTATAATAAAACCATCAGCCTAATTGAAAAAAACAATTGAACGACCATGCAATTGTTTTAACTTTATTCGAACTTACATTGTTTTCAGAGAATTTCGCTTATTGCTACTTTATGGTTATGTTTTAAAATTTCGAAAAAGTTTAATTGACGTACTGAGTTGTTTGTTTCATTATTTACCTTTAGATCTTTTTTAAAATTTAGGAAGGAACAAACTGAGAGGGCCAGGGCACTTGAGATGAGGAAAAATGATCAAACCTACAGATGATGTGCGTAATTCATCGTTTACCTGTTTCAACCAATTATTGCAATATAAAATGATTCAGAGAGACTTATGTTTTTGTTATATGATCAGGACAGTGCAAAAAACCCGTACTTCTAACAGAAATGATCGTTTCATTCAGTTTCGCATTCGCAAAAACGTGCGTTTAAAGGCCGTTCAAGCCAAAAATGAGCTGGAGGAAGTTCAAGGTGCAACAGTAAGTGAGCTTACGGTACGAAGGAGGTAAAAGGAAGCCGGTTTTGGTTCGTTCATGCCCGCCAAAGGTCCATAAATTGAGGCACACCTCCTTAGAAACAGTACAACTTTTGCTAAAAATATATCGACATTGGTCCACGGACTAATGGAGTAAAATATTGTTTTATGATGAGTGTAGAAATCATTGAAATTGAATTGACGCACAGCGATAAATGTGTTATCTTAAACAAGAAGGGCAATAAATGGCATATGGAGGCACAATATTGGATTCAGGTAGGATATGTTTGGGAGCTCGGTGATGATCGTTGGAGGAGATCTTATTGCAGATTGCTGTAGAAGTGTTATTTACGGATATATTTAAATATGGTACCATTAGCCCCTTTATCAGGGGTCACTTGGATTTGATCAAGGATAATGCTCGGTCGCATACTACTTTTTCAACTTCAGTCTAACAAAAAAATTACAATTTCGCAGTTTTGGAATATGTGGCGAAATCGCCAGATAAGCATCCTATAGAACACGTTGCCCAAACAAATGTCCAAATTCATAATACCTACACCTGTCAATGTGGGTGAACTGCAAAGCGCCGTTGTATAGGATTGATTAAGACTACCATACGAGACAACGGATAATATAATTCTCAACATGTCTAGGCGACTGAAAACTTTACTATAAGAACGTAGAATAATCATTAGATGTGATATTATTTTTATTGTAAAAATGTAATTTTTTTTTAACTTTCAATATTGACCTCAAAAATCTACAAAATCTATGTGTAGTTTTCACATAAAAGTAATGATACCCACACAAAATGTACAATATACAATCAGATTTTTATTTTAAAAGGTGTATTTTGAAGTAAGGCAACTTAAAAATTAAATCGACGAAATTAAAACGACTTTTTTATTTTGCTCCGCTAATTTTGTCGGTGTATGTAATATATTTATTTTTCATCACTACACTGAAAACATTTATTTTTTCACAATTGCTATTGCGATGCTTTTGTAAGTAGAATGTCACTTGTCACTCATACAGGGTCGTGTATGTTATTCGGTACACAGAGGCCTGTGTACCGAATAACTTAATAGCTGGGTCGAATTTAATTACATTCTTTCATAAAGAACTTACCTTCCAGTGCACATCGCAGCCGAGCGTCATTCCAAGTCATCGGCACAATATGGTGTTTGAACCATGAATTTGTCGCCACACTGTACTTGTAGTCGCATCTGAATGCTCCCTCTATAAATCACGAGAAAAATATTATAGGTAAAAAAAAAACATACAATATGACATCAGCTGCATTGCGCAGATCAGATTGCCAAAAGAATGCTTGTTGGGGCCGAAAAGTTCTGGAGTGTCGACCGCGTACTGGCAGATGCAGCGTTGGAAGGCCTCCCTCTGGATGGGCCGATAACTTGGTTAAGAGGAAATACGGACAGAGAGCGCCGACTGAATTTCCTTAGTAAAAAGTCATAATTCGAGGTTTGAGTCTTGCCTATTTCCTGTATTGGACAAATTTAAAAAAATATACCATAAATTGAATAAAAAGATAAATTTGTGCTTCTATGTTTTTCTTTTTTCATTTATAGTTGTCAAATTTGTACACAAGGCCTCTGTTGACACTTGACAGCGCAATTTTGAGCATCTTTTGAGGGTCCTAGCGCTTCTAAAGATAATGTATCATCAAAAAAGAAAACATAGAGGCACAGTATATATCTTAATTTTCAATTAATGGAATATTTTTTAAATTGGGACAATATTGGAGGAGGAAATAAGTGAGAACAGAACCTCAAATGCACAGGACCGTTCGATGTGGCGACATTTGCTGAAGGCCTATGTTCAACATGTCTTTTGACGGCTTTTGACGTATGATATGCCATCGTCATATCATTTCATTGCATGAAACTTAATGCTAATTAAGGCTAAAGCAAACACCGAACCAAACAAAGTTTTATCCTGCTATTATTATATTTCAAAGTTAGTTTATAATTTCAAAACAACTTACCAATAAAATTCAAAGAGAGCAGCAAAACCAAATATTTGAAACAAGACTTCATTTTGTGAGAAGTTGAAGACTTAGTGACTCAAATGTTTTGTGTCGAATATTTATACGTGTTTTCAATATTTACCTCTTCGTTTAATCGGCGTATAATTATTATTGTATCCTGTTAAGTCAGCGGTTCCCAAATATTGTATGATACGATGTGACTTTTTATAATTATCCAATTTGTTTTCAGTTTTAGCTACACTCAGCATAACATCACGCCTGCGTGCCTCGATGGGTAATGCAGAGGTGCAGCTTATAACACATCGTCATTTTGCTAGTTATTTATTTATTTAATAAAACTTTATGCACAAGTACAGCTTATTTGCCTTAGGCATTTTCGACCAGCCAACCTTAGGGTGGTGCAGAGATAAAACAAGGCAGGTGCAACTAAATGATATGATGAATAGAGAAAAATGTATATATTTATACACAAAAAAAAGAAGAATAATAAATATATACTTTGATACATATCTAAATATAAACAATGTTAAAGAGAACCCGAAACCAACAAATCAATTTTGTGATGATTCTGCAAACTTCTTGCGAATGTGTGAAAAGTTATGTTTAAGTCCCAAGTAATAGCAGGCTTCAACCGAGCAAAACTCCAATCGGCTGCTATTGAGAAATTCCAAATGAAAAACTAAACAATACTTAACTCAACCCGGGAATCGAACTCAGAACCTTGCTCAGAAGTAGCGCTTAAGAACATTCAAATACATGATTTATGCAAACTTGAATACATACAAAATATTAATAAAGTGTTAGTCAACATATAAAAAGCATGACTTATCTCGAGTTTTTACTTATCTTTTGTGTGAGGAATTTCCCACCTAAGACCGTTTATGATTCGACGTTCCAGTCGTGCAAATGTTAAAAGAGATATCCTAACTCGTGAACGCAAGTCGGAGCAGATTCAAAAACTAAGAAATTATATCAAACAAAATATTTATGCTTGGTAGAACTTTGGTAAAAAAATATTGCTATCATGTAATGTAACAAACATCGTGTAAAAAAGGCCTCAATTGGATACCGATAAAATGTGCATAATTAACCTACTTAAAAACAAACTAATGAATTTAATAAAATACGATAATCGGATATACTGTTGCTATACTATAAGGACCATAAGGTTCTTTGAACGTTCTTATGATATTGAATATTTAGGTCTTAAGGCGCCTCCCCGAGCAAAACGCCGCACATAGTCGTTTTTGTGCAGTTTTTAAGAGCTATCAACTCTTTATTTAAAAAGAAATATCAATTAATAAAAATACATTAAATTTCTACATAATGTTGATTCTAAAATGGTAGTACACTTTTTTTTTAAAGAGGTATATATGTTTCACTAATCTCCTTGCAACAAAACCATAAAAATGTGAAATAATTATTGATAGCATGCATCTCCTCGTAAAGTGTTCATTAATTATTTTTGATACTAACACTAATGGATAGACAATTTGATAACGAACATTTTGTAAGTTTTATTTTTTCAAAAGACCAATATTCGATTTTATAAAGATTGTATTCTAAAATCTGGGTGTATTCATTACCGTAATTCATGCGCCACCAGTGCCGTTAAACCAATAGAAATGCTCATATCTCATGCTGATTTTTTGGTCAGGGTACGGCCTTAATTAACCGGTTGAATGCCGTAATTACCGTCACAATTGAAAAGCCATTGTGTCTCGCGTGCATCCACGTTTTAGACACTCTAGGATTAATTGAGGTTTTGGGTTTATATTATTGAGGAAACTTGAAGCTATAAGCTTGCCTATCGAGCTTATAAGTATCTTCATGCATTGGTATGGAAGCCAGGTCAACAGTGCTCGGTGGGCGGGTGTGCTGTCGGAGCCTTATCAATGGGAGTGTGGAGTGAGACAGAGGGGGGTGACCTCCACTGCCCTCTTCAATTTGTATATGAATGCCCTGATTGAGGCGCTTAGCAGTCAACATGTTTCGTACCCAAAGGGTTAAAATGGAACCCTATTACTAAGACTCCGCGTTCCGTCTGTCTGTCTGTCACGAGGCTGTATCTCATGAACCGTGATAGCTAGACAGTTGAAATTTTCACAGATGATGTATTTCTGTTGCCGCTATAACAACAAAAACATAATAAAATTTACATTTTAGTGGGGCTCCCATCATACAATAAACGTGATTTTTTTGCCGTTTTTTGCGGTAGTGGTACGGAATCCTTCGTGCGCGAGTCCGACTCACACTTGGCCGGTTTTTTTTACACAACTTTTTTACAATTTCTTTACTTTTATAACCTGGGACACGAATAAAGACTTTTTATTTTGATACTAAAAATCCTTACTAAGACATACAATGATAAGTTAATTAGGTCCCCAGTGATAAAATGGCTATTTTGAATATTAAATGAGATCCCGAATTAGGGTACGTTCTAGTTTGCAGTAATGTAGGCAATGTCAGTTGGGAAAAGCAAAATTCAGAGGAACCTTTCATGAAAATTCTAGTATTTTAGTACCACCTACTATCTAAAGGTCTTTGTACATTATTCGGCAAGGAAAGTATACTTAATGTACCTACTTATTTTTGCTTCAAAGTATCTTAAAATTTTTGTAACAGTGACGTCCACGAAGATTGTATAGAGGCCCTAAAAATGTGGCATTCTATTACCGAAAGCGTCGCTATGGTGATTGGAGAAATGTCAAAAATATATGGGAATGACAAGCGCTATTGACATATAATGTGTCAGTGAAGCCGATAATCGAAATGTAAAAATATATTTTATAAGTCATAAAATTTTCGATATAATTTGATAAAACATACAGTTTTGCTTTTGTGACAATCTCTAAGCAAGTGATATTTTATCAAAGCGTGTCGCCACGCTTTCGATGATAAAATGTCACTGCAACAGGTGAAGCCGGAAGGTAGGCACCCGAACTCCGTATATGTACAATGTATCCCAGTCGTGTTTAGGCTTGATGGAATTGTTATGAAGAAGCCTTCTGACTAACTCTGTTTTAATGGTAATATAATTAAGGAAAAAAAAAAGTTGTAGGTGTCTTTGGTACCTTTGTTTTTTCGTTTTTGACACGGACTTCCGAAAAAAAGTTTATTTTTAGTTTCGTAACTAGTGTTTTGTTTTCGAAGTCAGTTTACGTTTTTTGTACCTCAAGAGCTAAGCCAAACAACACAAGTCGTGTCGCAATAAATAAAAGATAAAAACACAGCTGTTTTTCTCTATTTTTTCTTAAACACAGACCGGTATAAAGAACCAACATACATAGGGTATTGACCGCTATATATATATATGCTATGTGCAAATGTTACACATCACATTATTCCCAAACTAGGTTAACCAAAAAACATGACAAAAAAACTCATTATTTCTTTATAAAAAAAACACCTTCTGCACATAAATCAAATTAGTGTTGACACACATCGGAAGATTTAATAACCAAATATAAATACAGACTGACATTATTTTTACACCAAAAAAGTGGTGTAAAAGTCATTGTAAGATGCTTAGTTTTAGCAAATTTAAGCTTTTATCTCTCTATTTTTTACTTTTATCTCTCCATATCATCATCATCAATCAATCATCATCATCATCGATACATATAATCTGTACAAAAGTCGGTGTTAAAGGATTTTTGGAATTTTTGTTTGTTTATCTGTTTATTTGTGCACGCATCACGTAAAATGTACGTAACCAATGTAGATAACTTTTATACATACAAATTGTGTGTGCGTAACTTGAAGTATTACTTAGTTTTTGTTTCATCGCAATCGGTTGACTCTATCAAAAGTTAGATGCATTTAAAGTGTTCAAGTAGTAAAATTATCACAACACACGCAATTTAGATACTCGGACAGTTGAACTCGGTATTCGACAGATAGCGTTGTGCATTGAAGTCATTTTTCTGAATGGCGGTGTTAATATTCTCCGCGAAAGAGTGATGACCCTAGAAAAAAATTCGTAGGTAGTTAAGTAGGGTAGGATAGGCAATCAGTTAGCTGGAGCAAAGCCGCGGGCACAGCAAGTAAACAATAATAATAAAACTGTTACCGTTACACTGCAGGGCCAAGGCATCTTCTTATAGAGAGAAGCCACGAGCATTAATCACCATCTTGCTCAAAGCGGGTTTGCGCTTTCAAGCTTATAGTAACTGTAAGTCCAGGACGACTTAGTGTGACGTGTCAAAGTTATCATGGTTGGAGAGAGAAGGAGCTATACAAGACAAATAGTACTGTCCTTTTGTCACAGTAACCATGCTAGTTTTAACACGTCATCTTAAGGTCCCGGGTTCCCTCACGATGTTTTCCTTCACCGTTGTAAGCGATGCCCAAGATAAACTTAGAATATAATAGACAAAAACAAAATGATGGTTACCCTACACACCCTCATACAATGAATAGTAAATACGCTGTAAAAGAAAAGCGTGTTTGCACAAAACTTGATGCTGTAACAGAAGCTGTAACGCAAAATGTAGCACTCCTTTAATATTTATACAAACTGTACACAGTTTTTGTTCAGGAGGCGGGCATTTTATAAGTTTTGTTTTAAAACTTACCTGGGATGCTGTTTTACACCTTTTCACTTGGGTGGCATAGAACAAAAGAATT
The DNA here is from genome assembly GCA_948252205.1 of Orthosia incerta. Lineage (NCBI taxonomy): Eukaryota > Metazoa > Arthropoda > Insecta > Lepidoptera > Noctuidae > Orthosia > Orthosia incerta. The sequence goes on along the minus strand of OX411762.1, from coordinate 22,782,399 downwards.
TTGAAATTGAATTGGGAGGTAAAATTTTCAGATGGTAGGTAAGAAAACAAGATTGGATGTGGGCTTCCCTATAACCGTTATTAATGGTGCATTTTTTACGGGTATATTATCTACACATAATATACTAGCTGTTCCCCGCGGCTTCGCTCCCGCGGATCACCCCACAGGACCCATTTTCAGGATTGAAAAATAGCCTATGTCGGAATAATGTAGCTGTCTATTGGTGAAAGAATTTTTTAAATCGGTCCAGTAGTTTCGGAGCCTATTCAGTACAAACAAACAAAAAAATCTTTCCTCCTTATAATATTGGTATGGATAATATAAAGCCTGTATTTACCGAAAGGTAAGACAGTCGTAGAGTTGCACCTAAGTACACCCAAATGTCGCATAACAATTCCTATGAGAAATAGTCACCATATTGTTACTTTGTACTTATTTGCAGGAGCTTTTACAGAGTGGCAGTCTTGGCGATAATCGGCGATTTCAGTTTCTCAAAATCAAAATAATTTCATAATTTTATCTGAAAGACGTCCACTGAATAAGAATAGAATAGAATAGAAAACATTTATTCGACACAGACACAACACAAAAACAATAATTATTTAATTATTATTTTTATCTTGGTGTACAATAAAGTATATATAAATAAATAAATAAATAAATAAATAATAATCACAAAGTAACAGAGAAGAATAGTAAAAAAAAGTACAAACAGGTTTTAAGAATTATTGCGCCGAGCGTGTCCATACCGAAAGGGTTACCAACTCAGCACACATACACAAGACACACATATACATAGAACCTAGGACATAGGCCTCCCCCAAGCGTCGCCACAATGATCGGTCCTGTTCGTCTCGCAGCCATTGGATACCCGCAGACGTAATCATTTTTTACAAAAGTTTATGTTTTTACTAGTTCAAGTAATTTGTCAAACTTCATCGCATCAGCAAGGGTAGGGTAGATTTGTTTATTTATTTATTAAATACTTCAAGCACACAAATGTTCAGAGGCGGACTTAATGCCTTAGGCATTTTCTACCAGTCGGGTGATGCAGAAACAACTAGTGGTAGGTAGATGGACCTCCATCTGCACTTAGACCCTCATTTGGTCCGTTGTGCGTGCAGGCCTTCTCTCCGTTAGAGAGAATGGGCCATAATCCACCACGCGGGCCCAGTGCGGGTTGGTGTATGTCACATGTCTTCGAATATTTGGTTCTAAAACATGCCTGTTTCCTCACTATGTTTTCCTTCGCCGTTTTGAGAGCAATGGTGAATAATTTACACAAAGTAAAGCGCCTGCATGGCGAACCCATGACCTACAACTCGTAAGTCGTGGCTGTTACCACTGGGCCACCACTGCTTGTATCAGAAAATTATTCCACAAACCCAACATATAGAGACCACTGAAATTACTAACTTAATCAGCTAACGCAACTGTCCTTCCGCTGGCACATTTCACCGTCCCACACCCTCACTCAAATGTCTCCCTGCTCGGTCATAACACGAACCTAGTCTGCGAAGCCATAGTGTAACCAATTGCAGTGGTTCAACCAACATAAACCACTGAGCAAGAGCAGTGGTGGCCCAGTGATAACGACCCCGACTTACGTATCGTAGGTCGTGGGTTCAAACCCAGGCAGACGCTTTACTTTGTGTAAATAACTCACCACTACACTCAAAACGGTGAAGGAAAACATCGTGAGGAAAGAGGCATGTCCTAGTACCAAAAATTCGGAGGAGTGTGACATCCACCAATCTGCACTGGACCCGCGTGGTGGATTAAGGTCCATTCCTGGAGCAGGCTTGTGTCCCAGCAGTGGGGACATTAAAAAAAAACAACATACATTCGTTTGACTATGTAAGTTCGTGTTATTTTTTTCTTTTTCCAACTGTGTCCGGGTTGGCTTCTATCTCTATTCTCATGCAGTTTGCAGCAATTGCCTATATGACTTCCACAAGCCAGTTGCTGAATATTATAATACCTAAAACAAGTTACTAGTTTTACTGCAAAACAAGTTTCGGGCTTGTATTACTGCTAAAAATACTTTCGAGCTTCAGACTAACCGTTACATCATAATTTTTTAATTTCTCTTCCACAAATAGGGTATGGAGTATGGAAAGAAAACAAGTTTATTTGGCACAAAAGGCACAAAACAATATCTTAGTTAAAGAAATTAACTTTTCTTTTCTTTTGTGTTCTGAGTGAATGGTTGTCTTCCATTGCCACAGTTCCTACAGTGACCTCACATTTTTTGAGACAAGAAGTATTCTATGACACTCAACAATACTGTAGCTTTCTTAAACCTCCTTTTCTGCAAACAAACTTTTTTCTTCATAATATTTGTTGGGATCACGAACATATATGTTGCTCCTACTTACCCCTGAACCTTCTTTTAAGGCTCTGCGAAATCGCTCCTCAGAAGCTAGTTAACAAATAAAACACAGATTAATCAAAGTCCTGAAGCTTTAGTTTACCCTTATCATTATCATAATTATTATCCTGTTTATTTATTTTCAAAACTTAAAAAAAAATATTCAGGACAACCAAAAAAGCATACACCAAAAAATACATGTTAAAGTACTCATATTTTTACATTTTATATTGTAGCCTTAATAAAAGGCTGCCACGGCATGCATTAAATAAAGGTGTAGAAAATTTAGAACAGTTATAATAAATTATTCATCAATTTCTTAACAATACACATTAAAAAAAACATTCAAAAATAATTAGAATAGTAGTGGTATTGAAAACAGGGTCTAACTACCGGCTGATGATCTACTGCAACTAGTTACACTGTGGCACGTGAAAGGATATGGGCACTTTGTTTAATGACAAATATTGTTATCACAACACTTTGCTATAAGGATTTGGTCTTGGTTATGTTAGTTACAGACATAACGTGGTTTGTAAGGAGACAGGCCATCTTGGCATCTCGTGGTTTTGGTTAAGAGGCTTACAAGTCATGCCTTACTGTCATAGAAACTGCAGGTTCCTTGTCATGCAATTTAATTTTGTTATTATTGAGAAAATTAGACTAATAATATAAAGGTGAAAGTTTGTGTGTGTGAGTTTGTATGTTTGTTACTTCTTAACGCTCAAACGGCTGGATGGATCTAGATGAAATCGGCACAGAGATAGATTATAGTCAGGAATAGCACATAGGATACTTTTATATCGCGGGCATATGTTCCCTAGGGATAAAAACCATTTCTATGATTTCATAACTGGACTTTCTTTCATTCTCAATCATCATCATCTGCCTAGCCTTTTCCCAATTATATTGGGGTCGGCTTCCAGTCTTACCGGATTCAGCTAAGTACCAGTGTTTTACATGGAGCGACTGCCTATCTCCACAACCCTGTAACTGGGTAAACACGGTACCCCTTGGCAAGACTGGTGTCAGATCTCAAGCTTCTGACTACCCGTAACGACTGTCAAAGATCTTCAAATAACAGCCGGGACCAACGGCTTAACGTGCTTTCCGAGGCACGGAGGAAACTCGGTTTGTTGAAATGGTCACCCATCCACGGACCGACCTCGTCAAGCGTTGCTTAACCTTGATGATCGACCCATGCGGCTGTTATTATTTAGCCACGAGCTCCTCTTTAGCCTTTTCTTTCATTCTCAATCTCACATATAAATGTCACTCTCCTTGCTCATCCTTTCTTGTTATCTATACTTCTATACTAATATTAGAGGAAAGTTTTTTTTGTTTGTTTGTTTGTACCGAATAGGCTCTGAAACTACTGGACCGATTCAAAAAATTATTTCACCAATAGGAAGCTACATTATTCTTGAGTGACATAGGCTATTTTTTAATCCCGAAAACGGGTCCTGTGGGGTGGTCCACGGGAGCGAAGCCGTTATGTTATGTTTGTGGGCTGGTAATAATGCGCTAATTGTCTACAATAACATCATTTGGGGGGCAACCTACCCTATTAATTATATTATTAATTAGTTGCCGCCCACGGCTGCGGTATCGCTTACGCGTTTGAGTAGCAGCGACATTACCAGTGGTTTGAAGTGAAAGCGATGCGTATTACACGTCGCATAAGACTTTGTTGTCGCGAATTTCCAATGTCGCGGCGTTCTGCTAGTGAGTGTACTTTTAGCCTAAAACTTGTCAAGTATTAAAAGTTTAGTCTGAATCGCTCTTAACTCTAAATAATCAGAAACCAGCCTTTATACGAATAAAAAGTAATTGCTACCAATTAACAAGGCCCAATCAACCTTACTGTTTTCAGCAGAGCCCTTTCCTATAACAAAAACAGGTACAAAATTGGCCTCATTATAAGAATATTCCCTTCCCCCCATTCTACAAAATACAAGCCGAGGATAATGTCTTGGCTCATACCCCTTCCCTTAATCTTTGGGTGTATCACCACAGAATAGGTACTTACAGAAGGTCTACTAAATAAAACAAGCGGCAACTTATTCAAGTCATCATCGCTGAGTTGCCAGGCTATCAATTTTCTTTTTTTCATTTTGGGGAGTGTGTATTGGAATTGCGGTTTAATTCTTCAAAGGAGACTGACCAAAATCAGTATCGCTTTATAATAAAAGAGTATAGCCACAAAAATATACTCATAAATTATAATATTTTTTTTTAAGTTTTCCTATTTAACTTGATCGAAATCGTATGTGGGGTTAATATTTAGTGTTTACTTAGTTATTTATTCGGTTTTATTTTAATGGCGTACTTTAGTGAAAACAGTGTTGCCATTTTATGACATAATCGGTGTTACTAATAGTGTAAAGGCAGACGCTGAGTTTTAAAAATCATTTCAATTATGACATTTCCCGCTTCATTAATATTTTTATTTATATATAACATAATTAAAATGATATTACTTTACTAATTAAAAATCATTCTCTAATCAACAAATCACTTATGGTCAGGGTGATTTAGATTAATTATTGTTGGTAACACTACCACAGGCGATGTAAATGAAAAGATCGGGCGGGAAACTCAAATAGCGCAGTTCTTTAATAATTTCCTCCGAAATTTTAATTGATTTAATTTGTTATTTGTACCTAACTAGTACGAAAAATTATTACCAAATAGTTGAATAACAACAATTAGATGGATGGTGACGAGGATGAGGGTCCGGATGGACCCAACTCCAAGAGGGCGAATAAGCGGCGTATAGATCTAGAGCAGCAACAGCGCGAGCGGCAACAGGAAAGTAGTAATTTTGCTCCTTTTTTGAAGCCTAACTATATACGACAATATCCAGAACATTCTACCAATATTGAATTTAAAGTATATGTTGAATCTCAGGATAAGAAAGAGCGATTGGGAAACAAAAGTCCAATTTACTTGAACCATATATTCACAACAGAGATAAAGGGTGTGGTGGCTCTGCAAAGAGTCAACGCAAGTAAAATTGTTGTTATATTTAAACTGGCCAACACAGCTAATAACTTCATGGCCAACTCAGCTTTTCTGAAAAAGTACAATTTAAAAGCATTTATACCGGCAGCCCAAATAGAGAAAACAGGAGTCATACGCTTTGTACCTATTAATATTTCTACCAAGGAATTATACTCAAAGCTATCATCTCATTTTGAAATTATTGCTGTGCGACGTTTTACGAAGAAGGTAGGGCAGCAGCGAGTTCCTCTACAAACTGTTAGCTTGACCTTTTTATCTAATAATCTTCCTGAAAATGTACAGTATGATCTATTCTCATATAGGGTTTTTGATTATGTTCCGCCTCTGCAGCAATGTTACCGCTGTTTTAAGTTTAATCATTCAGCCCGAGTCTGTAATGGAAAGCAACGTTGTAGTTGTTGCGCCGGAGAACACCTATACACAGAATGTGACAAGCCTAATGAACTCTGCTGCGCCAACTGTAGGGGAGCTCATTTGGCTGTATCTAGATCTTGCCCTGTTAAAATTCAAAAAATGTTAGATAAACAAAAGAAAATTACTTATGCTAGTGTCCTTGACACCAAGAAATATGAACAAACCTTTCCAACAATTTCTGAAAATGTAAATAAAACAAGAAATAATGTAAATAATAATTTTATTAAAACTACATCTCTAAATAAAATTGTACAAAAAGTAAATAAAGATGTACATAATGTAAATGATAGTACCTCTACTTCCAATATTAATAAGGTACCTGTAGTTCATACTACACAGGCTCCTGATATTAATTTAAAAGACCAATTATTAAATAATACAGATTTAAATTCAGCTATTATTCGCACTATACTTGAAATTAGTAATAAGGGTGATGGGATTCCAATTAATAGTAAAACAGTTAATGATATGTTACATAAATACCTTCCTTAAACTTATGGATATAAATAGCACATTATCACAGTCTCAGTTACGAATAGCACAGTTTAATATACAGAGTGCATATAATAAAAAACCCTTATTAATAGATTTTTTAGCAAATGAAAATATTGACATTTGTCTCTTAAATGAAACGTGGTTTAAAGACAATAGATTATTTAACATTCCTGGATACAATTTACATTTCCGTAATGCAAGTAATAAGCATGGTGGCGTAGCAATATTAATACGTCCTTCTTTTAAATATAAACAGTTAGATACTCAATTCTATGAAGATTTACAAAGCATAGCTATATCGTTAACTACAGAACATAGTATTCTTTCCATTTTATGTGTTTATTGCCCACCTACAAGTGGCCACATGAGAATGAACAGATTACAAAATTTAATTAATTCATTGCCTACACCTGTTTTTATTAGTGGTGATTTTAATGCGCATCATATTGCCTTTGGCTGTGTATCCACAAAAGGTCGTGGACAGCAGCTTTATGATATTATTGATAGCTCTAATTTATGTATACTCAATAATGGTAGATTTACAACTATTCAATATCCAAATCGTAATCCATCAGCTATAGATGTTACTTTTGTCAGTCCATGTATTGCTCCAATTTGCGATTGGTCAGTTTTTGATAATAACATGGGTAGTTATCATTTTCCAACAATTACTTCTATATCATTGATTGTAGATAAATATAGAGTAAATCCTCCCACTGAAAAATATCTATATAATAAGACTGATTGGAAGCAGTATAGTGAGCTCTCTAAAGACTTTTTTAGTAATGTAAAACTATATGATAAAGACCCTTTACAAACATATAACCTTTTCTGCGATCAACTTAACGCTTTAAAAGATGAATGTATTCCGAAGTTTGTTCGAACATCGCATTATAAAAGTAAACTTCCAGCACCATGGTGGAATGATAGATGTAAACAAAGTGTTATCAATTCCTATGAAGCACTAAAGTTCTATAGAAAATATCCTACTATTGAAAATTTCATCAATTACAAGAGGTTAGATGCTATAAAGAAAAAGACAATTTCTGAAGAAAAAAGGAATGGTTGGAATAGTTTGTGTAACAGTTTTAATAGGACAACCCCCATTAGCAAAATTTGGAATAAAATTAAAATGTTTAAAAATAGTGGCAAGATTAAAAATAGGTCTTATTCTGATGCCTTCATTAATTCGTTTTTAGATAAATTGTCAGATAAGGGCTTAGAGGTCCCTAACTTAGAAACATATTTTAATATTCATAATGATAATGAAAATACGAAATATCTCTTAGAAAAGTTTACATTTCAGGAATTTTCAGTTTCTTTAAATTCACGTAGAGATACAACTCCTGGTTTAGATGACTTTCCTTATATCTTAATTAAAAAACTTCATCAATCAGTCCAAAAACTTTTCTTAGACATTCTTAATAACTTATGGATTAAACAGATTATTCCTGAATCTTGGAAGACTCAATGTGTAATACCTATTTTAAAAACTGATAAGCCTCCAGATAACGCTAATTCATACCGACCTATTTCATTGTCATCCTGTATAGGTAAAATACTTGAAAGTATGTTAAAAACTCGTCTTGACTGGTTTGTTGAACACAATAAAATATTACCAAATGTTCAATATGGCTTCAGACGAGGGCGAAGTTGTGCAGACAGCTTTATTTCCCTTGTCTCCGATCTGAAACATGCAAAAAATAATAAATCAAATGTAATATGTATTTTCTTAGATGTACAAGGAGCATTTGATAGCGTGCAGCCGGGAATTTTAGTTAAAATTTTATCGAAAATTGGTATACCTGGTGATATATGCAAATGGATATTTAGATTTTTAAACAATAGAACCTTATATGTTAAATATAATAATATTATGCATGGGCCTAAAACTACATCAAAAGGGACAATGCAGGGGGCTGTATTGTCCCCATTGCTCTATAATCTATACTGTAGTGCAATTTGTAAATATGTGAATAATCCTAATGTAAATATCCTGCAATTTGCAGATGACATTGTATTATATTGTACAAACAGAAACGTTAATCAAGCTGCAAGTATTTTAAATGATGCTTTAAAGGAATTACATACATACTATAATAAGTTGGACCTAAAAATCAATACTAGTAAGAGTAGAGTAGTAGTTTTTGGCCAGGATTCACCTAGCACTGATATAAAGTTAAACAATGAAATTATTCCACATACAGATAGGCATAAATTTTTAGGTATAATCATAGATAAGAAACTTTCTTTTGAATATCATTTAAAATACATTGCTCAAAATTCCTTAAAAGGTCTTAACATTCTTCGATGTTTAGCTGGAGTTTCATGGGGTGCAGACCCTAAGACTCTTACAATTCTGTATAAATCTATTGTCCGGAGTCATTTTGATTATAGTTGCCTTGCATATATTAATATTAATAGTAAGTTTGTAAATAGATTAGATATTATACAAAATAAGGGTCTTAGAATAATATCAGGTGCTATGTGTTCTACACCTATTAGAGCTATGGAAGTAGAAACAGCAATAATGCCATTATCACTTCGCAGATTACTCCTAGCTCAACGCTTTTGTTTAAAATTGTTATCCTGTAAGAATCAATTAGTAATGAACAAAATTTTACCTTATCCTGTTCAATATAGCACTCCTGCAATAACTGGTGAGGATCTTCTTTACCATCAATATCCAGAACTCTCCCAAGTACTTCTGCAAATAAAAAGTAACTATAATAAAGTATTTTCTGATTCTTTATGGCCATGCTATTCAACACAATTTCATATTTTATTTAAACTACCAAAATCTATTGATGCTTCAGTTCGCAATAATCAAGATCTACTTAATTTCTTAGATCACAATAAGGAGTATTATAAAATATATACTGATGGGAGTAAAGGAGAGTCTCATGTTCGTAGTGCTGTTTATGACCCTCAAATTAAATTTGTACAAAGTTTCGTATTAGATAATAGTTGTAGTATATTTACTGCTGAGGCATATGCAGTTTTAGAAGCATTAAAGCACATTGATTCTTTAGACAAATATAGAATGTTTTTAATCCTTACTGATTCTCTAAGTTTAATTAACAGTTTAAAAGGTTTAAATATTAACTTTAAATCTAATTACTTGCTTTATAAAACTAAGATTATTTTAAATAATCTTAGTTACAAGGGAAAAGAAGTATTTTTCATGTGGATTCCTTCGCATAGGGGTATAAGTGGAAATGAAATTGCCGATAAAGCTGCATATAATGGAACTAATTCAATAGATGTAAATGTTGTTGTTAAGACTCCTTTTACTGATTGTTATACTGACATCAATATGGAAATAAATGAAGCATGGAGAAGGTTTTGGAAAAAAGATCAAGAGCATAAAGGAAAGTGGTATGGAAGCATTCAAACAGACTTGCCTAGAAAACCTTGGTATTATAAGCTGAAGACTGCTAGTAGAGACTTCATTACAACAATGAACAGACTACGATTTGGGCATAACACCGCACCCGCTCATTTGAATAGATTCAACATAATTGAAGACTCAATTTGCACTGCTTGTCGAAAGCTCCCAGGAACACTAGAACATATTATATTTTGTTGTGATAAATTTAACCTCCAACGCCTGATTCTTGCGAGTGAGCTTTGTGACATATCCGAAGAAATGTCAACAAATATTGAATCCCGCCGCCTTAACGTAATTCTGAAAAATAAAGACTGCTTTTTACCGCTGTATAAATATATTAAAAATACCACTGGAAAGATATAAAGAGACATTTATAAAGAATGAAGATAAAATAAAAATAATAAGATAAACAAAATATAAAATGAAAATGAAGATATGGCACAAAGGCTAGAAAGCCATGCCAATAAAATTTAAAAAAAAAAAATGTAAATGAAAGGTGAACTGTCAACTATCAAAAATGTCATTGTCAAATGTCTAGTCAAACTAGGTGCCAAACAAAGATTCGTGTCGGCGCGGCAGCGAATTTTTGTTTTTGCGTTGATATTTGTTGAGTTTGTTGTGCTAATTACTAACTTATCATTGCGTTGAGTTCGTGTTCAGTAGTTTTCGGACTCATGCAAACTCAAGAAATCTTTTTGAAGACTATTGTACTGTTTCTGTGCTGGTGGTGTGGATTGTGTAGAACGAACAGAAAATCAAAGAAAAAACAAAAACCCCACAAAATAAATGGATAATTTTTATTTCCTTTGAAAGTATGACCTCTCCCTTCTTTTATATCCAATTTACGCTATCATAAAAATTTTTTTTATCCACAACGGCGGTCCATAGAAGGATGGGCAATCTCCTTTTGTTCGATCATCGGGCAACAAGATGAAAGCGATGTACCACCGTTACATGGTAGATATCTCACCGATACGCACAAAATCTTTTGGGAATACTTTCATTGTGCAGACTGTTGAGGTGTGGCATTTCCTCCCAGAGTCTGTGTTTCATGATTGTCATAACCTTGGGCGATCAAACGTGCTGCTTGGCTTACCATTAGGTGAATGAGATATTACTCAGACGCAGGACTATCAATAACAAAAACACATACATGCGACAGCCGTTTACATGTGTTACATTCGCCTGTTTTTGTCCGCTGTGTACAGCTGGCCTTCTGTATATTTCTTGGCTGTTACCTTGGGGTGTATTACGCTTAACGTGGCTGCCAACATGTGATATAATGTTAATTGTACCGACGCCATATTGTGAGACAACGCCAAGTTATACACAGATATATGTTTGTTATGTTATAAGTAAACAACGGCTTTGCAACGAAATATATTTGGCTTTTGGTTGAATAAAGTGTCAGGATTGAGAATTTTATGTAAGAATGTTGCCATTTCTGTCTCATTATAGGGAGCTGTAGAGTGTAGGATACTATGTTCAGAACCTGCGTCAATCACTCAATCTGAATGGTTCTTTACTCAAAAGACCATTTCAGACATCAATCTGCATGGTCTTCACATGATCTAACCAAGATTTTTGTCTGGACTTTAAAAGAGACTGTGACCTCTGAGTTTGTTTCGGCCTTTCTTCTCAGAGCAGTCAGAAAGGAAACGCCGACCTCATCTAGTTTTAAAAATATGATCGACATGTAAAAGTGTTTGTACAAACCAACTTACAGAAATAAAATCATTTATCATTTAGAACTATTGAGTTTGCCCAGAAACGACTTCTCGAAAGCTGCCCGGTTTCTACATGTTAAATTTCTATTAAGTAGGAACATAGCAAGACTGGTGGGAGTGGAAATTAAATACTTTTGAAAGAAATCTTTTGCTCTTTTACTCAATCTGTTACTTTCTTCTTTTCATGTCTTTCACAAGCGTTTGACATCGCTATTCGTAGACCTCTCCTAACACACTCTAAACGCTTCTATCGCACGCCTTCTGCATCCAGTTCGTCATCGATGTTGGGTAAATATGTCTCGTTATCTCTTTCTCTGTCTCCCTTGCTATCCAAGACACTAGCTCACGTTACGTCACCTGACCCTCAAAAACTTGGTCCCACAAGCCTCCACAAAATATTAAATAAGAAAGAGTATTAGGAACTTCTCGAACAATAAGCCACTAATACACTAATATAAAGAAGAACTTTTGGGGATATCAAAAAAGTATTTACGGAGCACGTCGCTGCGTAACTAAGTTGTGTTGTGCGACGGGTCAAGAATTACTTAAGTGGAATCTTGGCCTTATAAGCTCTTGTGCGGTACTCAACGGACGCCTATGGAGTGTGGCCTGAGTTAAAGTTTGTTTTGGTAGGTAAAATTACTTTAAAAAACGTTCTTGCTATGGCTATGGACTTGGCTTGCTAATGCGTCAACGAGAAAAATCAACATCAACGCTTTGTGGCTTTCTGCGGGCGCCTTAAAATAGTAGTGACTTTCATAAAGAACAACCGCGTCGAGTTCAACATCCCAAAAAGTTTTTCCTATCTGTAAAAGCCGACCCCAATACAGTTGGTTAGCACCATATGGAGTCATCAATGATGTATTAACATTAGAACATCATTGTTTAATCATTACGTTCCGACCAAAGAAAGATACATTGTAACCGTGGGATCTTTCCACACGTACTTTCTAATGAAACTGCCCTATTATGTGACGTAAGTTTTTGTAACTTTTGTTATTGTTAAGAGATTTCGAGATGATAAGATTTTTTTTCGTACAAATGGAATGGTTTTGTTTTGCATGCAGCAGCGATGAGAATTTTGAGATGGATGTGCGGAGTGACGAGAATGGATAAAGTGCGAAATGAGTATATTAGAGGAAGATTGAAACTTTGACATAAAAGTTGAAAGGAAACCGTTTGTCCTGGTATAGTCAAGTGATCAGGAGGGATGAAACGCAGGTTACTAAAAGACTTTTGAAAATAAATTTGGATGGAAAGAGAGGGAGGGGAAGGCAAAAGAAAAGATGGATGGACTGTGTGAGGAGTGATATGAAACAAAAGGAAGTCAGTGATAGCGTGGCGGGGGACAGGACGGTATAGAAGAAGAAAACGTATTGCGCCGACTCCAAGTAACATGAGATAAGGGCAGGAAGAAGAAAAGGAATGGTTTTGTTTTCGTTAAAGTCACAATTAGAAAGTACAGACGCAGTTTACGTAATAGGTATAAGGTAGGTACTAGCTTTTTCACGCAGCTTTGCTTCCGTGGTCTATCCAATAGGAATTTTAAATTTTCCAGGATAACAATGAAGTATGGCACTCAGCGATAAAAAGGTAGCTTTCTGTTTTTGAAAGATTGACGTAATCGGATCAAAACTTCAAGAGAACTACCTCCAACAAAAAAATCTGTATTTAAATTTAGATTACAGCCTTGTGTCTGAGAAGGCAACTACAAAAGTTTGAGATTAGGCTAAAGAAAAAAGCAAACGTCTAAAAAATAAATATGAGCTAAGTACTCGTTGGTTTAAACTTTTCATGTCGATCAGAAAATGGGGATTTATTTTAGGTATAAGTATAATACCAGCCTATAACTGCCTATCATCATCATCAGCCTATTAATGTTCCCACTGCTGGGAGACAGGCCTCCTCTCTGTGAGAGGGAATGGGCCGTAATCCACTACGCGGGCCCAGTGCGGGTTGTTGGATGTCACATGTCTTTGAATGTTTGGTTCTAGGACATGCCGGTTTCCTTACGATGATTTCCTTCACCGTTTTGAGAGCAGTGGTGATGAAATAATTTACACAAAGTAAAACGCCTACCTGGGCTCGAACCCACGACCTACAACTTGTAAGTCGCGGCCGACTAACTGCCTATTACTGCCTATAATTACCAGTTACTGCCTTTTACTGCAAGCATAAATCACCATAATTGCTCAAGGCAGGATGGTGATTTCAAACTTCTGTAAACTATAATTCCAGGTTTCCTCATGTGGAGAAAGATTAGTAGAATAAAATTAATAATTCAGTGTTTATTTTTCTGCCTTTTACAACTCTGTTCAAGATCAAAACTACAAGTAACTCTGATACCAAATCAAACTATGTATAAAAATACAAAACTTCAATTACCTACTCTAAAAGCGTTTACACACGCCGCACATTATTTACTTAAAATATTAAACGACGGCGACCTTTCCTTTTCATAGACAGTAAACAAAAAAAAAGAACCGTTTAGTACTAACCGTGACCTTAAAAACCCCAAATGACAAATATCTAAGCTTCTAAGTGAAAGTACCATGACTTGGCACAAAACATATGAATCATTTGTCAACAAATAACTTAAGAAGTTGAAAACTATATTTTTTTGTAAATGAGTTAGCTATAATTTAAAATTATAAAGCTGAAGAGTTTGTTTGTTAGTTTGTTTGTTTGAACGCGCTAATCTCAGGAACTACAGGTTGGAATTGAAAAATTCATTTTGTGTTGGATAGTCCATTTATCGAGGAAGGTTATAGGCTATATAACATTACGCTATGGCCAATAGGAGCAGAGCATAAATGAAAAATTTTGCAAAAACGGGTAAAATTATTCCTTATTGAGTGCTTCCGTTGCGTGCGCTGCGTAAGCGGTTAAAGTAACGCAACATTCTTGTATGTAGGGTAGGTAGCCAGTTGACAGGAGCGAAGACGCGTGGGACAGCTAGTTTTAAATAACCAGAATGCAGAGTTATCACTGGCCAGTAACATACAATATAGATACAAAAACCCTTATTCTATGGTCAAAAATCAATATCAAATAGTTTATTTCAAATAAACCTAGGTACTTTTGAATTGTCAAACAATAAAAAATAAAAGATGACTCTAGTTGCAAATTCGCAAGCGTCTGTAGGTCTTAATGGAGATGAATTTGCAAGAAATTCCACGGACACTCTTTTCCATCAGTTTTAATTTCAAGTTTTTGATTACATCATTCTTGTTGAAAAAATTCTACATGTGAGAAATACATATATGTAAGAGCGGGAGTACTCAGGGTTCCATTTGAGAACCCTGAGTACTCCCGCTATATAACGATCAGACATTTTGTTAACACTTTTTATTACTCACACCAACAGTAAATCAACTTAATTTTATAAGAAGATGTGCACAGTTCAAAATACACTTTCGACTAGAACCAGCCTATTTATACGTTTAGACAAATGAAAAGGCGTCATATAGCAACAAATACCGGTGACATTAGTTTATCAATTGTGTACAATATTTTATTAGTAATTAACAACACTTTTTACAAATATTTTGAATGGATTTAGCTACCAATTATTTTATTTGAATGAACAGTCAGTGATCTACCTTCCATTTTTGAATTTTAAACAAAACAAAATAAACAAAATTTTCAAAAAGTCATCTGCCTTTTTGAAGTTTGATTTCGTCTGTGATTTGATTTTCATTTAGTAGCGCTATCATTTATGTGAGAAGTGGTGTTAGGCAGACACTAGAGAACGCTACTTACTACGACCCTTTCATACTTGTTTCATTCACGTTCATACTCGTACATTTCATGGTATTAAGATATTATGTATATCCAAATACATGTAGAAACTATAAGTCGCGGTTGTCATCATCATCATCATCAGCCTTTTTATTGTGCCAACTGCTGGGACACAGGCCTCTTCTCTGTGAGAGGAAACCGGCCGTGTTGGATTCACCACGCGGGCCTAATGCAGGTTGGTGGATGTCACATGTATTCGAATTTTTGTTTCTAGGACATGCCGGTTTCCTTACGATATTTTCCTTTCTTCCTTCACCGTTTTGAGAGCAGTAGTAGTGGAATTGTTTACACTAAGTAAGCGTCTACCCGGGTTTGAACCCATGACCTACAACTTATAAATCGCGACCGATAACACTAGGCCGCCTCCACCATTTGAAGAAATTCTCAGTTGTTACGGGTAGTTAGAAGCCCGATAGAGTGTCTTGTGTCTCGTGACTACCATTCTTGTTTCGCGGTATACCAAGTTACTGGGTTGTGGGGGTCAAATAGTCAGTCGCTTCATGTAAAGTATTGGGCTTGAGGAATTAATGTATTAAACATAGTAATTACAACTATTGATTCAAGTATCCAGTTGGACTGAAAGCCGGACGCAACATAGTGCTTTTAACCTACAAATTTGTATGCCTAAATTATAGGCAAATAAAGTTTCCTAATTTTACTTACACAAACATTTTCTTTTCAAAATTAAACATAGCTGCCACCACTTTCTTAATTAACAACTTAAAACAATCACTTTGCACTTTATTACCGATGCGGTGGTACCAGGAATGCAAAGGCGGATAAACCAAGAATACTGTGTTAAATCAACAGAAACTCTCTATGCTAATTTAGAAGGCTATTAGCATTACATTTAGACAAAGTTGGGCGAAACTTAAAGCAGATTTTAAGCTCAAAACTTTGCTTAATACATACTAGTTAAGGATTAATGTATATGTAGAACGTTTTAGAACAGGTAGAGAGATTAGGACATATGTTATCAAATTAACTTTCTTTTTAGGGTTCCTTAACCAAACGTTAAAAACGGGACCTTATTAATAAGCCTCCGCGGTCCGTCTGTCTTTCTGTCTGTCCCCTAGGCAGTTGAACTTTTCACAGATGATGTATTTCTGATGCCGCTATAAGAACAATTAATATTTAAGTGGGGCTCCAATACAACAAACGTGTTTTTTTTTTGCTGCTTTTAGGGTTCCGTACCCAAAGGGTAAAAGCGCGCGCCTATCATTAAAAAAAAACGTTACTGTATTGTTTTTTTTTATAATCTATAAGCTCGCGTTTGACCACTATCTCACCTGACGTTAAGCGATGACGTGGTCTACGGTGAAGCACACTTGCCTAGAAGAAACCTATTCACTCTTGACTTAAAGACCCTAAGGTTGTAGCTATCAGGGAACAAAAACTTCGGAAGGGAATTCCATTCCTTAGCTGTGCACACTATGAAAGTATTAGCAAAGCGCTTTGGTCATTTCCTGTGAAACGGCTTCAGAGAAATATGGCCAGGTTTTGTCTCTTGTATATTGTTATTGTTGTAATTATGTGGACTTCTGTGGCTTCCTACGAGCTGACACGAGTATCTTGAATTAAACTTTATTATAGATACACGTTTTAGTGTATTATATATACTACATAAGTCTACAATAGTAATTTTTATCAAGTTGTTTTTTTTGGCGCGATTACCTGAGCAGATACTTTCAAATACAGAATCATGAGTGTAGCGGTTTCAAAGGTACAACTTTTCACCTCACTACAGCGAGGCAAATGTTAGGTGCAAGAAAACAGCATATAAATTAGTGTTCTTATATTTTTTTAATAAGTAAAATTGCTACATACAATTGGTAATATTGAAAGTATTTTTTTTTAACTTGTATGCTTGTGATTGACACTTGTGTACACATCACACACATCACATCATCAGCCTATTAATGTTGCCTGTGAGAGGGACTTGTGTACTATTACTAGGTAAATTATTAGGCGAATTTGCGGAATATTGCTCAATTTCATTGGATTCCATTCTGAATATTGCAGACAAAGACGGATTGGTACGCGATTGAAAATGATTTTCTATCCTGTTGTTCTCTACATTATAGTTTTAGACTGCAAGTATAACAATAAAATCAATAAGTATATTACATACACGGACAGATAGACACTAGATAAGATAGAAAGCAGTGACCGGCGCACGTGCCGTCCAAATAATTTGCATTTATTAGCGTCGGGCCATTTCACTGTAGTGTCCAAGTTATGAGGTGGAAGCGATTGCAGATTAATTTTTGTTGTTGAAAAAAAAGCAAAAATAATTTTATTTGAGCATAATATGGCGCATACAATTAAAAGGTCAAGTACCGCAAATAGGGTAATTTGCACATTTTTTCCTATTTGCGGTATGAAATGTCTGAGTGACAATCGCAAACGCCCTTCAGAAGTTCAGTCTAATCAGAACAAAACATTTTTCCTGAACAACAGTAATAATTACGATGATCTGAGAAACATTCAGATAGTAATATTTTTGAAACTAAATGTAATTAATATCAGTGTTATAAAATTCTACTTATTTGTACGATTTCCTTTCGAACATCATCTAATGACCATTTTAGACAGAAGTTTGCAAAGAGACGGTTCATATACAATGATCCTCATATATTTCTGAGGTGTTGGAATTACTATGTATTTTTTTCACTATGCCTACTGAATTTACTTCAAATGTTATTTTTCTTTATTTTCAGGTAAGTTGGATTTGAAAATTCTTGGAACAACTTGGTAGTGGCGATACTGGTAACTAATATTAGCAATAAGCAATGGACCCATCCACCTATGCAAATAATAGATTTTAAATTCAAACTAAATTTAAATATTATGTTTGCTCCAGAATTCAGCTACGGTAATACCGTTCGGTGACGCAGTCATATAAGGTCCTTGCATACCGAAAGACTTCCAATGCTGGACATAGGCCTCCTCCATCACCACGTTGATCGATCCCGTGCGTCTCGCATTCAGCGGATCCCCGCAACCTTCACCAGATCATCGGTCCACCTGGTGGAAGGCCTTCCAACGCAACGTCTTCCGGTTCGCGGTCGCCTCTCCAGAGCCTTTCTGCCCCATCGGCCATCCGTTCTGCGAACAACAGATGACATGAATTAGCTGAATTCTGTGCAAAACATAATATTTTCAATTGTATATTTGCCAACATGCTAAGAAAAAGAAATTCCGCTGCCACTTACGCTACCTCTCGTCTTTTGCACCGGTCCTCAAACATGAGCAAGCGAAAGTAGCGGTCTGTCACCTGGCGAAGCATCCTTGAATGTTTACTGATAATAATTTAAACGAAATAAGTGTTTCGTAACGATGTCGAATATTTCCCAGAAGATATTGCTGATATTTTTTTGTGAAAGTGTTTGAAAATGTCGTCAAGGTCACATCAAGAAATTGAAGGTTTTTTTTTTGTAATTATGTCAACCTGTTGTAATGATTTTCGTTACAACTTTCCACACATAATCTCGCATTCCAAACATACAGACTTTCACGTTTATAATATTAGAGAACAAGTCGAGCAAACAAAGGCACGGCCGTACCATCATTTTGTCGAAGCCACTCAGGACATCGTCGACCCCCTGTAACTTCGTTGTGGTTTAAGCTAGAAGCCTAAATTTTCAGTGACTAAGAGAACAGAATATAACTAGGCATACTGCTGAATTAAATTTATATTTGAACTTGTAGTTTAGCTGATCACGTGCTTGATAATATCTAGACTATGTACTTTCAAGACCTAACAAAACCAAAACAAACAAACTAAATAAACCTTAACATACAATTAAAACAAGTTTAAAATCGCCAATCCGCATTAAGCAAGCGTGGTGATTAATGCTCGTGCTTTCTCTGTATCAGAAGAGGTATTTGTCCTGCAGAAGGGACAATAATAGGCGGCAATGATTATCTGATACTAGAAACATAAAGAAACAAAAAAGAGGCCAAAATACAGTCCCTGTAAAACAAAATGTCCGTCGACAAGGAACATTTCTGACCCCTTTCAAAAAGTTCTGTCTTACGGCATCGTTTAAGAGATTTAGTAATACTTAGGAATCATTTACGGCTGTTATTAAATTGTTAATATTTCAGCAGCCAGCGAAAAATTGGTTGTGTGCGCTTTTGGAGTTTTTATTGCAATAAGTGGCAAAAATTAAATGGTTATTTTTATGACTGTGATTTGCAATAAATAGTAATAGACTATTATATGCATATGTGGCAATACTTTACCTTGTTATAGAATCTTGTATTGTAGTTCAAAATAATACATTTCCAAGGTACAACTACGACTTCTAATTTTGCCGATCCTGTGCAACTTTCGAACATTATCTTAACTAACATAATATCAAAAAGTTAAATTATTAAAAAGCAGCAAACACGTTTATTTATTCGATATGGTTCTGGACTTCAGACATCACATATTTGGGAGGCCGACGCATTAGATATGTGGTCTTTAAGACAAGACTGAATACGTTACTTCTGGTAAAGCGTGCTCCACCGTCGACCACATCATCGCTTACCATCAAGTGACATAGATAGTGGTCATCAAAAAAATAATAAAAAAATGGTTTATTTCTCACCAGCATAGCAACAAGGAATTACATAGTAAAAGTACTTAATACTAGGTAAGTATGCTATTAGGCACATTATATAATAATAATCAAGAAAAAAAAAGAGAAAGTATAATAAAGTTCAGCTCAATCGGTAAGCTGTTTTAAATTTAATTCAGTTGCAACATACGTAATAATTGCATGGGTAACTATAGTCGTTACAATCTAAGATTTGACAGCTATAAAAATACTGAATAATAATTAAACTTGATGCTTGCGAATGATGCTCGTTGTTATAGTGTATAGGTAACATAGTAATTATTTAGGATAATGAATTTGATTTTTCAATTTCTTACGTAAAAAGCTTATCGCGGCATGTATAATGACAAACGTCATCGGACTTCTTGACATTTATTCCGTTCTAATACCAAAAACTAATACCACTGGTATTTGTATAAATTACATTTCTTTTGTATTGCGAACGGATACCATGGTTTAAACTAATACCAAAACTAGTACAAAGGTACAGTCAGTAAAAATGCTTTGTATGTAAATATAAGACTTTTAATTGAAAAAAATCAGTTAAATCCAAAATAATAAAATTAAGTTAGCAAACGTCTAGTATAATAATAAAATATGACTAATGATCAATTTAATTATAAATTTTAGTTCCTTCTTGTACCTGAAATCTTACCTATAACTTTGTAAAATATTGGAATTGAGTGAATTTGGATAGCATTATATTACGATCACATAAACATGAGAAAACCTATTCATTTTATTAGGTTTGACTGTGCTGACTGTACCAAATTCAAGTTGTTGGTATTCGTTCGCACTTTAAATTTAATTATTTGTATCCATTCGACATAAAAAAATAAATATAAGATGAAACAAATACCAGTGGTATTAGTTTGGTAATAAAATTAAATAAATCCTTCTTGATTATCACGTATAACAAGGAAAGTTAAATAAAAGCTTATAAAATATATTCATTTGTGAACAGACCCTCTGTTTTATTTCAGTTGCTGAATTACCAAAATACTGGAAAAATATGTTACATAGCGCAAAAACTTTCTCTGTCTCAAATAGCGTTCATTTGTATACAAAACTTGACCACCGTCTGGCTTTTGTATGCATTTTAATATATTTAAATTAAATGAATATTTATAAAATTTTGACATTGGCTTCTGATTCTGACATACTTAGTAAGTGAAACGCGACAGGCAGACGAATTTATGAATATATTTTAACTTATGTCTTTGTCGTTGTGGCCCAGTGGCTAACCTGCTGCCTCGTCTCTCATTCTTGAGGTCATTGATTCAAATCCGGGCAAGTACCATTGTGACTTTTTCAGTTCATATTATGTACTTTCTAAGTTTATCTTGGACATTGCTGATGTCGGTAAAGGAAAACATTGTGAGGAACTCTGGACTTTTAGTTAAAACTAGCTGTCCCATGCGGCTTCGCTCCCGTTAAGTGGCTACCTAACTACCCTACCCTACATACATGAATGTTGCGTAACTTTAACCGCTTACGCAGCGCACGCAACGGAAGCTCTCAAAAAGGAATATTTGTTCCCGTTTTTGTATCGTATTTCATTTATGTTCCGTTCCTATTGGTTGTAGCGTGAAGTTATATAGCCTATAACCTTCCTCGATACATGGACTATTCAACACAAAAATATTTTTTCAATATCCACCAGTAGTTCCAGAGATTAGCGCGTTCAAACAAACAAACAAACTCTTTAGCTTTATAATATTATATATATAGTATAGAAGATATAGTATAGATAAGACTCAAAATCGCCAGCCCCCCTTGAGCAAGCGTGGTGATTAATGCACTGCAGGTGTTTACCTGCAGTGGGATATTGACAGGCTGATATTAATAAGTCTTTTTCCTAAGCAAATGCTCAATAAGGGCAAAGAAGAGAAGTATCTTTAAATGGAAGGTGAAGATTTAGCTGCTTGATCACTAAGCTGCTACACTATTGTTGAAATTAATTCGGTTATGGTTTAGTGAGCATTCGACAGAGCGAGAAGTTTTATACGGTGTACCACAAGGGAGCGTCTTGGGGCCGTTTTTATTTATATTGTATATTAATGACCTACCTAAAAGTATCGAACAACCTATAACTCTTTTTGCCGATGACAGCACAGTGATAATACCCTGTAAACATGCAGAGACATATGAAAATGACATTAATGCATCTTTAAAACTAGTTGTAAACTGGTTGGAAGAGAACAATTTAAAAATAAATTTATGCAAAACAAAAGTAATACACTTTAGACAACGTATGCCTAGTATGAACCTAACTGTAAGTTGTAATAATGTTGTTGTGGAGGACGTTGAAACTACAAAATTCTTAGGTGTTACGATTGACAGCCAACTCAACTGGAAATCACATATACATAATCTGTGCAAAAAACTAAGTAAATCTGCATACGCCTTATATAATCTATCCTACACTATAAATACGGATGCATTGCTGACTGCGTATTATGGCATAGTAGAATCACACCTACGTTATGGAGTCATTTTTTGGGGCAACTCAACCGATAAAGTAAGTGCATTTAAGGCACAGAAATGCTGCATACGGGCAATGTTCAATCTTAAAAGTACGGATAGCTGTTTGCCCTATTTTAAAAAATATAAAATTTTAACACTGCCTTGTTTGTATATATTGGAAGTGGCTATATTTGTAAAAACAAACAAAAGTCGTTTTAAGCGTATAGCAGATGCATTTCCAAGAAACAGGCGTGATAATAGTCAATTATGTCACCAGTCGTCTAATACTGCACTGATGCGCAGGGGTGTCTATTGCATGGCACCGGTCATATTTAATAAAATCCCTAAGAGCTGGAAAGAGTTACCACTTACACTGTTCAAAAAAACACTGCGAAAATTCTTGACTAATAAGGCATATTATAGTGTGACTGATTTTCTAGCAGAGAAAATATTGATTTGATTATAATTGTAACTTATTTATTTATGAATTAGATTATGACATTTTTAATTAAATTATGAAATTATGACACTATGAATTAAATTATGAAATTATGACATTATGAATTAAATTATGAAATTATGACATTATGAATCAAGATTATGACACTATGAATTAAATTGTGCATTGTAATTTTTATAATCTTGACCACTAATGCTATTTTTGTTAGTTGACATGTTTTTGTCTTATATTGAATGAATGTTAATGCTATTATTGTTGGTTGACATGTTTTTGTTTTATATTGAATTTTCTAATCAAATTTTAATGAATGTATTTGCATGCCGCTGGTAAAATATGGCTGAACATTGTAACCTACAAATGACATCAAGCATGACTGTACCCATATTTGCAAATAAAAGTTTCTTTCTTTCTTTCTTTCTTTCTTTCGCAAGTAGCAATGAAGCAAACAACTTTGAGCTTTCTTTATCAACTTCAAGTTCTGTTTTTTTGCGAGTCATTCTAAATCTTTCTCTTTTTGCATAAAATCACGCTTGTATTGCCCGAAGGAAGCAGATGTACATTTAGTTAATTATATGTTAAGTTACATGTAATAGGTGGCGAGCTTGTTTCCACCGACTGGGCACAAGTCCAGCCTCCGGGCAGCTACTAAGAAATTCCAGATTGGATAACCCAATAACATTTTCCAAACACGGGAATCGACATCAACCCATGACCATCTCAGTAGTAGCGCTTGCAACCATTAAACCAACAAGGTAGCCTCAGTAAGTTTTCTGTTTAATGCTCCCGCATAACTTATAACTTTACTACAACTTTGCTAGAATTCCTCCTTTGCCAAAACAAACCAGCATCCAGCCAAAACTGACACACAAACTATAGGTACACCCACACCTCTACAAAGGATTATTCCAGCTCAGGAAACTTTATTTCACATTCTCGTATTCATTACACTAAAGAACAAAACACTTGTTCCCTGTGTTCCCGAGACCCCACAACGGTACGCAACTTACTCCACATTTTAATTTGATTCTCAAAAGATTAAAACTTTCGAACAATACGAAACCTTCACAGCAATGGTATGAAAATTAAATTATTTGTATGCGGGTAGATTTAAGTTTGTGCAATTTCATATTGTCAGTTGTTTGTCATCCCACTGAAGTTAGAATGTTGTGTACGTGGAATAATAAAAGTTATTAGAAGCGACACTAGACGGATTGTGTGAGTAGTGATAGGAGAGGAAAGGAAGTCAGTAACAGTGTGACGGTTGACAGGACGGAATGGAAGAAGAAAACGTGTTGCGCTGACCTCAAGTAACATGTTACTTGAGGTCAGCGCAACACCTCCAGCAACGGCTCCTTCTTAAAAAATACTACTCTACCCTTCTTATCTTCTACTCTTTCTTATTTTATTTTATTTTATTTATTTTATTTATTTATTCAGGACCTCCAACGAAAGATGTACACATAAAACACAATGGATCATCAACATGAAGTAATAACAAGTGTACTCCCTCAATTATAGGAGGCCACAGCATGCATTTTAGATTATCGAGTAAATAGAAACTAAAGTATAAACTCTTATTACAAGATAATAGTAAAACATAAAAAGAAAAAACAAATTAAAACATGGCATACTTATAAAAAAAAGACTCCTTATATGTAATTAACCTTAGGATTTACCAACATTATGGCAAACCAGACGGCAAAAAATGTATACTTTTTACAAACACTATTAGGTTAAACAAATTTAAAATAAAAACATAATGACATATAATGGTATAAAGAATTGAAAAAAAAAAATTGTTACAGATGGTAAAGCGCTTTTAAAATAGACTATAAAAAAATATAAAATTAAATTAAAATCTAAAACATAAAACTATAGAGTAACTTAAAAATAAAAACTCACAGAACCTCAGTCAATGATTTTTTAAATTTAAGCAATGGCTCAGAAATGTCAATGTCAGAAGTTTTCGACAAAGTATTATATTGCCTACAGAGTCTGTGTGTTCTTAAATATACTATGGATGGATTGTGTGAAATTTTACCGAAATACAGGCATTGCCTAGTTCGATTGCAGTGACTACTTCCATACTAGAAATAAATAAAGCAAAACAATTTTTTGTAAAATATTACTAAGTTTTTTGAGAAATAAATTTATTTATTTATTTATATGGAGAAAAAAATTGTGGCTGTCAAGATGACAGAAGACATTTGCCTACTCCAAATAAATTGGTAAATCGATAGAATAGTGATTAATGGAATAATATTTAGAAGCTATGTACGCGTGTATGTGTATGTGCTATGTGTGTAAGTATGGATATGTTTTTTTGGATATCTTGTACATTGTTTGGAGTTTTGAATGATATATTTTTCTTTTCTTTGATTCTCATTTTTTTTCTAGATTTATTCATTAAATTTTTGTCATCATGTTATAACTGTGCACGTTAAATAAATGAATTTGAATTGCTCAGCAGCAACAAATAGATTAAAGTGGATTATTGGCTCTATAAACATGTCACCAATTCTCCTTTTTTTGCAACTGCATATAAATATAGAAAGCTATGATAACGATACCGCATCGAAACCGAGCTAGTCAACAAGTCAGTCTCGAAAAGCAAACTAACAGTAAATATACTATATAGATTCGGCACACAAACAAAAACGAAACGAAAACGCACCGACCCGTCAGGAAGGCAGGAAGTGTGCGAATGTCACATGTATTCGAATAAATATTTCTACATCTATATCCTGTATGAAAGCGGAGATTCCAACATTATAGTGCCGTCGACATTTTCATCTGCCAAGTGCATTCTTAATGAAGAGTAACTTAATTATTTAAATGTTTTAACTTTAATGCTGTATGCAGAGGTGTTAGTTGTCAACCAATTCTGGTATTTCATGGGGAAGATTGAATATAGAGGAGTTCCAGTTGTGATTTTGAGACTGAGAACCGAAACTTAAATTAAAGTTTATTTTAATTTCATACTTTGTAAATTACATATATACCTAGAAGAAGGTACACTTCAATCGACAATTTATCGAAACACGTAATTATGGCACGATAACTTGCAAAAAAAACCTCAATTCAAAGCATAACTTTTGTAAGACGCAACCAATTTTCATCAAACATAAATACTCCCCATAAAATATGTCATCCGTTTAGGAGCTATGTTGCCACAGACAGACACACAGGTATACACGTCGAAATTTTAACACCCATTTTTTTCGTCGTGGGTTAAAAATATCTACACAAGTCACGGTTGTAACCAAAGCTATATAAATTTCAATTCCACACAAAGTTAAACTTTCTGCCATCTCCATATTAATCGATGTTTGGCGACAGAAATAATATAAATATGCGTGCAGCACACATGTTGGCGTCAGAACTTTCTTTTCATACTCGTTTTCGTGAGTGTCTCCTCTCACGTTCGCGTCTGTTCGATCATCTGGGTCAACTAACTATAGATGTGTGGAATCTGGGTTTTAGACCTTATTGATGACCATATTGAAAATTTAGACTTTATTAAGATTAGTATTGCATATTGGTCTATGCAAGAAATGTTAGTTAGATATTACTTCACAGTAACATCTTACTAGCGGTAACTTCAAACTAACGTTAAAATATTAAAACAATTATTATTAGTCCATTACTGTTAGGGCTAGATATTACTAAAAATAATAAAATATCTAGCTTAATTTTAGTTCAACGGGAAGGTTATCTCAAACTCCTTCCATAATATTAAACATTTTGAATAGAATCACCTCTTTTGAATGTTTAAAGTTGATAAACATAACGCTATTTATTTTAAGCGCCAAAATATTTTTAACAATAGCCACTGTTCAAGCAGATATAACAATGATTGACGGTCGATTAAGAGCCACCATTTATCATGCAGCGAATGAGCATGAAATTACATATTCAAACAGACAAGACTGTACTTCACATGTACTCGCGTCTATTGTTGTCTTGATAAGTAGCCTCGCTTCATCATATTTAAATAGCTTTGTGGTTATGTGGGCCATTGTTTACTTTACTTCGTTTTACTCAAATTTATCGATTGCAGCTTTAAAGGTGATACTAAAGTGTAAGCACAGTTTGGATATTTGGTTTGTGTTTAATTGGTAAATATTATTGCCTTGTACATTTATTTTTGTTTGATTTAAAGCCTTCAAAAGTGGCAATATTGTGGGCACTGTAGGTAAAATCACAAAATAAATAATTTTACCATGGCCAACATATCATTACCGTGCCGAAAGTGACGGCTCCGACTTAAGATTTGCATGCATGCACTTTAATTAATTTGAAACGGTAAGGCAAAACGTCGTGTGATAACCGATATGTCCTATGACTGAAATATTGAATTCCTGTGGGACATTCATAATCCTACACTGGACACGCGTGGTTACCTACTCTCGCTAACAGGGCTGAATCCCATCAATAGGAAAAGTCTAGACAAACAGCAGGAGAGCCCGAAAGGGAATTTTGGCATTTACCCAAAACGCAGGATATTAATATAAGGGGGTTGCACCCTGTTAAGTAAATCAAAGACAAAAGTTTCATTATTACAATTGTCAAAAAGTCAAAACTTGAGGGATTAACAACGTGACATTTCGATAGTGCATGTCAATCTTTTTGGCCATTTTGGACGTTGACTTCAGGATAGACTAATAATACTTACTATAAGCTCTGACTGATAATGCTATAATACTATGAGCAGTGGTTGCCCACTGGTAACGACTCCGACTTACGTGTCATCGTTAGTTCAAATCCAGGCAAGCACTTTACTTTGTATAAATTATTTCGTCACCACTGCTCTATAAACGGTAAAGAAAAACATCGTGAGGAAACTGGCATGTCTTAGAATAAAAAAATCGAAGACACGTGACATCCACCAACCCGCTCTGGGCCCGCGTGATGGATAAAAATTTCGTGTCCTTAAGAGGTGGATCCATGTTTTTCTATTTTTTCGTTAATTGCGGGCATACGACCGGTTAAGACCCATTCCCTCTCTTACAGAGAGGAGCCCTGTGTCTCAGCAGTTGGAATTTTAAAGTTGATGATGTGATATGTGGTCTGACCATTAGCTAGTGTTTTTAACATAGTTGGCATCTTCACAGATAAGGTCAAAGGTTCTTGAAGTAAAACAACGTTAAAAGTTAAATAGACAGTTTATCCTAGGATATACTCCGTACATTTGCATATACAATGCATTTTCTTCCCACGCAAATTCTCAGTCACTTCAATAAATTAGTTCAACTAAAACTACATATATATTAAAAAGTACAAGTCATACAGAGAGACAAGACGTTATGAAAATCAAATCCTATATTTAACGGGTGGTCAATCCAAAAGTGTTCATGTTTGAATTAGTATATGTCACACAAAAAATGTGTGAAATAACTAATCATTTATTTGTTTTTTTTTATTCGGGGTCAGCTTCTAGTCTTAACAGATGCAGCTGATTGCCTGTATCCTGTAGCCTGCGCATGTGTGCGCATTGTGTACGTACTTGTGCTTGGCATTATCCTCTGCGTACTTGGCTAGTCTCCTTTGAGATTGGCCAATAAATATAATAGAATAATCACATTTTTCAAAAATACTTTTATGCAGGATGTACACATAAATAATAAATATAATGATTAAAAATAATTATAAAAATAATTATTTTTCTGCTACCGTCACTTGTTTGTCGTCTGTTATTAAAACTCTTGCGGCGAACCTAGTAACGCCATCTAGTATTGGACTGGAGAACTAAAATATTGATCATTACAAATTATTAAGAAAATCTTGAATCGTGTAGTAAACATTGTCAATTAAAAAATTACGTAATTTATATTTGAATAGTGGCAGTTCCTTGGTGTTTGAAATGTCCACAGGTATCCTTTTGTAAATTTTGCCTACACAGCAGAGAGTGTTTCTTCGTGCGATTAAAATTAAATGCGGTCTTCATCAATCTGTTCGTACAGTAAGGGGTCCATTGTTTAATAGTTATGATGAACTCTTCTTCCTATTTACTATCCTGTGCAAGCCCTTCTTCTGAACACAGGATCTAGTTTCGCTTGAACTCTAATCGGTCTCCGCTCCAACTTCTATGCGACCTCTTCCTTAAAGTTAAAGCGTAGCTGTACTTGACTTCAAGCGGTTTTCCTCCTAATACAATTAGTGGTTGAAAATTTGCTTATAATAATAGTTATGCTAAAGGTTTTAGCAAGCTTCCTAAGCGTTAAGCTCCACAACATTCATATTTCTGAAATGTTTCATGTAGAAATTAGTTTTGTTGGGATTGCCGAATGTTAACTAGGGTTTCGTATTACAGAACTAATTTCAGACTAGTCTAATTGTTGTGAACTTCTCTAGTGTTATCTCTGTTTTGGTGGTTAGAATTTATGCTAGTTTTAACGCTACAAGGATAGCAGATCGCAGTGGATATTTTTTTTGCTATTGCAATTAATATAAATTTGTTGTTTGCTATCACTTTAGTAATAAGTAAAACCCAAAAAAATTACACTGTTGACAAAAATCTTGGCCAGTTTTTTCATTAATATCATCGTAAGGTATCTTCAACAAATCGTCATTATCTAAATAATGATGACGTGATAACTGAGAGAGAACAATAAAACAGAATGCCCAAATTACAGAAAATATAACTACTAAACTACTAAAAATCACTAGATACCTATAATTATGCCCGGACAAAATTTTAGTTTTATATTCAGCATTATCTACGAGGAGCTCGTGGCTAAATAATAACAGCCGCACGGGTCGATCTTCAAGGTTAAGCAACGCTTGACGAGGTCGGTCCGTGGATGGGTGACCATTTTCAACATACCGAGTTTCCTCCGTGCCTCGGCAAGCACGTTAAGCCGTTGGTCCCGGCTGTCATTTGAAGATCTTTGACAGTCGTTACGGGTTATCAGAAGCTTGAGATCTGACACCAGTCTTGCCAAAGGGCACCGTGTTACCCAGTTACTGGGTTGTGGAGGTCAGATAGGCAGTCGCTCCATGTAAAACACTGGTACTCAGCTGAATCCGGTGAGTCTGGAAGCCGACTCCAATATAGTTGGGAAAAGGCTAGGCAGATAGATAGATTATCTACGATATCAGTTGTTCAATTTTGTAAAAATATCAAGCTTTAGAATTTTCTACATCATCATCATCATCATATCAGCCGAAAGACGTCCACTGCTGGACATAGGCCTCCCCCAAGCGTCGCCACATTGACCGGTCTCGTGCGTCCCGCAACCAGCGGATCCCCGCAACCTTCACCAGGTCATCGGACCACCTGGTGGGAGGCCTTCCAACGCAACGTCTTCCGGTTCGCGGTCGCCACTCCAGAACCTTTCTGCCCCATCGGCTATCCGTTCTGCGAGCAATGTGCCCTGCCCACTGCCACTTAAGTTTGGCAATTCTTCGGGCTATGTCGGTAACCCTGGTTCTCTTACGAATCTCAACATTTCTGATTCGATCACGCAAGGAATAGCCGAGCATAGCCTTCTCCATTGCCCTTTGAGTGACTGTAAGCTTTCTGATGAATTTTCCACAAGCCTTGTATAATTAATTTCGCCTTTAATAAACTCAAGTCAAATAATTTACCGTATTATATTTACATCAATCAATACCCTCACGATTGCTTTGATTGAAATGTACATAATGTATGTACAGCTAAATCTTATTATACGGGATAATTTAATATAGACTAGAGCTTTGAGAAACACTGCTAAATTTCAAGTTGATTGAATACTTCCTACTTGTGTAAATTGTTTAAATTCAATGTGATTGTGTTGTGAATTTACACCTGAATATAAGAAAATAAATACACAAAAACAAGCAAAGGTAAACAAACTATTGAATGCTACAAAAGAACTTTAAATAAAGAAGTAACTTCAAAAAACTTTTTCCAAAATGGTTTCGTATGAAATCGAAAAACTTCTTGTTTATAAATAGAAGTAGCTATTTATAGAAAATTAGTTTTTCGATCTCATTTGAACCATTCCGTATTTTGCAGTACATACAAAATGTACGATTCAACCGAAGCAAACGCATCCAGTGAAAACCAAGCCACTACTTTGCCGATATTGTCACCCATTACACGTTACCAATCTAATTGCAATCGAACCAAACACATTACACGACAACCAAACTCAATCTAACTTTGAAAACAGAGAAACAACACGAATTAACACAACGCAACATGCAGTAAATAAATTGGACCCAAAATGGAACCTTGGGAGACTCCATCGAATCAATTAAGAACTTAATCACATACGGTGTTACATTAGTGGTTTTACTTTGTAAACAACGAAACGAAAATAGTGAGCTTTAGAATTTGAAGTAATTATAATATTGGTAGTGTAATCTTGATTTAATATAATAATATAATATAATATAAATTTTTGGTAAGAAATATTTTACACGCTGTGAATTATCATCATCAACTGCAGCCTGACCTTGCCAAATGCTGAGCGTAGGCCTCTTATTTATTTGCTAATCCCCATGCTCTCGTGATAACCTCATCCAGGATCTGCCCATCTCACCACTAGATGACCAACACTTCTTCTATCAGTCCTTCGACGCTACACAATCACTGTCCTACTCCACCTGTCATCACCTCGCCTTGCCATTTGTCCTAACCATTTCGATGTGATGTTATAATTATTTAACTCGTAGATCTTTAGATTGAAAACTTGGTAGTCCACATTTGTTAAGCAAATCATCATCATAATCATCATCACAATTTTGGGGTCGACGCAATACATCTTCTTCTTCCATATCTCTCTATTAGTCATCGCAGTAGTCACCCCCGTATATTTTTATTTATTTAGAATAGGCTCGCGCTGACCACTATCTCACCTGATGGTAAGCGGCGATGTGGTCGACGGTGAAGCACGCTAAATTTGTTTACCAATTGTAAAAAGTATGTTATAATAGTTTTTACCTGCAGCTTCAATCGCGTTGATGAAAAGTACCCTATGTCCTTATGTCGGGAACTCTGACAACGTGTATGCGAAGTTTCATGATGATCTTTCGAGCACTGAAGGCGTGAAAGTGTAACAAACAAAAAACTCACATACGCATTTGTAATATAACTAGCTGTCCCACGCGGCTTCGCTCCCGTCAACTGGCTACCTAACTTCCCTACCCTACCAACCCTACATACATGAATGTTGCGTAACTTTAACCACTTACGCAGCGCACGCAACGGAAGCTCTCAGAAAGAAATAATTTTGCCCGTTTTTGCAACATTTTTCATTTAAGCTCCGCTCCTATTGGTTGTAGCGTAATGTTATATAGCCTATAACCTTCCTCGATAAATGGACTATCTAACACAAAAAGATATTTTCAATTTCAATTGGTAGTTCCTGAGATTAGCGCGTTCAAACATACAAACAAACAAAAAACTGAAAAATGAAACTGTTTTGTAACTTATTAGTAGATTGTAGGTTGAGTTTAGTTTCATTTTTTGTGATTTCAGCGCAATATTGTTTGTTGGGATTTAAGATCTGAGGGTTTAGAGAAAGTATCATTATATTAGCGATGGCTATATTCGAAATATCAAGAGGTCTTAATAATTAATCACGTGACATTTCGATAGCGTTCGACAATCCCACACATTTTTGACGTTTCCCCAATCGCTACTGCAACGCTTTCATTAATAGAATGACATTAATAGTCTCTGTTAAACTTATTTAGATTCGATTTCTATTTCAATGAATTTAGATCTTTTATCTATACTAATACTTATTAATTATTATAATATTATAAAGAGGAAAGATTTTGTTTGTTTTTTTGTACCGAATAGGCTCCGAAACTACTGGACAGACTTAAAAAAAAATTCACCAATATAAAGCTACATTATTCCTGAGCGACATAGGCTAGTTTTTAATCCCGAAAACGGTTTCTGTGGGGTGGACAACGGGAGCGAAGCCGCGGGGAACAGCTAGTTATATATATTGCTATAATATTATGTCGTCTATTTTAATGTTTGTAATAACATTACTAAGATTACTATTGAGCAATCTCAACAGCCTGGGGCGAGGACCCTTGTAAATTAACCGCAGTGTATGTAAAAAATCGTTTGAGTATTACAAGTTTTACCTACAGGTATACCGTATTTTCCATTACTTAGCTAATATATTTGTACACGGCTATAAGTATTTTAACAAGTTAAATTTAATATTTTTATTTTTTGTTACAGGTAAGTTGGATCTAAATCACTCAGAGCCCACCACAATATTATTACGTCCAGGTACCTCTTGCTTCTCCTTTTAAGTTGGACATCAACCTGGTTTGTAATCACAATAGATTACTTTGGTTCAAAAATAATGTTTTGATTTTAATTTAATAGACCTGTATCTAATTTAGTAATATTATGTATGTTTTCGAGAGCTGGCAGTTGTGGCCCAGTGGTATCGGCCGCGACTTACAAGTTGTAGGTCGTGGGTTATTTCATCACCACTGCTCTCAAAACGTTGAAGGAAATGTTGTGACGAAACCGGCATGTCCTAGGACCAAAAATTCGAAGACATGTTACATCCACCAACTCGCACTGGGCGCGCATGGTGGATTACGGCCCATTCCCTCTCACAGAGAGTAGGGCTGTGTCCCAGCAGTGGGATCACATTAATAGGCTGATGATGTGTGATGATGAGGCTGAGTATGTTTTAGTCAAGCTCCGGCGCTTGACTAATCAAACAACAGGCCTAACAATAATCTAAGCCGAGACCTATAGCATGTTTCAGCAACGAACACAAACAGATTATTTGTAGACTTGTCTAAAAATACACCAGACAGATACAGAAGGCAGAAGAATTTGTATTCATTTCGGGATTTGAATTTGAATTTATGCCGAAAGTTGAAAGAAGATCAAACCTAGGATAAACCATTCATTCCGTGAAGAGACTACACGTCGACCTTTGAATATAACATGTATCTTATTACGATTATAAACCTAAAAGTTTCTGAGGATGGATGGATGTATGTGTGTTACTCGATTTCACGCAAAAACTACCGAACGGATTTTGATGCAATTTTACAGAAATATAGTTAGAAATATATAGCTTTTGCCAGCGGCTTCGCCCGCATGCAATTCGAAAATTATCCCTAAGGAAAATACTCCCGGAGTAAATAGTATCCTATGTGCTATTCCTGGCTATAATCTATCTCTATGCCACTTTCATCCAGATCCGTTCAGCCGTTCTGGCGTGAAAATGTTACAAACATACAAACACACACACACTCACAAACTTTCGCCTTTATAATATTAGTGGCTTTTGATTATACATCAGAATAACACAAAGGCTTTAATTTAGAAAAATATTAGGAGATGTACTTACAACACTCGGGTGGAGCAGCGGTCCATAGCTAGTATTGTATAAAGAGTAAGATTAGGTTTATAATTAAAGTGACACAGAATGTGTCTATCTACTAATTAGTACCATTACTAATTACTAACTCTGGTCAACCATTAGGTATTCCTAGACTTTAAGGTTCTATCTTTGTTTTAGGCAAAGTAATTAGGACTCCTGTTCAGATGTACTTAACCACTAATGGAACTTTTTACTTCAACCTTCTTTTGTGTTTAAACACAAAATGGTTTGTGGAAAAACGTCTTACACATCCGTGTTTAAAAAAATCGTAGTTCAAAATCAAAGTCAAATAATTTAATTAAACAAAGCATAAAAAACATTGTTTGTTATTTTTTTTAAATGGCAGTTGAATTTCAAAATTAAAATTTATAATTATTGATTCTAACATTCAAGTTTTTCTTCTATAAAATATTATTATTTATTTATTATATTCTTTATTGTATACCACAAAAATATATATACAGGACAAAAATCTTAAAAACAAGTGTACAATAGGCGGTGTATTGGTGATTTGTACTGTTTTAGTTTTTACCTGAACAAGCATTTGGTAATTCACCGATTTCTTGTGTACATTAGCTGACTAGGCTATCGCGCCCACCACTAGTGACCTACTTAATTTATTATATAATTTAATGTTTTTAATAATAAACTGTCAATCATTTACGGACACATAACAGTGATTTTATTTCCTGTACCACATCCCGTGTGAATCGTCCACCTACATACTACATCTCAGTGTACGGAGTTACTGCCCGTACAGGCGGTCTTATCGCACAGAGCAATCTCTTACAGACAACCTTATAATAATTATTTGTCTTTTATAAAGTTGGTAATTCAACTGAATATCCCATATTACAGGTCTACTACCTGCAATATTTTCTGTTAGTGTATAACATCGGTTTTTCCTTACCTACAAAATAAGGAACAATATAAGAATTGCCTATTTATTGGACAGCGTTTCATATTATTTATTACCGACTATCCCACACGATATTCGTTTTTTTTTCTCAGGTCCTGATATTATAAATGATAAAAGTTTGTTTGTAAAGTTTTCATGTCTAAACCGCTTAAGCCATTTTGATGAATTTTGGTTTTGAGGTAGATTGAACCTTGATGAAGGTTACTAAATTATTACTTACTTAATTATTCTACGCAGACGTAGTCACGGGCACCAGCTAGTAATATTATAAATGTCAGTTCGTATGTTTGATAATCAATGACGCCTCAACATCTGAATGGATTCGGATGATTTTTGGAACACTGGTAGACTATGACCAGCATTTTATTTTAAGGTTACACTAGTCAACGGCACGAACTATTTTGTGCGCGGGGTTAAAATACATTTGATATCAACCGACAACATGTGCGGAAGATTGATGCTGTGATGAGCAGTAGGAAGCTAGTTCGCGTACGAATACACACTTTTGCAAATTTGTAGCGAAATGGATAATGATTTAGGACGAAACTGAGCGTGCGAATTTTATTAACAGACCTTTGGAAGTCTGGATATCATGAAAAAACGACTAAACGTATCTGTTCAAAATAAAATTATATGCATTGTTGAACTACTAATCTATCCCTGTATAGAGGCCATTTTGCAATTTTCCGTCTTCATATGATATTTATTTGTGTCCGAAAATGCGTTAAAATTAGTGTTGAAATGTGGAACTTTCGACGCTCATAACTTTCAAATATTTACTTTTTTGTTTCCATACAGGGCTAGATAATGATGAGACAAATTGATCTCACTATATATTTTGAACGTACATTGTCAAACAGTGGCATAATCCCTAGACTACGTTTGTATGGAAGAATTTTCGACTAGTGTAACCTTAAGATTTGTCTTTACATCCCGGTATTAACTTTCCGTGGGATAAATTACGATATTCATGCAGGCGAAACCACTGGCTAACGCAAGTAGTTAATTAATAAAAGGGTACTAGGAGACTATACGCTCAAACCTGTTATAGATAGGACAGGTTAATAACAAGCGGGTTCATACCCCTCGCTGTGCAGTAAGTTTTATGACGTGAAATATTGCACTCTTTACTCTAATAAAACTTTGATGCAAGCTTTTCACTAGTAAGTAGAAATAGTATAGACTAGCTGTGCCCGCGGCTTCGCTCCCGTCATCTGTCTGCCTACCCAAGTAGGGTTGGCAGACAGATGACGGAAGCCTACCTACCTACCATAGCCATAGCCTACCTACCTACCATTTTGTTTCTATAGTCATCATTCTTTTGCGGAGAATATTAACACCACCATTCAGCGTTCAACTGTCCGAGTATTTGAATTGAGTGTGTTGTAATAATTTTACTTCTTGAACACTTTATATTCATCTAACTTTTGATAGAGTGAACCGATTGCGGTGACCGCTGTTGGTGATACCACCCCCTTCCCCATAACCGTAGGCGTGCATCAGGGCTCCGTCTTGAGCCCCTATCTCTTCAGTGTGATATTAGACGAACTGTCAGCCAGCGTACAGAAACTACCGCAGCCTTGGCTGCTTATGTACGCTGATGATATTGCACTGGTGGATGGGGATAAAGGACGGCTCACCAGACGCGTGCACGCATGGAGGGAGGCGCTTGAGAACGGCGGGCTGAAGCTAAACGTAGCGAAGAAGGAGTATATGGCCTGCAACAGCACAGATCTGACGTCTCTCCGTATAGGCGACGACACCGTCGAGCGCATGGACAACTTCAGGTACCTCGGATCTGTGCTTGATGTGTCCGGGGACATCGATCGCGACATCAAGGCCCGTGTATCAGCGGCTTGGGCAAAATGGCGCGAGGTGACGGGTGTCATTTGTGACCCCAAAATGCCGGTCAAGCTGAAGGGACAGGTCTATAAGACCATCATAAGGCCTGTCCTTACGTACGGCAGTGAGGCGTGGCCGGTGCTGGAGCGACACCGACAGGTGTTGCATGTCACGGAGATGAACATGCTGCGGTGGATGTGTGGCGTCACGTGGAAAGACCGTGTACGAAATACATACATCCGCGGCAGCCTCCATGTCCGTGACATTGCTGACAAGCTGCAGAAAAGTCGCCTCTGCTGGTACGGCCACGTCTTACGACGACCGGCAAGCTACGTGGGAAACAAATGCCTGGACATGACCCTACCTGGCACCAGGAGCAGAGGACGGCCCAAGAAACGCTGGCTTGATGTCGCGCAGGATGACATGCGCGCCAGTGGGCTAGTTGCGAGGGATGCCGAAGACCGGGCATAGTGG
The DNA here is from genome assembly GCA_948252205.1 of Orthosia incerta. Lineage (NCBI taxonomy): Eukaryota > Metazoa > Arthropoda > Insecta > Lepidoptera > Noctuidae > Orthosia > Orthosia incerta. Next base: position 22,745,045 of record OX411762.1, on the reverse strand, counting down.
AGGAGGAAGTGTAGGAAAGCGGACCCTGGGTTCTCCCGCGCTGGGCGGGATGAGCAACCGGGATAAACGCTAGGTAGAAGAAGAAGAACCGATTGCGATGAAACAAAAACTAAGTAATTCTTAAAGTTACGCACTATTTGTATGTATAACAGTTATTTATATTAGATTCGTACATTTCACGTGACGCGTGCACAAATAAACAGACAAACATACAAAAATTCCAAAAATGCCGGAAATAGGTTCTGTTGGTTATCCTTTAATACCCTGGCAATTTTATTTGGAAATATTTTCGATGTACTAAAATTACTTTTCTACAGATTTATTATATGTATATTGATGATGATGATGATGATGATGATAAGGAGCTCCTAGCTCAATAATAAAAGCCGCACGGGTCGATTTTCGAGGTCAAACAAAGCTTGGCGAGATCGATTTGTGTATAAGTGGCTATTAATTACATTATATTTTTTATGGTTTACGTCATACATGTTACGCATTTTTCACCCCCATGAGAAAAAGCAGAGACTAGCAGCAGAGCTACAGAACTTTATCGTGCTACAATATGTATATACTCCTTTTGGTTCATGTCGCAAATACTGTAACCTGATTGGTAATTATAGTTTTGAGCCGTTTGGGGTTGAAACGCTTGGGTCATGGGACCCGAGTTCAAGTCTTTTTAAGACAATGTGCGTGACCTGAGGGCTGGCTCTTTCTTTGTGCAAAGAATCGGCATTGCCATTCGACGTGGCAATGCTGCCAGTCTCTGGGCACGTTCCCGGATGACAGCAATCTGGAGAAGTACGTCGATGCCTAAGTGTACCTGCTTCTTGTGTATATGTAAGTTTGTTTAGTTGTTAAGTATGTACTCGTACATATATCTTTTTCTTAATAAAGAATAAATTTATTTTAAAAAGATTACATTCAAGTGGATTGAATTCCTAGATCTCACACTAGGATTCCCTGTGTCGTGAGATCCAGGCTCTTTCGTTCCGTTAACAATTTTATAAAAGGCACAATTTTAAATCTTAAAAATAGGTAAAGAAGAGTGTATACATGGTGCGGTGATTTGTGTCAGTTGTATTGGTGTTATAAGAGAGTGTCTGTATGTTATACGTATGTTAGAGAGTGCAGGTGAATATTTGTGTATTTGTGAATTGTCAATGTGTGTACTGTGAGTTTTACCAAGCCAAGAGACCTTCCGACATATCGTAGTCCAATGTAAGAAGCCAGTTTGTTACCGTCACTCTGCATTTTTTCTGTGTTAGTTTTAGTATTTTGTAAAGATTATTGACTTTCGCGTATATGTGTGGACCCATAAAACCGTAAGACCTTCTGCCAATATTTTTCCGGCAATGGATTTTATTCCAATCTACCCTTCGACTTGAAATGACACAAGTGCTCAAGGCAGCTTTATGAAATCTGAGGATGACAGAAAGAATGTAAGGCTGTCTAACCCTAAGAACAGCCACCTCAGTATAGAGTAAAATGACAAAGCCCATTAAAATATGATTTTGGTTCATAAATCCAGTCATACACGCACGCCAGTTATGATTACAGCGCACCTGCCCTTCCTGACCAATAAGATCCGTTTATGTCCTAAATAAACGCTTTTTCCTTCTTTCTATAATCGTGAAACTCAATGTTACCAAGAAAAAATCATCAGAGGTCATCGAGAATCGTACTGAGGTCCTCCATGATCTCAGCCATGACCACTATATCGTCGGCAAACCGAAGGTGTGTATGTATGATATGTACTCGCCATTGACGTCGATGCCAAACCCTCTCCAGTCCAGAACCTTGAAGACATCCTCCAGTTCAGCGGTGAACAGTACTATAATAACAATACTACTTTAATTCAGTACTGCAATAAATTCAAATGATTATTATTCACTAAGCTGTTTAATAAAATCACGGCGAATAACGTATTTCACAGCAATTGGCCGCCCTTCAGTGGTAATAAAGTTTAGCCAGCCCGGAGCAAAACGGTTAGTGTGAGTTATGAGTACATTGGTCTTTAATATGCATTGGACTTAAGGCAACGACAGACACTAACGATCTTAAGGGAACAAAACGCACACTCACTTCATACGCTTCTGAGGAGTCTTTAAGTCAAGAGTGAATAGGTTTCTTCTAGACAAGCGTGCTTCATCGTCGCTTACCATCAGGTGAGATAGTGGTCAAACGCAAGCCTATCAATAATAAAAATTAAAAAATTAAAAAATACCCGCCTGACCCAAAATTTTGTCGTTATTAGTACTTTCCTTATTATTCTTTAACTTTAAAAACAAGCCGTTCATGAAAATATAGAAGCTGAAGTAGTTTTGAGATGGAGAAAATTTCAATTTTCTTTTTAAGTACAAGTGGATTTTTTTCAAAATTTTAAAAAGTTTAAGTATCAGTTTTAAGATGGTGAAAATTTCATAAAAATACGCCCAATGGGTTTCGGTGCGCTTTTCGTTAATTTGTCCGCTTTAGAGATAACTTTACAAATTAATTACACTATGTTTTACAAATAAAATACAAATTGTTTACAGATAAAATCATTAAGAAAACGGACTTGTATTTTTTTTTAAATAAAACTAGCCGTTTAGACGTGATTTTCATTTTAAAAGTAGTTACAGTGGGTTATCTGCGCCTTAAGCAATAACTTTTGATTCAAACATTTTAGTAAATGGTAGTTTCCAAAAGTCTTTAATTTTATAGCTTTAGTTTAAATTGGAGGATAAGATGTTACCTTGCATAGCTAAGTACACCTCAAAACTTGAAAACCAAATAAGACGAAGCAAACTTTACACACAACGTGTGGATGGATGGATGTTTGTTATTCTTTCACGCAAAAATTACCGAACGGATTTTGATTAATCTTCACAATAATATAGCTAACACGTCAGAAAAACGGGCTTCGCCCGGTTGAGAAGTGTTTTATCATCTTAAGGGATCGTTACACCAAGTTCATCGGGATAAAAAGTATCTTATAAGTTATATCAAGTTATCAACCATCTGTGTGCAAAATTTATTAAGTTATTAAAACTTTATGCACAAGTACAAAGGCGGACTTAAAAAATTCATTCAAATGCCTTCAGACTTTTTGTAATTGAAATATAAACATGTAAACTTTTATAATGTTACTAGGATTGAGGGAAGTACTATCTCCGCTGGGGCGCAGCCGCGGGCGACAGCTAGTTTATTGCTGATTGAAATGACCAGCTACGCCTAAAACTCGAACTGCCGAACATTCCACAAATCAAGTTACATACATATCGCTTCCTTACTACTTCCACAAGGAGATTTATATTACCAAAGTTATAAATAGTTCTACCAACATTGACTTCGGTTTCATTTATGTGACTTCTGATCCTGAAAGTTTAGTAACATTCTTAGATGTTTATCCTATCCCGAAAGTTTGTCATTTCCTTTGTTACAGATTAGTTTCATGATGTTTCCTAAGATAAAAACGTTAAACGTTTTATTTTAACAGAACATTATTTATTCATTGTCTAAATTTACCATTTCCTGAAGCATTTACTCTGCAGACTGGTGCCAGTTTTCATGCTTTGCAGTGTGAAAACTATTATTACAATCTTATTTCGGTAATTCGATGAATTTTCAGGACATTATATGAATTTTAAGCTAGTTGCCGATACCTGTGGGCTTATACCGTATTTTTATTCGTGCTCGATCGCATTAACGTATACGATCTGTTATATAAATTTGTATACAAAAAAAAGAGGTTTCTCCTCAATGTCACCAGACGGCGCTTATCCAGTTTCAATACAAATGTCCGCATTTGACGTTTACGCTAACGCGCCCCAGCGTGAGCTTAAACTCGCACCTAGCCCACTGGTTTTACACGATAAAGGAGATTTTATTTGTGTAAAAAAGCCATCATCTTAAAGTTTTTTTTTTTTTTTTTTAATGTTCATAATATATCGCAGAGTTTCAATTACATTATAAATTAAGAACCACAGAAGCCGATTATGGCTTATATATGGCTAATGAGTTCGGAATAATTAATTCTCAGACAAACGATACTTACGAAACAATGATAAAACTGTGAGTTTTACATTCGAGCGATACAAAAAGGAAAACCAATATCTTTAAGTACTTGATAATACAGGAGTTAGGTATATCAAACTAAAGTTCATTCTCATGATGTGTAATTTGCATAAAATGCTTTTTTAGTACATTTTTTGCTTTTTTAGGGTTGCAGAGGTATTATTAACTATATAATATTGACTATATGCAATATTATGTCTGGTAGAGCAAAGTAAAGCACCAGTAGTCTGCAATAGCACCGCAGTTTACGCCGTAAACTTTTAGAAACTCATTCGATTTTAACGGCCCGATTATATTTGACGTTTTCTTCATATAATCTATCTTTTATTGCACACCGACCGTATATTATAAAATGTCTCAATTTATTTAACGAATTCTTGTTATTACAGAACCTATGTAGGTAGCCAGAAAGTCAGTCAAGTAAAACAATTTAAACTAATATAATAACGAGCAAAAAAATTGTATTTTAGTATGTACCGAATAAACTTAAAAGCTACTGGCCCGATTTCAAAAATTACTTCACCGTTGGGAAGCTACACTATACCTGGGTGACACAGGCTACTTTTTATCCCTGTATTTCCACGGGAACGGGAACTACGCGGGTGAAACCAAGAGGCGTCCGCTAGTATGTGATATTTAATTACTTCTTGTATAAATCACATGTTTATACAGTTTTCAGTGGTATTACTTTCAAATCTTTTCATCAGTTTTATTATTGAAAATGTAGGTAATATATTTTACTATTATTTTATTTATTTCTCTTCTTTCCTAAATTAATATAAGTACTACTAATAAAGGGTCATAAGGGTAAATCCTTAAGCATGTACTTACATTGTATGTCGTTTTGTGACAATTAAACACATTTACTTTCTTTAATCAGCTAACTCCCTAAAATCCTAAATTAAACAATGACATACTAAACAGAACTCAACATCACGCCAGAGAGGTGCACTTATAGTACTCACTATTCCCAGTTATGATTAAGTCCCGAGTTATAAGGGAAACCCAATTGTCATCCACTGTACACAAATCGTATGGATTTGGGTTCGGGCAATTAAACTCACAGCCATATAATAAAAAAATAAAAGTCGTTTTCTCAAACATGCTTGGCAATTTGAGCATTATTTTGACAACCTTCTTCGAGATAAATCGAAATGGCTGTACAGGTCAAATACATGCGAGCAGCGGCCGCCAAACGTTGTATGAAAATCCATATCTGTCGTGGTTTACCGGCCAAATAAATTACATAGTAAACTCCTATCTGTCGTGTAATTTAAAAATGTAACGATCTTTTACTCCGAAACATGGCAACCAAGGAGGTATCTTATCTAACGTTTTATTTAAAATTCGAACTGGCTTGCAAATAAGAAAGTTGTTTATTGAAAAAAATAGAACATCACTGCAGCGGTCAGCAAAAGCGAGGCACACATACGTAAGTCCATCAATGCTTAGTTGCGGCCAAGGCATGTATAGTACTTTTCTCAAATAATGCGCGGAAATTAAAACTAAGTATTACCTAGTACTCATTTGTCAATTATAATTACTTTCAAAATCAATGACAAATATTTGCCGCGTTAAAGTGTTCATTTGTTTTTATTTTCAATAAACAGCTTTCTATTTGCAAACCAGTTCGAAATTTTAATAAAACCTTTGATAAGTTACCTCCTGGCTCCTTGGTTGCCATGTTTCGGAGTAAAACATCGTTCCATTTTTAAATTACACGACAGAAATAAGTTTTCTGTGTAATTTATTTGGTCGCTAAACATGTCAGATATGGATTTTCATACAACTTTTGTCGGCCGCTGCTCGCATGTATTTGGCCAGTACAGCAATTTCGATTTATCTCGAAGAAGGTTGACAAAATAATGCTCAAATTGCCAAGCATGTTTGAGAAAAACAAATTAACACTTTAACGCGGGCAAAATTATTGTTGTTCGTTGTTCGTCATTGATTTTGAAAAGTAATTGTATTTGACAAAATGAGTTCTAGGTTCTAGTTTTAATTTCCGCGAATTATTTGAGGAATTACTATCTCACCTGATGGTAAACGACGAATAATGTGGTAGGCGGTGAAGCGCGCTTGCTTAGATTAGAAGTAACCTATTCACTCTTGACTTAAAGACCCATTAAAGTCCTCCTATTCCCAAAACGTTTAGTGCGTATGGGTGAGAAGTCCACCATGTACCGAAGGCGTTTTGCCGAAAGTCTTATAATCATGATTATATACGTTTGTCGGCTTTTTATTGAGTACATGACCTTGACGCTAAACCTACTAAAGCATTGAGTAGACCAGGCAGAGATTTAACAAAAATTGTCGTTGTATCTTCAAAGATAGTAATTTCACAGACACACCTATCAAAGAGTCGTATCAAATTGCCACGCGATGTTACAATATTCAATTAACAAAATAACAATATTTTAATTGTATTTACCAGTGGCGCCAATTTAAAATTATTTACTTTAAGGCCGTGACAAGACGTAAAACGCTGTCATTGCTACGTTGGCAAGTTATTCAGGTATTTTGTTTTTTAGTTTTACGGCAAAAACCAAATTCTTAGAAATATAGTCAAGATTGACACATATTTTTACCGTAGCCGCAAACTAAATATATTATAAAACTATTTACACGTAAATATTACTGTTATCAAAAACATCTTGGACATCACTGAACGAAAACATCGTGAGGATACCTGAACTCATACTTCATATAAAGCTGAAATCGCCAGCCCATATTGAGCAAGAGTGGTGATTATTGCTCGTCCTCTCTTTATGAGAATAAGTAATTCACTGCAAACAGTAACATGCTTGTATTATTATACTTTTAATGATTATGCATACTAGTATGACCTGCAACTAATTTTACAATCACGAACCACTAGCCGAGGGGTAGATAAACGAGAATATAATTTATGAACTCAAAAATGCTTTATCAGATACCAGACTTGCTTTAGCAGTTACGTGCTTAACGACCAATGGCGTTCGTGTTTAGAACCGAATTAATATGCGAAATGCTTTGCTCGAATAGTTTCTAATAAAGCTTTGTGTTCTAGAACCTTTCGTATATCTACCTAATAGTGCTAGAATGTTAAAAACAAGAGGTTGGTCCCTCAAAAGGTTCATTATCAATATTGGTAAAATTTTGAAAACACAGCATATTTTTTGTGTTATTTACTTGAATAAAAATTTACATAGCGCACAAAATATTTAATTAATTAAAACTACTTTAATAATTATATTCTTAAAACAAAACTACGTACTAGCTAAATATAAAAATAAAGTTAATAAAATATGATCGAAAAACTCCTCCGCATATATCATATATCACTATCCAGTGGTAATGTGCCCAAAAGACTGCATTGGCATTGGCAGTTGATTAAATAATGCGAATTATAAACAATTAGAACACACTTATTTATTTTAATGTCGTTGGTAATTCAATGAGTCTAACAGTATTTACAGAATATATTAATGGATGAACAAATAAATTCGTTATTTATATCACACGAGTCTTTACTTAAACTATATTTAACTACTTTCTTACTTAAGCCAAGACCCATTTCGAAATCTTCACAAAACATTATTGAATTATTCACACGAGAAACTAACAAATAAAGAAATGTGTCAACTATTCGTCAAATGTCTTACAGGCTTTTGTCATGCAATTCATACAAATTCATAGAACACGTTATACTTTGGTTGAGTTGTGGCTTATTACATGACATTCCTGACAATATGTTAACAATAAAAAGCCATGATGATACAAAAGAAAATAAAATATGTTTTGAAGGAAATACACGTTGGAGTAATGTGGGCGGCAAAGCAGTAAGGCTTATTGTTTTTGTTATAGTTGTTTTGAGTAATTACGACCAACTAGCTTCTGCTAGCGGCTTCGTCTGCATGGCAGTCGGACATCATTTCTAGCGAAAGTTCTACCGGGCTACCGTGATTAATTATTAAACATCCTATTTCGATTCCGACGTGCAAATTTATGATATTTGTAGGATAGAAACAGATGTCCGCAAAATCTTCAATTGCTACAGGTTTTATTGCCCTGAAAATAAAAAAAATTACGTAACAAAGAAATAAAGGGTTTTTTATGGGGATATGCGGCTTTTTAATACCCATTTTTTATCAAAGCGATTCATGGGAGACCGGTTTACAACAATATTGTGCTTTGTAATCAGATAAGACCTTTTACGTTTATCTTTATTTTATAATGTTTAACATTTTTGTGATGGTGTGTGTACATAACTTAGCAAAATCGATATCATAATCCATAGCAAAAACGAGACAAGATTTCTATGATAAACTGGAAAACGCAGAAAATGAGAACACTATCTACAAAATTGCCCAACAACGATACAGATCTACTGTCGGTATTAAATATAACAAATACGTCAAAAATACCCAGGTTGTATTACCAGCAGCGAATAAGGACATCAACGGAAGATGGAAGGAGTACTACGAACAGTTGATGAACGAGGAATGCCCCATATGCCATCTGCTGAAGGATAAATAAATTGTATAACAGTGGAGGAGGTGAGGAAGGCCTTATCAAAAATTAAATACCATAAGGCCACCGGCCCCTACCAGATTCCGGCGAATATCTAGAAGAATCTAAAAGATGTCGCACTACCATGGCTCACCAAGTTATACAATCGCATCATTAAGGACGGTCAGATCCCGCTGCGCTTACCTCTGACGAAAATGTGGATAAGGATGTAGACCACCGCATCAAAACCACCTGGCATAAATGGAGATCACTATCAAGTGTTCTTTGTGACCGCAAAATGCCCATCCGTGGTAAGGAAAAAGTACACAAAACGGTAGTACGACTAGCCATGACTTACGGAGTGGAGTGCAATACACGTACAACTGCATACAAGTGAAATGAAAATGCTCAGATGGGAGTAGATTAACCCGTCTAGACAAAGTGCGAAACGAGTATGTCAGGGGTTCGTTCAAAGTAGCACCGATTGGCGAGAAGGTAAAAGAAAGCAGACTCGGTTGGTTCGGCCACATCCTGAGACGTGAAGAAAATTTTGATACGAAGAATTTTTTAACTTCCCATTGACCTATGAACTTCAAATTTGGGGATAATGTTTATTATTACGTATATTTTACCAATAAATACAAAAAAAAAACGTTTTTTCTTTGAAATTCTCTCATATATTCTATTAGAACCAACTTGATTTTGTGGTTTGGTACGGAACACTAAATTTGCGAAGTTCGACACGCACTTGGCCCGTTTTACTACTATTTGGAGATAGAGATATCACATTTGAACGCACGCACATTTTTCACCCTTGAATCTCCAAACAAATCCAAAATCTTCCTTCTTTAGTAATACTTCTTGATATTATTGTCACCAAGATTTATGCCAATTCCTATTTGTTTTGAATACGCTCTGTTGAATGTGACATATTCGGTATATATTGGAATGCTGCGAGAATTTCGATGGAAGTGTTCAATTGCTTGAAACATCAAGTTTTGGTAACATAGATATTATTGAACATATTTTTTCTTTTTATTGTAAAGATCAAGATAAAAATTTATATAAATCCATATATATAATGAAGTTATCGAAACTATTTTCTTTTAATGTCGTATAATATACTGCAATGAACACCGATACAGTAAATTATTTAGTATCGTTTTTTTTTCTACACGCATTGTAAACTTTTAAAATTAATTAATGAAACTTTTCGCATTTCTTACGAAAAATCTGTTGCCTTTCTTATTTATTTTCTACAACAATAAATAACGAGCAAAATAAGGGCTCCAAGGTGGTTTTTCAAGAGATCTGGCTATAGGGCAGAGCCAGCTCACGAAACTGAAGATCGACGATGGTAGGATCGTATCCGCCAAACCTGATTCTGAGGGAGATCGAGATATTTCATGGTAGTTCAGTGGACGTCTTTCGGCTGAATTGATGAATATCTCTGAATTAGCCGATCTTGAAAATGTTTCTTTCTCAATCAATCAAGTATATAAGCTTATTAATTTATACTCGTAGTTAAGTTTATTAGCTGTGATAAAGTACTTACATTATGCTTGTTTTGTGAGCGAAACTTTTGATACTGATAATAATGAGCTTGGAGTACCTGCATAAATACCTTTTACCCTGTTTCACCAATTATCCTTTCGCAGGTATACTGCCAGAGATTTCTATAAAAATAAGCATCAACTCTATGCATCAAATAAACTTTTTGACACAACTATACATACCTTTGTACCTATTTTCTGTTCCTTCTTTTTGTCTATGAATTATGTGTGTGTACATTAATGGTTAAATAAATAAATAAATAAAAATAAAAAAATTAGGTTTAACTTATAAAGTGTTGAACTTAATTTTTTGTGTATCACAACATATTTACTATGTTCCTAAAAATATCTATCTTGCGAAAAGGACTTCGTTTAGATTTCAGAGGCAAAAACACAAAAAAGGTTACCATAGTTCAATGAAAACACTACAACTTACATTCAAGGGTCAAATACAAATACAAATATCTTTGTTTGTTGAACATAGGTAGATTAGGTACAGATGTTGTGATTATTAAAGAACGCTATGTCTAGCCGTCATTGGCGTACAAATATTAATTTGGTACAAACATGCTGATTATAATAAATTATCACACATTATTAAATAATTATAAATTAAGTAGTCGAAATAAAAAAAAACATTCCAATAAAATATAATAATAATAAATTCTAGTATCTACAGTCAATTAAAATGTCAAAACAAAAAAAAAATAATATGTGTGTGTATGTGTTTTGAAACTTAACTGTACCTTCAAAAAAATACCGCTGCTATTTTGGTAGTGTGACTGCACTTTACTGTACCTTCTAGTTGGCAAAATATGGAACAAAAGGAAGTATATAAAAACACAACGGTCAAAAAGGCAATCCAAAACGAGGCCAGTGCTACATCAGCTCACACATTATTCACAGTTGAATACAAAAATTACCATTCAGTTTTCTTCTTCCATCCCGCTGGGAGCCACCGTGAAGGCAATATAAGGTTAGGTTGCAGTCACATAGCTAGATACGTCGGTCAGCCTACCTATAGTCGTGACAATCTAAGAAGTCGGATTTGACAGCTACAAAAATCATCATCAATCAATACATATAATAAATCTGTAGAAAAATATTTTTTGTACATCGAGAAAATTTCCATAAAAAATAGCCAGGGTGTTAAAGGATAATAACCAACAGAACCCATTTCCAGCATTTTTTTAATTTTTATCTGTTTGTCTGTTTATTTGTGCACGCATCACGTGAAATGTACGAAACCAATGTATATAACTTTTATACATAAAAATAAAAATTGTGCGTAACTTGAAGAATTACTCAGTTTTTGTTTCATCGCAATCGGTTCACTCTATCAAAAGTTAAATGAATTTAAAGTGTTCAAGAAGTAAAATTATCACAGCACACGCAATTTAGTTACTCGGACAGTTGAACTCGATATTCGATAGATAGCGTTGTGCATTTGAACTCATTTTCTGAATGGCAGTGTTAAGATTATACGCGAAAGAATGACCCTAGAAAAAAATTGGTATGTAGGGTAGGCAGGAAGGTAAGTAGGGTAGGGTTGGCTTGGCAGGCAGATGACGGGAGCGAAGCTGCGGGCACAGCTAGTACTTAATAATAATTAAACTTGATGCTTACGAATGATACTCGTTATTATTAGGATTATGAATTGGATGTTTCAATTTCTTACTTACAAAGTTATCGCGGCAGCATCATCGGGCTATTGCAACGATTATAAGTATTAAGGTTGCCCTAGTCGACGGCACGAACTACTTCATGCGCGGGGTTAAAATGCATGCTATCTCATCCGATAACACGTGCGAAAGAGGTAGATCCTGTGATGAGCAGTAAGAAAAGCCAGTTCGCGTACGAATACTCACTTTTGTATTTTTTTTGCGAAATGCATGATGATTGAGGACGAAAACGAGCGCATGAAATTTTATAAACAGACCTATGGGATATCATGAAAAAACTACTAAATGTATCTGTTCAAAATTAAATTATTTGCTTTGTTGAACTATTAATTTATCCCTGTATTTAGACTGTTTTGTTAATTTTCTCTCTTCTTATGGTATTTATTTGCGCCCAAGAATGCGTTAAAATTAGTTTTCAAATATGGAAATATTGACGCTCATAACTTTCAAATTCATATTTTTTTAATTTTTTGTTTCTATACAGGGCTAGATAATGATGAGACAAATTGATATAATTTTTTGTTTTGAACGTACACTGTCAAACAGTGGAGTAATTGCCAGACTACGTTTGTATGGAAGAATGATCAACTAGGGCAACCTCAATAATCTTGACTGAAATGACTCTTTTATTATTGAGTGGTTCGCGTTTAACCACTATCCCACATAAGGCTGACAAAGTGTATATATATCATCGATTTCGATGGTCGAAATGCGAAAATACATGGAATTGATCACTACATTTTTATAGCGCTTGGTATTACTTTACATTTTAATTTGTGTACCAATCTCTATGGCATCACTTTCGTTAATAGAAAGTCACTTGCATTTGATGTGGACGACTAATGAGTAAGCTAGAGTTGACCGATTCATACTTAAGTGGTTATGATTTTTTGTTTATATTATGTTGTCGATGTTTTTGGTGCACGGTAAAACTCTAATGAGTTTATGTTGGCATCAACTTAAATATATTACATGTATGTGTTACTACTGATAAAAAAATAAAAAAAATAAAAATAAAAATACATACATAAACTCACGCCTTTTTCCCATGACCGATTAACTCGTGATATTATATGTCAATAATTGATTGATAAAAATTTTTTTTTTTTTTTTTTTTAATAACGTTGCCCCACACTAGGAATTTCTCCTGTATCGTGGGTGCGTTTACAAACATATAAACTCACATACACAAACACCCAGAGCCGGAACAACTATTTGTAGATCATACAAATAATTGTTCCGTGCGGGAATCGAACCCGCGACACGCAATTGATTGATTGATTGCTTGTTTTAATTATTTGATTGATTGATTGAACTTCAGTTTTAATAAATATTCGTGTACAGTTAAAATTCTAAAATTGATCCGCTAACATTATAGAATAGAATAGAATAGAATATTATTTATTTGCTCAGAATGTAGGTATTTACAATAAGGTGGTTACAATAATATCAAGAATCCTTGTACATTCTACCATTTTGGCATGCAAACATTGATGCAATTTATCATTAAACTTACAAACATTGATGCAATTTATCATCAAACATACATACATTGATATCTATACAACTAAAATGTATCAGCTAGAAAATCCGACACGGAATAGTAACATTTATTTAATAGAAGTAAAGTTAGTTTATTTTTGAAAGTTTTTACTGATTCCTCTTTTATGGAATTAGGAATGTGGTTAAAAATAACCGGTGCCATACCAAAAATACTTTTTCTCAACAAAGCAGTCCTATATCCACCTGTGCGTAACAAGTTTTGGTATTGAGATCGCAAAGTTACGTTTCGGCATCTGCTTTCCGATAAAGTTAAAAATAGATGTCCATTACATTTAACAAAAAGAGCAATTTCTAAAATGTATAGGCACGGAAATGTCAACAAATTATAACTTTTAAAAATTGGAACACAGCTGTCAGTAACTCTTAAACTAAATATTGCTCGTAGGCAGCGTTTTTGGGCCTTAAAAATACTCTCTCTATCGGTACAATTGCCCCAATATATAATACCAAACCTTAAAATAGAAACGACAAGACTATGATATGCTAGTAATACTGTTTTGATATTAACTTTTTTTTTCAGATTTTAAAGCGCATAAGCAGATGCGCTAAGTTATTTATTATTTATGTAATATTTTAAATGGCCCTATAGAAAATCGACTTTGACACTAACGCATAGTTTTACTTATGCAGATCGCCTAGCACTTGAAATCCAAATAGCAAGCACGCACTGCACGATTTGGGCTACATTTCTCTTCATTTACCGAGAATTGTACCTCAAACCGAGCTCAAACAAGGGATCCTGCCTGTGTGTCTACAACCTTAGTATTCACTTGCAGCGCCTGGCAGTTTGACAAATTACGCGTTTCGTATTCAGCAGCCTCATCGCCTGTTGGGGCATGACTTATAAACTATTCTGCATCTGTTTCAGTAAAACTAATAGATTTATCTCGAAATACGTGTACTGCTCCAACAGTAAATTCAGAACTTGTGTTGTTATCAAATTTAAAGTTGGTATTAAATGAGTATAATTTCTAAACTGTTGCAAAGTTGAGTACATGCTGAGGGTGTAAGTTGGATGCTCTTAGTTATCGTTAACATTATCGTTATTTAAGGTCATAAAAGTGATTAGTTTATGGCCATATAAATTGATATTATTAATATTATTGTAGAGACTAGTAAAAACAAGGTTGATATGGTATAGCGAGAATGTATTATGACAATACAGTGCTTCAAAATTTCGCATGATGTCATGCCGTGGTTCTCGTTTTACTTAGAGCCCCCTTACAAGTCCCCACTTCCGAACTTTTATTGTTTTGATAAAGCATAAAATACGTGTACAATTGTTTTTGATAATGGACTAAATATACATAATTTGCTTTTTTGTATCCTTTCATCATCCCTAGAAATGTGTACGTACTATAGGTGCACCTTTGCCTAACTCTTCAAGGCAAAGGGTCGTGATGTTATGTTATTATTGTAAATAAATAAAAATAGCCTTTATTGCTTTTCATAAATATTTTCAATTTTTACAATGTTTGTTGCATGCCTTAAAACCAAATAACTTCAAAAAATAATTTAAATTTATTTTAAATTAATCGTAAACCGGTTTAGTTTGTCTTACGACAAAGGCTTCCTCTAACGCTTTCCATTCAACTCCATCTTTTGCTATTCTTGTCCATTCTGGACCAATATAATAATTGTAGAGACTAGTAAATACAACGTTGAATAAGAAATACTACTTGATTGTACTGCCAAAATTAATAATTCAAGCATAACATAACAATATAATAATACCCTCCAGCACATGGCAAACTTTCATAATTAATTACTAAGACTTAATTAAAATACCGCACGAAACAATCATGAGAACATGTCTACCGATATAATAATGTTACAATTTATGAGAGTAGCACTCAATATTGTCTACATACAGATCTCGGAATAATAAAAACATTCACTACTTCCCATCCTGATCAATACGTGTGAAGCAATTAAAGGGAAAGGGTTCTGAGAGCTCTTTGCTTACTTTCCAAGTAACTTTGTAAAAACAGAAAATATCGTCAAATCTTATAGGCATTGTCAAACATGCTTAATCCCAATAATCAAATAGTATTTGATTATTGGGATTACTCAATACCCAAGTAGGCTGCTGCAAATATTTATAAATCTAGCGAATTGGGGGACTATTGACTCATCAAATACCCAGTAAGTGGAGTGCGGTGCGGTAAATTAATAAACCATTGACACAAAAAGAAAAAAGACTCTAATTAATGTAAAGCATTTCGATTAACTTGAGTAAAGGACGGAAGAAGAGTCACATTGACATAATTCATAGATAGTAATGGAATTTATATTGTTTGTTTCAGATATCCCGATAAATGAACGCAAGAAAAACCAAAACGTGGACGTAAGTGATGAAGTTAGAGAGAACCCACAAACATGGACACTATAGAAAGTTTAAGAAATAGCAGAACAAAATGGAGGTTCAGCAACCTCCTGACTCTGTACATACTACTTCTTGCTGCACCCTGCCAAGGAGACACCAGTCATAAGAAAATAACCAAAACAGATGTAAAATTAGATAATAATGTAGATTCTATTCACTGCCATAGCTGTAATAGTAGTAGTAAAAAAGAATCTAATAATGTAGACAATTACGTAGATTTTGTAGAGGATTTAGTCGGACAACTTAACACATTCACTGATCAACACTTGAATTTAAGCAAAACTGTTGTCTACTTAGAAAAGGCTGTCGAAGATATACTAGATAAAGCACTCAGTAAAGATAAATTTCAAATTTTCGACGGGGTTGAAGTAAAACCTGCGGGTAGTAAAAATGATACAAAGATTGATAAGAAAAGCGATGAAGAAGGCAGAGCACTGTTTAGTAAATATACCTATGAATACAGAATGTATCAGAAGATTAAGAATTTCGTTAACACTCATATACTTTCGATCAATTTGCCGATGGCCGCAAAATGTAAGTATTATTTTTGAATACTGTTTTATGACATACAGAAGTTTTTGGTCATAAAAATATTTAATTTTCCTTTGATCAAAACACGATGTAATACCACCGATTTCTCAATTATGTATTTGACGTAGAGTTTTTATGCAACTCTACTTAAGCCTGGAAAACGGTCAAAATTAAGCATTAAATTACGGTTTTAACCCCAAATACTCAATTCAAAAACCCACCTAGCGAGCTCAAAATTAATAATAGAAGATACTACATTTCCCGTTGAACAGTATGCGGTCACGCCTGTAAGTGATACCTGATGTCCTATACCTACCTTGAAGCCCTCCGGTAGCCACTAACCACATTAATATCTAATTTAATTCCTATAGGGTCATGTAACGTTTCGGACAGATTCCCGTGCATAGTGATTATAGGCTTGTGGATTGCTCCATCATGTATTTCACAATGCTTAGCGAAATATTACATGACCTATAAAATACGAAGCAATGGATACAAAAAAAATATTCATAAGCAACATCTGGGCTGCCCAATTTATGCTAGAAATAACTTTTATAAATTTAATCACAATTCTAGGAGCGTAATTACATTTGATTTTCTTTTTATGAAAATCTTTAATCTCACAAATATTTTTATGTTCCAGCGTTTGGCCTCAACAAATTATTCATACCAATACTTATAGGAGGACAAGTATTGATAAAAACTATACTATTCGCAATGTTTTTGCCAAGCATACTGGGAAGTTTCGGCAAGATGCTAAGTAAAGGTAAGCTGCCAACAAACTTCTAATGATGTCGTAACTAAGGATAACATTAAGCTCCAGCTTAAAAAAGAACGTGTTATACAAAAGACAGAACATCAGATTTAAGTTACGCGTAAAATTATTTGAATTTCCCAACTTTTGGAGCGAAATTTTCAAGTCTGTTGGGGTAATATTTTTTTATATCAACAGACTTGAATATTTTTATTGCTTTATAAATAATGTATAAGTACGCATGAGCTTTGAAAAAACAATGAAGTAAAATTACTTTTAGCCACAATTTAAAGAAAATAACTTTTAGTTAACCCTCAGAAATGAAGACATCTAGAAGTCAACAGTAACTGGGTCGTACTATTGTAGGGCTGAATAAAATCTGTCAAATAAAAAGCAATCTTGTTAAAACGACCTATTTCTGTAGTACAGTCCATTGTAATCTGAATACCCCAAGGCCCGTATGTATTAAATACGAAATAATAATATGCGACCCGGATTTTCGTGGGCAAAATTGCGGTACCTGTGCGGCATCAATTCTCGCTTAGGGATTTCACTGTCTGTTGAATTTTAAAATTTCCCTAGTCTAAATATAATACAAATGTTGCCAACAATGACGTAATCAGTACTGAAGGAACGATTTCTAAAGGTAATTATTAGAACCTTCGTTTCGGGCGACACCTGTGTCCCTGCTAAAATTGGTTTTCATTGTTGTTAAATGGTTTTCAATAAACTTTGCTGTCACGGATTTTTTGTTATAATGAATCTTAGAAAATGCTCTATCTATATAGATCTATTTCGCATCTTCATCTAAGTGGTTCTTTTCAACATAGTGTCACCTAATACATCTTTTTCGTTGACAAAGACTCCTAAATCTGGATTTTAATCAGGCTTTTCGCCATCCAAAGTTCCAAACGTCTGCGCCTTTACTGTCATCGTAAACCTTAAGTCTTTGTCACTCGTTGTTGCTATAAACGTAATTTTTGGCAATGAAGTATGAGTGCCCGTAAACTCTGAACAGGCTGTGAAGCATTAGAAGTTATAAATTCAGTTTAACAGGGATGTAAGAACATGTAGTAAACGCCTTGTTTATGTTTGTACGAGCAAAAGAGCTTGAGTCAGCTATTATTTTATTTAGAGGCACAAAATTCACTGTATAAATATTTAATGTGTACAGAATGGTTCATATGATTGTCGAAGCTACAGCAATTTTGAACAACTCTTGTTTAAAAAGTGAATTAGATGATTTTGCTAGTCCTAGAATGATGGTTTCAGAATATTAGCTTAAGACAGGTGAAAAGAGCCCATATGGTATAAATAAACTCGTCCACATCGCTTTCTATAGGATAAGTGGCCAAAAGTTGAAGTACGGAAATGTATATTATAGCAAAAAAATTATGCAAAATTAAAGGGAATAAAAATCAATACCTACTAGCGTATTATTTCAAGTGTGAATCTTGTTTTAAAGATGAGTATGTTACTTTTTTCATATTAAATTACTTCAAACTATGAACAGTTTTCTAAAATAAATATTTTTCTTTCATCTCTTTCGTTTATCAAAACAACGCAGACTTCAGGTGGACAAAATTGGACTACTCTTATAATAAGTATACAGTAGTAGTAGTATAGCTTGATACCATGATGTAGATATAATGCTTGGATACATTTTCTCAAGTCAGTTATATATTTTGCAGGTCTATCTACAATATCAGCGTCATCCTCCCAAGCCAGCTATCCTCCCGTGAATGCTGATGACCAGGTTGGCTACAACTCTGACAACAAAGACTTCATGGGTTACGAGACAAGTCAAACTGGAACGTTTGCCTACCCTCAGGATGGAATGTCGTATGGGGCTGATACTAATGACGACAACGACTTGGGGAATGTTGATATGTCGAGGTAAGACATCAGACACTTTATTTACATTAAAATAGCTAACGCAAACGGCATCGTCTTCGTTAAAATAATCTTATCTATAAAGGCTTTAACTTTGACTTTAGATATGTCTTTCACCAAGGTCCAATTCATATTCCAACCAACATACACCTTAAAATTGGTCTGGTGGTTTAGGCATGAAAACGTAAAAGACAAACAGAGTCACTTTTGCATTTATAATAATTATTAGTCTGGATTGTAATTACAGTACTGAGCTAGATGGTAAACTAATTATGGTAGTCTCTTCCTGATGTGGAAACACTATAATTTTGTATAATTTATTTCGGGCAACTATTAATCTACTAAAGTGGAGCATTTCCTACGTTCAGTCCTTGAACTCATTTGTATGTCGAAAACTTGAATATACACTAATAATGTCAGTAATTTTGACACAGTCATAGGCATATACTTTTTCCAGTAATTGGGCATTAAAGGTACAGAACAAGTCTTTAAATGGTTATATACTCCACTAAGGGCCGATTTTGCAATTCTCTGATAAATTTTAACTGAGGAATAAAAATGGCCATTTGAAATATTTTCTATGCGAAAGCTCGCGCAATTTTTATTCCTCAGTGAAAAGTTATCAGATTATTGACAAATCGGGCCTTAATGTTCCACAGTGAAATCATAGCCAAAGGATAAAACTAGGCAAACTACCACAGCAAGTGATAACTTCATAAAGCTATGGATGTTTTTATAACTATTTATTATTGCATGAATACAACGCATGTCTTACTGTTTCTATACCCAAAATTCCCTCGAAAAAAATTTGTTAAATAAAATCTATTGTCATTTAGTAATAAGGAAATTCAAATCACAATAAAGAACTGACACAATGACGCAATTTGATCGCAGAGGAAATTACTGACGCCATTTTTATTCAAATCAATTGGACACAAGAAAACCAGTAATGAAGTCTTTATAGAATTTAGACATTTCTTACAAAAAAATATTGTTGCTATTATTACATTATAGGTTTACCAATTCCCAAGTAACTTCATTGAGGGAAGATTGGGCCTAATTGAATCATGCTCCCCAATTTGCATGACGCCAAATGTTGGATATTTTTCAGAATTTGATTTTTTTAAATTCCAAGTCAATTTTTAGGGTTCTGCACCCAAAGGGTAAAAACGGGACCCTATTACTAAGACTCCGCGGTCCGTCCGTCTGTCTGTCACCAGGCTGTATCTCATGAACCGAGATAGCTAGACAGTTGAAACTTTCACAGTTGATGCATTTCTATTGCCGCTATAACAAGAAATACTAAAACAGAATAAAATAAATAGTGGGGATCCCATAAAACAAACGTGAATTTTTTGCCGTTTTTCGCGATAATGGTACAGAACCCTTCGTGCGCGAGTCCGACTCGCACTTGGCCGGTTTTCTATTAATATTTGGCTAGTCTGTCAAGTAGTAGAGAAATGTGGTAAATATTAATCTTGGTGTGAAAATTGAATTTGTTTTGGGGTTGTTGAGTGAAAAAGTGGCTGGAGATTTGAGATAAATTGTAAAACCGTTAGAAGCTTATTGATAAATTTTTCCAAATACAGATGCAGATTTACTATTTTAGGTGTGTATTTTTATCTAAACAATAATTGATTTTATTACAATAAAAAAACTACTAGACTGTTTGTGTCCCATTGAAAAT
Organism: Orthosia incerta; assembly: GCA_948252205.1. Classification (NCBI taxonomy): domain Eukaryota; kingdom Metazoa; phylum Arthropoda; class Insecta; order Lepidoptera; family Noctuidae; genus Orthosia; species Orthosia incerta. The sequence continues at coordinate 22,724,449 of OX411762.1, read as the reverse complement.
TAAAGGCCTCTTCTCATACAGAGAAGGCACGCACCACGCTGACTTCATGCGGGTTGGCGATTTCAATCTTCTATTATAAGAGACCTGTCTGATAGCAAGACGCAATTAAAATTGCGTCGATAGACGATATCGCGGACGTATTTTCTTAGAATATTTCATGTGAACGTTATTATTTATTTATTTATTCAATAGCACATAAAAAATTTAAACTTCGATCAATAATACACTAGATACACAATCCCATACAAAACTTCTCTTTAAAACTATCGCCAATTTTGTTTACGTAATTCTAAGAATTTTAATTGAAATACATTAATGCAAATTCAACCTTAAATGCAATGTTTAAAGTTGCATTCACAAAGCTATGATTGGACCATACTAATTTGAAATAAGACCACAACCGTATTTGTGCTCTTATTTTTCGGCCCGTTTTTAAAGCGCTTACCGGGCATCTAGTGTCTACATTGATCGAAGACCCAACCTTACAAAAGAAGTCATGAATTGATAACTGTCCAGTCCCAAGTAACAGGTCTGGGTAGAAGCACAAGTAACACAATGGACAACATACTAAATGTCACTCTCTGGAATTCCGCCAAAGAGCAAGAACATATATCCAAACGCAGAGAAACGCTATTAAGTGTTATTACTGCACGAATCGTTGGTGCAAACTTTAATAAGTTTGTTCGGGTTGGTGGGACTTTAAAAAGCCCTTCCCTCGGTGTTGGGAATTCAACCCAACACTTCGGGCGACTGCGGCCGGAGCGCGTCGTCTACGCGGCACACACATCTGCATGACCCACACGGCACTGGTGTGTGAGTGCGCAGCGCGGCGGAGACGCGGCGCGGCTCGGTGAACACTCGCTACCACGGACTCCACCGCATCAGTCGACACCTCTCTTCCTAAATCTTATTTATTTGTCACGACAGTTTTACTGTAATCAAATATAACGGCTTTAAAACCAACCGCTTTTTTATACAGTCCACTCATCTCATTCACGAGCTAACACTCGGTCCTAACCGTAGCCTACTGTTTGGAACGACCAATTTAGGTTCACTCACAATTTTGCTCAGTAAAAAATCCTTAGCAATGTGATATAAATCAAGTCGCGTCGAGCCACTAGGAAGAGAGATAAGTCTAGGTTTCATCATAACGTTTTTCTTCACCGATGTCAGCGATATGACTCTTTACATAGTATAAAACAAAATCACTCCCGCTGTTTGTACGCTTAAGCATAGCACACACTGCGAATTTTTTAGTACTATTTGAGCGCGGTTTTTTTTCCGCAGTGCGTGCTGCTTCATACATTTCCATAGGTTACAAAATATGCGGAAAAAAATTCGCGCGAATAAAAATCGCAGTGCGTGCTATGCCTTAGATCTTTGAAACTACGCAACGCATTTTAATGCAGTTTTCAGAAATATATAGAGTGATTGTCACGGGTGAAGTCGGGATGGGTCGCTAGTTGAAAATAAAATAATAAAATAGAATTCTAAATGTTTTCCAGGTTTGGCGACGGACAGAAGACAGGGTTCCTGCCTTCAAAGAACAGCTATTACAAGAATCAGATGACCACAGCCAATAATTACAAGGTTTGTTTTCACTATCATTGCAGTTAAGCACATATAGCTGAGTATAGACCTCTCTTTTCTTGTGGTAAACCCCACGTTCCAGTTCCAGCCTCAACCGGGCTCTAACTATGATGGCAACAATGTTATCTACCCATTATTGCAATATTTACTCGTGTGTGCGGCAGAAAAAAATGATTTTCCTTAAGAGGAAATATGGGCAGAGAGCGCCGACTGAATTTCCTTAGTAAAAAGTCGTAATTCGAGGTTTAGCTCTCGTCTCGTTCCTCCTCCTATATTGGACCAATTTATATTCCATAAACTGACAAAGTAAGATATATACTATGTCCTTATGTTTTCCTTTTTTCATTTATATTTGTCAAATTTGCACACCAAGCCTCTGTTGACAGCGCAATTTTAAGCATTTTTGAGGGCTCTAGTGCTTCTAAAGATAATGTATCATCAAAAAGGAAAACATAGGAACATCGTATATATCTTTAATTTTCAGTTTACGGAATATCTTTTCCCGTTTCCTCTTAAGCCCTTTTGCAATTAACTGGTGAAATGGAAATTGCAGTTAAATGGAAACACTATACTATGTGCACCCATGCCTAGTCTTACGAGCAATGCAGGCGTGATGTTAATCGTAATAAATTCCGATGTGTAAACTGCACATCACACGGTGCCGAATTGCAGACTGTTATTTATTTATTTATTGATTAGTTTATCCTCGCACTGGAGCCTTGCAGCAATTACACCAATGGAGCACAATCTTATAATAAACTCACTATAAGTCCAGGTTTCTTCACGATGATTTCCTTCACCGTTGTCAACAATGTCCAAGATTAACTTAGTACATATGAATTGAAAAAGACACATTGGTACTTGCCCGGATTAGAACCCCCACTACATGTTGATGTGATACCTCTGTGCCTCAGGGAAAATATTGGCCCTGCACCTGGCCTTCTGACAAATTGTCATTCAATATACGATGGCAACGATCAATTGCTAAAATTTAAAAGATTGGTAACGATGTGACATTTCCATTTCACTTTTTCCAACCGCTAACGCAAAACTTATGTTGATATCATGTCACTGGTCTGGAGCATCTGACCTCTCTCTGTCATCCATCATATCGATATGTGGTCCCAAGTGTTATTTTTTTACTGTTTATAGACTCGCGCTTGACCACTATCTCACCCGTGTGCTTATTCCAAGTTTTTTAACGTACTCACTCGTGATAACGTAAACGATCTCCTATGTCAAAATGTATACAAAAAAAATGGTTTCTCCTTACCGTGCACAGACGTCGCTTATCTAATTTCAATACAAATTGACGTTTACGTTAACGCGATGGAGCGTGAGTATAAACTCGCACTAAGGCCTCTGATGGTAAGCGATGATGTGGTCGACGGTGAAGCACGCTTGCCAAGAAAAAACACTAGTGTACCTGAGTGCGCGTACTATTGTGCACTGTAAAACCTCCCACTTCGATGGCTAAGCCTCTTAGATTCACCGTCATCGTCACCGAAAATCGTTAAAAACTAGATCACATTAATAAAGCGTGTCCTCATAAATGCCGAACTACGATTAATTCCTAAACTTAACCAATTCCAGCGATCATGACGCGTCACTGATTTATATTTGACAATAGAGATTAGTAACAATTTAGTGCGATTCGTATTCCGATAAATACTAGATGAATGTGACAGATTAGGATCCAGTTTTTGGTACTAAAACGATCGCATAGTTAATGTGAGAAATAGTCAAACGTGCGCCAGCTACTGTTATTGGTTGAATGAGTTGTCAACAGTAACTCGCACAATTGTCTCTCGGTAAACGTGTCACAAATTAAACGCTAATCTAGTGAGGACTAGTGTTTATTTTTGTGAAACGTCGATAATTTATATTTCACGAAACCGGCTGTAAGACTGATAAGCTCGGTTTCAATAACATTTGGTTCCATCAAAATCTCATCTATTAGTGTACCTTATTTTTTTTATGTTGTATTTTTTATTTCGATGCGATAAAATTTCGATTGAAGGGAATTTAACAGTTCAGCTGAGGACTTTTATAAAAGACTAGCTGTCCCTCGCGGCTTCACTCCCGTCAACCAGCTACCTACCTACCTTACCCTACCTTCCCTTAATACATGAATGTTGCGTAACTTTAACCGTTTACGCAGCGCACGCAACGGAAGCTCTCAAAAAGGTTTTTTTTTTCCGTTATTGCAATATTATTCATTTATGCTCCGCTCCTATTGTGTGATGTTATGTAGCCTATAACCTTCCTCGATAAATACACTATCCAAAACAAAATGAATTTGTCAATTCCAACCAGTAGTTCCTGAGATTAGCGCGTTCAAACAAACAATCAAACTTCAGCTTTATAATATTAGTATAGTATAGATAAAGATAAGAATCATCTTAATTTGTACGTAATTAATATTCGTTTTGTTACATTTACAGGTGTTCCAAAAGATCCCAGCCTCTTCTATGATCCTGAGTAACTACGACCCGTTCTACTCTCCGTTGTTGTCACGGCTGGATGGGATATTTGCAAGGCTTGGTAAGATTTACTACTACCTTTTATAAATAATCATCATCATCGGTCTTTTTAACGTTCCCACCACTGGGACACAGGCCTCCTCTCTGAGAGAGGGAATGGGCCATAATCCACCACGCGGGCCCAGTGCGGGTTGGTGGTTGTCACACGTCTTCGAATTTTTGGTTCTAGGACATGTCCGTTTCTTCACGATGTTTTCCTTCACCGTTTTAAGAGCAGATGAAATAATCTACTACAAGTATAGCCTGCCTGGGTTATAAATAATACCAGCTAGTTATTCGCCCACTGCAGGGCAAATGCCTCTTCTTATACAAAGAAGACAAAAGCATTAAATACCACGCTTGTTCAATGCGGGCTGGCGATTTCGAACTTATTGTAACTATACGTCCAGATTTCCTCACGATGTTTACTTTCATCGTTGTCAACGGTGTCCAAGATAAACTTAAAAAGTACATATGAATTGATAAAGTCACATTGGTACTTGCCCGGATTCGAACCTACGACTTCAAGCACGAGAGGCGAGTTCTTAGCTACTGGGTCAGCACGACATAATCTTACTATTATTGTATTTTAATGTTGTTTTATAAGCTATTTAATGGTGCTAAAATACTTTCAGCGTGCTACGTTTGTTTGTTTTTGTATCTAATTCATTTTAGGGGTAATGAGAACAAACTTCAAAGGTCCATTTCCAAGTATTTCCCCAACTAAGTTGAAATACTGTTTTTTTTATTAATTAAAGCATGTTTTACTCTCACAAGAATTGTACTCAATCGATCTACCCCGTGGTTTCAGGCCTCGCCCCTGCAGAGAACTCGGTAGACGAGAACTTCGAAGCATGCAGAGAACAGCTGATCTGCCTCATGTACGCCAGTCCCGCCAAGTTCGCGCCGTACAGCAACCTGGTGTCGGCTCAGTTGAGCAGGTTGGTATTTTACTTGTATTTCAACACAAATAACATCACGCCGATATTCCCCTAAGGGTTGGGCGGCGGTGCACAGAGGCGCCAGTCATGTTTTTAAGTCCCATTTAGTACGAGCGAGCCTATTACCATTAACAGGGCACACCGGGTTACTATTTAGAAGCGGGCGCACGGCCAGTACTGCGTCGACATTGGAGAATATATACGCCTTAAGACGACGACAGTCACCAACGACCTTGAGGGAACAAAGCGTGCACTTGTTTCACACCCGCGCGAACCAAAATTCAGTACTTTTTTATACCTTCCTTCTATGACTTAACAAAATTGCCTCTGATCAAAATGATATAATATCTACATTTTGATATAATTGTCTTTGAGATGGTAACCGTGTTAGGCATAACTTTACAAATTAAATATACTATTTTATACGAATAAAACTCAAAATGTTCTTAGATCAAATTGTTTAGAAAATTATATTATGTAACATATATTTTTCACAAAAAATTACGACTAGCCGTTTAGAAGTGATACCCATTTTAAAATCAGCTACTGCGGGATATCTGCGCCTTAAGCAAACAACTTATAGAAATGTTTAAATACTTTGCTATGTATTGGTGTTTTGTTGTCGCTACAGCACGAGACATCACAAAACATTAATGAGTATTTTGAAATGAGCTGGTTACATCCTTACCTTTTTAGTTGTTTTTATCAAGAAACATTTCCACATCTTGTCCTCTCTTTATACTTATCATAATAGAACACTGTAAGAAACATTGCCATTTTAGAATGCATACTGATTTTCTACGGAGACTTGCTTCTTAGGAATTGTTAGAGCTGAACAAAGTTTGGACCTAAACTTAAGCCAATTTGCTCCCACCACGAAATCTAATTAAGGGATTATGCAGACAAAGTTTTGCTTGTAATGATAGCTGTGCATGATGTTGAGTACCTGCGTAATAATTATATGCAATTTTAGTAATTGGGTTTATTATACAGAATTCATAATATTTAACGAAGTTCCTACTCTGGTTATAAACACATCTCAAATGATTTTGAATAAGTTATCTACTCCCGTCGTTTTGTTCAGGTAATTAATCATAGACAAGACAATGCAACAGGTCATCTATCCAAGAAAATCACATTCTGGGTACTTTTTTCATCATCATCATCAGCCTTATAATGTTCTCACTGCTGGGACACAGGCATCCTCTCTGTGTGAGAGGTAATGGGCCTTAATACACCACGTGGGTCCAGTGCGGGTTGGTGGATGTCACATGTCTTCGAATTTTTGGTGCAACGTTTTTAAGAGCTGTGGTGATGCAATAATTTACACAAAGAATAGCGCCTGCCTGGGTTCGAACTCACGACTTACGACACGTAAACCGGAGCCATAACTACTGGGTCTTCACTGCTCTGGTACTTATTTAACTTTCTTATAATAAAACCTCAAAGACTGTATGACCTAGTGACCGAACCGAGGATCGAAAACCCACGCAGTAGTAGCATTTACGATCACTAGACCACTGGTTTCTTTATAATTTGACTGGCTGTCGCTCTCGGCTCCACCCGCCTCTATATCTCAGCCATTCAGTACATTTTTGCCTGCATTAACTCCGGCGAAATGTATTGAATGGCTGATTGTTTTTTTCTTGTTCCTCTTAATGCCCAGAAAAAGATTTGGCTGTTCATTGAAAATTAACGGTAGGAGGTATAAGCAATGTAGGGTATACCAGGAAAATAGTAACAAATTTCCTCCAAAATTTCACATTTATAATTAAGATATGATAAGCAATCATTTAATCACCATCTTACCTGTATCTCAGCATATAACATTCAACCAAGATAAAACATCTAATTTCATCTCCCACAGAGAACTGAACGAGCTTCGACGACCAGTCTCCGACAACCCTGAAATCCTGAGGTTCTTCAAATATATGAAGGCAGCCAGACGAGGACAGGAAGCTTCTGACTGCATGTACTCCTACCCGACTTGTACTGCCACTGCCCCTAAGACCCATACCATGGTTGCAGCCTACCATGACATCAACAAACTGGTTACTGCTAGGAAACTGCACTAAGAAGCTGCAAAACAACTGAAGACTAGATACAGGTACAGGCAGGTGATATAAATGAGGAACCAATTTTGAGAAGTCTGAAAATGCAACTGCATTGCGATCAACCGGCATCAAGCAATTCATCATCACCTCAAATGATATTGCTGGGGTCTATCGAAGAACGCAATCCAGCAGTCCAGCTGCTATAAACCATACTGGATTGTTTGATGTCATCGGTGCGCTGCAATTTAGTAGCACTTGGATTCCAAAAAGGATTTAGTGACACAATTTTTCTGACTGACAGTGTATACTACTAACTTCGCAAGAAAGGTGTCGCCTGCAGTACTTATTAGGTCCTTTACTGTACTATATGTGTAAAGTGTGTGAATAATAAAAGTGGATTAATTTTTGGTGCGTGATCGTCTAAGTTCTTTTTGTGGTGTTCATAAATTATATCATAATTATGAGTTCGAAAGCTTTTCTTGAAATTTTCGCATATATTCACTTACAATTACTGTTATGATTGTATACGTTACTTTGAAACTTTCGAGGCATGTATCTTTGTTTGTGAACTGAGAACAAATAAGTATGAAGAATTTGTTCGCAGTTCTGCGAAGAATAACTTTATATTAACTGGAGTAGGTCCATCACAGGTGGCTTTTGTAAATTATTATTTGAGTTTTGTGGCAACATTAGTCTGTTAAATATGAAGTCTGATACGACGTACCCCTCTGAGGAAAGTTAGGACATCATCAACATATCAGCCGAAATATGTGCCCTGGACACAGGCCTCCCCCAAGCGTCGCCACATAGTTAGGATATATTATAAAGAATCTTAAAATATTGATGCATAGAAATTGAGATTTCTTGTTGCATTTGAATAAGCAACCTTCCTGATACTCGACGCGATTCGGTTTATATATCACACCGGCGATTTTTACGAAGCGAAATTACAAGTACGTTCGATGCGATGCAATTCGACTGATTTGCACTTGAAATTTTCTTACAAAATACGTACGGATATCGTTTAACAACGCAATCGCCTTCAGCTCACAATTGTTGAGAAAGAAACAAGAATTACGATTTAAAAAAATCTATTATTGTGGTTAGTATATTAATTTATTTGATGCGTGAATGTAATTTATTGAATGATTGTTATAAGTGTGTGTTAAAAGTATGTTATTAAGTACCATACCTATTTATTACCTAATCTAGTAACTTATTATCCCAAAAGATTATTATTTTTTTACATTCTTTTTTTTTTTACTTATGGTCGTTTAGTAAACTATTTGATCTGTTTTGCCACCGTAGTCTGTTCAGAAAACTTAAATAAGAAAATGATTCGGATAATAAATTTATGTCCAGTATATTTATTCGAATTTTAATTGTACTATTTTGATACTTAAAATTGGAAAGAAATGTATTCTTTATTTTTATTCTAAAACTTTTGTATAAAACGAAATCTATTTTGTAAATTAAGTTTATTTATATTTATTATTTCTAATTTTATTGCTTGGAATTAAAATATTACTAACAAAAAATCTAGGTACTCTAATATGCGCATACACATCGAACATTTAAAATCTAGCCAATGATGACGTACGCTAGATTTCACAAAATGGCCTGTCGGCAAGCGATGATGCACATATTACAGAATGATTTAATCGTGTAATCTATCACTGTGTGATTGATTAAAAAATAATGGCGACTGACTTTATTAATAAAATAGAATAAAATAATTACACACATACTTGCAAAAAATATCCAACGAAATTAGCTTTTTCAAAGAGCAAGGAGGCGTGCAGGGTGGTACTTGCGTAATGAAAAAGAAAGACTTGCATACAAAGTTCTTGCATATATTATTCTAAATGCAAATGTTGGTAAAAAAAATAGTTAATACATAAATAAATTAATAAATATATTTTATGTTTTATTACATTTTATTAATAAAGTCAGTGAGAGGGACTAAAACCATGGTGTTGTGTTTATTATTTATTGTTGTAGTCATAATCAATTAAAATGTAGATTGAAATAAAAATTGTTGATCAAAATACTATACCAACTTTTTTTTCTTAGTCGATAAGTACTCGTATGTCTTTACTTCCTCGTTTGTCTAGCAGTCCCAAGTCCTGCTCCTAAACATGAGGTCTTAGGTTCGATTCCAGCGTCGGGCATGTGTTATAATCCTTTTTTCCATCAGAATTTTCTCAATAGCAGACCAGAGTTACCCTGTTAGCTCAAATGCGGCGAGCAAGAAGAAGAAGAACCAATGTAGTAAGGGACTAACCCTTACTCCATTTCTGAAGGTCGTGCCCGTCTTGAAAAGCTTTGACGGAGTCAACGACGAGCTGCTTCCAAGCCGGCTCTTCTCATAGCAGTGGTCACCGTGAGTCCCGTAATGGCCCTGATCTGGTCGAACAGCGAATAGGTGAACGTCCGCGTTATCTTTTTTCGTCCACCTTTCCCACTACAACCAGTTTTTCCAGGTTGTCTGGCTGTCTCCGGGCGATGTGACCAAAGTAACTTAGGACTCGTTGGTGGCTTAATCATAATAATCATTCTCTATTTGCACAAACATGTGTACAATACACACAACAATTTGCAATATGCAAGAGTTATTAAAAAAAACAGTGCGTCTTGCTTGCCTTTGACTTCAACGTAATTGACAAAATGTGTTGTAGGAATACTTCTGTCTAATCCTTTTAAGAATACAGGCATTGTATTATGTAATATGCCTACTAACTCAGTATGGCCAATATCATTTCCAGCTTTTAACGATACCCAAGGGTAAAGATGAGGCTTATCTGAACATCCGCTTGCCAAAATGGGGATATAAAAGAATTAAAAAGTAATTTAAACTTTTACTGGTAATAAAAATATGTGAATATTTCACCGGTTTCATGTAGGGTATTTGGATAGAGGAGGTCGGCGGCCGGTCTATATTTTGTCACTTTATTATAAAAGCTTTTTATTTTTAACTGCTGTGCCCGCGGCTTCGCTCCCGTCATCTGCCTGCCAAGCCAACCCTACCCTACTTACCTGCCTGCCTACCCTACATACCAATTTTTTTTCTAGGGTCATTCTTTCGCGTAGAATCTTATGACCGCCATTCAGAAAATGACCTCAAATGCACAACGCCATCTATCGAATATCGAGTTCAACTGTCCGAGTAACTAGAATTGCGTGTGCTGTGATAATTTTACTTCTTGAACACTTTAAATTCATCTAACTTACCCTAGAGTGAACCGATTGCGATGAAACAAAAACTAAGTAATTCTTCAAGTTACTCAGAATTTTTATGTATAAAAATTATCTACATTGGTTTCGTACATTTCACGTGATGCGTGCACAAATAAACAGACAAATAGACAAAAATTCCAAAAATGCTGGAAATGTGTTCTGTTGGTTATCCTTTAACACACTGGCTATGTTTTTTTAATTTTTTTTCGATGTACAAAAATTATTTTTCTTCAGATTTATTATATGTATTGATGAGGATAATAAAGAATAATCAAGAATATTAAAATAAGCAAGCTGAAGTGGTAATGGGCCGGCCATATTAGCTACAGAATCGATGACCATTGGGGTTGACGTGGTCTTAAGTGGAGACTGCGAACTGGTAAATGAAAGGTGGGCGACCCTCGAGCCAGTTGGCGTGACGATCTTCGCAGGGTGGCTGGTAGCAGCTGGATGAGAGTTGCTGAAAATCTAAATAAATGACGTGCAATTGGAGCAGTGGACTACTGAAGGCAGGTGATGATGTTGATGATAAAATGGGTATAATTAATTTTGAGATATTATTTTTCATTGTGAGCCACTGCAGGGCAAAATACTCCCTTCCTTTCTCCCTCCCACCTTTCTTTTCATTTTGTTTTGCCTTGCTACATCTGGCCAATCACTCAGATAAGCATATTTAACCATTGGTTAAGTTAACCACGGATTAAAAGCACACCGCGTTGCCGACGCCGGATCCTGTTATTCAGAATACAATTAGTGGCTACTTTTGTCCAATTGGCCATTTGACAGATATTGCAATAAAATATGGAATGTGTTGGAAATGTTAGCTTGTAGGTAAATAATAAATGCAAAATTTTTTTTTCGACAATATATGAAATGTTAATATTTTACAAATTTGCCATTTTTATCTATGAAATAAATGATCCAAAACGGGAGCGGCCATGATTGATGCATCGTGTGACGTCACATTTTCAACAACAAACAAAGAGTAGTTCGCGTGTTTATTAAGATATGACGTCATAGCCCGAAATGTCACGTGACCGACTGTTTTCGCGCGCCTTTCAAATTATTATCGAAAAATATTTTTTTTCTTTTTAATAACGCTTTTTTTAAGAAAAAGATATTTGTAAGAGGTATAAAATTAAATTTTCTATTTTTTACAATACTCTTCTGAAAACTGTCAGATAGTAGGACAATTCTATTATTTAGTACCTATATGCAAAACTATTATTTGTTTCGTGGTAAAATGCTCGTATTCTGAAGTCGATTACGCCTGATGAAAAGCGATTAATGGGGTCTATGTTGAATCGAGCAAACCCAGAAGATGCCTGTTCACTCTTTCTGTAAAAACTGGGTTATAGGTAGTAAGGAACACTGACGCTAGCAAAGAGTTCTACAATTTAGCTGCGCGCATATTAAATCAAGCAAGCACAATTTTAACATCTGTACTTTTTCAGTATTGCTGACCCTTTCATACAAATAATTTTGCCGAGTCTGATCAAGATATTTTGTTACACCGAATTCTAACGTTTTTTTATCATATTGACAGCTTCAAAGAGCAAGAAGCTCAGTTATTTTGACCGTATAGTACCTAAACGTGCGTCATTAAAGTATAGCATTATACTCAATTTGGATCCATCACATCTGCCCACAACCACAAAATAAACGGTTCCCTTCGGCACCACATATCAAAACAAACATGCATACCTAAAATTAATATCTTTATCAAATATTACCTTTATACAATATCACACGTACCCAAACTTAATAAATAGACCGAGTCTATACCCACTTGCTGGTATAATTAAATATGGAGGGATCACAATGAAATTAACATACCCTGGTAGATTAAATTGTCGAAGGATCCGTTGAGGGATCAGAATTAAATAGGTTACAATATGTTTTATGAAAAATAAAATAATATGAAGATTTTTTTTATAGGATGGAAATTATCACTATTATACTGGTTTCATCTTTCTCGCGGGATTATCTTGCGGCTGGAACCGTGTGAACGAATTGTTTGTTTTGTTTCTTAGTTTAAAAAAAAAAACTATGACCCTCACAATAAAATTTCATCGCAAACTTCTGGAATAATACTTGAAATAGCTGCTATTAATTGATAGTGGATTTGCATCGAACGAAATCTAGACCCAGTTGTTAAATAATTCAAACATATGTTAAACTTCACTTTTGCTGGTATAGCATCGCGCATGAATGTGTCTTGTCGTTGGATTACCGGACTGGTGAGATGCAACAATCAAACTAAATTCTTTGGGATCTTCAATCCTTATTTTTTTATCTTATTCTTTTAAAACTTGAACTGAACAACCAAGCTGTTCGCGGAATGTCCTATTATTTGGCCCTATATTTGAACGTCACTGTCCTTCCTAACTGTTCTGGCCTCGTGTGAAACCAGCTTATGGTCCTCACATGTACAGCTCAGGTCATGTATTACACTAATATTCTATAGGCGAAAGTTTGTAAGTGTGTGTGTGTTTGTATGTTTGTTACTTCTTCACGCTCAAACGGCTGGACGGATCTGGATGGAATTTGGCATAGAGATAGATCTGGATCTGAATGGATCTGGATGGTCTGGAATAGCACATGGGATACTTTTTATCCCGGGGATATTATGTTCCCTTGTGATAATTTTCGACATTCACGCGGGCGAAGCCGCTGGCAGAAGCTAGTAAGCAATAAAGTAAAATAAATAAAATAAGCCTGTTTCTAAATAAATTTAAATAAAATCATCTTTTTTTATCATAATTTACAATACAATATTAGATTTATTCGTGACGATCGGCTTTTTAACCGACTTTCGAAAAATTAGGTTCTATGTTCGACTTCTTGAGTTTTCTTTTTTTTTGTTATGTTCACCGATATCTCCGTCAATTGTGGACTGATTTTGAAAATTCTTTTTTTGTTCGAAAGAATATGTTCCGAAATATGTTCCATTTTAATTTGGTGAAGATCCGATGAAGAACTTCGAAGATATACAACAGAACTCTTCAATAAATGACTGCAAATCTCTCGGGACTGCTGCAATCGCATGTCTGTTTATTGTTTATAACATTTCATAACATAACATCACGCCAGTACGCTCTTAAGGGGTAAGCAGATCTCTCATTTGATCGGTTTTGTTAAAGTTTTATGATATTCGGGTAATCTATTCTGGCGTTATAGGAAACTGAACAAACAACTTGCCTATTAGGTAGGTACAACTAAAAAGAAATAAATAAAAAAACTTTTTACAAAAAAATACTACCGACTTCCAAATAAAAACTACAAAGAGAAAAATAACTTTATTTTTGGAAGTCGGTGTCCATAACGCAAAAAATGGTACTTACGAAAGACACCGACTTCCAAAAATAAATTTATTATTCACTTTGTAGTTTTTTATTTGGAAATCGGTAGTATTTTTTTGTAAAAAAGTTTTTTTTTGCAACAACATCTTTTCCTTGACAAAGGCTTCCTCCAAAGACTTCCACCTATCTCTGTTTCTCGCAATTCAGATCCATTCTGGACCGGCAACTCTTTTGAAGACATTTATCCAACGTTTTATTTTTCGACCTCTACTTTTACTTCTACTATATGTCGACATACGTATCAGCAATAACGATTGTCAAATTGTCAAAATGTGTGGAAATGCTGGTTGGTCCTACTGGCGATTTCCGATGCTCGGGGGGTCTTAATTTATGAAATGTTCATATGGTCATCCATCCGAGGACCTGTTTCAACTCCTGACGGGGTCGCATTTTAGGTGTGCCATCAAATTACTCTTTCTCATTTTTCAACAAAACTTACTCAATCTACAGACCCAGCGAGAGAGAAGAATATGTGGTCTTCCGATCTTACTCGTGCCATTCATTTTGTCACTCATATCACCTTTTTCGGGAATACGAGATGAACTGTTATCACTGCATTGTTAGGCTCACGTTTGACGACTCACCTGACGGTAAGCGATGATTTGGTCGATGGTAAACCATGCTTGCATAAAAGCAATCTATTCCCTTTTGTCTAAAGACCGGCTGTAGCTACCAGAAAACACAGACACCGCCAGGGAATTCCTCTCTTTAGTTAGCTGTATACACATTTGTATGTGTATACAGCTAACTAAAGAGAGGAATTCCCTGGAATTTCCCAAAACGTTTTGCGCATGTGGGTGGGATGTCCACCATGCGATGGGATATCACCGTACATCTTGTAGTTCGATAATGGAACGGGCTTCGTCATCACCATAATCATCATTTGAGATGAAATACGTCCACTGCTGGATATAGGCACCCATATGACGCCATATCGATCGGTCTTGTATGTTGAGACACATGATGATGATGTGACCATCCAGCCAATTCAGTCTTACCCAGTTCATCGATCCTACTAGACGGAGACATTCGTACGCGGGCGCCACTCCAGAACTTTTCTGCACCCTACGAAATCCGTTCTCCGAGCAATGTGCCCACTTCGACTTCAGTTTGGCAATTCTTCGGGCTATGACGGTCATCCTGGAGCTCCTGCGGATGTTTTCATTCCTGATGCAATCCTGAAAGCTCTCCCCATTGCCTTTTGGGTGACTTTAAACCTTCTAATAAGGCCATTGTGAGCAACTACATTTCGGTACTGTATTTCATGGAACGGGCATAGTGGAGTTAGATTATGTTTGAATGTATACACGAATTCTCAGTCAAGTGAAACGTGTATTTACCCTCTTATATATTTATTTCACTTTGACATTTACTCATCTTCAATTTCCTACTCATCCCGTCAGGAATATTATTTATTTCGGCGTATTTACTAAAGCTGCCTGTCAGTTCACTGATTGACAGTCATTCATATTACGGCTTTTCCCGTAGCCAGGAGGCATTTACTGCCAAACAGGAAAATAATAAAAATATTCTTGATATTTGTTGTTTCCTATTTATAGAGGAT
Source organism: Orthosia incerta (assembly GCA_948252205.1). Lineage (NCBI taxonomy): Eukaryota > Metazoa > Arthropoda > Insecta > Lepidoptera > Noctuidae > Orthosia > Orthosia incerta. The sequence goes on along the minus strand of OX411762.1, from coordinate 22,709,179 downwards.
TTGTTTATTTCGCTCATCCTGAGCTTGAGGTCCTGCTTTCGATTCTTGAATCAGGCAAAGTGTTGTTGTGTTTATTCATCTGGGATTTCTAGACTTGTGCCCGGAGTCTAGACTTGTGCTCGGTTGATAGCAACAGGATCGCCCTCTATCAGATGGGTAATAAACATTAATGACCAAATGTGGCTGTCTGTCTAATCCGCCGGGCAGAAAAGGCTTGATGCTATGTTGTTTTGTCGTTTTTAAGCCCAGAGGTATCAACTCCGACTTATGTATGAAATATAAAGAAAATATAATTAGTAAAGAATAGGAAAATAATAAAAAAAGAAAATAATAAGAAAAGAAAAAGAATAAGAATTGAATAAGAATAGAATTAGAATAGTATAAGAATGGAGTTAGGGTAGAATAAGAATGGAACAAGCATATAATAAGTATAGATTAACAATAGAATAAGAAAAGAATAAGCATAGAATAAGAATAAATCGATTAAGAAAAACATCGTAAGGAAACCGGCATGTCCTAGAACCAAACATTCGGAGACATGTGACATCTAACACACCCTGTGCCCGCATGTTGGAATAAGACCCTTCCACATAGAGCAAGCCTAACCCTTCCAGCAATGAGAAAACACAAACACGGCTTGTACTTACATAAACCTTAAAATCCATCCAACACATTGCCGTTTAAACTTAAAATTAATTCTAATTAATTTGTTACATGAGCAGAATCTTAATCAAGGTTTATAAAGGTTTATCTCATATCTTGCCTGTGTGCCTCAGCTTTCAAAAGCCTTTACATATTCGGTAATGAAAAGCAACGTATGATGAAATTTATTAAACTACGGTTATTTGATAATCTTGAAAGATAATGGTGGGATCTGACAATTACTTTGACATGGGAAAAGGGCATTGGCGGTGGAAAAAATTAGACTCGAAATTTTTGAAGTTCTTTATTTCGAGTGAGAATGAGGCCTCTGGTGTCAGAGCCTCATCCTCACCCGAAATTAAGCCGCCTTTGGGAACCCGTCAGGCCTCTGACTGTCTATTTCAGACTTACATTAACTATATAAGTCCAGGTTTCCTTACGATGTTTGCCTTCGGTTCCCTATCCATTTGCAAAAAAACTTTAGACAAAGGCAATAATAAGGAAATATGGCATAATTTTGCTTATCCTAATTATATTTACGCATAACATTATTTTCGCATAAAAGCTTACGCATATTTTTTTTATAATAATGTTTAAGCATAACATTCTAAAGCATACATTTGTTTACGCATAATGATCTTAAAACATATTTTTTAAGCATAACAAATACGCATAATAATTAACACAAATTTTTTTTTGGGTTTTTTTTCCTGTAAGAAGCATGCAAAAAAGCATACATCATGCATGCAGCAAACATGCAACAAGCATGCAGCGAGCAAGCAAGCAGCAAACAAGCAGCATGCAAGCAAGCATGCAACATGCAGCAGGCATAGTTTCTGTCACGGCTCCAGCGCTGCGGGGCTCCGGCGATACCACGCGAGCTGCTCTACGCAGATGTGTTTAACGCTCGCCGCCGTGGCTGAGCCAGCAAGCCGAAGCCACCTGCTCCTCAGCTCGCGGGCCACCTTGCCCCTCCGTATATTAGGAAAAAGAGCATTTTGCAAAAAAAAGGGTTTCCTTTTCCTTCACCGTTGCTCATTGTCTAAGACAAACTTAGAAACTACATATGAATATGAAAAAGTCACATTGGTACTTGTCTGGATTTGAACCCACCACCAAAAGCACGAGAGGCAAGATCTTAGTCTTTGTAGTTATCTCAGTGGGCCAAAACAGCATTGAGTAATTAACTCTGTATACTTTTGTGACATACTAATAAATACTTTACAATTGTATAATTCATTACATTACGCCTATTTACGGGAACTACAGGCGTGTGTACTGTATACTCGTACTCATATTTTTCCAGTATGTTTGAAGCCCCATATGTCATCGACCGGACACAAATCCTGACTCTGTGTTTTTACCCGACTGCCGAAGAAGGTTAATGTGTTTATCAGTCTATGTATGAAGTATGTGTGTATGTATGTATGTTTGTATGTATGTATGTTTGTATGTATGTATGTTTGTTTGTTTCTATGTGGCGTTCTAGAGCTAGAGACCAAACGCGTTGGCCGATTTTGATGATTTTTTCGTCAATCGATTCGTTTTAACCCTGCGAGTGTCACTGACTACATTAAAATTGGAAAAATAAAGATAGTATTATGTTCTTTCATTCAACTCTTTACTTATTAATTACATTTTTTTTTTTACAAAACACATACAAAAAAGAAAAATATAAAAAATAGAGGCCCACCGGTCCTCTATTTTTTATATTTTATTTTTTATCCATCGGGAACAGGGTCCAAGCTACCGGCGGTCAGGGCTCCAGAGAGGAGAACCACCTAACAATGCGAGCCATGTCCAGCAGTACTGCTTTCTGGATCAGGCCCTTGATCCAGCCGCCTAACGAGAGCCTCCTATGGTGTTGGTCGATGCTCGTGGGTATTAAGCCATTGGCTGACACGACTATCGTAACAATGACAGCTATGTCCACATCCCACATGTCGACAACCTCGCGAGCCAAGTCAAGATACTTGATTTGCTTATCTTTCTCGGCTTTCACGAGGTTCCCGTCATGCGGAACAGTTATGTCAACTATTAAATATTATTATTAAAAGAAAAAAATGGCGGATATTGGGCACCATTTTGTGGGGGAAAAAATAATTTTTCTTCCTTCTTACCCCCTTTTGTGGGGTATCAAAATAAAGAGTTTTAAAGGATGACTTCAAAAATATATAACACTTATATGTTTGAATGTACCTAATTCTAAAAAAAAAACAACTGAAAAGTTGTAAAACAAAAAGTTTATTAAAAATATCAATAAACCCGACTGTTTAAAAAGCGAACTAAAAAGACGTAAACAAGAAGAAAATCATGCTGAGCAGTCGGAGGATACATATTCGCGAGCTGGCTGGCCGACTGCACAGCATGATCTTTTTAATAAACTTTTTTTCCATCTGGAATTGCCCAGGTAAGTTGCTAATAATAAGTTGTAGTTGTTGTGTAAGTTGTTGTTGCAGGTAGTTGTTTGGTTTTTAAAACCGAATAACAATTTGCCCGACCCGGGAATCAAACCCAGGACTACAAGCTTACCAGTATCGTTTGCGATCTCTAGACCAAAGTCAAAGTCAAAATTATTTATTTAAATTATTCCATTAAACGTCAAACGATTAAATTTAAAATTAATAATTATTGATTCTACCATTCGAAAAAATAGCTTGTTAAGGAGAAGAAAGGACGAGAAACTCCATAGTTACTCTTTTAAAAAAAAGTGTTTTTAACATTTACATACATACATTAATTCATAAACGTGAGGATGATGCAGACTAACTCTACTATAGTACGTATAGATATAAAGTATCATATGCACTTACTGATAAATTCATTATTTGGTGAATGAGAACGTGGTTCTCACATACTTACATGGAACATGGTTCTCACATACTTACAAATATTGCAAACATAGGTAAATTACCTAATTCAACAACAACGGAACAGTGCGTGAATCAATATCATTATCAAAAAGAGAAGAGAAAAAAGCAATGCTATTATTTATGACAATATAAATTACTAGCTTCTGCCAGCGGCTTCGCCCGCGAGCAGGTTGAAAACTATCCTGAGGGAACATATTACCGGGATAAAAAGTATTCTATGCGCTATTCCTGACTATAATCTATCTCTGTGCCAAATTTTATCCAAATCCGTATAGCCGTTTGAGCGTGAAGAAGTAACAAAAATACGAACACACACTTAGAAACTTTCGCCTTTATAATACATATTATAGTGTGATAAACAGTTTGGGCACACGGTTGGCGCAGTGGCTGAGCGATTGACTGCTGCGCTGCGTGTTGCGGGTTCGATACCCGCACGGAACAAATATTTGTATGACCTACAGATAGTTGTTCCGGCTCTAGGTGTTGTGTATGTGAGTTCATATATTTGTAAATGCACCCACGATACAGGAAGAAATTCCTAGTGTGGGGCAATGTTTTTGTAAAAAAAAACTAAAAAGAGTATAGTTTAATTTTTTCTACACTAAATATTGCCCTATAGAGCAGCACCAGCATGTATGCAAACATTCTTATTTTGAATAACCAACGAGGACCAACGAGGCAGTGGGGCTCGAAATTAAACTAATAAACACAATACAATGTCGTGACAAACCCTTAGGTAATATTGTTCTTTCTCTATTTTATAGTATTTATTACTTTATTCTTTTTTCTATAGATCAAAAAAGCCGGCATAAAAAATAATGTTTTCTTCCAACTATGCTTTAATTTCATCACAATCACACTAAAAACTCAGTACAAAGCGAGTCTTTATTGCTCTAGAGCAATAAAAATGTATGAAATTTCATTATAGCACAGTTTTTTTTTAATCGCACCAAAAGGTGCCAATCTCAATGGATTAGCTCTATTCAGCCAGCCGATATCAATACTTTTTTTTTACGTACGTATTATTCGTTTCTATCCTACTTGTTCCAAATTTAAAAAATGATTGCTGCTAACTCTGATTTAAAAATGAAAGAAATTTAAAAAAGTGATTTTCGACATCGCTGCGCCCATCTACTTCCCGTGATAACGACTTCATTGTAACAAATCAGCCAGGCCCATCTACCTCGTCTGATAATATTATTCAGTCCCAAGTTAAACAAACAAATATAAATTTGCCCAATAAAACTCTTAACCTTACGTTTAATAATTGCTCAAGTATAACTTTTAATTTAAATAATTAAACTTCTATTTTAACTGTTTGATATGAGTTTCTTTTATCTACTATTCCTATAGGTAATAGTTGAAAGAAAAGCAGATTATGCACCTCGCTTTAAGTAATTTATATAGCCCTCGTGCCTGTTAGATTAGAGCCCTCGCTAACGCTCGGGCTCTAAATCAGGCACTCGGTGCAATAATAAATTACTTTGTGCTCGATGCAATAATCTACTATTATATTTTACTTTGTCGTATTAAGTCTTTCGGAACATAGAAATTCCTTTAAGTTGCCCCTAGTCGGCCGCACGAACGATTTTGTGTGTTGTCGGTTGATATAAAATGCATTTTAACCCCGCGCACATAATAGTTCGTGCCGTCGACTAGTGTACCCTTAAGTGTAGTATTTGCCTTTTTAGAACAAGAATAATAAATTATTTGTAGCTCTTTGCTTAACAAAATAGTACAAAAATAATAATAAAGAACTAAGTAATGAAAACAGCAGTTCTTAAGAAAACAAAGGATATGTTTGTATATTTTTTTCTTTTTAAGGCTTATTACTCTCTTATTACGAAATGTTTCGTTAGTAATACTATGTAGATGAAAACTACAATATATTTTATTATTTAACTACATTACTTAAATTATATTTTGTATTGTAAATACAGTTTTTTTTAATCTGTTTTGACTGGCAGACTTGTAAATGTTGAGAACTTTGAATTTGCTACACTCCAAGTTTAGTTTAATATTTAGGTACGTGTGTTTTAAGTCCATCTATGTTTTGAAGTGGCATTCAATTAGTTTATTAAACTAAATATATTAGTGAGTGTTTTCCAAAACCGTATCCATTACTGCTTTGAAGAATACAATTATTTCTAGTTAGCACAGATTCAGTTTTCTCCCCGGCGCACCTATATCCAAAATTCACCCTGTTTTTAGGGTTCCGTAACCCAAAAGGTAAAAAAAGGAACCCTTATAAGATCACTCTCTTGTCCGTCTGTCTATCCGTGTGACCACCGATTTACTCAGGTACGGGTGGACCTAGTAAGTTGAAATTTATACCAGATACTGAGGTCTATAGTCCCAATTAGGTGTTTTATTAATTGACAATTCTAGGTCAACCGGAAGTACCCTATAGGTTTTGGGTCGAAAACCTATTTGTTTGTTCCCGTTGACATAGAATCACGAAATTTGGCAAAAACTAAGGTCTTACAGCACGAATAAAGGAAAAGTTCCAAAAAATGAAAATTAAGGTAACTGTACTACAAACTGTACTGTGTGTGGAGTTTCTTGTGCATTCTTTTCCATAACAAGCTACTTTTCCGAATGCACGGTAGAATCAATTTTTATTACTTGTAAATTTTGATTGTTAACGTTGAAAAGTGCCGCTTAGTGGCCTAATTGAATAAATACATTTGACTTTGACTTTACCACACGTTAGCAACTCAACCATTACAGCACAAACACACACACTTAAAAATTAGCCACCAATAAAAATGATACTAATTTTATTGTGGCGGTATAATGGGTAGGTACAGAACCCTCAGCGCACGAGTTCGACTCGCACTTGACCGGTTTATTTTCATTTTTATCGAACCATGTTCATCTATTTGTTTTATCTTTCTTTTCCCCTATATCATCGACAGTTCTTCAGTCAGTGTCCAAAACGACATATTAGGCTCAGAACAAAGTCCTTCTTTTTCGTGTGAGGATATGGCCACCTGTGGTGTCAGAGTTAATTTAGCCACCTCTGGGAACTCCACAGACTTGGCTATTTCTGACTTACATTAACTATTAACATTAGAACAAAGTGATATTCTATAATTGAAAACGACAGACAATTTTTTTGGAATGGACACAAGCGCTATCTTTGTGGTCATTCTCAACCATGGCTTTTGACAAACTTTATCGAGGATGGGCCATAATCTACCACGCGGGACATGCCAGTTACCTAACGATGTTTTTCTTAATTGTTTGAGTAACAGCTTATGGACAATATACGCCAACGTGTGTCCTAATTTGACAATAACCCGGATCCTTCCACTCTTAGGTAAAGAGTTTTCCAGTTTTCTGATACATTCTGCAGATATAGTCCGCCTACAGTCTTTTGTTTTGTGTACTTGACCAGTCGCAGGTTTGGTACTTGTGGGCTGAAGTGGAGTTTTTGTTCGGACTTGTAGAGTTTTGGATATGTAATTAAAGATTAGGATATTACAGGAATTCTAACACTAAGGTGCGGTCCCATCGAGATCTATTAACTATTTTTCTCTATTTCTAAATTAGTGACTAAACTAACTAGTAGTAAACTTGAGATTTCTGTTTAAGCTTTTTTAAGTGAAATGCTGAAATCGTGGCCGGCATTAATTAAGTTTAAATAAAAAGAGATGGTATTTCAGCGAAGAGTTAGCTTTCGAGGATTTATTTTGTAGGTTAAAGAGTTCGCATTTGCAAAATAAAGTACAATAGAATACCTCCAGAGCTTTTTGCCCTTGAACACCAAAATTTCCCTTGCTCAAATTCAGCCAATCATCGACTACGCCGACGCCTGTTATTTGCATGCCACCGAGGAGCTTTTAAATAAACTTGAGCGTTTGCAAAATATATGTATTCGTTTTGTTATCAATCTTAAAAAGTATGACCATGTTTCTGGCTTTCGCAAGATACTCAAGTGGCTCCCAATTCGACTTCGCAGGTACTCTCGGATTTTGTGTCTGCTATTTAACATCCTTCTTAACCCTAAAACGCCAAGAATCTCCTTGATACCCCTTCCCACACAACCGACTTCTATTCCTACTCCTTTACTGTGTACGCGGCGCGTTTGTGGAACTTGTTGCCGCCTGACATTAGGGACTGCCAAACTCTTGCAGTTTTCAAAAGAAGAGTGAAAGAACACTACCTTTCCATTCTGTCATAGTTGCATATAATATGTATATTTATCTTTTTATATATTTTAGTATTAATTGTTATGATATATATACTTTTAAGTATGTATATGACAGTATATTTTATTTGTTACATTGTAAATTACATAACTATGAATTGTTTTATGTCTTTATTTTCCCCCTCCACACACAATGTCTACATCTCTTTTTTATCATATTTCTTTCGCAGGTATGCTGGGAGAGATTTCATTAGAAATAAACATCACCTCTGTACCTATTTTTCTGTTCCTTGTTCTTGTCCTTGTATTATGTGTGTGGGCAAAAATTGATAATAGTACATTATGGTACAAGTGTGCAATGTTGGTGATTACCGCTGAGGCGCCATTGAGACCCGAGCCGTAGGTGAGGGTCTTAAGAGAGCCGAGGACGGTAATCATCAATACACACGTGTATCATACGACGTTTTTCAACACACTTGTGAAGAAAATGATACTAAAAATCATTTTCAACAGTAAAAACGAATTGTGAAATTTTTTTACCTTGGCGGGCAAAATTAATCAGTTTTCCTATGCGCGCGCATTTAACACTGATGATCGGCCATAGACTACAAGAATGAGGTTTATTTTTTTTGGCTTTTCGTGGCTAGTGTTTTAGCCACGTACAAAAAAGGGAATTTAAATTTTTCTTCAGTACAGAGCAAATAAAATTTATAAAGTTTTATTTATTAAGCACGTACAAGTTGAAATTATCTATTTAAATACGAAGTTGCATCGATCTTCTTTTGTATTGAAACTTTTTTGAGAACAAAGCAACTCAACCGACAAATAAAAAAAAACACTATAACTCACTTGTGAATAATAGCAATGAAAAAGTCACAGTATGATAACAGGTATCATTATGTGCCTAATTGCGGTGAAATTAGAGCCACTTTATGAGCAAGTGTGTTGAAAATAAATAAATAAAATTGGCGACTCTATCCATACCTGCCAAATACGCGACGCCTGAGAAAAAGGTATTCTTCCCGCATGGCTTACTTCAAAATTGCCGAGACAATGAAGCTTAGCAAGTCTCAGCGAAACAATTCAACTGTCTTGGGTTAAGTCCCGCATCGAAGTCAACAAAAAAATATTAATTACCACTCCCTCCAAATCATGCAAGATGGCACAGTCAATACCCTGCATCTATAAGCATGTATTTTGTCAGTAGTTACATTATCTTTATTTTTAAAGTTACGTCTTCCGCAACTCAAATCCACCATCCGCATAAAAATAACAAAACTATCAATGAGTCACTGTCAAGTCTCAACATTTTTCGCAAAAACAATTGTTGACAAATATCATGTCTTATGAGTCACGCTATACAAGACGGATCCGGTTTGAGACTATCCCTACTACTTTCATGCTAGAAAGTTGACCTGTCTCGTAACCAACAAAACCATACAATTATAAACTCTACTTCTTGAAAACAAAGTTGTAATTCCTTTGAAAGGAAAAGAAAAGTGACGTATTAATCATCATTAGCATCAACAAAAGATTTTTAACTTTGTCGTTTATGAGATAGAGTAGGAATTAGCTTGGTCTTGACAAGAATTGGTATTAATCATCAGTGTGTAGTATTTTGTAATACGAATGTATGTTTTTCGGTTAGTAGTGCCGGATTAATGTGATTGCTCCGGGCATTAGGTTCGATAAAGGTTGTTGACTTTGTTATGGTCAAGTAGATTTGCAATGCTAACTGCAGAAGTAAAAGGCTGTAATGCTATGAATTTTGTAGAAAACATTATCATTGGTACTATTAGGTGAAAAAAAATTATAATATGTTATTATGTAATTTGCGACGTTTGCTCGACAAGTATCATAAATACTTGGCTTGGTCTTTGTATGGAAAGAGTATACAATTGCCTAACATAAAACTGGAGCAAGGCAGAAGGAAATTTTTTTTTACACCTGTAAGTCCTCTGGTACATCGGGAATCCGTAATCCTCACAAGTAGATAATTTATTTTATGAAAGTTTGGTATATTCTTTAAAACTGCAATAACATAATTATGTATATGGACACATTATTTATTTGTAAAACAAAGGTGTAAATATGTACATACTTAAACTCTACGAAATTATACTAAACCTAACTACTTACACTACGAGTATATACAAAAGAAAGGTCAACTTAGGCGTTGAAGTACTCCTCCACATCGCTGTCATCCGGGAACGTGCCCAGAAGACTGGCAGCATTGCCACGTAGAATGAGTTTCTGAGTTTGTTTCGGCCTTTCTTCTCAGAGTAGTCAGATAGGAAACGCCGACCTCATCTAATTTAAAAAAATATGATCGACATGTAAAAGTGTTTGTTCAAACCAACTTGCAGAAATAAAATTATTTATCATTTAATGGCAATGAAATGTACATGAAAACTGAGCCAAGGATGTCAATAGTCTATAACAGAATTTTCTGGCAGTCAACAAAATCACACCTATTACCGAAACCGAAACTAAAATTAAAACAATTCAATCATATTAAAGTAGCACTAAAGAAAGATAGGAAATAATTTGTCATGCCACAGAATTGAAAGCAATAAATATTTATACCGTACTCGTAAAACAAGTTAGGAAGTATTGAAGTAGCATTAGTTTAACCTCACAGGCTAAGTTACGTAGCAGCAAGACATTCACCTCGACACTTGTTTACCTATGCAATAGTAGGTAAATACCAGTAGTAGTTATGTAGAACCTAGAGGTTGCACTGGGATAAACATCATCATATAGGGTTCTGGATTTACCATAACCACAGATTATATATTACTAGCAATACTAGCTTTCGTCTGATTAAACCGATTATTTAATGTACATCGTTCGCATTCGGTTCCGTTCCAAGGCGATTGATAGATGGTGTTAGCAGCGACTTGCAAGTAAAAGGGTTTATGAATAAGAATAATTTATTAAAAGTAAGTACGTTCACAAGAACTCGGTTTACTCGGTGCATGAATATTTGTTTGTTTAAATACAGTGAAGATTTGTTGAATAGTATTTTATGCACGTTTTTACAGTTTAGTTGCACCAAAATGTGTTACAATACAAATTTAAACGATCGAATGAAATGCCTCAGATATCTATTGCCATAAATTTTAAATGATCCGTTCAAATAATCTTTGAAATGTGAATTTAGAGCCCAATATTCCATAATGTTGTGCTTAGGAGAGTTGATTTGACAAGAACATACAATTATTACGTTCAATTGCAGAAAATGTTAATTTTACGCTCAATTCAATAACAACTCGGTGCATGTCGCGACATCTAATGAGATTTATTTGAGTCAAATTTTCTTTCTTAGCGCTGGGACACCGTGCCAATACAGATGTAGGTGAATTTCTAACTAAGGAACAACCCAGAGTGCACCTACATTTCGCGAGTTATTTTTAAGTCCCAGAAGTAACAGAAGGCGAGTCTTTTGCCATCAAGCGGGCACAAATCTAGCATCTGCGTTGCAAGAAATTAAACTTCAATTTAAAAACAAATTAAGACATCTTTTATTAGAAAAATGTTACTATACTATTGACGAATTCCTTATCGATAAATTTTAAATCATTTGACATTGATATTTATTTAATTTTGATATTGTATTATTATCTTTATTTCCATTAATTATTTATATGCTTACTCAATTGTTAATTTTTTGCTTGTTTTTCTGTCTTAAGTTATGTTGTTTTTCATTGTAATTATTTTATTTTAATGGAATGATTATTCTGTTTTTTTTTTTTTTTTTTATTTGTTATAGGCTCGCGTTTGACCACTATCTCGCCTGATGTTAAGTGATGATGTGGTCGAAGGTGAAGCACGCTTGCCTAGAAGCAACCTATTCACTCTTGACTTGAAGACCCCTAGGTTGTAGCTATCAGGAAACAAAGACGCCGGTAGGGAATTCCACTCCTTAGCTGTACGCACAATGAAAGTATTTTCAAAACGCTTTGTGCGTATGGGTGGGATATCCACCATGTACTGATGGCGCATTGCCGCATTGCATTTTTTATTATAATACTAATGATGTGAAAGAGTGTAAACCTTTAAGGTAGATTTTTGAGGAACTAAACTCCATTTGATATAACAATAGACATGTTCCTAAATCTTTTTACAGTCCGTTCAACCGATTTTGTGTTCTATCCCGTAAACATAAGGATGACATAAAAAGCATAAACCTGTTACCAAAACCAACTGTTTACTACAGCTATCATTTGTCGTATCACCAACGCAAAAGAAGCCAAAATCGGTTGAACGGGCTGTAAAATGGGCTAATTTAAAAGTCTCATGTTATTGCAAATGGAGTATAATTATTTATTAATAACATCTCATGTAAAATGTACCAGAAATAACACTAATAAATGAATTTTGAATTGTTATCTAGTCGAATGTGCAAAGCAACGAATATAACAAAGTCGTGTTAATAAGACAAAGTTTCAAGTGTATTCTAAACACATTGAGCTAAGATCTAATATTAACAGCGTAATGCAGTAGCTTCATCTATAACTATAGATATAGCAACGAACAATGTTCAGAACCTGTTAACTTAAGTATTGGTGTAAATGGTAAAATTGAGGACATGAATGCAGTTTACACTATAGATGAAAATAATAACAAAAGCACAAACATCAGTAAATAGACGCTAGGCATTAAAGTCCGTCTATGTTACTTTGTGCGTGAAGTTTTAACAAATAAATACTAAATATACATATTGTACATAATAAACTTTATAATATGTGGGCGCCATCGGAAACGGAAAGTACGCCGCATTATACTGCATCAAACGAGGTCTCAGTAACCGCACACCGCTTCCTTAAGTTACATTACATAACTGAAAGTAGAACAGTACGTTCCAATATTACACGACAAACAGATGAAGTTTATTCATACTTCAGGGAAAAGTGATTTGTTATACACTTCGCAAATAGCTCTGAGTGTCATGACACTAGAAGCTTACGAGTCTGCTTGTAAGGTAACCTGTTGTACGATTTAAACGTTACATGTCATGGTTGCTTCCCCGACGCCTTATACTCCGAGTGGGCTCGGCAACTGGAGGCGCTGGTCAAGTCAAAGCTCCAGAGCCTTGAACATCGTCGCCGAGTTGCCAGCTTGTCGGTTTTTTATCGGATTCTTTTCGGGGAGTGTGCAATGGAATTGCATGATCTAATTCCGTCCAGCCCGTTCCATCATTGGACTACCAGACGTACGGCGATGCGTCATCGGTACATGGTGGATATCCCACCCATACGCACAAAACGATTTTGGGACACTTTCATTATGCGTACAGCTAATGAGTGGAATTCCCTACCGGAGTCTTTAAGTCAAGAGTGAATAGGTTTTTTCTAGGCAAGCGCGCTTCACCGTCGACCACATCATCGCTTACCATCAGGTGAGATAGTGGTCAAGCGCAAGCCTATATACGACAAAAAACAAAAAGTTGGACCACCAAGGTTTCACAGAAGCTGGAGAAGAGACGCCATTTCTCTCTAGTTTTCTGTCTCTGCCAGCATAGCCCTTACTACTGCTGGCAGAGATAGGACTCGCCCGATTTTGTCAACCAAGACCCACCGCTCAAGGCCCACGCAAGGCAATCCTAGAGCGTATGAAGGGCAGAATCCAGGTCGCTCAATCCAATTTCAACATACAAATTAGAACTGCAAACAGGTATACTACTAAATTTATAAAGCTCATTTCTCTCCTTCATTACTATGCAAGTCGAATGGTTTTCTGTACTTGGTTTCATACGACGGCATGCATTTCAGAACATGTACTACCTACCTAGTGGACAAGAAGTATAGCGACCTAAATATCAGAATATGTAGTCGATTTGAAGTATTCGGCCATTTTGTTTGCCATGCCAGCTCATGTGGCAGCAATTAGAACGAAAATTGGAATAGGTATTGCTTTGGAAGGATAAATGAGTTATATAACTATAAAGTGCCTGTACTTGAAGGCTTCGTTAGGATCATTTCAAGTAAAAATAATATGATTTCGAACAAGGCGATTAGTGAATTTATGAAAACTTTTACGCCTGCAACAGTTTACGGATTTCGCAAGCTTTACACCTATTTGAATACAATGCCTCTACTTCACAACAAAATCAAGCCCTAAATATAAATGGTCTATTTAGCTCTTCAACCTCTTATGGATGTAGTGGTTAAGTATTACGTAGCTTTATTTACCCCCGGTTTCTGAATTAAAAACATAAAAGAAAAAACCTAGTAGAGTTTCAAACTAATAAGCTAATAATTACCAACCAGTCCAATACAGAGAAAACACAAAATAGAACCACACTTGCCACAACTCATCACCTTCCTATCCTTATCCCATGCTACTTGGGGTCGGCGCAACACCCCAAGTAGCATGGGATATATATCTTCCATACTGTCCCGTCAACCGTCACGCTATCACTGATTCCCTTTTCTTTCATATCACCCCTCACACAGTCCATCCATCTTTTCTTTGGCCTGCCCATCCCTCTCCATCCATCCACATTTATGTTCATATCTCTTGTCTCAGTTAATACACCAAAATCTCGCCGCAGGAAAACCCACATCAACAAATTGGCACATAACCCTAACACTTGGCTACCAAGGTCGAGACTGACAAACAAATGGACATTACAAAACGATCAAGCAATACTACAGGGAATTCCTGATGTGATCCATGAACTGAATTATGAAAGCGCACCAGGATACACAGCGCACAACTAGAGACGTGTGCGGTGAACTTAGTATGGAGACGGCTCTTTGAGAAAAGATTGCGAGTTGATTAAATTGTAATTATAGTTATAACTGGATCAATTTATCAAGAAGATGATTTTATAGTAACGATAAGGTGAAGTTAAATTTTAAAGGCATTTATGCAGCTTGTACCTAAGAAATTTAAATGAATCTTCGAAATCCAAAATATTATGTTAAATGGATGCTTCTAAGAGTACTTCTTGAACAACATAAAATCATGTATTCATTTTTCTATAACATATACAGGCGTAGATTCAGAAAATAAGAATAATAATAACACGTTGATACGTCTAGAAGTGGGAAAGATGACCTATCTAAGAAGAGAAACAAACACAACATAACATAACAAACATATTCTATAGAAATAATATTTTCCGGAAAACATCCTTTCGCTAAAGTACCTACTTTTATTTCACACATTCCTAAAAGTGACACAGTTAAATAAAAAAGTAACGATAAAAAGTGCTCTCCATACTTGTTAACTCACGATAATATTCGCTGGGATATCCCACGTTACGCTAACTTCATTCAAACTCCGGTTTGCAAGTTCGTTACGGGCTAACTTATCAAAAATCAACTTTAACACACTCATTTATGGTTCATCTTCGTATGACGTTAAAATTTTGCTCAGTGCTAAATTTGCTAAAACCTCTGCAAGTTTTTGGAAAATAGACTTTATTTCTATTAAGTCAAAGTTCAAACTGTGTTATGTAAGTGGGAATAATCGAGCAAAAGATAAAGCCTTGTTCAGACGCGAAAAGTTTTCGTTGCTGGTAACAGCTGTCTCCATGTAAATTAGTATTCGAGTGTAAGTTTTAGTAATATGCTAAAACTTTCAGTTGGAATATGTTAAATCCAAATAAGAACGGAGAATATTTTAAGCGAAAAGTGGACAAATAAAGATATAATCCTACAAATAGCAGCTGTGCAGCTTTCCTACATGTCTAGTGATAATATTTTATCAAATAACCATCGAAAGTTACTGTTTTAGTTGAATGAAGTTTTAAATCTCGTACTTTCCTAAAAGATACTTAATTGGTAGATAACGAATGTTAATCCATTAAACAATCCGCGCCTTGCCTCGTTGGTCAAGTATTCGGAAGCGCTTCCACTGAGCAGGAGGTCTTGGGTGTTATTGGGTTTTCCCATCTGGAATTTCTCAGTAGCTACCCGAGGTCTGGACTCCCGGTTGATGGCAATAAGCTCGTCCCCTATTACAAGCGACTTAAAACCAGATCTGGTGAAATGTGGATGTCCACCTCTGCCCACTCCCTCCCTCTGCCTCTTCCCTTCTGGGAATACAGGCGTGATGTTCTGTAAATTGTAAAACTAACAAGGATCTTTAATTATATAGTAGCGCTCGAAGCTGTAGTATTATTTTCTTTAAATTTATCAACAATAAATGCTTCATACTTGTCATAGGCAACTAAAAGTGGCTCAGTCTGAACAAAACCTCTCCAAGGTTTATGCAATTCTTATGTTTTTGTTATTATATAAGGTTGTTTGGCGTTAACCGAGCCACTCTCGTCTGCATCGCTCAGTGCATTGAACGCGATCTAGTTATTTGGATCACTAAGTTTTGTGTTAATTGGTTTTCTGGTAAGTTTCGAATTTTTATTATCGTTATCCAATTTTGGTGATTGATTATTACCGTGAATGATTAAATAATTAAATTTATTTATAACAATATATACAAAGCTTATAGTTTGCAATTTTTTTTAAATCAAAGCATAAAAGTTTAGTCTGCTGAGAGCCTTTGTGTATAATATAATTATACAAGTTGAAAAAAAACATTCATAGCTACTAGGTGAGATGGAAGTCTAAAAATATTTATGAAAATATAAATACAGTTGATAAAAATACTTTATGTTAAGTAGTCACTCCAAGAGCATAACATAAAAATTATAAAATAAATAATATTGACATAAAATATACTAAAGATTGCAATATTGATGTAACTCCTTTTAACAGCACAAGTCAGTAAACTATCTCATAAAGGATAGTGAAAGTAGTTCATGTAACCATTGTTATCGAAGAGACTGCGATCTCAGTGTTCTCATTGAAAATCTTAAATACAGCTATTGTTCTGAAGAGGTAATTGAAAGGACTTTTATAACTTAATTAACAACTGAAAGCTAAACTAATAATTAGGTCCTCATCTGTGTCTTAATTGGAGATGTTATCTTTGGCAGTTTAAATTTGTAGATTGGTATTATCATCATCGTTTTTAGAGTGTTCGTCGTCAAGGCTGTCATTTCAAAATTTTAGTTGTATTAGAAAACACTCGTGTTAAAAATATTTTTGGTAAAAAAGCGACTGTTTCTGCAGTAGCTGGTTGGCTTTTCCGCAATTGGGTCACCGGTTCGAATCTTAAACGGAAAAAATATTGATGCGTACGATCAACAGATAGATAATAAGTATAATAATAAATAAGATATACAGAGGAGGCACGAGCATTAAACGCTTGGATGCCGTAATTAGTGAATCAGTTAAAAAGCAATTGTGTATTGCGTGGATCTACGTTTCGGCCACTCGAGGGGTTAGTCACCATTGCTCAATACCAGCTGATGTTTTCAAACTTATATAAGTTCAGGTTTCCGCGTCATTTGGCCGATTAGCGATGTCCAAGACAAACTTAACAAAAAAAAATCTGGCCATCATATTATCAATCAATCTACTTCGATTTCTGCTAGCTCCAAAACATGACTCACACTGCCATGACAGGACACTGGCCCACTTGATGACCAGTAGAAAGTTATCCTGCGTCACTCGTATAGTAGGTCAAGAACATGGATGTGTATAAGTGTAACGCAACTTTGTGTGTGACATAACCGTGTCATAAGCTTCTTGGGTCTGAATAAATTGTATGTATATTTGAAAAGTAGATGGCCATTTGAATACAATAAAAAATAACAATTGCTGTTGGTTTATTTTTAGGGCTTTTTTGGCTTGGGTTTTTTTTAGGGGGATAGTTAAAAATCTTGATGTAGACAACGGAAATAATTTACTAACTGTTTAATATACGAAGCAAAAAACGAGAGGAAACCTAAATTTACTTATACTTAATATTAGTGACCCGCCTCGGCTTTGCACGGGTAGTAGAGCATATAATGACTACATGCTTTTTATGTCAAAGGGTCGCATCATCGGTGTGAGATCCGCGCTTGAATTTATTTTCGCACGCGGAAGTTTTTATTTTGCGATAACTCCTAAGATATTCATTTAAATTAAATGGTGTACAGAGTTATCATAATGTGGTATAGTAATCCATCCTTAAAAGATAGATATATGCCATCGCGGACTTTTCTGTAAACCTATAAAAGAGGAATAGCCCACTATACATAGTTTGTAAACACCAAGACGGCTTGACTTTTGCCGTCATATTTCAAAAAAATTACACTTAAAAAATTACATCACATTAAAAACTTAAAAAATTATACACTTAAAAATCTTCCTCGTGAATCATTCTGTTTATTGGTGAAAACCGCATGAAAATCCGTTCAGGAGTTTTTGAGTTTATCGCAAACAGACACTCAGACATACGCGGCGGGGGACTTTGTTTTGGTATAGTGATGTAGTTTTAAATCACCAACCGGTCTTGAGCAAGTGTGGTGATTAAAGGTCGTGCCTTCTCTGTATGAGTAGAGACCTTTTCCCTGCATTGGAACAGTAACAGGTTGTTATTATAAACAGTTGCTTGTTCTCCAGACCGTTTTATATAAAATTCGTGAATTCTGTGTCCCTTATTTTCTCAAAAAGATCTCTGTAAATGTTTATAATATAGTATGTAAACATTTCATGATTTTTCCTTTGACCTTTTAGTTGTTTTGACCTGACAAAAGTAATTATAAAAAAATATCTGCTATTTTATTAGCTTTCGCGTTTCTATTGTTAAAATGTTTTCTATTTGATTTTAGTGGATTAGTCTTGGTCTTAACAACAGTAATACGTATTTACGGATTTTCCTTTTCACAAAGTTTTGTTTCTTTTAGACAATGTTGTCGGTTGTTTAGTTTTTTATTTATTTGTTTGTGATGGGTTTGCTCTTGACTCTAGTCTAGGTCAGAGGTGACAGAGACAAAGTCGACGATGGAGTGAGCTTACCCAGAAGAAGCGTGCAGCAGTGTTTTGTCACTATTTAAGCTATTTTCGGCTGAAGTTTCTTCAGTATTCCATTTCATAATACGTTTCTTACAAGTTCATCGTCTTTCTTTCTTTTCCGTGTGAGGATGTGGCCACCTCTGGTGTCAGAGTTAATTAAGCTGCCTTTGGGAACCCCACATGCCTCTGACTTGGCTATTTCAGACTAACATTAACGATATAAGTCCAGGTTGCCTCACGATGTCTTCACCGTTGCCTGTGATGTCCAAGATAAACTTCAAAAGTACATATGAATTTGAAAAATCACATTGGTACTTGCCCGGATTTGTACCCACGAACACAAGCACGAGAGGCGAGTTCTTAGCCACTCGGCCACCACGACTTAATTCGTCGTTATTTGTATGAAACCAAAGATAAAAAGTTTCACTTAATTACGCCAGTATTTCCTGAAGGGCTATCCAGAGGTTTATTTAAAGCATATTTTGCCACTCGTATGAAATCAACCGGGCACAACACTAGATTCAGGACTGCCCGCAAGAAATTCCAGATCAACAAACACAATAAAACTTTGCCTGAGACAGAGAATGCCTAAGGCATTAAGTCCGCCTTTGCACCTTTGTGCATGAAGTCTAAATAAATAAAATAAATAAATAACACTATGCCTGACGCAGTTATCGAACACATGGCTTGACGAAACAATAAATTTTAAGAAAAATTTCAATAAATTTTTTATACCGCATCTATTTCACAAGTACTTCTCTGTCTCTGCAACTTTAGTATGCGAGTCACATAGCAACAGAGTCGAACGCACTATAACTTTTTTGTTTCACGTCGAGTCCAAATGATTAAGTTCCTTTACTTACACTATGGGCCCCGAATTAGGGTCAACGTGGCCGGAATTGAGATGTAAATGGTAAAAGAAACATAAGGGGTTCTAAGTAACGTGTTTATTCTACTTTTGCCATGTTTATTAGCAATTTTGTTATGTCCCTTATTTGTACAGTAAGTAGGTCTAAAGTACGGTCATACATCAATGTTTTATTATGTTCTTCTTCTTCCTTTCCTGGTACCATTATTTGAGGCAGTGTCACCCCACTTTCTTGTTCTAAGGGTTTCAGTTTTGGATTGTCTGTATTGGCTACTATCTTTACATAAGTACTTATTTTGCTTCGTTTATGTTCAAATATGCAAGCTGGTTTTGAGTTTTACGCACCTGATATCACGAATAAGATCCACGTATGTCCTTCTAAGGCTTCCCATCGCGGTGTTAATGTACATATTGTTTGACAATATTCATTGCAATTCATAGCATCTTAAGTACATACTTATTGTAGGTATATTTTTACTGTTTGGTCCTTTTATCATGTGGAGGATATATAGATCTTTTGTATTCAGACAAAGTATTGACATTAAGAGTTTGTTTAAAGACATAAAGTCTGTTGCGATATTGTCATAGAATACATTAAAAAACTTTGCGTGTGTTGTATTAAAATCATTCAATCAAATAAATGGAGTAGAAACAAAGAAGTAAATTAGAATTATATAGTAGACCGAAGCAAAATATTTAATTTAGCTACTTTTACTTCATAAATGTTATATGCAATTTAAAAAAATAGTTATATTGGATGACATAAAGCCTTACGCGAGTATTTAAAAATATAATTTAATAGAATTATATAGAGTTTGTATGTACAAGTATAGTATCTTAAAACTAGCTTCTGCCAACAGCTTCGCCCCCGTGTAAGTCGATAATTATCACAAGGAAACATACTTTCGAGATAAAAAAGTATCAAATGTCCTAATCCAGGATATAGTCAATCCATATGCCAAGTTTCTTCTAAATCAATGCCATCAATAATATGTGAAAACGCAACAAACAGACAGAGTTTCGCAATTACAATATTCATCCATTCATTCTATATATGGATGGATAAATTAAGTCGTACCCTAAAACGGCAGATGGAGAGAAAATGGATAATGTAGTTTCTCCATTAATTCCAATAGTATGTGTGTAAGTAGGCATTATTCAGCCTGAGCGCCTTAACCCTTATTAGTTAATTTAAGCCTCTCAATTAATATATTACACTGAAGAGAATTCCTACAGAATTGAAACCAACAGACATGTCATTAGGCACGCTCTTTGAATGTTATTCAAGAGATCTGTCAATATTAGACATTTTGATACCTTCTTGTTGGACAGTAACTATCTTTGCTTCCAATTACCGAGACCATACAATTATAGCCTAATTTTCCAAGGAAATACACCATCTCATTACATCGTAACTTTTTTTCAACTTAAATATGGCGACCGTTATTTTCCGACAGCGCGGACGCAGTCTACCGTCGCACTTGGTGTATCTCGCTCGCTCTTGCCATGTGTTTTGAACTGAACGTGTTCCATTTACAAACTGTGACGTTACCGTGTTGACTTTCGCTATGTGAAAACTGTTTTGAGTGTTGAAAAGTAAGCACTGTGTTTTTGTGTTCTTCGTTTTTGTTTGTTTTGATTATTGGAGTGTGAAACGCCTAAATAAATATTCTTCTATGAGATGCGTCTTGTGCAGATTAGAATAAGGTTAATATCTTACTTACCGTGTATTACTTTGCTTTCAAGACATTTGAAAATGGCTTCAAATTGTCCATTATAGAATTATCTTCCAATGTTACGGAGTCTACCAAGTATATTTCATGCATGTTATTAAAATCCGCTAGCGATATAGTCAATTACAATACATGAATTCAATCTAATGCGAAACTAATTTCTCGCATGACTTCATCAAAATAAGCAACTTTCTTAAAATCTGCTTCGGTCACAGTCCCGTACTTTAACAACTTGCGATCCTTCTCACTTTGATTAATTTTCTCTTTTTCCTATAACTTCGATAAAAGTACCTGTTTTGTTTTGTGTTCCTATATATTTTCCTTTACAGATCATTTTTTATTTGCCTTCATTGCTTTTTTTGCTCTGTGTTTTATCAGTAATGTTTTTTACTGCCATCGCATTTAGTTGAGTAAATAAAGGTACTGTACCTTTATTTACTCAATCATGTCTTGCTCTTTGCTTGTCCAATTGACTTCTTGTAAAGTCGGTGACCCGAATTAAGTATCCATAATTATCAATGAATTGATACATATCATGAGTCTTAACCGATACGTTCATTATTGGTATCCTAAATACTATCACATAAAAAAAAGATAATATGAGAACAATTTATCGCATGACTTGATCCAAATAAGCCAGTTTCTTCAAATTCAGTACACCCGCTATGTCACGTACGCAATTGTTATTAAATGCAGGTATATAACTGGCCCAAAGAAGTTTATCGGGTTCTTGACCTCTTTCCAGTTTTGAAGGATATTGTCATGACTGTTCATCCATCCTACACGTTCATCTTAGGCGTTGGAAAGTCTCCTACAAGGTGGACCGATGACCTGGTGTAACGCCGCGAGAATCCGCTATATGCGAGACGCAGAGGACGTCTGGTAACACTTGGGTTCAGCAGTGGACATCTTTCACCTGACATGATGATGACATCCTAATATCTTTAGCAATATATATGATAGTAAAGGATTAAAACTCCACCCCTAAGACGACCCACTGACCGAAATGTTTGATACTCTTTCACGAAAAAACTACTGAACGGACATTGATAAAATTTTACGGTTATATAGCATGGGCTATAATTTTCAAATTATTGGAGAAAGTACTAATTCCACGCGGCCGAAGCCCAAGCAGCAATTAAGTACATAATAAATCGACATCACTCTGAACAAAAACATCATCCCTTCATCTAATTTCTCCAATAAGTAACTAGTCCCTTCGCCCAACTTATAGCACTTAAGATGGAGTTCATGCTAGGGATGTTACGGAGGTTTGACTGCGATGCCGAAATGTCGGCTTCATATAATTTTGTCTACTCAATTATACAAATCTGTCAATCCCATACAATTTTGCCTTTTTGACAATCGCCATTGTTACGCTTTCGATGTTAGAATGTCACTTGTCTAGGGCCTCTGATCATTATTCCACTATCGGATTCCACTTCCGATTATGGTTCCCGCTTCGGTTCCGATTCCAACTCCGACTTCGTTTCTGAAAAACCACCTCTGTAACATCTCTAGTTCACACGAGTTAGAACACGGACACGAGTTCGATCAAGCTCTGAACAAGTAAGTGTAGTGTTGATGTCGTGATATACTTAACTAATACTGAGTAGAAAGTACTGCGGCATACGACCGGGAAAAGTAGGAAACCGACATCTTGTATATGTTGCGAGGTTACAGTAGATATTAATATTAACTAGCAGTAGAATATAGATAATAACAATGTCGTGGCAATCCAGAGGCTAAGACCTAATTAACCGTGCTTGTGGACGTGAATTCAAAACCATACCAAGGTTACTTTTTTTGTTAAATTTACTTTATCTTGGACATCACTGATATTGGTGCAGGAAAAAATCGTCAGTAATCCTGAAATTAAAATAAGTTTACATCGCCAATCTGATTCTTCTGTATTATCAATTATTTTTCTGTATAAGGAGTAGCATTTGCCTTGCAGTGGGCTGTCGTTTAATCTTTAATTGCGTAGCTTATCATAATGAGCCTTGGATTCAGGCGTCCTTATTTAGGACCGAGCTTTACCTAATCCACCATGTGGGGTTGATTGGAGGATTGCATAATACGTTCAAAGTCTTGCTTCTAGGTCATGCCGCTTTTAATTTTCATGAAAATCTAGACTGTTATTTAAAATGTACAATTTCGTTTATTTTACTAACTAGCTCTTTTATGTATGTTTTACAAATCAAATCCAAATGTTTTTCCTAGAAATTTTAGCTACGTATAAAAAGTATTTGAGAATGTTCTGGGAAAATATATTGAACTGGTATTTAATAATCAATTAATAAGAGGTACAAGGTTTCCAATTTATGTGTACCTATTGATTCGAAAAACATAACTTAAATATTTTATTTTATCGTTACTCCGAACCACCCATTTGGCTAATTGGGCTCCTTAAGCTTAATACTCGTCATCATATTTGTTTATATTATTTTCTCCACATATGAGATCATCAAAGGACATCGACAATATTATGAGCAATCAAGAGAACTGGTTTGTGGAATGAAATAATTGATATTCAAAGAATATTCAAGGATGAGAGAAAAAAATTAGAACGAAAATATTATAAAATATGGTCTTATTTGGCAGGTGCTGTCTCTCACATATTCACATGACAATTATTTACTGTGTTGTCAATATTATCATTACCTATTCCATATATTGATATAATACTATTGAGTTTTTTTATCTGGAATTTCTCAAAGGCTGGACTTTCGCCCGGTCCATGGCAATAAGCTCGCCCTATGTTAAATGGGATTTAAACGTAACTGGGGAATGTGGGTGCATCCTTCGAACGCAGACGTGATGTTATGTTATTTCAACATGAAGTGGAATTCCCTACCAGAGTCTGTGCTTCCCGATAGCTACAGTCTAGGGATCTGTATGTCAAGAGTGAATAGGTTCTTCTAGGCAAGCGTGCTTCACCGTCGACCTCATCATTGCTTACTATCAGATGATTATAATGGTCAATTGTGAGACTATTATAAATTAAAAAAAGTGGCAATGTTCAAAGATTTTAAGTAATATCTTGTCTTAAAGATAAGAATATAACTATAAAGTATTAAAAGCTGCTGCTGACATGAAACCAATTTGTTTAAAACTAATGAAATCGAACATTTTCATTAGGCCTACCTTTCATGTTGAAATGTTCGCCTCACGAGATCAAACGGAACACGCAGCCCCTAACCCCTTAGGAAATAAGTGGTAAAAACACAGACCTAATTCTAACTTCAATAAATTGGAGACTAGGTACTCAATAAAGGTAGACTTCTGGGCAAAGCGGCTTCCGCGTCACTTAAGCTTCGACCCAAGAAATATATGGGGCACCATTCGAGCACAGCCACCGTGAGGCCTTGTTTCTGGAGACTCGGGGCGTCGCGAGTTAAGTTGGGCGGCGTGGATGGCACTAATTTCAAATATATAGCGTTGTATGAGAGTATTTACGGAGAAGCTTTGGCAATTTTACCCAACTGCCGAAGGAAGGTAATGTGTTTATCAGTCTGTATGTATGTATGTATGTTTGTTCCTATGTGGCGTTCCAGAGACCAAACGCGTTGGCCGATTTGATGGTCCATATGTCAATCGATTCGTCTTAACCTTATGATGTAATGACAGTGTCATTGGCTAAATTAAAATTGAAAAATAGAAAAATGGCGGCTTTGGGCGCCATATTGTGGGGGGCAATATTAATTTTTCTTCCAAACCCATCGTGTGGGGTATCTGAATAAAGGTTTTCAAGAGGTGAATTCAAAAATATATAAAACTTATATGTTTAAATGAAATTCGAAAAAAAAAATACCTATACTATAAAGTTATAAATAAAAAAAGTTAATTCAAAAAATCAAAAAGGCCGACTGCTTAAAAAGTGAACTAAAAAGACGTAAACAAGAAGAAAATCATTTTGGTTTTTTTATTTTTTGAATTAACTTTTTTTTTGAAGAAGCGA
Source organism: Orthosia incerta (assembly GCA_948252205.1). Lineage (NCBI taxonomy): Eukaryota > Metazoa > Arthropoda > Insecta > Lepidoptera > Noctuidae > Orthosia > Orthosia incerta. The sequence continues at coordinate 22,684,093 of OX411762.1, read as the reverse complement.
CGCGCCGAGTGACGCCACGCTGCACGCGACGCGTGCCACCCCGCCATCGTCTCCGTAAACGAGGCCTGAGGCCGCTTGTACACGCTCAGAAAAGTCACCGGAGCTACGCAAGAATTCGTGTCGTTTCTACAAACGAACTGTGTACATTGATTCGGTACTTATATTATCTGTGCTAGACAAAATTCGGGCCTAGGTCCGACAAATTTTTGTTGTGTACTTGATGAAATGGTCGTTCACGAAACGAATTCTGATGTATGCCCGGTCAATTTTCTTAGCGTGTAGAAACGGTATCACCGTCGCAGCGACGATAACAGTGGCTTGGCGCTTATATACTCCTTTAGGACCTTTCTTATCGCGAATTTCCAGTAACGATGCGTTAGTAATGCAGCTTTGCTCGGAAGTCTACCATAACCCAACCCAATACAATTTAAAACAAACACACAATCTGGTTCTCTAGAGTTTTACGAAATCAGACCCAAAAAAAATTGGCAAAGCTTTGCCACGAGTACCTACGTAAACCCGGAATTTGAAACCTCTCTTGAGACCTGAGTAGGTAGACCTCTGATCTCACGGTACAGAAATACCAAACCGAGTATGGATGGTTTGTAGTTTCGTACTACTGATATATTTGACACTAGCTGTCCCACGCGGCTTCGCTCCCTTCAACTGGCTACCTACCAACTCTACCCTACCTACTCTACCCTACCTACTCTACCCTACCTACCCTACATACATGAATGAAGCGTAACTTTAACCGCTTACGCAGCGCACGCAACGGAAGCTTTCAAAAAGGGATATCTTTTCCCGTTTTTGCAACATTTTTCATTCATACTTCGCACCTATTGGTCGTAGTGTGATGTAATGCCTATAACCCTTCTCGATAAATGGACTATCCAACCAGTAGTTCCTGAGATTAGCGCGTTCAAACAAACAAACTCTTCAGCTTTATAATATTAGTATAGATAAGTATAGATGAGGTCCTGGGATCAATTCCTGGGCGAAAAGAGATCTGGAAGTCGTCAGAAGCAGCCCAGAGTCTGGATTCCTACCCGGCGATGGCAATTGGCTTAGATACCCACTTTTATATGGGACTTATAACTGGCGAAATGCACTGTAGGTGCATCTCTACTTATCCCTTTGGAGAATACAGACATGATAGCATTCTATATTTAAATTTTTACTAAAACGTCAGTATACTAACGGAAACCCTCCTCTTCCTTCATCAGATCATAGTTCAAGATGCTGAGTCAAGCTCGATGGCTGATGCTGTTGATAGCAGCCGTGCTGACACTGCAGTCGAGAGGAGAAGGTGGCATTAGGCTACCTGATCAGCCACCTAAGCAGGAAGGCGAGGGAAGGAATTTGAACTTCGGTGGAGGAGGTGATCATGGGCGCTCGGTAAGTTATATTTTGATACATTGTCATGTAATCTGGAGTTCGTGGCTAGATAATAACAGCCACACGGGTCGATCATCAAGGTTAAGCAACGCTTAACGAGGTCGGTCCGTGGATGGGTGACCATTTCAACGTACCGAGTTTCCTCCGTGCCTCGGCAAGCACGTTAAGCCGTTGTTCCCGGCTGTCATTTGAAGATCTTTGACAGTCGTTACGGGTAGTCAGAAGCTTGAGATCTGACACCAGTCTTGCCAAAAGGTACCGTGTTACCCAGTTACTGGGTTGTGGAGGTCAGATAGGCAGTCGCTCCATTTAAAACACTGGTACTTAGCTGAATCCGGTAAGACTGGAAGCCGACCCCAATATAGTTGGGAAAAGGCTAGGCAGGTGATGATGTCATGTAATGTAGATAATTATGTGTAGATTTAGGCATGGGAAAAGAGTATACTTAGTTAGATATTTTGGTCATGTTAAGAGGATCAGAGAAGATATTCACAAAGTAGACGTGAGTTGAATCCCCGGTAAGGGACGCCTTAGCGTTGCTGCTAACTCCCATGGGCAAAGACGTGAGTTTATTTTGATGTATTTAATTTAAGTGGCGTCTCGTATCGGTGATTAGGTATACTCGTATGTTTATTGATAGAATATCTTAAAAAGTATTACAGGATATTATAAACTTCATGATAAATTGTCAGATATGCATGGCGTGTTTCTAGCAATTGCATGAGTTAGTCATCGGAATTAGTGGGGCGAGCTTGTCCTTAAAAAAAATAAAAACCCGATCTCCCTAATTTCTTTACTTACACCTTCCAGCCTCAAGCCCAAGGTCGTGGTCTTCTGGACTGGCTTGGTTTCGGAGAAGACCAGGACCCTTATATTCAGCAGTCAACACAACAGTGCCTCAACGGAGACCTGGCTGACTGCTTCAAGGCCCAAGCTCTGCGATCCTTTGATGACTTCTTTGATAAGCAGGCCTACCAGTGAGTACTATATAATTATTATATTCTACAATTTTCGGACTAATATGAAAAAAGTTAGAATGTTTTCTAGGATTCCATCAGAAATCGTTAAAATTTGAGAGATTTGAGTTCGAAATTGTAGATGAACATTTATTTACAAAAAAACTTTTTAGCAAAAATTACAACCGACTTCCAAACAAAAACACTACAAAGTGAAAAATAACTTCAATTTCGGAAGTCGGTGTTCCTGTTTTCGTTTTTTTGTTTTGTGACACCGACTTCCGAAATTGAAGTTATTTTTCACTTTGTAGTGTTTTTGTTTGGAAGTCGGTTGTAATTTTTGTTATAAAGTTTTTTATTTTTCACTTTTTAGTAGTGGTAGGTACATAATGGACCACTTCTATAGGCTAGGTACCTATAACGCCCAAAGTGAAGCCAGAGTAGATAAACCCAATAACATGAACGTTAAATAAACAAAACCGGTGGAATGAGAGTATACGAGTACCAGGGTGCACACCTGCGTACTCCTTTAAAGCGTACCAGTGTGATGTTATGTTATGAAATGGTGTAAATAATAAACAGATATGCGATTGCAGCTATCCCGAGTGATTTGCCGTCATTTATTGAAGAGTTCTGATGTATATCTCCGAATTTCTTCATCAAATCTTGATGAAAATTAAATGGTGGTCCCATTGACAAACACCAGCTTTCGAATAAAAAAAGAATCATCAATATCGGTTCACCCATTAAAAAGGTCTGAGGTAACACACATAAAAAAAAATACAATTTAATTGATAACCTCCTTCTTTTTTGCGAAGTCGGTTAAAATAGGCTTTTATTGGCTTTTTGGAAAGTTAAATCAGAAAGAAAATCACTAAGGCAGACGGGTAGATCTGTATTCCCTTGAGATGATTTCTGACTCTCATGAGATCGAAGTGTACAAGTTGTTTGTGTTTCAATCACGCAAAAATGCCTGAATGAATTTGGAAGAAACTTAGCACCTGGATTAACAAATTTTATCCCGATAAATTCAGTATAATGATCCATTGGGATAATAACACACATCACGAGGGCGAAACCACTGAAAAATGTTAGTATTCATCAATTAAAACCTCATTTAATAATTGCCAGGTTATCGGAAAACGCAGTACTAGTGAAAGTGGACTCCCAAGCACGCGCTTTGTCCCGAGAGCCCCCTCAACTAGAGTCACAGCCCCACAGCGAGGACTCCGACTGGGAAGCGCTCGTCAAATACGGCATGAGGAAAATTGAAAGGTAAATATTACAAAATGGTGTGTTTTAAACGTGTAAGGAATACATTCATTGTGCGTACAGCTGAGGAATGGAATGCCCTGCCAGTCTGTTTCCTGAAAGCTTTAAGGGTTCTTTAAGTCAAGAGTGAATAGGTTACTTCTAGGCAAGCATACTTCACCGTCGACCACATCGCTTACCAACAGGCGAGATAGATATATATCATAACGAGAGCCTATCATTAATTAAAAAAAAAATTGCTTTGCGAAGGGACGGTAGAATCAATTATTATTATTAACTGAAAATACATATTGACATTCAACAGTGCCGTTATATGGCCTAATTGAAATAAAGTATTTGACTTTGATTTTTTAAACATCTTAAATGGAGTTTGTGCAAAGAACTTGACAATAGTTGTATTTCAACAAAGTAGAAGACTTTTACTTTTGAGTTACGAACATGTCAAACCTTAAACAAATAAAACTTAAAATTTTCTTTAATCAACTTATTAAGAAAATGGTCTTATATAACATATCTTTTTTCCAAAAAATTATGACGAGCCGTTTATACGTGATTCTCATTTTAAAATCAACTAAATCATAAATCATTTATTTATCTGCAAACATGGGTAAAAATATACATTGATGTTTTCTGTTCATAAATAAAGTTCTCCATGTTTAACCATCACATGGGTATGCAAATAATGAAAACTAAGTAGGTACAAGATAAAAATTTGATTAAATATGTCAGCCTTATGTAATAATTATGATAATAATTAAATGTCAGAATATGAAAATAAAAAAAAATCAAACAGAAAATTAAATTACATGCAAATATAAGTTAAACTCGATACAATTGAAAAAAATACATTACAGTCAGATTTAAAACTAATACAAATCAAATTAAAATTAATACATTGATAATTCATAAGAACAATATTGATTTTCCTCTAATATAATAAATCGGATGTAGTAGGCCTAGCATTTTTCATTTAAATAGTCATTAATATGATAGTAACACTTTGCAACTAAATATTTGTGTAGTATTTTTTTAAATTGATCCGTATTTTTAATTTCTATTATGTGTTTAGGTAGCTTATTATAGATTTTGGGTGCCATACCAAGAATATTTTTATCAAAAATTGCTTTTTTATGTGGTATTGTGCATATTTTATTTTTGTGACGTAAACTTTTTGGGTGATTGTATAGGTGTAAATTTGTCTTAACATAGTTTGCTACTTCGTATATGTAGAGACAGGGGAGTGTAAGTAGCTGGAGTTTTTGGAAATGTGGCTTACTACTGAGGCGTATCTGCACCTTAAGTTCTAAATCTTAATTCAGAAATAGGGCAAAACCAATAATACATAAGTAGCGAAATTCAATCCTAATAATCTTGGAATTTTATTATTATTTATTATTTTATGTATATGGTATAGCTTAGGTACTTCAAAAGTAAACCGTACTTCAAAATTAATTTTCCTAGTACAACGAACACTTCATTCCCCAATACAACTCCAAATATAGCTTAAAATCCTCTTAAATCTAGTCTAAGAACGGGATCAATAACCACTAACGAACCGAACCTTATTAAGATTTCTATATTTAAACGGACTGTGTTTGCCGAGAGTATATTTGGAATATACCCGTATTCTATAATAAAACATACTACAAATTCATTTGCATATTACAAGCTCCAAATATAATTTTAATATTATTAAATACAATTCGTAAAATTTTAAAATGAAGTTAAAATGTTATTCTGTGCATATTTTGAAAACTAAATGGTTCGACCATATTTTTGTTTGAATAATTTGCTATAAAAAAAACAACAGCAAATTGAATATACAAAGTCATGTGTTCGTTTTTTTTGTGAGTTGTTTTTCTGCATTACTGTTTTTAATCCGTCTTTATACTGCGTGTTTGCTGCAATCATCCACTATACTACTCGTATTTAAATGAAATCGTGAATAACTGTTACATTAGTTGCTGTAGGCATTTCAATCCAATTAACAGCTCAGAGGCTTTAGACAAGTGTCATTTTATCAACGATAGCCTCTCGATAGTGATGGAAAAAGTCAAAAAAAATATTAGATTCCTAAGCACTATCCAAATTATCACCGCTGCACTGTTTTTTTACCACTGCTCTCAAAACGATGAAGGAAAACATCGTGAGGAAATCGGCAAGTCCTAGAACCAAAAATTTGAAGACATGTGTCATCCACCAATCCACACTTGGTCCGCATGGTGATTTACGGCCCATTCTCTCTCACAGAGAGGAGGCCTATGTCCCAGCAGTGGGAACATTAATAAGCTGATGATGATGATGATGATCCAAGTTTTACGTGATCAATCCCTTACATTTTCATATTTCGACAATTGCCATCGGTGAAAGAAAGAATCTTTGTCTACCCTCTTCACTTTCTAGATTTAGTTCATCTGTCATTCTTTCCTTCAATTCTCTTCTATTTTTCCAAAAATTGAATTCTAACCGTTCTCATCTTAATACATTATAATATGGACAAAGAGTAAGACGACTTTCATCAAATCTTAATTTCCATTTCAGGTTCCTGAGGTCAACTGCCTTGGAAATGCAATTAGACGAAGAGGTGACATCCCGTGGAATCATTGCTCCCCGCTTCATTGAAGGGATTGCTGATGAAGTAGACATCATTGAGGACAAGAAAGCTCCATTCCGTGAGTACCATATTCTATGAAGAATTTTTTATGTACCGGGAGACCCTTGGTAGTCTTTTGAAGGTATGCGGAACTGGGTGTAAGATCCCGCACTCCCCATTGCAAAAGGAAGATCCTCAGTGCAGATGGGTGTTGTATCTGGCCCGGGAAACTGTCAAACGGTTGTTTTTAGCCTGTTCTGTGTGTTCAAAATGCGCTTAAAACTCTGCTTAAGCGATGCAGGATTTTTGTGTGTCTTCTGCCTTCTAAAATGCGGAAAACTGCTTTTTCTGTGCTCGATGGTTTTTTTGTGACTGAATTTTGTAGGATGTCTACGTTTGATTATTGAATGCCATACGTTCCGACATTTTAGCGATTGAATTATTTGAACGTTTGCGCTCTTCCTATAAAAATTAAACAGCTGAAAACCAGATATATATTAATCCTATAATAATTAATCAACTGAATACCAGATAGATATTTATCTTAAGTTCTTTAGTACATCTAAAGGTTGTCTGGTAAATATCGCTATCAGCGATAAGATCGCCTTTGTACCCCTAGTAATAAGTGGTAATAATAAGTAGTAAGTGTATAGTGTGTGTGTGTATAGTGGTAATAAGTGGTAAGTGGTAGTAATTTCTTGTTTTTGTATACAATAAAATATATTCTTTTCTATAGTACTGAGGATTTCAACTTCTTTTTTCTGAGTTTTGCCAATAGATTCTTTAAGAAAAATTCACGGCCTTATATCTAACGTAGTTTTAATACATATTCATCTTTACAACGAGTGAAAGAAACGATTATTTTGAGCTTCTTTTCTGAGAAACAATTATTATTTTAACTCTGTCAAAGTAACCTTTAATGCTCACAAGATCACAGGTGTGGTTTTGTTACACACTTAATCACGGTATTTAATCATAGATCCTCTAAATAGGCTCGACTCGTAAAGGTATTCAATTTTAGTGAATACAAAGCATTCGTAAGTGACTAGAATTTATAGTAATTAAAAACCTCGACTTTAATTTAGAGGCCCGATTAATTAAAGTAGCACTTAAAACGCTTTCAGTATTAAAATAAAACAAATCCTTAGGCTTTTAGTGGGCATATAATATCCTGTGGTATTCCTTGGAGTTCGAGACGACTCAAGTATGATTACATTTTATTAATATTTGTGTTCATAATTAATTTTAATTAATCATAATAGACATGCGTTAAATAAGGAGACCGCTGGTTAAATGATTTTTACGCGTCCCAGTCGGCAGTGAACCCACGAACCAACAGCTCTATCTTTTTTACCGTTAGTGTCTGCATTTTTTAGCTTCACTGCCACGACTATTCACCAACCAGCATTGAGCTCACATTGTTTATTACTTACGGCCCCTACTCTCTCACAGAGCTCCCACAGAGACCTCACAGAGACGATGGTCTCCCTTAGTTCATGTCACAAACAAATTAAGAATTCTCTATTTATCCTTTGTAGGCCAACACAAGCTAAAGAAGCTGATCATCCCCATGTTGCTGATCCTCAAGCTGTTCAAGCTGAAGCTGCTTCTGTTCCTGCCTCTCATCCTCGGACTAGCCAGCTTCAAGAAGTTCCTCGGATTCATGGCTCTCATCATTCCTGGTATGTTTTGTGTCTTTTAGATTATAATTTGCCGATTTAGAACTTCAATGATGAAAAATCCTTTCTGACAAAAAAAATATATTTTATGCAGAACAGTGAGATTTTTCTTCTTAAAATCAAACTTATGAAGTTACACGTGTATATTATATTATCTGATTGAAGTCAGACAATACATAAATAGGTAACATGGTTTGACTGAAAGCTAACCTCAATTTCGATTAAGATATAGCTCCGAAGATTATGAATCTTATGTTATTGAAGATAGAACAACCAAAGAAGACTGACACATTTATAGTAGTCCTAGTTGATGATAACAAAAATCTAAGAAATTAATTTCAAAATTTCGCCCATTGTACTTTAGTACAATATCTAACCATGACATATTGCCTTATTCCAGGTGTGATCGGCTACTTCAAGTTCTGCAAACCCAACTCCTCGCCATTCTCCTCCAGTCACTTCTCAGGTCCTCAGTACAGTCCCGCTGGAATTGGTCTTGGACCCTACAGGGAGTCTCCACCTCAGTCACATTATGCTCCGTCGCACTATTCTGAGAGCTACCCCGTAAGTGAATTTTTGGTTTCTTTATCATCTTTATTCTTTCTCATATTACAATACAATACAAATTCAAGAAATTTATTATTCCTTCTTAATATGTACAAACATCTGGTAATTAAAGTGCTCTTTTAGGCAAAAATATCTCTTCCAATACATATTATTAAAACAAGTACCTAACAGCATACAATTTTGAGGATAAAAGTAAAAATTGTAAAAATTAAATTAAATCAAAAGAATAAAAGTTAAGATTCCAATCAAAATGAAAATGAAATAAAAACAAATTAAAATGAATTTTAAAATTAAAAATTATCCACACACTTATCTTTCTTATTATTGTCATCGAGCATCCATTAGGTACATATACTTATACTTCTCCGTGCCTAAAAAAACCACACTAACCCGTTGATTCCAACTGTCATTTGAACATCATTGATAGTCGTTACAGTAGTCGTAAGCCATAAAATCTGACCCCAGTCCTGCCAAGGAGTATCGTGTTACCCAGTCACTGGGTTGTTGGAGGTAAAATAGGCAGTCCCTCCCTGTAAAATATTTGTACTCAGCTGAATCCGGTTAGACTAGAAGACAACTCCAATATAATTGGGAAAAGCCTATATATCTTTAAAAGAGGAGGGAAGTTAAAGGTTATATTTGTGTGTATAGTCCCACTATTACCTTCGATTTTTCGTTTCTTTTGTTGCCATTCTATGGTTGAAATTCTTAGCAGAAAATTCAATTCAAGACACTCTTATATCTCCTGCCGTTTATGGTCACTTAAATGACTATAATATGGAATATGGATATTAACTAAAAATTCGTTTTCTGTTCGTCAAGTAGATTAATAAAAATATTGGACACGTATTTTTTCTTTTGACACGTAAACATAAAGTGACGACGATATAATGCGTTGAAATATCGTGTGAAGTTACACCGTTAGTACAAGTAAACTTAATACTGGCATATTGACGTCACAAGCTCCTACTCCTGCTTTCTTTTTTATTTCGGCACAGAAATGAAGAAAAAAGCTAGTATATAGAAAGAGGGTTCTAATATACTAGGTTCTAATTTACTTGTTAGATGACAGCTGAGCAATTCACAAAGCGACTCATTTTGACAAAAAATAATTTCGCGAGATTAAAACGTGTTCTTCACGAAAAGACTCGAAACTTTTCTTATAAAACTGTCTTCACAAAAGCTAACTGAAACACGTGACAGGTTATTAAAAGTTCAGCAATATTATTGCCGTTTGCTATCATAAATCAGGCTAAAGGTCGTTGCGCTTAATCGACTCTTCACTTTATGGATAAACTAGGTCTTACCAGCAGCTTCGGCTGAGGTAATATCTAGCTTTTTATCTTTAGTCTACCAGTGTTCCAATTGTTTAAAGTAAAATCCGTTCAACCGTTGATTTGTGATTGGCGAACCCACATTCAAAAATCGAATCGGCTAACCCGACGGACTTTAAAAAAGATAAAAAAAAAATTGCCATTGTTCGGTGAATGTTTCTAGAAAAGTCGAATGAAAGCAACCGACACTTTTGTAAAGAATCTTTTGTTTACTAAACTTTCATGTTTTTATTGATACTTGCATTTCGGTATTTTTCATCGTCGTCGTTATTTTAACCGTTGAAAGCATGACCACAGCCTCCCTAAGGATTTCCACGATTTTTTTTTATCTTTATTAAACTGTATCTTTATTTATTGTATTTCATATTTCCTTCATAAATTTAATTCTTTATATTTATAATTACAGGGTGGTCACAAGTATGGTTCCAGCGGCATTTCCTTCAGGGAGCATGACGTGAGTCCTCAAGACCTGGCTTACCAGGGTTGGGAGTACAGGAGCAAACAGGGTGCTGAGGACATCAAGGCTGAGCAAGCTTAAGACTGAATGGTTGTTATTGATAGTATTCCCAACAGTTCTGAGGTCAGCTTCTAGTCTATCTCGATGCAGCTAAATATTAGTTAGCTGCCTATTCTCCATACTCAATCATTTAGTTCTCACGATATCAAATTTTAACAATCAACAACAACAAGACAAGACAAGACAAGACAAACAACAACAACAGACAAGACTCATAAAGGCAACAAAGAATTTAATTATGGAAAAGTAATAATAAAAAATGGTGTAAAAAAAATGGCTACAATATATTAAAAAAACAAAATGAACAAAGCATTGGTTGAAACAAAATTATTCAAGGCAAGCGTACGTACTTTGAGCTAAAACTCATATTTTAAGACAGTTAGCAGTGTTGAAATAACAAAACGAAGGGCAATTGTAGAATCTCAAATCTTTCTGTAAAACCTGCGAACAAGCTATTTAATTTAATTAAGTTTTCTTAATTAACTATGCTTCTAAGAAGCTTTACATGAGAAGGTATTTCGCGATGGTTTTGTGGTTTCTCATTCGTACACGAACGAAGTTCTTGTGGAATTAAATAATTTTAAGCCTACGCTATACACAGACATTGAATCCTCTGGTATTTTATTACTCTGTTAACTTGTAACTTACGCAGTTTATCTTTTAAGCAAGCTATAAATTTTCCACGGAGTTGCAGTTTGCAGTTCATGTAAGGCATAGAATGTACATTAATCGCATACGATTTATAGATCTCTGTCAAAAGCCCTGTGTTAAGCCAAATTCGCTATTTGGGATTGCTCATTGTCAGAAGGTTGGTAACTTTCCATAGCAATATGTTATGATTTTTAAATGTTTTTCATAAGTTCATTATATATTTTCCTTGATCTACTAAGTCATCACAATTAATTACAGTTTTCACTTTCCTTTGTTTTTATCGTTCACTTCCTTTTCAAAATCACTGAATCTATCATTATTTTTACATCGTGCCATTACTATACATAAGTACTTATACACTTCTCACATCTCCATGTATTTTATCCAAGTTGAACCAATCTTGTTTAGTATTAAATCAGTGTTTTACTTCGATTTAAATTGATGATACTCAATTCAGAAACGCCGTCAGATTCTAAGTGTTGTCGAAGTTACTCAATTCTGAAATATGGATTTAGATCATGTATTACAGATGTTTAATTTTTGGTTATAATCTTGCTTTTAATGGTGCTATAGGAACCAAAAAGGATTCATTATTGTAAACGTAGCCTTAATGTCAATTTTAACTTCATCCATGTAAATATGGTTTGCTCCATTAATTTTATTTCTTTGTTTCTTATTAACAGTTATTGGAGGGCGATTTATCAATATAGTTATTTATAATATACATCCATTGCTTCTATTTTTAGTTTCCACACAAGTATGTTGTGGTTTTTTTGTATGAGTTAAAAAGATAGTATCTATCTTTGCGTGTGTCTAGTGTGACATTGTATTAATAATTTTAAAATATTAATCTAATATTTTAACTGTATACTTTATAGTCAGTAAGAGATGTAAATTATTTTTTGTTTATATGTGAATAAAGATTTTTTTTATAAAAAATGGTGTTACTTTTAAAGCCCGCATATGACATTTATTGCCAGTAGTTGTTTTTCATCTTAACGAAAGTTTTGAGTGATTCAGTCCGCCTTTGTACTTGTGCATATAGTTTTAATAAATGAATAAATATGTCTCCAACATTTAACGAATTTGTAGATAATAATTTACAGCAGCTAGAATATAATAGTCAAAAAGAAGGTAGTAAAATAGTGGTCAAGTGCGTGCCTATAAAAAAAGACTTAAAAAAATAAAAGCGAAGCTCTGATCGAAGCTACACTATAACTGACAAATGCTTGCACTGTCTGGGCAGATCACTCAATCTGTGTGGTGTTTTCTTCTAATTAAAGAGAACCTCAGACATTAACCACATGGTTCATATAATTATAGTGATCTGATCAATTTGCCAAGCATTTTCCCAACTATATTGGGATCGGTTTTCTGTGCAACCAGATTCATCTGGATACCAATATTTTACATGGGTCATCTGCCTGTCTGACCTCCACAACCTAGAAAACGGGTAACAATTTTTTTTTAGATAACCTTGCTTGTTGTGTATGTGCATTTACATACATATAAACTCACACACACCCATAACATCTTGATACCTCTTGGTAAGACTGCGTGTCAAATTTCAGGTTTCTGAGTGAGTACAACTATCAAAAATCTACAAAAAACAGTCAGGACCAACAGCCTAAAATGCTTGCCGAGGCACGGAGGATTCTCAGATCTCACCTTGCCGCATATCAACCTCGGCGAGAGTTTCATAACTTTGAAGATCGACCCGTTTTGTTGTTATTACTCAGTTACGAGTTTTGGATCCACATTGGATGTTCTAGTTTAATATTAATCAGCTAAGCACTTTAATTTCTGCTATATTAATTAAAAGGGCATAAAATCTCATTATCTGCCAAGAAAATCCGTCACGAATCGTAATTCCAATTAATTTGAATAAATATACATAATGGACAATTTGCGAAATATTGCCCCGTTTCGTTGAGACTGCTAATTTTACTGAAACGTATCATTATATAAAATTAATATTTAATATGAAGTAGCAAGGCTTCTATTTCATGAGAGCACGAGAGAACAAAAGTGGTTCACGAAAGTAAACTGATATATCTCATATGTGATATATACATTATGTGTATAGGGTGACTCGCAATTGAGTGCATGATTTGAAATACTAGAGCTAGTTTGCAACGATTTTCACTCGGTAATTTGGGGCCCAAAATAAGCAAATTTTTAAGATATAGTCCAAAAGTTCAAGTTATGTTTTTTTTTTATCTTCTCTTGTTTAACTCGGTAGTTTAGGTACTCAAAATAAATATTACGGCACTTGACGTAAACATTGCGCCCGTCTCATTAAAGTTCAGTTCTTAAAACATTTGCGTTTAGATGTTGGGCCTTATTTACTACCGATGAATGTAACTTACCACAAGATAGAAAATCATCAAAAAAGTTACGGAATGGTACCAAGGGAGCTTAAGAAGTAGCAAAAGACGACCAGCGGCATGTTTCGAAAGGATCATTAAAGGAGTAGCTGATCCAACGTGGAGCTTTAGGGCGAGCAGACAGACTCTCCCACTCTTTGCCTCTCTTAGAGGCTTTTCTCGAAGAACAACTTGTTCAAAGTCCCCAGCAGTGGGACCGTATAGGCTAATTGAAAACATGACAGAGTTTCTCAGCTCTAAATTATCGCAGAATTAATGTGACAAATTGTCAAGCAAGCGTTATCTGCTGTGATTGGCTTTTGACAATTCATTCAAATAATCACAGCAGACAACGTTGAGTTGATAATCTCGGGGTTAACCTGGGTAAAAGTTTGCAGAAACGGCAGTAAAGCTAATATTAGTTTAAAATAAAAATGTTTACTCCTCTATGAATACATAATTTCTAATTATACTAAATACTCATTTATTCTAAACATTCGAAAGCTACTCTTTTTATCCTGAAAATAGAATATTAGATTCAAAAATCAACAAAAAATATTAAACAAAGTTTTCACCATTCACCAATTGTTCTTAAATCTAGCATCAACTATATTATAATCCTCATCATCTTTCTTGTCTTTATGAAACTTCATCGAATCCAAATCTTGGAATATAAAAATGTCTCGTGCTTCTCTTTTTGGCCTTTTGTAGTTGTTCTTTTTTGTCTGCATTTGTCGATATAAAGGCATTGGATTCCGAGGTAACTTGTATTGCTTAACAGTATATTTTTTCAACATCTTCTTCTGCTGATTCGATCTCGTTGTCACCTCTGCATTTCGGGGTGAATAATCGTCTTGGTCATTATCTAAGTCATAATTTGGGATTTTAGTTGGCCTTGAAGTCATCTTTACCACGTACAACTTCTTCATCTTGGTCTTGCTGTTCTTCTTTATAATTTTCTGTATTGTTCTTTTTGGAGTCTTTTTGTATGTTTTCCTCTTGCCTTTCTTCTCTTCGAATTTTTTCATCGCTGGTACCCTGATCAAGTTTTCTGCTCTATCTATGTATGTAATATTGTAGGGAGTCTGCAACGGAAATATTGAAAATAAGTGCTGAGTATTAATATCTAAAACAAAATAGTATTTCAGAGTTTACTCCGTCTTTGAATACAAACTTAGACTTCAAATTTTACTTTACAAAAAATAAATCCTTCTAAGTGCGTAGCAGTCAGTAAACTTGACGAGTTAATTTCGGAACAAACTCTGTCACTACGAAGGCCTCGAGTAACGTAATTAATTAAAATAAATCTTGTTTTCTCGGAAATGCGACTAATTTGACAATTACGGAACGTTGGACAGATACACAAGGAGCAGATAGGCTACACTTGGCAACTTAATTGAGTCTCACGGATGATTTAAAGTCGTTAATGATCCTTAGCAATAATTAATTTTCAGAATACGGGCGTTATCACGATGTTATCCTTCACCGTTTTAAGAGCAGTGGTGATGAAATAATTTTACACAAAGTAAAGCGCCTGTCTGGGTTCGTACCCACAACCTACAACTCGTAAGTCGCGGACCTTGCCACTGGGCCACCACTGCCGCTTATGCTTATTAATGATGTTATTATAGAAATAGAAGAATACAAAATCTTTGAAACACAAACACAAAACAACCAAATAAACGAAACATAAGGCCCCAAGGCTTTTCTATACTAGACATAGATATATACCTACTGAAAAAATATCTGACGACACGATGGTCCACCGCATACAGTAACGAAGAAAATAACCCAAGAAAAACCTTCTGATCAATACCTACGTTAATTTTTGTTCACATAATTCGTCAAAACATAGGGAATAAAGATTATTTTAGACTTGAAATTTGAACTAACTTTTATTAATTTGAACTAACTTTTATTGATTTGCTCGTGCTTGACCATTGTCTCACCGATGGTAAGCGATGATGTGGTCGACGGTGCAAACCTATTCCCTGTTAACATAAAGACCCCGAGGTTGTAGCTAACGGGCAACACAGACTCCGGCAGGGAATTCCTCTCCTTAGCTGTACGCATAATGAAAGTATTTCCAAATCGTTTAGTACGTCTGGATGGGATGACCACCATGTACCGATGGCGCATCGCCGTACGTCTTGTAGTCCGATGAAGAAACGGGCTAGATCATGCAATTCCATCGCACTCTCTCCGAAATTCAACCGATAAAAAACCAACAAGCTGGCACCTCGGCGACGATGTTCAAGGCTCTGGAGCTTTGACACAACCAGTGCCTCATTGCCGATGAGCCTCTTGGTCCGTTTTTTGATTGACTCTAGTGCATCAAGTTGATATTTGCCAGATACGTCCCAGAGATGAGAACAGTACTCCATGCGAAATCGCGCTTGATACAACTTAAGCAGCTGTTCTGGCATGAAGTACCGTCTCACCTTCGCAAGGATCCCAACTTTTTGGCAGCCAGTTGTACCTTTTCCTCAATATATGGGCCAAAATCGAGTGTCAATGTCAAAGTTACGTCAAGAAGCTCAAGACAGTCCTTTATCGGCACGGTTACACCTCAGCAAGATGGATCTGGGTGAAATTGGCTCTTTTTAGTGAAGAAAAGACACGCCTGTGTTTTAGTGGCATTGAACTTGACCAGATTGATGTCGCCCCATTCGGAGACTGCCTCCAAGGACAAGCTCAAACGCTCCACCATGGCCTCACGGAGAGACCAGATTCAGGCCCAGTAGCCCGTATACAAGGACAAGTATATCTCAGCAAGAGTCCTGTCGTCTGCATACCCAAAGATTTTAGCAGCTCATTTATGTGCAGCAAGAATAATGTCGCTAAGAGTACCGACCCCTGAGCGACCCCGGCATTAATACCCGACGAGCAGCCATCTATAACTAACTCGTATGGACTTAAATTCGTATAACTCAAATGGATCGATTCCTCAGGAAGTCAGAAATCCAATCACACAGACCACCAGGCAGACTAAATGAAGGAAGCTTACCAATAAGGCTTTCGTGCCAGGCCCTATCAAAAGCCTTCGAGACGTCGAGGGAGACGGCAAGCGCTTCCCCATGCCTCTTGATGGCGTCGCTCCAGATGTGAATGGCATACGCTAGAAGATCCCCAGTAGACCGATTTTGGCGGAAGCCGTATTGGCGGTCACTAAGGATGTCGTTAGCTTCTAGGTATGCCAGGAGTTTACTATTAAGTACGCGTTACAGAGATGGGTCTTTGGTTGGCTGGGTCAGCTTGACTGCCCTTCTTGGGCATGGGCTGTACGTTGGCTTGCTTCCAAGCATTCAGCAATTTTGCAGTCTCATACGAAAGGCGAAACTGGCGTGTCATGATCGGAGACATTTCAGTCACACAGGTTCTAAGAACAATTGCTGGTATACAGTCGGGGCCGCTAGCCTTATCCGAGGTTGCGCAGCACCCTACGTACTACGTACGGCCCCTGGACCCTTGTCTTAAAATAAAATCAAGTGCGTAGAAAAATAAATGATAAAAAAATCTTCCAATATTTTGAAATAAGCGACAAGCAAAACCTTCCCATAGAAACATACAGAACATAGCCAGAACAAAACATACAGAATATAGCCAGAAGAAGTGTTAGTTACAACTAAAACAAACTTAGTATTAAATTATAAATTACTCCTTTATGAGGTTTCCAGAACTGACGATTCCATAGGTGGTACGTGGGTGACTTCCTTCCCTAAGAGACAAAGAGTGCGAAAGATAAGGTTAATAACAGCTTTACACTAACTGCCTTTTATAAAAATCTTTGAACTATTTACCAATTGATAAGCAGATTCTAAATTTAAAACTATTATTAAAAAAAAAACATAATAAGAATCTACCAATCGGTTGCTAAACACTTTATAGATTGTTATAAATAAGGCCCTTTACATACAAAGCGATAAATATGCAGCGCAACTGTGGCCAAACTAAATAGAGTCCCGTCTGCGAAAAAAATGTAGGTAAATTTATTTACCGCATTTGTCCTGCCGTTAGAGCCCATGAGCGCGTTGATATCTTTGCCATCTTTATTGAGTATGTTCTGAAATGAATAAGAAGAATCCATTATTTTTTTCCACTCTCCCGTAATATTCCCGGCTGGAGTCTGTGTTTTAGCTATGAAAGCCATCGTCAGAATAGGGATGATTCATTGGTAAAAATTAATATTAATTTTATTTAGTCTGTCATGAAGATAATAAAAAAAATTACACGTGTTTTTACGATTTGACTATGCAATCTATATGGCAGTCGGCCGCCGAGGTGTATCGGTGTCCTATTTTCAGCATTTCAAGTCTTCACAAGTCAGTTTTTTTTTTTTTTATCCTATATAGGCTCGCGCTTGACCACCATCTCACCTGATGGTAAGCGATGATGTGGTCGATGATGGAGCACGCTTGCCTAGAAGTAACCTATTCACTCTTGACTTAAAGACCCCTAGGTTGTAGCTATCGGGAAACACAGACTCCGGCAGGGAATTCCACTCCTTAGCTGTACGCATAATAAAAGTATTCTCAAAACGTTAAGTGCGTATGGGTGGGATGTCCACCATGTACCGACGGCGCATCGCCATACGATGGCATCTGGTAGTCCGATGATGAAACGGGGTGGGCGGAATTAGATTGTGCAATTCCATCGCACATTCCCCGAAATGTAATCGATAAAAAACCGACAAGCTGACGATTTTCGAGGCTCTGGAGCTTTGACTTAACCAATGCCTCATCGCCGATGAGCCTCTTGGCCCGCTTTTCGATCGACTCTAGTGCATCAAGTTGGTATTTGGCAGAGCCGTCCCAGAGATGAGAACAGTACTCCATGCATGATCGAACTAGCGCTTGATACAAGCTGAGCAGCTGTTCTGGCGTTAAGTACCTTCTCACCTTTGCAAGGATCCCCAGCTTCTTGGCAGCCAGCTGAGCCTTTGCCTCAATGTATGGGCCAAAATTGAGAGTCGATGTCAACGTAACGCCAAGCAGCTCAAGATGGTCAGTTATTGGCACGGTCACACTTCGAAAAATTGGAGCCGGGTGAAATTGACTCTTTTTAGCGGAAAAAAAACACGCCTGGTTTTTAGCAGCATTAAACCTAACCAGATTGGCATCGCCCCATTCGGAGACTGCCTGCAAGGACAGGTTCAAGCGCTCCACCATGGCCTCCCGGCGAGACTGGACCTGAGGCCCTGTAGTACGAGCGTTGGACAAGTATCTCTCAGCAACAGTGCTGTCGTCTGCATACCCAAAGGTAATATAGAACTAAGTTAAACATTAGACTTTAGATGAAGAGCTTTACACTACTTTAACTACCGCAAACAAAAGTACTATTATACAAATTTCTAGTTACACAGTACATTACGTTAGTATTTCACGAAATGCTCATATTCCAGTGTTACATAATGTGATAACATTATTGTGTTGAACTTGCGTGCTAACACAGTTGCTTACATAACATACATTTGTATACATTTGTTACGCATGGCACAATGGATTCCATGGTAACGAAGTGGCTGATGAACTGGCAAGAGAGGGCTCAGCAAATGATTTTGTGGGTCCAGAACCATGTGTAGGCATTTCGACGTGTCTCGTAAAAGCCGCATTTAGGGAGTTTGCAGATCACAGACAGCGAACTTATTGGCTGTCTAATACCGGTCTACAACACTCTAAGAAATGCCTAGGCTCTTCGTTCAAGGCCCAGGAATGCATTTGGAACATGAGCAGGGGGCAAATCCACTACCTGCTTGGGGCCTTTACTGGGCACTTTGGAACCAATGACATGCTCATGAAGATGGGTCTAACCGCGACACCCATGTGCAGGTTGTGTGGGGAATATACGGAACGCATGGAGCACCTTCAGTGCACATGCGATGCACTGGCTGGTAAGAGAATGAGTCTCTTAGAGGTCGGATATCCAAAACCAGAAGACTACAGGCTCATATCTCTTAATCTCGTTGTAAAACTCATGAAAACGGTTTTCAACGAGATTGAGGAGGAGTAAGTTATCTAGGGGACCACAATTGATCCCAATGGGTCGAAGTGTCCGAGTTATTTCTCGGCCCCTCCATAAGATAAGATACATTTGTTTAATGCAACTTAACCTCACGCCTTTTCCCCATGAAGACTAGAATACGCCACCAGCGACTACCTTGCTTGTCAAAGTTAACTTCACTAAATACTGAATCCCCACCGAGTGTCGGAAAGCGGGTAAAGTTCTTACTCCGCTTTAGTGCCGTAAAACGGTTACTTTCTAAAGCATACTAAGAAAGAAAGAAAGAAAGAAAGAAAACTTTATTTGTCAAACATGCGTTTACATGACTAATCAGACATGCATGGTATTGAATTAATAAATACTGTGAGCGTCCATGTCCAAGGAGTATGCTTTTGGAGGAATATGCAAAAGGAGCGAAAAAATATCGTGTTGTTGATTATTTTTTTAAAGCGAAAGTATTAGTCATATGAACTACTAATTACTCCGTTTGTTCTCAATCAGCGAAGCATGTTGATGACTGCTTCTTTCATAAATATTATTATAATTCATCATAGAAATTACAACCGTAAGCGTTCTGACTTATCATTAGTCAATGTCTTCTGCAGTGCGTCCTCGAAAGGTTTTGAGCCTTTTGTGTCAGTTTCTTTCGAAAGATCTGTTTTATTAGAATCTCTGTTTTCAGAAATGCGCTATTTAAACATTATAAATAAAAACAAATTAAATAGTTTATTTCAAATAAACCTTAGAGGTACTTTTGAATTGTCAAACAGAAAATTAATAAAATAGTTGATTCAAAAAATCAAAAAACCCGACTGTCGGAGGATACATTCGTGAGTTGGCTGACCAAAACCAGATGTATCCTCCGACTGCACAGCATGATTTTCTTCTTGTTTACGTCTTTTTATTTCGCTTTCCAAGCAGTCGGGTTTTTCTTTTTTTTAATTAACTATTTTATTTATAACTTTTTAGTTATTTTTTTTTCTAATTAGGTACATTTAAATATATAAGTGTGATATATTTTTGAAATCACTTCTTGAAAGCCTTTATTTTAATACACACACATGGGTTTGGAAGAAATAAGAAAATTGCCCCCCTACAATATGGCGCCCAAAAGCCGCTATTTTTCTATTTTCCAATTTGAATGTAGCCAGTGACACTCGCAAGGTTAAGACGAATCGATTGACCTATGAATCATCAAAATCGGCCAACGCGTTTGGTCTCTGGCAAGCCAAATAGGATACAAAGGAGGGTAATGTGTTTATAAACACATTACCCACCTTCGGCAATCGGGTATAAAGATGAATCTAATTGCATATTCGTAAGCGTCTGTAGGACTCAATGGAAAAGATTTTGCAAGAAACTCCACGGACACTCTTTTCCATCAGTTTTAATTACAAGTTTTTGGTTACATCATTCTTGTTGAAAATATACATATATGTGAGAACGATGTAATAAGACGTGTACGTAAAAGCGTCTCGAGTAACAAACAATTTACAAAAAAAAGTACAATAACAGCCCGAGACAGC
Organism: Orthosia incerta; assembly: GCA_948252205.1. NCBI lineage: Eukaryota > Metazoa > Arthropoda > Insecta > Lepidoptera > Noctuidae > Orthosia > Orthosia incerta. The sequence continues at coordinate 22,663,234 of OX411762.1, read as the reverse complement.
TAAGTTATGACCAATCCCAACTGATGGCGCCCGTTCACGAACATGACGCATGGATTGGCACCACTCAGCTCAAACATCATGAAGGGAACCAAATGATCCAACACATGTGCTACCATCAGAGAGAAATTTGAGAGAGCATGACACATTTAACTGCCAGGGCACACAGAAGTCAACGAACAACACATAGGTACAGTGAGTGGTAGATTTATCTACAGTCAGAACATAGTACTCACACATGTGCAGTTATATAATACTAAAAGAAATTGAGTTTATACTATATATTATATATTGAGTTTATATACTAATCTCAACGGAGATATATGTACGTACCAGAAACTTTAAGTACTTTTTGTAAATTATTTCATCACCACTGCTCTAAAAACGGTAAAGGAAAACATTGTGAAGAAACCGTCTTAGAACCTATAATTTGAAAACATGTGACATCCACCAACCGGCACTGTCCGCATGGTGAATTAAGGCTCATTCCCTCTCACAAAGACAAGGCATGTGTCCCATCAGTGGGAAAGTGATACCGTGACTAAATTATGGGTCAGGCAAGGTATTTTTAACTAAAAGTCTGTTTGTCGTCGAGACACTGAAAAGAAGAATGGAAATTTACCAAGTACGCCGAAAATAATGTATAGTGCACAAGTGTGTGCTTAAGAGAGCTCAAAGCAGAAAACAGCTACTTTTTCAGGGCAAATTTCTCAATAACTACGTACTGAGTCACATACTTATCTAGTTAATGTACATTACATATTTTTGATAATTGCTCACTTAAAATTAGAAAAATAAATTCCTAACACACGTTTTTACGTAATCCCGAAACACCAGGTTTTTCATTAGCTTTTTCAGCTTACTGGTGGCGAATAATAATCTGCAAAAAATGGTGTGGACTGGGCATATAGTATACTAGTAAGCCACCAATTTTGTTTTTTAAAGTTGAATGTATTTGTACATTAAAAAAAAATCCACAGGGAAAAAATGCAATTTTATCATGTGCGAAAGCGTCGCCTACGTGTAAGAATATGTTAAATATAAAACTAACTGGTAAATAATTTGAAATTTTAGGTGTTTATCAATCGAATCCAATTTTCATATTTTATTTTTGAGTACTTATTTTATTTGAATAAATTATCTAAACATTGCCTTATAATAAGTTTTCTTTGTTACTAACACTAGGTAATAAGTTTTTTATATGTTACTAACACTAGGCAATAATTTGTTTCTATGTTACTAACACCCTATGGATTTTTACGTCCGAAATAAAGACTTTCTATTCTATTCTATTCTATTCTATTGCGCTCGCGCGAGACATTCAGTTTCACTCGAGGGCTTGTAGACGATGGGCCTGTGTCGTTTTTTTTCTGTCATTATATATTTTATCATATATCTTGTAGTTATTGAGAAATTTTCGCTGAAAAAGTAGCTGATTTCTGTTTTGGCTCGTGAAACTTGTAGGGACTCTTAAACACAGATGCAATATCGGGCGGTTGCTGACTACAACCGATCCGAGTTCGTGATTTGCGTTCCGAATTCAAAAGGTTCTGAATTATGACGAATAGAGTTCGGATGTAGTGCGTAACCTCTTGGCCATATGAGACGACAATCCAATATGGCCGGAGAGAGATCAGCCGCAGGAATAATGGCTTTACACGCTTTCCGAGGCACGGGGATATCACACCACCAACTTCAAACTTCGGGCAGTTCCTAATTAAAAAACCCATTACCACTTTGCCTGAGTTAGGAGTCGAAAACTGGACCCCAGGATCAGTAGTCGCGCTTACGACCAAGAGACCAAGGGGATTGTCAAAACTTATTATACCAACAAACTAACGTAGCAGTTACTCACCTATAGACGCGAAAAAACCGGCCAAGTGCGAGTCAGACTTCGCACATATAGGATTCCGTACCAAACCGCGAAATTAAGTTGGTTGTAATATGAAAATGAGGGAATTTAAAGAATTTTTTTTTTTTTTAAAGTTGAAACGAATTGCAGTTTGTTTTTAACATAATAATTGATAGGGTTCTCTATTGTGTCAACTGTCACCTAACTACTACTTTTTCAGGGCAAATTTCTCAATAACTACGTACTGAGTCACATACTTATCTAGTTAATGTACATTACATATTTTTGATAATTGCTCACTTAAAATTAGAAAAATAAATTCCTAACACACGTTTTTACGTAATCCCGAAACACCAGGTTTTTCATTAGCTTTTTCAGCTTACTGGTGGCGAATAATAATCTGCAAAAAATGGTGTGGACTGGGCATATAGTATACTAGTAAGCCACCAATTTTGTTTTTTAAAGTTTATTGTATTTGTACATAAAAAAAAAAAAAACACAGGGAAAAAAGGCAATTTTATCATGTGCGAAAGCGTCGCCTACGTGTAAGAATATGTTAAATATAAAAATAACTGGTAAATAATTTGAAATTTTAGGTGTTTATCAATCGAATCCAATTTTCATATTTTATTTTTGAGTACTTATTTTATTTGAATAAATTATCTAAATATTGCCTTATAAACCATTGCGCTCGCGCGAGACATTCAGTTTCACTCGAGGGCTTGTAGACGATGGACCTGTGTCGTTTTTTTCTGTCATTATATATTTTATCATATATCTTGTAGTTATTGAGAAATTTTCGCTGAAAAAGTAGCTGATTTCTGTTTTGGCTCGTGAAACTTGTAGGGACTCTTAAACACAGATGCAATATCGGGCGGTTGCTGACTACAACCGATCCGAGTTCGTGATTTGCGTTCCGAATTCAAAAGGTTCTGAATTATGACGAATAGAGTTCGGATGTAGTGCGTAACCTCTTGGCCATATGAGACGACAATCCAATATGGCCGGAGAGAGATCAGCCGCAGGAATAATGGCTTTACACGCTTTCCGAGGCACGGGGATATCACACCACCAACTTCAAACTTCGGGCAGTTCCTAATTAAAAAACCCATTACCACTTTGCCTGAGCTAGGAGTCGAAAACTGGACCCCAGGATCGTCAAAACTTATTATACCAACAAACTAACGTAGCAGTTACTCACCTATAGACGCGAAAAAACCGGCCAAGTGCGAGTCAGACTTCGCACATATAGGATTCCGTACCAAACCGCGAAATTAAGTTGGTTGTAATAGGAAAATGAGGGAATTTAAAGAAAATTTTTTTGTAAAAAAAATTGAAACGAATTGCAGTTTATTTGTTTGTGTTTTTAACAAAATAATTGATAGGGTTCTCTATTGTGTCAACTGTCACCTAACTTTTTTATCCATAATTTAAAGTGCCATAACTTTTTTTTATTTGTCCGAATGATAACTTACCCGAACTTAATATCACATAATATCACATGCCATAAAATTTAAATCCCTAAATATAAATTATGTCCTAAATACGTTTGTTATAAATATTACAATCAATAATATACAAAAGACATAAAACCGTTTTCAATAAAAGTTATGATCATCATCATCCTATCAGCCGAAAGACGTCCACTGCTAGACATAGGCCTCCCCCAAGCGTCGCCACATTGACCGGTCCCGTGCGTCCCGCAACCAGCGGATCCCCGCAACCTTCACCAGGTCATCGGTCCATCTGGTGGGAGGCCTTCCAACGCAACGTCTTCCGGTTCGCGGTCGCCACTCCAGAACTTTTCTGCCCCATCGGCCATCTGTTCTGCGAGCAATGTGCCCTGCCCACTGCCACTTAAGTTTGGCAATTCTTCGGGCTATGTCGGTAACCCTGGTTCTCCTGTGGATATCCTCATTTCTGATGCGATCACGCAAGGAAAATCCGAGCATAGCCCTCTCCATTGCCCTTTGGGTCTTTAAGCTTGTTTCTAAAGAAAGAGGCTTTAGCTTTTACAAGGTCCATTGTGAGCGACCACGTCTCGGTCCCATAAGTAATTACTGGCAACACACATATCCAGGCAATACAGAAATGATTGCGATGTTATATTATTATCTTACTAAAGAATAAGCGGTCAGTAAACATTAGGTCGACGATGGTTCAAGTGTTCTCAAAAACAATATTAATTTTAAAACTCCAGGATAGTAGCAATAGAGAAACACAGGTTTCCCTGAAGAAATTTTCCTCATAGCTTAATTTATTTCACCCGAATTTCCTAAATTGAGAATTTGAAGTTGAAAACTTCGTCTCATGGTATGCTAAGAAGAGTTTGACAAGTTAGCAATGTCGGCGTGTTGCATTCAGAAACCTGAGGCTATAGACCATCGATATAATATATATATAATGATGATGGTTGAGCTGAGTGGTGCCGATCCATGCGTCATGTTCGTGAACGGGCGCCATAAGTAGGGATTGGTCATTACTTAGCTGCCTCGGCCTGGTATTGTATTTTATTTTATTTTTTGTTACTCTAGACGCTTTTACGTGCACGTCTTTTTACAGCGTTCTCACATATATGTATTTTTCAACAAGAATGATGTAACCAAAAACTTGTAATTAAAACTGATGGAAAAGAGTGTCCGTGAAGTTTCTTGCAAATGCTTCTCCTACTGACGCTTGCGAATTTACAACTAGAGTCATCTTTTTTTTGTTTGACAATTTAAAAGTACCTATAAAGTTTATTTTATTTTATTTGTGATGGGTTTGCTCTTGACTCTAGTCTCCCTCCCTCTAGTCTCTCTTCAAAGTTAGAGTGAACAGGCTTCTTCTGGGTAAGCTCACTCCATCGTCGACTCTGTCTCCGTCACCTTTGACCTCTAAGGTGGTTTAAAATTAACTATTTGATTTTGATTTTTGATGGCGATGGTCGAAATTCCAAAACATAAGCGATTAATCGCATGGCCATCCCATACATTTAAGACATTTAAACAATCGCTATCGCGTTGCTTTCGTTCAGAGAAAATAGGAGGAGAAAAGTCGTCAATAGTTTAGCTAGAGCCTCTGGCAATTGCGTTTGATCTAGCGATTGGGCGAAAAGGGCAATGTCGAAAAAATCTTTGTTGTAGGCAATATCCTCTTTAGATTTCAGCACAGGGATAAGAACATAAGATTCAAAATTCAAATAGCAATTAAATCATTAAGAAATAAAGATAGAAGCAACTTACATGCAAATCAGTGGCTGATACAAAATTTATGAAAACCGAACAAACTATCAATTGGAAGTACATTATACACATCTGAGCTTTCTAATGACTGCTGCGCTACTAACGAAGAACTTTTATAAACTATCCTAGTCGATAACTACCGTAGGCAAAGTAAACATCATTGTTCTAGCCGCCATGTTTTTAAAAAAATGGTTGGTATTGAAAAATGGCGGATACGCTTCTAGTAGGTTTTCTGTGCTCCATTGCCGGTTTTGTTATGTTTTATTTGACTAAACATAGTGCATTGCATGGAAACATACATTTTTGAAATGTTTATAGTTCATTAAGGGTTGTCTGATATAAATAATCTGATCCACTTTTTCTGAAAACTTCATAATGGTACAATTTTTTTTATAAATCTTTAGGTACTCGAAATTGGGATGAAGAATTTATGATTATTTATTAATTATCTATAGCAAGTTTTTAGTATAAAACAGTGTATTTTTGTTTGTGTTAAAGTACCCACCAATGTGCGAACAATGTTTGATAAAATCAGTGATAAAATTATTCCTAAGGAGACATACTTACCATTTTCAGTTATGAAACTCTTTAAGTATTAAGTATTAATTTTCGTAAAATATAAATGAATATGTGAAAAACGCTAATAAAATACAACATAAACATCATCTAAAAAAAAAGTCTTTGGTGCGAAAACATCAAATTGCTCTTTCATAGAGTTCAAAATGAAAGCAAAATAGTGTTTCATTGTGATAAGTGTTTGAATCTCGTGTAGACGGATAAAATTGCTTCAAAGTGGAAACCTCTTATAAATCATGTTTTAAAAGGATATCGTTGTGTAGTATACATAAACAATTAAGGAGTATAAGGAGTAAATAATGTGCATCGTCAAATCACGGACATGAAGATGATTGTAAATGTGAGTTGACTTTTCATTTCTCAACTATGTTGGGAAAAATAATAATTTTACATGGAGCGACTGCCTGTCTGATCTCCATAACCCTGCACCCTGTTATTGGGCAATCTGCCAATACAATGTAATAGCGGTTTCGCACTGCATCCGAACCCAGTCCGGATTTGAGTGCCCAGTTGTATCCGAACTTTTGTAAACGCACCTACAATACAGGAAGAAATTCCTAGTGTGGGACAAAATAAAAAAATAAATAAAAAAATCTGAATTTTGTCGGGCGAAGTACTCATATCGGATGCAGTGCAAATCTGCTCTTACAAATAGTACTACGGCTTCTTCGGACCGAAATTCCTCGTACTCATATCGGATGCAGTGCAAATCTGCTCTTACAAATAGTAATTCGGCTACTACGGACCGTTTCGCGGACTCGGTCGGATGCAATGCGAAACCGCCATAAGGGTGATGTCATGGATTGTTAAATGCTTTATATTTCAGTATCTGGGCGACCGAGCTCTGCTCGGGTGAAAATAGAGAAAACGACGTTTTCTAAAAATGAAAACTAGCTAGATCAATTCATCGCCCCCGATACCCCCTCCGAGATTCATATTATATATATGAACAAGTATTGCTCGTTTAAATGTATTAGATGATGCAGATCTTAGAGGTTTTCACCGTTTGACGAGGTTGGTGGTGGATGAGTGACCACCATTACCTACCTACATACCAAGTCCTCCTCCGTGCCTCGGAAAGTTTTTTTTTTTTAAATAAAAACTTTGCCCCACACTAGGAATTTCTTCCTGTATCGTGGGTGCGTTTACAAACATATAAATTCACATACACAAACACCCAGAGCCGGAACAACTATCTATAGGTCATGCAAATATTTGTTCCGTGCGGGAATCGAACCCGCGACACGCAACGCAGCAGTCAATCGCTCAACCACTGCGCCAACCGTGCGCCCAAACTGTTGGTCCCGGCTGCCATTTCTACATCTTTGACAGTCGTTCCGTTTAATAAGAAGCGAGAAAATCTGACACCAGTCTTGCCAAGGGATACCGTGTTATCCAGATACTGGGTTGTGAAGGTCAGATAGGTAGTCACTGCATCTAAAATACTGGTACTCAGCTGTTTCCGCTTAGACTGGAAGCTGACCACAATATGGCTACCAAGATCCCTTTTAACCATTCCGTCACCGGCGCCATTTTGAAACTTCTTAGAGCAAGGTCACAGCCTATGAACATTTCTAAACAAGTTCAAATGCCCACATCTACCCAAAACTATTTAATTCAATTTCAGAAGTGCGTGGCCGTTCCACTCTCATACAGAAACTATGACACATTAGACTTAGAGTGTAAAGGTCCGTTTATATCTACAGATACTGAACGTGCCAGACACGTGCCGTGGCAGTCAAAATAATATTCTTTTAAACAGTGTCTAATAACGTATTTATATATATAAAGAAAAAGAAAGAAAAGAAAGAAAACACATTTATTTGACACAAGCCAGAGCACACAACACAAACATAAAAAAATAAAAACTTAGACTAAACAACAACAATATAAAAAGAAAAAAAAAAAACAATCAAACAATATAAAAGTAACATTGTGTGTCCCACGGCTGCGCCAAATAGGACCAGTTCAGCAAAATGTCGGGCAACTAGTGCCCGACGCTGGTTTTCAACTGGACCTGTTACCGACGACGTGACGGACGTAAAGCAGTCTCACAGTAACTAAATGTGTATATAAAACAAGTACTTACTTACATAAAAGATAAGAATAGATGTTTATATTAAAAATATTAAAAAATACATGTACACTACATAAGAATAAATAAATGAGGTGAGTGGTGACAATAAATATGGTGTGGGTAGGTAGGCTAATGCGTCATACTATTGAGGCATTCAGGGCGACCATATCCAGCTTACGTTGCGCCTCCACCAGATACTGCCGTAAACGTCTCCTAAACGTGTCCATTGTGTATGCTGTTCTGATCGGTGGTGGAATATTATTCCAAACTTTGGAAGCCGCATAACGAAAGCTGCCTCTGAACGCTGCTGTATTATGCGATTGCGTCGAGAGTTGCTGCGAGCATAGCCTTCTCCCACATTCCCGTCCACTCGCTATCCACCCAAGTTTATTATATAAATAATCCGGTATATCGTTACACGGCCGCGCAGACACCAATAGACACGGGCCGTACGCGGCCAGTATTCGCGGAAAGAACATTTTGTCTGCACGGTTCATGTCTGTACGTGTCTGTAGCTAGAGCTACCTACCGGGCAGTGTGAACAGAGCATCGGAACCGGGCATACGTCTTTTGTTTCCTTTACCTGTCAAAATCACGCAGCAACAACGCAATTATGAATAAATCTTCCACAGAGAAGTGTCTGAACATTGTGAAAGCTGAACGGTGTCTGTCGATGTCTGACACGGCACGCTCAGATGTACATAAACGGTGTCTGTCGGTGTCTGCCCTGGAACGTGTGAACGTGCAATGTCTGTAGATATAAACGGACCTTAAAGGTTGGCACAAACTATCGGACGCGGCTGACGGACGCGACGGACAGCCGTGACATATAGAATACCTAGGTAATTAATGTAGAATAAATTGTGCAAACTATCGAACGTAAGTCGCGGAAGTAACCTTGGGCGTTCGGACGTCCGATATACATCTGGCTCGCTGGATGTTTTTGTCTGTGCACAGATATCAGTCGCGTCCATCAAACGCGTCCGAGAATTTGCGCCGCGCTTTCGAGTAATGAACGGAATGAACGTCTCCATTATACTCATAAAGTGTGTTTATGAATATAGCCATCAGGATAAAATGGGCCCTCCATGACTTTAGCTTTGATGCTAGTGTATAATGTACGTATGTTTTGAATTTCTAAGAGCCACAGGCTAAGACCCCGCGTCCCGTGCTTGAGGTCATGTGGTCCACTTCCGCTTTTTCGCACGTGGCCCCGCGTTCGCCTAATGCGCCAATAGTGAGAGTCGAACATCACGTGCGCATTTATTTTGATATATATATACTTTCACATTTAAAATATTAGCACAGATTTCAATGCGTTATTTTCTCTTTCCAGCTGCTTCCGCTGCTTTTGCTCACAACAGTGAATCCCTCTAGCTGTTCGTTGGTGATCGACAGCGCGCGTCAGGCGGGGGTGTACTTGTCAGACTACTGCCCCAACATGCGGTTCTGCAGGGAAGGAACCCATGTCATGTGCATGCACTACAATCCAGTGAGTAGAATTGTGATTTATTTGAAAGCGTCCACAGGCTTTTACTTATCAATGGAGTACTCCATCATCATCATTTCAGCCGAAAGACGTCCATTGCTGAACATAGGTCTACCCCAAGTATCGCCACATTGACCGGTCCCGTGCGTTTCATATCCAGAGGACTCCATGGAAAACTATTTTTAATCATTTGAAAGAAGTAAAATCTTCGTTTTGAAAAGCATGTTGCCGAATCAGTAAGAAACTGTTTCTACGGCCTCAAAGTTTTATATAAAATGAGGCCGTACCTACCTGAAACACTTCGGGAACAACTGGTAGAAAGTCTGGTTTTGACCAGGCTAAACTATGTACGGCCCGCGTCTAGTGGCTCGTACAGGATTACAGGCTTATTGTTCGGTGTCATTAAGCTTCAAAAGCTAGACTACTTGTACAACAGGTTGAGCTGGATCGCTGGCAGACGAGAATGTGGATGCAATGTTTACAACAACTCTGATAGCAGCCCCGCAGTCACAGATTACCTCTGTGCCCACAGTACAGCAGCATTCAGATGAAGTTTCCGTTACGCAGCATCCAAAGTATGGAATAATCTACCGCCGCCTATAAGAGCAATAAACACAATAGGTACATTTAGAAGACGTTTACGGCAGTATTTAACGGACGCACAACGGAAACTAGACTTGATACACTTGAACCTTTCACTGATATGATGTCGATCCTATTCGCAGTTGATAGTACTCTTTTTTCTTATGTGCGTGTGTCGTTGTGGCAGTATAAGTTGCAAACATTATAAAAGAGTTTATACATAGCTAAAATATGCGGGTGGTTAACGTTCCGTATAAACCGCTGCCTCACATAGGTGCCTCGTGCAGTCGTGCCCTTGGCTGCGGGCTGGTGTGTCATCCATCCTTGACACCTGCTTTCGCTCGAGGTTGAGAGGCCTATGGGTTAAAAGGAATATGTTGCTTTATATTTTAAATTTCAAATGGTACATATTATTGATGATGACGACACTTACCTTCTATCCTTCTGCCAATATCCTTGTTTTCACTTTGTTTCACCTCTCTGACATAATTTTAAATGTGATGCACATACTGATCACAATATGTCTCAAACTAACCGAGTATAAAAACAACTTTTTAATATTATACGTTTCTTGCAATCCGTCTATTTCGCTCAGCTGCTCATGGCATAATGGTTCTCAACAAATTATTATACATAAATATCGTTTATAACACACTAACATATATCTATTAGCCTGTATATTTAACACATTTAAATATACAGGCTAATAATTTAAACGCATTTTTGGGCGCAAATAAATACCATAAGAAGACGGAAAATTGCAAAACGGCCTCCATACAGGGATAGATTAGTAGTTCAACAATGCATATAATTTTATTTTGAACAGATAGATTTAGTCGTTTTTTCATGATATCTAGACTGCCAAAGGTCTGTTTATAAAATTTCGCGCGCTCGGTTTCGTCCTAAATCATTATCCATTTCGCTAGAAGAAGAATTAAGAATTTGCAAAAGTGTGTACTCGTACGTGAACTAGCTTCCTACTGCTCATCACAGCATTTATTTCTTCCGCACGTGTTGTCAGTTGATATACAATGCATTTTAACCCCGCGCACAAAATAGTTCGTGCCGTCGACTAGTGTACCCTTAAGGCGCCTCCCCAAGCAAAACGCCGTGCTAGTCGTTTTTGTGCAGTTTTTAAGAGCTATCTACTCTTTATTTAAAAAGAAATATCAATTAATAAAAAAATAAAAAAAAATCTGCATAATGTTGATTCTAAAATGGTAGTACATTTTTTTTTTTAAGAGGTATAATTATGTTTTACTAATCTCCTTCCAACAAAATCATAAAAATGAGAAATAATTATTGATAGCATGCATCTCCTCGTAAAGTGTTCATTAATTATTTTTTGTACTAACACTAATGGATAGACAATCAACGAACGTTTTGTAAGTTTTATTTTTTTCAAAAGACCAATATTCGATTTTATAAAGATTTTATTCTAGAATCTGGGCGTATTCACTACTGTAATTCACGCGCCACCAGTGCCGCTAGGCCAATAGGAATGCACATATCTCATGCTTATTTTTTGTTCAGGGTACGGCCTTAAACAGCACTGTATTTAAATCTTTCCAACCACTTGGTAATTTATTATAAATAACTGGGGCCATTCAATAAACACTGTTGCGCATCAAAGCGGTTTGACATGATACTTGACATATTTTGCTATTGTCACGCCTTTTCCTTGGGAAAAGAAGATAGGACTTGGATTTTGCTTTACAAACACAGCCACCTCGAAAATATAAATACAAGGAAGGGTCAAGATATTGTATTGCTTAAAATAGGGCTTGCAACTGACTGTAGTTTTAATTTTAAACATTGACCGGAGACATCGTTTTTGGGCCTTAAATGCCGTGTCTCTATCAGTTGAGTTCCTGGTATCTACTAAGGAGGATAATCTATATAAAACATATGCAGATGAACTCAGTTTTTTACACAAAATATCTATAACGGCTTTCCAATTTAAGCTGTAATCTATTTATAATCCAAAAAAATCGTATCTCCTGCTTCCTCAATATTGTCATTTTTGTAGTGTATATGAAGATTAGTTAAGCCGAGAGTACGCTGTCTAAAGTGCATTATCTTTGTCTTATTTATAATTTATAATTAAATTATTCTTATCTAGCCATTTAATTAGTGAGTCAAGAGACCTATTAATTTCATTTTCATACGTAATTACGTTTTTACAAGGGATCTTTACTGTGCTATCGTCTGCAAACATTGTTATAGTTTGTTCAAGGGACATGGGCATGTCATTGACATATAATGTAAACAAATACGTGCCCATAACGGTTCCTTGTGGTACACCGTATGAAATTTTACGTTTTCGTGATCTTTTTATGTCTTCATGATAATTCACTACATTAATGCGGCTAACTTCGGTTTTTTGTGTTCTATTTTCTAAATCAGATTTTATAAGTTCGAGCACGTTACCTCTAATGCCATAGATTGCAAATTTATTTAGTAGGGTATTATAATGGACATAATCGAACGCCTGAGTCATATCGCAAAACAAAGCACATATGGGGGATCGTTTATCCATGTTTTTAACAATAGTATACAAAAAGTCGTAAATTGTCATACTAATGGTTCTGTGCTGTCTGAATCCTTTTTGTTCATCACAAACTATATTATTTTTCTCCAGGTAATTATATAATTCTCTGTAGATGTATTTCTCAAATATTTTTGAAATAACCGGTATGAGTGAAATTGGTCTATAATATTCCATCAACTCCTTATCTTCTTAAATAAAGGTTTAATTATAGATGTTTTTAAAGCATCTATTAAGATAATTAAATTTAGGCTACACTGGTGCACTTCCCTTAAGTCGTGGATTACAGCGGACAGATCGATGCGTAAAAGCCTGTTCGCAATGAGAACTATCAGAAATGTGTAGTCAATCGAATGGATTGGATTGTAAATTGCAGAAAGCATAGAAACGTTTCGACAGACGCTCCTAGAGATGGTCTCATTTTAACTAGAAAGCGAATTTTGAATTGGACTTAAAAAACTAAACAGAATAAAATTGCTTATCAGGCGGTGTGAAGTCGACAGGCGCGTTTTGATAATTACGTTAAGTGAATCAGATAATGATTGCCCGTCTTGTGGTCGAAAGAGCATCTGCTAAGCAAGAGGTCCTGGGTTCGTTTCCTGAGTCGGGTAAAGTATTATTGGTTTTTACATCTGGTAATTATTAGTAGCAGGCCGGAGTCAGGACATGTGGCCGGTAGATGGCAATAAGCTCGGCCCATATTAAATGGGGCTTAATCATAACTGAAGAATTGTGGGTTTATACAAAGGTCTTGGTTCTTTGCATGATCGAATCAGAAATGTTGAGATCCGCAAGAGAACCAGGGTCACCAACATAGCCCGTAAAATTGCCAAACTTAAGTGGCAGTGGGCAGGGCACATTGCTCGCAGAACGGATGGCCGATGGGGCAGAAAGGTTCTGGAGTGCTGACCGCAAACCGGAAGACGTTGCGTTGGAAGGCCTCCCACCAAGTGGACCGATGACCTGGTGAAGATTGCGGAGATCCGCTGGATGCGCGACGCACGGGACCGATCAATGTGGCGACGCTTGGGGAAGGCCTATGTCCAGCAGTGGACCCCTTTCGGCTGATATGAGGCGAATTGGTTCGCTCCGACCCAACGCATTCACCGCATGACGTCCGCGCAGCTGCCACGTGGTTTAGCGTGAATATCTGTCCGGTACAGAGAAATACGCTGCATTTATTTGGAAGCTAAGATTTAAATTAAAAGAGCATAAAAACAACGCACACACAATAAATGCATGTCATGGCCCATGAAAAAACCAACCGCGCGGCGTCCGCGTGGTTACATGTAAACTTACTAGTAAATAGACTCCAGCACAGCGATCACGTGGTCGCTAACGGAGGCCTAAGCCTTTTAATAACTCCGATTTCACACAGAACAATGCAAGTACGCATGTTTGTGCATCATCTCACAAACAAAAAAAAATTATCTGTCCGTTTTGGACTTCGCACATATACTACACTATATTGATAAATTGGTAGGGTTCCAATTTATCAATACAGTGGTATTTGTTAGTAAAATATACCAAATAATAAACATTATAACCAAATTTCAAGTTCATAGGTCAATGGCAAGTTACAAAATTCTTCGGAACAATATTGTGTGACAGACGACAGACAGACGTTCTCATTTTTTTTTTTTTTTTTTTTATAGTCTATAGGCTCGCGTTTGACCACTATCTCGCCTGATGTTAAGCGATGACGTGGTCTACGGTGAAGCACGCTTGCCTAGAAGAAACCTATTCACTCTTGACTTAAAGACCCCAAGGTTGTAGCTATCAGGGAACAAAGACCCCGGAAGGGAATTCCACTCCTTAGCTGTACGCACAATTAAAGTATTAGCAAAACGCTTTGTGCGTATGGGAGGGATGTCCACCATGTACCGATGGCTCATGGCCGTACGTCTTGTAGTCCGATGATGGAAAGGGCTAGGTGGAATCAAATTGTGCAGTTCCGTCGCGCACTCCCCGAAATGTAACCGATAAAAAACCGACAGGCTGGCAACTCGGCGTCGATGTTCGAGGCTCTGGAGCTTTGAGGCGACCAGTGCATCGTTGCCAATAAGCCTTTTGGCCCGTCTGTCGATCGACTCAAGTGCATCAAGCTGGTATTTGGCAGATCCATCCCAGAGGTGAGAGCAGTACTCCATGCATGACCGAACTTGCGCTTTATACAAGTTGAGCAGCTGTTCAGGCGTGAAGTACCGTCTCACCTTAGCAAGAATCCCCAACTTTTTTGCAGCTACCTGAGCTTTCGCCTCAATAAATGGACCGAAGTTGAGGGTTGATGTCAACGTAACACCGAGAAGTTCGAGATGGTCCGTTATCGGCACGGTTACACCACGGAAAGAAGGAGCCGGGTGAAATTGGCTCTTTTTAGCGGAAAAAAGACACGCCTGGGTCTTCGCAGCATTGAAACTGACCAAATTGGCATCACCCCATTCGGAGACCGCCTTCAAGGACAGGTTCAAGCGTTCAACCATGGCCTCCCGGAGAGACCGAATCTGAGGCCCAGTAGCTCGTGCGCTGGAAACGTATCTCTCAGCAACAGTGCTGTCGTCTGCGTACCCAAAGGTGCCGGGTTTTAGCAAATCATTAATGTGCAGCAAGAATAATGTTGCCGAGAGCACTGACCCCTGAGGGACTCCGGCGTTGATATCTAACTGACCGGACGAGCAGCCGTCGATAACCACTCGGATGGAGCGATCCCTCAGGAAGTCCCCTATCCAATCACACAGACCACTAGGCAGACCGAAGGAAGGAAGCTTACCAATGAGGCTTTCGTGCCAGACCCTGTCGAAAGCCTTCGAGATGTCGAGGGAGACGGCTAGCGCTTCCCCGTGTCTCTCGATGGCCTCACTCCAGATGTGAATGGTATACGCTAGAAGATCCCCAGTGGACCGATTTCGGCGGAAGCCGTATTGGCGGTCACTGAGGATGTCGTTCGCTTCTAGGTATGCCAGGAGCTTACCGTTGAGTACACGTTCCATACTCTTACAGAGGATGGACGTTACAGATATGGGTCTGTAGTTGGCCGGGTCAGCTCGACTGCCCTTCTTGGGCACGGGCTGTACGTTGGCTTGCTTCCAAGCCTTCGGCACTTTTCCAGTCCCTATCGAAAGGCGATACAGGCGTGTCAAGATCGGAGACAATTCAGGCGCACAGGTTTTAAGTACAATTGCTGGTATCCCGTCGGGGCCACTCGCTTTGTTCACATCGAGGCTACGCAGAACCCTACGGACGTCCTATTGATGGATGCGGATGTCTGACATACTCGTCACACATCCATCAGGAGAGGGAGGAGGCTGCGCGCCATCAGAATTGAGATGCGAAGATTCCGCAAAAAGGGAGGCAAACAAGTTTGCCTTCTCCTCAGCGGAGTGGGCCAGTGACCCGTCAGGTTTCAGCAGTGGTGGTAGTGAGGGGCGACAGAAATTTGATTCAACCGACTTAGCCAGGGACCAAAACGCTTTGCTACCCGCTGGATATGAAGCAAGTTTGTTCCCGATTCTGCTAATGTGGTCAAACCGTGCTCTTCGCATCACCTTTTTGCAGGACTTGGCAGCCGTGTTGAAGTCTCTCTTCTTCTGACTCACGTCATTTGCCTTGCGCGTTCGAGCGACGACCCATGCTTGTTAGGCCTTGTGTTTAGCCGCGTTGGCGTGGTGACACTCGGCCCCAAACCATGGTCGGTTGTCGTTAGATATTGCTACGTCAGAGAATGGAATATAGTACTCCATCCCCCGACGCAACACATCAGTTACAGCGTCAGCGCATGACGATGGATCGTCCGAAGAGAAGCAAGTGGGCTGCCAAGGATAGCATGCGAAAAAAGATCGCATCCCATCCCAATCTGCTGACCTGTACCGCCATACCCGCCGGGTGCCTCTTAGGCTGGGATCGGGCGGGGAGTAGACGGACACAGACTTCACCAGACAGTGGTCGGAACTACCCAACGGTGAAGATATCGACACTGAGTATCGGTCTGGATCTGTTGTCAGCAGAAGGTCCAAGCAATTGGCTGTGTGCGAATCAACATCTGGCACCCTCGTTGCCCCCTGGACCAGCTGGGTGAGATTTAACGCTAGCGCAAGTTTGCGCGTCTCTCGTCCAGCATGATCAGTGCACTGGTATGGGAAGAGCCACTCCTGGTGGTGGGCATTAAAGTCCCCCAGTAGCACTAATTGGGCGGCAGGGTACCGTTGTTGTGCCGCATCAGCCGCCTCACTGAGGTACTCTGTGAGCCTGGTTGTCTCCTGATCTCCGCTGTGCGAGCGGTAGACACAGGCGTAGATAATCTTATCCAGCCCTGTGTCCACCAGAGCCCACAGCACTGAGAACCTGGAGTCTTCAAGATTACGGAGACGCCGATAGCAAGTGTCGTCTCGGGCATACATGCATACACCCGCGCGTGGTTTGAAATTGTGCTCCAGGGTAAACCCTGGGTAAGATAAGTACGACACGTCAGACGGACTTCCTATCTGCGTCTCCGTAAGGAAAAACAGTGCTGGCTTTTCAGTCTCCAGGTGATGGTGGACTGAGGTGAGATTGGAGTGCAGACCTCTAATATTGGTGAGGTGCACTTTGTGTGGGAGGGGGTGCAGCCGCTGTTTTACTCCAGTTTTCTTTTTATTACCTGCCATACAAAGATTCAAAAGAGTGAAAGGAGAGGAGAAAGAAGTGAGATGAGGTTCCACGCTACTAACCTACAGATACGCACTGAAAGGACGCCATCATTGGGGCACTAGTCCGGAGACTGCGGGGACGCCCGAGCCCCCCCGGAGATGTCCATCGGGCCCTCCCATCTGGTCGCCAACCAGCACGATGGCGCATTCCGGGATTTTTCGACAGTTGGCGGGGCAGCCTTTCGTGTGTGGCTGGCACACTACTTGGGCCCCCAACTACCTGCGGTCGGCCAGCGGCGCACCGTGCCTCGGATCCCGCTACCCTCCGCAACTAGTCTCCCGATACGCCCAAAAAAGCGCGAATCAGACTGGTCAGCATGCAGTGGAACAACTATCTCGACCCAACTCCTCTAGTGGCTACACCGAGCATCGTACCGGAACACGGCTAGGCCGCTTGGCGGTACGTCTTTGCCCGGTGGGTGGTCACAAGCCTTCGGCCGAAGCCTACCACCAGTAAGTGTCACCTGATTAGCACCACCCGGGGACCACGTGTAGGGTAACAACAATAGGGGTAACTCTCCTACGGACGCGGGTGACTCAGCCCCCAAAACTCATGAGGGACAGCAATAGGGCTCCGTAGGGTTCCGACCCTAAAAAGTAGAGCAAAAATGTCACCAATAACATTGGTCGATGCCTGCTCATCTCAGACTCAGTAATATCACATCCATAGGTGACTAGGTAGCAGTACCCTTAGGTAGAAAGTCATACTGTTAACTCAACGTTCACTATATTAGTAAAATACAGACACCGTGCCTTCACCTCACAATTAATTTCAACAAAAACCCTTGATAATTTCATATAATATGTACATATATAATTATATACATAAAAAAAAATATTGCTCGTACAAAAATTAAACAGACCAGTTGGTATAAAAAAATGTCTTTGTTATAAAATGTTTTGATAAAACAAAGATAGAAGTGTGCCGAGTTGGAGTAATGTTAATTTAAACAAAGTACATGTTTTTGTAGTAGAAGAGCACGCGGTGTCTCGGGTGTAACGTAACTTAACAATATATAATATCACACCTATATTTGTTTGCAGACATTCAACTATAGCACACCCTCATTTCACTAGTTATGTTTAAGGCACTTGTATACCAATAGTTTTGTCGCTCAGCTATAAGCGAGTGTAGCAATAGTTTTGTCACTCAGCTTTAAGCGAGTGTACCAATAGTTTTGTCGCTCAACTATAAGCGAGTGTCCTTGTGCGACGAGCGATTACTCGCTCCACTCGATCGGGCGGCCGCACTGTAGGTAGAAATGACCGGGTCGCGGATAAATTTGAAAGAGAGTTACCGCGGCCCTGGCACAAGCAACTGAAGGAACTCGGGTGGGTTTTAGTCAATAAAAGGCTGACATGCCCTCCCGCTTCACCCAGAGCTGGCGAAGTCATTGGATGATTTCCCACCCAAAAAAAAAAACAAAAACTATTAACACAAGTGTCTGTACGTTTCTTCAGCGAGAAAAAGTCAATAGCTAATCGCTTACTCGTCGGTCGTGGGATAAGTACCTAAGTTCCATGTAACAGGGGGCGAGCATATTGCCGTCAACCGGGCTCAATTCCAGACCCCGGGCTGATACTGAGAAATGCCAGATGGAATAACCCAATAACACTTTGCCCGAACCGAAAATCGAACCTCATGCTCAGCAGTAGCAATGCGACTACCAAACCAACGGGTATATACTTAGACGGAGTGATTAGAATATAAAGGCGTTTTTTTTTTATATGCCATAAGAAGACGGAAAATTGCAAAACGGCCACGATACAGGGATAGATTAGTAGTTCAACAATGCAAATAATTTAATTATGAACAGATACTTGTATTCGTTTTTCATGATATCCAGACTCCCAAAGGTCTGATTATAAAATTTCGCGCGCTCGGTTTCGTCCTAAATCATTATCCATTTCGCTACAAATTTGAAAAAGTGTGTATTCGTACGCGAACTAGCTTCTTACTGCTCATCACATCATCTATCTCTTCCGCATGTGTTTTCGGAGGATATAAAATGAATTTCAACTCCACACACAAAATAGTTCGTGCCGTCGACTAGTGTAACCTTAAGTCATTAATCCAAATTGTGAACCTTTGCTTAAGACAATAAATGTATTTTTTTTTTTTTTTTTTTGTTTTATATGACTTATTGTCGGGCCTACGTTGTCCCCCCATATCTAAGCACTAATGCTAATGTAACATGGAAATATTGTAAAACCAAACCATTTTTTTAAAAGTGTAACCATGGAGTTTCTTGCCGGTTCTTCGCCATAGGAAACGACTAACCCGAACCGTGCACGACGTTTTATAAGTGCCTATATAGGCCTATGTGATATAAAAAATTTCGACTTTTTTGATTTTGTTTCAGAACAAGGAGTTCGGCCCTAGTTGCACCAACCCAGTCCCAAACGCCACCATCACTGCTGAGATTGCGGGACAAATCATTGATGTAGTGAACACGTAAGTTTCAACATAGTATAATAAGCCTATAATGTTCCTAGAATATTCCACTTATTGACGCACAGTTTGTGCTCCGTCGGTTCTTGTCCACTGAATTGACAATTTTCGCACAAAAAAATACTGTTTATAAATATACCAGTAGTAAAACAACAACGAGTGAGTAGAAAACCTTAGTTTCATTGCTTTTTTTATTTCATCATCATCAGCCTTTTAAAGTTCCCACTGCTGGGACCCAGGTCTCCTCTCAATGAGAAGGTTTTTATTTGGTTTACTTAACTTATCGAACACTGGCAGCGTATGTTTACCATACTATTTCAGAACCGGGACACAGTTGACTTTATTCTATAAGATAAATAATGAAGAACATAAGTAGCCTTTACAGAAAATATATGAGCCCCATTTCTGTTTACTCTTAGTTTATCTTATATTATCGAATAAAGTTAGTGCACTTTACTCCAATATTTCAGAACTGGACATGGATCGTACTTTTTCTAGCACAAAATGTTGTAAACAAAATGATCTTTCAGATAGTATGAGTCTCATTTCTGTTGTTTCCCCGGTCCACTTTAACTTATAGAATATAACATCTCATTAGACACTTTCACCACTATATTTGAAAACTGGGACACAATTGACATAAGCTTCCTTAACACAAAATGGAGTCCTTAAGAAGCCCTTTCAGAAAATATAAACCTTATTGCTGTTGGTTGTGCAGTTCGTCCTACGTAATTGTAAATTGCCTAGGTACGTTTACCTCTATATTTGATGGGAAATAATTGACGTTGGCGTCAATAACATGAATTGGAGTACTAGTACAAAGCCCTTTCAGAAAATATAATCCACATTGATGTTGGCTACTTGGACCGCTATGTCGCATCCTCCTTTCTTAGATTTCATTTTTTAACACCTTATTTAGTATATTTGCAAAATTCTTTTTCGGTTTGACTCTCGAGGTGTACTCATTGTCAGCGAGTCAGAATTTGATGAGGGGATCCCATAGAAATCGAGAGGACTCCTTAAATATTCTAGGCCGACATATAGCGAGTTTAATATTTTCATGGCAAGCATTCGCACTCAGAAAGTATAATGCAATGTATCTTAGTTATGTTTGTTTGCCTACAAATGATTTTCATGGTAATATGACGTACCAAAACTAAAAAAAAACAAAAAGCCTTTTAACAAAAAAATATAAATCATTTAAATTTTTTGTTAAAATGCTTTTTATGTGTCAAGTGTCAACATTATTATTACGATTTAACAATGTTTAATTTACAGAATAAGAAGTAAAATAGCCAATGGCAAAGAAAAGGGGAAGGGCGGAGTATTGTTCCCGAGAGGTTACGGAATATTCCGAATGGTACCTATGCTTTTGTTTTACTATTTTTAGATCACAGAAACCACACTGTATTTTCTTTTAAGAGCCAAAAAACGATTGTATAGTATCTTGTTATTTATTATTTCCTTAGCTTTCCACCGCCTGCGGCTTTACCTGCGTGGGCTACACGATTTTGGCTATTTCGGTTTTCCACTTCTGGCGGGATATTGCAAATTATTATTCAAACATAACTTTCCGCCCGCGTCTTTCTTCGCGTAGACCACAAAATTTACTTAACATTACTATTTTATCGATAAAAATTATATGTAAATTGATATAAAATCAGCAGAAACTGAACTACCTTCGTGTTCTAATAATTAGAGCGTTGGGCTTTCATTCCGGGGGTCTCGTGGGATCGATTTCCACATCATCATCATCATCATATCAGCCGAAAGACGTCCACTGCTGGACATAGGCCTCCCCCAAGCGTCGCCACATTGACCGGTCCCGTGTGTCTCGCAACCAGTGGATCCCCGCAACCTTTCTGCACCACTGGCCATCCGTTCTGCGAGAAATTTGCCCTGCCCACTGCCACTTGAGTTTGGCAATTCTTCGGGCTATATCGGTAAACCTGGTTCTCTTACGAATATCTACATTTCTGATTCGATCACGCAAGGAAACGCCGAGCATAGCCCTCTCCATTGCCCTTTGAGTGACTGTAAGCTTTCTGATGAGGCACATTGTAAGCGACCACGTCTCAGAGCCATATATCATCACTGGCAACACACACTGGTCATAGACTTTCGTCTTGAGACACTGTGGTAAGTTGGACGAGAAGATACCGCGCAAGTTCCCGAATGCTGCCCAGCCGAGTTGGATTCGACGGTTGACCTCTTTCTCGATGTTGGCCTTACCCAACTGGATCGTTTGTCCCAGGTAGACATAGTCATCCACACCTTCGAGTGTAGACTCTCCGATCTTGATAGGTGTGGGTGTTACATGGTCATTTACCATGATCTTGGTTTTGTCAATATTCATATTGAGACCCACTCTTTCGGAAGCTCTACTTAGGTCATCGAGCATTGTACAATGTCGTCGGCAAACCGAAGGTGAGTGATGTACTCGCCATTAAGGTTGATGACTTAGGACCCTTCAGTCCAGAACCATGAATAATTCCTCCAGTGCAGCAGTGAACAGTTTCGAAGAAATGACGTCTCCCTGTCTCACGCCACGCTGGAGAAGGGTTGGTTTCGAGGTATGATCCTGAAGACGGACTGACATGGTGGCGTTTTTGTACAAACACTTCAACACCTCAATGTACCGGTAGTCGATTTGGGACCGTTGGAGAGACTGCAGTACAGCCCAAGTCTCGATCGAATTGTAGGCTTTCTCGTAGCCCACAAACTCTAAACAGAGAGCTGCCTCTCTGTTTATATTATACTCTTCGGTCTTCTGCATATAACCTGCCGCAGCGCATGGCTGTGGTCTACGGTGCTAAAGCCTTTTCGGAATCCAGCTTGTTCGGGAGGCTGGAAATCGTCAAACCTGCGCGCAAGACGATTCGTGATGACTACCTTGGGCTATACTTGTAAAAATAAATGTATGTGTAAACGAATAAATAAATAATAAATAACTTGTAGACATGGCTAAGAAGTAAGATGGGCCTATAGTTCTTCAGCCGGGTATTGTCACCCTTCTTGAAGAAGGGTACCACCACACCCCTGCCTGTGGCGTTTTGCCCTCGAGTATGACGGAATCAAACGGCTTCTAAAATGCCTTAAGGACCGGTTTCCCACTCCCCTTCAGAAGTTCCGCCGTGATTCCGTCGTCGCCTTGTAGTTTTTAAGCTGTTTCAGAGCCATCCTAATCTCGTCCAGGCTGACGTCCGGGATATTTTCGGTATAGCGTCGGGTCAATCTAGCTCTTGGGTCGTTTGCTAGATTCGCACATCAATCAGTAAGCCCGTTGCTTACTGATTGATGTGTACAACAGCCCATAGAATGTCTCGATCTCCCTCAGAAGCTCCGATTTCCACGGAGAGGTACAAATAGTGGACGATCACTTTGCTTTCGATTTTTGAATCCTACTACCGACCCGATAGATAATGAATACAGAGTGGCGCAAAAGTTGTCACCCGATGTCCTTTGGCTGTAATTTTTTTTATTACTAAAAAGCTTTGGTTCTGCTTTTGGACATTTTTTTTCCATTTGGTCGAGAAAATGACAAGGCTAAGTGGCCGTCGCCAGATCATAAACATTCGGGCCCGATTTATGGTATTTTCCATCACTCTTGCCAGAACTTCCGAAAAATATAATCTTCGAGGGTTTCAAGAATCTGAGGCTTGTTGACATAGACTCGTGAAAGAACCAACAGAAAGAAGCCTGGAACAGTTTAATCAGGTGACCTTTAGTGCAAGTCCGGTTAATGCAACACTCTGACTTTCGGTTGTAGCTCATGCAGTAAGCGCCGTTGCACTAAGTATCCTGTTGGAATGTCATGTTATCAAGTTCCAGTTTATTCCTTTTAAGGATAGAGAAAGATCTTGACCATGGCTCTGTGACTCGCCGACCACAGTAGTCTTATAATACGTAATACCTACCTAACTTATACTAGCTACTCCTTTACACACAGAAACACACATACATATTAATTCATTTAACCACATAAAAGCAGATACCATTTATCTGATTTTATGTGGTTAAATGAATTAATAACTTAAATGTTAATTACATAGGGAAATTATTAAGCGTTATTCCTCTCTCCTAGACTGTATCTAGAATGTTGCTGTGCCCGACAGGGTCCATAATTGTTTCTGTAACTTATATTTACCACCTGTATGTACATTGTGGATGCAATAAATTTAATTTGAATTAGAATTTAAATTTCAGAATCAAGTTTAGGTAACAATTTTTCAGGATGACAAGTGTGGCCCTTCTGTATACTTTCTATTTTGCCTGTAGTCACCGATTATCAAACTTTAAATAAATGCTATAAACATATTTTGTGTATTTACAGCACTGGGATAGCGAACTGGCGACTTTCGCGCAAGTGGCGGCAAATCAATGTTCGATGAAACATGACATGTGCAGAGCAACTAGTAAGTACTCTTATTAATATTGTTCTTCGCGATGTGTGTGCAATGTGTATGTCACGGTAGTCCAATGGGTCAAGGGCTTGATTTAGAAAGCAGTACTACTGGCCATGGCTCGTTTTGTTAGGAGGTGCCTCTCTCTGGAGCCCTGGCCCGGTTGCTTGGACCCTTTTCCCGATATCGGTAGGTCCTGTCACTTTTTTACATTTAAAATATTATAAGCAAGAACAAATAAATTAATAAATTACATACTAGTAATAAATGCTTTTTAAAACTTTTTTAGAAGAAATGTTTAAAAATTATTAAATAAGTAAAGACATTAAATAAACGTTGATCTTTATTTATCTAACCCGCGGCCTGTGAGCGATGACGCGCAACAAATCCGCGGCTTCTGAGTGGAGCCTTTTCTATTTCCTATTAAATGTATGCAAAATATTGTTTTTAGAGTTCCGTACCCAAAAGGTAAAAACGGGACCCTATTACTATGACTCCGCAGTCCGTCTGTCTGTCCGTCTGTCACCAGGCTGTATCTCATGAACCGTGATAGCTAGACAGTTGAAATTTTCACAGATGATGTATTTCTATTGCCGCTATAACAAAAAATACTAAAAACTGAATAAAATAAATATTTAAGTGGGGCTCCTATACAACAAACGTGATTTTTTGCGATAATGGTACGGAACCCTTCATGCGTGAGTCCGACTCGCACTTGGCCGGTTTTTAACGTAATGTTAATTATTGTATTATTCCAGAAAGATTCTCGGATCCCAAACAATCGTCAGGTATGGTTATTTTCTCATACCCAGACTGGAAAACGAAGCAGTTTAAAGATGACTCAATTCCTAATCTAACGACTGCTAAGCTAGTCTACACTGTGACTCGATCATTGGGTGGATGGTACGGATTAAAGTCTCAAGTTACAGAAGACATGCTTAGAGTTTCTCCCGATTTCACTACGTAAGTTAATTTTTTTTCCCGACTCATATTTGTAAATCTTTGACAGCCGTTATCGATAATCAGAAGTCACACACAAATCTTGCCAAGTGTGTTACCCAGTTACTGGGTTGTGGAGGTCAGACAGGCAGTGGCTTTATATCATACTGGTAGTTACACTGGAAACCGACCCCAAATACCCTAAATTAGTTTGTAAAAGGTTATGCAGAATATTGCAGGCAGATTATTTGTAAGTGGTAATCTCTGAAAGAACTGCAGCTTATTTGCGTGTAAGTGAATTCAGGAAAGAACACGTACAGGTAAGGGTGACGACACCTTTAAATAACGACTTTCGTATTGCGAATACACTCGAAAGAGGATAGTCGGTACCCTTTCTAAATTATTTACGCAATACCGAAAACATTTAAAGAAAATGTGTCATACTCTTTCATTTAGTTGTTCTCTTTGCCATGCCGAACTCTTTTATTCTTTCTAAATTAACTACTATACTTCATAAAAGATAGCTGGATCTCTGCGACATATGTCAAACTGACGTATACGTTATTGTTACGTTTTTGTTAGCGTGTCATGCGATATTGTTACTGTATTGATACTGAAAGCTGTCGCAGAGATCAAGCTATCTTTTATGAAGTATACGAGGCAGTACGACGTGTTGGGAATTCAACCCAACACTTCGGGCGACCGCGGCCGGAGCGCGTCGTCTACGCGGCACACACATCTGTATGACCCGCACGGCACTGGTGTGTGAGTGCGCAGCGCGGCGGCGACGCGGCGCGGCTCGGTTAACACTCGCTTCCACGGACTCCACCGCGACAGTCGACACCTCTCTCTTCCTAAACTAATTGTTTTGTCCGGGACAGTTTACTGTAGTTCAAATATAACGGCTTTAGAACCAACCGCCTTTTAATACAGTCCACTATCTTCATCCACGAGCTAACAGACGTATGTAGCACCATATTATGTAAAACTTTGCCTAAAAATTTTATACTTTCCGAGGACCCGAACTCTATAATAAATTAAATAAAGAATTAGGTATTTTCAATTACAATCAATATAAATGTAAACTAATCTATACTAATATTATAAAATGGAATGATTTGTATTTTTGTATGTAACGAATAAACTTAAAAACTACTGGACCGATTTCAAAAATTCTTTCATCGTTGGGGGAAGATACACTATCTCCGGGCGACATTGGTGGCTTTTGCAATTAAATTATATAGAAACCGAAAATCTTCTTAATCTATAGATAATGATTGTAAGATCTCTGTAATAAAATATCAATAGAATCGCTTAAAATAACTCATATATAAATTTTAACGTCTATAAAACTAACTCGGTACAAGATCTTAGTATCTTAATATCCCATCTGCATTAAGGCCCTTCCTCATTCACACATCACACGCACATACATACATTACACACACTCCTATACATGTAAATGTGGCACATTTTTATATATTTATTCATATATTCATTTATATATTTATTATTAGTTTTGTAATATTAGTTTTATTATTTTTTATTATTCTGATTCCCTATAAACAGGCTTGCCTAAAAAGGGAAATCAGAGAGTCAAAATTCTCCTGCTACTAGCGTGTTTGTAAGTGTGTTGCAAGTCTGATGGAGGAGTAGGAGCCCAGTGCCTGTAACACAGGTTAATTCCTAGCGCGGGACTGGGTCTTGCTCTGCCTTCTGCTGAAACGCACCTCATTCATCTATTATATTTAAATGGTAGTTTTAAGGATGATCATTGTACTCAAAATTTTGTTAAATAAATAAGTTAAAGATGGTATATTATGCTGTTGTCGAATCCAGACTTCGATACAGTATACAGTTCTGGGGGAAAAGCTAAGTTATAATTCTCAGCGAGCCTTCATTCTTCAAAAAAGAGCAATACGTACAATTGTCAGAATTACACAAAGAGAAAGCTCTCGATATCATTTTTAGCATGTACAAATTCTAACGTTGCCCATCTTATACATACTTGTGTTGTTAGTTAATTTAAAAAATATGTCTATGAATACGAATCTGGGGTAGAAATAATAGCCAGGGAAAACACTCGTAAGAAGGACTTTAAAAATAAAGTTGTACCTAATTTCATCATTACCAAGCTGAACAAATATTTAATAGATCGCCAGCGGATTTTTTTTTATTATACACTAGCTCTTTTAAGGCTAAGCTCAAAGCATTTCTGTTGGATAGGAACTTGTACTCAATAGAAGAATTGTTATTTAATTTAATAATATAGAAATTTTCTACTTAAAAAAAAAGCTATTATTTGTTACTGTCTATAATTGTCATGTTTTATTTTTTTGTATTTTTTCTGTTTTTTTTATATTTAAGGTGCATGTTACTTTTAGAATTTATATTAATATTATTAAAAATGACGAATGTAATGGAATGTTAAGTAATGTATCAAACACAATGTAAATTGTTCCTGATAAATAAAATAATACTTATATACCACTCTCACTCTTGACAATTAAGTGTTTACACTTTTAACATAAAAATATATTTTTTGCTAAGCGTTATCTATCTATAGTAGTGGTTTTAAGGGTTCCGTACCCAAAGGGTAAAAACGGGACCCTATTACTAAGACTCCGCGGTCCGTCTGTCTGTTTGTCACCAGGCTGTATCTAAAATTTAAACTGTCTAGCTATTACGGTTCATGAACCATAGCTAGACATTTTCACAGATGATGTATTTCTGTTGCCGCTATAACAACAAATACTAACAGAATAAAATAAATATTTAAGCGGGGCTCCCATACAACAAACGTGATATTTTTGATAAGTAGTTGATGATATGTATAATTTTTTTTTTCCTGTAGGGAGCAGTCTCTGGTGTCCTGAAATACAGGTTTCAGCTTAACTCAGGCACCAGTCTCCCGCAAATAACTATGTTCTTTATTGTTATTATTATTTTGCCGTTTTTGAGTTTTTAGTTGATAATTGTTATTTGTGGTAGAAAAATAAACATGATTTTGATTTTTGATTTTTATGGTTCCGTACCCAAAGGGTACCGTACCATACCAACAGCCTTGAACTAATGGGAACGCTGAACCTGAACATCGTGAGCGACTTCGTCTACCTAGGGTCTAGCATTAATAACACAGGATCATGCGAAAAAGAGATAAGGAGACGTATAGGAATGGCCAAAAATGCAATGTCCCAGTTGCATAGGATATGGAGAAACCGTAACATCACGCGGAAAACTAAAACTAAATTGGTGACTTCGCTAGTTTTTTCCATATTCAGTTATGGAGCGGAGACCTGGACACTGAAAAAGGCCGACAGAGACCGAATAGACGCCTTTGAAATGTGGAGCTGGAGAAAAATGCTACAAATTCTATGGACCGCTTTTCGCACCAACGTGTCTATTCTGAGAGAGCTTAACGTCAAAACTAAACTTTCCACTATATGCCTACGTAGGGTGCTGGAATTCTTCGGACATATTGCTCGTAAAGAGGGTCACAATCTTGAACAGCTGATGGTGACAGGCAAGGTAGATGACAAACGTCCCAGAGGACGCAGTCCCACGAGATGGTCGGACCAAATACGATCTTCTCTGAACATCAACTTCCACAATGCCTTTCATGAAGCTAAGGATCGCAGCAGATGGAGGGAAATCGTACGGGAGAAATTGATACAGCGGGGGAGTCACGACCCTCAGTAATGAGGAAAACGACGCGAGGAGGCACCAAAGGGTAAACCAAAACCATGGAAAATAGCTTATGATAAAAATATAGAAAAACTAGCTGACTACCGCGACTTCGCTCCCATCAACTAGCTAACTAGCCTAACTAGGTAGGTAGCTACCTACCTACCACCTACCTACCCTGCCCTACCTACCCTGCCCTACCTACCCTACCCTACCTACTAATTTGTTAAACTATTTATTTGAATGAGAAGATACCGCGCAACTTCCCGAACGCTGCCCAGCCGAGTTGGATTCGACGGTTGACCTCTTTCTCGAAGTTGGCCCTACCCAATTGAATCGTTTGTCACAGGTAGACATAGTCACCCACAACTTCGAGTGTAGAGTCTCTGACCTTGATAGGAATGGGTGTAACATGGGTATTCCACATCACCTTGGTTTTGTCCATGTTCATCCTAAGACCCACTCTTTCGGAAGCTCTACTGAGATCATCGAGCATTGTACTGAGGTCCTCTATGGTCTCAGCCATAACAACTATATCGTCGGCAAACCGAAGGTGAGTGATGTACTCACCATTGACGATGATGCCTAGCCCTCTCCAGTCCAGAACCTTGAAGACATCCTCCAGTGCAGCGGTAAACAGCTTCGGAAATATGACGTCATTGCTAAAAAGTGAGATGGGCCTATAGTTCTTCAGTAGGGCATTGTCACCCTTCTTGAAGAAGAGCACCACCTCACCCCAGCACCATGCCTGTGGCGTTTTCCCCTCGAGTATGACGGAATCAAACAGCTTCTGAAGGGCCTTAAGTACTGGTTTCCCACCCGCCTTCAGGAGTGCGGCCGTAATTCCGTTATCACCCGGTGCCTTGTTGTTCTTGGGCTGTTTCAAAACCATCCTGATCTGATACAGGGTGACGTCCGGAATGTCTTCGGTATAATACGAATGTCTTATACCGAAGACATGCCGGACGTCTACAATACGAATGTCTTTCGTTTAAAATCTTTTGTTTCTACCGGCGATCTAATTAAAATTTAGGACATAAATGCTGCTATTGTGACTTAACTATGATCTTATCTTATCTTGTGGAGGGGCCGAGAAATAACACGGACACTTCGACCCATTGGGATTTTTTGTGGTCAAAAATTAACTATGATAGTTATATATGTGCTCTTCTAGACTTTTTTGTAGATAATAATGAGTACTTTAATCATGTAGTACTCGTACATAATGTTTATGTATCATCAATAGTTTCCTCAGCGCACGCCAAAGAATAAATTTTATAGGCAACTTTTTGCAAATTAGGGTTACATTATTGCAATTTTCATAAGGATCTCTAATTTTTTTTAATACATTATAGCTTATGACACTCAGGACTAATGTAGCTTTCTACAGGTGAAATTTTTTTCAGTAAATTTAGAGATTACCCCCTACAACGTCACAAACTCACAAATACACAAACTTTACCTCTTTATAATATTAGTATAGATATCATCACTAGCAAATGCACTAGGTACCCCATACACATTCACACACACACACACTTATACACTATCCCAAACACATCCACACATCCTCACTACACTCTCACATCCACCCTCACACACACTAACATCCCCACAGTTTAACTACGCACAGGTTTCCACACTCGAGAAATACTCTCATCATCTTTAGTATTATTTGTTATTTTTAACTATCTACTTGTACTGATAGTGTTAGTAATATTATGTATTCCTATAATATGGCAGAGCGGGTTCTCCTAACACAGGCATTACTTGCTTAAAAGGAGGCTCCAAACACTAAATCCTTATGTAAACTGAAGAATTAATAAACTTGTATTATTTTATTTTTTACTAGCTGTTCCCCGCGGCTTCGCTCCCTTGGACCACCCCACAGGACCCGTTTTCGGGATAAAAAAATAGCCTATGTTACTCATAAATATAAAATAATGTAGCTTTCTATTGGTGAAATATTTTTTTAAATCGATCCAGTAGTTTCGGAGCATTTCGTACTGTATGGATCAGAATGTTGGGCTGTGAAAAAGATGGATGAAAAGAGATTGCATGTAGCAGATGAGAATGTTGAGATGGATGTGCGGAGTGACGAGAATGGATAAAGTGAGAAATGAGTATATTAGAGGAAGTTTGAAAGTGGCGCCGGTGACAGAAAAGTTGAAAGGAAACCGTTTGTCCTGGTATGGTCTTCTGAGGAGGAGGGATGAAACGCATGTTACTAGAAGAGTTATGAATATAAATGTGGATGGATGGAGAGGGAGGGGACGGCCAAAGAAAAGATGGATGGACTGTATGAGGAGTGATATGAAAGAAAAGGGAGTCAGTGATAGCGTGACGGGGGACAGGACGGTATGGAAGAAGAAAACGTGTTGCGCCGACCCCAAGTAACATGGGACAAGGGCAGGAAGATGATGATGAGTTTCGGAGCCTATTCGGTACAAAAAAACTAACAAACAAAAAAATCTTTCCTTTTTATAATATTAGTAGGTCGATTTAACGCAATCTGTGGGGTAATTGCGTAACACACAAATTCACACAATCAAAACAATAGGTACCTGTAATTTTGAGAATTTAATAATATTATTAATAGCTTTTATTTAATTTGCCTTGGTTAATACGTTAGGCATCCACCATTCGGTGCACAACTACCGAAGCAACGGCTGAAAAGCATCTTCCTGATTTTGGAAGTTCCTCTGTCAGGAGACCCGGCAGATGCCCGTTGCAAACTGTGGCAGGACACTTTTACCCGCCCACCCACTATTTACCAACAAGAGAGCATCTGTTGGTAGAGCAGCAACCTTCCGCGGTCTACCTGGAAGTCCCGAATCACCTCAGAACCTAAGTAGGAAGACGTAAATCCAACCTCGCATATAGCAGCAGGGTGTGCATGTGGTGCTGAGTCGAAAACCATGCTCCACCAGGAGGTGAATCGAAAAATCAGATGAAATCTTGATAGAAGCCAGATGTGCTTACTCTATTTCTTTTAAAAACAGTTGGTAACTCTAAGTTGGTCAGCCAGATAGATCCTCCTATTTTCTTATGTGCCCCACAACGTGCAACCAGAGTGATCCATGCACTGCCACCAATGACGCCGTGGAAGTAGCTAAGTTTTGGGCCAAACAAATATGGACGATTATCGTGCCAGCGATACGAAGAAGAATATATATTGTTACATCACATTATCAGCCTATTAATGTTCCCACTGCTGGAACACGGGCCTCCTCTCTGTGAGAAGGAATGAGCTGTAATCCACCACGCGGGCCCAGTGCGGGTTGGTGGATGTCACATGTCTTCGATTTTTTCTAGGACATGCCGGTTTCCTCACGATGTTTTCCGTCACCGTTTTGAGAACAGTGGTGATGAAATAATTTACACAAAGTAAAGCGCCTGACTGGGCTCGAACCCACGTCCTACAACTTGTAAGTCGCGGCCGATACCACTGGGCCACGACTGGTTAGTTAATATAAGTCAAATCTTGTAACTGTTAAACGGTTATATGAAATAATAAATGAAAACAAAATTCGTTTAATTCAGACTATTTAATTAGTGTCAAATTATTTATTAATTTATTAAAACTTTATGCACAAGTACAAAGGCGGACTTAATGCCTGGGGCATTTTCTACCAATCGACCTTAGGGTGGTGCAGAGATAAAAAAAGGCAGGTGCAACTAAATGAAAGGATAAATAGAGAAAAATCATATAAAAAGAATATATATAAATATATACTTAGATACATACATACATAAACAATGTTATAGAGAAACCTAAACCAACAAATCGATTCTGTGATGATTCTGCAAACTTCTTGCTCACGTGCCTTAAATTTGAAAGAGAACCGACTGGTTGCCATCCTGATATTCTGCGGGAGCGCATTCCAAAGAGAGATAGCCTGGACAAAGAAGGATGAGTGGATAAACCCAGAGTGAGAGGGACATTGAAGAAGACGATTATTGGTGGAACAAAGATTTTTACTGTAAGCGGAGCAAAGGAATTATTTACAACTATGATAGTCATGCGGATATCAAATAATGTATTTAATTAGGTAACATAAAAATCGAAACAAATTATTGAATATAAATTAAAATCATATTGAAATAAATAATTGAAAATAAATTAAAATTAAATAAATTAATAAGTAATTTAAAATGGGCTAAAATGGAAATAAAATTCAAATAAATAAATATTAAATTAAAATACAAATAGTCAGGTGACATGCAGCTTGATAAGCCGTCCCACAGCTGCCGAATTTAGTCTGTCTGCAACCCCCCGCTGGTTGAGCTAAAATGTTGCATACACGTTTGGTTTGACCAGCTTTTATTTATTTTCACTGTCCCCTTGTCTGATAACAAATCTTGCAAGCTAAAGGAGTTAATCAATTTTGTTTGTAGCGTAGCACCATGCAAAGCATGTATATTTTTATTTATTTACTATCTTCTGCGAGCGGCTTCGATTTAGATTATCCTACGAAAAAAAAATCAAGCTATCGGGATTAAAAGATCGTGGAGGTTCAGTAGCTAAAACCTCGCCTCTCGTGTTTGAGGTCGTGGGTTCAAATCCGGGCAAGTACCAATGTGACTTTTTCAATTCATAATATGTACTTTCTAAGTTTATCTTGGACATCGCTCAAAACGGTGATGGAAAACGTCGTTAGGACTTATAGTTCGTATAAGTTTGTGCTCCATTGGTGTAATTGCTGCAAGGTGTTCCAGTGTGAGGATAAAAGAAAAAATCTAACTAATATTTTAAATTATATGCGAAAGTATGGATGTTTGTTACTCAATCACGCCGGAATGTATTGATGGATCTGTATGAACTTTAGCTCAGAGATAGATAATAGTCTGGAATAGCACATAGGATATTTTTTATACCTTGGGATAATTTTCGACATATACGCAGCCGAAGCCGCTGGCAGAAGCTAGTATTTTTATATAAAATGTTGTTTAAAAAAATGTTTTTTTTTTAATATAACTTATACTAAAAAAAAAATGATTTATAAGGTTAAGGTTGTTTTAGTTTTCTCAACTTTTTGTGACGAGGTTTTTTTAAAGTTATTTTTTCTTCTGTATATCCAGATCTACATCTCCTATATATATGTATATGAATATGATACAAGGGCCTGCCACTCACATGGGCTGCGGTATATCGGCATACTCATTATATACAAACTTACAAAGTAACCTATCGGGTATGAAAAATGTAAGTAAAGAATGATTTTTATGCTTAGCAGTTAGCCTAATGTTTATAACCGTACTCTAGAGAGTACATTATAGAGTATTGTACTCTTTTTCACTTAGGCATACTTTATAATGTACAAACTAATAGATACTTTATTTATATAGCTCTGATTTTGAATTAAATTGAACAAATCCCTCTTTTCACTAAGAGATTTTTTGTCTTTTCGGTCATAATTGCAAACCAATAGGAAGCGCAAAAGAAGGTCAAATTAATGTCTACATACATGTATCAATTATGACCGAAAAGACAAAAACTCTGTGAAAAGACAGGAATACTTACAATTATTATTTAAAAGATAACAAAAAAAGCGTAAGTTGCGCAAAAATATCTGTTTTAAAAATATAAATAAATTGTAGATATAAATAACAATAAAGCTATTTATATGACTGCACTTTTATTGGGGGTTAAAGTATGAAATTGCCGATTTGTACTGAAAAACTGAAATTAGTTTTTAATTTAACATATTTATTTAATCAAAATTATTACCATTATTAGCTATACATTGCTGCCGTCTAATAGGAAGGTCATTTATGCCTTTGCGATAGAACTCTGGTGATCTAGATTCGACAAACTGTGTGAAAGCATTTTATACTGCCTCCTGAGAAGAAAACTTTTTATCACGTAGAAAATTGTCCAAATCACGAAAAAAATGGTAGTCCGTTGGAGCAAGGTCTGCCGAATACGGAG
Organism: Orthosia incerta; assembly: GCA_948252205.1. Lineage (NCBI taxonomy): Eukaryota > Metazoa > Arthropoda > Insecta > Lepidoptera > Noctuidae > Orthosia > Orthosia incerta. The sequence goes on along the minus strand of OX411762.1, from coordinate 22,628,794 downwards.
AGTGACGAATGGTTTCTAATTGCAGTTCCTGTAGAGTTATAACGGTTTCTCGTGCTGTATGAGGTCTCGCGTTATCATGAACCAATAATGGTGAAGATCGATTCATGAGTCGGGGCTGTTTCACTGCTAGTTTTGCTATCATTGTTCGGATTTCGGCACAGTGGACATCTGCCGTTATTGCTTGAACAGATCGGAGAAAGCTATAGTGAATAACACCATGCTGAGACCACCAAACAGCTACCATTACCTCTTGGTAAGCTTTGCTTTAGGACACTATTGCGGCGTTTGACCTGGGGTCAGCCATTGTATTTTTCGCTTACGGTTATCGTAAAGAATCCACTTTTCATCACATGTCATAATTCGATCCAATATTCCTTCATTTCTGTATCGATTCAACAAGGCAACACATGTTTCAACACGCGTTTCTTTCTGCAGATCAGCCAAATCATGAGGGGTTCCTCATGATTTGACTGATTTTTCATGTTTTTATTTTATTGATTTGACGCAAATGAGTCAAAGTTGTTGGTAAGGTAACGTTAAACCATGCCGCTAATTCCTGGGTAGTTTGGCTCGGATCGGCTTCCACCATCTCTTTCAATTCATTGTTATTCACCCTGTGTGGGCGGTCTTCCACGTGGTTCGTTCTTCAAATCAAAGTTTCCATCACGAAAGCGTTTAAAGGTCCGTTTATATCTACAGACACTGAGCGTGCCAGACACGTGCCGTGGCAGAAAAAATAAGATTATTTTATGCAGTGTCTATAACGTATTTATATCTATCGTTACACGGCCGCGCAGACACCAACAGACACGGGCCGTGCACGGCATTATTCGCGGAAAGAATATTTTGTCTGTACGGTTCATGTCTGTACGTGTCTTTAGCTACCTACCGGGCAGTGTGAACAGAACATAGTAACCGGGCAGACGTCTTTTGTTTCCTATACCTGTCGGAATCGTACAGCAATAACGCAATTATGAATAAATCTTCCATAGAGAAGTGTCTGAACATTGTGAAAGTTGTTCATAAACTGCTTACAGCGGCCCCGACGCTGACAACGTTGTCTGTCGATGTCTGACACGGCACGCTCAGATGTAAATAAACGGTCGGTGTCTGCCCTGGAACGTGTCTGACACGCTCAATGTCTGTGGATATAAACGGACCTTGAACCAAAATCGCACGGTGCGTTCATTACCAGTACCCTCTCCAAACGCAACATTGATATTGCGAGCTGTTTCTACCGCGTTAGTTCCGCGTCGGAAATCGTATTCAAAAATCAATCGAATTTTCGAAGTATCCATCTTTCTTGTCTAAGCTGAATTAAAAAACAACTGTAAGTCGATAATCGAATGTTGCAAATTTTTAAAAGAAAAACTTCATAGGTACCATGTGAAAAAAGTTTCACTCAAAAATCTCAAACCATGAAGTTTCTATGTCAAATTGAAGTACCTATTACAATAAAACGGTAATTGTATACTTTAACCCCCATTATTTATTCTGAAAACAGTTGGTAACCCTAATTTGGCCCCTATGGGTCAGCCTAGCCTCTCATATTGTCATCTGTGCACCAAAACATGCGACAAAATGACCTACACGCTGTTTCTGACGATGCCGTGCCAAGTTTTGGGCCGAAAGAATACAAATTACTGTCGTGCAAGCGACACAAAGCTTATGATGGGTCCACTAATTAAGACAATATTACGGTACTCTCTTTCTTCTCCTATTATTGTTTGTCCGAAAATCATTAGCCATAACACGTTTGCTATAAACTTCAGTAACCATAATGTTCAAAATCCCGAAATTTTGTTTAACATAATTATCTTTAGTTCTTAAAGTATTTTGTCATAATATCGAGTACTATAATAATTGAATCTCCTAATTTTACATGACCTAAAGTGATATGCCCTAAGTTTTTTGTTAAATAATGTGTATCATACCGAAAGTTCAAATATAATATTTTTTTTAGACCTAAAACATTTGCTAAAAATTAAGTTTTAGTGACAGAAACAAATCACTGTAAATCCGACTCCACGCAGTCTTGTCTGCTCTACCCCTAGAGTGTAAATTAAAATCGCATGGGACCGCCGGAGCCCTGCAGTGCCGGAGCCGTGACAGAAACCATGCCTGCTGCATGTTGCATGCTTGCTTGCATGCTGCGTGCTTGCTTACATGCTGCATGCTGCGTGCTTGCTTGCATGCTGCATGCTTGTTTGCTCAAATCAAATTTCAAATCTCAAATTTGTTCTGAGAATATTATTATTATAAATAAACATTTAGTAATTTGAATTTAGGACTTATAACTTTTATTAAAAACGGTTTTATATCTTTTGTATATTATTGATTGTAATATTTATGACAAACGGATTTCGGACATTTTATATTTAGGGATTTAAATTTTATGCCATGTGATATTAAGTTCGGGTAAGTTATCATTCGGACAAATGATGATTAGGACAAAAAAGTTATGGCACTTTAAATTATGGATAAAAAAAAAGGTAGGTGACACAATAGAGAACCCAATATTACTGCTGCTAACTGCCAAGAATAAGAGGCCACACACTAGGAGAATAAGTAATATCCTGGCCAAGACGGGCAGGAATGGCGGCTATTCCTGGCCTACGATACGGTATAGTTTGTATGTGGCGTCATTAACTGATGTCGCTACAATATCGTTGGCGTGTTTCGGTTCGGATATGGTTTTGTGATCTAATACGGAAGCCTCGGCATATTTTTGTTTTTGCTTTCGCAGACTGTTCAAGTCGTGTGCAACTTTTCTGAGGGTTTTCGTAAGGGGGCTGCATCCTACGACATGATGCCTCCAATACCCGACACGGGGTACAGCCGGAAATGCGGCTGTCCTCCTGGCTCCGAAGAGGATGCTGATTGTCTCTGCAATTTTGTAAAGCCCCCACCACGTGAGTTTGAATTCATTACACATGTATTATTTTATTTGAAATATGTATACATAGTTCACCCACAATTCAAAGGTTGTCTGGTAGATATCGCTGTCACCGATAAGGCCACCTTTGTACCCGGTGGTGTACAATAAAGTATATTCTATTCTATTTCACCAGTCTTGTTTGAGTCCCGTGCAATAGGAGGGAGTGACATGTTAATCAGTGACTTAGGTAGTAGTGGAGGCCAAACATAACACAAGACACAACGAGTAACAGGTATTCGCATCCGGTTTCATGGCAGACCAATCGGATGATGATGACATAACATGGTAGGCAGAGGCTTATTAAATCTGCTGTGCATCTATTAGGTACCATCAATCAGGCATAAAAACTTTTTCACGGAAAAATGAAACCGAATTCCAAAAAAAAACACTTCGGGTTCCTGTTTTTTGAAACCAACTTTTTAGTTTTGGTACATAATGAGCAATTTCTATAGTAAGGCACAAAGTTATGCCAGAATTGATTACAAGAATGAAACCTGAACATAACCGGTGAAATGAGAGTGTACCAGAGTGAACTGTACACATCTGCGTATCCCTTTAGAGCGTACCGGCGTGATGTTATGTTATGAAATGGCGTAAACAATAAACAGACATGCGATTGCAACAATCCCGGGCGTTTTGCCGTTGTTTATTGAAGAGTTCTGTTGTATATCTCCAAAGTTCATCAGATCTTTACCAAATTATGAACCACATGAAAAGCACCAGTTTTTAAATAAAAAAAGAATCATCAAAATGAGTTCACCTAGTAAAAAGTTCTGAGTCTGAGGTACCACACATAAAAAAATACTGTACAGTCGAATGGATAACCTCCTTCTTTTTGAAATCGGTTAAAAAGACTACGGACTGCCACTTCTTCTCCGTCATATCGATAATTTCCAAATTAAATGAGTTATGACCGCCACTGAGAAATTTACACCAAGAACACAATTAACAACAACAACGACAATAATTCTAGCAAGTCATTTGATGTTTTCTTCGAACTTTTAGCTCCAGAGCCTACGTGCCCTTTCGGTGAAAATTCTGGCAATGACTGCGAGTCTACGTTAGTCTTGCTGCCGATATTTACAATGGAAGACGCACCACCAGACAAGCTGCACCAAGTCACTAAAGAAATATCCTTTAATGATCCTTTAAAGAATTTTGTTTTGCAAAGGTAAATGTATTTTCTGTCTATGTTACTTTTAGGCAAGCGTGCTTCATCATCGAGTACATTATCATTTACCATCAGTAGCTAGACAAGGTGAGGGTCTATCAGTAAAATTGATTTTCGATATGTCAAAATGTTAAGCATCGACCACGTGCCTATTCGGTATCGCACGACAATCCCATACTTTTTTCTTTGTCTTGGACCTTGACGCCTTTTGATAGGCGAGTCAGGAGTTCAGGACACTGCTGACAGCTAGCATATTGAATGTATAAACACACGATCAAGATGATGAGACTGTATAACCCACGTAAATGGGCCGAAGCTTTTCAAATGCTAAGACCCTCCCCGCTCGCAAAATATGCAGTCTCAGGGAATATTTTCTAGAAACCGACGTTGATATGCATCGAGATGTATTATCATAATAAGAACCTTTGAATGGTTATTTAACCGTCTAAGTAGGGATGGATGGGAGGGAGATATGCCAAAGAAAAGATGGATGGACTGTGTGAGGTGTGATATGAAAAAAAATGGATTCAGTGTTAGCGTGACGGTACAGAGAACGGTATGGAAGAAGAAAACGTGTTGTGCGACCACAAGTAAAATGTGACAAGGGCAGGCAGATGGTAATGACCGTGTAAGTACCTAAAAACTCCACTAGTCTAATTTAATGATTATTTTTATTCACTAACTACTCTTTACAGAGTAGATAATACGAGTACTGCACGTGAAAGACATGGCAACATGGGATATGCACCACCATCGATGGAGACGTTGGACTTTACGCGTACAAAAGAACCAGAGGTAAGTGTTTTTAAAAGTGATAAATATAAAAAAACAACTTTTTAATAACACAGAGTTTTCGTATTCCTCTCAACAAAGTCTTTCATTTGATACCAATATCATGAGGGTGCAAAAATAATTAGGCCGGCATCTTTGGGAGTCTGCCATATTGGACTTAGGATGACAAACAATCTCTTAGTGAACCGTGCATTGTCATCCAAACCCGACCGAACTACGGCAAAACCTAGGATTTACCGGTGAAACCCAAGATTTACCAAGTCTTTATGGTATAAGTCTGAAATGATTGTATTATAATAGTAAATTTTGAGCTTTTACCAGCAATCACACGGTAAATATTAGGATTTTTCTTCAGAGGCTGGTAAATGTTGAACAAGTGTAATGTCTATGAGACACTTTGATATGAAATGATGAGACAAGAAGTACTAGAATAAAATAGAATAGTTCTTTATTTGCACATAAAGTAGGTACAAGTCACAGATGTTAAGTTTTAATGTAATGATCCTTATACTAACTACCTTAATTTAGGCATGCAAACAGTTTTAGCTTTTGTTCTAGTTTTACTGATTGATTAACTTTACCAAAATAAGTGTGATGGTGTTAGGCGATTTTTTTTCGACGAATTCGACGAATATCGATTCTTGGGAAGCTGTATATCATGTGTGAGGTCATGGATTCAGATCTCGGAAAGCACCAATAATGTGACGTGGGCAATTAGCAATGTGTAAAATGTGTCGAATTCATTACGGCCCCAAAATAAACATCATTATCATTTCAATCAAACGTCTTTTGATTGAAATGATGATGATAATAGTCTATCCACATTTGGACATAAAGCTCCCTAAGAATCGATCATCGATCGGTGCTGTGTTTCTCGCAACTAATAATCCCAAATGGTAACATGCTACAATAATAGGTTTACTAACCTTTTGATATGATTAAACTAATTAATAAATCATTTAACGACTGTAATGCCTATTTTGATGAATCTATTCATCATAATCAGTCCGTAACTATTTTCATCATTTCGTATCACAGTGTGTAAAATTGTTGCAACATTTACCTGTCTCTGATATAAATCTTAATATTTACCGAATGATTAGTAGTAAAAACCCGAAATTAGCGATTATCATAGATTATTTCGGCCTTTTACCTGTAAGACTTGGTATATCTTAGGTTTTACCGGTAAATCCTATGTTTTACCGTAATTTGGACTTTTACAGTAAATAAGCAAATATTTAAAAATTCAATTGCAAGATTTGACCCAAACATACTAATAACTAACAAGGGAAGTTGAAGATAATGTATTATTTCAATTTAACAGATTCTTTTTCAATTTAAAGCAGTTTCACAAGTAAATACGTAATTGCTTTACCACTTTTGACAAAATCTGTAAATGAAATGTTTATGTGAAATGTGGATTTGATAATATTTAGCAATTATGTTTTTATTTATTTTTTGTAGAATAACCTTTGGCAGCGTGCACATAAACCGCTGTTATCCCAATCACATGCACCATCGAATAATAAGTAAGTATTATAAGAGTATTAAGAATTACAAGTTTTAATAAAGATTTATTATTTATTTTAATACATGGATATTTATTGTTAAATATACATACATTGATTATTTGTTAAAGTATATCCACAATTTTCTTCAACTCACGCCCTTTTCCCACGCAGATATCCACAATTAAATCCTGATAAATTATAAAATGTGCAATTTCGTATGTTTGATACATTATCACGAAAAAACTCCTAAACGGAATTTGATTAGTGTACAGTGACATACTCGTAACTTTGACATGGGCATAACCCATAACAATCTTTGAAGGTATTTGAGGAAGTAATAATTCCATACGAGTGGCTGTTGCAATCAATGATAATATGTCATGTTTTAGAGTTCGCAGGGAACCGCAAGCGGCGCCAGTATACCGTTCCAAATCTCCGCCTCCACCTCCACCACCGCGGCAGGTTCCAGCTAGTAGACCTTCGCCCCGTTTACGTCAACCCCAGCGCCCTCGACTCCCGCCGCCACCACCACCGCCAAGGATACCACCACCACCACCACCACCAAGGAAACCACAACCAACATCTCCAGCCATAAACTTAATAAAATCACTTAAACATCATGAGGAAACTAGATCAACTGTCAGTCATGATAAGAGAATTAGACCGTTACCGAAACTGCCTCCGAGACACCGTGCATTTGTAAAGGTTTAACTCAATTCATTGTTTATTTATTTTTGCACTTGCAATACACTTAAGATCGGTCACTGTGGCGATGCCTGGGGGAGGACCTATGTCCAGCAGTGGACGACTTTCGACTGAAATAATGATGATGAAACACTTAAGAAAAATAATTAACTAATATGCACCAACTAAGGATAGGTATCGATTGTTGACCTTCTTATTGGTTTTTTAATATCATTGTAAATAAAAATGCAAATTTTCATTGTTAATATTGCTTCTTTCAGAAAGCTAGCATATTCACAAAGGTAGCACAATTCCAACTGCCGGGTAGAAGAAACGCTTCGCCCCCTAAAGTTATTAAAAAAGATGTTGCTCCAAGAAAAGACTTTTCTAACTTAAATAATGTAGTCAATGAATATCTAAAACATCATCTAGAATATAAAATAATCGACAACAATCATGAACAAAACAAGCCAAAAGAAGAAGAAAGACCATGCGCTGAAGAGAAATCACAGACAGAGGCAGTGATAACTGATACTGGTTTAAACAATGCTGAAGAAACAGTTATAAATTTTAACCAGTACTTAAGTCAAAACAATAAGAGTTACTATAATGAAAAAGAAGTCGATATTAAAGACGACAATGATAAGAAACTACTTTCTCTTCTTGATACTTTGGAGCGGGAAGTTAAGCACATTGCACTTGATGGAAGCGAAAAAGACCTATTTGATGCTAAAATAAGAAAAATTTACGGTTCTATCGTAGGAAAAACTGCACTTGTAAAATTTCCAAAACCTATTCTACTAGGTACTGCTGACCAAGAAACTCCAGAAATTGATTTTGGAGAAACAAAAAGCAATGACAAGCTTGAACCCGACGAAGAAGACAATCACATCAAAGTCCCAGAAGAATCCAGACAACTAAAACGTTATAAGGTTGACAAAGGAGTTGGACGAATAAAAAAATATAATCCATCCATCGAGGGTCATATCCAGGGACATAAATGGAAGAATAAATTTATTGATAGTTTTGACCGAAAGAAGGATAAAGAAAATATAGATGATTGGGATAGGAAATCTGGCGACACTTTCGATCACAAATACAATCGAAATTTAGATCACGATTATGGTTACATAGATCACAAACACATGGATGAAATAGATCGGAAATATAAAGAAAACATAAATAACAAGTACAGTGAAAATCATTTAGATCAAGAATATAATGACGTTCAACTTAAATTAAGCGATAGTTTTCATCATCAACATCACTACGATTCGGATCGGAATTACGATGATGACGAACCAGCTGCTGGAAGTAAGATGAAATATGTGGCTGATAGAGACATGTTTAGAGAATTTGAACATAATTCTCGAAGCTCACAAGCATATACTACACCTAGAAACTTTAGGAATAAAGATTTAAAAGCTTCTAACGATGGCAATCCTGATATGCCTTTGATAATCAAAGATAGAGAAAAAAGAAAAAAAAGCGAGCGAAAACATAGGAGTAGAGTTAAAAGCCTTAATTCGCACAAGGATCCCACTGAAGCATTAAGTCTTGAAAGAAGAAAATATTACCAAGAAAAACTTGATAATATAAAGAGAAAGCTCCGTAATCGGAGAAACAGGGGTAAAAATGATGTAAGTATAATAAAATACTCGGTAAACAATATATTACTTGCTATTATTATATCACTTAGTAACTAGCTTCTGCCAGAGACTTTTTCCGCATGAAAGTTGAAAATGATTCCAAGCGAACATACTCCTGGGATAAAAAGTATCCATTATTTCAAGACATAGGTTTACCGTGTCCTACGTTGCATTAAAATCCGTTCAGCCATTATGACATGAAAACAGACAGACAGACAGAATTACTTTCGCATTTATTATAGCAGTGTGGATTTTACACCATATAGCACTAATAACTCCACATTTTTTTCCACATTTATTGATATCATTCTGTGAACGATGTCGATTGTCGAATTGCCAAAATGTAAGGAATTGATCACGTGACATTTCGATAGTGCTTGATTATCCCATTTTTTTACATTTAATCAATCACTAACACGACGTTTTCGCTGATAAAATGACTCTGAGGCTGAAAAAGCCTTATGTTATGTTAAGTGGAAAAAAATCTGAAAAAGTATGCCCATCACCAACCAATAAATTTAATTAAAAATTTCAGTCCAAAAACGAGCGGTCGCTGCGACGGATGCACACAAAAAACAGAGAAACTACAAGAACAAGAACGAAGTCGGAAGCTGACAATTTCTATATGCCAGAGAGAGCAAAATTTTTGCATGGATTCTGATAATGAATTACAGACTTACCATACGGTAATAAAGTAGGTTCGGCGGTGTATCAATTGAGTCCACTTGTTATAGAATATATTATATGTAGTAGGAGACTGTATCACGGCACTTCGATGTGCAAAATATATATGAACCGTATACCTACAGTACGGCACTTCGAATCTGAATCTGAATCGGGGCATATAATTTCGACATTTAGCAAGGATATATATATATTGTAGGATTTTAAATTGTTCAATAAGAATAAATAGATATTCTCTATGATCAGTATTAATTAAGCTGCTCTAGAAGATGCTAAAGAAGATTTTAAATGATATATGTTAAGTTGTTTTATGAAAAGGGTTTACATACAGATTGTTTTAGCAAATAAATGTTGCTAATAAATACTTGTTTTCTTTGAGTATCCTTATGAACCTAATGTAAATTAAACACACAAACATATAAATTGTTTTTATTAATAGCAACATAATTGCGAGAATCATTATACACAATTTATTTTATAATTAGTTTGCTAAACATCATCCATATATATTAATAGCAAACAAAAATACAGTATCCCAGGCAGCAAGATTTACGTCAAACCTTGACGGGGAGTAATGACCCATAACGAGACAAAGCCCTAAAGTTCCTAAAGACTAAGACTCTCAAAGTTAAAGAAGAAACAGCAGAAAGAGCTATGTTTTTTTATCAAAAAGTACCTGAGTGGTAACTAAAGTTTTACCACTCAGCTTTTATATCTCTGGTTGAATAAATGTTTTTATATTATCTATACTAAAGCAGATTAAAACACTTGCAATTCAAAAAAGCATCAGAATCTACAAAATAATTGGTCAAAACATACATGGCCTAGTTACTAAAGCAAAGAATAGGAACAAAATCGATTTCCGTTTGGAAAACAAAAGATTATTCGATTGTTTTGAACCCAGTTTCAAGCGATAAAGCAACAACACAAAAAATAACAGAAAACACAATGGAACTGTTACTGAAACAAATCAGAAGCAAACAATTTTAGAACATAAGAAACACAGTTAAAAATTAATAAAAATAATAATTTAATGGTACGAGTAAACTAAAAATAATTATAGAAAAAATTAACGAAAAAGATTGTAATGTTAGCGACACGTATAATGAATTTGTATTTACGATAGAAGCTGAATTTGAAAATTACAAAGAGGAATACAAGATAACTATAGTTTAGAAAAAAGCAAAGATTTTAGATTAAATAAAGTGTGCTTCATTTAAACTTAAACCAAGATAAACAGACAATTCGCCAAAGAAAAAGTTGAGTGGTCCTTAACCTTTCCTGTGCATTTAATTTGCGAAACAATAGAAAAGCCATTGTGTCTCGCGTGGATCCATGTCTTAAAACTACGAAAGGTTAAATCCATCAAGAGTGTACTTGGGATTATCAAAAATGATTTTAAATGTGAGTATTCTTTTAAAATTTTACAACAAACTGAGAGAGTGAATATTAAGATATTTTTGAATATTTATTCATATTTACCTTTTCCAATTATGTTGGGGTCGGCTTCCAGTTTAACCAGATGCAGCTCAAGCCGTTGGACCTGGCTGTCATCTTCATTGAACAATTTTTTTTTTTTTTTTTTTATCTTATATAGGCTCGCGCTTGACCACCATCTCACCTGATGGTAAGCGATGATGTGGTCGATGATGGAGCACGCTTGCCTAGAAGTAACCTATTCACTCTTGACTTAAAGACCCCCAGGTTGTAGCTATCGGGAAACACAGACTCCGGCAGGGAATTCCACTCTTTGCATGTACGCATAATAAAAGTATTTTTAAAACGTTTAGTGCGTATGGGTGGGATGTCCCCTAAATGAATGATATATACCCTAAAGTCACCTTGTACATTTTGACAGTCGCTACGGCAGACAAAAGCAAGAAAATTTTATACCATTCTGACATAGGGGTAGGGTGTTACTTAGTTACATGTTTGTGGAAGTCAAATAAGCCGTAACTCCGTGTAAAATACTTGGTTGCATGCGGTTCACCTGGAAGCCGACCCAAGAAGCTTGAAAAACCGGTCACGTGCGAGTCGAACTCGTGCGCCAAGAGTTGCGTACTATACCGCCATAATAGAATTGGTATCATTTTCATTGGTGGCAAAGTTTTAAAGATATGGGCAAATTTAGATTTTTGCAAAAACTTTTTAGAATTTTTCCTTTATTTGTGATGTAAGGCTTTACTTTTTGCCTTTTGCTTTCTCTACTTCTTTACTTTTCACGAAATTCTAAATTTGCTTTTTGATTTTTATACACTTAATAGAGACTATAGACCTCAGTATCTGGTTTAAATTTCAACTTGCTAGGTCCACCCGTTCCTGAGAAAATCAACGGTGACACACGGACAGACGGACAAGAAAGTGATCTTATAAGGGTTCCTTTTTTACGTTATGAGGTACGGAACCCTAATTCTAAGATATTTATTCAATTCGATGATATTGGGGAGGAACGCAAGAGGAGCTCTTATTTGGGACACCCACCGCACTATTTCCAAGCCAATGCAAATCCTGAAAGCCATAATCAACAGTGGTGACCACCAGAAAAGCGCCGAGTCAATGAAGCTCGACGAAGTCCCGAAGAATGAATTTAACTGTCTTGGAACACGCAAAGAAATTAATCAGAAAATAATAAAGGAGGAGTAGGAAAAATTACAAATTGCAAGAGTAGTCTGGCTAATCTACAAGTCCGTGATTAGACCTGTCATACTGTATGGATCAGAATGTTGGGCTGTGAAAAATATGGATGAAAGGAGATTGCATGTAGCAGAGATGAGAATGTTGAGATGGATGTGCGGCGTGACGAGATTGGATAAAGTGAGAAATGAGTATATAAGAGGCAGTTTTAAAGTGGCGCAGTGGCAGAAAAGTTGAAGGGAAACCGTTTGTCCTGGTATGGTCATGTGATGAGGAGGGATAAAATGCATGTTACTATAAAAAAACTTTTTTACAAAAAAATACCGACTTCCAAATAAGAAAACTACGAAGTGAAAAATAACTCTATTTTTGGTGTCGGAAATTAAAATGGGACCAATTTCAGAATATACTCTTTCAAACAAAAAACTTTTTTTTTAATCGGTCCACAATTGACGGAGATATCGGTGAACGAACAAGAAGTAGAACATAGAACCTCCTTTTTCGAAAGTCGGTTGAAAAGAGTTATGAATATAAATGTGGATGGATGGAGAGGGAGAGGAAGGCCAAAGAAAAGATGGATGGACTGTGTGGGGAGTGATATGAAAGAAAAGGGAGTCAGTAATAACGTGACAGAGGACAGGACAGTATGGCGGACGCAAACGTGTTGCGCCGACCCCAAGTAACATGGGATAAGGGCAGGCAGATGATGATGAAGAGTAGTCTGGCTAAAATCACAAATCTTGTAATAAGTAATAATAAATAATATCACTTCTGTATTCCTCGAAAAGTTAGAAGGAGCACCTGTAGTAAATACAAACACATTTCTAAATTTATATTTAAGTCCTATGTAATAGGGTACGAGCCTATTGCCGGCCTATATGGGCCCATAACCGGCCTATAAATAGGCTATGAGCCTATGACCAGGCTCAATTCCAGAGTCCGGGCTGTTACTGAGAAATTTCAGAGATTTTATTTAGAGATTAGCAGACATTGAGTCAATTTTTATTCTGCAAAAAAAGACAAAGAATCAGAGCAATATATAATCTTCGCCGGCGCGATTCTCTAAAGGAACTGTTTAAGGGCTTTAACATCATGACGGTTCCTTGTCAATATATTTATGAAAACATCATGTACGTGAGAAAGAATTACCATATTTTTATTAAAAACGGCGACAGACATAATTTACTAGAAATAGGGACCAATTAGTTCAACCAGGTTTCAGACTGGCAAAAGTAGCCTCATCTTTCATGGGGTACTTTACAAAATGTTACAATAAAATTCAGCCCCACATTTTTGAACTGAATGAGACGTAATTTAAAACTTGTATAAAACGCACACTATGCAGGCTGGCATATTATAAGTTGGGGGATTACATCACTGATAATAATGCTTGGCTAAATGCTATTCCTGCTCCACATCCACGAGGGCGCAAAAACAAGTGATATGCAGAACATTATTGTTTTGAAGTATTGTTGGACCTGCTGAAGACTGAATTGTATAAACTCAATTTCCTTAGTATTATATAACTGCACAGCACGTGTGTGAGTACTATGTACCCAACTGTAAATCTTCCATTTACTGTACCTGTGTGTCGTTAGTTGACTTGTGTGTGCCCTGGCAGTTGAGTGTGTCATGCTCTCTCAAATGTCTCTCTGATGGTGGCGCGGGTGTTGGCTCATACGGTTCCCTTCATGATGGTTGAGCTGGGTGGTGCCAATTCATGCATCATGTTCGTGAACGGACGCCGTCAGTTGGGATTGGTCATAACTTAACTGCTTCGGATGTAAATGTTTTTCTAGCATCTATTATATAACTGCACAGTACATGTGTGAGTACTTTTATTACTTTATGCCTGTACGTAGTATAGTGTGTAGTGCGATTCTGGGTGCATTGTCCTCACATACCAAAATTAATTTATTAATGTATGTACTTGTGTAACTAAATATTGTTTTTTTTTTTTTTTAAAGAGTAAGTATGGAGTTTCTTGTGCATTCTTCTCCATAACAAGCTACTTTCCGAATGCACGGTAGAATCAACTTTTATAACTTGTAAATTTTATTGTACCTAACGTTCAAAAGTGCCGCTTGGTGGCCTACTTGAAATAAAATATCTTTGTCTTTTCTTTGTCTTGTCTTTCAGTTGGGCAAACCCAATAAAACTTTGCCTGACCCAGGAATCGAACCCAGGACTTCATGCTCAGCAGTAAAGCTTCCGACCACTAGACCAAGTCAATTCATTAATTAAAAGCAAAAACATTTTAAAACAAGCTTTAGTGGACTAAAAGGTACGAAATGTAATATCACTTGTCAATACATATCCAATGAGTTCAAACACGATGATGCTATCTTCTCTGGTGAAGAGTTGCTATGGCCACCTGCCAGCTTCGTAGTACCATTTATTATATATCTATGTTTCCAAAGTTAAAGTCAAAGTCAAGTGTGTTTATTTCAACTAGGACATTGAACGTTAACAATTAAAATTTACAAGTAATAAAAATTGATTCTACCGTGAATTCAGAAAAGTAGCTTGTTATGGAGAAGAACGCACAAGAAACTCCATACTAACTCTTTTAAAAAAATAAGTGTTTTACAATATTAAAGTACATACATTTTTAAATTAATATATGTGAGGACATTGCAACCAGCACTACTCTACTACATATAGATATAAAGTATATCTAGCACTAACAGGTAAATTCCTTCACTTGGTAAATAGGAACATGGTTCACACATATTTACAAATATTGCAAACATAGGTAAATTACCTAATTCAACTACAACGGAACAGTCTGCGAGTCAATTTTTTTAACAAAATGAGAAGAAATAATAAATAAATACAGCGTAATTGACCAGTTTGATTTTGTCTACACTAAAGATTGCCCTATGAAGCAGGACCAGCATGTCTCCAAGCATTCCTATCTTGAATATAATCATCTTGCTCGTTAACAAAGTGTACTTTTAACACAAAAGTTCGCCAAGTTTGAGCTTAAATGGATGCCAGGCAGTGTTTGATAAATCGATTACTAGTTACCGGACACGCACACGAAAGCAAATTATTAAGAAGCGTGTAATAAATACCCATAAATTTAACATAATTACAGGTTATCCTGATTCTCATCCTACTAAAGTTGTCAAGATGTTCATTAGTTCTTGACTCAATGCCTCAGAACACCATGTACGTGTCCAGCTATTGTCCAGCAATTAAAAACTGCATAGAGGGGAGCCATGTCATTTGCCAATATTATAATCATGTAAGTTACTTTGTTCTTCAGGAAATGCGGTCGCAGCCGCTTTTTTGATGATACATTATCACTAATTAATTAGAAGCACTAGAACCCTTAAAAGATGCTCAAAATTGCCCTGTCAACAGAGCCCTGTACTGTACAAATTTAACAAATATAAATGATAAAAGAAAACATAGGGGCACAGTATATATCTTTCTTTTTCAGGTTATGGAATATTTTTTAAATTGGTACAATATTGGAGGCGGAAATAGGCAAGAGCTAAATCTCGAATTATGACTTTTTAATTAGGAAAGTCAGTCGGATGTCTTCGACCGCATATCCTCTTAAATCTACCAAACTTGTTCATTTTTATCTTATCAGATAATTAGCCTTAGAGGCTCTTGACAAGTACATTACCAACGAAAGCGATAGAATGACGCTTTGTTACAGCCTCTGAATGATACATAATTATTAACATCTAAGTACTGCTTCTTTTTAAAGTGCAAATATCAGTGAATATAGTCAAATAAGTTTTTTTTTGTATTTTGCCATCTTTATCACAAAGGTTATCATTATGCTCACCAACAATGAACGACTCTTTCTGTATAAAGAATATAAAAAGAGGAAAATAAAAAAAAATAAAAAATACAACCGACTTCCAAATCAAAACGCTACAAAGTGAAAAATAAATTCAATTTCGGAAATCTGTGTTACTATTTTCGTTTCTTCGTTTTTGGACACCGACTTTATTATGAGTATTTTTTTTTGTAAAAACTTTCTTATTTTTCTCTTTTTGTTATAGGCGATTGCTATAGTGAGGTACCTATAATGCACATAATAACTCATTGAAAGTTATGGAGTTCCGTTGTGTGCCTTCGTGGAATAAAATAAAATAATGTAAATAATAATCAGACATGCGATTGTAGCAATCCCGATAGATTTTCCGTCCGTATCTTTGAAGTTCTTCATCAGATCTTCTTCACCTTTAAATTGGGACTATCTCGAAAAAGTACTGTTTCAAACAAAAAAAGGGTTTTCAAAATCGGTATTGTGGAATAGGGTTTTTACAATAAACATATATTTAGTCCGTCAGTTAGATAACCTAAAAATACTGGACACGTATTTATTTTGCCGACGATTTTTTTTGACGACGAGGCAGAGGCCATGTATGAGGATATATCTAGAGCCATGCATGGTTTCAAAACTCATTTCACCGTTGTCATGGGGGACTTCAACGCGAAACTGGGCAAACGAGACGTGGATAAAGTGGGGCAATTTGGAGTTGGACGTCGGAACCACCGGGGTCACCTACTGGCCAGTTTTATGGAGAAGGAGTGCCTCTACATGATGAACTCCTTCTTCAGAAAGCGTTAGCATAGGAAGTGGACCTGGCAAAGCCCCGATGGTGCAACTAAAAACGAGATCGACTTCATCATGTTAACCAAGAAGCAAATGTTCAATGATGTCTCTGTGATCAATTCGGTGAAAACCGGGCGCGATCACCGCATGGTAAGAGGCACATTGAACATTAATGTTAAGCTTGAAAGGTCTCGGCTGATGAACTCTCCACGCTCCGTCCAGCACAGATCCAGGTCCAAAACCCCGAGAACTTTCAGCTCAAACTCCAGAATCGTTTCGAGTGCCTAGGGAGCTCCGTGGACGATTACAGCGATGGGTTCGTGGAAGCTGTCCATACGGTCGGGTCTAAGTTTTTCAAGACCCGCCGTACATATAGGAACAAAAAGCTCTCTGATCCTACTCTCAAGCTCATGGAGGAGAGGCGTGAGATAATCCTGCAGTCTTCAAACGATGCGTTGAAATACCGGCAGCTAAATAGACGGATCTCAAAGTCCTTGAAAAGACCTCCGCCACTTTAATACTGAGCGTATTAAAGACGCGATTCAGCGGAATAAGGGTTCCAAGGTCTTTGCAAGGGATCTGTCTATTGGGCAGAGCCAGCTCATGAAACTGAAGACCGATGATGGCAGAATCGTTTCCGCCAAACCGGAGCTTCTGAGGGAGATCGAGAGATTCTATGGGCAGTTGTACACGTCAACCAGTAAACCCGTCGCGAATCTAGCGAATGACCCTAGAGCTAGATTGACCCGACACTATACCGAAGACATTCCCGACGTCAGCCTGTATGAGATTAGGATGGCTCTGAAACAGCTTAAGAACAACAAGGCACCGGGTGACGACGGAATTACGGCCGAACTCCTGAAGGCGGGTGGAAAACCCATAATTAAGGCCCTTCAGACGCTGTTTAATTCCGTCATACTCGAAAGGAAAACGCCACAGGCATGGTGCAGGGGTGTGGTGGTACTCTTCTTCAAGAAGGGTTGACAATGCCCTTCTGAAGAACTATAGGCCCATCACACTTCTTAGCCATGTCTACAAGCTGTTTTCAAGAGTCATCACGAATCGTCTCGCGCGCAGGTTTGACGATTTCCAGCCTCTCGAACAAGCCGGATTTCGTAAAGGCTTCAGCACCGTAGACCACATACATACGCTGCGGCAGGTTATACAGAAGACTAAAGAGTACAACCTGCCTCTCTGTTTAGCGTTTGTGGACTACGAGAAAACCTTCGATTCGATCGAGATTTGGGCTGTACTACAGTCTCTACAACGGTGCCAAATTGACTACAGGTACATCGAAGTGTTGAAGTGTTTGTACAAAAACGCCACCATGTCAGTTCGACTTCAGGATCAGACCTCGGAACCAGTCCTTCTGCAGCGAGGTGTGAGACAGGGAGACGTCATATCTCCGAAGCTGTTTACCGCTGCACTGGAGGATGTCTTCAAGGTTCTGGACTGGAGAGGGCTAGGCATCAACGTCAATGGCGAGTACATCACTCACCTTCGGTTTGCCGACGATATTGTGGTTATGGCTGAGACCATGGAGGACCTCAGTACAATGCTCGATGACCTCAGTAGAGCTTCCGAAAGAGTGGGTCTTAGGATGAACATGGACTAAACCAAGGTGATGTTGAATGCCCATGTTACACCCACTCCTATCAAGGTCGGAGACTCTACACTCGAAGTTGTGGACGACTATGTCTACCTGGGACAAACGATCCAGTTGGGTAGGGCCAACTTCGAGAAAGAGGTCAACCGTCGAATCCGACTCGGCTGGGCAGCGTTCGGGCAGTTGCGCGGTATCTTCTCGTCCAACTTACCACAGTATCTCAAGATGAAAGTCTATGACCACTGTGTGTTGCCAGTGATGACATATGGCTCTGAGACGTGGTCGCTTACAATGGGCCTCATCAGAAAGCTGAAAGTCACCCAAAAGGCAATGGAGAGGGCTATGCTCGGAGTTTCCTTGCGTGATCGAATCAGAAATTTAGAGATCCGCAAGAGAACCAGGGTTACCGACATAGCCCGAAGAATTGCCAAACTTAAGTGGCAGTGGGCAGGGCACATTGCTCGCAGAACGGATAGCCGATGGGGCAAAAGGTTCTGGAGTGGCGACCGCGAACCGGAAGACGTTGCGTTGGAAGGTCTCCCACCAGGTGGACCGATGACCTGGTGAAGGTTGCGGGGATCCGCTGGTTGCGGGACGCACGAGACCGGTCAATGTGGCGACGCTTGGGGGCGGCCTATGTCCAGCAGTGGACGTCTTTCGGCTGATATGATGATGATTTATTTTGCCACGTAAACAAAAAATTGCAACGATATAGTGCTTTGAAATATCGTGTGACGTCACGGTTTGCTACACTGTGTACTGACAAAGTGACGACAAGAGTGACAAGCCCCCACTCCTGAACTATGATGCGCTTTATCTTTGTAAATTTTGATTTATTTGAAAAAACAAAAAATACGGGTCCAATATTATTTGATAATCTCACTGACGGGCTAAATAGAATTATCATTTTTCAACACAGGAGATTTTCTCTATTGAGAATATAAAAAATATATATATACAGACGAACATAGAACCTCGTCCTTTTTGGAAAGTCGGTTAAACATAACGTAACTTATGTGATCAAACATATAATTTTCTTTGCAGTATAGCACAGTAGGACCACATTGTATAAACTATGTGAAAATATCAATAACGCCTCAAATGGTGCAACAAATACTTGAAGGAGTTAATAAGTAAGTATAGCCATTCGAAGTATGTTTTCAAAATGGTAGGAAGCCCTTCAATTGTGGTTTTGATAATTATGGCTAACCATAATGCCACATCTAGTTTGCGGTTTGGAAACACATAACTTAACATGATTCAGATAATGATGCACGTCTAGAACACCCACATTTTAAACATTTAATTATTTAATAAACATTCAATTTTTAACATTTTGCCAGACCTATGCATCAAACTGAAAGCCTCATTAGTAGCACTTGTAGACTAACAAGATTTCTAAACTGACTTTAATTTACAGAATAAGAATGCAATTAGCCACTGGTGAGGAAACCGGAAAAGATGATCTTCCGTTACCAAGGGCATATGGGATGATGAGAATGGTATATTTTTTGGTATACTTTTATTTATCTTGTCTTTTCAATTAGTATGTACGGGTCAAATCTTGCAACAGAATTTTAAAACAGTTATCTACAACCAATATAGCTGTTTGGCATATAATTATATCTGGTTCAAAGTCAATTTATTCAATTAGGCCATTAAGCGGCACTTTTAAACGTTAACAATTAAAATTTACAAGTAATAAAAATAGATTCTACCGTGCATTCGGAAAAGTAGCTTGTTATGGAGAAGAATGCACAAGAAACTCCAGTTTGAATGACAATATGCGGTTATCTATGTGATATCATTCTAAATCTAATAATAATAAGGTGGCTCCAAAAACATTGCGGGCCAATTATTTTTTATGCACGCCCATGATGTGGGTATCAAATGAACCTTTAATTAGTCGCTGAGAAGAACATGAAAAAACCAAATTCAAATTAATATTTTTATAAATAGGTATAATATTTATAAAATTATTTAGGTAAATATATTATTATTAAATGTCCGATTATAAAGTTCTTTTAATAATTGTAGTTTTAATAATTTACTTGTATTTCAGAATTGGGATAGTGAACTAGCAACTTTGGCACAAGTTTTAGCCGATCAATGTCTCGGTCTAAAGGAGGATAACTGCAGAGCTACTGGTAAGTTAACAATCACCAATAAGAGGTCAATTAACTATTTTACCCTCACTGAAAGGATGATATTATTATTGGGTGGACCGTAATTTTCAATGGGCCATTGGTCGATGGATGAGTGCTGCAGTGACGGCAAGCATAGTTTTCTCCCACACTAGAGGAATCAAAGATGGGGACAGACTGGATGCGGAAGACAAAGCCACCTAGAAGATGCCTATGTACACTTTTTTTTTTAAACTGCCCCAAACATGGAATTACTCATTCTGTATTGTTAATGCGTTTACAAAAAAATTTACTCACATAATGTACACAAACAGCCAACACGGAACAACTTTATGTAGACCATAAAAATATTGGTTCCGTGCGGGAATCGGAGACGTGATTCGCAGCGCAGTAGCCAATCATCATCATCATCATATCAGCCGAAAGACGTCCACTGCTAGACATAGGCCTCCCCCAAGCGTCGCCACATTGACCGGTCTCGTGCGTCTTGCAACCAGCGGATCCCCGCAACCTTCATCAGTAGCCAATTGCTCAGCCATTATATAAAGTAGCCAATCACATATACGCTGAGTTCATTGATTTATAATATATATATATATATATATTTTACAGATAAATTCTCAGATCCCAGCCAGATCATAACGTTGATTAACTTTAATGTCCCCAATTGGGAATACCTAACTGGAAATACTACAAACTTTGGCTTGGATGAAAGGAAGGTCAGTTCTTCGATAGACAAAGCATTGAAGTCTTTGCACGCAATCAAGAGGATGATCAGTACGAATGAAATCAACAGTTGCCCGATGTTAGAATCGTAAGTGGATTAATTTTATTACAAACAAGCTGTTGCCCGCAACTTCGTCCGCTTCAAAATCTTAAAATATTTTATTTTATTTTTTTAATTTTCCCACAGGATCTCTGCATTTTTTCGGGCGTAAAAGTTACCCCTTAAAACATCAGCTATCTACCAGTAAATGTACTATCTAAATCGGTCCAGCCGTTTTGGAACTGGCAGACAGACAAAAATCTAAAAAATTACGTATTTGTTTTTAGTACACCGTACCGGTACACTTTTACATGCATTCAATAAAACGTTGTTATTTTGATATTACAAACAGACAATTCAATTTTATTTATTTGTATGTAGTATGTATAGAAGAAGATCTGACTGTGGTCTACTGATTTTGAGGTCTGGGTGGCCTAATTATTATAAAATATTTAACTACACGCTCGCATTACCCGAAGAGTTAGGCACGTGCCCTTCAAGGTACCTATTACATCCACATGTCGAAAGTTATGTTTAAGTCACATGCAATAGGAGGCGATATCCTTTTGCCATCTACCGGGCACAAATCTAGACTCGGGGCTGCTACTGAGGAATTACAGATGGAAAATAGTTATTTATACAACTGTTGTATAATAAGGGGTATTAAAACACGAATGTGGGTTTATCACACGAGTTGAAGCTGAGTGTAATAATAGTATACATGAGTGTGGTAGTAACACGCGCGTGCATGACAATGTTCTTTTTTCTAAATTCATAATGATACCACGAATTGAGTAATGATAATGTGGCTGTTTGATGAGTAAAGAAGGGATCGAAAAAACAAAGGAGTTGCATAATGAAATTTAGTACAACATTTATAACACACGTTTGGATGATATTATGGTTACTGTGACACTGGTTGTTTTTATGTTGGCAATAAAAAAAAATGTTTCTGAAATTTATAGAGGAGTAGCATGGGTGTAGATAAACTCAATAAAAGTCTAGTCAACGAGTCAAGTGTATTTGCACTGTTAAAAATCTGGTTATTTTGAACGAAACAGCCGAACATAAGGTTTTGATGTTTCATTGTTGGAATATATCAATATCATCAGCACTTGTTTATAATCATAAGTAATTTCGCTTTTTGAAAGGTTTTTAGTGTTTTAGAAATAACCCTATATAATTATGTACCGACGGTTTACTGTCACTTTTAATTATTGTGTACATAAGCCCTGCAAATCTATACTACGAGTAATATTATAAAGATGAAGAGTTTGTTTGTTTGTTTGAACGCGCTAATCTCAGGAACTTGAAAAATTATTTTTGTGTTGGATAGTCCATTTATCGAGGATGGTTATAGGCTTTATAACATCACGCTACGACCAATAGGAGCGGAGCATAAATGAAAAATGTTGCAAAAACGGGCAAAAAATTATTCCTTTTTGAGACCTTCCGTTGCGTGCGCTGCGTAAGCGGTTAAAGTTACGCAACATTCATGTATTTAGGGAAGGTAGGGTAGGGTAGGTAGGTAGCCAGATGGCAGGAGCGAAGCCAAGTGGGAAAGCTAGTAATCAATATTTATAATAAAGTCACGATAACCTTTTCAGTCTTCAAGACAAGGGTTCAAGAAGTTATCTGAAGCTAATCCGAGGAAAAGCTACTCACATTGGATGTGGCATATCAGCCTACACAAGACCCCAAGTTTTGAGTAGCGGATCACAGCATATTTATAACGTAAGGATGTTTTAAAAATCTCATTATGTTCCTTCTCCTTTTTATTCCAAATTATTAGAGGTTGGTGCAGCATGGTTTTGTTCTTGCAGACAGCTTTATCAGCCGTTATCTCAGTAATTACTTTATATATAGCTATTATTATTACTATTTTAAATGTGTTCAACAATCTCGGAACTCTAGGGTCCCAGACCTTTGAATATTATTATATACTTTATTTATTTTTAACTTATTTTTTCTTTATCATCTTTCACACATTATTTTATGTGTTTTCTATGTTCTGTCACTACACACCCAATCACACACGTCAATCAGCCTAGTCTTTGCCCATTATATTGGGGTCGGCTACCATTCTAACCGGAAGCAGCTAAGTACCACTATTTTACTGGGTAACATGTAAACACTGCCAGATTGGAGTCAGATCGCCTGGTTTTTGACTTGATCTGTTATGACTGTCAAAGATATGGGTACCGTCATAACATTATGTATATGTTATTATGACGGGTCCAACAGCTTAGAGTGCTTTCCAACGCACGGTGGAATCTCGCTATGTAAAGATGTGATGACCTCAGCAAGCATTGCTTAACCTTGAAGTTCGATCCATATCTATATCATAATATATGGCTGTAATTATTTAGCCACGAGCTCCTATATCTTTATGCACATAATTATATTACTTATTACGGTATATAACCGGGGGAAAGCTGATGTGAGTAGCTAGTCACGCATGTTTATGTTTTCAGAGCATTCAACTAGTGTGCAACGTCTCGGACGGGCCGCTGGGGTCACAGCCGGTGTACACGACAGACCCACCGATACCAGACACAGGTTTCACTGAAAAATGTGGCTGTCCTGAAGGGTACAGAGATTCCATGGGATGCCTGTGTGAAAGAGACACCCACGGGAATATTGAAAGTTAGTTTTATTTTAAATTCTTCTTTCTGCGAATAGAATTTGTTACGAAGTTCGTTAAAGTTACCAACCACGACCAATACCAACCTATATTTAAAATAAAACTTTTTTTAATCAAGCTTTTCCATATACCTCACATTTAATACTCAGTAGAATTTTCTCTGATATGATACCTAGCTAGATCAATTTTTCACCTTTTCGGAAGTGAAAAATCGATCTAGCTAGCAAATTAGCCTTAGCCTCTATATTGCAAATTTTATCGAAAAAGTTAGATAACTGTTTTAATTCAGTTTGTATGACTAACTACTAAAGCAAATTGAATAAAAGCTTGTAAAAACTGTAAGACCATCAAGGGAGTTTTAGTAAATACCACACCTTTCCCTTCTTTTTAATAATAATCCATTTATTAAAGACGACCGAGCCCATATAGAATAAATTAAACCTTAACATACACAATCTTAGTGTTTGTAACAATATAAACTTATAACTATTTTAGTAACTCGATAACGACAAAACTTGAACAACTCACCATGTAATATTCACATACAGATAATTATCATTGCTTCAGTATTCCAGCTGAAATACTGAAGCAACGATTCAAAATAATAGAGTCCAGCCTGTCAGCAATCATAGCCAAGATGCTGTTGGTGCTGGCCCGCACCCTGCACACCAATGATGCACATTTTTTACGCATCAATGCATAGAAGCGATCGACACGCATTTTTTAAACATCCGTGATGCACTACAGAAGTGAGATCAGCAATCAGCCCTTCGAAGCCCACATGGTTGTACTAACCTCCAAAGTTCTGCTTGAACACGAACGCACCAAGTTATGGTTCGAGTATGACCAAAACAAGTCCATGTTTTATTGCTTTCAGTAACGATATTTTTTCATTGCAGATACAGAGATTCGGCATCACAATTTGGATACATATGGTACGATATTTTAATAATGTATTTTTTGCTCTGTTGGTAACTTCCTTGCCGGATGACTTCACTGCAGATCCTAACGTATGAAACTGTAGACGTAGCTTGCTTTGCAAAATGTCTTTCATTCATCGGGAATCTTTCAGAGGGTGAAACTTCTTATGAAATGAACAACTTTAACTATGAGATCAACTCTGAAACATAAAAAATATCAATTAAGTAAAAGCAATACACAAACATTAACAGACAAAAACATTGTACAGCTCGACAAAATGAAGCTACTTGATATGTAGTATGATCTTTTTCTTATTATTATTAACAGGCTGGCGCTTGACAACTATATCACTTGATGGTTAGCAAATATGTGATCGACGGTGAAGCTCGCTTGCTTAGAAGTAACCTATTTAATGTAAATATACACAGGCTCATTGAGATGTAAATGATTTCCCTTTTATTCTAGACGGGAGAGGTCAAAGCCATCCACTCGAGACAGATTCTTGTGCCGACCCTAATGGCAACTGCGATAGTAAACAAAACATGGTGGTGCTACCAATATTTGAAATACATGACGCACCCAACAGATCCTATGAACCAGATAATGATGTTGAAATGCAATTTCACGAGGCGTAAGTTTCCACATTTTTTTATTTTCAAACAATTAATTTATGCACAATATTTTTAGCAAGAATAAATACTGAGAATAAAACATAAAGGATTTCAAAAGTATTTTCGTGTTTTCAAAGTTTTTCAGAATAAATAATTGCTAACTTTAACATTTTTGTAGATTCGGCAACACGAGTTTTATCGAGGCATCAGTAGATGAAAAAGAAAATGAAATTCCAGATGATGAAAATTATCCAGAGACAGAAAATGTATTTCTAAAAAAGCATAGAAATAGTATCAATCATGAATTTCGCAGAGTGATGTCAAGTGAGCAGCGCGAGAAAGAATATGTAAGTCACGACAATGTTCCGATCAGTGTCGAAGGGACAGCAGAATATTATGATCATTCATACGCAAGCATGGATGATAAAATTGTAGAACACGAACCATGGCAAAGCAGTGATTACGATGATAAAATGACTGCAAACGATGAGCATAGAGATCACACAGAAGAAGAAAGCTCATTTCTGACTATACTTGACCATTTAGAAAAAGCAGTGAAGAATGTTGAACTTGAAGATAGCGAAAAGGATATATTTGATCTTAAAATGAGAAGAATTTATGAAGCTGCGCTAAAATCAAAAACAGAGCACGAATCAGAGGAACTTGAAAATGAATTTACAAAATTAACGGATTACTTGAAACGAAAATCTGATGCTGCAGAGATAAATTACAATGAACATAGTGAAAAAGGAGATAAGTACGATTTTTTGAATCGAAGAAATTATGATAACGATGAATTCTATACAGGTATAGATGACAAATTAATTAAGATCTTAAGTAAAAAAGGTCATCATAAAGATGACTATTTTACTAAGCATGGCGATAATTTTGCATACCCCGTACCCAGAAAACAAGAAAATATTGAAAAATACGATAAGGATATAACAGAGTCAAAACATTTCAAAAGGTATTTGGATATGCGCAACGTTAAAAAAATACGTTCACCCGTTACCGAATCACATTACAGCAAAAAACTAAATGAGAATAAGATAAATCATGAAAGAAGCAGAAATAAGTTAGAATATAAAAGAAAAATGCACACAAATAACATAGATCAAGCTATCCAAAATTTTGGCAGCAGATCGTTTTCGTATCTTAAGCACAAAGTAATAAAAACACCCAAATCACCTGGTTATAGAAGAATATTTGAAGTAAGTACGACACAGTCACACAATTTTGCGTTAGTTTTCAACTAGAACCTACGAACTATTGTTCGTATGGATGGCATAATCTGCCTATTATGTGCCCACAATTGGGACAAAAGCCTGCTGTGGGTGGGAATAGGCCAAAATCTACCGCGTGGGCCCAGTGCGTGTTGGTAAATGTCACACATCTTCGGAATTTTAGTTCTAGGACATATCTGTTAATTTAGGATGTTTCCCTTCACCATTTTGAGAGCACTGGTTATGAAATAAACTGCGCAAAGGGTTCGAAACCACGACCCGTAGGTCGTGGTTTCGAACCCTTTGGGCAGTGGTGGCGAGTCGTAACTCGCCACCACTGTTCTCTAAACAATGGAGTATCTGCAGGCATTACGGCTCATTAATATGTGGTTGTGGAAAAATCTATCTTTATCTGCATAATAATATGCAGCAAACAAATATCCGCCATTGATGATGTTTAAGCGTGTTCTTTTTATAAGAGGATTTTGACTGGATGTTTTGAAATATTTTTTTTTAAACTGAGAGAAACCTGTTTAACAAACATCCCGTCATCCTGTTTATCTTGATAAATAATTACTTGTCAGCCCATACCACTATAAAATAAAGAAATGTTCAGTAATTTCAGACCGAGAACGAACGACCGACGCTACCGACGACAACGAAAATATACGAAAAAGTAAAAGTCGAAATTCACAAGAAGAAATACTTAAAGAAAGATAGACCAACACTGTGATAGGAAAGATGTGATCCCTTGTACCTATATTCATGGAGCATGCAGTGTTTCTGCCGAGAAGATTATACCTAGTCAGCATTATCTGCAGAAGAGACTATTGCATTCGCAGAGCACCGAGATGCCACTACTAGAGACGGCTTGTTAAATTTTAACTTTTAAAATTGTCGATTGATAAATTTTACCTTAGTTATACCAAAAACTAGTTTTGTCTAACGTTAACTATTAATAATAACAATATTTGTAAATATACTAGTGTATTTAAAATACTTGTTCCATTATGACCGGCAACCTAATTGCGCAAGTGAATTCGGAAAGGCAAAGGGTTTGACCGCCATCAATGGAATAATCACATGCGTGATGAAAGACGCGATGTGGATTTCCGTCTTGTGATTGGTCGAGATGAGATGCATATTAATGTAATATTTTAAGGAAAATATTCGTGATATATAAAATAAAAAAATAAGTGTTTCATATATCAAATGTTTTAATGGTTTTATTCTCCGCCCTCATTTATAAATCCATACTAATATTATTAATGCGAAAGTAACTCTGTCTGTCTGTCTGTTACCTTTTCTATTTGGTATGGACACAGTTTGAGACCCTGGGAAGGACATAGTATAGTGCTTATCCCGGAAAACATATATAAGAGGATGGAAAGGGCGGTAGAAGTTTGATTGGTGAACTAATAATTTCTCAAGTAAGGCGGCACCTATAATATTATCGCGCGATATAAAAAATAGGTTATTCAAAGTACTAATGCTACGCAGACGAAGTTGCGGGCAACAGAAAAGTTCTCATAAAACTTTTACCAAAAGAAAAATCAAAATTATAATCTTATTAAAGATGGGCATTCAGTCAATACAAATTTATATGACGGTATATATATATAAATCCATTCATAGGAAGACAGTTTTTTTATATGTCACAAAGACATACCAGGTCTTGAACCGAAACTGAAGTGAAAATAACTCAGTTGTTTCAAATTGAGTGAAGAAGAAGATAAAAAAAGAGGGAAATTAGAAAGACTGACCAAAATATGATTAAAATTCATCATCATCATCAGCCTTTTTTAATGTTCCCACTGCTGGGACACAGGCCTTCCCTCTGTGGGAAGGAATGCGACGTAATCCACCACGCGGGCCCAGTGCGGGTGGGTGCCACGTGTCTTTGATTTTTGATTCTAGATTATGCTGGTTGCCTCACAATTCACTGTTTTGAGAGCAGTGGTGTTGAAATAATTTACACAAAGTAAAGCGCCTGTCTGGGTTCGAACCCACGACCTACAAGTTGTAAGCCGCGGCCAGTACCACTGGGACACCACTGCTCAATGTGGTTAAAATTAACATTGCTAAAATCACTACACATAGCTGGCTCTTGACGTGAGATATCCCATCAACGAAAATGTCGCGATTGTACCAGTTTTTATGTATGGTAAAATTTCAAAAATGTATGGGCTCGCCAAGACCTATCAAAATTTCTGTTAGAATGACGTTTGGCCTCTGGTGCCTCTGGTGCTATGAGTAAATCGTAACTTCACACTATTTTACTAATCACACTAATATTATGAAGGCGAAAGTTTGTGAGTGTGTATGTGTGTTTGTATGTTTGTTACTTCCTCACGCTCAAACGGCTGGAAGGATCTGGAAGAAATTTGGCACAGAGATAGATTATAGTCTGGAATAGCACAAAGGAAATATGCTCCCTTTCTATCCCGGAAATATGTACATTTGGTATAATTTCCGACATTCACGCGGGCGAAGCCGCTGGCAGAAGCTAGTAATATTATAAATGCGGAAGTTTGTATGGATGGTTGCATGTTTGTAACTCTAAATTTTGCACAGACATATATTATAGTCTGGAATAGCACATAGACTATATTTCATCCCGTTATAATGTTCCCTTGGGATGATAAAAAAATGCGCGAGTGTAAGTGTGTTTGTATGTTTATTAACTCTTTCACGCAAAAACTACTGAACGGATCGGGATGCAATTTACAGATATAGATTATAGTCTGGAACAGCACATATAATACTTTTTATACCGGGAATATGTTCCCTTGGGATAATTTTCGACATTCACGCGAGCGAAGCCGCTGGCAAATAATAATAGTATATATTAGAAAACATTACAAGGCCTCTGCAGAAATTCCTAACAACGTCCCCGGTAAGCATCTGCATGAAACTGTTTCTGCTGTACATCTATCTAAGTTGGTCGTTGTACAAAAAGACAACAAAATAGATAAAAGAAGGAATCAAATGAATGCTGGCGAACAATGTGCAATGAGCATACAATAGTATGTTATGAACTGAACGTATGGCGATAAAAACTAGATAAGGTTTACAGAAATTAAAGAAATAAAAATTAACAAAGGCACAGAAACTCACGGAAATCACAAGTGCTGAAAATATTTTGGAAATAAACCTTGCCTTTGTTAAATTAAATAGAAAAATAAGCTTTCAGGATACAAACACAGGAAATTGAGTAAAAATATGTTGAAATAACAAATCAAAAACGTGTTTAAATACAATCACGAAACTACTATATTTAATATTTATCACATTACATTAACAACTTAAATAGATTTTTAATTGTTCACATACAAATTAAATTTATATAATAACAATTAATTAAGTGCTTGATTTTCTAAAATGTCATGACACCTATAATATTGTGCTATAAAGAGATGCCGATAAAAAAAACCTGATTGATTTTGGTAGTATGTCTGCTTTGTATTTGGAAACTGAACAATGATTATAAAATATGTAAGTATTAATTTGTCCTATTTATCTTATCATATGTTTAGGTTCCATACATCCGAATGAAAGAATTCGCTTGTGTGTCTGCCTGTCACAGGCAAGTTTAAATTTAGTACACATATTATGATCTTCTGTAACCCATACACGGTCTCGTAATATTCATAAATTAATTTAACAATGCATGCCCTCGAAAAGAGCGTTTTCCAAACAACCAAACTGTGCGGAAAGTGTCACTTTTTTTTTACTAGTGCTTTTTACTTTCCTGTACTTTTAAATTCTTAACTCCAACGTCAGCCCGCCGCATATAGTTTTTATTTTTTGAGAAAAGTTTTTAAAATTAGTTAAGTACAGAAGTATAAAAGGTAAAACACAACTAATACTTCATTTAAGGCGTTTTAAATTACTCTAGATTTAGATTTTGATCAATAAATTAATTTCAAATATTCATTAAATATGTTTGGCAGAATGAATATTTTGCTCGTGCCTTTTTCATGCGCAGTAGATATGCCCGAGGAACCATAAACTATTAGTTAATCTGTGGATATGCTGAGCGCCCTTGAATAAGCGCCATTTTATTAATTTCTTGCTTGGTTCAGATACATTTTTTTATTTCCTCGCACAATGCATAGTAAAATGTTGTATGATACACGTGCGTAAGATGATTTCCGACGCGTGTCATTTATTCACTCATCGGAAATCACCTACTTTCCGCACTTGTAGCATAAATAACTATTGAATACTGGTCACTTTTGGGGGACAAACTAGAACCATTAAAAAAGATTTCTGGCTTTACTTATAACCTTCACATTGTTGCGTACCACAATTATGAGTATCACAATTTATTTTTTACAGATAATAACACTGGTTTTCATAATTTTTATAAACCCAACAAGATGTTCTATCGTATTCGACGAGTTAACCCAGAAATCTAATAACATAGCCAAATACTGCCACAAACAGAGATACTGCAGAGAAGGTACTCACGTTGTGTGCATGTACTATGATGATGTAAGTACTGATGTCATTTATTTCCAATCATGATCTAGTGGTCAGAAGCACTAATGCGAAGCAAAAGGGCCTGGCTTCGTTGCCCGGGTAGGGCAAAGTAGTATTGGGCTTTTCTGTCTGAAAATTACCAACAGCAACCCGGAGTCTGGACTTGTCAGGAAACCATGCTTGCATCGAAACTATCTTCTGTTTGGTAAGATAGGAGAAGGTTTTCAGGAGAAGAATAAGGTATCATTTCCTGTCAACATGATGCAGAGATAATCTATGAATATAAGATTTTGGTTGTATTATATAGTATATATGTATTAGTTTATACAATGTGTGTTGTACACGTATTTGTTTAAGTTTATTTAGTACGTAAGAATTTTAAATATTCAGTGTTTTTAAAATTTTGTTGTGCACTTGGATGTATTATCCTCATATGCAAATTTCTTAATGCAACTGAGGTTTGCTGTAAGAGAACCCATTTATGGGTTAAGCTCGCCTTTGTACATAAGCTTACCTATTGTATCTGTGTCTTTATGTTTTTGTGTACAATAAAGAATAAGAATAAGAATAGGAGTAAACAAATTACTGACGTAGCTCAAAGAGCTGTGACTTGGCTGGCATTGATTTCCTTGTGCCTCGGGCCTCTGGCTAAAAGCACTACCGTCACCCAACATAGGTACTTTGTTGAGTGACAACACCGTTCGGATTGCTACATTTCTGCGTCTGGGTGCTCCTAGCGGAGCTCCAAATCGTTGTCAATGTGGTGAAGCAGTCGACCGCCTCGGACACCATGGCCTATCCTGCAGTAGGAGCGCTGGTCGGATAGCACGGCACGCCAGCATTAATGATATCATACGTCAGGCTCTTGTCACCGCCGGGGTGCCAGCTGTTTTAGAACCCAATGACTTGGCACGCGACGAATGGGAAGATACCAGACGGGATGACCATAATGCCTTGGAAGTTGGGTAGGCCTTTGGTGTGGGATGCAACATGTGTCGACACCCTTGCGCCATCCCATATTCTTAGCACGGCGGGCTGTGCTGGGGCCAGCTGCTGCTGGTGCAGAAAACCTTAAACAGCACCAATACAACAACCTTATTGGAAGCTATATATTTGAGCCGTTTGGGGTTGAAACATTAGGTCCATGCGGTCCGAGTGCTCATCGAGTATTTCGAGATGCAAACGGTTAGTCGACTCTTCACGTGACCATAGGGCAGGGCTTTACCTCGGCCAGACAATCTGCATTGCCATACAACTTGACAACGATGTGGACGAATCTTTTGACGTCCAATGACCCCTGCCCTTTTTATACGCGTTCGTGGTTTTTTATTCATTTTTATTTAAGTGTATATATAGGTACTTATTGTTAATTAAGTATTTTATACTATGTTAATAATGATGAATAAATTTGATTTCATTGGAATAGTGACTGACAAAATGCCAACAAAGGCTTTAAACAAGTAAGTGTCACTTGATGTCAGCGATGGCGATAGCTGCAATTCTAAATAGCAAGATATTGATATCGTCAAATATCGATTGCATTTGAAATTCACATACATTTTGATAGAATGTTACTTGGTTAGGGTTTCAGGTTTAGGATTGACTACTGATATTTCGGTAGTGCGTTCCAATCCTCTAAACTTTTGACTTTTCATCAATAATTTTTATCGCTTTTGGTATATCATTTTGACTCGACTCTTTATAGAACGCCTTTTTTTTATCAGAATCATGTTTATGGACCTCGCTGCGAGGACCCCGTAGATGTTGAGGTCACTCCGAAGATGATACAGAAGATACTAGCGGATATTAATGAGTAAGTATATGGAGATTCTATTTTTTGGCCCAGTTGTAAATGATAATATATATTAATTATATCGACATATTTATTTAATTGATATATTAAACCTAGTCGGATAGTTAATAAGACATATAAGTTTGTGCTCCATTGGTATAATTGCTGCAAGGCATTTCAGTGTGAGGATAAATGAGTAATAAATGAATAAATATGGTATAGTGCAGGACTTTTCGACATTCAAACCTCCTTAACATTATGTATTTAAATTTAAACTTTATCCATATTAGACATTCCTCCTGTAACATGCGTTTACAAACATTAAATCCAACATATACAAACAGCCAGTACAAATATTTGATCCGTGCGGGAATCCCATTTTACTTCAGTAATTATTTCCCTTTTGTATGCACCTGCCGTGATATCTCTCCACCACCCTTGGTTGACTGGTAGAGAATGCCTCAGGCATTAAGTCGACCTATGTATCTGTATATTGCATGACGTTTTAAATACGCAGTGCAGCAGCCAAAACAAACTTTAAAATTACTTATTCATGTGCCACTATACAAGGGACATCCAACCAGTAATAGTGATCTTCTTAGTCGTTACGTTCTTGGCAGAGCGGTCGTCGTCGTCATGAAGTGTTGTTAGTATTTGCGGCAGATGTGATGCGTCTCACAATGTCTCGACACCTTTCCTGATTAGAAGTCATCCGGGTACATTCGTGCACGGGACCGCCCACAGCAGACTTGAACTGGTCTTTCCAACGCATGGGTGACCTTCCACGTGGTCTAGTGCCTTCCACTTTTCCTTGGACGACTAACCGCTCTATGGGCTGACTGTCTCGCCTTGAATCGTGTCCGAAGAAAGTGAGGTCTCGGAACTGTACTATTACGGACAAACGCTGCTTGATGTGGAGTTCTTGAAGAATCGAGACATTTGTGCGGAATTCGGTCCACAAAACTCCGAGCATTCATCTCCAGCACCACATCTCCAGGGCGTACATATTATTTCTTTCCACCTCCCACAACGTAATAGCTATAAATTATAATAAAACATTTATATGCGTATAACATGGTATACAATGGTGTTAAATACAAATTTATATGGCACATACATGTTTAGCTAGGACATAGATAATAAAATACTAGCATACAGATGCCTCATCCCATACAAAGAAACCGTGCCGACGTAACTAGCGTTTTTCATCTGATATAATCAGATGAAAAACGCCGACATTTTTTTGTAAATCGATCGCGTTCGGTTCCGTTCCACGCGCGATAGATTGATCTATATCCGTGGAACAGAACCGCAAGCGATCGATGCACAACGAATAATCAGTACAATACGTCGACACGGTTTCTTTGTACGGGATGTTACACCACTGGCTAGGATAAGACAAAGCATGCAAAATTTCAAAATGTGATTGATGAAATGTCAAAATGTTTGGGATTAAATACATGACATTTCGATAGCGCTTGACAATCCCATACATTTTTAACATTATATCAATCGCTATCGCGTCGCTTACGATGATAGTATGTCACTTTTCTGGAGCTTCTGGTAATTTAACATTTTAGTATAAGAGGTGAAGTAGCCACCGGCAGGGAGAGAGGTAAAGATGATGAAGTTCTACCGAGAGCATACGGTCTGATGAAATTGGTAAGTTCATTAACATTAACTGGGTAACACAAAACCACTTGGCAAGATTTGTAAGGTAAAATTTCCACCCTACTCACCAGCGTAGCCAGGGGTAGGTGTTCAGCATGAGACAATTGCAGGGATTGTTTAGCATGAAGTTGACAGAAGTAAAAGTCTTACAGTTTGGTCAACTAATTTAATTTTCTAAACATACAGTCCGTCATCACAGTTTCTTGATGTTAATAAAGTATACAAAACTTACTTTTAAAAGGGATACATTTTACCCTTAGTTCTCAATACTGGAGATATGATACCTCAATCAATATCGTTAGCCTTTGTAGTTGCCATCCAGTTTCTTGCAGGCCAAAATATCATGGGTATTCAACTAATACTCGCAGCGCCTACTGAACCATTGATTCATAAGGAATCCTTCATTTTGACTCTAGCCAACCTCTTTCCTAGTATCATCAAAAGGTTTAGTTTTCTTCTTTTTGGTTATGGATTTTTAGGTGCCACTGATCTAACGTGCACTCGTGTAGAGTCTGGCAAACGAAAGTAGGGACTAAAAAAGCGCGGAAAATTTATAAAATATCAGCATAGCAACCCCAAAAACAAGTATGCAATACCTGGAATAACCAAATTTAATACTTTAGAATTATTTATATTACAACGTCTAAATAAATATAAAGAATAATAAATAAAAATACTATAGGTACATTTATGTATTACCAATTTAGATATATCAATCTGAATAAGAAAAAGCAACAGTATTCTATAATAATTTTGGTTTATTCACTATCAATCAAAATCTGAATCTAAGACTTCCATGTGAAAAGATTCATAAGAGTCACAGGAATCATTGTTTTCTACATTAATAATGAAACTTTTAAAATTATTAAATAGAGAAAATGTTTTTACAAAAAGATAAATAGTGATTACGAATTAAAACAATGTATCAACTTTGTAGCGTCATACGGAAAATTGGGGTTGACATTAGTATAGCATTGCCATATAACAAGTTTGCAAATAATTCTAGTGTCTACTTTTGTTTGCCAGACTTCTAAAAGAACTGTCACTCTTCCCAATAATAGACCTTGAGCGTTTATAAACCAATAGACGCATTATGTCTATGGTTTTCTTTATGTAACCAATTCTAAAATAATTTATGGTTTATGTGTTGAATTTGTGTGTTTGTTGAATTAAATTAATACACACAAGTCTAATATATTTTATACTGAACATTTATCAATACCATCCATATACCAACGCCATCTAGTACCAAAATAACAACGCAATCAACTAGTGACACACCTAGACGATCCTGTGTTAGGCACTAGATGTTGCTAATAGATGTAATGACATTAATAATTGTTACAGAATTATGTCAAATTCTTTGGCTTTTATAAGCGGGGCGCAGAAAGTTTGCCGATGACTACCCTTCCCGCCAACCCATGCGGCACTCTACGCTCGCCTCGTTTGCTGGCCGAACGTCAGTCTGACGTCATGACGTCATCGTCAAACTTTCTGCACCCAGCTTATAACTAACTAACCCGT
Source organism: Orthosia incerta (assembly GCA_948252205.1). Lineage (NCBI taxonomy): Eukaryota > Metazoa > Arthropoda > Insecta > Lepidoptera > Noctuidae > Orthosia > Orthosia incerta. Next base: position 22,592,762 of record OX411762.1, on the reverse strand, counting down.
GAAGACCTTCAAAAACCTACAAATGATTTGTAACTTATAACGCAATTACAGGAATGGGACAACGAATTAGCATTTTTTGCACAAGTATTGGCTAACCAATGTCTTGGAGGAAAAGGAGATCTTTGCAGAGGCACTGGTAAGACAAGTGACTCTCCCATCATAATTCAGTTTACCTCATTATCAATCATCAGCCTATTCGGTTACCCGCATTTCCACTCAATCTTCGGCTACTCTCATCCAGATCCCACTTCTGTAAGATGCGCAGTAAAATTTTTGAGCAGAGATCCGCAACAAGCTCCCATAGCAAAAGTTTATGTATGATATCAACGCGTACCTTGACTTAGGTCTGGTGGATACGGGTTTAATGTAGCATAAAACCTTACGCATCCCGACAGCATGTCTTATTTTGCTCTGGTAGAAACAATACATTAGTTTTTTAGCTTAATTCACCATCCAACTGTCATTATTCAAATGTATTTGGAGTCTTCGCAGCATGTCTTCTTCCATACATCTTTGAGCTTCTCCTTTCTCTCTCATTTCTATCTTAGCTTTGCCACTTTATCAGCGCTGTGTCTCTGTCACGCTGAGGATGTGACGCATACTTGCCCTATTTATAGTTAAGATCTATTTTGTTATTTTTTAATGGTGTGCATCATGCTTGGGACAAAAAAAACCTTTTTCTGTTTTTCTTTAGCTATCTGACACTATTGTTGTAGAAAGTCAGCCTAAACATATGACGCAACCACATAAAAGACCACTCACATAAAGCCATGTTTTTTCAGAGCGATTCCCGAATCCCAGCCAAACCATTGCAATTGTCCGTTACAAGTACCCAAACTGGGAATACTTAAAAAGAAACAATACTGAAAAAGGTTTAAATGAAGAAAAACTATTATTTGCAGTGGATAAATTTTTCAAGTCCACACATGCATTAAAAAAAGCTGCGACGAAAGATATTATCGTGAACTGCCCATCTTTGGAAGAGTAAGTATTGATTTTTGATTTTAGAAGCGTTTGAAGACCATCAGAATTTTAGAATCCTGTATAGAGCTGATCCGATTAACTAAAGCGGTGAGGTAGCTGCGCAGTCAGCCTGCTGGTACCAGACTTGGAGAGTCTATTGCATGAATGGTTCAAGGCCCGAGATGGGGCGCGCCGCGACCCGCGTGTGCCTCTATAGAGAAATAGGAATGATTCCTGGGTAAATAAATAATAATTCTATTTAGCCCGTCAGTTAGATTATCAAAAAATTTTGGACACGTATTTTAGCTTTATCAAATCAATAAAAACTTACAAAGTTCAAGTGCATCAACGTTCAGGAGTGTGGGCTTGGGAAGTCACTTGTAAGTAAAAAGTTTACTAAAATTTGACTTCATCGTCTCGTCGCTCTTTATAAATACTGAGATAAATAAGTGTCCAAAAATTTTAATAATGTACCTGACGGACAAAAAATATTTTTTTATAATACAAGTATACGACCGCAGAAGGTGACGGGATAAAAGCGGTAGGCCTGTAGAATAAATGGATTCCTAATTTCTGGCAAATAAATGAAATAATAATAATTTACTTGCAAGACTTCCAGATATAAACCTGAGACTTTATCTAAATCTAATACGTGGTGGAGCGACACACATTGGATGCGGCGCTTCAGCTTACTCAAGTTACAAAAAAAGTGGTGCTAGTGATTCTATGCATAATGTAAGTGTATAATATTTATTTGTTGACTGGGGTCACGGTAGGTCCAGCAGGAGTTGACGTGTCAAGTTATTCTTCTGGTTTTTTTAAAAGGGAAGCCTTTATCCAACTGTGGGGTCTGTGGGACATCATGGACTATCTATAATTATAATATGAAATGATGTTCTAAACTGAACTATTCATAGATATGTGTCATAATCGGAGCCATTACCTCATTCATTAATTTATCAGCCTTTTCAATCATCCCGTTGACTTACACGAATCTTAATCATTTCAGAATGTTCAAATTGTCTGCAACATCTCAGACTCACCTAGATCAAAGCAGTCAGTTTACAAAATAATCCCCCCAATTCCAGGACAAGGCTTCACAAAACGTTGTGGCTGTCCAATAGGCTACAAAGAAACCCGGAGTTGTCTCTGCGAAAGAGACACGAAATTTAATTGGAAAGGTTGGTTTTAAGATCACAAACATGACTTCTCGCGTACGGTAAGACGCAATGTTGGAAGGTCTCCTGCAAGAGGTACCGATGTCCGGTGGATTCGAGAAACACAAGACCGGTCGATGTAGCGACGGTTGGTGGAGGCTTTTTTAGCCAACTGTGGACGTCCCACGGTTGAAATTATATCATGTAATACGACGTAATTTTAAGAATACATTCTGATTATTGTTATACATCCTGTGATAAAATAAATATTTTACAGAAAAACAGATAAAGAATCAGTTAAAGGCAGATTTAAGGACAAAAATAAAAAACTACGACGAAGCTAAGTCGGCAGTGAAGCCGAATCTATCATTAATACATGCTTCTTCAGAAAAGATAGCAAGACAGACCAATGGAATTAAATCACCACATACTACCTCAAAGTGAGTTTAAGATCCAATAATAATATTTTTAATAAAATGCAAAATTACTTCAGTCGGTTTACTAAAGATTTATTAAATCTCATGGAAAAATTAAACTATTTATTTATGTTATGAATAATTTGTTTAACAGATCTCGAAATATTATCATAATCAAAGGAAATAATTCTAAAGAAAATCATTCAGAGATAAACAATGAGGAAAACATTGAATCTTCCGACGAACTTTCTAAGGTAATAAAAGTACACATCTGGTGAAAAATAAAGTTTAATCTGCCTGTCGATGTATATATTAACATTAATACACACATACACAGTATTATAAGAATAATAAGTAAATAAAATACAAAAAAGTTCATGATAATAATACTTAAGTCCTTATTGCAGATAACGAACGCATTAAAATTTAAAAAGAATTCAAGATTGACTTATGAAAGTGACGGTGAACAGAATCACAAAAAAATATCCAAACCCGCAGCTACCGCAAATGCGTTTGAAGATCTTATATTTAAAGTGCGTACGTACAAAGAAAAAGAAACTACAACTGAACGCACATTAGACGTAGCGAAAGAAAATTTTGTTAACAACCATTATACAAACAAAAAAACTGTTAATTTTAAAATGCAAGGTCATCAAATCGCACATAAAAAATTGTTGTCAATATTATACTCATTAGAGCAAGAAGTAAAACATCTTAAATTTGATGATGATTTAAAGCAAATATTTGATTTGAAAATGAGAAAAATATATGAAACTGGTGTAAATAGTGGCCAAGGAACTGCAATACCAAGAGCACTTGATGAACAACTAAACAAAAAGGATTTGCATGAATTGAGGAAGTATCTGCAAACTGAAACCAACGAAAGTATCGAAGATGAAATAGCTTCACTGAGGAGAATGGTTCATCGTTTGTCAAAAGGAGCACAAAAAGAACACAAGATTACTTACGCTGAAATAGAAAACAATCCAAACCACAACTATAAGTATGTAGATAAAAAACATGATGAATATTATGGAACACGATTCGTTAACAATATGGATAATTCGAATGAAGATATTTCAAAGAAAATTGGGTTAGGGAAACACGGGGATTATCATATTAAATTCAATGATATTTTAAATAGCAAGCATAACATAGATCATCAACACGATCACACTTATAATATCAAAGACAATCCCGAAACTAGAAATCAAGAAACATATAACAATGCACGAGAATCCATTTTATCAAAGGCAATACAACAAGGTTACAATTTAGATAATCAAGATGATGAAAAGATTGAGTTAGAACGGAGTACTCTTAATAAAATAATACAGTTACAACAAGGAGTTGAAAGAAACTATAAAAATAATATCTATATAGAAGGCAGACACTTGGACAATAATAAAAATTACAAAAGCGCGGGTCGAAGAACTGGGACCATTTCCGATAGAAGACTACAGTTGAGTAATGCCTTTAGTCGAAGGAACAAAGTAAGTCCTTAATTTATTTCAATACATTTATTGTTACGACCGAAAAACCATATTTTAGTCATGTTCTTTTAAAGCAAGAGTAAACAAGCACATTTTAGGCTCACTCACTTCATCGTATCCATTGCTTACAATCAGTCGAGATTATTTATTAAATATTGGTTTCAGAACGGCGAAGTACGTCAAATTCTGCTGCGACGACCAAACCAAATGGACCTTCTAAGAATATCTATAAACCAGCCGGGAGAGTCGAAATATCCAAGTGAAAGAGAAACTTTTATGTTTTAATAAATCTAGAATAGTTGACATTGTAATCAATTGGGTAGCATGATCAGTGCAAGACTTAACTTACGGAAAAGCTAATTAAAACAAGATAATAGAATGTCTTGCCTGAGGCCGGCGATACTGAGGCAAACTCCTTAATTGTCCTTAATTTATTTTAATAACCTGTCGTGTTGGTGCTAAGTCATGTAAATAAATAATAATAATACCAGTCTGAAAATGTCCCAAGCAGGTTTAAGGTCTCTTTTATACAGAGAAGACACGAGAATTGATCACCACGCTTGCTGATGACGGGTTGGTGATTACAAACTTAACCTTATTAATAAAATAACAAGTGTTTTCGTGTTACTTTCAGCAGACCCTTTCATTTAATACCCAATATGATGGGAGTACGAAAAATTGGTCTGCCATTTTGAGTGTCCGCCTTATTGGATTTAGAAGGACGTCACTTAGATAACCATAAATCGCGTGTCTACCTACCCTACCTACCCTACCTACCCTACCTACCCTACCTACCCTACCTACCCTACCTACCCTACCTACCCTACCTACCCTACCTACCCTACCTACCCTACCTACCCTACCTACCCTACCTACCCTACCTACCCTACCTACCCTACCTACCCTACCTACCCTACCTACCCTACCTACCCTACCTACCCTACCTACCCTACCTACCCTACCTACCCTACCTACCCTACCTACCCTACCTACCCTACCTACCCTATCCTACCTACCCTACACTACCTGTCCTACCCTACCTACTCAAGTTTAACAAAGTAAATACACGTGATGAAATATGATGATTCGAAGGACCGGGGGTAGGAGGCTAGGTGCATTTAAACATTTAAATTTTGTACCACTATCGCAAAAAACGGCAAAAGATCACGTTTGTTGTATGGTTGTATGTATATACTTAAATATTCATTTCATTCTGTTTTTATATTTTATTTATTTATTTATTTATTATATACTTATACTTATTATTTGTTTTGTGAAAATTTCAACTGCCTAGCTATCACTGTTCATGAGATACAGCCTGGTGACAGACGGACAGACAGACAGACAAACAGACAGACGTACCACGGAGTCTTAGTAATAGGTTCCCGTACGCTTTGGGTAGAGATGGGACTAGATGTATGAACGTATGTGAAGCAAAAGGAGTATGCAAAGATCGTAAGAGGTGGTGTTCTTCAGTTCCAGCCTGCCATAGCGTATGGCGTGGTGAGTTTCTGTTTATGCATTTATGTAAGTGAAAAAGACATAGAGACAGGGTAAAAGGTAATAAGTAGTTACTTTTAAAATCATTGTTATATTCCTAAGTACAAATACTACAAAGCAGAAATAATATTATAGAAAATATTCGACACATCCAGGGAAAAAGACATAATCACACTTCACACTATTGTCACTATTACAATGGCGAAAGTTTGTAAGTGTGTTTGTTACTTCTTCGCGGCAGAACGGCTGGACGGATCTGGATGAAATTTGGCAAAGATATAGATTATAGTCAGGAATAGCACATAGGATAGTTTTATTCCGGTATAATGTTCCTTTATCATAACTAGCTTCAGCCAGCGTGCAAAGTATTTTATCATCCTAAAATACTTTGCACGCTGGCGGAAGCTAGTTATGATATAATTTTTGGTGTAGATTATTGATTAATACAACGAGAACATTTAATTACAAGCTTATATTTAGTTTGAACTGTACCAGTGTCTGTAATAAAAGCTTGCAAGATACATTCAAGGCAATTCCCGGTGTCCTTGAGAGGTGTTTCTTGAGACAAGGCAATTATTTTATATATAAACTAGCTGGACCACGCGGCTTCGCTCCCGTCAACTGGCTACGTACCTACCCTATCCTACCTACCCTACACATACCCTACACCTACGCTACACCTACCCTACACCTACCCTACACCTACCCTACACCTACCCAACACCTACCCTACACCTACCCTACACCTACCCTACACCTACCCTACACCTACCCTACACCTACCCTACACCTACCCTACACCTACCCTACACCTACCCTACACCTACCCTACACCTACCCTACACCTACCCTACACCTACCCTACACCTACCCTACACCTACCCTACACCTACCCTACACCTACCCTACACCTACCCTACACCTACCCTACACCTACCCTACACCTACCCTACACCTACCCTACACCTACCCTACACCTACCCTACACCTACCCTACACCTACCCTACACCTACCCTACACCTACCCTACACCTACCCTACACCTACCCTACACCTACCCTACACCTACCCTACACCTACCCTACACCTACCCTACACCTACCCTACACCTACCCTACACCTACCCTACACCTACCCTACACCTACCCTACACCTACCCTACACCTACCCTACACCTACCCTACACCTACCCTACACCTACCCTACACCTACCCTACACCTACCCTACACCTACCCTACACCTACCCTACACCTACCCTACACCTACCCTACACCTACCCTACACCTACCCTACACCTACCCTACACCTACCCTACACCTACCCTACACCTACCCTACACCTACCCTACACCTACCCTACACCTACCCTACACCTACCCTACACCTACCCTACACCTACCCTACACCTACCCTACACCTACCCTACACCTACCCTACACCTACCCTACACCTACCCTACACCTACCCTACACCTACCCTACACCTACCCTACACCTACCCTACACCTACCCTACACCTACCCTACACCTACCCTACACCTACCCTACACCTACCCTACACCTACCCTACACCTACCCTACACCTACCCTACACCTACCCTACACCTACCCTACACCTACCCTACACCTACCCTACACCTACCCTACACCTACCCTACACCTACCCTACACCTACCCTACACCTACCCTACACCTACCCTACACCTACCCTACACCTACCCTACACCTACCCTACACCTACCCTACACCTACCCTACACCTACCCTACACCTACCCTACACCTACCCTACACCTACCCTACACCTACCCTACACCTACCCTACACCTACCCTACACCTACCCTACACCTACCCTACACCTACCCTACACCTACCCTACACCTACCCTACACCTACCCTACACCTACCCTACACCTACCCTACACCTACCCTACACCTACCCTACACCTACCCTACACCTACCCTACACCTACCCTACACCTACCCTACACCTACCCTACACCTACCCTACACCTACCCTACACCTACCCTACACCTACCCTACACCTACCCTACACCTACCCTACACCTACCCTACACCTACCCTACACCTACCCTACACCTACCCTACACCTACCCTACACCTACCCTACACCTACCCTACACCTACCCTACACCTACCCTACACCTACCCTACACCTACCCTACACCTACCCTACACCTACCCTACACCTACCCTACACCTACCCTACACCTACCCTACACCTACCCTACACCTACCCTACACCTACCCTACACCTACCCTACACCTACCCTACACCTACCCTACACCTACCCTACACCTACCCTACACCTACCCTACACCTACCCTACACCTACCCTACACCTACCCTACACCTACCCTACACCTACCCTACACCTACCCTACACCTACCCTACACCTACCCTACACCTACCCTACACCTACCCTACACCTACCCTACACCTACCCTACACCTACCCTACACCTACCCTACACCTACCCTACACCTACCCTACACCTACCCTACACCTACCCTACACCTACCCTACACCTACCCTACACCTACCCTACACCTACCCTACACCTACCCTACACCTACCCTACACCTACCCTACACCTACCCTACACCTACCCTACACCTACCCTACACCTACCCTACACCTACCCTACACCTACCCTACACCTACCCTACACCTACCCTACACCTACCCTACACCTACCCTACACCTACCCTACACCTACCCTACACCTACCCTACACCTACCCTACACCTACCCTACACCTACCCTACACCTACCCTACACCTACCCTACACCTACCCTACACCTACCCTACACCTACCCTACACCTACCCTACACCTACCCTACACCTACCCTACACCTACCCTACACCTACCCTACACCTACCCTACACCTACCCTACACCTACCCTACACCTACCCTACACCTACCCTACACCTACCCTACACCTACCCTACACCTACCCTACACCTACCCTACACCTACCCTACACCTACCCTACACCTACCCTACACCTACCCTACACCTACCCTACACCTACCCTACACCTACCCTACACCTACCCTACACCTACCCTACACCTACCCTACACCTACCCTACACCTACCCTACACCTACCCTACACCTACCCTACACCTACCCTACACCTACCCTACACCTACCCTACACCTACCCTACACCTACCCTACACCTACCCTACACCTACCCTACACCTACCCTACACCTACCCTACACCTACCCTACACCTACCCTACACCTACCCTACACCTACCCTACACCTACCCTACACCTACCCTACACCTACCCTACACCTACCCTACACCTACCCTACACCTACCCTACACCTACCCTACACCTACCCTACACCTACCCTACACCTACCCTACACCTACCCTACACCTACCCTACACCTACCCTACACCTACCCTACACCTACCCTACACCTACCCTACACCTACCCTACACCTACCCTACACCTACCCTACACCTACCCTACACCTACCCTACACCTACCCTACACCTACCCTACACCTACCCTACACCTACCCTACACCTACCCTACACCTACCCTACACCTACCCTACACCTACCCTACACCTACCCTACACCTACCCTACACCTACCCTACACCTACCCTACACCTACCCTACACCTACCCTACACCTACCCTACACCTACCCTACACCTACCCTACACCTACCCTACACCTACCCTACACCTACCCTACACCTACCCTACACCTACCCTACACCTACCCTACACCTACCCTACACCTACCCTACACCTACCCTACACCTACCCTACACCTACCCTACACCTACCCTACACCTACCCTACACCTACCCTACACCTACCCTACACCTACCCTACACCTACCCTACACCTACCCTACACCTACCCTACACCTACCCTACACCTACCCTACACCTACCCTACACCTACCCTACACCTACCCTACACCTACCCTACACCTACCCTACACCTACCCTACACCTACCCTACACCTACCCTACACCTACCCTACACCTACCCTACACCTACCCTACACCTACCCTACACCTACCCTACACCTACCCTACACCTACCCTACACCTACCCTACACCTACCCTACACCTACCCTACACCTACCCTACACCTACCCTACACCTACCCTACACCTACCCTACACCTACACTACACCTACCCTACACCTACCCTACACCTACCCTACACCTACCCTACACCTACCCTACACCTACCCTACACCTACCCTACACCTACCCTACACCTACCCTACACCTACCCTACACCTACCATACACCTATGCAAACCAACTGCACTGAAAACCCCATAAAATATAAACTGTGAATGTAAACCTAAATATTTTAATAGATATAGATTGTCCAAATGAATGGCATAAGGATTGTGATTGTGTTACATTATTACCCTGCTGATCATCAAAATCCACCGAACAACGATATCAAATCATAAAACCTAGCACAATAAAAACTTAAAAAAAAAACATCCTGGCCGAATAAACAGGCAATCCAAACTACACAAGTCGATTGAGCGTTATCGCTGAAAAAGAAAACAGTTTGCAAGCTTTTGTCAACATCTCTTGCAACCAATAAGATCGAATCAAAACCGTTGCACGGAACACGAGTGAAGAACAAGTGACCGTCGCTCATTCTTTATTTGAACGCCAGTATGGCAGGCTCTTTAGAGTTTGTAATACTTTTAAGTATTTTCGTTTCTGTTTTCGCCAAGGAATTGCATATGAAACAAGTAAGTGACTACTAAATAATGTTAAAGTTCCGGAATTTAATAATTCGATAGGGGCATTTGTTCGATATCTTGTTTCGCTGGAAGGATTATTTAAAATTATTATATCAATATTCCTGTGTAACTCCACTGTTCCACAGGGATACGTAATTGGTCTATCGGGCAGAATATGTTTTGTTCGGCTAAACTTTACAACTAAACCGACAATCATTTTCGATATTCAATTGTTATTTGTCAACTTGGTAACCGTATTTTTTCACTACATTGTCACTGATACCTGAGAAACTTTTGCGCCCATTACAAGGAATTGCCTTAGAAAAAAGACCTTCTTCTCTGTCGTGACAGTCTTGACAGAGAAAGAACGGTTTTTTTTTAATCTGCACAGACATAACGAATTTTAAAGAAATAATCATCACGTCGTGACATCTGTGGGGGCAGAATTATGAGATTCGTCTCACGATCACACTTATCCCTGCTGGCCGAAATTAATATATTTTAACGGTTTTATTTCTTTTCAGACATTGGAATCCAAAGATAAGGAACTCAAGGGCTATATGGATATATTCAACCACCAGGATATTTTAAAGAACGGCAGGGTAACGTATATTTTTTTTCAATAAGGGTCGAAATACATACCTGCACAGGACGACAACGCACCGTCCCGTTGCGACGCCATGCCACGGAAATCTATGAAGTGCATTGCAAAAGTAATAAAGCTATATAATTTTCTGTAGCAGTTTTAACACCAGTCTTATCAAGGAGTATCGTACCTACCCAGTTACTGGGTTGTGGTGGCCAGATAGGCAGTCTTTCCATATAAAATACTAATAACACAGCTACAACCGGTAAGACTAGAAGTCGATTCCCACATGGCCAACCATGTGAAAAAAGGGTAGAAGAGACCTTTATTGTCCTGCAATGGGACAGTTACATACCATATTAGTATTTTTATTCATTTCTTTTATTCCATTTATTGCAGTTCGCCCGCCACGTTAAAGCAGTAACAGAAAGTGTTCTAGATCACCTGATAGATGAAATAAAGCACCAATACTTTCGTGGTAGCTATAATAAAAACAGCCCAATACCGAGGTTGATAAGAAACCTAAACAAAGAACTGAAAAGGAACGAACGAAGCAAGATGCTGAAAGAAAAAGAAAAAAGGAAAAACGCGAGCAAGAAAAAGAACATGAAGGGCAAAAAGAAACCGAAAATCGAAACAAGACGACATAATTCAACGTTAACGAAACCGAAAATCGAAACTCGACGACATAATTCGACGACACCGAAACCAAAGTAGATTAATTATAATGAATAATGGGTACTAAGGGAAATTATAATTTATTTAATAAATAGTAAAAGTACAGCTTGTTCTCTCTTTTTCTCTAGGGTTCTATGCCGGAAAAGCAGGTACATAACGTAGATACATTTCATTACGGTACATTAGCCATTGGCTATTTTTCAAACAAATATTGGTGCTTGATAACATTGGAATAGAATGGAATATAGTTTATTGTACACCAAAAAAGTAACACATCTCTTTTAAAAGAAAATCTTATGTCTATGGGTACAACATTTACGTCATTTAAAAATAATAAGTTCAAAAACTAAAACCCGACTACTGAAAAATCACGCTCTAAAAAGTTGTTGAAAACGTGGTCGTATGACACTTGCCGTAACAAAACAATACATTCTGTAAAGTAGCATACGACCACGGTAAATTTTCGGGAATATTTTCTTGTTTCATACTTTTTAGAGCGTGATTTCAGACTCTGAGGTAACAAATGAACATAAATGCATACATAATTACATACCGATCAACAAACACTTTGCGACTCCGTAGTCGGGTAAAAAATAGTTTTCTTATATTTCTATATATATATATATTATATTAATAGTCTCGCAAATGGTTTGCTTGACAAAAATATGATGTGCCTTCATTTTAAAATCCCTGTTCGGTGATACCATACATGAAAAATTTAGATTTTTCTTTGATCTTGACTGGCCCCTATAGGGCGCCGTATAATTCATTTAATGTGACGTAACATAGTCTATAACCAGCGGACAAACAAGACGCTTCCAACTACACATCATTTGTCAAATTATGATAAGTAGTTAAGAAGTTATGAGTGAACAGATTAACATACATACATACACACATACCGGTCAAAACATAACCCTCCGTTTTGTTTCGCCGTAGTCGGGTATAAACCTGTCAAGTGCATGTCGGACTTCGTACATTTAGGGTTCCGTACCAAAGAAAAAATCAGATTTATCAATATATTGGTATTTGTTATCTTCGGAACAAAATTTTGTGACAGACGAAAGACTGACAGACGGACACGTAAGTGACAGCAATACCCTTTCGGAACCTTCGAGTACGGAATCCTAAAAACGATGGGGTCTTTCTGCGAATCACCAATACCATCATGATTCCGCTGTGGAAAAGGGAAAGTGGTATTCACCTTGTACCTTGCTCCGTCTTTCTCTCACACCGGAGGCACATGTGTTGGATCAGTCGGTTCCCTTCATGATGGTTGAGCTGAGTAGTGCCGATCCATGCGTCATGTTCGTGAACGGGCGCCATCAGTTGGGATTGGTCATAACTTAGCTGCCTCGGCCTGTTATTGTATTTTTTTAAATTGTTTAACTTGTAATTGAAACTGAAAGAAAAGACTGTCCGTGGAGTTTCTTGCAAATTCTTCTCCATTGAGACCTACTGACGCTTGCGAATTCGCAACTTGAGTCATCTTTTTTTTGTTTGATTTTTTGAAATAAACTATTTGTTTTTTATTTTGATTTTGTCATCATGATAGTTTTAAGACGTTATAAACCTAAGATATTCAACGCTGTATGTCTGATTCAAGGAAATTGTTGAAACTATAAATAGGACTTACAGCATCTGAATTGAAGATTAAATAGAACTACGGACATTCACAGTATCTTACAACAGCCCGATAACACCCATTGGACAGATGCGTCTTTTCGGCAGTTCTACAGACTCCTAACCTTCGAAAATTTTCCCTTCCTATTTCTTACACCTCCATTGTATCTACACGCAATTTAGTTAAAATTCTTCTGAACTGTCTTAATCTATACTTACAGCTATTCAACATCGTACTTAAGCTCTATTAATCTTTGTGCTGTTCAAGTAGCCGTTCATGTTTGCCCTTGTTTGCACTATTTTGATTGTTTCCCTATTTAGCCCTTATCGCCATTAAAATCGCAAAGCTTGATGTAGTTCTGGATTTTTGGTATATTGCATGGGCCAGTTAAGGTAGTATTAATCCAAATTTGCAACATCAAAAAACGTGTGTTCGCCGCGCAATACCCGAAATATTGCGAAAGTTTGGTAAATTTTTCACTAATTGCTGTAAAATTAAAAATTATGCGTTTTTCGGCAAACAAAGACCCAGACTTTTTTAATGTTCATTAAATTTGCAACAATTTAACCTAACCATAGCTCTATAAACACTAGGGACCAAGTTATAATAATATTGTATTTATTTCTCAGACAACATAAACACGCTGACAAAAAAACAAAAATACTTAAAGGGTGTTAGTAACAATATAAATCTAACCTATCTTAGAACTTAAATAGGTTGTGATGAGTGATGATCCTTCGAAAATTTCTAAGACTTCACTGCGTTCCGCACTACAGAGGAGTTGGGATATGAGCTCCTGCGGCCTCATCCAACTAGCAATTAACAACGAGCCAGCCCCACCACACCTTCTCAAAATCAAAGCCTGCAAATGTAAGATGTGATGTGATGGGAGCTGGGCTGTAGGTACTTGCCTGAGAGCTGGGCTAAGACATCAGTACTTTTTAAAGTTAATTACATTTTCAACTATTTAATATAGTTCGTTCAATCCACGAAGACGCGCCCCACCAATTACATGATTAGTCTATTCTTCTTCTTTATATTATTATAACTAGCTTTCCGCCCGCAGCTTCGCCTGCGTGGACTACACGATATTGGTTGTTACGTTTTTTTTCAGTTCTGGTAGAATATTGCAAATTATTATCAAAACATAGTTTTCCGCCCGCGTCGTTGTTTGCGTAGACCACAAAATTTGCTCAACTTTATTATTTTATCGAATTAAAAAAATTACGTGTAAATTGATATAAAATGAGCATAAACTGCACTGCCTTCCGGTTATAATAGCTAGAGCTAGCTAGACTTTCATTCCAGGTGTTCTGAGGATTTTTTTTTTGTTTTTTTTTTATTGGTACAATCCCACCGCACTATTTCAAAACCACTGCAACTCCTGAAAGCCAGAATCAACAGTGGCGACCACCAAAAAAGTGCCGAGGCAATGAAGCTCGACGATTTCCCGGAGAAAGAATTTAACTGTCTTGGATCCCGCAACGAAATTAATCAAAAAATAATACCGGAGGAGTAGGAAAAGGGTAGTCTGAAGTTTATTGACTTAGACTCGTGACTTAAAAAAAAACACAGAAAGAAGTCTGGAACAGTTAAATCAGGCGATCTTACTGGCCAGTGCAAGTCCGGATAGTGCCGCCCTCAGAATTTCGGTTGCGACTCGTGCAGTAAGCACTGTTGCATTATCCTATTGGAACCATTATGTACTCTAGTTCAAATTTATTCCTTTTAAGGTTAGAGAAATATGTTGATCATGGCTCTTTGACCTCATCGACCATAGTAGAGGTTTGGCGGCCCGATGACGCCTCTGGCGTAAAAAAACAAACCATGCAGTATTTTTGAGCGGATGTAATGATTCTGTCTGGATTATACGCGGATTTTCGGTGCCACAGAGGTGATAATTTTGGTTATTCACATATTCACAGAGCTTGCTCATGATGATTTTCGATGAAAACTTGTCTTCCTCGTGGTCTCGATTTAGAATGGCTTGACGTAGGTTACACCCGCTTGGAGGTTACCAGCTATATTTTGCATCTGTTTAATTTATAAATATCGAAGCACAATTGATATTTTCCGCCATTTTTTTCAAAATGACCAGGCAGCTAGTGCCGACTCTGGGACAGGCAACGTAAAATTGCCCGTATCGGAAGCAATGTTGCCTTAAATGTATGCATGCCACCCTGAATGTGTGATGTTGCTGTCACTGTCACTGTGCCACTGTTTACATCGGTTCCCCAATTAAAGTAAAATTTAAAATATAAATAGTGATAATCCAATGTTAAAAAGCATTTAAGCAAGCAATTTAAGTGCATTTCAACTGGACGAATAATAAATAACTAAGTGAAAACCCTGGGAAGTGTAATAACTTAAAGAAAGTGCAATCCATCTAACGGTCGTGTAAATTTGAACAATACCGGAAAATATATGTTGTACAGTAACATAAACTAAAACTAACATTGTTCTCTAAGTGTGAAGTGCTAAATAACAATAAATAGTGTACTAAATAACAATAAATAGTGTATTAAAAACGCTAACATAACCTTGATTCCTACAAAATAACATCAAAATTGCAAATCATTATCACGTAAAAGCAGGCGCCATCTGTTGTCTTGCACCAACAACAATAGACAATCTTTAACCAGTGTGACCATTTATAAATTTAATATGAACATTAAAACTTTAAAATCGCGCCATCTAGTGTAAAACTTTATACTATCTTACTGTGTATTAAAACTTTAAAACAGAGCCATCAAGCTTACAAACAATTAATCACTGCATGCTCGCTTAGTGGTTGTAAATTTTACAACTGTAACTAATGTGAAATTGACCAAGCGGTAAGTGACGACAACTGCCAGTGAGGAGGTTGCGAGTTCAAACCTAAACAAAGACAAAAAGCTCTTTTTGAGAATTGAATTTAATCTATTTCAATATTACTAGTATGAACTACCTAGAAAATATTACAGTTCGTCGTACGCGCGTTCGGACCAATTCGGACCCTGCTCCAGACGACAATGACTCAACATCACAGATAATCGAGTGCACTGCTAGTAGCATGCCTGACTTATCAGTTGATGAGGACTACGATCAAGTACGAGCATTAAAGGAAGAAATCCACAAACTTGTATCTCAATTAGATAGTGCTCACAAGGAGATAGATACATTAAATCTAGAAAATAGTAAACTTTGGTGCGCAAATGAAGACTTGATTAGGAAAAACCAATTATACAAAAAAGTAACAACAATTAGCCCAAGTAAAATAAACCAAAGTACTCCAAAGCGAAAAACATTTCTAACAAGCTGTAAAACAAAACAAACACAAACTGATACACAGCTATTATATACACCAAAATGCACAGAACAAAGTTTCTCTCAACAAACTGGGATAAATAAACCGCCGTCTGAAGGATCAAACTTACCTGACATGGAACCTAGTGTTGTCTACAATGTGCTGCCATTACAGACAACTACAGAGGGCACCGCGATTACAGAGCACACAATGGGATCGACGACTGAACATAAATTAATTTTGGAAAACACATGTTTCAACAAATTATGTATAATTAGTGCCAATAATGTAAATAATATATTAAGAATAGCCGAAAACACTTTTCCGAACGCTAAAATCTGTCACTACTGTATGCCCAATGCGGGTACATCAGAGCTTCTTGCATCATTAGACAAGAAATTAGTAGATTATACTATAAATGACTATTGTATAATCCTCCTCGGCGAAAAAGACTTTTTAGTATCCAATAATTATAAAAAACTGGTTAATAACATAAAATGTAAAATCGAAAATGTAATGCACACTAATGTTATTCTTTGTTTTCCTAATTTTAAATTTAAATGGAATGTTAACTTATTTAATACTAGAATAGAAGCTTTCAATCAACTTCTGTACCAAAGTAATCAGACTTTTAAATATGCATATTTGTTTGATACCAACAAACATCTGGAATATAATTATAAAATGTTTTCTAAAAATACAGGCAAAGTCAACAATGTGGCTATTGTAAATATCTTTCAGAACTTGAATAGCTACATACAGCTATTACTAAACTCTGAATATGAAAATAACTGTGACAGTTTAAGTACAGTTAATAAGCACGAAAGCACTAAAATCGACCAGTCACAACCTGGTACCATTCCTTACTACTTTAAAAAAAAGATAATGTTGGATAGAAATACATTTTTTCGATGATAAGCAGATGTCGATTGAAACACATTTAAACGAGTCTGGAGATAGTTCATTGTGGAATGGTTTAAACATCTTTCATCAAAATTTGTGTGGCCTAAATAATAAGAAAGATGTATTGGAAATATACCTAGATGGCTTGAGTAGTCCCTCGAATTACCTGTGTATCAGCGAGCATTTTCTTAACGAAGAACTAGTTTCTTTATTAAATCTATTTCAATATTACTAGTATGAACTACCTAGAAAATATTACAGTTCGTCGTACGCGCGTTCGGACCAATTCGGACCCTGCTCCAGACGACAATGACTCAACATCACAGATAATCGAGTGCACTGCTAGTAGCATGCCTGACTTATCAGTTGATGAGGACTACGATCAAGTACGAGCATTAAAGGAAGAAATCCACAAACTTGTATCTCAATTAGATAGTGCTCACAAGGAGATAGATACATTAAATCTAGAAAATAGTAAACTTTGGTGCGCAAATGAAGACTTGATTAGGAAAAACCAATTATACAAAAAAGTAACAACAATTAGCCCAAGTAAAATAAACCAAAGTACTCCAAAGCGAAAAACATTTCTAACAAGCTGTAAAACAAAACAAACACAAACTGATACACAGCTATTATATACACCAAAATGCACAGAACAAAGTTTCTCTCAACAAACTGGGATAAATAAACCGCCGTCTGAAGGATCAAACTTACCTGACATGGAACCTAGTGTTGTCTACAATGTGCTGCCATTACAGACAACTACAGAGGGCACCGCGATTACAGAGCACACAATGGGATCGACGACTGAACATAAATTAATTTTGGAAAACACATGTTTCAACAAATTATGTATAATTAGTGCCAATAATGTAAATAATATATTAAGAATAGCCGAAAACACTTTTCCGAACGCTAAAATCTGTCACTACTGTATGCCCAATGCGGGTACATCAGAGCTTCTTGCATCATTAGACAAGAAATTAGTAGATTATACTATAAATGACTATTGTATAATCCTCCTCGGCGAAAAAGACTTTTTAGTATCCAATAATTATAAAAAACTGGTTAATAACATAAAATGTAAAATCGAAAATGTAATGCACACTAATGTTATTCTTTGTTTTCCTAATTTTAAATTTAAATGGAATGTTAACTTATTTAATACTAGAATAGAAGCTTTCAATCAACTTCTGTACCAAAGTAATCAGACTTTTAAATATGCATATTTGTTTGATACCAACAAACATCTGGAATATAATTATAAAATGTTTTCTAAAAATACAGGCAAAGTCAACAATGTGGCTATTGTAAATATCTTTCAGAACTTGAATAGCTACATACAGCTATTACTAAACTCTGAATATGAAAATAACTGTGACAGTTTAAGTACAGTTAATAAGCACGAAAGCACTAAAATCGACCAGTCACAACC
Organism: Orthosia incerta; assembly: GCA_948252205.1. Lineage (NCBI taxonomy): Eukaryota > Metazoa > Arthropoda > Insecta > Lepidoptera > Noctuidae > Orthosia > Orthosia incerta. Next base: position 22,573,945 of record OX411762.1, on the reverse strand, counting down.
TGGTACCATTCCTTACTACTTTAAAAAAAAGATAATGTTGGATAGAAATACATTTTTTCGATGATAAGCAGATGTCGATTGAAACACATTTAAACGAGTCTGGAGATAGTTCATTGTGGAATGGTTTAAACATCTTTCATCAAAATTTGTGTGGCCTAAATAATAAGAAAGATGTATTGGAAATATACCTAGATGGCTTGAGTAGTCCCTCGAATTACCTGTGTATCAGCGAGCATTTTCTTAACGAAGAACTAGTTTCTTTATTAAATCTTTCTAAGTACAATGTTGCATCATATAATACCAGAAAAAATAAGCTGAGAGGAGGGACTATTATCCTAGCAGAAACGAACAGGGAATTCGAGGAGCTACCCATTGGCAAAAAAATATATAAAATGGACAGTTTTGAATTATGCTGTGTCAAAGATATTTCAACTGGCCTATCTGTGTGTTGCTGTTATCGTACGCCTTATGATAAAAACTTAGACACTTTTATGGTAAGGCTTGAAAAACTATTAGAACATTTCTTTAACAAGAACTGTGTTATTTGCGGTGATTTTAATATTGACTTATCAACTGACAATAAAAAAAGAAATGACTTATTAAATCTATTGACATGTTACAATTTCAGACCTCTAATTAGTTCGACTACATTTATTCGAAATGACTCACGATCTTGTATAGACAATGTCTTCACCAACTTGTCAGATGATTGCTTGATAAGTTGCGATGTTGACCATAATGGCTTGGCAGATGGACATGCGGGATTACTTTGCAGTACAGTACACAGAACTAACGAACTATATAGGAATATCAACACCAGTAGTATTCAAATTACCAAACGGATTTTTAATGCAAATACAAGAAGAAATTTTAGAAATTTGCTATTAAATCACGACTGGAGTGACTTCGGAATAAACTCATTTTTAAAACAATTCGAAGAAATGTTCACACGCTGTTTTAGGAAAAGGAAACTGCAGGTTCACTTAACGCGTAATACGCAGTTGCGCTGGGTCACTAAGGGTGTAAAGGTTTCTAGTAAGATGAAACGATTTCTATATGCTGGCAAAGGCAATAGACAAAATGATACTGTGATGGACTATAGGCAAAAATACATCGCTCTGTACAGGAAAGTGATAAATATGGCCAAAAAGCTAACAGTACAATCTCAATTAGCAAAATCAACGAATATCTCAAAAGATGTTTGGAAAGTCATAAATAAACATAGAAACAAGAATGTCAAAAACAAAACAAAACTAATTTTAAAATCAGATAATAAGATTGTATCAGAACCACCGGATATTGTGAATATCTTTGCCCAGCAGTTCGAATTTAATTCATCAACTAATACATGCACAGAGGCAGCCATGGATATTCTACGTACAAGTGCAAAAAGAGTAACCAATGACCTTGTCTTAGACCCTGTTACCCCCTTTGAGATATTTAAAATAGTGAAAAAAATGGACGACAAAAAATCTTGTGGCTATGATGACATAAATATATCAGTAATAAAGGACAATATAGACGTACTAGCGGAGCCTTTAAGCATTTTTTATAACAAGTGTTTTGATGAAGGTATTTTTCCAGATCAACTGAAGATAGCCAAAATAATACCTGTACACAAAAAAGGTTCTAAAACCGACCCAAAGATGTACAGACCAATATCATTATTACCTATTCACTCAAAAATTCTTGAAAAGCTAATTAAAACTAGATTACTCAGACATTTCAACCTACATGGAGTGTTAAGTAGAAGTCAATTTGGTTATCAGAAAAACGTTGGGACACAAGACGCTATATCGACTCTAATTAAGGATGTAGTTAGCAGATTGGACGACAAACAGAAAGTAGCTGGGCTTTTCCTAGATTTAAGTTCAGCATTTGACACGGTGGATCATAAACTACTGCTAGAAAAACTTGAACACTACGGTGTCAGGGGTAAAGTATTGGCACTTCTCACGTCATATTTAAAAAACAGGAAGATGTTCGTGGAGATCAAAGCTGTCGTGTCAAATTGCTCAACAATAAATTGTCCAAGTGAAGAAACGTACAGGTCCCAACTGTCTCCTGTGCACACTGGCGTACCACAAGGCTCCATACTGGGTCCGATATTTTTTATCGTTTTTATTAATGACCTTATACAATACATGAGGGAAAAAGCTGCGGGATCTATCCAGCTTGTGGTGTTTGCCGATGATACCAATGCCGTTGTTTCGGCTGGCAATATACACGCACTTAACTCTATAGTTAATCTAACCTTAGCTATCTTCCACGGTTGGTTTGCTGTTAACGGTCTTAAAGTTAATGCCAGTAAAACCAATGTTATGCTTTTTCGTTCCACTTCCAATAATAAAGATACCATTAACTGCGTCATAAATGGAGAAACAGTGAAAGTGGTCCAGGTGGTTAAATTTCTGGGAGTACATATCGACAGCCAGTTAAAGTGGAAACAAGAGCTAACATACCTGGAGAAAGCAATTAGCTCTGCATGTTACGTACTTAGAAGTCTAAGAAACGAAGTAACCATAAAACATTTAAAAATGGTCTATTACGCATTAGTAGAGTCAAAACTGAGATACAGCATACTTTTCTGGGGAGGAAGTTATGATTACAACACTCAAAAAGCTTTTGTGATTCAGAAAAGAGCCATCAGAACCATAATAAGAATTCAACAGCAAGAATCATGCAAGCCTCATTTTAATGACTTAAATATATTGACAGTCCCAAGCTTGTACATTTTGGTCCTACTTAGTCACTTATCAAAATATATCTTTGAATATGAGACTGAAGATGAAAGGCAAAAAAGGGAGAGTACAAGAAGAAAAGATCTCCAGACGAAGCAAGTACCTCATCTGAACGTTGTAAAGCATAGCGCCTACCACAAATCAATAAAAATGTTTAATAAACTGCCGACAGATATAAAAAGTCTAGTGTATACGAGTAAGTTTCAGAATAAGCTTAAACAGTTCTTGTTAAACAAGTGTCTATATTCTATTGATGAATTTTAAATCATTGACTTGAAATGGAAATTTGATTGTATTTTATTAATTGACTTATGACATTCATTATTTTTTTTTTGTATTATTCTTATTATTATTCAGATTTTAATTTAATTTCGATAATTGTTATGATTTAAATATGGATTGCATGCATGATGTTTCTTATTTATATTTAGTTATAGAAATTCAGACATGATGTAAGAATCGTTAATGAATAAATGAATTGAATTGAATGACTGACCTTGAAAATTATTTATGATCATTGCAAAGCAGACCTTCAGAGGAATTGTAATCGTTTAAACTCAAAGACATAGTCAGAGAGTATCAGTGGTACTCGATTTATGAACACTGTTTCCTCCTGAGCACATCCAGTAATCATTCACATAAACTTTTACAACCCTTTAAGAGATAAAATTCAAATGTTTCTTAAATTATTGTGTGTTTAATAGTATAGAAGAGCAGAAATTCTAAATTTCAAGTAATATTGATAATAAACAATTTAGTTTTCATGCAAACCTTAACACCCCCATTTTACCCCTTTTAGGGATGAATATCAAAGAAGCCTTCAATACGTGTTTCTTTAATTGTATTGAAGAGCATAAGTACTAAATTCCAAGTTATTTTGTTAATAAACAATTTATTTTGCATTCAGATTTAAACACCCCTTTTTACCCCTTTAAGGGATGACATTCAAAAATCCTTAAATACGTGTTTCCTTAATTGTGTTGAAAAGCATAAATACTGAATTCCAAGTAATTTTGTTAATAAACAATTTAGTTTTCATTCCAATTTAAACACTCCTTTTTACCCCTTTAAGAGATGAAATTCAAATGATTCTTAAATTATTGTGTGTTTAATTGTATAGAAGCGCAGAAATTCAAAATTTCAAGTAATTTTGATAATAAACAATTTAGTTTTCATGCAAACCTTAACACCCCTTTTCACCCCTTTTAGGGATGAATATCAAAGAAGCCTTCAATACGTGTTTCTTTAATTGTATTGAAGAGCATAAATACTAAATTCCAAGTTATTTTGTTAATAAACAATTTATTTTTCATTCAGATTTAAACACCCCTTTTTACCCCTTTAAGGGATGACATTCAAAAATCCTTAAATACGTGTTTCCTTAATTGTGTTGAAAAGCATAAATGCTGAATTCCAAGTAATTTTGTTAATAAACAATTTAGTTTACATTCCAATTTAAACACCCCTTTTTACCCCTTTAAGAGATGAAATTCAAATGATTCTTAAATTTTTGTGTGTTTAATTGTATAGAAGCGCAGAAATTCTAAATTTCAAGTAATTTTGATAATAAACAATTTGGTTTTCATGAAAACCTTAACACCCCTATTTACCCCTTTTAGGGATGAATTTCAAAGAAGCCTCAAATACGTGTTTCTTTAATTGTATTGAAGAGCATAAATACTAAATGCCAAGTTATTTTGTTAATAAACAATTTATGTTTCATTAAAAATTAAACACACCTTTTTACCCCTTTAAGGGATGACATTAAAAAAATCCTTAAATACGTGTTTCTTTAATTGTTTTGAAGAGAATAAATACTAAATTCCAAGTAATTTTGATAATAAAAATTTATTTTTCATACAAACTTTAACACCTATTTTGAACCCTTTAAGGGATGAAATTCAAAAAATCCTTAAAGATGTGTTTCTTTAATTGTTTTGAAGAGAATAAATACTAAATTCCAAGTAATTTTGATAACATACAATTTATTTTTCAGTCAAATTTAAATACCCCTTTTTACCCTTTTAAGGGATGATATTCAAAAAATCCTTAAATACGTGTTTCTTTAATTGTATTGAAGAGCATAAATGCTGAATTCCATGTAATTTTGATAATAAACAATTTATTTTTCATACAAACTTTAACACCTATTTTAAACCCTTTAAGGGATGAAATTCAAAAAATCCTTAAAGACGTGTTTTATTATTTTAAATTTAGACGCTAAATACTACATTTCATTTATTTCAAATTAAAAATGACAGAGTTTCATACAAACTATAATCCCCTATTTCACCCCTTTAGAGGATGAATTTCCAAAAATCCTTTCTTAAATGACGCCTACAGTATAAATTAAACATCCTCCCAAAATTTCACACTTCTATCATTAGTGGTTTAGGCTAGGCGTTGATATGTCAGTCGGGACATTGCCTTTTAATATATATATATAGATAGATAGAAGGATGATGAGATGATTAGTCTATGCATTGTAGTGTGCGTGTGCACTCATAGGTAATTAGTGTGTACCGATAACACTCAAACATTGACGGAAGCTTGCACACATATACTATAAACGGTTAGGAGGAATAGTGGTGGGACGCGTGTTCGGGGATTGAACGAAATACCAATCGCAGCTCTATGAACACCAATTCTTCGAAGATGGTCCAATTTACCCGAAAATTTTAAATTTTTAGGGTTCCGTACCCAAAGGGTAAATCGGGATATTACTAAGACTCCGCGATCCGTCTGTCTGTCCGTCTATCACCAGGCTGTATCTCATGAACCGTGATAGCTACACAGTTGGAATTTTCACAGATGATGTATTTCTATTGCCGCTATAACAACAAATACTAAAAACAGAACATAATATATATTGAAGTGAGGCTCCCATTCAACAAACATGATTTTTTGCCGTTTTTTTGCGATTATGGTACTTTTTGCTCCCGTCCGGATCAACATATTGGCAAAACTGCTTGTCTTATGAGAAAAATCAGAATTACTAGTACATTTAATATTCTTTCATTAAAGCATAGAACGAAGTCTGTGTTAGTATATATATAGTTCACTCACAATCTCGAAAAAACGAAAGGGAGGTAATAATGGATTTTTGAATAATTGAGACAAACTAAAGCCCGCTGAATAACTATTTATGTGCATAATACCAAAGGAAAAGGCATAAAATCATGCACAAAGGCATTTCAGCACAGCTCACAGACAAGCACTATATCACGGGCTATGAGTTTGAGAAAGTTATAGCTTGGTTCCTATAGAGTTTATAGAGCTGCGGTTGGTCTTAAATTGACGCAAATTTAATGAACTATAAAAAATATCGGAACTTTGTTTGCTGAAAAACTTAGATTCTGAAAACTTTTTGTCTCGTTTCGTAACAATGGACGAAACATGGGTCCATAATTTTGATCCCGAGACAAAACAGCAATCTTTGCAATGGAAACGGCCATCATCACCGACCCCGAAGAAGTTTTGTGTCTTGTCATCGGCTGGCAAGGTTATGGCCTCAATATTTTGCGACTCTGAAGGGATATTGTTGACTGATTACCTGGAGCGTGGAACCACTATTACAGGCCAATATAATGCAGCTTTAATTCCCAAGTTGAGAAATGCCATCAAAGAGAAAAGGAGAGGGAAACTTCGAAGGGGCGTGCTGTTTCATCACGACAACGCACCCTCGCACAGGTCAGCAGTTGCGATGGCTGCCATTCAGTAAGCTGGCTTCGAATTGGTTGACCACCCTTCTTATTCACCAGATCTGGTAACTAGCGATTTTTATCTGTTCCCTAAATTGAAAAAATACTTAAGGGGAAACAGGTACGAAGACGATAATGAGGTGATGGATGCCGTGGAGAGATTTTTGCAGGACCAAGACAAAACTTTTTTTGTGAAAGAGATTGAAGACGAGGAAAAGCGCTGGACTCGGTGTGTAGAGAGACTCAGTAACTATGTAGAAATAGTAGTTTACGATACTGTTACATAATAAGGGGTATTAAAACATAAGTGTGTGTTTAAAAACCGAGCCGTAGGCGAGGTTTTTAATAGTATTCACACGAATGTTTTAATACCTAGTTATGTGCAGTTTCATACACTACTTTATTTACACTCATACATTTTGGGATTGAACCTACTAAATACCTTTTTTTTTCATAAATGCATCATATAATAATCTTGACTTTGCTGGTAAGAGATTATGAGTAATTTCCTTCGCCGCATATAAAAATATTTGGCGGTATCAAATTTTCTTCACATTCACTAATATCAGACATTTTAAGCAAGAATTCAAAAAAAACTCATGAAATTCAGTACAGCAAAACCTACAAAACAAAACGTATGAATGGCGCCAAAACCCATTACATCACCGTATTATCCGCGCATGCGCTAAGGCTTAGCACACGCACTGCGATATTTATTTGCGAGATTTTTGTCCGCCCATTCTGCGACCTATGAAATTGTATGAAGCTGCTCGCATTGCGGTAAAAAAATCGTGCGGCAATAATACCGCAAGAAAGCCGTATTTTGCAACAGAATCCACCGCATCGCGGCGCAAATTTAATTCGCGCAAATATTTTGAGCTCTTTGAACAGGTAGAAAGACACAAAATTCGCGCGAATAAAAAACCCAGTGCGTGCTAAGCATAAAGCGGGCATTGTCACAGACAATTTAAAATTGGAATTAAATCTTTTTATAATAGGTACTAAAATGCCATTAGATGGAAACTCCTTAGTGATTAACTTCTTGGATTTGTTTGTATCGTAATAGAAAAAAAATTGTTTAGAGAAATAATGTTATAATGAGATTCTATTTTTAAATTTCGGTATTGTGTATATAAAGTATGTCAATATAAACTCGTTTTGAAGTTTATAATTCGAATATTACGATATGAGAGTAGAAAAAATTATTAAGTTATCAATACTCATTATATTCTATCTCATTCTCACTACTTTTTGATCCCTCCTCGTATATAAATATACTGTAGAAGAAGTCATATTTTTGCGCAAGAGCCTTTCTTATTTCCTATAAAATATGCAATAATATAGAACTGATCATTAATCTCTGGAGTGCCCGAAACGTGGATCTACGCGACACACAATGACTTTTAATTGTTTTGTTTATTTAGGTATTTTTAATCGGCATTGGGAAAGGACATAGCAAATACATTAGGAAAATAAGACTCTGGGTTATTAAGATGAAACTTGGCACTCGGCTATAATGTAAATTAGGAAATGTCATTATTTTAATACCGTTAGATCCCTTGGGGTAATGTTGACTATCACGTGGGCCAAGTCGTGGCTGAAGCTAGTGATAAATAAAACGTAGTAATAATTAAAGCTATTCATTCATTTTAATGTGTACGATAATATCAACAGGCTTTCTCTTTTTCACTTCATCTGACTCCGAACTATTTGAATCCCTCTGCAATGCCTTGACAAACTTCCTCTGGTTGGTCCTTTCGTGTTCTTTTTCTCGTTTTTTGTGACCTTTTCTTAAAACTCTTTTGCTACTTTTGCCATACGATACTTTATCTTGTTCGACACTTGCGTCCAATCTTTGTTCATGGGGTATGTGCTCGCGTTGATCATAGTGTTTAACCCTTAGCTTTTTCTTGTGTTTCTTCGTTGATTTTCTCTTTGTCTTGGGGACCTCTTGTTTTTCCATCACAACTTGTGTATCAGGGTCTGCGTCATTCTGAAAAAAGGATAAAATTAATTGTTGGTTTTATAACATTAGTTGGTTAAATTCTAATTTTGGCAGAAATATATCGTGACCCCATAAACTATTTACGGAAATAGATTATATTGTCCATGTTTTGTTCTTATTGACTTCAATTTCTTTCTTCATCGCATGAATTCTAACTAGGTATGGATTAAGCATTTATTTTATCGTTGTTTAGTTTGTTGATGAGAACCCACAATTATTCTGCAGCCATTGTCAAACTTACTCTTTCTTTATCGGTAACATCACTGACAGCGTACGCGTTTAAAAGATCTCTCCTTTCTTGACTATTTTTTAATAAATCACAAATTCTAATATGTTTGTTTAATCTTTTAACATCTTTATTCATTATGCCTTTATTAATTGTACTAGTCTCAATGGTCTCATGCATAAAGCTTCTAGAGTCTGCAAGAATTTCTTGGGCCTTCTCTTTAAATTGTTGGTATGCATCGGTCATCCTGTCCTAAAAAAATGTATGCAGATGTTCTATGTGCCGTTTTGATGTGATTTCAATCTAAACACGATTTGGCACACTAAATCGTTTTGAAGTAAGAGCTTGACAATTAAAGTAAATCATGTAAGGAACCGGTGATAACACTGGAATTTGGGATCTTATAATGACATAGCTATCTTCATCATTTTTGTTTAGCGACTCTCAGAACTTAAAATTTCATGACTGGCTTCCCCAGCTTCGTAATCATATTATATTTTGTCACTTGCGTGTTGATATATAACGTTTTTTTACTTTAAATTGTCCGTGGCAGGGTCTTTTTTAACGTTTGAGTAAGTATTCACGATCCAAAATATTTTGCTTTTGGCAGTTGTAATAATATTGAATTCATCATCATCAGCCTTTTAATGTTTTCAATGCTGGGACACAGTCCTCCTCTCTGTGATAGGGAATGGGCCGTAATCCACCTCGCGGGCCCAGTGCGGGTTGTTATATTGAATATAGATATATACAGTTATATTGAATTACTTAGTACTAATTACCTCAACAAGTTCAATCCTTTTCTCAACACTAGAAAACCAATTTCCATCCGAGAACCTATGATTTTTTTCAGCTTCCACCTGCAAAAAAAAAGAAAGTATCTAGATTTATAATGCACGTAAGTAAATTATATGACAATCTATAGACCGTCACATTTCTTGTATATTTTAACTCTTTAATTCTAAATATCATTATCTTTTGCAATAACTATCACATATTTGGTAACTGGCATTACGATTTTAAGCAGACTCGAAACTCTATCATTTTGCTTCTGTTTAAAGTAAACACACGTCATTTCAGCCGAAAGACGAACTAGATCGCTGAACAGCATTCCTCCCCAAGCACACATAAACAGGACCTGCGCTTCTCGGTTCTAGCGAACTTGCCCGGCCCTTATCAAGTAATTCTTTCTTTCTTTCTTTTAAAAAAAACGTTGCCCCACACTAGGGATTTCTCCTGTATCGTGGGTGCGTTTACAAACATAATTATAAACTCACATACACAAACACCCAGAGCCGGAACAACTATTTGTAGATCATACAAATATTTGTTCCGTGCGGGAATCGAACCCGCAATTGCCGCAATTGGTCTACCTTTTGGAAGGCCTTCCAATGTTGTGTCGTCTGGTACGTAGTCGCCACTCCAGAACCTTTCGAGTACCTAATGTGTGTCACCTGCCATTTAAGTTCGGTAATTCTTCGGGCTATGGCGATCTAATTGGTTCTCCTGTGAATATCTGAGCACAGCGCTCTCCATTTCCCTTTGTCTTTAAGTTTTTCTTGAAGCCCATTGTGAGCGAGTGCGTTCCACTGCCGATGCCATTTCTGGCAACTTGCACCGTCTTGAGACACTGCGGTTTTTGAAACGGAAAGATGTTGCATACCTTGCTGAACACAGCCCATACTAGTCCGATTCAGTGGTTGATCTTTCTCGAAGTTGGACATAGCCAAGTGTACTCAATTAGGCTCGTAAACATAATCGTCAACAACTACAAGTGTGGTCTCCGATCTTAGTGAGAGCGGCGTTTAAAGATAAATACATCAATGAATTTGAATTCAAGATAAGTAAATTAAAATAATGAAATGAAAACGGCACAGGTCACAGAGTTTGCAAGCTGAAGTGGCCGGCCATATTAGCCGTAAAGCCGTTGCTTAAATCGATGACCGTTGGGATAGACGTGTTCGTGAGTGAAGACCGCGTATTGGTAAACGTAAGGTGGGATGCCCTCAGGCTAGATGAAGCCACGATCTTCGCAATGTGGCTGGTACCAAATGGATGAGAGTTGCCAAGAATCGAGACACACGATGCGATTGGAGATGCTTATATCCAGCAGTAATCAGCTGTAGGCTAATGATAATGAAATTAAAATAAGAGCGGAACTTCGCTTACCTCATTAATATAGTGATATTGTACTACAACAACAGCCAACAATACAGCTTGTAATGAAACTATGCACAAGTTCATTGTAGACTCCGCGTGCGCTTGATCTTGTATTTCTAACTGTACTGACTTACCTATGTTTTCATTTGTTTACTTATCCGTTTCCTGAACAATCGCTGTTTACGGTAAACTCGATGATAAAACCCTTTTGGTCAAGATTGTTTTGTGAATGATATTTCTGAAGTAGTTTCTTTACAGGAAGTAAAATTTCTTTATTTACCGTGACAAATTTGAATATGCTTTGACCGAGATTGCCTCTGAGCCTCAGCAAGCACGTTAAGCCTTTCATCCTAGCTGTTATTTATACATCTATAACAGTCGTTACGGATAGTCACACATCAGTCTTGCTAAAAGGGTATCCTATTACCCAGTTACTGAGTTTTGTAAGTCAGATAGGCAGTCGCTCCAAGTAAAATACTGTTACTCAGCTTCATGCGGTGTCTAACCGGATGAAGATGGAAGCCGAGCCCAACCAAGATGGGAATAAATCTAGGCAGATTTGAGAACCTTTTGTGATGTTCATTGTATTCTTGCTTGGTGACCGAGATACGTAAAGATGGTGTTTTGGAAAGTTAGCATCCTTAAAGTGTCTTCACAGCCATTATTCAGGCATGAATAGCATATTGTCTATTCTACGTATCGTCTTCGTGTTCGTTCAAGTTATATTTCACACTCTTAGCGTGGATACTTCCCCCCTAACGTGGTGTGTGTGAGGGAGGCCTGTATCCCAGCAGTGGGAACATTAAAATGCTGATGGTGATTATGACGATGAATATGGACCAATAACCTGCTGTCTAATTGCGTAAGTGATTTCAGCAAAGAACTTTTCGAAAAGAGTATCTTCACCCGTGAAAGCGTTCAATAGTTTTTGGTAATTTTTTAATTAAAGAGTATTTTCCATACTCTTTCATAGGATCAAACCCTTTGCCTTGCCGATTCACTTACCCAATTAGGCTACTGGGGCCTTAGAACGTCCAAAGACGGACTGCTTGTAGCAATCAGTGGTCACTATTGGGTTATCTGAAATTTTTGGCTGCGACTGCAAAATCAGTCCCTGTTTTGTTAACTTCAGTTTTGACCGACAGCTTGAAGCTGTTGGCACTAACTGGTTATTTCAAAAACCTTCAATACGATTTAGGCGTTAATTTAAGTGTTAGCAAAAAGGTAATAGGTAGAAAAAATTTTTCCATCCTTTTTAGCATTAGAATATCATTGCTAATTATTGGTAAGTATCAATGACCCGGATAGGAAAAGAATCTTACTCTGGTCAACAAAAAAACACGTTTTGTGTGCAACTAATACATTGAGATTATGTTAAGAAAATAGTTGAGTATTATCAGGCAATTGACATTAGATATATTTAGATACGAATAGATATTTTGTAAAGTATGGCGTCGGACGAAAAGAATAGCACCATCCCATATCTTTCCGTGTGGATGTCGCAAGAGGCGTCTAAAGGACTTATTTACCAGAGAATGAGCAGCAGCGTTCTCTGTGCACTTGTAACAACCGTACTACGATTGCCAACCTACCTGCCAAGCGTGGCAAATATGGCAAAACCCCCCCAATCCATGTTAAGCACACTAAAGAAATGGCCCCTAGTGCCCAGCAGCCTATCTAACCTAGGCTACGGTAGTGGTCGAGGTTACGGCATGGCAAGGGGTACCAAGAATCCCCGGAGTGGACCCGGCTACCCCAATAAACACCGACGACTGGACCTGGCAACATATAACACGCAAACACACCAGACCGACAAGAAGATAGCTGAACTCGAGGAAGAATTCTTGTTACGATGGAGTATTACAGGGTTATCTGAAGTCCAAAGAGAGGTGGAGGACTCGATAATCCTCTAATCCGGTAACCTGCTCTATTTCCGAGAGGGTGACCAGCAGTTCTAAGGTGGTGTCGGGTTTATCGTTCACAAGTCCCTTATGAACGACGTGGTAAAGATCGATCCGAGAATGTATCGACCACACCGTACCGTACCTTAAACTAAGAATATTCTCAAGATATTTGCTGAAGGTCATGCAGGTCTACGCCCCGACCTCGGCACTACCCGACGACGAGGTAGAGACCATGTATGAGAATATCTATGGAGCCATGTATGGTTTCAAAACTTATTTCACCGTTGTCATGGGGGATTTCAACGCGAAACTGGGCAAAGAGACAATAATGAGCTGCAAGTGGGGCAATTTGGAGTTGATTGTCGGAACCACTGGGGTCACCTAGTGGCCAGTTTTATGGAGAACTCCTTCTTCAGGAAGCGTGAGCACAGGAAGTTGACCTGGCAGAGCCCAGATGGTGCAACTAAAAACGAGATCGTCTTCATCATGTCAACTAAGAAGAAAATGTTCAAAGATGTCTCTGTGATCAATTCGGTGAAAACCAGGAGCGGTCACCGCATGGTAAGAGGCACATTGAACATTAATATCAAGCTTGAAAGGTCTCGACTGATGAAGTCTACGCTTCGTCCAGCACAGATCCACTGGATGACCTTGTGTAGGTTGCGAGGATCTGCTGGATGTGAGACACACGGTATAGGTAAAAGTGGTGACGCTTGGGGGAGGCCTATGACCAGCAGTGATGATAAATTTGAAAGTAATATTATTTTGGAGTAGAGCTTTTATATAAAAACTGGTCTATTCAGGTGGTTCTGGATAAGTAAATTTTCACTGTAACGGATCAGTTTTTAGCAGATGACACTTCAGGATACTTAATTTTTTATTTTTTTATTTTAGAAAGCCAAAATAAAGTTGATTTTTTTACGCGACTACGGCGAAGCAAAAGGGAGGGTTATGCTTTGGACTGGTATGTGTGTATGTAGGTATGTATGATCATCTGTTCCCTCATAACTTCTAAACTACTTATATCATAATTTTACAATTGAGGTGTCGTTGGAAGCGCCTTGTTTGTCCGCTGGTTGACTGGTTGTTGTGACGCGCCCTCTAGGGGGCAAGAAGTCAGGGACATATTTTTTCTTCATTTGCTACTTTGCGGAATGTATTGTTTTGCTATGGTAGGTGGCATACGACCACGGTTATCCTCTGAACCTATGGATATGTATGAAATACAATAAAATATTTATTATTATGTAAGTTGTTTATTTAATTCCCGATACATATTAAATAGTTTGTACATAACAATTTCAGATGAGAATATTTTCGTTTCATACTTTTTAGAACGTCACGACATCTTATAACTAAAACAAACATTCAAGAGGCGGCCTTATCGCGATCCGCGATCTCTTCCAGGCAACCTAGAATGGAAAGAGACAGCCTGAACACAATATAGGGTTGCACTTGGTGCAAATACTTTTTCTTTTTAAACTGTAATCTCACCACAAATCTAACAAAACTTTTCAGGAATGTTCCAAACATACCAAGACCTCATTAACTTATATATAACACAGGTGCTTTATTGAAAAATAAGACACCCTGAAAGATCAAAGTACCTACTGTGCATCGCGAAAACGATGTAAACTGTAGTAGCTCTTAATACAAAAACTAGACCAAGAAATGATATGAAATTTAGGTTCCGAAGTAGTCGTACTTATTGTAGGGAAACTTACGCACTAATCTATCCGTCATAATTTAGAACATTTTCAAATCGAATTGAACTCGAAACTCAAATCACGGATCGGATGTAATGCGTGACCGCACTAAGGCCCCAGACATGTGATACAGCAGCTTGGCAAACAGCAAACACGAACGTGTGGATGGGTATTTGTTTGTGTTTGCCTGTTTTTGTTTGAGTTCGCCCGTGTTCAGCATCGGTGTAGGTTTTTATGCACAAATCAAAGGGTGTTCGACAAAAGTAACGCGCGAGCGTGCGGGCGGCGGACGGAGTTAATAGTGGTGGTCAAATTTACCAATCGTGACATTTTGTGTATCCTAAGCTAAATTGTTAGAAAAGCTTTAACAACAAGCTCGTCGTCTGTTTGTGTTGGGTGATTGTAAACAGCAAACTGTTCGCCACTGTTTGTGGCAAACAGCAAACGTTTGGAGGCGGCATCAAATATGTATGAGAATGTCAAACACTAAGAAATGTCACGTGACCAATCCCTTGCATTTTGGCATTTCGACCATCGGCATCGCTGCCATCGAAAGATGCTTGTCTAGAGCCTCTCATCATCACAATATCTGCCGAAAGACGTCCACTGCTGGATATAGGCCTCCCCAAAGCGTCGACACATTGACCGATCCCGTGCGTCCCGCATCCAGCGGATTCCCGCAACCTTCACAAGATCAACCGTCCAACTGGTGGAAGGCCTTCCAACGCAACGTCTTCCGGTTCGCGGTCGCCACTCCAGAACTTTTCTGCCCCATCGGCCATCCGTTCTGAGAGCAATATGCCCTGCTCACTGCCACTTAAGTATGGCAATTCTTTGGGCTATGTCGGTAACCCAAGGAATATGTTAAATACATTTTACTGTAAATGCTAAATATATGTTATTGTTATTGAAATGTGCAAATAAAAGTTATTCAATTCTATTCTAACCCCGGACTGTCTACATTTCTAATTCGATCACGCAAGGATACTCCATTAAGTGTAAGTTTTCTGATGAGGCTCATTGTGAGCGACCACTAGAGCCTCCAATCAAAATAAAATAAACATAGTTCTGTAATGAGGATAGACAAGTTGTTTCAAAATGAATAAGCACCTTCCTTGCTCAGACCAAATAAAGTAACCGGCCAAGTGCGAGTCGGACTCGCGCACGAAGGGTGCCGTACCATTCTCGCAAAAACGGCAAAAATATCACGTTTGTTGTATGGGAGCCCCACTTTAATATTTATTTTATTCCGTTTTAAGTATTTTTTGTTATAGCGGCAACAGAAATACTTCATCTGTGAAAAATTCAACTGTCTAACTATCACGGTTCATACAGCCTGGTGACAGACAGACAGACAGACGGACCGCAGAGTCTTAGCAATAGGGTCTCGTTTTTGTACGGAACCCTAAAAAGGGCAGTTTAATTAGATAAAAACCATATACCAGCCTATTTACTATAAACAATTTTTTCCAAGGCTTCGCTCCTCATCTTTTTTCCGGGAACAAAATGGCATAGTCAAAGTATCTTTTATTTTTATTTCAATTAGGCCACTAAGCGGCACTTTTAAACGTCGAAAATTTAAATTTTAAAAATAATTATTGATTCTACTCCTACGTCCATTCGCAAAGGTACTTAGATTGTTATGGAGAAGAACGGACAAGAAACTCCACACTTGTCCTACTCGTACTCTTAAAAAGTTTTACAATATTTACATACATACATTAATTCATATAAGTATATTATGGAACTCAGTGAACGATAATTATGTTATATTTCTATCAGTAAAAAAAAACTTCTTGATCTGAGGCTGTAATATTATATGATCTGTGTCTGAGGCTATAGACAAGTAAATTTTTATCAACGAAAGCGTTACGAAACGTATTGTATTTATAAAGAAAAAATGGGATTGCCAAGTGCCTGGCTGGAGGTCAGTTTTAGTCTTCACAGGATCGCCCGGTCAAGCAGTAGCCATTCACTCTGGTTGAACTGCGAGACGTCCATCATAAAAATAAATAAAATGATTGCCAAGCACTATGAAATGTCACGTGATCAATCGCTTACATTTGGCATTTCAATCATCGTCATCGCGGACAGACTTGCCATTTTCTTTTCAAAGCATTTAATAGTTTCAGTCTTAAGGGTACACTAGTCGACGGCACGAACTATTTTGTGCGCGGGGTTAAAATGCATTTTATATCAACCGACAACACGTGCGGAAGATATAAATGCTGTGATGAGCAGTAGGAAGCTAGTTCGCGTAAAAATACAAACTTTTGCAAATTTGTAGCGAAATGGATAATGATTTAGGACGAAACCGAGCGCGCGAAATTTTATAAACAGACCTTTGGCAGTCTAGATATCATGAAAAAACGCCTAAATCTATCTGTTTAAAATAAAATTATTTGCATTGTTGAACTACTAATCTATCCCTGTATGGAGGCCGTTTTGCAATTTTCCGTCTTCTTATTTGCGCCAAAAATGTGTTAAAATTAGTGTCGAAATTTGGAACTTTCGACGCTCATAACTTTCAAATATTTTATTTTTTTACTTTTTTACTTCCATAGAGGGCTAGATAATAAGGAGACAAATTATTATCACTTTTTATTTTGAACGTACATTGTCAAACAGTGGAATAATCCCTAGACTACGTTTGTATGGAAGAATTTTCGACTAGTGTAACCTTAATAATAAAAATGGTGTATTACCAGCTTACTCCGAAGTTACTCTTGGACTAGCTTATCCCGGAGTAAGTAAGGATTAACATAGGCTTAACAATGTTATTAATAAACATGGAATAACCTCGGACTAACTATTCATTTGTTACTCTTCGATTTACGCGTAAGCTATGGCAACCCAGTTGAATTTAATAGTAAAAAGAATGAACCGTAGACAAAAGGCGGAACCACACTTATGTGTCGTGGGTCGTGGCGTGGCGTGGCGCGGGATCTACCAATCAAACGACTCTGTTTCAGCCTACGTCATAACATTCGAGTTTTGTCGCCAATCAACTGCGTCAGAAGGCGCCACGCCACGCCACGACACGTAAGTGTGATTCCGTCTAAAGAAAGAAAAATAGCGGACAAAGTGACGTCTGCCATACTTAAATCGCATATAAAAAATATTATGAATGCGAAAGTAACTCTGGCTGTCTGTCTGTTACCTTTCTACGCTTAAACCGCTGAACCGATTTTGGATGGAGTTAGTCATTGAGATATTATGTATTACATATTTACCTCAATGGAGTTAGTTTGAGACCCTGGGAAGGACATACGATAGTTTTTATCACTGAAACCATCCATATGGGGGTGGGAAGGAAGGTAGAAATTTTTATGGTGAACTAATAATTTCTCAAGTAAAGCGGCCCACACATCCACAATATAATTTGCGCGACACAAAAGGCTATTAGGAGTACTAATGCTACGCAGACGAAGTCACGGGCAACAGCTAGTATTTAATATTCATAGTGCTTTGATAGATCTGATGACGAGTGTATCCCTAATGTTAGTAAAATACCTAAGTATTAAACACAAATCTCCTTCATGACAATTCCTGAAATAGTGTTTCCTGTCTAGTACAATATATTTATATTAAACTAAAAATGTTCATCATCAAATCACAACGAACAAAATGTCAATCAAAAATAATAAATGTAGTCTCTATGGATACACTCTTAATCCAACCTTAAACTAGCTAGCAACCCTAGCACCATGGAATAACTTTTAGTCCAAGACAAGAGTCAGGTTACTATAATCTCTCCATATTCCGTGTTTATTAATACGGAAATTTGTTAGTACCAACCTAATGCTTGGAATAAAGATAAGCCCACCTTAGTTCACGTTTATAAATAAGACGGGAAGGTGTAGTACCTAATAATAATCTACTTATTCAATTCACATTTTTTTTTTATTACTTACAGATTAAAATACATAAATAAATGTTTTCTTACTTACTAAAGTCTTGACATTAAAAGAAGTTGGATTTGACAGCTATAAAAATAATTTTTGATGCTTACGAATGATACTCGTTGTTACAGTGTAGTAATTAATTAGGATTATGAATTTGATTGTTCGTAGACGTTCATACAAAGTTAACGCGGCATGTAAAATGAGAAACGTCATCGGACTTCTTAGATTGTCACGATTATACTTTCTTACAAATATTTAAATGTAGGCAATATGTTTAAAACTTTGCGTAAAATAATCATGTCTACCGATATTGCCAGTCAACTCAGCAAAGTCAATTCAACTACAACATATTAAAAATCAGCATGATTTTGCTTAAATTGTCAGAAGAAACCTTTGACAAACCGTAATAATTGTCACAGAAAAAACACAACGTCACCAAAAAGGTCAAAGGACCAGAACTAACAGTAAAAATATAACAGTCCTAAAATGTTTTCTTATTTTGATCCTTCGCGGTCATTGACAGCCAGATTTCACACCTAACTGGTAATTATATCTCCATCTCTCTCACACACATACAACTTCCCATAGCAACGACAGAGAAAAGAAATTGAAACGGTACATCTTTCTTATGGTACTGGAGTTCAGAGTCAAGGACGAATGCACTCAGTGCGAGAGAGAGATGGAGATATACAAATGACAAGGATGACGATGTGGTCTCGAGTTGGACCAAAAAGATCGTGGAGTTGATGCTCGCACGCCGAACGCGGTATTCGATATTTGAATTCAAACTTCCAATTCTTTTTAAATTTATTTTATAGTGTTATACCGTAATAAAAATATATTTATATTTTCGCGTAAAGCAACATTTTTATTTAGATAATGAATACGTACGTGTTTTTATGGTAACCGGTGAATAGTCATGGACTGGACTGTCATATCTCAGTGAGAAATCGTCGTTTCCGATACAAATTTTGTAAAAAAGATAATTACTTTATTATTATTCCAACGCGTACCGTGATTGTGTGCTTGCAAATTCTAGGATATTTAAACAGAGGTAAGTTTTAAATGCTTTAATAATATATAAAAGATATTTGTCCAATTTTTGCCGCCACGTACATACCATTTATTTTTTACTTTTTTGTAGTTTTTACAAAAATATCGGGCATTTTTTTTCTTATTATGAACGAAACAAAAATGGTCATTTTTTTTTATAAGAATTTGTTTTATTTATTTATCTAAATATAAATACTTTAAGAAGTGTACCTATATATAAACATTTTTTATAACTTTAGGTGGGTTTAACATTATTTTTGTATTAGCCTACTTATAAACATTTATCTACTGTGAAGTATTTATACTTATTTGCAACCGGTCTTGAGGAAATATCGCTATAGTTTTAGTTGGCGAAATAGTACCTAATAACTGGCGTAATTTTAGTGAAATAGGTATCTCTGTTTAATCCTTCGAGGAATATAGGTTTGTTATATAATGTAAAAAACAAAGTCGAAAATTATCCGAAGCGAACATACTCCGGTAATATAAGAAAAATCCTATGTCCTTACCAGGACATGGTCAAGATAGAAATAAGATAGGTCGATTCAAAATTAATGATGTCTGTGAAATTCGCTTTTCACTGCGCAGTGCTCCATTCCTTACCCCCGCTGCCACATGGACTTGCTTTTAGCGACTTGCGGAGTATTTCGAGCCGATATTAAATTCGACTCAACTCTGTACTGTAAATGAATAAGATATCTATATCCTGTTAAATAGAAGCAGAAGGCCAGAAACAGCTAGTTTCACAAGTTGGTATTTATGTGTGCCATCTAGAATTTCTCAAAGGAGCATAAAGTTTAGATGTGCTTTTTTTTGTTTTGAATTTTTTGGTTGATGCCAATAAATTCGCCCATAACTGGCGAAATGCGTACTTCAGGTACACCCCTTTGCCTATCCCTTAGAGGTATTCAAGCGTAATATTATGTGTTTGTCTTCTTCAGCTTAACTCACACTAGGAACCCACTTCTGGTCGTAAGGAGGCATATTAAAAAAATAACCCTATTAAAGATCAAATACCACTGACCTCTGTACTTGTATATTAGAGGTCAGTGTCAAATACTGATTTGCAGATTCTTAATTCAAATTTTTATTTCGACACGGTCAATCAGTGTTTAAATTAGTTGTGTGTTTAGATTTTTTTATAAATAAGGTTGAACATAGCTAATTCTAAAATTCTTCACACTTGATTAATCGATTTTTGTACGATTAAAACATACCTACTTATACATTCAACATTACTTAAAAACTATGATTGATTTTTAATTTGCTGGACTAAAATGACATTTGGTGGGTTGCCACTATATCGTAAAATTAAAATTAGTGTTGTATCCTGAATGATCGATAATCGAAGTAGATCAAACATATAAACATTTCACGGCAAAAAAAAATACATTTTGTTTAAAACTAGCGTCATTATTAAATGAGTATTTATTATGACAGACTAGATTCTATCGATCGCATTTATTTTATTTTTTAATTCAACAAGAATAGGTTATGTTAATATTGTTATATTTAATGTATTATTTATATTTCTTTGCTCTGCAGTGGGACAGTTACAGGCTAGAATTATTATTATAATATTTATAAAATATTTATTTACACCAATAAGTAAAATTAAATTTGAGGAGTCATGTCACAAAGGTTCGATGAATCAATTATGAATCAGCCATACCACTACACCATGCTCCAAGCCTAGACTAATATATATAGCTGTAACATTAAAAAAAATAAGATCAAACGCAGCTGTCATTTTGATCCAACAAATAAAAAATCGGAGTATAGCAACTAAGAAACTACTAATACCTAGTAAAAATAAATTATTATCAACCAAGGTAAAGTTCCTTTGCAAAATATGGGTCAGGTAGATTACATGTACAGTTAAAACCGCAAACCACAATAAGTTAAGGGAACTCGCAAAAACATGAATACTGATTTTAGAGTTGCCATGCACATTATAACAGATACAGAGGATATTCAAGCACGAGGTTGTGGATTCTAAACCTGGCAAGTTCCACGAGTATACATTTTGAATTTAGGTCGATAAATTAGTATTTTTGTTGGAAACCTGGGTCAGTGGGTCTTCTTAGGAACGTCATCAAAAGATAGAGAGGCTGTAGATGTAACACACGATCAACGGCAATGTCTTTTATTTTGACAAATCGATAACACACATTGCGTTATTTACGTTGTCGAGGAGATGAATGTTTTAAACTTTTATAAAGCAATGGCTTTAGAATAAAAATCCTGTTGATTTAAATAATTATAGAAAGTGTTTTAAGATGCGGGTGCTGAAGGGTTTACTGTCGATCGCCAACTCGATTGAGGAATGAATCAATTAATCAATGAACTCGTCCTTTACAGTCTTCTAAAGGACTATTCCTTACGCATCATATATTTTCCAACAGCAAACTTTTAAGATCGTTGGCCCATCTATTTGATATAAATGTACAAATTTCTGTGAATCAAGATTGTCTACTACTAGCATTCTTCACTCATTCAATCTATGAATAATTAAATGTAACTCCAGGAACAAGCAAAGCAAAAAGAGTAAAATTAAGTGGAAATAAGGTCGCATACATCCGACTGTATAACCTAAGTAAAAAGTCGTAATTCGAGGTTTGGCTCTCGTCTCTTTCCTCCTCCAATATTGGACCAATTTAAAAGATATTCCATAAACTTAAAAATAAAGATATATATACTGTGCCTCTGTTTTCCTTTTTGATGATACATTATCTTTAGAAGCACTAGAACCATCAAAAAATTATCAAAATTACGCTGTCAACAGAGGCTTATAGTACAAATTTGAAAACATTAAATGAAAAGAAAAACAAGGGCATAGGTATTTAACTTTCTTCTGCAGTTTTTACTAAGAAAATTCAGTCGGAGCTCTCTGCCCACATATCCTCTTAAGGTGTACTAGTCGAAAATTCTTCCATACAAACGTAGTCTACGGATTATTCCACTGTTTGACGATGTACGTTCAAAATAAAAAGTGATATCAATTTTTCTCATCACTAGCCCTCTATGGAAGCAAAAAAGTAAAAAAAAAAGTATTTGAATGTTATGAGCGTCGAAAGTTCCACACTTTTCTTTTTATTTTGAACGTACATCGTCAAACAGTGGAATAATCCCTAGACTACGTTTGTATGGAAAATGTTCGACTAGTGTAACCTTAATGCGAAAAGGATAACAATGATACTCCAGTGTCAATACCTCTGCATTTCCTATCAGTAATTACAAGCGTGAAATGTAGGCAGGTGTAAGCACTTATTGACATATTTACCTACTTATAAAATAAAGTTGTCAGCAAAACTGTGATTTGATTGTCTGATAGTTAAACACGTTTGTAATCATAATAAAATTCAATCATTTAATTGCTGATACGATCAAAATTGTTTGGTCAGACTATTACGTGCTTAAATGTAAATTATGTATGTAGGTACTTATTATTTTATTATTTATCGTGAAGAAACCGACACCACTGCACTGTGGCCGCGTGGTGGGTTACGGCACACTCCCTCTCACAGAGATGAGGCATTTTCCCGAGCAGAGGGAACATTCTAGGCTGATATGGTTTATGCATTATCTTAAAACAAAATAGGAATGCCACTATGAACGTTCTTTGGTTTATTTATCTAACTGTAACTTTAGCCAGTGTGAAGTATGATATATGTACTAGCGAACCCCTCGGCTTAGCTCGGGACAAAGTATAGTCATACACTCTTTTTATAAGTGAAAAGCGTAATAAACTCCGTTGTGTGATTTAGAAGAACTAAAGGGAGAAACACTATTTTAAATGTAGACACTATTTAGAAATTAGAGACCAGAAAGGTGATATGTGATTAATCTATACTTATATATAATAATAATATAATAAAGCTGAAGGGTTTGTTTGTTTGTTTGAACGCGATAATCTCAGGAACTACTGGTTGGAATTGAAAAATTATTTTTGTGTTGGATAGCCCATTTATCGAGGAAGGCTATAGGCTATATAACATCAAGCTACAACCAACAGGAGCGGAGCACAAATGACAAATGATGCAAAAACGAGCAAAATTATTCCTTTTTGAGAGCTTCCGTTGCGTGCCCTGTGTGAGCGGTTAAAGTTACGCAATATTCATGTATGTAGGGTAGGTTAGGTAGGTACTCAGTTGACGGGAGCGAAGCCACGGGCAACAGCTAGTTGATTAACGTGTTATTTGTCGCAAAAAACGACAAAAAACACGTTTGTTATATGGGAGCCCTACTTAAATATTTATTTTATTCTGTTTTTAGTATTTGTTGTTCAACTGTCTAGCTATCACGGTTCATGAGATACAGCCTGGTGACAGATAAACGGACAGTGGAGTCTTAATAATAGGGTCCCGTTTTCACCCTTTGGGTACGGAACCCTAAAAACTGTCATCGGAGTAATATGATTGTATAATTTGTATTGTAGGTCACCTGTAGAACAAATATCTCTTTCAAATACAACATTCCTTAGAATGAAGCAGAAGACAACTCAAACAAGCTCAAGAACTAACCTATAAAAAAAATACAACAGTAGCCATCATGACGTAAGACTGGCATCAACACTCAAGAGCCTCGCACAAAAACTGGCCGAAGCGATTATAATACGACGAGTATCAAGACAGGTGGGTCAATGACTCGCGCAGGTTATGTGACGTCAGAGGTATACCGCTAGGTAGGGTACTACCGACTACCGGCACACTCCGTGACAACTACAGGTTTTGGTTAGTTGGACTTTATCTCTACGAAATATAAGAGAACTGAAATGTATTCGTAATTTGGAGTAATAGATTACATAGCAGAGTTATGGATCAAGGGTTTGATTCTGAAAGCGACACTTCTGGACACATTAGGAGGTTCCTTTCTATAGAGCCCTGACCGCCGCCGGTAGCTTGGATCCTGTTCCTCATGATACCGGTGGGCTACTATTTTTTATATGTTTCACTGTTTTTTTATAAATAAACTAGCTGACCCCCGCGACTTTGCTCCCGTCGACTGGCTATCTAAGTGCCTACTACTACCTACCTACCCTACAAACAGATAAACTCTTCAGCTTTATAATATTAGTATAGATGTTGATAAAACTCCTTCGCAAATGAACAAATTTGATTACAATAAAAAGGGTTATATTGGGTCATTCTTAAAAGATAGACATATGTTGTCGCGGATTTTTTAGAACTTTTAAAGAGGAAAAATCCCATCATACATGATATTTGCGTAGCTTAAACCGTTGACGCAGCGCACGCAACGGAAGCTCTCAAAAAGGAATAATCTTGCCCGTTTTTGCAACATCTTTCATTTATGCGCCGCTCCTATTGGTCGTAGCGTGATGTTATATAGCCTATAACCTTCCTCGATAAATGGGCTATCAAACACAAAAAGTTTTTTTAAATTCCAACCAGTAGTTCTTGAGATTAGCGCGTTCAAACTATTTGCGCCCAAAATCTTCCGATGTTAGGAAGCAACACTGTCGTTCAGTGCCAAATAGGCTATTCTTTTATCTAGCCGTTGCTATCTTACGGTTGGGCAAAGGCATCCCCCAAGTCCTTCCTAGTACTGCAGCCTAATTGTGTAAATGAATTCGGCAAAGAACACGTATACGTAAGGGAGCCGTCACCATTAAAATAACGACTCATGGAAAGGATATGTGAATTTAACTCATAGGGTAGAGGACATACCTTTCTAAATTATTTACGCTATACCGAAAACATTTAAAGGAAATGTGTCATACTCTTTCATGGAGTTTTTGCATTGCCCAGCCGAACTCACTTACGCAGTAAGGCTGCAGTTCTCCCGGCTACCCGGTTTTTGTTGGATACCACGAGAACAAATCTACGGAAAAGGGTTGTAAACGATATTTTTGGCACTTACATTGATAATATGGCCAATCGACTTGAGGCTCGCGACAAAGTGTCAGTCTATCGACGATGGCGATGGTAACAATGCCAAAATGTCGATAACGCATGGCATTCCCATACATTTAAGTCCTTCTTCAATAGCTATGACGACGCTTTTGTTAATAGAATGTGACGACTCTAGCCTATGACGTTTTCTCTATTAGGAATGAATCATTACGTGCCAGAACAAGAAAACAAAACAAAAGAATAGTAATAGGGTAAAAGCAAGCAGTCAGCAATGCTTGACCAAAGAGACAATGCCGCTAGATAAGCAAGAAAGCCGATAATCGTGCAATAATGTAGAAGACATCGCATTCCGCAGTAATGCGTCACCGAAATGCTTTGCGTTTACGAAGGATACCACCCACACGAAGAAGCAAGCTGTGGGAAAAATTACACTCACTACTACCTTCTTCTTAAAACCCCAGGAACACCTGCCACCTGGCCGTGAACTGCAGTGGCCTGTATGGAAAGCACTCAATCGATTGCATACCCATGTAGCCAGGTAGACAATTTGGCCAATTGGGGTTTTTATAGACTCGTCTGACACACATTGTGAGTGTGTGTATGACACACATGCTGGAGTACCCCAAGTGCCCACACGCTTGCACTTTGGAGGACCTAATGAACGCCACTGACGCTGCTATTGGCGTGGCTGCCTACTGGTCCCAAAATATATAAAGAGTTTTCCACCTACTCGAAAAGGCCTCCTATTTCCTATCCCTTCTTCATGCGCCTACTTTTTTTGCAAGTCAAGAGGCTCTAGGACATTCTAGGGATTCCCAAATCATTTTGGCATTTTTACCATCGCCATCGCTTATGAAACCCATCCCTTTGCATGTGGCAATTGTCATCATATCAGCCGAAACGCAACGTCTTCCGCTTCGCGGTCGGCACTCCAGAACCTTTCTGCCCCATCGGCCATCCGTTCTGCGAGCAATCTGCCCTGCCCGCTGCTACTTATGTTTGTGCAATTCTTCGGGCTATGTCGGTAACCCTGGTTCTCTTGCGGATCGCTACATTTCTGATTTAATCACGCAAGGAAACTCCGAGTATAGCCCTCTCCATTGCCCTTTGAGTGACGGTAAGCTTTCTGATAAGGCCCATCGTAAGCGACCACGTCTCAGAGCCATATGTCATCACTGGCAACACATACTTTCGTCTTAGGTCATAGACTTTCGTCTTGAGACTGTGGTAAATTGGACGAGAAGATACCACGCAACTTCCCGAACGCTATGGTTGTGGCAATCGTACCTGACACATTTTATGCTTATTAGTTATTGCCCAAATTATCAATAAGTACGACTTTTGTTAATAGCCGTCAGTAGGAATCAATAAGTAGTTGAATAAAAATATAAGTCTTAACTGACTGACAGAGATACCTTGGATCTAAAAAGCAAACCAATGAACTTTTTCATACCTACCCTTATGATGACGTCGACAAGGAAGACATTTTTATTTCCCAATATATAGGTTTAAAGACGGATAAAGTCGCTCGCAATTTGCTAGTCATATTGCAAAATGTTTCATACCGTTATTCAAGAACCCATCGGACGTGCGATGACCAACGCGACGCTTACATATTTGGAATATTACTCATGGAGTACCGGTGACGCATGCCGAACTATTCCATTCAAAACTTTTACAAAAATTCGATAAAAGATAATTTTAAAGAAAGTTGTTCTTAGAAAAACGGTAATGCTGATTAGAATGAATAGTTTCTTAACAGGTAAACTAAATGTGACTCAAGATTTAGCAATATCAGTTGGGCCATCCTGTTTTAAAATGATAATCAACATATTTATTTGTCTTCCTTGTCACAGGCTTGATAAAAAACATTTTTTTTTTTTATTAAATACCTTCGAATTTTTTATTTACATATTCCAATATTTTTCTATTTGGAAGGAATAACTGAATTATTAAAGACATGTATTTTTATAAAAACGAATTAACAAACACATTGCAGTTATTTTAGAATTGTTATCAATATTAGTCACATTCAAACAAAACATCAACGACTTCAAATTAATAATAACGAACACAATCGAGTTGCAAGTCTACATTTTAAATACCCGAACTGTGTATATTAAACAATAGCCTTGCACAAATAAGTGGATTACGGCCAACTCCCTCTCGGAGGAGGCCTGTGTCCCAGCAGTGGGAACGTTAAAGGGTTGATGCTTAAGCTTTTATTTTAACGAATTTAACGCGGACGAAGTCCCAGGCAACAGCAAATTCATAGTATTATTAAGAGCATGATAGTAAATAAGCTTCATAATGCCTTTAAAACTTAACCACCGCACACAATTAATACCAGCTCAGAAGTACCGTTTGGTACTCCGTTTTAATACACAAAGGTAACTTTAAGTACTTTCTTCAAATCACTGGGATCTTCAAGCCATCATAATAACAATGATTGTCCTGTAATTACAGCTCTCCAACTTAATTTGAACCTTGGCGTTTTGAGAAAAGGTTGCTTTTCTATTGTGCTATTGTTCTGGAGGTAGTTATTATAGTTATTACGAAGTAGCTTAAGATCTATTGTTTTTACAATAATGGAGGAGACTAGGATTATGATAGACTAGCTTTCGATTTTGGTTTCGCTTGCTTGGTGGTTGTAAACGGTTTTGTTACACATGAAATCCATTCATATCACTGTGTAGGAACCAGGCTGTATCTCATGAACCGTGATAGCTAGACATTTGTAATTTTCACAGAAGATGTATTTCTGTTGCCGCTATAGCAACAAAATACTAAACATAAAATAAAAGGGGCTCCCATACAACAAACGTGATTTTTTGCCGGTTTTTGCAATAGAAGTTCGGAACCCTTCATGCGCAAGTCCGACTTGCACTTGGCCGGATTTTTTCAATGGCCAATACTCCAGTATTGCAATAAACGAAAAAGTGATAGTGCTATTATTTGTCATTTATAGCTCCGTCTCTACCTCACAGTGGAACCACGATAGTGATGGTAAGGCCCTAGATAGATATAGTGACAAATTCTGACATCCAAACCTTCGCTGCATCTCTTCAAACGTCTTATGCCGTACCTGACTTATAATTTCTACTTCTGGATCCGATATCTGATGCAGATTTCACTTTTATATCATTGATGCAGGTATGCCGGAGAAACACGGATCTTCTGAAGCGTATCGTATTATCTTGTATTTATAATTATAATGGCACTTGCAGTGGACAGTTTTTTTGGATGCCGATAACGGTGTTAGGGTTATCATCGACTTCAGCATTTTAAAAGTGTCGACGTGGCTGAATTCTGGTCGATAAGCATTTAAAAATGCCTGCCCCCAATCGAAACATTTTAAATTACTTATCCATTGCTTCGTATATTTGATAAATTGTCTGCTCGACAACACACGAACACGATGAATGTTGTTGAATTGTCAAAATTAAAGGCACTACCATAGATTACGTACAATTATTTCGCCGTTGTGTTAGGCCAATATTTGAAGTTTTGGGGTTGTTGATATTCGTATGACAATAAGTCATGATTGAATGGCACACTGGGTGGTGACCATTATGCTCTTAAAGTAAGGTTATTTTGAGTGTGCGCGAGAGACAGATGTATACAAGTCATATACATCTGTCCCTTACACCCCAGTTCTTCATGTGTACAAAAGTTTTGCTTAACGGCCGCAGTAAATGTGGTCTTGTTTTCGATTGAACCGCGAGGTTGATATTCGGCACAAAGGTTTTTTTATGTTAGTCTACACTATCCCACTGCAGAGTACTAATGCCTCCTCAAATCCTTCATGGTATTCCTTTCCTGAGCCACCTCAAACATAGGTCCATCACTATATTCTACCAGGAAGTCGTGGTCATCTATACTAATATTATAAAGCTGAAGGTTTGTTTGAACGCGCTAATCTCAGGAACTAATGGTTGGAATTGAAAAATTATTTTAGTCCATTTATCGAGGAAGGTTATATGCTATATAACATCACGCTACGACCAATAGGAGCCGAGCATAAATGAAAAATGTTGCAAAAACGGGCAAAATTATTCCTTTTTGAGAGCTTCCGTTGCGTGCGCTGCGTAAGCGGTTAAAGTTACGCAACATTCATGTTTGTAAGGTAGGTAGGGTAGGGTAGGTAGGTAGCCGGTTGACGGGAGCGAAGCCGCGTGGGACAGCTAGTTCTTGATAAAATCATTCATGACAACCTCGATTGTTTCTGCTGCAAACCGCGTGTATCATCGCTGTACGAGTATGTACATTGTAATGTTATCTATTAATTCATTAACTTTCTGACTACCTATGCTACATTGTTTGATTTGACACGCAAAGTCACGGGGCGTTGCGTTAATTGCTGAAAATGTACCTGCTGCAATAAAAAATAGAAATTGCGTTATCGTATGTAGGTATAAGCTGATTGCACTACTTGATATGTTACAAACTTTTTACTAACTTGCAATATATGTGTATACTTAAGTATGGTCAGGTCAAATCTTGCAACTGAATTTTAATGCAGGACGACGGACGACAGCGCGACCCAAAATTCATTAGTTTTTTGTATTTTCCTTATTAATCTATATTTTTTTTAATTGATTAAAAGATAATATGAAAAGATAATAAAATTGTCTTTGAGATGGTGAAAATGTCATTCTACTACGCCTGGCGGTTTTGGCGCGATTGTAATTGTAATTAAGTGCAACCTATGTCTCTCTGGAATAATTTAGCTTTCAAATGGTCAATGAAGTATTCAAATAGTTTTTCGGAGAGCTCCGTCTGTCAGACTTTTACTATAGCTTGGCAAATTTTTATGTGATACTCTCATAGTCCGCGGGTGACGGGGGACGTAAGGCAGCGGGGGTGGTTAAGGTTACACTCGTCCAAAATTCTTCCATACAAACGTAGTCTAGGGATTATTCCACTGTTTGACGATGTACGTTCAAAATAAAAGTGATATCAATTTGTCTCATCATTATCTAGCCCTGTATGGAAGCAAAAAAGTAAAAAAAGGAAATATTTGAAAGTTATGAGCGTCGAAAGTTCCACATTTCGACACTAATTTTAACGCATTTTAGGGCGCAAATAAATACCATAAGAAGATGGAAAATTGCAAAACGGCCTCCATACAGGGATAGATTAGTAGTTCAACAATGCAAATAATTTTATTTTGAACAGATAGATTTAATCGTTTCTTCATGATATCTAGACTGCCAAAGGTCTGTTTATAAAATTTCGCGCGCTCGGTTTCGTCCTAAATCATTATCCATTTCGCTACAAATTTGCAAAAGTGTGTATTCGTACGCGAACTAGCTTCTTACTGCTCATCACAGCATCTATTTCTTCCGCACGTGTTGTCGGTTGATATAAAATGCATTTTAACCCCGCGCACAAAATAGTTCGTTAAACGTGTGAGCGGGACGGGGGTCACCTGACGGGAGCGACGTCGCGTCATCGCGCCGTCTCGTCATTGGGTACTGGGGGGTGACCATAAGCTCTTAGAGCGGTATCAATTTGAGATCGAATAAGGGACAGATGTATCTGACTTGTATATATCTGTCACTTACTCGATATCAAATTGATACCGCTCTAAGAGCTTATGGTCACCCCCCTGGTAACAACGTCCCCCGCCACCCGCGCGTGTCCTAGTATCACGTACGAATTTTCCAAGCTATAACTAAAACCCTAGTGGTTTTAGTTATAGCTTGGCAAATTGTTGTAAGTGTTTTTGCTGCACTATTATTGTAATTTTATAGATGCTATAATTTTGTTTTTGCATGCTGTGTATGAGAGCAGTGGTGGCCCAGTGGTATCGGCCGCGACTTACAAGTTGTAGGTCGTGGGTTCGAGCCCAGGCAGGCGCTTTACTTTGTGTAAATTATTTCATCACCACTGCTCTCAAAACGGTGAAGGAAAACATCGTGAGGAAACCGGCATGTCCTAGAACCAAAAATTCGAAAACATGTGACACCCACCAACCCGCACTGGGCCCGCGTGGTGGATAACGGCCCATTCCCTCTCACAGAGAGGAGGCCTGTGTCCCAGCAGTGGGAACATTAATAGGCTGATGATGTGATGTGATGATGTGATGCTGTGTATATCGCATCATACTGTATACTATGCTTTTATCATATTGCTTGTATTTTTAGAAGTACCTGGGCGAACGAGCTCTGCTCGGGTGAAAATCGAGAAAACGACGTTTTCTAAAACTACCTAGATAGATTTATCACCCCCAAAACCCCCTGCATACTTAATTTCATGGAAATCGTTGGAGCCGTTTCCGAGATTCAACATACAACAATACAAAAGTTGTATTGTTGTTGTTGTACATATACACAAGAATTTTACTAAAATAAAAAAATATATTCAGAAACACACATGACACAATACGTAGTATCTCTAAGTAGTCTGTGCTCCTAACACCACAGATAGAAAGTACAATTTTTTATAGACAATTTGTTACTTAATAAATGTCACTCACAACCAAAGACAAAATAATTATAGTTGAGTACATTGCCTTTTTGCTTCCAACTATAAATTAACATGATTGCGCTTCCATCTTTTATTTAACCTCCTAATTATTTCATTAAATAGGTAGTACAAACGGAACTAGTTCGTCAACCATAAAGTTCGTGATACTAACACTATCTAACTATTTGCTATTCCAATTTTCACATTCATGAATATTTTATTACCCGTTTAGTGTCATTGAACCTGATAAAAAAGGCTTTTCGTTTTCGGTCGCGGCATAGATACAACGAATATATTAAATACGTAATTGTGTCTACTTTTATTTGCCATCAATCGAGCAAATAAACGAACTTCGCGCTGCCACTGAGAAATTCCAGATGAAAATAAAATAATACTTCGCTCGATCCGGGAATCGAAGACAAAACTCAAGAGTCAGATACAGATATTATTTATGTGGAGTATAAGTTAAAGAGTTGTTACAAATTCTATTCTTCCAAAAATCATGAAAAGAACTATGGTGATTTTCAAAGTACTTTTTATCGTACCCTCAGAATGAAAGTGACCTAACTCAAAAAACGAAAAATGTGTTTGGCTTTCAAAGAACGTCCGAAAGCAGGTTTTAAACAAAAGTAGTGTTGAGTACCTTCTATAGTGACCATAAAGTGAGCGATGTGTAAGCTGTCCCATTCTTACTCATAATTCTGGCTCTTTTTCAGATTATTGAGTGAGTTTTTAGAGTAAGCATTTTAGGGACAGTTTATAGCAAAATCACCGCAAAATCAGAAATTACAAGAATTTGTAATTGGGTCAGTTTCATTCTAAGGGTGCGTTACATGAAACACCTCTGTTCTGTTTTATAAAACATGCACGTTTCTCCACTCGAAGTGTTGCCACCAGTTGATGTGTTCAAAAACTTACTTTAACATCATAATATACTAGCTGTTCCCCGCGGCTTCGCTCCCGTGGACCACCCCACAGGACGAATTTCCGGGATTTAAAAATAGCCTATGTCACTCAGGAATAATGTAGCTTTCTATTGGTGTAGTGGTAGGTGAAATAATTTTTTAAATCGGTCCAGTAGTTTCGGAGCCTATTCGGTACAAACAAACAAAACAATATTTCCTCTTTATAATATGACTAGCACTTCGCCCGCGACTCCGTTCGCGTGATCCGTGTTTTATCCTACAGATGACTTTTTAGTTTCATACCTACATTATAAAAAGAAGCCCTGTACAGGAAAGTTCATCAAAAATCTTTAACACCCCCTTAATCTTCTTTTAGGAGTATTTTTGAAAAACTAATAATGATAATCTTTACTATTTACTTAGGTTAGTATTTTTGCCATGTTTCAAATATATATAAGCCCAACCAATTTCCACCTTTTCACCTCATTAGTGGTAGAATTTCCAAAATCCATTAATTCTTTTTATCAACCAAAAGCGTAAATCTTTAATTTAATGTGTCACACTTTAAAGCGTAGATGTTTCACACAAACTTTCAACCGACTTTTTACTCCCTCAGGGGTAGAACCTCTGAAATTAAAAAATCTCATTATTGTTTTATTAACCAAGAGCGTAAACCAACAAATTCAGATGTTTTACCTTCCAAACCGAAGAAATTTCACATGAAGTTTCAAACCCTATTTTATTCCCTTAGGGGTAGAATTTCCAAAAACCAATAAATGCATGAATTCTTTTTATGAACCAAGAGCGTAAATCAAAAATTGCATGTGTCCTATTTACAAACTATAAAAATTTCATACAAACTTTCAACCTTTTTTTTACTCCTTTAGAGATAGAATTTCCGAAAACCAATAAATGCATAAATTATAAAAGTATTGAAGCAGTCTTGAATATCAATTTATTGATTTTGATAAGGATTAATACCAAGATAAAGAGCCTTTTCTAGCGGCGGCATTTCAATTAAATTTTAAAATAAAAGAACACTTATTGTGGCATAACTATAATACATATACTGTCGCGACACTTTTTGTAAATAATTATATGTTCTGCAAAGTCGTAGTACATTATTTTATTCTATCGTCAATAGTTTTCGCAGCGCACGCGTTGTAAAGAATATTTTAGGTATTTTTTTTACACCTTGGGTTACATTATTGAAGTTTTAGTAAGGGTCCCTAATATTTTTGAAAATATAATATAGCCTATGTCACCCGGGGTTAGTGTAGCTTCTCAACAGTGAAAGGATTTTTTAAATCGGTTCAGTAGTTTCGGAGCCTATTCGATGCAAACAAACAATCAAATCTTTCCTCTTTATAATATTATTATTAAGTATAGATATAGATTTAGGGGGCTCCAGAACACGAAAGCAACATTAATGTTTCTCTGCTGTTCGCTACAGTCATAGATTTCATACACATATCTCGGTTATGGTGACCATAACTCCTGAATTACGACAGACCGTCATAAACGCGACTTCGCAGCAATATCCATAAAACTGCCTTGTGAATATACGAGTACGAGAGGTATATTTTATATATATAATATATATATAATGAATGTGAATAAGTTAACATGTTCCGTGTGTAGTGAACATGTAGATCAGCAAAAAAATTTGATAAGTGCCTTCCTTCCGTCACCACGTCCTTCTCACCGTCATGACTTAGGTGATGTAAGCTCGAAGTTAGTGGTCCAAGAATCAGTTCAACTGACAGATCAATTCAATGAGGTAGGAAAACTATGGAGACGGCATATTCTACTATATGAAGAATAGTTATACAAATATATATAATATCGACACACGCATGTCAAAAAGCGTTTTGTCTCTTTTTAACTAACCAAGACCTGCATATGAAAAGAGAGACATCTAAATGTTTGTCAAGGACTAAATTTGGTAACACTTTTGAGTGACGTCAAAATCATGTCTATGCGTGACCGGTCGCCATGTTGATTGCCGAAAAAATTGGTAGTTGTGTGCCGTACCCGACAACCGCAAAGCTAAAAGGAAGGGTTATCGAATTATTAGTAATAGGTAATTAATCGTTTAATCGATTGTTCGATACCCATCACGCTGTGAAGTTTTGTTACTTTAACCCTGTACAGATTAGCTATTGGTATAAAAGTTCCCGGAGACAGTTACGACGCTACAACGGGTTAGTACGTTTTCACCGAAATTGTTTTAAAATATTGCTCTTAGGAATGAGATATCAAGTGAACAATTTCTATGAAAACTTGTCGTCGAATTGCACGTCACTTTAGAGAAAAGTTTTATCGACATCTGCTGCAATACACATACCAGAGTATTATGTAACAGTGTTTTTATGATCTCTTTTTATTAAGGTTACACTAGTCGATCATTCTTCCATATAAACGTAGTCTGGCGATTACTCCACGGTTTGACGATGTACGTTCAAAATAAAAAAAAATATCAATTTGTCTCATCATTATCTAGCCCTGTATGGAAACAAAAAAGTAAATAAAAAAACACATTTAAAGTTATGAGCGTCGAAAGTTTCATATTTCAACACTAATTTTAACGCATCTTTGGGCGGAAATAAATACCATAAGAAGAAGGAAAATTTCAAAACGGTCAGCATACAGGGATAGATTAGTAATTCAACAATGCAAATAATTTTATTTTGTAAATATACATTTAGTCGTTTTTTCATGATATCTAGACTCCCAAAGGTCTGTTTATAATATTTCGCGCGCTCGTTTTCGACCTAAATCATTATCCATTTCGATACAAATTTGCAAAAGATCTAATTCGTACGCGAACTAGCTTCTTACTGCTCATCAAAGCATTTATCACTTTCGCACGTGTTCTCGGATGAGATGGCACGCATTATAACCTCGCGCACAAAATAGTTCGTGCTGTTCGACTAGGGGAACCTTAATAGTAACAGTGTTCATATAATCTCTTTTTAGGGTTCCGTATCCAAAGGGTAAAAACGGGACCCTATTACTAAGACCCACTGTCCGTCTGTCTGTCTGTCACCAGGCTGTATCTCATGAACCGTGATAGCTAGACAGTTGAAATTTTCATAGATGATGTGTTTCTGTTGCCGATATAACAACAAATACTGAAACTGAATAAAATTAATATTTAAGTGGAGCCCCCATACAACAAACGTGTTTTTTTTGCCGTTTTTGCGATAATGGTACGGAACACTTCCTGCGCGAGTCCGACTCGAACTTGGCCGGTTTTTTATTAATAGTAACAGTGTTTTTAAGATCTCTTTATGCTTGCCTGTTTTTTCTCACTCCTGCTACCTCTACTCCTTACCAGATTGGACTTGCACTGGAAGCACTCCTTCGGCATCTGCTTCGGATGCCGAAGGACTGCTTCCAGTGCAATCTGTCCCGTCCCGCTATCTCCATCGTGGGCTGCCGCGACCCTATCATACTTTCTCAGGCCACCAACTCTGTGCTATTTTGACCCACAGTTTGTCCGGCATGCAGCAGATATCCTGCCCAGTTTAAATTTAGATATCTTGGTTTTAGAGCGAATTATAAAGACCTTTTCGTTCGAACTCGATCCATTAATTTAATGAGTCCTCATATAAAACCTTCAATCCATAGCAGCTATGAATTATCGTACTTGATAATGAAGATAATTAAAATTAAACATTTACACAACTGTGGAACCAGTGTAACGTCTTCTTCTATTTATTTAATATTCTATTTAATATTAAAAAAGGCATCACTTATTCTCAATGGACGTTTGAAGAACCTGATTATTATGTTAACTAATTAAAATTTATTCGAATGAAATTATTGGGACGTTCATAAAAGTAACAAAAACCTTTAGAATATTCCCTTAATTGGATATTAATATCTCATGAGTCGTTACAGTGTACTTTTGACTCTGTCTTTCAGTTTGATGTTCATGTAACTCTTTTCTATTCCTCTTTGACAGCTTTTTATTTTATATAAAGGGTTTTTTTGAGCGACCAGGTCTAGCATGCATAGTTAAGGGTACACTAGTCGACGTCACGAACTATTTTGTGCGCGGGGTTAAAATGCCTGCTATCTCATCCGATAACTCGTGCGAATGACATAGATGCTGTGATGAGCAGTAAGAAGCTAGTTCGCGTACGAATTAGCACTTTTTCAAGTTTGTAGCGAAATGGATGATGATTTAGAACGAAAACGAGTGCGCGAAATTTTATAAAAAGACCTTTGGGAGTCTAGATATTATAAAAAAACGACTAAATGTATATTTTCAAAATAAAATTATTTGCATTTTTGAACTACTAATCTATCCCTGTATGGTGGCCGTTATGCAATTTTCCTTCTTCTAATGGTATTTATTTCCGTCTCTTTGAGCGGCAATAAATGCGTTAAAATTAGTGTTGAAATATGGAATTTTCGACGCTCATACCTTTTAAATATTATTCTTTTTTACTTTTTGTTTCCATACAGGGCTAGATAATGATGAGACAAATTGATATATTTTTTTTAATTTTTAACGTACATCGTCAAACAGTGGAGTAATCCCTAGACTACGTTTGTATGGAAGAATTTTCGACTAGTGTAACCTTAAGAACCGGTGTTAGGCAAATGTTCATCGCTTTCGTTTACAGTTTTGTGGGTATGTGACCTTTGAAAATTGCCTTCACAGCCCAGTATTTGTTCCACATATTCTTCACTCTGCGATCAATTTATTTTTCTGTACAGGATTTCATTGAACCAACGAGACAAACAAACTAAACGTATAAAATTATCTCATTTCAGAAACATGGCACGATTCAGCTTACTTCTGGGCATAGCCTGCCTTATAACCATCCCATCCATCAGAACTGAGGATGACAATCCCTTCATGGATCTGGCTTCCACCTTGCTGCAAAACATGGGCGATGGAGGAAACAACCAGATGAACGGCTTGGCAGCTATTGGGAGCCTTGTTGGAAACCTGATGCAGGGGGATAATGCGAAGAATTTGGGGGCCATTTTGGGGCAGGCTACAGGCAATGGAAATGCTGGGGATATGTTATCAGGTAAAACCAATTTATAAACGGTTTTTTTTTTGAGGAAATATATCGACTATGAAAAAAAACTTTTTTTACAAAAAAATACTACCGACTTCCACTTTTATTTTATTTGGCGTTATGGACACCGACTTCCAAAAATAAAGTTATTTTTCACACATACTTTTTAAAACAAAAAAATAATTTTCAAAATCGGTCCACAATTGACGGAGATATAGATGAATAAACACAATCTTTAAAAAGCTCAAAATATTACCCCTCCCATCTTTATATATATTTGAACTGTGTATCTTTGTACGTAAAAACATAGCTTTATTTCAGGTATATAATGATGTTTTTGTAAGAAAAAGCAGAAATACTTATAAAATTTGTGCACCTCAACAAAGAATTCAACTGTTTTCTAATAATGTCTACTGCATGGCAATTAAAATATGTAATAAATTACCCAATGCATTTAAGATTCTTAACTTTATGACATTTAAAAAGAAATTATTTAACTTCCTATTACAAAAGTGTTACTACTCAACGACTGAGTTTTTAAATGAAAGATTTGATTCTAAATTTAAATTAGATGACTACTGACATTTGTGCGAATTGAATAGAATTTTGTTATTTATTTGACATTGTATATCTTTTTTATTATTTTTATTATTGTATTTCATTTTTGACATTATGATTACTATTATAACTCCTGAGCGTGCATGTAACGGTAATTATTTTTTCCCTTTTTCATGACATTTGTTTATTTGTTAATGTTTAATTTTGACATTGTCTTCTAATCCTTATCATTTAAATTATTTTCAATATTTGTACGCTGGAAACAGCAGAATATTATGGATATCATATTATAATTTGTAACACCTTGTAAAACAATATTCTGACAAATAAATTATTATCTATCTGTCTATCACAAAAAAAAACAAATATGAAGTCGAACATAGAATCTCCTCCTTTTTGATAAGTCGGTTAAAAATACAAAAGAGTATGCTTAGATAGTTTGTTTATGTTGAGAAGATAAATGAAAGGCGACTAACAAAAGGTACATAAAAGGCAGACATGAGTGGAAACGCCGTTGAAGGACAATACACGAATCTTGTTATGCCTCCTCTACACTGCTCGCGAAGTTGAACGATGTTAGACGAATACGATAGTGTAGAGAGGCACTTCGGCTTACGTCGTCAAACTTTACCTCGCCTCGGGCAACTTCCATTTGTTGTCGGTTTTTGCGCCTGAGTCAAAGGACCCGAAGTTGCCCGAAGTGCGCACACGAAGTGACTCTCTATACTACTCGGCTGACTTCAGTTCGCGTCGTGACGTCGTTGTGCAAATATGCACGTAGTTATAATACGCGAGAGTGCACATTGCAACGGCAACTGCTACTTGAGCGTCCATTACAAACATGCGCAGGCTATCGGCACCACAGATCGAATAAGCTCATCGCGAAGTTGAACGAGTGTGTAGTGTCGCACTTCGGACTTAAACCAAAGTTTCTAGAGTACTTCGCCGAAAAACTTCGCGTGTAGTGTAGAGGAGGCATTTGATGTTCTTCGAAAAGGCTATCAAGAGTGCAGTACTCATAACATGTGTGCGTACCTATAGCTACATATATAAACGTAAACAAAGTATTAAGAATATGTAAGGATCGTATAGTTCATGCTAAACTTTTTGGCTGCCCCGAAGTTGGCTTTCCGATGCGCAAGCCCAGCGCGGTGCTGTTTTTGTATGAGATTTACAACTGCACCGCCATTGTAGCCAACGTCAGGGCGGCCAAGAAGTTTGGCGAGAACTATAGCTGTTTGCGTTCTGTAGTCTCTGCATGATAAAAGGCTTGAGTTTATCTATATATGCAGAATCCTTCGAATTACAAATACGTTTATTGCCTCAAAAAAAAACAGAAATACAACAACAATACTCTGTCACTTAAAATAGGATTCCCTGTGCTATAGTGTCTGTAGGGATCGGAGTTGGCATAATTTACAATCATAGTGTTCGCGACAGAATGTTGAGTGTTAGTGTAAATAGTGTAATGACAGTACGTTAGTTATAATTGAAAGACAATAGTGTTTAGAACAGTGATTTATAGCAGTGAATCAATAGTAAAGTAATAGGAACGATCGAGAAATACACGGCTGTAAGTAGGTAACAGTTCAAAAGATAACGCCGCGGCGTCGCGAACCATCTAATTGCCCAAAGCGGCCGCCGTCGTCGAAAATCCTTTGTACGCGCCGACACTGTGCGGCGCACGTGTGGATACAATGTTATCGGTAAGCCAAAGGAACCGCCGCCGGTACCTACTATCTTTAAACTAGCCGACACGCGTGTGAATACAATAGGTCAAAGAAGCCGCGCCGGCCGCGGAATCTCGAATCGTCTTGACTGTATTATTATTGTAATTTCGACCGTACGCCGACTACCGAGAATAGTTTTTTGTTTACACTTTGTTGAAGTCGGCATCTCTTTAATGTAATTTTTGTAATAAATCACGATAAGCGAACAATGCTATCTTCCGCCGCGGGCCGACTTTGTCGGCAAGTTTTCTGGAATATTTTGTAGACTCACGGAGTAGTATAAAAGAGCACCGCGCTCGCCATTACGACAGTTCGGCTTCATCACTCGACCAGTTCACATCTGGCATTCGTATAGACAGTTCGGCTTCATCACTCGACCAGTTCACATCTGGCATTCGTATAGACAGTTCGGATTCATTACTCGGCCAGATCACATCTGGCATTCGTATAGACAGTTCTGATCCAGTCCTCAGCCAGTTCACATCTGGCATTCGTATAGACAGTTCGGATCCAGTACTCGGCCAGTTCACAACTAGCATTCGTACGTTCGCATAGTATTGTTCGCCAGTCGTCATAATAGTTAAAGAGTCTTTTATTTACCTCCACCTTCTTCGCCCATAAAACAACAATAGACCAGTAAATTCCATCTCACCATACTTCACACAACTGACGCAGCAGCCGGAACCTATAGGTGCAGGACGCCAGCGGCTCAGCTTGGACTTCGCTATAGTTTTCACCCAACACGAGATCGCCCGACCGGTACATTTTCTGGTCCTTCGAGCCGGATATGCTCGCCGAAGTTTGAGAAGAGTTTTTCGTCGATTGGAAGACGTTGTTTTGGAAGAAGATGCCGATTACAAGATCAAAAGGCAAGGCTCCAGAGGCGTCGACGGTGGATTTAGGTGATGTTCCATCGTCTAGTAATCCTGACATCACTCGCCACCAACCGCCACGCACACCGATCGCCGATAGCGCTGAACCATCGCGCCCTTCGTCACCACGACAAGCTCTCCTGCCGGCGCCAGCATCAACAGCTGACCAACCCGAGGAGTCCATCAAATCGCGTAAGACAAATAGGTCTCTCAGAAAATTAGAGGCCCAAGAAGAATATTTAAAGATTAAAGAAGAATCTATTAAGATTAAAGAAGAATCTATTAAGATTAAAGAAGAATCTATTAAGATTAAAGAAGAATCTATTAAGATTAAATTAGAGTTAGCACGCATCGCAATACAGAAGGCTAATTTGGAAGACTCAGAATATGATGAAGAGGAACTCTCCAAAGATGAGTATGTTCGTTCCTGGATAGAGGGGAACCCGGACTGCACATCACAGCCCGATGACAACTTCGCTTCTGAAGGGGACCACGAAATTCCAAAGAACCTACTGCCGCCCCGCCTAGTGAAAACCGATGCTCAAAGGGAGCAACAATTAATATTAATTTCGACGGACACTAAGCTTCCAATCAAGAAAGAAGACACGAAGTGTATAGTTAAAGAAGAATATAGTAATGGTGTCGACGCTCTTCGACCGTTTATTTCTGAACTCACTTCTGCCATTGCCACACTCGCCGAAACGAAGAGTCAAGTCAATGCACCACATCCATCGATATCGAAGGTAATCATGACTTTACCTACTTTTAATGGTTCACATACCGAGTGGCTATCGTTCAAAGCCATTTATGAGACCACTCAAGGTTATTTTAATGACGTGGAGAATACTGCGCGACTTCGAAGAAGCCTACAAGGAAGAGCTTTAGAAGCTGTCAGCTCTGAGCTGATTGGGCACGCACGGCCGAATGACATTATGTCAGAACTTGAACTACAATTTGGCCGACCAGATTCCATTGCCCAAGCTGAAGTAGATAGACTCCGAGCTCTGACGCGGTGTAGTGAAGCACCAAAAGACATCTGTACATTC
The DNA here is from genome assembly GCA_948252205.1 of Orthosia incerta. Classification (NCBI taxonomy): domain Eukaryota; kingdom Metazoa; phylum Arthropoda; class Insecta; order Lepidoptera; family Noctuidae; genus Orthosia; species Orthosia incerta. The sequence goes on along the minus strand of OX411762.1, from coordinate 22,532,047 downwards.
GCGAGCAGAGTCAGAAATAGCGTCGTCACACTCCGAGCACTAAAGAGAGACCACTACCTCATCAATGCCGAACTTTTGCGGTGCCTCACCGACAAACTACCTAACTCTCTACGCATGCAGTGGTATAGAGCATTCACTGAAGAATACGATTCCATGCCAAACCTTGCACACTTCAGTGAATTTATCACCAAGCACGCACGTTACTGCAGTGCTTTCGCACCACCGGAAGACATCGCCGACAGAAATAGACCCGTAGCACATAGAACACACACCGCAAGCATTACAACAGATCGTCGTTCGTCTCCAAAATGTAAAATCTGTGACAAAATCGATCACTACGCATCTGACTGTAACAAGTTTAGAAAAGCGAAAGCAAATGACAGATGGGAATTCGCCAAGAAATATAGTTTGTGCTTCCGTTGTCTACGGTCACGAAGTCAAGGACACTCGTGCAAGCCGAATAGGTGTGGTACAGAAGGCTGCACCGCCACACACCACCGTCTCCTACATTACGACAAAATGGAGAAAGGAATAGAAGAAAACCAGAGAGCTCCAGAGGAAGCAATAGTCAGCTCATGTATTATGAAGCCTCAAGCCTTCCTGAAAATAGTTCCGGTCACCGTTATCGGACCGGCGGGAGAGATTCCAACATTCGCTCTCCTGGATGATGGCTCGACAGTATCTCTAATAGATGAAGAGATAGCCAAACAAGTTGGTGTCAGGGGTCAACTAAAGCCTTTAAAAATAGAAGCCGTCGGGAACACTTCGATCGACATGCCATGTTCCCGCAAAGTCAGCGTCGTACTAACCAATCGCAATAGCCACCGAGTACCGATCACAGCTCGCACCGTACCTCGCCTGAACTTGTCACCACAAACCGTGAATGAAGAAGACATCGCTGAGTGTAAACATCTTCGAGGTTTGAAAGACGATCTGATCTACATCAATGGCATCCCGAAGATTTTGATTGGGCAGGATAATTGTGACCTGCTTCTAGCAAGTGATTTTCGTTTAGGTCCAAAAGACCAACCCATCGCTTCGTGCACCCCATTGGGATGGGTTCTACATGGTGTACGAGCAAGAACTCAGATAGAGAAGGTCAATTTCATCAATAGACTGACCTCCAACAACAATAGTAAAGAGAAGCGCAGTGCAAAGTTAAATCGAGCATCGAAGAAGATACTTGTGACTGATAAGAAACCACATGACGTCGTCGGCAACCACAACTTGCACCGTGGAGATAGAAAACAACCACAGAATAATATCGCCACAGCACGACATTCACAGAGTCGTGATACGACTACGCGGGCAAAAATAGTGCCTGCCAGATCTTCATCACCGGCGGGAGCAACGAGTGTTCGAGCTACGCATCGCACTGGACATTCCGGTCCACATCCACAGCCGAAATTCGCTGCGCGGGCAAAAATAGTGCCTGCCAGATCTTCGTCACCGGCGGGAGCTAAAAGGGTTCTTGCTTTGCATCCAAGTGGACATTTCGGTCCACAACGACAACAACCGAAAGACCACGCCATCTGTGGAAGAAATGGCTGGTACAGACAGTCATGTCCGGACTGTCAATCTTCGCACAGCTGGTGGTATTCTTCAGCGGCCGCCAGAGGAACTCGCAACTATCGAAAGAAGTCGTCGCTCTCCGGATTGATGCAGCACCGCTCCGATACTCGTAAACGCGCTGCTGCACGGCGGGAGAAATGTTCGCGACAGAATGTTGAGTGTTAGTGTAAATAGTGTAATGACAGTACGTTAGTTATAATTGAAAGACAATAGTGTTTAGAACAGTGATTTATAGCAGTGAATCAATAGTAAAGTAATAGGAACGATCGAGAAATACACGGCTGTAAGTAGGTAACAGTTCAAAAGATAACGCCGCGGCGTCGCGAACCATCTAATTGCCCAAAGCGGCCGCCGTCGTCGAAAATCCTTTGTACGCGCCGACACTGTGCGGCGCACGTGTGGATACAATGTTATCGGTAAGCCAAAGGAACCGCCGCCGGTACCTACTATCTTTAAACTAGCCGACACGCGTGTGAATACAATAGGTCAAAGAAGCCGCGCCGGCCGCGGAATCTCGAATCGTCTTGACTGTATTATTATTGTAATTTCGACCGTACGCCGACTACCGAGAATAGTTTTTTGTTTACACTTTGTTGAAGTCGGCATCTCTTTAATGTAATTTTTGTAATAAATCACGATAAGCGAACAATGCTATCTTCCGCCGCGGGCCGACTTTGTCGGCAAGTTTTCTGGAATATTTTGTAGACTCACGGAGTAGTATAAAAGAGCACCGCGCTCGCCATTACGACAGTTCGGCTTCATCACTCGACCAGTTCACATCTGGCATTCGTATAGACAGTTCGGCTTCATCACTCGACCAGTTCACATCTGGCATTCGTATAGACAGTTCGGATTCATTACTCGGCCAGATCACATCTGGCATTCGTATAGACAGTTCTGATCCAGTCCTCAGCCAGTTCACATCTGGCATTCGTATAGACAGTTCTGATCCAGTCCTCAGCCAGTTCACATCTGGCATTCGTATAGACAGTTCGGATCCAGTACTCGGCCAGTTCACAACTAGCATTCGTACGTTCGCATAGTATTGTTCGCCAGTCGTCATAATAGTTAAAGAGTCTTTTATTTACCTCCACCTTCTTCGCCCATAAAACAACAATAGACCAGTAAATTCCATCTCACCATACTTCACACAACTGACGCAGCAGCCGGAACCTATAGGTGCAGGACGCCAGCGGCTCAGCTTGGACTTCGCTATAGTTTTCACCCAACACGAGATCGCCCGACCGGTACACATAGTTTTAAGTCCGTATTTATGTAATAAAAAGTAGATAATAAAGAAAAGTAAAACATTAAAATTGGAGGAAACAATTTAGAGTTACTAATTTAACTTGGTTGATTAAATATGTACCATGTGTGGGTGTGTGTGTGCATGAATGATGAATGTTGTATGTAGGTATGATTCGTGATTGTTAGGGCGTGTTTTAATTTGAGTTATCTCAATTAGGTATGTAAAATAGTCGGTTTCTGTGTTGATGCGTGAAAGGCTTTTACTGTTTTTTTAAACTTAAAAATTGTTAGTTTTTACAGGGTTACTTTTTTACTGATTTTATTAAATTGTCATAAAAAGTATAGGAACCTAGATGAATACGGGTAGGTACACAGACCAAAGCCTTAAGAGCATAACCACCTTCAATCCATACAATAGAATCATTAGTGATTCTTAAAGAGTTCAATGACCACTTGATGACCATATTTGCAAAGGAAACATGTACAGGCGAACTTTGCCTAATAAAGCCTTTGACTAGACTATTGATGTTTGTTTTGTTAAACAGTTATTTATCGGTCATTTCCCTGGGCTAGACTAAGATAAGTATGTTCGATATTTAAATGTGATAGCACAGCACACTGCTCGCCTACTAAGACGTACCGATGCTATAATGATTCCGCTGTGAGAGACAGATGGAACTATAGAGGACAAATAGCACCATCCTTATTTCACAACAGTTTCATGATGACTATCGTGGCATGTAACTAGTGCTCGCCATTTCAGGCAACCCTCATTGTAATGGGACTTCTAGGAGCAAACGTAGACACTCACTGACGCTCGCTGACGCTTGTTTTCTATCATCACATCATCAGCCTATGAAAGTTTACACTGCTGGGACACAGGCCTCCTCTCTGTGGGCCGTAATCCACCACGCAGGCCCAGTGCGGGTAGGTGGATGTCACATTCTTCGAATTTTTGGTTCTATAATAGGACATGCCAGTTTCCTCACGTTGTTTCCTTCACCGTTTTTGAGAGCAGCGGTGATGATGTTTTCTATAGAAAGTTTTAACCATGTCGTCTCTATCAGCGGTAATCGAGGTGTCTCTGTACCCTATGACACAGATTACATAATTGGATAAGTAGGTATTGACAGGTTGGCGCGCGGGTCGCAGCCGCGCATTTGTGCAATTATTTGCTCTGTGGTGGTAGTGGTAGGGCCGTTTTCCGCACACATTTGCACAACATCCATTTGGTCCGTTGTGCGTGGGGGCACTGGCTAGCACATAGCCAGCCTAGCTCCGTCCAAAAGCACAGAAGCTTCCTGGGAGCTTCACAAGCTTCGCGTTGAGATACCACGGCCTCGCATTCCAGGGCGGATGATTCTTCGGCGTTAAAACAGCACCTTTAAAGTTGGCTGTCCGTGGCGCCTTTGTTGAATAGATGTTTGTTAAGAAGGGTGTGACCCGTTATTGTACCTATAATTATTTTTAGGTTATTTCTACTAAGGCTGAGGCGTTTTTTAGTATGACGCAGGTGTACATTTGGCAAATACATTTTTGACTGTCTACAGTCTGTTGGCCGTGACCATCTGTTATTATGTAGTACTGTTGATCGTTGGCGAATCCACGCACGAAATTACGAAAAAGACAAGGGGAGAAGTGGGTACGGGCCCCTCTTCGCAAGTTCATCTGCGGCATCATTGCCTAGGGATCCACTATGCCCCTTGATACACTGGAGGGTGATTCGATTGGATTTCGATATACTCTCCAGGGCGAGGTGGCACTCAAAGATAACTTTGTTTTCTAAAGCTTTGAGCACAGCCAGACTATCAGATATGAATCTGATACTGTAGTTCCAGATGCCTAAACGCTTTACGGTTGTTTCGGCTTGTGCTCTGCGGTGTTAACTAAGGCAAGCAACTAATAGCTAAACAAATATATACCTACAGGGTGTAACGGAAAGATGTGATTATACCTATTTTAAAACTGCTTCTACTCGTGTAAATTCACATAGACAATTCACAAAAAAAAAATGATTTTCCCATACTCAGTTTGGTCAGCTGAAGAGAACTTTGTGTGGTAATTCCATTTTTTTTAGAATCACCTATGACTTTGATGTTCATTGTTTAATTATGAAGTACTTGCTTGATTACATAATTAGCAAACATAATAATGTTAACTATAGGATTGCTTCTTAATTAGTCATCATCATCTGCCTAGCCTTTTCCCAACTATATTGGGGTCGGCTTCCAGTCTTACCGGATTCAGCTAAGTACCAGTGTTTTACATGGAGCGACTGCCTATCTGACCTCCACAACCAGTAAAAATAAAAGGAAAATAATAAATTCTGTTTCTTAATTAGTAATAAAATAAAACCTGTCTGACATTCATGTGTTATTCTCACCAGTTACAATTAAAGGCTATTCATTATTTAGTTTTGTTTAATGATAAGCATTTTTCCACGCTTTAATTAGAATAAAACGAAATTGAATGTTTTATTTCATATTATTAACAAAGGGATAATAAACAGCTACATATAACAAAGACATAATACCAGAAAAGAAGATACGCTTTCGAAAATAGTATCTTCACCAATGAAAGCGTCCAATATTTTTGGCAATACCTAATTATTTAAGACGACGACAGTATTATATTATCTGTGACGACGACTAACGTCAACGACCTTGAGGGGACAAAACGCGCACTCGTTTCACACCCGCGCGACCCAAAATTTAGTAGCTTTTTGTACTTTTCTTATTATTCTATGACAATAAAAAAAAGCTTCAGATCAAAATGTAGATAGTTAAATTGTCTTTGAGATGGTGTCGATTTCATTACAATACGCCCAATGGTTTTGGTGCGATTGTTTTTTTTTTGTCAGTTTTAGACATAACTTTACAAATTAATTACATTATGTTATACGAATAAAACTCAAAATTTTCTTAGATCAAATTATTAAGAAAATGGTCTTATGTAACATATATTTTTTCAAAAAAATTACGACTAGCCGTTTAGACGTGATTCTCATTTTAAAATCAGCTACTCAAGGGAATCTGCGCCTTAAAGAGAATTTATCATACATTTTCATGGGGTCAAACAATTTGCCTTGCCGAATTCACTTACGCATTTAGGCTGCAGGTTTCCTCACGTTTTTTCCTTCACCGATGTTAGCGATTTCCAAGATAAAGTTAGAAAGTAGGTACCTACATATGAATTGCGTTGGCAAGTAATGTCGCAGCCCACTACATTATTTACAGATAACTATAAATAAATAAAAATTGTAACATTAGGTACTTATACACTTTCAACATTCCTTCATTATTTACAGTTATATGTAAATAATGTAGGAATGTTAAAAGTGTATAAGTACCTAATTTTACAATTTTTTTTTGCTTATCACTAACAGGCAGCTTCAACTGTTCGCTGAATTAAAACTAGCAATCACGTTTCCTGTAACATAATATCTAGGTACTACAAATAATATAATTCACGATAAAAAAAAATATATTAGTGCTAAAACCCATCTAAATAAACATAGGAAGGTTAGTATCTATATTCAATTAAAAAAAAAAATCAAAAGCACTATAAAACGTAAAGGTATCTTCTCAAACTCTGACAGGCAACCTTAATTTCAAATAACAGCATATGCTAACTTCCTCATTCATTTTCCAGGTCTTGGCAGCTTACTAGGAGGTCAAGATGGCAAAATAGATCCAGCACTAGTAGGATCAATGATATCCATGTTTGCCCAACAAATGGGCACCACTGAGGCCCCTGCCCGAAAGAAACGAGAGAGCACAGAAGGAGAACTAAACTTAGAAAGCATGATGAGTCTTGCTTCTGGTCTGCTTGGTAACAAAAACGCTGGAGGATTCAATGCTGGAGCATTTATGCCCTTAATCATGAACGCTTTAGGCTCATTATCGGATACCGAAGCCCAGAAACGCGCAGATGAGCATAAAGACCATGCTTCGTTCCTGCCTCCATTTTTGGAGAAGGCCCATTTATATTGGGACATCTTCATCAACTCAGAATTAGGAAAGACGATTTGGGAGAAGTCGGGCTTAAAGAGGACACTAAAAGCCTTTACTGGACCTGATGGTAAATTGAGCTTCCAGCAGATGTTCAAGAACTTTGAGAACCACTCGTTTAGGAGGCACTGGATCAAGGCTGCAGCCAAATATTTGACTGATATGGTTGTACATATCGCTAAACCAGAGGTTTACAGCAGGTAACTAATATTCCATAATAAGTCATGTGTCCGATGGGTTTTCTCATCTGCAAGTATGACGAACTTTCATAAAAACTCACATCCGATTTATATTTAACCACTTTAGAGGGAAAAGGTTTGGCTGAAAGTTCGTCGTACGCAGTAATTTAAAAATATCTTTCCTTAGTGCTTATATTCGCAAACAACAAAGAAACCATTGTGCTACATTCTTCTAGATCCAGTGGATTAGGCTTGACGGTACTGTGAGTGAAAGTATAAATTTATTGTTAAATAGATTCTCCATTGAAACTGCTAATTAGTTACTCCAAAAGTTTAGCGGAACATGTTTCTACGTCGAGCAATTTCACTGACTTACGAAATACTTGGGCAAACTTTAATTGCTTTAAATAATGCCAGCCAACACCTGTCTTACCAAGGGGTATCGTGCACCCAGTTACTGGGCTGTAAAGATCAGAGCAGTCGCTCCATGTAAAATACTGATATCCAGCTGAATACAATTAGACTAGGAGCCAATCTTTCTTTCTTTCTCCTGACTGTTGTCCCAGTTTATTTGGGGTCAGCCCTCCTAGTACTTCTGCGCCACACCGTATGGTTGCGGGTTGTTTCTTTTGTTGTGTTGCTTGTGATCATGTCATTCTTGATTGTTCGTAGCCAGGTCATTGTTGGTCGTCCGCGGCTTCTTTTTCCATCATTTATGTTCATGACTCTTTTGGTCATATGGTCATCCTCTCGCCTCATCACATGTCCGTACCAGAGCAAGCGATTTTCGCTAAGTTTATCGTGTATTTTAGTGACTTTAAAAGTAGCATCCTTTATAATGCGCACAGCAAATGAATGGAACTCACTACCTGCGTCTGTGTTTCCGAACGCATTCAACCCGAATCTCTTCAAAGTTAGAGTAAACAGGCTTCTTCTGGGTAAGCTCACTCCATCGTAGACTCTGTCTCTATCACCTATGACCTAGACTAGAGTCAAGAGCAAACCCATCATAAATAAAAAAAAAAAAAAAAAAAAAAACCACGAATATACTCGTTTCTTATTTTGTAATTTTTTGAAACTCTACCAGACCAGCGTAGCCGACCTATCTATATGTAGTTGGGAAAATTCTAGGCAGATTGATCGCTTTAAATAAGTGCTGACATTGGTAATACAAAGTTCTGCTTAAAACTAACAATTAGGTTAGAGAAAATTAATCAGTTGGGGCCTTTTGAAAAGTTAACGGTGACCATGGATACGTAAATGCAGCTAGTTAATGTCAGTTTTAACAAAAAGGTTCGTTTTGACCCTCACGAAACATTCTAACTTTTGGGATGATAATTCAATTTAAAACTAACAAGTGAACCCTATGTCAGCATGAGTTGTTCTGTATTTAAATGCACGGTCACAAAATATAAGTATTGTAATAGCCTAAGATCCCACCGCTAAAATATGCAGACATTTTTTTTTTTATATCTCTTTTCTTAATTTTCGTCAATGATTTTGATAGCAGAATAGATTACTGCAGGGTTTCCTGGCAATATCAGTATAATTTGGCATGGATATACATATTAATCACGCTGATAAACTGGTAAAATAAAACAAAGTTTTTTTTTTATTAAACTCGTCTACCTACCTACACGTAAACTGGCGGTGTTTTGTTTTTCACGTCTATCCCATAGTGTGGGATATTGTTGGATAGGCCATTCAAAAATATTACGGGTCTGTGAAAACCATTTTTCGATTCAGGGATCTGTTTGCGTAAAATTAAGCTTTAAATGGCAAATTTTTGTTAGAGTCAAGTTTGTGCCCCCCTGCCAGCTAAATGGTTGCTTTTGGATATGTGAGAAAATTTAACGGATTTAAAAGGACACAGCTAAGTAGGCTTTACAAGTTTACGAGTTATAGTCGACCAACTCATAAAATGTACCTACTTGGAAAAGTAAAAAAAAATATATATTGATGTATGGGCACAACAGTTTTCGAACGGCAAAGAAAAATCTCTTCGTTAGAGCAATGTTCGGTGCTTTCATTGTTTATGAATGTTATTGGAGTTTCTAGGGAAAAATACGGCTTGTTGGTGTGAAAATTTTATTCTGAATTGTCAAAACAATAGATAGAATACAAACATCATTTTAAACTAGTAATTTCTTCTTTATCTTATCAGAGAGGTTTAATAGGTATAGAATAGTATACATTTACAACATCCGCCCTCAATTAAAACTCTCTAAAAGTAAAATACCACATTATCAAAACCTATGCTAAATCTAAACCAGCTACACATCTCTTATGTGCAATACGCCCTAGCGGTTTCGTTAGCATATCAGCGAAATTCAAATCTGATCTGACGAATTTAATATCTATTATACCGTCAGATACTTTCTCCCGTATAAAGTGATATCTTGTATCTATATGTTTCGTTCGCTCGTGATGGACAGGGTTGTGCACTAAACTTTGTGCACTCTGACTGTCGTTAAACAAAGTAACAGTATCGGACTTACCGGTTATTTCCGATACAAATCGTCTTAAGTAACACGCCTCTTTAGCCGCAGCGGTTAGTGCCATATACTCCGCCTCAGTAGATGACAGAGCAATCGTCTGCTGCTTTTTAGCCTGCCACATTACAGGACCTCCAGCCAGCGTAAAATAGTAGCCAGTATATGACTTTCGGTCTATGCTACAGTTAGCCCAATCTGAGTCCGTGTATCCCTTAAGGTACTCCCCAGTCTTTCTGTAAGTAAGAGCATAATCTATTGTACCTCGCAAATATTGCAACACTCTCTTTGCTGCAAGCCAATGTTCTTTATTGAACTTTGTGTTGAACTGACTGAGATAGCTCGTCACAAATGCTATGTCAGGGCGAGTGTTTACTGCCAAAAACATAAGGGATCCAATTAAACTTTGAAATGGATACTCGTTTTCTCCATTTCCAGTACTTAACTTCTTCAGGCTTGATGGAGTCTCAACCATCTTGCACATATCCATACCAAATTTTTTCAGCAAACTTGAAATAAATGTTCTTTGACTAACCTTTACTTCACCATCGTCGCTTCTATGGATATTTAATCCGAGATAATATTTTAATTCGCCCAGATCTTTGATTGAAAAAATATTTTTCAAATCATGTTTGACAATGTCAAATGTTATTTCATTTTGGTAAAAGATAATAATGTCATCGACAAAAACTGCCAATATGACTAACTCTTTACAAAAAAGTTTTTTATACACGCATGGTTCCGAAGGAGTTTTTTCAAAACCTAACTTCAACAGTGTTTTATCCAACATCCTGTTCCATACTCGTGGTGCTTGTTTGAGCCCGTATAAGGATTTCTGCAGCAGACAAACTTGAGCTTCATGGCCTTTCTTTACGAAACCTTGAGGTTGTTCCATAAAAACTTCCTCTTCAAGTTCTCCATTTAGAAAAGCTGTATCAACATCCAAGTGTCTCATTTGTAGGCCCATTTCTACAGCTAAAGCAAACAATGTACGGAGTGAAGAATGACGAACTACAGGGGCAAACGTTTCATTGTAGTCAATACCTTCTACTTGTCTGAAACCTTTAACCACTAGTCTTGCCTTATACTTCATAATATTTCCGTCAGCATCCATTTTTAATTTATAGACCCACTTACAAGGTATGACCTTTTTATTTCCATTGGGTCGGTCAACAAGCTTCCAGGTTTTTAATTTTAACAAAGAATTGTGTTCATCAGTCATTGCCAAATGCCATCTATCAGCATCATTTGCATTCACTGCCTCGAGATAATTCCTCGGTTCAATAATCTCTTCAGCAAATACCTTAGAGGTAAAGAAATCCGGTTGTTTACGAATCCTAGTAGGATATCTACTAACTTGCTGATCCACAGCTGGCTCTATCCGTTCAGGACTTGTAGGATCCTCTGATTCTGCTGAATTATATTCATTTTCATCATCACTACATACAGAATTATTTTCTTGACGAAATTCATTCTCATCCTGCTGCTGCTGCTCATCAATCAAAATGACTGGTTCCGTTTGCACAGATTCAACAGCATTACCTTTTAATTGTGAAAATATATTTTCAAAAAAAGTTACATCTCTCGACTTCTGTACGCTTCTTGGATTTGAAGAATCCCTGAAATAATAACCATTTGGATCTTCTGAGTATCCAACAAAGATTACTTCTTTAGTCTTCAGATCTAGTTTCTTCCGTTGACAAGCGGGAACTTGTATAAGTGCTCTACACCCAAACACACGCAAATGGGTCAAATCACCCTTATTGCCATTCCATTTTTCAAATGGTGTTTTTCTATCAAGAGCCCGATGTGGTGACCTATTTTTCAAGTATACTGCAGTCTTGAAAGCATCTTCCCAGTACGCTTTGGATAGCGAACTCTGAGCTAGCATGGACCGTGCCTTTTCCACAATGGAACGATTGGTCCTTTCTGCTACTCCATTTGATTGAGGGCTATACCCTACTGTAGTCTCATGCGTCACTCCTTTTGTAGCTAAGTAATCCGCAAACTCTTTATTGACATACTCCTTTCCGCAGTCAGTTCTCAATCTCTTGATTTTAGCGCCGGTTTGTCTTTCCACTAATGCTTGGAAAATACAAAACTGTTCCTTAACTTGTGCTTTAGAAGCAATAAAGTAAGGATAGACCATCCGCGAAAAATCATCTATGAAAATAAGAACATACTTATTACCTTGGAATGATGTCTCAGACATTGGTCCACATACATCTGAGTGGATCAATTCTAGCTTTGAGGTAGCTTTCTTATACGCAATCGTCTTAAAAGATTTTCTCGCTTGCTTGCCTTCAACACAAGCAACGCAACTCGATTTATCTACTTCAGTATAATCTATACCTACGTGAGAATTCTTTAATTGGTTCATGCCAATACGACATAAGTGACCTAACCGTTTGTGCCATAACAGGTACCTGCTTAACGAGTCAGAGTGCACCTCGTACGCCACATTTTGGAGGGAATTAGTTGTACAATCGAGAGTGTACAGTCCACCACTAGCCGAACCATGTAGAATCGCCTCACCTTTAAATGAAAAATCATTATCTTTATAAAAAACTACAACCATTCTTATCAAAAAGTACTACAAAACCTTTGTCTACGACTTTCTTGACAGAAATCAAATTATTAGTAAGTTTAGGTACATACGCTACATCTTTGATGCTATTTACCACATTGCACACAGTGTTAAGAATGCGGCGAACTAAGCTCGCAAATGCAATTCGAGGCGAGTGAAAAATTCATTCGGAGTATTGCTATCTCAGTTTGCACGCACACGCGGCGCTGTGTGTGTGCGCGGGTAGATACTCGCACACACACGGCTGCGCACAGCCCCGCGATAGTTAGCTTCCTAATCGTCCGTCATAACGACTCGAAAGCATTTTATTATTATTTTTTAAATATTATTATTTAGGTATGTTCATTATTTGCTTTTTTTTGTTGACTACTTTGGGGAATCGTTGGTAAATGTACAGACTAGTAATGCGTTTTTACGAAATTTCTTTACAATATCTCAAGTTTAGGATAGCTAGCTATCACTTGTCTAAGTACCTATTAAAAGAATCTTGCAGATACGTCATGCGTACCTTTCCAAATGGGTAATTTTGTAAAGCAATGTTGAAAGTTTATAATATTGGTGTTCTTGAATAAATAAGTAGGTACATCGTTTACGCAGGCAAAGCGTCTTGAGTCTTGGGGCAAGCCGGCCGACGCGAACGGCGCCGCCGTTGGCGTTCTTTTGTCTTATTTATGTAGGTATTCCTTTTAATAAACCTCAAATATGTATTATAATAATAAATAATGAAAGCTAGTAAAATAATACAAGCGTTACTTAGGCAAAGTATTAGTAAAATACTAATATTCTAATAATTTATGACTATTTACACATAAGTGCAGATAAATAACAGTGCTCTAAGCTAAGAATATTAAAAATAAAAATACGGATTTTGAATAAACATTTATTTTGTTATGTTCTTACTTTATAGATCATCATTCATCTGTTTAAAAAATATAAATCGAAACGTGATAAAATCGTGTAACTAGGTAGAGTAACCATAAATAGTCGACTGAACGAAATAAAAAAAATACAATAATGATGTCAGAAAACTTAGTGTCAAAGATCCACACAAAACTCGCTGATTTATAAGATTTTGCTTGTAGGTATAATAATATGTATAAATAGGTAATCTGCAGTAGGTACCATTCATAAGAAGATAATCGACCGCAATAAAACGTTAGTAATATTAGTATTTTAGTTTATGTACGCACTGCTTTTTAGTTTATAGGTAAGTTTAAACTTACAATTTTATTTTATTTTACAATAAATACGCAGAAACCACATGCAAAAAACGGCCAATGAAAAGTTTTCTCACATATAAATATTTGCATAAAATACATATCAGCGAGAGTTTAAAATTATAAAGATTTGCATTTTATTATGAAGTCGATTAGCCAGCCAGTTATCAAAGTTTATTGGAACTGCCTCCCCAGGGTAAGGGTCACCGAAGGCCAGAAAAAAAGCCCAGAATAATTAAATAAACTAGAACGACTTTGGATTTTTTATTTTAGTTTTTTGTAATAGGAATTTTACAAAAAAACGTTCCAAACTGGACCAAGGGCATAAAGCCGCGGTTGTGCAGGCAAATCCGATCGTATGGTCACCCTACCCTGGGTGAGCCGAACTAACGTCACAGTAGGTAAGTAAAAAACCGGACAAGTGCGAGTCGGACACGCGCACGAAGGGTCCCGTACCATAATCGCAATCACGGCAAAAAAATCACGTTTGTTGTATGGGAGCCCCACTTAAATATTTATCTTATTCTGTTTTTAGTATTTGTTGTTATAGCGGCAACAGAAATACATCATCTGTGAAAATTGCAACTCTCTAGCTATCACGGTTCATGAGATACAGCCTGGTGACAGACGGACAGACAGACAGACAGACGGATTGCGGAGTCTTAGTAATAGGGTCCCGTTTTTACCCTTTGGGTACGGAACCCTAAAAATGCAGTGTAGGTAAGTCTTAGCGGTGTCCTTGAGATAATTACCTACGCCCGCATTGTCTCATTCATGACATGCATAAAAAACCGGCCAAGTGTGAGTCGGACTCGCGCACGAAGGGTTCCGTACCATTATCGCAAAAAACGGCAAAAAAATCACGTTTATTGTATGGGAGCCCCCCTTAATTCATTTTATTTTAATTTAATCATTACTATTTTTGTAGTGAATATACAACTAAATATTCTGTGAATATTTCAAGCGTCTACCTGTTGCCGTTATTAATATCGAGCAAAAAACGGCAAACATATCACGTTTGTTGAATGTGAGCCCCCCTCAAAAATGTATTTTCTTCTGTTTTTTTGTATTTGTTGTTATAGCGGCAACAGAAATACATCATCTCTGAAAATTTCAACTGTCTAACTATCACGGTTCACGAGATACAGCCTGGTGACAGACGGACAGACAGACAGACGGATCGCGGAGTCTTAGTAATAGGGTCCCGTTTTTACCCTTTGGGCACGGAACCCTAAAAAACGAAAAAAACAAAGCTTCGTAAGTTGGTAGATAGGTAGGTAAATACTAATTTATAAAATATATAGGTACTTAGGTAAAATATATAGGTACTATTTATGTAACTAATTTTATTATGTCATTGGGAAACTGTGAGAAACATCCCAACGTTAGGAGTCCAATGTCCATGTCGGCAACCAAACCAAATTGTAAACAATAACAAAGTTCATAAACAACGCAGTTCGTAAGAAAGTAGATTACTCAATAACAAAGTTCAAATCACAAGGCAAATCTAAATCTAAATTCATAGAATAGGTCAAAAGTATCAGAAATATTACAATAAGTACAATTTAGAAAATAAATAAATACGCACTTACAGCACAGTAAGTAAAGTAATCGACAAACCACAAATAATACAACAAACAGTGAAACATCCCCGAAGCACACCCGAAGTGCCCCGAACAAACCCCGTACGAACGATGCACGTGAGCAGTACTACTACGCACACATTGACATTTGCTTGACGCGACAGCAATAATAGCTATTGAAAAAGTATGATTTATTTGATGTGTTCCGTAATACCAAAAATTATGAATGAAAACTTAATGTTTTTTAAATTACTTTTTCAATTATTT
This sequence comes from Orthosia incerta, assembly GCA_948252205.1. Taxonomy (NCBI): domain Eukaryota; kingdom Metazoa; phylum Arthropoda; class Insecta; order Lepidoptera; family Noctuidae; genus Orthosia; species Orthosia incerta. The sequence continues at coordinate 22,516,892 of OX411762.1, read as the reverse complement.
GTATCTTGATAATATGAGCTATGTTCCTGCTACGACAATATTATAGATATTGTTTTTTATAATACAGAAAAATCAATAGGAAAACATGTCATTTACGCGGTAAAAATGTACGAAATGGAATTCGCTTAAACTTCATATTAGGTAAGTATTTTGAAAAAATAAAGACGTACGAACCTAGATAAATACTGTCTAAATCCGAATATCAGCATAATATGGTGGAAATAAACTCAACTTACAAATGATTTAGGTATTACGTTTGTATGGACAATTAATGCTTCGCCGCACCCTTAATAGATATGTCACCAATACCACCACAGTCGATCTTCTCACCATTGGCAACAGTAACAGTGCTACCTTCTAATGGTTTGATGTCCTTGAACCAATCCCGTCTAGGAGTCATGTGTTTTGATGCACCAGAGTCAATAAACCACTTATTTATCTCCAAACACGAAGAACCAAGAGCACTAAAAGAAGTAGTCTCCCTGTCTGATGAACTAACGCCTTTCTTTACCTTAATTCGTAGAGGGCAGTCAGGCCGTTTGTGTCCAGGTTTGTTACATTCATAGCAAACAATTGGTTTCTTCTTCATTGTTTTATGAACATCAATATCAGATCGATTTTTCAGTTGAAAAGCTGCAACACTTTCTGTGGAGTCAATCTTTGACATTTCATTCAGTAGCTTTCTTTTAACTAGCTCGGTACTTACTTCTACATTGCTATTTTCCAATGCCATTATTAGAGGCTCGTATTTCGAAGAGAGACCTCCTAATAAGATCGCAGCAATCGAAGCATCTTCAATTACCTTGCCGATATCAGCCAAATCTTGTGCAGTACTCAAAACAGCGTTAATGTACATTTCAATATTTTGAAATTCATTCAGCGAGAGTCTATATAACTTTCTCTCTAGAGCCAACCTTCTGCCCATGCCTTTATCTTCATAAGCATCATTCAATGCCTGCCAGGCTTCTAGAGCAGACTTTGCGCTCCTAATATGCGTTATTGCAGAGCCATCTACTGTTAAGCATATTTTTGCTAGTGCTCTCTTATCATTTCGAGATTTTATCTGTTCTGAGGTGGCATCTCCTTCATCGTACCCATCAATTGTGCACCACAGATCTTCATGAATTAAGTAGTTCCGCATTTTGAACTTCCACGAAGGATACCCATCTCTATTAGATAGAAGGAGCGAGGGTATTGATGATGAAGACCATCTGATCGCTACAGAATCACCACTGGACATCTCGGAAAAAATCTTCGATATAAATCACTACACAAAATAACTTTTTACACACTATTTGTAACAAGATTAACTGTATTTCCCATGAAGAATTCGTGCTGATAACGTATTGGAGTTTCTAGGGAAAAATACGGCTTGTTGGTGTGAAAATTTTATTCTGAATTGTCAAAACAATAGATAGAATACAAACATCATTTTAAACTAGTAATTTCTTCTTTATCTTATCAGAGAGGTTTAATAGGTATAGAATAGTATACATTTACAACAAATGTAAGTAATGTTACCTATTTATTTTGAACCCTCTGTGCGCGAGTCAGACTCGCACTTGGCCGGTTTCATATACACTACATAATTCTCCTGCATTCTGGTTGGGTTTACAAAACCAGCAAGCTCTCAGTTAGTCGTAATCTATGCATCCCATATAATAATTGCCAGATTCTGGAAAATTAAGTTTTACGAAAAAATCGTTACCAGCACATTTAAGCGGTAGGATCTCTTACTAGAAAACCCTAATTATTTTCGATAAAATAACCACGTGTTTCGCGGCTGCTGGGCAATTGTTGAAAACGTTTCAAATTAACGTTGTTTCTGATTGAATGGTCAGACCAGAGCAATACTCGAAACTAAACGTTTTAAGTAGATACCAATAAATTAATGTTGATAGTTAAATCGTTTAGAATCACACGTGTGGGGGAAATCTGTTTGAAAGAGAAGGAAATGTACATTAAGTTATTCATCTTTCAGTTTAGGGTGCCTATCAACTTTCGGCCTTATAGTAGACTTAACCAAGCACTGCGTAAACTCAGTTTGAAAAGTGACTTCTTAATACAGCTACCTTAAAACTATGTAGGTTAATCGCTTGCGTGAGAAATAGAAAAAGGCTTTGAAGGGGATTTTCACTTGAGTACCCACACTAACGGTTTCACCAAAGCATCGGTTTTTTTGTATTTAAGAACTGAAAATCCCCTTTTTGTTTCTATTACCCCCGCGAGTTCTATTCATCCTGTTATACTGTAATGCCCGCCTTCCACTGCGAGCGGAACAGGCACCGTACGGTGCCCGCTCGCAATGGCGAACTGCATAGAAGTACTTCCACTGAATAAGAGTGACTGGAGCGGACTAAACGAGTTCAGAGAGTCACGAAAATGTTCGCAGAGTCGAGCGGATTCCGTGCGGACTCCGCTCGACTCGCAACACTGATTTTCATAATTATGAGCACTTCCACCGCAAGCGAGTTAGCGGAGCGGATTGAGCGAGTTAAAATGGATCCGCTGTGTCATGGCGTCGCACACGCTCTGCAAAGTCCGCTGGCAGTGGCAGGCAAATGCTGAAACTCTTTCTTAGTGGAAGTGCGCAACTATTTTACTCCGATCCGCTCAGTCCGTTACCTCCGTTTCCGCATCTTTACCCTTTTTAGGGTCTTAATAATACTGTAGATATTGCTCTAATTAAACATATAAAAAGAAAGAACGACTCACTCTCGCAAACTAAATATAACGACGAAACTAAATGACAATGCCACAATAATCCGACAGTTATTTTTTAAAGAATTTGTTTATATTTTTTATAGATCTTTCACAGACCCTTTATTTTAATTTCAAGGTACCTGATCTCAGCCCAGTACATCACCAACAGTTTCCTGGACACCCAAGGTCTGCCGAAGAGCACTCACTTCAACGTGAAACAGCCTGAGAAGTCCATGACCACGTTACTGAACTATGTCCTTAAACGCTATCTGGATATGGACACCGATGTCGCAGAATATGTGGTTCCAGCTGTAGAATATGTTAAGGTAAGTGTTTTTTCCTTCCTCAAGAGCCCAAATGTGTCTTTAACGAAAAATTCCACCCTCGGGATCTGCCAGCGAGAAATGGTATGGATTATTCTGGAATTCAAAATCACAGACCGCATACGAAACGGTTTACTTTGTTCCAAAACACAAATCGTATACGACACAGCCGTAATACTAAAATGGTACCAGGCTGACCACATCTGCCGCAAGTATCAACGGCTTTGAAAAAAAGTAGCCACTGATTGGACTCCGAACATCGAAATCGAAACGGCAATCGAAGTGTACCCTCACATTATGGCGCCCAAAAGCCGCTATTTCAATCCAGGCAATTAAAGCCAGTGACACTCGCAGGGTAAATACGAATCGATTGACGTAAGAACCATCAATATCGGCCAACGCCTTTGGTCTCTAGAACGCCACATAGGAACAAACATACATACATAGACTGATAAATACATTACCCTCCTTCGGCAGTCGGGTAAAAAGGAAGCCATTGCCCTGCAGTGGTGGTAGGCTCATAGGAGCTTGGTGTGCAGGGCAAAAGAGTTCCTTGAAATTTATATTGATTTAAAGGTACGATTCCGGGCATCTTATGCGAAAAGAGTCAAGCGTAGGTATGAGAATGTTTGGCGCCGTTTCCGAGGTCTCCGACGGACGCGCGCGGAAACTATCGGCCGCGGTGCACGGAATTTTACCTTTAGTATATTTCTCATCTGATAGTGATCGATGATGTGGTCGACATTAGAGTACGCTTACCTAAAAGTAAACTTCTCAGGCTTGGGGATCTGCTATTTCTTATACCTTATACAAAAACCTTATAGAAAAACCTGTCTAATCCAAACATCCTTCGACAGCAAACCCTCAAGATGGCGGAATCCACAACCAAAACGATGTCTTCCCGAGGAGACTACAACGCCATAGCCGACCGTCTGACCGACACCCTGAACTTAGAGGTCATCGAGCCTGTTCTGAGGGTCTACCGCGCGTACCAGCACTCCGTGAAGGCGCCTCACTGCCAGGAGCATCTCATGTGTCTGGTTAACAGGCACCACGATCAGGACAAGAAGGGTGAGTTGGAGGAGTGATTCAGTTTGTAAATGCTTTTAATCTTTTAACGTACACCCTAGATTAGATCGCGGGTCGTATCTAAATGTTTATAAGGTTCAATATTCAAATAAAATATTACCGACAGCGACCGATAACGACCTTGATGTAACTGTCTAGTTTACTGGCAACTTTGTTTGAGCCGCTTTGTGGAAGGTTTACCCTTTACGGGACGGCTCTTAAAAAACCGACCAAGTGCGAGTCGGACTCGCGCGCGAAGGGTTCCGTACCATTATCGCAAAAAACGGCAAAAATATCACGTTTTTTGTATGGGAGCCCCACCTAAATATTTATTTTATTCTGTTTTTAGTATTTGTTGTTATAGCGGCAACAGAAATACATCATCTGTGAAAATGTCAACTGTCTAGCTATCACCGTTCATTAGATACAGCCTGGTGACAGACGGACAGACAGACAGACAGTCAGACGGACCGCGGAGTCTTAGTAATAGGGTCCCGTTTTTACCCTTTGGGTACGGAACCCTAAAAATAGGGTTTAGTTTTCATTTGGGCATTATGAAGGACGAAACCTGAACCATGTTTTTTTTTCAAATTCTTAGCCATACCTACAGACATTTTTCCACCATAGTAACATACAAAAGATTTTTATTATGCTCACATTATTACTAGCAGTTGCCCGCGACATCGTCCGCATGGTTATGAAGATATAAAGTTTAATGATGTTTAACGCAAACTGTTTTTATATTTCAGTCAACAGAAAATGCCTATCACATTGAGCAACATTTTTAAGGCACCCATTAGAAAAAATATAGAGTATCACAAAATTATTTTTTATCTTATGTCTCCTACTTACAAACTCTAGACTTGCAAAATTTCAGGACGGTAGTACAAAAAAAAATCCGAACTTTCATACAAACTTGCGAGAGTGCTTAGACCTCTTTAATCCGGCCCTAACATAAAATCCGTTCTTAGCAAATGACTACTAACTATTAAATTCCTCCCTGCCAAATTTCAAGTTTGTATCACAAAAAATGAAGGAGATTCATACTAAATTGCAAGAGCCATTAGACCTCCTTAGTCCGGCGCAGTCGCAATATTCGTTCTTAGCAGAACTACACCTATTAAATACCACCCTGTCAAATTTTAAGTTTGTAGTACAAAAAATTAACAACTTTCATACAAACTTGCGAGATCCCTTGGACCCCCTAAATCCGGCCGTCGCAAAATCCGTTCTTAGCGGACCTCTACTAAGTTAAACTACCTCCTTGCCAAATTTTAAGTTAGTAGCTCAAAAAATTAAGGACTCATACAAACTTGCGAGAGCCCTTAGACCCCGAAGTTCTTCCCTGTCGCAAAATCCGTTCTTAGCGGACCTCTACTAACTATAAACTACCTCCTTGCCAAATTTTAAGTTAGTAGCTCAAAAAATTAAGGACTTTCATACAAACTTGCGAGAGACCTTAGACCCCCTAAATCCGGCCCTGTCGCAAAATCCGTTCTGAGCGGACCTCTACTAACTATAAACTACCTTCTTGAAAAATTTAAAGTTTTTAGTTAAAAAAATGAAGGACTTTCATATTAAATTGCGAGAGCCCTTAGATTCCCTAAATCCGGCACTGTCGCAAAATCCGTTCTATGCGGACCTCTACTAACTATAAACTACCTTCCTGCCAAATTTCATCTTTATACGTCAAGCGGTTTTCGATATTTCATGATAGGTGAATGAGTGACCTTTCGCTTTTAAAGGATAAACTTTCCTTTATGGGCCGCTGATTTTTGGTGCGAGGTGGGTGGGGGGGGAAGAGGGAGTGGTTTGGCTACCCCCCTGTACGATCACCACCACTCGGAGCCCCATGGTTATGGAGATATCCATGGTTAAAGTTTTCAAGTTAGACTAAAAATTTCCACAAATGTCCTTCGTTTTATGGGGCGGGGAGGGAGAGAGGGCAAGGGGGGTTGGAAGGCTACCCCACTGTACCATCCCCACCCCACGGAACCCCATGGTTATGGAGATATTAGATATATTTTTTACTTAAATATAATTAGCGAGGTAAAAAATGTGAATTAGTCCAAGAGCGAGCGAAGCGAGCTCGGAAGCTTAGGGCACCCCGACACGGACAGGTTAGGTTCGAAGAGATGACGGGAGCTGAAGTGAGCGAGCAAAGCGAGCGAACTCAGCTCCCGTCATCTCCTTCGTGTTAGGTTACTTTAGACCCTTCAGAAAGAAATAGGAGCCCCGCGCAGCGGGTCTCCGTCGACTTTGTTGCTTAAATAGTAATCGTAAAAACTTTAACCATGGATATAACCATATACATGGGGTTCCGTGGGGTGGGGATGGTGCAGGGGGGTAGCCCCCCAACCCTCCTTGCCATCCTTCCCACCCCGCCCCTCAAAACAATGGACATTTATGGAATTTTTTATTCTAACCTGAAAACTTCAACCATGGATATCTCCATAACCATGAATCTCCGAGTGGTGGGGATGGTACAGGGGGGTTGCCAAACCTCCCCGCGCCAAAAATCAGCGGCACATAAAGGAAATTTTAACCCTTTTATATATATAGATAATAGCCAATGTAATATAACAATGATATCATTTACTTTTGATGCAGACCGTACCTACTTACATCCAAAACACACTTTGATTGCTAATCACTGGCTACCACGAGTGTCATGTTGATATTATCACACAATAGGTACCTATACTTAGTTATAAAACAAAATAATCGCGTGACCAATGTACTTAACTACATTTCACAAAATAATCAACCGCATTCATCTTTGTTAATTATATGCGCCTTTTGTGATTTACTTTTTTTTTCCTGTATTTTTTTTATAATGACGATAGCCTTTTGATAAAGGTGCGCTTATCCAGTTTCAATACAAATTGACGCGATCCAGCGTGAGACAAAATGATTTCACCATCCGTAGCACTTTTCATGTAATCCCGTTCCATTCCAGGTCTGCCTGGCTTCAAGGCTGGTCTCACGAAGCTCAGCAGCTTAGCAGCGTCTGCGGCACTCAGCTTCCAGAACGGGAAAGGATTCTTCGACTTGTACAACGCTATCCAGAATGACGTCAATTGTGAAGTGAGTATGAATGTTAAGATATTTTATAGTACTTACTGTGATTTTTTATTTCGTAAACTAAACTGTCCTTTTTTTTTGTTTATATTTTGGCTTCGCACGGTTTGTGCATTTAGCCAGTGTCACGTTTAGAATAGAAGTTCTAGTTTATTTAGATTTTAGTCCAATGTCCTAGTTAGGCCCCAATATAATGGCGGTAACTTTATTGGAAGCTTCTACGAAGTTTTGTCGACAACATGTACAAACTCATGTTCTACCGCTGTGTTTTACTTGCTCACAATCGTGCACGTTCACAAATATTAACCCAAAACCACCATTTTCACACTATTAACATTCAATTTAACACAATTTTAGGAAAATAAAACAGAGAAGCAACATGACGCCATCACGTTCCCGCCAAAACTCCAAACTGACATTTGGGGGGTTGTCACTTGTCACTCTTTAAATAAAAATAGTGTCGTATCCTGAATGATCTAAAGTTTATCGGAGAGATCGAAAATGGAACTATTTCACGGCAAAATAGTTACATTTATTAAGAAACTAGCGGCCCTTATTTAGTTTCTACTAATTTATGTCAGGCTTCATTTTATCGAACGCAATTATTTTATTGTTGATTTCATATTGAACACAATAAAAGTTTATGTACTATGTGTATGAATACTGTTATATTTAAATAAGTTACGTTTGTACTCATAAAACATTTATTTACAACAATTTGTAAAATTAAATTGAGGAGTCATATCACATCGATTCGATGAATCACTGATTAGGCCGTACCTACAACACTATGCTCCAAGCTTGCAAAATTAAAAAAAAAATAAGGTCATTAGCAGCTGTCAGTTTAGTCTACGAAATTAAAAATCACAGTACAATTGTATTTCATTCTCATTACTAGTCTGAAAATGACTAAAATTACTTTTTAATCTCATCAAATCATTTCAACAATGATCAAATCTCTTAAAGAAATCTCGCACCCTAAAATTCGCAAATTTAACTTTGATTTATTATTATTTTCAGGCGGCGTACCCAGCTGACTGCTCAGCATTCCACGAACACGAGATGAAAGTAACCACAGAAGTATACCACAGTGAATTATAAGCTCTAAGTAGGTAAACTTCGTTATTGTAATGCCTTCTATAAATTTGACATAAAACTCGGCAGTTTAAATTATACTACAATTAAAAAAAAAATATAGTTATGTCAGTTTTTTTAAATACGGACAGAAGGCTATAATTTTAGGTCTGGCTAGAGATAATGTTTATTCTTTTTCCTTTCAATTCTCTATTTTTTCTGATTTATTTATTTTATTTATTTTCAACAACACTCAACAGGTTATCGCAAGTAGAGATCTTAAGTATAATAACAAAATAATAAGGCCGCCAGTATCAGTCACAATACCCCCTGTGCTAGTTGGTACTGTATTATAGTGGGGTATTATGATTCTTTACCATTTTTCATTCAGCTGATTTGCATTAATTTCATCGATAATTTATCATCAGCACTTGATTCATCAATCGTTAGAATGTTTTTCCTCGTTTGGCTTCGCATGGTTTATGCATATCGTTAGTTTATATTCAACATTTTTTTTAACCTTGCAACATTGACCATGATCATTTAGTACCTCATTATTGTCAATTCTCTTTCATTTTAAAGTCATTCGCTCATCATTCAAAAATGTTTACTCGCGTTCATTATTTGAAACAATTTTCATTCACGTTCATAATATTTTAAACACTTTTTATCGAAATGATTTTTTTTTTTACCATTGTCTCATAAATGATTGGTTAGCTGCCATCTTAAATAAAAAATCAGCACCATAACACAAAATTCACCATCATAATTATGAATCACACTAATTTGTTCACAGTTAATTACTTTTATTTCTTCGTTTTCTTGTTTGCAACATACCTACATCTTTTTGTGTTTTCATTTATTATACAGTAAAATATACTTACGCTAAGTTACTTAATTATTTTAATATTATCATATCGTGATACGCTGCTTTTATTAAAAGTATGTATTTAAATTACTACCTATTTAAATTTAAGATATCATGAAATTATTTTTTGTTTAAAAATATTTGTTTTTCAGTTTAGACTAATATTTTGCATTTTGGGCTTTTTTAAATTTATATTTAATTGGTGTAGTGAAAATGCAATAAGTATTCCATTTTTTATGATGATATCAATCAATAAACAAATTATTACTTAAATTTTAATTTGAAAAAATTAACAAAATCATTTAAAATGGAATGTTTGAAAAATGTACTTATGTAAACAGAGTAGATATTGATAGTTACTATAAAATTTAAATTTAGTAAAATAATTTAAGTTTTTGCTGGACATTTTGGTGCTAAAACTTTCATTGCATTTAATACCTTCCTTCTATCCCAAAATAGTGGTTTTAGGAGGGTTTATAGATAGATAATAATATATTAAAGAATCTATAATGTTAAATATGTTTTACTTAATAAATAAATTATATTAAAATGTTTGGTTTCTAAATAATATTGTTACTTTTAAATTGTTTTCTAAAGTCTTCTGTATCATTTTAAAGTTAAAATGTAAATACATTCCACATTGATGTAAGATATCAAATAAAACATTTGACTGAAAACTCGTATTATTTATTTAAATGGAAGGTACCTAAAAAATGCAAATTACAATCGTACAAAAAGTAAAATCGCAAACAGTGAGAGTTTATTTTAAAAATATTACCCTTCTTTTGGCCTTCGCCGCAGTCGGGTAATATGCACTTTGGTACTATATATTAATTAGCCACATAACATGGTTCATAATTTGAGACTTAATTCTCACTTACCAGCATCATTTGGAAGGGATTTTACGTAATTTAACTGAGCAACAAGTCACTCGTGAGAAAACCGTAGAACCATAGAAAAAAAAATTGGCGACATGTGACATAATTATACCAACCCGCACTTAGGAAGCCTGTGTCCCAGCAGTGGGAACATAAAAAGGCTGATGATGATGATGAACAACTCAATTAATTATACTATTATTTAATTAGAACTTTTATCACTCAGATAAATTTATTGATGTAAGTAGTACAAGATTATTAAAGTTTAATAATAAAAGTATATCCGATCAATAGGTATGCATTTTGGACGGAACTTGTAATTAAATATCAACCTGCTCATTTATTTAATCAAAATCACATTCATTATTTTAAAGTTTACCTAATATATTTTAAATAATATTTTTATAACTTTTGATGCTGACTGTACGTCTAATTTCTCAAAATTAAGAAATGGCCATAATGATTTAATTATTTTAATATAATACATTTATAGGCACCTCTTACTACATAATTATGTGCATTTATATTCCAGTAAGTTAGTACTTACATTATTATTTTAAATCTCGATAAAAAAATACAAAAAACTCTTACACACTCATTTCAAGAAACAAAAATAACGGCAGTATAGTAATTAAAATTAACATAAAGTTATCTTAAATACATAATTAGTAATGGGCCCTTCCTTATAAAAATCTCGGTGAAGTATAGCAATTGATTAAAAGATTCTAAAAAGATTTTCTATAGAAAATTTTAATTACAATAAATATAAGCAGTTGCCTAATAGCATCGAGTTGTTTTAATGACTAGCTGTGCCCGCGACTTCGCTCCCGTCAACTGACTGCCTACCCAACCCTACCTACCTACCATTTTTTTTTCTAGGATCATTCTTTCGCGTAGAATCTTAACACCGCCATTCAGAAAATGACTTCAAATGCACGGTACCGAGTACGGAGTTCAACTGTCCGAGTATCTGAATTGCGTGTGTTGTGATAATTTTACTTCTTGACCACTTTAAATTCATCTAACTTTTGATAGATTGAACCGATTGCGATGAAACAAAAACTTAGTAATACTTCAAGTTACGCACAATGTTTATGTATAAAAGTTATCAACATTGATTTTGTACATTTTACGTGATACGTGCACAAATAAACAGACAAAAATTCCAAAAGTGCTGGAAATGGGTTCTGTTTGTTATCCTTTATTAACCCTGTTTTTTTTTTGGAAATGATTTTCAGTGTACAAAAACGACTTTTCTACAGATTTATTATATGTGTTGATCGATGATTGATATTGATGATGATAATACCTAGTAGGCTAGTCATTTATTTTACAAGTAAATAATTTGATTTGAAAGGCAACATACTAATTCTATAGAATTGCATTAATGCACGAGAGAGTAATTTATGTGGCATTTTTGATGCTCCCAAAACAGTTCTTAAAGAAGTGAATAAGAAAAACCAATAGTTTATTAAAACCTCGGTATGTTTTTAATCTGATGTACCGAGACTCCGAGAGTGGGACAGGTGGGACAGCTTGCCCCACCGTGCCTAACCTTTGCCCCAACCCTAAGCAAATGCTAGGTTCACCCATAGACAAGTTTATGTGCAAAATCACCTTGGTCCAATAACCGTATACATATTCTTAAAAATAAACCACAGGTACATAATACTTTTTTTAAACAGATAATATTGTTACAAGATAGGGCAACGCCATCTAGTGACGAGTAGAAGAACTAAGTAGTAACTAGTGGCGCCATCTAGTATCGAATAGCCAGTCTTAACTAAAAAAAGAGATCATAGAGCAACTAAATTAAATTTAATACAACTTTGGACGGATCGCTTTAGACTAAAATAACTTTAAAATAATTTAATATCATTATTCTTGATTTTTAGTGATAATATTTCAACATTATTATTTAAAGATAGATTTACCTATAATGTTAAGCGTAAAGAACTAAAAATACTTAGTTATTTCTTAGCGGGGATGTTTTTGCAGACCCATTCCATGCCCTCCTGTAACAAGAACAAAATAAATTCAGATTAAGCGCGCTTGACAATTCGCTATATTAATTTTGTATTCTAGAATGGGAATTTTGTGTCTAAATTGGTTTAATTCTTGGTAAATGATATGTGTCATTACCATCATGATTTGAAAAAGGGATGTTGTTATTTGTCGAGATTTGTCGAGAGATAGTGCTATACAAAGCACTATCTCTCTCTCACACAACGAAATCAAGATCTCATAATATGGGGCTAGATCTAATTACTCCCTATGACAGCAAATAAGAACCACTTGTACACGTAAAAAAAATAAAAATGTGTGTATACGCACAGATATTATAATACTAGCCTATAGATGCCTCATCCCATACAAAGAAACCGTGCCGCAGCTAGCGTTTTTCGTCTGATTAATCTCATATTTTTTGTACATCGAACGAATAGATAGATGGTGTTAGCAGCGACTTGCAAGTAAAAGGGTTTACTAGGTGCGTGAATATTTTTTCTTTAGATACAGTGAAGGTTCGTTTAATAATATTTTTTGCACGTTTTTAGTTTTTTGCACCAAAATGTGTTACGATGCAAATTTTAAACAATCGAGTGGAATGCCTCAGAAATTAAAAAATGCGCAATCTGTTGGCATCAATTTTAAATGATTCATTCAAATAATCTTTGAAATGTCAATTAATTAAGAGCCCAAAATTCCATAATTTTGTACTTAGGAGAGTTGATTAAACATGAACATAGAATTTTATGATCAATTTCAGAAAATGTTAATTATACACACATTCAATTACAAATACAGTGCATATCGCGCCATCTAGTGAGATTTATTTGAACCAAATTTTCTTTCTCAGCGCTGAGACCCCTTGGCATGAATATTAATAAAGAAAGAAGTTTAAATTAACTTGTCATCTAAAATGGTCATACCTTGACTCCTGTGCCGTCAGTGGCAACGCACGCCTGAATCTGCCAAGTACGATCCCTGATGAGGTGTAGACCAAGGTGCTGGGCTATCTCACTCGCAGGTAATGCTATTAACAAGATTATTATACCTTATAACTATTTGATGGTCTTAATAATCATCATTCAGATGCCAAAGAAACAAAATTGCTCAATAAATAAGTAACAATAGTGAAATAGTTAGCAAGAAACCTGTTACAAAGATAGATACAATATTTGTGCAAGACAAGAGGTACAAAAGTTAGCAAGATAAGTTATTTTGTTTACTTACGAATAAAACCGGCCAAGAGCAAAACAAAAAACGTGTTTGTTGTATGGGAGCCCCCCTTAAATATTAATTTTATTCTGGTTTTAGTATTTGTTGTTATAGCGGCAACAGAAATACATCATCTTTGGGTATGGTACCCTAAAGATGAAATTAAATTGTTTATTGAAACCTACCTATGTATTTATTTTCAAATTATTTTTTCAAGATTAACTGTTGCATATTAGACAATAAATAAATATTTTTGTGTTGACTAATACACAGTTCTTGGAAATAAATTTTATCGATGCGTCACTAACATTATCATCATCGCTTACCATCTGGCCAAGCGCGAGATTATCATTTAAAAAAAAAACCGGCCAAGTGCGTGTTGGACTCGCGCACGAAGGGTTCCGTACCATTATCGCAAAAAACGGCAAAAAAATCACGTTTGTTGTATGGGAGCCCCACTCAAATATAAATTTTATTGTTTTTAGTATTTGTTGTTATAGCGGCAACAGAAATACATAATCTGTGAAAATTTCAGCTGTCTTGCTATACAGCCTGGTGACAGACGGACAGACAGACAGACAGATGGATCGCGGAGTCTTAGTAATAGGGTCCCGTTTTTACCCTTTGGGTAAGGAACCCTAAAAAGACAATGATATTAGCAATATTAGTCACATTTATGAAACCTATAAGGGCTACCTTTGCCATTTGCCATTAACCTATGTTGTCCCACCAGTGGGACAACATAGGTTAATTTAAAAACTTCTGATCCAGGAACTGGGCCACACAGTGATAGCAACCAGTAAAACAATTTTGCTTATAAAAATTATGTAAGTAGGTACCTGTAGCCAAGTCCTGTTTATTGGCGTACACCAATAATGCCACTCCACGTAGCTTTTCGTCTTCCAACAGTTCTGCTAACTCCTGGCCTGTTTCCTCCAGTCTTTGATGATCAGAGCAGTCGACTACATAGATCTGTAAATGTTTTGTGGTGATAATAAAGGAGTAACGTAGTCACAGCAGATCTATGCGTCTCTGAAATTGGCTGCAAGACCCTGTGCAGTTGCTATTTTTGTATCAATGTTGCAGTGGATGATAGCTTTGTATAACTTTCACTTGCATATATGTTTGTCGCATCATCCTATCTCGCTTACTGTATGCAGTATACTTGATGACAAACTGTTTCTTGCACAATGGTTCACAGAGGCTTACTTCAGAGACACAAAGATCTGCTGTGTCAACTGTAAACAAGTATTATTCAACGTCATTTGTTCACAAAAAGAAACCTTGGATTGGTATAGCTCTGCTGATAAATGGACATTAATGTAATGCGGGTCTTAGTCACACGTGACTCAGAGTTGCGAAGCGTTACAGAAAAATATTATCATGTTCATGTAGTACCTACCAAAATATCAGTATTTTCGAAATAATTCCGCCAGTATGGTCGTATCTTCCTCTGTCCCCCAATATCCCAGACGTTAAGCTTAAAACCATTGGATAAAACTGATTTTATGTTGAATCCGGCAGTAGGAGTGACATGGTTCACATCTTCTGATGCCAGCTGCTTCAGGAGGGTAGTTTTACCGGCATTGTCTAGCCCAAGAAGCAGCAGACGTAACTCCTTATCAGGATTGGACCGCAACTTTTTCAAAATATTCAGTAGGCCCTAGAAATTGTAACACGAATCAGCACAATAATAAACAATTTTTACCACAAGAACTGGATTATTTTGCTCAATATACCATCATGGAGAAAATTTTTGCAAGGTTCTTTATGTAAAACTTGAGTTATTATTAGTAAAAAACAATGTATTTCATCGCAATTAAATTATTTCCTCGCGACTTGCGTGAATTGTAAGAATTTTGTTGACATGTAGCCGTTTCCTTGGTAACGACATTACGACAATTACGTTCCATACTTCTGATAAAATGTTTTAGGCGACAGGAGTATAATCCATAACATTTATTTATGATCTAAGTTTAGCAAAAAACTCTGGATTTTTTATACTATTAGGGAAAATTATTATGGAATATCGAAAAACGATAAAAGATATCAGATCCTAAACCCTTGCGTATAATGTCACTTGCGTAAATGATCTTCCCATGGATCGTTTAGAAATGTTTTCAAAGATCGTAATTTAGCCAAAGAAAGAAAATTATTTTACTTAGGTTTATGATTTTATCAACTAATTTATATACCTAGGTTCTTTCTGTTTAAAAATTAGTTCTATATTTTTTAAATAAGTTCAGTATTTTTTGTTATCCATTAGAATAATTTGTTGTAAAAGTAGAATACCCAAAAATCAAACTCGTAAATTCCATCTATTTCTGAACGTCAACGGTCAAGTCATTTGTCAATTTTCGGGTTTGCCTGTTGTGGCGTGCGCACGTGTTCAGTGTTCACGGCTAAGTTATTAACACAGAAAATACTTTAAACTTATCAAAATGGGCAAAATAAAACAAGAACCCGTCGAACAAGAAGATCAGGGAGATGTCAGCATTAAAACAGAGCCACAAAGTTACGACGGCAAAGTTGAACATTGCAGTGTTATTGCAAAGCCCATGGCGCCGAAGAAACTTAGCAAAAAGATTTACAAACTCATCAAGAAATCTACTTCTCACAAAAATTACATTAGAAACGGGTTAAAGATCGTCCAAAAACAGTTGCGGCTTGGTGAAAAAGGGTAAATAAACATGTTAATTTTTAAATTTTGAGGTTATTATAAGTCTCGTTTTATGCCTCCTGCATAGAACTGAAACAAAGCATGACAGTCCTGACCTCGTTAAGGCGATTGTAATATTTGTGTCACTAATTAAGTGCAAGCTGTTTCAGCTAACATAGTTGTTTTACAACTCTGGACTATGATTGACATACCTAACCTAAACAAATAATAAACACTTGCATTCCACAATGCTAAGCATATCGACTTCACTATTGTTGTTACTGTTCCACACTGGTACTGTTTCAAGAACAGATTGGATGTCTCCCAGCTATCTCAAACAATTTTTAATGTGGCATGTTACTAGGTGACGGTGATAGTTCAAATTTGCCTAATTTTGTATAGTGACTGTTTTCTTAAACACCATGAAACATAAAATTGCAACACATTCTTCTATCTTTTCCAGGCTAGTCTTCTTCGCCGGAGACATTTCACCAATAGAGATCATGTGCCACTTACCCGCAGTGTGTGAAGAGAAAGATATCCCGTACTGCTACACTCCAAGCCGCAAAGACATTGGTGCAGCCATGGGTACCATGAGAGGGTGTGTTATGGTCCTGGTCAAAGAACATGACGATTATAAGGACTTGTATGATGAAGTTAGAGGTGAAATCAAGCTGCTCGGACATCCAATATAGGTTAGACATAAAGATAGATTGATGTTTTGTAGTTAAAAGACTTTGTTCGTTGTTGATATTTGGTATGGTATTGAATTGCATTTTTTAATGTTCCATGATATAAGAATGACTTTAGCATAATTATAATGTTGTGTTAATTTTTACCGGTGCGCTAAGACCACAGATCATAGAAACTGTTATTTCTATGATCTGTGGTTAAGTCTTAATCATGTATTTGTTAAAGTGCCTGTACTACTCCAGTACTGCCTACCTCAGTGATTTCTAGAGTGTTAAATAAGGTAAATTAATAAGTCTGTGCATTTTGATAAGCTTAAAACGCTTGTATACTTTCCATTATGACAGGTTTGCCAACATCAATTTTACGTATTTTTAGCTATAACTACAAAATGTTCTTTAAGCTACTGTTGGCTTATCAAGTACTATCTTGTCAAATCATAAGTCATAGTTTTGCAGCAATAGGCACCTTCATCATCGTGTTGGTTCATTGTTGTTTCTGTACTTGTCTATGCCCAGTAAAGAATCTTTATTGAAACAACACTGTCAGGTTTCCGGGTTGACCCGGTGAGCAAGATGCCATACTGTGATATATTTTTTGCCTTTATAGTACATGTAGGCTGATTGAAAGTCTGATTGATACAATTTCAATACTAATAGTATGAATCAGGTTAATTTACTTCTAAGTATAGGTTAAGTACAAAATATTGGTGTACAAGAAATAATATTGAGACTAGTTCTTGTGGACCAAGATTTTTTTTAAATAGACAATTTATTACTTATTCCTTTGTTTTATTCACACATCCTAGAAGAAAACTCAGAACAATGTCATGCTTGTGAAGGTTCCTCCAGAAAAGTGTTGTGACAATGCAACAATTTCTTTCTAAAGAATTTGTTAAAAAAATATTTCATATCCATAGAAAACTTACTAGGTATGTAATTGCTTTGTGGCGTCAGTGCGAGCCTTGACACTACATACCTCATGGCCAGAATCAAAGACCCCTAAGTTTACTTATGCTTGAAATTATTTTTGGGAAAAAATTCAGACTAATGATAAATAAAACAACAGTATTTAGTTACACATACATTTAATACACTTATTAAAATCTATGGGTACGTAAAAAATGGCAGATTGTCATTATTAATGACAGTGAAGATTGGCAAAATACAATTACTTTTAATTACGCACTAGGATCACTATATCTAAGCTAGAAGTCTAGATTAGCTTTGAGGATAAGATTCCAGTAAACTTTAGAGACAGTAGAAGACATACTTCATAGTTCTGGATTAATAGTTGACATTCCGACCTTACTTTAACTAGAGACTTGTCAAAATCCCAAACAATTAAAAGTTCTTTTTTTGACTGACAATGATTTTAAAATAAAAACAAAAACTTGTAGATGTGTTACAAAATTAAGTTACCAGTTATCCATATCATTTATAATCTCTGTGCAGAAAAGTCTACTGAAATCGAATCCTATATAGTAACTAGTAATTGAAGCAGTATTTAATTTCATAGATTAACCCTGCATTTGAATGAGTGCCCAGTAATGTATGAGATCATAGTAAATATTCATTAAAATATAAGGTTATAAATAGCACACTCGGACAGAGTCGAAGCGACGCGTCAGCCTGAAAATGTACATAGCATATTGAACCCTATCTCCATCACGTAACCCACAGATTCCTGTAAAAAAACACGCGCGAATTATCCTACAGAATTTTGGGCGCACGGTTGGCGCAGTGGTTGAGCGATTGACTGCTGCGCTGCGTGTCGCGGGTTCGATTCCCGCACGGAACAAATATTTGTATGACCTACAGATAGTTGTTTCGGCTCTGGGTGTCGTGTATGTGAGTTTATATGTTTGTAAACGCACCCATTATACAGGAAGAAATTTCCTAGTGTGGGGCAACGTTTTTTTAAATAAAAAAAAAAAAAAATTCGTCGTCGCTTCGACTCGATTTTACTTTGTGGCGATAGGGTTCAATATGCTATGTACACTTTGAGACTGACGAATCGTTTCGCTTCGACTTTGTCTCAATGTGCTTTGACACATACACTTGCTTGCAAAAAGAGGAACCACAAGAAATAAGATGCATGATATCTGACGTGCCAGTGCGCAATTTACGCTAAGTTGGCAGGTAATAGACACAGATTGTATTTGTTCATAAGAGGCATTGAGAACAGAGTATCCTTGCCGACTCGTAGTCACACCAGTATGACAAAACAGGTTTTTTTTCTCGTTTTTCACACCATTTATTCCTAACTAGTGTTGTCCTAGCTAAACTAGATACTTAGGAACTTTCAAATTACGTTTTTAACGCAACGTTTCCATGAAATGTCCCAATGATATGTCACAATTTAAAAAATTGAATTGGCAGAAAATTATAATATCTTCTGTTTCGATATTAATTTCCTTTTGATTGAATAATACTGTTAATAATTTAAGTATGGTTACGTAGTTTTTATTTTATTGAATATATAGGTACTGCACTGGCAATTATCGTATACATGGTGTGGAAAAATCAGTGGTGTGACAAACGAGAAAAATTATCCTGTTTGTCATACTGGTGTGACTACGAGTCGGCAAGGCAGAGTATAAAGTCCCTCATCCACCATAGAGAAGGGAGGCTACTCTGACAAGAAGAATGTTGTGTCTCGTGGGCAACTGCCCGATGGTTGATCACAGGCTGTTAGATTGTATCGATCACGCGAAAACTTTATTTGCGCGATGTTAGATTTGTATAGCATCAGGTTTAGGTGTTTGTGGGTTTAATGAATTTTTGACTATTTAAATTTAATAATTCATTAATTCTGTTTTAAATGAAATTATGTATAACTATGGACTGCAATTATGTCTGAAATAAATACGGTGTGAATAGGAATGCAAGGGTGAATAGAAACAAAACTTTGAAGAGAATTTTCACGTTATTTATAAATTGTTTGCTGCATTTTAGTAGGTACCTACTCCAATATATTAAATAATTATTTAAAAAAAAACGATGCTTTGTTTGACCATAAAGTGGTGTTAAAATTTAAATCCTAATCAAAGTTTTGTTCCCATTCACCCCTGCATTCCTATTCACCCCGTATTTATTCCAGACATAATTGCAGTACATTGTTATATAATATAAATATATAGCAATATAGATGTCGCCACAACCACAAGGCAGTGTGCCTAGAAATTATCGGTTTTCTGTCCTGTTTTTTTTTGCAAGCAAGAGCACACACAATTACGAAAATATACGTAGCGTTATACATAATATAACATTGTGGATTAACGGCGTGCCTGTTAAAATTATATATTATTGAATAGTGTTTATCATAGACAGGAATAACCTGTATGTGGTGGTAAGTGACGATGACATTTTGTACTTTAAATTCTTAGGAGATTATAACTACAAGTAGTATGTAATTGGATTTGTTTTAAGTACAATAAGTATAGAGATAGCATAATATGTTGAGTTGGTAGATTATTGTGGTCTGAAGTGTATGCTATGGTTCAGACATGGATAATTTACGAATTGTGAATGAAACCATTGTGACAAGAGCAAGCATGGTGAAAAATATTTGTCCTTCATCTTGTACAGGTATGATAAGACAGATAAGGATATCTCAAGTCTTCTCTTTTTAATTTAACCTAAAACAAATCCAACGTTGAACATCACTTAATATTACAAAAACGTTGAATCTACGATAGATGTGTTAAATAAATCATTTCATCGCGTCTACAATCAAAGCCGTAATCCAATTTCGATCTTACAACACTCACTTAAGGTTTAGAATTGTTCGCACAACTAATATAAGCTTAGTTTAAAGCTAGTCAGGCTTAAATAAAATAGGGTTCAAAGATCGTTGTGCGTGAATTATTGTTTTAGGAAGTGGCGATACTAGCAAACGTACAAATTTGGCCTGCCTTTGGACTAGTGAGGGCTTGAATAATAAACTTTATTTTCAATACAGTTGTTAAACATGGCGTACTTTCAGAGGCTATAATTATGATTCGAAAGTTAAATCTTACGCATAGGCATCTTTCTGTTACGCGGTCGTGACTTTTGTTTACGAGCTCGACCATTATGTTTTGCAGTTTAGTTTTAAATTTATAAGTCAATTTAAAAAAGTTTAGTAGCAAGGAGTTTTCAAACATAGAATAAAATGGGATAGATTTTCTACGAGGAAAAATGAATGATTCCGTACGTTGTAGCATTGAATTCTCAAAAGTCTTTTAAATGGTTGTCTAATATATTTAATTACCAGTTTTAATTTAATTATTTTCACATCAAGATTTGTCAAAAATCAAATAGGCTGTATTCGTTCAAAAAAAAAATGTCCAGTTGCAAAAACGCGCCATAAGTCAATTTAAAAAAGTTTAGTAGCAAGGAGTTTTCATACATAGAATAAAATGGGATACGATTTTATACGAGGAAAAATTAATGATTCCGTACGTTTTAGCATTGAATTCTTTTTTTTTTAAATAGTTGTTTAATATATTTAATTACCAGTTTTAAGTTAATTATTTTCACATCAACGTTTGTCAAAAATCGAATAGGCTGTATAGGCTGTTTTCTTTGTAAAAAAATATGTCCAGTTGCAAAAACGCGCCATATTGAAAATTTTATTTTTTGTGAATAAACAAATCTAATTCTTTGATTTGTTTTTACTGTTTCTCACAACTGTATTGAAAAACGTCGTGTGATACACGGGTGTGTAGGTTATTGCAAACTCGTGTCATTAAAAACCCTCGCCTTCGGCTCGGGCTTTTTAATCACAGCTCGTTTGCAATAACCTACTTTCCACCCTTGTATCACAATGTACTATTTCTGAGTCATAAGCTGCAAAGTTGATAAAACATCACTGCAGACATCAAACTTTATTGCTCACTTTACCAAGCTTTTACTGCTCACTTTAAGGTTGTTTTGTTACACTATTGATAAAGTTCATTATTCAACGTCATAAGTTTGCCCTTAAAAGGTGTTTTTTGCAAGAATTTACTAGTAGGAAGCCACACACACAGGATTACAGGCATTGTATTTTGAAGTCTTAGTTGATTTTAGCGGTATTGTTACACTAGAGAATAAATGATTAACAATTTCCTGAAGAAGACTTTTTAATTATCAGGTATTCAGTCTCTAGTGCACATTTATTTGGGAATTTTAAACTTTTTTAGCTTGGTGAAAAATTTTCAATGACATTATTAAGATTAAGGTAGATCACCTTGTTTCTGAAAAGCACACACCCATTAGCATTTTTGACTCAGTAACTGTCCTTAACAAAAACGCGCCCATCATTGAGTGAGGGCTTGCCCCAATCTTACACGTTATCAAGTCGCAAACAAAATTACGTACCCACTACATTCAACAATCGATAAATCTCTCAACACACATCACTTACAATGTACGGTCAGCAAAACAATCGGACAGCATCAAATAAATTCAACAAAAGTACAGATTTTAAATCTCATTTACCGAGACCCGGAGGAATTCAAAATTCAATTAATTAGTGATACATATTTCATCATTATCATCAGCCTTTTAATGTTCTCACTTCTGGAACACAGGCCTTAATCAACTAAGCCGGCCCAGTGCGGGTTGGTGCATGTCACACGTCTTCGCTTATTTTTAGTTCTAAGACATGCCGGTTTCCTCACGATGTCTTAGATCAGTGGTGATGAAATAATTTACACAATGTAATGCGCTTGCCGTTACCACATGGGCTACCACTACTCTCAAGAGGACGAGGAAGTGATACATATTTAGGCTCAATAATTCAGATAAAACCTTTTGTTCGTCACAATATGTTGTCTTCCCCCATGCCTGAACGGGAAAACTTGGAGACGTTTTCGTATACTTATTTACGCTAATAAAGAAACTGTCTTTCTTCATATTATGATAAGATATGGATTGTTTTGCTGACCATACAAGACATCTTTGGTATGTTACGCGTGGTTTGACCGTACTGATCACAGTTCTGGTTATATCCTATCACAGACTACACCTACCGAGCTCCGTCAAGCAATACTGACGCCAAACTATTCATTTACTATATATAGGATTTGATTTTGTTGTAGAACTATCTCGAACTTTACTATAGAGTCAGTTATAATGTTGGTACTTTTAAGGGTTAAAGCACACTCATAGAGAGTCGATGCGATGCGTCTGTCTAAAAATGTACGTTGTATATTGACCCCTATCATCACAACATAATGCACACAATCCTATCACTGTAATCAAAAGACGCGCGATTCGTGAAATTCGACTTTATTTTGTGGAGATAGGGGTAAATATGCTTTGTGCATTTTTAGACCAACGCGTTGCTTTGTTTCAATTCTGTCTAAGTTTGCTGTCACCCTAATGCCCGTTTTCAATATCACTGAGCGACACCTAAATTGATGTGCAATGCAGGCTATTGGTTTTACAAGCACGCTTTTTCAAATCCAAAAGCGCGCTTTGAATTAGAAAAGCATTTTCACACACAGAAGTATGTGGTTGCGTCTTGAAAGAGGTCAAACGCCACCTGGTGTTATAATCGTTTGGTTTAACTTTAAATTACTAGACATTAAATTTTCTTGTAGTAACCAGAGGCTGAACTTTACCTAAAAAGGTATTGAATCTTGTCCTCTCATGAGACAATTCCACCACAAGATCAAACCCAATACTTAAAATTAAAACAACTATAAAAAAATAAAAGCAATTGAATTCGGCACCTTACTCCTAAATTACTTACCTACTAAGAGAGGAATAGTGATGATTGTAAATGTTTGTGTACAAAAATATTAAATAATTTCAATTCATACGTATTTAGCGAGAAAAAATGTTGTTCAGTTAGAAGGATTGCCAGATTAAAATTGAAAAAGAGGTCTAATGTCGACTGGTAGAAAATGCTGGCATTTCCACCTTTGTACTTGTGCTTAATTTAATTACATACTTCAAGGTTTGGGTTAGTTAGAAGTCAGAAAGTCTGACTCGTCTTGCCCTGGGTATCGTGTTACCCAATACTGGGTTGTGGTCAGATAGGCAGTCGCTCCATGTAATATACTGGTATTCAGCTGGAAGCCGACCCCAACACATTGACTGCCTTAAAATAAAGTTACAAAATTCACAAGTTAGTTTTTTCAGCGACATTTTTCTGTTTGATTAAATGTAGATGAAATTCAAAAATACAAATTTTGCTACATGATTAGTCTCTCTCAAATATCTTAATTAAAATACTGACGAAGCCACATAGCAGATTTAGTTAAAAATACACACACATTCAAAAACATACACAGGATTTTTTTTATACGGCAACATTCAACACAGGAAATTATTCTATACTGGCAACCCCGACCCGAATGGTATTATACCATCGATCTTTTCATAAAATTCGTTCCTAAAAACCCTAACATGAACTGCTACAAGCACCAAGCTACACTACCATCAAATCTGCGCTATTTTAAACTTTACGCCTTTGTGTTAAGGTTTAAAATCTTACAGCCAAAATTATAGTGCTGGGGTTTATAAGATTATTTTCTGAAAGAAAGTCTCACAGTGAGAGCTTTAAGATATAGCATTTAAGGAACTAAAAACCATGTGGTTTGCTATATAGGGTCAACTTACTAGCGAAACGCCGTAGACGGGGATAGGTATAATCTAATTTCTTAGAACCGTATTCCACAAGCTCATACGGGACTACCAAAATCGAAATTAGCCACACCTACCAATCAACTGCCAACCAATCACAACTCTCGAGTTTGGCATATGATTCTTCAGCTTGACATATGTGTATACCATAGAGCAAGATCCCAGACGCCCCAGGGTAGATAATTATTGAAACCAAAAAGAAAAATAGTAGGATGAAACCCATTGGAAAAAGAAGAGAAGATATCAAAAATAATAGGAAAAATTATTTGTGGACACGGCAGTGCCCCAACAATACGAGAAACAAAACCGGCCAAGTGCGAGTCGGACTCGCGCACGAAGGGTTCCTTACCATTATGGCAAAAACGGCAAGAAAATACGTTTGTTGTATGGGAGCCTTACTTAAACATTTATTTTATTCTGTTTTTAGTATTTGTTGTTATAGCGGCAACAGAAATACATCATCTGTGAATTTCAGCTGTCTAGCTATCACGGTTCATGAGATACAGCCTGGTGACAGACGGACAGACAGACAGATGGATCGCGGAATCTTAGTAATAGGGTCCCGTTTTTACCCTTTGGGTACGGAACCCTAAAAAAGGCAGACATTTTCGACCTCCTGTAACATCGTTGTGGATAAAGCTAGAAACCTAAATTTTCGGTGACTAAGGCTTCGGTATTCCAGTACATCATATTCAACTCAACTCAAAATGGAAATGGACAGTTGTGATTGGTTTGCTTGTTTTTTTTTTTTACATTAACGTGCTCACGTCAAAGATCCCAGACGCCCCAAACGTTACCGAATTCTTTCAACACAAAACCAGTGGAATTGAGTAGTGGTAGTATGTACTTTGAACGTACGCATACTTGCTTCCTTGGACTTTCATTTTCATTCAATACCTACCACACATTTTGTGTAGAAAGAATTCAGTAATAGACCAGGGCCTTTGAAAATGATTAGAAGTGAAAAAAAGAACAATATTATTTTCTCATCTCATTATTTTTAGTAACTACACTAACAATGGCCGTTGACCGTGTAGTTAGCTGTAGTTGCTTGCAATTATGATTCTAAATTCAAACAGGTTTATTTATAAAAAAAAAAATAACCGCATGATTAGTTTTAAGGTTACACTAGTCGAAAAATTTTCTATACAAACGTAGTCTAGGGATTATTAGACTCGTTTGACGACGTACGTTCAAAATAAAAAGTGATATCAATTTGTCTCATCATTATCTAACCCTGTAGGGAAACAAAAAAGTGAAAAAAGTAAACATTTGAAAGTTATGAGCGTCGAAAGTTGCACATTTCGACACTAATTTTAACGCATTTTTGGTCGCGAATAAATACCATAAGAAGACGGAAAATTGAAAAACGGCCTCCATACAGGGATAGATTATTAGTTCAAAAATGCAAATAATTTTATTTTGAACAGATTCGTTTAGTCGTTTTTTCATGATATCCAGACTCCCAAAGGTCTGTTTATAAAATTTCCCGCGCCCGGTTTCGTCCTAAATCATTACGAGTATCCATTTCGCTACAAATTTGCAAAACTGTGTATTCGTACGCGCACTAGCTTCCTACTGCTCATCACAGCATCTATCTCTGCCGCACGTGTTGTCGGTTGATATAAAATGCATTTTAAACCCGCGCACAAAATAGTTCGTGCCGTTGACTAGTGTAACCTTAATACTGAATAACGTATTCTGTGTATTCTTAATTCAAATATTCTATGGAGAATTTGAATTTAGAATCATTTACAAAATGGTTAAAAAGTTTATTTTATCCTTTAAGTTTAGTTTTGTTTTATTATTTTGTTATATCGGCATTATCGATACCCTCTGTCTGCGTAGTTCCGCTATTGATTAAATTTGACCCTTTATACTATTTTAAAAGGAGTTCATGCATAATTAGTATAAATTACCCATCATCTATAACATTTCACACAGAAATAGGACAACACAGTATAAAATTATAACGATCATCATGTAAAACGATATCTTCATGTAAGACCTTAGCGTTAAAGAGATTGAGCTCAAATTCCCTTATCTTAGCCGCGAGCGCAACTCAATTTACATATCAATGGAAAGTAGACTAAAAACTATGTTTAATAAGGTCGAATTTCGCTCTGCGCTTAGTGACCAAACACTGAGGCTGGTGTTTTCATAACATCAGTAAAAAAATAAGTGCGTTATTGATACTAAATATTGTTTTTTTAACAAGGAAAAATATTTAAAATAATTTATTTTAAATTGCTTAATAAAGACTCAAACGTTAACGTAATATTTTTTTAAATAATTCCTTTACAGTTGAGTTAATTATATGGATTACATAGATTTTTATAAAATCATTTATTATTATTAACTAAAAGCTAATTTGCTAATGATATACACAAGAATTAGCAAAATACAAGTACATAAGCTATAATCAAAATACTGAATTAATATACCTTAATGTATAACAAAAGTTCTTCACTCTAACATAATTAGGGGAAACTGCCTACAGAAATGATCGTCCAAGTTTGAATCTTATTTGCACACAAAATACTATTCACCTTAAATTTTAATACAATTACATTTTTATCGAAATGTTAGCAATATTTAATTGACCATTGACTTATCAGTCGTAATACATATTGTTGTGCAAAAAAATAAACGGTCATATTAAAAGGAGAAAATTCATTACTAGCGCAAAATCTTTCGATAAAAATGTGTATTACCACAGATAATATAATACTAGCATACAGATGCCTCATCCCATACAAAGAAACCGTGCCGACGTAACTAGCGTGTTTCATCTGATTAATCTTGTTATTTTTGTAAGTACATCAATCGCGTTCGATCCCGTTTCACGGCAATAGATGGTGTTAGCAGCGACTGGCAAGTAAAAGGATTTACTAGGTTCGTGAATATTTTTTTCTTTAAATACAGTGAAGGTTCGTTTTATAGTATTTTTTTTGCACGTTTTCACAGTTTTTTTACACCAAAATGTGTTACAATGCAAATTTTAACAATCGAGTGGAATGCCTCAGAAGTTTAAAAATGCGCCATCTATTGGCATCAATTTTAAATGATCCGTTCAAAAAATCTTTGAAATGTGAATTAAGAGCCCAATATTCCATAATTTTATACTCAGGAGAGTTGATTAAACAAGAACAAAAAAAATTATGTTCAAATCCAGAAAATGTTAATTTTACACACAATCCTATTGAATTGTGTGTACATGTCGCGCCATCTAGTGAGATTTATTTGAACCAATTTTTCTTTCTTAGCGGGCTCTCATTCCCCGTGGTATTACTCAAGATTCGTCGAATAATATTTTGAAACGCCAAAACTCACGCCCAATTTCCATGAGGGTAGTCAGAAACTACTACTGAACGCCTACGTTTTGCTACAAATACTTTAAAACACTCCATTTAAAACACCAGCCTCCTACCTAGACCGAGCCGTGTACAATACTGGCTTATAATATAAGTTAGTGCAACGACGACTATTCTAGTGAGCAGTGTTTAGGTGTAGACGTGGAAAAGTATCAGTATGGTCAGTATAGTGCTCATGAAGCACATCGATACTGGCAGGAGCACCGCGAAACGGAGGGACCTGCAATGTGATACAATGATGGATTTAGATGCGGGGTAATAGTGACTAAATCGTCATTATTATCAGAAAAAATAGGCGCAATTCAAGCGAAAACAAGTTTCATTTACGACACTCACGAGCCAAGCGAGCACATTTTCTTCGCTTCGCTCGCTTGGCTCATGAGTACAAAGTTTGTTTACGAGCTACGTGAGCGGAGCGAGCTCCCTCACTAGTCGAGCTGATGTAGCGAGTACATTCACGATAGTGGGCTCGCTTTCGTTGCTCGGATCGTGTGATAGCTGAGATTACTTGCTCTGTCCGAAAGGGCGCACTTCACTCGCTCGGCTCGTGAGAAAGGAGGATTCGCTTTTTCAGCTCGAGACGGCTCCATTCGCTCGCTTGGATCGGAAATGGGCTGGGTTTGCTTGTTATACACTATATACAGTTACCTCCAGTAAGGCAGATGTCAGAGCGGCGGTTGGTGCTGGTTGAGTGTGGGATGCGGCACGTGCGGCACGTCAGCTGAGCGGCACAGCGCGGTGGTGACGTCAGGCCCGGGCTCACTGTCGCGGCGGACCTTGCCTATAAACACACTTATGTTTACTCAATGATTTTGTTGTGGGAAAATAAACAACCCAGCGACAGCAAAATTACAAAATGTTTTAAAATTAAGTCGGCGTCCTCTTCGATTTTGATTTTGACCCTATAGTCTAATTAGCGACCCTTAAAACCATGAAAATGTCACTCATGACAAAAAGTTACTTTATCGATCGTCGCCATCTTGGACTCAGATTTTGATCCCATGTTCGTTATTAGCGACCCCGAAAACCATAAACCTTGATCCTCATGTCTTGCCTCAATTGACCGGTCGGAGTGAACACTGACGACCGAGAACACACTGATGTCACAAAAAAATATAAATAAGAGAACTACGTTTCTTACACTTTATATCTGGTTAAATTTCGGATAGTGTGCGATGGAAGTGCATGATTTAACTCTACCTAGCCCTGACCATCATCGGACTACAAGACGTACGGCGATGCACCATCGGTACATGATGGGCATCCCACCCATACACACAAAACTTTTTAGGAATACTCTCATTGTGCGTACAGCTAAAGAGTGAAATTTCCTGCCGGAGTCTATATTTCCTCATAGCTACAACCTAGGTGTTTTTAAGTTAAGAGTGATTAGCTTACTTCTAGGCGAGCGTGCTTCACCATCGACCACATCATCTATCAGCCAGGTGAGATAGTGGTCAAGCACGAGCCTGACATCAGTGGTGTACTATCGGTTACGCGTACCAAGATACTGTAACTGGTATATACAATACATATACAATACAAATAATTTATTTTCTTTAACAATTTTTAATATACGTCTTGTATACACGTACACGGAGATTTGAAGTGGCTATACTTCACACATCTATGAGTAAGTGACTGAGCTAACAAATTCTGTAGGCACGAACCGAGCGGCGAAGCGCGGTGGCAACCATAAAGTATTTTTTTTTTTTTTTGTCCTGGCTGGTAAATCAAACTCTTGAAGAGAGCGTAGATACGCTCGTGAATAAAAATACCACTCATCGGAAATCACCTACTTTCCGCACTTGTAGCATACATAACTATTATCTACACTCACAACGTAATGTTCCAAATACGAATTCAAAAAATATTGTATAAACACATACTTTATATTCTGGGATAGGTAAAATTAAAAAATAACCATTACAGTGCAACATTTACCTTCGATTTTCAAACAACTGCATCATAATATAACTTTTTATTTTTTATAGCCCTCTTTTACTTTTTAATTTATTGGCGCTTATTGACTTAATGTAGAAAAATTGTGTCATTGTCTTTGGATGCGCGCGCTGCGCAGTCATGTGCAATGAGAATGTAAACTGCCCGCCATACCACATATTTTGCCGAGATTTTTCCGTTTCAATTTTTGTTTTATTTCAACTGTATGAGTGAAGATAAAATTGTGTATACATCGGCATATAATTAGGCATTAAAACACTCGCGTTATATTATTATCACACTCGGCTTCGCCTCATGTGATAAACTTTTTTTTTTTTTTTTGCGTGGAAAAATGCTCATGCATACTGCACTACCACGGGGAGATAGTGCAGTTATGTGGGACTCTAACCCACTTAAACTCCACGGTGTCCTCCAGTGCCGCTTATGGTGGGAACACGGGCACGCGTTAGCACTCACCGCGAACCCGCCACGGCTGTCCGTCACCGGACCCTCCTCGGGGGAGTACCCCCCATCAACGGCGCACCAGAACACACTGTACGCCGTGACCACCCCAGGGACCAATTCAGCACA
This sequence comes from Orthosia incerta, assembly GCA_948252205.1. Taxonomy (NCBI): domain Eukaryota; kingdom Metazoa; phylum Arthropoda; class Insecta; order Lepidoptera; family Noctuidae; genus Orthosia; species Orthosia incerta. The sequence goes on along the minus strand of OX411762.1, from coordinate 22,486,804 downwards.
TGGGTGCCAGACGACCCCGTGTATGGCACCCTTGGTCCCACTGTGACGGGTCGAGGTCAATGGCCCCGCCACCTACCATTTTGCGGCCGCAGGGGATAGGGAGAGCGGCTAACGCTATACCGACACTCCTCTTCCCCTGCGGCCCCACCGCGTCCGCCATCAGACGGTGGGGACCCCGTCTAGGCCGCGGAAGGTAGGGAGAGCGGTGCACCGCAATACCGGCACTCCTCTCCCGCCGTGGCCCCCAACCCTCAGCCGCGATATCGTATGGGACCTGGGAATCTCCATAAGACATCGCGGCCCGCCTCAGTTGCGATGTCGCCTGTTACCAAGCGGCACCGCAACCTACTAGGTGGCCGCTACGTCGTCGGCTTAATCGGCAGGCGCCCTGACGAGCGGCCCCTCCTCGGGTTCCTCTTCGCTTCACCGTGGGTGACCAAGCCACGGTTACTGAGCCCCCCCGCCTCGACAAAGCGGGAACCCACCGGGGGGGTCATGTGATAAACCTACACTCGTGTTTTAATAACCCCTATTATATGACTGTTGTTGATAATTTTTAATATTTCGTGTACATTAAATATTTGCTGTGATTCTTGAATATTTTTGGTTAGATTTAATTGTAGATTTTATTAAGATATTTAAATACATTTAAAATAGTTCTTGTACTCAAGTATTTAATTTTGTTTTATTCTGTTAGATTTTTTATTTTCTTTTATTTTTATCAATATTTGTACGTCTTCACGGCAAAACATAGCGCCCTATAAAATTAACCTAAGATCTTTATGTAAATACCTATGTTTCACAAATAAATATTCTGATTCTGAAGACCGCCGAAAGAAAACCACTATCCTGTAGTTCCCAGAACGTAGGTGACAGGAGGCAGCCAGGTAGGAAGGTCGATCTTCTAATCGCAGGGTAGCACGTAGGCTTGTCCAGCCACCAGACGGAACTATCGCCACAGAAGCACTGCTCCTGACCGATAACCGCACGACGCTAGCAACCGACGTCAGCGGAACACTTATCCGATCAGAAGACAGGAATCAACTATAACATATTCCACTCACTAGTAAAGCACAGACAGCCGGTCTGCTGGTTGGCGTGCAGCGATGTGGTGAGGCGCAGCTCCTTCTGCTCCTTGCTCTGCTCGTTCACGCACTTCTGGTAGTAGTCGAACTCTTTCACGTACCTGCAAGGGGAAATAAATACAATTATTGATTTGAATCCCCGACGAAAAAAACGGGGTGTTTTAACTTTGACGTGTGTATTTGTGCGTCTGATGAACCGATTTTGATTTAGTTTTTTAGGATGCCGTACCCAAAGGGTAAAAACGGGTCCCTATTACTAAGACTCCGCGGTCCGTCTGTCTGAACCGTAATAGCTAGACAGTTGACATTTTCACAGATGATGTATTTCTGTTGCCGCTATAACAACAAATACTAAAAACAGAATAAAATAAATATTTAAGTGGGTCTCCCATACAACAAACGTGATTTTCTGCCGTTTTTTGCGATAATGGTAAGGAAAACTACGTGCGCGAGTCCGACTCGCACTTGGCCGGTTTTTTTTTGTTTCAATGTGATTTTGTCGAGTTTTCAGCAATGTTTGATGAAAATTGGTTCAGACGTTTTTACTCTTTAAATCATGGTTTTTTCGCAAGATGTCGTGCCATAATTATGTGTGTCCATAGATTGTGATCGAAGCGTGTCTGTCTAATACTTGGTATGTATTTCCTTAAAAAGCATGAAATAAAAGCTTATTTTTTAAACCAAGTTTCTTGAATTCGTCTCATTATCCTTTTTATTATTGACGGTGCATATCATGGGGGTGCATCAAAAATAATTGGTCCACCATCTTTGAACCACATGCACCAGTCTGCTAGCTGTGATGATGGAGAGCATCTTACCAGACAGGAGGCCACCGGTTGTCAGAGAGATAGTCTCGGGAGGGTTGACTCAGGTGTCTCGCGCGACACACGCGGTCATACGCGCCACATAGCCGCCACATGCACCAGTCTGCTAGCTGTGATGATGGAGAGCATCTTACCAGACAGGAGGCCACCGGTTGTCAGAGAGATAGTCTCGGGAGGGTTGACTCAGGTGTCTCGCGCGACACACGCGGTCATACGCGCCACATAGCCGCCACATGCACCAGTCTGCTAGCTGTGATGATGGAGAGCATCTTACCAGACAGGAGGCCACCGGTTGTCAGAGAGATAGTCTCGGGAGGGTTGACTCAGGTGTCTCGCGCGACACACGCGGTCATACGCGCCACATAGCCGCCACATGCACCAGTCTGCTAGCTGTGATGATGGAGAGCATCTTACCAGACAGGAGGCCACCGGTTGTCAGAGAGATAGTCTCGGGAGGGTTGACTCAGGTGTCTCGCGCGACACACGCGGTCATACGCGCCACATAGCCGCCACATGCACCAGTCTGCTAGCTGTGATGATGGAGAGCATCTTACCAGACAGGAGGCCACCGGTTGTCAGAGAGATAGTCTCGGGAGGGTTGACTCAGGTGTCTCGCGCGACACACGCGGTCATACGCGCCACATAGCCGCCACATGCACCAGTCTGCTAGCTGTGATGATGGAGAGCATCTTACCAGACAGGAGGCCACCGGTTGTCAGAGAGATAGTCTCGGGAGGGTTGACTCAGGTGTCTCGCGCGACACACGCGGTCATACGCGCCACATAGCCGCCACATGCACCAGTCTGCTAGCTGTGATGATGGAGAGCATCTTACCAGACAGGAGGCCACCGGTTGTCAGAGAGATAGTCTCGGGAGGGTTGACTCAGGTGTCTCGCGCGATACACGCGGTCATACGCGCCACATAGCCGCCACATGCACCAGTCTGCTAGCTGTGATGATGGAGAGCATCTTACCAGACAGGAGGCCACCGGTTGTCAGAGAGATAGTCTCGGGAGGGTTGACTCAGGTGTCTCGCGCGACACACGCGGTCATACGCGCCACATAGCCGCCACATGCACCAGTCTGCTAGCTGTGATGATGGAGAGCATCTTACCAGACAGGAGGCCACCGGTTGTCAGAGAGATAGTCTCGGGAGGGTTGACTCAGGTGTCTCGCGCGACACACGCGGTCATACGCGCCACATAGCCGCCACATGCACCAGTCTGCTAGCTGTGATGATGGAGAGCATCTTACCAGACAGGAGGCCACCGGTTGTCAGAGAGATAGTCTCGGGAGGGTTGACTCAGGTGTCTCGCGCGACACACGCGGTCATACGCGCCACATAGCCGCCACATGCACCAGTCTGCTAGCTGTGATGATGGAGAGCATCTTACCAGACAGGAGGCCACCGGTTGTCAGAGAGATAGTCTCGGGAGGGTTGACTCAGGTGTCTCGCGCGACACACGCGGTCATACGCGCCACATAGCCGCCACATGCACCAGTCTGCTAGCTGTGATGATGGAGAGCATCTTACCAGACAGGAGGCCACCGGTTGTCAGAGAGATAGTCTCGGGAGGGTTGACTCAGGTGTCTCGCGCGACACACGCGGTCATACGCGCCACATAGCCGCCACATGCACCAGTCTGCTAGCTGTGATGATGGAGAGCATCTTACCAGACAGGAGGCCACCGGTTGTCAGAGAGATAGTCTCGGGAGGGTTGACTCAGGTGTCTCGCGCGACACACGCGGTCATACGCGCCACATAGCCGCCACATGCACCAGTCTGCTAGCTGTGATGATGGAGAGCATCTTACCAGACAGGAGGCCACCGGTTGTCAGAGAGATAGTCTCGGGAGGGTTGACTCAGGTGTCTCGCGCGACACACGCGGTCATACGCGCCACATAGCCGCCACATGCACCAGTCTGCTAAGTTGTTAGCGTTGTGCAACTGAAAAAGGAACATATTTTTTGAATTCGCAGTGCCCAATAGTCAATAGACTAAAAAATATAGGGCCTAGATGACATTATATCAGCGTTAACGGAACTGGCATAAGCTACCGAAAAGCTATCGTCAATCTTGTTGAAAATCATCGAACCGCTTTAAAAGTGAATGCCACTTTATAGGCCGGATTTGCGCTTATTAAGATTAGTTTTTAAAGAGTTTAATTAGATTTATAACCGATTAAAAAAGGAGGTCTCTAATTCAACATGTATATTTTACTAATGGATGACCACGCAATTTTTTTTACAATGCATGTCCTCGAAAAGAGCGTTTTCCAAGCAGCCAAACTGTGCAGAAAGTGTCACTTTTTTTACTAGTGCTTTTTACTTTCCTGTATTTTTTTAATTTTTACCTCCAACGTCAGACCGCCGCATAGAGATTTTATTATTTGAGAAAAGATTTAAAAATTAATTAAATACAGATTATCATTCATATAAAAGGTAAAATAAAACTAATACTTCATTAAAGGCGTTTTTAATTACTCTAGATTTAGATTATAATGAATAAATTAATTTTTAATATTCATTAAATATGTTTGGCAGAATTAATATTTTGCTCGTGCCTTTTTTCGTTACGTGACAGCTATTTGCACATGCGCAGTAGATATGCCCAGGAACTATTAGTTAATCTGTGGATAGGCTGAGCGCGCTTAAATAAGCCCGCCATTTTATTAATTTTTTGCTTGGTTCAGATATATTTTTTTATTTCCTCGCACAATGTATAGTAAAATATTGTATGATACACGTACGTAAGATGATTGCCGACTCGTGTCGATTTATCCAACCATGGGAAATCACCTACCTTCCGCACTTGTAGCATATATAACTGTTACAGAATAGTCCAAATTTTATTTAACAGATATTTTACATCAGATTATTAGTTCGTCTTATGAGTTAGTTACCTTGACAGGCTCCAATAGTGACAGAGCTATCTCGACGACTTGGTCATCATCACCGCACACTCTGCCGACAAAATAACTGATATTAAAATCAAGAATATTCCTTCAAGGTCAAAGCCCACTTCAGATTCAACACATGCAAGAAAAAGGGTATTGCAGTTGCGTGTTGAACCGATAACTGTTGGGGTAGACGTGTTCTTGAGCGGAAACCACGAATTGGTTAACGCGAGGTGGGACGCTCTCAGGCTAAGTGGAGCGATCTTAGGTTGGCTGGTAGCAGCTGGGTGAGAGTTTCAGAAAACCGAAATGATGGACTGCTGTGGGCTGACGATGATAATGGTCCATGCCTATTCACATAGGTCCCTTGAGAACCTCTTGCTCACGCAAGAGGTTCTCAAGGGACCTAGGATTTTTATAACTTAAGGTTTGTAGTGACCCACCTGTCTCTCTGCTGCAGCTGATCTATGACCCTGGCCTCCACGAGGTTCACGAGGCGGTTCATGCATAGCCTGTTGGCCAGCTCCAGCAGTTCCAGGCACCTGGTAGGGTCTACCGCTGGGATCTTGTCACTGTAGATGTAGCTTAGCAAGATGTGGAACGCGTACATTTTTACGCCGGGGAATGAAATCTGGAGAGCAATACATTTCACAATAATATTAGAAAGGCGAAAGTTTGTGAATGTGTGTGTGTGTTTGTTACTTCTTCAAGCTCAAACGGCTGGACTGATCTGGATAAAATTTGACACAGAGATAGATTTTAGTCAGGAATAGCACATAGGATGTATCTTTTTTATCCCGGGCATATGTTCCCTCGGAATAATTTCCGACATACACGCGGGCGAAGTACCTGGCAGGAGCTAGCTTGTTAATCATTTGGACAAAATAGATAGACACAAATAGACAAGACTTTTTACTTTCAAACTATTTGAAATAGTATGAAAGCTCAAAATCGAAATTTCCTTATTCATACTACATGGTTTATTAAAAGACAAGCTGTGCCCGCGGCTTTGCTTCCGTCATCTGTCTGCCATCCCTACCCTACTTACCTTCCTGCCTACCCTACTTACCTACCTACCATTTTTGTTTCTATAGTCATCTTTCTTTCGCGGAGAATCTTAACACCGCCATTCAGAAAATGACTTCAAATGCATAACGCCATCTATCGAATATCGAGTTCAACTGTCCGAGTATCTGAATTGCGTGTGTTGTGATAATTTTACTTCATGAACACTTTAAATTCATCTAACTTTTGATAGAGCGAACCGATTGCGATGAAACAAAAACTAAGTAATACTTCAAGTTATGCACAATTTTTATGTAATTTAAGTTATTTACATTGAGTTCGTACATTTCACATGATGCTTGCACAAATAAACAGACAAAATTCCAAAAATGCCGGCAATAGGTTCTGGTGGTTATCCTTTAACACCCTAGCAATTTTTTTTGGAAAAATTCTATGTACAAAAATTACTTTTCTACAGATTTATTATGATTGTATTGATGATTAACTAGCAGATTATTTTGTAAACTAGATATTTAAGGTTTACACTTCACGAACGAATCATCAGTCACTAATTAAAATTGACACCTAAACAAAATTAGTCAAGTATGTATAGACAGTTCAACTCATCTTTGCGCGCGGCGCTGTGTGGGTAAGCATGTTTGGGTGGTTGTTTGCTCGGACGATGACTGCCGCGTCACTGCCACACAAACGTATAGTTACAAGCGCACGCACCCATAGCGCCGCACGCACAGATGAGTTGAACTATCTACACGGTTCTACTCACGTCATATCACACGTGGAATCTACAAGATTAGTCGCCTATGTTTGTACCAAATAGTGCGCCACACCATTGACAGGCAAGAGTGTTAGGCATGGCTTAACTGTAATGCCGCATTTACACATTCGTGCGAATCACGAGGCGAATGGCGAGGCGAATAACGAACTCGCATATGTTCAACAGTGCGCTCGCTATTCGCCTCGTGCTTCGCCTCGCGATTCGAGCGCTCGCGTTCGGAGCGGTTTTTCGGACGCAAATCAAAGGGCACGAATGGCGAACACGAACTTACTGTTTACACATTCGCCTGTATTCAATTGACAGTTAGCGCCCGACCCAAAAGGACGTGTAGACAAAATTGAATGGAGTGAAGTGCGAATTTTAGAATTCCTAGAACTTTATAATAATAATAATTAATAATAATTTATTTCTCATATTCACAAACACAGTACAAAGTCATTGTAACACTTAATAGAGACTGGTGTCTGCTGTAGGTAAAACCTGTATTACAGATCACCAGGCTTACCCTCCATCGGACAACTCACTTATGACTACTGACTGTATTAAAATAACATACAGTTCGTACATAATAAAACATAAAACAAAAGTGAAACAAAATAGGAAATTAAAACTAAAACATTTGTGGTGACAAAAGTGGCTTTATATGGATTTGGGGGATGAGTTCTTGTGGATGTGTGCGAGTGAGAGTGAAAGAGTGTGTGTGTGAGTGAGAGTGTGGGTGATGGTGTGATTGACACGTGTTAAATTTATTATCGTTCCATGTTATGTTAACGCTATACTAATGGTTTCAACAAACGTTCGGTTCCATTGTAATCAATGCCTTGTAGCCACGAGCAAACTTTTTCCTTGCATTCTGTTCTAGAAAGAGGATAAATTAAAAGCTGCTTGTTTATTTTATTATATAAATATGTACCCAGGAAACCGTAGAAGTTATGTGCCAGACTCAATTTATATGAATTTGTCGTGCAGACATCAGCAGATCTCCTCTTGCCTGAGTTTGTTTTGGGGTCGTAAGACAGTTCCGAGTGCTTCTTAATTACTGTCAGGAGAATAAAAAGCTGTCTAACGGTCAGTACCTTACAGCGCTGATACAGATCCCTTGTAGGGTATCGTATGGGTAGGAAAGAACTAACTTTCAATATGGCTCTTTGGGCTCTCTCCAATTTCAGAAGGTAAGTTTTAGGTGCTCCACCCCAAGAAGTTATACAATAAGACAGTAAAGATTGACACAAAGCAAGATAAACAGATTTAATTAAGGAAGTGTCAGCAATGTGACGAAGAGATTTAAATATATAAATAAGTTTTCGAATTCTAGGAACTAAGGCTTCAATGTGGGGTTGGAAATTTAGTTGGCTATCTATTACAACACCCAAATATTTAATAGTGCTAGTTTTTGACAAACGCGGACATTTACATGAACTGTTGTATGGCAGGTTGCAACTGTGTGAGATAATGGGAAGGTTTGGTAGGTCTTGTTTTCTGAGTGTATAGGTCATGTACTTAGTCTTGTCAACATTTAAGGTGAGGATGTTGTCATTAAGCCACTTAGACACTTGGTTGAACCCATTTTGAGCATGTTTATAAACATCTTCCCACGTGTCTCCGTAAAAAAGTAATGCAGTATCATCGGCGAAAGTAATTATTTTCCCATTGGTTAAGTCTGTGTTACACAGGTTGTTGATGTAAACTAAAAACAAGGTCGGGCCAAGGATACTGCCTTGTGGGACGCCATATTTAATCGGCAGTTCATCACTAGTCCAAACATCCACTCCAACAACCTGCGTTCTACCCTTTAGGTAACTCTCAAACAAATCCAGTGGCAAACCTCTTATTCCCAAGTGTTCCAGCTTCTTGATCAAGATGGGGACAGACACTGTGTCAAATGCTTTGGCTAAATCTAGAAAGATGGCCAGGATCTTTTTCTTACTATCAAGCTTAGATATAATAAATTCCGTTAGTTGATGAACAGCATCTGACGTTGATTTATGAGCGCGGAAACCAAATTGGGATGGAGACAATAGCTGATTTGTTTCCAGAAACTTAACAAGTCTGCTGTTCATTAGGCGCTCCAATATTTTAGACAGTGTTGGAAGGATGGAAATAGGTCTATAATTATTGACACAGCATCTATCACCACTCTTGAAAACCGGGACTATTCGAGACTTTTTAAAAGCAGAAGGGAAAACACCCGTGTTAAATGATAGATTACATATAAAAGTTAGGGGAGGAACAATGACGTCAGTGAATTGTTTCAAGAAACTTCCTGAGATTTTATCAATCCCCACTGCACAATCATTCTTGAGGTTACATACTAATGATTTTATTTCAAACTCGTCTGTAGGCAGAAGTACCATTGAATCAACGAAAGCATTCGTTGCGTGAGATGAACAAGTGTTGCATGGTGTATTAGTTTTGATTTTTTCAGCCAACGATTTTCCAACTCCCGCAAAGAACGAGTTTATATCATTGACTGAAGCTGACGGATTGTTGGGGCAAAGTAATTGTGTTGGTTTGTCTTTTTTCTTTGCGGTATACGTAATGTTTTTAATGGTTTCCCACAACTTCTTGTTGTTATTTCCGGCTTTCCTAATCATATCTTTTTCATAGTCAAACTTAGCTTTCTTTAAAATATTATTACAAAAATTTCTGTACCTTCGATATGTGCATTTAATAATTTCATTTCCAGAGTTTTTCTTTGATTTAATATAAAGTTTGTCGCGGTTTCGCATACACTTTAAAAGTCCCTTAGTTATCCAGGGCTTAAAGATTCTTTTGCGTACAGAGCTTTTAATGGTGTGTGTGTTATTGTCTATGGCATTAGACAGAGACCCTATGAAAAAATCTGCTGCTTCGTTAACATCAGTCATGTTATATAAAGGACTAAAATCTATATTTTGCATGCTTGTGTTCAATCCTTCGGAATCGATACGACGGTATGTTTTTTTTAATTGATTGTTTTGATTTAGTGTCCATGAAAAGTATGACGGTATCATGATCAGTAATAGATGTCTGTGCCACGTAACAATGAACAGTGAGTCTTGTTTTCAATATAATATGATCCAAACATGTACGACTGTGTGTAGGGATTGTGTGAGCTGGCAGCAAGCCGTGAAATGCAATCATATCAAGATAAGGGGAGGATCTTAGGTCTTGGGTACCGCACGCAATATCAATGTTAATATCACCCACCAATACAACGTTCTTAAACGACGAATATTTATGAAGGCATTCATTGAGTGAGGTTAAGAAATTATCAACATTTCTACTACTTGGTGGGCGATAAATGGCAATTAAAATGGTGTCCGGATTTACTTGTAGTACAAGAATGTTTGCGTCAGAGAATTCTGGCTCATCAATCGCAGACAAATCAGTGTTTTTACAATAAATCACCACGCCTTCATTTTGTGTACGGTTTCTGGTAGTGGAAAAACATGTGTATCCGTCAATTAAAGGAATGCTAGCATTACGAGTCAGCCAACACTCAGTCATCACAATAATATCCCACTCAACACTAGATCTGGATAATAACGTTTGGAAACTTGGCAGGTTACGATGAATACTGCGTATATTTTGTGTAATAATTTTAAGTGAAGTTTTAGGATTTTTTAACAGGTTCTTGCAGTCCTCTACTTCACATGTCGCTGATTTTGCAACAGCAAAAGAGTCTAGGTCACTATTAATTTTTTTGGTAAAATCAGGCATTTTTCTTTGTAGGGTATTTAATTCGCACATCAGTATTTGTAGGTAGACAAATCTTCATTTGTTGAAACAAGTCTCGATAACGAACAGCATAGGAACCAGCTAATCCTAATATGGAATGATTTTTCAATATAAAAGGATCGTAGTAAATGGTGCCCACCCCCATGGGAAGACAGCGTGAATATATGTATGTTTATGTATTTGTTAGAATGCATGAGTTGTGTTGTGTCTGTGTATGTTGGTGATTGTTGTAAGTAAACAATAAGTGTGCATAACATGTTTACATTAAAATGACAACAAACATAAAGCCATTTGGCGAAACAAGTGAAGGTAGGCAAAATTATAGTTAAAAGTTCGTGCGTAAGGTAAAAATTAAATAAAAGCATGCAATAATTATAAGTTCCAGTAACAACATAATTTAGGCAGGTTAGTCAAATTTGGGTAACATATTGTTCTAGCTGTGTTATTGATTTAAGCACAGTTGTTGGTTCACCGTCATTTTTCTTTATTAAAACCTTCCCGTCCGATGTCCAGCAGTATTTAATTTTGTTGCACTTTCTAAGTTCCCGTGCGTGATAAAAAAGCTTCCTTGCGTTATCAGTAAGGTTCTCGGCCAAATAGATAGGATCACTACCCGCAAGACCTACGTGACTCAGGTTCAGTTTTTTTGAAGGGTGATCGGTGTTATATGATTTTTCGGAACTAATTAAGGTATTTCTCAGATATATATCAAAAGGAAGAGCTCATTTGGAACCTAAAACATCACAATCATAAAAATAGACAAAAAAAAATCGATGCATGGAACCGTATATTAACTAGTATGGGATTGCCAGTTAGCAACTTAAAATTAAAGAAGAATCATTAATGGCCTGTTTCCATTATGTTTTATTTTTTTCACCATCGTCTGCGTCGGCGGTTCTTTTTTACTTTTTTACGCAGGGTATCTAAATAATTGTATAAACTCAATAGATGTTGCGCGCATGCCGCAATTATTTTCTCGTCCTCCATGCTCGTGTGCGAATGTCAAAATAATTCACCCCGCGAATGTGTGAACAGTAGTTCGCGACGGCACTCGTATACGAATGTTTCGTCGAGTGTCGAGGCGAATGGCGAACACGATTGTGTAAATGCGGTATCAGGTATACTGACCACCCGAGAGGTACTCTCGCGGAAGTGGCCCTGGAACATGGCCTTCATGGGGTCGCAGCGAGCCATCAGCACGGCGCGGTGTGCCAGGTGGATGCCGTCGTCCAGGTCGAAGGTTACGTCGGCGAATAACGCACGTTCCACGTACATGTCCCGCAGACGGGCTCCTAGAGGCTAGAGCAAACAAAATCTAATGAAATATCTTATGTCACAATAAATTAATAAACAAAATATTTTTTTAATACAAGCTTTTTCGTATTCCTCTCAGCAAACCCTTTCATTTCATACCCATATATATCATGGGGGTGTATAAAGATAATATTTTTTTTTATTATTTAAAGTAGGTTTTGTAGGTCCGGTTTCTCGACGCTTAATTAATGTGACAAATTCTCAAGCACGCGTTATCTGTTGTGATTGGTTAAATGAATTTTCAACAGCCAATCACAGCAGATAACCGGCGATTATTCGTCGATTACGTTAACAGTTCGAGTTTTGAGAAACCGGGTGTTAATTAAATACTATTGGTCCACCGTTTTTGGAATTCCGACATATTGAATTAAGAATGATGTCACGTACCAAACCAAAGATGTATGAGAAATTTTGTTACGGATCACAGTTATGAGATTCAGTTGCAAAATTTTACCCATAAATACTATAACAAAAAAAGGTTTATTGCAGAAACTTGTACTAATACTAAGGCCATAAATACAAGGCAAGTTTAATTAAACCTTGTTCATCATCATCATATCAGCCGAAAGACGTCCACTGCTGGACATAGGCCTCCTCCAAGCGTCGCCATATTGACCGGTCTCGTGCGTCCCGCAACCAGCGGATCCCCGCAACCTTCACCAGGTCATCGGACCACCTGGTGGGAGGCCTTCCAACGCAACGTCTTCCGGTTCGCGGTCGCCACACCAGAACCTTTCTGCCCCATCGGCCATCCGTTCTGCGAGCAATGTGCCCTGCCCACTGCCACTTAAGTTTGGCAATTCTTCGAGCTATGTCGGTAACCCTGGTTCTCTTGCGGATATCTAAATTTCTGATTCGATCACGCAAGGAAACTCCGAGCATAGCCCTCTCCATTGCCCTTGGGTGACTTTAAGCTTTCTGATGAGGCCCATCGTAAGCGACCACGTCTCAGACCCATATGTCATCACTGGCAACAAGCTTGTTAAAACAATAAAATTTGTCTAGTTTAACATAAAAGTTACCGTATGAAATTGCAGCATGAATCCCTTGTCGAAAAGCAGGTGTTGGTCCAAGATGAACTGGCTCAACTTGGTGAGCTCGTGGAAGCCGAGAAGCTCTGCAGCTTGTCTGATCTCCTGGTAAAGATGTAACGTTACGAGTCAAGGATGTGTTCAGTGTATTGTATGTAGGTATGTGTTTGGTGTGTCCTCCGATTCAAGAACTTCTCGTTTAAGTAGAGAATTCTTATGAATTCAGGTACTATAATATTTGCTCGAATTATTCATTAAAACTCGAAAACTTTTTTGACGTGACAACGTCTAATAAACGCCGAAGGAATGCCGGCTGCACGCACGAAAAAGGATGACTTAATGTAACGTTACGCTCAATGTAACGTTACGCTCATTGTAACGTTATAATCGTAACGTTACAATGACGTTAATTGTATCGTTAAGTATGCAATCATTTCATCAATGTTTTGTTATGACGTTGTCACGTTAAACTATCGTCCGTAAACCACCTTTACAGACAACCAATTTTTTTTTTTCAAAAAGATGATGCTAGTTGCACATCCCAAAGCGTAGGTAGATCTCTATGAAGAAGAATGTGCAAAACTCTATTAAAACTCTTTTATCTACACTCACAAAATAATGTTCCAAATATGAATTCAAAAAATATTGTATAAACACGCATTTTTTTTCGTGGATATGTAAAATTTAACAAAGCCATTACAGTGCAACATTTCCCTTCGATTTTCAAACAACTGCACATCATAAAATAACTTTTTAATTTTTATTCCACACTTTTAATGTAGAAAAATAGTGTCATTGTCTATGGATGCGCGCGCTGCGCAGTCATACGCAATGAGAATCTAAATTGCCTGCCATACCACATATTTTTCCTTTTCCACTTTTATTTTATTTCAACTGTATAAGTGAAGATAAAATAGTGTATGCAACGGCATAATTATAATTAGGTATTAAAACACTCATGTGATACTGTTATTACACTCGGTTTATTTTTAATTATTATTAATTTAATTCGGCGTTGAGAGAGGCCAACTCCACCACCTACCTCACTAACCAGCTATTTCTTTAACCAGGTATTAAAACACTCTTGCGATACTATTATCACACTCGGTTCATTTTTAATTATAATTAATTTAATTCGGCGTTGAGAGAGGCCAACACCGCCACCTACCTCCCTGACCAGCTTATTTCTTAAACAACGCAAAATATTAAGAATTATGCTATCGTACCATAAATGTTTTTACAAACGTGTAAGAAACTGTAAAAGCATATTATTAGTAAATCAGAAATGCAAAAATAGTAGTTTATGCAACAGTCATATAATAGGGGTTATTAAAACACGAGCGTAGGTTTATCACATGAGGCGAAGCCGAGTGTGATAATAATATTACGCGAGTGTTTTAATACCTAATTATATGCCGTTGCATACACTATTTTATCTTCACTCATACAGTTGAAATAAAACAAAAATGGAAACGGCAAAATCTCGGAAAAAATATGTTGTATGGCGGGCAATTTAAATTCTCATTGCACATGACTGCGCAGCGCGCGCATCCAAAAACAATGACACAATTTTTCAACATTAAGTCATTGTACCCTTAAGCGCCAATAAATTAAAAAGTAAAAGTGTGCTATAAAAATTAAAAAGTTATTTTATGATGCAGTTGTTTGAAAATCGAAGGAAAATGTTGCACTGTAATGGTTTTTTTTTTAATTTACCTATCCACGAATATAAAGTATGTTTTTATACAATATTTTTAGAATTCATATTTGGAACATTACGTTGTGAGTGTAGATAAAAGAAATTAAATCACAATTAAACAAAGCGCAGTAAGTAGGCTCAAATAATATAAAGGTTTGATGATTACATTACTTCCAAAGCCTTAGAGAAGACACACATTATTTGCTATATATAATAGTAAGATTGATAAAACAGTAAAAACGGTGTAAGTAGGAATGTAAATTATGTAGGTATCTATAATAATATTAGTAAGGTGATATAACTAATGAATACAAAATAATACTAGAGGAATTGATACTGCACTTTCTATTTTTTTACCGACTGCCCAAAAAGCCGAAGGTTATCAATTCGACTGTATTTTTTTTATGTGTGTTACCTCAGATTTTTTTACAAGGTGAACCGATTTTGATGCTTCTGTTTTTATTTGAAAGCTGGAGCTAGAGCATTGTCATGTGGTCCCATTTAAATTTCATCAAGATTTGATGAAGAACTTCGGAGATATATACATCAGGGAGGAGACCATAAGCTCTTAGAGCGGTATCAATTTGAGATCGAGTAAGTGACACATGTATACAAGTCATATACATCTGTCCCTTATTCGATCTCAAATTGATAACGCTCTAAGAGCTTATGGTCACCCCCCCAGAAGTCTTGATAAAAAAAGATTCCGACGAATTGAGAACCTCCTCCTTTTTTTGAAGTCGGTTATTTTCAATGTATTCAACTTTTCGTCTTCGAAATGAGTTGGCTTAACGAGTTCAATACGGGTTGTTATTGTTTTCGAAGTGAAATTTCTTAGGGCGGTTCAATAAATCATCACGTTTAGGTATATTTCGGTAAATATGAGAGAAAGATATAACTCCTTCTTGCTCTCTAGTAATTCGCTCTTATTCTTTATTTAATAAGAAGTTTAACTTCGATCATGTGTACGATACTGCACGCGCAATTTTACTTTTAAGTTTTTTTTTTAATAAAGACCTTGATGAAATGAATTTAGATTCAGAAAGTGCAGTAAGAAAGATATGATAAAACTACAAAGAAATACATCCACAACAATACAGGGTGCTGTTTTTATAATAATAATAATGGTCAAAATTAATAATTATGAATTTGTTTTAATGGTATAATTTATTGCAATAACATTTACCAGTAACAATCCGATAGCAGCTGACTGCAAAACATTTTTGTTATTATAAAATTATTAATTTTATATATTTTTAATATGCAATATATTTTATTTGTAGTGGGTAATACATATAATAGAAAATGGAAGCACAATAGAGTAGAAAAATATTAAATATAAATTATTATAAAATTATTTTGCTGTCTTTTTAAAAAAAAAAAAACATTCCAAAAGCATGCATCCAATTATAATAAATTATTCTATCATTGAAGTGTTACAAATAATTTTATCACGTTTATATCAATAACATCATTTACTTATTTTAATAAAAAGACAGCAAGAAAATAGCCAGAGTCATATTAATAATAACTTAAAATACACGTAAAAAATATAATTGATATTTTTAATAAATACTAATACAAAGCTAAAGCTTATATAAGTTTAAAATTGAATTTGACGTAATTTAGTGATGAAGTAATAGATACCTAGTATTAGGTGCAACATTTGGTAAATTAAAAGGTTTTCATCATTATATTACATAGTATTACTGGTGGCAATAGCGGTAATTGACGCTTCCCTAATATCTTCATAAGAAACTGAACTATGTTACTAATGTTAAGTATCAATATATGTGTCAAGAAGATGTTATAACTTTTTGTTTTTTTTAGGGTTCCGTACCCAAAGGGTAAAATCGGACCCTATTATCTATATTATCGGGTCTGTCTGTCTGTCACCAACCTGTATCTCAAGAGCCGTGATAGCTAGGCAGTTGAAATTTTCACAGATGATGTATTTCTGTTGCCACTATAACAACAAGTTTTAAAAACTGAATAAAATAATTTTTTAAGTGGGGCTCCCATACAGCAAACTTGATTTTTTGCCGTTTTTTTTTGCGATAATGGTACGAAACCATACGTGCGCGAGTTCGAATCGCACTTGGCCAGTTTTTTTTTTAAATATAAAATTGGCAACAAATACCATCTCAGATTTTAACCAAGGTTTTCATATGATCAGGACCAGTACATCAATTGCATGGACTTTAAAAGAGACTTTGAACTCGAGTTTGTTTCGATGTTTCATCTCAGAGTAATCAGCAATACCGGACTCATCTACTTAGATAAAATTGGCGAAAAAATTTAGCTGCAATAAAAGGGTTAAGCATACTAAAAAGACGTAAACAAGAAGAAAATCATGCTGTGCATTCGGAGGATACATCTGGTTTTGGTCACCCAGCTCACGAATATGGGTTTGACGCAAAATGTGCACTTCGCAAAATAGCACATCTCAAAAGGAACTGTGTTCAGTTCTCAAAGTAAGTTTGCACTTTATCACAATGGGTCAAAATAAAAAGCGTTTGCTTACAATATTTATAAATTACTAGCTGACCCGGCAAACTTTGTTTTGCCATAAAAACACCAAACATTCATCTACCCTACACCTACCCTACACCTACCCTACACCTACCCTACACCTACCCTACACCTACCCTACACCTACCCTACACCTACCCTACACCTACCCTACACCTACCCTACACCTACCCTACACCTACCCTACACCTACCCTACACCTACCCTACACCTACCCTACACCTACCCTACACCTACCCTACACCTACCCTACACCTACCCTACACCTACCCTACACCTACCCTACACCTACCCTACACCTACCCTACACCTACCCTACACCTACCCTACACCTACCCTACACCTACCCTACACCTACCCTACACCTACCCTACACCTACCCTACACCTACCCTACACCTACCCTACACCTACCCTACACCTACCCTATGTCCGTCTCCTGGCTCTAAGCTACCTCCTCACCAATTTTCAGCCATATCGGTAAAGCCGTTCTTGAGTTATAAATAGTGTAACTAACACGACTTTCTTTTATATATATAGATTTATTTTATTTTCAGCCTATTCTGTCCCATAATATGCTTTTTTTTTGCACGATTTTTAGCACGATAGCAGTAGTTTCTTTAGGTTAAGACGAATCGATAGACGTAAGAATCATCAAAACAGACTAACGCGTTTGATCTCTAGAACGCAACATAGGAACAAAAATATATAGACTGATAAACACATTAGCCTCCTTCGGCAGTCGGGTAAAAAGGTAGATGAGTCAATGACCGCTATTATTGCCATGCTTAAAGCTATAGAAAATTTTTGCTTTATCTTTCGCTCCAACAGTCTTGTCTCCACGAACTTATTATTTCGAAATGTTAATCTACCTTGTCTTTTGTCCTTCAACATTGTTCTACACATTTATTTTGTATCACTCCATCACTAAACCTGAGATCAAACCTTATGCCTACAGCCATAGAGCTCAACATCGACTGACCTGCTGCTTGAAGGCGCTGCTGTCCAAAGCGCCGGTGTATATAAAGTTGACGATCTCCTGCATGACTGTCTGAGAGATCAGTTTGCTCATCGTGACGATGGTTTGTGTTTGAGATGTCGCGTGTTGGATTTTGTCGCACTAGAATGAGAAATAAGATCTAAGGGTAACTTCATCATCTTCATCAGCCTTTTAATGTGCCCACTGCAGGGACACAGTTCTCCTCTCAATGGAAGCGATATAGAATGGGCCGTAATGCACCACGCGGGCCCAATGCGGGTTGGTGGATGTCACGTGTCTTCAAAATTTTTGATTCTAGGACACGCCCGTTTCCTCACGATGTTTTCACTTATGAGTTGTAAGTCGTGGGTTCGAATCCAGGCGTGCGCTTTACTTTGTGTAAATTATTTCATCACCACTGCTCTCAAAACGGTGAAGGAAAACATCGTGAGTAAACCGGCATGTCCTAGAACCAAAAGTTCGAAGACATGTGACATCTACCAACCCGCACTGGGCTCGCGTGGTGGGTTACGGCCCATTCCCTCTCACAGAGAGGAGGCCTGTGTCTCAGCAGTGGGAACATAAATAGGCTGATGATGTGTGATGTGATGTAATCCATTTGTTTGGTTTTAAACAACCGCTGATGGTTCTTAAGACTACATTTTAATTGTAAATTACCTTAACAACTCTGATGGAGACGATAGCAGGATGGTTGACTTCTCTGTATAAGTCTGGGGGTTTTTTACAGCTGTCGCTGAGGGGTAGGATCTGACACGAAGACCGGCGCTTGATCTGATCCCATACCCTGGAAAACAATATTGTTATTAGACGTTTAGTAAGCGGAGAAACAGACAATGGCAGACAGAGATTATATTGATTAGGTTGCGGGGATCCGCTGGTTGCGGGACGCACGGGACCGGTCAATGTGGCGACGCTTGGGGGAGGCCTATGTCCAGCAGTGGACGTCTTTCGGCTGATATGATGATGATGATGAGATTATATTTAGAGACCGATCAAGTGAGAGACTCGTCGTCCTCCAAATTTTAAACGGTCGTAAAGGACGCGCTGGACAGAAATCGGTGGAGATCATCCGCTCCAGATGTAACCCTGATGCTGCACACGATCCTCAGACATGAAGGACCGACTAAGAGATATTCAGAGAAGAGATAAGGAGGAGCAAAAGGTGGAAATAGAGGTATCCACCACCTCATGGCTTCATTGAGCCCAAAGAGCACCTGCCTCTCGATCGTGAATAGCAGTGACCTATATGGAATGCACTGAACCAATTGTGTACCCACGTAGGCCGCTGCAAATATAACTTGCAGAAGTGGGGGATTTATTGATCTATTAAACGCCGGTGCGAATGGTGCTCAGACTATGTCTCGTTTGATGGAGTACCCCAAATTTCCATTTACCTGCATCCTATAGGACATGCTCAAGGCTTCTAGCGCTGCAATAAACGTGCCCACCTACCGGGCCATAACAGTGTGATTGGAGAAGAAGAGATACAGTTCTTACCTCATCTGCTTAGCCTGGTCCTGTCTTATCAAATACTCGGTGTCTTCGTTAAATTCGCCGGTAGTCGCCTCACCCATACTGCTGACCTACAACAGACAATAAATTTTTCCACTACTTTGTCTATAATGTAACACATTGCCTAAGAAATTCGTTTCGAAATATGAACATTTAGACACAAGATTATAATATTAAAAAAAAAAAACAAAATTACATAATAACAGTTCCGAAATGACTTTTGTGCGGAGTTTTGATATCATTATGTAACTGGCAGAATGATACTGAACCTGTTACCTCTCGAAAAAGCGCGCGTCGATTGTGTGTATATAGTCTGTGGTTTTTAGTCTCAACGTTTCTAATAAATTATTGTTGGAACTTATTTGTATTTAATTAAGTAAGCTCATCAGGTAGTGGAAAAATAATCGTTCGTGTCTCGCATAAAAAGGCATTATTTTAACACTCGCATGTAGCTTTAAATTGGCTATATCGCTCGTGTAAAAATGTCGACTTTTTATGCTCGACACGAAATTTACTATTTCAACACACTCGAAAACTGGCCCACCCCCACTGCTTTTAGGCTCGCATTGAACTGTATTTTTCACTAGTGGGTAAAAGTGCGATGGCCTGCTGCCTTTTTCAAATTTCAGGCTGATCACCCGACATCGCTCACAGGCCGACGGCCAGCATCTAATATTATGTTTATGTTTTTTTTTTGTTGAGAAGTGTGTTGAAAAACGTTGTTTGAACTGCTCGAATAGTCTTCCTCTCCTTCCTAGCACTATCCCAGCAGTGGCGATGAAATAAATTACAAAGTAAAGCGTCTGCCTAGGTTCGAACCCACGACATTCAACTCCTGGGGCCGTAACCACTGCTGACTGACACTGAACACCTGTAGTCTTGTAAAAAAAGTACAGTGTACAGTACAGCAAGTAAATTTTACACACTTATGTAATTTTGAGAGTGTGGGAGATATCTCACCATGCTGCTTTCACTGGAGCTCCTAGCAAGTTCAGCGGACAGGCTGACACAGTCGTTGGTCAGCAGACGATGGAAGGCCTCGCAAGCTGCCGCCATCATAAACCGGTGCACCGGGAAGCCTTTCGCGCCGCATATTATCACCATGTCTGAGAAGTACTGTTGGAGAAAAAGATGGTGAAACCAATCTCCTATAGTAAAAGAGGTATAATTTATATACTCATGTGGTCTGGTGTTAAGGTGATGGGTTAGCATCATCATTTCAGCGTCCACTGCTAAACATAGGCACGGTAATGACATCTATACAGTATTGTGTGTCGGCCCTGTCCTTGAAATAATTACCTACAGTCACGCAGTACGTAAACACGCGATAGGGCTGCCCGCCTACAGTATTTTAATTTCATCTACCTACTTGAATTTCTTTCTAATTTTAATAACTACCAATTTAAAAAAGAAAAAATACGTAGTAGGTACATAAAAATGATTTTGAATGATATATTTCGGAGCTTCCAGGTAATTTAAAAACCGGTCAAGTGCGAGCTGCACCCGCGCACGATGGATTCCGTACCGTTATCGCATAAACTGCAAAAAAACACGTTTGTTGTATCGGAACCCCACTTAAATATTTATTTTATTCTGTTTTTAGCATTTGTTGTTATAGCGGCAACATAAATACATCATCTGTAAAAACTTCAACTGTCTAGCTATCACGGTTCATGAGATACAGCCTGGTGACAGACAGACAGACGGACAGTGGAGTCTTAGTAATAGGGTCCAGTGTTTACCCTTACGGTACGGAACCTTAAAAAAAATATCTCTGGGTGCGTTATTGAAGAAATCAAGCAACCAAAAACAGCACAATATACACTCGCGAGCAATGAAAAAGTTCCAGTGACATAGCACCAAATTACTCCTAAACGGGAAAGGCTAGCTTAATGACGCCGTCTGCAATATTGAAGTATATATAACAGCGCATCAGAATATTACCAACTAAAAACGTAAATATTGTGTTCAAATTTTAAATTAAATGTTTTAAAAAATTGGGGCCATTTGGCAAATAAAACCAAATCTCTAAGTAGGGGTTTTATTAGGTGTAAACGTAGGTTTTGATAACTCAGTACTTGGTGTTTCCTCCATGTGCTCTCAATACAGCTTCTACGCGATTGGGCATGCTGAATACCAGATTCCTCAGCATACGCTGAGGAATGTTCTCCCATTCTTCGATGAGCGCGTAATTCAAGTCACGAAGAGTAATTGGAGGTGGAACCTTTTTTCTCACACGTCTGTCACGCTCCTTGCTGGCCACTCCATTTTGTGGATTCCTACGTCCTGAAGACACTCATTTACAACTTGAACAGTGTGGACCCGTGCATTATCGTGCATGAACACTGCATTGTCGCCCATATTGGCCAAAAACGGACCAGCACATTCATTGAGAATCTCATTGATGTATCTCACAGCAGTTAGGTTCCCGTTCTCGATTGGAACTAACGCTGTTCGACCCTCTGCAGTGATACCAGCCCACACGTGAACGGCACCTCCGCCGTGTGACACTTTTTCTTCAAAACATACTTGTGCAAAACGTTCTCCTGGTAGTCGGTATACTCTTTTCCTTTCATCATGATGGTACAGCATACATCTTGACCCATCAGAGAACATCACTCTGCTCCATTCGTCCTCACCCCATTCTGTATGCTCGCGGGCGTATTGCAATCGTGCAACTTTATGATGCCGTTCCAGTTTTGGGCCATTTGCTGGCCTGTAAGGCTTCAATCCTCTTTCGGCAAGACGTCTCCTAACTGTCCATTCGCTTATTGGCTCGCTTCGAACTTGCAGAAGTTGTTGTTGAACCGCAACTCCCGTCTGCTGTCGATTTCTTCACATGGCTGCCGCAATGAAACGATCTTCTCGGACTGTTGTGCACCTTGGCTTGCCAGTACCTGGTCTTCTCAGGTTTAATCCAGTCTCCCTAAACCTTTAGATATTAAGGTGTTTGTCGGATTTTGGTGGGTGGAACTTTTTCATTGCTCGGCAGTTTAGTTTATAGTTTCTCTTTGCCATATTACTTGATTACTTTATTGAAATAAGAACAAGTAGGTACTTACACTTTGTACTTATTTCAATCAAATTATCACAATACGCACGCTTACTGCTTACAAAACCATCACACCGTTCGTTTGTCACTGGCGGCGCGTTCGCGACGGTTGTGTATCGAGTGCATACTGAACTCGAGGCGCGTAGGTATAATGCTCACAACGGATCTTTGTGTCTCTGAATTGACTGCAAGACCCTGCTCAGTACCTTTATTTTTTGTCAATGTTGAAGGTGAAGATAGCATTGTATAACAGTCTCTTTCACTCGCGAGCCTTTGTCGCATCGTCCTATCTCGCTTACTCTATGCAGTTTACTCGATGACACACTGTTTCTTGCGCAATGGTGGCAGAGCCAACTTCAGAGACACAAAGATCCAATGTGACTATTATATGACTCCCTTTCCGACCGTTTGTATGAAGATAGAATACTGTATAATATCATCACCGTGACATCGACCGATCCTATGCATCTCGTATCCAGCGGATTTCAATCTTAGAATTCCAACAAATAGGTGAACCCGATTTGTTTAGGGTTCCGTACCCAAAGGGTAAAAACGGGATCCTATTACTAAGACTCAACGATCCGTCTGTCTGCCTGACTGTCCGTCTATAACCAGGCTGTATCTCATGAACCGTGATAGCTAGACAGTTGAAATTTTCACAGATAATGTATTTCTGTTGCCGCAATAACAACAAATACCAAAAACAGAATAAAATAAATATTTAAGTGGGGCTCCCATACAAAAAACGAGATTGTTGCCGTTTTTTGCGATAGTGGTACGGAACCCTTGGTGCGCGAGTCCGACTCGCACTTGGCCAGTTTTTAGTTTATGTAGTCAACCAATGTCAATATTTACTTTAATCAGCTAGCTCCTTATGATCGGTCTCCTTATGATTTATGAAAAGATTAGTGGTATCGAGCTAAGCAATAGCGGCTTAATAAAACTAGCTTTATTTTTTATTGCTTTATAGTAGACGACAAAAGTGAACAACCTCTATGACCTTTCCAATGCATTTGTTGCATGCAGACAAGGCAAATAGAGGTAATTCAAGATAATAATACACATTCCGAATAAAGCCCTATAACTTTTTTTAACCGACTTCAAAAAGCAGGAGGTTCTCAATTCGACTGTATTTTTTTATGTGTGTTACCTCAGAACTTTTTACTAGGTGAATCGAATTTGATGATTCTTTTTTTATTTGAAAACTGTTGCTTCTCATGTGATCCCATTTAAATTGACCAAGATCTGATGAAGAACTTCGGAGATATCAACAGAACTCTTCAATAAATCGTCATTTATACATACGATTGCAGCAATCCCGAGAGATTTGCGACGGCATGTCTGTTTATTGTTTACACCAGTTAATAAGATAACATCACGTCGGTACGCTCTAAAGGGGTACGCAGGGGTACGAGAATCTTATTTCATCGGCTGTGTTCAAATTTCATGTTATTCGGGTAATCTTTTTTGGCATAACTGTGGGCATTATGGATATGTACCGCAACTATAAAGTCTAAAATATATTTTTTTACTTAAAAATACAACCGACTTCCAAATATAAACACTACAAAGTGAAAAATAACTTCCATTTCGGCATCCGGTGTCAAAAAACGAAGAAACAAGAACACCGACTTCCGAAATTAAAGTTTTTTTTCTCTGTGTAGTGTTTTTATTCAGAAGTCGGTTGTATTGTTTTGTCAAAAAGTTATTTGTTTCATCCAATTTAACAAAAATAGCATTACGCTATAAGTATTACCCAAGATCAGGCAGAGATGCAGCAGTACACTCAATTTTCGCCCGTTATGTTTAAGGGTCATCTAATCCAATTCAACCGACTTCCAAATATAAACACTACAAAGTGAAAAATAACTTCAATTTCGGAAGTCGGTGTCAAAAACGAAGAAACAAAAACAAGAACACCGACTTCCGAAATTAAAGTTATTTTTCTCTGTGTAGTGTTTTTATTCAGAAGTCGGTTGTATTGTTTTGTCAAAAAGTTGTTTGTTTCATCCAATTTAACAAAAATAGCATTACGCTATAAGTATTACCCAAGATCAGGCAGAGATGCAGTAGTACACTCAATTTTCGCCCGTTATGTTTAAGGGTCATCTAAACCAATTCAACCGACTTCCAAATATAAACACTACAAAGTGAAAAATAACTTCAATTTCGGAAGTCGGTGTCAAAAAACGAAGAAACAAAAACAAGAACACCGACTTCCGAAATTAAAGTTATTTTTCTCTGTGTAGTGTTTTTATTCAGGAGTCGGTTGTATTGTTTTGTCAAAAAGATTTTTGTTTCATCCAATTTAACAAAAATAGCATTACGCTATAAGTATTACCCAAGATCAGGCAGAGATGCAGCAGTACACTCAATTTTCGCCCATTATGTTAAGGGTCATCTATTCCAATTTCTTAATTATTATTAGCATTATGAATCTAAAAAAGTATTACGTATTGTTGTTCTTAAAATTAAATTAAATTAATAGAAATTATAAATTAAATTAAATGTTATTTTTTTTTTATATTAATTAAATTCGCCCGTTGTATATTTTTTTAGTTTTAAGTTTCTTTTGTTCCTGTATTTTCTTGTGTACATTTAAGTATATATAAATAAAAAAACTACATAGAAAAGTGTTACATCTTACTTCATTTACCTGTTGTCGCATGAGAGTGGTCATGTTCTCTAGGTAAGTGCTGTTCACGACGGCTACCTCGGGCTCCATTGGACGGGGCGGTCGGAACGGTGCCTAAGGACAAATAAGTTAGGTCATACAAGAAAGATACTGTTACGATCTCCTTACTTTACAAATGTGACAAGTTGATTTGGATAATTAATTGGCAATCTTCCTCAATTATATTTTATACTAACATTTGTCAGCGGCTTCGCGCGTTTGAAAGTTGGAAATCAACTCACATCACACATCATCAGCCTATTAATGTCCCCACTGCTGGGGCACAGGCCTCCTCTCTGTGGGAGGGAATGGGCTGAAATCCACCACGCGGGCCCAGTGCGGGTTGGTGGATGTCACATGTCTTCGAATTTTTGGTTCTAGGACATGCCGGTTTCCTCACGATGTTTTCCTTCACCGTTTTCAGAGCAGTGGTGATGAAATAATTAACAGAAAGTAAAGCGCCTGCCTGGGCTCGAACCCACGACCTACAACTTGTGGGAGCAGTGGCGGCCCAGTGGTATCAGCCGCGAAATCAACTCAAAGGAACTTAATTCTGGGAAAAAAAGTATCCTTTGTCCTAACCTAAGACATGGTCTATCCGTGTGCTAAGTTTTATTCAAAAATGATAACAGAACCAATAACAATTTACAGTGTTGCTCTGTAAAGTTTTATTGGATCTGTTACCTGATAGGCAACAGATATAGCGAATATTCTGCCAGTGTCATGTGGTGACGGCAGCACTGCGAGCTGAGCCGTCGAACCTTGCACTTTCTGGTAGATCTATAATATTTAGGAGCTGTAAAAGCAATACAATGGTGATAGCACTTAGCCACTTGAGCGCACGGTACTGCGCAGTGAGTTCTTATGCAATTGTTACTACTTACCCACCAGCACACAAAAGAGTTCTACTCAATAATTCCCACTACACCTACCTGTAAAAGCGGCCTCTGCACTCTCCTCAAGTTGGTCATCCAGAACCGCTGCTGTCTCCGAGCTATCAGGACAGCTCTGATGGCGCTCTCAAACACCTCGTTGACTCCGTAGTAAGCTCTAAGGTGCTATTGCAGTAACTTGAACCTTGTGTTCAAGACCTCAAAGATCGCTTTCGAATGACCCGTAAACCTATATCAATTCCCACTTCACCTACGTGTAAATGCGACCTCTGCACTCTCCTCAAGTTGGTCATCCAGAACCGCTGCTGTCTCCGAGCTATCAGGACAGCTCTGATGGCGCTCTCAAACACCTCGTTGACTCCGTAGTAAGCTCTAAGGTGTTCTTGCAGTAACTTGAACCTTATGTTCAAGATCTCAACGATCGATATTGAATTTTCCGTATGCCTATTTCAATTCCCACTTCACCTACCTGTAAAAGCGGCCTCTGCACCCTCTTCAAGTTGGTCATCCAGAACCGCTGCTGCCTCCGGGCCATCAGGGCAGCTCTGATGGCGTTCTCAAACACCTCGTTGACTCCGTAGTAAGCTCTAAGGTGCTCTTGCAGTAACTTGAACCTTGTGTTCAAGACCTCAAAGATCGCTTTCGAATGACCCGTATACCTATATCAATTCCCACTTCACCTACGTGTAAAAGCGACCTCTGCACTCTCCTCAAGTTGGTCATCCAGAACCGCTGCTGTCTCCGAGCTATCAGGACAGCTCTGATGGCGCTCTCAAACACCTCGTTGACTCCGTAGTAAGCTCTAAGGTGCTCTTGCAGTAACTTGAACCTTGTGTTCAAGACCTCAAAGATCGCTTTCGAATGACCCGTATACCTATATCAATTCCCACTTCACCTACGTGTAAATGCGACCTCTGCACTCTCCTCAAGTTGGTCATCCAGAACCGCTGCTGTCTCCGAGCTATCAGGACAGCTCTGATGGCGCTCTCAAACACCTCGTTGACTCCGTAGTAAGCTCTAAGGTGCTCTTGCAGTAACTTGAACCTTGTGTTCAAGACCTCAAAGATCGCTTTCGAATGACCCGTATACCTATATCAATTCCCACTTCACCTACGTGTAAATGCGACCTCTGCACTCTCCTCAAGTTGGTCATCCAGAACCGCTGCTGTCTCCGAGCTATCAGGACAGCTCTGATGGCGCTCTCAAACACCTCGTTGACTCCGTAGTAAGCTCTAAGGTGTTCTTGCAGTAAATTGAACCTTATGTTCAAGATCTCAACGATCGATATTGAATTTTCCGTATGCCTATTTCAATTCCCACTTCACCTACCTGTAAAAGCGGCCTCTGCACCCTCTTCAAGTTGGTCATCCAGAACCGCTGCTGCCTCCGGGCCATCAGGGCAGCTCTGATGGCGTTCTCAAACACCTCGTTGACTCCGTAGTAAGTGAACACTGAAGTCTCGTAGTAGTATATGCCGAACTCGTGAGCCAAAGCCCGCCCTTGGTCTGGCATTACTAGGTCGCTTTTTCTTGGTGCCCTACAAGAAAGATTTTTTAAACGTAAGGGTGTTATTTGGGACAAAAAAAAAGGATTTTATATTTATAAGAGTTCATTTTTTAAAAATTCGCTGGATAACTAGGATTCCCCATGATGTCGTAGGATTTCATAGTTTTTATCGGACCGACTTAAAAACTAACATTATATAGGCGGAGTTTCTCATCTCTTAATTATTTATATAGAATATTTATACCAAAAAATACATGTTAAAATACTCATAATTTACTTGTTACTATCGCAGAATTAATGTGACAAATTGTCAAGCACGCGTTATCTGCCGTGATTGGCTATTGAAAATTCATTCAACCAATCACAGCAGATAACGCGAGCTAGACAATTTGTCACATTAATTCTACGATAATTTAGAGGTGTGAAACTCGGCGATAGTGAGTCCGATTTTTTGTGTTTGTTCTCACATGTAGGGTAATCTCTGGAACCACTACAACTATTTGAAAAAATCTCTTAACCTAGTATAGATAATCGTCTGGAAGGTACGTTATTCCAGACGATTATCTAAACTAATATTATAAAGAGCTGAAATTTTGTACACATGTGTGTTTTTCATGACAAGGCATTTTTTATTATAAAAGTGCGAGTCGGACTCGCGCAAGAAGGGTTCCGACCATTATCGCAAAAACGGCAAAAAAAAACACGTTTATTGTATGGGAGCCCATCTTAAATATTTATTTTATTCTGTTTTTAGTATTTGTTGTTATAGCAGCAATAGAAATACATCATCTGTAATCTCAACTGTCTAGCTAACACGGTTCATGAGATACAGCCTGGTGACAGACAGACAGAAGGACCGCGGAGACTTAGTAATAGGGTCCCGTTTTTACCCTTTGGGTACGGAACCCTGCAAAGTTTTTTTTTTATTATAAAAGCTTGTTGTCAAAGAATTGCAATCAAACACACACCTGCCGGGCGAGCACAGCCTCTGTGATAGGCTTGAATCACGCATTTCATCACGGTTTTTGCTCCCAAACTGTGATAAAAATGTGTGACTCAGGCCTGTACACAGTAGGCCATGCTCGCCCGCCTGATTACAGATTTACAGATTAGTATTTTCAGGTAAAAATAATGAATGTTGGTGTTTGTGAGTTTTGTCTTACCTGATGAAAGGACTGCGATCCTTACAGTAGTTCAAGTAGGTCTCATCTCTGTACATGTAACGAAGATCGTTTTTGCATCCAACTAATAATATTGGTGTGTTTGGGCAGAACCGTCTGGAATAAATGCGTTAAACTTAATATTGTTGTCAATTGTAATATTTTTTTATTAAAATATAATATTTAAATAAAAAAAGTTAATAAAAAATCAAAAACCCGCCTGCTTAAGAAGCGAACTAAAAAGCTGTAAACAAGACAAAATCATGCTGTGCAGTCGGAGGATCAGGGGGTCAGCCAGTTTACGGATATGTTTACATATATGTTTAATATGTTTAGTTTATATAATTGTAATCTCCTCTAAAAACCCTTCATTTTGATACCCCACTCGATGGGTATGGAGGAAAAAAAAAATGCACCCCCACAATATGGCGCCCAAAATCCGCCATGTTACTTTTATTTTAATTAGCTAAGAACACTTGGGCGGTCAATACCTATCTAACGATGTCTTAATTATAAAAATCCGCCAAGTAATTTGAAAGATATGAGGTAATAAAGAATATTACATACATACATACATACAAGATACGCGCAAAAAACATAACCCTTTCCTTGCAGCCGGGTAAAAATTATAAGATACTCTAAGGACTTACATGTACATGTTTGTATTTTTCAAAATATTATGTAGTTTGAAATACACATACAGTTTTGATGGCTGGGACCAAGAAGGTTGTAAGATCAGATTACAAAAAGTTCCTTCTTACCTTATCTCAGGATACCACATGGCTCCACAATTTCTCAAGGATATAGGGTTGGTTATTGAGAAACACAGAAGAACCACATCAGACCTATAAGGATAACAAACAGTTAACTTCTGTTAAATTTCTTACATAAAAGTCAAGCTACATAAGATCTACAAAAACTGAAAGAAGAGTGATAGGCGTACAATATTCTTTTTTATGTCAAAAAGTGAAAGAAGAGTGATAGGCGTACAATATTCTTTTTTATGTCAAAAAGTGAAAGAAGAGTGATAGGCGTACAATATTCTTTTTTATGTCAAAAAGTGAAAGAAGAGTGATAGGCGTACAATATTCTTTTTTATGTCAAAAAGTGAAAGAAGAGTGATAGGCGTACAATATTCTTTTTTATGTCAAAAAGTGAAAGAAGAATGATTGGCGTACAATATTCTTTTTTTTGTCAAAAAGTGAAAGAAGAATGATAGGCGTGCAATAATCTTTTTTATGTCAAAAAAAAAAGATGCAGTTGATAAAGCACCTCAGAAGATTCAACATTACCTTCCATAGGCGAATCTCCTGTCTTTTTCATGGTCACCAAAGGTGTCCCACAGACGAAGAGACACATTTACACCATCTACCACTTCCCAGGATCTTTCTAGAACCTGGTCAGGAAAAAAATAAAATAACAACTTGAAACACTGGCCTACTTATTGTATTTGGGTTCCACACCCATTGAATATTGTAAGAAAAAAAAACATTGGCATTTCTTCAAACAAGACATCAAAAACGTGTGACTTGTTGTTTTTTTTTTCAATATGAAGGAAATTCACACAATTACAGTGTGTTGTCAATTTTTCAATTGTGAATTAAAATTATTTATGTTATTATTATTTATTAATTTTTTATATGAGTCTGGTAGATGCGAAACGCACAGGACCGATCAGTGTGGCGACGCTTGGGGGAGGTCTATGTTCAGCAGTGGACATCTGTCGATTGAAATAATGATGATGACATCCGTAAATCCATTATTACCTAAATTAATAATTGCACACTATTCAAGACGAGGTGTTGGCACATCAACAGTTTTTCAGAGACTTTTCCTGATAATATTTATTGTTATAGATATAGAAAAACACTGTCTGACCCAGGAATCGAACCCTCAAGCTCAGCACCAACCACTAGACCATTGAGGCAGTCTAACTAGATATTAACAACTTAATTAATAACTAGACCAATAATATAGTAGAATATTATGCAACTAGTGAATAAAGGAAGGATTTAGCAAGTCAAGGATTCTAACAACTGAATCACGACCGTAGCAAGTGATTCAGTTGTTAGAATCACGAGCATAGCGAGTGATTCGAGTGTTAGAATCCTGAGCGACGCGAGTGATTCAGGCCCTCGCTTTATTCAATATAAATCCGTTTTATTCAAGAGTTGCATACTATATTTTGTACCATGACGACGAGAAAAAGAAAGATTTACGCGAAAAGCACAAGAAATAATAATAAATAGGTTTTTACATTTTTTGTAAATTGAAGCTGAGCTAGGTAACAGCATCTGTGTTTCAGGGGCCAGTGATCAACTCCGTTACGTTACATAATTATAATTAATTAAACACCAATGCAATTAATATTAGAATTACAATCCAAATAACTATTCACTAAACATCCCAGAGTAAAATCAAAATCATGAAAATCCTAAATATTAACAAACTACGATGAAGAAGTTTGAAAGTCGAATATTCTTTTCACAAGGAGTTTGTATCGAGTATTTGATGCACAAGGAGGTTGTATAGCATTGGGATGGACGTCGAATATATATTGGTGTGTTCTAAATTCAAACACCAAAACAGTGAGTAAAAGTGCTTTTTATTCACTGTTTTCAGTGAATAAAATAAGCTTTTTAGAGGGGGAATGGTATAGTGCTTTTTATTCACTGTTTTCAGTGAATAAAATAAGCTTTTTAGAGGGGGAATGGTATAAATAATATTTAGTAGTTATTGGCCAAACATAAATGATTAAAATACTCGTTGCTTTGGCCTAACAGAGTCCATAATTGTACTTAGCTCTAAGCCTTTATGTAATATCTGAAATAACAACATAGAATAAAATAAAATAAATGAATATGAGGGTATTTCTCAATTGTTTTAACTATTCCCTAGTAAGAATGACTGCATGGTCATAAAAAAAACTCAAAATCCTCTTACATCCTTATATATCCGGTACTGGTCGATAGCCCACACAGTAGGGACATGCGTGGTCATCAGCTGTGACAGCGACACATGCTTGTTGCAGGCACGTGCACATATGAGACGTGTCTTGCCAACCGCTGTGTCGCCAACCACCACGCATTTCACCAACTCTTGATGGGGCTGCTCGTTGTCCATTATCTGAAAGCGATTATTAAGTTGATTTGAAGAAAGATGAAACCTGGTAATACAGGTTTCTTTCCAGAACATAAAACCATAACAATTGATGCTGCGCTTTTTTCACAGTTGTTTTTTGTAAGGGTATGAATAAATGAAAAAAAAAGGAAAAGGGACTCCCTTTTCCGCACTTAGACTCCCATTTGGTCCGTTGTGCGTGGGCACAGATAATATCGTGGGGCTAAAGTAAACAGCCTAGCTCCGTCCAAAAGCACAGACGCTTCCTGGGGGCTTCACAGGTTTCGCGGAGCGACCTCTCTGTGACGAGGATTTCTTTACGTTGGGAAGCCAAGGCCTCGCAGTCCAGGATAATGTAGGCGGCTGAATCTTCGGCGTTAAAACTGCCCCTGCAAAGTTGGCTGTCTGTGGCGCCTATGTTAAAAAGATGTTTGTTGAGAGGAACGTAATTGTCCCTATGATTATTCTAAGGTTATTTCTACTTACGCTAAGGCGTTTTTGTTAATTTCGGGTTTACATTCGGTTGGCCAATTTTGACTGCCTATAGTTTATTGCCCATGACCATCTGTTATTGTGCTGTTCGGTTGATCTTTGGCGGATCCACGCACGAATTTGCGAGAAAGGCAGGTGTAGAAGTGGGTACGGGCCTAGCACGATCTTCTCGGCACCTCTCATTGCGAGTTCATCCGCTGCATCATTGCCTAATGATCCACTATGTCCCTTGATCCACTGGAGGGTGATTCGGTTAGGTACCAATATAATCTCCAGGGCAAGATGGCATTCAAAGATTAGTTTGCTGTTGGTTTGTTTGTTTTCTAGGGCTTTGAGCAAAGCCAGGCTATCGGATAGGAATCTAATTCCAGTTATGGATGCCTAAACGCTTTACAGCAGCTGCAGCTTGTGTTAGGGCGACACATTCACATTGAAAGATTGAACTGTGTGTGCCTAGCGATAGGTGGAAATTGATGTTGAGGTCAAAGGAGTGTATGCCAGCATCTGAACCGTTATCTGGTTTTGAGCCATCTGTACAGATGCATACTTCATTGGCTCCAGACTGATCCCTTTCTTCCTCTACAGTTTGCATTACATACTTTTTGTTGAACATAGGTTGATTTGGTGTTCTCTCACACGGGGCAGCGATGAGGGGTTGGTAATCAAACGCCCGGTCCAGGAGAACAGCGTGTGGGCTAGTGAGATTTTTGCCCCATATGTCCAGATGTATCAGAATAATGGCAGCTTGCTGCTGTATGTATAGGTTAGGTAGGGGAGTTATTTTTAGGGCTATCTCCATGGCCACTGTTGGGTGGTTCTCATGCAGCCAGTGGTAGCTGAACAGGCCAGTCTTTGTAACCTTTGGAGTCTGGCAATGGTAGTAGACAGTTCCGTCCTTGTCCATCAAACCAGAGCACCTTAAGCTAACATTGGCCTGATCATCGCTGGGTATAGCCACAGCGTGATCTTCAGAGAAAGTCCCCATTCTTTACATTGGTAGAGTGCAATTGTTCTTTTGTTAAATTTGTGGTCAAGGTGCTTGTTCCAGAGCAGTTTTCTATCAAGGATCACCCCCAAGTACATGACCTCGTCTTTAAGAGTTAGTTCTGTGTTGAAAAGTTCAGGGAGCCGACGGGGTCCAAGGACTCTTTTGTTATTAAACATTATTAGGTCCGTTTTCAAGGGATAAACCGATAGTTCATGCTTGGTGCACCAACTTTCGATTATTTTGTAAGCTCTTCTCATAAGGTTGCATAAGATGCCTTCAAATTTCCAAGAGATTAAAAAAACTATATCATCTGCATATCCCACCGAGTGTAGATTGCTAGCGTTGAGCTCTGCAATGATCTCATTCCACAGTAGTGGTGACAGCACCCCACCTTGTGGGCAGCCCCTACTCAGGACACCGCGTGTGGTGGTGTTCACAGTTTTTAATAGCACGGTGTTTTAACATGTTATTTATCCATTCTATAAGTTAGCGCAACACCTCCAACTTTGTTGTTTGCCCAGTACATTAACTTTGACTACAAACTGGATTTAATATGCTGAATACCTAAATACCTTAACAAAACAGTGTTTAAGTACCTAACTAAAAATGTTGTTCAGAGCAAGTTCAGCATCTTCATCCATCTAAGTTAGGAACAGCTTCTAGTCAAACCTGATGAAGCTGAGCAAGTTCATAAAGCAGAGCAGGTTGATGATTTAAATATTAAAAAAAAAAAACTTACTAAGTATTATTAATGTAAGCAAAGCCACTTACCAAAACATATTTCAACTGAACCCATTTTAAGTTTATTAAAATCACATACAAATATTTAGATAATGGTTACTATGATTTTCTAAAGATTGGACAAAGAAAATCTGAGAAAAAGTTAAGATTCAGCACTGAAATAACTCGAAATTTCACACAACCATTAAAACAAAGGTATTCCAATTTAATTATGATACTGCACTAGTTTAATTTACTTGTAATTAACTAAAATTATGTTAACAAAATATAATAAAACATAAGAACTAAGAAAAATACGATTTACGATTTTTAATCGAAATATTCGAATTGCGAAATTGAAAAACAAACATCTGTCAGACAGACTGACAGACAGTCAAAATAATTTTGACAGCAAGAACATTTTCCAAAAATTATATCGCGTTCAAAATAATCGTTGACATCTCATTTATTTCATATTTTTCATCTTTCTATGATTTTATACTCTCAAGTCCAATCGTTACGATTTTCTTGAAAAGGCATCGTGAACATATTTTATGAGGACCAGCACCGGGCTTTATGACTATGCAGATTCATTTTATAGCCTGTAGATTGTATAACTTATGAAAGCCCTCAAAATGTCGCATAGATAAAGCGTTAATGATTTTTTTCTTTTATATATACGTTTCAAACTAAATAATAATCAAAACCACATTCATAAAATTGATAGAATTATACAGCAAGACTTTAATTCACTTACGTTTTCTTCAATGAATTCTTAATTGATTCATACACTTTGAAAAACCTTTGTGACCACTCTCATTTGAACATCATCACTCACTAACACTAACTAATGATCACTAGTACAGAACGAAATCTGCATTATGTCGTTTAGATAGATATTATTGCAAAAAAGATTATCTTTTCACGATATTTGAGGCAATGGAGTGAAGTTGATTTTGTAGCATTGCAGTGATGTGCGCATGTTGGACGTCTTGCGCAGAACTGTAAGAACGCGTACATGGCAAGTTCATTTTAATTCTGTTATTGACAATTTTAAGTCAACGAACTTCGCCGCTATTATTGTACTTTTGTATGTCTATATTACGGCAGCGGCTC
Source organism: Orthosia incerta (assembly GCA_948252205.1). Taxonomy (NCBI): domain Eukaryota; kingdom Metazoa; phylum Arthropoda; class Insecta; order Lepidoptera; family Noctuidae; genus Orthosia; species Orthosia incerta. Next base: position 22,451,669 of record OX411762.1, on the reverse strand, counting down.
AATACCCACAATTACATTCTACAATGAAACACGGACCAATTGTTAATAAAATACTTCCTTTTTATTACAGATGCGTTCATCATTGCGTTCACATACAAAAGCCCCGAGTATCGTCTATATTGAAGAGCCCGAGTATTTTTAGGTCCTCCAAGACACATTTAAGATATATTTTAGTGCTTTTTCTGTAAAGTATTAAATTAAATTAGGAAGTGCCCTAGTTCGTGTAGCGTAGTGCCTACTCATTTATATATAGCAATTTTCTGTGATAGCAGCAATATCTTTTAAGGCGCTTTTAACTCGGGGTCCTCGAAAACTTTTTTTAAATAAAAGTTTTATTTAAAAAAAGTTTTTAACAAAAAAAACAAACCGACTTCCAAAACAAAACACTACAAAACGAAAAGTAACTTTCTTTTCTGAAGTCGGTGTCTTTGGTACCTAATTTTATACGTTTTTCGACACCGACTTCGGAAAAGAAAGTTAATTTTCGCTTCGTAGTGTTTTGTTTGGGAAGTCGGTGTGATTTTTTGTTAAAAAGCTTTAAATATATGCTTTATGCTTTTAATATATATGTTTTTATGCTTTAAATGGCTTTAGGTAAATGATTTTCATGGTATTTGCACCTGCAAATACTATGTATGTTTATTTATCATATTTTTTATGTGTATTTGAGGAATTCAAATTGAAATTCATTTATTTATTGTTTGTCACAGGTGAAAAGGTAGTTCTTACAGTCAGTATTTTTGTATCACTGTAGCATACCCATGGGATGTACAATATTTATTTGTCTGTCAATATTACTGGCTATATTAATATAGGAGTTCCCTCGATTCCTCTGGGATGCCATCATCAGATTCTGGTTTCCTTATCATGGTACCACCCTTAGTATATCTCCTTTCTAACAAAAAGAATCATCAAAAACGACAAAGTTATCCGCGAACACACATAAAAATCATATAAATATACGGCCGAATTGAGAAACCTCCTCCTTTTTTTGAAGTCGGTTAAAAATAATGCTCTATTTCTAGGTCTTCTGGGACAGTCGAGTAAAATAAAAAAGTATTAAGGAGGTTGCATCTAGCACATTTGTGTGATGTATTAAAACTTTTTGCAGTTCAAGATTTTCTTCTTTCAACTGCCCTTTGTTTATTGAGAAAAGAAAAATGCAGTAATAACTTCTGTCAGTTTAAATTGAGTGGGCGTGATCACAGAACATTTTTACTCTAGCGAGTTGATTATAAATAACAGCAAAAATGTGTTTCGTCTATACAAAGACGAGAATTTTAGCGATAACAACTAAATAAATAAAAAGCCATTCAACATGGCTTTTTTCGCCCTTCTTTGGAAGGCGCGAACAATAGAAAACTATAGACTCAAATATGAGAAAGAGAAGATCAATTCTATAATGATGGGAAACGCACAATTAGAACAAACACTGTCCCAGAGATGGCGGCACTATAGCTTCGACACAAAAAAGAGAATATCAAGAATTTTCAAGAAAGTGTACCCTGATGGTAGTGCGGTTTCCAATTTTTTCTTGTACTTGATGACAGATCAAACTTTTCCGAATTTCCTCCTCAAAAGTGTGATGGGATTCGTTGGAGGCATAATATTGACATACCTTTGCTTCATGTTTTTCGTCTTCCAGCTTGCGATATCTCTAATCCATTCGACCATCATGAGTTCTATTATTGGCGTTCTTTTGACTTTGGGGCTGGCTTTCAGCTATAGGATAAGGTATGTACCTACGTTCGATTCAATAAGTTAACTTTACTTACGTGTACTACACGGTCTAAATAACTGGGCATTCCAAACGTCAAACGACCTGCGTCTGTCTCTCGTGCGCCCGCCCCGCCTTCTGCATTAGCGAGAGTCGACCATCATAGTGACATTGAGAGCTCCAAGTGCCCAGTATGAAAATGTTACATATCAATATTAGGTTCTAAAATTTCCGAGCTCGCTTCGCTCGCTCTCTTACGGACTGTTGGGTGGGGCAGTGTCTACTAACATTTCAGAGCTCGCTTTGCTCGCTTTTGCAGTCTACATATTTAATTCTTAAGCTTTTCTGCATAACAAAGTTATCATTATTTCTGTATGAATTGCCAAAAAAATATAACCTATCCAAGCCTGGGTGCGAAATTTTCGTTCTTTCTAACCTCTACTATAGCGGCATTCATGAATAGTTTTACGGAAAAATACTTTGGTTTTAGTAAACTAGGTAATCAAGCACCCACAAAAAAGATAAAATTGAAGCAATAGTGATCTAGTTAAGCCTAGTGTACCTACTGGTACAGGCCTATTTGCATCACTAAAAAAAAAAATCTTCTGCATACACTCTTACACTTAGACACACCATTTTCCTTTAGACAAAAAATCAAGGCTTATTCCGTTTATCTACCCTAAAATAGCCACCCTAAGGTGGATAATCGGAAACGCGTGTTCATCTATCCACCCTGAACGGGGTGGATAATCGGAATTCACTTCTGATTGTTCTTCCGACTTTTTACCCCAAGTACAGTCAACAGTGGAATTCAAACTTATATCTATACTAATATTATAAAGACGTAAAATTTGTAAGTTTGTATGTAGGGGGTAATCTCAGGAACTACTGGTTGGAATTGAAAAATTATTTTTGTGTTAGATAGTCCATTTATCGAGGAAGGTATATAGGATATATAACATCTCGCTACGACCGATAGGAACGGAGCGTAAATGAAAAATGTTGCAAAAACGGGAAAGAATATTACTTTTTGAGGGCTTCCGTTGCGTGCGCTGCGTAAATGGTTTCAGTTATGCAATCATGTATGTAGGGTAGGTAGGGTAGGTGTAGGGTTGGTGTAGGGTAGGTGTAGCGTAGGTGTAGGGTATATCCCATGTCACAGACCGCATCGACTTCCTGAAACAAAGTGTTTGCATAGGTAAACCGTATTCGTAGGTACAGGCGGAGAGTGGAGCGATAAACCCAGAATCGTACATTCCAAAGTAATGAAAGGTGGGTTTATCGGGCTTGAGAGCGACCCGACCAAGGTGTGACTGATACGCGCCTGCCGGATGATGACGTTATATGTTCATTCTGGCGCAGCATCTGGTCGGTGCCTGTCAGTCACACCGAAGGTGAATGGACTCGGGAGGTCGAACGAGCGTGCGATCCAATACAAGAGATGGGGGCTATCACGATCAGCCCCCAAGATGTAGCCCGTACAGTCCGTCCGTTGCCAAACTGAAAATCTCCAGGGCCGGACGGGCAGCACAACTTCTGGATCAAGTGGCTACGCACTACTCTCGCACGCTCGTTTGGCATCTCAGTACCAGGCAGCCTTGGAGTCTGGTTCGCTACCCGAGTTCCTTACAACAGGAATAACCCACCTGCTCCACAAGTCTGGTAGCACCGCGGCACCCAAAAATTATAGACCTATTACATGTTTACCAACGGTCTATAAGGTTCTTACATCTATTTTGAGAGTTAAAATGAATAAACACATCGAAGATAACTCGATCATGTCGGTCCCTCAGAATGGATCTAGGAATGGGTCCCGCGGTACTAAGGAGCTACTCCTTATAGATATGGCCATTAGCCAACAGGTTCGGCGTTCCTGAAAGGATCTGTCGATATGTTGGATAGATTATAAGAAGGCCTTTGACTCGGTGCCTCATACATGGCTCATGAGGGTGCTAGAATTGTATAAAATAGACACAACTCTACCCACCTTCCTGATGTCGTGTATGGGGCAATGGAGCACAGTCCTTCGCTATCCAGGATGTCGAAATATCCAGAGGAATAGCGAACCTGTACGGATCGAGCGAGGTATATTCCAGGGCGATAGATTGAGTCCACTTTGGTTTTGCCTAGCCCTGAATCCTCTAAGCATGTTGCTGGAAAACTCAGGGCTAGGCTATCGGTTGAAGAGAGGTGGTCAGGTTATATCTCACCTCCTTTATATGGATGACCTGAAGCTCTTTGCCCCCAGCAATCTTCAACTGATGGAGCTACTGAAGGTAACTGAAACTTTTAGTAGCGCCATCAGGATGGAGTTTGGTGTGGACAAATGTGCGGTCATGCATGTAAAGCGAGGGGAGATTGTGGAATCCACAGGAATTCAACTCGCGGATTCCATAAACCTGAGATCCCTCTCTCCAAACGAAACCTATAAGTATTTGGGTATGTCGGAAGCGTTATGTATCAGCACTACTGACATAAAGCAATCGTTGAAGGAACGCTTCTTTGGCCGCCTGAAGAAGGTATTCAATAGCCTGCTTTTGGGCGGAAACAAGGTGCGTGCCTTCAACGGTTGGGTCATGCCGGTATTGATGTACTCTTTCGGCATACTCAAATGGACTCAAACGGGACTTGACGCCCTGGATAGGCGGGTCCGTATACTGCTGACTGCATATCGAATGTATCACCCACGATCGTCGGTCATGAGATTGTATATCCCGCGGAAGTGTGGTGGCCGAGGCTTTTTAAATGCTAAAAACCTCCACAACCGCGAGATATGCAATCTCAGGGAATATTTTCTAAACACCGACGAGGGTATGCATCGAGATGTAGTAGCAGTGGACAAGGGACTCACCCCGCTCTCCTTGGCGAATGAGAACTGGCGCAAGCCTGTAGTGCTTGACACTAACGACCGCAGGGAGGTATGGCAGAGTAAGGAGCTTCACGGACGCTTTTGCCGGGCCCTACATGGGTCCGATGTAGACCAATCAAAGTCCGTAGCCTGGCTACGTTTCGGTGATCTCTTTGGGGAAACCGAAGGTTTTGTCTGTGCAATTATGGACGAAGTTATCATGTTAACTACCAGAGATTTATTGTGAAGGAAGGCACGGTTGACATCTGTCGGGCATGTCACCGCCCGGGTGAGTCGATCCGTCACATTATCTCTGGTTGTTCTCGTCTAGCTAACGAAGAGTACTTGCATAGGTACAACCTTGTAGCCAGGATTATCCATCAGCAACTTGCTCTGAAATACAGAGTGTGTGGCATCGGAGAATAAAATCAAGTATCTTGACTTGGCTCGCGAGGTTGTGTACATGTGGGATGTGGACACAGCGATCATTGTACCGATAGTCGTGTCAGCCAATGGATTAATAGCCACGAGCCTCGACCAACACCTTAGGAGGCTCTCGTTAGGCGGCTGGATCAAGGGCCTGATCCAGAAAGCAGTATTGCTGGACACGGCTCGTATTGTTAGGATGTGCCTCTCTCTGGAGCCCTGACCGCCGGTAGTTTGGACCCTGTTCCCGTTACCGGTGGGCCTCTATCTTTTATATTTTTAAATGTTTTTGTTTTTTTTAATTTATTTTATAAAAATATTTAAAAATGTAATAAATAAGAAATGTAATGAATAAAGGAAATAAATAAACTATTTTCAGCTTTGACTTTTCAAACAAGAAGTATGTATTTCTAAGTATTTAAATTTTCATTAAGTATCTTGGGCCGGGTTTGTGTATGTTTATCTAAATGACTGTACACAAGCGGGGGGAGAAAATCATCAGTAAGATATTTTGGGAATTCCATCTATCCACCCCGTTCAGGGTGGATAGATGGACACGCGTTTCCGAGTATCTACCTTAGGGTGGCTGTTGTAGGGTGGATAAACGGAATAACCCAAAATCAAATACAATAAGAGATGCGCGAAAGGAGCCTCCCCGAGCGACTTACTTTCCGACTTCTTTGACGACCGGTGCACCCTGGGCTTGGGCAATAAAATACTTAATCATAAAAAAGTTAAAAACCCACAGAGTTTTCAAAGGTCTTTGCACCAGAGCCAAGACCACAAAGTTACGCTTCGCCACTGGTGGTGTACTGCGAGATTCGGTTAATCTATGTTCGAAGCCAGCAGCCTTATTGCGTAATGAGTTCGGCAAGGCAAAGGGCAAAGAGTATGAACAATCGACCAATCACATGGTGAGATGAAAGACACAATGTGGATTTACGTTTATGTGATTGGTCGATTGTTCATACTCTTTGCCCTTTGCCTTGCCGAATTCGTTATGCAATAAGGCTGCAGAACTTCCACGTTGGCCATGGTAACTCATGAACAGGAGTAGGGTTTCTCAGACAATGGGACTGATGGGCTGGAGTCACACTCTACACCTCTATTTTGATCGATAAATTATTGTCGAGAATAAAAATTTAATTTCTATTTTTCTGAAAGTGTCCCTACTTTCAGAAAAATTGTTTTTTTTTTTTTAATGACTTTGTTGACATTTTGTCAAAAAGCTGTTGTAGGCCCTGATTAGTGGTAGGCCCCCAATCAGCGTTAGCCCAGGGCCTCCAGGCTCCCACAAATTCACGGTCCACCCCTGTATGAAACGGTAGGCAGAGGTTTTTTGATTTCGTAGTTTGTCCACAAAATATTTTTTAAAAGGGGCTGGACGTCAAACATTAGTTTTTGTCCCAAAGATCCCGAACATAAGTGGATGAATAGCTTTCCACCCCTAAACCAACACACACCAGTCAAAATTCTCAGTACGGTCACAGATAATATAATACTAGCATACAGATGCCTCATCTCATACAAAGAAACCGTGCTACGTAACTTGCGTTTTTCATCTGATTATACCGATTATTTTTTGTAAATCGATCGCGTTCGGTTCCGTTCCACGGCGATAGATAGATCACCATCTAACAATCAATCGATTTTGATAGATAAATCAAATAATCTGAATAATCAGTACAGTACGTCGGGACAGTTTCTTTTTGTATGGGATGAGACACCTCTGGTATAGCTGCTCAAGAAAAGTGTTTCATAGTGTAGTTTCTTCCAGATGTCTAGTCTTCCTACTGATACCACAATTCTTCTCTCGCGTGGGGAGATACACTCTGACCTGCTACGCGCTGGTACTCATCCTGACAGGACCTGCTACCAACACGCTGAAGAACTCGGAAGTACTGTCGGAATCCATGGCTTGTTCTCAAGTAAGTTGTAACACATCTTCATCATTTCAGCCGAAAGACGACCACTGCTGAACCCTTAATTAAGTGTCGCCACATGGGCCGGTCTTGTGCATCTCGCATCTGGCGACGACATAGTGGTCATGGCTGAGACCATGGAGAGCCTCAGTAAAATGCTCGATGACCTCAGTAGAGCTTCCGAAAGAGTGGGTCTTAAACTGAACATGGACAAAACCAAGGTCATGGTGAAGGCCGTACCCTGACCAAAAAACCAGCATGAGATATGAGCATTCCTCAATAGGTAATCTTTTTTTTTCTACTCCTCATTTATTCTTTTCTGATTAATTTCGTTGCGGGATCCAAGTCAGTTAAATTTATTCGCCTGGACTTCGTCGAGCATCATAGCCTCGGCGATTTTCTTGTGGTCGCCACTGTTGATTCTGATTTTCAGAAGTTGCAGTGTTTTGGGCATAGTGCGGTCGTCACAAAAAACTTTCATGTCAAACTTGATCCACTTCCCGGTGCGGTTTGATAGAGGAACCGAGTAAGGAGCGACCTTCACCCATCTGTTTAGTGAAACTAGAGATTGCTTAGACAGTCATCATGGTTAAATTCAGTTCATTTTCTCTAAACGGAAACGTAAAGTACTACCGGGATAATAAAGTATCCAAAGTCCGAACCTGGGAGTCTATGTGACCATCAAATTATTTTATTTTATCTAATATAGGCTCGCGCTTGATCACTATCTGACCTGATGGTAAGCGATGATGTGTTCGATGATTGAGCACGCTTGCCTAGAAGTAACCTATTCACTCTTGACTTAAAGACCCCTAGATTGTAGCTATCGGGAAACACAGACTCCGGCAGGGAATTCCACTCCTTAGCTGTACGCATAATAAAAGTATTCTCAAAACGTTTAGTGCGTGGGATGTCCAACATGTACCGATGGCGCATCGCCGTACGTCTGGTAGTCCTATCTTGTGGAGGGACAAATAAATCAAATTAGATCTTTTTTTCTATCTATAGGCTCGCGTTTGACTATCTCGCATTCTCGCCTGATGTTATTTTTTTCTCATAGGCTCGCGCCTGACCACCATCTCACCATGTTAAGCGATGATGTGGTCTACGGTGAAGCACGCTTGCCTAGACACTCCCCCACCTACCTACCACCTAGACCTATTCACTCTTGACTTAAAGACCCCAAGGTTGTAGCTATCAGGGAACAAATAGTCCGGAAGGGAATTCCACTCCTTAGCTGTGCGCACAATAAAAGTATTCGCAAAACGCTTTGTGCGTATGGGAGGGATGTGCATCATGTACCGATGGCGCATGGCCGTACGAACGGCGACGGGAACGGGCTGGGTGGAATTTGTTACGTTTAAAAGGGTGAAGGAGGTTTTTACGTTGTCCTGCAGTGGGACGGTACAGACTTGTTAGAACAGATTAGATTTATTTGTCGACTAGCTTCTGCTATCGGCTACCCCCCCGTGATTGTCAAAACTATGCGCTATTCCAGACTTAATCTATCACCCTATCAAATTTCATCCAGATCCGTTCAGTAGTTTTTGCGTGTAAGAGTAACAAACATACAAACACACTTACACAGTCACAAGGGAAGATAATTGCCCAGAGAAAAAGTCCTTTTGCAAAAAACCATGGTGGACTCCTGCAGCCGTATTGCGTAAGTGAATACGACAACGCAAAGGGTTTGATTGCTATCAATCGATTGGTCGATTGATAGCAGTCAAACCCTTTGCCTTGCTGAATTCTCTTAAGCAATTCGGCTGCTGAACTAGCTAAAATCCGTCAGGAAACACGACAGGCCAAGCGTGCTACATCGTCGACCACATCATCGCTTACCATCAGGTGAGATAGTGGTCAAACGCGAACCTATCAATAATAAAAAGTTAACATGTTTTTTTTTTTAGGAAGGCTTGTTTTTAATATTCTGTTTAACAAAACTACAGTTTTGGTATAGAGAGTCATTTCTATGCTTAAGCGAAAAGGAGGGGCCGCTTGTCAGGGCTTTTGACGATAAGCCGACAACGTAGCGGCCAACAATGTAAGTTGCGGTGCCGTTTGGGACGATATTTCAACCGAGGCGGGCCGTGAAGTCGTGTGGGCGGCACCGCGGCTGAGGGTTGAAGGCCGCGGCAGGAGAGGAGTAGTATTGCGGTGCGCCGCTCTCCCTACCTTCCGCAGCCTGGACGGGGTCGCCACCGTCTGATTGCGGACGCGGTGGAGCCGCAGGGGAGGAGTGTCCGTATAGCATTGGCCACTCTCCCTATCCCTTGCGGCCGAAAAGTGTAAGGTGGTGGGGCCACTGACCTGACCCGTCACAGGGGGACTAAGGGTGCATACACGGGGTCGTCTGGTGGCCCTGTGCTGGTTTGGTCCCTGGACAGGTCACGGGGTGCAATGTATTCTGGTGAACCGGTGATAGGGGTACTCCCCAGATGAAGGTCCGGTGACGGACAGCCGCGGCGGGTGTGAATGAGTACTCACGCGTGCCCGTGTTCCCGCCATAAGCGGCACAGGAGGGCATCGTGGAGTTTTACTAGGTTGGTGTGGAGTTCCACATAATTGCAGTATTTATTTATTTATTTTATTTAAGGCACATCAACAACACAAACACAAACATGGACTACATTTTCTGGGGTCTTATTCTAGTGTCTATGTCAATGACAGATGTGCACAGCACTGTCGGAAATAAAATTACATGTCAAAAATCTAATTTAACAAAGAAAGAATAAAATTATAAAATAAGCAAAATTACAATACAAATTATAAATAGAAAATAAGAATATCAGTATCTCCCCGTGGTAGCGCAGTATGCATGAGCATTCTTCAAAGCAAAAAAAATTGTTACCTACACCACAAGAGCCCTCAGACCGCGGTGCCTTAGAGGTCAAATAAAAGCAGTAATTTTTATTCACGAACAAAACAGACAACATCTCAGTCAATATGAAAATTAATTAATAAGACCCTTCTGTACCACTCATCAGCCCTTGTAAATTTCAAAGTACCATTTGAAAGCGCTTTTTCTTGAAAGTAAGCACCTTCTGACGTTTGCTAATAACGCCTTTCTACATTCACAAGTGGTTATACCTAAGAACTAACCGCGTACTTACATGTAGAATCAAACTAAATTGCGACTCCGCGAGTCACTGCGCCACTGGCGGACTAAGGAAGAGGGCGGGGGACGGTCCGCCCCGGGCCTCTAGTCCTGCAGGGCCTCCAAATCTCGATAAGTTAATCTAATTCTAAGCAAGGCAGTTTGGAGTTGGTTAGAGGCCCCATAGATACAAATAGGGCCTCTCTACGTCTGCAATCTGAAAATTAAAAACGTAGGATACCAAAATTTTAAAGCTCGCTACGCTCGCTCTACGGTCTGTTGTTACAGCACCTTTTGTTTTTTTCATAAGTCGACAAAGTAACTATTATTTATTTCTGTATGAATAATCAAATTATCCGAGGCGAGGTATTAACATTTTACTTTTGAGACAAGCACTAGTTTGATCTTCTCTCCTGCCGCCCAGTCTTCCTGACTCAAAAGAAAACCTAACCTATCCGAATTTTCGAGCTCGTTTTGCTCGTTCGCGTATCCTCGATTATGATGACTTTTGCATGAGACGACATGCACGAGACGACACAGTAACGCCTCTGAATACGGATCTTCATTATATCTGTATTCGTAGGAGTTACCGTGTCGACTCAGGATACATTTATATACAAGTTGTTTAAAACACTTTTTTCAAACAATATGAACTGTTTGTTTTATAAAATAAAATAAAAAGCTGTTTTTTTGACCAACTCTGTTCATTTAGATGAACGTTAAAAGAAAATTAAATTCGCAGTCCCAGGTTTAGGTGCCACAATTTTCTAGCTCGCTTCGCCTTACATACTTAGCTCTACCTATTTTATGCTGAAATCGTTTTCAATATCTGTCAATATTAATCATAAAAGAAAATCAAACCTTTCGAGGCGAGGTTTTTAATTTTTTTATAGTAACTAAGCTCGCTTTATGCGGTTTTGTATTTTTAATTCTCTTGATTCTGAAGCCGAAAGTATAATTCGCAGCGTAACAAAATGAGAATAAAAATCGATTTCGCTTCGCTCGAAGTAGGCCTAGAGCGGTCAGAACTCAAAATCGGGTCCTGGCTCGAACTCACTTCGCTCACTCTTACATGCGTTCTTTTGATTCTCAGTTTTCCACATAATTCGATAAAGTGTAGGATGAAAGATTCCAAAAAATACGGGTGTTCAAAGATTGCCGTTATCTATTATCGCTTCACTTGCTCTCCTATATATCCTGCACGAAAGCTCAAAAGAAAATCTAACCTTTGTGAGGCAAAGATGAGTAGTAAAAAATTACGAGCTCATGTCTTGCATCTTATATTTTTCGGTCTCACAAAGATTTTGCATTACGGGGTGGGGGCCCCCGATTTGTTTTACGCCCCGGGCCCCCTACAGGGTTAGTCCACCACTGGCCGCTGCGCAATAGCAAATTCATGTGAAAGCGTTGGTGACGGGTTCGGTACTTCGCAGCGAAATGCCAACGTCACAGCCGTCTTTAAATTTGAATCGACGTATACCTACTAAGATTGGGGAAAATATTACTCAAAGTAAGATAAACTTGACACAAAAATTAGGCCTATTGAAAATACCTGAAAGGCAGTAATTTGGGCTACATTCAGCGAAAACAAATTACTATAATAGTGATGCCGTCTTTTCAGAAAAGCAACCAAAGAATCCATACCTACTAATATTAAATGAGACTGCAACTGTCTGTTTGTTGCCCACGGATTTAGATGAAACTTAGCACACGGGTAGACCGCTAAGGGCATAGAATACTTTTTGGGATTAAAAGTATTCTGTTAGTGCAGTATGTTCCTTTAGTATAATTTCCTACAATATAGTTTTTTTTTGTTTAAACGAGGTTCTCTTAATCTTCCTGTCCTTAACTCAAGTCTTTGTTTCTCTGATCAACTCTCATTACCAAGTACTTACGCTGTAGAGGCGGCGAAGTTTAGGACTAACAAAATTCTCAACAGCATACCATCAAAGATGTGAGGTAGTGAGAAAATTTGAACCAGAGTGCTGTTTCACGCTAAGATCTGTGAGGTTGCATGGCTGCTCAAGGATGCATTGTGAAGCTATGAGATGACGTGTAGCTGAGTGGTGCGAGGATGCGTAGTGCCTGATTTCAGCAGCGATGAACCTGTCTCCTGTATTCCTCGCACACATTTCTCGCCCACATCCCTCGTATACATAGAATCTCTCGCTTTTTACCCGACTACGGCGAAGCCAAAAGGAGGATTGTGATTTTTGTCGCAGCCCAGTACCCAATGTACCAGACTCGAAAAGAAAATAACTATAAAGCAATAAATAAAAAAAGTTAATTAAAAAAATCAGAACACCCGACTGCTTAGAAAGCGAACTAAAAAGACGTAATCATGCTGTGCAGTCGGAGATTACATCTGGTTTTGGTCAGCTCGCGAATATGTATCCGACTGCACAGCATGATTTTCTCCTTGTATCTATGTAACTATGTATCAATGTAACGGAATCTTTGAACGTGATTTTCACCCACTTCAAAACGTCGGATTGATTTGAAACTTTGCACACCTATCAAAGACCGATGACAATGCAATAATTTAGTCAAAGTCAAAGTACTTTTGAAAGTCAAACAAAAATTAAAATTTGCAAGTAATAAAAGTTGATTCTACCGTGCGCGTTTAAATTGTTTGTCCCAAATGCCTTAACAAGATCTTCAGGATTAGCGACTTTTTAGTTAAATTTACCATTAAAGCGTGTTTTTTTGTTTTTAGAACTACAATTTATTAGTTCACTTTTCAAGCAGTCGGGTGTTTTGATTTTTTTAATAAACTTTTTTTTAACTTATTTTTATTATTAAGTAGGTTACCTAACTCTACTAGCCCATTTCCACCACAGGTCTGCTAAGCCTGGCTAGGAAAATAAAGTGATTCCATTGGTGGTTTTTTTCTCACGCACCGCCTCGCTACCTTGCACATCTTTGGGAGTAAAGCAGCCTCATTGTCATGCCAGCGACACAAAGAAAACCGGTCAAGTGCGTGTCGGACTTCGCACATTAGGGGTCCGTACCAAACCGCAAAGTGTAATAGGAATAATCAAGTTGAGTGTAATAGGAAAATTAAGGGAATTTCAACGAAAATCTGATTAATCAATATATGGGTATTTGTTAGTAAAATTTACGTAATAATAAACCTTATCCCCAAATTTGAAGTTCATAGGTCAATGGGAAGTTAAAAAATTCTTCGGAACAAATTTTTGTATAAAAATCTGACTATAATGGCTTCTCATTCCATTACTTTTCTAATATTTAAAAAAAAAAACAGTATTTATCTACACAAAGAGATCTAAACAACAATACCCCACTTGATGGTCATATTGTTTTTTTAACCGACTTTCGAAAAAGGAGGAGGTTCTATGTTCGACTTCTTGTATGTTTTTTTTTTTCTTTTTTTGTATGTTCACCGATATCTCCGTCAATTGTGGACCGATTTTGAAAATTCTTTTTTTGTTTGAAAGAGTATGTTTCGAAATTGGTCCCATTTTAATTTGGTGAAGATCTGAAGAAGAACTTCGAAGATATACAACAGAACTCTTCAATAAATAACGGCAAATCTTTAGGGCCTGCTGCAATTGCATGTCTGTTTGTTGTTTATACCATTTCATAACATAACATCACGCCAGTACGCTCTTAAGGGGTAAGCAGATCTCTCATTTGATCGGTTTTGTTCAAGTTTCATGATATTCGGGTAACCTATTCTGGCGTTATAAGAAACTTACTAAACAACTCGCCTATTATGTAAGGTAGGTACAACTAAAAAGTGAAAAATAAAAAAACTTTTTTACAAAAATATACTACCGACTTCCAAATAAGAAAACTACAAAGTGAAAAATAACTTTATTTTTGGAAGTCGGTGTCCATAACGCAAAAAATGGTATCTACGAAAGACACCGACTTCCAAAAATAAAGTAATTTTTCACTTTGTAGTTTTCTTATTTGGAAGTCGGTAGTATTTGTTTGTAAAAAAGTTTTTTTTTTGCTGCCACTTTAACTGTATGTAAAACATTTAAAATTATTTTTTCAATACAGTTGTTAAACATGGCGTACTTTCAGAGGCTATAATTATGATTCGAAAGTTAAATCTTACGCATAGGCATCTTTCTGTTACGCGGTCGTGACTTTTGTTTACGAGCTCGATCATTATGTTTACAGTTTAGTTTTAAATTTATAAGTCAATTTAAAAAAGTTAAGTAGCAAGGAGTTTTCAAATATAGAATAAAATGGGATAGATTTTCTACGAGGAAAAATGAATGATTCCGTACGTTTTAGCATTGAATTCTCAAAAGTCTTTTAAATGGTTGTTTAATATTATATAGTTACCAGTTTTAATTTAATTATTTTCACATCAACATTTGTCAAAAATCGAATAGGCTGTATAGGCTGTATTCGTTGAAAAAAAAAATATGTCCAGTTGCAAAAACGCGCCATAAGTCAATTTAAAAAAGTTTAGTAGCAAGGAGTTTTCATACGTAGAATAAAATGGGATACGATTTTATACGAGGAAAAATTAATGATGCCGTATACGTTTTAGCATTGAATTCTCAATTTTTTTAAAATAGTTGTTTAATATATTTAATTACCAGTTTTAAGTTAATTATTTTCACATCAACGTTTGTCAAAAATTTAATAGGCTGTATAGGCTGTTTTCTTTGTAAAAAAATATGTCCAGTTGCAAAAACGCGCCATATTGAAAATTTTATTTTTTGTGAATAAACAAATCCAATTCTTTGATTTGTTTTTACTACTTCTCACAACTGTATTGAAAAACGTCGTGTGATACACGGGTGTGTAGGTTATTGCAAACTCGTGTCTTTAAAAACCCTCGCCTTCGGCTCGGGCTTGTTAATGACAGCTCGTTTGCAATAACCTACTTCCCACCCTTGTATCACAATGTACTATTTGACAATTTGTCAACAAGATACTTATACTGTGAAAATTTTAATACTGTAGCTCCAACTGTTTGGCTGTAAATCCTGTGTGCCAGATGACAAATAGACAAACACATGAGTGAAAGCAATAGGGATCCGTTTGGACCCATCGAGTATGGAACCCTAAAAAGAACAAAATAATAATAAAATTCTGACTCCCAAAGTTAAATCTTAAATTGAAAGGCTCTAAAAATACCCCAAATTTAATTTCAATTCATCCTATAAAACTTATCTCTCGCCTATTCGAAGGGAGTTGCGAGGTCGCTAGACGCCTATAAATCGTGAAACTTGGAATATAACTGGCAAACACGTTAGGTGCTTAGCCTCATAACTCAAGTCTAGTCTGTGCTGCTCAAAATAGAATGAAAAAGGTTTCGTGTTATTGTGATATATTTATTCGTCTGCGAAAATATGTATGTTTAAAATGAAAATTGTCTGTAAGATATAGGAATCCGGTAGTTATGTTCCAACGGCCATCTGCAATTATTAACCAGAAGAAATGCAGAAGCAGCGCCAGCCCAGAGACGAAGCTGTTCCTTTCTTTGTAAGATACAAAGATCGATCGAGTTGGGGTAGATCTAATTATGTTCAGCAATCAGCAGTGGACGTCTTTCGGCTGAGTATTGATGAATACGACACAGGTATAGGCTTGTGATCATTTTTTTTATTTTTTTTTATTGATAGGCTCGCGTTTGACCACTATCTCGCCTGACGGAAAGCGATGATGTGGTCGACGGTGAAGCACGCTAGCCTAGAAGTAACCTATTCACTCTTGACTTGAAGACCCCAAGGTTGTAGCTATCAGGAAACAAAGACTCCGGCAGGGAATGCCACTCCTTAGCTGTGCGTACAATGAAAGTATTCGCAAAACGCTTTGATTTGATTTGATTGATAATTACTTCCATAGTCATACTTTTGAAACCGGAAGAATAGGTTTACTGGCGATACTGTCCTGGACGAACTCTCTTCACAAAGAGGGGCTCCTACCTTCTGCCAGTGACTTCACCTTGGTGAAAGTCCAATTTTTTTCAAGGGAACGTTCCTGTTGCCAGGATAAAAGCATTTTATTTCCTAATCCATTATATTTATTTATTCATTTATTCAAAATTATGTAAGTAACACCTTAACAGCTATAACGCCAATGCGATGTTACTACCACAAAGATATTAGAATTTTAGAAATACCATTAAAAATACAATTTAAATTACCATTAAATACAATTTAAAATACCATTAAATACAATAAAATATTACAATTAAAATGTCAATTAAAATACAATCATTCATACAATTTCAAATCCAATTATCATAGAATTAAACACAATAAAATACAATGGGTAGCACATGTGCCAAAGTTTCATCTAAATTCGTTAAGGCTGCCGTTGTGTTGAGGCAGGATTAATTAATAGACGTCCAAACATATGAACATAATCCACGAGCTGACTTCGCCTACTGCTAAACATGGCTTCTCCTTTCTTGGGCCAATCCTCTCGTTTCTATCCGTGATGGCAACAATGTCAAGTGCCCATGTCGGCCATGCCGCCGCCGCGCCGCCGCCGGACTAAATATATATTTTCACATTTCTACTCGTATTTTCTAATATTTGTAGGAATTAAAACTGCTCACTAAGTAAAAATAAAGTTAATAAAGTTAAAAAACCCAAGTTCTTATGAAGCGAACTAAAAAGATGTAAACGAGAAGAAAATCATGCTGTGCAGTCGGAGGATACCTTATTCACGAGCTGGCTGACCAAAACCATAATGTAGTCGGGTTTTTTGATTTTATTAACTTTTTTTATTTACAACTTTTTCGTTATCAATTTTTGTTCGAATTACTTTAAAAAATATAAGTGGTATATATTTTTTAATCACCACTAATAACCCTTCATTTAGATACACCACTCGATGGGCTTGGGAGAAAGAAAAATTGGATCCTTCACAATATGGTGCCCAAAACCCGCCAATTTTTTTTAACGTTTCTTATTTTAACATTTGGGCGATCAAGACCTGTCTAACCATGTATTAATTATATGAATCCGTCTAGTGTTTTAAAAATTTTAAGGTAATAAAGAATATTACATACATACAAACATACATACAAGGTGAGCACGAAAAACATACTTAACCCTTTTCCTGCAGTCGGGTAAAAACGCATCCAAGAGTGAATAAAAATATTTTAAAAAATCTCACCTTAGTACTGAAAGAGTCTGTTTTCCTTTTAAATCCAGGAACAAATAAAGACAAGTGTACACCAGCTGAATGATCTGATGAAGAAGCCAATCAACGCGATGAAGGACTCTATAAAGCTGATGGTAGACCAACTGAAGACGATCACAGCGAAGGTGAAGAAGACTGTGATAAGCCTCGATCGATTGGTGCTGAGTATCGGTATGTTTGTAAAGCTTGGTTCTGACTCGGAAATTAATATGCGTCTTGCCGTAAAACTTTAAAGTAGCATAGCTGTGGCAACATAGACTAATGTGCCATGTTATCAACTGGTGATACTTTTAGCGTTTAAGAGGCAGCGTTCATCATCTTTCTAACCTTATCTCATGTTGGTTGGATTCGGTGCAATCTTGAGTATTTGTGCGGTATCTTTTCGTAGATTATGGCCATGGCTCACCTTATGCCGCGTCGCATGCCTTGTAACCTGTACATGTGAAGACCTTATAGCTGTTGTTGAATACTGGACAAAACACAATATCCAATCAAAATCCTCCTTCTACCTCTCCATCCACAACAGTGTTTATAATCATAATTATCATAATCACATTCCCATGCCATACAGACAGCGTTGTCTAGCAAAAAGTTGTTGTTTTGGTGCGTCATATTTCAAAATATGCGCAACAATTTTGTTGCATTGTTAAGCGGCATAATAACCTTCCTTTTATCCCTTTCATAATGATGTCTTCTCTTTCATTTGCGCAACATGCAATAGTTGTTGCTTCAGCTGTTTAAATCGCAACAATATTGTTGCCTCTCCTCACGGCTTTATGCAATTCATAGAAAAGAAATATGCCATCGATCTGTGTGGCACGTGTACATTCCCATGCTTTGATATACGGCAATCATTTTGCGTGAATATATTATTCAACGGATTCTTGGAACTTTAGGAAGCAGGTGTATGTGCATATGCAGAAAATTATAGTATAACTAATTTGATGATGCTTCATAGTACATTGTGATACAAGGGTGGAAAGTAAAAGCCCGAGCCGAAGGCGAGGGTTTTTAATGACACGAGTTTGCAATAACCTACACACCCGTGTATCACACGACGCGACGTTTTTCAATACAGTTGGGAGAAGTAGTAAAAACAAATCAAAGAATTGGATTTGTTTATTCACAAAAAATAAAATTTTCAATATGGCGCGTTTTTGCAACTGGACATATTTTTTTACAAAGAAAACAGCCTATACAGCCTATTCGATTTTTGACAAACGTTGATGTGAAAATAATTAACTTAAAACGGGTAATTAAATATATTAAACAACTATTTAAAAAAAAATGAGAATTCAATGCTAAAACGTACGGAATCATCAATTTTTCCTCGTATAAAATCGTATCCCGTTTTATTCTATGTATGAAAACTCCTTGCTACAAAACTTTTTTAAATTGACTTATGGCGCGTTTTTGCAACTGGACATTTTTTTTTCAACGAAAACAGCCTATACAGCCTATTCGATTTTTGACAAATGTTGATGTGAAAATAATTAAATTAAAACTGGTAATTAAATATATTAAACAACCATTTAAAAGACTTTTGACTCATTCAATGCTAAAACGTTCGGAATCATTAATTTTTCCTCGTAGAAAATCTATCCCATTTTATTCTATGTTTGAAAACTCCTTGCTACTAAACTTTTTTAAATGACTTATAAATTTAAAACTAAACTGCAAACATAATGATCGAGCTCGTAAACAAAAGTCACGACCGCGTAACAGAAAGATGCCTATGCGTAAGATTTAACTTTCGAATCATAATTATAGCCTCTGAAAGTACGCCATGTTTAACAACTGTATTGAAAAATAAATTACGTTATTAGCTGACTATCGGTCTCGCGGTACCAACGCGATAACTGAGCGTGAGTTCTGGGTTCAATTACCAGGTCATGCAAAAGTGTTATTAGGTTTTCCATTAGATATTTCTCAGCGGCAGCAGGCCGGCTTTTGGAAGTTAGCGTTCCATCGGACTTTGAGAGATGGGAACAGAGAATACACCTGTGTTTGCGCACACACTTCTGCACTAGAATAACTAGTGTCCACTGCGATTAGTCGCCGTTGCCGAATTCGGACTGATAGACTATTTTTTATAATGACTTATTTTAGACTATTAACTTGAGACAAATACTTACGTACTTACAGCGTTATATAGCGCAAAATCTAGACCCTTAAACTGTTCCAATTGCACTTACGTTTATAACGTACACCGTAATAGTTGTTGTCGTACAAACAGATTTACATATTTTGTCGTAGACGCCAGATATGCCTAGTGATAATGAAATGCCTTCCATTTTTCAGTCAACGTCATCCAATCCTCATTCTCCTGGCTCCAATCTGTAGCAGACATATGCAACGCCAAGCTTGGAACCCCCTACGATCGCTGCTATAATTCCATACAAGAGGGATACACCCACTGTCAGGAATCCTTGGGTCCTGAATTCGCAGGACTCTGCAAGGTGGCTCACGTGGCTCATGCTGCTTGCTATTCAGTGAAGCCTTTCAAAGCCTTTTGCTATGCCACCGATTTTATGGATGAAGCCGTTTTGGCTAGCGTCAAGAAAAGTAAGTATTTTTTTTGTTGGATTAGTTTTATAATTGTTATGACTGGGTGTACAATAGAGGGAGAGCTGGCAGGGTTTATGGAAAGCATCCAATTTGTTCGTCATACGAGTAATTGCCTATTTATTTCATTTTGCGTCACGCAGCACCCAATCAAATGAAAAAACTTGGTGACAAAAACGAAAAAAATAGGTATTAAAGATACCGAATTCCGAAAAGTAAATTATTTTTCGCTTTGTAGTGTTTTGTTTGGGATGTCGGTTTGTTTTTTTTGTTAATATGTTTTTTATCTTTTATTTTTGGTACCTTATATTAACATGAAAATCATATATATAGCCAGAGGGCTTCTCATCAGAATTCCAACTAGCCTAAACACGTCTGGAATACATTGTTTTATTTCGGAGTTTCGGTGCCTACCTTCCCACTTCATCACCAGAGCAATTTGATGGAACCATTTATTTAAATTTGCTTCATCACAGTCATTTAACTGTTCGGGATATCTTATACCCAAAACATACTTAACATTGAGAAGTTCCAGTGGCCATCTGTGGTCTTCTTCATCAGTTCCACTTCACCAAATGATACTTTCTGAATGCAAATGCTTGCCATGTTGATGAAAATAGCACAGTCGCTATATGTATGGCTATAAAGTTTGAGGAGTTCCCTCGATGTCCATGCGATCCCCTCATCAGATCCTAACTTGATGACAATTGGAACATCTCGATAGTATACCCTTTCAAACAAAACAAGAAGTGTTCTTTTTAGAAATATGAAAAGGGAACCCTGACCAAAGCGCTCCTCTCTGAAGCTTTTCAGATATATTCTTGGTGTTCTCTCAGCTAGCCGCACCTACTCACCTATCAAATTTTCGCCCTGAATAAGCTTAAGAATAGGTAGATAGTTATATGCAAGCGTTGTAGCCATAATTCGATTTAGAATTTCCACTTAACACAATCTGAAATTTGCAGGATTAAATTCGGCGTTCGTATTCGTATCATACCTAACGTAAACGATAGGTACCTACGTGTCTAAAGATTTAATAATGCAATCCCAAACAATTCGAGTCCACATTTATTTTATTACTGATCCTAGTGTCTGTCTCCAATCTCAATGTCAATGAAAATAAGAACCTTTCGAACTTTATCTAATACGCCTCGACTATAATTATTTTACTTACTAGCGACCCAACCTCGGCCTCGCACGGGACATATTACAAACCCAATCCTTCCTCGTTTATCGCTCCTTCTATGATTGAAAATCGTATAAAAATACTTTGCGTGATTTAGAAGTAAGCAGAGAAACAGACAGAGGTAGTAATGTCTTTTTATTTTTAACCGACTTACCAAAAAGTGTTTGTTTTTTTATGTATGTTCACCGATATCTCCGTCAATTGTGGACCGATTATGAAGAATATTTTTTTTGTTTGAAAGAGTATGTTCCGAAATTGGTCCAATTTTAATTTGGTGAAGTTCTGATGAAGAACTTCGGAGATATACAACAGAACTCTCCAATAAAATATCTCTCGGGATTGCTGCAATCGCATGTCTGTTTATTGTTTACTAGCTGTTGCCCGCGGCTTCGCTCCCGTGGACCACCCTGGGATTAAATAATTGGGATTAAAAAATAGCCTATGTCACTCAAGAATAATGTAGCTTTCTATTGGTGAAAAAATTTTTCAAATCGGCCCAGTAGTTTCGGAGCCTATTCGGTACAAACAAACAAAAAACACTTTCCTCTTTATAATATTATATATTAAGTATAGATACCATTTCATACCCAAACATCACGCCAGTACGCTTTAAAGGGGTACGCAGATTACCTTGGTACACTCTCATTTCACCGGTTATGTTCAGTTTCATGACATTTGGGTAATCTATTCTGGCATTATAGGTATCTTACTTAACTACTTGCCTATTAGGTAGGTACAACTAAAAAGTGAAAAATAAAAAATCTTTTTGACAAAACAATACAACCGACTTCCAGATAAGAAAACTACAAAGTGAAGTCTGTGTCTTTGGTAAGTACCATTTTTTTGCGTTATGGACACCGACTTCCACAATTAAGTTATATTTCACTTTGTAGTTTTCTTTTGGAAGTCGGTAGTATTTTTTTGTCAAAAAGATTATTTTTTACTTACTAGCGACCCACCTCGGCTTCGCACGGGACATATTTCAAACAAAGACCTTCCTCGTTTATCTATAATTGAAAACCATATCAAAATCCGTTGCGTGGTTTAGAGGAAGTAAGCAGAGAAACAGACACAGGCAGCAATGTCTTTGTTTTACACTATTTCCGCGCTGCGCTAGTAGAACACTTTAAATTACAAACTCTGTGTTATATCTCGGTCACCAAGATACAGGCTGTGCCTAGTTTGGGACCCGTTGCTAATCTATCAACGTCATTGTTAGTTCAATTAATGTATACCAAGCTAATACAATCATGTAACATGTAACTGTGTAATGTAAATAAACGTTATATATTATATATATATATATTACTATTTCTCCTTTTTCAGAACTAAGAAATTTCACCGAGCACCTCAGAGCGATGTTCCACGTGGAAGTCCACATGCACCACTCATACTCCTACAGCAGCAACAGCAGCCGCTCCGCCAGTCAGGTCGCAGCTGGCATTGTCACTGAGATCAGGAACAGAGCTGATCCGTTGTTGACCTGGCTTTCTTGGAGTTCCTGTGTCACTAGTTTGTTCCTAGTGCTTATTATATTCAGGTAAGTTCACCTTCTTTGGCAGTAAAGTTAGTCGCTCCGTGAGTCTGGTCGCAGCTGACATTGTCACTGAGATCAGGAACTGGGCTGATCCGTTGTTGGCCTGGCTGTCATGGAGCTTATGTGTCACGTGCTTGTTCTACTGCTTATTATATTCTGGTAAATTAATTTTCCTTCTTTGGCAGTAAGGTTAGTCACTCCACGAGTCTGGTCGCAGCCGAAATTGTCACTGAGATCAGGAACAGAGCTGATCCGCTGTTGACCGGGCTGTCTTGTAGCTCCTGTGTCACTAGTTTGTTTCTACTGCTTATTATATTCAGGTAAATGTCACCTATAGAGATCCAGTCGGTTGACTTTTAAATTAAAGGCATTTCTTGCGAGCAAATTCGCAAGAAGTTTGCAGAATCATCACAGAGTTGAGTTGTTGGATTCGGTTTCTCAATAACATTATTTCATCATCTGCCTAGCCTTTTCCCCAATTATTGTTGGGGTCGGCTTCCAGTCTTACCGGATTCAGCTGAGTACCAGTGTTTTACATGGAGCGACTGCCTATCTGACCTCCACAACCCAATAACTGGGTAACACGATACCCGTTGGCAAGACTGGTGTCAG
Source organism: Orthosia incerta (assembly GCA_948252205.1). Lineage (NCBI taxonomy): Eukaryota > Metazoa > Arthropoda > Insecta > Lepidoptera > Noctuidae > Orthosia > Orthosia incerta. The sequence continues at coordinate 22,428,616 of OX411762.1, read as the reverse complement.
ATCTCAGGCTTCTGACAACCCGTAACGACTGTCAAAGATCTTCATATGACAGCCGGGACCAACGGCTTAACGTGTTTTCCGAGGCACGGAGGAAACTCGGTATGTTGAAATAGTTACCCATCCACGGACCGACCTCGTCAAGCATTGCTTAACCTTGAAGATCGACCCGTGCGGCTGTTATAATTTAGCCACGAGCTCCTCAATAACATTATTTATATGTATGTATTTATATATATGTATTAAATTATTTTATTTATATTTCTTTTCTCTATTTGTTTTTTGATTTAGTTGCACCAGCCATATTTTATCTCTGCACCACCCTATACTCGACTGGTAGAAAATGCCTAAGCCATTAAGGCCGCCTACTTGTGCATAAGGTTTTAATAAATAATCCCTCCACGAGTCAGGTCTCCACCAGGCATTGTCACCAAGATCGGACCAGAGCTGATCCGCTGTTAACCTGGCTGTCTTGGACCTCCTGTGTCACTAGTTTGTTCTTACTGCTCACTATATTCAGGTACCTTCAATTTACCTTCTTCAGAAGTAAGGTTAGTGGCTCCACGAGCCTAGTCACATCCGGCATTGTCACTTCTATCAGGTAAATTCAATTCTATGTTTTCCACTTCTCCAGTTTTTCTTTTGGTGAAGGTTCGAGGAGGCTTTTAATGTTCGGAAGCGGACGTAGTGCCTCAGATATGAAGATGACTGTAATTTCATAAAAAAAAGGTTTATTTTATTACTTACTATACCTACTTATTCAATCGGTTTCTCATGACTGAGGATCGTCATCAATGGACCCCTTTAAGAGGACCGCCTGCTTCCACCGATTCCGGTCCAAAGTTGCCAAAACCACCATTCCGTTCTCTGACGTATCAATGTCTAGCGAAGACCGGCCATGGATTGGCGCCGAATGTAAGCGCGCCGACGCGCTTAAACATGGGGCGTACCTGGCTTGGGTCGACGCTCGATCGCGTAAGGCGAGTGACGTGGGTCTGAAGAAGAGGGCCTTCAACAGGGCTGCCAAGTCTTGCAAGTTAGTGTTGCGAAGGGCTCGGTTTGACCACATTGGCCGAATAGGGACCAAACTTGCTTCTTACCCAGCAGGTAGTAAAGCGTTTTGGTCTCTGGCTAAGTCGGTCGAGTCCAACTTCTGCCGTCCCTCACTACCACCACTGCTAAAACCCGACGGGCCACTGGCCCACTCCGCTGAGGATAAGGCAAATTTATTTGCCTCTCTTTTTGCGGAATCTTCACGTCTGAATCCTGGTGACGCGCGGCCCCCTCCTTCTCCTGATGGATGCGAGACGAGTATGTCGGACATTCGTATCCATCAAAAGGACGTCCATAGGGTGCTGCGCAACCTCGACGTGAACAAGGCTAGCGGCCCTGACGGAATACCAGCAATTGTTCTTAGAACCTGTGCGCCTGAACTGTCTCCGATCTTGACACGCCTATTCCGCCTTTCGTATAAGGCTGGAAAAGTGCCGAATGCTTGGAAGCAGGCTAACGTACAGCCCGTGCCCAAGAAGGGCAGCCGAGCTGACCCGGCCAACTACAGACCCATATCTGTAACCTCCATACTCTGTAAGAGTATGGAACGCGTACTCAATATTTAGCTCCTGGCATACCTAGAAACTAACGATATCCTAAGTAACCGCCAATACGGCTTCCGCCGAAATCGGTCTAATGGGGATCTTCTAGCGTATGCCATTCACATCTGGAGTGAGGCCATCGATAGGCATGGGGAAGCGCTTGCCGTCTCCCTCGACATCTCGTAGGCTTTTGATAGGGTCTGGCACGAAAGCCTTATTGGTAAGCTTCCTTCATTCGGTTTGCCCGGTGGTCTGTGTGATTGGATTGCAGACTTCCTGATAGATCGGTCCATTCGAGTGGTTATCGATGGCTGCTCGTCGGACCACTTGGATATTAATGCTGTCCCTCAGGGGTCAGTACTCTCAGCAACTTTATTCTTGCTGCACATTAACGATCTACTAAAACCCGGTACCTTTGGGTATGCAGACGACAGCACTGTTGCTGAGAGATACTTGTCCAACGCTCGTACTACCTTGCAGGCAGTCTCCGAATGGGGCGATGCCAATCTGGTCAGGTTTAATGCTGCTAAAACCCAGGCGTATCTTTTTTCCGCTAAAAAGTCAATTTCACCCGGCTCCAACTTTCCGAAGTGTGACCGTGCCAATAACTGACCATCTTGAGCCGCTTGGCGTTACGTTGCCATCGACTCTCAATTTTGGCCCATACATCGAGGCAAAGGCTCAGCTGGCTGCCAAGAAGCTGGGGATCCTTGCAAAGGTGAGAAGGTACTTCACGCCAGAACAGCTGCTCAGCTTGTATCAAGCGCAAGTTCGATCATGCTTGGAGTACTGTTCTCATCTCTGGGACGGCTCTGCCAAATACCAACTTGATGCACTAGAGTCGATCGAAAAGCGGGCCAAGAGGCTTATCGGCGATGAGGCATTGGTTAAGTCAAAGCTCCAGAGCCTTGAACATCGTCGCCGAGTTGCCAGCTTGTCAGTTTTTATCGATTACATTTCGGGGAATGTGCGATGGAATTGCATAATCTAAATCCGCCCAGCCCGTTTCATCATCGGACTACCAGACGTACGGCGATGCGCCATCGGTACATGGTGGACATGCCACCCATACGCACTAAACGTTTTGAGAATACTTTTATTATGCGTACAGCAGACAGCTAAGGAGTGGCATTCCCTGCCGGAGTCTGTGTTTCCCGATAGCTACAACCTAGGGGTCTTTAAGTCAAGAGTGAATAGGTTACTTCTAGGCAAGCGTGCTCCATCATCGACCACATCATCGCTTACCATCAGGTGAGATGGTGGTCAAGCGCGAGCCTATATAAGATAAAAAAAGCACCTGCTGAAATTTGATTTGATTTCATTGCTTGATGACGTAGCATCTTTCAGTTGTTAGGCGATCGTGTTGACGACCGGCCTCGTGCTCTCTTTCCTTCGTTATTGCCAACAATGACCAGCTATTTCAGGCTATTATCTCCCCTTCGTTTTAAACTTACGAAATATAAAACACGCAATCATCATAATTTTAAACCTGGAATACGTTGGAAGTCCTCCCAGTAGGTGAACCGATGACCTGGTTAAGGTTGCGGCAGCCGTCTGGATGCGAGACGCACAGTATACCGGTCAATGTGGTGAGACTTGGCAGAGGCTTATGTTCAGCAGTGGACGTCTTTCGGCTGAAATTATGTTGATGATGTTGATGATCACTGAATGCTGGGTATTAACTTCACAAACATTCCTACTTGTTACAGAGCAAAATACTACCAACACATGTATGAGACTAGGTCCCGTTTTGACAATCGTTACGTAACAAAAGAGTTACAGCAGTTGGATCTGAAAAGACAACAACAGGGAAGACAGACGGTCCTGCCTTTGAATAGAAGAGAACGTGCTAAATATATTACGGTATGTTATTTCATTTTTTAATATAAAAGAGATAGCTTAACAAGGGAAAAAGAAGCAGACGTTACATAGAGTTCAAACACATAATCATTCTTTTGGGCTTCACCGCAGTGGTGTAAAAATGAATTATAAATAATAAGCGGAATCGGAAAACGGAATGTAAAAGATGTGCTTGTGGATATTATGATCGTAAATGAAACAAAAGGAGGGTCGAGGTCGTAAGGTCGTTGAGGGGTATAAGGGTCGTAGCAGTTGATGTGCCGTAGTTTCTGCCCAGAGCCATGAAAAAAAGAAAAGTGTAAAATAAATTAGACTTGCATTGAGCTTATTAGCAGCTTCCACATGACATACATTACATAAACTCACACCTTTTCCCATGAGGGGCAGAAACTAAAGTCCTCGTCGCGAGAAGCTATAAATTTTGTAAATAAAGAACTTCTACTATGTTACGTAGCGACAATTCAATCAACAACCAATAATCCCAAATTCAATTAACTCAAAGTAACATACGTGTAATACGAAACTATCGGGCAATTTCACTTGGTCGGGTTATATTTTAGCGATATAAAGCGCTGTCGTCTAATGTTTTCTGGTTCTGGAACGCGTCTGAGAGTGTTGTTCAATTCTCAATTCTGTTTGTTTTGTGTTGTGTTAGATCGCAAATGTTTGTTTAAAAAAATTATAGCTTCTCGTGACGGGGACTTTACATAACGCAGACCTTAATAGATTCTAAAAGAGAAAATAAAATAATCCGTCCCTAAATAAATCAATAAGGCCCACTTGCGCCAAAACTTAACTCGAGAGTTAGTTGAATTAAAGTATGTCGTAATTATTGACACTTACTAACTACAGATAACAGAGGGTAGCGCAAGCGGTCCATAGATCACAAGGCTTTTATTCTTTACAGACATCATCTTTCCGTCTCGTGGCTTCCGAGAAGGTGTATCTAAATCGTTCAGCAGTATTCATGGCTATTACCACCTTCAAGCTACTGATACATATGGTAGCTGACTACAGTCTGTATTGGGTTTTAATGACCATACGGTGTCATGGGCGCTTTCAGTCGGATTTGATGCGTAAGTTTCAAAATCTAACGAACAGTAGTGTAGTGTTTTCAGTACCTGAAGTGAAGATCCCGTGTGATATCCCTCAGCTTAAACCTTAGTTGATTGAAGAAAAGTATTATTTCAGTGTCCAATCGAAATTCGATTTCTAGCTGAACCCGATTAATCGGCTATCGCCACACCCTTCGGCCGAAGTCGAGACGGTTGAATAACCCTAAGAAATTCCGTTCGATATTGGCAATATAATTGTTTTGTTTTTTTTTGCCTATTTTCTGGGGATAGCGATTAGCCAGCACGACGGAGTATGACATCTGCCCCCGCCCCGATGCCTCTTCCATCGTGCTCACATGCTTTCGTAACTGTTCGTTCAATTTCGGCAGTTGCACTAGAAACCTTTGGCTTCGGTCACAACTTCGTCCCATTTTGGCAGAAGACGAAAGTTTACCAGAATATGGTATTTTCGGGCAAAGACGACCAAAACCGAAGCCGTAGGTTCAGTCACAAACTAATTATTTCTTAAATGATCTGACAGCACATCATAAGATAAAATTATTACTCTTTTCAGCGGGAATACCTCACTCGGGAGCCCATGTATCTGGCAGTGGTTTTGTAGCAAGGCTGTTCAGTTCTATCATTGGGATTTTGGACATACCGCTGGCGTTTCCAGCTTCTGCACCCATATCGTGTTTGCCAGACCCTTATCCACCGGATTTGAGACGTTATACGCAGATTGGTAGGTGATTGGTATTTGTGATATATTGATAGGGTTTAGCCAAAGTGAATGAAGCAAGCGCGGCCTTCCCTGATAATTATTTGGAAAGTACTGAAGACTTTTACTTTTAGGTGTCCTCATTTTCCTTTTATGGTTCTTCGCTCTCTTCGAACCGTATGGTTTACGGCTCCGTCATCTGATCATGGGACACTACAGGCCGGAACGAGCTAAAGCCAGAGCTACATGGTTATATAACCATATATTGAGGACCAGAGGTGGGTTGCACAATAATTTACGTGAGATAATATTTAGTATTTCAGCTATCAAAACGGTGAAGGAAAACATTGTGAGGCAAGCGGCATGTCCTTGAACGGTGGACAGGACGGTATCGAAGAAGAAAACATGTTGGATCGGTGCAACACGTTTTCTTCAAGTAACATCGGATAAGGGCAGAAAGAGGTTGATGATCGTTAGAAAACTTATCCTCTTATATTTTGTTGATTTAAGCGAAATAAGTTGTCTGATTTCCAGCTAGTTTTATGAAATTCGCTAGAAGAAAATTACATCGAGAGTATAAATATTCATCAGAAGCTTCGCTTACATTTCGTCAATGGATCACTGATCATGTGCCGTAAGTATAAGTATTATAGCTTCAATATGAGTATATTAGCACCACTTCAAAAATTGTATGATTCTAGTTCTAATGTCGCTTTTGTTACAAAGTTATACGTTTCAGTTTTCAGTGCCTCCGGTCCTTAGTTGGATTAGTTGCAGCGCAGCCACATTGTCTCTTATGTGGAATCACTTCTTCTAGCGATCCTGACTCTCGACTGACCAAGTTAGCCAAGATTTGATTATTCTTTCTTTTCAGTCTAAAATAACCATATATAATTGTTCTTTTTGATTATATTTCTACATTCAATACAAATGTTTTCTTAATGTCCCTCGGCAATCTTCGCATTTCCGAATACAAACGAATGGTAATTTCCATGTCCATCAATTATTAGATTTATCGTGTATAATAATTTGAATTGAGAACTAAGTACTTTATTGTTGTTTTGTTTTAATTTTCCGTGTGAAATACATAGAACTGTAAAAATAGCAGCTTTCCTGCCATTTTTAAATAAATTATATTATGTTAAAAGAGTATTAACAACTCCATGTACTTCCGAGTTGATTGAGAGCGTCCGGTCTGCACCAAGTGCAAAGGGCAACTGATAGAAATCCGACGACTAACGAAACACGAAGTTTGCCGAGGGACATTAAGAAAATGTTTGTACTGTACTTACATATATTTCTTTGGTTTTAATTAATATCTTGAGCGTTCATATAATATATGGTTCATACAGTTGCTTATTTGTAGCACTTCACTTGTAGTTCATCTCACGGAATGACTTAAAATTTTAAAGTGGCGTTTCTTGTTCTCGAAGAAGGTGCAAGAAATGCATCTAAAACACACTGCACTGCACTGCACTTTAACCCTCTTACTAATAAACGCGGTATAAAGTTATACCAAGTATAAACCTAATAACCAGAAAATGTATGGTTATTCCTTTGTTATACCTGGTATAACTTTATACCACGTTTATTAGTAAGAGGGTAAAACTTTATCTTCTCTAGCTATAGATATCTACCTATGCTTGTGAATGTGCATCTAGCTTCATATTTTGGTTGACAATTCAAAAGTACCTTTAAATGCATAAATTAAAATATATACATAGTTGGAGGTTGAGTTTGAGTTTAAAGTAAACCACCTTATTCTTTATAGATGTCAAACTCCTGGCTGTCCAGGTGTATTCTGCATGAGCTGCTTTACAGATATTGGTGAACTATGTACTATATGCTTGTCACCAGCCGACTATGGGGACTTGAGTGATGTCAGCCTAGAAAAGTAAGCTATAAACTATGAAGCAAAGAATATATTTTGTATAACAATAAAATTGTGTGATGTTTAAATCTCGATCTTAAAATAAAATAATTCCTTGTTAGAGGTTCTTCTGATGACGATGATAGTGATGTTGGATTCAGTGAAGGAAGAATGAATGAACAGGTAAGTGAATTAAATTAGAATTGATATTTACTAAAGATTGAGACTATATAAACTTTACTGCAATTTACAGATAGCATTACATTCAATCACTGAGAGCGATCGCACAATCAAATCAACAAGAAGTAATGATGATAATCAAAGATGGACTTTCTTTACTGAAACTATGGGACCTACAAGACCACTAGATACAATAGCCTTGGTACATAACGAACGCATCTTTGTTACCAATTTCTTTCAACAAAGACTTCAAAAAATGCAAAAGAATTTAAAAAAGGGTTCCCGTGTTAAAACACGCACCCTAAATTGGGTCGCAAAAGTTACCCCTGAAAATGTGTTTTCGAAAGAGGAAAGTCATAACTATTATTCAAATTCTCTTAATACGGAAGAAAATGGTTTTTACGATGAAGTTACCATTAGATCAAAGTCTATTGGAATTAATACCGATAGAAATCGTGGTGTTTTATTAAGCAGGCTAGTAAACAGATTTACTAGGCGTAGGTTAAAACAACCACAAATCAAACTAAAGAAAGTTAATACAGAACTGAAAGATAATAATATAAAAATATCTCAACAACGAATACACCGAAAGAAGAAACACACCAACCTAGCAAGCAGCAGAAAAACGTTTTCAATAAAATCTTTTAACACATACGATTTGACTTTATGTCAAAGGAATTTGAAGAACATTGTAAAAAGTAACAAAGAAAGATATAGAACACAAGATAAAATGAAAGGATATAAAGAACTCAAAGGTATTATGAAAGCTATCAGGTATTTCCGCAAAAGTAATGAAATAAAAAATATGTCAAATCAAAATAACGATGCACCACATTATACTCCTATTGAAAATGGGCAAAAGAATACTGAGTCTACAGATAACGCAAACATTGGAGGAAGGAAAAGTAAGAATAAATGTTCAAAAAGCAACAAACCAAAGAAACCTAAAAAACAAAAGGACGCCAAGAAGATTAAATCAAAGAATTCTCGACAAAGAATTGCTGTATTTCATAAATTCTTCTCGGATCACTGGAATAATTTCAAATGCAGTATAATTCCAGGCTATCAACAAAACAGGTCGGATATACCAATTCCTAAAGAGCAAAAAAACCACAAGCGCAGAAAAAAAAGAAAAGTTGGCGTTGAATTGAATGAGCCCGATATCGATGAATGTTTTGGAAGAAAAGCTATTAAAAATACGAGAAACCTAAGGATAAACGCGTATTTAGCTGAGTTGGAATGGACTAAAAGAGATTACAGGAAAGAAGAAGACATAGACGAAGAAAACAATTCGTTCTTGTGTGCACCTGCACCCGTTACTACTAATAAATTAGTAGGTGTAAGTGAATCGTAAAACTATATAATATGGACAGAATATAGGTATAGTAGATTCTGCAGTTACTGTAGGGATCCACGAAAGCCGCTACTACAGTGCTCTTTATTGTGACTTGTTAACTTAGGGACAAGAATTTCATAAGTACGCATGAATTGTTTTAATATCATCATTTTAGGGTTCCGTTCCTCAAAAGGAAAAAAAAGAACCCTTATAGGATCACGGAATTGTCTGTCACTCCGTGTATCTTTTTCTCTTGTATCAAGTTGAAATTAATATCGTTTACTCAGGTCTGTAATTAAAATGAATTAATTATCTGACTTGGTTTTACATTCGATCTCACGACTTTTTGCGGTAGAGGAACTGCGCCACGAGACTTGTTTTTTTTAAATGTTATGTTTTCGGTAGGTAATAATTTTATCAATATTTTCTATTGGGATTGATTGAAAAAGATGAACACTCAATGCATTACTTTTGACTACGTTAAAAAAATGGTTAAAAATAATTCCAATTTCCGAAATTAACATTGAAAACCTTTTTAGATGGTCCATCTGAAGAATATACCGTTCCAATGGCGCGAAGCTCAAAAAAGAGAATTTTATGATAGCAAAGACAAAAAAATCTGTGTGAAAACAGATTCATCTACTAGACTTTGTATACCTTTATCAAAACGTAAGTGCGTACCTCTAGGCAACACTAATACTATTAGGTCTTTACCTATGAAATAGCCGATTTTATTGAATAAGTTAACGTAATTTTCTTCTATATTTTTTATCTCTATCAATCTAACTATTCACCCATGCAATCAATGCATCTATGCCAACGCAGTGGTAGTTTATTCTTGGGAAATCAGATGGACGGGAGGCTACAAATTCTTCAAAGGCATTTTGTACTGACTCTCGGGTATAGATTTTTTTGCCCGCCACTATGTTATCCAAATTCTGAAAAAGTAGTCTGTACGTGCAAGGTCTGGTGAGTATGGCGGATGACAGAGTTTCCAACCCCAGCTCTTGTAACTTGGAGACCATCTGCTGTGCAGTATAAGGTCGCGCGTTGTCATGCAGATGAAGCGGAGACGAGCGATTGACCAAAGCTGATTGGAGACGTGCGAGCTTCTCCATCATTGTGTATAGTTATTCAGTAATGCTCATCCCGTTTGGTAAGAAGCTGTGGTGAATCACACCAGCCCTAGACCACCAAACAGTGACCATCACTTTCTTGGGGTAAGTTTTCGTTTAGAGCATTGTTTAAGTGCTGAACCAGGATCCAACCAACTTGCTGACTCTTAACTCCATTTTTCGTCGCAGGTAACATTTAACAATGTGGTTCAAAATTCCTTCGTTTGTGTGCCCGTTGAGCAGTGCAAGGCACGTCTCGACGCATTACACGGGAGAATACAGGGGTGAATGGGAACAAGACTTTGATTAGGATTTTAACCGTGATACCCCTTATTGGTTTCAAATAAAACATCGGTTTTCTTCAAATAACTGTTTAATATATACCTACTAAATAGTATCTACTAAAACGCCTCAAACAATTTTTAAAAAACGTGTAAATGCCCTTCAAAGTTTTGCTTTTATTCACCCCCTGCGTTCCTTTTCACCTCGTTTGACGGTACTTCGCGCTGGCGATCATTAAGTTCATGGGGCACCCATTTGTCAAGCTTTTTTAACTTGCCAATTTGACGCAAATTTGATTCTAACGTCGAAACCAGCTGCTAATTCAGCCGTAGATTGAGTTTACACAATTGCCTTTAATTCATCGATGTCGACCAGTTTTCGGACGACGACGGGGTTAATTTTTAGGTTGAATTTGCCAGGACAAACCAATAATAGGTAATGCGTTCGTTTGTAGTGTTCGCTCCGTAAACGTCGTTGATGTTGCGTGCGTGTGCCGCGTTGGTGCCACAACGGTTCTTATATTCCATAATTACTCGAATTTTAACGTATCCATGATGAGGAAAAATATTCAAATGCGATGAAAACATAACACTAATCCATAAACAAATTACTTAAATTACTAATTAAAACGCGTGCAATGAGCGGGACTCTCGACTCGCCCGTTTTACGCGCGAGCGCCGCGCGAGTCGAGATACTCGGGCGCCATTGCTGCGTCCAGTACTACGTGCGAGTCCGTTGCGAGTGGATGTATTTAATATGAACTAATTAATTATTTGAATTTATTGTTTGCTGGGGACTGAAGATAATGACCTTTATTGTATTATTCAGATATCTACTCAAAAAGCAATCATATTTATCAATGTCTAAAAACATCTACAGCTAACATGGTTCTTCTGAATGACTACAACGACCATTCTGTCACGTAGAATCGGTTGCACGTTAAATCGTCGACGTTCTCTTCGTTTACGATGATTCCATCGACGATATGCAAGCCACAACACAACCGCTGTTTCCGAGTCCATGTCTGTCTGGCTGAATCCCTCTCAGCGTAGAAACGCGCGTAAAACGCGGTATCTGGATGCAATAGAGATTGAGACGCGCGAGTGGACTCGCGCGTAAAACGCCTTATCTGTACAGGCTCTTAGGCTGAAAGCCGATCTTAGTTGGGACAAGTAAAATTAAAAAAAAAAACCCCTGACACGATATCTTACGCAAATACCCCGATTCAAACAGTAAAACGCCCATATCTTATTAACGGCTCAACCTAATTCCATCAAACATAGCTAAGATGGCGCCCGATAATGTCACATTTTAAACAAAAAAATATCAAAATCGGTTCATCCGTTTAGAAGCGATGATGCCACAGACAGATATACAAATACACAGGTACACACGACACCCCTCTTTTTCCGTCGGGGGTAAAAAGCCCGATTGGTTTAACGTTAATAAAACTGTTACAGAAAAGCTCTACGCCAAGGAAGCTCTTAATAGATTCCGTAATAAAGTCAATACGGTGCCGGAAACACCGCGCTTAAGCATGGTGAAAAGGTTATTGCGCAGCATTAGTGGTGTTCGAGATGACAGTTCTTTCAATCGTGGTAAGTATATTTGATTCAAGACCTTGTAGTATAATTTTTTGCTGAATGATTGGAAATTGATATTATATGGCGACAGCTACGCCAAAGATAGTTATGACCAAAATTCACGCCGCCAATTGGCGCCACTTTGGCGAAAAGTCTTTTCCTTTGACACAACATGACGTTGACGTCAATTTAACTAATGTCCGAAATCGGGATTTAACATGACGTGTCTGGAGCTGGCATCTCAGTGCTGTCACCTAGTAGACATCGATTCATAAAACCCTCATTGCGAACTATGCCAGGCATCTGAGGAGACAGATCCTGCATCGCGCAATTACCTACAGTGTCGATATGGTAGCTCCTACAAAATCGTTTGCTAATCGCTCGCTGTTTGTCAAATGCACTTATTTATAAAAAAACCGCAACAATCTCTCTATACCATAATCTCTGTATTGAAGAGCAATTATTGCGCAAAAATCGCTTTCGTTTTGCTCTTGCAAGATACGTAATAAGCCTACCGATGTGGATTTTCGTCTATGTAATTAGTCGATTGATGGGGTCAAATCGTTTGCCTTGCCGAATTCACTTATGCAATAAGGCTGCGGGTTTACCCTAATTTTGCTTAACTATTTCCTATGATTTGTTAAAATTATAAAAGAATAAAGTCATGTTCGTTTTACAGAAAGTTCGATTTGCATATCAAAACGCACGAGTCTCTATCGGTCGTATGGATTAAACAAAGAGTCTGAGTAAGTTATAGTAATTGTCCGTCCTTAGTAAATAATGTGAAGAAATCTTTATTTTACACTGGCAATAATAAATAATGTTTGTTTTCAGTATTTTAGACACGGAAATGATATTTAAAAATAGAAATTTCAGCGATACGTACGTGCAGGTAAGAATTTACTTAGATGAAATATTCACGACTTTTATGACAAACAGTAATCTACATTCTGCAGCGGTTACATGGCTAAAGAAAAAAAATTGATGTTATAAGAAAAGACAGCGTTTATTGATTGAAATTTCAATTCAAATCCATAAAAACCGAAGCAAAATAAAATAAGTATTCTATTAGTTATTTTATGACCCAGAGAGTCAGACACTGCTAGGTATTTCTCTTTGGACTTTATTTGCTATATTTGATTATACTATAATAATGTATTGTTGAGCAAGTTGTATTTTAATGCAGTCTACCGAGGCACAAAACACAACAGGCTACCTAACATAATTTTAAAGAAGTAATCTTGTTTTTAAGGATCCTGCGGAAAGTAAACCGTCGTTCCTCTCAAACCTCACAGAGGAGAGATCTAACCTCCCTTCTTTTCTAGGAAATGAAATCAGTGAGTATTTTGCTAACGTTTAAATCAAAATTTTCACCACTCTCCCTGCCTTATCCTCATTAAAAATCCCCATTTCATAAAGTCCGCCGTCCACTGCTACATCTTCTCATAGGCGGAGACGTTTGCTGCTTTGGCTGAGTAGTTTGCCATCTACGCATTCGTGCGTAGCTGTGTGAGTGCTGCCACCATTATTGTGGTGCTTGGTATTAGACTCGCTACTTACCAAACTCAATGCGCTGTTTCTTTCGCCAAACAAGAATCTTTGAGCCCCTGTCAACCATCCGTTCTGCGAGCAATGACTATATTAGCAATTTGTCAGGCTATGTGAACCTTGGTTGTTCTACGGATCTCATAATTTCTTGACTTAGACGAAACATTATAACAATATCTACCTATTTTTCTTTCCCTCAGTTGTTTCTTACAGTTCAACAGAAGAGAAACGTAGAACAGATGGCCAAACCTGCAGATGTGATTTTTATGAAGACCTACAAAGAAAATGGGATCATATAAAAAAGTGAGGAGTGCCTTTGATTTATAAAAAATGTGTCATTTTTTGTGTTGCGTTTTTGTTGAGTTGTTTTTTAAAAATTGCATCCAATTTCTTCTTTCAGATCCATACTAGAATTTCCAGGGTAAGAAAAATAATATAACTTATACCTACTTTTTTTGCTTATCTGCAATCAGTCCCAAACTATAAGCAGATTTGATCCTTGTCCAACTTATACTTAGCTAGTTTATAATTATAACTGTTTTTGGAGTTCAGGACCTCCTATATACCCTATTAATAGGCCTCCGCGGTACATCATTCTGTCTGTCATAGCCCAGGGCATCTTTTGAACTGCAATATATAGACACTTGATCTTTTTAGTGTTCCATACCCAAAGGTTAAAAACGGGACCCTTTTACTAAGACTCCACTGTCCGTCTATCTGTCTGTCTGTCACCAGCCTGTATCTCATGAACCGTGATAGCTAGACAGTTGAAATTTTCACAGATGATGTATTTCTGTTGCCGAAAATACTAAAAACATAATAGAATACATATTTAAGTGGGGGCTCCCATACAACAAACGTGATTTTTTTCGATAATTGTACGGAACCCTTCGGCCAAGTCACGCGGGTTTGAAATGAGTGCGCATTTTGTTTCCTCAAGGTCGTTGGCGACTGTCGTCGTCTTAAAATGAAAGACTTTACTCAACGTCATTCAAACCATATATAGCCAATCTCGTTATTGCTTTATCACTCTGAGTTTGTCGCTTGCATGTCATAAAACTTGGCCAATTTTTGTTTTAAGACCAACTTCGCTCCCGTACTAACAGTATTGCGAGAAATTTTCACTGTTACAGCTGATCCGAGCTGTTGTATCGCCGAATGTTGGTCTACCTTTTATAAAGTAAAATAATAAAAAATATTTATATTTTTTTAATTATAATTAAAATAATCAAAAACCCGACTGCTTAAAAAGCGAACTAAAAAGGCGTAAACAAGAAAAAAGTCATGCTGTGCAGTCGGAGGATAGATATTCGCGAGCTGGCTGACCATATCAGATATATCCTCCGACTGCACAGAATGATCTTAAAACACTTTATTTTGATACCACACGATGGGTTTGAAAGTAAAAAAAAAAAAAAAACCCCCACAAAATGGCACACAAAATCCGCCATATTTTCTTTTCCAATTTTAATGTAGTCAGTGACACTCGCAGGGGGTTAAGACGAATCGATTGACGTAAGAATCATCAAAATCGGCCAACGCATTTGCTCTCTAGAACGCCGATTTTTTACGGAAAATGTGATACTGGCACTTCTCCCTTGATTTCGTCCGCGTGGGTAGTTAAATAAATAAAGTTCAAAATAGTGTGAGATAAGTGTTTTTTTCGGCCGTTTTAGCGTTATTTTTGTTTTTGCTGGATCGTATAAATAACTAAACATATTAGCATTTATCTTTGTATGTGTAGGTATGGTGCAAATACTAAAGAATTAAGATGTCACAGCAATTCCGCATATTTCGGCCCTCGCAAAACCTACTTGACCTAGAGTATTTTGCAGAATGATACGGAACTCTTTGTTGGTCTCTTTGTTGCGAGTCGACTAGACACGTTTTTGACCAGTTTTATTATAATTACAGAACCAGGAATCCTTTGAGCTTGGTGAAAAACTTCTGTTCTTCTCTATTTGGACCGTCCTGCAACTTGGAAACTTGTCCAGGTGAGCCGGAACAGAAAGAGGGTAGCAAAGCGAAACGCATAACAAAAAAAACTAAAAGATCTAAAGAAGCATTAGGTAAAAAGACCAGCAGAGGGAAAATCGACAAAAAAACATCGGTCTCTGAAGTGCATAAGACAACTGGTGTTCAAGCGCCAGAACAAAAGGACAAAGGGGTCCAGATACAACTGTCAGAAGAAGAAGGTGAAGGTGCCCGAAAAAGAAACACGCAGACAGGAGCGGGTTAGACATATTATTTTTCATACTTAATTTAAATTATGGCACCTAAGGTATTAATGGTAATGAATAAAAAAATTGGTTGTCTGTGTGTCTGTTGGTGTCGGTTTACGTACGATAGTTTAACGTGACAACGTCATGATGCGGCGCAAGCCGATCGTGCCTTTCGCTCGCTCGTGTAGCGCTCTCGCTCCGATCGTAACGTTACAATGAGCGTGACGGTACAATGAGTCATCCTTTTTCGTGCGTGCGGCCGGCGTTCATCAATTTATTAGACGTTGTCACGTCAATATTACCAATAAATACGCACGGCACACGGTGGCTGGTGCAGTGGGTGAGCGATCGGCTACTGCGCTGTTTTTTTTTAATTATTATTGATAGGTTCGCGTTTGACCACTATCTCACCTGATGGTAACCTATTCACTCTTGACTTAAGAGCCCCTACAAGTTTTACGAGCTAAAAATAGAAAACAGCTACTATTTCAGCGCAAATTGCTCAATAACTACAAGATATTATGATAAATCTTTTAATGCAACTTTTTGCGTCACATAGTTCTCTAGATACTACATTACATATTTTTGATAACTGCTCAATTTAAATTAGAAAAAAAAAAATCCTAACACACGTTTTTACGTAATCCCGAAACACCAGGTTTTTCAATTGTTTTTTCAGCTTACTGGTGGCGAATAACAATCTGCAAAAAAATGGTGTGGACTAGGCATATAGTATACTAGTAAGCCACCATTTTGGTTTTTAAAAGTTTATTGTATTTGTACTTAAAAAAAAATATTGTCCACGCGGAAAAAAGCAAGCAATTTTATCATATGCGAAAGCGTCGCCTTACTACGTGTAAGATAATATTGTAATATATTACAAATAAATTAATTATACATAGTATCAATTAAATAAGGCAATGAATTACAGCGGAAAATGTTCGATACTCTGTGCTTTCGATATTTAGGTCTTTCAATATCACTTTTGTAGATAATTATTTTTTAGACATATTGGACGTAGGTTATCTAACCATAGGGAGCAGTGGGGGCCCAGTGGTAACGGCCGCGACTTACAAGTTGTAGGTCGTGGGTTCGAACCCAGGCAGGCGCTTTACTTTGTGTAAATTATTTCATCACCACTGCTCTCAAAACGGTGAAGGGAAACATCGTGAGGATACTGGCAAGTCCTAGAACCAAGAAATTCGAAGACATGTGACATCCACCAACCCGCACTGGGTCCGCGTGGTGGATTACGGCCCATTCCCTCTCACAGAGGCCTGTGTCCCAGCAGTGGGAACATTAATAGACTGATGACGTGATCTGATGTGTATCTAACCATTCGATTTTATTAGATCCAGCCTTAGTTGTCCCCCCAGCGACGCCCTGAGCCGAAGTTCGACCCCACAGGAGGTAGCCCTCAGCGTAGTCTTTTAGGTTTAGTTTTTTGAGCCTGGCTGGAGGCTAAGAGATAAGTCTCCACAGGGAAGTCCGGTTAAGCAGTAGACGGTCACTTTGACTGAACTGCGTATTGCCAGGTATTAAAAAAAAAACCTCACCATTCGACATTATAAACTTATATATAGTCTAGTCAACAAGTGCTTTTTAAGTAAATTTTTTTTCGCCTTCTCCGAAAATCATGATTGAGGTGTCATTCGATTTGGAATGGCATGTAGATAGTTTTTGAGAAAATGCTAAGACCGCTCGCAAAAAATGCAATAGATATAAACAATTAAGTGAAAAAAGGGGGTTTGATTTTTCGTCAATATCTCAAAAACTATTCAAGATAATTTAAATTTTAAAAAAGATCCAAAAAGAAGAGAAAATTTCCTAAAAAGAAGTCCGAACTCCCGGAACTATAGGAGCAATATTTATAATTTTTCCAGAGGGTTGAAAATACGCCTGAAAACGGGTACTCCGGCTTGCGCGAGCCACGCCCCCTTCGGACATTTAATGAATAAATATTATTTAAACTTATTAAATATGAAATTAAAAAAAATAAAAATTCAAGCGCCTGCAGGATAGATCAATGAACAATAATCCGTGGTAAAAACATTTTTATCGCGATTTTTCAATAAGTTAGCCATTAATTAATTAACAATTTTTTGTAGTACGAACATTAACATTGCAAGTGCGATAATTGATAAATTATTAATCTGAGTTTTTTTTCCTTTCGTGGAGCTATTTTTCAAAGGTCTTAGAATAGATTCCCGTTAGAAAAACAAAAAAGATTTAAATTTTCGTTTTGTTATTAACAATTTACTGAAGTGAAAAATTATAAAGCATTATTAACATTAAAAAAAAAAAAAAAAAATTTTTTTAGATAATTAGATTTTAGATTTATCGGACGTAGGTTATGTAACCATTCGAAGTTATTTAAATTTTCGGTTATATGGTCATTCGATATTTAAGTTTTCGATGTTTTGAACATTGACATTTTACCCGTAGGTATTTTAATTTTCGACGTTCAAAAGAAGTACCCTTTGAAGTTTCATTCATTACTTTAAAGTAATTCATATTATTATATTTTATAAAAAATCTATACAAATTCCATCGTGCTTCTCTTTGTATCCAGTGCAATTCGACAGTGACCGCTTTGCAGCGTTGCTAGGTGGACGTATGTTGCTTTTTTTCCGCAAAATGCAAAAAAGATATTGGATTTATTTCTCGTCAATTAAATCTGCCAAAAAAAATATCAGGTATCCGGCTTGGTATCAGGCTTCCTCAGTGAACGGTCGATCCGAGTAGTCGTTGACGGCTGCTCCTCTCACCTTAAGGCTATTAATGCCGGAGTTCCTCAGGGGTATGTTCTCTCTGCAACTCTTTTCCTGCTGCACATCAATGACCTACTTCAGCCTGGTATTGTTGGGTACGCAGATGACAGTACTGTTTCAGAGAGATACTTGTCCAGCGCAAAAACCGGCGTGGATGAAGTTCGTTCCTTGAGAGAGGCTATGGTGGAGCGTACTGATTTGACCTTAAGTCTTGTCTCCCATTGGGTTGATGACAATCTGGTCTCTTTTAACGCCACCAAAACACAGGCATGTCTTTTTACCGCAAAAAGGACTCATTTCATCCAAACCCCGACTATTCGGGGTGCATCTGTTCCTGTAACTGATCGGCTCGAGCTCCTTGGCATGGAATTGACATCCAGTCTCAACTTCGGCGCCTCCATCGAGTCCAAAGCGCAAATTGCGGCTAAGAAACTGGGCGTCCTAAACAGAGTGAAGCGATACTTTATGCCTGGACATCTATTAACTCTTTACAAAGCGCAAGTCCGATCCTGCGGAGTATTGCAACCTCTGGGATGGCTCAGAAAAATATCAGCTTGCCGCACTTGACTCGGTGGAACACAGAGCTAAGAGACTAATTGGCAACGACAAACTGGTGGATGCCAATCTTCACAGCTTGGCTCATCGCCGTAAGGTTGCCTGCTTGTCCCATTCTACCATCGGACATCTATATGTCATGGTGGGTCTAGCGCACTGCAAGTTACCATCCTCACCTAGTTGCCATTCTACTTATTCGCACCAAGCGCTTCCAAACATCCTTCATAATGCGCACAGCAAAACTAACGCATACAACCCGAATCTCTTCAAAGTTAGAGTGAACAGGCTTCTTCTGGGTAAGCTTACTCCATCGTCGACTTTGTCTCTGTCACCTCTGACCTAGACTAGAGTCAAGAGCAAACCCATCACAAATAAAAAAAAAACAACCTAGCTGACTCTTGTTCCGTTTTGAAAGGTAAAATTCAGGAGCAGTTTCCGGCTGATCACCATAAAAGCCTGCTTGCAATGAGATTCAAGGAAATTTATTCGGCGATTGTGAATGCTCTCGAAGAATGATAATTGCAATGCTTGTAAAAGGCTGCTAAGTCTTGCACTAATATAACAAAACACCAACTATACACTTAGTTCACAATAAACGTTTTGACTTTGACTTTGAACTCCAATCTAGCCATTATAAAGAAACATCGCAGCAAGCCGTCCAAATTGTTAATACACTTCGATCTTCGAATTTTGTGCCTAGGGATTCTTCAGAAAGTCATGAGCTATCAAAACAACTGCAAGCAATTAATACCGACCTCATAACAGCATTCAGCCACGTGGATAATATAATTAATGCTTTGCAACTTTTAAGAACTTGAATCCCCCACCCCCGATACTAAAACCTGGCTACGCCCGTGCCTACCTGAGTCCTGTATCGTCTTCCTTAGGTCCATCCATGATGTGGTCTGACAGGTCACGGTTTTCAGTAAGGGATTCAACCATACTCTCCGTTAGAAGAGATCTAGCCTTTAGCGACTGGTCTAGTAGTATTTTACGGCATAGGTTTGCTATCTTCATTTGCCGCTCCGAATTGAGTTTTCTATCGGCGGCAATACAAAAGACATCCATCTTTGAATCTGGCGCGTGGTGATGATATCAGGCGCCGCCACCGCCGTCACAGGCGAGGCAAAGGAGAACACAGCCCCCCTTGAATTCGAGGGTCTGTTTTATATATTATGCGTATACTACTTGTATATCACTATTACTTGATCATTATAGTTTGTAAATACACACACACTAAGCTAAATTAAAAGTGCAAAGTAACTAAGGTCAATGTAATAATACCATTATTAATAATATAATTCGTCAGAGAGGAGGCCTGTGCTGTGTCCCAGCAGTGGATACGTTAAAAGACCGATGATGATAATAATATCATTTATTTATTTTAATTAAATATTGCTTGTGCCCGCGACAAGTGTCAATTTAAAATTCTAATAAATATAGTAGCACTTATAGTAAGTAATACTTATTTTCTTGTTTCTAGAGTACAATGGAATTCAGATTGTTATTACACCTCACAAGGGGGGTGTAGGCACTGGATCTGGGTAAGTTAAACTTCATTTAACCGCTTAGGCCCGGCTGGTACCGATTGGAACCTATTGGTACCAGCCGGGCCTGAGAGTTTAGAACCTCGTTTACACGGTATCACAAGACGGTACCTATCACGGTATAAGAAGACTATACCATCGATATAGAAACAATGTATACTATTGTCATACACTACACGCCGTTTATGAGTACTACGCACCTGGCTTTTCTGAATAACATCTCCAATGCTCGTATCTGTCGAGCATTTCCTTCTAGGGCGTCCCCTCCTGGCGTCTCCACTAATTTCTGGCTTCTACCTTTTGTTAGTCGCCATTTACTCACTCTCTCAACATGACCAAGCCATCTAGGCATAATCTTTATTTTTTTTCCACTACATCATCTTTTCAACCACAACTTGTCTTTGTCTTATATCTATATTTAAAGTTACACCACAGGTATTTCGCAAGGAATGCATTCGTATCATTTATAACTAATTTTGCAATAGAACATAGCAATGTTTGCAAGGTCTTTCTTAAATTCAGCCTATATTACTGTTGGTTATTATTTCAGCCCCATTCTAAAGTTGGACAACCGTGACGTCGCCACACAGTATGTTGAACGTCCTGCCCCACCAAAATATTCTAAAGCTGTGGGGTCCATTATGTGTATTTGTGGTGAGCTCATGCCATTGTTTCTTACTAAGTACCTGCTAGCCTGCCAGCGGCTTCGAAAGTAGAAAATTATCTCCAGGGTACATACTGCCGGGGAGTGTCATACTGAATTTAGACAGTTAATTATTTCGACACGGTCTCAATTTCGAAAATGAATAGTTCGACTACTCATTGCTTCGACAGAACATTACATTCGCATTGCCATACAACGTGGCAATGCTACCAGTACTTTGGGCACAATACCAGTGGACAGCGATGTGGAGAAGTTTTTCGACGCCATATTTTAGACATGTTTTATTTTAAGCTTTGTTTATATTTTTCGATTTCAGTGTTTACCTATGTAGTTATTAAGTATTTGAATACAATATAAATAGATAATTATCGCTAAATAAAAATAGAAGACTTATTAATATTATGTTACGATTTCAATTATATGAAGAAATGGTTAAATTCTTCAATTTCTTCTTTAATTTCATCTAGGCAAGCGAGCTTCACCGTATACCGCGTCATCGCATAACATCAGGCGAGATAGTGTTCAAACGAGAGCCTATAGATAATAAAAAATAAAAAATTGTACAATAAAAACATAATAAAATTGATTAGTATTTATTTTTTATTTTGTACCTAATTGTCATATTTCAGAGCACTACGTCGAAAGTATGTTTCATCGAAATGGAGATGTGCTTAGTGCTTAACGTAGAAGGGTTTTTTCGAAGCAGTGTTTTTCGAAGGTGTGTGTTGTGGAAGTATGATATGTCGGATAAATGCTAGTCGTATATATGTTCTGTGGAAGCAATACTATTGTTTTTCGAAAATGGGACCGTGTCGAAATAATTAACTGTCGAAATGCAGTATGAAACTCACTTCCAGGATAAAACAGTTCTTCTATATCCTAGCCCAGGATATGACATGGGCAAGCATTCGGGAATTTCGTAACTCCGGAATTCCGTAACAATATTTCTGTTATTTCAATTCCAGAATTGAGAGGAGTAATATCGGAATTCCGTTATTCATATTTATTTGATATTTTGATTATTATTTATGAAAATGTTAACTGGAAGGAGACTATGTAGTATGAAATCTAAGTGACACGTGATACGATTCAAATATCGTGTTTTTCATTCATGTTATTAATGTTTAATTCTATTGTGTGATAAATCGGGACCCACAACAATTTACTCAGACGCCTAACATTAACCAACTGGGGGACAACAACAACCTCACCTCACGTTCTCCGGACTACTGGCCTATTACTCGGCTGGCGAATATGCGTGTCCAGTGTGGCACCGTTCCACACAGGTCAAGGACGTAGATGTTGCTCTTAACGACACATGCCGTACAATTACCAGCTGTCTACCCCTACCCTACCCCGGTCAGCGTACTATGGCCCACGCCGGGATAGCACTCCACACGTTCAAAGGGAAGTTGCGAGTGCAATCGAGAAACAAAATCAGGAGCGTGACATCAGACACCCACTATTCGGTGCAAAGCTACCGATGCAACGACTGAAAAGCAGACACAGCTTTCTGAAAACGGTGGTTCCCCTGTCAGAAGACCCGGCCGACGCCCACTGCAGACTGTGGCAGAATACTTTGCCCCGACTAACACATTATTTACCTCCAAGCGAGCATCTTCCCGCAGGATCTAACCTTCCGTGGTCTACATGGAAGTCCCTGAACCGTCTCAGAACCCAGGTAGGAAGGTATAACTCCAACCTCGCAAAATGGGTGCATGGGTGCTGAGTCGCAAACCATGTCCTGTGACCTCTGTGCCCCAAAACATGCATCCAGGGTGATCTATATGCTGCCACAGGTGACGACGTGGAGGTGGCTAAGTTTTTAGCCAAACAAATTTGAAAGGCTGTCGTGCCAGCGACACGAAGAGGAAGAAGATGCCTTGTTGATTTTACGATTTAAAACGTTTATATAGAGTAATATGGGAGAGAGAACACCAAATATGTTTAATTTGCTACTAAAAATTATTAAAAGACTGATATAATTATAAATTTTGTTTTATATGAAACAAACTTTAAAAGTTACCAGTGCCGGAAACAGTTCTAGAATACCGGAATCAGATCTCCAGTATTGGAACTGAGTTCTGGAATTGAGAACCTTACGATATTGCACGTCCTAATATGGTCTACCCATGCGCTATGTTTCATCCAAATTAAATCAAATCAATTAATTGTTAAATCGTAAAAAGGTAGCAAACACACAGACAGTTACTTTCGCATTTGAAATGTTAGTAAGTATACAGGGTGAATAATCTTATCATTGATGCTACCAATTTTGACTCAAACGAAAGAAATGATCGTTAGCCAAAATAAATTAAACTACAATCAAAAATTTTAGAAAAGACAATCTCGCATTTGATAATTATCGACTACTGCTTGAAAAGTGATCTTTCTTATTTTGCGTAAACCATATTAAAATTTACAGGCGAGGCAGCCCAAGTCTGCAATCATAATCAGCGTTGCTTAAATACTCCAAACAAGTATTGTACTTGCGCAACGCAGGACAGTGGAATTACACAGTTGAACATGGAGTATAAAGATGATAGCCCAGTGGTTAATAAGAAGACTCAATATCAATTAGAAGAAGAGTCATTCCAGGCAATACATGAGTTGACCACTGAAAGCCCTAGAGTTAATAAGAACACTCAATATCTGTGTGCAGGAGAGTCATGCCAGGAAATAAATGAAGTGACAACTGTAAGCCCTCTGGCTAATAACAGGACTCAATATCTGTGTGCAGGAGAGTCATGCCAGGCAATAAATGAAGTGACAACTGTAAGTCCTCTGGCTAATAAAAGGGCTCAATATCTATGTGCAGGAGAGTCATTCCAGGCAATAAATGAATTGGTTAATAAGAAGACTCAATATAAATATGCAAGAGAGTCATTCCAGGCAGTAAATGAAGTGACCACTTTAAGACCTATGGTTAATAAGAAGATTCAACATTATGGCGCAGGTGAGGCCCCCCATCCCCTATTCTCTTATCCTAATTTGTTTGTGATCGGCGCAGCATTTCTTATTCTTTGTAATCTATATAATATTCGCTTTCATCTCAATAGTCACCTCCGTTCTAGAAATTTATCATCTTTCACACAATTCATGCATCGTTTCTTTGGTTTTTCTCCACCGTTATCCACATTTATACTCAAAACTTCCATCATAACATGTTTCTTATTACAACCTTTTATTTAACTTGCAATGTATATATATGTATGTGAGTGTGTTAGGGTCAAATCTTAATTAAATCCTTTAATTGGTTTATAAAAAATATATTAAAACCGTCCGCAATGGTCTGCGGATCATCCGTACAATGTATATATACCGTCTATATAAATTTCATTGATTTGACTTTTTGACACATTACACATTGTTTTACTAATAACATTCCAAGTAGCCCTGCATTTGTTAGCTGTATGGATAAAGTAATTATTCTGTGACTTTTTTGTTAATTTTATAACACATTGTAATCTACTCGCAAAGTTTTTACCCGACTGCCGAAGGAGGGTAATCTGTTTATTAAAATTGGTTTTATTTACGTCATTTCAATTCTTACGAAACTTCCATAATAATTGCTGTTTTCGTACCACTTGCTCAAAAAAGTGAAATTCTATGCCACAAAAAGCGAACATAACAATAGTCATTTTT
Source organism: Orthosia incerta (assembly GCA_948252205.1). Lineage (NCBI taxonomy): Eukaryota > Metazoa > Arthropoda > Insecta > Lepidoptera > Noctuidae > Orthosia > Orthosia incerta. Next base: position 22,404,073 of record OX411762.1, on the reverse strand, counting down.
AATCTGTTAAAAACAGGGAAAGAAAATTGTACTGAATTTCATGTGACCGTCAGGATGACTGGACCAAACGAAATATGTCCATGAGACCATGTGCACTGTTTAATACCTATTTGCTACTATTTACTACCAATAGTTAAATATTTGCTACCTCTGCGTTAAGAAATATATCAAAGAAATAAAATGGTCAGCCATTCTGACGTCAGGTTGGCTGACCACTTCAAGTTCTCATAGACTTAGAGTTGTATTAACCGCGTCGTTAATATAAATATTTACTACCTATTTGCTACCTTAACATGTATATTTTTACACAACTCTAAGTAGCTTCTATAAAAAGTTAATGTACAGGTGTTCAAAAGCCATTTTAACGCCTGTACATTATTATTTACATCTTTTCTTCTCAGAACAATTGCTAACAATGTTTTTGTAGGCGCTTAGTGGCTTATGAACAACTTGTTTCTGGATAATTTTATAATTATTAACATATCGCATTTATTCTTAGGACTATAAGTATGTACTGTCTCGTTGGTCTAGTGGTCGCAAGCGCTAATGCTGAGCATGAGGTTTTGGGTTAAAAAATAATAATAATAAAAATTATGTAAAATTATTATTCTTTCCTTTATTTCATTTATGTACATATTTTTTACATTTTTAAATATTAGCTTATAAAACTAAATAAAATTAAATTATTTAAAAATATAAAAAATAGTAGCACACCGGTATCGGGAACAGGGTCCAAGCTACTGGTGGTCAGGGCTCCTGAGAGAGGAACCTCCTAACGATACGCGCCGTGTCCAGGAGTATCGTTTTCTGGATCAAGCCCTTGATCCAGCTGCCCAACGAGAGCCTCCTCAGATGTTCGTCGTGGTTCTTGGCTATTATGCCATTGCCGCCATTGGCCGTAACGACTATCGGCACAATGATCGCTGTATTCACATCCCACATGTCGACAACCTCGCGAGCCAGATCAAGATACTTACTTTTCTTATCTCTCTCATCCTTTACGAGGTTCTCGTCATGGGGGACCGCTATATCAACAATCATTGCGCGACGCTCTAGTCGGTCTATCACCACTATGTCAGGCTTATTGGCAACAATAGTCCTGTCAGTGATGATAGACCGATCCCAATACAACGTGACATTGCCATTCTCGAGAACTGGGTCGGGCTCATACCTATAGTAAGGCACTTCCGATTCCACAAGATTGTATTTAAGAGCAAGTTGCTGATGGATAATCCTGGCTACAAGGTTGTGTCTATGCAAATAGTCTCCATTAGCTAGACTAGAACAACCGGTTTGCGCCAGTTCTCGTTAGCCAAGGAGAGCGGGGTAAGGCCCTTGTCCACTGCTACGACATCTCGATGCATACCCACGTCAGCGGCCTGGAAGTATTCCCTAAGACTGCGTACTTCACGGTTGTGCAGGGTCTTAGCATTTAAAAAGCCACGACCCCCGCACTTCCGAGGGATATACAGTCTCATAATCGATGACCGTGGGTGATGCATACGATTTTGACAATCCTACCGCACTATTCCCAAACCACTGCAACTCCTGAAAGCCAGAATCAACAATGGCGACCACCAGAAAAGCGCCGAGGCAATCAAGCTCGACGAAGTCACGGAGAATGAATTTAACTGTCTTGGATCCCGCAACGAAATTAATCAGAAAATAATAACGGAGGAGTAGGAAAAAGTACAAATTTCCACTTCCCTCCATATCAAGCAGGAGACAGAACAAACAAGGCCAATAGGCACAAAGGGTCGTATACAACTGGGATAAGCCCAGTTGCCTAGCACCACGGATAAAAATTTGCATTAATATTAAGGGTAGGGTAGGGGGGTAGGGTTTTAGGGTTTATACGATTTGCGGTAAGCAATGTGCGGAATCTCCTATACAGTGCGTCAAGTTCTGTCTGAGTCCATTTGAGTATGCCGAAAGAGTACATCAAGACCGGCATGACCGAGCCGTTGAAGGCGCGCACCAAGTTCCCGCCTGATAAAAGACTATTTAGTACTTTTTTCAGGCGGCCAAAGAAGCGTTCCTTCAACGACTGTTTCACGTCAGTAACATTGATGCCTAGTGCTTCCGACATACCCAAATATTTGTAAGTCTCAGTTGAGGAAAGGGATTTAAGGTGTATGGAGTCCGAGAGTTGTATTCCCACGGATTCCATAATCTCCCCTCGCTTTACATGCATGACTGCACATTTGTTCACACCAAATTCCATCCTGATGGTGTCACTGAAGGTTTCTGTTACCTTCAGTAGCTACATCAGTTGCAAGTTGTTGGGGGCACAGAGCTTCAGGTCATCCATGTAAAGGAGGTGTGATATGACCTGGCCACCTCTCCTCAACCGATAGCCCAGGCCTGAACCCTCCAGCAGTGTATTGAGAGGGTTCAGGGCTAAATAAAACTACAGAGGACTCAGACTGTCGGCCTGAAATATTCCGCGCTCGATCCTTATAGGTTCGCTGTTTTCCTGAATCTGTCGACATCCTGTATAGTGAAGGACCGTCCTCCACTGCCCCATACATGACGTAAGGAAGGCGCGCAGAGTTGTATCAATTTTATACAACTCCAGCACCCTCATGAACCATGTATATGGCACTGAGTCATAGGCCTTCTTTTAATCTATCCAACATGTCGCCAGATCCTTGCGGGAACGGCGAACCTGTTGGCTAATGGCAATGTCTATGAGGAGCAACTCCTTAGTACCGCGGGACCCGTTCCTACATCCATTCTGAGAAGCAGACATAATGGCGTTATTGTCAATATGTTGATTAATTTTCGCTCTCAGAGTGGATGTAAGAACTTTATAGACCGTCGGTAAACACATTATCGGTCTATAATTTTTAGAATCCGCAGTACTACCCGTTTTATAGAGCAGGTGGGTTATTCCTGTCGTTAGGAACTAGGGCAGCGACCCTGACTCTAAGGCAGACTGGAACTGAGATGCCATACGAGCGTGCGACCTTTGGAACCATCTAATGGATCATAATTGCCCCCATTTGTGGTATCGGATCGCACGCTTGCTCAACCTCCTGAGTCCAGTCACCCTCGGTATGACTGACAGGCACCGACCAGATATCGCGCCAAAACGAACACATGGCGTCATTATCCGGTAGGAGCATATCAGTCACAACTTGGTCGGGTCGCTCCCAAGCCCTATAAACCCACCTTTCGTTGCTTCGGAATGTGCGATTCTGAGTGTATCTCTCCACTCGCCGCTTGTACCGACGAATACGGCTTGCCCATGCATAGATCTTCTGCTTCAGGAAGTCGATACGCTCTGTGACGCGGAACAAATAATCTCGAGAACTGATATCAGTCCCCGAGAATGCCCGCCTCACAAAGCGCATCACTCTAGAGCGAGTGTTGCCCTCCCTGAAGCAGATAAGCTTGCCGATGAGTGCTCTAGCCTCACCGATACGACGCTCAATCCTGCACTGCCAAGCTAGTATAGCTGGTAAATTATTATTTTCTATTATTTATTATTAATTAATTCAAAATTAAACTCTGCAGAAATTTTTGATATTTATTTTTTGTCATGTATTAATTCGAAGACATGTGACATCCACCAACCCGCACTGGGCCCGCGTGGTGGATAACGGCCCATTCCCTCTCACAGAGAGGAGGCCTGTGTCCCAGCAGTGGGGACATTAATAGGCTGAAGATGTGTGTGTGTATTAATTAACTTAATTAAATAACTTCGAATATCTCGTTGTTTTTCTATTTTTGACAGCCTTTATATACTACTTAAGACTAAAATTTTTAGTCACCACTCTCCTAGTGGTGACTAAAAATTTTTGTCTAAGTAGTTTCATTTATTAGGTCAAGGGTGATGGAGAGGGGTGGAGTTATTTTACTGGTCCGTGTATATGCACAAGGAAAGTTATTAATTAAAGACATTAAAACCCCTGCACATAAATTAATAACGCCAAGTCTTATTTTTGTAAGATTGCTAATAATGGTTTTGCAGGCACTTTTTAAATATAACGTTAATTTAATGCTTTCATAACTTTTTATAGGAGCTTCTTAAAGTTGTGTAAAAATATATATGTTAAGGTAGCAAATAGGTAGTAAATATTTATATTAACTACGCGGTTAATACAACTCTAAAACTATGAGAACTTGGAAGTGGTCAGCCAACCTGACGTCAGAATGGCTGACCATTTTATTTCTTTGATATATTTCTTAAAGCAGAGGTAGCAAATATTTAACTATAGGTAGTAAATAGTAGCAAATAGGTATTAAACAGTGCACATGGTCTCATGGACATATTTCGTTTGGTCCAGTCATCCTGACGGTCACGAATTTCATTCATCCTCTAGGGGGAGAATGTGATTTAAATTTGGAATAGTTACCGAAAATTATACTGAACTACATCTGTATTTACACCATTGAGTTTGTATATAAAGCATTATACTTACATCTTTTTGAAAAAGGAATACGCATTTATTATGCAGTTATGATTATTAAATAAAATTACGAAAACCAAGGAGGCCGTATGAGCTTGATGCCTTTGCTTTTCCGACAAAAAATATTCTCGGTAAATAGTCTAGGAATTTGCCGCGTTTATGTACCAAACAAAAATGTAGCTCTCTCTATCAATAATTGGACCAATGTTTCGAATGTTAACTTTTACTTTTAATTGTCATTATTTTTAAGAAATGCTTATCTCATATTATTATTGTGTTAATTTTTTCGCAAATGGTACGAAAAGTAGAGTATTTTCCTCGGTGATAAAGCTGTCTTAGTCTTGGGTGAACTTAAATCCCTCGCTACACTCAGGACTCGTCTTAAATCCCTCGCTTCGCTCGTGATTTAAGTTTTTAACACCCTCGCTACGCTCGGGAGTAAACCTCGGGTCCTTCGTTACGCTCGCGATTTAAATCGTCACCCGCGAAAGAAGACACTGCTTTATCCCCTTGGTTAATAATCTACTATTACGCATGCAGCATTTTCTTATTTCTTTAGTCATTCATCGGGCTCGTTTTTGAGAATATATTTTAATACGAATATATTGAAAACATAGATTATAAAACAAGTTAAATAAGTCATAAAAAATGTTAAAAGCTCCACCAATTAAAAATAAATTTTGCATACACGTTTAGTTTGGATGCAACATGATTCATGGTTAGCTAAGTGACGTCATTCTAAATCCAATAAGCGGACTAGTTATTTTTTGTGCACTGCCATGATATGGGTATCAAATGGAAGGGTTTGCAGAGAAAAATACGAAAACAGCTTGTTATAAAAAATACCGTAAATTATTACAAAATGACAAAGACATTACAAAAATAAAAATATTGCACCGAGAATCTTATTAAAAAGAAGTTTTGCATATTGATATATTATTGAAATTATTCTTTTTTTTATTTAACTCATTTCCTTGAACCACTTAGGAATTGTCTATATGTATACATTTCCTAGGAAATGTGTGTATTATTTAATGTTTGAATTATAATTTCCTAAATAAGCCCAGAATTCTATAGATTTCCTAAATATACAATGCCTGATTTTCACAGATTTCCTATAACGTTTACATATTACTTTTTCTATCTATTTGCGTAACACCACACATCCAATCCCTCTTAGCATTTTCAGCATTATTTATAAAAACTCCCTAACCATTATGGTTAGGTTAAACACTGATTAGCAGATTCTGAATTAACCAAAGACAATTTGAATTAGGAATCTGCAAATCCCCACATCTTTGCTACTAGTATTTGCAACACCTTTCATCCCTTTTATTTTCCAAGTTCCAACACAACATTACAAAAGGACCTTACTGACACAAACATAAAAACTACTTCCTTGATACTTGATTTAACAACCTACGAGAATTGTTTTATTATGACTACATCATCATCATGTCAGCTGAAAGACGTCCATTGCTGGACATAGGCCTCCCCCAAGATTCGGTCGCCGCACTGATCGGTCCTGTACGTCTCGCTTTCACCGGATTGCCGCTTGATCTTTACAAGGCCGTCAGTCCAGCTAGAGGGTAGCCTTCGAAAGTTGCGTCTTTCGGTTCGTTTTTGACTTGGCTAGTCACAAATTCTATTCATCATTTCTGTTTTCAGAGCTGGCCGACAAAGCAACTGACTGTACTGCTCGGAAGCATCACAAGAAAGGAAAAGGTAAGGCAAGAAAGATAAGCTTTTATTACAATGTTTTACAATGCAATTTTTAAATATAAATGATGGCAAAATTTGTTTACATATTTTTATTTATCTTGCAAGTTGATGCTGATACAATTCCCGGTGTTCGATTGACAAGAAACAAACATGTGTGCAATATTCAATTGCACATATTGTTGCTTGTTTGTTTCTTGTGACAATGCAATTGTTAATATAAAAGATAGTTTTGAAAAATGTGTGTCTATACTAATATTATAAAGAGGAAACATTTGTATTTTTTGTATGTATCGAATAAACATAAAAACTAATGGACCAATTTCAAAAATTCTTTCATCGTTGTCAAGCCCGGCTATCCCCGGGTGACATAAGCTACTTTTATCCCTGTATTTCTACGGGAACGAGAACTACGCGGTTAAAACCGCGAGGCGTCCGCTAGTAGATAATAAAAGATTGTTTCTTTTTATTAGAATTGCTAGTACACTGACTAGCTGTAAACGGGGTATTCCAAAGGATTATTAAAAAAATCTTATCACTTTAATTTATTTTTTTCTTAGACATGAAATCCGGTGTTTCAAAGATGGATCGGAAACTGTCTCTCGGAAGCAGCTTTTTATTAGGCCGTAAGTACAATCTGAAATTTACTGACCGATCTTCTTTTCATGGATCGTTATTAGTGGCTAAAATATTATAAAGAACACAGCGCTAGTTTTTTTTTAAACTTTCGGGTTCTATCGGTTTTGTTTTTTTTTTTATTATTATTAATAGGCTCGCGCTTGAGCACTATCTCACCTGATGGTAAGCGATAATGTGGTCGATGATGTAGCACGCTTACCTAGAAGAAACCTATTCACACTTGACTTAGACTCCCAGGTTGTAGCTCTCAGGAAATACATACTCCGGCAGGGAATTCCACTCCTTAGCTGTACTTATAATTAAAGTACTCCCAAAGCGTTTGGTGCGTATAGGTGGGATGTCCACCTTGTACCGATGACAGATTGGCCGACGACGGATTGATAGTAATTTGAAAGAGACTCTAGTAAAAAGTATTTTAAACATTTAATACTTCTACGAGATGAAGCACAATATCGGTAAAAATGAAAGTATCGGGGAATGGCTTTGTCCAGGAGTGGGACAGTTCAAACTGATAAAAAGATAAATAAACACTCCTATATATTCATTGACACACCTACGATAAACACAGTTGAATAACCATATATTTCAGTTGGCAGTAAAGCAGCTCAAGCATTGAAAGAGGAGCTTACTACAGATACCGTTACCGATACATCATACAGCTCGTCATCACTCAGGAGTGATGAAAGCAAAACTGATACGACCATTTGCAGTGTTGCGACCATCAATCGCAATGATTCTCCGAAGCGAAGGAAGTTCCGCGTCAAAGTCATCACGAAAGCCAATCAATCAACACTAACAGATACACCTCGAGTTTGTGACACCGGAACAGCCACTCACGATTGGTGGAGCCCCATGATCGATAGAAAACGAAACGATGAAATTCTTCTAGAAAAGAAGAAAGGTTTAAACGTTATAGAAAAGGAGACGCAACACTTGAGAGAACAGAAGGAATTGAAGGAGTTGAAAGAAGTTAAGAAGAGAATGAAGAACAGCGGGGTGTCGGCTGACGCTAGGAATGTCTGTTTCAGGAGCAGAGCACAGATTATACCGTCTGGTGAGTTATTGGTAATTTATTTAGAAGTAGTAGTAGCTAAGATCGTTGAATTTAGGCCTCCCATTGACGATTATAATCCGTCCAACGGGTTATTGGCATTTTTGACAAATGGAACTAGTTATTGAAGCACCGTTACATTTCGATTATTGACACTTTTATTAATATGTACTAGGTACCGATTATAATTTTTTGTTGTCTATTAAAACAGGTCGCGGCTTCTATGCCTCTGTTTATTCTTGACTTATATTGCGTTGGTGATATGACAGATGTATTAAACAGTTAGTTTTGGTAACAGGTTTATGCTTTTTATGCCATCCTTATGTTTACGGGATAGACCTCAAAATCGGTTGATCGGACTATAAAAAGGGGTTGTAAAAATTTCTAATGTTATTTCAAATGGTGTATAGTTACATCTGTCAAAAACTACTGTGCCGACAGTAACGGGTATAAGTAGCAGATTCTAAATTCAAATTTTCTATATAGAGTTTGAATTTAGAATCTGCTAAGCAGTTGCTAAACATTGTAGAGATTTTATGAATGAGTGGAAGTACAGATCTCAATAAGGAGTCTTTTTTTTTTATTTGATTTGCTATAAGTAATTGCGTTTAGAGGCATAAGGCAAAGTGCCAATCTGTCCGCGAGATAAATCTCATCAAAAAGTACGAAATGTATAACATTAACAAGTATTAAGATAGTCATAGCGGACCAAAAGGCATCAGGCGTTTAATTAATATAGGTTAGTGCCATTGTTAAGTCTATTATTAGCACCATAAGTAGTCCAATTGAAATGACTAAGGTGTTTACTCAGTTGAGTGACCACGATACGTATAGCTGGCAATTTGATAAGCGACGAGTCCCATTACGGAATTAGACCGTTCCAATGTTAGGATAATGTTGACTTGACTATTTTTGCACGTGCTTAGCTTAATAAACATAGCTTTATTAGAATAATATGCTACTGTTAAATTGGTTTGGCTTTGTAAAGTGTTGTCCATGATACTCATGACTAAGCGCAGAGTATTTCTAAGGCTCGATAAAAATTATATTACACAGGTTAAATATTGCCATATTTAATCATTGACAAACTTAAGTGGCAGTGGGCATTGCTCGCAGAATGGATGGTTAATGTGGCCGAAAAGTTCTGGAGTGGTTACCGCGTTTGGAATATAGCCTCTCAATAGATATACCTACCGATGACTTGGCTAAGGCTTCGTAAATTCGCTGGATGCATGACGCACAGGACCGGTTAATGTGGCGAAACTTGGGGAGGCCTAAGTTCAGCTGTGGACGCCTTACGGCTGAAATGATGATGATGACATGTCTTGTTAAATAATATCTTTTATTTTCCAGATCACTTCCACGGCAAAGATATTATGTCACCTTCTCGATATCTTTTAGAGGTAAGCTACTTGACTTTCTTTACAATTTTACTTGACTGTGTTGTTTATTTGTTGGCCAACATCGAAAAATACTAAATGAAACAATGATTGCTCGATTGTGTAGAAGAAAAGAACACCGAGATGATACAATAAAATATACCTGCTTCGGGAGTTCACCGCTTTCTATAAAATTGGCATGATGACAAATGATAATAATCATTAGCTTTGCCTCTATCCGATTTTTTTAATAGAAGAGTCTTGAAGAGTCGCTCTTTCCAGACCAGTTAAAATTAGCTAAGGTAGTACCGACCCATATCTCTTTTGCCAACCTTATCAAAATTATTTGAAAAACTGTTCAAAACTAGGCTGATAGTACATTTGAATTTGAATAAAATCATTAATTTAAGACAATTTGGATATCAAAAAGGCGTCGGTTGCTTAGATGAAATAAATACTCTTATAGATGACATCATTAATAAATTAAATGGCAAAATTTAAGTGGCTGGGCTTTTCATTGGCCTTAGTTCTGGTTTTGACACGATTGACTATGAATTATTCCTAACCAAACTTGAATATTATGGTATCAGAGGAAAGTCCTTACGGTCTTTTAGATCATACTTACAAAACTGGTATGTAGAAGTAAAAAGAATCGATGAGACTAATCACGAAGTCGTATACACGTTTAAAATTACAAGCAGAAAGCGTGGTGTGCCTCAAGGCTCAATTTTAGGACTAATATTATTTTTTATTTTTACAAATGACTTGCAAAACTTTATGGACTACGTTAAGCCTGATCATAGACTTGTTGTCTTTGCAGATGACACTAATATAATAGTTGGGGCAAATGACTCAAACGAATTGACCAAAAAGTAAATGAAAGCCTAGAAATTATGTGATTGGTTTACAGCCAATAACCTTATACTAAATACAAATACGACAAACATTATTTTATTTAAGACTACAACTCGTAATAGTGACAATATAGATGTGCAAATCAAAGATGATCAGATTGTATTAGTTGACAAAGTTAAATTCTTAGGGATGAACATAGACGTGCATTTAAACTGGAAACGTGAGCTAGCTGCTATTGACTCCAATCTCATCAGCATGCTATGCACATAGGAGCCTTAGAGATCTTTTGGATCTGGAGCAACTAAAGGCTGTATATCACGTGCTAGTTGAATCAAGGTTAAGATACAGCATCATGTTTTGGGGTAACAACTATAGTTACAACTGTCTGTCAGAAGGCATTTATTTTACAGAAACGTGTCATAAGGACTATAGTCAGGATCTCACAAAGAGACTCATGCAGAGACCACATTAAAGAACTAAACATATTGACTGTCTAGCTTGTACATATTAGTAGTCCTTAGTCATTTTGCTAAGTATATTCATCAGTATGAATCACAAGAGGAACGTGAAATTAGAGAAAGCACAAGACGGAAGGAATTCTAACACAAAATGTCACCAAATTTTAATATAGCAAAACATTGCTACAGATACCTAGATTAACCTACTAACAACAACCAACAACAACAGTCAGTAACCTAATAGATTTATTAGGTTACTGACTGAGTTAGTCATTAATTTGTAATTTTCACTCATTTAAAACTAAGCTAAAAGCCTTCTTGTTGGCAAAGTGCTATACTCGGTGTTAGAATTTATAGCAGGTAATGGAAAATATTGTTTTTTTTATGACATGCATTGTATTAACTTGACTTTATAATTATTACTTGACATATTATATTGGATTAATTTTAATTGTATATTTATTTTTTATTTCTTGTATAATGGTATTGGATTAATTTGAATTGTATTATTATTATTTCTTTTTCATGACATGCATTGTATTAACTTGACTTTATAATTTGTTACTGGTGACATGTATTGGAATAATCTGAATTATATTTTTTTTATGACATGCATTGAATTAACTTGACATTATAATTATTACTAGTGACATTATACTGGATAAAGTTGAAATCACAAGGGTTTTTGTAACATATTTTGTATTAACTTGACATCAGGTACAGGAATATTTACTTTTGACATTATTGGTTTTTTATGTTTTTATTTGTTACTTTTAATATTATATTTTAAATGGATTTATAATTATTATTTGTGATATATATAAATATTGGATTAAGTTTAAATTGTATTTTCTTTAGACTATTGTAATAACTTGACAAAATAATTAATTTTTGATAGGTATATTTTAAGTTAATGTTACTCAATTTTCTTTTTGCAATTTTTATTATGTAATGTTCGACACAATGTTAATTGTTTGAGAATAAATAAATGAAAAAATTAAATGAAATCCTTCGATCAACAATAAACAAGAAGGTATCGGGTCACGTACAAAATCAATGCTAGTTTCTGACCACGTGAATATATACTTACTACCCTACATTTACAAATCAAATCATTTATTTGCGAAATATGGGTAATTTTCAGAGTGATTGTTTTATAAAAGTTCTTTAGACCATATCCTACCATGGCAGGTGTGCAAAATGTTACAATAAAAGTAATAAAATATTACATTATTAATTAACAATTGCAACATCTGTACATTACATAATTCTATTATTGTACAATCACTTAAGTTAATCATTACATTATTTTCTCATTTAAATAATCATTAACAGAACTATGACAAAATTAACAAAATAAGAGCTCACGTCTCAAGTGAGCTGTTAGAATCGTGACGGTGGATAGGACGGTAAAGAATAAGAAAACGTAGTTGCGTCGACCCTAAGTAACATTGGACAAGGACAGGAATATGATAGTGAAGTTTACGAATTTCTGGTGGTTTTATTGCCCCTAACAAAAGGCATTTACAAGGCAAACGTGAGTGGTAACGCCGGGAGGGGCCGTCCTAGAAAGACATACATGGATCTTGTTGGTGATGATCTTCATAAAGTGTTGGAGCGCAGGACTTTTTTTTTTGTTTACGGGGGGAAACTTTCAAAAGGCGCCTGGACTTTTGGGGAAAAGACCAGTGAGTGTGGGATGTTTACCTCACTAAAACCACCCCGGTGATTACCATCAGCACCTGAAAGGGGCCCCGTTACCTCTTAAAAGACCACCCCGGAACCCCCTCTGTGCAACGCCTATTAGGGCACATCCCTGGGGAGGCTGAAATAATCGCCTTCCCTGAGCCACGCTGTGCACGGCAGCACGTGATCACTGTGCTGCCGATGTCCCCAATCTGACCACCCGCGACCCCGGAGTCCCGCTTGCTTATTACGCAGGCGGGGTTTCGGCGTTTTAGGCATCGAGGCGGTTGCCCCCCCCCCCCCCCCCCGACGCCTTCTTCTTCGAAGGAGCGCAGTACCTACAGTTTATGTACTAATGTATTTTCATACATATATTAAGAACCAATTACCATTTTCAGTCTCAGAGGTATTACAACGAGCTCTATGCCTACAACTCTCGTCCGCGTCCACAAGTGTATAACTACGTTTCTCAGATGCCGAAGTATCTCGAGAAGGAGAAGTCACGGTCACCGGTAGGAAGCCGGAGGAGTAAGTAGCTTCTTCTTCCACTGTTCATCTGCGTTGACTAGCTACTTAAATGTATTCCGACCAAAGGCATTGTCGTACCAAAGCTATTATGGCTCCAAAGAGAGACGGAGCTATACAGAACGAATAGCACCATCTCACCACGGATCATGATAGCATTGATACGGCACAGTACGGCCCCAGTAGTCCCAGTACGTAGACAATTCTGTGATTTGCCACAGTATGTAATTAATTCTGCGATAGGTCTACATATATAGGCTTTCTAGGGTGATGCTTATTTAATTACCCTAATCTATGTTTTTGCAGATCATGTCCATAAAACGAAGAGACTCGACGAATGCTACTCACCAAGAAAACAGGTAATAGAATTTTGCTTCTCTCATCCTATTGCAGAGCAAAGAATTCCTCCGTGACTGCCGGCGAGTTCGATCCAGGGATAATGTGCACCATGCATTGTTGGTTTCAAAAGACAGAAGTATTGCTTGGGTGTTCTTTGCACCACTTCTTCTTACCAGCTCAAACACTAGGAAGTGATTTTTAATACAAAAGTTTATTTTTTTGGTTACTTTGAAGCCTAAACAACCTATGCCTCCTACACAACTTGTATATTTCAGTTGCCTCCAAGGAAACGTAAGACTGACTCTACGAGGACTTCAGACTCACCTCGTCGAAAACCTACGCATCGACAACATGACCGACAATTAAATAACAGGTTTGTTTTTACCAGAGTTTTATGTAATATTAACAAGCCATTATTAACTGATAAACAAACTAAGTAAAATATAATTTATAAACTAAATAAAATTAATGATTGCACTTCGGCGTCTTCCATTAGCGCGTCCATTAACAGTGTCGTGTAGTTCTGGCCCACCAGCTAACTCCACTATATTTCATCGTCCCAGCGTTTGCGTTGTCTGCCTCTACATCTCTTTGATCCATCCCTAACTTGCCATTCAGTTATAGCCTTATACCACTTATTTTTCTTGTCACGGAGCATTTGCCCAGCCCATACCCATTTAATTCTGTTTGTATGGAAGGTCATTCAGCTCTTGAGATGTGTTGTTAATATTTATTGCAAGGTTTGTCTATGTTCCTTTGAATTATGTTCTGGTTTTAGTGGGATATCTTCAACGTGTAGTGTAGCTCTCACCATTCGATGATTAGTGTTGAAGTGTAAGCTGTGGATTACGTTCACGTCATGGAAAGGTTTTGGGTAGTTTGTTGCTAAGTAGTCAATTTCATTTTTATATTTGAAGTCAAGTGAAGACGAAGTCCATTTGTGCTTTGGATTCTTTTTAGAGAAGCTACTCATGAATCGAAGATTATTTTCTAGTGCTAGGTCTATCATGCTCTGCCCATTGTGATTTCTCTTACCCATACCAAACTTGCCAGTGACTCTATCTTCGTTGGTTTTCTGTGTTCCTATTTTTCCGTTAGTCTCCCATGACTATTACGTTTTTGTGAGTGTTTTGTAAAAATTTTGCTGGCTCATTGTAGAATAGGTCTTTGTCTTACTTCTTTGCCATCTCTGTCGGGGCGTTTATTTGTATAATTGTCCATTTGTTCTTGTACCAAGGGCAAGAATATCCCCAGGGATGTGCCCTAACAGGCGTTGCACAGAGGGGGCTCCGGGGTGGTCTTTTGAGAGGTCACGGGGCCCCTTCTACTTGCTGATGGTGATCACCGGGGTGGTTTTAGTGAGGTAAAAATCCCACACTCCCTGGTCTTTTCCCCAAAAGTCCAGGCGCCTTGTGAAGGCTTCCCCCAAAAAAAAAAACAAGGGCATGAATATCAGAATCTCGGAATTTCTGAACGCGATTTCCACTATTTCAATTCCTATACTGAGTGATCCAATATCGAAATCTCGGAAAAATATAATCAGAAAAAAAAACTATATTTTATGAATAATAAAATGAATAGGCATAAGCAAAATTAACATTTCTATATTTTGTTAGACATCTTCTATAGCCCATGGATTGGGTAGTGATATTTATACTGAATTTATAAATCATTATTACTCACTTATCGGGACTACTTTCAGATTGATAAACAGACATGCCTTTAATATTCTTTTTTGGGAACAAATATGTAGTTTAGGTAAATAAGTGCCGGATTATCCAGTCACTGGTGATTAGAGAGGCACAATAATAAATCTTGTTATGTCGTGGCTTGAATGTGTTTTTTTATTGTAGATCCAATAGAATTCAACCTCACACCGAATTTATTTAACAAATGTGCCCAATTCCGATATTAATATCATCATCTGCCTAGCCTTTTTCCCAACTATATTGGGGTCGGCTTCCAGTCTTACCGGATTCAGCTGAGTACCAGTGTTTTACATGGAGTGACTGCCTATCTGACCTCCACAACCCAGTAACTGGGTAACACGGTACCTCTTTGGCAAGACTGGTATCAGATCTCAAGCCTCTGACTATCCGTAACGACTGCCAAAGATCTTCAAATGACAGCCGGGACCAACGGCTTAACGTGCTTTCCGAGGCACGAAGGAAACTCGGTATGTTGAAATGGTCACCCATCCACGGACCGACCTCGTCAAGCGTTGCTTAACCTTGATGATCGACCCGTGCGGCTGTTATTATTTAGCCACGAGCTCCGATATTAGGAATTCCGATATTAATATCGGCATGCCTATATTGAGATCTATTATCGGAAATCAATATCGGCATTGATTATCTTCCGTTATTACATGCCCTACATTGTACCCCGGTAGGGTTATGTTTAGGACAGCAATTCTCTCTGATATACTTGTAATATCTTCAATGTATTTTTTCAGATGTTTCTTAATTAGGAATCTTATCCCAGACTGCCCTTGGTTTCGCCTTTGTAAAAGAAGATGAAGTCGTTATACTCCTCTGTCACATCATCACATCACATCATCAGCCTATTAATGTTCCCACTGCTGGGACACAGGCCTCCTCTCTGTGAGAGGCGGCCGTAATCCACCACGCGGGCCCAGTGCGGGTTGGTGGACGTCACATGTCTTCGAATTTTTGGTTCTAGGACATGCCGGTTTCCTCACGATGTTTTCCTTCACCGTTTTGAGAGCAGTGGTGGTGAAATAATTTACACAAAGTAAAGCGGCCTGCCTGGGCTCGAACTCACGACCTACAACTTGTAAGTCGCGGCCAATACCACTGGGCCACCACTGCTCCTACAACCGCAACCGCTTATTACAACCTACTCCTCTGTGCTGCTTCCTATTCTGCGTATTTCACTTTGTCCCAATATATCCCATTTAATGTTTTCCAACGCTATATTTAGTTCTTGCAATTTTTCTGATGTTCTAAGTCAAAGGATATTGAGTGTAGATATTTTGGCCCATTTAAGTATCCGTAGTGTTTTTTTGCGATTATTATAGGTATTTAATTTCCTGGGGGATGAAGGTCATGGTTAGGGATGATGGTCACACACGGTGACCGGCCGGCTAGGGTTCTTTTTTTGTTGTGTGGTTATGCAATTATTTCGTTCTTATCTGTTGTCCTGATACCGAAGTGCACCAATTCCTAGTTTTATATAAGACTCGCTTAATATATAATCAGCCTACAATCTTTCGCAGCAGTGATGGCCAAGTGGTAACGCTCAAACGTATGTGTCGTGTCGCTTTACTTTATGTAAATTATGTCATCAATTCTGCTCTAAAAATGGTGAAGTAAAACATCATAAGAAAACCAGCATGTTCTAGAACCAAAAATTCCAAAAACCAAAGAGTGACATCCACTAACCCGCACTGCATGGGCTCGTGTAGAGGATTACGGCATCCCCTCTCTCACTTTGAGGAGGCCTGTGTCTCAGCAGTGGGAACATTAAAAAGGCTGATAATGATATCGTTTTCATTACTGGGACGCAGGCTTCCACTCTGTATGAGAGGAATGCCTCCGAATTGGGGAATGTCACATATCTGGAACTCGTGTTCAAAGACCAAAAGCAGAGCAGCACGGTAAAGCAAGGCTTGCCGAGGTCGGTACTTGGTTGGTTGACATACCGATATCCGATCCCAGCATGGCACCGAATAAATAATAGTAGATTCCAATAAGGGCCTCGCCAGCCGAAGGCCCAGGGGGGCAAGCTGATATATGGGCGATGAGAAAAGTATGAATTTTAAATTCAGTAAAAGCACATGAATCTGCACACTGGTCGTGCGAGTCCTCTACGTCAATTGAGATGAAAAAACGGTACAAAATCCTATGTGTAAAGCTCCACGAGCTCTTGACTATACAATAAATAAAACTTGTAAACAAATTTATTAGAATAAAAATAAATTTGGAAGCAATTAAAAATCTTGAAATTGTCAATGGACCATAATCGACTATGTTTATGGTCTATTGACAATTACAAGATATTAAAAATAAAGTAGTGTTTACTTATAAATAATGTGTAATAATGTTTTTGGATGGTCGTGTGGATATGACTTTGGGTTATTCTTCGGTTTTATTGAAACTCACAAAGAGACGAGACGACATATTATTTATTAGAGACTGTTTGTTACAAAGCACTGTTTTACAAGGTATACATTTTCTTGTCGGCAATATTGACACTTGAGTTAGGAACTTACACTGTCATAGACTTTGCCATAGATACAAAATACGTTTTCTATTTTGTTGGTTTATTTACGTTTCTAATAATTTATTATTCACGATAGATACACAGATCACAGAGTATAACAGAATGTCTAATTTCCAACTAAAAAAAAAGACGCAACTAAATATTAGTAGTGACATCTATACTTAAAAAGTGATTCGCAGGAACTAATTAATGTTGCCAGCCTATATTTTTACAAATGTGTATTTGTTTAATTTTAAGCTGATTTCTCGTGTCTCCTGTGCGGGTCACAAATAAATATTATTAGGAAATATGTAGTCGTTTTATGTAAAACACTGGTACTCAGCTGCGTCCAGTTAGACTGGAAGCCGACCCAATATAGTTGGGAAGATTCATATCGGTGAATCAGTGAGACAGGGACTCGAGAGGGATTGGGCCGAATTAGGGGATGTCATTTGTCTTCGAATTTGGACGTGCTGGTTTCTCCCCAGAGTTAATTTCCATCACCACGTTGTAAGGCTATGGGGGAGGCCTTTGCCCAGCAGTAGGATAATATAGGATAATATATATATGTTCAGAGCAATGTAACTTTGAATCTTTTTTCAGGCATCATGCAAAAAGCAACTCTCCTAGAAAACGAATCTAAGAAAAATTTAATATAAAACGAACACGACGTGAATAAAATAATTTTAAGCAGGTAGGTATCTACCTACTTACCCAGCTTAAAAACAAGACTGGCGGCCACGAAACAAAGGAAGGAAGAACTTTGTTTAAAAATATTTAGTGAATGTTGATGTTAAACCGTTTTTTATTTAATATTTATCGATGCCTTGTCTTCGATATTATGTCTTGTATTGCAAATTTTGGATGCAAAATAAAGTTTTTTTTTTCGATAATGGTCAGAGTTTTCATTTCTCAAAATAAAACCTACTTCAAAAAAAATTGCGCTGAACAGCTTATGTGTATATGTGTTACCGCTAATTTGCGTAAATCAGAGTGCAGATTAACTTGTAAATCTGCAAATTATCTGGTCGAGTCCGTTAAAATGGAAAAAAAAAAAAAGTTCTTATATTAACTAAGCTCGCTCCATCGTCGACTCTGTCTCTGTCACCTTTGACCTAGACTAGAGTCAAGAGCAAACCCATCACAAATAAAAAAAAAAAAAAAAAAAAACTAGATAATCTGCAGACTTCCTAGGTAATCTGCATACTAGCGGTTAAGCATGCGGTTAAGTTCATAAAACAGGGGAGTGACCATAAGCTCTTAGAGCGGTATCAATTTGAGATCGAATAAGGGACAGATGTATCTGACTTGTATACATCTGTCACTTACTCGATATCAAATTGATACCGCTCTAAGAGCTTATGGTCACTCCCCAGGTTCTTGGCTTGAATAAAACTTTTGAATTCTCAATTGTCCGGTAATCTCTTGTCGGTTCTAATCGGTTGTTCTCGCAGAACAACCGACGAGGTGAGATCGCTGTGCAGAGCGAGCGAAGCGAGCTCGGGAACTTAGGACATCCCGACACGGATAGGTTAGGTTCGAAGGGGATGATCTCCTTCATGTTAGGTTACTTTAAACCCTGCAGACAGAATTAGGAGCCCCGGGCTCCGTCGACTTTGTCTGTACTGTATACCGCGATTTAACGATGTAGCATCCATCGAAGACAGAAAGTGGACATATCTGCTACTTTCAGTCAAATTTCACACTTTAACGGATTGTACCCGGTAATTTGCAGATTATCTAGTTAATGCGCATATTAACGTATTCCGTATTCTGACGGTAACATATGAATTACATAATTATGTGGTAAAAAGACTCAGATGTCAAAAATGGTTTGAAAAGTAGAGCAAAGTTTGGTTAAACGCAACAAGAGGATTAGTTTTTTTTTTTTATATTATTGATAGGCTCGCGCTTGACCACTATCTCACCTGATGGTAAGTGATGATGTGGTCGACGATGTAGCGCGCTTACCTAGAAGAAACCTGAATCGGCCTTTTCCTTATGGACCTTCGGTTCGTTGGGCTAAGAACTGGTGAGTCATAAATAAAATGCCAGCGGGCCCACATCGTTGAGAATTCTTTGTTAAGAGTTTTCCAGGGTTTGAAGCTCTAAACTAGCTAAGACTGACAGGAGATGCCTTAGAAGATAGACGTAAACACTACTGGTAGTGGTGCTGCCACCACCAGTAGTGCTATTCTCTAAGTATACAGCGCTGCGCCAGCGAAGAAACTACTTGTTTTGTACTATTTTCGTCGCTGGCGCAGCGCTGCGCTCAAGGTTGTATCCTTACTACCTTAGAGAATAGCACTACAGCACCAGTTCAAAGTTTTAGCTGTTTCTTGCAGGGTCGCTCTGATAATGCATAATAATATTGATATAACCGATTGTACTTGAGTATCATCTGTAAACATGATAGTTTTGTTTTTTCAAAAATTCGATGTAAGTCCAAACATTTTTATTGGAAGGTTGATTCTGAAAACTTATCAATGACTGCACTTACACTCGCGGCTGTCGTAAATACAGGATGGAAGGATAATAAAGAGGGCAACTGAAAATCTGATATGCCACACAGAACCTTTACTAAAGTTTTCAAATTGAAGAAATAACATGTGCTACTTTTTGGAATAATCTATGCCAGAAGCTCAGTCAAGCTTTATTATTTGATCTGTAAGCTCGAATGACAAGCCAAGGCATAATTTCGTTGTGAGTGCGTGTATTGTGTATTTGTATGGCAAGGAGTAAATGATTCTGAAGAATATTCAGCATTGAGGGACTATTTCTCAAAGCAATGGATGGGATTAATTACTACTGATACATTTAGTTGCTACAAAGAAGTATTCAGAACGAATAACCCAGTTGAAGGGTGGCATGGCCGCCAACTACAATTCCTTAAAAAGGAAGCCAAATATCAAGACAAAAATTTAAAAAGGGTAGAAACCTATTGTATACGAAAACGGCGTAGTCTAAAGTTAAAGTAGAAAGATATAAAAATTTACATGATTATTTTCGCAGTGCAAAAGTGCAAATTTCGTTTCGCAGTGCACTAGGCACTGCGAAACGAAATTTAAGTTCTGGAATGTGTAGAACGCTTGTGCAGGCTGAATAGAGGATAACCTATGTATCAAAAGATAATTAATAAATATAATTTTTGTTACTTGTTTAATGTTTTATTAATAAGTTTTACAGATATAGAAATATCGAGTTCACTGTACTTCTGTCGTAAAGCGAATCTGTCTTAAAGCGAATCTGTCCTAATGCGAACAAGGGGCAAGGCATAGTGTGAACCGGCTTCACTTTGCTGTTTGCAACGTTCCATTTTGACTTTTATTTGATCTGAGGCCAGAAGCACGAATATTATCATAATGTCATCAGAGGGACACGCGATTTTGCCAGTCGCTTTGAAAAGCTTCGAGACTAGCTATGCTATAACCAAACAAAGTCAAAGAACATTTAATTACATATGTAACTATCGGTTGCAGAATAATCCTCCAGATATCAGACCGTCGAAGGTAAGGAGACACCGCGTGTAGTACGTGGTGAAACTCGGAACCATGAACAACTACGCGAGAGTCCTCTGGTAAGATATTATTTAATTAACTTTTCTTCAACTGAAACTGCAAACTGGTAAAGGTTTCGGGTCATGTGAGAACCATACTCATTTCAACAGTCGTAACTGCGATAGCCTGAACGGAGTTCACAAGCTTCCGAGATTTCGTAGGAAATATGTACCTGTTACCTAGAATCTTAACTTTTTCAGAAGTTTCAGTATTTGAGGATATCTTAATGTGTCTCACAGTAGGAGAATATGATCACAACTTCACAAGGTCCCGAGATAATTATCTTACTGGTTTTACATCAGGAAAATATTAGTTTTGACCTTCACGGAAACCACACAGCATTTTCATCAATATAGTAACAAACAGGATTTAAAATGGCTGAAACTACTGTTTTTCAAGATTAACTCTGAAAAAGGGAAAATGTTCCCAGACTTCTAACTATGCTTGAAAGATCTTATATCTCCATTTATTTATTACACTTTTCTCAATTTCCATGTACAGCGTCTTTCTATTGATATGTGAGAATGTGTTCGGCAAGAGCAAGCCCCGGCCGTTTCCTGATGAGTTCATGTTCGGGGCTTCTACTTCTGCCTTCCAAATAGAAGGAGCATGGAATGAAGACGGTAATATTTTTTTTTTTAGTTTACGTTGCATAATTTAATTTTAATTTATGTATTTATTCATTTCAGACAAAAATGTAACTTAACTACCACACCTTACCACCACCACCACCACCTTACCTTACTTACCTTTACTTACTTGTATTCTGTAACTTATATGGTGTACATAATAAAGAGTATTCTATTATATTCTATTCTATTCTATGTAGTCAATTTGTAAGTAAAACTACTTTGTAATATTTTTACCATTATCGCAAAAAAACGGCAAAAAAACACGTTTGTTGTATGGGAGCCCCACTTAAATATTTATTTTATTCTGTTATAGCGGCAACAAAAATACATCTGTAAAAAATTCAACTGTCTAGCTATCACGGTTCATGAGATACAGCCTGGTGACAGACGGACAGACAGGCAGACACACAGACAGACGGATCGTGGAGTCTTTGTAATAGGGTCCCGTTTTTACCCTTTGGGTACAGAACCCTAAAAAGGATCAAAATCCAAAAAACTGAAGTAATTTTTAACAAGTAACATTTGACGTTATTCGTCATATTAATGTTTGAATAGAAGGCCTCCTGCTGACTTTTATCAAACAATAAATTTCCTTTGCAGTCGGTTAATATCGGCATTAACAATTTTATTTGAATACCCCACAGGTAAAAGCCCTTCGATATGGGACGTAGCAACCCACACAGAACCCTCGCTGATCAAGGATGATACCACAGCGGACGTGGCAGCAGACTCCTACCACAAATACAAGTCAGATGTCGCCGTAGCTGCAGACCTTGGCTTAAACTTCTACAGGTTCTCCATCTCCTGGCCCAGGGTCCTGCCAAACGGATTCCTTGATAAAGTCAACCAAATTGGAGTCGATTATTACAACAAACTTATAGACGAGCTCTTATCCAAGAACATCATTCCCATGGTAACAATGTACCATTATGATTTACCGGCACATTTACAAAAACTAGGAGGCTGGACCAATCCTGCAGTAGTTACGTGGTTCACGGATTACTCGAAGTTTTTATTCGAAAAGTTCGGTGAGAAAGTCATGTATTGGATCACGTTCAATGACCCTAAAAAGATTTGTATAAATGGGTACGGTTCTGATAGTAACGCTCCTTTTGTGAATATCTCGGGTGTGGCTGAGTATATTTGCGCTAAAAACGTTTTAGTGGCTCATGCTGAAACCTATCACACGTACGATTCTGAATTTAGGAAGCTACAGAAAGGCTTTCTTGGCATTTCCATTGGTTTCGTGTGGTATGAAGCCGCGTCGGACACCTTAGACGATCGTCAAGCTGGTATTGATGCCAGACAGTTCGAAGTAAGTAACCAAAGGGCAATTTTAGGATTTAGTTATTATACATTTCATAAATACACCGTTACATTATGATCGTTTTAATCTCGTGGAGGGTCGATCCGGTACATGAAACAATATCGATTTGTAAAGATAAATAAAAAGTTAAAATAATTATAAAAATATTCATCAACTCGAAAGCGTGAGAACCAACAGTAATTCCCTAGACATAACCACAGAATGACATAATAATGACAGTGAAACGCACGCGCCGCACCGCGCCCCGGTGACAACGATCGCGCGGACAGTCGCGCGTCGCGTCGTCGTCGTCGGCCCGCCCGGCTCTCGCTGCGATTACTTCGCCGGTTAACTATACCTGTTGGTTCGACGTCGCTTTCGAGTTTTGTTTTTCACAATTGTTTTTTTGCCATTTCTTGATTCTAATTATTTCATAAATCGATTTTATTACCAAGACAAAATCATTTCGCTGCGAGATTAAAACGATGATCGTACGATGTAAAGGATTAAAATAGAGTTATATGGAGAGAAGGCTGAGAAATAGGTTCTGAAACTGATCTGATCTGATGTACTCGTAAAGCGGAAAACGCACCATATAATATTAGTCTATGAACGCGCCTACATGTTACCCGCTTTCATACTTTGTTATGATACCCACTTTTTGATACCCAAAATAAGTGACTACTTTGATACAGAATAATATTATTGTCTTCTTGAAAATTTCCTGGCTTTTGATAGCCAGGCAATTCTTTACCTAGGCATTTATTTAATACGGTTAGGTTACACGTAGCGTAGCAGCCGAACGCTCAACCACTAGGTTGAGCGTTCGGCTGCTACGCTACGTGTCGCGGGTTCGATTCCCGCACGGAACAAATATTTGTATGGCTATGCTAGTATTATATTATCTGTGGTATGGCCTACAGATAGTTGTTCCGAAACTGGGTGTCTTGTGTATGTGAGTTTATATGTTTGTAAACGCACCCACGATACATGAAGAAATTCCTAGTGTGAGGCAAAGTTTAAAAAAAAAGTTTTACCTTATTGATACCCCTCTTTTTCAGTGGGGCCTATTCGCCCATCCAATATTCGCAAAAGTGGGAAACTTCCCTTCAGTAGTGCAAAAGAACGTAGGATTCAAGAGTGCGGAACAAGGGTATCCTAGATCCCGTCTCCCATCTCTGTCACCGAAAGAAGTAGCATTGCTGAAAGGATCAGCAGACTTCCTGGGCATCAATGCTTATACTACGAAGTTGGCGTATAGGGATGCCTCTTTGGAAGGCATGTACCCTGTGCCTTCGTTCATGGATGATATGGGCGCTGTTCTGGTCAAGGATCCCTCGTGGCCGCAGTCACAGACTAGGTGGTTGCAGGTATTTATCATTTACAGTTTTTTAGGTTCCACTCGCCAGACCCATTGGCTTTGGCTTAATTGCCTCGCCACTTTTCTGGTGATCACTATTTTATTCTAGTTTTCAGGCGTTGCTGTGATTGAGAATTATTATTTAATTATTATTGAATTACTAGGAGGGAGCAGATGGTGACCCAGTGGTATAGGCCACGACTTACAAGTATTAGGTCGTTCGGGTTCGAGTCCAGGCAGGCGTTTGACTTTGTGAAAATTATTTCATCACCACTGCTCTCAAAACGGTAAAGGAAAACATCGTGAGGAAATTGGCATGTCCATTTTCTCTCACAGTGAGGAGGCCTGTGTCCCAGCAGTGTGATCATTAAAAAATGCTGATGTTGATGGTGATGAATATTTATGCTTGTAAGTGGAAGACTTGAAGTTATTAGATCAAACCTTCAGTCTTTCACACGCATAATCCAGATGTAATACCATTTCAAGTATTATTTTACTACGGCAACTTTCTTGCCATCTGGTACCGCCCCAAACCTTTTGTTAAGAAGAATCTTTGCCATTCATCATCCACAGCCTGATTTCACACACTGCTTAGACAATGGCCACTCTTTTCTGGTGCCAATCTCCACGCTCCTGTGCCACCATTATACAGATTCTAGTCCATAGAAGACATTAAACCACCAAAGCAAAATCAGCATCATCAGCGATTACCCATTAATACTAAGCATCTCTTATCGAAAGCGATTGAAATTGATAATTAAACATTGCAGGAAGTCCCATGGGGATTCTTCAAACTCCTTATGACAATAAAAACTGAATACGACAACCCGCCAATGTACATCACAGAAAACGGCTGGTCTAACGCCGGAGGCCTACTCGACGAAGACAGGATTCACTACATGAGGACCTACTTGAATTCCTTGCTGGATGCAGTAGATGAGGGATGTGACATCAAAGGTTACAGCATGTGGTCCCTGATCGATACTTTTGAGTTTCAAAATGGATATTTGTAAGTATTTTTAGTTATCTTCCTTTTTACAGCTATTTCATTCAGTTATACCTGTGTGTGTGCGGGATTGCCCGTCTGCTTTAGAGATCGAACAACAAAACAATTTATGTCTCAGGTCGATCCCAACCTGAGATATAAATACTTTCAAGTGTGAAATTCATCAATTGTTATGAATTTCACTCTTGAAAGATACAACTTTAGGAATATTTGAAAATATATATATTTTATACATATTCAACTTGAAAACTAATGAAGACTATTTCTTTTACAGAGATAAGTTTGGCCTCTACGAAGTGGATTTCTCGCGTCCAGATAAAACGAGGACGCCAAGAAAATCTGCGTTTATTTACAAAGAAATTATCCGGTCCAAGATTTTGGATCCTGACTTCGAACCAGAAAAGTTTATTGTGGAAGTGACCAGAGTTGAGGAAAGTCAGGAGAGACGGTAGAATAGGTTTTGACGAGATAAAAGTTAATTGTATTTGTTTTTGTAGTTTTCTAATGTACCTATAGTTTGTTTGAATAAATATTTTTCCTCTTTTTGTTGAGTTTTATCATCTGGAAACTTAAAGGGTCAAAGGCGGAGCGATGTGTTGTTTTAAAAATGTACCTACATACAAACGACGTCTATCCTCCTCAACATAAAGTCGAATTGAACCGATGCGTCTAATTCTGTTGTAGATGTCTGAATTCTCGCATCTTCGCGAGTTCGTTTATCTTGATAGGAATGTGTGCATTACATGGTGGCGATTCATTTAAAAAAAATATTTTCCACAAAGGACAAGGACAAGCATGTTTTTTGTATGACCACACCTTTCAGTTCTTGTCTGGGATTTTTTTGAGTGAAGTTGTAACTGTTGTAATTTTTGGTAAATGCGTTCCTAAATTCCTAACATAGTAACTAATTTGTGTACAATCACAGTACAATGGAGTCTTGTATCTCAAGTGTCTATGCAACTGCAAAATATGTGGAAATATTGATAACAGGCGCGATCTCGATGAACTCTCTCGTAAGCCATTAGTTATCGATTATTTTCTCGCTGAAGAAACGTACAAAAGATGAGATCCTGTGACAATAAAAGATACGCATATAATAATAGTTGATCGCTGGCAGTTCACACTGCCGGTGAGAACTCTCTCACCACTAGTTGATCACAGCGACAAGAGCTATCAAAGTCATACTCGCTCAGCGATGATCGCTTGGCGGTCAGAACTTACGCCGAGAAACCAACCAGCGGACAGCGGTCATTTCTACCTACAGTGCGGTTCCAAGTAATCGCCCGTTGCACCATAACACTTACTAATAGTCGAGCGAATTTTTAGTTGGTAGATAAGCACCTAATGTTTTTCTTTTGTTTAGTAAATATGTGATTGTTAGAAATACAGGATGCAAGTTTTTATTTAATAGATAAGTTTATTCCACTGTTGACTGTACAGTTGGGGTAAAAAGTCGGAAGAACAATCATAATAAGTGAATGCCGATTATCCACCCCGTTCAGGGTGGATAGATGAACACGCGATTCCGAGTATCCACCTTAGGGTGGTGAACAATATAAGTATACTTCGCGGAACTCTGATAAATATACACCGCATACTTTGACAGTATATGTAATCGTATTACATCTGGAAGATGGGTAGGCCTTTAGTGTGGGATGCTACTTGTGTCGATACTCTTGCGCCATCGCATCTTCCTAGCTCGTCGAGCTGTGCTGGCACTGCCGCTGAAGCTGCAGAGAACCTCAAGCGGCGGAAATATAATAATCTCATCGGTAGTTATATTTTCGAGCCTTTTGGGGTTGAAACTCTTGGTCCGTGGGGTCCGAGTGCTCACGCTTTGTTTAAAGATCTCTCCAAACGCCTAGTTGACACTTCGCGTGACAAAAGCCAGCCCTTGGGGCTGCCTTTTACCTTGGTCAGAGAGCAGCATTGCCATACAACGTGGCAATGCTGCGAGCCTTTTGGGTACATTACCAGTGGACAACTATGTGGAGGAGTTTTTTGACGCCATATTTTAGTTAAGTATATTTTTAGGTTTAGGTAGTAGTTTTTGGTCTAAATGTATATATTTGTAGTCTTAGTTAATTAAGTATTTTATACACGGTATATAATTGTATCTATGTAAATATAATGCAGGTTGAGACTAGATCATATATGGGTATTTACTAAAAATTACATCTGTACTCAATCTCATACTCAAAAAAAACAATTTTAATCCTATAAGAAGTCATCGAAAACTTTTAACAGCGCGATACAGAAATGCTGTCCAAATGAACAACGCCATCTATCGACGGCGATGAAACTAACTTTAATCTTACATACTTTAGTTGCACAATCGAATGCGAACAGGTGGCTGTTTTAGGGTGGATAAATGGAATAAGCTGACAAAACTATCGGTACTACACTCTCTTCTCGCTGCTCGCCAGCTCGTTTTTGGTTTTTAGCTCTATTCACTTCTCGCTGATCGTTGGCGGTGGAACAAGGGCCTCAGCGAAGCTTGTCTAGAAGGCTGCCTCTAATTTTTCTGCTTAATATATTCCAAAAATAATACATCTGCAAAGTTTTTGTCTGACCCGTGACGTAGGTGACTTTATAAAAAACAAAAGTCGCGACTTAAGAGCTTCAGTAGCCAGGTTATTAAATTACGAAAAAAAACAATCGTCCATGGCGGAATTTGGCGGAAACATACGTAGTGTCGTGGCGCGCACTGGCACAATTTCTGAACACGAACAGTTTGAGTATATATCGAACCTTTGCAACGTGTAGACGAACTGTTTACTTCGGATTCGGATGATGATTTCGATGAAGACCTTTGATGCACTTGCTATAAAATGCTATATTATCTCTTCACCACCCTTGGTTGACTGGTAGAGAATGCCTTAGGCTTTAAGTTCGCCTATGTACCTTTAGGCATAGCGAATATTTTAGTACTATTTGAGCGCGATTTTTTTTCCGCGTTGCGTGTAGCTTCATACATTTCCATAGGTCACAGAATGTGCGGAAAAAAATCGCGCTAATAAATATCGCAGTGCGTGCTATGCCTTATGTGCAAAAACAAATAAAAAAGCACGCCAATTTCTTCCCAAGCTTGCCAGCACCCTAATTGCGTATCTATTTTGACACCACGAAGCACATTCAGTAGACGCTTTATTCTTTGAACTTACATAATTAGGGTGCTGATCATGATCCTTATACTCCCAAGACCTTTATTCATACAAAATCGTACGTTGACGACAAGTTCAATAAGCTCGTCGATCATATTCAACACTCAACACACAAGCATCTGCTAGGAGTCGCATCGTTCCCCCCCAGTCGGTTCCCGCATTGTCGTGGTGGGGGGCTTCAGTAGCCGTGGCTTGGTCACCCACGATGAAGTGAAGAGGAACCCGAGGAGGGGCCGCTCGTCAGGCCTTTTGCCGATTAAGCCGACGACGTAGTGGCCAACTTATATCTGTCGGTCTGATGGCGGACGTGGTATGGCCGCGGGGGAGGAGGAGTGTCGGTATAGCGTTGGCCGCTCTCCCTATCCCCAGCGGGCGAAAAATGGTAGGTGGCGGGGCTATTGACCTTAACCCGTCACAGGGGGACCACGGGTGCCATACACGGGGTCGCCTGGCGCCCATGTGCTGGTTTGGTCCCTATCTCCCCGTGGTAGTGCAGTATGCTTGGGCATTTCTACGGGCATGAAAAAAAGGAGTCGCATCGTTGAATAAATTAATGATGCGCCACTAGCCACACAGTGCTCTGCTCTGGCGCAATCAGTGGCAAGCAGTCTATGCCACGTCAGACCGCGCTACGCCCCGCTGCGCAGGCCACGACATTCAAAAATGTGCCCCTAACTATACTATATGTATAAAACCGATATACTTCTGGCGCGACTCACGACGTCACGGCACGTAAGTGTGTTTCCGCCATTAATCTATGCCCATCTCTTCGACTCTGGTCCCAGTGGTCCAAAGGCAATATAATTATGGTCAGTGGTCAGTTTCCTCAGTTTATAGTTTATCTGTGCGCCCATCACTAGTGCCGTGTCAAATTTGTTTTGTTTATATGTCACGTCAATCGTGGTTGTTTTACTGATTATTAGTAAAAAATGTGCGATATAAACGATAATCCTTTAAAACTAAGTGTAAAATGGAATGGCAAGGAGTACGAGATACCGGAGTTTTCTCCTTCGGATTCCGTGGCGATGCTGAAAGTCGCCATCGAAAATGCCACGGGTGTCCGACCGGAAAGGCAAAAGCTACTCAATGTTAAATTTCAGGGTAATTATAACGTGTTTCTTGTTCTTTATATTAAATTTTATGCACTCAACAGTAGTTTAACATTGATAATGTGCAATATTATCTACGTGTTGCACACGTAAACTCGTTGCAAAATTCATCAATTTTGACTTATATTTCTTTATGTAATATCACACCGGTAGAGACGTGTAATTCATAATGTTTCTCAGAAATGCATACAATGGCCTACATTTTGCTGACTATTTTAAATCTAGAACATGATAATACATACAGATGTGTAGATTTCATCATTTTTCTTACAAAACTTTTGAATACTCACATGGTCTTTGTGAAGTGGTTGAAAAATTATAGATAAAAATGATGCTACGATTTACAGTTACTCCAGGATGTAATGTTTAGCTCAGTTTTTCTACAATGTACTTAAAATACAACAGAAACATGAATATGTTGTAAATACAAAGCTTATTAATTGTCATTTACAAGATGAACTTTGAAAGTTTATCACAAAGTATGGATAGACGTATGTTGTTGCTCCATCACACTAGAACGGCTGAACAGATCTGGATGAAATTTGGCACAGAGATAGATTATAGTCTGGAATAGCACACAGGCTAGCTGGCAGAAGCTAGTATACAATATTTAAAATTTAATTAATTGGTTATAAATAACACATTAAACATCAATCTGCCGGGTGAGCACGGCCTACTGTGACAGGCTTGAATCACACATTTATATCACAGTTTGGGAGCAAAACATAAAAACAGTTTTAGAAGTTATAATAATATGTTAAATATAGTGTCTTTTACATCTGATAAAATGCATGACTCAAGCCTATCACAGAGGCCTTGCTCGCCTGGCTGTTTGTTAATAGGCATTAGAAAACATAACCTTATATTTCTCCAAAGACAAGTTTATCACAGGACTGCCCTAGATTGAACTAATTCCTGTAAAGAATGTTATTATTTGCCAAGCACAAAAACCATTTTGTCAATCTTTTACAAACTATGTTCGGGCCGGCTTGCAGTCACACATGATGCAGCTGGATTTCAGTAATTTGTGAGGAGCAACTACCTATCTGCCCTCCATAACTTAGTAACTGGGTACACTATGCCTGAGTTAAACCAACCATCATCTTAATAACAAAATATCAGACAGTATATAATTGAAATTCTAACATACCATGACCCATGGGCAGGGTTGGCACTAAAGCATTTTGATTTGAATCATGATTTTTTCAATAAAAAACAATGATTTAATCAAATGTCTTTAATTTTACTATCTTTTACAGAAATCAACATAAAAACAGATTTTGTAGTTATAATAATATGTTAAAGACAGGATCTTTTACATCTGAGAAATCCATATCATTATTATATTACTTGAACAAAAAAACTAGTTTTCCAGCCTTTTCAATGCCCAGTTGGTTTCTTAATTTACTATAAACAATTCCAAAGGTGGAAAGCACTCTTTCCACAGCAGGTGAAGAAGCTATTATCCCAAACAATTGCTTAAACACTGGCAAAATCATTCACTGTTCCTCTTCACTTTATATATTTTTCTGTGACATCCACCACTCCAGTGGTGTAGCATTTTTTACCACTTCACCCGAGGGGCGAAGTCGTCCCTCGGGTGAAGTGGTAAAAATGCCACGAGTGGTATTCGTGAATATCACACTTTTGAATGGTTTTGACTTAAGTTTTACTATCAATGGTAACAAAACTGAACCATCATAGTGATTTTGCGCCGCGCCGTCTTAAGGAAAAATATAGTAAAACTGTATGATAAAATCAAAAAAGTTGAGATTTCTTCTGTATTTTTTTTTTGTGCTTTGTCCGATTTTTCCAACCCTGCCCATGGGTTCTTTTTGAAATTAGGTAGGTACATACTTAAGGGGCTCAACACAGACAGTTGAAAAACGACTATACACCATTTGAAATAACATTAGACACATTTCCAAATCTTTTTACAGTCCGTTTAACCGTTTTTGAGTTCTATTCCGTAAACATAAGGATTACGTAAAAGCATAAACCTGTTACCAAAACCAACTGTTTACTACAGCTATCATTTGTTGTATCACCAACGCAATAGAAGTCAAAATCGGTTGGACGGACTGTAATATCGGCTAATTTAAACGTCTAATGTTGTCGCAAATGGAGTTTTGATAAATGATAACTATGGGTTCTATCTGTCTGGTTCCCAAACTACCCAATACGCAAATTTCCTGTAATAAAAAGTGTAAAAACCAAAACAACATAAATTAATATTATTCTGTTGCAAGGTAAACCTGATGTTGCATCATCCAGTTAAGTAATAAAACCAGAATGCATAATTTTATTAATTTTGGCTATGTTCAGATACATACATTTCTAAAAAGCAGATGCTATGGTTCTTATTTTTAGCATGTTGACGTTAAGTTTAGAAAGCAACTGGATTAGGTGGCTAGTCAGCATTTCACCATTTAGATTCACTATTATGGAGTACCTTATTTTTACCGACTTTAAAAAAAAAAGTGGTAATGAATTCGACACGTATGTATGTAATATTGTTGGAATGGCCCAATTATCAAATATGTTACTCTAATTGGGCTTCTAAAAATGTGTGCTAAATTTTATAAGTGTATGTTTGTCCACGCATTTCTCGTTTCGGAAGTCGATGTCAATAAACGATAAAAAAGAAGTAGCTTCCGAAACGAAAGTTATTTTTATGCACTTTTTAGTGTTTTGCTTTAGAAGTCAGTAAATTTTTTTGTGAAAAGTTTTTTTTTACTAGAAAAAAGACGCTATGTAGACCCAATGGTGTGTTATGGGCAATCCCATAAAATAGCTCTTTTAAGTGCTTTGTTATCGAGACCATTATTAATTTATGCTTATAATATCTTTCTATAAAACAGTCCACTGCTGGACTTTAGCATCTCCAGTGCCTCAATTTGGTTCAAAAAAATTACTTCACAAAGAACCCAACAACTTACTCTTACTTTTTCTTTATTACACACAGAACAAACAAACAGATACAAATGCAATAGGAAACCATGGCAAGCATATGCCATGAAATGAAATAAAATAATTGGGTTCTCTAACAGAAATACATCCTCCGTGACACACCTCCAGCCGCTATGATGGCTCTTTCTCTGCTACAGCAATGCATTTCTGGAACTATCTAAGAAGAGAAAGATTAAAGATCATTTCCTTGCGCAATGACATAATATCAGTATGTATAATATAATATGTACTAGCTGACCCGGAAAACATTGTTTTGCCATAAAAATAACAAAACACCAAACATTATTTTTTTGAATTCATTGTACTTTTAAGCTACCAACCCTACCCTACATACATACCTACCTACCCTACACTACCCTACCTACCCTACCCTAACCTACCTATCCTACCAGTCCTACCCTAACCTACCTACCTATCTAACCTACCCTACCTACCTACCCTATCCAATCTACCTACTTTTGTTTTTAAAACCTTCCCTGCATTCTGGCGAACAAAACAAAAAAAGAATTATTCAAATCGGTCCAGCCGTTTTTGAGTTTTAGCGAGACTAACGAACAGCAATTGATTTTTATATATTTAGATTTATGTTAGTACATAGTAAGTATATTTATGTATTAATTTAATTTGTCTTATGTTATTTTAATATTGTACACTGGATGCCTGCCCTCTATAATTGACAACTTTCTCTGTCTCTCTAGGATTGCTGTAAGAGAACTCAGCATTGAGCTCGCCTTTGTACATGTACTTTATTACGACATGTATTTAATAGACATAGAACTTAATAATAACAAAATGCCCCTCATTTTCTTCAGGTAAAGTTGCAACAGATAACTGTACCCTGTCAGACCTGCAGTTGAAGCCGAACCTCAAGATCATGATGATGGGGTCGCTGGAGGAAGCGATAGCCGGAGCTCAGACCAAGCCTGATGTAGGGGACGAGGTGGTGAATGATCTGGATATCGAAGAGGAGGAGGTTGATGTGGAGAATCAGGAGGTTTGTAGAAATAGTAGAGTTAAATACCATATTATTTATTGAAGGGGTTGGCGATAACAACTCCTTCGAACTTTCTAAATAGACGCCAATTGCATTTAGAGGGTGAGCCAGCAGGATTTTCGAATCCTTAATCAGACAACTTCTTTGTATAGATAAATCCTTTTTATTCAACGACTTCAAAAAAAAGGAGGTAATAAAAGAAATAAAGAAAAAGTATTTATTTGTGACCCGCACAGGAGACATGAGAAATAAGCTTAAAATTAAACTTTAATCAATAGTAAAAGTAAAAACCCTGTGCGAGACCTAAAAGGCTCCTATCTCAGCATGTGCAGCGATATCCAAAAAAGGAAATAACGCTGCGCTGATAATCAATTCCACACGTATGTATTTATTTACCGACTTCAAAAAATAAGTAATATTCTTGGAATTGCACAATATTCACATATGTTACTCTGTATGGGCTTATAAACATGTATGCCAAATTGAATTAGTGTATGTATGTTTGTTTGTCCTCGCATTTTTCCGAAACTACTTATCGGATCGATATCTCAACTTATGGCACAGTACAAGTTTCATCAAAATCGGTTAAGCAGTTTTCAAGATATGAACTCCTTAGCGACAAACAGCACGAATGTGTAAATTAAGTTATTATGGGTATTTTGTCAATCCTTATTTTATTTAATATTTTCTTTAACCAATACTCAACTATGCCTATTGACCTTCGCAAGGCTAGCAGCTTAGCGCTAGCCTCGCAAATGTCTCACAAGGTGCATGTGTTTTTGCATAAGGAGTAGGACAAGAGATGGGGCATCGTTTGTGGAGTGGTTCCACAGTCGCATTGTGGCTGATCGGAGTACTCCCATCTGATCAGGTTATGTCTACAGCAGCGGCCCAATGGATTCGTAGACAGTTTAGAGATTTCCAGATGAGCCATGGCAGTTTATTGCCCGCTGGGAGCTTTTCTACAAATTCAGTTGGAGAGGGATATTTGAGGAGCCACAGTTTATTGAGTGCTTCGCTTCGCTAGTTTCTTTTACCAACTATAAAAATATGTGCAAACGGTTTATCAAAACCACATTAATCATGTTAACATTCCAGATCTACCTAGCCAAAATAAACAAGCGTGTGCGAGACTATAAGATCAACATACTGAATGAGCCGCGGCCCGGCAAGAAGCTGCTGGTGCTGGATATTGATTATACGCTGTTCGATCATCGCTCTGTCGCGGAAACAGGTAACATTTATCATAATAACTCGATTCCTGTAAAAAACCGATCACGTTTTAATGATAGATTTTTCAAAAATCCATTGATGCAGTTTTTGTTTTTATCAAAATCGGGGTCGAGACTCCTTTCAGTGTTTTTTGCTATTCCTCAAAGTTTCGGATTCGGCCATCCATCTATCCACACTTCATGAAAATGCCTCTTACCATAAGATTAAGTTCACAAACGATGTTATTCTATGGGCAGAAGAAAAAAAATTACATGGCTGACTTTCCTAAATCTTTTCACCACAGCAAAGTCATTTCCCTCTCCCCACCGGTGGGTTCCTGCATTGTCGAAGTTTTGGGCTCAGTAGCCGTGGATTGGTCACCCACGGTAAAGCGAAGAGGAACCCGAGGAGGGACCGTTCGTCAGGGCTTTTACCGATTAAGCCGACGACGTAGCGGCCAACAAGTAGGTTGCGGTGCCGCTTGGTAATAGAGGCGACATCGCAACTATGGCGGGCCGCGTTGACGTATGGGACCTCCCATACGATATTGCGGCTGAGGGTTGGAGGCCGCGGCGGGAGAGGAGAATTGCGGCGGGCCGCGCCCTATCTTCCACGGCCTGGATGGAGTCGCCACCGTCTGATGGCGGACTAGGTGGGGCCGCAGGGGAGGTCCCTGTCCCCTGCGGCTGAAAAGTGGTAGGTGGCGGGGACAATGACCTGACCCGTCACAGGGGACCTAGGGTACATGGGGTCGTCTGGCGCCCAAGTGCTGGTTTATCAGTTGGTTTGCTTGGTCACGGCGTGCAATATGTTTTGGTGGCTGGAGCTGGCCCGCGGGCCGTACTTTGCCCATCACTGTGCTAAACCATGCGATACAAGATCATTATATATTTTTTAAACTAGATTTACGAAAAATAAAGAAAATACGGTTAGTAGGCACAAAAGGGAAAAAAAAATTAGAAGCTTATATTTTCTACCCACAATTCCAGGGTACGAGCTAATGCGGCCATTCCTCCACGAGTTCCTGACCTCGGCATACGAAGACTATGACATCGTGATCTGGTCGGCCACCGGGATGAAGTGGATCGAGGAGAAGATGCGCCTGCTGGGCGTGTCCACGCACCAGGACTATAAGGTCATGTTCTACCTGGACTATCTGGCCATGATCACCGTGCATACGGCCAAATATGGGACTATAGATGTGAGTTAATTTTTTAACACGCTTTTATTTTCTTTAGCTACTTTACCGAATGCACGGTAAAATATTTTTTTATTACTTGTACTTTTTAATTGTTTGACATTCAAAAGTGCCGCTTATTGGCCTAGTTGAAATAAATATATTTGACTTTGGTATGTATGTATCAATGTAACGGAATCTTTGAATGTGATTTTCACCCCCTTCAAAACGTCGGATTGATTTGAAACTTTGCACACTTATTAAGGACCGATGACAATGCAATAATTTAAATAGTTTGTCCCATTATCCTTACCAGGATCTTCAGGATTATCGATTAAAATAAAAAGTAAAAATTAAATAATAGTTTAAAAAACTCAAAAACATGCTTTAAAATAAAACCAAACTAAAAAGTAGAAAATAATTTTCAATAAATTTAAATTAAGAATAGTGTGATTAACAAAAAAAATATTTTATTGTATAAAAGCGTGGGGTCCTTTTGAAGATATTTTCAAAATGACTCTACAACAATTGACACCAAGCACCCAAGGCTATTTAAAAAAAAAAAAAAACTTTTTTAATTAATAACACTATTCTTAATTTAAATTTATTGAAAATTATTTTCTACTTTTTAATTTGGTTTTCTTTTAAAGCGTGTTTTTGAGTTTCTTTAAACTATTATTTATTATTCATATTCATTATTGTAAACAAAACAAACAAATACAGTTGGACAGCTTATGTACAAAGGCCTCAGTCTCATAGAGATTTTTTATTAAATGACGACATTATACTCAAGTGCACAATAAAAATTAACATTTAAATTCTTACTAACTATATAAACTAAACAAATACGTGTACAGCACACAAAGCATAAACATAATACCGAATAACTAAAATCCTAACTTAATAAATACATAACTAGCCATCTATGTGTCATGTTGACAGGAAATGTTCCCTTGTTATTTTCTTGAAAATGCCCAACGAAGGGCTGTTTACTTATTTTTCTTACTGTAACTCAAATTATGAAATTAGTTTATGAACTCATTTGTGCAATCCGAACAAACAACTTTCTTAACATCAAATACTCTATACAAAAAACGGGTTGTAAGATTGATTGTGACGGTTTGAAATGCACTCACTCTGTGTAAGCAAGCTTCGATTAGAGCCTTCATCAAGAGCTGCGAAACATGAATGAATCTGCTTAGCCTATAGAAAGTCAAGTAGTGTGAATCTGTTGTGAGTGTTTCAAATGAATTTTAATGTTATCATAAGAGCCTCATGAAGTTCACACATATTTCGAATGTTTGATGATTACCACTCATTTCTTTTTAGTTGTTAACCAGCAGTATCAATATTTTTTTAATTTTTTGTTATTTATTTTTCAGGTAAAACCTCTAGGCGTAATATGGGGCAAGTACCCTCAATACAGTTCGAAAAATACAATCATGTTCGATGATATTAGAAGAAATTTCATAATGAACCCTAAGAGCGGTCTCAAGATCAGACCGTTCAGACAGGCCCACCTGAACAGGGACCGAGACCGAGAGCTCCTTCACCTATCCACGTACCTAAGAGACATAGCACAGTACTGTGAGGACTTCGATCTCCTAAACCATAAAAAGTGGGAGAAATACAAGCCAGACAAAAATAGGACTCAACAAGCTGGGAGCAAACGGAAAGCTGAAGATAGTACCCCTTCCACACCCAAAGAATGACGGTAATAACTACACAGACCGACGCCGAGGTCTGCAAATCGCCTTATTCGCTTATAAGACTGCAGTCCGCTAAACAAGCTAGGCTTTCGATAACTAAGTCAAACATATTAAATGTTAAGAGAAATAAATGTTTTTAAAACAATGGGCCTTATTTATAAAAAAAAAAAATTAAATACTGAATAGCGGATTCTTTTTTCAAATTCTCCACAGAAAATTTGGGTTTGGAATCTGCTGATTATGGTCCAAGATCCTAGAGGCCCCGAATGTTTCTGATGTCTTTCTGCACAAAATGTGTGGGATAGATTAGTGTTAGTATGTATTTGAACGTACGCTAACTTGGACTGATGATTAATTTATAGGTGTCAGATGCTAATGGTACGCAAAATCATTACTACAATTCTATAATCTAGGAGTCTTTAAGTCAAGAGTGAATAAGTTCTAGGCAAGCGTGCTTTACCGTCGACCATCGCTTACCATCAGGTGAGATAGTGGTCAAGCGCGAGCCTATACTAAATTAAAAAAAAGACTAGCTTCAGCCCGCGGCTTCGCCCGCTTAAAAAGTGTTTTGTCATCCCAAGGGAATACAAACTATCCTATGTCCTTCCCAGGGTCTCAAACTATCTCCCAGCCAAATGCCATCTAAATCGGTTCAGTAGATCCAGAGATTTCCTCCTAAAACCTCACAAACACCTCTTTATAATATTAGTATAGATATATAAGTCGGGGCGGTCAGCTCATAGGTCCACATCTCGAGTGAAATCTTATATACAAGGCTGAAATTTGAACACAGTTTCAATAATAGGTGTAAAAACTCATTTAGTGCAAAAAGATATAAGAAACGTCTGGGGGCTCTGGCATCTTGGACTATCAGTATTTAAACTAATGATAAAGAAGTTTTTATAAATACCTATGCCCAAATAATTTTAATTAAATTCAAGGCGATTTGCATTTCAGTTAGTCATTTCGTTAATCAATATTATATCGAGGTTGATTTCGAATATCTTTGTGTTGCTATTTAAAAAATACAAAATATGATATTATCTAGAACAAATAAAAGTTAATAATGAGACTAATAAATATAGTTAGTTTCAAAAATGGCGCTAGAGGACTCGTAATATATATATATTTTTTTAGCAATCATTTGTGTAATTCTCAATTTAATTAATTTTATGCTTGGCTACATTAAGATTATGCCCAAAAACTCTGCGCACTAAAAATATTGATAGCTTTTATTGTAATGTAATGGCTCCTGTATCTATTGAGTAATAAAAAAACATACATAGCTACTTATAGTCAACCTACTACAGTGGGGATGATGGCTAAAAATATTTTTTGTCCGTCATATAGTTCAATAAAAAATATTGGACATGCTTTTTTTCTTTTGTCACGTAAACAAAAAATAACGACGGTAAAATGCGTTGAAATTTCGCGTGACGTCACGGTTTATTTCAATTATTACTCGATCGTGACGTCACAAGCCTCCACTCCTTAATTTTGATGCGCTTTATCTTTGTGTAGTTTTTATTTATTTGATAAATCGAAAACATTGTGTCCAATATTATTTGATAATCTTACTGACGGACTAAACAAATATAATTTTTTTACCCAGTAATCATCCCTATTCTTCCTTGTAGAATGTTCACCAACCCCCGGTTTCTCAACACTCGATTATCGGGCTGTTAACGTAATCGACGAATAATCGACGGTTATCTGCTGTGATTGGCTGTTGAAGATTCATTCAAACAATCACAACAGATAACGCGTGCTAGACAATTTGTCACATTAATTCTGCCATAATTTAGCGATGAAAACCTCGGCCTAAATCACATACTACATACGCTGCCGTGGTATAACTAAAATGCCGTTAACCGACATCTGGTTGATATTTTACTTTTGATGCTATTAAATATCTATCAATCTGTTTTTGTCAATTTTCAAGACCTTGAACAAAACTATTCAAAGTATTGAAAATTCGCAAACACAGATCGAGAGTTATTTTTTTTCTCATTAATAGCATCAAAACAAAATGTTGGTTAACGGCATTTTAGTTATACCACGGCAGTACGTGTCTTGATACTTGTCACATTTGACCGTACCACAGATAATATAATAATAGCATACAGATGCCTCAGCCCATACAAAGAAACTATTAATAAGAAGGTTTTACTTCGGTTCGTGAATACTTTTTTTTTTAATGCAGCGTCGATTTGTTTTATGGTATTTTATGAACGTTTTTACAGTATCATTGTACCAAAATGTGTTACTAAACAAACTTAAAAAATCGAGTGGATGCCTTAGAAATTTAAAACCGCGCCATCTATTGCAATCAATTTTAAATGATCCATTCAAATAATCTTAGAAATGTGAATTAGGAACCCAATATTCCTTAATTTTGTGCTTAGGAGAGTTAATTAAACAACAACATAACTTTTTTATGATCGTCTCGAAATGTTAATGTTTTACAAAACTCGATAACAAATCGAAGCTTATCGCGGCATCTAGTGCAATTTATTTGAACCATTTTTTTTTCGCGTTTGTTGCTCGTGACCGTACTATAAATGATACAGGAGCCATTGATTACTCAAAGGTTGTAAGTTCATGACAATGCAGTTGATACAGGTAACGGAACATTGCATTTAATGCGTTGTATTTAAACGTGGTATTTCTTTATGAATCCTGGTACTTTTAAGTGGCTGATACTAGCAAGTACGTGAACTTAAGGTTGCCCTAGATTCCCTATATTGGT
The DNA here is from genome assembly GCA_948252205.1 of Orthosia incerta. Lineage (NCBI taxonomy): Eukaryota > Metazoa > Arthropoda > Insecta > Lepidoptera > Noctuidae > Orthosia > Orthosia incerta. The sequence goes on along the minus strand of OX411762.1, from coordinate 22,363,838 downwards.
GGAGGATGGCTATCCTCCACCGATTAAGATGAAATTTTGCATACACGTTTAGTTTGGATGACAATGCATGGTTAGCTAAGTGACGTCATTCTAAATCCAAGATGGCGGACTAGTTATTTTTTGTGTACTGCCATAATATGGGTATCAAATGAAAGGGTTTGCTGAGAAGAATACGAAAAAAGCTTGTTGCAAAAAAATAAATGAGTAATTTTATTTAATATTTGTTAACTTTTTCCTGATAACCATCGTGTTCTATCGTTGATAGAATGGCACTTGTCTTGAGCATTAGGACACACGTAGCCTACGATCAAGAATATAATAGATTTCCGACGAATACACTTGTGGTATTATTTGTCAACATGTGGTTTAAACTTTATTTCTTTACTGTTAAGTATTATTTTAGAATAAACATATTTTTGTACTTATTGAAAAACGACTTTTTATTTTTAGCGACTTAATATCGGCTGTTGCCTGCGACTTCATCCGCGTCATACTCGTATAAAATATATTTATTTTCTTAATTTTCACACCACCATGCTGAGGCGGCTGCGTAAATTTACCAGTATGTGCAACCTATATAAACAACATTGACATTTGACAGACACGTCGACAACTTAAGAAACCACCATCAAGTGTCAAAAATGTAGATTTCCAAGCATATTTCAAATGAAACGGGCATGACTTTTGATCTTTAGCGGAAAATCATTTTTTTTTAATATTTGAATAGTGAAAAAACGCGTTCAGCCCTTAAGAAGACCAGAATTTATAAAGAGACCGTATAGTTATAATTAAAAATATAAGTAAATTCTGTCATTTCACACATAATTTTTGGTTGTGAAGCTGTATTTCGGTCATTTTAAATTATCTATTTTTATTATACCTCAATGACGAGAAGCAGGATTTTTGTCTAATCTAGACGAAGAGAAATTCTCTCTTCGAATAAGCGAAAAGCCCTTAATAAAGCAGGAGTCAGAGAATGTCCTAATTTTTAAAAGAATCAATTTTAAATAATTAATAATATTAGCCTATAATTCCACTACGGGGTAAATGTCTCTTCTCATGCAGACAAGACATGAGCATTGAATCTATTTTAATAAACAGTTTTAATAAATGAATGTTCGTAAAACATCTGAAATACATTCTGTATGTGTATTTATTTTTTATACTTTCAACGTTGTTGATGTCACAATTTACTTTTTTTATGACAAACATTTTGTAAGTTAGAAAGTGTACTAGAAAGTTTTGAATATGAACATTATTTTTATGAAGTTTTATGTTCATTTTCGTTTGAAACGCTACACATTCGTTTTTAACAATAATATGACGGCACGGTTGGCGCCGAGGTTGATTGATAGGCTGCTGCGCCGCGTGTCGCGGGTTCGATTCTCGCACGCAACAAATATATGTATGACTTACAGATAGTTGTTTCGGGTATAGTTGTTTGTGTATGTGCGTTTAAATGTTTGTAAACTCACCCACAATACAGGAGAAATCCTAATATGGGGCAAGTTTAAAATTGTGACATCTCCAGCAACCCTATCAATACTACTAAGCTCATTCAGGTAGTCATTTTTATATTTTACGAAATAAGTCATATTATAGAGATTGTCCATTTTTTTGTAGATCTATAAGTGGCCATGTATTAACAACCATTGTACATAACGCTACGTGGTCAGTGTCTAATTAGGTTATATTTTTAATTTATAAAATAAATATTTGGAAACTCAATCTGTTGGTTTTTATTTAATTAACTTTTTTGGTACAACCAGCAACATTTTTTTTATCCAGAGTCAAAAGAGCTGAGGAGCTCGTAGCTCAACAGCCGCACAAGTCGATACTCGAGGTTAAGGGTGCCCTTGCAGATCATTCTTCCATAACAAACGTAGTATGGCGATTACGCCACTGTTTGACGGTGTACGTTCATAATAAAAATGTTAACTATCAATTTGTCTCATCATTATCTAGCCCTGTATGGAAACAAAAAAGTTTAAAAAAATATGTACTTATTTGAAAGTTATGAGCGTCGAAAGAGCAGCGTCTTGGAGCAGTGGTGGCCTAGTGGTATCGGCCGCGACTTACAAGTTGTAGGTCGTGGGTTCGAGCCCAGGTAGGCGCTTTACTTGGTGTAAATTATTTCATCACGCTCTCAAAACGGTGAAGGAAAACATCGTGAGGAAACCGACATGTCCTAGAACCAAAAATTCGAAGACATGTGACATCCACCAACCCGCACTGGGCCCGCGTGGTGGATTAACGTCCATTCCCTCTCACAGAGAGGAGGCCTGTGTCCCAGCAGTGGGAACATTAATAGGCTGATGATGTGATGTGAGCGTCGAAAGTACCATATTTCAACACTTATTTTAACGTATCTATGAAAGCGGAAATAAATACCATACGAAAAAGGAAAATTGCAAAACAGTCACCATACAGGGGATAGATTAGTAGTGAACGGACACATTCGGTAATTTTTTCATGATATCCATATTCCCAAAGGTTTTAATAAAATTTCGCGCGCTCGTTTTCCTTCTAAATCATCATCCATTTTGCTATAACTTAGCAAAAGTGTGTATTCGTACGTGCATTAGCTTCTTACTGCTACTTATGCTGTGATGACAGCGTCTATCCCTTTCGCACGTGTTGTCGTATAAGATTGCATACATTTTGGCCCCGCCCACAAAATAGTTCGTGCGCCGACTAGGACACCTTTAAGCAACGCTAGCCAATATCGGTCCGTGAATGCGTGGCTATCGATTAGGTACATCATACCGAGTATTACCCAGAGAGCCTCCTCCGTGCCTCAGAAAGACGGAAATCACGTTATGCCGTTGGTTTGTCATTTGTACGAAACGTTGCTAGGAAATGTGTCACCAGCCTTACCACGGGGTATTGTGGTAGGCAGTTACTGGGTTTTGGAGGTCAGGTAGGCAGTCGCCCTGTTTGTAAAACTAGCGACGGGCCCCGGCTTTGACCGTGACAAATTATACACAAATACCTTCCTCGTTTCTCACTCTTTCTATTGGTGAAAACCGCTTGAAAATCCGTTCAGCACTTTTTGAGTTTATAGCAAACAGACGCGGCGGGGAATTTTAATTTAATATGTAGGTACTTCTTCAGTCAATAATACACTAGATACAAAACCTGTATACTTATTATTAATCGAAGGTACTTAGTGATACTGGTACTCAGATGTAAAACTGGAAGCGTTTCTAAAAAGTTAGAATCATTCAAGAAGTAATACTTTTAATGTTTTAGTTCATGTGTTGCTCTCATTGGCCATCGGGCCTTGTTAAATATGGACAAAAAATATGTCGTTTTATTCCTTTAGTATTTATTTTATTTAAAAAAAATATCAAACATCTCCCTAAAATTAATTCTTATAACTATAGCCTGAAATCGAAATAGTATATATAAAATACCTAACTTATAAATGCAAGTCTATTTCTATTTATTTAGGAATAACAAATAGTTACGCTTTGGATCTTATACACTATGTTAAAAAACAAGCAAAATTAAATGATACAAATGCGCAACTCACACCGTTATCCACAGACAGTAGAAGTCTACTATTTATAAACCATAAACTAAAATGATCAGTAGATTAAACAAAATAATAGGAGCCAACCATCCAACAGAAGCTAAGATAAACCTGTATATCAGGCAATCGCGGATAAATTTGAAAGAGAGTTACCGCGGCCAAGAAGGAACACGGGTGGGTTTAAGTAAGTAAAAGTCTGACACACCCTCCCGCTTCACCCAGAGCGGGAGAAGTCATTGGATGACTTCCGATCCAAAAAAAAAATACTTTGAAGGGAACTTTCATGTTATTTACTTTATTTTTGCAACTTAAATGTAGGTAGGTACTCTAATAAATTAATTAAAAAAAATTCTTTGTTTGAAACCAATTATACTTAGTCAAAGTTAAAATCCTAATCAAAGTTTTGTGCCCATGCACCCCGTTTGTAGTTACTTAAGAACTACTCATATCTTATGACTTAAACTTATCTGGCAAAATATGGGGCATACATGCGTGATGTAATGTTGGTAATACAAAACCATTGTATTACCTACATTGTTGTTGTATTGTCTACTAGTCACCGTCACCACCGCCACCACAATCACCACCACTAACCCCACAGTCACCACCATCGAAGCCACCACCGTCGCCACCGTCGAAACCTACACCAAAACTACCACCAGAATCATAGTACCCCCCATCATTATCATCACCATCTTTTCCATTGTTTCTTCTTCTCACTCCCATGACTACCATGGCCCAATTGTTTGAACCTCCAGAGTCAGGCTTCTCTTTCTTCGGAATCTGACCAGAATAATCTTCGCAGAAAATCAGTTCGCAGCAACAGTTCAGACAAGTGTCACAACATGTCTCTTTTTCTTCTTCTGTATTCTCTGGTGGGATTTCTGCATCTGCTTTCGTCTCTTCTTTAGGTTTCGGCTGCGTCAATATCACTTGCGACATTTTGGTGTTAATTAGCGACCCGCTCCAGTTTCGCACAGGACAAATTTATAGACACAAACCTTGCTTGTTTAATCGTTTTCTATTACAGTAAAAATCTCATCAAAATCCGTTGCGTAGTTTGGAAGCAGTATGCGGAGAAACAGGACGACTTTGTTTTATAGGTACCTAACCTACTGTTGAAAGACAGTATTGACAATATTCTGCGAAACTTGAACACAGATACTTAATAGACTTGCACTTCGATACCACCCACAAATCGAACTTTAACAAAAAAATTAACAGACTTATAAACTTTTCTTTGATTAATATATAATTCACAATGTAAGTATTAGTTACAAGTTATTAATGTGACCGTATTATGCCGAACTGACGAACAGGTAAAGCCACGCTACTTTTTATACTAAATTATCCTCAAAAGCACAGACGCAAACGAAACCGGCTAACCAGTCAGAAAGAAGAAGAGTCATCTGTACCTACAATGTACAATCCGAATAACTAATATAACTATGCACCACTCACTTACCTACTGACGTACATCACCCATTGATTGAACAATAAACTGTATTTGTATTTTTTTCATACATTCATTGGTCAGGCCACTGATATAAATGTAACACGATGGTCGTTTCGTCGTGGCCCAGGGGCTAAGACCTCGCCTCTCGTACTTGTGGTCGTAGGTTCCAATGTGACTTTTCAATTCATATGTACTTTCTAAGTTTGTAGTTGGTTTGGAGCTCGTGGCTAAATAATAACAGCCGCACGGGTCGATCATCAAGGTTAAGCAACGCTTGACGAGGTCGGTCCGTGGATGGGTGACCATTTCAACATACCGAGTTTCCTCCATACCTCGGAAAGCACGTTAAGCCGTTGGTCCCGGCTGATATTTGAAGTTCTTTGACAGTCGTTACGGGTAGTCAGAAGCTTGAGATCTGACACTGTCTTGCTAAGGGGTACCGGTGTTACCCAGTTACTGGGTTGTGGAGGTTAATGAATTCGGCAAGGCAAACACGACGAAAATCCACATCGTGTCTTTCATCTCGCATGTGATTGGTCGATTTTTCATACTCTGCTATTTGTCAAAGGTTTTGATCCTATCAATCGACCAATCACATGCGAGATGAAAGACGCGATATGGATTTCCGTCTATGTGATTGGTCGCTTGATGGCGGACAAACCCTGTGCCTTGCCGAATTCATTTGCGCAATAAAGCTGCTATAGCACCACAAAAGGTCAGGGTAACCATAAACTCTTAGAGCAAGACGGAAATCCACATCGGTAGCCTACTACCGATGTGGATTTCCGTCAATGTGATTGGTCGATGGATGGGGTCAAATCGTTTGCCTTGCCGAATACACTTACGCAATAAAGCTGCTATAGCACCACAAAAGATCAGGGTAACCATAAACTCTTAGAGCAAGGTTATTTTCATTGTGCGGTTTTTACAGTCGCACCATTATTAGTTTTGACAAATGATGGTACGTGGGCAGAATATTCAAGGGAAGCGCAGGACACTCATGTTTCGTCAGTTTTGCTAAAATACTAGGAGGAACGTAAAAACCAATCGGTACAAATGTAAATGCCCAAATAAATAGAATTAACGTGACCCACGACAGCTATTTGAAACAAACACCATCAGTAGTTATAAATGTTATGGACCAAGTAATTAATACGTCATTATTCATAATGCCCGCGCAATTTGAAAACTGGGCAAGTGCGAGTCGTACTCGCGCACGAAGGGTTCCGTACCATTATCCCAAAAAAACGGCAAAAAAATCACGTTTGTTGTATGGGAGCCCACCTTAATATATTTTATTTTAATTTAATAATTATTATTTTTTAAAGTGAATATACAACTAAATATTCTGTGAATATTTCTAGCGTCTACCTGTTGCCGGTATTAATATCGAGCAAAAAACGACAAAAAAAAACACGTTTGTTGTATGGGAGCCCCCCTTAAATATTAATTTTATTCTGTTTTTAGTATTTGTTGTTATAGCGGCAATAGAAATACCTACATCATCTGTGAAAATTTCAACTGTTTAGCTATCACGGTTCATGAGATACAGCCTGGTGACAGACGGACAGACAAACCGACAGACGGATCGCGGAGTCTTAGTAATAGGATCCCGTTTTTACCCTTTGCGTACAGAACCCTAAAAATGCTCAATATGAGTAGGTATGATTATATCTATTCAAATAATTAAATTGACCGGGCTTTCTGAATAATGCCCGTCACTTATTGGGCCGGCTAATAAAAAATGTGATTATTTTAATGCGCGGGGCTCCTATTGCTCTGTCTGCACGGTCTAAAGTAACCTAATATGAAGGAGATGACGGAAGCTGAGTTCGCTCGCTTTGTTCGCTTACTTCATCTCCCGTCATTTCCTTCTAGCCTCACCTATCCATGTTGGGGTCCCTAAGCTCCCGAGCTCGCTTCGCTCGCTTTTAGAATAATTCATCTATACTAATACTAATATACTAATACCATTACTAATACTAATATACTATACTAATAATATTATAAAGAGGAAAGATTTTTTGTTTGTTCGTTTGTACCGAATAGGCTCCGAAACTACTGGACCGATTTAAAAAAATCTTTTACCTATGGAAAGCTACATTATTCCCGAGTAACATAGGCTATTTTTTAATCCTTAAGGCGCATCCCTGAGCAAAACGCCGCGCTAGTCGTTTTTGTGCAGTTTTTAAGAGCTATCTACTCTTTATTTAAAAAGAAATATCAATTAATAAAAATACATTAAATTTCTACATAATGTTGATTCTAAAATGGTAGTACACTTTTTTTTTTAAAGAACTATATGTATCACTAATCTCCTTCCAACAAAACCATAAAATGAGAAATAATTATTGATAGCATGCATCTCCTCGTAAAGTGTTCATTAATTATTTTTTATACTAACACTAATGGATAGACAATTTGTTAACGAACATTTTGAATTTTTTTTTTTTAAACACCAATATTTGATTTTACAAAGATTTTATTCTAAAATCTGAGCGTATTCACTACTGTAATTCATGCGCCACCAGTGCCGCTAGGCCAATAGGAATGCTCATATCAGATGCGTGTGCGGGTACGGCCTTAAAACGGGTCCTGTGGGGTGGTCCACTGGAGCGAAGCCGCGGGCAACAGCTAGTTGACCATAATTATCGAATTGCCCAACTGTTAAACTGCAATATTCAAAATGACCAGAAAATATGATAAATATCGAAATAAAATCCTTCATTACATTGCCCGATTTGACTTGATCAGATTCATAATGCCCAGGCATTATACATAGTGTCAAACCATATCATGTTCCATTAAAGTATTTTTAGTTCTAGTATGTACGACTGTGCAAATTTAATACCTATTTTCTAACTAGATGGCGTTGGCGTCGAGTTAGATCTCGATATGGTTTTGTTACCGTTGAAATTATAAGTAATTTAGTAATTTTATGTTTTTTTGTGTGGATTCGCCAGTGGTCAACCAAGTCGCACGTGTTTCGAGCAGCTGCGCAGTAAACAAGTGACGACACATCCGCCCGAGCCGTTAATGCGTCTACCTGTTGCTTTCTCGTAAGTGTTTGTTGTAACAGATAAATTCTTGCGGGAGCGCGACAGGAAGTCGCAGCCCCGCGCTGCCCGGTTTGTATACAAACCGTAGCGGTTGCGGAGGCCACTAATTTTTAACATGCCGCCAAATGACGATGGTCGTGGTCCTACGGACCACGACACAAGCCCCACCAGCCCAACTACTGCCCGTCAGATGGGTGCCAGGACGATGTCGCTGCCTACCATCAGAGGCACGTCGCCTGGAACCCAACAACAAACAAGCCGGATAGTGACAACGTTTTCCGGTTCGCCGACGTCGCCGGCGACTGCGCGTGTTTCGCCCGCGCCGCCGTCGAGCCGGCAGCCAGCGGTACCTATCCGTCCACCTGCCTTTCGCCCTGTTCCTATACAGGCCCCCGGACCAGCCGGGCCACCGAGCCGTGCGCACGCCGCACGTGCAGCCACCGCCACCGCGCGCCCAACTGCGCCGGGAGAGCGCGCGACCGCGCCGCAGTCCGCGCGCCCCGTGGCGATGCCTGCCCGAGCGGAAAACGTGCATTCGCGCATCGAGGTGCCACCTGCGACTAAAACAACCCCGCCTCCCAATGTGCGCTCCGCTGCGCCTAAAGTAACAAAAACTTACGCTCGCGTAGCAACAACGGATGCGCCTACCGTTTGTGCGCCACTGACACCGCCAACTATTTCGGCCCCCCCGGGCGCGATTAAAAAAAATATCACGACCGTGACTCCGCCCCCGAAGCATGGCCACAAAAATGCGGACGCAGCTTCCGCGATGCGACGCACGGCGTCACCACTGTCGCGCCGCCGACTGGTAAGTATAACTGCCGATACCACCGAGAAACAACATGGTGCAAGCATGTTGTTCTCTCCACCACCACCAAGAGGGTCTGCCCAGGACTCCCCGGCCATGATGTCGGCATGTTCGTCCCGTCAGGGATCCGACATGTCGGCCTCGTCGGGCAGTTCTCGCACTGGTCACCGTGACATGTCGCCGGACATGTCCGTACGATCCGGTGCAAAACCGGCAGACCGACCCACTACACCTACGCCTGAGCTGGGGTTACAGAACGAGTTCTCTCTCGATGCCGCCAGACCCCAACGCAGACCCAGAAGCCCTGATGAAGAGGACGCAGAAGAGGAGGCCAAGAGGTGCTGCATGGACCCACTACCGCAGCGTATGCCGCGCGGGAGGGGTGGTTCGATTTCGCCCACCTTTGACGCCACTGACCGTCGAAACTCCGCCCCTGAACCCACCCTTAAAAATATTAAAGACGCCACTGAGCGAGCTTGCGCAAGACAGCCGGCCGATGTAAACATCCGGTTGGCAACTGATGCGACGCAACTCAGTAATACGACACAGTACGCTAGCGAGGCCCAGAAAAAGGCCAAAAGTCCGCGCTACCCTCCTCTCATAGTGGAAAGGCTGCCAAATTGGGCCGCCCACTTCAGAGCCGTGAGGGAAAAGCTGGGTCACCCTCCAAATGCCCGTCCGTATCAGAATGGCATTCGCTTTCTGCCGGAGAGTGCGGAGGAGTACAGGGTGGTCCAGCGCTACCTTACCGACTTGGAGAAGGAAAGTGGCCTAAGTTGGTTCGCTTATTCCCTCCCTGCCGAGAGAAACGTGAAGCTGGCAATACGTGGATTGCCAGCGGACACAGACACTGAGGACATCAAAGAGGAGCTGCGACTCATGGGTTATGAGCCGGAGTACGTCCGCCATATCAAGGCGCGTGGGGAACGACCCGGCTGCATATTCCATGCAGTCATAAAGAGGACGCCTGACTTTCGAAAGATATATGACACCACCACGTTCCTTTACATGCGTGGTGTCAAGATTGAGGCGTGGAGGGGCAAACAAGGGCCTGCCCAGTGCCATAGATGCCAAAAATTCCGCCATAGCTCGCATCTATGTCACCGCCCGCTCGCCTGCGTGAGATGTGGCGAAAACCACGTAGCAAAAGATTGCCCGCGCCCAAAAACAGAGCCGGCCACCTGCGCCAATTGCGCGGGTGCCCACCCCGCCAGCAATCCTCGCTGTCCCGTCTATGTGCGGGAAGCAAAGAATAGGCGGGCGGGCACTGTCGCCATCTCGAGGCCACTCAGAAGCCAACAAAACGCCACAGATAGGCCAGGGAATGCCGAGGAGAAAGAGACCCCCAGCGCGTCTCTGATGGCGGCAGCTAACGGGCCTACTAAAAGGCAGGAAGCCCCCTCCGGGAGACGAAGGAAAAATAAGAGGGGGGGAAAGAAAGGGAAACAACACCAACCCCCCACCTCAAACGAAACCAAAAAATATGGGGTGACCAAGCTCACCACAACCAAGGCACAGGCGGCGGCACAAGCCGCCCCTGACGCTGCTGAATCCAAGCTGGGAGAGCCCAGAAGGCAGAGAAGGGCGCGACAAACCGAAACGGCGAAGAATGCCCAAAATGTAGCGCCCATCAGCCAAACCAAAATGGCATCAACAGCCGCGCCAAATCAGCAGCGGCAAACTCTCAATACAGAGAAAACACACATGATTCCTGCACCAAAACCGAGACATGAGTTTACCGCCTGTGCCATCAAGCTTCTGATGGACCTAATAAAGGCCATCAGGCAAGGCCAAGATGTCGAGCTGGTGATTCTCGACGGGTTGGCCGAACTACTGCAGATGTACCATGGCTAACTCGTTGAGAATCATCCATTGGAACGCTCGCGGCCTACGGTCTAAGGTCGCCCCCCTCCGCCTCCTCCTCAAGGAGCAGCTCGCCGACGTGGCGCTCATCAGTGAGACGCTCCTGGGTCCTACGGAAATGATAAGGTTCCCAGGATATCACGTTTACAGGAAGGACGAGAAGTCGGCATCCGGCATCGCCTACCGCGGCCTGGTAGTGTTAGTCAAGCGGAGAGTCGTCCACCAACCCCTTCCATTGCCAGCAGTCAACTCCTTTTACGCGCTGGGCGTGCAGGTCCATGTCGCCGGCAAGGATCTCGACATATATGCAGCGTACAGCCCGCCCCAAAACCGCTACGACTTAGGCGAGTTACGGGCGCTGATCCAACACGACACTCACCCAGTACTTCTTGCTGGTGACATGAACAGTAAGCACCCCGCGTGGAATTCCATGACTCGCAACACAGGAGGGAGTAGACTCTTCGCTGACGCTGATGCGCATGGGTATGTGGTGTCCGGCCCGGAAGTGCCGACGCACTATCCGGATAACTTCATTCACTCACCCGATGTGCTGGACATCATCATCCATAGCGGCCTAAACTGCCAGGTCACACAGCAGGTTATCGACGACGAGCTGCTGTCAGACCACCAGCCAGTACTCGTCGTCCTAACCGAGATGCCGACTCGACTCTCGCCTCCAGCGCCACGTCGACAAACGGATTGGACCAAGTTCCAGGAAGTGATTGAGACCACCACTCCAACTTGGCCCGTTACCAATACCACCGACGTGGACAGACTGGCAGCGGAGATTAACACTTGCATCCAACGCGCCTACACCGAGGCGACGACTGAAAGTACGCAGGCGCGGGGGTTTATTACCAAACCCCTGCCTAGCTACTTAAAGCAGTTAGTCGCCCAAACTAGGCGCCTTCGCAAGCGATGGCAAGTTACCCGCTGCCCAGTCATGAAGGCGGAGCTAAACCGTCATGCGGAAAAGGTCCGGGCCAAGCTCCAGGCGCACAACGCCGAGAGCTGGGAGCAACATATTGACGCTACTATTGGTGACTGGCCGTCAATACACAGACTGTGCCGGCAGTTAACCAATACCCCAGCTCCGGTGCGCCCACTGCTACACAGCGACGGGACGCCCAGATATACCGCGCCAGACCGCGCCGAGATATTCGCTAACCACCTGGAGCGTCAATTCCAGCCGAACCCGAATGAAAACCTCGACCATGTCGCAGCAGTCGAGCAACACCTTGTCGAGTACTTCGCTGCACCGATAGCTCTCGACGAAGCCCCGATTTACTTTTCACCTAACGCAGTCAGACGCGCCATCCTCCGTACCAAGCTGAGGAAGGCGCCTGGTGCCGACGGTATCACCAACACAGCGCTGCGCCACCTGCCCTACCGAATGGTAGCAGCGTTGGCGCGCCTGTTTACGGGGATACTGCGCACTGGATCCTTTCCCACATGCTGGAAGGAGGGGCGCGTCATTATGCTGCCCAAGGCAAATAAAAACGTGCTGAAGCCCGAGAGCTATCGGCCCATCACGCTTCTGTCAACAATCTCCAAGGTGTTCGAAGCACTCCTGCTGCGACATCTCACACCGCATCTAACTCCCAGGCCAGAGCAGTTTGGGTTCCGCTCGGAACACTCAACGACGCTCCAGTTATCCAGGGTACTGCACCTACTTACAGCAGCGCTGAACAAAAAGGAGCACGCAGTCGCAGTATTCCTGGATATGGAAAAAGCATTCGACCGCGTCTGGCACGAGGGTCTAATCTACAAAATGTCAAAGTCTGACGCGCCCCGTCGCGTAGTAAAAGTGGTCCAATCCTTCCTGGCAAACAGGACTTTCAGGGTGGTGGTTGACGGTGCGCTATCCAGCGCCCGGCCCATAGCGGCAGGTGTACCACAGGGTGGATGTGTCTCGCCACTGTGCTACTCATGTTACACCGATGACATCCCCACAACGCAAGAAGCCTCACTCGCGCTGTATGCCGACGACGCCGCGTACATATGCACCTCGCTTAACGCGCGGCACGCGGCCGTCAAAATGCAGCGCGTGTTAGAGCTGCTTCCCGAATGGCTGTCGAAATGGCGGTTATCGGTGAACGTGGGTAAGACACAGGCCCTAGTAGTCGGGTGTGCCCACCTCCCACCACCCCTCAGGCTGCTGGGGGAAGACGTCGAGTGGACCCCCCGGGCGAAATACCTGGGGGTAACCATCGATCGGAGACTCAACATGGGTGCCCATGTTAAACAGGTCGTCGCTAAGGCAAGAGTGGCGCGCGCCATGCTCAAGCCAGTGCTCTCGTCCCGACTCCCACTACGCGCCAAACTTGGCGTATATAAGACGTATATACGCCCAGTAATCACATATGCCGCTCCTGCATGGTATGTCCTCACTAGCGAGACCAATAAGAAACGTATCCGCACGCAACAAAACCAGACGTTGCGGCGGATAACGGATGCACCTCGCTACGTGAGGAATGACATCATTGCCAGAGATCTGGGGATTGAGAGCCTGGATAGCTTTTGCGCCCGCCTCTCAACCAACATGTTCGCGCGCGCCGACGCCTCTGCCCACCCGCATATCCAGCAGATAGCGCCATGGCACGCGCGCCCGCCGGACGCCCGCCGCCTCCCGCGCGACCTGTGTAACACATAGGCCCCGCCCATGCTCCCGCAGCCCCATTACCGGACTGACGCTTGAGCGAGCCGCACATTACTACACGCGCCTCGTTCATACAATAATACTCCACTGTTATATACATATGCAGTGTATATAGTGTTCTAAGTTAACATAGGCATTATGTGCACTGTAAACCACACATCCACGACTCCACACACATACAACTCACATAACAAGTGTAAGACGCGTGCGGTCCTTACATTGTTAGTAGGGTAGAATTGGGGGTTCTGGATCACTTGCTCTCGCTTTGCTCGAGCGCATGATCCAGAAGCCCCAATTCTCCACACATGATTAATACAATGCGTTTAGTAATCTGATTGCATCGACGCAGATGCGCGATGATGTTATGATTATTTACACTTGCTCTCGCTTTGCTCGAGCGCATGATCCAGAACACCCAATTCTCCACACATAAACAAATATCATCGCACATCTGAATCTGATTGCATCGACTCAGATGTGCGATGATGATTAAATTAATTATTATTTAATTGTTAGCAGTTATAGTTCAAAGCGTGTCTGCTTACAACGACTGATCATAATAAATGTCGCATCGAGACAATTGTCGAACGTGTCTTATTCGTTTGATGTCTGTTATATAAAATTAGCTCACTTTATACAAAATTATGTGATATTATCTGCTTAAAATTATTGGTCATATTATACTTTTTATTATTCATCACAGTACGAATAAATATAAGATTATAATTACTCTCTTAATTTCTTGTTAATTATTACACGTAAAAGAATGTCAAGAATTCTCATACCATTTACAACCAATTTATAAAACTGCGAGAAGTCCCGATTCTAAACATATTCCTCCCTTTCTCCACACAAATTTACCAAGTGATAGGTATCAATCTTATTGTTCTGAGAGAGTACATAGCACTTCCTTTTTAGAAAATCATCTCAGGTATACGCGACAGAGCGGCGCCGTCGACAAATAGGGCAAGTAAGGATGCGATCATATTGAGTAAGTAACAATCAATGAATTTTAGACCCTATTTGCTGATGACATAGAACTAATCTTTTAGCACACATGTCGAAAACGCTTTCTCACTTTGCTAGCGATTTGTAACTGTAATCACTGCTTTAAATCGTGTAATCTATAAATATGACTGCATTCAATAATTTCATTTTAATTAGCACTCATCCCGAGTACTCGTGGTTTTTGCTTTTTTCAATATTATTGTGATCAATAGAACTTCAAGTATGTGCGTATAACTCAAATAATATTAATATCGAATAATAAATTCGATATATTATAATATGTAATAGTTAATTGAATTTATGAGTGACTTTATTTATGGTGTTCTTAATTTTAGGTCGACAAATCCCTTCGATTCTGACTGTGAAATACCAGCATCTCAGCCAGCACCATCGGTAGAGAAAAAGAAGTCAAGGAAAAAGATTTCCGGCAAAACAAATAAACCTGCAATAAAGAAGATTTCCAGTGCTCCAGTGGTAAAATCTAGCTTTTTTGGGTCCGACACGGAGTCGGATGTTGATTTGCCGGCGCCATCGACATCGGCCAAAAAAAGGAAGCTGTCGGATTCAGAGGTATGCTAAAGTTTATTTATTTTTTAAGGAACCTCCCACTGCAGGGCAAACCATTCTTCTCATACAGAGAAGGCCCGAGCATTGATCACCGCGCTTGCTCAAGACGGGTTTGCGATTTCAAACTTATAGGTATTAACTATAAAGTCCCGGTTTTCCTCACGATGTTTTCCTTCACCGTTGTCAGGGCCATCCAAGATAAATTTAGAAAATACAAATGAATTTGATAAATTCGCATAGGAACTTGCCCGTTTTTGAAACCACGACCTCAAGCATGAGAATCAAGGTCTTTGCCACTAGGTCACTAATGATAATCATTTTTAATTTCAGAACGAACAAGAACTTGGTGGTGAACCCATCCGCGCGGCTGCACTGCGGAGCTTCTTGTCAAGACGTAGCGGTTCTGGTTATACACTCCAGCGGGATCCCACCCGGCAGGGCAACTACTACGTGGAACTGCGTGTTTACAACGCTCGGGAAGCGGAGGCGCTCGGCACCGACCGCTGGAAACGAGCACTAGTTACCTTCAAATCGGCTGTTGATGACAGCAGTTCGGTATGGAAAGCAGTCACAAAACTTGTGAATTCTGCTAAAGAAGATTATCGGAAGATACAACCGATAGTCTATCAGTCTAACTTATTTTAAAAAATAGGTAGGTAAGCGTCTCTTACCACAATTTTTTAAAGACAGAAAAAAGTTGTAACGATCACTTTATCAGTCTAATATTAAACAGTAATAAACAGTCTAAACTTACAATTTAAGTAAGTACATATCCATGAAGTCTATAATTGATATTTCTTTTTAATGTTTTTTTTTGCCGTAGATTAAGTAGATTAGTATAAGTACTTACTTGTATATCATTATTTGTATGTTTTCTTTCAGTAAACCAAAAAACTAAAAACCAAAAGCCAAAAAACTAAAAACCAAAAGCCAATAAACTCGAAATAATGAATCTCAAAGCTTAAAATACTAGACCAGTAATTATGGCCTTGAAATCTGATGCTTTAAGTACTTACTTGTATATAATTATATGTATGTTTTCTTTCAGTAAACCAAAAAACTAAAAACCAAAAGCCAAAAAACTAAAAACCAAAAGCCAATATACTCGAAATAATTAATCTCAAAGCTTAAAATACTAGACCAGTAATTATGGCCTTGAATCTGATGCTTTAAATATTTAAAAAAACCAGATCAGTAATTGTGACCTTGAAACTTAATTTTGAAGAAGTTATAAATTCTAGACTAGTAATGTTGACCTTGAAGAACAAAACTTGAAACAACTTTAATTTTGGTGAATATAGTTAAGGTTAAATTAATGGACTATTGTTTTACTGTTTTTTATTCAATATAATCAAACATGAAGTTTTGCCCAGATTGTAAGGTTTATACCCAAAAATATTCATCACATAAGAAAAGTAATATACATAAATCAAACTGTTTGTTGAGTACTGATTTTGATAATGTACAAATAATAGCTACTGCTTTCAAAAACAGAATTGCTAGTTACAGATTTAATCCAATAAGTTTAGATAACATATCACCAGAGATATTTTTATCAGATATTTCTAGCATGATTTACAAGATTATTGATACATTGAGATTAAAACATCGAGCGATTAAAATACAATTTGAGCTTTTTGTATTATACAAGTTACCTAAAAACGACGAATTGTCTTTGAAATCTTTCAATACAAAGTATTATGTGATAATTCAGAATACTAATATAAAATTAGTTTTTGAAGAATGTGTACAAAAAATACTGTGTAAGTGCACAGAATTTGAATTATCAGAATCTGGTTGGGCTATAGAGTTGATTAATCATTTGGAAATGAATATTGTAAAGTATAATCCCTTAAAAGCTGGCAGTTACATATCTTTACCGATAAAAATTATTAAAACAAAGTCATGTCTTAATATTTGCAATAAAGATAGACATTGCTTTCTCTGGTGTATTGTAGCTCATATGTATCCAGCACACTATAACAGTAATAGAGTTTCATCATATCCACATTACTCTAAATTATTAAATATAAATGGTATATCTTTCCCACCATCATTTGATGACATAAAACAATTCGAAAAAATAAATCCTCATATAAGTGTAAATGTTTATGGTTTAGAAAAAAAAAACACTATTACTGGACCATTATACAAAACTTTACAGCGGAAACTTGCTCACGTAAATTTATTATTGATTCAAAGAGGAGACAAAAATCATTTCTGTTTAATAAAGAATTTTGCGCGACTAGTTCATCATCAATTAACAAAACACAAATCTAAAATTCACTTATGTGACGAATGTTTTATATACTTTGATTCAGAGGCAAAATTAGATAATCATAATTGTGCACGAATGCAAACAGTGCTCCCAGAAGAGAATAGCAAGCTTCGGTTTTCTAATTATATAAGGACTCAAAGAATTCCTATTGTTATTTATGGAGACTTTGAAAGCTTACTTCGAGAATATTCAGATAAAAATAAAAGTCAGTTTGTTGAAAACATACAAATTCATGAAGCAACATGTTTTGCCTATTATATATGCTGCGAGACTAATCCAGAACTTAATAATTTAGTATCTTATCGAGGTCCAAATTGTTCAAAAAAATTTGTAGAATCTATTGCTAAGGATTTAGAAAGTTTATATGATATTTTATCTTTGCCTAGAGACATGTCCCCGCTGAATGATGAAGAGCTTCAATCATTTAAGACTGCTGCAGTTTGTCATATTTGTAAAGAAAAATTTTCTAGTAATGATCTTATCGTTCATGACCATGATCATTTCACCGGTAAATATCGTGGTCCAGCTCATAATTCATGCAACTTAAATAATAAGTCTGTAAAGTTTATTCCCATAATATTTCATAATCTTTCAGGATATGACTGCCATTTATTTATAAAAGAACTTTCAAGTGTTTGCGGTCGAATCAATTTAATTCCAAGAACCAAGGAAAAATATATTTCTTTTACTAAATTTTTCCCATTTAATCCTCAGAAAGTAGTCCAATTAAAATTTATAGATTCTTTTAATTTCTTAAGTTCGAGTTTAGACAACTTAGTAAAGACGCTGGACTCCAATGATTTAAAGCATTTACGATCATTTTTCACTAATGAAAATTTATTTCGACTATGCCTCAGGAAAGGTGTGTATTGCTATGATTATATAGACTCCTGGGAACGATATGCGGAAACTCGGTTACCAGATCGCTCAAATTTTTTTAATAAACTCACATCCGATACAGTGTCTACTGACGATTACAATCACGCTTTAAATGTGTGGTCTAAATTTGGTATTAAGAATTTAGGTGAATATACTGATTTATATTTGAAATGTGATGTCTTACTATTGTGTGACATATTTGAGAAATTCCGATCTATGAGTTTACGTCATTATGAGCTTGACCCTTGCCATTATGTTTCATCACCATCATTAAGCTGGGACGCCATGCTCTTGTTAACTAAAGTAGAATTAGATTTAATATCTGATATAGAAATATATCAAATGCTAGAAAAAGGTATCAGAGGAGGTCTTGCTCAATGCTCACTGCGGTATGCAAAGGCTAATAATAAATATTTGTCAGACTATAACGAAAAAGAATCAAGCACTTTTTTAGTTTACTTAGATTGTGTCAATTTATATGGGCATGCTATGAAACAAAGACTTCCCACTGGCAATTTTAGATTTTTAACAAAATCTGAAATAGCTTTATTTGAAATTGCATCCGTTTCTGCTGATAGTGACGAAGGGTTGAAACTTGAAGTTGATATTCATTATCCTCCTGATTTACATGACACGCATTCTGATTTGCCATTTGCGCCAGAAAAATTATCCGTTCCTATTCCATCTGGTAGCAAAAACACAAAACTAATTGCTAATCTGTATGATAAATATAGATATGTCATCCACTATGCTCACTTACAAGAATGTTTAAAGAATGGTCTTATATTATTAAATATCCACAAAATTCTAGCATTTACTCAAAAAAATATCTTAGAACCATACATAAATCTTAATACAGTACTCAGACAAAAAGCTAACTCAGATTTCGAAAGAGATTTTTTCAAGAAGCAAAATAATTCAATATTTGGTAAAACAATTGAAAACAAAAGGAAACAAGTAGATGTTAAATTAGTTAATGTGTGGAAAGATAGCTTTAATAAGACCAATAAAATAAAGGGAGCAGAAAAATATGTAAGTGCCCCTAATTTTAAAAATATGGCTATTATTTCAGAGAACCTTGTTGCTATTCAATTAGAGCCTGCTAAAGTTGTTTTAGATAGACCAATATACATTGGTTTTACAATACTGGAATTAGCAAAGTGTCATTTATATAAATTTCACTATTCTGTTATGAAGAAAATATATAAAGATGGCATAAAACTTTGTTATACTGATACTGATAGTCTCTTGTATTTAATACATACAGAAGATTTTTATAAAGACATGATACAAAATATAAAATATTTTGATACTAGCAACTTTGAAGAAAATAATATTTATGGTATTCCGAAAGTGAATAAACAAATACCTGGCTATTTTAAGGATGAGATGGGTGGAGATGTCATTACTGAGTTTATTGGTTTGAGGGCTAAACTATATTGTATAAATAGTTTAAACAACACAATTAAAAAAGCTAAAGGAGTTAAAAAATCTGTTTCTAATAAACTCACAATTGAGAAATATAAAAAAACTTTGAATAATGACATAAATCTCAGAGATACTATGTATGTCATTCGATCTAAAAATCATAAGTTGTATACACAGAAAATTAATAAATTAGTACTTAATGGAAATGATGACAAACGTCAAATAAGAAAAAATAAAAATGATACTGTACCTTGGGGTCATCATCGTACTATGTTCTAAGATGTTTATTTTGGACTATGTACCTGCTTAATTTTATTATCTTCTATTTACTTTATTTTATTTTATAATGTTACAATAATATATCATTGTATGAACAATAAAATCTCATGTATTATAATATTTCTTGTTTTATTTCTCATTTTATGTAATAAATATACTCATTTGTCTAAAGTACCTTTAACCTGAGTCTGAGTTCAATTCTCAGTTCAAATAAATGTTTTAAACTTTACTCTGAAATCCTTAGTAAAGTTATTATTTTATCAGAGGAAATGACGATAGGCTAGACTTTTATTATAATGTGATAATGTTTTACTGTAGTGAGCCATCTAGTTACTAAGTGATGAACTTGATAGTTAGTCAAGTCCAACTTAATTTCACGTTTAAATTATAGATGGCATGCATTATGAGGCTCGTTCTCATCGATTAATGTATTTTTCAATTTGCATCCAAAACTTCAAAATATGGGCGCAATGCGAATGACATTTACAAAGGATGAATGAATATGAATGTACGAATGAACTCTAGGAATGAATGAGTATTGTGTGATGTGTTTTATTATGTTATTTTACTACCCATGCAGTCTAACACAAAATGAAACTAGTTAAGTTGGAAATCATAATATTTATTAAACTTTCAGATTCATATATTTACATGAGACAAAAAGAAAGACTTAAATATTACAAAAACAAAATACATAATTTAACATAGTCAAATAATCAAAACACGCACTTAGGTAAATGTTCACAATCACAAAACAAACTCTTTATATTACACACATTTAAAACTGCTTATTACTTAATTTTTTCACTACTTTGCCGACTAGATGTTCAGTTTCATCTAAAATGTCATCATAATCATCTTTTACAAGGTATTGGATGTTTACGTCAGCGCTGTCACCCACATCATAGTCAATTTCACAATTTTGTTTATTGTCTTTAACACATCTGGTAAGATCATATATAAGTATTTTAATCAAATGATGAGGTATTCCTGACTCCTTCCGAATAACGTAAGATGAAGTCTGTGTAGGATACTTTTTCATGACCTTCTTGTTAATATTTGATTTCTTTCTTTTATGGTCTTTAGTTTCCACAGATTTCTGTTCTTCTTTTTTTTCATTTAGATACTCTTGATGTGCTAGTTCTGCTTCTGTGTTATAAAAAGTTTCCCTGTCTTGCGCAAAAAGAAACGGATTTCCAAGAGAGTAGGTGTCGTCTGGACAAAGATTATTCGTTTCCTGTAATAACATAAAATAATTATAACATAAGTAAATTACAAATGGCTCAAATAACGATAAATTAAATACCCACCGCAAGAAAATCACTCTCCACAGGACTATACGATGGGGAGACAGACATAATTCTGTAAAAACGAAAAAAAAGGTTAGACATAAATTCTAATAATTAATTATTGAGATATCATAATTATAAGAAATATAGAATTATAGAAATACTTGCCTTGAAGATTTAATTCTGAATAGGTCCTACTTATTGGAAGAATAGTAATAAACTGAATTATGAGCTTTGTTGCTTCACTATATTGAAACTGGTACAGGAATTAAGTTACACTTACCATATTTAATATTATCTTTTACGATGCAAATAATCAAGTCTAAACTTGTTGTAGGATTGGGATAAAGTTACTTACCATGTCGTGTATATAAATATGAAGGTCTGTAAAGAATTGAAGTAATTAGCAAGATGAAGTTGATTAAACAACCCATATCTCTGAACGTTAATAATAATATAAATTTTAGTGACTCTGCTCACCAAATCAAACACAGCATTTTACTGCCTAATACGATTCGTTGTATAATATGCGGCCCTTCGAACTGTGGTAAAACAAACGTGATGATCAGTTTGCTTCTGCATGAAAATGGACTAAAATTTCAGAATCTTTATCTTTACTCAAAAACAAGTTTTCAGCCAAAATATCGTTTTTTAAGCGAAGTATTAAGAAGAGTACCTCAAATAAAGTTCTACGAGTTTAATGATGACAAAGATGTAATATCTCCGAGTGAAGCTTTAACTAACTCGGTATTTATTTTTGATGATGTAGCATGTGAAAATCAAATTAATATCCGCAATTATTTTTCTATGGGTAGACATAAGCAAATCGATTGCTTCTACCTATCACAAACCTATTCCAAAATTCCGAAACAATTGTTACGTGATAATGTAAATTTTCTTATAATATTTAAACAAGACGATGTAAATTTAAAGCATATTTATGAAGAGCATGTAAGTTCTGATTTAGAATGGAAAGAGTTTAAAAATATTTGTCAAACTGTTTGGAGTAAACCTTATAATTTTCTACTTATTAACAAAGAATCGTCATTAAATAATGGAAGGTACAGGCAGAACTTCGATACTTTTTTTAAATTTGATTGATTGTTCCTATATACTTCATGTCTGTAATCCTCGAAGGGTTATGCAGAGGCATACCCTAATAGTACACCCACATATAGCCAGTTATGTTTAAGCCCCCATGTTATTGTTTATACATATAAGTAATTAACATGCGAAAACAAATTCAGTATGATTTGTTCACTAGCTGAACGCAGTTGATAATTAAATATGGAGAAAAATATTAGGATAGAATTAATAAAGTCCGTAGACTCCATAAAGAATAAAATAAAACATATGAAGAACCAGGAACACACAATGAACTTGTCACTCGATAAAATGCTTAAACCTGTCACAGATCCTCTTAAAACGCTAGCTGATTCCAACACAAATATGGAAAAAATATTTTTGTTACAAAATACAACCCCCACATGTTCTGGAGATATTAAATTGGATGAAATTAATAGTAGGTCGACTACAAAATTTGAGGATTGTTACGAACCAAATCAAAATTCCACACACTTGGTTAAAAAGTCTCCTAAAATGGAAGATGATTTAGAGATTTCATTAGAGGATTATGATATTTATGATGGTGTAAATATACCGTTTGGAATAAGAAGTGAAAACAAAACTTTATTTATGGGTAATTCGATAGTATCATTTTCTAAAATTGATAGTTTGAACAACGATAGCGTCATTTTGATTAAAATCGGTGATAAATCTTACAATTTAACTCCTGGCCTGAAAGAACTTTTACTTCGAAAAAAACCTGATTTACAATTAGTATCCCCTAAAGATAAACTTGTCTACAAGGATATATTGCATTACACAAATGCTCACAAAAGAGACTTTAATCCTAAAGGCCAAATAAAAGGTGATAAAGGAATAAAATATCGTGAAATAATCAGACCATTTTTTACTGACACGTTAAATGATAACATTCACGCCAAACTTGGAGGCAACTTGCCAAAGTTAAAGAAGTACAAAAACAATACCGACTTGGTATATTGGGATGATCCCAATGAATTGGTTGAGAGATTAAAGTTATTAGTCGCTTCAAGAGATGCTGGCAATACAAATCATGATAATGAAATTTTATCGATAATTGAAGAATTAAAAGAAGCTGATATAATTAGAGAATAAATAGTGGAGATAGTATGCTTTTCATTCAGTATTATTGGTGGGTTCAAGACAAATGTTGATATACTGAATTAAAAATATGAGTAAAGCCGACGTAGTCAACGAAATACATAAAAATGCAAGACTAAACTTTCCACGAAGACACGTTATTATGAAAGATATAGATGACCTTTGGCAAGCAGACTTAATTGATATGCAATCAATTTCCAAAGAAAATAAAAATTTCAAGTTTATTCTTGCTGTTATTGACACATTTTCGAAATACGCCTGGGCCTTTCCTTTGAAAAGTAAGACAAAGGATAGTGTATGCAATTCTTTCAAGATTTTGTTGGTTAGTGGGCGTGTTCCCAAAAATCTGCAAACGGATAATGGAACAGAATTTTATAATAACATATTTCAAAACCTTATGAAATCTTATAACATAAACCATTATTCAACCTTCTCAACAAAAAAGGCGTCAATAGTCGAGCGATTTATTAGAACATTGAAATCGAAACTGTACAAGGAATTTAGTTTAAAAGGTAACTATAATTGGATAGACAGTACTCTTAATAATGTTATTTATGAATACAATCACACCTATCATCGTACAATTGATGAAATCCCAGCAAACGTGGATAACACTAATAAAAAACACATATTACAAAGATATTTCAGTCTAGTAAAAACTATTAGCCTAAAAAGCAAGTTTAAAGAGGGTGATTATGTACGCATTAGTAAGTATAAGGGGACATTTGAAAAAGGATATACTCCCAACTGGTCGACAGAAATATTTAAAGTTCGAAAAAAACAAAATACAACTCCTATCACCTACTTAATTGAAGATGCAATCAGAGGCCAACCCATTTTAGGAGCATTTTATGTACAAGAGCTTCAAAAGACAAAAAATCCTCACATGTATCTGGTTGAAAAAGTTCTTAGAAGGAAGGGAAACAGGGTTTTGGTAAAATGGTTAGGTTTGCCTTCTTCTGAAAACAGTTGGATTGATAAATCGAATATTTATTAAGTGTTCAGTCCAAATGTGTCAGTCTTATGATGTGTATTGAAGAGAGTAGTCTTCTCAATTGGATTATAAATCATTTACCATTTGAATTACATTTACCGGGATACAATTATTGTGGGCCTGGCACTAAATTAATTAAAAGGCTTACACGTGGAGATAAAGGTGTTAACAAGTTAGATGAATATTGCAAACAACACGACATTGCTTATCACGAGTCTTCAAACTTAAAGGATCGTCACAAGGCAGATTTAGTTTTGTTAAATATGGCTAAAGAGCGCGCACTTGCCTCAGATGCGAGTGTAGGGGAAAAACTGGCAGCACGCTTAGTAAGCAGTGCTATGACAGCAAAAATTAAAACTGGATTTGGTCTAAAAAAAGACGACAAAAAGAGTTCTCCTAAAATTAAATGTGGAAAAGGATTAAAAAATAAATTTAAAAATGTTATTAGAAAAACGGGGAAACATATAAAAAAATTAAAACCGAAATGCAAGAAAGTGGCAATAGAATTAGCTATGGCCGCTGCCAGAGAATTAGCTGGTGATTCATCCATTAAACTTCCTCGTGTTATTCCTATACCAAAAACTGGTGGAGTATTGCCGTTGATTCCGATTTTTGCGGGATTATCTGCGGCGGGAGCTTTAGCAGGCGGTGCAGCTGGTATTGCTAAAACCATAAATGAATTCAAGATGGCGAAAAAGTTATGGGCTGAATCGAAGAGACACAATGAAAAGATGGAAGCTCTCTGCATCGGAAAAGGAATACACCTTAAACCGCATAAAGATGGACTCGGTATTTTTGTATCAAAAGAAAAAAACTAAGATATTGGCTACCCAAACGAGCCTTGAGTAATTTAGACATTTTGAAGTATGGAAATAATATTCCCTATTTCAGAGGTGTCTTTATGAGAGATAAGCTCCCTAAACATCCTTTTAAAAAAGAATGTGGAGTAATAAATTTAGATAGCTCTAAAAATCCTGGTTCTCATTGGGTAGCCTATGCAAAATACAACGATTATATTGAGTATTTTGATAGTTACGGAAATCTCAAGCCTCCTAAGGAATTTATAAAATACTTGGGATCCAAAGTTCACTATAATTATGATAATATTCAGCGTGATCACCCTTTTAATTGCGGACATCTTTGTTTAAACTTTTTGAAGAATTTTTGGTGCAGTGAAGGAATAAAATAAGCAGGATCAGCCGAAAGTTGTCAGTATAGAAGTATGTCTACTACGATTACCATCTCTGGGAAAAAATCGGAACTAGTTTCATACTTTCAACCACCATTGCATTTGTCAGATCAATATGAGTGCGGTTTGATATACTTTTTTTCAGTATTAAAATCAAGACCAAATATTCCCATTATTAACAAAGGTCTGTCTGTAATCAGAATCGAATGTGATCTTGTTCAGGGTTCGTACTGCAACGGATTACCAACTCATTTTATTCATGAATTTGTGTCTGATACTACTCCAGGTCAACAGTGCATGGAAATACCGCAAAATGTTATTTACTTTCCAGTAAATAAAAATATAATTTCATCGGTATCTGTTAAGATTGTAGATCAATTTGGACACTGTATTAATTTTGGAGAGGAACAAGTTCAGTTACGTCTTCACTTAAGGAAAACAAAATGATAGTACATTATAAAAACACTCAAGCGAATGAAAAACGTCTTAGTTCTTCTGCGATTGTTAAGGTGCAAAGACGCAAGGAAAAAGTTAAGAAATTGACTAAAGCAAATAAGGATTTTCTAAAAGCGCTAGGATTTAAAGTATGAATATACTACAGATTACTGAATTACCACACTTCGACACTTCGATCGAAAGTTATGAAGTCCATTCATACAATCCCTACAATAACAGCTTTAGAGAAAACGATGAAATCAGAATTCCCATCCACCAGCAAGACATATACGTGCTACCATCAGCCAGTTCAATTTACATCGAAGGAAAAGCGAAGCTCTTCGGTAAAGATGGGAATCCAATCAAGAAAAATGTTACGTTCACTAATAACTCTGTTATGTTTTTGTTTCAAGACATCAGATACGAAATGAATGGTATTGAAATAGACCGCATAAAAAATTCTGGAATAACATCAACAATAAAATCATACATTTCATTAAATGAAGCAGAAAATAAAGTTGCTGCCCTATGGGGTTGGAGTTTAGAGGGATTTGAAAGTGATGGGCATTTTAGTGCGGTGATACCATTAAATAAGGTATTAGGATTTGCAGAGGATTATAATAAAATTGTGATAAATTGTAAACATGAACTTATATTGAACAGAAGTAACACTAATTTAAATAGCGTTATCCTTACTGATGATATTGTTAATTTTCAAATAGATGTACAAAGAGTTCAGTGGAGGGTGCCGCATATAAAAGTATCAGACCGAGAACGACTGTCACTTTTAAAACATTTAGAAAGAGATAAACCTATTCAGTTGGCGTTTAGAAATTGGGATTTATATGAGTATCCGTTACTACCTAAAACAACAAAGCATTCTTGGTCAGTTAAAACTGCTTCACAATTGGAAAAACCTAGATATGTAATTTTTTGTTTACAAACTAATCGAAAAAATAATAAAACTAAAGACGGTTCAGTATTCGATCATTGTGAAGTAACAAACGTTACGCTCTTTTTGAATTCTCAATATTATCCATATGAACCTTTAGGTTTAAAGTTTTCTGAGAACAAATATAGTATATTATACGAAATGTTTGTGAAATTTCGTCAGTCGTATTACAACTGTCCAATAGACCCGTTGCTTGATCTAAAGGAGTTCAAAGAAAAAGCTCCTCTCTTTATCTTAGACTGCTCAAGACAAAACGATAGCCTGAAAACAGGTCCAGTGGACGTGAGGTTGGAAATTGAATGTTCTACGGCAATACCAGATAAGACGGCTGCATATTGTTTGATTATAAACGATCGACTTGTGGAATACAAACCTCTCAGCAACATTGTGCGCAGGTTATCATGATTGCTATTGTGGATATTCAAGGCTTTAAAACAGAGACAAATGAATTTATAATAAAAGAAATCGCTATATTGTATGATAAAAAATTACAAGTGTTTTTAATAAAGCCACCATTTCCATTTTCAAAATTAACGAAACTAGAAAAAAAACAAGTTTGTTGGATTGAACGTAACAGAAAGATACACTGGTGTGAAGGATTTTTACCCTATTCTAATTATCAGAATTTGGTTATAGATATTTTAAGAGATAAATGTATCTACGTTAAAGGTTCAGAAAAAGTGTTGTGGTTAAAGCATATTTTAGAAAATAGTAATTGTAATATATTTAATTTAGAAGATAAAGGTTGTTCTAGTTTGATAAGTTTATACGATCTTTATAAACATTCTCAAGATTTATATAACTGTATTTATCATGACTCTGTATGTGCTTTAAAAAATGTATTATGTTTAAATAAGTGGTGCTTTGATAATAAAATTCTAAAATAAATATTGTTTTTGTTTTATTTTTATAGTTAGGTAAAACGCATCTTAGTTTTCTACCCCCCCTCCACATACCGCTGTCCGGTCTTTATAAGTTGTTGACAAAAGGTAGATGATATCATTATACGTTTATAATTGAATTAGAAAGTGAATAGAACATGTCTCAAAATGAATACAAACCTCGATATGACATGTATAACAAGTTTAAAATGCGTGAATTTTCATTTAATTATTACTGGGGGGTGTTTAATAAAAAGAAAAGATTAGTGATGGAAATGGCTGACGCGGGATACTTTTACTATGGAAATAGTATAAATGATATTGCAGCATGTTTCTCATGCGGAGGTGTTATCGAAGATTGGGAGATTTATGACGATCCTTGGATGCAACATGCTATACATTATCCTGATTGTGTTTATTTGAACGCTGTGAAAGGGAGAGAATATATAATGAAATATGCATATCTCCACACAGCATTAAACTCTTAGCATTGTAATGTGATGGTTCCATCTTATCAAGAAAAATAATAAATTAATATTATTCACAATATGTTTCATTCATCGAAATTTGATTTGGAAGGCATTTCTAAAGTTATTTTCAAGAATACTAGTGGTGAGATTCTATTTACTCAAGACATGAGTGACCAACAAATAATGAACACCAGTTCATCAAAACTTCAGGACAATACAAGCAAGACAGAGCAAAACTCAGTAAAATCCACCATTGAAAATACGACATATCTAACACTCAAGAGAGGTCGCAATGAGCTCCTTACATTTGGTCGAGTTGGCAACATACTGGCTGCAAGGTCACCAAATGCTGTGCCTGACACTAAATTAATAACAAGAAGTATAGTGCGTGATATAGTGTTTCCTGATTCAGAAGACATTCTATGCTACCAGATACTGCCAGAAGATGAAATACCTTCTTTAATTAATAATATAAATAACTGTCCTATAACTACTAAAAATGTTTAAGGTTAAAATGATATTGTGTTTATGTGTGGAGAATTGGGGGTTCTGGATCATGCGCTCGAGCAAAGCGAGAGCAAGTGATCCAGAACCCCCAATTCTGAGCAAACAAAAACGTGAGCGGTGTTACACAACACAATACCGCTCAAACACTCGCAACGGTCCCTTAGCCTGGGGCGTAACCGGCTAGCTCTGGAAGCGTGTCAGGCGGGGACCTTACATTCTCAGATGGGCGCGCCAACATAGTCGATACCTACCGCTGGCTATTTCTCGGGCGGCCTCGATAAGTTCGCTTATAGTCTCACCGCCCGAGAATGTGCCGCGTAGGTATCGTGAAAAACGACGCTGTGTGATAGCGTCGAGGCGCTCCCACTGACACCAAGCAACTACACACTGGCAGGCAGTGTACTCACTCCTGCCATCTGCCAACGCCAAGATGGCACATATAATTGATCGTGCTCGTTGTAACGAGCACGCAAAGAAACTGCGGGATACAGGCAGAGCCTACAACCCGCCCGCCACGTCCCCTGGCGGGGACGTAGCGATCATCCCAATAGTTTTTTGTGTGTTGACTTTCTGTATTGGGTTAAACTTTATTACACTGTGTTATACGGTTTAAAGAGTTTTATTGAAGACCTTGGGTTGCAAGTTTAACATGGTCCTTCGCAACCGGGTCAGTGCGTAATATTGTGCACCGAGTTTTTGTGTATCAGCACAGAAAGCAGTGGTGGATCGCCACTGAAGTGCTTTAGCGTCGCCTGCAGAGGGCGCGACCGCGGAGACTGAGTGTTTCTGAGGACGTCGCCTGCAGAGGGCGCCACCGCAGCAAGTTCTGCGGACTTCCGGACGTCCCGAGTGTGGACAACCGGATATAGAATAAGTGGAAGTGGCATCCCAACTAGCTGAGCACCAGAGCTGAGAGCGTACTGCGCGCCCCCTAGCGGGCGTCAGCATCAAACATCGAAGAAGTAATAGTGAGTGACGTGTTGTGGACTTAGAAAATAAAAACCGTGAGTACAATTTTATTAGTGAAGTTATCAAGATTTGAAACTTTAAATTTAACGTAATAATCAAGAGTTAGAATAATTTTTATGTAGTTTGGACTTAGAATATTTATGAAAAAAGTGAACCGACGGGGAACCTACGCCCGATTTTCTAAAAAGTTTTGAGTTAAAAACACTTGTAAAATTTTCTGTTCTCGTCATAGACTTAGAATAATTTCATCAGTTTTACACTTGTAAAATTGTTGTGTTCTTGTGCAACTTGGTTTTGTTTGTGAATTAATTTAATAGTTTGATAGCAGTTTATAGTCATGGATTCATTAATTAACTTACAACTAGATAACAAGAGAAATATTGAAAAAAGTAGAATAAATTATAAAAAATCTCCTAAAGAACGGATAACATTGTCTTATTTAGAAACCAGGTTAGAAGCATTAGAACAACTGTGGTCTAATTTCATAAAAACGCACAGGAACATAGTAGAAAAACTAGATTTGAAACATAATTACTTTACGTCAGAGACATATGATAATACTGAAGATATTTACATAACTTATAAATCCGAGTTAAAAGAGTCTATTAAACAACTAACACCTACAAAGGCAATTGTAGAAAAAGAGTCTTCGTCAAATACGTAACGAATGTGAAATTACCTAAGGTTGTTATTCCTACTTTCTCTGGCAAGTATACTGAGTGGAATTCATTTCGTGATTTGTTTTTATCACTTATCCACAAAAATGATTCAATTGACGATGTACAAAAACTGCATTACTTAAAAGGGCATTTATCGGGTGAACCAGAACAATTGTTGCGTCACACTCCTGTGACAGCCGCAAATTATCAGGAATGTTGGCAAATGTTAGATAAACGTTATAATAATAAACGATATTTGTCTAATTCTATGTTGAAGAGATTGATAACTCAATCAAATGTAACAGAGTCATCAACTGCTGTTAGGGAGTTATTGGATACCACTGTGGACTGTTTGCACGGCTTAAGTACTCTCGGAATTGATGTTAAATCATGGGACGCTATAGTCATTTATATAATAAGCAATAAGCTAGATAGTGAATCGCGAAAGTTATGGGAATTGAAAATTAGTGCAGATGAACAATTACCAACCTTTGAAGAATTTAAAATATTTTTAGAGTCAAGGTTTCGCTCGTTGGAGTATTTAGACACATCCAAGTCAAAGCAGAAGTCCACAGACAGTAAACCAAAGGTTTTTCACGCAGTCAAATCAAATAGTAATAACTCTGTACAAATTATATGTCCATTCTGTAAACAGGATCATTACATAAGTAATTGTAAACAGTTTAGTAAAGAAGGTTACCAAACTCGAAGTGATTTTGTCCGAACTCACAATTTGTGTTACAATTGTTTAGGCGCGAATCATTCAATTAAGTATTGTCGTGCTAAAACTTCATGTCACATTTGCAAGCGTAGACACCACTCATTATTACACCCCAAGGCATCTTCAAGATCATCGTCACCCAATAGCCATCCGGTAGAGGCAGTAGCTGTCAAATCAGCAGCGTCCACACTGCAAACTGCTTCCGGTACGGCAAAAGAATCAGAGTCTTCCACCATAGCAACACACTTTTCTACAAAGGTTGTGCCAAATCGAGTTTTATTAGCGACCGCTCTCGTCGAAGCACTCAGAACGGTCGTAAACAATTGCTGAGGGCGTTATTGGATCAAGGATCCCAGGCCTCTTTCATAACCGAGTCAGCAGTCCAATTGCTCGGACTAAAGAAAATACCAAATAACAGTACGGTCTCAGGCATAGGAGGTGACGAAGGCGCTTTGGCCTCTAGATTCATGGTTTGTGTAACCATTCATTCACGTCATGATCCAAATGTAATTATTCAAGTTCGAGCATATGTGTTAAGCAAAATTACAACGTTGCTTCCCTCAACTAAACTATGTATACCAACTTGGCCTCAACTAGAAGATATAACTCTGGCGGATCCAGAGTACCACACTCCAAACAAAATCGACGTTTTGTTTGGAGCAGAAGTTTACAGCCAAGTTCTTAAAGAGGGTTTAGTCAAACACTCTCCAGGGCCCATAATTGCTCAAAACACAACCCTGGGATGGATTTTGTCTGGTCTAACAGCCACAGATTGCGATCTCAATTCAGCAAATTGTCACAAGGTTATAGTTAGTAAACATTCACATCTCAGTGACAATGATATGCTCAAAAAGTTTTGGGAGATCGAATCTGATGTTAATAATAAGAAAAGGATACTTACCCAAGAAGAACAGCTATGCGAAGAATTCTTCACTCGTACTACTCAACGAGACGCTACCGGGCGATACGTAGTCAAGCTTCCATTCCGCGAATCAGATCCACGAAGTAAAATCGGATACACCAAAGAAATTGCACTGAAACGATTTCATCATCTTGAACAGCGTTTCAAAAAAAATCATGAGACCAAAAGAAAATACACCGAGGTAATCCAAGAATACCTTGACCTTGGACACATGAAGATTGTGTGTCCCGAAACTGATACTAAGCAGTCAGAAGCAGTCTATCTGCCTCACCACGCAGTGGTTCGCGAGGATAAGACCTCTACGAAGGTCAGAGTTGTGTTCGACGCTTCTTCTAAAGGTTCCAATGGTGGATCTCTTAATGACATGTTGATGGTAGGTCCTACCATACAACCAGAGTTACGTCATATCATCATGAGATGGCGTACGTATCCAATTGTATTATGTGCAGATATAGTAAAAATGTATCGGCAGATAAAAGTCGCTCCTGAAGACACACACTTCCAGAGACTACTTTGGCGGAGTGATCCCAAATCTGAAATAAAAGAGTATGAGTTGCTTAGAGTTACCTTTGGCACTGCATCCGCACCTTACCTGGCCGTGAAGTCGTTGCAGCAGCTGGCACACGATGAGGGCGCTGAATTTCCGCTGGTATCTGAAACATTAAAAAGCGAATTTTATGTAGATGATTATATGTCAGGATGTCAAACGGTAGAGGATGGAAAAAGGATTCACAGGGAATTGGAAAAACTACTGGAAAAAGGTGGGTTTCCGTTACAGAAGTG
This sequence comes from Orthosia incerta, assembly GCA_948252205.1. Classification (NCBI taxonomy): domain Eukaryota; kingdom Metazoa; phylum Arthropoda; class Insecta; order Lepidoptera; family Noctuidae; genus Orthosia; species Orthosia incerta. Next base: position 22,331,043 of record OX411762.1, on the reverse strand, counting down.
GATGACAAACAATAAGGAGTTAGCAGAGGAAATATTGGGAGAAGGTGCAAACCAGGAAGGAATAGTGGAGATGAAACTAAACGAGGTAGTGAAAATACTAGGACTTTCTTGGGATAGAGAATCTGACAGTTTCAGATATTCAATAAATTTTCCGCAACCTGCATCTGTAACAAAACGAAAAGTAATATCAGATATATCACGACTGTTCGATCCCTTAGGGTGGGTGGCGCCGTGTGTTATACCGGCGAAAATAATGATTCAAAAGATATGGCTTGCCGGGATCGATTGGGATGATCGATTACCTGAAGACTTATTAAAGGAATGGCAAACATATCAAAAGGAATTACTAAACTTACCTGAGTTTCATGTACCAAGATGGGTTGAATCAAGAGAAGACGATGTAGTTGTAGAACTACATGGTTTTTGTGATGCGTCAAATGTAGCGTATGCAGCTGTTATTTATTTGAGGATAATTGGCGCTGACGGGAATATTAAAATTAATTTAATATCGGCAAAAACTAAGGTTGCTCCGCTAAAGCAACTGTCAATTCCTCGTCTTGAGTTGATGGGTGCTGTTCTGTTGGCCAAATTGATTGTGGAGGTAGCCGAGATACTAGTAATACCTAAAGACAGAATACACTGTTGGACAGATTCGACTGTCGTTCTGGCTTGGCTCAGTAATCACCCCAGCCGCTGGACAACATTTGTTGGTAATAGGGTGTCTGAAATTCTGAGTTTTTTAGATAATCCTCAATGGGGACATGTGAAATCTACTCACAACCCTGCAGATATCGCGTCAAGAGGCATGACACCTTCAGCACTTTCACAGTCATCTCTGTGGAAGCACGGTCCGTTGTGGTTAAAGAAAGAACCAATTGACTACGTCAAACCAAATTCGATATCAACTAAACTCGAAGAAAGATCATCGAAAGGTGTTAAAGCACATGTGACAACAAATGTAGAGAATTGGCTGTGGACAAAATATTCATCATTACAAAAATTGATCAGAGTAGTGGCATATTGTAGACGATTCTTAAAATTTAAGCAACATAAAGAAACTTACCTGACAAGTGAAGAATTGACAGCCGTTCTGGAAATCTGTATAAAAAAATGTCAAGAACAAGAATTTAAGGAAGACATAGAAAACATTAAGAAGACAGGAAGTGTAAGTAAGAAGAGCAAATTACGACCTTTATGTCCTATATTAGATGAGCAAGGAATTTTTAGAGTAGGAGGAAGAATTGAAAAGTCTCAACTGTCAGTAAGCATGAGGCATCCTATTATAATTCCACAGCGCCATCACTTCGCTACCCTGCTCGTCAGCGAAGCACACAAAACCACTCTGCATGGAGGTCCAACATTAATGTTAAACTATTTGCGCACACGATATTGGATACTATCTGCAAAAAATGTAGTAAAGGCTTACGTACGTACGTGTGTAGTATGTGTCCGGCATTCAGCGACGTTTAAAAATCAACTCATGGGTCAATTGCCGACCTGTAGAGTGTCTCCAGCCAGGCCGTTTTTGCATACAGGTGTTGATTTTGCCGGTCCGATTAATATTAGGGTATCTAAGGGTCGTGGCAATAAGGCTTACAAGGGGTACATCTGCCTATTTGTGTGCATGGTAACTCGAGCAGTGCACATCGAGGCCATTAGTGACCTTACCTCTGAAAGTTTTATAGCCGGTTTCAAGAGATTTGTCGCTAGAAGAGGCCATTGCAGTGATATTTGGAGCGATAATGGCAAAAATTTTATAGGCGCAGCTAAGGAACTGCAGATATTAGTAGCTGCTGAACAGTCAGCGGTCGCTAACGAAATTAGGAGTTGGCTCAGTTGTAAAGGTGTTAAGTGGCATTTTATCCCTCCTCATGCCCCGAATTTTGGTGGACTTTGGGAGGCCGGCATCAAGTCAACAAAATTCCACATGAAGCGCGTCATTGGTGATTCCACTCTTACCTACGAGGAAATGGCTACGTTACTTGTGCAGATTGAGGCTTGCCTCAACTCAAGACCGGTTTCTCATATTACCCAAACTCCTGATGATCCACTGCCGCTTACACCCGGTCATTTTTTAATCGGGGAACCTTTGATTCTTGTGCCGGAACGTAATTACGAGCGTAGCTCTGTGGGCACGTTAAGGCGATGGCAACTTTTACAGAAAATGACCCAAGATTTCTGGCGACGATGGTCTAGAGAATTTTTAACTTCGATGCTACAGCGGTATAAATGGTCGCAAAGGGAAATAGAGCCGAATATTGGTGACATTGTCCTTGTAAAGGAGGATAATCTACCTCCAGGTAAATGGTTACTGGGTAGGATTTTAGAAAAGCATCCTGGTTCGGACGGACTCACACGAGTGGTGACTATAAAGTGTAATGGTTCCGTATTTAAGAGACCAATTTGTAAACTCTGTGTATTGCCAACCAGTGATTGATATGGTTTTGTTATTATTATTTTATTTAGTTTTCTTTATTATTTTATAGCTCCCTTGACCTCATGGTGGGTGGCTTTAATTTAAAGGACAACTCTTTCGAGCATGTCCTTGGTGGGCGGAATGTCAAACCATATCATGTTCCATTAAAGTATTTTTAGTTCTAGTATGTACGACTGTGCAAATTTAATACCTATTTTCTAACTAGATGGCGTTGGCGTCGAGTTAGATCTCGATATGGTTTTGTTACCGTTGAAATTATAAGTAATTTAGTAATTTTATATTTTTTGTGTGTTGACTTTCTGTATTGGGTTAAACTTTATTACACTGTGTTATACGGTTTAAAGAGTTTTATTGAAGACCTTGGGTTGCAAGTTTAACACATAGTGCCCTGATATTCCACTTGGTCCATGACATAAACACCGTTCTAATTTCATCTACTAAACCACAAGGCAATAATTACCTTGTTATAGTTAACTATTATTGTATATATGTTATAAACAGGAAAACATCACACATTTTAAACAATAAATAATTTAACGAGCATTGTTATGACGTTCAATCTATATTTTACTAACTGCCTCGTTGGTCTAGCGGTCGTAAGCGTTACTGCAGAGTATGAGGTCCCAGGGTTTGACGCCCGGGTGGGGCAGTGTAATTGGGTTTTTCCAACAGGTAGCAGCCCGGAGTCTAGACTTGTGCCCGATTACTGGCAAAAGGCCGAGCCTCTAATGGGACTTAAATATATCCGTCGAAATATGGTTTTTACTATACCTACAGGATTAGTTTTTAGGGTTTCGTACCCAAAGGGTAAAAACGGGACCCTATTACTAAGACTTCGCGATCCGTCTGTCTGTCTGTCTATCTGTCTGTCCGTCTGTCCGTCTGTCACCAGGCTGTATCTCATGAACCGTGATAGCTAGACAGTTGAAATTTTCACAGATGATGTACCTATTTCTATTGCCGCTATAACAACAAATACTAAAAACAGAATAAAATATATATTTAAGTGAGGCTCCCATACAACAAACGTGATTTTTTTCCCGTTTTTTGCGATAATGGTACGGAACCACTGACCTCTAATATACAAGTACGCTGGACTTCATATTATCGATGACAAAATTAAGACATTTGATTTTCGCCATTTTGGCGCTGATAGCAACGTGACTTAACGTGAGATTCCATGGAACTAATATTAGAGATGGGACATAGCCTTCGGTATAAAATACGTGAGAATAATTTAATACGTAAGAGAAAAAGAAAATCCGAATTATTTTAATTGAGATTCATTTCTAAGTAATAGAAAACTTGCTGTAAAGGTTAACTGAAAAATACTTTCAATCAGGTTGCAAGCTATAAACTAGTGGATAGCGTGCTACTAAAGTTATAGCGCATTACTGTCAGATCAGTGAGATTTAAATATGGGGATAGGCTAACAACTTATCCTTAAAACTAGTATATTTGAGCAAGTATCTGCTCGCTCAAGTATACTAGTTAGTTAATACTTACATTTACAATATTTTGGATTAACTCGGTTGGAACATCATTCATACAAATATTTGCGTACGAATGAGATGGATAATAATTTACAACGGACGTATTTCTCGCTCGCATCGCTGAGATCCTGTCTCTGTAGTGTTAAGGTGCAAATAAGAGTGACATCGTATCCAGCGACGTGAAGACTTATATCAGTTTTCAACTCTGTTTCAGATGCAGATATAAATTGTTTGACTTAAAAACATTTGTTAATACAATTATAATTATCATGATATTATTCCAGAGTTAATTCCAGACAGGAACGAGGTGATTGATACAAGAAGAGAGAGGCCTGTGCTCAGCAGTGGGCGAAGTCGGACTGAGGATGATCATGATGATGATTCCAGAATTTAGTATTACACATTGCTTTTTAACATATTATTACTGATTATTAGGCATTCATATAACATTCATCACTAATACCAATATGAGATATTTAGTTGCAACATATTATGAGAAGTCAATACAGTAGATGAGTGATACGCCTTGCCAAGTCTACTATACTCATATACTCGTATTAGTTAAAATAATATAATAGTTCCAGGCGAATATATTAGTATTACCTAATCTTGAGAAATATCGGTATTAACCTATCTCTAAATGTGTCAATTTTAGTTCCTGAGAACCTCGAGTGGGGCGCTTAAATTCGGCACAAAAATCAACTGTCATTTCATCTAATATATTTAGTCCAGCGTACTTGTATGATAGAGGTCAGTGTACGGAACCCTTCGTGCGCGAGTCCGACTCGCACTTGGCCGGTTTATATCATTTAAATGGACGTGGATGGCCAAATCCGAAACTATGAGGAATAGTGGAAAACACTCAAAGGAGTCACGAGGCCGATTTTGATGAAAACTGAAACTGCATCATTGGATTTTTGAAAATTAAATTTTCCTTGCCAAGAATCGAACACGTTGATTTTGTGGCCCACTTAAAAATCTCATCCTGTATAGGTGTTCCTCTGCGTTACCCTACAGGGATGAAAGGCGTATTGTTATGTATGTATTTTTTTTCAATTTATATTTTTCCATTATAAGCTGAACTTTCAATGAAGAGAAAAATTATACCTTTTTCGTCTTAATGGCTGCACGGGTTTGGATGAAACTTAATGGCACACAGGTAGACCACGTCCTTGATAAAGACAGTCTAGCCAGCCTATCAATTCTAGAATAGCTATCATCATCATCCGAAACCTCACTTCGCTCAATGCTTAGGATAGACCTCTTTTCTTGTGCCAATCCCCACGCTCATGTGCTACCCTTATCCAGGTTCGATGGCAACAATCCCACCGGTAAGTTCCCGCATTGTCGAGGCGAGGCGGGCTCTAGCTTCTCCGTGGCTTGGTCACCCACAGTGAAGCAAAGAAGAACCACAAACAACAAGCCAACAAGTAGGTTGCGGTGATGTTGTATGGGAGGCATCTCGCTCAGCTGAGGGTTGGGCCGCGGTGGGAGAGGAGTGCCGGTATTGCGGTGCGCCGCTCTTCCTACCTTCCGCGGCCTAGGCGGGGTCGCCACCGTGTGATGACGGAAACGGTGGGGCCGCAGGGGAGGTGGACTGTTGTTATAGTGTTGGCCGCTCTCCCTATCCCCTGCGGCAAGTAGCGGGCCACTGACCTTACCCATCACAGGGCTACCAAGAGTGCCATAAACGGGGTCGTCTGGCACCCATGTGCTGGTTTGGTCCTTGGGGTGATCACGGCAATGTGTTCTGGTGCGCCGGTGATGAGGGTTACCCAGAGGAGGGTCCACGGCGGATGAGTGCGTACGCGTTGCGTTCCCGTGTTCCCGCCATAAGCAGCACAGGAGGACACCGTGGCGTTTTAGTGGGTTGGAGTCCCACATAATTGCACTATATCTCCGTGGTAACGCTGTATGCATGATCATTTCTCCTGTCATTGCCGCGCCGAGTGTGGTGCCCCTGTACAGATTATGTCCCACTTGCTGGAGTGTCCTAGCTGTCCATTTACTTGCATCCTGGATGACCTGTACAGTGCTTCTGACGTTGCAATAGGCGTGGGCACCTACTCGAATCGAAAAGAAGAATAATTGCCGCGCCTGTCATGGGTCTTGCCCACACTACATTTGAGTTTCATAATTCGTTTTCCGATGTTGAAGACCTCCGTACTTCTTCGGATCTTAACGTTTCGAACTCGGATAGCCATATGCGGACTGCCATGTAATGTAGGTAGATCACATAGATAGTATAGTTTGATAATATGTTGTTGTGCGACTATTGCGTACTGGATGCCACAAGAACGGCTGACTGAAATAGATTCACAAAAAATTTGATAGCGGGAAAATAATTGTGGCATTTGTAATTATCTATCCATGTTATATTATCACATCACATCATCAGCCTATTAATGTTCCCACTGCTGGGACACAGACCTCCTCTCTGTGAGAGGGAAATGGGCCGTATTCCACCACGCGGGCCCAGTGCGGGTTGATGGACGTCACATGTCTTCGAATTTTTGGTTCTAGGACATGCCGGTTTCCTCACGATGTTTTCCTTCACCGTTTTGAGAGCAGTGGTGATGAATTAATTTACACAAAGTAAAGCGCCTGCCTGGGCTCGAACCCATGACCTACAACTTGTAAGTCGCGTTATTATATTATATATTATTATGTATACCTACTGGGATTTTCAAAGAGCAGGAAAGAGCCGTGGTGATTATATTCGGACAGGTAATTACGGAGGAAAATTCATATACATATAGGTTTTCATGATAGAGGTAAAACTTTGTCCCTCTACCAACAGTGGCCGTCTTTCGGCTGAAACGATGGTGATGATCAGCCATGAGCGCCGGATGAGCACTGGAGCCATGATGCCCTTGGTGTACTTGCACCCCCTGGATTTTAATAGATATAATTTACAAAAACAATTCATACAAAAAAGCCTCATATAATAAGGAACGCGCTGTCCGTAGTGAACCTAACATATCCGAGGCATGCTAAAATTGCCGGGCTTGTTTCGCTCGCTCTTAAAATTTTCTTTAGGTAAGTATTCCAATAAATTAGTTTAACATATTCTTGGATTTGTTAATATGTTTTCATATAATTTGACCAATTTGACAGATCCTGTATTTTGGCATTGGTTTTGATTTGATTTAATTTAATTTGACATTAACTGTATTTTTTTTATTTTGTTTGAGGTATCCTGTATTTTAATTAATTGAATCTACGTGTACTGTATCGTTATTTTAATTTGATTGAATTTGTTTTAATTATTTATGTAGAGCATGTCGATATACTCAATAATGTGTTAGCTGTGATTACTTATCTTTAATTGAGTACATAAGCATATCAGGAAAATGTTTATATATGTACTAATTTTATAATTTCTGTATAAGTTTTAATCGTTTGGGATTCTAATAAATAAATAGGTAAATAAATAAGTTGGTATTTCATAAACTTTTCCGAAAAGTCGATTTGTTAGTCGTATTCGATGTTATTCGAGGTGAGGTCCCAGAAAATAGTCCCGCAGACTCCCATGGATCACCCGAATACGATGACGTGCACAAATCGCCTAATGAGAACTAGTCTGGGGGTCAGTTTGAGCAAATCACCAGCTTACCTATATATTGTTGCAAGATATTCATAAGCTTAACTCGAGTAGGTACTACTCGGTTAGGTAACTGTATCAAGGTACCTACCTACTTGTAGGTAATACTATATAAATAGTTTCATACAAATAAACCGGATAACGCGGTGCGCCTATTTTTTGGCGATAAGAGCAATGACCTTGATTCTGACATTTAGACTTCGGTGTTGCAAGAGTTGATTTTAAATTACCACAATTTTCATGATTAACAATGCAATTTGCGCCATAGTATGAATTAGAGAGAAGCTTCATTGTTGTTAATGAAGTCCAATTAGCTATAATATGCAAACTGCATTCCACAGAAACATATGACGTCATTATATATTCATTAGTGTCAGTTTTACTTTTATAATTATTTTATAGTGAATTCAGTATACATTTTATTGACTATCCATTATTAACAGATAGATGAATACAATAGGTACCTAATGACAATTCAGCATGACGAGTACAAATTTTATGAACTAGATAAACTCCATTTGCGATAACATTAGACGTTTAAATTAGCCCATTTTACATCCCGTTCAACCGATTTTGATTTCTATTGCGTTGGTGATACGACAAATGGTAGCTGTAATAAACAGTTGGTTTTGGTAACAGGTTTATGCTTTTTATGTCATCGTTATGTTTACGGAATAGAACTCAAAATCGGTTGAACGGACTGTAAAAAGATATGGAAACGTGTCTAATGTTATTTCAAATGGAGTATAGTTAAAAAAATATATAAATTAAGATGGTTTGTTTTCTTGCACATCCAAGTTTACTTTAACACGTTCGCTGCCGTAATTACTGATCTCGCACGAGGCAAATCCTTGGCAGCGAACGTGTTAAACAAGGTGCACGGAAGTAAATTTTATATCATTATGTAAGTACGAACAAGTAAATCAATTCCAAACTACGAAATGTACTAAGTATCTACACAAAACAAATCGGTTCTCCAACACATTTGGTAGAGTCGTAGAAACAGTCTTGTTTACCGCGTGGCGTGAGTCAGACCGCTTCACAGTTAGTGATTATTACTACAGACAGTCACAGTTCAATGTGTGCGTGCCACGGCCCACGGTCGCTCACGGATAACTAGTATTAGTTAGCTGTAAGCTGTAACCGTGGCCCGTGGCTATTCCCGTCCAGTATTATTATGCCTCAGCGTCGAACAATACGTTAAAAATAACGAATTCATTGAAAAACGTGTTCTCAATACATTATTCAAAGCTTGAAGGACAAAGTGACATTGTTTACCAATTTTTAAGGCTGCAGTTTTTGAGGAACGTGTTTATACAGTGACATAAAAAGTAAACAACATCGACGTTGAAGTTTATCAAAGGACTTTTAATAAAACCGTGAGTGTTCAATGTGATATATCGCTATAATAATAAGCCTACTATTGCCCTCCCAAGAGGGTCAGGATATTTCGAGCGGTTACGTCATGTTTTGGAAGGGGCCAGACGTAGGTGCAGAATTAGAATAAACTAAGTGCAGTTTTAAATAAACAACAAAATGTCGCATGTGATATCAGCTCAGCCGTCCGCAACGTCGCCGTATCAACCAACGGCTATGACGGAGGGCAGTGGTGGTGGTAACCCACCGAGGATACATAGAATAGACAGCGAACAACACGATGATTGCTGTATCCACACGAGAAACAAAAAAGGGTGTTGCTTATTCGTTTGCACACTTCTGTCAATGTGTTGCCAAGGCATCAAAAACTGTACCGAAGGTTGTTGTGATTGGTGTGCGAACCGCTTGAACGACTGCTGTGAAGATAAACCTAGGGAGAGGAACCAAAGGATCTATAACAAGAGATACAAGAACTCCGGAGGGAGTTATTATGACAATAACGACGATAATGATGATTGGGGCATTACCAGCCTTTCTCCTCAACTTATGCATGTTGGAGTTAGCAGTAATCTTAGCGAGCCTGCTCAGGACTTGATGTCGAATTCGAATAATGCTTACAACTCGTCTACTAATCATACAAGTGGGCAAGACTCTGGGACTCAACATTCGAGAGGTCATCACGACTCCGGGACTCAACATTCGAGTGGTAATCACGACTCAGGGACTCATCATTCTAGTGGTCATCACGACACAGGGACTCATCACTCGAGTAGCCATTATGATTCGGGAACGCATCACTCGAGTAGTCACCACGATTCGGGAAACCATCACACCAGTAGCCACGATACTTCAACCTGTCACGATAGTGGCGGAGGGTTCGATTCTGGAGGTGGTTGTGATTCAGGAGGGGGTGACTCAGGTGGCGGAGGATGTGATGATTAAATTATACCTTTATGGTATTTATTTATGGAGGTGCTTTTTACTGCAGTTTGTTATCGTATAAGGTACAATCATGTCTAATTGTGTACTTAATCGTAAAATTATATTCTATTTTTATTTACAAATAATTCACTGTCTGCCTTTTTATTTGGATAAGTTATATTATAGTAACAAAACTCCAATAAAATATCTAAAATATCGTGTTACTTATAAAAAACAGAAATCTATTGTGTGAAAAATAATCTGTTAATCTCTAGAATGTCGCCATTCCTTTTGGCATACAGTCGTACTTGCTTTATCTGTTCCTATAAAATAAAATAACCAATGCACAATGCTGGTGGAGTTAGATGCTGTAGTTTTCGATGTATTTATGTAAAAAATGTATGTAAAAAATAACATAATTGTAATAACTAAGTAATATACAACCGAGTTTGTAGTCTTGGCACGCCCCACTGACGAATACATAAAATGTTCCTATTTCATCATCCGCCAAAATACTTAAGAAGACTGTCGGCACCTTAATTACTTATTGATTAATACAATTAGGTCAGCTTGTATAACAGTAGACAATACAAGATGCTGGATAACCATAGGGCAGTCTAAAAATCCGCGAAATTATTTTTAATATTTCCCGAAATTTTAGACCTTTCCTCGTGGTATGACAGACAACATCTATAAATTGTTTTTGTATTTGTCAAAACTTGACAAAACACTCTAAGAAGAAAAAATATTAATTCGCATTACATAGGATTAAAATTAATAAGTACCTTTAGGCCCACTTGTTCTACAAGTCACTAAAATATGCATTTTAAAACGTCATTGCGTCTGTCATCTTAAAATGATTGATAGAAATAGAGCAATGATTTAAATTAATTTACCGTTAAATGCATTTAGCGATTTCTGGTGCAATGTATAGTAACATAGTACGCTGCCTGTTTATCATTTTTTTTTCATGATTATACAATAATGAAAAAATAATTTTGTAACAATTTTTATACCTATGTAAATAACGTAAAATAAGTACGTCTTGGCCATTTATACGATTAAAATAAGTTAGTTAGTATATTGAACTTTGTGCATTTTTGTACCACTACCAATGTTGTATGAGATAACTATATTAAAAACATTTTGATTTTGTACTCTTGTGAATTTAGTTAATAAAAACAGTGATATAATACAACAATTTCCTTCCTATTACGTTCGCTTTAGTGTTACCATGTAGGTAAATGTATTTCCAGTAATGATGGGAAATTTGAGGTTTCATATTTTAATTTATGGCAAATAGAGAAAGGAAACGACGAACCAGAGCAGCTATCAGCTAAGATTACCAAAATCCATCCGAAACAAGGTGTAAAACTGTTCGAGACACATAAACCATCGTATTTATAATAATTATTTAGTACTTTTGCGCGTGAGTAGTGACGCACACAAATGCACCTGCATTTTCTCAGTAGGTATTAGTTATTGGATGTTTACCATTATATGCCAATTATTGGATTGGTTTCTGTTCACCTGTTTAAGTGCATCCTCAAATATACCTAAGCTTATCGTCTAATGCTTATGAAATTTGCGGAAATCGGAATCTTCAAAGGGTTTCCCAGAATTGTCGGTTTTGAACGAGTGCCAACGGTTTATGTGGCGCTAAAATTGTGAAAATAAACAGTGCTTTGACATTTAGGCGGTTCATTATCAGAATTTTGTGATGCCTCTTATCTTAGAGGTTTCAGTATTGTGATAACCTTGTGTAAACGCAAAACGAAAAAAAGCGTGCTCTTTACTAAACTTGGGAAAAAATATATTTTTTTAGGGTTCCGTACCCAAAGGGTAAAAACGGGACCCTATTACTAAGACTCCGCGATCCGTCTGTCTGTATGTCCGTCTGTCACCAGGCTGTATCTCATGAACCGTGATAGCTAGACAGCTGAAATTTTCACAGATGATGTATTTCTGTTGCCGCTATAACAACAAATACTAAAAACAGAATAAAATAAATATTTAAGTGGGGCTCCCATACAACAAACGTGTTGTTTTTGCCGTTTTATGCGATAATGGTACGGAACCCTTCGTGCGCGAGTCCGACTCGCACTTGGCCGGTTATTTTCTTTTGACCCCTTCAAAAGGCGGTGCGGCGATTTTTGCCTCACTAAAACCAACCCGGTGATCACCACCGGCACGTATGGGAGGGGGGGGGCCTCGAGGCTTGAAGTCACCTCTTAAAAGACCACCCCGGAACCCTCTCTGTGCAGCGCCTGTTAGGGCACATCCCTGAGGAGACTGAAAAGCGTCTCTCCTGAGCCACGCTGTGCACGGCAGCACGTGATCAATGTGCTACCAACTTACCTGGAGTCACGTACTGGGCGGACAGATCAGTCCCCAGGTAGCTATCATGCCTAGGTTGGTAGGGACTGCCTCATTTGTGGTCGCTAGCGCTACTGCTAAACTTTGTTTGTGTTGAACGGAAAACGTGTTATTGGATTTTTCCCATCGGGAATTTTACTATGGAAAAGTTTTCCCCATCAGGAATTTTTCAGTAGCAGGCCGGAGTCTAGATTTGTGTTCCCTATTAGGTACACTTATCAGGTAAAATTTGGATTTACTTATCATTGCCTGACTGTTCAGGGATTGCAAGCGTGACCGTGATGCATATGTTAAGTGTAACAATGAAGTACATAAAAAACTTTTTAACAAAAAATCAAGCCGGCTTCCAAAATAAAACACTAGGTACAAAGCGAAAAATTACTTTCTTTTCCGGTTGGTACCTATTGTTTTCCGGTTTTCGACATCGACTTCGGCAACGGAAGTTTTTATTTATCTCTTTTTAGTTTTGGTAAGTTAGGCAATTCTTCGGGCTATGTCGGTAACCCTGGTTCTCTTGCGGATCTCCACATTTGTGATTCGATCACGCAAGGAAACTCCGAGCATAGCCCTCTCCATTGCCCTTTGAGTGACTGTAAGCTTCCTGATAAGGCCCATTGTAAGCGACCACGTCTCAGAGCCATATGTCATCACTGGCAACACACACTGGTCATAGACTTTCGTCTTGAGACACTGTGGTTAGTTTGACGAGAAGATACCGCGCAACTTCCCGAACGCTGCCCAGCCGAGTCGGATTCGACGGTTGACCTCTTTCTCGAAGTTGGCCCTACCCAAATGGATCGTTTGTCCCAGATAGACATAGACGCCCACAACTTTGAGTGTAGAGTCTCCGACCTTGATAGGAGTGGGTGTAACATGGGCATTCACCATGACCTTGGTTTTGTCCATGTTCATTTTAAGACCCACTCTTTTGGAAGCTCTACTGAGGTCATCGAGCATTTTACTGAGGCTCTCCATGGTCTCAGCCATAACCACTATGTCGTCGGCAAACCGAAGGTGAGTGATGTACTCGCCATTAACGTTGATGCCAAGCCCTTTCCAATCCAGAACCTTAAAGACATCCTCCAGCGCAGCAGTGAACAGTTTCGGAGAAATGACGTCTCCCTGTCTCACGCCGCGCCGGAGAAGAATTGGTTTCGAGGTAGTCGATCTGGCACCGTTGGAGAGACTGCAGTACAGCCCAAGTCTCGATCGAATCGAACTCAAAGTGGCAGTGGGCAGGGCACATTGCTCGCAGAATGGATGGCCGATGGGGCCGAAAAGTTCTGGAATGGCGACCGCGAACCGGAAGACGATACGTTGGAAGGCCTCCCACTATGTGGACCGATGACCTGGTTAAGGCTGCGGGAAGGCGCTGGATGCGAGACGCACGGGATCGGTCAATGTGGCGACGCCTGGGGGAGGCCTATGTCCAGCAGTGGACGTCTTTCGGCTGAAATGATGATGATGATGAGTTTTGGTAGGTACCTCCAATTACCATGAAAATCATTTATAGCCAAAGTAAATCTCATGACGATGCCAATAAGCCCAAATATGGCTAGGATACATTGTATTATTTCGGAGTTCCAGTGCCGACCTGCCGGCTTGTTTTGTTTGTTTTTATAAAAAACGTTGCCCACACTAGAATTTTCTCCTGTATCGTGGTTGCGTTTACAAACATATAAACTCACATACAAAAACACCCAGAGCCGGAACAACTATTTGTAGATCATACAAATATTCATTCCGTGCGGGAATCGAACCCGCGACACGCAGCGCAGCAGTCAATCGCTCAACCACTGCGCCAACCGTGCGCCCAAATCGCTTCATCATCAGATCAGTTCGATAGTACCGTTTTCATCAGAAGGTACCATTTATTTATAAGTATTAGCTTCAACATGCCCTCTGTGCCCCAAAGCATCCAGCCTGACTTCTGCGCTGCAACAGGTTTTGTGCTGACACAATTTGAATACGGTCGTGCCAGAGACACGAAGAAAGAAGAACTTTATAATGATACTAGTGAAATGTGTTTTACCATCCCAAGGGAAAATTAAACTAGGATAAAAATTAAAAACCGGCCATGTGCGAGTCGGACTCGCGCACGAAGGGTTTCGCACCATTATCGCAAAAAAACGACAAAAAGATCACGTTTGTTGTATGGGAGCCCCACTTAAATATTTATTTCATTCTGTTTTTAGTATTTGTTGTTATAGCGGCAACAGTAATACATCATCTGTGGAAATTTCAACTGCCTAGCTATCACGGTTCATGAGATACAGCCTGGTGACAGACGGACAGACAGACGGATTGCGGAATCTTAGTAATAGGGTCAAAAACCGGCCATGTGCGAGTCGGACTCGCGCACTAAGAGTTCCGTACCAATTATTGCAAAAAAAACACGTTTGTTGTATGGAGCCCCACTTAAATATTTATTTCATTCTGTTTTTAGTATTTGTTGTTATAGCGGCAACAGAAATACATCATCTGTGAAAATTTCAGCTGTCTAGCTATCACGGTTCATGTGATACAGCCTGGTGACAGACAGACGGACCGCGGAGTCTTAGTACTAGGGTCCCGTTTTTACCCTTTTGGGTATGGAACCCTAAAATAGCCTATGTGCTATTTTAGACTAGGTATAATCTATCTCTGTGCAAAATATCACCCAGATCCGTTCAGCCGTTCCGGCGTGATTGTCTAACAAACATGTGTGTATGTTGCCATCCAAACTTTCGCATTTATAATATTAGCAAGATTACCAACCTGTCCGACTGCATGCCAAAGATCTCTTCTTATACAGAGAGGGCGAGAGCATTATTCAACATCCTTGCTCAAGACGGATAGGTTTTGTCGATTTCAATATTTAATTAACTATAAGAGAGGTTTCCTCACCGATGTCAGCAATGGGCAAGATAAACTTAGAAATCTTAGAAGGTATAAATGAAAAAGCCACATTGGTACTTGCCCGGATTTCAACCCAAGACCTCCAGCACGACAGTCGATAGATCTTCGCCCATAGGTTACCACGACTCTCAATGTTATCTCAGCAGATATATTCCTTAAGGTTACACTAGTCAAAAATTCTTCCATACAAACGTAGTCTAGAGATTATTCCACTGTTTGACGATGTACGTTCAAAAATATCAATTTGTCTCATCATTATCTAGCCCTGTATGGAAGCGAAAAAGTAAAAAATGAAAATATTTGAAAGTTATAGGCGTCGAAAGTTCCACATTTCGACACTAATTTTAACGCATGTTTTGGCGCGAATAAATACCATAAGAAGACGGAAAATTGCAAAACGGCCTCCATACAGGGATAGATTAGTAGTTCAACATTACAAATAATTTTATTTTAAACAGATAGATTAAGTCGTTTTTTCATGATATCCAGACTCCCAAAGGTCTGTTTATAAAATTTCGCGCGCTCGGTTTCGTCCTATATCATTTATCCATTTCGCTACAAATTTGCAAAAGTGTGTATTCGTACGCGAACTAGCTTCCTACTGCATCGATAGATGCTGTGATGAACAGTAGGAAGCTAGAAGAGTAGCTAGAGTAGCTAGAGTAGTAGGTAGGTAGAAGAGATATCTTCCGCACGTGTTGTCGGTTGATATAAAATCATAGAAATTAATATGCATTTTAATCCCGCGCACAAAATAGTTCGTACCGTCTACTAGTGTACCCTTAAGACGACGACTAACGCCAACGACCTTGAGGGAACAAAACGCGCACTCGTTTCACACCCGCGCGACCCGAAATTTAGTAGTTTTTTGTACTTTCCTTATTATTCTATGACTTTTAAAAAAAAAACTCAGATCAAAATATAGATAATCAAATTGTCTTTGAGATGCTGTCAATTTCACCAGCGGTTTTGGTGTGATTGTCGTGTTTTTGTCCGTTTTAGACATAACTTTACAAATTAATTACACTATGTTATACGAAGAAAACTCAAAATTTGCTCAGATCAAATTATTAAGAAAATAGTCTAATATAACATACATTTTTTTCAAAAAATTACGACTAGCCATTTAGACGTGATTCTCATTTTAAAATCAGCTACTCAAGGGAATCGGCGCCTTAATTCAGTTATAAGTTACCACCATCAGACCCAGTGACGAAAAGACAATTTGAATTCGATGATGCTTTGCTAGCATCGCGACGCATCGGCGCGGCGCGGCGGGAATCCTCTAGAGATGGCTGATCGTGTAGGTACATTGATAACTGATTTTATTAGAGACATACTACTATACTTACCTATGTAGACCGATTCACCATTGATACTAATCGCGATTAGTTCAACTACACTCAGTTAACGCAAATACAGCGTTCTGATTGGTAGTTTCTCAGCGATCTCAACTTTGTTGTATTTTTGTAAAAAAGTATATAATGAACAAGTTCTGTAGTAAGTTATACCTACCTATAATGTCCATAGTGATGCCAGAATAGATTAACCTAATAAAATGTAACTTAAACATAACCGGAACTTGGAACGAGAGTGTACCAGGGTGAAATTTACACATCTGCGTACCCGTTTAGAGCATACTGGCGTGATGGTATGTTATGAAATGGTGCAAACCATAAGCAGACATACGATTGCAGCAATCCCGAGAGATTTGCCGTCAGTTATTGAATAGTTCTGTTGTGTATCTCCGACTAGTTCTTCATCAGATCTTTACCAAATATAAATGGGACCATTTCGGAATAAACTCCGTTTACATATGACGGAGTTAAGCCCGAAAAAAAACGATGTATAAACATCCGAATTGAGAACCCCTTCCCCCAAGGCCTCACCTGTAAATACGGCCCTGTGAGTGTATAGTTTATAGGGTTCCTAAACGGGACCCTATTACTAAGACACCACGATCCGTCTGTCTGTCTGTCAGTCTGTCACCAGGCAGTATCTCATGAACTATGATAGCTAGACAGTTCTCCCATACAACAAACATGTTTTTTTGCCGTTTTTGCGATAATGGTACGAAACCCTTCGTGCGCGAGTCCGACTCGCACTTGACCAGTTTTTTCTTGTTGCAGGCATCCCTTTGTCCTCGCGTATGTTTACGTGAGTGATGGCGTACTCCGAAATGGCCACGTAGGCTCAAGCTATTTATATTAGCATATTAACTTCCTCATGTACCTACCTAACTAGGTTTGACTATAGATCCTACCTCACACTTCACTACCTAAGGTTCGCCTACCAACTCATCTGTCTAAACCCGTCAAACCAACCAATTTGTTATTTTAGTATTTAGGTAGTTATTCAAACCCAATCTCGTGGCCCCAAACAGGAAAAGTCAGAGTTTATCTTACAAATATTTATGTGTAGGTACAGTAGTATGTAGCTCCATAATTTGATTACTGCCAGTACGGTACCGTTGCTACAGTTGGAAATCCCAGCGGTATTTATAGATGACGATGACTCTGAGTCAGATTGTCAGTAATCGTTCGGTTAGTGGTCTGATCAAGTGTGGATAAGTTAGAGAACATTGTGAAAGTTTTAACAGTGAAATAACGTGTTTGTATTGTAAACAAATACTGCTTTATTACATACTAAAATAAGAAAACAACCGTGATTCGTAATTTATGTTTGCAATCAATCTTAATGACGCTATGCGGCTATCTTTATACCGGACCAATTGAATAAACAGACTTTCAATCAAGAAACCGTGATTTTTTCTGTTGGACTTTTATCTCAACTACGTCAGTTGGTCGTTACATTTAAGACACATTGATACCCAAGAATGTCGTCGTCTACAACGGATCTTGAAGTAATAACTAATCAACCATCAGCAAGAACTTCCACAAACTCACCAGATGAAGCAAATCCACCAGATGCTCTGGTACCACTGAAGAAGCTTACGATTGCCCAAAATGAAGAAATGTGTTCGCATAATTTACTAATTTGCCCAACCGGGGAGGATCAATCAATGAGACTTCTGAATTCATCAGATAAAGGCACGATTCAACAAATCGGCGTCGCGGATGCCCCAAATGGATGTATGAAACAACTAAACGAAGCCTCAAATAAAACAGAGTATGGGGCCTCGGATGCCCTAAATATAAATACGAATTTACCAAAGGAATTTGCAACCATCTCAGAAAAATCTCAGCCAGAATCAAACAAAAATAGACAGAACTACAATCTGAATGGACCCGATTTAAATCCCGGCGCAGGCAACATTGGATTAAGCCTATGTCTGATGCAATTTTGTAATCTTTTTACAGCCTGTTGTATGGATTGCTGTAATGAGTACCATAACTGGTGCTGCTGTTGCTTTATTGACTCCGAAATTTGTGTTAGCTGCTGCACGGGATGTATGGATTGCTGTGCGGGGTGTGATTGTGCTGTGTGCTGCACCTAATCAGCAAAGAGGACTAATATCAAATAACCACAGTATTTTTGGACTGGCAAATAAGCGCGGGACGCCCCCCAGCTAGTTGAATCAAGGCGGCTGGAACATCAAAGTCTGGTTACTGGATACTGAAGGCGGAGAATCAAGCAGTGTACTAATAGGGTGTGTTGATTGCGCTGAGCATCTGAAGCGCCGTGTTCTAGTGAAGAACTAGTGTAACTTGAATTCTCCTTATTCTTGAAGTTTTCTCGGGTTTGCTCTTACCATCGTGTTTTAAATGGGAAAAATAAATCTCAGAGATAAGAAAATGTATGATGAAATCTGTTTTTAATTACTGCTACTTTGCTATTTAGCTTATAACACACCTAGGTGCCTGCTCCAGTGAATTGGATAGATACCAGTTTGTAAAGCTCGTTCGAGCTGATGTTTTATTTTTAAACATGATCATCGTTGTGGCTACTGATGAATATTTATTAATTTATTGCATGGGTGGCATAATATATTAACCCTAATTAGACCTAAACATAAAAATATCATCAAGCTTACAGCGGTGGCATAAACTAAACGCAATATGTCGTTCTCCAACTCTTTTTTCTTCGGTAATTATGTGCGGACAGCAGTCATCAAGATTTCAATGATGCCAACATAACTACTTTATAGCTAGATTTCGCTATTTATAGTTTTTCCTAACATCTTAGAATAATTAATTGTTGCTAAACTACTACACGATCAAAATAACTGTGCACCTCGATGGAATGCAACCACATTCCCGCCAACCCGCATGGCGCCCCGCCATTAACGTTAGTACACTGATGTATAAGTTAGAGATGGGTCGTCGACGTATTTTTCGTTAACGAAAGTGGACCGTCCATTCCCGTTGGTCGACGAGTCGATCAACTAGTTGAATTTGTCGACTAGTTCATAACGTAAACTATGTTAAGTAGACGTTCTTTATAAACTTTGCGACGATGCGACGCGCGGCGTCTACGGTTCGACTTCAACTTTCTGATTTAACGTAAACAAGTACAAACCGGTTTACCTCGCATCGTTCGATCGGTCAATCGCTTTACTCTCTTGCACACGTAAAACTATAATTATTGGCGTCTTTTTCTTCTTAACACAATGCATTTTTACTCCAAAATGGCTTTCGGCTCATAGAAATATCAACTCTTTGTCTCTAGATTTAGAGTTCAAATTAATTTGCTCGATGTTCGTCCGTTGTTGTTATTTTTTCTGACGTATTAACTTGTACCACCCAACTAAGTCCTCGCGTCGTTCGTCGCGTTACAAGTCGACATGAACATAGTCGAGTCTCAGTTTAGCCGTCCACGAATTCAACTAGTTCGTTGATTAACGGTGAACCGTCGAATCGTTCATTGTACGTCGACGGTCGAATATTAACTAGTCCGTTCATTCAACGCCCTTCGCTAGTATAAGTGCACAACGTCACAGCGTCAGGTTCACTGTTATTTTGACCGTTTAGTATGTTGCAACTTAACTAGCTACTTTGCAACTGACAGTCAGTTAAATGACAGTCGTTAAATCTTAGAGTTAAAGACTAAACAGAGGAACGGAGTGATTTGGATTGATTAAAGGCAAAAGTTGCTTCAACTGGACTTTCGCGTTTCTCGTAAAATGGGAACCTTTGAAAAATACTCAGTCTCTGCTTCTGCAGGATGTACTAGTACAGCCATCGGAATCCTCTATGATTTAAAAAGGTAAAGTACTCTCCAATCTTCAACAAACACCCGACTGTGTAGAATTACTACTACTGCCCAGCTGTTATTGTAGCCAACTTCAGGGCGGCCAAGAAGCTTCCTAGTACGGGGCAAAGTGTTTTTTTTTTTAGAACTAAAAACGATTATTTTCTTATTTCGGTTTTTTTTATTCAGCTATTTCTAGCAACTTTTCTGGCTACTTTTTGCAAAAACTCTAGCTACAAAAGTAATGGGTACAGTTGGCAACACTGCAAGAATGTGACACTGACATGACATTGTTTGGTTCGTTTCGTTTGACGGTTTGACGTTTTCTTCTCCTTCTCCAAATCTCCACCACAGAGGACTTTTGTTCTCCACATTGTTTGTTTCTGACTAGTATATAGTTATCTGTGGTTTGTTTGATCTTTGTTGGTGATTCAATGTGAGGATTCTGTATTTCTGTCTGAGGGACATTTACTTACGGAAGTGATTTGATTGAACATTGTATAATATTAAATTAAGGATACTGTTGTTATTGACGATCTAAGTAAATAAGTGTAGTGTAAGATTATTTTACTCTTTGAGTGTAAGCCACTGTACAGTGTACTGTAATCAGTGCCGAAAATAACTGGTGTTGTGATTTGAAGTGGTAATATCATTAAGATAAAAAGGTCATATTATAAAACTAAAGAAGACGTAAGGAGAAGGTTTAATTTAAAAGTGCGAAATTGTTTCCAAAATCTGAGAGGTAATTACTTAATTGTTAATTAATAAAAGTCCAGAATTAAAAAAAAAAAAACTAAAGCATAATATCTACTTATTTAAGAAACATTATTTGGTGGGCGTTATTAAGAGGTTTTATTTATTGTCTAAGATCCTCAACTTCTTAAGGAAATGAGAAACAAATTTAGATAGCTATACCAGAAATACAATTACGATTTTACATCTGATTTAAGGAATTTAAAATAAGTACCTATATTAATCAAAAGGTATCAAATAAAAATGTCTCAGTCTGCGACAGATGCTAAGGCAATTACAACTCAGCCTTTACTAAGTCCAATGAACATAGCAGAACCAAATAATGCTTTGGAAACCACACCAGACATAATAACAACTCAACCTATGATGAATGATCCAAATGATGAGGAACAGCAAAAAAAGAAGTTTAGCCAGTTCAACCCTACAATGCAACAACCGGAGAAGCGACAACAAAATAACCAAAACAATGAAGTAGTTGAGGACTGCACATGGTGTTGCTTTGTCTGTGCCGAATGGGGCCCTGACTGCCACTGCTTCTGCTGTGATTGCACAGGCTGCTGCGATGATAACGATGACTGCTGTACCGGTTGCTGTGGAGATGGACCGTCTGGAGACGTAGACTTAAATGGAGATGATGTTGCGGGCTGTCTAGAATGCTGCAGTGCTTGTTTTGAGTGTTGTAGCAATTAAGATATTTTTAAATTGTCCGTTTAACATAAGTTTTAAGTGTTTTTTTTTCAATGCCTCAATTTTATCTCTCTTTAGAGAACAGTATATTTTAGGCATTATTTTGATAGTTATACAACATATTTTATTTTGATGTTGCAGTCATCAATATAGATAGTTATAAGATTTTTATATTTTATGATAAGTTGATGTCAATGTACAATTTATTATAATGTGGAACAGTGCCATATTTTTATACCTCTTTTACAATGTACATGTATCCTTGTAGGCCTGTAACCTGTAATCTTTACATAAGCTGGTATATTGGGCCCGTAAATTATTTGGTCACAATGTGCAACATAAATGCGTGTGTTTGGCCTGCAACAGAAATGCATGTGTTTGGCCTCCAAAACCCTAAATTGTCTTACCTGTGTGTTGAGTGTGAGGAAGGTCTAAGGCAGGTCCCTGAGTCGCGCAGGTTAGTTACTGAGCACCAGGTCCAGGGATTGAATGCTGGCGTTAGAGATAAGTATTGCAATAAATTTATAAGGTGCTAAAAATGTCCCATTTTATGCTGCATAAAATGTCCTCTTTATGTTTTTATAATCTTTTAAATGCTGTTGGCTATATTTTACAGGGTCAAATAAAATTTGCTAGTGAAACTAGTAGGTGTGTCTAATATTATCTAAGAACTAAAGTGACAAAGACCCAATTTACAAATATGAATATAATTTAAATTTTGTGGCAAATTGTGACTGTGACTTTACATAGGTACTTAAACTTGAGCTTGTATTGAATTAAATTTAATATATTGTTTATTTTGAAGAGGAGCTTGTGGCTAAATAATAACAGCCGCACGGGTCGATCTTCAAGGTTAAGCAACGCTTGACGAGGTCGGTCCGTGGATGGGTGACCATTTTCAACATCCCGAGTTTCCTCCGTGCCTCGGAAAGCACGTTAAGCCATTGTTCCCGGCTGTCATTTGAAGATCTTTGACAGTCGTTACGGGTAGTCAGAAGCTTGAGATCTGACACCAGTCTTGCCAAGAGGCACCGTGTTACACAGTTACTGGGTTGTGAAGGTCAGATAGGCAGTCGCTCCATGTGAAACACTGGTACTCAGCTGAATCCGGTGAGACTGGAAGCCGACCCCAATATAACTAGTTGGGCAAAGGCTAAGCAGATAGTTAGATATTGTTTATTTTGTACACACCTGTGTACAATGTTTAAGATAAACATAATGAATCTCTCTCATTTTAGGCCATCCATTTTATTAATTACATATTTGATGTCATTGTTATATATTGCTTAGTTGTTGCAGTTGATTTAGTAATACAATATTTTATTGCCTGGCTTTGTTAAAATGATATAAATCAATGTTCAACACTCCATGGGCAACATGCAATACAGTAAATTTACAATTAGTGGTAAGTGCCATATTTTTAAGCTTAGTTCCTACTAGCTATTGCCAGCGCCTACGCCCGCGTGAAATCCGATAATTATCCCGAGGGAACATGTTCCTGGGATAAAAAGTATCCTATGTGCTATTCCTGACTATGATCTATCTCTGTGCCAAATTTCATCCAGATCCGTTCAGCCATTTGAGCTTGAAGAAACTTTCGCCTATATAATATTAGTGTTCCTATATTTTTTTTATTTATTCTCTGTAATCTTCACATCAATAATGTACAATGGTATATTTCATAATATACCCTTATTAGCCTAGGAAATCAAGACAGCTGCGAAAAAAAGCCTAGTTAAATAATTTCACCGCAGTTATGTTACTTCACATCACATCACATCATCAGCCTATTAATGTTCCCACTGCTGGGACACAGGCCTCCTCTCTGTGAGAGGGAATGGGCCGTTATCCACCACGCGGGCCCAGTGCGGGTTGGTGGATGTCACATGTCTTCGAATTATTGGTTCTAGGACATGCCGGTTTCCTCACGATGTTTTCCCTCACCGTTTTGAGAGCAGTGGTGATGAAATAATTTACACAAAGTAAAGCGCCTGCCTGGGCTCGAACCCACGACCTACAACTTGTAAGTCGCGGCCGATACCACTGGGCCACCACTGCTCTTACTATGTTACTTATGGTGGTAGTAATGTAGCCTGAAAAGCCCAGAAATCAGCATTTTTGCTTAATTATCTATGTGTAAGTTATGTGGGACTCCAGCCCACTAAAACTACACGGTGTCCTCCTGTGCCGCTTATGGTGGAAAAATGGGCACGCGTTAGCACTCGTCCGTGCGTGAACCCGCCGCGGCTGTCCGTCACCGGATCGTCCTCTGGGGAGTAACCCCCATCACCAACGCACCAGACGACCCCGTGTATGGCACCCTTGGTCCCCCTGTGGCGGGTCAGGTCAGTGGCCCCGCCAACTACCACTTTTCGGCCGCAGGGGGTAAGGAGAGCGGCCAACGCTATATCTACATTCCTCTTCCCCTGCGGCCCAACTGCGTCCGCTATCAGCCGGTGGCGATGCCATGCGGAGGGTAGGTAGAGCGGCGCACCGCAATACCGGCACTCCTCTCCCGCCTCGGCCTTCTCCAACCCTCAGCCGCGATTCCTCCCATACGACATCGCGGCCCGCCTCAGTTGCAATCTCGCCCAAGTGGCAACGCATCCTACTTGTTGGCTGTTACGTGATCGGCTTAATCGGCAAAAGCCCTGACGAGCGGTCCCTCCTTCGCGGGTTCTTCTTCGCTTCACCATGAAGGGGCTTATAATGTCTTCCTAAACATGTTTTGTACTTAATTTATAAACTATGTTTCTTCAAGCATACTTACATAATTGTTAGTTCATTATATTAATGTCAAATTTTTTAGAAGTATTTTGGCATACATGGTTCCTATTACCGGCAGTTGACCTAACATACCTGGGCGAAACCTATAAATAATATTTTGGTCTGGCCTTGGTGAGATCAGCGACTCGAAAATTATTTGACGGCTGTACTATTAATACCGGTGGTTCCTAATTAACGAGTTTAATTAAGGAAATCATTTTCATTAAACATAGACCAAAATTAGCCTTCCCAATTTGGATGGGCATACGTTGAGTTAGGTAATTTTTTCGTCATCATCCAGACTTTCCTCACGATGTTTTCCTTCACCGTTTTGAGAGCAGTGGTGATGAAATAATTTACACAAAGCAGATACCACTAGGCCCGGCATGTCCTAGAACCAAAAATTCTTAGACATGTGACATCTACCAACCCGCACTGGGCCCGCGTGGTGGATTACGGCCCATTGCCTCTCATAGAGAGGAGGCCTGCAGTGGGAACATTAATAGGCTGATGATGATGATGATCCAGACTTTGCCCACTGCGGGGCATCGCGGCATAGGTCTGTCTTGCGCTAAACCCCACGCTCTTGTGGCACCGACATCCTGGTTCTGCCCGCGGTGCCAACAATGTTAGGTAATTTAGTAAAAAAAAATAACACGTCTAGATTCTGCCAGCGGCTTCGCCCGCGTGAATAGTGTATTATTATTATCCCAAGGGAACATTATACCGAGAAAAAACTTATGTGCTATTCCAGACTATAATCTATCTCTGGGGCAAATTTCATCCAGATCCGTTCTGGCGGTATTGAGTACACATTCATCCATACATCCAAACTTTCCCATTTATAATATTACTAGCTTCAGCCAGCGGTTTCGCCCGCCTGAAAAGTGTTCTATCCCAAGGGTACATTATACCGGGTTAAAAAGTAGCAGTGCTATTCCAGACTGCAATCTATCTCTGGGCCAAATTTCATCCAGATCTGTTCAGCCGTTCTGGCGTGATTGAGTAACAATCATACATCCATCCATCCAAACTTTCGCATTTCTAATTATTATAGCTTGGCAAATTCGTACCTACGTGACACTGCCATGTTTTGCGCGGATGGCGGGGGACGTCCCTCATCGCCCGCGGACCATGGAAGCCACGTACGAATTTGCCAAGCAATAGTAAGAATTAAGACGTAACATCACTTCTGTATTTCCCGAAGAGTAGCGCAGTGGTTCACCATAATTGCCATCATCCAGTCTCAATACCTGACTCCGGCTTGTTACAGAGTAAGTCCTTATGGAAAAACCTAATAGCACAGCAGTCAAAATTGGTTAAACGTGTTGGAAAAGGGATTATTTAAATGTCTAATGATATCAAATGTAGTAAAGACCCTAAGCAAGTTGCCTTTGAGAGTGTTTTCGGACTAAGTGACTTAATATTTCGTGAGAAAAGTATTACGGAGTAGGTAATGTAAGGATGGCTATAAATAGGAGTGGTACGGCCACGCGGAGACCAAAAACAAATATAGGTATAAATGTCTATCCACACATATCAGGGCCGTGCCCGGGACGTGGACGGACCGTGCCCCGTCAGGGGCTCAAAAAATATCGGTGTGTACATTTTTTATGAACTCGTTCACACACGTCCGTGCACGGGCCAGTGACGAAACTACAATGCCTGGGCTCGGCCCTGTCACGTCCCGGGCACGGCCCTGATATGTGTGGATAGACTTTTATACTCACAACGGATCTTTGTGTCTCTGAATTGGCTGCAACACCCCTGCGCAGTAGCTATTTTTGTGTCAATGTTGAAAGTGAAGATAGCATTGTATATCTCTCTTTCACTCGCTTACGTTTGTCGCATCGTCCTATCTCGCTTACTCTATGCAGTGGCTAACTTAGAATGGCTGGCAGGGCTAACTTAGATACACAAAGATCCGCTGTGACTATTATTTGTGTGAAAGATATACTTAAGTGTAAGAGAGTGATTATTGAGATTAAGGCTGATAGATAACTCAATGGAATTAGGATAATGACAGGAGAAAGATGAAGCAGAGGGCACTCAAATGTTTTTGTAATCAATGTTTGTGATATTATTATGTAAAATACAACTATTTTCTTAATGTCCCTCGGCAATGATCGCATTTCCGCATAGGTATAAGCAATGCTAATTTCCATGTCCATCAATTATTAGATTTATTGTGTATAATAATTTGAATTCATTACTAAGTAGGACTTTATAGTTGTATTGTTTTGATTTCCGTGTGCTGAGAGCTGTAAAAATAGCAGCTTTCCTCCCATTTTTTAAAGAAATTACACTATGTTAAAATAGTACAACTTTTACTAACAACTTTATATACTTCCAAGTTGATTGAGAGCGTCCGGTCTGCAACACTGCACCATTAGGTATATATATTAGTCTATGGTCTGCACCAAGTGCAAAGGGCAACTGATAGAAATCCGACGACTGACAAACACGAAGTTTGCCGAGAGACATCAAGAAAATGTTTGTACTGTATTGTTGTTTATTGGAATGATATTAAATTGACTATTATATCCCAAAACAATTTGTTTTTTTTTTAGTATCCATATTTTTTGTACAGGTTTAGAATAAATAATATTGGATTTTGTACTCTCGGACCAGCAACAGCAACTATAGCTTCAATAATATAAATTTGAAAGAGGTACTGCGGCCCTGGCTCAAGCAAATGATGGAAGTGAGTTTTTAGGGTTCCGTACCCAAAGGGTAAAAACGGGACCCTATTACTAAGATTCCAAGGTCCGCCTATCTGTCTGTCACCAGGCTGTATCTCATGAACCGTGATAGCTAGACAGTTGAAATTTCACAGATGTTTATCTGTTGCCGCTATAACAACTAATACTAAAAACAGAATGAAATAAATATTTAAGGAATATTATAAATTGCATATCAAATAAAATAATCGTCTATCAATACATACTCATCATTTATATTCTTTTTTACATCAAATAACTTACTTCACTACAAATAAACTAAATGTTTAGCAAAACTCAAACTGCAGATAATTCGAAATTATACATCAATATGACATTACTTTTTTCCTCATAATGCAATACAGTTAAATTTATTTTTGTACAAAAATACTACTTAAATAGCAGAAATACTAACTGCACAGCAAATTTTCCATATTTAGAGATATATAGAGCACCCACTTTCCTTGTGGTCTTTATGAATTAGTCCAAGAGAGAGCGAAGCGAGCTCGGGAACTTAGGGCACCCCGACACGGACAGATTAGGTTCGAAAAGATGACGGCAGCTGAAGTGAGCGAGCGAACTCAGCTCCCGTCATCTTCTTCGTGTTAGGTTACTTTAGACCCTTTAGACAGAAATAGGAGCTCCGTCGACATTGTCGTTAAATAGTAATTGTAAAAACTTTAACCATGGATATCTCCGAGTTGTGGGGATGGTACAGGGGGGTTGCCGCCCCTCCCCCCCTACTGTGACTAATAAAATGCTGTTTTATTTAGAAAAACTGCTGTAAATAATATAAAAATAGAAGCTATATTTAAAAGAAAAAGAGTTAACATGTATGATGTGCATTAAGATTATTAGCTGTGCATTAATAAAAAAGCTTTTGCTTTAGGAAAAATCAAAAATCGCTGTACGCTGCGAAAATAAATTGTAGTGTGTTTAGTGATATTTTGCGTTGAATATTTTGCTGCGCAATCAGTAATTTTGATGAGAATTCGGAATTTTATTGCATAGAAAAAGGATATTTTTTGATTTGCGTTTAAATACTACCCAATATTTAAGTGGGGCTCATAAGCAACAAACGTGATTTTTCTGCGTTACTGGTACGGAACCTTTCGCGCGCGAGTTCGACTCGCACTTGGCTGTTTTTTTTTGGGTTTAGTCAGTTAAAGTCTGACACGCCCTCCCGCTTCACCCAGAGCGTGTGAAATCATTGGATGATTGCCCACCCAAAAAAAAAAGAAAGTTTCAATAATATTTTAGGGATTAATTTAGGCATCGAATGGTGTAAAAGAAAACGAGCATTAGTCTGATTTTGTTCATTCTTCTCTGGAATGTGCTTCCTCTTGATATCAGGACGGCCACCTGTCAGTATGCATTTAAGCGGAAGTTGCGGCATTATTTTCTAAACGAATAGCAAATTCGTCTCAATACGCGCCTTTCTATTAATTTATATATATATATATATATATTATTTGATATATAGTTTTAGCGACCAGAATGGAAAAACAAATAAAAAAACAATTTAAAACGAATTTATTTCAGAATAGACTTGATTATAACAATAGTTCAAGTAATCATTAAAATTCGAGCAATAACAAACAACCGTTAATATTAAAAACGAGAACCAATAACTCAAAAACCCAAATAGCACAATATGGAACAAACTTACTGCAAAGTAGCGAAGGTATACCGACAACCTTACCGTGCGACGACTCAGGAGCAAAGGGCCGATACTCGCTCGAGCACACGCTTTTATATTAATGGGTAGGTACCACCACTACCAACAATAAGTTCTGCTTATACGGCCTCTCCTGATCTTGCACCGTCCTCGGCTGCACCTTAGACTTCTTCTTCGGAAGCACTGCCAGGTACAGCGTGAGCTTGATCGCCGCTTTCGTCCGACTTGGTCCCGTCCGTTGTCGAAGCACCAGTAGGACCAGCAGATGCACCTGAAGGCTCACCCACATCGTCCAGAGTCGTCATCCAGCAGAGGCATAGAAGGATCAGCCACACGCTATGATCCAGCTGCAGGCACAGTCTCATCTGCTTCCGCATGCTCACCTGGATACAAAATTACATTAAATAGACAATTCAACAAGACTAAATGAACACATTTCACCATTCGCAACTTTCTCTACGTCATCTTTCAATTAATTCACATATCATCTATCAAAGGATTCACACAGCAACCTCGCATTCATCATTCTAAAACTATACAGAGACGACTCTCCGTTTTAAAAATTCAAACCCGACTGAGCCCTTTATTTTGAAGGCCTCCGTTGTCCTCGGGGCAGCTCCCTGCACCTCGTGCCGACTGTCCTTGACGACCAGTCTTAGTTATCTGAAACAACGCTTGACGCAGACCGTATTCATAAGTCAAGCTGCTTGACACGCAGACCGTATTCATCCGTGCAAGCCTGTCCAACATGCAGGCCATGTCCATACATGACAAAAGGACAACTTTGATCACGTGTAGCGATAAACGCCAAGCGACGAACGCCCGAGTGACTAGTACCACAGCGACTAGCACTTACGTTTAAGCAAATGCTAGACACGCAGACCGTATTCATAAGTGCAAGCCTGTCCAACATGCAGGCCATGTCCATACATGACAAAAGGATCAAGTGTAGCGACAAACGCCAAGCGACGAACGCCTGAGTGACTTGTACCACAGCGACTAGCACTTACACTTACACACAGGCACCGACCAGGTGCAACAGTGCACACGCACCGACCAGCAGCCGAATTGCGTAAGTATATTATCCAAAGCAAAAGAATCGATTCCTTCCCAAAAACGACTTTTTGTATCAATATGCACTACGTTAAGTCGGTTTTGGGAAAGAAGCCATTCTTTTGCTTTGGATAATATACTTACGCAATTCGGCTGCAGGTGCAACAGCGCACTGGCACCGATCAGATGCAATAGCGCACTGGCACCGACCAGGTGCAACAGCGCACACGCACCGATCAGGTGCAACAGCGCACAGGCAACGACCAGGTGCGGCAGCAGTTCATTTCATCGAACTTGCTGGTCGACTGGGCTTGTTTTCTGCCAAAACTTGGATCATGGTCAAAAGTACGAGGAGGCTTACTCCCCGCATTAACAAAAGCGTCTTGTACGTTTTAATTTTTTTTAAGCCACTCCGAAGCTCTTTGTCGACTCATCTCATACTTTGCCTCTCTGATAGAGGATCAAGTAACACTTTGTCTTTATTACGGCTCGGTCTTACCTGACCACGACTAATATAACTATGAGAGGTGTATTTATTATTGACAGGTTCACACACACAACACAACACACACCGCGTTTACTTTTAGTACCTTATCCGATACACGAGTCAAGTACTGTCCATGTTTTGTGCGAATAAACGTGACACCATCGCGATTTAGTACGTCAGTCCCTATGATAATGGGTTTATTCATACACGACGCGGGTACTATGACAAAATCTACTTCAAGCGCGATATTACTAACTCTACAGTCAAACTGATGTATTCGCGAGCAAAGTCTTCATCACTTAATCCTTTCAAAGAACACTTGATTTGTTTACGCGAACCGGAAATAGTTATTTATGCTACAAGTGCGTGTAAAAATATAGGCTGGCAACATTAATTAGTTCCTGCGAATCACTTTTTAAGTATAGATGTCACTACTAATATTTAGTTAGTTTCTTTATCGAAAAAAATCTAAATAAGCTTATCTTTTTTTTAAGTTGGAAATTAGACATTCTGTTATACTCTGTGATCTGTGTATCTATCGTGAATAATAAATTATTAGAAACGTAAATAAACCAACAAAATATGAAACGTATTTTGTATCTATGGCAAAGTCTATGACAGTGTAAGTACCTCACCTAAGTGTCAATATGGCCGACAAGAAAATGTATACCTTGTAAAACAGTGCTTTGTAACAGTCTCTAATAAATAATATGTCATCTCGTCTCTTTGTGAGTTTCAATAAAACCGAAGAATAACCCAAAGTCATATCCACACGACCTTCCAAAAGTGCGGCAAATAGGTTCTCAATAGGACTCGTGTCGATTTATCCACTCACTCGCTTCGCTCGCTCGTGAATAAAAATTCCACTAGTCGGAAATCATCTTACGCACGTGTATCATACAACATTTTACCACAGATTACTGAATAGTTACTACGTAAATTTTACTATGCATTGTGCGAGGAAAGAAAAAAAAATATCTTATATAAAAATATATAATATAAATAACCATTTTATTAATTTCTTGCTTGGTTCAGATATATTTTTATGCTACAATAGCTATTTATGCTACAATTGCGGAAAGTAGGTGATTTCCGATGAGTGAATAAATGACACGAGTCGGAAATCATCTTACGCAAGTGTATCATACAACATTTTACTATGCATTGTGCGATTCACCGAGGTATTTGGCCCTGTAACCGGCGATTACTGGGCAGCTTAGAAGCAGGTGCGCCTCCATGCATGCTCTGCACAGCGGGCTGTCCGTAATCCCTAAGACAAAAAGGTGCTTATTAAAAGTCCCGTGGCCAGTCGTTACAGCTGTGACTGCTCGCAACTGCTGTTTCGTCAGACGTAGGGCTTTCTGCGTAAAACGACCATCCAAAGAGGGAAGCGCTTCCTTGGACTGCCTGCACTCACTGTGATCAATCCACAATGTGTGGTGTTGCTCCTTGGTGCGTTTCCTTACCTGACTCCGGAGGTAGCCAAATGTTATTGGCACGATTGGCTCCGGACCAACCGCCGCCATACTGGACCCCCTACGCGCGAGCTCATCCGCCGCATCGTTGCCTCGGGAATCACTATGCCCCTTGATCCATTGAATGGTTACTTTATTGCTTGACCCAACCTGGTTTAGGCGTTGGTGACACTCGTATATCAGTCCGGAGCAGACGGTGTGGCTGCCCAGCGCCTGCAGGACGGCCATGCTATCAGAGAGAATACGTATTGGGAAATCCTTTACCTTCCTGTCTAGAATGGCCGATGCGGCCAGGGTGATGCCCACACACTCTGCCTGGAACACCGTGTTGTGTGCCCCAAGTGGCACGGCTATATGGATGTTGAGGTCCTCTGAGAACACCCCCGCACCTGAGCGATTACCTGTCTTGGAACCATCGGTGAAGATTCTCAACTCGTCTGGGCGTAACCCCTCACAGCGGTGGTCCTCATGGAGTTGGATCTTGTATTTTTTGTCAAAAACAAACTGTTTAGTTATCCGGTCACTAATTGCTGTCGTAAGAGGAAACCCTTTATTTAGGTCCTCCAGCAGAGCCGTGTGTAGTGTCTTTCTCCTACCCCAGAGATCCAGTGCCTTAAGCCGCACTGCCGCCGTCGTGGCCTCCTGCTGAATGAAAAGGTGGAGCGGAGGCAGATCCAGCATAGCCTCGAGCGCAGCAGTCGGGGTAGTTCTCATGCAGCCTGTCGTCGCCATGCAGGCCAGTCTTTGCATGCGTTGCAGTTTGTTCACGGCTGTACTTAACTTTGTGCGGGTTCTATCTCCGTCAACGAAGTTTTCGGGTCCCGTCCGAAAGTACTCCGAAACTTTGGAGTGAAAAAAAACAAGTGTTAAGTTAAATTTTTCGGACGGGTAAAAACACATCGGAAGTAGGTACGAACTGTCAAATTGTGTTGTCATTAATGTTTAGTTCGGGCCCCGAACGAATCATCCGTCCGTAGGAGATAGATACGGAGTAGGAAACGGCCGTACCGAAGGCCGAAGGCTAGGGATTCGAGTAGACCCCCAGAAACCTTATTTGGTGGGCATGACTAAAAGAGGATCTATTTATTGTTACAGATAAACAAAACATTTTATGGAAATAAGAAACGATTTTTGATAACTTTATCAGGATAACAATTACGATTTTACATCTGATAAGGAATTTTAATTATCTAGGTATCAATGAAAAATGTGTCAGTCGACAGAAGCTAACGCAATTACAACTCAGCCTTGACTAAGTACTACAAACATGGCTGAACCAAATCCTACTTTGGAAAATGCACCAGACATAATAACAACTCAACCTATGATGAATAATACAAATGACGAAGAACAGAAAAAAAAGGAGTTTAGCCAGTACAACCCCAAAATGCAACAACAACTGGAGAATCGACAGCAAAATAACCAAAACAACGAAAGTACGTGGTGCTGCTTTGTCTGTGTGGATGGGAGCCCAGACTGCAACTGCACCGGCTGTGATTGTACAGGTTGCTGCAATAGTAACGATGACTGCTGTACCGGCTGCTGTGAAGATGGGCCGTCTGGTGATATAGACATAGACGGAGACGATGAAGAATGCTGTGTATGTGTTTAGTGTTTTGGTAATTAAGATATATTTATATTGTCCTTTTGACCTAATTTTTTTATATGTTTATTTTGTTCTCAATGCCAAGTTTATCTCTATAGGTAGCATGTAATATTTTTGGGCACCATTTTGATAGTTCTGTCATTGAATAAAATGTACCTACAATAAATTATGGTACAGTGCCATATTTTTATACCTCTTTTACAATGTACCATGCTTGTTTATTACATCTATGGTACCATGTATCCCTGTAGGGCTGTATTGTGCTCGCCAAACTTCTGAGCCGCATTGAAGTTGGGTTTTCGATGCGCAAGGCACGAAACGGTGCTGTTTTTGTATGAGATTTACTTCTGCGCAGCCATTGTAGACAACTTCAGGGCAGCCAAGAAGTTTGGCGAGAATTACATATATTTTTTTTAGGCTCGCGCTTGACCACTATCTCACCTGATGGAAATAAAATAAATGTTTCGCCCACATATTAGGTGTGGTCACAATGCGTTATCCAAAACATATTGATTTGAATGATGGCATTAGAGATAAGTATTTTGCTCCATATCAAATTGCAAGCATAATATTGATAAGGTGCAAAAATGCTCAACAATAAGCTAGGTAGGTACGTACCTACATAAAATGTCCTCTTTACGTTTTACTAGCTGTCTCACGCGGCTTCGCTCCCGTCAACTGGCTACGTACCTACCCTACCCTACACCTACGCTACACCTACCCTACATACATGATTGCATAACTGAAACCGTTTACGCAGCGCACGCAACGGAAGCCCTCAAAAAGTAATATACATTTCCGTTTTTGCAACATTTTTCATTTATGCTCCGCTCCTATTGGTCGTAGCGTGATGTTATATAGCCTATAACCTTCCTCGATAAATGGACTATCTAACACAAAAAGAATTTTTCAATTCCAACCAGTAGTTTCTGAGATTACCCTCTAAACTTATAAATTTTACCTCTTTATAATATAGATAATATATAGATAATCTTGTAAACGGTGCAAACTATACAGGGTCAAATTAAATTACCTAGTGAATTAAGCATTAAGTGTGGTGGGTATCTCTAATATTATCTAACAAGTAAAAATTTTAATATAGATAAATTACCATGGGTGGCAAAAAAAACTTAAAACTTGAGTCTGTATGTAATAAGCTGTTGATTTTGCACTCAGCAGTCAGCATGTTATTTAAAAATAAAATTCTAACTTAGGCTCACACCGACTATGTTGAAGACCAACTGTTCCCCGCGGCTTCGCTCCCGTGGACCACCCCACAGGACCCGTTTTCGGGATTGAAATAAGTAGACTCAGGAATTATGTAGCTTTCTATTGATGAAATATTTTTTTAAATCGGTCCAGTAATTTCGGAGCCTATTAGGTACAAACAAACGAAACAATCTTTCCTCTTTATAATATTATATTATTAGTATGAATCTCTCTAGTTTTGGGGAATTAATAAAAATAGTACATTAGGGTACAAGTGTGCAATGTTGGTGATTACCGCTGAGGCGCCATTGAGACCCGAGCCGTAGGTGGGGGTCTTAAGAGAGCCGAGGACGGTAATCATCAATACACACGTGTATCATACGACGTTTTTCAACACACTTGTGAAGAAAATAATACAAAAAATCATTTTCAACACTAAAAACGAGTTGTGAAAATTTTCGCAATGGTGGGCAAAATTAATCAGTTTTCCTATGCGCGGGCATTTAAGAATGGCGATCGGCCATAGACTAAAAGAATGAGGTTTCTTATTTTTTTGGCTTTTCGTGGATAGTGTTTAAGCCACATACAAAATAGGGAATATAAATTTTTCTTAATTACAGAGCAAATAAAATTTATATTTGAGTGAAAATTTTATTTATTAAGCACGTCATCATCTTCCTGCCCTTGTCCTATGTTACTTGGGGTCGGCGCAACTCGTTTTCTTCTTCCATACCGTCCTGTCCCCCGTCACGCTATCACTGACTCCCTTTTCTTTCATATCACTCCTCACACAGTCCATCCATCTTTTCTTTGGCCGTCCCCTCCCTCTCCATCCGTACACATTTATATTCATAACTCTTTTAGTAACATGCGTTTCATCATATAATTTATTAAGCACGTACAAGTTGAAATTATCTATTTAAATACGAAGTTGCATTAAATGAGCAAGCAATAGGTACATTAATTTATTTGTACTATTGAGCACGATCTTTTTTGTATCGAAATTTTTTTAAGAACAAAACAACTCAACCAATAAATAAAAAAAAAACTCTATAACTCACTTGTGAATAATAGCAATGAAAAAGTCACAGTTTGATAACAGGTATCATTATGTGCCTAATTGCGGTGAAATAAGAGCCACTTTATGAGCAATTGTGTTGAAAAATATATATTTTTATATTAACGTTATGGGCACGTGTGTTACAGTTTTTGGATTAGTGGTATATTTTATTTTCTAGCTTTGTTAAAATGATTTATATCAATGTTCAACTACAAGTGCAACATGTAATACAGTACAATTAGATGTAACCGCCATAATTTATGCTTCAGGCATAGATATACAATTTAGATGTATTCTTTATTTCTTCACATCATTTAGTTTGTGTAAAAAGTGGTATGTAACAACAATACCAAAAAAAAAACCTAAAAATGGTATTTCATACACATACCATTTTTAGGTTTTTTTTTTAAATTGAAATCTTGTTTATAAATAAAAACAAGCTTTCAGTTTAAAAAAATTAAGTTCTTTTAAATATACTTTTATATTAGGTGATAAAATACATTGTACCTACCGCATACATATATTCAACTGTTTTGAAATAAATGTATACGTTCTTGTCGTTTATTTTAATTTTAATGATCAAATTCACATACCTAAACATGACAAAAATATTGTTCTATTTTCAGACTTTATTTTTAGAATAAGCAATTAATTATTTGGACATTTAACTCAGATCAGCGCCTCCAGTTGAAAATCCAACGTAACAATAATATTCAGGCATTCATTTAGGCATCGAATAGTGTTAGTGAACCTTAAGGGGATCTTAAGGTTGCGGGAAGGCGCTGGATGCGAGATTCGCTTTGATTCGTAGTGTGCCCTTGACCGTAATTTACCTTTCGGATTGGGGTTTATAAGAATAAAAAAGCTCCAAAATATTTTTTCACATTTTAATCACACCGATCACAATACACATAAAATGACTAGATATAGAGATATACAACAATAAAGTAGTTGAAAATTGCTCATCTAAAGAGTATTATAGATAGACACAGACGTTAACGATATTCGTTAAGGTTGTCGCAAACAGGTGAGACGCAACGATGCGACAAATTTTTTATGGAAATTGTTCTACTTGTAGAGATATTTTGTGAACATAGTATACGTTGCCGCATTGTCACTTTGCACCTGTCTGCATTTACCTTCATCGAGTGACGTAAGGTGGCCATTTTGCTATTTTTGCAGAGACCCACGAACAATAGATAATAACTGTCTCATTAGTCGAGATTTGACAGGTTGATTGATATTTTGATAAGGAAGGCTATCTGGCGCAGCAATCTTAGTCAGCAAGTCTGATGTCGCTGTGTGGTGACAGTACATAATAATACCTACTGACAGTAGTACGCATGATGGCAAACATTTGAACATTTGACGAAGTATAGTAAAAAAAAATAGCCAGTTGCGTGTCGGACTTAGCACATTTAGGGTTCCGTACCAAACCACAAAATTAGAGAATTTAAAAGAAAATCTGATTTATCAATGTATTGGTGTTTGTTAGTAAAATATACGTAATAATAAACATCACCAAATTTCAAGTTCAGGTCAGTGGGAAGTTACAAAATTCTCCGGTACATAATTTTGTGAAAAATGCTGACTTTGGTGGCTTCTCATTCCTTTGTTTTCCAATATTTTAATAAACAAAAAATACAGTATGTATCTACGAGCTCTAAACAACGATATCCCACTCGATGGGGTAGATCAACATTTTTTTTCAGGCCCCCCCTTTAGCTATACAGCTTATATTTTTTGTAAATTTTCATGGCTTTGGCTCTGACCAACAAAAAATGTTTTGTCTTCAAGATTTGTCTTTAAGTCTTTTTTTGTTGGTCTGAGGGCTTTGGCAACAAGATGCTTATACTGTGAAAACTTAAAGACTGTAGCTCCAAACGTTTGGCCGTAAAACCCGTGTGACAGACGACGGACAGACGGACACGTGAGTGACAGCAAAAGGATTCCGTTTGGGCACTTCGGGTACGGAACACTAAAAACTAAATATTTTGAATGTTTTTAGGTTTTGGGCTCGTAACTAAGAGTAGGTTATAATATACATAGATCGGTATTTATGCTGTGTATATCTTTGCCTTTAGGTAAATAAAATAATGTCAAAGTTAAAACGTTTATTGCGAACTATGTGAATAATGTTGGTGTTTTGTTATATTAGTACTTAAGACTTAGCAGCCTTTCACACACAAGTTCTATTAAAATTGAGAATTTCTAGTCTGACATGACACCATGTGGGATTTCAAACCACGGTCAACGGTCACCAATAGGTTTTGATAGTATAAATTATACCTAACTGGGGGTGCACCATAAGCTCTTAGAGCGGTATCAATTTGGGATCGAATAAGGGACAGATTTATCTGACGTGTATGCATCTGTCACTTACATTAGATCTCAAATTGATACCGCTCTAAGAGCTTATGGTCACCCCCCAGGTTTGAATAGTCTGTCAGGTGTCACTAGTAGTTTGTACGAATATCTATCTTAGTTTGTGTACAACAAATATGTCTAATCTACCATTTAGAGTCGTGGAATGTGGGATTCAGAAGTGTTTTTTACAATTGATCAAGTCCAGACTACCTAGCCACCTTGTGAATTACTTTTGTTGTATTTGTCTAGACATCCACCTTCGTCACTCGAAAACGAAATACACAAGTAATAAGTTTACAATAGAACGACTAAAATTGACTAAACTATCCACGATACAGCATAGTTCATAGTGAAATAACGCGAAGAGAGATGTGATCTATTTGCTATAAATATATAAACAATATGTTTTACAAAACAATTCGGTATTTTGGCAAAATACGCTCCTACGCATAAATGTTTCATGCAATTATTGTTCTGTTGTAGACCTCAACAGTTTACATTGGATGGTTTAATTTAATTCGGATTATTTGAAGTAGGTATGTGATGTGCCCGCCTCTAGCTAATTTGGTAAATACTAAATAAGGATAATTTTTGCTAATATATTGGCATTAAGGAGTTTTTGTTCGTTCTGAAGACCGAGCTCATGTTTTCAGACATTAGTTAAATTGAAAGTTTTGCTAATATATTAGCTCTATGGCGTTTCTTGCTCGTTCTGAAAACCGAGCTTATGTTTTCAGACATTAGTTAAATAGCAAGTTTGGCTAATATATTAGCTCTATGGGGTATCTTGCTAGTTCTGAAGACCGAGCTTATGTTTTCAGACATTAGTTAAATAGCAAGTTTGGCTAATATATTAGCTCTATGGGGTATCTTGCGAGTTCTGAAGACTAAGCTTATGTTTCCAGACATTAGTTAAATTGGCGGCAACATCACGTTGGCTTCTACAATGTTTTTAAAGTGGAGGATCTCTTGCCAAAATGGCGCCAATTGATGCATAAATGCCTTAGTTGGAAACTCGCTCTTATATTACAATGCCTTTGTGAAAAAAAAGTTAATTTTACAAGCTTCTTATTAACTTGCAATGTATGTATGTATAAATGTTCGGGTCAAATCTTGCAACTAAATTTTAAAGCAGTTATTCTTAACCGATTAAGATTCAATTTTGCATACACGTTTGGCTTGGATTACAATGTACGGTAAGCTAAGAAACTTGTACCTATATTTTTTTTTTAAATTGTTAAGCAATATTCTTTGATCAAAAGTACTTACACAGGTATTTTCGTTATACCCTACCGTTATATTCTTAAAAAGGTATGAGTTGAAAAACCCGAGGAATTTATTCATAAAACGGCATGTTTTCCTCAATTAAGTCATCTGCAACTATGCAAAATTATTGCGGTTCAAACACATAACAATTTACAGGAAAGAGGAAACTTATTTATAGATATACCTATGTTCTAGATTGTACTTTGAGGTCTACAACACAAAGATATCTAACAATTCTCTATCTAAGAATTTGAATACAACATTGATATAATATTAAAATCTCTCAACTTTGGTGTTCATTATTTTGTAATTTAGTAATTTATTGGACAACTAGATTCTTTAAAATTTAATCTATAAAGTTTGCATATTTAATATACATTTATATAATTGTCACTGATTAAAATACAACAATATTTGGGAAAAAAATCGTTTCAATTTTATTAATTACGTACTTCACAAAGATTATTGTATTGTTTTTTACAAGCCTATTAATAGTTTTATTTATTTATCGAGGACCTCCAACAAAAGATGTCGCTATACAAAAAGCTCCAATGTATTGAGAAATTAAGAAACGATTAGTTTACTCAGTAATTATAGTATAGGAGGCCACAGCATGCTTTTAATAATCAAACAAGTAAAGTTCGTCAATTATGAAAAATATCTCAACTGTCTTTTATTTTGCCCCCAATGCGAGTCTGTTTTGTCCTGGGGGGTGACCATAAGCTCTTAGAGCGGTATCAATTTGATATCGAAAAAGGGACAGATGTATTTGACTTGTATACATCTGTCGCTTACTCGTTCTCAAATTGATACCGCTCTAAGAGCTTATGGTCACCCCCCTGTCGTCTATATTTTGACAACTTTTTCTAAAAGCAAGTGGAAATCGCTCGAATAGGGATGTCTCCTGGGAAGAAAAATTATATTATATTTAGTCCGACAGTGAGAGTATCAAATAATATTGGACACGTATTTTTGTTTTACCAAATCAATAAAAAATACAAAGTTAAAGCGCATCAAAGTTCAAGACTGGGGGCTTGTGACGTCACTAAGGCCGTATAAAGTGTACTATCGGCGTGACGTGTCACGATATTTCAACGCATTATATCGTTGTCACTTTATGTTTACGTTTCAAAAGAAAAATACGTGTCCAATATTATTTATTAATCTACCTGACGGACAAAAACATAATTTTCAGTAAACTAAACTCCATTTAAAATAACATTAGACATGTTTCCAAATCTATTTACAGTCCGTTCAACCAATTTTGAGTTCTATCCCGTAATTATAAGGATGACATAAAAAGCATAAACCTGTTACCAAAGCCAACTGTTTACTACAGCTACCATTTGTCGTATCACCAACGCAATAGAAGTCAAAATCCGTTGAACGGGCTGTAAAATGGGCTAATTTAAACGTCTGTTATCGCAAATGGAGTATAGTCTATTGCATAGCATTGCGTCCATGTGAACGCGCGTCCTCCTTGCAATGTCTAATCGGTTTGATATAAATCGAATCGCGTCGAACGATCAGAAGGTCACTAATTCAATACACAAATTTGGGACAACAGACACACAAGCTGTACTTACTGGGTATTTTGTTTAAAAATAATCTTGATTAAATTTTCATCAATTTATCAATAACATTGCGATTGAGTAATACTAGTGGTAATTGCTAATCCGATAGCGATAAATTGTCTATCGTCTTCTGTGATACTATAGTATATATAACTACACTAATTTCTTTATATTTTTCCTTGAGATACACATATTATTTAGGTACTATATTACACCTAGTTATTATTCTGGCTAGCGTATTTGAATTTTTACATGTATAATATTATGTAGAATTTATCTAAAACTTAAACTGACTAGAAGCTTATTAAAATAAATAATATATGTACTTATAATTAATTATTATTAAAATTTTAGTTATGTACTTTTAGTGACGTTTAAAAATTATAAATTAAACATAAAAATAATTAATAAAATAATGTATTTAACACTAAGGCAGGTACCGTTAAAACTCACGATAGTGACAATGATATGGCTCTAGGATTACTTATAACTATTAATTTTAGATATTATAGGTCAAAGCACACTTAGACAGATTTGACGCGACTCTCTAAAATGTACATAGCATATTGACCCCTATGTCTACCGTGTAATTGCACATATTCCTATCAAGATAAAAAAGACACGCGCATTCGATCACACCCTTAAGATTTTTACTCGTCGCTTCGACTCGACTTTATAGTGTGGCGATAGGGGTCAATATCCTATGTACATTTTTAGACCAACACCTCGCTTTGCTTCGACTCATTTCAATGTGTTTCGACCTTTACGATCTAGTCGTAGTGATGTGTGACAAGAATGTTTAATGACATTAGAAGTATTATAATATTAGATCAATACTTAGACTGTTCGAAGTATATATTAAGCCGCGCGTATCTTAGTATATTTAATAACACTAATCTCAAAGAGACAGCAATGCCTAGGGCACTAGATACTACGATACTAACCCCCGGCTTCTGAAAAGATAATTTCGACGTGTCACAAATGAACATTTGTTGAAAATTCATTCAACCAATCACAACATGCATCAAGGGCGGACTCGGGACTTTTTTCTGGGAGGGGCACGAGGTGCGGACGGGCAAAAAAATCAACAATAACTGTTACTCGTACAAATAAACTTGAAGTATTTATTTATTTATTCATTTACACATACAATTATTTTTGCAGGTAGAACCCAAGGTAACAAAAGTAGTCATACAATGCGACACTCAGAGGCGCCCCGTAAAACTGATCACACACCTTTTCGCGTCCATGATTATACTATACTACAACTATTTTATTTGTATTATACTTCAAGTTCAAGTATGTATAGGAAGGTTTATGAAAAACAAGAGTTTCACTCATGTTCTTTCCGGTATATTATTCATATATTTTAACTACTCTGATAATTTGATTTGCTTCTAAGTATGTATTGTGATGGAATCTCAACAGTACACAAAAAAAAGTTAATTAAAAAAATTAAAAAACCCGTCTGCTTGAAAAACGAACTAAAAAGGCGTAAACAAGGAGAAAATCATGCTGTGCAGTCGGAGGATACATATTCGCGAGCTGGCTGACCAAAACCAGACGTATCCTAGTATATTTTCGAAACCTCTCAAAACCCTTTATTTTGATACCCCACACGATAGGTTTAAATTTGGGCCCCCACAATATGGCGCCCAATAACCGCCATATTCTTATTTTCCGATTTTAATGTAGCAGTTACACTCGCAAGGTTAAGACGAATCGATTGACGTAAGAACCATCAAAATCAGTCCACGCGTTTGGTCTCTAGAACGCCACATAGGAACAAACATACATACATACTTACATACATAGACTGATAAACACATTACCCTCCTTCGGCAGTCGGGTAAAATACCGTCTGGTGCGTCCCCCCCTTGAATCCGCCCTTGACATGCATGTGACAGTTTGTTTTGTTATATTAATTTTGCGAGAATTATCGATCCAGTAACGGGGCCTTTGTTTGTCATTACTTCAACCTACACGGCTTTCATGGCTAAGTTATTTCTTCTAATTAGCTAGCTACTTTGGGTCAGCGATCAAAAACGAGTTTCTATATCCGAAATAAGAATACTTTCTTTATGTCTTATCCCACAAAGTAGTCTTATTTCGGATATAAACACTTTGTACAACAAACAAGTGGAGTGGAGCCTACATACTCTATACCACACCTAAGCAACCACAAAATTCTTGTCACAAACCCCACTGGACAAAAATACTTAATAAAAGCTTATTTTAAGGAAGAAATTACGTGTTCATAACAATATAAGTATTTATACTTTCTTAACATACAATTATGTATAGCAATAAAATTTTAAGTTACAGTTGAGATTAGCTGGTGATCTCAGAAACGCCTGAACCGATTGAGATGGTGTTTATTATGGAGATAGATTAGATATTCTTGTCGATATTACGTATACTTTATGAGCGGCAGAATGGTTATGTATAATTTAAACAAATATGAAATTATTAGTGCTGTTACTGTTAAAATCAGAATTGAGATACAATTTTGATTTTAACAACAAAATGGAATCATTTTATTTAAAAATACTCTACAATAGTTACTTCTGAATATGGACATATTCCCATGTGTGTTGTTTTTGTTATATAATGTAACATCATTATGTAAAAGTAGTTAGAGGTTAGCCGAAATTGCTGAATAAGAAATATTTTATTTATAAATAATCAATATTATTTAGATGGCGGGCGAATGATTCGTATCTGATTATCACAATAGTGATGAGCATCGTATTATTATTTCTGGAGGGTTTATTATTAAGTAGTTATTATTTGCCTACTATACTTTAATACGTTAATTATTATTTGATTGATTTATTGGCGATAATAAATAGACACCGAGCACAATCTATTTCTAATATTATTTTATGTATATTATCTAAATATCTGGGAGTCTGTTTTGTTAAGATCAGTTGTACAATTTGCCTTCAGATATGTGAGTTACAAAATTCTATCTAAAACACGGAACTATGAAGTAATTTCTTTGATTAACATAGCTTCATTTGATTGATAATAGTATATTATTCACAGAACTCCCAAATTATTGACTTATAATATTTTTCTATTTATACGCAAAACATCAAAACTTGCAAATAAAGTACCCTGTGGTAAATCCCTGACTCGATCCTAGACATGAAATAATTATAATTATTTAATAATTTAAAATAGTAATGAGAAAGAGCGATAATAGCAATAATTAATAAAAATAATAAACTACGACTAAATGAGTATTTAAATTGTTTTGTAATATTA
This sequence comes from Orthosia incerta, assembly GCA_948252205.1. Lineage (NCBI taxonomy): Eukaryota > Metazoa > Arthropoda > Insecta > Lepidoptera > Noctuidae > Orthosia > Orthosia incerta. Next base: position 22,286,815 of record OX411762.1, on the reverse strand, counting down.
ATAAATCGAAATTATTACAGTTAACGCAAAAATTACTTTGATTGTATTCATTAGTTTGAGTAATAATAAATTATTTAAAAAAAGTATTACCAATGAACATAAAATTATTAATTAATATTTGGAATGTCACAACTAGATTGTCAAAGAGAGATTATACAGACTTTTTTTTAAATTGTTTAATAAGAGTCAATATAATTATATAATTTGAATAAATAAAGACATATTTTTAACTTTATAATTTGTTTGAAATATCCTCACAATAATTATTATTTTTAAAGTAATTGGCAATTACTTACTTTTTTATGTAGGGAGTAGAATCTAAATATTTTTTTAAAACTGTTATAACAACAGTTGTATATGCAAATACTTTTATTCGGATATACGTAATTGAGGGTATTGCACAAGTACAACTTTCTACACGTTATTACCTACATGTTCTATTAAATTTTATCAAGAGCTAAACGCCAAAACTCGTGGCAGTAACGGTCATAAAACGTGCGAGTAGGACGGTGATAGTGTCGTGGCATCTCACTCCCGCGTTGTATTACCTTTTTCTATTTTTTATGGAGTATACATAGGTTGTTTACTTGTAATAGGTAAACTATGTAAAATTCATTAAAAGTATATTTATCATTGGCTATAATATACTTGGATTTAAATATGTTTCACAGAAAATTAAAATACCACTTAGCGAAGAGCCCTCAATTACTAAAATCCAGTAAAAATATAATTAACATTTTAAATAATATAATTATATATCCGTCTCTTTAAATATACTGCCAGGACTTTCGAGATTGAAATGAATGAACCTTGAGTTGGGCGAGTCTGCAACCGTTTCAGAAACCGTCTCGGGATCTTCTGGCTTGATATGCTTTGGGGATGATTCAGAATGGAACTCCTGGCGAAAGTTGCCTGAAAAACAAAAAAAAAGATTTGTTTCTTGTACAGTTTTCATAGCATTTTAGTGTCTTTTTATTTTATATTGAACTGATTTTAGTCTGAGTGGAGAAAATGGTGGTGTGACAGAATAAACACAAACATTGTACTAATTATTATGAACAACTTTTATTATAGGACAGACTCTAAAATAACCTATTGATAAATAAAAAAAAAAACTTCTATTTTGCCGAGTTAAGCCAACGATTTCAGGGTTGGTACCATAGTTATAATAATAATAAGAGATTCCTTTCTCTGGAGCCCTCACCGCCGGTAGCTTGGACCCTGTTCGCGATACCAGTTGAACTATATTTTTTTTAAATGTATTTTTTTTGAATGAATATTTAAAAATGCAATATAATGAGAATAATGACGAATAATTACGGCTTAATAGGCAATAGATGACCATCTGTCGAGGCTGTCATTGCGCGGTTGGATCAAGGGCCTGATACAGAAGGCAGTACTCCTAGATACGGCTCGCATTGTGGGGTGATTCCTGTCTTTGGAGCCCTAACCACCGGTAGCATTGACAACATTTTATTTATTTTTATTAAGAAATATTTAAAAATGTAAATATAAATTATATAGAAAATTTAATAAACGGGATAAAAAAAAGAAAAATTTCAGACCAGAGTCCATAGTAAAATTACACAATTAAGCAAATTTCATTACACTTACATACAAAAGTGAAAATAAAAAATTGTTCATACTAATGAGTACAATGACCCTTTTCCTTTCATCTGTTACACGTTTTATATGGTAAGAGGAAATACACTAATAACGTACGGAGGATTTTTTTTTAAAGGGAATAATCTACTCAAATCCATTTAAAAATACTTCTAAATCAAATACAAGCTAACGTAAACCGACAGTACAAAATAAATCAATACTTACAAAAAGCAAAGCGAAAAACGACAACATCTAACTGAAAAATAACACAAAAACAACAAAATGTAGGTAGGTACGTATTTTATACATAAGCGCATACGATACACACACTCACACTGGCAAAATTCAAATAAGCAGAAACTACACGTTTTAAAATTTTAAGTAGGCAAGCTGTACAGTTAACTGCACACCAGTAGTAACAAATTGCACTGACATCGCCTTTATGTCGTAGAAGTAAGGTAATTTTTTGTACTACTACACCCTTTTTTATTAAAACTTCGACATTATTTAGCGATCGCTTAACACATTCTATATTTAAATTTTGTATAAAGAATTTAAACAAAGAATCTGCTAAACAGCTCACAGATAATAGAAGAAAATGGCTCCCTAGTGTAACTGGTTCGAATGACTGACTTAAATAAAAAATCAAATAAACTAGAATGTCAGTTTCATTTTGGTAAAACATATTTAAATTCTGCCATAAAACCATGCATGTCTTAAAAAAAAAAATGCGCACATTTATGCAAAAAAAAAAACAAAATAAAATTCAGTGCAAATTACGTTTATTGAACGTTTTCGCACCCCGTCGCGTGGTTCACATATATGAGACTTACGGTATTAAGTCGAGTTAACAGTGGAAAGACCTTACGTTCTTATGACTTAAAAAATAGAGGTTAAAGGTGCTTTTCTACCAAAGATGTAGTAGCGAGGCTGCGCGAGGACTCGTAGCGAAGCTGTGAAACGATGTGTAGCCAAGTGATGCACACATTTCTTGCTCTTTTTACCACCAACAGAAAAATATGTGTTATAAGTTAATTTTTCTACTACCCTGTCTATTAGTAACACATTGCCTAAGAAATTAGTTTCGAAATATGAACATTTAGACACAAGAAATGGTTTTTGTATGGACCATTATGTAACTGGCGGAATGATACTGAACCTGTTACCTCTCGAAAAAGCGCGCGTTGATTGTGTGTATAATTATAGTCTGTGGTTTTTAGTCTGAACGTTTCTAATAAATTATTGTTGGAACTTATTTGCATTTAATTAAGTAAGCTCATCAGGTAGTAGAAAAATAATCGTTCGTGTCTGGCATAAAAACACTCGCATGTAGCTTTTGGCTACATCGCTCGTGTTAAAATCTCGACTTTTTATGCTCGACACGAAAAATATCCATTTATGTATCACTGCAATTTCTTAGCCAAAATGCAGTGATCCCATTGGTGAATTTTTTATTCGCGCACGGCCACGCACATCCTCGCTACCTCGTACAGCTTTAGTGGAAAGGCATCCAAACCTCTTTAACGATTAGAATGATTAACTTTAGAGAATGATAATGCATTCAATAATTTATTAAGTAGAACTTTAATGTAATTTAGTGATTTTTTTCAATTCAACCGATTAAATTTTTAACTGAAGAATAAATTAGACTGTTTGTTATATTTTTATTTATAAAATAAAGTGTGCCCTTTGCCCTAACACAAGTGGACCATATAGGTCGTAAGGTCTTGCCACCGCAAAAAAATTAAGTCAAAGTGTTACCAGTCTTAAAATTAAATAGTGACTTTAAACCAAGAAACAATGGTAACTAGCGATAGTGACTGTTAATTTTAAGTTAATTTAAAATGTTAAGAAACTAATTATGATTAAAATACTCCTTAAGTCTTAGTGTTAAGTTAGTGGTGATAAAATTTTGTTGACTAATTCTAAGGTTAAAATAAGCAGTCTTAAGCCTACTGAGGGAGTGCGGTACTAGTATGTCTTCAGCTTTAATACGACTCCATTGCCACTCAAATATCCACTATAAAGGCAGGCTATTTAAGTTGATTTTTGATTGACCATTTATCCAAAAAGGGTCTTAATAGGAGCAATGGAATTTGCACTTTGTTATTTTAAGATTGAGGTTGGAATCTACTAAGCTCAGAGTGCTCAGGATTTATTTTTAATGAGCAGCTTTAGTACTCCTGACGATAGATAGTTGGAAGAACCGTATGGTTTTAGGAAATCCCACGAAATCTTTTGTCTTCCCGAAGTGAAGGTAAATATTTTTATGATAAAATATCATTTTCAAATAGGGTTTAGGGAATTGCCATATAAAGATAACTAAAATTCTATCAGACCAATAGTTTTAATATTTTTTTTCGATTTAGTAACAAAAATCGTTTATTTACAAGTAGTACCGCATTTAATACTTATTTTTAACAAATTCAAAACAAATGTTCCTGTGAATTTGCAAGAGTTTGAATTTGAACTACTATTTACTATTTTTGTTCCCAATTTGATCGAGACTAAGAATAAGTCAACAAAATTATTTTAAGAAAGAAATACACAACTTTAATGATTATGTATTTTTACCGCTTGAGCATACAGACTAGATTTTATATAAACCATTTGGTATAATCTTTATATTAAATTAGCTGAGTAATTTATAAGTAAAATTATATTGCATTGAGTACTATTAACCCCTTAGAAAATAATAATAAGCAATAAATATTAATAATAATGGAATTATAGGAATAATAAGTATTAGGAATCGCTAAGAATAATGAATATGCTTAAAAAAAACACTCAATAAATTCGAATATCGAACGTTTTTAGAGTGGTGACTCGGGAGTAGTTCGCGATAAAAAATATCGATTATAATTATATCGACTAGCAGTAAGCACATATCTTATCACTAAGGTCTACTTGCTAAAGCTTAACAACAGGGTTAGTTGGTAACACGAAGTTAAATTGGCGGTTTGACATACACTATTGTCAATTTTGCACTGGCACGCTGACCGTGGCATCAACAGTGGGCCCTATCAGAATATCAGCGCAGCGTTATTTTCTTTTTAATATCGTTGCACATGCTGAGATAGGAGCCTTTTTGGTCTCGCACGGGGTTATTTATTTTTATTTTTCTTATCTCGTGTCTCCTGTGCGGGTCACAAATAAATATTTTTTCTTTCTTTCTAACCCTGAGTTAAGTCTTTCGTACAAATGACCCTAAAATATTTATTAAAATTGAAAAATTAAATTAAGATTTAATTGGACATTGATATGTTATAGTTAAAAAAATGCATGCGGTGTAAATAATGTTACCATGCGCTTCCATGGTAAGTAACTACCATTTTTGGTCAAAAATAACCTTTTACAAGGTTTTAATTATTATTATAACAAGAATAAGTCAAAAACTGTGCATACAATAAGAAAATACAAACTGCACACAAACAATGCATCAAAATACAATTATTATCTTCGAAGAAAATAAAGTTATCATAACTTATCATCACGAATGTATGTAAAGATTTGGGCAGAAGAGCACCTATTAGTAAGTCTCATTTAAAAATGATTAATATTAAAAGTTTTTTCATAAAAATCTCGAAGATTATAATCGTCAAAAAATCGACTAAAAACAAAAACAATCGAATCACATGACTATCAACTACAAGCTTGTACTTGAATTCAGGTTACGACATGAAGCCACTCAAATATCCACTGTAAAGTCAGGTACGTTAAAGTTGATTTTTGAGTGACCATTTGTGAAAAAGGTCTCACTTAATATGAGCAACGGAATTTGAAGTATGTTCGTGTAACATTTGAGGTTGAAATCTACAAAGCCTGCTCAAGTTTTCAGCAAACGTTTCATTCATAAATGAACATTAATGTTATAGAAACAAAGTTCAGATTCGTGTAAAGTTAGTTCGTTTAAGACGCTTACATATGTCAATTTTCATAATACCGAAATTAATGCCTGTATAAAAGTGAAATATTGGATTTTCAACGCTCGGCTCTTCACAGAGAGTTGATAATCAGGCTTAATTATAAAACCATTATGATGAGTTTAAATACTGAATAGCAGATTCTTAATTCAAATTTTCTATAGAGAATTTGAATTAAAAATCTGGGGCTGAATATATTTAGGCATTCCTTTAGGTATTAGTAAAAATGGGTATTTTAAACTGAATTCAAGTTTGACTACAACACACTGGGGCATGTCGCTATACTACAAACGCACGTGACTTTTCTCGCCTCTCCGACACAGCCCGTAGCACTTGAGTGCTAGACAACACAGGGCCCCGACCTTACTACCCTCAGACTTACAAGAAGACCTACTATTAACCCGGGACAACTCGCTTATCACCTTCATATCATCTTTATCATTCAACAGCTTATCTAGTCGACTTTTCAACTGAGTCGGCGACACACTCCGATCTCGACTCGACTTCGTAATAGCCGATATAGGTACTTCGATGGAAACCTCAGAACCGGACGCTTCTACGTTCGGACTATGAGAGTCTGTACTCTCTGGTGTATACGGATCTACGCATCTTCTGACACAGAGAAGAGTACTGTCAACTTCATTGACGAAGACTCCGTCATAGATAGATTGGTCAGGGCTAGTAATTTCAACATGAGGTATTCTTAACATTGTTTCATTAAGAGAACTGGTGCGAGTTCTCCGTAACTCATCGGTGACAAATTTGTCAGGATGGCTTATAGAGACTTCGGGTAGTTTAATCTTTTTGTTGGCATATAGATCGGGGTCTGTGAGACGTCTGGGTAAGCGTCGGAGGGACGGGAGGGGAGGTAAGGAAAGCATGGGGAGTAAGGACAGGGTGGAGGGTAGTTGTGCCGCGCTGTTGCACAGGGAGCAGGGGCACGCGGGCCTGCAGCACTCCAGGGTACCTCGGTCGCTTTGTAGCATCACGCGCAGGTAGATCGGCTGTGGGAGAACAGATTGGAAGTGTTACTTATTTGTCAAGTAGATCAATTACATCAATATTATTTTGTAGGTGTATCATAAAAACTAACGTTCAATGGAATTGAAAGCATTATGTTTTCTTCAAAATATTACCTGAAATAGAATGGTTTGATTTCGTGATTTGTGGCATGAAGCCATAGGCATTTAGTTCACGACGCGACACACGACACGACAAAATGTGGTCACTATTCAGAGCTCCATATATGGACGTTTGTTAATTGCATAGAGGAGCTCGTGGCTAAATAATAACAGCCGCACGGGTCGATCATCAAGGTCAAGCAACGCTTGACGAGGTCGGTCCGTGGATGGGTGACCATTTCAACATACCGAGTTTCCTCCGTGCCTCGGCTGTCATTTGAAGATCTTTGACAGTCGTTACGGGTAGTCAGAAGCTTGAGATCTGACACCAGTCTTGCCAAGGGGTACCGTGTTACCCAGTTACTGGGTTGTTGAGGTCAGATAGGCAGTCGCTCCATGTAAAACACTGGTACTTAGCTGAATCCGGTAAGACTGGAAGCCGACCCCAATATAGTTGGGAAAAGGTTAGGCAGATGATGATGTTTGTTAATTGCATGACACCACACCACACGCGACACGATTTACAAACGGTTTTTTGGTTATGTCGTCGATGCCGCCACGACGTTTTTGCTGTGACGTTTTAGCGGCTGTACAAAACAAGTATGAGCTTGTTGACGACACGACACACCGCACAGCACGGCTCACACGTCGTTCGTCACTCACGCGCTTATAGAACAATACAAGTGCACTGCAGTGTCGTTGCAGAATCGTGTCTAGTGAACTAAAGAACGGACGACAGACAGTCTGCAGCGTGTCGTGTGTTAAAAATTGTGACCTCGAATCGTATCGTGCGGTGCCTCGTGAACAAACGACCTTAGGGCGGTTACGCACTAAATCCGATCCTTGTCCGTGGAATTTCGTGAAGTAGCCGTAGTACTTCTTGTAGGGACGCTTACGCACGACATCCGAACTCTATCCGTCATAATCACACTATTTATCTATACTTCTATACTTATAATATTATAAAGAGGTAAAATTTGTAAGTTTGTATGTAGGGGGTAATCTCAGGAACTACTGGTTGGAATAATAAAATTCTTTTTGTGTTAGATAGTTCATTTATCGAGGAAGGCTATATAGCATCACGCTACGACCAAAAGGAGCGGAGCATAAATGAAAAATGTTGCAAAAACGGGACAGAATATTACTTTTTGAGGGCTTCCGTTGCGTGCGCTGCGTAAACGGTTTCAGTTATGCAATCATGTATGTAGGGTATGTGTAGGGTAGGGTAGGGACAGCTAGTAAATAATAATTATAAATTATAACTAGCTGTCCCACGCGGCTTCGCTCCCGTCAACTGGCTACCTACCTACCCATCTACCCTACCTACCCTACATACATGATAGTTGTGTAACTTAAACCGTTTACGCACCGCACGCAACGGAAGCTCTCAAAAAGGAATATTTGTTCCCGACTTTGCTACATTTTTCATTTATGCTCCGCTCCTATTGGTCGTAGTGTGATGTTATATAGCTTATAACCTTCCTCGATAAATGGGCTATCTAACGCAAAAAGTTTTTTTAATTCCCACCAGTAGTTCCTGAGATTAGTGCGTTCAAACAAACAAACTCTTCAGCTTTATAATATTAATAATATAATGTACAGAAGTATAGATTATAATTATAATTTACATTTATAATAATATTATAAAGGCGAAAGTCTGTGAGTGTGCATGTTTGTTACTTCTTCAGGCTCAAACGACTGGGCGGATCTGGATGAAATTTGGCACAGAGATAGATTATAGCCAGGAATAGCACATAGGATACTTTTTATCCTGGGCATATGTTCCTTCGGGATAATTTTCGACTTTCACGCTGGCGAAGCCGTTGGCAGAAGGTAGTCTATCATAATTCAGAACATTTTGAACTCGGAAATCTAATCACGGATCACGGGACGGATGTGGTGCGTCACCGCCCTTAATGCTTTCAAAAGTTAAGTCGTTTTTATGCGGTTACAAAATCACATCATAGGTTGCAGCGAGTTTCGATGATCACAAAATGTATTTTAGGAAGGACTGGTTGCGGACGAGTCGCCGGCGGGCTGAGCCCTCCGTATGCTAGTATTATATGATCTGTGCTGTGGGTATACCTTGTGGTCCCCCATGCAGGCAGCATCTCCTATGACTCCATAGGCAGGTCTGCGGCGCGAGGTGGGCTGAGCCCTCCGTATGCTAGTATTATATGATCTGTGCTGTGGGTATACCTTGTGGTCCCCCATGCAGGCAGCATCTCCTATGACTCCATAGGCAGGTCTGCGGCGCGAGGTGGGCTGAGCCCTCCGTATGCTAGTATTATATGATCTGTGCTGTGGGTATACCTTGTGGTCCCCCATGCAGGCAGCATCTCCTATGACTCCATAGGCAGGTCTGCGGCGCGAGGTGGGCTGAGCCCTCCGTATGCTAGTATTATATGATCTGTGCTGTGGGTATACCTTGTGGTCCCCCATGCAGGCAGCATCTCCTATGACTCCATAGGCAGGTCTGCGGCGCGAGGTGGGCTGAGCCCTCCGTATGCTAGTATTATATGATCTGTGCTGTGGGTATACCTTGTGGTCCCCCATGCAGGCAGCATCTCCTATGACTCCATAGGCAGGTCTGCGGCGCGAGGTGGGCTGAGCCCTCCGTATGCTAGTATTATATGATCTGTGCTGTGGGTATACCTTGTGGTCCCCCATGCAGGCAGCATCTCCTATGACTCCATAGGCAGGTCTGCGGCGCGAGGTGGGCTGAGCCCTCCGTATGCTAGTATTATATGATCTGTGCTGTGGGTATACCTTGTGGTCCCCCATGCAGGCAGCATCTCCTATGACTCCATAGGCAGGTCTGCGGCGCGAGGTGGGCTGAGCCCTCCGTATGCTAGTATTATATGATCTGTGCTGTGGGTATACCTTGTGGTCCCCCATGCAGGCAGCATCTCCTATGACTCCATAGGCAGGTCTGCGGCGCGAGGTGGGCTGAGCCCTCCGTATGCTAGTATTATATGATCTGTGCTGTGGGTATACCTTGTGGTCCCCCATGCAGGCAGCATCTCCTATGACTCCATAGGCAGGTCTGCGGCGCGAGGTGGGCTGAGCCCTCCGTATGCTAGTATTATATGATCTGTGCTGTGGGTATACCTTGTGGTCCCCCATGCAGGCAGCATCTCCTATGACTCCATAGGCAGGTCTGCGGCGCGAGGTGGGCTGAGCCCTCCGTATGCTAGTATTATATGATCTGTGCTGTGGGTATACCTTGTGGTCCCCCATGCAGGCAGCATCTCCTATGACTCCATAGGCAGGTCTGCGGCGCGAGGTGGGCTGAGCCCTCCGTATGCTAGTATTATATGATCTGTGCTGTGGGTATACCTTGTGGTCCCCCATGCAGGCAGCATCTCCTATGACTCCATAGGCAGGTCTGCGGCGCGAGGTGGGCTGAGCCCTCCGTATGCTAGTATTATATGATCTGTGCTGTGGGTATACCTTGTGGTCCCCCATGCAGGCAGCATCTCCTATGACTCCATAGGCAGGTCTGCGGCGCGAGGTGGGCTGAGCCCTCCGTATGCTAGTATTATATGATCTGTGCTGTGGGTATACCTTGTGGTCCCCCATGCAGGCAGCATCTCCTATGACTCCATAGGCAGGTCTGCGGCGCGAGGTGGGCTGAGCCCTCCGTATGCTAGTATTATATGATCTGTGCTGTGGGTATACCTTGTGGTCCCCCATGCAGGCAGCATCTCCTATGACTCCATAGGCAGGTCTGCGGCGCGAGGTGGGCTGAGCCCTCCGTATGCTAGTATTATATGATCTGTGCTGTGGGTATACCTTGTGGTCCCCCATGCAGGCAGCATCTCCTATGACTCCATAGGCAGGTCTGCGGCGCGAGGTGGGCTGAGCCCTCCGTATGCTAGTATTATATGATCTGTGCTGTGGGTATACCTTGTGGTCCCCCATGCAGGCAGCATCTCCTATGACTCCATAGGCAGGTCTGCGGCGCGAGGTGGGCTGAGCCCTCCGTATGCTAGTATTATATGATCTGTGCTGTGGGTATACCTTGTGGTCCCCCATGCAGGCAGCATCTCCTATGACTCCATAGGCAGGTCTGCGGCGCGAGGTGGGCTCGCGTCTCTCGCGGGGCGCCGGCTCGCCCTCCGACTGGTTGCGGACGAGTCGCCGGCGGGCTGAGCCTTCCGCGTCGCACATCCTGGGCAAGCATAATCAACCTATAATGTTCCTACTGCTGCACTGGGACACAGGCCTTCCTCTGCGAGAGGAAATAAGCAGTAAAGGTGAACCTAGACACGCAGCAGGAGCCGCATGCATCGTATCCACTATACGGATACGGATGACGTCTCCGCGTCACCCGCACCGCACTCACCGCAAGCATCAAATTCGTCGAATCTGATGACGTCATCCACACACGCTGGTGGTATCCGTATACCTACAGCATTTTGCTGAAATGCTGCTCGTGCGGCGCGGATAGATGCGCGAGGCTGCATACGATTGCATATAAAGATTTATAAAATGCGATGAGTGCGGCACGTGCGACTCCTGCGGTGCGTCTAAGAGCGCGTTCACTTCAATTCACCCGGCCCAGTGCCAGTCGTTGGATGTCACATCCAATTTTTGGTTTTAGGACATACATAATTTCACCGTTTTAATAGATTTCTAAACATAGACAGACTATATTACCTAGCACTGATAGCCTGCTGCACACTGGTAGGATCAGCAATGCTCTTCCGGCTGAAGTTCATGCCCGCCACTGGTACCGATAGCGCGTCTAGCTCCGCCATGCTGCTTTTCTTCTCCAATGTCTTACCGGGACTGCCCTGTAATGACATAAACACAAGATTATTGATGCTGCGACTTCCAGTACGCGGCCGCCTCTCCAGAACTGTTCCATCCCATTTGCCATCCGTTCTGCGAGAAAAATGTGCCGTCTACCGCCTTTAAGTATCTTACATTATTGAAATGCAGCAATATATTTTCGAACCCAAAACTTTCTTGAACATAAAAAGCGCATATGCGTATTATCACCCTTTATAGAACTTCATGGTTAAAAATAAAAATGCGGTCGAAGATGGTGTAAACTTTCCAAAAACCTACCGAAGCGTAAATCACTAAAGTACTTGTATAAACATTAGTTAAATAATAGTAGATTATGCAACGGTTATATAATAGAGGTTATTAAAACACGAGTGTGTGATGATAATAGTATCACACGAGTGTTTTAATGCCAAATTATATGCCGTTGCATACACTTTTTTATCTTCACTCATTTGAAATAAAACAGAAGTGGAAACGGAAAAAATATGTGTTATGGCGGGCAATTTAGATTCTCATTGCTCATGACTGACAATGATACTATTTTTCTACATTAAGTCAATGAATAATAATAAAAATACTTTATTATTTTTTGGCGCGTATGCACTTTATTTAAAGTGCGCTAGAATAAAATAAATGATGCAGTTGTTGACGCACTATAATGGCTTTTTTAACCGACTTTTTTATTTTACCTATCCACGAAAAAAAAAGTACGTATTAATACAATGTTTTTTAAATTAATATTTGGAACATTGTGAGTGTAGATAAAAGAATATTTCTTGATGAAAAGAAATATTCGTTTATCTACACTCAGAAGAGAAGATTTCACCTGTGTGTTCTGCCGTGCTGGTGACCCGGACCGCGCCGGGCTGCTGTCAGAAGATGATACACGACCACTGCTGTCTGTAGAATCTGTCACCGACTTCCTATAATATGACAAAAATATTATCAGGAAAAGTAGGTATAGAATTCAAAATAGTTGCTGAAAAAAAAAAAATTGAATCGCCGAAGAAAATTTAAATAGTGTAGTTCCCTGCATATACCAATTCTTCGTCTATTATAAATTTGGTGTGCGTGTATCCAGTATTGTAACACCAACCTGGACGCGTGCATGTGTCTGTTATCAGCCTGCCTGGCGGTGTCCTGATGCTGTACCAGCAACCGCGCTGACTGCGACAGGAGAATCCTGTCGCACCATGATGGGCATCTGAAATGATTGAATGATGATGAATTATATCAGCCAATTTAAGGGTACACTAGGCGACGGCACGAACTATTTTGTGCGCGGGGTTAGAATGCATTTTATATCAACCGACAACACGTGCGGAAGAGATAGATGCTGTGATGAGCAGTAAGAAGCTAGTTCGCGTACGAATACCCACTTTTGCAAATTTGTAGCGAAATGGATAATGATTTAGGACGAAACCGAGCGCGCGAAATTTTATAAACAGACCTTTGGCAGTCTAGATATCATGAAAAAACTACTAAATCTATCTGTTCAAAATAAAATTATTTGCATTGTTGAACTACTAATCTATCCCTGTATGGAGGCCGTTTTGCAATTTTCCGTCTTCTTATGGTATTTATTTGCGCCCAAAAATGCGTTAAAATTAGTGTCGAAATGTGGAACTTTCGACGCTCATAACAACATTTTTTGCTTCCATACAGGGCTAGATAATGATGAGACAAATTGATATCACTTTTTATTTTGAACGTACATTGTCAAACAGTGCAATAATCCCTAGACTACGTTTGTATGGAAGAATTTTCGACTAGTGTAACCTTAAAACGAGTTTGTCGGTACTTTTATTTTTTTCTGTGGCCTCTCGCAGTTCAATCAGAGTGATTGGCTACTGCTTAACCGGGCTATCCCTCCAGAACTAAGCCCCGAACCAGGACATCAAAATCTAAACCTAAGCGACCAGGCTGAGGGCTATCCTCTGTTGGGTACGAACCTCGGCTCAGGGCGTCGCTGGGGGTACAGCAAGGGGACAGTAGTATTATAAATGCGAAATTTTGGATGTATAGAGGTATGCGAAACAGGGTGTGAAGTCTCACAAACCTCCATAGAAAAAGGTGGATCCACCGACCAGACGGGTGTTGTCTCTAGTCCGGGCAACTACCCGCGCGACTGTTGATGTCGGACTGTTGTATTTGTTCAAATCGCGCCGAAAACTTTGCTTGCGCGATGCAGGATTTATGGATGTTTGTTACTCAATCACGCCAGCATGGCTAAACGGATCGGCATAGATTATAGTCTGGTATAGCACATAGGCACTTCGAGCGCGCGAAATTTTATAAACAGACCTTTGAGAGTTTAGATATCAAGAAAAAACGACTAAATGTATATTTTCAAAATAAAATTATTTGCATTGTTAAACTACTAATCTATCCCTGTATGGAGGCAATTTTCCTTCTTCTTATGGTATTTATTGCCGCCCAAAGATGCGTTAAAATTAGTGTTGAAATATGGAACTTTCGATGCTTATAACTTTCAAATATTTTTCTTTTTTACTTTTTTGTTTTGTTTGATGAGACAAATTGATATATTTTTTTTATTTTGAACGTACATCGTCAAACAGTGGAGTAATCCCTAGACTACGTTTGTATGGAAGAATTATCGAGTAGTGAACCTTAAAATCAGTTACAGAGAACGTGAGTTACGCCTCAGAACAGATACTGTGTCACGTGTAGCATAATGTAAATACTCCACGTTTCTGAGGCAAAATAGTCCCACAATGTGGTACATAAATCCTATTTGGTCGATCAGTTAGATAGAATAACACCATTTATCTATCAAAAGGAGTTTTTGAAATAACAGTGTTAACACCTACCTAGTCTTCATGTAGTGTGTAGGCAGAAGCACGTCTTCTTCAAAGGGGTAAGAGGGGGGGAATTTGACGGGAAACTCGTACAAATGTGGCCGCAACGCTTCCAACTCGCGGTCGTAGCGTTGGAGCTGTGGAAGACAAACATTAAACGTTATTATTTATTAAATATTGTATGTTTCGTTTCCGTGAATGTGTCCGTCCGTATCAGAACACCAGCGCAGTGATATTTTCTTTTAAATATGGCTGCACATGCTGAGATAGGAGCCTTTGAGATGGAGCACGGAGTTTTTATTATCATTGTTTTGTTTCTTTTTGTGTTTTTGCTTATCTCGTGTCTCCTGTGCGGGTCACAAATAATTTTTTTTTTTTTATTGGAACGAAGTTCCATATCGCGCGTTGCGAAAGGAGGCTAGACGGAAAAAAATCATACGAAAAGTTGTAACGACACTTTTTTGACACCTCTCAAGTTTTTTTATTTCTTTAAACGTTTCGATGGTTCATGGTAAGGCCCATGTAAAAAAATATAAGGATATACCTACAGATAGAATCCAAACACTCCGCGAGTTGCTGCGAATTGTGTGTAGCAGTTAAAAGCGAACTAAAATAACGTAATTAACTTTGAATCGACGTATACGACAAGATATTGGAGAGAGCAAAGGTATTGTTGTCTCGCGGAATGATAATCAGGGTCAGCTGAATGTCATTCAGGCCGCTAAATGAATAGCGCAGTTTATACTTATATATATCTATACTTGATAATGTGTTGTAGTTACCTATTAATAATTGTAATTAGACTGTAAGCCTTCTTAAAAGTAATAAAATAAAAATAAAATAAATTATTAACATTATAGAGCTGAAGAGTTTGTTTGTTTGTTTGAACGCGCTAATTTCAGGAAATACTGGTTGGAACTGATTTTTTTTTTTGTGTTTGATAGTCCATTTATCGAGGAAGGTTATAGGCTATATAACATCACGCTACGACCAATAGGAGCGGAGCATAAATGAAAAATGTTGCAAAAACGGGCGTTTCCGTTGCGTGCGCTGCGTAAGCGGTTAAAGTTACGCAACATTCATGTATGTAGGGGTAGGTAGGGTAGGGTAGGTAGATAGCCAGTTGACGGGAGCGAAGCCGCGTGGGACAGCTAGTAATATTATAAAGCTGAAGAGTTTGTTTTTTTGAACGCGCTAATCTCAGGAAGTACTGGTTGGAATTGAATAAATCTTTTTGTGTTGGATAGCCCATTTATCGAAGAAGGTTATAGGCTATATAACATCACGCTACGGCCAATAGGAGCGGAGCGTAAATGTAAAATGTTGCAAAAACGGGAAAAAAAAATCCTTTTTGAGAGCTTTTGTTGCGTGCGCTGCGTAAACGGTTTAAGTTACGCAAATATAATGTATAATGGAATTATTCTTCTTTAAAAGTTCTAAGAAAAAGTCCGCGACAGCATATGTCTATCTTTTAAGATTGACTCACAATAGTAGCTTTTATGTTCTAAATTTTAATTAGATCACCGCCGCCGCGCCGGTAGAAACAAAAGTTTACAGGTTACATTCGTATAGTAGTAAGGGTAGGTGTAGGGTAGGTGTAGGGTAGGGTAGGTGTAGGGGTAGGGTAGGTGTAGGGTAGGGTAGGGTAGGGTAGGTGTAGGGTAGGTGTAGGGTGGGTGTAGGGTAGGTGTAGGGTAGGTGTAGGGTAGGTGTAGGGTAGGTGTAGGGTAGGTGTAGGGTAGGTGTAGGGTAGGTGTAGGGTAGGTTTAGGGTAGGTGTAGGTTAGGTATAGGTTAGGTGTAGGTTAGGTGTAGGGTAGGCGTAGGGTAGGTGTAGGGTAGGTGTAGGGTAGGTGTAGGGTAGGTGTAGGGTAGGTTTAGGGTAGGTGTAGGTTAGGTATAGGTTAGGTGTAGGTTAGGTGTAGGGTAGGCGTAGGGTGGGTGTAGGGTAGGCGTAGGGTAGGTGTAGGGTAGGTGTAGGGTAGGCGTAGGGTAGGTGTAGGGTAGGTGTAGCGTAGGTGTAGGGTATGTGTAGGGTAGGTGTAGAGTAGGATAGGTAGGATAGGGTAGGTTCGTAGCCAGTTGACGGGAGCGAAGCCGCGTGGGACAGCTAGTTAATATTATAAAGCTGAAGAGTCTGTTTGTTTTTTTGAACGCGCTAATCTCAGGAAGTACTGGTTGGAATTGAAAAATTATTTTTGTGTTGGATAATCTATTTATCGAGAAAGGTTATAGGCTATATAACATCACGCTTGGACCAATAGGAGCGGAGCAAAAATGAAAAATGTTGCAAAACCGGGCAAATATATTCCTTTTTGAGAGCTTCCGTTGCGTGCGCTGCGTAAGCGGTTAAAGTTACACAACATTCATGTATGTAGGGTAAGTAGGTAGCCAGTTGATGGGAGCGTAGCCGCGTGGGACAGCTAGTTTAAAATAAAAACCTTAATTTAAACATTGTGAGCCTCACAGCTGCGGCAACTGGGTCCAGTTGAGCCAAATGCCAGACAACTCGCATTTGCCTGAACGGTGCCTAGTAGGGGTAATACATTTATAATGTAGGTAACACACTCACCCAGGGCTCTCTGAAGATCTTCTGATGGTCGACATGCGAGAACTCGTTCTTGGCAATAGTGAGCACAACTTTGCCGTCGGTAGGTGACCGGTACTGTAGGCGGGATGCATCCACGTTGGCGCCGTTTTTTAGTCTACTGCATGGTTCTGTACACTCACCCAGGGCTTTCTGAAGATCTTCTGGTGGGCGACATGCCAGAACTACTTTTACCCGATGGTGAGCACCACTATGCCGTCGGTACGTGACCGGTACTGTAGGCAGGATGCATCCAGGTTAGCGCCGTTTTGTAGTCTACTGCGTGGTTCTGTTCACTCACCCAGGGCTCTCTGAAGATCTTCTGATGGTCGACATGCGAGAACTCCTTCTTGCCGATGGTGAGCACCACTCTGCCGTCGGTAGGTGACCGGTACTGTAGGCGGGATGCATCCACTTTGCGCCGTTTTGTAGTCTACTGCATGGTTGTGTACACTCACCCATGGCTCTCTGAAGATCTTCTGATGGTCGACATGCAAGAACTCCTTCTTGCCGATGGTGAGCACCACTCTGCCATCAGTAGGTGATCTGTACTGAAGGCGGGACGCGTCTACGTTGGCACCGTTTTGTAGTCTACTGCATGGTTCTGTTCACTCACCCAGGGCTCTCTGAAGATCTTCTGATGGTCGACATGCGAGAACTCCTTCTTGCCGATGGTGAGCACCACTCTGCCGTCGGTAGGTGACCGGTACTGTAGGCGGGACACATCTACGTTGGCGCCGTTTTGTAACCTGCTGCCTGAAAGTTCTTCTGTCACCTTCTGTTATGGAAAAGACGTAATTGTCTTTAGTCAAAATATGATAGAAACTAATCGTGTTTATTGATTTAAATAAAAAATAACCGTAGCAAACCAGAAAGAAAGAGATCGTAAAGCGAGTTTCAAAAACACCGGCGATTGGATAAAATTCATCGTGACCACTTTTGCTCTCTCGGGGGAGAAACAAAGAAGAAGATAGCAAATTACTTTAAAGTACAACTATTTTCGTCTCTCGGCAATCATCGGGTGCTTGTGACTTTAGCAGCTTTCTTGCCATTTTGAAAAAAAAAATACATTAAGTTAAAAGAGTATTAACAACTCAATATACTTCCAATTTGATTGAGAGTGTCCGGTCTGCACCAAGTGTAAAGGGCAAAAGATATAAATCCGACGACTGACGAAACACGAAGTTTGCTGAGGGACATTAAGAAAACAGTTGTACTGTACGTATGCTGCAAGATCAGTCAAGTTTGTTCCTTCGTCAGTTTTCAAAATCTTTCCTCTAACAAGTCAGGAGACAATATCTTTTAATACTATGGCACTGAGCGGACTAAAGTAGTAAGGGTGATTGTATCGTGAACGGAGCAAACAAAAACAGACCTTAAGGACACGACTTTACTTTTAACATGGTAAATTATTTCACTGATGGAAAGCGTCACTATAACTGAGTACCATCAACTTTTCTTTCCTAAAAAGTGTACGGTTCTTATAGGATATGCCACGGGAGCCAAACCCCGGGTAACAGTTGTAGTGAGTCATATAAATGGCGTTCGATTACATTAATTATATAATCCTCACTAACAGGCAGTGGCTTTGGCAACACCATATATCAGTTAGATAAGCACAAATAAATACTTGTGTGCTAATATAATATGCTACGTCCCTGAATTTATTTATAAAGTGTGGAAGTTATGGCACCTATTTTTAGCATGGAAAGTGGATGGCTATTCACTGATATTGAAGGTCGGCGCAAACTGAACAAAAAATGTTTAATAACTTTGTTACAAAAAAAAAAAAATTGCATGGAAAGTGGATGGCTATTCACTGATATTGAAGGTCGGCGCAAACTGAACAAAAAAATGTTTAATAACTTTTTTACAAAACAAAATTTTTTGCATGGAAAGTGGATGGCTATTCACTGATATTGAAGGTCGGCGCAAACTGAACAAAAAAATGTTTAATAACTTTTTTACAAAAAAAAAAAAATTAGCATGGAAAGTGGATGGCTATTCACTGATATTGAAGGTCGGCGCAAACTGAACAAAAAAATGTTTAATAACTTTTTTACAAAAAAAAAATTTTAGCATGGAAAGTGGATGGCTATTCACTAATATTGAAGGTCAGCGCAAACTGAACAAAAAATGTTTTTAACTTTTTTACAAAAAAAAATAACCGACTTCCAAATAAAAACACTAAAAAGTAAAAAACCGGCCAAGTGCGAGTCGAACTCGCACACGAAGGGTTCCGTACCAATATCACTAAAAACGGTAAAAAAATCACGTTTGTTGTGTGGGAGCCCCACTTAAACATTTATTTTATTCTGTTTTTAGTATTTTTTGTTATAGCGGCAACAGAAATACATCATCTGTGAAAATTTCAACTGTCTAGCTATCACGGTTCATGAGTTACAGCCTGGTGACCGGAACCCTAAAAAAGCAAGAAGGAGGAATGTTTTACTGATAACGCATAATGTTCTCACCTTGACTACGCCAGCGGTGTCGGCCCTAAAGTTAAAGTCTCCGAAGATGAAGTATGGCGCCGCGTTCACGTCCGAGTGTAGGTGACGCAGCGTGTGGCGGAGAGCGCGCCGGCGGGAGCGGCAGTATACCTGTCACATAACATAAATATAAGGGTAGAAAAATTATAATTCTATTTAGTCCGTCACAGTGAGATTATCAAATAATATTGGACACGGTATTTTTTGCTTTATCATGATCATCTGCCTAGCCTTTTTCCCAACTATATTGGGGTCGGCTTCCAGTCTTACCGGATTCAGCTAAATACCAGTGTTTTACATGGAGCGATTGCCTATCTGACCTCCACAACTCAGTAACTGGGTAACACGGTACCCCTTGGCAAGACTGGTGTCAGATCTCAAGCTTCTGACTACCCATAACGACTGTCAAAGATCTTCAAATAACAGCCGGGACCAACGGCTTAACGTGCTTTCCGAGGCACGGAGGAAACTCGGTATTTTGAAATGGTCACCCATCCACGGACCGACCTCGTCAAGCGTTGCTTAACCTTGATGATCGACCCGTGCGGCTGTTATTATTTAGCCACGAGCTCTCTTCAGCTATTTTTTGCTTTATGATATAAATAAAATTGACAAAGATATAGCGCATCAAAGTTCAGGAGTGGGTGTTTTTGTTTTCGTAGCAAAAATCTAACTGACATACTAAACATATATTTTAATATAACTACTCTATTAAACAATTTGCTCAACTCTAGGAATTTCTCCTGAATCGTAAGGAAACTCCGAGCACAGTCCTCTCCATTGCCCTTTGGGTGACTGTAAGCTTTCTGATGAGGCCCATTGTGAACGACCAAGTTTCAGAGCCATAGGTCATCACTGGCAACACACACTGGTCAACTACTACTGGTCTAATAGTAGGCAGTTGAATACCACATGGTGCGTTGCCTATCTGAATCCAAAACACAGTAACTGGGTGACAGGATATCCCTTGACAAGACTGACGTCTGATTTTCTTCTGGATTCTGAATGAAAGAATCGGCCTTTAGGGAACAAAACGCGCACTCATTTCACACCCGCGCGACCCAAAATTCGGTAGTTTTTTGAACTTTATTCTATGATTTTATAAATAAAAGCCTTAGATCAAAATGCAGATAATTAAATTGTCTTTAAAATACGCGCGGCGGTTTTGGTGAGATTGTTGTTTTTTTGTCCGTGTAAGATATAATTTTACAAATTAATTACACTATGTTACACGAATAAAATTCAAAATTTTCATAGATCAAATTATTAAGAAAATGGTCTTATGAATAATCTCCGGCACAGATAATATAATACTAGCATACAGATGCCTCATCCCATACAAAGAAACCGTGCCGACGTAACTAGCGTTATTCATCTGATTAATCTTGTTATTTTTTTGTACATCTAACGCGTTCGGTTCTGCTTCACGGTGATAGATAGTTGGTGTTAGCAGCGACTCGCAAGTAAAAGGATTTATTAGGTTCGTGAATATTTTTTTCTTTAAATACAGTGAAGGTTCGTTTCATAGTATTTGTTTGCACGTTTTTACAGATTTTTTGCACCAAAATGTGTTACAATGCAAATTTTAACAATCTAGTGGAATGCCTCAGAAGTTTAAAAATGCGCCATCTATTGGCATCAATTTTAAGTGATCCGTTGAAATAATCTTTGAAATGTGAATTAAGAGCCCAATATTCCATAATTTTGTACTTAGGAGAGTTGATTAAACAAGAACATACAATTTTTATGTTGTAATTCCAGAAAATATTAATTTTACACACATTCAATAACAGACGGGTGCATATTGCGCCATCTAGTGAGATTTATTTGAACTAACTTTTCTTTGTTAGCAATGAGACCCCGTGTCTCCGGCAAGTAAGTTGGCAAGAGTCGTTAGATACGCAAAAGTAGTGTTTTAGGTATCTTTGGTAGTGAAGCGGGGCGCGGGGAACGTTTAGAATCGTTCCGAGCGCGCGATTGGTTGGTCAGTTGACACAAGGAACGACTGACCAATCGTGTCGCGTCCACGTTCCGTTCGCTCTATATCGTGGTTGGTCAGTTCAGAAAATATGCGCGAACTTACCCCCACTACGCCAAAACTTTGCCAACTTACGTGCCGGACACTATAAAATATATTTTTTGCAAAAAATTACGACTAGCTGTTTATACGTGATTCTCATTTTAAAATCAGCTACTCAAGGGTATCTGCGTCTTAATGTTCTTTTCAAGCCACGGACAGCCAGCTAGAACTTAAAAATTGTTTGGACTTACCGAAGGAAATGGCTCGATAGCCTGCAGATTGGAGGCGTCGTGGAACAGATGTATGTTGACGAACTCGATGGCCGTACCGCGCATCCACCAGCGAGTGCGCAGGAAACCTTTGCGCGACCATTTGCACTGAAAACAAACATGAACATAGTGAGTGTTTGAGGTGGAGAGCTTTAGGGCAAATACTTCTACTATGAGACATGTTGTGATAATTGATTCCTATACACAGTAATATTTATTGAGAGCGGGGACAGTACTAGCGCTGCTATATTTAGTTTTATTTATTCAAAATTATGTAAGTAACACCTTGCATCCAACAGCTATAACGCCAATGCGATGTTACTACCACAGAGATATTAGGACTAACAGAAATGCAATTCAAAATACCATTAAATACAATTGAAAATAAAATAAAATAAAAATATAATTCATACAATTATATTTTTTTTTAACCTTCTTATTTTTGAAATATATTTCTTTATTTACATAAATACAATTATATACCGTGTATAATAGTACATTATGGTACAAGTGTGCAATGTTGGTGATTACCGCTGAGGCGCCATTGAGGTCTTAAGAGAGCCGAGGATGGTAATCATCAATACACACGTGTATCATACGACGTTTTTCAACACACTTGTGAAGAAAATAATACAAAAAAATCATTTTCAACAGTAAAAACGAGTTGTGAAAATTTTTTACAATGGCGGGCAAAATTAATCAGTTTTCCTATGCGCGCGCATTTAACAATGACGATCGGCCATAGACTAAAATAATGAGGTTTCTTTTTTTTGGCTTTTCATGGATAGTGTTTTAGCCACGTACAAAATAGGGAATTTATTTTTTCTTAATTACAGAGCAAATAAAATTTATATTTGAGTGAAAGTTTTATTTATTAAGCACGTACAAGTTGAAATTATCTATTTAAATACGAAGTTGCATGAAATGAGCAAGCAATAGGCACATTAATTTATTTGTACTATTGAGCACGATCTTTTTTGTATCGAAACTTTTTTAAGAACAAAGCAACTCAACCAATAAATAAAAAAAAAAAACTCTATAACTCACTTGTGAATAATAGCAATGAAAAAGTCACAGTTTGATAACAGGTATCATTATGTGCCTAATTGCGGTTAAATTAGAGCCACTTTATGTGCAAGTGTGTTGAAAAATACTTAATTATAAATACAATTTAAATCCAATTATCATAAAATTAAACGCAATAAAATACAATTTAAATACCATTATAATCAAATTAAAAACAAGAAAACAAAAATGAGAAAAGTGATGAAATTTAATCATGTTATGTTTTTAGAATAATAAGTTGATAATAGTGGTAAGACTTATGGAGAGCAGTGATGGCCCAATGGTATCGGCCGCGACTTACAAGTTGTGCGTCATGGATTCAATATTTATTTTATTCTGTTTCTAGTATTTGTTGTTATAGCGGCATCAGAAATACATCATCTGTGAAAATTTCAACTGTCTAGCTATCACGGATCATGAGATACATGCACCCTGGTGTGAATTTTTTATGTTTTGTGTAAGATGATATTGTATTGTGGCACTCGTTGGTAATCCATAAATAAATAAATAACAGGGTCCCGTTTGTACCCTTTGGGTACGGGACCCTAAAAAAGATTCACAATAAAGGGCATTATTATATTTATACAAGTACTAGCTTCTAACAGCGGCTTCGCCCGCGTGAATGTCCAAAATTATCCCGAGGGAACATATTCCCGGGCTAAAAAGTATCCTATGTGTTATACCTGACTATATGATCTATCTCTGTGCCAAATTTCATCCAGATCTGTCCTGCCGTATGACCGTGAAGAAGTAACAAACATACAAACACATACACACATCATCAGCCTATTAATGTTCCCACTGCTGGGACACAGGACTCGAGCCGTTATCCACCACGCGGGCCCAGTGAGGGTTGGTGGATGTCACATGTCTTCGAATTTTTGGAACACATACACACACACACAAACACTCGTCTTTAGTGTAAAGTGTGATTGTTCTCGCCAAACTTCTGGGCCGCCCTGAAGTTGGCTTTCCGGATGCGCGAGTCATGAAACGCTGCTGTTTTTGTATGAGATTAACTACTGCGCAGCCATTGAAGACAACTTCAGGGTGGCCAAGAAGTTCGGCGAGAACTATGCACGTGTAAATATAAATGAATCCGTACAAGTGCACATTACGTCTACCAGCCCCAGAAAGTCTTATCTTCCTTAACATTCAACTAGTCCAAGCATATGTTCTAAGTTACAATTTACTATCTGAGTTATTTACAACTCTTGTAGGAAGAGTCATTATTTTGAAGTATTTATGGTGTATTTTAATTAACTGTGCCTCTTTTACTAATTACTGTGAGTGATTATGAGAAGAGGCCTTCGCGCTGCAGCGAGACAGTTTAATACTACTAATGTTTGTTACTCTTTCACGCAAAAATTACTCAACGGATTTTAATGAAACTTTACAGAATTATAGCTTATAGGTAGATACATCAGAATTACTTTTGTGCTATGTATGTATATAAAAATTAATCCCTATTTCCCTTGGTCACGGCATCACGCGTGAACGGCTGGACCGATTTTGCTAATTCTTGTTGTGTTTGTTATTATTAACTTTAAAACTTTCGCGTTTCATAATTGAAAAACAATATATCATGGGAATTTAACGCGATTATTTCGATTATTTAGTCTACCCGGGACCACGGTCGTTGCAACACGGCCGAAACGTTGGGTTAAGGCGATATATACACCCCAATGCTAACGCAGTACTGGCCGTGCGCCCGCTCGATGGCAAAATATCAATATTGAACCTCCTTTTGAACAGTTTTGTTTGCAAAATTTTATTTGATTTACATATGCTATGTTAGTTATGAAGCAAAACCAGCCATAAATTTTTCTGTGTAAAAATATTTTTAAACATCCAAGTCGTTTTGGAGGAGTTTCCATAAGTTGCGAAAATTATCGTGTTGTTAATTATTTTTTTAAAGCAAATATATTAGTTATACGTAAAAACCTTGTGTTCAAAATTATGAAAATGAATCAGTAATAAATATATATATCTTTCAAATCTTTTAACCTAGCCGTTACTAAGGAGTATGCTTTAGAAAGTTGCCGTTTTACGGCACTAAAGCGTATGTAGGCCCTTAAATAGCTAATCGAAATAATCGCGTTAAATACCCGTGAAACATTGTATTTGTTGCATTGTACATTGTGTTTGTAAAAAAAGGTTTTTATAAAAGAAAAAACCGGCCAAGTGCGAGTCGGACTCGAGCAAGAAGGGTTCCGTACCATTATCGCAAAAAACGACCAAAAAATCACGTTTGTTGTATGGGAGCCCCACTTAAATATTTATTTTATTCTGTTTTTAGTATTTGTTGTTATAGCGGCAACATACATATCCCGTTTTTACCCTTTGAGTATGGAACCCTAAAAATTAAGATAATAAAGGTAGGTAGGTAACGTAGGTATGTAGAGTAGCTAGGTAGGTAGAATAGGGTAGATAGCGTAGGTAGGTATAGTAGGGTAGGGTAGGTAGGGTGGGCAGTTAAAGGGAGTGAAGCCGCGGGTACAGCTAGTAATTTATAAAGATACTGCGTAGAAGCTGTACTAATTCCACTAAGCCGCAAGCAAGGGGGCAGCTAGTATTATTATACTAGTTACTGTGTACTCGTCTGTGTTCGCTAATCTTGGAAACAGCTAAGTTATTTTTGATACCTAGTTGTAGTGGCATTCGGGAAAAATAGTATAGATTGACCTACTTATATAGGTTTAAAAATAAGTAAGGCATTAGAATTGTTCTCATGTATGAGGAAAATCAATATCCTGCTCTATAACGGCAGGGAGATTTTTTTTTAACGGCTCTTAAGGGTACACTAGTCGACGGCACGAACTATTTTGTGCGCGGGGTTAAAATGCATTTTATATCAACCGACAACACGTGAGAAAGAGATAGATGCTGTGATGAACAGTAGGAAGCTAGTTCGCGTACGAATACACACTTTTGCAAATTTGTAGCGAAATGGATAATGATTTAGGACGAAAACGAGCGCGCGAAATTTTATAAACAGACCTTTGGCAGTCTAGATATCATAAAAAAACGACTAAATCTATCTGTTCAAAATAAAACTATTTGCATTGTTGAACTACTAATCTATCCCTGTATGGAGGCCGTTTTGCAATATTCCGTCTTCTTTTGGTATTTATTTGCGCCCAAAAATGCGTTAAAATTAGTGTCGAAATGTGGAACTTTCGACACTCATAACTTTCAGATATTTTCTTTTTTTACTTTTTCGCTTCGATACAGGGCTAGATAATGATAAGAAAAATTTATATCACTTTTTATTTTGAGCGTACTTTGTTAAACAGTGGAATAATCCCTAGACTACGTTTGTATGGAAGAATTTTCGACTAGTGTAACCTTAACTAGGAACACTTGGGCAATCAAGACGTATCTAACGATGTCTTAATTATATATAAATCCGCCTTGCAGTTTGAAAGATATGAGGTAATATTAATAAAGAATGTTACATGCATAAAGGGTGTCTCAGAATCATATTTCTTTTTTTAATACTTAAAAAAAGGCACTAGAATTAGTTAAAACTCGGTTTATTTACTGTTAAATTAAAGAGCAGTTTTTCAATTTTGTTTATTAAAAACAATGTTTAGTAAATGTGCACCCTCCACATCCTTACACTCAATTATCTTGTAACTAAAATCTTCAACACACTCAATAAGTGAGAGACCGACAATTCCTTGACGTGATATGGCACAGCCCAAATAGCCCAGATTAAACGCTTGCTGATGTACTCCTATGGAGCTACGTAAAAAGTAAAGTTTACAAATCATTGCCACCCAACCTGAATGTTTAAAAGCAAGCAAAGACTCACAGACGAAATAAATAATTATGTGTTCCAGGCTAAATGAGAGACAGGAAGGATGAGAATTTACAAAATTTCGTTTTTTACAAATAAAATTGAAAAACTGCTCATTAATTCAACAGTAAATAAGCCGAGTTTTAACAAATTCTAGTGTCTTTTTTTTTAAGTATCATCATCATCTGCCTAGCCTTTTTCCCAACTATACTGGGGTCGGCTTCCAGTCTTACCGGATTCAGCTAAGTACCAGTGTTTTACATGGAGCGACTGCCTATCTGACCTCCACAACCCAGTAACACATTCAAATTTATTTCGACCAAATTGCTCTGCAGTCGAAATCGTTTCATAATGACAGTTCAAAAAGGAAAGCTATTAATTGTTAATTGGGTCAAAGGCCGGTTCAAATGGTGTGAGTCGCGATTTAGACTATCGCATGAACTTGTTTTTGCAGATACAGAACTGTTTTTTCATATGAAAGAAAATAAAGAAAAAATATTTATTTGTGACCCGCACAGGAGACACGAGATTAGAAAAACACAAACAATAATAAAAAATAAAAATAAATAACCCCGTTTTTTTTTTCTATGTGTCGTCTCGTAGTTCGGTCAAAGTGACTGACAACTACTTAACCGGGCTTCCCTGTGGAGACTAAGCTATATAGCCTATATACCCCCTGTGGGGTCGAACCTCGGCTCAGGGCGTCGCTGGGGGACAACTATGGCTGGATCTTAATAAAGTGATTCTACCATCCGTTCGGAATAAGCCTACGTGGAGAAGAACGGACAAGACACTCCAATTAACTAACTAGAATTTAACTACGGCACAGCATTGCGCGGGCTGGCTTGTATATCTTGGCGGGGAATAACCACGTGCGAGACCAAAAAGGCTCCTATCTCAGCATGTG
Source organism: Orthosia incerta (assembly GCA_948252205.1). NCBI lineage: Eukaryota > Metazoa > Arthropoda > Insecta > Lepidoptera > Noctuidae > Orthosia > Orthosia incerta. Next base: position 22,259,409 of record OX411762.1, on the reverse strand, counting down.
CAACGATATTAAAAAGAAAATAACGCTGCGCTAATATTCTGTTAGAGCCCACTGTTGTTCAATGAGTGATATATATCAGTTGTCCCCCGCGGTTTCGCTCTTAGAAAGCTACATTATTCCTGAGTGTCATAGACTACAATATATTTACAAAAAAACCGGCCAAGTGTGAGTCGGACTCGCGCACGAAGGGTTCCGTACCATTATCGCAAAAAAAGGCATAAAAATCACGTTTGTTGTATGGGAGCTCTACTAAAATATATATTTTAACTGTCTAGGTATCACGGTTCATGAGATACAGCCTGGTGACAGACGGACGGACAGACAGACAGACGGATCGCGGAGTCTTAATAATAGGGTCCCGTTTTAACCCTTTGGGTACGGAACCCTAAAAATAGAGATCCTTATGACAATTGCAATAATGTAACCCAAGAATGTAACCCAAAATGTTGCCTGTAGGTAGGGTTGTGTAGGTAGGCTGGGTAGGCAGAGTACGCAGAGTAGGCAGGGTAGGCAGGCTAGGCAGGGTAGGCAGGCTAGGATGGGTAGGCAGGGTTGGCAGGGTAGGATAGGTAGGTAGGTAGCCAGTTGACGGGAGCGTAGCCGCGGGGGTCAGCTAGTTTTTACATTAGTAAAAGCTTCTGCCAGCGGCATTGCCCGCGTGAAACTGGAAAATTATCCCGAGGGAACATATTCCCGGGTTAAAAATTATCCTATGTGCTATTCCTGACTATAATCTACCTCTGTGCCAAATTTAAACCAGATCCGTCCAGCCATTTGAGCGTGAAGAAGTAACAAACATACAAACACACACACTAACAAACTTTCACCTATAAAATATTAGTGTGATAGACGGGATTTGTGTCTATGTCGCCGAATTATTGCAAACTCCGTATGATTTTAATATTAATAAATCATGTGAAAAAATGAACCCTCAATATTATTTTGTGAAAGAATTATTTCTAATACAACAATAAAGTTATCTAAATTCGATACATTAAGGTTACACTAGTCGAAAATTCTTCCATACAAACGTAGTCTAGGGATTATTCCACTGTTTGACGATGTACGTTCAAAATAAAAAGTAATATCAATTTGTCTCATCATTATCTAGCCCTATATGGAAGCAAAAAAGTAAAAAAAGAAAATAATTGACAGTTATGAGCGTCGAAAGTTCCACATTTCGACACTAATTTTAACGCATTTTTGGGCGCAAATAAATACCATAAGAAGACGGAAATTTGCAAAACGGCCTCCATACAGGGATAGATTAGTAGTTCAACAATGCAAATAATTTTATTTTGAACAGATAGATTTAGTCGTTTTTTCATGATATCTAGACAGCCAAAGGTCTGTTTATAAAATTTCGCGCGCTCGGTTTCGTCCTAAATCATTATCCATTTCGCTACAAATTTGCAAAAGTGTGTATTCGTACGCGAACTAGCTTCCTACTGCTCATCACAGCATCTATCTCTTTCGCACGTGTTGTCGGTTGATATAAAATGCATTTTAACCCAGCGCACAAAATAGTTCGTGCCTTCGACTAGTTTATCCGTGTCTTACTAAGAAGAAAGAGTTAATAATCTTACGAGATCAACACAACCTGAATATTTATAAACACTACCAAAAAAACCAGGCATTAGGTATCAGCCATAGACACGATTTATGCAAAAATAAACACTTAAAAAGAAAAACTTGTCGAGGAATGCGAACAAAATAATATACTAAATAACAGTTTTTATGTGATGGTTTTTTAGCCCGCAAAAAAAAGGTGTTGTAATAAAAAATCAGGCTGTATATCGCTCTAGTCTAGTACAAAATGAAATCCTAATATGGGGCTAAGGTTTTAATCTATTACGAAGTGTAAACACACAGTATTTAGCTACATAAGGAAAATTAATTAGTTACAAATAAAGATTGATATTTTTTTTGTGATATCTTGCGGGGGGCGGGTTGGGTTTCTCACATTTTGTGATATCTCCGGGGGACGGGTTGGGTTTCCCACATTTTGTGATATCTCCGGGGGCGGGTTGGGTTTCCCACATTTTGTGATATCTCCCGGGGACGGGTTGGGTTTCCCACATTTTGTGATATCTCCCGGGGACGGGTTGGGTTACCCACATTTTGTGATATCTCCGGGGGCGGGTTGGGTTTCCCACATTTTGTGATATCACCGGGGGGCGGGTTGGGTTTCCCACATTTTGTGTATGAATTTAAGATCATATAAAATATGGAACAGTTAAATAACAACATAAAAAAAACCGGCCAAGTGCGAGTCGGCTTCGCGGTCGCACACGAAGGGTACCGTACCATTATCGCAAAAAACGGCAAAAAAATCACGTTCGGGTATGAGAACCCCACTTAAATATTTATTTCATTCGGTTTTTAGTATTTTTCCCTTAGTGCGCGAGTCCAACTCGCACTTGGCCAGTGTTGTTGTGTTTTATTTTCCTGGTGTACGGCACACCAGACGGAAGCTATCCATGAGGATTTTTCCATAAGAAAAAAGGTAATTGTCCTACCTCCGGAAAGAAATGCTGCGGAAACTTGGCCTTCTCCTTGGTGGTGACCTTCTCAATGTTGCCAGCGTGCACCTCTTTGCCCGTGGCCTCCACGTAGGCCTTCAGCTCGAAGTCCCAGATCTTCAGGTCTGTCAGCGATGAGTGCGCGAAGTACATATTGCCGAGAGCCTGGAAAATATGAAGAAGAGACTAGTTAGAAGTTCTGTGTATGAAAGTGATAGCCGAAGGTAGATACTCGTACAAGCAGGGTTGCTCTTCTCAAGCCCACGGGGCCTACTTACTAGTAATGCGCTTTAGCACTGAAAATCTTCTCTCACAAGCAGGGGCGTATCGCACGTCCCAAACAATGCCTTGCTCTCTGTGCAAAAACACCTGCACCTTAAAAGACCTTTGTGAGGCAAATGACAACGCTGTTGCATTGCTTGCGAAGGGGCGGCTCGTGATTTATTAGGGGGGCTGCCCTAGACAAGTTACAAACGTTTCGTATCGAATCTCTTTCTACAATCGTTAACGCCTTCTATTTGTATGGTCTGACCACGTGACTTAACGTTCAGACGTGTCATTCCCATACATTGATTCGTTTTCTACTAGCGTTATCGATTGTATAGGTTGTTTTTTTTAGAGGTATAGAACTTTAAGTTGGCCACACTGTTTTAACTGGCGGCCATTTTGTCCGCTGTCAAGTGATTTGTGTTTAGTTTGGTTTGGCATTTCAACATGAATAGACTGACTCCTGAACAACGCTTCCAAATTGTGCAAATTTCTTGTTTTGTGCAAATTGGCCAGAACGTTACAGTCAATGGTGACCGATATAGAGCCTTGATTACTGACTTTTTCGTTCCTCATTTGAACAACCATGATGTGCAGGAGCTGTGGTTTCAATAAGATAGCGCAACATGTCACATAGCGCGTGCCACAATTGATTTACTGAAGGAAACGTTTGGTAGCCACATTGTTTCACGTTCCGGAGGCCTCCAAGATCGTGTGATTTAGCGCCGCTAGACTATTTTCTGTGGAGATATGTGAAGTCGCTAGTCTACGCCGATAAGCCCGAAACGATCGACCACTTGGAGGACAACATTTGCCGTGTTATTGCCGATATACGGTCACAACTGTTGGAAAAAGTGATTGAAAATTGGACCTCCAGATAAGATTACGTCCGAGGCTGCCGTGGCGGTCTTATGCCAGAAATCATATTTAAATTGTAATGCCAAAAGATTATCTTTTGAATGAAATCAATTTCATGTCAATTTTAAAAATTCATCCTTGTTTTATTCCATTTCAAAATTCTATACCTCTAAAAAAAACACCCGTTAGATAGTCAATTTGGCTGCAGGTGCTGGGCTAACACACTTGAGACCACTAATCCATAGACGGCAACGTTCTATCGAATTAATCAAACTAAATGGCTTTTTGTCCAAAAACGTGTTTATATTTTTCTTGAAAGTTTACTTGCCCGCTCCCGACAATGTTATCGATAATTGTCGAGAGCGGGAGCTTTTAAAGGAGAGGAGTAGGTTGTGGCGAAAAGGTGTGACACCAGCTTTTTAGTGCTATCGTCTGAGAATTTCTACTACTGATCATCTTACTTAATATTACAAATGAGAAAGTTTGGATGGATTAATGTGTGTATGTTTGTTACCCAATCACGCCAGAACGGCTGAACGGATCTGGATGAAATTTGGCACAGAAGTAGATTATAGTCTGGAATAGCACATAGGCTACTTTTCATCCCAGTATAATATTCCTTTGGGATAAGAGATCACTTTTCACGCGAGTGTAGCCGCTGACAAAAGCTAGTGAGTAATTAAAAGTACTGAAGCCAAAGTACTTTTCCGTGAAATTTTTATGAGCTCCAGTGCAAAGGTTGACAAGATCGAAAATGTTGCGCACCCAGGCTCGAATGGGTTCGATTTTTTTTGTCAATTTCTCCAGAAATATGAATAGGTAAAATATACAGTTTTCTGCACCTGTCGACAATTTCATGAATTGATAAAAAAGAAGGAATGCTAAAACTATCGAAGCAAAATACATAGATTTTAGGAACTCATTTTGGTTTGGAGAGGATAGATTCTTGAGAGAGTTTATTATTACCTTCGTACAATATTAATATCAACATGATAACTTTTTTTCATTATTTACTTATGCAGTAATGTGAATGTAAAGGTTCAAAAGCGAGCGAAGCGGGGCCGAATTTTTTAGAAAGAAAGATCGCAGAAAAGGTTATTTTTCTCAACACTAGTAGAATATTAAATAACTGTCTTCAATGGGGGATGGGGGACCTTTTATATTCACGGGGCCTCGGGCTGAAGCCCAAATAGCCATTAGATAGATCCTGCTCTGCTCACTAGTATTCTGGGTGAATGTGGTGAGAATTATTCAATATGCAATTCATATGGTGGTGTCCATGTTGCTGTGCATGTCATATTGTGATAAAATGAATGTTATAAACAATAAACAGACATGCGATTGCAGCAATCCCGAGAGATTTGCCGTTACTTATTGAAGAGTTCTGTTGTATGTTTCCGAAGTTCTTCATCAGATCTTCACCAAATTAAAATGGGACCAATTTCGGAACATACTCTTTCAAACAAAAAACAATTTTCAAAATCGGTCCACAATTGACGGAGTTATCGGTGAACATACGCGAAAAACATAAAGTCGAGCATAGAACCTCTTCCTTTTTAGTAAGTCGGTAAAAAATTGGAACACAGCTGTCAGTAACTGTCAAAAAATTGGAACACAGCTGTCAGTAACTGTCAAAAAATTGGAACAAAGCTGTCAGTAACTATCAAAAAATTGGAACACAGCTGTCAGTAATTGTCAAAAAATTGGAACACAGCTGTCAGTAACTGTCAAACCAAATATTGCTCGCAGGCAGCGTTTTTGGGCCCGTTGATGATGTCTGACACTCGTTACGGGTAGTCAGAAGCATAAGATCTGACACCAGTTTCAACAAATATATTTCCTATGTTGGCGTCGGCTTCCTATCTAAACGGATGAAGCTGAATACCAGTATTTTACAATGCAGCGACAGCTGATCGGCCTTATTGCGTAAGTGAATTAGGCAAAGAACACGTATATGTATAAAAATGCACCTTTAAAATAAAGACTTTCGTATTGCGTGATACACTCGAAAGGATGGAAAGAATATGTGAATTGAACTCATAGGGTGGAGGACGTACCCTTTCTAAATTATTTACGCAATACCGAAAAAAAAAGATCGGCCAAGTGCGAGTCGGACTCACGCACGAAGGGTTCCGTACCATTATCGCAAATACGGCAACAAAATCACGTTTTTTGTATGGGAGCCCCACTTAAATATTAATTTTATTCTGTTTTTAGGGTTCTGTACCCAAAGGGTAAAAACGGGACCCTATTACTAAGACTCCGCGGTCCGTCTGTCTGTCTGTCACCAGGCTGTATCTCATGAGCCGTGATAGCTAGACAGTTGAAATTTTCACAGATGATGTATTTCTGTTGCCGCTATGACAATAAATACTAAAAAAACATAACCCTTCCCTTGCAGCCGGGTAAAAAAAGAAGAAAATAAATATTTAAGTGGGGCTCCCATACAACAAACGTGTTTTTTTTGCAATTTTTTGCGATAATGGTACGGAACCCTTCGTGCGCGAGTCCGACTCGCACTTGGCCGGTTTTATATTTGTTGTTATAGCGGCAACAGAAATACATCATCTGTTAAAATTTGAACTGTCTAGCTATCACGGTTCATGAGATACAGCCTGGTGACAGACAGACGGACCGCGGAGTCTTAGTAATAGGGTCCCGTTTTTACCCTTTGGGTACGGAACCCTAATAAAGGAAATGTATCATATACCTACTCTTTAATGGAGTGTTCCCTTTGCACTGCCGAACTCACTTACGCGATAAGGCTGCTGATCTGCACATAGAACGTTTTAATAAAAGCTTGTCTTTTAGTTGATGCCCGAATTCAATGGAATTATCAAACTAGGAAATAAATAATCTAAACCTGTGTCTAATTTAGGCGTAGAATCTAGATCTCATTTTTAAATCTAACATCCGTAAAGATAACATCTAACAGTATCAAATTATACAACTATTGATTTAATTGCCCAAGACAAAAATAAAAAGCTATTTTTTAACTCTAGACCAGTTTGACGTTAATAAAAATACCATAAAAATCTCTAGAATGTAGTGATGCTTGAATAAATTTACCTTTGACCTGACATTAAGATATTATAAGATGCAGCTTTCATTAGAATTGCTATTATTTTGTGTAAGACGGTAAAGGTGACTTATGAAAAATGTCAAGTGCACCCACTTTTCGAACTCGTACGATACAATGAAATGTAGACAGGTATGTAGCTGCTATTTTTTTATGATAATTTTTCTTGTTTAAGGGTACACTAGTCGGAAATTCTTCCATACAAACGTAGTCTAGGGATTATTCCACTGTTTGACAATGTACGTTCAAAATAAAAGTGATATCAATTTGTCTCATCATTATCTAGCCCTGTATGGAAGCAAAAAGTAAAAAAAGAAAATATTTGAAAGTTATTTGCGTCGAAAGTTCCACATTTCGACACTAACTTTAACGCATTTTTGGGCGCAAATAAATGCCATAAGAAGACGGAAAATTGAAAAACGGCCACCATACAGGGATAGATTAGTAGTTCAACAATGTAAATAATTGAATTTTGAATAGATACGTTTAGTCGTTTTTTCATGATATCCAGACTCCCAAAGGTCTGATTATAAAATTTCGCGCGTCGGTTTCGTCCTAAGTCATTATCCATTTCGCTACAAATTTGCAAAAGTGTGTATTCGTACGCGAACTAGCTTCCTACTGCTCATCACAGCATCTATCTCTTCTGCATGTGTTGTCGGTTGATATAAAATGCATATTAACCCCGCGCACAAAATAGTTCGTGCCGTCGACTAGTGTAACCTTAAGTATGTGTCTTTAGTTCTGATATCGGAATATCTGAAGCGATTTAGTAAGTAATTTTCAACGGGGTAGTGTGTTATCACCACCGAATCCTACTATATCACACTAATAATTACAAAGGCGAAAGTCTGTGAGTGTGTATGTTTGTTACTTCTTCACGCTCAAACGGATGGACGGATCTGGTTGAATGGCACAGAGATAGAAAGGCACAAAGGATACGTTTTATCCCGGGAATATGTTCACTTGGGATAATTTCCGACATTCACGCGGCATTCATAAATGCGAAAGTTTGTGAGGATGGATGGATGTATGTATGTTTGTAACTCTTTCACGCAAAAACTACTAAACGGATTTGGATGAAACTTAACAGTAATATAGGTTATACATCAGAATAATACATAGGCTAAAATTTATAATGTTTTTTTTGTAAATTGGTCATAATATAACGATAAATATCAAGTAAGTCGGAAAAAAGTCTGCCCTCTGAGAGCTATCTTCGCGTGCGCTGCCTAAACCGTTGGAGATACACAAATATAATGTAGCGCAGGATTGTTTGTCTTTAATAATTCTAAATAAAAGTCCGCGACATCATATCTCCTTTTGCTCGTATGTAGAACCCACTATGACCAAAATAGTGAACCTTAAACAATTAAATTTGATACTATATTAAAATGCACATTTTAGATTATTTATCAAACCCTTATCAAAACCGACACATTTGTCGCTTTAAATATTTTATGTAGATAAACTTTGTCTTTTACACCAATGCTACTAATATTATAAATGCTGTTTGTTACTCTTTCACGCTAAAATTACTAAACAGATTTGGATGAAACTTTACAGTAATATAGGTAAAATTTATGTGGCAGACCAAATTCCACGAGAGCGAAGCCGCGGGCAAAAGCTAGTAATAATAATACAAGGTATTATTATCACACTGCCAGCTTCCAAACTGCGGGCCCCACAGAGAAATTTCTAATGGGGGAAAACTCAATAAAACAGCTATATTGAAGACATAGGAGTGACATTGAATAGCATGCAGACTGTCAATACTCACAGTAAACTTCTCAGGAGAACTGAAGTCCTCGTCCAGAAAGATCCTGATCTTGTCAAAGAGCCTTAACTCGGGACAGTCACAGAGCCTCTGGACGAAGTCCTGGACGTACTGCATGGACTTCTCGTAGGCTTTGCCGCCGACTTCCTGAAGGTGGAGCGCGATGAACTTCGGGTCCATTCGGGAGACGGCTTGCAGGAACTCCGACGTCCATATTGGTAGCATTACTGAGGGCTGTGGGGACAAAGAAAAATTTATGTAAGATATTAATTTTGAAGTGTTATGTTGATAAACGACATTCTTCTTATTCCGTCGTATCAATGATGCTTTGATATTATTTTATTAGTGGTTTAACCCGACTCAAACACAGTGCTAATGTGGAGCCCCTTCACAGAACGCGTGTCTTTGCTTCCTTTCGTGCAAATCTACTCGCACCTTCCAGGATTTAAACGAGGCCAATGATAGAGCTGTACCTACAGGCTGCTAAATACTGGTCCGATAAAATTTTATTTTGAATCAATCGACACGAAAAGATGAAGAACTCTAAACAAAGACTTTTACACGACAAACGGAAAATGAAAATCTTTAATATGACATCTGTGTTTCCTATCCGACAATCTGAGAATAACTCCGAAACAAACTCAAAGGTCACATAAGTCTATTTTAAAGTCCAGACATTATCTTGGTCAAAACAATCATATGAAAGCAATGTAGACTAGTATCTGAATTACTGTTTTGAGGCAAGACCTACGCAGATTTGAGTGGAACTGTCCAGTCAGTCCATGCATTTGTTAGTGATCGTATAGCTCTCATTCCTATTTTTTTCTTTATTTTGCTTTGGCAAATATCAGTAGATGGCAAGTGTCTACCGTTGCTGTGGAAGTCTAGGCTTCGCAATTGCGAACCTATGATTATTGCAGACTTCTTTTAATAGTTCTTTTTAGTATCTTTAAATAGTTCTTTATTGATTTTAAAAAGTTTCCGTGGTGATTCTTGCACATGCTTCTCCTCAGAAATCTACTGGAAGGTGCAATCTAGCTTCGCTTTTGAGTAAGCGGCCTAGAGTATTTTAAAATTGCCTGTAAACGGTTATCATCATCTATACATATAATAAATCTGTAGAAAAGTAATTTTAGTACATCGAAAATATTTAAAAAAAATAGCCAGGGTGTTAAAGGATAACAACCATCAGAACCCATTTTCAGTATTATGAATTTTTGTCTGTTTTCAGTTTATTTGTGCACGCATCACGTGAAATGTACGAAACCAATGCAGATAACTTTTATACAAAAAAATGTGCGTAACCTAAAGTATTACTTAGTTTTTGTTTCATCGCAATCGGTTCTTTCTATCAAAAGTTAAATGAATTTAAAGTGTTCAAGAAGTAAAATTATCACAACACACGCAATTCAGATACTCGGACCGTCGAACTCGATATTCGATAGATGGCGTTGTGCATTTGAATACATTTTATGAATGGCGGTGTTAAGATTCTCCGCGAAACAATGATGACCCTAGAAAAAAAAATTGGTAGGTAGGAGTAGGGTAGGGTTGGCAGACAGATGACGGGAGCGAAGCTGCGGGCACAGCTAGTATTGAAATAAATGCTTTTGGTTTGAGTTTGCGTTACGAACCCAAAGACAAAGCTAGAATTAGAATTAACTTGTCTGTAATTACAACTACCCCATACCCGCCGCTTAAATACTTAGTGCCCATACTTTAAAGCCGCTACAAAGCAATGGCTTCACAAATAGGTATGATAGACACCTAGTGTTCAATTGCAATCTCGGGTCTTGTCGAAGTTTTCCAATTTTATCCGACGTCAGTGTTGTTCGAGATTGTCTATTGTTGTTTTAGTAGGCAAATCACCATTTTACACCAGCATACTTACGGAGCAGAAACTTTGATAAAGCTTTCAGAAATCAAGGAGTTGTTTCGACTTGCAGTAAAGTTTGTTTTTATTAGGGTTCCGTACCCAAAGGGTAAAAACGGGACCCTATTACTAAGACTCCGCGATCCGTCTGTCTGTCTGTCCGTCTGTCACCAGGCTGTATCTCATGAACCGTGATAGCTAGACAGTTGAAATTTTCACAGATGATGTATTTTTGTTGCCGCTATAACAACAAATACGAAAAACAGAATGAAATAACTATTTAAGTGGGGTTCCCATACAACAAACGAGTTTTTTTTTTCAATTTTTTGTGATAATGGTACGGAACCCTTCGTGCGCGAGTCCGGCTCGCACTTGGCCAGTTTATTTTTATTTTTTGGCATAAAGTATCCTATGTCATTCCCCAGGATGCCATCTATATCTTTGACAAATTCTTTAAAATCCGTTCAGTGGTTGAGGCGTGAAATGAAAAGGTAACAGATAGACAGACAGAGTTACTTTCGAATTATTAATATTAGTATGAATATAATTTTGAACCAACCCGCCTTGAGCAAGCGTGGTGAGAAATGTTCGAGGCTTTTCTGCATAAGAAAAGGCTTTTGCCCTGCCGTGGGACAGCAGTAACAGCCTGGTGTTCGACCGAAACTTCGGCTGCAGTTTAGGCCATCTTCGTTTAGACTTCGGCATCGTCTAAAATATGGGTCGAAGTTTTGGCTGAAACCAACGGATTCGCGATGGAAGAGGCAACGGGCTACGGGCAGGGGACATAATTTCGTTGCGCTAGCCAGTCGCCACAAAATTACCACATTTCTTAGTGTTATCCAACCTTCCACTTTACCAGCTGCTCCAATTAATTTCGATTTTTTTTAATATTTTGTTACGTGAATTTTGTTTTTTTTTTGGTTTTCTTGCTATGACAACAATATTTACTTTTTAAAGTATTATATTATTTTATTTTAATTATTGTGAATGTGAAGACTACGTGGATCATTCTTTTTTTTTGTTTTTAATTTATCTAAGTTAGTTTTTAATCATGGTCTGGTAGTTTGAGTAGTTTATGCGGCCTACCCGAATGTCCTTCCTTTGGTATTGTTCATCGAATAGTTGAGCTCCTTAAATTCTGTGTTGACCTGCACGGTTATTGACAAATGCGTGCACTGACTGGACAGGTCCACTCAATCTGGCTGGTTCTTTCCTCAAAAGACCATTTCAGACACCAGTCTACATGGTTTTCACATGAACTAACCAAGATTTTGTCTGGACTTTAAAAGAGACTGTAACCTCTGAGTTTGTTTCGGCCTTTCTTCTCGGAGCAGTCAGATAGTAAACGCCGACCTCATCTAGTTTAAATAAATATGATCGACATGTAAATGTGTTTGTACAACCCAACTTACAGAAATAAAATCGTTTATCATTTCGGTTTCGGCTGCCGAAGGTTCGGTCGGACACTATAATGGTATTATTTATCATTCTTTTAGTATATGGCTAACACAGGATATGACGTAAGTTGTGGATAACACTTGAATGTAACTGTCGCTCGTCAGTTTAGTTAGTAAACCATCACGTAAAGCCATATCCCGTAATTTATGGTTTTGTTTTGATGGAGTTATTTCATCAAACACCATAGACACCCTAGAACTAAAAATAGATCTGTTTATTGAGGTTAGAACAGTTTCTAAAATAATACAAGTGCGAACCTTTCAAAGATTAAAAAAACAATAATAGGTGCTGCACAACTAATCAAAACACCAAAATAAAAATAAAACATTTATTCATAAACTGTCAACTCTTGTCTTTGGTTGGTAGCAATTTTTTTCGTTATTTGTACTACCGACTTCCAAATAAAAGTGAAAAGTTATTTTTCACTTTGTTGTGTATTTATTTGGAAGTCGGTAGTAATTTCTTATAAAAAGATTTTTTATGTTTCACTTTTTAGTTGTACCTAATATCTAGGCAAGTTCTTTAGTAATGTCAGGGGAGTCTCACTCCGCAGTTTAGGAACGATCGGCCGGCGCTCCTCCCGGGACGGAGTATCGCATTAGGTTAGGTTGCCGCTTACCACTCGGCTCACACGTTAGCCACGTTATTAATTCTATGTCGTAAGCGAAAGCGGCAAGTCGACAACGACGCCAGACTGCGACGGAGATACGCGGTAGAAGAGAGCGGCAACGTTTAGGTGAATATCACGTTCCGTACCCAAAGGGTAAAAACGGACCCTATTACTAAGACTCCGCGGTCCGTCTCTCTGTCTGTCACCATTCTGTATCTCATGAACCGTGATACCTAGACAGTTGAAATTTTCACAGATGATGTATTTGTGTTGCCGCTATAACAACAAATACAAAAACAGAATAATATAAGTATTTAAGCTCCCATACAACAAAGGTGATATTATTGCCGTTTTTTGCGATAATGGTACGGAACCCTTCGTGCGCGATTTCGCCTCGCACTTGGCGGTTATTTTTTTGCATTTTGTATCAGGTCACCGTTTTGCACATTTTATCGCTTTGTTCGTAAAAACTTTAACGGTCAAATGTTTCACGTTATAAAAGCAAGTCACGGCATTTAATTCATGAACAAAATCCGAGCAGAGACGTCCTTAAGGTTACACTAGTCGACGGCACGAAATATTTTGTGCGCGGGGTTGAAATGCATTTTATAGCAACCGACAACACGTGCGGAAGAGATAGATGCTGTGATGACCAATAGGAAGCTAGTTCGCGTACGAATACACACTTTTGCAAATTTGTAGCTGAATGGATAATGATTTAGGACGAAACCGAGTGCGCGAAATTTTATAAACAGACCTTTGGGAGTCTGGATATCATGAAAAAATGACTAAACGTATCTGTTCAAAATAAAATTATTTGCATTGTTGAACTAATAATCTATTCCTGTATGGTGGCCATTTTGAAATTTTCCGTCTTCTTATGGTATTTATTTGCGCCCAAAAATGCGTTAAAATTAGTGTCGAAATGTGGAACTTTCGACGCTCATAACTTTAATATATATATTTTTTTAATTTTTATAATGATGAAACATATTGATATCATTTTTTATTTTGAACGTACATCTTCAAACAGTGGAGTAATCCCTAGACTACGTTTGTATGGAAGAATTATCGACTAGTGTAACCTTAAATAACCCCTCAATCCAACCGCTCCCAATTTAAAATTAGCACTCTTAAGTGGCAATCCTTTGTTTTTCGCCGTCTGTCAATGGAATCAAACTCCCGACCGTCGATGATCGTAATGATCTTTTTGCCATTTGTGCATAAGTAACTACATTAATTGTATTTAACACAGTTGACATTTGAACTTGGGAACCTCTGAGGCGTTAGTAATGCTATTACGTCGCTTCGATATCTAGTATGGTCGGAGACCGTGTGTATGCTTTATTTTTGGAGCAAGCCCGCCACACTATTCCAATCCACTGCAACTCCTGAAAGCCAGAGAGCACTAGAAAAGCGTCGAGCCAATGAAGCTCGACGAGAACCGGAGAAACAATTGAATTGTCGCGCATGAATGCTTATTGTTGCGCTGAGGACTACCCTCGTTCGTACGTAAGTATATTTTAAGGTCTCTAGGAGAAATCGGTTAGTGTGATAAGACGGCTCAAATGCTCATTCGATGCCACCCCTGTTCTGTTAGTTACTAACTTTAACCCGTGGACTCGCTTCCATGGCCTATCTATTACATAGGATTTTCTGCCGAGATAAAGTAGTTTGCGTATTCATAATACGAGTAGTACCTGGGCGACCGAGCTCTGCTCGGGTGAAAATAGAGAAAACGGCCTTTTCTAAAAATGAAACCTAGCTTGATCGATTTTTCGCCCCCGAAACCTCCTGCATACTAAATTTCATGAAAATCGTTGAAGCCGTTTTCGAGATTCAGATTATCACACTAATATAATAAAGGCGAAAGTTTGTGAGTGTGTTTGTATGTTTGTTACTTCTTCACGCAAAAATTACTGATAGGATTACAGTCTGGAATAGCACATAGGATAGAAGCCGCTGGCAGAAGCTAGTATACACCGTGAAATTTAAGTGGTTGTTCTCCCGCGGCAGAACGACTTGCCTTTAGGAGTACTTTCGAAGCATAGAGTTAAAGTAAAAAAATAACGATGTTTTTATTTTAAAATAATTTAAAAAATATTCATAAACTCGAAAAAGTGAGTAACAATAGTAACTTGTAGGTACTAGGTACTACTCGCGTCACCACCGTATTATTCACCGTAGTACCTTGTACCTACAAGTTACTATTGTTACTCACTTTTTCGAGTTAATGTTTTTTTTTTTTAATTATTTTAAAACAAAAACATCGTTATTTTTTTACTTTAACTCTAAGCTTCGAAAGTACTCCTTAAGACAAGTCGTTCTGCCGCGGGAAAACAACCACTTAAATTTCACGGTGTATATTTCGCCCGCGTGAATGTCGAAAATTATCCCAAGGGAACATGTTGCCGGGATAAAAAGTATCCTATCTGCTATTCCTGACTATTATCTATCTCTGTGCCAAATTTCATCCAGATCAGTTCAGCCGTTTGATAGTGAAGAAGTAACAAACATATAAACACACTCACATACTTTCGCCTTTATAATATTAGTGTGATTAGTGTGATATACAAACATACAAGAAATGCTCGTTTAAAGGTATTAGATTAGTTTAGAAGTTAAGATTTCAAAATTGTACCAAGCCTTATCGGTTATCGGGAAAAAACTTGGATTAATGATGGTCTAGTATAGTAGGTTACTCTACCCTCCAAAAAGACACTTGCCCTTCAGTCAGGCAATTACAGTCCACTACCTCCATTCCACAGTAGAGGAGCAGGCACAATAGAAAATTGCATTGTTGCCAGCCCAAGTGCATAACCCGCTTGAAAGCCTCCACTATACTTAAGTACGTTACGACTGAAGCACCCTTGGAACTGGCGTTAGCAACCTTGCTGCCTCGCTAATCATTTTACATGGCATGCGCTACTTTCGTTCTGAGGTGTAATAGTAGATTATGAAACTGTTGCATAATAATGGGTATTAAAACATTAAACACACACTGTGTTTAAAAACCGAGCCGTAGGAGAGGTTTTTAAAAATTTCACACGAATGTAACAAAAGTAAGTAAGTAAAAGTAAAAATTCTAATACTAGGGGGTCCAGAATCATGTATTCTGGACGGTCGGTTTCTGTAATTAGTTCAAAATCGTTACATTCCTATCTAGCTCAATTACATTTTTATTTATTCTTCTTTGTTAACTCGCCGACAAAGAGAAAAGTGCGGGCGGCGCGGCGCGTGTAGGTACTAGCCGGCGGCGTTGACATCCATCATGAACTTTAGGAAATCAGTTGATAAGTAGCGCTTTTGAATAATATTTTCATTCCCGTTTTTTGTGAAAAAAGAAAAAAAACACAAAAATTGGACAAAACTACAAGTCCTACACTAGAGGGTCCAGAATATTTTTATTATTTTTTCTTATTTTTGATGGGTTTTGACCCTAGTCTAGGTCAGAGGTATCCATGTTATCTTTTTTCGCGTCAGTGTCAGACAGAGCCCATATGTATAAAAAGCCAACCCTCCCTTTTTATTCAACCCACGCAAGAATTTTCTCATTTTCCGTCTAGTCACATCATGCGTATCTCATCTCAATCATACTTGACCTTTTCTAACGTCAAAACGAAGGGTTCAGAGTTCCATAGACTATGATTATGATGAGTCATGTTTCGGTAAAGAGCAGTGAGATCGTTAGCTCTGGGCCCCGACTTACGTTTCGTGGGTTCGAACCCAGGCAGGCGCTTTACTTTGTGTAAATTATTTACTCACCACTGCTCTAAAACGGTAAAGGAAAAAACTTCGTGAGCAAACCGGCATGTCTCAGAACCAAATTCGAAGACATAATATGTGACATCCACCAACCCGCACTGGGCCCGCGTGGTGGATCAAGGGCCCATTCCCTCACTCACACAGAGCAGGCCAGTATCCCAGCAGTGGAAACAATAAAAGGCTGGTGATGATGTTTCGGTCGATCAATTTGTCCTACAGACCGTTTTATACAGGACTAGCTGTGCCCGCGGCTTCGCTCCCGTAAACTGGCTAACTACCTACCCTACCTATTTTTTTTTGTTTTTATACCTGTATTCTGTCATGTATCAGAGATAGCGCTGTGTTCTCAAAACGTATGGGAAAATGATTTCTTCAAAAAAAATAATAAACTATATTTTCTATATAATAGCTACTCTGTTATTTGTGACGGATATAAATCACACCAATAAAAATTATGTAAAATTGGTTAGCCGTTCTCGAGTTATAAATGGTGTAACTAACCCGACTTTGTTTTATATATAAAGAGTACCTGGGCGACCGAGCTCTGCTCGGGTGCAAATAGAGAAAACGATGTTTTCTAAAAATGAAACAAAACTAGATCGATTTATCGCCCCCGAGAAACCCCCTGCATACTAAATTTCATGAAAATCGTTGGAGCCGTTTCCGAGATTCAGATTCAAGAATTTCTCGTCGTTTAAAGGTATTCGATTAGATAGATTTATGAATACTTCCGTTTTGCTTCTTTGGTCTAGTGATCACAAGCACATGAGCATGAGGTCCGAAGTTCGATTCTCGGGACGGACAAAATGTTATTGGGTTTTTAGGCAAGTTGTTATTGGGCAAGATGTTATTGGGTTTTTGGGCAAGATGTTATTGGGACTTGTGCCCGGTTGATGGCAATAGGCTCGTCCCCTATTACATGAGACATACTTAAACATAACTTGTGAAATGTGGGTGCAATTCTGCCTTACCTTTCGGGGAATACTGGCTTGATGTTCATCATCATTATCATCATATCAGCCGAAAGACGTCCACTGCTGGGCATAGACCTCCTCCAAGCGTCGCCACATTGACCGGTCCCTTGCGTCTAGCATCCAGTAGATCCCCGTAACCTTGACCAGGACATCGGTCCACGTGGCCTTCCAATCCAACGCAACGTCTTCCGGTTCGCGGTCGCCACTCCAGAATCTTTCTGCCCCATCGGCCTGCAATGTGCCCTGCCCAATGCCACCTAAGTTAGGCTTGATGTTATGTTATGAATAATCCGTGTCGGCGTCTAAATAATAAATTTATTCAGAAATTCGACGCAGGTTTCTCTCAACAATTGGTCGCACATAAAACGAATACTAAGTAGCTAATCATTATTACTTGTTCGTATGGTTTGAGCTGATTCTAATTCGTGATAAGATCGCCCCGTATGTCATGGGAACTTGTATCGGAATACTGTTACGGAACGATTTTTTATATACTTACGCTTATATCAATCAGCCTAGCCGTTTTCCCAACTTCTAACTATTTTTCGTCGCCGAGTTGCCAGCTTGTCGGTTGCATTTCGGGGAATGTGCGATGGAATTGCATGATCTAATTCCGCCTAGCCCATTTCATCATCGGACTACAAGACGTACGGCGATGCGCCATCGGTACATGATGGACATCCCACCCATACGCACTAAACGTTTTGGAAAAACTTTCATTACGCGTACAGCTATGGAGTGGAATTACCTGCTGGAGTCTGTGTTTCCCGATAGCTACAACCTCGGGGTTATTAAGTCAAGAGTGAATAGGTTACTTCTAGGCAAGCGTGCTATATCGTCGACCACATTATCGCTTACCATCAGGTGAGATAGTGGTCAAGCACAAAACTATGTTTGGGTCGGCTTCCATTGTAACCGGACCAGTGTTTTACATGGAGTAGACTATCTAACCTGCAAAACCCAGTAACTGGGTAACACAATACCTCTTGGCAAGACTGGTGTCAGATCTCAAGCTTCTGACTACCTGTAAAGAATGTCAATGATCTTTAAGTGGCAGCCGGGATCAACGGATTAACGTGCTTGCCGAGGTACGGCAGAATCTCGCTAGGTAAAGATGGTCACCCATCCACGGCCTGACCTCGGCAAGCGTTGCTTAACCTTGATGATCGACCCGTGCGGCTGAAGCCATGTGCTCCTCGACTACACATACGCTTCTGCTAGGGACCTATCTTTAGGGGTGAATGCGACGAAATTAGATAGCATATTCACATGGAAAATTGGAAAATCGGTGACGTAGCCTCGATCAGTAACTGAGCGTACGCTTGTTTATTATATCTATGGGCGTAAGCAATTCGCCATGTTTATTCACTCAGATTTTTTCAGCCTTATTACCTACATACTCGACACATACCTAAATCATCATCAATATAGAAAAAGTCAAATTGTATGTTTGTAAAGAACACCGAAATTACTGATCCGATAACGACTCTGTCACTTGCCCGCCTTCCACTGCAAGCGGAACGGGCTCCGTACGGAGTCCGTTTTACTCACAGTGGCGAACTGCATAGAAGTGCTTCCACTGAATAAGAGTGAGCGGAGCGGACTAAACGAGTTCAAAGAGTTACCACAGTGTCCGCATAGAATCCGCTTGGGTCGCAACACTGATTTTCATACGAGCACTTCCACCGCGAGCGAGTAAGCGGAACGCATTGAGTGAGTTAAAATGTGTCCGCTGTGTCATGGCGTCGCACGCTAGTTTTGAACGGACTCGCACGCTCCGCAAATGCTGAAACTCTTTCTTAGTGGAAGTGCACAACCTTATGCCCGCTTTCCACTAAAAAAGGGATCGGAAACGGAGGTAACGAACTGGGGCGGACCGGAGAACAGAGCGGAACTCCATTATAGAATGCTATAATATAATTTTTATCCTGGAAAAATGTTTTTGCGGAGCGAAGCCGCGGGAAAAGCTAGTTAATATTGTAAAGGAGTACAATAATTGTATGTATTGTGAGATAGCGTCTGGAAGGACTGATTCAATTGCGAAAAATCTATTACTGAATGAAATAGATACGGTCTCTTGAGTGTCATTCAGTCCATAAGCTCCTATGCGATATGGGAACGAAGGAAGAAAGAAGAAAATCTAATAAAAAATTATGTAAAAATAAAATAAATGCTTTTACAGTTGGCTGCTAGTCCAGTCGCTTGTTATCCAATATCGACAACCATAAATCTTTTAGTTTGACAGATTGGCAGAATTTCTGGTCATTCTGGCTATTTCCGTAACGACTTTACGTAGGTACGAGTATGATACGATATAGATGGAGACAGGAAAGATGACTACTATGTAGTTCCAAAGCACGAAATGATTTTGCAGCTATCAAAATCTCTGTTAAAAGGGTTAAAGGAGAAAATATTTAGATCTGCGCGTTCATAAGAAAAACCTCATGAACGAATAAATCCAATCTCCAACCTATCTAAATATAATTGAACTTTATTGATTTTCCTTCAGAGCGGAGGCCGCAAATCGGCGAACGAGGCGTGGGAAAACTCGCAGCTAGATGAACCGACGCCATTAAAAATGATGGGGGGGACTGGATCACTGGA
Organism: Orthosia incerta; assembly: GCA_948252205.1. Classification (NCBI taxonomy): domain Eukaryota; kingdom Metazoa; phylum Arthropoda; class Insecta; order Lepidoptera; family Noctuidae; genus Orthosia; species Orthosia incerta. Next base: position 22,239,622 of record OX411762.1, on the reverse strand, counting down.
TGCTAACTGTGGAGGACCGGGTATTGTGGTTAAGAAAGCTCTATGTGAATGTAGTTTATTCATCAATTGTTAGTCTAACAAATGGTCAAATAATTAACTCTCTAACTTATTTGACCATTTCTGAGGCTCATAAAGTCCGCGAACCAGAAGACTATGCGTTGGAAGGCCTCCCACTAGGTGGACCGCGCTGGATGCGAGACGCACGGGATCGGTCAATGTGGGGGAGGCCTATGCCCAGCAGTGGACGTCTTTCGGCTGAAATGATGATGATGATAAAGTCATAATTGAAGAAAAACGCATTTACCGAAATTTGAAACTATTGGTTGAGTTAAATATGGATAAAAGAACTGGGCCTTAGAAGACGGCTATGTGGATGTCTAGCAGTGGTCAAAGATGGGCTAAGCTGAAAGATGGAATGTCGCTGCAAGCCCAAAAATGAAGTCAACATTGAGGTCGTAACCAACAAAAAGCCTCTACGTCATCAAAAACACATACTAACCCAAATGCATCACTTACCAACGTAACATAACACCACGACGGGGAATAGTGAATAGATTAACAATATATTACTAGAGAACAATGCGGCGGCCACAGAATATGCTAAGTACGTAACGCTAACGTATTTAACGCACGAAGCCTTGATGTGGTATGGAATGGAATTCCTACTGGCTGAAATTGGTGTTTGACTATTGGGTTGGTTTTGGCGTGATTTGAAGCACTTAGCTGGATGATCGGATCCCAAAACTTCTTCCCAAAAGTCTTTAAGTCAAGAGTGAATAGGTTACTTCTAGGCACGCGTGCTTCACTATCGATATCATATCATCGCTTCCCATCAGGTGAGATAGTGGTGAAACGCAAGCTTATCGTAAATAATAATAAAAAACCGAACAAGTGCGTGTCAGACTTCGCAAATTTTGGGTTCCGTACCAAACCGTAAAATCAATTTGGTTGTAATAGGAAAAATGAGGGAATTTCAAAGAAAAATTAGATTTATCAATATATCTTAGTAAAATATACGCAGAACGGATGGCCGATGGGCAGAAAGGTTCTGGAGTGGCGACCGCGAACCGGAAGACGTTGCGTTGGAAGGCCTCCCACCAGGTGGACCGATGACCTGGTGAAGGTTGCAGGAATCCGCTGGTTGCGGGACGCACGGAACTGGTCAATGTGGCGACGCTTGGGGGAGGCCTATGTCCAGCAGTGGACGTCTTTCGGCTGATATGATGAAAATATACGTAATAATAAAAAACATTATCACCAAATTTCAAGTACATAACTCAATGGGAAGTTAAAATAATCTATGGAACTAAATTTTGTAAAAATGCTGACTTTGTTGGCTTCTCATTCCTTTGTTAACCAATTTTTTTTAAACAATAAATACAGTATTTATCTACTCAACGAGCTCTAAACAACGATACCTCACTCGGTGGAACAGTTTGAGAGGGTCAGACGGACACGTGAGTGACAGCAATAGGGATCCGTTTGGAACCTTCAGGTACGAAACCCTAAAAAACCGACGAAGTCTAGGAAAAAACTACACAGAAAACGCAGAAAAGCATTTGGAATAAGTAAAGCAAATTAGGCGGAGCACCAGTTGTGTTTAGTTACTGTGGTAACCAAATAAGTTTTCTTTCTTTCCTTCACTGTTAGGTAGACATTAACAATTTAACAAAGGTTCAGGCCAGTGAAGAGGCCATAGTACACAGAAAACTCAGAAGTGGGATCAAGTAGGCCAAGTTTTCTGTAGAACCGCTGATCGTTTGGAAACATTTATTTTAAGTAGAAGCTGCTTATTTCCAAAAGTAATGTAGGATGCGCTAAGGTTATTGGAGGAATCCTCTCAGAGTGACTGGTAATAGCCGTAATCAAGTTAAATGGCGTTCTATTGGAGGCCTTTGTCAAGCAGTGTATCTTTTACAGGATAACTAGCTTCTGCCCGCGGCTTCGCGCGTAAAAAGTATTTTATCATTTCAAGGGAACACTAACGGGATAAAAACTATTTATATTCCATATTTTGTCTGAATCTGTTCAGCGGTTCAAGCATGAATAGGTTACAAAAAGACAGACAGACAGAGTTACTTTCGCATTTATAATATTAACTATTCTTATATTATACGTACGATGGCAAATTTTTTGGCCCAAATTAAGGCACTTAGGAGCCGCAGCTGTCTTCACGCATGAATTTGTATCAGCTTTTCTGCTCAATTAGGTGAATCGCTTTGGTAATTCTAGCGTTAAAACGTATTAAGCGGTCAGCAGCCTTATAACGTAATGAATTCGTCAAGGCAAAGGGAAGAGTATGAGAAATCGCCAATCACATGCGAGATGAAAGACGCAATCTGGATTTCCGTCTATGTGATTGGTCGATTTTTCATACTCTTTGCCTTGCCGAATTCATTACGCAATAAGTCTGCAGGAAACCACAATTTTGCATTTATAACATGTGTGTGAATGAGATAATTTTTGGTGAAAGATGTACCACTAACTAGTCATCATCTTCCTTGAATGAACACCATTTATCTTGGCGCGCATGCCCAGTTACCTGTACACATGAAGTCTCAATAGGTCTTCATGCGTCAGCAAATGGTGTTACCGTAGTTGAATACTGGGTCAAACAAACAATTTACGGGTATTTGTCATCGTCATCATTACGCTACGAAGACCTTCTTCCTGCCCTTGTCCTATTGTTCCTTCAGGTCGGCTCAACACCGACCACTACCCACTCAACTTAGACCGCCAATTTGTACTCTTTTATTTTTGATGTTTTGTATGTGATATACGTAAAACGAGGTTAAATTGATTAATTTTGAAATTAATATTGACATAACTATTTCAATTATATTTTGAAAAATATGAAAAAAATACAGTGTAAATAAATAATAAACATAGGCGACCCCAATCTCGCCACATCGACCGGTCCATCATTGAAATCCGTCCAGGCGCTAAGCCGTGAAGCGATAATAGCACAGAATAAATAATAGTACCGTAACAGACAGATAGACATAATTACTTTCGCAATTATAATATTAGGAGAATAATAATAAATACTTGTCACAGAGAGCCAACCGCAACGGACATTCTAACCAGGGGGTCTATCTACTCCCTATCTCCGTCAACGAAGTTACGGGCCCCGTCCGAAAGTAATCCGATACTTCGGAGTGAAAAAACACATTAGGAGTAGGTACAACTGTCAAATTGTGTTGTCATCCAGTCTTAGTTCGTGCCCCGAACGAATCATCCTTCCGTAGGTGATACGGAGTAGGAAACGCCCTTAACGAAGACTGAAACTACGGACTTCGTGCTTATGGAGTAGACCCCCAGTTACAAACACGATCGATGAGTATCAACACTAAATATAAACAAGAAGAAAAACATAATTTTTTGCAACTCATAATCATATAACGTGCCAAAATAAATACGCTATCGGATCCCGGCCCCACGAGTTATATTTAGAAACACCGCAGTAGTTGAATTAAATAAAAGCTTTATCTTATCAATACATTGTTTAATATATTGCTATCCTGACGCACGCGTTTATAACAATTCAAATTACATATTACCCGATTACAGTTTTTTTGCGTTGGTAATTCCAGTTAAGCTGTGGTTTAGCGATAGTGGCGGGCGACAGACGGATAGTGCTGTGTTTCGCGCGAATTTCTTTGCGAAATGACGGTTACGGTAGTCATCGCTATTATGTCACCATTAATTTTGTAAAAGGCTTTTAGTAATGGCAAACTACAAGTGTCGTCAAATCTACAACAAGATATTTATTTTCTAATGTGCGAGAATGGGCGTTCAGGGCACTTCTTCAGGGAGCTGTTAGAGAGTAGTATAATATAGAACTGCTCAAATATTCGAGAGGACTAATTTATTTAGGATCTCCGATAAAGACAGTTTCAAATCCAAAATATTTTAGGTGCCTATTTCACGTAAATCTACATGGCACTTATGAAATATCAGAAGCTAGATGCACAGTTCTAATCGGTCGTTTTCAATTGAGAAGAATCGGTAATAAACTTCATGGTTACTCTTTTAAAAATAATTGGTTATTAAAATGTTATAATTTTAGTGTTCTTAGAAACAATGCACCTGCCTTGTTATTTCTTCACCACTCTTGGTTGACTGGTAGAGAATGCCTAAGGCATTAAGTCCGCCTTTGTACCTTTTTGTGCATGAAGTCATCATCATCTGCCTAGCCTTTTTTAACCGACTTTCGAAAAAGGAGGAGGTTCTATGTTCGACTTCTTGTATGTTTTTTTTTTTTTTTTTTTTTTTTTTTTTTTATGTATGTTCACCGATATTTCCGTCAATTGTGGACCGATTTTGAAAATTCTTTTTTTGTTTGATAGAGTATGTTCCGAAATTGGTCCCATTTTAATTTGGTGAAGATCTGATGAAGAACTTCGAAGATATACAACAGAACTCTTCAATAAATAACGGCAAATCTCTCGGGACTGCTGCAATCGCATGTCTGTTTATTGTTTATACCATTTCATAACATAACATCACGCCAATACGCTCTTAAGGGGTAAGCAGATCTCTCATTTGATCGATTTTGTTCAAGTTTCATGATATTCGGGTAATCTATTTTGGCGTTATAGGAAACTTACTAAACAACTTGCCTATTAGTTAGGTACAACTAAAAAGTGAAAAATAAAAAAACTTTTTTACAAAAAAATACTACCGACTTCCAAATAAGAAAACTACAAAGTGAAAAATAACTTTATTTTTGGAAGTCGGTGTCCATAACGCAAAAAAATGGTACCTACGAAAGACACCGACTTCCAAAAATAAAGTTATTTTTCACTTTGTAGTTTTCTTATTTGGAAGTCGGTAGTATTTTTTTGTAAAAAAGTTTTTTTATCCCAACTATATTGGGGTCGGCTTCCAGTCTTACCGGATTCAGCTAAGTACCAGTGTTTTACATGGAGCGACTGCCTATCTGACCTCCACAACCCAGTAACTGGGTAACACGGTACCCCTTGGCAAGACTGGTGTCAGATCTCAAGTTTCTGACTACCTGTAACGACTGTCAAAGATCTTCAAATGACAGCCGGGACCAACGGCTTAACGTGCTTTCTTTGAAATGGTCACCCATCCACTGACCGACCTCGTCAAGCGTTGCTTAACCTTGATGATCGACCCGTGCGGCTGTTATTATTTAGCCACGAGCTCTAAATAAATAAATAAATATCTTATACGTTCCATGAGACGGTTTTAGCCAATTCGTGCCAAATCAGATTACCTGTCTTTCTGGTTCATCGCAAAGTGCCATACATTAAGATATGGCTTCAGCCTTCAGATAGCGGAAGGTCGATTAAGCGCATATCTGGAGCTCTGCCATATTTCGATCGCATAAACAGGCCAAGTTTGAGGGTAGCCTTGACCTCGTTACCTTCCCCTGGAGATTTGCCACTGGCCCCGTACAATGTACACATGAGGGGTTGAAACTTGAAACACGGTTGCAAGCTAACTTTGGCTTCTCTCATTTTCGTATTTAATAAGTAGGCCACACAACCTCACTCACGCTGACGGGATTTGAACTTTGAAGCATCTTTTTACGTCGGGGCCAAAATAAACTTCAGTTTAAATCAACATTAAGCCTCGCTGTCAGTCACTATGAGGGGCTTTGTAGAGGCTAAAGCTTTTTAATAACGCCTCAAAGTCGTGTTTGAGAATTCAGGGGTACGTCGGTATCTACGGCAAGGGATTTTTTCGTGGATTTTTTATAACCTTAAGCTTGAATGTCATTTGCACTTCATAAAAACTAAAAGGCGGCTAGCAAGGGGAAATGGCTCTAGACAGTGTCATTCTGTAAGCGATGGTGATTGAAAAACGCCAAAATATAAGGCATTGATCACGTGACATTTCGGTAACGCTTGGCATTATTGTTCATTTTGGCATTTTTCAATCGCTATCGCGACACTTTCGTTGATAGGATGTCACATGTCTAGAGCTTAAGGTCTATTTGTCTATAGGTGCTCCCTCACCGTACAGTTGTAATGTATCGGTACAGAGTCGTGCATCACTTTGGTGAGGGAGGAGAACCGAGCATTACAGAGCGCAACCAGCATCTAATATTACAGATTCGAGCATTACATTGGCGAGGGAAGAGAACCGAGCATTACAATGCGCTACTTGATGATACAATGTGTAATATTTTAGTACAACTTGTAACATCAATGCGCACCACTTGTGAACATTGTGGCATCAACCAAATGCTCAAAATCGAATTTCATATTACATTACAGGCGAATTAAATTTAAAAAACTCGTCAAGTTAGGGAGTAGTGTAATGTAATGCTCAAAATCGAATCTGAAATGTTACATTACAGGCGAATGCTCGTCAAGTTAGGGAGTAGTGTAATGTAATGCTCAAAATCGAATCTGAAATGTTACATTACAGGCGAATGCTCCAGGTAAGATATAATTAAAATGTAATTAAGTGTCAATATAAGTGAAGTTTAAATTTGCGGAGAATTATTGTCAAAAGCTGTCAATAACTACGAATTTCCCTGACCTCGCCCGAGCTGACGTATCGTGGATGGTTTATTTCAGAATCAAAATTTGGTTGAAGGTGATACGCAGTCTAGAGGAAAGTACCTAATACACTTGTAAAACTTTGTCTTCTAAGACGAAATATTTTAAAACCTTTTTGTAGCGCAATTTGAGAGAGGCCGATGTTTAACAGTGTAGGTACGACATTCGGTTGATAAGATGATGATGATACAAACGACATATGTGGGATGTCCATTCTTCTCAATAAAAATTTGGTACGGGAAAAAGTTAGGTCTCCATCGTTTATCAATGGAGCCGTGAATGATTGTGCCATGTGTCCACTCACACAGCAAAATTAAATGAACTGGTATTAGATCGGTGTTGTTTTTCGTAAATTTTGGCATTCAATTTGTCTTTTACTGTCTTCATTCGAAATAAATTATTCGATTTTGACGAGTGGTTATTTATGGAACTTAAACGTGGTCGCTCACAATGGGCCCCATCAGAAAGCTTAAAGTCACCCACAGGATAATAGAGAGGGCTATATGCTCGGAGATTCCTTACGCGATCGCATCAGAAATGAGGATATCCGCAGGATGACCAACTTTACCGACTACCCCGAATAAATGCCAAACTTAAGTGGTAGTGGGCAAGGCGGCACATTGCTCGCAGAACGGATGGTCGATGGGGCCGAAAAATTTTGGGGTAGCGACCGCGTAGCGAAAGATGCTGCGTTGGTTGGTAAGCCTCTCACTAAGTGGACCGATGATCCGGTTAAGGTTGCGAGAATCCACTTGACGCGAGACGCATATGACCGGTCAATGTGGCGACATTTGGGAAAGGATTTTGTTCAGCAGTGGACGTCTTATGGCTGTAATGATGATGATGAGTTCGGTCGTGATTTTATTTTTAGATGATGAGTTCGGCCGTGATTTTATTTTTACACAATCTGTTGTAATTTGTACACTGGTAGATACGCTAGACTATACGTGTAGATAGGGACGCTTAATTTTGTTCCCGACGATCCACTTGACAAATCTTATCTGGTGCGATGATTCATTAACTTTGATCCAACATGTAATAGCACAGGTATTTGGATTATAGGGTGGGGCCAGGAGAGCGCTACCTAGCACACTTTGCGTCATTTTAATGAGTAAAGTTTATGGCACTTCAATTTTGAGTTTACTTCGAGCGGAGTAAGTTGGATGAGTTTAAGCTTATCTAAACTCGCCTTAAGGTTACACTAGTCGAAAATTCTTCCATACAAACGTAGTCTAGGGATTATTGCACTGTTTGACGATGTACGTTCAAAATAAAAAGTGATATCAATTTGTCTCATCATTATCTAACCCTGTATGGAAGCAAAAAAGTAAAAAAAGAAAATATTAGAAAGTTATGAGCGTCGAAAGTTCCACATTTCGACACTAATTTTAACGCATTTTTGGGCGCAAATAGATACCATAAGAAGACGGAAAATTGCAAAACGGCCTCCATACAGGGATAGATTAGTAGTTTAACAATGCAAATAATGTTATTTTGAAAAGATAGATTTAGTCATTTTTTCATGATATCTAGACTGCCAAAGGTCTGTTTATAAAATTTCGCTCGGTATCGTCCTAAATCATTATCCATTTCGTTACAAATTTGCAAAAGTGTGTATTCGTACGCGAACTAGCTTCCTACTGCTCATCACAGCATCTATCTCTTCCGCACGTGTTGTCGGTTGATATAAAATGCATTTTAACCCGACCAAGTGAAATTGCTCGTTAGTTTCGTATTACATGTATGTTACTTTGAGTTCATTGAATTTCGGATTATTTGTTGTTGATTGAATTGCCGCTACGTAACTTAGTAGAATTCTTTATTTACAAAATTAATAGCTTCTCGTGACGGGGACTTCAGCTAATACATTTATTATACTGGGCCGGTTACTAAATTGCGTTTTTTGAAATAAGAACGTTTTTGAGACGTCTCTCCCGCCTTTCTTTAACACCAAAGTTTAACTGGCAGAGTTCGACAAAAATGCTCAACTTCAAATCTTAATTCAGAAATCGGTGCCAAGCGGGACAGTCAGGGAGCAGAGAGTCGCCCAGCTTCGGATACGCGCAATCCACCAAAGTGGAAATAGCAAGCCAGAAATCGCTTCGGTAAGGCTGAGGCGGCAGGAACGGCGCCACGCGCTCTAGCGATGGCGCGAGCAGTTACAGCAGCAGCAATTTTTGGGCAAGCGCGTTGTCGAATCCGTCCTGCCACGCTTCGAAGCCTGGCTGAAAAGAGGGGAGCGCATCTCCTATATGCTCACTCAGGTACTCTCCGGGCACTCTGAGCCTCTGAGCGGCAGGTCCTGGTCGCTAATATCGGGCGAGATCTGTCAGAGGAGGTGTCGTGGAGGCAACTACCTCGGCGCCTAAAACGCTGTCACACCGTCTGCATCATAGGCAGGCGGGACGCCGGGGTTACGGGCAATCAGAATGGGGACCCTGTCCGCCCAGCATGTGACTCCAGGTAAGACGGTGGCACAGTGGTCACGTTCTGCTGTGCAAAGCGCTTCGCAGTCTCTTCAGGGATGTGCTCTAACAGGCGTTGCACAGGATCTTTTAAGAGGTAACGGGGCCCCCATGTGCTGTGGTAATTACCGGAGTGTTTTATCTCCCACACTCCGTGGTGTTTCCCCAAAAGTCCAGGCGCCTTTTGAAGGTAGACCCGGAGAAGAAAAAAAAATTGAGACTGTCAGGTGAGGCAGACGCAAAATATTAATTTTAGACATTGAGGTATTAATGTACTGTAGAACATATTATCTCAATGATTTTAGACTTTTATGTTTATGCTAACACCACAAACGAAAACAAATTACAAATGTGGAAAAAACAAGCCTGCGTTCAAGTTGAACAGCTTTTTAATACCTGCCAGTTCGCATGTGAATGCTTAGAAAAACAAACAGGTTGCATACCTAAAAGCTAGTATTATTTATTTTTAGCGACGTAAAGTGCGAGAAGTGTGAGATAATCTATACCTTTTGATTATTTTATTTGAATTTTTATCTCGCTAAACCCACAATCAATCAATCCACCACATCCCAACTTTTGAGGTCGGCTTCCAGCCTCGCGGCTTCCAAGGAGTATTTAACATGGAACGACTACCTAACTGACCTACACAACCCATTAAATTAGGTATCCACCCCTTAGCACGACTGGTGTCAGGGGGTCTACTCCCTATCTCCGTCAACGAAGTTACGGAACTCGTCCGAAAGTACTACGAGACGTCGGAGTGACAAAAAAAACAGTGTTAAGTTCAATTTTTCGGATGGGTAAAAAGACATCCGCAGGCTTATTACGTCGTATCTTTAGAGCAAAACGATAGCGATTTTTGTGCAATAACTGCTCTTCCATACAGAAGTTTTAGAGTTGTTGGCGTTTTTTTTTTAAATAAGTGCTTTTGACAAACAGCGAGCGATTAGCAAACGATTGTGCAGAACATACCATACCTACACTGCAGGTAATGCCGACTTTTCTGCTCTAATATTATAAAGAGGAAAGATTTTTTTGTTTGTTTGTTTTTTAGTACCGAATAGGCTCCGAAACTACTGGAACGATTTAAAAAAATCTTTTACTAATAGAAAGCTACATTATTCCTGAGTGACAGGCTATTTTTTCATCCCGAAAACGGGTCCTGTGGGGTGGTCCACGGGAGCGAAGCCTCGGCGAACAGCTAGTATGACATAAAGCGTTAGATCGCTATCGTTTTGCCCTCGCAAAAGATACGTAATAAGCCTGCGGGAGTAGGTACAACTGTCAAATTGCCTTTTCATTAATTTTTAGTTCGGGCCTCGAACGAATCATCCATCCGTAAGTGATACGGAGTAGGAAACGCCCGTAGCGAAGACCGAAACTACGGACTTCGTGCGTAGGGTGTAGGCCCCCAGATGTCAGGTTTCTGACTACCCGCAACGACTGTAAAAGATCTGCAAATGACGGCCGGGATCAACGGTTAACGTTGCTTAACCTGGAAGGTTGACCTGTGCGGCTGTTATTATTTAGCCACGAACTCTCCTCATTTCGCTTAACCCACAAACGAAATCAAATTTCATAATCAATCTGCCTAAACTTTGCCAGTGGTCTCATCCCATACAAAGAAACCGTGCCGACGTACTTTACTGATTATTTTTTGTAATTCGATCGCGTTCGGTTCCGTTCCACGGATATAGATGGTAATCTATCAATCGCCGTGGAACGGAACCGAACGCGATCGATTTACAAAAAAGAATCGATATAATCAGAAGAAAAACGCTAGTTACGTCAGCACGGTTTCTTTGTATGGGATGAGGCATTTGTATGCTACTATTATATTATCTGTGACTTTGTTCAACTATTTTGGGATCAGCTTGGAAACTGACGCTGCAAACCAGCTGAAACCAGCCGGTATGTCGTATTTTTTTAACCGACTTTCGAAAAAGGAGGAGGTTCTATGACCTATCTGTATAATAAACTTAGCTGGATCGCTAGTAGAAGAGACTGTGCAAGTAGACAGTGCTCACAACAACTCTCCACTCACTCGCACAAGACAGCGGCTTTCAGGGGAAGTTTTAGATACGCCGCATCCAAATGCTGGAACAATATTCCCCCGCCGATAAGGAATCTTAAATGCCTTATAACTTTCAGATTTCGATTGCGGCAGTTTCTTATCGCATCACAGAAAAAACTGGGGATTACTTTTTTGAACACGTCCATTATATAACTGGCTGTCATGTACTTCCCGAGCTGGCTGTTTGGCGCATATCGCGGTCGAATCCTGTGAGCGAAGGATATAGGCATTTATTAATTGAATGACTTGTGGTTCTTTTGTGTGCATATGTTATTTACGTGTATTTATTTTATATTAATTGTAAGAATATTAATTTTAGTCTAGCCAAATCGTTTACTTTAATTGAACCTACGCCATCATTTATTCATTGGTTATAGTGAGATTATTAATTATTTTATACATTGTACATTTTAACCAAGTAATCAAAACGTGTCTATAAAATATTCAACACGCCTAAGAACTGAAACTTTTTCTACTGCATAGCAAAAAATCAATTTTTTTTTTTATTGTAAGTACTAAATTAAAGTTGCGGGTATACTTACGTGAATTACTCTACGCATAACACTGTTACAACACCAATATATCACGACTGCTTGGCGACCATTTGTCACTGCAGGGATCCAGCAGAATATCAGCGTCAGGTATATTTGCCTGACACGTGCTGAGCTGGACTCCCATTTGGTGCAACCTTGAGACGCACACCGCACTGTGTTATGATTGTTTTGATTGTCAAAATTAATGTTAGTGATGTCATTTTTACTTTTGTTTCGGTTTCCTTTTTCTTTTTATGTTGGCACTTTGTTTTTAAACATACCTACATGACAATTGTAATAATTTTATTAAGATTTTGTGTGTTGTGTCTTTTGTGTGCACTAAATAAATGATTTATCTATCTATCTATCTATCTATGTTCAACTTCCAGTATGTTTTTTTTTTTTTATGTATATTCACCGATATCTCTGTCAATTGTGGACCGATTTTGAAAATTCTTTTTTTGTTTGAAAGAGTATGTTCCGAAATTGGTCCCATTTTAATTTGGTGAAGATCTGATGAAGAACTTCGAAGATATACAACAGAACTCTTCAATAAATAACGGCAAATCTGTCGGGACTGCTGCAATCGCATGTCTGTTTATTGTTTATACCATTTCATAACATAACATCACGCCAGTAAGCTCTTAAGGGGTAAGCAGATCTCTCATTTGATCGGTTTTGTTCAAGTTTCATGATATTCGGGTAATCTATTCTGGCGTTATAGGAAACTTACTGAACAACTTGCCTATTAGGTAGGTACAACTAAAAAGTGAAAAATAAAAAAAACTTTTTTACAAAAAAATACTACCGACTTCCAAATAAGAAAACTACAAAGTGTAAAATAACTTTATTTTTGGAAGTCGTTGTCCATAACGCAAAAAAATGGTGCCTAAGAAAGACACCGACTTTTTTATTTAAGCTTAGGTTCAATTTGGACAGCTTTTTATTACCTGCCAGTTAGCATTTGAATGTTATACAAACAAACAAACAGGTTGCATACATATTTACTATTGTTTTTCTTTTTATAGAAGATTCCTACTGATTGAATTTACGATAAAAATACCATTAAATTGTAGAAATATGTTATTTTTGCATAAGGTCGCTTTTGATAGCCATCATTTAAGGATAATTGTCTATTCTGTTATGATAATTGCTTGCGATCCTTGAGTTTTACATGTAATTTTAATGTGTGTTTGTTGTCATAATGACGTCAGAATAAAGGAAAAGCTAATGTGCGGTGCGGTTGTGGAATGCTTTGCCCGTGTCAATAAGGCGTGCTCAATCTCTGCCCATTTTAAAAACTATGGTAAAGAATCAGTACCACTCTCTTTAATAGTTGTATTTCTTGATTTCTATGCTTTTGTTACATACTTATTACTGTATATATTTGTCTATTATATATATATATGTATGTATTTATTTTATAGATAAATAGTACACCAAAGACTACCTGTCTTTCCTTCCATTTTTTTAAATGCATCCAGAGGTTGTCTTGAAAAGATCGCTTTTAGCGATAAGACCGCCCATTGTGTCACCCAGTGTAATGTTATCTTCGTCTATACTTTCTGTAACTTATATGGTGTACATAATAAAGAGTATTCTATTCTATTCTATGTCCTCACTAAACGCAGATTAAGGCCCTTACTCCGCTTTAGTGCCGTAAAACGGTTACTTTCTAATGCATGCTCTTTAGTAAAGGCTGTGTTAAAAAGTTTGAAATAATATGATTTACTATTGATTCATGTACATTATTGGTGAAACATAGATTTTAGGGTTCCGTGCCCGAAGGATCTACGGAGCCCTATTGCTATCACTCACGTGTTTGTCTGTCCGTCGTCAGTCACACAAATTTTACAGCCAAACAGTTGGAGATACAATCTTCAAATTGTCACAGTATAAGCATCTTGTTGACCCAAAGTTTTTTTTTGTAACGTAGTACAGCAAAAGGAGGGGCGTGGTATAGTATATTATGCAACTAGTGAATAAAGGACGGTATTAAAGCGAGGGCCATAGATGAATCACGAACAAGTAAAGGATTCTATCAACTGAATCACGACCGTAGGGAGTGATTCATGATGATTGAATCACGAGCATAGCGAGTGATTCAAGTGTTAGAATCCTGAGCGACGCGAGTGATTCATGGCCCTCGATATAAATCCGTTTTATTCAATAGTTGCATACTATATTTTATACCATGACTACGAGAAAAAGAAAGATTTAAGCGAAAAGCACAAGGCATAATAATAAATAAATGTTAAATAAATGTTTTATTACCTTCAAAATGTACAAAAAAAAATAAAACTCAGGGTTTCATATTTTTTGTAAATTGAAGCTGAGCTAGGCAACAGCATCTGTTACATAATTATAATTAATTAAACACCAATGCAATTAATATTAGAATTACAATCCAAATAAGTATTTACTAAACATCCCAGACTAAAATCAAAATCATGAAAATCATTATTGAAATCTTAAATATAGGAGTAATTAAACCGAGCATGCTTAACTTCCTAATAAATAAAAACAGTGCACTTAACCAAGTACCCTCCAAAAACAATGCATAGCAATCAGCTACCCCTCTTCGAACAGATTCAACACAGAAATATTTCAAAATAAAAAACAAAACAAATTCTCCAACCCGGTTGGTCACCGTGGAGGATCATGACCATAACCCTCCAAAAATAACCACAATCCCCAGAAACAACAACACCAAACAAAGCCATCAGGCAAAACCAGTCAGCAGCAAATTAAAGGAAAAAGATGAATTATTCCACATAGCAACATATAACGTTAGGACATTATCAACCAGCCACCGCCTACTGGAGCTGATAAACTCTCTGAAGAATACAGAATACGATGTAATCGGTATTTCAGAAGTCAGACGCCTTGGAACATCTATCGAGGAGTATGACAGCTTCATATTTTGTTACACAGGAGAGACACGAGGATTATATGGTGTGGGTTTCATCGTTAAAAAATACCTGAAAAGAAACATTGTGAGCTTTAGTGGAATATCGGAACGAATAGCTCTCCTAAGACTTAATATGAATGGGTATCAACTAGACATACTCCAAGTCTATGCACCAACAGAAGCCTCAAATGATGATGATGTGGATTACTTCTACAACACTGTCAGCGAAACCTTGAAAAACTGTGCAAAAAATGTGATAGTCATGGGAGATTTTAACTCAAAAATAGGGCAACCTAGAGCTGTAGAACACTTAGTAATGAAAAACTATGGATACGGTGTTAGAAATAGTAGAGGTGAACGCCTGATAGACTTCGCTAATGAAAACAAGATGAGTATAATGAACACCTTTTTTAAGAAACCCAAAAACCAGAGATGGACCTGGAAATCCCCAGACGGAGTCACAAAAAATGAAATTGATTATATATTAACAAACCAAGCTAAGAATATTAAAAATGTACAAGTTCTAAATATCAATTTTCCTTCAGATCATAGACTTCTAAAAGCATCTCTTCAACTGAAAAATATAAAGAAAAGCCGTGTAAAATACAGAATCAATCAAAAAAACCCACTAAAGACTACCACAGAAATAGATAATTACAGACTATGTCTAGGAAAACTCGAAGACCAACTTCAATTTGATGAGGATGCTACCGTCCAAGTAAACTACGACAAAATCATTCAAAGCATAGAAAGAAGTCTACATAATGCTGAACAACACGCCACCAACCCAGGAGTGTTATCAGCATACACCAAGAGTCTCATAGCCCAGAGAAAACAACTACATGAATCTAAACATAAAACACGAACACAGAAAAATCAACTAAAAGCTTTATACAAACTCATAAGTAAAAGCATAAAAAGAGACTATACGCTTCACCGATCCAAAACATTTGAAAAACATATAAGTACTACTTGTAGCGTTAAAAGAGCAAATAAGGAACTAAATACACACAAGACATGGATAAAGGAACTTAAAGAAACAAATGAACCGTTATGCAATAGGCCTGATATTATTAAAATTGCTACGAATTTCTACAAAAAATTGTATGATTGCCAAGAGAAAAATAATATGGGAACTGACGATGTCAACTTGCAATACAGCACAGAAGATGTCTCTGAAATAGAAACGATAGACGAGATGGAAGTTTTCAAAGCTATCAAAAGCTTGAAGGCTGAAAAATGTCCAGGCCCAGATGGAATTTCAAATGAAGCGATAAAAGAAGGTTGTCAATATCTTACACGCCCTCTGACATGTATTTTTAACTCTATACTGCAGTCAAGCACCACACCCTTTCAATGGTCAGAGTCATCCATGATCCTGCTCTACAAAAAAGGCGACCCAAAGGATATAGGCAATTATCGCCCCATCAGCCTGCTGTCATCACTGTACAAACTTTTTGCATCAATTATTGAAAAAAGGATTAGGAAGAGTATAGAGTTACACCAACCGATAGAACAAGCCGGCTTCAGAAGCGGATATTCAACGGTAGATCATATCCACTCAATTGAACAAATAATTGAAAAATACAATGAGTACCAGAGACCACTGTATGTTGCTTTCATCGACTACCAGAAAGCCTTCGACACGATCCTGCACTCTTCCATATGGACAGCTTTAAGCTCACAGCACGTAGAACATAAATACATAGAAGTTATCAAGTATATATACAAAAACTGCAGTAGCAGAGTGAAGCTTGAGTCGACAGGTCCGCCAATAAGCATAAAAAGAGGCGTAAGGCAAGGGGATCCTCTGTCACCGAGAATTTTTATTGCGGTACTAGAGATGGCCATCAGCAAAGTCAACTGGGAAAGAACAGGACTAAACATTAACGGAAAATTTATCAGCCACTTAAGGTTCGCTGACGATATTATTCTTCTATCTGAAAATGCAAGAGAACTAGAGTCAATGATACTCTCACTAAAATCTGTGAGCCTTGAAGTAGGCTTGCAAATAAATTTAAATAAAACCAAAATTATGACTAATAGCAAAAAATATCCCTTGTATCTTGACCAAAATCTATTAGAATACGTAGAAAGCTACATATACTTAGGCAAGCGAGTTTCTCTCGACAAGCAAAACAATGAATTAGAAGTAAAAAGAAGAATATCAGGCGCATGGAAAAAATTCTGGAGCTTAAAGGAAATATTAAAAGGAACTATACCTATTAATTTAAAGAAAAAAGTCATGGACACCTGCTTGCTTCCCTCCATCACCTATGGATGTCAGACATGGAAGTACACATTGAGAGTGAAAAACATGATTAGGTCCTGTCAACGGAGTATGGAGAGAAGCATCACAAATGTGAGAAAAATACAAAAAATCCCACATAGCACTATACGAAAAAAGACTAAAATGATAGATGCACTTCAATTCGCACAAAGATTGAAATGGCGCTGGGCAGGACACGTGGCCAGGATGGAGGACGACCGTTGGACTAGCAGACTGACGTCATGGCAGGGCCCTGCAGGCATTAGAAAAAGAGGTAGACCAACAACTCGCTGGGAATTCGATATAATAAAAATAGCAGGGAAACACTGGAAAACAATAACTAAAGACAGGGAAAAGTGGAAAAATCTGGAGGAGGCCTTCACCCTCACATAAGTAGGGGTTCTTGCATATATAAACAATAGTTCAAAAATAAAATTAAAACGTAGTATAATTAAATTAAATATAATAGAATTAAAACTAAGTATAGAATAGATTATAGATTAGGAAATAAGAATGTAGTTTATGTGATAGCGCAAGAAATAAAAGGCTTTTTTATTTTATTTTTTTATTTTTTATTTATTTTTATTTTAAACATCCCAGACTAAAATCAAAATCATGAAAATCATTATTGAAATCTTAAATATACACAAGGAGTTTGTATCGAGTATTTTATGCGCAAGGGGGTTGTATAGCATTGAGATGGACGTCGAATATATATTGGTGTGTTCTAAATTCAAACACCAAAACAGTGAGTGAAAGTGCTTTTTATTCACTGTTTTCAGTGAATAAAATAAGCTTTTTAGAGGGGGAATGGTATAATCGTACATTATGGTACAAGTGCGCAATGTTGGTGATTACCGCTGAGGCGCCATTGAGACCCGAGCCTTTAGGTGAGGGTCTTAAGAGAGCCGAGGACGGTAATCATCAATACACACGTGTATCATACGACGTTTTTCAACACACTTGTGAAGAAAATAATACAAAAAAATCATTTTCAACAGTGAAAACGAGTAGTGAAAAATTTTTCGCAATGGCGGGGTAAATTAATCAGTTATCCTATGCGCGCGCATCTAACAATGGCGATCGGCCATAAACTAAAACAATGAGGTTACTTTTTTTTAGCTTTTCGCGGATAGCGTTTTAGCCACGTACAAAATAGGAAATTTTAAGTTTTCTTTATTGCAGAGAAACAAAACTTAAATTTGAGGGCAAGTTGTATTTATTAAACACGTACAAATTGAAATTATCTAGTTGAATACGAAGTTGCATGAAATGAGCAAGCAATATATTAGGTTCTAGCATTTTGCTGAATTGTTTGTCTAGAAGCTATGCCACATTTTATGTATTTAATGGATATCATGGCAATAGTAATTACTACCCATATCATGTTATGGATATAGTAAGTACTACTTCCATGACAGGAATAGAAACGGATTAATGTCGAATGGGACACTTTTAATTGATTAACAGTGTTACATTTTATTATATTGAAAATACTTCAATTTTAACTAGATTAGAATTAATGACTTATTTTATTAATTTTCTTTGGATTGATTTGTGACACTTTTAAAATTAGTTTAATTTAAAAGTATTTAAAATGAAGGCAGGAAACCATAAAAAAAAAACTATAACTCACTTGTGAATAATAGCAATGAAAAAGTCACAGTTTGATTACAGGTATCATTATATGCCTAATTGCGGTGAAATTAGAGCCACTTTATGAGCAAGTGTGTTGAAAAAAAATATTTGACCCTATTGAGTGGGGTTTCGTTGTTTTAAAAAATATTGGAAAACAAAGGAATGAGAAGCCACCAAAGTAAGATTTTTTTACAAAGAAGAATTTCCGAATGAATCCGATGAATTTTTTAACTTCCCATTGACCTATGAACTTCAAATTTGGTGATAATGTTTATTATTACGTATATTTTACTAACCAAAACCAATATATTGATAAATAGAGTTTTTCTTTGTAATTCCCAAATTTTTCCTATTACAAGCAACTTGATTTTGCGGTTTGGCAGGGAACCCTAAATGTGCTAAGTCCGACACGCACTTGGTCGGTTTTTAGGGTTCCGTACCCAAAGGGTAAAAACGGGACCCTATTACTGAGACTCCGCGATCCGTCTGTCTGTCCGTCTGTCACCAGGCTGTATCTCATGAACCGTGATAGCTAGACTCACAGATGATGTATTTCTTTTGCCGCTATAACAACAAATACTAAAAACAGAATAAAATAAATATTAAAGTAGGGCTCCCATACATCAAACGTGATTTTTGCGATAATGGTACGGAACCCTTCGTGCGCGAGTCCGACTCGCACTTGGCCGGTTTATTTCGAAAAATACAACACGATGTTAGCTTATTTTGCTGAAGTACTCCAAAACGACTTGGATGTTTAAAAATATTTATACACAGAAAAAATAACGGTTAGAATTTCTTCTTAATATACATAGGATATGTAAATCAAATAATATTTTGCAAACAAAACTGTCCAAAAGGAGTTCCAATAATGATATTCTGGCACCGAGCGCACGCACGGCCAGTATCGCCTTAACATTGCGGAATATATACGCCTTAATAGGGAATTAGTATCTGCCTGTATACTGTATGGTTTCTTCAATCTGTCTAGTCTTTGACCAACTACGCTGAGTCGGCTTCTAGTCTAATCGGATGTAGTTGAATCCAATATTTTGGAGCGACGACCTCTACGAACTCCACAGGTGGACAGGTGTCAGATTTATTGGCATCTGACTACCCGTAACGACTGTCAAAAAGATCTAAAATGACAGCCAGGACCAACGCGCATTTCGATCCACTGAGGAGTTTCAGTATGAAACGAATGATCACCCCTCCACAAACCAGAACAGATTCAGATTAACGAAAACTAGCAAGTCTTTTCTTATAAACAGTATACGCTTTTATAACAAGTTGCCTAAGTCAGTTATAGAACTGACCGATGGAAAGTTCAAAAACTACATCAAACGTGTCCTTGTTAAAAAAGCATATTATAAAATCAAGGACTACGTTGAAGATAAAAAATTTGGCTTTGACACCCTCTGCGCATGCGGCTTCCCTGGTAACTCATAAACGGCACAAATATATGGATATCTCTAACTATTCTCAATCTCATTTTTTTTTCTCTTTTAATTAGACTTTTTACAATATTTTTCAATCATCAGTATAGCCCTTAGCTAAGAATAGTTACAGCACTGATTACAGTATTTGTGCCACATGTTAAATTTAGTGTTGTGGTTTTTTTTTTTTACCTTTGTATAGATTCTTTTACCTATTGTGAATGTGTGAACATTGTAGGCTTTCTAGTTTTCTAGATGATTGTTAACATTTGTTAACTTTTTATTTCGTGCATTTTTTTTTTTTTTCAATTTCGTACGACTTATTGTCGGGCCTACGTTGTCCCCCCATATCCAAGTACTAATGCTGTAACATGGAAATATTGTAAACAAAACAATTTAAAAGAGTAACCATGGAGTTTCTTGCCGGTTCTTCTCCATAGGAAACGACTAACCCGAACCGTGCACCTTTTGTCGACGTTTTATAAGTGCCCATGTAGGCCTATGTAAAATAAAAATATTTGATTTTGATTTTGATTTTGAAACCGACTCCAGCAAGCTTTGCTTAACATCTTACTTAATATATTATAAATGTAAAACTTTGTATGGATGTGTGTTTGTTACTCAATCGCGCCAGCACGGCTGAACGGATCTGGATGAAATTTGGCACAGAGGTAGATTATAGTCTGGAATAGCACGCAGGCTACTTTTCATCCCGGTATAATGTTCCCTTGGGATAACAAAACACTTTTCACGGCGAAACAGCTGATAAAAGCTAGTATTAAAAATGAAAGTTTGAATGTTTGTATGTGTGTTACTCAATCCACCAGAACGGCTGAGCGGATCTGCATGAAATTATCCATAGAGATAGATTAAACTCTGGCATAGCACATAGGCTACATGGTACATAAACGGGTTTTCATCCTGGTATAATGTAATAAGTTATGAGATAAGAAAACACTTATCAGGCGGGCGAAGTCGCTGGCAGAGGCTAGTTTATAAGTAGGATTTCTAACCTTAGACAATAAAGTTTTATAGTCAAGTTGCCAACTTACTTCTTAAATAGCAACTGCATGCATGTGTAGCAAGTATTTATGATACTATTAAAAGGCATTCATAGGAATGAATAAAATTTGTTCTACATACCTAGTACATTGAATTCAATTCAATTTTGTTATCTAAACAATGTTGAAATGCCACACAAATAAATAAATTGCGTAAAACGGCTATTACAATGACGTTAAGGGTACACTAGTCGACGGCACGAACTATTTTGTGCGCGGGGTTATAATGCATTTTATATCAACCGACAACACGTGCGGAAGAGATAGATGCTGTGATGAGCAGTAGGAAGCTAGTTCGCGTACGAATACACACTTTTGCGAAACCGAGCGCGCGAAATTTTATAAACAGACCTTTGGCAGTCTAGATATCATGAAAAAACGACTAAATCTATCTGTTCAAAATAAACATATTTGCATTGTATAACTACTAATCTATCCCTGTATGGAGGTCGTTTTGCAATTTTCCGTCTTCCTATGGTATTTATTTGCGCCCAAAAATGCGTTAAAATTAGTGTCGAAATGTGGAACTTTCGATGCTCATAACTTTCAAATATTGTATTTTTTTACTTTTTTGCTTCCATACAGGGCTAGATAATGATGAGAAAAAATTATATCACTTTTTATTTTGAACGTACATCGTCAAACAGTGGAATACGTAGTCCGATCATGAAATGTCGAGTAGTTTTTAACGCGCTTTCATTTAGCTTGATATGCATGTATCTATGTTACGGAAACTTTGATCGTGATTTTCACCGACTTCGAAACGTCGGCTTAATTTGAAACTTTTCACACTTATCAAGGACCGCTGACAATGCAATAATTTAAATAGTTTGTCCCATTATCCTTACCAGGATCTTCAGGATTAGCAATTGAACTAAAAAGTAAAAAATAAACAGCAATTAAGGATAACTTAATAAATCATAGTTTAAAACAATAAAAACACGCTTTAATAGAAAACCAAACTAAAAAGTAGAAAATAATTTATACATGTAATAAATCTGTAGAAAAGTATTTTTTGTACATCGAAAATATTTCCATAAAAAATAGCCAGTGTGTTAAAGGATAACCAACAGAACCTACTTCCGGCATTTTTTGAATTTTTGTCTGTTTATTTGTGCACGCATCACGTGAAATGTACGAAACCAATGTAAATAACTTTTATACATAAACATTGTACGTAGCTTGAAGAATTACTTAGTTTTTGTTTCATCGCAATCGGTTCACTCTATCAAAAGTTAGATGAATTTAAAGTGCCTCTTGCCGCTATAACAACAAATACTAAAAACAGAATAAATATTTAAGTGGGGCTCCCATACAACAAACGTGATTTTTTGCCGTTTTTTGCGATAATGGTACGGAACCCTTCGTGCGCGAGTCCAACTCGCACTTGGCCGGTTTTTTTTTGTTTGACTCTTGAGAAGTTCCTTGGAAGGATGGGTGACCATTTCAACATACCGAGTTTCCTCCGTGCCTCGGAAAGCACGTTAAACCGTTGGTCCCGGCTGTTATTTGAAGATCTTTGGCAGTCGTTACGGGTAGTCATATGCTTGAGATCTGACACCAGTCTTGCCAAGGGGTACCGTGTTACCCAGTTACCGGGTTGTGGAGGTCAGATAGGCAGTCGCTCCATGTAAAACACTGGTACTTAGCTGAATCCGGTAAGACTGGAAGCCGACCCCAATATAGTTGGGAAAAGGCTAGGAAGATGATGACTCTTGAGAAGTTCCTATAAGGTTTAAGGTCTATCCACACATATCAGGGCCGTGCCCGGGACGTGGATGGACCGTGCCCCGTCAGGGGCTCAAAAAAATATCGGTGTGTACATTTTATATGAACTCACACAACAACAACACGTCCGTGCACAGGCCAGTTACGGAGCTTCAATGCCTGGGCCCGGCCCTGTCACGTCCTGGGCATGGCCCTGATATGTGTGGCCTTTAGTTGAAATAAACTATTTTGATTTTGTCTCAGGACACCAGCTCTGTGCTACATTGTCCCAGTTTGTCCGGCACAATGCAATCTATACAATCTATACCTACTAATATTATAAAGAGGAAAGATTTTTTTGTTTGTTTGTTTGTACCGAATAGGCTCCGAAACTACTGGACCTATTTGAAAAGTTCTTTCACCAATAGAAAGCTACATTATTCCTGAGTGACATAGGATTTTTAATCCCGAAAATGGGTCCTGTGGGGTGGTCCACGGGAGCGAAGCCGCGGGCAACAGCTAGTTTTATTATATTTTAAGTTTATTGCTCTGTAATAAGAGTATTTGCGCAGAGGCGACGAGAATCTGGAAAGACTTATTGTGATTTGGAACACCGAAGGCAAAGGGTCGCGTGGTCGTTCACCAACGAGATGGACCGATCAAGTGAAAAACTCATCGACCTCCAAATTCTACACGGTCGTAAAGGACGCGTTGGACAGAAACCGGTGGAGGCAAATCATCCGCTCCAGATGTAACCCTGATACTGACCACGATCCTCAGACATGAGGGACCGACTAAGAGAGAGAGAAAATGAGTATTTAAGGATCGTAGGACGTGGCGTTCTGTAGTTACGCACTGTAATACACTCTAGTCATTTAGTGGAATCGGAAGTGATGTACAATAGTTAGATGCCCGACCCAGTTTTCGAAAATGGCAATATCACATTGTACTGGGATCGGTCCATCACTGACTGTATTATTTGTAGGCAATAAACCTGATATTTTTTAATTTTTTTACTTTGGATAGGCTCGCGCTTGACCACTATCTCACCTGATGGTAAGCGATGATGTGGTCGACGGTGTAAAACGCTTGCCTAGAAGTAACCTATTCACTCTTGACTTAAAGACCCCTAGATTGTAGCTATCGGGAAACAGACTCCGGCAGGGAATATATTCCACTCCTTAATTTATGCATAATGAAAGTATTTCCAAAACGTTTAGTGCGTATGGGTGAGATGTCCACCATGTACCGATGGCGCATCGCCGTACGTCTTGTAGTCCGATGATGAAACGGGCATGCAATTCCATCGCACACTCCCCGAAATGCAACCGATAAAAAACCGACAACTGACAAGCTGGCAACTCCACCTAATATAGTGGTGAAGACCGAATTGAAAGGCATCTAATGAGAGTTGGCATAACGGTCCCACATGATGGAAACCTCGTGAAAGCCAAGAAGGATAAGCAAATAAAGTGTCTTGACTTAGTAGAATTTGGACACTGGTCCCGATTCTGTAAAAATGTGATGTATCTTTCCACACATCTGATCATAGTCAGGGATGACTGATAGCAGAGGAGAAAAACAAAAAAAAGTCTTTTTTTTATCTCAGTTTTGAAACCTCTTTGCTTAGATATGTGGGTAAATAAAAAAAAAGGTTTAGTGGGTATGGGTGGGACTATGGGTCTTGACTTGACTCGCAAGGTTGTTGACATGTGGGTTGTGGATACAGCAATCATTGTAGCCGATGGCTTAACCGCCACAAGCCTCACGCTCCAGGTTTCTTTCTTTGGAATCCTGACCAAGCTGATCCAATACCAGTGGGTCCTACTATTTTTTTTTGAGTTTATTACAAGTGAGTAGACATGTTTAGTTTTGTCCATATTTGATGTTGAACCAATAAGAATACCAGTGGGTCCTACTATATCTTTTTTAAGTTTATTACCAGTGAGCAGACATGTTTAGTTTTGTCCACATTTGATATTGAATACCAGAATAAAATTATTTTTTATTAATTAGCATACAAGTATATTAGACTGCCAGAAAATGCCAAGTCCACCTTTTTATAGTCTACTGCTTTTTATATTAAACTTGTTCATTAAGTTCTTATAAAAAGAAAATATAACTGTACTGTATGTGACGGTATAAGTAACTACCTAATAATTATGCTTTTTTAGCCAAAATAATGTTTGGGACTGAGCATAGTCATTTTAATTCCGGTACAAATGATAAATTATTGCCCAATAGTTTTATCGGTAGCCTCAGTTTTTTTGGTTGCTGACCAAAAACTTGAATCACTGAATGTACCGCATTTAACGATGTTACAATGTGTGACGCAGAGCTGGTTGATAAATTTAATAATAACAATTTACTGTATTATTTTTAACCTTGATGTTTTCAATAAAATTAACAATGACTGATAGTAAAAATGTGGATTTAAGGAAAACATTTTAAAATATCCTCCTTTATTTCTATAGACATATTTTCGTTATTTACTGAAGTGCGTAAAAGGAGTATTAATATTTATATAGCCCTACATTAAAATTTATTCTTTCCTCTTTGCAGTTCTTATGATATTGAAACTGATAGTACAAAGAGTTAAAGTTGTTTGTTTGTATGGGCAGTGGTGTCTTATCCCATACAAAGAAACCCTGCCGATGTACCTACTGTACTGATTATACTAATTATTTTTTTTACATTGATCGCATTCGGTTCCGTTCCACGGATATAGATGGTGATCTCTCTATCGCTGTGGAACAAAAAATATCTGAATAATCAGATGAAAAACGCTAGTTACGTCGGCATGGTTTCATTGTATGGGATGAGGGATCTGTATGCTAGTATTATATTATCTGTGGTATGGGGTATTCACTAGAAGTACTCTTCCTACTACTAAAATTCTAAAAGAACGCTACAGTAACGTCAGGTGCAGTTAATATTTCATCCTGAAGGGAAAAGGCTAAATTGACAAAATATGTTTTAATATGTTTGTCATACGGTTTTATCATGCACGCTACGAGTAATCAGATTGTATTAAAACATGACATGACATCAAAAATGATCTCGGTCAACAAAAATGTTTATATTGTTTATCTATTGTCATGTACTAATGAGTCACTTGACTTTTTGAGTTAAAAATTGTGTCCTGTTTTATAATACATTAATATGCTATACCAATATCCTGTTGCTAATGCAACAGGATATTGGTATAGCTACTTCATGAGATTAGCAACTTCTAGCGGTATTTTATATGAAGTTGAATAATAAAATGGATGTATTGATATCGAAATAAAAGACATTAAATAATATATAAATTAAAAATATTTTTTGTTAATTTTTGAAACCTCTTTGCTTAGATATGTGGGTAAATAAAAAAAAAACCGCACCTGCATTTCCTTCTTGAAGGCTACACAAATCAGCCTGCCATCAACTGCATAAAGCCTATTGTTTTAAAATTAGAACAGTTAACTCATTATAGCATCGCGCGCTACATTTTAATTGAATTAACTCACTCCTTGTCACCACTCTACAGAAAACTGTTAGGACTAAAAACATCGATTTTATTAATAATACTCACATCCTCGAAAATAGATCCGACGTTGGCGGTCACAAGCAGCAGAGGCACTTTATCCGAACCCATTTTTTTGAACTTCAACATGTTCCTGAAGAGTTTCTTATTAGAAAACAATTCCTCTAACACTGAACGAGGTTATTATCAACACAACGTAAGTTTTACCGCCGTTTCTTTAATTTGGCGCGAACACGCCTTAACTGTGAATACTGTTCATTACATTATTTATGTTTAAATAATACGTTTCCCGTCAAAAACGGAAGATTTTGTACAAAGTAGTAAAATCGCCCGAGTCGCCCCAGCCCTTTCTGACATTTGTATGAATGAATGAATGACATTTTTACGCTCACATTTGCACGTATAAACAGCATACAACCCGAATAATTTACGATGTTTACAGTTTTCATCCAAAAACAAGAAATGTTTTGTCTAAATCTTACTCAAAAACTTATAGAAATTTAATTTACTTCACTAAAAATAATTTCCTCCATATTTTCTACAAAGGACAATGAATAAATAAATTAAATCTGATACTTTGAGTTAACTGCTTCCGCAACAATCGTAGAACGGAACGTAACTTTTGAACTATGTAACCTTTCGAATTTGGTCGGTTGTTGCACCAATGACGTCGGTGCTAGTTTTACGTCACGCCTTCTTTCAGGGCCGTATTTGCGTAAATAAATATGGGAAGGCGGTATTTAAACCCGAGAGGTCAAGAAATGCGTAATAGTGACGGCGAAAATTAAGAAAATGTATTTTTATTTACTTGTAGCACGAGTCACTCACGGCGTGAGTTGTTAAATTTAATTAGGTATAGCTCGCGGTATAGTCATTCTTCCCACGTTACAATAATAATTTGTCACGTCGTCGTCGTACATACTTAATTTAACACTTTAATTTTATTTATGCCGCTGCTATATTTTTATATTTGCTGTTATATAGTCACGTGCTTCTGTTGATGCCAAAAATATTGCTAGAAAGAAAATAGGTAATAATAAGTATTGCCTCCTATTTTTACCCGACTGCCGAAGGAGGGTAATGTGTTTATATTCATTCTTCTTTGGCTGTCGTGTCAGACATTCGGCTGAAACTAAACTAACATCACGTCACTCCGCACTCTGATCAACAAAAAGGCGCGACTTTTTCAAAAACTTTTTGGATATTTCGCGCCTTTTCGAATTGAAACTGTAAAAAAAACCGGCCAAGTGCGAGTCGGACTCGTGCACGAAGGGTTCCGTACTATTATCGCACCAGCAAACATATCACGGTGTTGTATGGGAGCCCCACTTCTAAATTAATTTTATTCTTTTTTTAGTATTTGTTGTTAAAGCGGCAACAGAAATACATCATCTGTGAAAATTTCAACTGCCTAGCTATCCCGGTTCATGAGACGCATAGACAGACTGGTGACAGACGGACAGACAGACAGACCGCGGAGTCTTAGTAATAGAGTCCCGTTTTACCCTTTGGGTACAGAACCCTAAAGAAACAAAAAAATCGTGTTTGACTTGTTCTACAAATTTTTTCAGAATTATTTTCATTTATAAAATACTGGCTTGCTGGAATATTCAACCTATAAAAGTTTATTGACAGAGTTTTCTCATTCACGCAGTTTTAGATTTAAAATACACCGCGCGCCCGTAAACCTAGTTTGTTATTCCGGAATTCATGTCTGCCTGTTTTCGGGGCGTTCCTTCCCGCCGCACATGCGAACTACGTTCCTCGGCGCTCAATGTGAACGCTAAAATAGAAATCGATTATTATTTCTATTTCAGACTATTTAGGTCGGGTTTATTCCTTAAATCAGTGCAATGGCGACCCGGTAAAGGTTAGGTAAGTGGAATTTAAATCATTTGTTTAATTTATTGCGGAATTTTCTCTGAATCGATCGGTTTAAATAACATTTCGTGCAGTAATGGGAAATATTTCGTGCGGCTTTGGCCGTGAAGTTGTGAAAAATGTTAATTAGAAATGGTTTTGTTGGTAAACAAATAATAAAAATGGAAATTTAGGTTACTTGGGAGGTATTTCAAGATTGAAATCTGTGTTTACCATTGTTTACCTATCTTATTAATAATTAGATTTGTTTTTGAAGTCTAAAAATTAGGTAGGTAGGTACTTATGGGTAGTCAGTCACAGATAATATATTAAGTATGAATGTTAGATACCTATTTCTACCTAAAAATTATTGCGAAATATGGCCCAATTAAACAAAAATATTAACATCTTTTGGTTTCTCAATTTTACTCTCCTCTTGGGAAGGTTAGCTAGGTTTTTTTAAATATCTACTTAGGTACCTATTATGAGTTTTTGTGATATAATTATAAGGATTGTCTTCCTGAGTCAATGACGCACACACAATTAAGAATTGACATCATCTAATGGCCTTATAAATGCTGTAAAAAAATAAACTGTTGTGACCTTCCAGGCTAGCGTAGATACTAAAATATGTTATTTTTAAAAGCCACAAACACCTGGCATTTCCTATCATTTATCTTTCTCATCTCGGGTGGAGAGATTCCTTTAAACTCAGATTAAATAAATCTAATCTGAGCTTTTACATAAAATACGTTGAAAAGGTAATAAGTCACACGGCGTTTTTCTACATATTTTTAGGTAGATACTATTAAAGTTTTCTTGACGCAAACAAACTCTTTTACTTTCTTTCTTCTATCTTTACCTAATATCTATGGTTCGAAGCCGAACTTCAATTCTTTATAGGGCCAACTATTGACCCTACATATCTAATGGTGTCGAAAGAGTTCTATCCCAAGTTCCCCATGTCCTGCGTATTCTCCTTGAGCCGAATTCACGGTCAGTGGGTCGTCTTAGGGGCGGAGTTCACTTCAAATCTTATTATTCTAGTATTGTATTATCTGTGCTTCCTACTAATATTATAAATGTGTGTGTGTGTGGATGTTTGTATGTTACTCAATCACGCTAGAACGGCTGAACCGATCTGGATGAAAATTGGCATAGACATAGATTATAGTCTGGAATCTAATCTATGCCAATCTAATCTACTTTTAATCCCGATATAATGTTCTCTTGGGATGATAAAACACTTTTCACGCGGACGAAGCCGCTGGCAGAAGCTAGTACTATAATAATACCAGTCTGTAACTGTCCCACTGCAGGGCAAAGGCCTCTTCTCATACAGAGAAGGCACGAGCATTAATTACCACGCTTGCTCAATGTGGGTTGGTGATTTCACACTTATATTAACTAAGTGAATTCTCCAAAGCAAACAATTCGATTCTTTACCAAAAACGACTTTACGTATTGCATATTACACTCTGAAACGGAAAGGTTATGCTCCTTTCTATTACCGATATTTTGACGTAGAATTTATTGTAAAGAATGAACGAAAGCGAAAGAATCGAGATAAAACTTCACTGTTCCAATTTCAATGTTCGAGTTTGATGAAACATAACGCAGTAGATGAACTTCAGTTCAAAGGAGGACGTTTGTACTTTTTCCAATTTAGTTTCGCAATACGCAATAAGAAATGATTTTGATTCTTTGAAGGAATCGAATCGTTTGCTTTGGAGAATTCACTTACGCAATTAGGCAGCAGGTTTCCTCACGACAGGGGCGTAGCTACCGTCGTATCTGCCGTATCAGTTATACGGGTCCCCCTTTATTTTTGTGACCCACACAGGAGACGCGAGTTATAGAACAATAAAATAAACAATGATTAAAAAAGAACTCCGTGCGAGATCTAAGGTTCCTATCTCAGCATGTGCAGCGACATTAGTGTATGGCCCACTGTTGATGACACCGACACACTCACGGAAATCGGACATACGTAAAAAAAACAGCCCTTTTTCACAACAGAATCATGATGACATTGACACGCCATACCACACCAAAACCCTAATTGCGTGCACTTTTTTGACAGTACGAAGCACGTGCGCTCTCTTTCATTTTGACAACTCAACAATATTCATTGCGTGTTTGTTACTCTTTCGGATTTTTGAATATGAATTAATGAATGCAAGCCTTTTTTTTCTTGGAACTTTCGCAATTAGCACTTACCCAATTTACTTACATATTTATTTCTTTTTGTTGTATGCACCTGCCATGTTATCTCTCCTCCCTTGATTGACTGGTTGAGAATGCCAGGGCCCAGGTCCCTGCTATGTTTATGTGACATATACTTTCGTACTCACAAAATCTCTTGTATTTCCAGCTATCAAAATGTTCATACAATGTACACTGCTACTCGCGGTGGCCGCAGCGGTTTCGGCGACGGCGGCGCATCTGCACCATGCCGTCGAGACGGAGATGTTCGCCATTCCCATCAGTCCTAACCTGTTTAACTGGACCTATCAAGGTATGCCAGCATGTCTTGATACACACACACACACACACACACCAGTCACGTGACCGTCACGTCCCTGATCATCATTTCGGTGAAATAGTGTCGTATAAAGGTCCGTTTATATCTACAGACACTGAGCGTGCCAGACACGTGCCGTGGCAGACACCGACAGACACCGTTTATTTACATCTAAGCGTGCCAGAAACGTGCCAGGACAGACAGAGTGCCTTGTCAGACATCGACAGACACGATGTTAGCGCCGGGCCCGCTCTATCAGTTTGTGAATCAATCTTTATTGTGACAGAATAATTTAGTAATAGTTCGAAAATTGCACCTGCGCGGTGCTATTGCCGAACGCATCTTTAAATAATAGCGGGTTTTTTTTTACCTTTTTTTTCTGCTTCTGTTACGCTAGCTACAACGTTCGATACACGTTGGATATTAATAAATATGAGTGAATCCAGTGGTGACAGTCTGCTAGTTAACACCGCAAGAATTGAAGCAAAATGTAAACAATGCAAGTCGCGAAAAATATCTAAAAGCTTATGATATTTTTCGCGTTTTTTCCTTTTTTTTAATGTAAAAACTTGATGTTGGTAAATAGTAAATGAATCATTATAACAAGACTCGAATAAACATAATGTCTGCCCGGTTCCGATACTCTGTTCACACTGCCCAGTAGGTAGCTACAGACACATACAGACAAAATATTCTTTCCGCGAATACTGGCCGTGCACGGCCCGTGTCTGTTGGTGTCTGCGCGGCCGTGTAACGGTAGATATAAATACGTTAATAGACATTGTATAAAAGAATATTATTATGTCTGCCACGGCACGTGTCTGGCACGCTCAGTGTCTGTAGATATAAACGGGCCTGATGGTGGACAGCGGCCTCATACGGCGTACCTACGTCCGTCATTTCACTCACGTCAAATGGTGCCCCCATTTATTTTCTCTGTGACCGGCACATCTCAGTCACACATACAATCAGTAAGCTTTACTAGATACACACGCAAAGATTTCTATATGCAAGTTAAGTCTCCCCCAGACTCGGGGGCTCTAGAAAAAGAGAAATTCTGCTAGCGATGACGTTTGTCGAAAAGTCAAATAGGTATGTACGAGCGAGATAGATTTGCGTTACCGAAATGTCACGTCGTGAACCCCCAATCATTCTAAGAGTTGCATTAAGATAAACGTCATCGCTGGCAGAATGTCTCTTTATCTAGAGCCTTGAGCACCATGACTCCAGAACATTCAAAATGTTTGGGTTCGATCACATTGACATTTCGGTAGCGCATGTCAACCTTATGTATTTTGAAATTGTTGGCAATCGCTAACTATCTATCTATATATAAAAGAAGAAACTAACTGACTGACTGATCGATCAACTCACAGCCAAAACCGCTAGGCCAAGATGCATGAAATTTGGCATAATGGTTCCACAAGTGACGTAAGTGAACACTAAGAAAGGAGTTTTGGAAATTTCACACCAAATGGGGTAAAACGGGGTTGAAAGTTTGTATGTAATTTCAACAGTTTGTAAGTTATATACGTGAAATTTTAGATTTATGCTCTTGGTTGATAAAAAGAATTCATGTATTTATTAGTTTTTGGAAATTTTACCCCTAAGGGGATAAAATAGGGGTGTAAACTTCATATGAAATTTATTCGATTTGGAAGGTAAAACATCTGAAATCGTGGGTTTATGCTCCTGATTAATAAAAAAAGCAATGAGCTTATTGTTTTCCGGAAATTCTACCCCTAAGGGGTTACAGGTGGCAATTTTTTGGGCTTATATATTATATTTGAAACTTGGTATACCTACATACTAACAGCAAATAGAAAAGTTTTTCAAAACTACTACTAAAATACGATTTAGGGGATGTTAAAGATTTTTCAAGAATTTTACTGTACAAGGCTTCTTTTTATGATACAGGGGAGCAAACGAGAAATATTTGTTTGAATGAAAAGTCTAATTCTTTGGGCAAAATATTAAAGGAAACATTAGTTTTTCGGAACTACCCCCCAAAAACGATTTAAGGGATGTTAATGGAAAATCTTATGTCTTGGGTTAATAAACTTGAAACTTGACACAAATACTAACCTAAGTCAATAATAAAGGATATAATTATTAGTTTTTCGAAAGTACCCCCAAAATATGATTTGGAGGTGTTGAAGATCTTGGGTTAATAAACTTCGAAATTTTGCACAAATTAAATAATGTAGGTTGTTATTAGTTATTCGGAACTATTCCCAAAATACTATATATAGGTAGGGTTTGATCAAGATTTTTGAAGTATCTTACTGCACATAGCTTATTTTTATAATGTAGATCCGTGCTCCACTAAGGAGGGATTTTTGTAAATTCAACCTAGGAAAAGGGAGACATTTATTTGTATGAAAAATCTTATTTCTTCTTTAATAGTCATCATTAGTTTTTCAGAATTACCCCCAGAATTTAGGGGTGTCAACGGTTTCTTCAAGAATCTTACGGCACTAAGACGACCTCTACCAGGATTTAGAACTACCGAACTCGACCGTTTGTCTCAGGTCAAACAAACAAAAAGTCAACAAAAAGTGTAAGGCCAAACAAACGTAGGTAATTTTATGAATTGTGAGTGAAGTTTCAGTGTCGTATAATTTACGCAGTATTCGTTTTCATACCTACTAAAGTAATTTTTGTTCCATCCGAAATTATGCGCGTCAAAAATCGCGAACAGTCTGCTCTTCGAATTCAGCAGACTTGCGGCCCTCGCCAGGAAATCAGTCCAACTTGTGCGAGGCCTTGCAATGTTGCATCTGCCAGTAACGACCTCTCTGGTCTGTTCAGCGAACAATCTGGTCTGCTTAAGGGTACACTAGTCAACGGCACGAACTATTTTGTGCGCGGGGTTAAAATGCATTTTATATCAACCGACAACACGTGCGAAAGAGATAGATGCTGTGATGAGAAGTAGGAACCTAGTTCGCGTACGAATACACACTTTTGCAAATTTGTAGCGAAATGGATAATGATTTAGGACGAAACCGAGCGCGCGAAATTTTATAAACAGACCTTTGGCAGTCTAGATATTATGAAAAAACTACTAAATCTATCCTGTTCAAAATAAAATTATTTGCATTGTTGAACTACTAATCTATCCCTGTATGGAGGCCGTTTTGCAATTTTCCGTCTCCTTATGGTATTAATTCGCGCCCAAAAATGCGTTAAAATTAGTGTCGAAATGTGGAACTTTCGAAGCTCATAACTTTCAAATACTTTATTTTTTTACTTTTTCGCTTCCATACAGGGCTAGATAATGATGAGACAAATTGATATCACTTTTTATTTTGAACGTACATCGTCAAACAGTGGAATAATCCCTAGACTACGTTTGTATGGAAAAAATTTCGACTGTAACCTTAAGACGACGACTAACGCCAACGACCTTGAGGGAACAAAACGCGCACTCGTTTCACACGCGCGACTCAAAATTTAGTAGTTTTTTGTACTTTCCTTATTATTTTAAGACTTAAAAAAAAAAGCCTCAGATCAAAATGTAGATAATTAAATTATCTTTGAGATGGTGTTGATTTCAATAAAATACGCCTAGCGGTTTTAGTGTGATTGTCGAATTTTTGTCCGTTTTAGACATAACTTTACAAATTAATTACACTATGTTATACAAATAAAACTCAAAATTTGCTTAGATCAAATTATTAAGAAAATAGTCTAATATAACATATATTTTTTCCAAAACATTACGACTAGCCGTTTAGACGTGATTCTCATTTAAATATCAGCTACTCAAGGGAATCGGCGCCTCCATTCTTGGGGCTATGTCGGTTAGGTACCTACCTCAGTTTTCCTGTCCGTGTTTCCGAGACGGATTCAATGAATACCTTCTGTAAAGTCGCCGATTTTCATGAGAATGGGTGCTGCATACATATTTAAAATGACCTTAGTTTTATCCATATTTATCGTAAGACTCGTGCGAAAGCTCCAGTGCACTGTCTTCTTCGTAGTATTAGATGGTGAGTGGTGTACTCACTATGGATCTTAGTGTAAAGGTTTTGATCGAATGACCGGTGTGACTGTTATTTACCCACAAGCCCTTTATTTAGCTAAAACTTATCAGACACGTCATTAAATTTTGTTAAATCCTAACTTAAACCGTAGATATCTACGATACTCCATTTATTATTGATTTAACAATGGCTTATTTTTGGTCGCCTTCACGAACTGCACATAATAAAGTCATCTGTACTTAGTTGAATAAAATACGAAATCATGCGAACGAAGTCGCGGGCGGAGTGCTAGTAATTGATAAAATGGTTAAACCATATGAGGACCATGTAAGTTTATGTCTAATGATCAAATCACGTAGGGTCGCTGGTTCATGTCTGAGTCGGTCTTTTGAAGAAACCACCTCACAGATTTGTATCTACTTACGCAAGAAACTATGACCTCAAATATCGTCTTCAGGGGACATAATTTGCCACCCACCTACATATCTCTAAATAGGCTATGGGGCCGCAGTAGATACATTCTGGTCAGATGGGACAATGCGACTGAGGAAACACACCACAGACGATGCCCCATCTCCTGTCCTGCTCCTTGTGCACTAACACCTGAGAGGCCAGCGCTAAGGCTGGCAGAGTTCTGGTCGAACAACAAAACGTGAATTGGAATTGAACATGGGATCATCGATACGAAGAAGATTAAGATCTAATTGCGCAAGTATCCTCAAATAATACAAAAGTTGTGAACTTTATATTGGGCCTCACGGCTAAGTGGCTACCACAGTAAGCATTCAGAAGCTAAAAGTTCACGAGTGATCATGAAAATCCCATAGAAGTCCCGCTGATGTGATTCATTATATGCCGAAAGACATACTACGAAGCTACTAGTCAATAGGCCACGACTAAATATGTGACCATAAAAATCGGCTCAGTCCAGCGCTGTCTATTCCAGCTGATGTCCGAGCCCTACACTAAGGCCCCCTGCACTCCAAAACATTAACAGCCTTACATCCGTTCAAAACACTAACAGCCTTACATACGTTGTTGTCGACTCCCTCTAAGGTCTTCTGTAAGATAATTCTTGATAGGCTGTCGAAGGCCGTTGAGCCTCTTCTGCGCGGGGAGCAGGCGGGTTTCCGTTCGAGCCGCTCATGCACGGACCAGATCAACACTCTTCGTATAATTCTGGAGCAGGCAGCAGAATGGCAAAGGGAAATATATCTTACTTTTGTCGACTTTGAAAAGGCCTTTGATACGTTGAAGTGGTCCAGCATCTGGTCCCGCCTGTTGGATATTGGAGTGCCGCCAAAAATTGTCCGCCTATTGGAGAGCATCTACAGGAAATATTCCTGCAAGGTGACTCACGAAGGCCTCATTTCGGAGGACATCGCAGTGCACGCTGGTGTCCGCCAGGGATGCCTTCTTTCGCCCCTCCTTTTTATAATCGTCCTCGACGGAATCATGCTGCGCATTCACGATAGCAGGCGTCGCGGGATAGAGTGGGGATTGACAAACGTCTTGGAGGACCTGGACTATGCAGATGATCTATGCCTGCTGAGTCATACACACGCTGACATGCAAGCAAAGCTGAATGACCTGCGCCAGGAGGCGGCGAAAACAGGGCTCAAAATTAACATCCGGAAGACCCAGGAGATGCGTACAGGTGTGTGGAATTCTTCGCCGATATTAATCGGCACTGAGGTAGTGGAACGCGTCCACAAATTTACGTATCTCGGGAGCGTCGTGTCAGAGACTGGAGGAACTGAAGAGGATATCACTTCACGGATCGCCAAAGCGCGAGCTACCTTCGCACAGCTGAGACCTGTGTGGCAATAACGGAAACTGACCCGAAGGGTTAAACTAAAAATCTTCGGGTCCAATGTCAAATCCGTGCTGCTCTACGGGTGCGAAACGTGGAAGGCAACAAAGGACATCTCACGCCAAATCCAAGTCTTCGTCAACCGATGTCTTCGTCGCATCCTCGGAATTTACTGGCCCGAGATCATCTCTAATGTAGAGCTGTTGGAGAGATGCCACGAGACCCCGATCGACCGCCAGATCAAGCGGCGTAAATGGTGTTGGATTGGTCACACGCTCCGGAGGGATTCCAATCACATTCCTAAACAGGCCTTGGATTGGAATCCTCAAGGAAAAAGGAAGCGAGGCCGTCCCCGTCAAACATGGCGACGCACCGTTTTGGCTGAAGCGACGAGTATCGGAATGACGTGGAGCGAGGTGAAGCGCGAAGCTCAAGACCGGTCTCGATGGAAGACTACTGTGGAAGCCCTCTGCCCCAGCTAGGGGCCATAGGATCTTAAGTCAAGTAAGTCATCCGTTCAAATACTGATTAGCAGATCCTGGAATTGAATATCTAAGTAGGTACCTACTAATCAGTGCTTAAGTTTTCTAAATAAACTCAGAGCCAAACATATTTAAATCAACATTATGTAGCCACTGCACTGTGGAGCCCAAAACCGCCCGAATGTCATACCTGTGGCGGGTCATTCAGCCCGTATTACGGGGCGCCTTTTGAGCGGCCTTTATCACTTTATCACGAAAGTTTTGTATGGGAGCCATACATGAAACTTATGTTGTTGTAATGTCAATGAACTAAGCTATCAGATTTCATGTTTGAATTTGTTTTGTATTTGCAAAAATTGTGTAAAGTCAGCGAAAGGGAATATTTTGCACAGTTTTTGTACAGAGGTAGTTAGAAATTAAAAAATAAATCATTATTTCAATAAGTTTTTTTTTTATTTACAAAAGAATACCCTATTTCACATAAATCAATCAATAAATAAACCTCCCCACACATATTTTTCGAAAAAAAAAAAATTCAAAATACTTGACCCGACCGCCGTAAATAAAAATGGTGGATTTTTTGTTTGTTATTGTTTTTGTTTTCGACTTCATTCAAAGAACCGGCGTTAGCACTTCAATTAGTGGCTTTAGTGGCGTTGTTAATTAACCTACTAATGTAAATAACGACAGTTTGATAAGAATAAGGCAAAATTAGATGTCGAAAAAGGACTTACGCCAAAACGGTCGTCATGGCTGGAACAATAGAGGACTTTGTTCGTTGAAATACGTATTTCTGCTGGAATTCACGACACATACACAATCACGCTAGTAAAATCACTTCGTTACTTATTATTCCATGATATTTTAACACCCGCAGCACTAAATTCACCATACACTCGAAAATATAACCATCGCCGACCGGCTGACAGGCGTTTGGAACGCGCACTGACAGGTCCGAAGCAAAAAAAAATCATCAAGGAGCGAGGATCGGTGTTGCCGGTGATTTGAATGCATCTATGTCATCCTTGTCTATAGCCACGCCGCGGAAAGACACTCCCATGTGACGAGAATACCACCCCACAGAAAATAACCGTCAAAACTGAAGCGCGGGAAGGTAGTCTCATTCAGACCTCGCCACAGATAGGGGTCAGTGACCCAGAGCCAAACAATAGCATCCAACAACAAAATGGATTCTTAACAAAGAAGTCAACTACAACCAACCTGGTAACCTTTGTGGACTACTTGATTAACAGCAAGGACTCTCGTGTCCAAGTAGAAACTATATACGCTGATTTTTGGAAGGCTTTTCACAGGGTTGACCATCAGCTGCTGTTATGTAAGATTGCATTCAATGATATACGTGGCTGTCTTTTGAGATGGGTTTCTTCCTACGTATCAAACAGAACTCAGAGAGTAAGAGAGATGATAAACGGTTTCACTTCCAGCACTTTAAGTGTGACTTCGGGAGTACATCAGGGCTCCATTTTAGGGGCACTTTTGTTTATTTTTTATTAATGACGTATTTAAATGTTTCTGTAATTCAAAAGTCCTCCTGTATGCGATGATCTTAAAATATTTATACCTATCAGAGATTTGCATGATTGTCTTCTCATAAAAGAGGACTTAGACAGGTTCACTACATACTGTTCTGACAGTAAGCTTCAAATAAGCATAACCGAATGTTGCTGCATCAGCTTTGCAAATGTAGCGGCACCAACGCCGCCACTTACGAACCAATGACATGACGTCACACAAATCCTGCATCGCGCAAGTAAAGTTTTCGGCGCGATTTGAACACATACAACATTCCGACAACTACCGTTGGGCAGTTGCCCGGACCAGACAAAACACCCGTCTGGTCGGAGGATCCTCCCTTTTCTATGGAGGTTTGTGGGACTTTACACCCTGTTCCACCTGCCCCCAAACTGGTGACCCTCGAACATGAACGTCAGCGCAGCCTTCGTGCAGAACTACTTCGTCGTGACGTCATCATCACTTCCTCAAGCTTTCGAGCAGCGAGTCATACAGCCAGCCAGTACCCACGGCATCTACGGGGGTATCCTGACCACCAGCATGCAGCGGACGCGCATTCCTGGTCATCACCCTCAGCTTCTTTCATCACCGCTCCGACCCACTGGAGCTAGCAACACTATCCCGACTCACTGGGATATCATCACCCCGACTCACTGGGGCACAACCGCATACAGTTCCGACTCACCGCGAACTCTGCGACTTCCGGTTCCGACTCACGGGAACCAACCTTCCACTGGCCAGGCACGCATCACAAGATGTACGGACGACTCAATCTGCTATCGACCGGTCTCCGGAGGGGAGTGATGTAGCGGCACCAACGCCGCCACTTACGAACCAATGACATGACGTCACACAAATCCTGCATCGCGCAAGTAAAGTTTTCGGCGCGATTTGAACACATACAACATTCCGACAATTACCGTTGGGCAATTGCCCGGACCAGACAAAACACCCGTCTGGTCGGAGGATCCTCCCTTTTCTATGGAGGTTTGTGGGACTTTACACCCTGTTCCGCATACCCCCAAACAAAAAACAAAAATATTGTAAAACATCCTTACGTTTTAAAAACTATAATCCTTACAATAGAAACATTTGTGCGCGATCTTGGAGTTTTATTGGATGAGATATTGATGACATTATTGTCAATTTTACCGATGTGAGCATTCAAGTGTAGTTTACTTGGATGCTCACATCGGTAAAATTGACAATAATGCATTTGGTTTTGTAGTGAGATCAGCCAAAGAATTTGTCCGCCCACATACATATTTATATCTTTACAAATCGTTCACAGGTCTCAGTTAGAATATGCTATTGCAGTGTGGAGTAAATATTCAGGCGAAAGTTCTCTTCTACTTTTGAACAGATGCAAGTTACAGAATTCGAAAACCAGATGTATCTTTTTGGAGACAATGTTTTTATTTCATCTCTGAATTTGACACATTTGACTGTATTGATATTGTAAGTAGGATTGGTTATGTAGTACCTAGATCATAAGCCGTGGGGTGCGCTTGCGACCCCTATTTGCTGTATCATCTAGTCGTACGAACGCAGGTCGCCTTGCTAATCAGGCTCGACCTGTTATGACTTACGGGGCCGAGACGTGGACATTCATGATACGGCTGGTCAATCAGCTTATGGTCGTTCGGCAGGCTATGGAATTAGCTTTGCTTGGATTCTCTCTCAGGGATTAAATCCTAAACGAGGTCCAAAGGCAGAGAACCAAAGTTTTCGACTTAGCTTACAGAATAAACAAGCTGAAGTGACAAAGGGGCGGCCATATTAGCCGTAGATCCATTGACCGTTGAGGTAGACTAGAGCTATTTTCACAGGATGGCTGGTAACAGCTGGATGAGAGTAGCCGAAAACCGAAATAAATGGCGTGCAATTGGAGAAGGTTATGTCCAGCAGTGGATTGCTATAGTCTGATGATGATGATAATAAATTACTAGCCGTGCAGGTGACTTCAGTATTGACTATATTAGGCATTGTATTTACAGATCGTATGTTCGATTCCCGACAAGAAAAATATATTCGAGTGATTGGTAGGTACTTGTGTGTGGTTGCTTATTATTCCTCGACTACTTCGAGGATTATCAATTTGACGGTTTTTGTATTTGTTTGTATGGATGTTCATCTCGTCCTTTTTAGTGCCTGTCAGACTTGGACAACTGAGGTGTTGTTAGATTAGTGAAAAAAATAATATTTACAAATGTTTTGCAAGCTTTTATTTAACTTGCCTTTTTAGTAAGTAGGTACGTACTAACACATTACACAGACGGTGACAGTTCAATATGTATGGGTTAAATTTTGCATCAGAATTTTAAAATAGTTATCCCAAACTGATTGAGTTGAAATTTTGCATAAGTACAGAAGTCACAGCGGATCTTTTTGTCTCTGAAGTTGGCTCTGCAAACCATTGCGCAAGAAACAGTTTGTCATCGAGTATACTGCATACAGTAAGCGAGATAGGACGATGCGACAAACGTAAGCGAGTGAAAGAGGCGGTTATACTATGCCAGTGGTGTCTCATCACATAAAAAGAAACCGTGCCGACTTAATGTACTGATTATACTGATAATTTTTTGTACATCGATCACGTTCGGTTGCATTTCATGGATATAGATGGTGATCTATCTATCGCCGTGGAACTGAATCGAAAGCGATCGATTTAAAAAAAGATCGGTATAATCAGATGAAAAACGCTAGTTACGTCGGCACGGTTTCTTTGTATGCGATGAGGCATCTGTATTCTACTACAACATTGACATAAACATAGCAACTGCGCAGGGTATTGCAGCCAACTTCAGAGACACAAAGATCCGCTGTGACTACTGTACACGTTTAGTTTGGATGAAACTGCACGATAAGCTAAAAATCTTGTTTAAATAAGTTTTACATATTTTATTGGAAAAAATATATTTTGATTTGAGTTTTTGATAATACAATTTTACCTAGGAAATAGTTATTTATATGCATGGGCACCGGTAGGACTATTTTCTGGGGGTTGCATCTTTAGCATCCCGCCTCTATTAGAATGAGTTTTACCCCACTGCCGAAGGAGGGTAATGTGTTTATCAGTATATGTATGTATGTATGTTCCTATGTGGCGTTCGAGATACGAAACGCGTTGGCCGATTTTGATGATTCTTACGTCAATCGATTCGTCTTACTCGTAACCCTGCGAGTGTCACTGGCTAGAAAAAAGAAAATGAATTACTGACTTTGAAAAATAAATAACATCCCTTAAATATTAAGTTAACTTAGAATTCCAAGTCAATCCAAAATTATCACAACTTCCTTATGTTGACCGATAAGTACACTAACATAAATATAATTATGCTTTTTCTAAATGTGCAGTAAACAAAATCATTGCTTATTTTTACCTTTTTACGAGCTTTTAATATTATTTAATTTTATGAAAATGATTTGATTGTGTATATATATTATTTAATTAATTATTTATTAATTATTTTTGTTTTAATTTTAAATGTACAATACAATTATATAGAACTTATGATCTAATTGGATTGAAATAAATGAAATTTGAATTTGAATTTTGAATATGTATGTTTGTATGTAAGTGTGTTCGGGTCAAATCTTGCAGCTGAATTATAAAGCAGTTATCCTCCACCGATTAAGATGAAATTTTGAGTACACGTTTAGTTTGGATGACAATGCATGGTTAGCTAATTATTATTAT
This sequence comes from Orthosia incerta, assembly GCA_948252205.1. Taxonomy (NCBI): domain Eukaryota; kingdom Metazoa; phylum Arthropoda; class Insecta; order Lepidoptera; family Noctuidae; genus Orthosia; species Orthosia incerta. The sequence goes on along the minus strand of OX411762.1, from coordinate 22,197,562 downwards.
TAATTCATTTATTTCAGGCGACAGGGCCCATATAAAATAACTTAAATCTAAACATACATAAAAGGTTTTAAATGGTTTTAGTAACAATACAAACTTAAACCTATGTTAGTAGCACAATAACAAAATATACAATTTGATCAACATTTAAAAATTCACAAATATTCAATGATCATTGCTTCAGCATTCCAGCTGAAATACTGGAGCAACGATTCATGTGAACACAGTCCAGCCTATCAGCAATCATGGCCAGAATGCCGTTGGAGCTGGCCCGCACCCTGCGCACCAAGGATGCACATCTTTTACGCATCAGTGTATAAAAGCAATCGACGCACATTTCCGCAAACATCCCTGATGCGCTACAGAAGCGAGGCAGCCCCATCAGCACCCTGAAGACATTGTTATACTGAACGCGAAGGGCGCTGTACGATTTTTGCGTGAAATGAACCCACAGGCTACAGGCGTAAAACGAGGTACAGAAGGCCCTAAACAGAGTCTTCTTAACCCCCGCAGAAGCACGTGAAAACCTGCGGGCAATCATATTCGCTCTGACCGACAGCGCCCTCCGCTCTCTCTCAATGTCGTCATCGTCCTTGAGGCTAGTGGTCAATACGTGCCCAAGGTACTTAAAGGTCTGTGCTCTCGACAATGGTACACCATTCATTTTAACATGAGGTACCGTTTCTGGATATTTTCCAGCAGCCCCAAACACCATAACGACACTCTTCCGCACATTATACAATAGGCCGTGGGCACTGGCGTAACTTTCACACAGACTAACCAACTTTCTAAGGCCACAGACTGAGGCACTGAGCAGCACCATGTCATCTGCAAAGCTAAGTGACGTCATTCTAAATACAATATGGCGGACGGCTCAAGATTGTGGATTAGTTATTTTTTGTGCACTGTCATGATATGGGTATCAAAAGAAAGGATGAAAAAAGAAAGCATGTAGGTTTTGGAACTAAGAATTCATAACATTCATAACTCCAAAATATACAAGCAATCTTTTGGATGTGAAGTGACTGAAATGGGTGAAGTTCCGAATCAATATTCTTCAAAGGGCTGACTTTCAATACGCCATTTTATTAACCGTGGAATGATTCTAGTTCAAATAACTATCGGCCTAGGCATCCAATAACCTCATTAAACGCTGCATCCAAATCCATCGTTTAATGAACGGCCTAGGCGTAATTAAACCAGATGGCTGCTACATACATACATAACTCACGCCTTATTCTCAAGGGGGTAAGAAGAAACTATAGAATGCCACCTAACACACACACCGGTTATGGGTACTAGATACTACCACAGATTAAAAATTACTACTAAAGACTCGTCTATGTCCTTCTAGTGCGTCCCCTCCCGGCGTTTTCATACACGTCGGCCTTGTAAATACCTTTTGTTAGTCGTATTTTACTCAGTCTCTCAACATGACCAAACCAGCTAAGCATAATACTCTTTAAAATTTTCGTCCCACAATCTTTTAAACCACAGCATTGTCTTACCGCATCATTTCTCAATATTTTAATGTGATCCTAATCTGCAACACGCTATGCATTGCAATTGCACGCTATGGCTTTTACATTTGTGCAAATAAGTCTGTTATGGTATGACTTAAATTAAAAAGCTTAATTTATTTCCATATCTTGTTTGTGGCGTGTTATGGTATATACTTTATTCCTGTACGTAGTATAGTGTGTAGCGCTATTCTGGTTGCATTGTCCTCACATATATGAATTTATTAATGTATGTACTTATGTACCTAAATATTGTAAAAGAACTATTTTTTTAAAAGAGTAAATATGGAGTTTCTTGTGCATTCTTCTCCATAACAAGCTACTTTCCGAATGCTCGGTAAAATCAATTTTCATTCCTTGTAAACTTTAATGTAACGTTCAAAAGTGCCGCTTGGTGGCCTAGTTGAAATAAAATGTCTTTGCCTTTACCTGTATACCTACCTCATTTAACATCTTTCGAGTAATGGATTCATAGTTGTAGTAGAAGGGATTAGGTTAGCAATAGATAAAATCAGCGATTACGATGATATTGGCTTATTTGACACATGCAATGTATTTCCTACCGATTCTTATTGATTTGTGCCGCCCTCGCCCAAGGAAATTTTTCTATATTATTTCCCAAAAGTGGGGCACAAAAACTAGGGATTCGCCCGTACAAAAATATCATCAAACCTTGTCTTGTTGAGTTTGGTGAGGAAACACAGCAGTTTGGTGTTTACAAAGGCTTCGTCAGCTTATCAAAATTGTACTGGGTAAACAAATAAAATAACTAGCTTCCCTTTTACTAATATTAGATCACGATAATGTCACCAATTAGCTAACAAATGCTGTTGTTATTCGGTGACTTATTAATAAGGAATTACACCCGTAGGTACGCAGCCTACATCATATGATTTTTTTGTATCGAGGGGAAAACACCAAGGGTGAATAAAAGTCACGTTTATATAACTGTACAGACAATTTCCTATCTGGATGGTTCTTTGAAAGTTAATAATAGATATTTTTGGAAGGTTTTTTTCTATACCGCCATATTGAGTAGTCCCGTGCTGGGCGCCAGTAGAGATTTGTCGCGACTTGAGTTGAGATATTTTGAAGAGTAGTTAGTCAATTGATCATTTTATTAGTGGTGTGTTTCACCTTATATCAATATTGTTGTATCAGGATACAAGGGTGTAATTTAAAATGTGATCCTTGCTGTACTTAACATGATCCCTTATCTATTCAATTTGCCATTTAAAGATTCGTTTTAAAAATCTATTCATCATGACAACTTGGTTCAGTACTCCCGTAAAGGGCTAACTTCAATGTAGACTTTTGAGAGGGGTCATTTATCTGATATTATTACTTACCAATGTCCGGCAGACAAAAACTGCTTTTAGTAACCTTTAGCAAAAGGTCTAGAGTTGAAAGTGCAACAGTTGGACTCTCCTACTTGGCCACGGGGCATGTTGGCGTATGTGCTGGTTTAAATTCTGTGCCAATATTGGCTCCAAACATTCTGTCTAGGCCTTTCGAAAACATTCCATATTTGGTAAGCCCTACAGAAAGTGCGGATATTGGCCAACATTTGTAAGCATATGGGTCCAATATTTCGTTTATATAACTGCTTCGAGAATATTCCACGTTGTGTTGGGCCAACGTGTTTCCATTGCAGCTTCGCGCATGTCCTGTGTCCTGTTCATTGCAACGCAACTTCCCCACTCCATCGTTCATTTGGCCATTACTCATATTTGACGTTGCACACCTTTTGATTGCGTAGTAATAAATTTAAATTTTATTGGTTTCTTTAAGGAATTTTGGGTCGAAAAGTAGTAAATATGTAGTAGTTTTGTGTTGTGAGTATCTTCGGAAAGCGGGATGCTACGTCTGGTAAGTTTATAATAGTTTTTATCTAAGTTTGCAGATTCGGGAAATGGATGCCATTGATCGGGTATTAAGACACGTCGTAGTAATATTTCAATTCGGTTAATGTTACAGTCAAGTGGTTTTATTTGTGCTTTTCTTCCGTTTTTTATTCAAATTGAGATAGATCGTTTCAAAGTCGTCATCGGTTAGCAATTCTCACATTTCGTATAAAGATGGTCAGGGTTTCAATTCCTTTCACCAATTTTCACGTAGAAACCAATCCAACCGGAGAAGTTTCTTTACTTGTCCAACTTATAACATTGTTGTCGATGAAGACAACTTATCAGTGGCCAGCACTTTTCATTCAAGACCTTCAGAGGGAAACCCAATAGCAGTAAATTCTCACATCTTAAATAACTCATCATTATTCTCAATTATAGGTCCATTAAAATGGTAGAAGTCTGGATCAATACGCTTGCATACACAGCGCATGTCCTAGTTCACCTGAGTGGTAGGGGTAGGGTGTCTAGGGCATACATATTGTGATTTATCGTTGTATTGATTGCCGGGGTTCCGAGAGCGGGAAATGATTTACTATATTTACATATTGTGATATTGAAATTAGTAATGCTTTTCTTTAGTTTTCATGTATAAATGTAGTTTGGAAGGTGGTGTGATGGTAACGGGTTTGTTATTATTTTTATATATGTTGAACGATATTGACGCCGATTCAGCGGCGGTCAAGATGGCGGATACTTCGACGCAGATTTTTTGTGTTCTTGAATATGATATTTTTTCTTGTTCATTAATATTGTTGTAATTATGCAGATTAGTGATAAAAATTGACAGGGTTTTTATCTAGATTCAAGTATTCGAGCGTATTGAATACTGGAGTTCCAGGAAGTTTGTTACGTTTGGAATTAATTACTCAATTTAGATAGATCAAGTTTTTTCTGATAGTATTTTTCTTAAAATAGAAATAAAATAATTGCTGCATGCTGTAACTGCTGTAAGAGTTATTTTGATTTAGATTAGTTTATTAACACGCGGTTTTTTTTCAAAATGGCGGACATTTAGTAGGTATATTAATAGATAGGATAGAGAGACAAGGGTAGAGAGACAATCATAGGTCAAGCACTAATTAAATAAGGCAGATACATTTTCATTGCATTTATTAATCTCAAAATTAAATTACTTGAAGATTGTGATACCTCTCCGAGAGACTGCAAAAGACATTAATAAAGTACAAGAAATTGATTTTTTTAACGTTGTTTAGGTGAACAGATGGTCCCTGTCAAGTAGTGGATCCGCCCCCCGCGCTACGTGACGGAGGCACGTGGACTCGCACGTTGCCTTTGTATACGTTGCCCCGTGCCGCACTGTGGGACGCTTGCAGTGTGAACGCCACCTGAGGGTTCACAGTATGACAAATTAAACTGCACACCTTAGCGGTTCTTGCTTAGTTCTTTTGCATATTTGTGCAAGTTTTGGAAATTTAGGCGTCGTTTGTTCACCCTTACCGTTGAAAAATCACGGGGTTCCGTGTCCCGTAACACGACAATTTCATTATAATATGTATTAGGCTTTTATTTCCCGTGTCCCCTCGTAGGACTTACGCGGACAGAGCGAACGTAGTCTGAGAATCCACAACTTGTCTTTTGTTTGGTAGTTTACATATTTTGATAGCGATATAAACTGTGTAGATTCACTATAGTGCAATGTAGATTCCCGCTCAAATTAAGTTTTCTCGACTTAGTTTTTGCCCTCATTTTTGGTAGTAAGTACCAAACACGGTGTGCTAGTACAGTGTAGTACACAGTTTGATACTAAAAACTCGTACGGGTATAAAAAGCAAATTAGTGGCATTTAACCACCTAGGTATTATTAGTTCTTTTCCACAGTCAAGTTTATTTTGTAAAAAACATTTTCTTGAAAAATATTGCTCGATGCGCTGATTTCTACAAAGTAACAGTGGGGGACTAAGTATAGTACCTTGCGGGACGCCATTTTATTGCTTAAATAGGTAGATTTAAATGCAGATTTATGTACAAAAAATCATATGGGCAAACTTGACGGGTACTTTCTAAGCCTTAACTTCAGTAAAACTTGACAAAAAATCTTCGCCCATTAGCGTTATGAAGTGATTACAAAATGTAGTCAGTCAAAAGCCTTTTTTCGATATATTCTTTGGAAGTTGGGCGATACCCTCCCCTCATCAAACTATCTATCAAAGTAATATAGATATACTATAATATTAATAACAGTTGCACTAGAGCGCATGTCCTAGTTCACCTGAGTGAGGCTAGAGTGTCTAGGGCATCCATATTGTAAATTATAGATGCATTGATTGCCAGGATTCAGACAGCGTAACATGTTTTACAACATTTCCACAATGTGACATTGAAATTAGGATTGCTTTTCTTTAGTTTTCTTGTAAAAAATAGTGAAAATGTAATTGTGTGATCCGGAGGCTTGTTGTTGTTTTTATTTTATTTGAACGATAGCGAATTGGAAGTGGTGGTCAAGATGGCAGATACTTTGACTTACGTTTCGGAAAGTAAATGATATGTTAGTGGACTCTAGGCTCTGCGTGCTTAGGTAGTTGTTTTGCATAATATAATTTTCTTTTGTAAGGTACGGAACTTCAGGTTTTACGCTCTTCTTGCATAGTTAATTTATAGATACTATTCTTTGTCAAGTGGCGGAACTTAAGATGCCGTTCCCACTCCCTCGCGCAACGTGACTGGGTGCGAGACAAGGAGCCACGTGATTTTAAAACGTATTCCTGCACGTGAACTTCACCGTGCCTCATCGTGGGATGCTCGCAGTGTTAACGTTGCCTGAGAATCCATAGCTTGACGCGTGAAACTTCACATCTTAGCGGTTCTTGCTTATTTATTTAAGTAGAAGTTGACCTACACGATAACTGACAAATGCTTTCATTGTCTGTACATGTCCACTCAAACCTTTGTGGTGCTTACCTCAAAAGACCATATGAGACAATGAACTTACACAGTTCTCATATGATTTCTGAGTTTGTATCGGCATTTCTTCTCAGAGTAATCAGCTAGGAAACACTGACCTCATCTAGCTTAAATTGATAACTTATCATTTATAATTTTTACTTTGCAAGTGTTGGAACTCGAAGCGTCGTTTGTTAATAGTCCCCATTTAAAAATCACCGGGCACGCCACGTTTTTTTTAAACGTGTCTGGTCTGCACTTGACATTAACCCTACCCGTTTTATCGTCGGACGCTCGCAGCATGAACGTCGTCTGGGAATCTACAGAGTTACACGTTTACACGTTTTATAGTTCATGGCGGTATGAACAGTGTAGACTGTAATACAGTCAAAATTTGTCGCCTTCGTCTCTTAATTTCTTTTCTTTGACCAATGATGCTTCGACTCGACGCGTAGATTTAGAGAGAGGACAAATAATAGTACCTTTTGGGACGCCGTTTTGTTGCATAAATTGGCAGATTTGAATGCAGGTTTTTTTTTTTTTGCCTAACTTGCTTACAACTTTTTGAACCCTGACTGCAGTAAAAAAAATAACTTTATCTATTAGCGTTATGAAGTTGATATAAAATGTAGTCAGTCAAAAGCCTTTGCCCGACATATTCCCTTGGGAGTTAGGAGGTATACACCCCACACCAAACTATCTATCAAAATAATATAGGTATGCTGTGAAATCAATAACCGTTGCACTGGAGCGCATGTCCTAGATTACCTGCGTGAAACTGGGGAGTCGCAGTTAGGACGACGTGCTCAACGAGACTTGTTGCGGTTTCAATTGTCCTTCCGGTGTCGTCGCAATTTATGATTTTATCTCTTCTCTTGACCTTTGTATCGTTTTCAGTCAGTTCTTTCTAGTTGTGCTTGAGATTAGTGATATGAGTGGTTCAGCGTTTGTGTGTCGTCGGTCTGCTGATCAGGGGCATCAGGTATGAATTTAATAAGGCATTTTTTTTGGCACAAGTTTTTTCGATCGTCTGTTTCGGATCTATCGTGTTTAAGCAGATTATTTGCCAGGTTTTTGGGGTTTGTACACTGTATTTTTAATAGAAAATAAATAAAAAAGTATTATTCACTTCAAATATTAACAAAACTTCATACGCAAACTCAAATCTCTTTTTATCACTATTAACTTAATGAGTTTTCATTTGCGGAAATCTTAAAATACGTAAGAAAAGTACGGGTTCGTTGTCCGAAATTTCCGTTGCAGTGTGGGCGGAAAGGACGTTCACAAAATGGTGGCTGCATAACGATCGATGACCTCTGTAGCTACAGCGCATGCACTAGGCAGCTAGTGGTGTATATCTCGGTCCTCGGTACTCCTCGGTTTGTTAAGTTCAGACTTCGGGAAATGGCCGCCGGACGCGAACGGGGGTGAAGCTCCGGGGGGTAGCGTAACTCGTGTAATATTACGCAACAGTTATTTAAACTAGGGACGAAATTATTGGGTATCTGCTTTTGATTTTGAGGATTTCTATAATCATAGACTTATATCAAAGTCTTCTTGATACTGGGTGGAAACTACAACTTATTGGAAAGTATTCGTACACTTCACAAAATGGCGGCGGAAAAGCTTGCCATGTCCGTTGGTTGCATTTACGGCGCATACCCTAGCTGGGTAGTTACGTAATCACTTAGGAAGCCTATTGCAATTCATTTCTTTATTCAATGCTGCTGCTGAATTTAATACTCTTGCATTGGTATGGAATGCGAATAACGGAACTTGTTTAGTGAAGCTTTGACTTTAGAGTTGAGCATTGATTTTTGGGTTGAGCTTTGACATTAGAGTTGAGTGTTGATTTTAGAGTTGATCTTTGACTTTAGAGTTGTACTTTGACTATGGTTAATTTGTTTATTTAAAGATTTTATTTACCTTTCTTTATTTTTTGTTTCGTTTGTTAAGAAAACTTGTTTAGCACAACAATAAAAGCATCTAGCCTTTAAGGTTGTGCATAAATGTATTTTTTTTCTTAACATTACTGTGTGTGTGTTTTATTTTACCAGCAATGCTTCGACTTTTCAAGTATTCTTTTTGAGTTTCCTTATCTTACATAATATCAACACTGGCTCCGCATTGAGGATTACTGTTCACTTCACCTCACAGATAGTGCATACATTGGGAACAGTTTTTAACTTTACCATTCTCTGAACATTCCCTTTTCTTCCCTCAGAATTCGACCAACAGTACCGCTTCCACGCTTCCATGCTGGGCAAACCGGAGCTTCCTTCGTGGCTTCGTTATATCTACAGCGGCCGGCACCACTCGGGTTTTATATTCGGAACCCCGCCAAAGGGGAGCAGAGGCCCACTCACGGTAAGACTTGGCAAAAAGATACTTTTGGACTGGTGACTTCAAAAGTTGAACGTTTCGAAGCAGCTACCAACTAGGTAGGGGTCGGCTTCCAGTCTAGCCAGATGCAGCTGAATACCCGTATTTCACATGCATATACTGTCCAGCCACCACTGCCTGCACCGCCTGTCCACTAGGTGGATCGATGGCCTAATGGTTGTTGCGGGAATCCGCTCAATGTAGTAATACTCGGGGGAGGCCTATGTTCAGCACTGGACGTCTTTCAGCTCAATGATGATGATGATGGTTACTGTCCAGCCTATCTGACCTATTGTATCTGTTTTGCAGCTAGAAGTAATAGGCCTAAACAGACAAGACTATGAGACGCGGAGGGTGCTTCTAACACTGGATATACAGCAGAAGGAGAAGATGGCGCGCCATGAGGTCGAGCTCAAGATCGATAACCTGAATGTTGAAGATCTACTTGATGAGCACAAGTAAGTAGAATGATTTAGCTTTAGTCTTTTCTAGATCTTTCAAAATGTATTGTTCTATATAGGAAAGTAAGGTCGTATCTGTCCAGGAAAGCTGTAACGGGTTCACTGTCGAGCTGCTTCCAGGCCACTCCCAGGCCACTCCAACCGGCATATTCTTCATTGCCGGTCGGAGTGGCCTGGGAGACAAGAAGGGATACTATGCGCTAATTCATTTCAAATAATTTCTACCACTATACAGGGGTTTAGGTTAGATGTACACAGATCGGATTTCGTCTATAGATATTGGAGCCTAGCCATGCCTTTTAGTAAGGCACGGAACAGCCGGATGTGCTTGCGGTTATACAGGCTGTAACGAAAAGGTGCGATCATGTTTTAAAAACTGCTTTTGCCCTTCAAAATTAAAAGCTTTCTCCAAGGAAATTATAGTTAATTAACATAGACAGTTCTCAAAAAAATAATTGGGCAGGAGTTTAGTGTCTCGTGTATTTACCACACATTTTTGGATACTTAGATCTTTCCAGATTTTTTCAGGAAACTTTCTCCTATCAACTTACTAAAGCTAACTTTAATACAATTTCAGGATGACTCGTCTGAAAGACATCTTGCGAACTAAGCTCTGGACGGAGAGTAGTGCTGATCTGTACGCGACCTTCCTGGCGTCTGCCATCGATTTGGGTGCAAGGCTGCCTTTAAAACCCAGTGATGGAGAAGGGTACGTATTTAAGCCGTCATTGTTTTGATTTGACATTTAGCAGGTTCGAGGTGGCGCAGGAAAAGAAAATGTGTAAGAATTTGGAAGAGGCCTTCGCCCAGCAATTTTTTTAATTATAGTTATTGCTTCTCAGTGCTATTATTTTTGTTGTTGGCTGTTGTTTTTTTGTTGCTGGTTGAAAGAACTGAAGAAGTATGGATTAAGGAACTTGACATTGGAGTGGGTTTATCTGCGGTGAGCAAATGCCAGAAGAGGGTCAGACAATAGCGGATTTATGCCTATTGGGCCAGTTTTTAGGGTTCCGTAGTCAGCAAGGAGCCCTTACAGTTTCGCTATGTCCGTCCGTCCGTTCGCAGCTTAGCTTAGACACTCTTAGTACTAGAAAGCTATAATTTGACATGGATGTACATGTTAATCATGCCGACAAAGTGATAAAAAAAAAAAAAAATTGTTACCTCCTGTACACGTAAAGTGGAGATATTTTTTTCTCGTCTTTCCCATGGTGTGGGGTATCGATGGATAGGCCATTCAAAATATTACGGGTCTGTCAAAACATTTTTCGATTCAAGGAACCGTTTGCGTAAAATTAAGCTCTGAATGGCAAATTTTTGTTAGAGTCGAGTCCCCTGCCAGCTAAATGGTTGCTTTTGGATATGTGAAAAAATTCACGGCAGTAGTACATATAACAGTATTATATTATCTGTGATATAACGAAATAAAAAGGAAAAAAAAAACTATCACAGCTAAGTAGGTTATACAAGTTTACGAGTAAAGGTCGACCAACTTTTAAAATGTACTTGGAAAAGTAAAAAAAATGTATATTGAAGTATGGGGACAACAGTTTTTGAACTGCAAAGTTAATTTTGTCTCTTCCTTAGAACAATGTTTGGTTCTTTAATTGTTTGTGAACGTTAAATGTAGCAGTTTATACGGAACCCTCTGTGCGCGAGTCAGACTTGCACTTAGCCGGTTTTGCCCTATAGTACCAAGTGGATCATCACATCGTCAGTTCTAGAGTGGCGACCGCGAACCGGAAGATGCTGCGTTGGATTGCCTTCTATCAATTGGACCGATGACCTGATGAAGGTTGCGGGGATCCGCTGGATGCGAGACACACGGGACCGGTACATGTGACACTTGGGGGAGGCCTATGTTCAGCACTGGACGTTTTTCGGCTGAAATGATGATGATGATCATATCCTCAGCCTTTGATCATGTCATGTGCAAATTTTTGTTCTGCTTTTTTGGCCTCGCACGTTTACTTTTGTTTGTCTAATACTTTTTGTTGTCTGTATTTTCTTTTATAAATATCCTTGCCTCTTTCCAGATTGGTAGTCCGCCTCGGCAGTACGATGCCATTCTCCTTGGAGCTGAAGAGGCTTCGCGAAGAAGTGCGTCCTCTGTCTCGTCTGCCGAGTTGTCCTCGCGAGTACAAGAGGACTACTGTCGAGAGACTCTTCAGGGATGCTGGATTGACACTGGACTGGTGTAGCTTTGAGCTGGTAAGTTCTGAGCCCTTTATGTATGTTAACACCAAGGAGTGAATGATAACATGATAGTTGACAGCGGAGATCCTAAATACCATAGGACAAAGTCAGTAAGGCTCGGCGCAAACGGGCCACTCACCACAGCCACCGGTGGCTGTCGCGCGCTACCGCCACTTTAGTAACAGTGGCAGAATAGCGCGAGAGCAACCGGTGTTCGAAACCCGCCACGTTTCTATTGCTGTATAGATCAGAATGTGACTCCCAAATAGCAGGACGTAATTGGATTTTCGACATGAAAGTATCCATTGAGTCGTCGTCGTGCTCCATGGTGACGCATGGGATGCGCAGGGCCTAACGCCTAACTGCGCGGGGATGGAGCAGCGCGACAGTGGGTGTCTTGTGTGGCCCGCAACGATCACAAGTGACGAGTCATTGACACTGATGTAGCGAGTGGTCGCCACCGTGTTCACGTGTGCTATACAAAATATATGGAAAAGTGTATTAAGTCGCTGTCGCTGGCCACCAGTGGCTGTGGTCGGTGGCCCGTTTGCGCCGGCCCTAAGGTGATGATGTTTGTCAGCCTTTTCACACCTATGGCGGGGTGGGCTTCCATGGAATGACTACGTATTTGATCTCCATGATTGACTCAGATCACATTGGTCTCCCAAATTTTGTATCGTATTGCATGTTTCCATACTTATTGTCTCCCACTGAAAGACTTCGTGATTATTATGATTTCTTGATTCTCGGCATCAGTTATTGGAGACTCCTATGGCCAGCAGTGGACAGCTGTAGGCAGATGGTGATAATGGTTGTTAGTAGATTAGTAACACTATTCTCCTCTTTCCCCAGTACAACACCATTTACAAAGAGCGATCGACCCAGCACCTGGAGTATCTGACCGAGGTGCCCAACACCAGTAAGTCTGCGAAATCCTTCAAGGCGTTAGACAACCGGGATGCTTGGACTGCTCCTAACAAGGTATGTGGATGACCATTTGTGTAGTGTTCGCAAGCGTGGGTGCCTGGGTTTCTTTTTAAGCGTTGGCTCCAGGTCGGGCAAAAAGTGTTATTGGGTTTTATTAGCAATTTCTCAGCAGCGGTCTGGAATTTGGACGTGTCTGAATCCTGGTGACGCGCAACCTCCTTCTCCTGATGGGTGCGAGATTGTAGACGAGCAATAGTGCTGTGAATACAGATAGGTGGCTTTAAACTGTGAGTTTTAATTTCGAAGACTAAACTGACAGCTGCCAATTACCAATTTTTGTGTTAAATGTTGCAAGCGCGGAGCATAGTGTTGTAGGTACCTACAACACTATGCTCCGCGCTTGCAACAATTATGGCTCCTTAATTAAATTTTACTAATTGATGTAAATAAATATAAACGTAATATATTTAAATATAATATACATAGTAAATAAAATAATATTATAAAGAGGTAAAGTTTTTGAGGTTGTAGGGGGTAATCTCTGGATCTACTGAACCGATTTAGATGAAATTTGTCATGGAGATTGTTTGAGACCCTGGCAAGGACATAGGATAAATGATAAATGATTTTATTTCTGTATGTTGGTTTGTACAAACACTTTTACATGTCGATCATATTTTTAAAACTAGATGAGGTCGGCGTTTCCTATCTGACTACTCTGAGAAGAAAGGCCGAAACAAACTCAGAGGTCACAGTCTCTTTTAAAGTCCAGACAAAAATCTTGGTTAGATCATGTGAAGACCATGTAGATTGATGTCTGAAATGGTCTTTTGAGGAAAGAACCAGCCAGATTGAGTGGACCTGTCCAGTCAGTGCACGCATTTGTCAATAACCGAGCAGCTCAACACAGAATTTAAGGAGCTCAACGATTCGACGAACAATACCAAAGAAAGGACTAAAAGGAAGGATATATTGTATTCCCTTGGGAAAAACACAATTTACGCGGGCGAAGCCGCGAGGTGAAGCTAGTTGTTTTATAATTATGTTCAAGAATCCGCCGATTTGACAGCGTAAAACACGCAATGAATATTGTTGAGTTACCAAAGTTGAAAGGAAGGAATGTGTTAAAATAGGTACGCAATTAAGGTGCTGATCTTCCCCGTGAGTGTGGTTTCCGTCCCATTGGACTATGAGCGTGGTGGAAGAGGTAGTGTTTCTGTGTTTGCGCTCATACTTGTGCACGTAATTGTATCTTCTGCGTACTTGGTTAATTTCCGTTAATATAAGCCTTTGTGATCGATTAGGTCGGAAGGATGATTATTGCAAGTCTCCGACTACGAAGCCAGGTGGGTCGCAGGCACAACCTAGTTAGATGGGGGTACTCCAATGACCCACAGTGCGATTGCGGAGCCACGTCCCAAACAATGCCTCTCCTTTTGTCGTGCTCTCCGTGCAATAACACCTGCACCTTAAAAGATCTTTGTGAGGCAAATGACAACGCTGTTGGCGTGGCTGAATTCTGGTCAAAATATATTTAATTTTGGAATCATCGATACGACGAAGAAGAAGAAACTATTTATACAGTCCATATTCATGAACATGTTGTCTCCGTTTCCAGGAGTCCCTCCCATCTCGCAGTTACGGCAAGCTTCTCACCGCGGCAGTCCTGGTCCCTCTAACTCTGATGCTGTTGTGTATCACCGCCCTTACCGCCGCAGTATGTGCGCTGCATGCTACTGTGTAAGTATACCTTTGAGTTTTGACGTCTATATTATTGAGGTTATTTTTATTTCAAGGAGATTCCCCAAACCACAGATAATATAATACTAGCATACAGATGCCTCATCCCATACAAAGAAACCGTAACCGTAGCAAGCGTTTTCATCTGATTAATCTTGTTATTTTTGTAAGTACATCAATCGCGTTCGATCCCGTGTCACGGCAATAGATGGTGTTTTTTTTTAATACAGTGAAGGTTCGTTTTATAGTATTTTTTTGCATGTTTTACAGTTGTTTTTGCACTAAAATGTGTTACAATGCAAAATTCAACAATCGAGTGGAATGCCTCAGAAATTAAAAAATACGCCATCTATTGGCATCAATTTTAAATGATCCGTTCAAATAATCTTTGAAATGTGAATTAAGAGCTCAATATTCCATAATTTTGTACTAAGGAGAGTTGATTAAACAAGAACATACATTTTTTATGTATAATTCCAGAAAATGTTAATTTTACAATTCGCGCCATCTAGTGAGATTTATTTGAACCAAATTTTCTTTCTTAGCTATGAGACCCCGTGCCCAAACAGTTCCTTTATGAGGGATCGTGTACCTGATTTAAATATTGTCCAAACAATCGGATTGATATTTTTGTGTTCATGATATTTTTACACAATTTCTTTCCATAGATACGTGTCATTTACATTAATTCAAAATCAAAATACTTTTATTTCAACTAAACCTATAATCAAAATATGAATCTAGTCACACATTCGCAAGCGTCAGTAGGTCTCTATGGAGAAGAATGTGTAAGAAACTCTACGGACACTCTTTTCCATCAGTTTTAATTAAATTTATTTGGTTACATCATTCTTGTTGAAAAATACATAATTATGTGAGAACGATGTAAAAACAATTCAAAAATAGAATAAGTACGTAATTAAAAGGGGCAGCTACCAATCCCTACTGATGGCGCCCATTCACGAACATGACGCATGGATTGGCACTACTCAGCTCAATCTTTATAAATTACTTCACTTTGACATTTATGTGCACTTTATTGCATTTTAATAAGGATTAATTTAGATAACTCGTGATCCTGGGTAAATCAAAAAAGTTTTCTAATTATGAATATAATTTGTTTTTTCTGCAATACACAAAAAAAATCAGCCCCGCACAGTTTTTTTTCAACGGGTCCCAAGTTCCTGACAGCCTAAGTTGATGACTAGAAAATGTAGCGGCAAATTTTTTGAAGAGTATGCTTAGATGGTTTGGTCATGTTAAGTGTGTGTTTTCGTCCTTTATGTCACAAAGGACGAAAATAATGTATTGAGGGCGAGAGCGATTGTTTGATTCAAAAACACACGCCTTTAAAATAGTTGTTTACTCCCTAGGTAAACAATCTACTATTCAGGTACATTTGAATTAAATCCCGGTCAGTCAACAATATGAAGCAAGTTGCACGTTCCAAAGCGTTAGATATTTATGGAGAAGAACGCGCAATGACTGAAAAACACCGTGGATACTCTGTTAAATCAATAAATAGTTACAAACTACATCATTCATGTTGAAATATAAATGCACGAAATTATGTAATGCGGTAATACTAAAGCGATTGGCCAAAGAAGGCAAAATTTAAAGAACCTTGGAAGGCTATGGGGAAAACTTTTGCCCAGCAGTGGGAAAATATACGTTAAATAAAAAAACCAGCCAAGTGCGAGTCGGACTCACGCACGAAGGGTTCCGTACCATTACCGCAAAAAACGGCAAAACTAAATTTGTTGTATTGGAGCCCCAGATTTTAGTATTTCGATTTATATTTTTATTTTATTTCTTGTTTTGTTATTATTTCAGACGAGACCCGGAATCGAATTATTTTATGGATCATATATTCGACATATTTTTCGAGTATAGAAAACCTAATAGGTTCGACTTTCATTTATTTTATTTTATTTGACTAACATGCATCTTTGAAACATAAACTTATCTCCTATTAAAAGAACCCTAACCGTACCTAACCCTTATTTAAAAAAAACAGACGATATTGAGCCTTATTAATAAAAAAAGACTATGAGATGTCTAGCAACTGATTAATAGGTTCTAAATTCAAACACTGTTTTAACGACTGCTTAGCAAATAGGGAACATTACTGCCATTTGCTCCCGCCAGATGGCGCTTGACGGCTCGGAGTAAACAAAAACATAACAACATGGCATCTACTACTGTTTGTGGTTACCGAACTATTTTTTACTGTTTATAAGATAACTTGTGTTCAAAAACCAAATAATAATATTGGGGAAGTTAGCTTCATTTTTCTTTCACTATTAGTTTTATATTTTGTATGCATATACTGCGAAATTTTGTCGCTCGACTTTGACAGTTTGTTTTTTTTTAGGGATGTGTCCGATATATCAAAACGTAACTTATATCGGATATGTGTTAGATATCATATCATATCGATATCGATATCAAAATAACCGATATTACAAAAGCTGTATCTAATAAAAACCGTACTAGCGTGCGAGAACGAATAAATCAAAACTTAAAACCGTAACAATGCGAAAACGTACGAACTACGAACAAAACGCAAACTTCACAAACGTTAGGAACCATATGCGCTACCTATCTTTCTAAGTATTATTTCACGTTCGTTATTAGTTTGCTCATCTAAATAACATTTTAACTTTTGCAAACTGTTCTACTGATATCGATATCTGAAAACCGTTTTGGATATCGATAAGAAAACACATACATAACCGTTTGCGCAAAAAACCGACAATGCCCTTCTCTAGTTTGTTTACTCCGATTCCTGTGGCGCCATCTGAGCGCAGCTTTGCGGATAGTTCCCTATTCAGAGGGCCATATACAAGTGTCATTCGACGTCAGCGATAGCGATGGTCGAAATGCCAAAATGAAGGGATTGATCATGAAAAATTTCGATAGCACTTGAAATTCCCATACATTTTTGGAAACTTTTTCATTTGCTATCGCGACGCTTTCGTTGATAGTATGTTATTTGTCTAGAGCCTGTGTATTCAAATTCTATCATCATCATCAGCCTATTAATGTGCCCACTGCTGGGACACAGGCCTCCTCTCTGTGAGAGAGGTAATGAGCCTTAATCCACCACGCGGGCCCAGTGCGGGTTGGTGGATATCACATGTCTTCGATTTTTGTCCTAGAACCAACCATCCTCACGATGTTTTCCTTCATGGTTTTGAGAGCAGTGGTAATGAAAACACAAAGTAACGCGGCTACCTGAGTTCGAACTCACGACTTACAACTTGTAAGTCGCCGCTACCACTGGGCCACCACTGCTCGTCGTTCATTCAAATTCTATAGAAAATTTGAATAAAGAGTCTGCTAATCAGTTGCTAAACAGCTCAGAGATAAAAAAAGGTTTTGTTTATGCTTATCTTACCGAACTAAATTTGTTTTGAGCTACTATAAAACTATTCCTAACATTCCAGCGCCCACAAATCAAAGGTGGAAATGTGTCGTTACGGCACTGGCAACACTGAACAAACTCAAGTTGCCGACAACACCAGCACCAAAAGTCTTGGAGTCAGGTTAGTACCATCTAATTATTATACTACTAGCTGACCCCCGCGGCTTCGCTCCCGTCAACTGGCTACCTACCTACCCATCTACCCTACCTACCCTACCCTACTTATCCTACCCTACCTACCCTTACCTACCTACCCTACCCTACCTGCCCGACCCTACCTGCCCTACCCTACCCTACCTACCCTACCCTACCCTAGCTACTCATTTTTTTTTTCTGGTTGGAAAATCCTCATTGGATGTCCTCCGCTCTGGGGAGGGCGGAGGGGTCTGTCAGACTCGTACTGACAAAAAACCACCCCGGTGTTCCATCTCACACATACGCTGGGGGTCGCGGGAACAAAGATACTGCCGCAACCCCCGGCTAGTGCCGGCCCGCCTCTGCGGGCCTCGATCTCGGGTTGGGGGGGGGGGAGTGAGGTGTTAGACTCCCCCCGCAACGTCCATGAGGGGCGAGCGTGGAACACAACGCGCCGCCACCTCGGGTCCCGACGGACGTCCCCGAGTCCGTCACCCCTGGACCCATTTAGGGGGGCTGGAAGAGGGCGTTGTCCGCCCTCCGCCGACGCCCGGCGCGTCTGCTGCGGGTCGGGTTAGCGGATGAAATCTCCCTCTCCCTCTCCGCAGCCTCCTTCGGCGAGACGACTGTTTCGCAGAAGGATACCACCGCGTCCCAGGACTCCTCGCTGCCGACCATAGACTCGACTACGGCCGGCAGCGACAGGTCACTGCCAACTTCAGAGATGAGGGCACGGCGCGGCTCCTCCCAAGCGGCACACTCTGCCAGCGTATGCCACGCCGTGTCCTCCCGGCAGTCGACGCAGTGGTGACACCGGGCGTCCGGCTCCCTGTTTATGCGACACAGGTACTTCCCGAAGCAACCATGCCCCTAGAGCACCTGCGTCACCCGAAACGACAGGGAGCCGTGCCTCCTCCCGAGCCAGCGCTCGAGCACTGGCCGGACCGCCTCGATGGTAATGAAGCCGGCGGTAGGGCGTGAAAGCCTGTCCCGCCATACCGCCACCAGGACCTCGCGAAGCTGAGACTGACGCAACTCCATATGTCGCTACATCAGCCCTTCGCCCCGCGCCCGCGCTTCTTTGCGCCACCGATACAGTGACGCGAGTACCTTCGCCTCCAGGTCCCAGGGCGGGGATCCGGCCAGTGCACAAGCCGCCTCGTAGGAGATCGTGCGATACCCCCTGATGACTCTGACGGCCATCGCTCTCTGCGGCTTTCGTAGAACAGCGATGCTGCCGGCCGTCAGGTCAGCCGACCAGATCGGGGCCCCATACAGGGCCATCGATCGCACGATCCCCACGTTGTGCCGCCTACAGGCAGCGCTCGGGCCCCCCAAATTAGGAAGCAGCGTTGACAACGCCCCAGCCGCGCCCAAAAACTTGGGCGCCAGCCACTGGAAGTGACGCCGAAATCCCACCGGCTGTCGAGCACCAATCCTAGGTACTTCATGGTTGACTCGACAGCGATTCGAGCCCCCCCCGACGACGATGTGGGCATCGGGCGGTGGCGCCCGCCGGGCCATGAAAGACCATGGCCTCCGACTTGTTGAGGGCCACCTCCAGGCCAAGGCGCCGTATGCGGTTCACCACCTGTGAGACCGCAGCCGTCGCCAGCAACGCCGCCTACCTGTACGAACACCCCCGGGCGGTGACCAGTGTGTCGTCCGCGTAACACGTCAGGTCCACGCCCGGCTGGAGTTCGCTTCTCAGCACCCAGTCGTACCCGATGTTCCTCAGGGGCGGGCCCAAGACCGAGCCCTGTGGAACACCGCACGACATTTGGTGCTGGTTTTCCGACGCCATCACGTCCCGCGTAGGTGACACACCTCTCCGCCAAATAAGCCCCGAAGATGCGGCGGAGGTAGGGAGGCACTCGATGATACCGCAGTGCCTCCCGAACACAACTCCAGGGCAGGGTGTTGAAGGCGTTGGAAATGTCCAAGGACACTGCCAACATCACCCCACCCCGGGACACCGCTTCCTCCGCCAGGACTCTCACCTGCGATATCGCGTGGATGGTGGAGCGCCCATGCCGAAAGCCGAACTACCCTACCTACTCTACCCTAGCCTACCTTCCCTACCCTACCTTCCCTACCTACCCTATCCTACCTACCTTACCGTACCTACCCTACCCTACCTACCAATTTGTTGAACTATTTATTTGAATAAGAAATAATATACTACTATACGAATGTAACCAACTTTTGTTTCTACCGGCGGGCGGCGGCGATCTAATTAAAATTTAGAACATAAAAGCTGCTATTGTGAGTCAATCTTTAAAGATAGACATATGCTGTCGCGGACTTCTTTTTAGAACTTTTAAAGAGGAACAATTCCATTATACATGATATTTGCGTAACTTTAACCATTTACGCAGCGCACGCAACGAAAGCTCTCAAAAAGGAATATTTTTGCCCGTTTTTGCAAAAAAAAAAAAATTATGCTCGGCTCCTATTGGTTGTAGCGTAATGTTATATAGCCTATAACCTTCATCGCTAAATGGACTACCCAACACAAAAAGAATTTTTCAATTCGAACCAGTAGTTCCTGAGATTAGCGCGTTCAAACAAACAAACTCTTCAGCTTTATAATATTAAGTATACATAAATTATCACTAGTGAAGTGAAAAAACAATCAAGTCGTATCCAGTTACAAAAGGGAAAGCTTTATGACCAATTTAATCTAAAATAATTTACAAATTTAACAAATAGTTTACCAATACCCGTTACATTCCAGCCCCAACAACAGCCTAGCGCGTCCCTACAGCCCCAAATCGACGAGCAACCTCGCAAGCAACTACAACCGCCCGCAACCACCGCCCTACATGAATTCAGCAAACAACTCCCTACACCATCGCAAGTCCTCCGATAAAACCCCTTCAACCAGCGGTCACACTCCTGAACATCGCACACATCTACTCGAAGAATCTCTAAAACTCTTGAACGAAGCCAAAATCTGCAGTGAATTCGACAAAAAGGAACCTATTATTGACTTAAACGATGGTACAGAGGATTATGTCCCGATAAAACCGGACGGTACTAGTTACAAGCCGGATTCAACTGGTTATATCCCGATAAAACCAGATGGAACTGGTTATGTGTCTATGAAGGATTTGGATGATATTGATGTCCCCGATTTGGCTAAGTTTGGCATCGCGGGCGCTATTTGACATGAGGTTACGGCGGTTGGTGAACCGCCGGTTAAAACTTGGTTTTGTTAGATTTTGATTCGTATTTTTTTAGTTTTTGTCTGGTGAAAATATTTGGAGTAAAGTCTACCATACATTGACATGATTAGTTTTGTCTCCGTAAGTAAATAAAAATATTATTCAAGGTCTCGTCTTACTAAGGGTGTAACCACACCATCCGATGCTGGATCGACGACATTGGTCGACGTTGATCGATTGGTCTAGTTGCTTTTAAAATAGGAACTGTCGATCAACCTCGACAGATCCCTTCTCAACACCCTAAATGTTCAACTAGATTGTGGTCGATCGTTCACATCGATCAGAACGACGTAATGTGTTGAATAGCAGCCGGAGAACTTATCAATATCGACTACTCGCTCGATCGCAATCTTGGTGGACTTCAAAATACCTTACCGTGAAAAAAATGTCCACAAAAACTAATTTTAAACTAATCTTGAGCAGTTTGGTCACTTAATGTCATGATCCTACCCTAGACTTTCTCAACTATGTTTTGATTAGCTTCCAGTCTTACTGGGTCCAACTAAATACCAGTTTCTTACATGGAACGAATGCCTGTCTGCTAAACCATTTCGGTAACAAGGGATAAGGATAGACGGACCTCCTTTTCCGCACTTAGACTCCCATTTGGCAGGCATACAGGCCTCCTTTCTGTGAAAGCGGATGGGCCGTAATCACAGAGCACAAAACTAGGCTCCGTGGCCGTAATCCACCACGCGGGCCCAGTGCGGGTTGGTGGATGTCACATGTCTGCAAATTATTGGTTCTAGGACATGCCGGTTTCCTCACAATGTTTTCCTTCGTCGTTTTGAGAGCAGTGGTGATGAAATAGTTTTCACAAAGTAAAGCGTCTGCCTGGGTTTGAACCCACGATCTACATCTTGTAAGTTGCAGGTAAATTCAGTAACAAGGGTTTTGACTCTTCATGTATGGTAGCCTTCAAAAATGATGCGTTGAGTTTTGTGTAAAACAGCCGCACTGTGTACAGTAGACCGGATGTCAGTGGTAACACTTTTTCGTTGAGATGACCTAGTATGGTGAAGAGTTTCTATAGACTATGTGGCCAGCTTAGACCCGCTTGCGCCATCCTGGGTTATCTTACTAACTCCCGAGTTAGTGGCTAACCCTGTGTTATTTACCACATTTTTTTTATTAACTCGTGATAGCAACTAACGTAACCCTTAAGCGTCATAGTTGATTGAGACAGAGCCAAAGCAACGCATTGGTATAAAAATATACTAAGTATTTTGACCCTTATCTCCACAACGTAAAGTCGAGTCTAAGTGATAAGTTAAAATCTGTAGGATTTGCGCGAATTTTCACGTCTTTTGTATTTTAAAAAGAATGTGTGCATTACGTGGTGGAGATAGGGTACATTATGCAATGTACATTTTTAGACCGAGGCGTCGCTTTGCTTCGACTGTATCTGAGTCCACTGTTGCCCTTAGACTGGTTTTGTAACCATTGACGTAAACCCTTCTGTACCTAAATATTATTTATTTGTAACAGACAACGGGGGTGGTAACCGACCCGTGTCTACTTTAGATTTTTAGTGATTTGTTTTCATTTTTTTACAGGCAACTTGGTTGACCTTACCGTGTTGACTATGTCAAACACGTGTCTTTTTTTACGATTTTGTTTTAATTAATAGTCCCGCTGAGGTAAATGGTCATTCAGTCTGATCAAAATGGTGGGTAGAAAATATCCCTGATTGAGGCAGAGATAAATAGACATCTAAGTATAAACAGTAGGGTGTTACCACACCAGTCGATAGATCGATGACATGAGTTAATGTTGACCGACGTTGATCGACATCTTTGATTTGGTGTGGTAGGAACTGTTGATCGAAATCGGCTGATCCATTCTATCATCGATCGATGAACGATCGATCGGTGTGGTAACGCCCTTGGGTATCCCTTTCTTCGTCGCTCAACTGTCAAATTACAGTGTAAGACAGAAAGGGGAATTCTAAGCCAAGCTTAGTAATGTTTATTTATCTCGTCATAAAACATTTACTCTGGTTTTCACTAATACAAAGCGGCACCTAAATGATGGAGGCGTATTGCATTTTCGACTCTCAGTGCAAAGCTAAACGTTGAAAATCGCAAGTACGCGCTTAATTTAGGTATTGACCAGTGTTAATAAAATCGAGCGTGAATGTCTTACGTTTATTTATTTAGTCAATGAATATAATTAATTATAAACTCATAATTAATTATAAACTCAAATAAATATAGTTAATTATATAAATAAATACCTATAATTAATTATATAAAAAAAACATGTTTATTTTTCTGCCAAAAATAAAACAAAAAAGAACATGCCTGAACTATATAATTAATTATATTTATAATTTCGTTATCTAATGAGTAAAAGGTTGTCAAATATAGCTCTACAAATAGACGTAAAGAACGAAGACATAAAGGAATAAACAAGAAGGCGTTTATTAGTTTTTAAGCTGAAAAACAAACGATTGAGGTCTATCGCCATGATTAGTTTTTAAGGCAACATGGGTACAATAAGATGTGAATAATATGTAACCCGTAAATGTTGCAAGCGTGGGCGGCGCATTGGTAATAGGTAGAACATAAGTAAAAATATAAAATAGTTTATACAATTTTAGAACTAAGAAAATATTTAAGATATACCGTTAAGCACAATATTTTTTGCTTAATTTTTTAGGTTAACTTAACGTAAAATATGGCTACGAAGCTATAAAATAGTGTAGTTTAATAAGGAGGGGAGAACCAGAAATTAAACCGAATAATATATTTAAGTTGTAAGATATCGAATTCAAGTTCAGCAAGTCGATTTTAATAAAGGTGTTTGCTAGTTTGTAAGGTGAAAAACAAATAAATAGGTCTGTATTGCCGTGATTAGTTTTAAACGTAACATGGGTACAATAAGATGTAAATATTGTGTAACCCTTGTATGTTACAAGCGGAGGCGACGCATAACATCGGTAATAGAACATAAGTAAAAACTATAAAATAGTACCTAAGTACATATAAAAAAAAATCTAAGTAAAAATATAATTTAAGTTGGTAGCGTTCAGCACAATAAATTGTGCTTATTTTTTTAGGATAACGGCTTTATGTACAATAAAATTCGCACACACAAACTTTGACAGTCCACTCGTCTGCAACTTTTTGTAAATACTGACACTGACTGAATGACGAAAACTTCAAACTCTTTTTTAAATTTTATGGGTGCGTTCATATTCTTAATTGTTGATTATAGAGTTATAATGACTGATTTTTTCTTTGGTTAAAACGTCAGACAATAATCCAAATCCGAACAACACAAGACAGTGGTACAAACCGCAAAATGTTGCCATGGTACGAAATCGCTCCGGGAAGTGGAATAAAAGATTTAATTCGGTCGGATGAGAAAACCGAGAACAGTCCAATGGTTCAACTTAGCTAAAGTAAAATAGATAAGACTACGAAGCTATAAAATAGTGTTAAAAGGAGGGGCGAACGAGAAATTAAACCGAATAATTAAATTTAAGTTGTAAGATAGCAATATCGCAACAATTTCGAATTCAAATTCAGCAAGCCGATCAAGAAAATTAATGAAGGTGTTTGCTGGTTTTTAAGGTGAATGATGTTGATACCTATCGCCCTAATTCGTTTTGAGGTAATATAGGTACAATAAGATGTAAATATTATGTATCTACAGATGTTACAAAAACATATACTACGATCTGGCCACGATGCTGCAAAGTAGTTTAAGTAGTAGTTTGATTAGGAGGGGAAAGCCCGTAAAGTAGTTTTAAATGTATCTTGTAAGCTGTAAATATATCGGTATAAATCGAATTGTCGACAGGGAATAATTGCAGAGGCAAACCAGACCTAAAAGAGTAGATATTTATATAATAAGTCTCACAGAAAACAGTGAATATTAGATTAAGTAAGGAAGGTGTGATTATAGCCTAACTTTCTACATCTGTCGGTGTATTGATCGTCGTTTACCGAAATAAAATTATGTAGAAAAAAGTAAGTCAATCTTAATAAATCAAAGGTTTTTAAGAGCGGTATGCATACAAGATTTTTTTTTTTCTCACAAAAAAAATGCATCGATCAAGCGTCGATAATCCGATCGATCGACAAGAACAATCTATTTACGTTCAATATTTTCAAAAAGCTAATATCATATATTACATCTAGATCGACGTTGATCAAAACATCGATATGAAGTCTATTGTGTGAGTATAATAACACCTTTACAAATAATTTAGCTTAGAATAGTTTAATAATAAGTTAGTATAAAGTGGTATTATCTGTTCACTAGTGAAACCGGACAAAATTCTTACTTGATACAATAACTTTGGATAGCAAAAATCAAAAACTGTTTCGTCATTAAAATTACCAAGTAAAGTTGACATCAAAATTATATAATAAAATTTAAAAAAAAGTAAGTTCTTAAAAAAAATATCTGTAAGTAAAAAAAACGACCTATGGGACACTATTAAAAAGTAAGTATCATAGTAAAACAATAGACACTGTTTAATACAGTTGAATGAATGACAGAGAATGTGTTGCAATAGTTAAGGAAAAATTAATAAGTACTGTACATATAAAAAAAATCACAAGCGATGATGCATAGGTACCTACGTACATTTATTAAGTTAAAAGCGTTAAAAAAATTAAGATAGGCTAGTTGGTGCTTGATTCAGTAAAGCAAAAATGAGAAGCTGAACTAGATAAAATATATCAGGGTTAAAATAACAAATTTGAAAAGAATTGAGAAGATAGTAAATTAATACTATTATTTAACAAATAATAGGAATGATTTTGAATTCGCCTACTTAAATAGGTTTTTCTATAGAGAAAATTTCAATTTATATTTTATATATGTTTTCATTGATAAAGAAGTAAGGCATTTGAAATCGGTTGGCTTACATATACAGGCGGGCGAGCACGGCCTTCTGTGACAGTCTTGAGTCCCACATTTTGTCCCAGTTTGGGAGCAAAAACCGTGATAGAATGCGTGACTCAAGAACAACACAGAGACTGTGTTCGAACGGCAAAGATAATTATGACAAATCCAGATCTTAGTTTAAAATTTAGTTTTTGCTTTATTGCATGGAGTATTCCTAGAATTACGAGGATTAGGACATAACTAGAGTTAAGAGTATGCTAATTACAATTGGTAGAAAAATTGTGATAAAAGCACGTTAGATCAAAAACTAAATTCTCCACAATATGATGATAACAGTAAAAATATGGACACTACTTCGTTGAAAAAAATCAAAAATATCATATTACACGTAAAATGACATTACGACCACTGCCTTCTGAAGGCCTAATAAGATATGAATAAAGTAAAATAATATAATTGAAAACAAATTAAATAATAAATAATTATAATAGTTTAGGTATTATAGTCATTAATTACCTAACGGTTACAAGCCCTAAATTTTTCGGGTATTTGGATAAAAATATTAGTATATTTACAGAGTAAAATTAGGTAGAATTAACGCATCGATGGTGATACATTGCGAAAATAGTTAAGGAAAATGAATAAATAAGTAGTTTGTATACACCGTGGCATTTTAATGGTCTTTCAAAAGCCGCCCACTCCATGTATGTATCCAATGACTACTAAAATTAAAAAAATACTATATTTATAAACATTTTAATTATTTAAAGAATTAAAATATTATTCGTTATTATGACGCATGAATAGTTTGAAACACCCTATAGCGAGCGTGGTCCGTGCGTTCCAAGGGGCGGCGAAATCTTTATTAGAGTTAATTCACCCTAGCACAAAAATGTGTTATTGCAATCTTAATTTTCTCAGTATGTAAATGTTTGTAAAAAAATAAATAAATCGTAAAAAACATCACCCCTACAGGTAGTTTATGTCGGATACATTGAGTGGCCCACCTTCGTAAGACGACTTAATGACGCCGACGTCGCCACGGTGCAGTACATATTTAAAAATAAATATCAAGAGTACAAAATCGAACATCCAGATTTGTGAAATTAATCTTAAACCTAGTTTAAATGATTAGTTTTACTATTTTATAAGGTAAACGTAACTACGTAAGGCTTATTATTACTTAAGACGCTGACAAGAGTGAAGGTTTCATCACTGCATAACAATGAAGAGATGCGGTTTGCAACAACGCTTGTAATTTATTGACAGTGCTGTTGCATTGCATGCCTGCAAAATATAAAACTAATAACTTTTTATTCAAAATTTAGTTGAGTACTTAATTATACTAATTTATTTCATCAATAAAATTTCAAAGTTAACTTAAATTAATAAAATAGTTCGTTCCACTTAAATTTTCACAAATAGATAAAACAAGTAAAAAAGAAATAGATACAATTATAAAACAAGAGGTACCAAAGACACTTTGTTTTTTTTTTTATTTTATATGTCGATACTGTTGCATGTACCAGATCGACCCTCAATGTTGCTTGTTTAAAGCCCGTGCTTTAAACAAGCAATATTTAACGGTGAAGATATTTTGGATTAGAAGTGGTTAAAAGGTAAGTTTGCCGTTTATTTGTATTATCGTTTTTTAATAACTTATTTTGCTTACCTCCAATAAATATATTATTCAAGATAAACATGATATATTTTTAGTTATCTAGATCTTATCAGCGTCTTAAGTATAGTATATTTGATTTGATTATCTTGATTTGAAATATCGTTCTTAAACTGTCATTTCGGTATTACGAATATGACAGTTACACGGGCAAAAGATAGCTTAGAAAGCCGAAGTTTAGTAGGCTAGTATTAAATAGGTTTGAGTAGGCTAGAGTAGACATAAAAGTATTGAGTTTAGGTAGGGTTAAATGTACTATAGTTTATCTAGAGTAAGGTTCGGTGTAAACGGGCCCCGAACACAGCCTCCGGTGGCTGTTGCGCGCTACCGCCATATTTGTAACACAGCCAGTGTTAGTGTTAATGTAAGTGCGTGACAGCCACAGGAAGCCACCACATTTCTATTGCTGAATAGATCAGAAAGCGAATTTCAAATAGCGGGACTTACTTGGATTTCCGATATGAAAGTATCGATATCCATGGTGATGCGTGTGATGCGTAGGATGCCTAATGCATAACTGCGCGGGGATGGAGCATCGCGACAGTGGCGGGTGTCATGTCGGCGTCGTGTGGCAGCGACCACAAGTGGCGAGTTGTTGACACAGCTGCACAGCTATAGCAAGTGGCCGCCACCAGTACACATGTGCAGTGTGTGCATACAAAATATATGGAAAAGTGTGTTAAGTCGCTGTCGCTGGCCACCGGTGGCAGTGGTCCGTTTGTGCCGACCCTTAAAGTATAAATTTCAAATAGGTTTAAGATATAAAGTTTAAATAGGGTTAAGGGATATAAATAAGGTTAAAATAGAGACTAAATAGTCTAAGGTCTAAAAAAACAAAAGTATCGATGTGGTATTAGATGTGTATTTGTTACTTTAAGTAGCAATTAAGTTTAGAAATAGCTATCAGCTATAGAACTAAGCCTTTATATGTATCTCCATATCTGTCAAAATTTAATGGTCACTCTGGTTCCCCAAGCAATTGCAGCTTTATCTTTCCATAACAATCTGCCTAGCCTTTTCCCAACTATATTGGGGTCGGCTTCCAGTCTAACCGGATTCAGCTGAGTACCAGTGTTTTACATGGAGCGATTGCCTATCTGACCTCCACAGCCCAGTAATTGGGTAACACGATACCTCTTGGCAAGACTGGTGTCAGATCTCAAGCTTCTGACTACCCGTAACGACTGTCAAAGATCTTCAAATGACAGCCGGGACCAACGGCTTAACGTGCTTTCCGAGGCACGGAGGAAACTCGGTATGTTGAAATGGTCACCCATCCACGGACCGTTCTCGTCAAGCGTTGCTTAACCTTGATGATCGACCCGTGCGGCTGTTATTATTTAGCCACGAGCTCCTCTTACCATAACATCAAACATTTATTCTCCGAAATGGTAGGCGGAGTTACTTATACACGACCCCCAAATTTCGTCAGTCATGTAATTCCAGTAAATAATACTCTATCCAATGTTCAATCTAATCAAGCTTTATATCAAACTAATAATATTATAAAGGTGAAAGTTTATGTGTGTGTGTGTGTTTGTATGTTTGTTACTTCTTCACGCTCAAACGGCTGGACGGATCTGGATGAAATTTGGCACAAATATAAATTATAGTCTGGAATAGCACATAGGATACTTTTTATCACGGGAATTTGTTCCCTTGGGATAATTTTCGACAATAACGCGGGCGAAGCCGCTGGCAGAACCTAGTTATATCATAAGTCAGTTAACAAAAATAACTCTAGAATGGAATGAAGGCCTACAATCTACATTTCTTCAATGTCCCAAATAAACCATGTGAAAAATTCAGGCTGAAAATAAATTCATGATCGTAACATCAGCCGAAAGACGTCCACTGCTGGACATTCTCCTCCCCCAAGCGTCGCCACATTGACCGGTACTGTGCGTCTTGCATCCAGTGGATCCCCGTAACCTTCACCACGTCATCGGTCCACTTGGTGTGAGGCCATCCAATGCAACGTCTTCCGGTTCGCGGTCGCCACTCCAGAACCTTTCTGCCCCATCGGCCATCAGTCCTGCGAGGAATTTGCCCTGCCCACTGCCACTTAGGTTTGGCAATTCTTTGGGCTATGTTGGTAACCCTGGTTCTCTTGCGAATCTTTACATTTCTGACTCGATCACGCAAGGAAACTCCGAGCGTAGCCCTCTCCATTGCCCTAAAGTAAATAAGTAAATAAATAATAGAAATATTATGACATATCTAAAAACACTTCACAGAACAAGTGGAGACTAATCTTTCATAATTTCGTCAGTTCTGAAATATTATACAAATAACAGAAAACAGCTTTTAAAGTTCACAGTGCTGAAAGGCTTCTTTGTGAGAGGGAGTGGGCTATAATAATACACCACGCAGACAAAGGATGGGATGGTGGATGACACATCACACATGTCATAGAACTTTAGGTTCTAGATATTTCGATTTTCTTACGGTGTTTTTCTTCACCTTTAAAAGAACAGAGAAAACCGAAAATACGGATAGAGCAGAGTTTTTTTCTTATTTTTGATAGGCTCTCGTTTGACCACTATCTTTTCCGATGGTGATGATGTGGTCGTCGGTGAAGCAAGCTTGATTTAAAGACCACCAGGTTGTACCTATCAGGAAACACAGACACCGGAAGGGAATTCCTCTCCTTAGCTGTACGCACAATGAAAGTATAGAGTAATATGCTTGGAGCTTAGATTGCACATCATCATAACATTTATGACAGTAATGGAGACTCATAGAGGCTTATGTTCTATTCTGAGGACGATGTAATCAAGATTGTTATTATATTAAGTGACCCACTCAACTTGTACATTATAAAAGTGGCATGATAACGAGTCTAATCTCATAATTTGTAGAACGGTGTACGCGAGAAGTATTTTATAGATAGAGTTAAGTGTGGTCTTGAAATCCCACTTCTGATGTCTTGTGTGAACTTCAATTTATTTTTAAAACTTTCCCCACACTAGAAATTTTCTTCCTGTATCGTGGATGCGTTTAAGAACATTAAAACTCACATACACAAACACCCAGATCCTGAACAACTATCTGTAGGCCATACAAATTTTTGTTCCGTGCGGGAATCGAACTCGCGACACGCAGCGCAGCAGCTGTTCGCTCAACAACTACGCCAACTATGTTAATTGTACTTTTTGTTTTGGTTTAAGTTTAAAGCTTTAGCTGATGATACGTATACTCTGCAACAAGAACATAATTTGAATATTGCTACAACCACTCACAGTGAAAACATTTAAAGGTGAGTATAGACTAGAGCATTTACTTGTAACAGAACATCGAGCATTCGCTGTTTTTCAATTTACTCGAACCACACTTCGAACATGACGCTCGATGTTTTGTTACAACCTGATTTCAAAGAGCAACGAGCGTTTGGGTGGCACGAGTGCGGGTGACGTGGAGTGAGGTCAATAATGAATGCAAGGTACAAAGAAATGTTACAGGTAAATGCTCACTTGCTGCGAGCATTGCGTCGAACATTCGCAAGAACGTAACGTTCATCACATGGATATGCTTTAAGAAACTGAGCATTTGTCTGTATTGTACCATTCGTAAGTTAGTTACATTACATTATAATGTTTAGTATACACTAGGGGTGTATAGTCACCTTTTGAATAAAAAACTGCCCAAATCCTTAAGGACGAAAGCTGCACCATAAAAGTGTTTTGAAGTATTTGGCAGTAACATAGCGTGTCAACCTTTCGGCAAAAACAAAACGTAATAGGAAATGTTCGCGATCACCTTGCGATAAATGCACATTTTAGTTAACGACTGTTATTGTTAACAGCGCTGTCGCAAAATGGTTATGGTGTGGCTATCGCGCATACCTACATAATGCGGATTCGCGATTGAAAAGCAATTATTTCGCAAAAACAAGCTTTCAGATTTTTTGACATAAAGCGATTGATCGCGCGATGACTGCACAATCTCTGCGCAATTATTGCTGATTGCTGTTTCATACGTAATAAGCCTGTGGGTTATTCCCGATTAATAAAAGTCACGCTCCACTGCTTGTTTGCAAAAAGCATCTTTTATAACTCCTTCTATTGTGAATTCTAAGTTCTGTGTGTGTGTTGTTGTGTGTATCTTTGCTTTATTAGATCAGCTTAAAGTGATAACTGTACATTAACGAATTGAAGATGATCTGAAGAAACAGTAAAACTAATTATAGGCATTATGTAACGTCGTAAACTGTAAATATGGACGCATTGCAGCCATTACCGCATCCGCATTAGAAGAGATTAACTTATATAAAGAGGGTTAAAGTTTGAAATAAGTTTAGTACACTAGTCTCACTAATCCGGCACTCCCCAGCCGCGTCAAAATCAAAATCAAATATTTTTATTTTACATAGGTCTACATGGGCACTTATAAAACGTCGACAAAAGGTGCACGGTTCGGGTTAGTCGTTTCCTATGGAGAAGAACCGGCAAGAAACTCCATGGTTACTCTTTTAAATTGTTTTGTTTACAATATTTCCATGTTACAGCATTAGTACTTGGATATGGGGGGACAACGTAGGCCCGACAATAAGTCGTACGAAATTGAAAAAAAAAAAAAAAATGCACGAAATAAAAAGTTAACAAATGTTAACAATCATCTAAAAAACTAGAAAGCCTACAATGTTCACACATTCACAATAGGTAAAAGAATCTATACAAAGGTAAAAAAAAAAAAAAAAAAACCACAACACTAAATTTAACATGTGGCACAAATACTGTAATCAGTGCTGTAACTATTCTTAGCTAAGGGCTATAATGATGATTGAAAAATATTGTAAAAAGTCTAATTAAAAGAGAAAAAAAAATGAGATTGAGAATAGTTAGAGATATCCATATATTTGTGCCGTTTATGAGTCGTCGTCCCTATCCCCACAGTTCCCTATATACATCCTTATTAAATTGGTCTATACAATCGAGAAAACCGAGCATACAACTAATCTGGCGCCCCCTGGTATTCAATAGTGCCAGATTATTGATACTCTACTACTCAAAAAAAAATAGTGTTTAAAATAACTTAGTTTCAAAATTAGGGTTGAGTAAAAGTAAGCATAGAGTTTGAAAATTAGGTTTAGGGTTTAAAATAAGTTTTGAGTTTTTTAAATTGTTATTTTCCGTTATTGATCCAGACAATGTCTGTATAACCAATGAGGAATGCGCCGAACAAACGTAGCTAGCTTTTAAGTGATATTTAGGACATAAATATAGTATTTTATTTAACTGGGACAGAACGGGGAAGACTTTGAGCTCGAATGTTTTAACAATACTTTATTTGTTGACTAAGTTTATTGATCCAATTAGTGCAATGAAGTTAGACACAGACTTTTTCGATAACAGCAGGAAAATACGACAAAAATATTGTGAACTAATACATATTTTATCCAGTTTAATTTTGAAGAACCACATTAATGGTACTAAAGTCACAGGTCCGCCATCCGTACTAAATAATATAGTATCGTACTATATTTTCGTCAATTGTACTATTATGGAAAAATTATATACCTAGTGTGAAAATACTTTATTTTTATATCTTTTAATACGGGCTCAATTAATTTGATAAAATACGTATTATTTATTTATAAAGACCTAAATTTGTTCAGACTTTTTATTATTATTGATAATGCTCGTTAGAAATATTATACTTATTTAAAAAAAAACTTTGATGGTTAAAGTCAAAAATAATTTACAAGTACCTACACCTGTAAAATAAATAAAAGTAAAAAATATCTATTGCTAGTTTAAAAGAAAACTATAAATCCATCAAAAACAATGTCAAAAAACATGTTCTTAAGTATTTTATTTTTGGAAATTAATCTATAATTTAATTTTCATCAAAGTAGTTAAACAAAAATAAATAAATAAAATGTTTATTTCAATAAGAATGTGAATTGGCATTGACGAAGCGTCAAAATTACATAATCTAGTTGTAAAAAACAAAACGAAATCTAAATACAATATTCATTTAGGTAACTAGAAGTTAGTCTTCTACTTATTTATTCAAAGATTATTCTTTTTACACTGATTAAGGTTTCCTTATACTTGACCAGTTAAATAAAGTATACGGTAGATATAGGGAAAACATGTAAAAAAAAATACTACTTATTGGTGCAAGATATTTTATTAATTTTAATAAGAAATGTAAGAAGAAACAAGAATGATAGCTGAAAGGTTGAAATAGATAGGAAACAGGTAAAAAGCCGTGAACACACGTTCTGTTAGGTTAAGATATATTATAAATAGTTCTTGTAAGAATACAGAGTCAAATTAAATTAAAAACGAAACTTCGCAGATGTGATGGTACGTATAGGAACCGAACCTACTGATATCTAATGCCAGCACAACAAAAAATGCATGGACAAACATAAATACATCATACATACAAATATACACCTACGGCAATTGGCACACATGTCTAGAAGCCCACATAGAATAATATTACGTGAATATTGTGCAATTCCAACAATATTACATATTACATACGTAGGTATCGAATTGATAACCTCCTTTTTTTAAGTCAGTTAAAAATAAACAATTAACATTTCATTTGAAGTAAGAACTCAAACTCAAAGCATTGCTATCAATCAAACTATATAGAAATTTTTGAATTGTCAAAGTCGGTCGGTCAAAAAGATTGAAAGCTATTTAAAGCTCTATGGAGAAGAACTTACAAGAAACTCCATGGACACTCTTTTAAATCAGTAGTCACAAATTAGCTTTTCAATTGACGGTAAACCTTTTAAATACAATTACTAAAGTCAATACAGTGATTAAATTATCGTCTCAAAAACTATCCAAAACAAAAAGTTGCAACTTAACTAAAAATGGCTATCAAAAAACTGCAAGATGGGGCGATGCCATGATGTGCTATACTCCTTTTAAAGGTATGGCCCGCGATCGCAATAGACCTGGCGAAGTAAGGAAGGAAGGGATGGCTTTAGCCCTGCAGTTGGACAACGTAGGCTTATAATAATAATAAATAACTGCCAAATAGCCTCAAATCAAAATGGTGTCAAAAAAGTTCAA
The DNA here is from genome assembly GCA_948252205.1 of Orthosia incerta. Taxonomy (NCBI): domain Eukaryota; kingdom Metazoa; phylum Arthropoda; class Insecta; order Lepidoptera; family Noctuidae; genus Orthosia; species Orthosia incerta. Next base: position 22,163,161 of record OX411762.1, on the reverse strand, counting down.
TAGGTACAAAGGATTTGGCGTCATAAATAATGCTACAACAGCTGACTCCGCGATCAACGACAGCTAGCAGAGTAGTTTCTTGAAATTAAAATATTAAGTAGTTTTTATTTTATTTTATCATCATTAGATCGATACCCATTGCGTCTGAGGAGTCACGGTCAATAATTTTATTTGACTTTGTGTAAATAGATGTACGCACAATACGTGAACTCTGGCTATGAATTCGCCATTATTGTCTATGGGTGCCCAAGCATAAATTTTTGGTTTTGAAATTATTTCTGCCTATTAGTTTAGTAACAAAATGTAAACAGTATTTATTTAAGTTAAAAGTTACTTTAAAATTCAACTTGTAAGGTTTTTGTTTTAGTCAGATATGAGCACTTTAGCTTATGGCGGCAGTGTAGCTCTATCAGGTGAGTCCTAGGACTCTTGTCCGTGACTCTAACTGAGAATGGTTTTTTAACATCTAATTTCAATCTTCGAATCAAAACGCACCTTCTGTGCTGATCACAAGTCAAATTGTTCGAATTGATAATACTTACCAGTTCCACCGCATAACGTTCAAATTCGTTTGGCAGTTCATTTGACATTCGACTTTTTCACACTTTTCATCAAATACTCGCTTCTGGCAGCGGGTCTGCCCATCTCTGTTAGTTTTACCACGTGGTAATTAGTAAATAAAATATATATTATATTTGGGCAAGATGTATGAACTATTACATTAATTATGGGAAATCCGAATAGACAATATAGTTTTAAGTGTATTATAGTAGTTACGGCTTAAAATAACTAATTATAAGCAATCATTACCTAAGTCATAAGTAGTGTTATAAAGTACAAATAAATGAAATTAGTAGAAAAGGAAAAATAAAACGTTAAAGATCAATTATTAGTCTGTAAGGTATTATCCAATCATATCATATCGGCACACTCAGCTACAAAAATATCAAATCCATTTTCTATGGATATCGCATAAGATAAGAGAAGAGAAGTAACAATCTGTGAAAACATTTACAAAAAAAAAATAAAAAAATATATACAAAATCCGAAACAAAGTAAATTTCAAATACAATATTTCCATAAACTATCCAAAATAAATCACAAGGATAAGCTAAGGCTGCGTCGGTGTTTTCTTTGCTATATACAGAAAACTGGCTTTGATATGTTAGTAGCAAAGGAAGTAGCAAGGCAGTTAGGTAATACGTAGTGACATAGTACATACGTAGGAATATAAGTGTACATGAAGGGAAACGATGTTAAAATGATGACTCATAAAAGTAGTAGTTTGTAAGAAAAGAAGGACTTAAGTGCACATAAAAGCGGTAGCCGCTTCTAGTCTTTATTTAGCTGTAAGGCTGAAAATGGCGTTGACGAGATGCATTTAATAGGTAATACGGAGATTATTATGCGGTTTCTTTGCAATAATGCAAGAATAAATATTAATTTAAATCCCTTCGTGTAGAAAAAAAGAAGCCGATTAATTTGAAAGTTAAAATTGAAATATGATGTTCTGGGCAAGACAGTGTTCAGGAAATTGAAGGCAAAGTATTTTCATAAATAAAACTGACTAATCTAGTTTCAAAATAAGTATTTTTTTAATAATAATAAATTCCTAATAATTAAAAAAATATTTCACAAAACAAAAACGTTTTTAAAAAAGAACATTTATCCGATACCAAAAAACACAAAACTAAACGAAAAATAAAATATGTGTAGTAAAGGTTACCGACCCCAAGCAAAGTAAGCAAAGATCTGGGCAGTTTAAAGATCTTAGCAGGAATGAAATATGGAGTCTGTACATTACTTTGGAGAAGCTATTAAGAATAGGAACCTAGTAATCTTTAAAACAGCTATTCTCGACTATCTTTGGACCGTATATACATCAACCATTTGTTTTGAGTTAATACCATACTTTTAGTTTGATTTTGGAAATTGCATATTTATTATTAGTCAAAATTGAAAACAATGTTAACAAAAAAATATTTAAGCATTATTGCTATTATCATTATTTGTATTTTATTGTATTAGAAGTATGGCGGTGTTATTATGTTAATGTTAGTTACAGGCACATGAGACATTTTATCTTAGTCTCTGAGATTCAAACCCTTTTGCGATGCTTCTTGTATTGCTGATATTCATAGGTGGTGGAGACCACTTACCATCTAGTGAGTTTACCGCTTGATAGTCACCATATAACAGAAATATATGGTTTTTTCTTCTTTTGATCTTAGTGTTGGTCAAATTAACTATTCGATCGTGGCTGCTATATGTAAGGCATTTATAAGATATTCAGTAAATAACTAGGAATAAAGTATAATTAGCACACAGCGTGACTATGTAAATCGAAGCGATATGGACGTGGAAAAAACCAAAGAAATAAAAAAGTAGTGTGTAAATAGTTATCATAATTAAAAAATTAAGTAGAAATAAAGTATCATAATTAAACATTTAAGTAGAAATAAGGTACCTCATAAGTAGTGGTTATAATAGAATACAAAAACGGCGAGACGCTCATGAAAACCGAAAAAAATAACGTAGTGTGTAAATAGCTATCATAATTAGACATTTACGTAGACATAAGGTAACATAATTAAACATTTAAATATAAATAAGGTATATCACTGGTTATAATAGAAGAAACAAGCGAGTCATGAAAAAATCCGAAAAATAACGTAGTGTGTATATAATAGTCGTAACTAAACCTAAGTAGATTTGTAAAATTCTTATATTAAATCGTAAATATGGCAAGTAGGTGTAGGAATTGTTTTTACAATTGTATCCTTTTAATTTACGTTGATATCGTAGCATTTTATCAATAAATCATTTTCGTAATTGCATCAGAACTTCACAAACATAAAAACAAATACAATTTTATATTTTAAATTGCATTGTATGTGTTATGTTATTCTTCACAACCATCTTGTCGTCGGTGTCTACCAGCTTTGTTAAAAGAAATATTTTTTTTAGATACCTGAACTGAATTTTTCATGTATAGATATGATAAAAGCAACAAAAAATATGCGTTTTCAAAAGTAATGTAGTTTTCAGTCACTCAGTTTCCGTACCATTATTTTGTTACAGGGGGAAATAATACCTTCTAGTTATAGTTCTTATTTTGCTTAATATAATGATTAATATAAAATAGGTATGATCTACCATCGTTTTCATACTGCAAACACCAGGCTGCCTATAAACTTATTATTATTATTAATACTAATATTTATTATTATAACTTATTGTCTATACTTTTTTGCTGATTGATTGATTTAGCTTTAAGCTACGGAACACTGAATGAATGATGAACCTAAACGTTAGAAGTAAAAAAGTATTTTAAAGGCGAAAGATTGTGAGTGTGTTTGTTGCTTCTTCGCGCTTAAAAGGCTAGACGGATCTGGATGAAATTTGGTACAGAGATAGATTATAGTCAGTAATAGCACATAGGATACGTTTTATCCCGAGAACATGTTCCCTCGGGCTAATTTTCAACTTTCACGCGGGCGAAGCCGCTGGCAGGAGCTAGTATATAAATAAATTGACAATAACCTCTTACTCATTAGAAAATCTAATATTATTCAAATTTGTATTTTAGGTATAAGTATTTATGATATTTTAGGTATGTGGCAGAATAATAAATATTATAATTATACTTTGGTAATTGATGTCACCGACGTGACATTTCAAAAGATGATAGACACATGCATGTGCGTAGATATAAATAGAATTAATGTCTTACGCAGTAATGGGAGACAATAATATTTACCCGATTCCTATAAGTTATAGATAGTTTATATCGAGAACTGCGTTGTGTACACACACCGTCAAAATGTAGTATTTATGACTTAGTATGAAAACCTCTATACTGGTATATTATACCATCTGCATCGCCAGTCTTTTAAATAGTCATATAAAACTAACAATTGGTAATATATAGGAACCGGGCATTAATTTTGCAGTAAGTATATTATCTAGGTAAGTGTAGCGTAACTTTTAGGTTTTTTTAAACTTTTGTTTAAAATATTCTCAAGTCCTCCCAAAACTTGTAACATAATGGAGGTGTACGCAGAAGAGTCTAGTAATAGAAGAATATGAATAATCTAGTATGCGTATGTTATAGATATTATTAAGTTAAACTATGATTAAAATAAGTGTAGGCTATTTGGTATCATTATTTTTGTAAATACATTTAATATTTGTGCCTCATGATGGAAGCATTAATTAAGCATGAATAACTTAGTTTTAAGTAATACTAATAATATATTGTTATAAAGAAATTTAGAATAAGATATTATTAAAATAAATGTAGGTATATTTAAGTTAAAACTTATACAGAGTGGAAACGACATCGACAAACTCGTATAACTTGTTGGATATATTAGGTAGTCCTATGACTACCTACTATAGCCAACAAGTTGAGACTTGAAGAATATGATACTATAGGAACACATTTATTTGTGCACACAATTGTACACTATACAACTCTTGCATATTTGACTAATCTCCGATGCAACACCGCCATCGAAATTCTCTCTTTTTCTGGGCGTTTTAAATTTTCTTCGTAATTTTTTCCACTTTTACGTTGTTTTTTTTATATACTATAAAAAAAACAACGTAAAAGCTCGCGCTTGACCACTATATCACCTGTTGGTAAGCTATTGTTTTTCTGCAGTTATTTTGCTTTAAATCAATTACTGAGTTCCTGTTAACGTTTGTGCATCGATGGCTCTTCCACTTTGTATGTATAGATACTAATTTTGATTTTCGGTAGCATTAATTTTGTACATTTTAAATCCAGTATATACTGGTCTGTTTGTTGGATGCTTTTCATTAATGAAGTATGAAAATCTAGTTGTACGTAATAACAAGTTTATTATTAAAATAAGTGTAGGTATATTTAACTTAACACCTATACACGGTGGAAGCGACATCGACCGGATCTAGTTCCCCTATGAGAGTATATGTGTATTTAATCACAAATTTGTGCACTATAATATCCCCGGCGAGATTGGTCATCGCAACCGAATACGGTTGGGAGTTTTTTTTTAGTTTATTCTATACCCGAAATGTTTGAAATAATTGTCGGTATTTTCCTACATAGTTTTCTGCAGTTCTTTTACTTTAAAACAAGTACTGAATTTCGGGTAACAGTTTATGCATCGATGACCCAAGATAATAATTTTGATTTTTGGTATCATTCATTTTGCAAATAATTATTATATCCAGACTGGACATTCTTTGTAAAAGCGAGCGATTAATGAGTATGAAAATTTAGTTGTAGGTTATAACATATTTATTATTAAAATAAGTTAGGTATATTTAATTTAAATCATATACAGGGTGGACCTGTTACTATGAATTAGTATGAGGGGTGTGAGACTATTGGAACACCTGTATTTGTGCACATAATTGTGCACTTTAATCTCGTTTGGGTATTAAGCTAATCTCAGGTGAGATTGGTCACCACGACCGGAATTCGGACGGCACGAACTAAATAGTTTTTCTTAAAATTTTCGTCGGTACAGTACTATACTGCAAAAATCTTAAATTGAGTATTGAATCCCTGATAATAGTTTGTGTATCAATGACTCTTCCACCTTGTATGTATAGATACTAATTTTGATTTTTGGTATCATTGATTTTGTACATATTATATCCAGTATATACATACTGGTCTGTTTGTTAAAAGTTTTGATTAATGAAGTATGAAAAATTTAGTTGACATAATAATAAGATTATTTTTAAAATAAGTGTAATTAGATATATTTAAATTAAGACCTATACAGGGTGGAAGCGGCATCGGCACATAACCTGTTACCGGATTCAGTTCCCATAGGACTATGAGAGTAAATACAAACTAATATATTTGAATAATCTCCGGTGAAGTCACCGCGATCGAAATTAAGTCAGGAGTTTTTTTTTGTTTTATTGGACCCGTTTCAAATATTTGTTGGTTTCTCCAACATTTTACCTTTGTCATACATAGGTTTCTGCACTACTTTAACTTCAAATCAAGTATTACATTCCTGGTAATAGTTTGTGCATAGATGACTCTTCCACCTTGTACGT